>JAENPR010000018.1:0-2642911 GCA_018135685.1 Themeda triandra
CAGCTCATGACAAGGCACAATAAAAAACAAAAAAGAAGTTGCAGAAAATTTGGTTGGAATGGAGACATGTCCAAAGATTAGAAAAGAAGCTCATGCTGAATTTGCCAATGCATGCATGCTATGTACTACCCAACGACGGGCGGGGGCGTTTTTTAGGTGCATGACGGGGATAAGAAATACATAGTTGACATCTTAGCAAAGAAATGTGACTGTACGAGATGGACCCACGGAATTCCATGCAGCCATGCAATCTCTTGTTTGAGACATTGAGAGGATCCCCTCAAGAATCAGTTTTGCCTCATCAAGTACTCAATAAAAACATTTCCTCGGGCTTATGGGTTCAACATCCGGCCTTGCAATGATAGCGGGCAAATGTGTTCATGTTGAAGGTCGGGGAGATATTACCACCGAGTGTATGACAAAAGGATTGGGAGACCACCAAAAGCTAGAAGGAAGGCACGCCATGAAGTGCACAGGAACGGTGGGCCAAAATTATCTAAGCATGGATGCGGATGCAATCGCACTCACTGCGAGAGGAGAAGGCCACAAGAACAACATGTGGACTAGGTTTCACATTTAGAGAAACTAAAAACATTCATCATACTCACCGTAGTAGCGTCGCGGCGAGGTGGAGGTGGAGGCCGCGATCTGCGCGAATGGTGGAGCTCACTTTCCCGGGTCTGGGTCGGGTAATCCGAGAGGAAACACCTACGCATTGCTTCGATCTTTCTCCGCCTTTGCCTCAAACCAGCCACCTTTCCCGATCGGCCTCAAAAGCCGGCCTCTTTTGTTGGGTCTCCGCTCGGCCCGTTTCGGCCCTCCCGCTCGACCTCCCGCTCGGCCCGCTCGGCCTCCCGCTCGGCCTCCATCGCCACCATCTTTGCACGCAACATTTGACGCCAATGTGTCAAGATTGCGGAGCTAAAGGTGTGTAGAAGTCATAGAATGAGGAATGGAAGAGGAACACTTACTCGGGAGTGTTGCCACCACGGTTGGGCGCCTGGAGTATGGGGCGGGCTTGAGCTCGTGCTCGCCGCCGGATCTGGTTCAAACGAGGAACCGCCTCGCCTCGTAACACCGTCCCCGAGCGCAAACCGCCCATGCTTCTTGCCTTGCCCCGCCCTCATCAAGGCCTCCGGATTAAGCCGCTCCTCGGTCGTCGGATCGATGCGCTGCCCATGGAGTGACCTTTGGATCTCTATGTACGCAGAGATGCGAGGTGGGTGTTGGCGTTGGCGAAGGACTCACGAGGGGTCTCTAGGGTCCGATCGGTGTCGGCCGAGGCCTTGCCGGTGTGGGACAAGGCGAGATGCCTTGAGGTCACTACAAGGGCGGCCACCATGTGCCGCCGATTGCGAGAAAGACAACATTGTTAGTTGTTGCAGTGAGCGTTAAGTTAGAGAAATGGTTTCGCCTTACCCGAGGCTTCCGGAACTCGGAGAGGTTGCGCCGCCTTGATGGTGCGGTAATCCTGGCATCTCGCAACGGGCGCTCGCGGGCCTCCTCGGGCCTTCTTTCCGAGTCCTCATCGAGCCACCGGTCCACATGCTTCTCGAAGCATCCGCATGTCGATTGCACCATTGTGGAATCGCCTACAAGCCATCGTGCATACGATATCGAAGATCAAATTAAGGAAACATAATCTCAGAAGAAACCAATAGTATTGTTGTTACCTCTGAGTACTCCTCTTTCGTTAGCACGACCTTCCTTGCAACATCTTTTGGGAGTTTTAGCTTTTTCTTCTTCGCGTAGTGCCAAATGTGGGCCCGGTGACGCGTCGTGGATGAAGTCCGTAACACGCCCGACAAGAAGTGAACGCCACCACGTGCGCCCTCGCCTCCCTTTCCCGTCCTCGTATCTATAGAAATCCCGCATAAAGGCCGGAATGTGTCAATTAATTAATAGAAAATGATCTATGGATACGATGTCTTGAGGAATGTAGTGCGAAAGACTTGCCTCCAACTCCTTGACCACCCGCTCCGCCTTGTGTCTATATTTCCTGCCATTACGATCCATGGCATCGGCGGCCGGTGTGTAGTGGCCGAACTTCCGGTTGCCGCGCCCACCGGCCTTCACCTAAGTCCACCATGCCGGGGTAGTGCAGCTTGCACGGCAGCTCCTAGGACGCCATTCACTTTGCGTGCCTCGATACCGCATCCACGGTTTCCGGTTCCGCACAAGTGATTACAAAATGTTTTAGTTTTATTTTGATTTTCAACATTTCAAATGAAGAATGCCCAACATATGAAGTTGTTTACCTATCCCCAAATGGTGTGATCACGGTGAGATTTGCTACCGGGTCGAGACGGGAGCCGTGGGACCACGTAGAACGGGGTCCGCACGGCGGATCGGTGGGATCCACCCACTTCGGCCGCCTCATCCCTCGGTTGCTCCCATCCCCCTCGCCTCATCCCCCGCAAAGCGGTCATTGGAGGCTCCTCCATGGGCGTCCGGTAGGGAGCGCGTTGTCTTGCCCGGACGCCGCCCCCGCTATGCGTCGCCCCGGAGGGGGACTAGACGCCGCCGACACCTTAGGAGTGCTGTGTTGGCGAGAAGAGAGTGGATAGTTGGCGCATTAAGAAACAACAAAAAGACATATATAAACGAGACATACTTAGTAAGAGATGCAAAACGAAGAAAATATAATTACAAAAAACAAATAGTATTACATGTATTAGAAACGATCTCTAATTACAAAAAAACAAATAGTATTACATGTATTAGAAACGATCTCACGATCGGGATGAGGTAGGTTGTAGTCATCGTCATCGTTTATCAACCATGTCCAAATTTTCATTCACCTCAAAGATCATCAATGACAAAGCGCCTCGGTGTAAGCGATCAAGGAACTCTATGTCCTTTGGATCTTCCACCTCATCTCCGTGAGTCCTCATCAACAACCCTTTCGATGTCTACTTCCATTTCAAATAGCCCAGTTAAGTCTATATCAATGCTCCCTTGTAGCCCCTCTTCGTGGTGACGAACTCTTCGCTTGTTCTGGGTTCAACTCATAATCTTCATCATTCGGGAGAACAACTCTACCGTCGCATACTTGTGTGAACAATGTACCAACCCTTAAGGGGTTTTCAAGGTTTGGCAAGCATAGGGACAATAATAGACTTGCCTGGCAAGTTGAGCCACAAGCCGAGACATCGTCACCTTCAAGACGAATCAATCGAATCTCGACATGCCCAAGATTAGGGTATTGTCTCGAGACCTTAGGATCAAACCACTTGCATTTGAATAAAACAACCTTTAAAGTTTTGGAACTAGGAAACTCAAGTTCGTATATTTCTTCAAGTATCCATAATAGGTCTTTTTATACGTGTTACGAGGGCGTCATAACACCGGTGATTCGTGGTATAACCGATGTGGCCGTTTTACGCTTCAGAGTTTGCCGTGCGAAAGCGATACCCGTTCACATCATAAACGGTACATGTCATGATCCTAGAGTCAAAGCCATCGGCAACCTGCCGCATTCGGCACTTATAGACTCATCCCATGTAGCACTTGCAAAGTCGGGATAGAGTGTTATATATGTTATAGACTCATCCTTGTGGCGAGTGGAACTTGAAATCAAGAAAACAAGAGGGGGTTGGATGCGACTTAGTTGGACGGTACCCTTAACTTTGGAACCAAGAAATGAAATCCGGCTCCTTAAGAATGGTATCAACTTCATGAGCGCGAGGTCGCCTTGATTGATGCCAAAATAGATTAAGAAATTCCAGGTTAACAAGAAACAAAGAGGGGTTGTTGCGAGAATAGTGACGTGTAAGTAACAAGTTCATTGAGAACTTACTTGATATACGGTGCCACTTCGTCAAGGTTGCCCAACAAATATAGCATGATATCGCGCCACTCTTTATTGTCCAAGGTCTTTGGTTTCAATGCACTTGCTCTTCCAAGTGCCCCTTGAAAAGGCTAAGGGTCGATTCATTTTCGTCTTCATTGTAGCGAGACCGTGGATTGTACGGTAGAAAGGTTGCAATTTCGATAGTATGTTGTTGTGAAGTTTGTCACCTCCTCGTTAATGTATGCCTCTCTGCGATGGAAGCCTCGGTCCGGCTTTATTTCCACATTTCTTGCGAATTGTCTTTAGACATCCTCTCGATTGGATAGCACCGGCGGCATACACACAGCCCCCCATTCGTGCCCGTACGGGAGGTGCACAATCAAATGTTGCATCGACAAGAAAAAACCGGGTGGAAATATCTTCTCCAACTTACATGCACCAACTCGGGGCTCTTTTTTCCAAGTCGGCAACCACTTGTACGAGATAACTCTTTGGCACAAAGGCGACGGAAGAAATAGCTCAACCGCCCGGCCCACGACCCCGGATATGCTCGGGGACAAAGCCTCGAACCATCGAGGGGAAGAAGCCGCTCAATCCATATGTGGAAGTCGTGACTCTTCATCCCTAAGACTCGGCCACTAGATGGGTTGTTGGCCCCTCGCATTCGCTCGCATACCCATCGAAACCTTTAAGTCCTTCATCCATTGGACTATAACCGTCCTATTCTTCTTTTCCAAGACGACCGGCCCTAGGCCTTCTCCATGTCTTGCCGGCTCTTGGAGGCTTCATCTCACAGAGTGTGGTCTATCGCATAATGTTGCCGTCCGCTCTAGCCTTAGGGTTGTCCTTTGTCTTCTCGGTGTCCATGAGTGTTGCCCAGAGCTTCGGCGACATTCTTCTCGGTGTGCATTACATCAATGTGATGTGGCCGTGTGCGGGTCCTTAAAATAGGGGAGCCTCCAAGCCCGACTTATGAGTCCACATATGTTGAAGACCATACCCCACAAAACCAACTCCGTTTTGATTGGCGACAAGACCATCTATCTTAGCAAGAACCTCGGCGCCGGTCATCTTCTCGCGGTATAAGTGACCAATCACTCGACACCTTTCGTAAAGTTCTTAACGTCTCGTCTCGAATTCATGGTCAAGAGGAGGAATTGTCGATGTAAGTCGAACGAGGAAAACTTGCCACCTCTTCAACCTAATGAACTCCAGAGCTTCCTTACAAATCGGGCATGGGAACTTCCCTGGACACGCCGGCCGAATAACCCATACCCGGAAAGTCATGCATTGAGTATTGGTACCAAACATGCATTGTAAAGTTCCTCTTTGTAGCTCTGGGTGGTGATGTCGCACTCACACATTCCATGCAATGATCAACTCATCGATCAAAGGCTCCATGAACACACCCATATGTTTCCCCGGATGTCCGTGAATTATTAGCGACAAGAATATGTTCGACGTTGAAAGAAGGGCTAGGGCGGGGAGATTTAGGGGGACAATGAAGATTGGCCAACAACAAGTGTATGGGGCGCACTCATTCCAAGGATTGAACCCATCATGTAACCCAACACGCACATTACGAGCCTCTTTACTTTTGTCACGATAAACATCATCAAATTTTTCCATGCTTCACCATCGATGGATGTATCATCTTGTCGGATTGTATCGATGCCATTTTTGTGCCATGTCATCTCGTTTTGCGAACTCCTCGGTCATGAACATCCGTTGGATTCTCGGTATGAACGGAAGGTACCGTAGGACTCTCATGGGGATGTCAAGCCGGCGCTTCGGCCATCTTTAGATTCTACCTCCACATACCTAGAGGCCTTACACTTTGACAATAATTCGCGTTCTTGTGATCTTTCCTAAGAGACGCACCCGTTCTCACAAGCGTGTATCTGCTCATACGGCATCTTAAGCGCTTTGAGGAGTTTCAGCGACTCGTACATGTTCGTTGACGCGAGTGCTTTTTCGGAAGCGGGGTCCCAACAACTTCCAGCATATCATTGAAGCAATCCCGACTCAAATTATGCTTAGACTTCAACCCCACTAATCTTGCAATGCCATCCAGGTTGAGAAACATTTGCCAACTCGTGAAGGGGCATCTTTGCCGACTCCATCATGAGATAGAATGCCACTTGCGGTTTCCTCCGGCTCCTGCTCCTCTGTTTCGTCCTCCTCCTCCGTTCCGTTGGTACCTTGTGTGGCAACTCGTGCTTCCGGAGGTCATCCATCATGTCCGGTACCCCAAGGGCATTATCAAACTCCTCCAAGCGTTGTCTCACCGCCTCCCCGTCTAATACGATGGCCTTCACCATGGCACACCCATTGGGTATAGTCCGGCGTAAAGCCAAACTTGCAAAGATGTTGCCCTATCACCTTCCTCGGCCTTCCTAAACCTGTTTGCACATGTGCTTTGCAGGACACCACACCTCTTTCACCGCTTGGAGCACCGCACCAAATGCTTTATCCAGAATTCATCTAGGTTTCCGTAACCATTCATCGGTGATTTCACCCGACTACGACGGCCCGTGTACATCCACTCGCTTGATTTATCCATCCTCTAGTATATACATAACGAGTAATATAACCATCAATGACATATGCACGCCTTGCCTACTATCTAATAGGTGAGGATAGGTCTAATCCCACCCGCGGATGTGTAGATGAGGTTAGTTTCCATGACCGCTCCGTCAGAGACGGAATTTCGCGGCACCTCCCGCTCGTTCTCCCGATACACGTCCTCGAAGGGAGAGTGTGTATCCAGGAGAACAACGGGGAGGCGCCAAAACTCGTCTCGATCCGAGCGAGAACATGGAAACTAACTCATCTACGCACCCACGGCCTGTCTCAAAAACGTGGACAATCCAAATGATACGACCATAGGTATGCAAAGATCCACATACCCCGACCGTATTGTTTTTTGACGGGAGACGCCTAACCGGGGCTACACCGATCTACGTACGACAATGGTAGAAAGAGAGCTTAATTATACCTAGGGTGGCAAAGTGGGAGACTAGCGGAAAAGGCGGCGCTATGCAAGCGGGACCGCTAGCCGCCACCGAAGACAATCGTGGTCGCCTAGGTGCTCTGATTCCCCACCGATAGGTCCTGCTATGCAAAACAAGAAACATACATCACTATAAGTTGAAAAAAAAATCGGCAGAACCTTCCTGTACGGGAGGTTTCCAATACCTGCAAGAAAGAAGCCACGGCAAGAAGGTTGACAATTCAAAAATGATGCATTCGATCAGAAGAATATGAACTTAATTTGATAACAACAGCTTACTTTGTTATACGGTAAATCTAATAGCAAAGCCAAACTGTCTATATATAGGATCAGCCATAACATTGTGATGCCATTGAAAGCACACTACAGCTATGTATATAAGAATTTACATAGAAGTTACAAAAACAGAGCACCACAATATCAACTTAGTTGCCATCGATTTGGATATCCAAGCACATGGTTTTTTTTACCACACCAAGCACATGGTTGAAACCTTTCAAAGCACAATGATAGACATAAAAGATAATTATATTCTAAGCAGACTTTCTAACGACAATATAAGCACAAAAGCTAAGCTACATAATATCGTTTAATGATAAACCATACGTACGGATGGCTGATTTGGTTAATTCAATATCGTTAATGCTACATACATAATAAGCCATACATGTGCATGTTCACAGAAAGCCAAAGTTTCCATCTGTACGTGCAAGGAGTCATACCGTGAGACACGGCGCAGGAAGGACAAGCGGCCAAAGTTTCCATCCGTGCGAGTCATACTGTGAGACACGGCGCAGAAGGACAAGCAAGAGGGCTGCGGCGGCAAGCCACGCCGAAGCTGCTGGAGTGTACTGTTCACAGGAACAGTACTACGAACCCTAGCACATGGATATGCAAAGAAAAGACTAGGGACGCGAAGCAGCACTAGATCGGGATTAATGAAGCACTAAACAACTAGGGGACCAAAGGAATCGAGCCAAAAGCTAAGCACGTGCGCGGATCGAACAAAAGAAAATCACCTTTTTTTCCACTTTGGAGAAAGGGACAAAGCACGTGGAGAAGACGACGCCCGGAGCGAAGAGGACCAAGTGGGCGGAGGAAGTGCCGCACGGTCACGCAGACGAGCCGCGAGAGCCGAGCTGCTATGTCGACGGGCGAGCACACGGGTCGAGGAGAGACGGCGCAGTCCGCCACAGGGCTCGACGCACGGGCGCGGACCGGAATGCAGGAGTGGCGGGTCGGGGCAGGGACCACGCGTCCTCCGCGAGGACGCGGCAGCCGGCGGGCAGCGGCGGGAGCCTTGCGGCCGCGGCGCCGGACAGGACCGCGCGGCCGTCGAGGCTGCCGGGAGAAAGCGCGTGGGGAGAGGAAGGGGAGTGGGAGGAGCGTTGCGGCGCGCCGACGGGAAGCGCGACGCGGTACGTCGAGAGGGCGAGCGGGGGCGGCGGCGGAGCCTTGCGGCGCGGCGGCCCGGGACCGAGGACGCGCGGCCGTCGAGGTTGCCGGGAGAAAGCGCGTGGGAGAGAGGAAGGGGAGTGGGAGCGTTGCGGCGCGCCGGAAGCGGACGCGGCACGCCGGGAGAGGGCGAGTGGGCCGGGAATTCCGAGTGAGCGTTGCGGCACGCCGGGAAGCCTCGCTCCATTAGTTTTCAATTACAGCAAAGAATGATCTATCAATTGTTAAGCCGATCCATCCTTCTTACCCCCTTCTTGCTTTATGAATCTTCTTGCTTCATCTTATATTGTTTTATACGGATATAGCTCATAGCAATCTCATCCATTTATCACCGGTGTTTCCAGCGGTTATATAGTGCTCATAGCCTTTCATTATTGCATTGACTCACCACCCACAAAACCTTCATCTTAATGTTGTGCTTATCCTTTCGTATTAACTAGCCGAGAAAAATTATATTGCACAAGTGTCATTGGACAGCCACCATTAGTATAACATTATTTAGTTAAACTCTCGTGGATCATGTTTTCTTGAAATGTCTAGGCCGGACCCTTGTGCAATATCTCTTACGATAACCACATGAAAATACTTGACCGTTTACTTTTCTTTGAAAGGTGCAAAGTTTTTTTTTTTCTCGTTGGATGATAGGGATACTCAAGTTACTACTATTAGTATCTTTGAAAACTATTGTTGTTTCTCATTTAGTTGTATTGACATGATTTGGATGAGAGGGATACTAATGTTACTATCGAAAGGATCAAGATGCCCAAGAGGGGTAGCTCCACTAGTCCTCGTTGGAGCACCCGCGCAAGGGTGTAGCTCCCCTGATCCTCGCAAGGACCAAGTGCTCTCTAGGCTGATTCTTCGTCGCTCCGACGCGGTGAATCGCCAAGAACCGCCACAAGATGAGTTGGGTCATCCACAAGCTCCGCCGGATGATCACCAAGCTCCCAATCACCACCAAGCCATCTAGGTGATGGCGATCACCAAGAGTAACAAGCACAAGCTCTCACTTGACCACAGCCGAGCCTAATGAGAAGGATGGATGCACACTTTGTCACTTCTAATCACTTCATGAGATGCTCACACCATGGATTCGCGAATCACTAGCAACTCATGAAGCTCTTGCTCTCTCAAGCTCTCAAAGCAATGTCTCGACGAAGAAATGGGCAAGAGAGGGAGAGAGGGTGTGAGGTCGTATTTATACCCAAGGCCAAAATCCAACCGTTACCCTGGGCGTAGAATCGGGGGCGACGGACGCGTCCATCGCCAGGCGTCGGTGACGCGGCCAACGCTTTACCCAATTTAAACTTCCCAGTTTCACGGCGTCGGACGCGATCAACGCCTACCGACGGACGCGTCCGACGGCCGGCCTCCAGAAAGGTCACCGGGTCTGCATCCGACGGGCCCACCGGCGTCCGACGCCCTCGTTTCACCTCGGTTTGAAGAACTTTGTGAACGGCTTCGACTTCGGGCACCCTCAGGAACGAAACGGAGCCACCTAGCGCTATGATTGACAAGTGTGCACCACACCTAATCCACTAGACTTACCTAGGTCAAGCTACCCATTTGCACTCCCTTAATAGTACGACCAAAGGAGAAAACAAAATCCTAATGATTAATCCGATGTCTCTCAACACCATCGACAATCGGAACCGACCGTTCTTAATCTTGTCGTTGATCCTTTGAAAGCCAAAACGTTTCCATCGTTAAGAGGGCATGACAACCGTATTGCCCGACATCCTATTACCATGACTTAACTTACCATTGTTTCGGCAACACACGTTAGTCACGATATTTTACATTGTCATTAATCATCGAAACCCACATCATCCATGCGGCGGACGCAGTCGTCGTGTTGCGTCGGACGCGTCGTCGATCCACGGACGCGATCCAAAGAGGGGTGAAAATCACTCCGGCCCGTGGACGCGAGTTGGGCGTCGGACGCGTCTTAACGTGCGTCCGTCTTTTTTTTTTCTTTTTCAGCTCAATTTGTTCTCAATAGCGGTGAACGCTGCCGCGGTGGTGTCCGTCTGACGAAAAAAGACCCAGCGTCCGTCTCCGTTTAGATTTCACCTTTGCTACCTATGAAAAGAACATGATAAGTAACTAGCCAAGTAATAACACAACTAGGATCTCAACAATACGAAAACTTGAATCAATCCTAATCCAAATTGTTTTTGGTTCCCAACAAACCCCAGTGAATGTTCTGGATTGTGAATTTTAGAGATGAACAGTCGCTCAAAAATAATTCAAGAAATAGTTGCTAATTTCCTTATTCATGGAGGTTAGCATCCATCAGTTCATCAGTTTTGTTACTAGTATCTATTCACACAACTATATCAGCGAAAATATACACGGTATAATTAGTACTATAAATTAATTTTTATACAACTAAATCTGCAGCAAGTATATAAAACAAGGATAATTAAAACAAATGAAGAACACGGGAAAAATAAATAAAAAATGGTTAACAAAATATAATGAGTGTAAGATTAGACCACTTCAGCTCCACATCACCTTCTTGTCCAACTCAGCATCCCTCCGTAAAAAAAAATATCCCTTCTCCCGAATCCTCTCCACTTCTCCCGAACCCGGACGGCGGACGAACGCGCACGCCTACGCCGCTCCGCCGCAACGCCTCCTCCCCGTCTTCTCCCAAGCTCCCCGTCTTCTCCCAACGCCTCCTCCTCCCCGTCTTCTCCCTCTCTCCTCGCCCTCGGCGGTGGGCGGAAGCGGCGCGGCGCAGCCACGGCACGGCCGCCCCCACGGCGCGGCGACGGTAGATCTGCCACGCACGGCTGCCACGGCGGCGGCTTGCGGACTGCGCCGGGGGCGGCGCGTCGGCGACGGCGGCCCGGCGGCCGGGTCCGGCGCGGCGGCCCGACCACGCGGCTGAGCGGAGCCACCTCCCCGGTGCAGCGGCGGCTGCGACCTAGGGTTCTGCGGCGGCGTAGCACCGGCGGCCTCCCTCCCCGCTCTCTCCCTCGTCTCGATCGCCACCGAGCCATGGCGCGGCGAGCTCGGGCCGACATGGCGTGCCGCTCCCTCGCACGTCCCAAACCCGAGCGTTGATTCACGGCGGAGCTCGACCAACGACCGCCATCGAGCAGGTCGTCGTATCTACAAGGCCTAATCAGCCGCGGTCTAATAATGTGCAATCACATCATGCGGCGGCGTACGTGACACCGTGCGAGTTTGACTGATTTGTCTCGCCATGTCCGGGTGGCGGTGGAGGAGCGCAGATTTGGGGAGGCAAGGCCGCTTGATCTCACAGCACTCGATGGCACACATGCTTGTGCTGTTCAAGGTGATGAGAGGCTTCCACGCCCGCAGGTAAGGCAACGTTGCAATTGGATGCCTACTTAAAGCCACCACCACCTAGCAATCAATTAGAGATGCCAGCACATTTGAGATCGAATACAAATGTCAATAACTTGCTAACCTCCAAGTTTAAAAATGTTCGATACTGGAGAATAATTACTAAAAGTGCAATACATATTTGTTATGTTTGTCATCTTTCACTACGTTGACCACTTGAGGCATTAGAGATGAGTTCATTTTCCTCTTACTGTACAGTCCACATTAACAAGAGGAATAGTTCATTTTCGTATAGTGGATAGTTCATTTTTCCCTCTTACTGTTTGCACTGGTGTGTTTGGGCAATTGTATTTGAGAAAATATGGGATAAGGGTTGGAGCCTTGTGATCAGGGTAGATTTGAAAGGCTGAAGATCTTTTCTGGAATTTGCTTTTCTCAGCGTAGATGTGCTTTCCTAACTTACTCCAAATATTTGTAGTGTGACAAAAGTCCATGTCTAATGACTGAATGTTTTCTTCCTAAAACTTTTTTTGGTATTATAAATGATGAACTTGGTAGGATCACACAAACCAAATGTTATATTTACATAGCCTACCTTCGAAATCGATTCTAAATTTATTTAGTTCATCTTCAAAATTTCCAATGCAACTAGATTGATATGTTACGTGGTCTGTAATTTATATACCTAATCCCAAATGCTTTCCCTGTTTGTATATTGTACCTAGGTTCAGTTGATCTTTGTGTGCTTCTCTCGCTTCACGTACTAAGTTGAGTCATATTAATAAAATCAATGATATGCTACAATTTTAGGCTCTAAAGAAAATATGCAAGCTGTAGGATGAAAACCATGTGCAAATGGTATTCGGTTCAATATGTACATTCATGTTATCAAGAGTTGCATAAGCACATTTTGCTTTCTCTCACTTTCTTCTTGGTTATATCCAAAGATGATCACCTTACTTGATTATTTAATTTTCAAACATAATAGTCACTCAAAATAATGTAGGAGTATCTTTTCCCTCCCAATATAAGATTGTTTCGATGCTACTAACACTCGACACATAACCCCGTTGTAGAAAAGGTCATTTAGGCAACAACCGGGTAATCCAACAACATGTTATTGTCATTTTTTAAAATAAAATGAACTCACATTGTTGTTCTCTCATTTCCACAGGATTAGCCCGATGATGCTTTGCTAGGAGGAGGTCGCCATCTCGGTGACATGTGCGATGCACGGGGCCGCTAAGAGTCAACAATGACGAATGAAGGAAGGCTTGTCCTAAGGTGATGCTTCAGCCCCCTGTTATTTTCATGATGGTTCAGGTGGGGAGGAATGTCAATATTTTGTGTTCATGATTTTTTTCCCCGGTTCCTTGAATGAAAGGACCAAGTTGGGAAGTTCTGTGTATGAAGTATGGTGACAAGTGAGGCTAAAGGACACAAAGGCAAGCCAATCAGCGAATTGCAAGGTTCAGCCTTGGCGCTGCCTCCTTAAACAGGATGACAAGTTTTTGCAATATCTCTGGTACTCCAATTTCCCCTTTCATTTTTCTAATTCACTTCGTGCCTCCGGTTAATTCGCGGGACAAATTAACTCTCATCTGAAACCTGGAACACATTGCAAAAAAATTCACACTACGTAGCAAGAAATCAAGCCTATCTTAGCTGCAATAAATAACCCTAATAAAATGAGTTTATATTCCATTATCCAGTTACCAGTGTACATGGCTGGTTATTGAGAATCTGAAGAATGGCTCACTACTTTGCACAGGACTTATAGGACACCTAAAGCTCCAAGTCTAAAAGCAATATCATGTGGAAGAGGATGGGGATTAGAGAGCATGTGATCACCTGTCTATATTATGCCGCTGCCGGTTATCCTATGCTTGAGGTCCCCATCTAACTTAGTGGTGTCTTGCCTTTTGGAGATAAAAATTGATGTGAATGTGCAAAGATGTTCCAAAAGGTTCGTTTCAGACTTCACATACTTCATTGATGAATTGAAGTGCAACGAACCTTTAGAATATACATATATACAACTGTCTTATGTATTGTTGTTTGTAGACACATTTACTCTGCAGGTAGGGCAGCAGCATGCCAAGTTGAGCACATAAAGAAGTTTCAGCACATTACCATATTGCAAATTACTTGGAACAAAAAAGGTTTGTTCTTGCTGCACATATATGAATTTCATTGTTTGCCCTCTAGCAGTGTGTGTGACTATCCTATATTTTATAGCTTATACTAGCAGAAATTCCCGCGGGGTAGAGTGTGCTCATTGAAACTGTGAAGAAGTTAATTATATTAGAATTACTAAATACTAAGTCATGGGGATTCAATCAAACTGTATAATGTTTTGATGGTAAAATATGAAGGCGTTGTTCTAATGTTTTTTCTTTTCTTTTGAACTGTTGTTGTGTACGTGGAAGCAAATTCAAAAAGTCAGAATGGAGGAGTCCATAGCATAGAAGCAGCCCCTGGAAGTGGATATTAGGCTGAAATGTAGATTTGATTCCTTGCACGTAGCGGGTCTTGTGCTCGCACGATGAGAGACAAAGAGGATACAAATTAATGGACTTTGGTTTACATCATAGATAGGTGTCTATAATATATGATGTAGACAAATTGGAAACCATAGAAGCAGCACAATCGTTTTAAACACTTTCATTTGCAAAGCTTTGAAGCATCTTGAATGTTGCAAAGTGCAATCATGACGGCTGCGCTTCTTAGAGGGGACTATCAAAAGGAGCATCATAGTTCTTTGAAGGCAACATAATTTCATAATTTATATAGAACAAACAGAAAGCAAAAAATAGCTAGGAAGGAACATGAATTCATTAAAACCTTTTGCAAACAGATGTAATAGGTTGGCATCATTCGAACACGGTCGTCGTTAGGAACCCCGTAGTAACCTCCTTTTAATTTTTGAAAGGCTAAGCTGGAGCACATTACAAAGGACATGATCACTATGAGGCAATTTACTTGTGAGATATTCGCTGCACACTCACATGCATGAACCATCTCATTTGAAAGAGCCGACAAAATTGATCTATTGTACCGCTTTGGGAACTTTGATCGGTCCCGAGCTGTGCAACACGGGTAGAAAGTTAAACGAATCACAATTAGAAAGGAAGCAGCATTACTAATTCAGAATAGGTGCAAATACACATGAATTGTACCAAATTATAGATCGCCGCAGTTGTAACCCGCATGAATAAGCGTTCTTTTGAGATTATTGCACCAATGATCTTCTTGCTAACCTCGCCCTCATTTTCACGCGGGAACACCGAATCGTCCGAATCGGTATGTTGCCAAATCTGTTGGCAATCTTGCCGGCCCCGGAGTTGGGAGCCTCGATTTGTGGAAGGTATGGTGCAGTGTAGATACCTTGATGCTGCGTGGCAAGCAAAACAAATTTTTTTGTTAGTTCTAAGATTTGGTTGACACATGCATACCCATCCCGTTTTAATCCGCATAAACCAAACGAAATGGTAAGCAAAGGAAATGACCTTGTGGCATTCTATCCAGCATGTCGAAGGCAGAGCACATGCACGGGTAAGAGGAAGGACGCGAAGAGTGCACGTCCATGTTGCCGGCGGGATGGACGGCATTTGGCAACGCGGCCTCGCGAGAGCGGACGAAGGACGTCTTCCGTGGCCGGCACTTGGCCGCACGGCCGCCAAGAGCGAGCCGGAGGCGGCAATGGCGACCGGTAGGGTGGGAGCGGCGGAGCGACGGCGGGGAAGCGGTGCGGCACGCGTGGAGCCGGGTCGGCCACGCCGAGGAGAGGATGGGGAGGGCGGCCGTTGACGCGCCGTCCGTGGTGGCCCTCGACGCCGAGCAGGAGGAGCGGCGTGGCCACGCGGGTAGCGAGAGGGAGGAGAAAAGGGCGTGTGGGTTGGAGGAGCTGGGGAGAAAATTCCAGCATGTTCTGCGGAGCAAAGCGAGAGGCCACTACGCATCGTGGTTTCGTGAAGGTGGGGTACGTGGACGTTTGTGGATGCTCGGCTTCGGGAGCGCTTCGGGATTGGATGGCAATTGCCGTATGCGTTCCGGGGAACAGGAAATTGTGAGGAGGCACGAAAATTGAAGTAAGAGTATTGTATAGATTACACCAGGTGAAGGGCCCTCTAAAGTACACTTAAATAGTAAAAGTAAAAGCAAAAGCAAAAAAAAAAAAAAAAAAAAAAAAAACTCTTGAAAGGCCTTGGCATCTCATCAGTTGCATGAGATTGACAGCAAGAAATGGTGTCTGCTCATACAACCTGGATATACACATGTCATCTAAATTACATATCGATTCGTTGGTCCTTTCCCTTTGAGAATAGATTTACTCCTAGATAACTCTACGTTGGTTTTAGAGGCTGTTTAGCCTATGTGGTACAACATAGTTTTCAAGCTTCTCATTTTAATGGAAACTTCAAGGTCCTGCTCCTCTTTTCAATAAAACTATATATTAACTCCTATTACCTATTCTTTTCTTGATCTTCAATCTATCCTCACATATATGCTAGCATATTGACGTAGATAACATTTTGGAATAACTAAGTCTGACCATTTATCCGTATTATTCCGACTATAATAATGATTGATTGATTTCAGTTATGGTACAATGAGGTGGCGAAGCCATTCTAACCTCTGGACATACTGCAGATCCTGTAAGAAGAACACTTGCATTGAAGAAACAAGCACTATATATACTCCGAAGAAATGTAGGTTCACCACACCTCTACACAGCTATCTTAACTCATTATAGATGTAGATTAACCGTATGCATTGAATTATTTGAGATGTCAGGTTAGATACCCATGTGGTTTGTGCTAAACCATTAGGTTATGGTCTGTCTGGTTACCAACTAACCTCAAAAAATGAGGACCTCATTTCATTGCTGTGAAAATTCTAAGCCTTATGTCTGCACTAAGGCCATCTTTTCCTCTTAATTGCACATTTTAGTTCTTGTATGCTGGGCGGTTGTGAATTCTATGTGCTTACCGCGGACGCATCCATGAAAAATAGAAAAGGACTTCACCGGTTATTTGTCGATGCCTCCTATGTTGTCCCTGTTTTTGTTTGCATGGTTTTAGACTGATTTTAATTGTTTACTTTCTAAAACATGTTTTGTTTGCGCTCTCCACTAATATCGTTCCTTCTTTTTTGCAGCCGATGACTACAACGAGACCAACTCCCAACCAAGAGGTACATTATATGACATATTACCACAATATAACCTTTATCCACCTATGACACTATATTAATTTAAAGTTACAAGTAATACATCAATAAACGTTCTGAAATATATGCGAGATGTTAGGACCGAGGGATTACAACCGTATGATTACAACCGTATGAATAGTCCACCCTCGCACTTACCTAGATTCATTGACATATAGAAAGTACCGTAAAAAACGCGTTCTGGCGGGGAGGTTCTTTGGGAGAACGGCCCGTTCTGGCAGGAGGTTGCTGGGAGAACGGCCTTGCCCCAGATTGTTGTCTATTTTGTTTTGGGCAGCACTCAAGCGTGTAAATTGACCGGTCGAAGCCTCACGTACGGCAGGCCCTCACATGTGCCGGGCCATCGCCTTGTTTCCCGAGCGCGCGATCAAGTGGGCGGGTGGCAGAGAGGGGGAGAGAGATGTTTGAAAGGAGACAGGAGAAAAGGAAAGAGCCAAAACAAAAGTAGAGATGCATCCAAGAGTTTTGCACCGCAGCGGAGGCACTGGCAATGACCCACCGTGTTTGCCGTGAGCGACGCGCCCGCCGGCCGTTTTGGTTTCTTTAGCCGAGCGTCGTGCCGAGCGCGCGCCATGCATATATGCCGCGCGAGCTTGGGTTGAGGCGCGCGAGCGACGGGGTCGACGGCGGTGTACGAATTTTAAAGAGGAAGATGAACCCGCGGGCAGTTTTCAAGAATGAAGAAACCTCACTTGTAAATCCTCAATTTTTCAAATATAGGCTTAGCATAATTTTTGAAATAAACGCCTGGGGCTGCATGCATGGGTGAGGGAGGGCCCGGGTGTCGCGTGACAATGAACAGGGTCGGTCTTTCAATGAGACAATATTGACCCTTGTACGTACGCTTCCGGGTGCTTTGCGTACGGAGCGGCGGCATGGCGAGAGGACCCGGCGCCCGGCGGACGCGGCCAATTAAGGACGCCTCGGTGGGTGCTCACGAGGCGATGCCGGGCGACGATCGAGGCGGCGCGGCCATGCATGAGCCCATGACGTGCCTTTCCACACGCCGGCCGGGGCCGCGGGATCGAGCAGCGCCCGCGAGGGAGGGCCCAAACGGGCAGCCTTGCCACACGCGAGCTCCGGGCGGCGTGTGTTCGAGGCGCTCTAGCACCACACGCGAGCTCCGGCTCCGCGGCCGCCGCGCAGCGGTGCAGCCGGGTGGCCGAGCTAGCGAGTGGGACGACGAGTCGTCGTTGTCTCGGGACGCGGGACTCGCTAGCCGCCGTCTCTCGAAGCGGCGGGCATGCATATGAGCGGCGCCGGCACGGCCGCCAATGAATCCACATATCATGCGCTCGATCGAGGCCGCCATGAATCCATGCGCTCGGATAGATCGAGTCTCTCGATCGGCTCTAGCATTAATGGCATCGCGGCGCGCGCGGCGCGGGCCGATGAATTAGTGGTGTGCCATGAATCCGGCCATGCGCTCAGATCGGAGTCTCGGCCATGCGGCTACGCTCTCGGCCGGCCGGCCGGCTCGCTCTCGGCCGGCCGGCCGCTCTCGGGCGGGCCGGCTGCGATCGTTTCTCGGCCCGCTCTCCGCATGCATGTGGCATCGGCGGCCCGGCCGGCGGGCCGCCATGAATCCAACTCGAGGCCGCGCCATGAATCCATGAGCTCGGATCGGAGTCTCTCGGCCAAGCTCGTTTCTCGGCCGGCCGGCTCCGCATGCAGTCCGGCCTGCGTGACAGTCGGCACCGCGCCCGCCGCAACCCGTTCAAGCAAGAACACGCAGAACGCATACGGGACTATATATAGGGCCCTCCTTAGCTGACCTTGTGGCTATAGTAGCGCTGTTTGGCTATAGTAGCGGCTGTTTGGCCCAGCTCTTCTCTCGCCGTTGCTTTGCCGGCCACACAAGTGCACACCGGCCGTCGCCGTGTTGTGGGCCGTGCGGCGCAGCCTAGCTAGCTAGGCTTTCGGCCGGAGCTAAGAAGAAAAGCGAGCGACCTTAATTGGCTGCTGTGACTGTTTGAGAAGGTCGACGGCCGCCGTGACACGCTTGCCGATGGCGTTGCTTCGCGGCCGCCCGTGCCGTGCGGCAAGGATACCGGGGCCCTTCCTGGGCCCCAGCGCGCGCCGAGTGCGAGGGACGTCCGGGAGAGACACGAGCGATCCAAACCAAAGCCCGAGTGCGACGAGCTGATGCAGCTTTTCTTTTCTTTAAACAATAAACAATATAAAAATGAAGTTTCGGGAATCTTGGCCCGTCGGAATCCTTCAAAACCGTCCCTCTTCAATAATAGGAGTTTCTCAATCAAACAGTTTTACCATATTCTACAGACTAGAAAGCAGCTTTTATTATTTGTTAGGGAACTAGAACCAGTTTCTATCCATATTCCAGAAACTTTTCGAAGAAATGGAATCTCGCACGTACGGGATTCCTCATGTTTCCTACTCTTTTTTTGGTTTTCTAAATGCATTATTTTAATTATGTATTTTAGCATCGTGTGTGTATAATTGCATAATAGAAACTAGTGGAATCAAAACATCTACTTTTAAGCTTTTGTTCATCATAAAAGTAAGAAACTGTTTAGTAGAGATTCTCGGTTTCTCCTTTCAAACTATCTTCTGTTTGCTTCCGGATATTGCAAGCAATTGAAATGTAAAACCTACTTAACTAGCCCTTCGGGGGTAGTATCTTTTCTAGTATAGGTCTTCTCTTGGAGTTGCTCTTAGCTAAGTAATTTTTAGTTCTAGTGTAAAACTTATAATCAATCCTTCGACTAATCATTAACTTATCTTAGCTAATTTAGATTAATACTTAGCTCTACCTAATAATTAGCCCTAGCGGATCAAAACATGTCCTATGCAGTACATGTGTAATGCGTTGGAATAAAAAACTCAAACCACTAGGATGATACATTAATTTGAGTCTATTTGTAAAATAAATGATTTTTGGATTGTTAGAAATCCCATTTTTATAATTTTCTATCTAGTCCTATTCTACTCCTTATGTCCTGAAACATAAGGCGTTCAAGTGATTCTAAGACAAATAAGGAGCTTGGCAAAATACCACCTTGCTCTTCGCTAATTAAAACAGAGAGTGCTAGCTCTTAGCTACCGGCGGGACGACTCTTTGCGTGACACCATGCATGTGTTCAAAAGAAATCTCAGTATTTTCTACCATAAGGATGAGGGCAGGGGCAGGCGTTTCAGAAACTAGAATATCTACATTTTGGTACAAATTTTAAAATCATGATGTCTTATATTTTGGAACGGATACTGAGAGCACTCTCTGAAACTAATAAGCTATTGATTAAAGAAGATCCTTGGTTTTTCTTTAGAATGTACTACTGCGCCTGCATTAACTAGAAGGGCTTGCTTTTCTTCTACCACTGATTCATCAGTATAGTTGTAGTATAGCATTAATTTGGAACTATTAGCTCTGCCCAAAAGGTTGTTTTCGTCAAAAAAAAAAAAAAAGTCCGTCGCGTCCTCCTCGCGCCCCAACTCTCTCAAACGCTGTTGCCCCGGGGCAGCACGGGCGCTGGGGGTCCCCCGCGGGACCGCGGGAGACAGCCCGACATAAACATGGCTGCACAACACGCCACGAGACCCTCGAACCCGCACATACACGCCGAGACCACGCCTCTCCTCGCTCCGCCGCCGGCCCTCGCATCTCGATCGATCGCCTCTCTCGCTCGATCTTCGCCGGCCCGCCGCCTCCTCGCATCACCGGCCGCGCCTCGCGTCACCGCGTGCGGGCGCTCCGACTCCACCGCCTATTCGCTGCGATGGCCGACGTATCCCTTGGAGGCCTCGGCGGCTTCATGGGCGGGGCGGCGGCGCGCGGCGGCGGGGCGGCGCGGCGGCGGCGCGCGCGGCGGCAAGGGCGCGCGGCGGCGGGCGCCCGGCTATCCCCAGCTGCCGCGGCTGCTACTTCACGCATGGGCCGCCTCATCATGCCGCAGACGACGAATTCAAAAGCCAACGCTGCCTTGGCTTGCTCGTCGGATGCTTGGGCTGCCGGGACCGTGCCGGCGGCATAGGCGGCTATGGCGCCCCGGCGAAAGGTTCGGATGCACCGGCCGCATCAGCTGCACCGGGGGCAGGCCTCACTCGGGGTCTTAGGCGCCGCGGATGTAGGAGCCAATGCGCGGCTGCCGCTGCGTGGCGACCGCCACGGCGGCCCGGGCTGCCCGGCATTCGGGGGCGGATGCCCGGCTGCCCCCACCGCAACGTCGGGAACTTCCCACGGCGGCGGCTCCAGCGGCAACTTCCACGGCGGCGGCTCCGGCGGCTACTTCCACGGCGGCGGCTCCGGCACTCAAACGGTAAGCCGATCGAATCCCTCCCAAGAACAAAAATGCTATACTAGTACTTTATATAGCTAGGTACTACGATGAATAAAAACGTTATATATAAATCAGAAATTTTATAACGCAGCCCGCCTAGTTAATGCGGGCGCAGTAGTACATTCAAACGTTATTTAAAGTCTTAACGCAGCTTAACTGCGCGCGCATATATTGCTTGTTTACTGCTTACTAAGTGAGTTATTGATCCCAAAAAGAAAAGCGAGGTTATGCATCGTTTGTTCAGCGGGTTGCGAGATTCGTCCAAATGAAGGATATCTGCAGGGGCTGAGAGGAATCAGCAGCGGGAGCGGGGGCAAGAAGAGCAGCGGCCGGAGCAGCTCCGGCGGCGCGGCAAAAAAAAAAGCTTTAAACGTCAACCCAGCATTTTATCGAGGATCAAGTCTTCAGTCGCCAGAGCAATTGGTATCAGTGAGAAGCCGAAAGGCCGTAAGTCACGTCGGGGAGCGATGACCCTGCATGAACGTGAGTTCTTCTCCACGTCAAACGCAACAGGAAGGAACGTCGTGGTTGACGCCTGCTAGCGAGAAGCTGGGCAATGTGATCGCCGATCTCCGAGCATAAGGACATACGTCGAAGCCTCCCCGAGGAGACCGACGGCGATGAGGACAACTAGACCTACATGTCTTGTTAAGTAGTGTAATGTTAAGTAAGGGAGTAGCTATTGCACACGCCTGAAGTTTTCAAAAAGATCAGGCGATGTTTGCTGCCATGTACTATGTATCATCTGCTTCCTCCTTCCCTCCATGCATGTTGTGGCGTATGCTATGTAAACCAGGTTCCCGTGGAAACTATGGATACTCGCACGTGGATCGTTGGATCTAAATCCAATGGATATGGCTAATTTCTCTTTTTTGCAAAATAAACACCAGATTTAGATCCAACGATCCACTCATCCGTCATAGGGTTTATTTTAAAAAAAAAGAGATTAGCCATATCCATCGATTTAGATCCAACGATCCACGTGCGAGTTTCCATAGTTTTCACGGGAACCTGGTTTCCATAGCATACGCTCCCGGTTAAGTAATGTATTGTTATTTTGAACATCTTTAATTTATTGTTGAGTAATGTAATGATTTACCTAGTTAAGTAATGTATTGTTATTTTGAACATCTTTAATGTATTGTTGAGTAATGTAATGATTTTTTCGGAGAACAATTCCACGGAACGCGCCTTGTTAGGTATACCTACAAACACTATGGAGTTAAAAACTATAGGAAAATGAATGCCCTGAACGTCGCGCTTGTCGGTCAACAAGAGGATACAGAGTAAATGGAAGGTCCAGATCGAGGTAATCAACAACAATCATCACGGATTAAATTATACGTACTAAAAAAGTTTTCAGCCTTTTTTTACATTATAGACTCGTGTGCACAATTAATGATGATTTTGGTGATATATGTAATATATGATTAATCCGTATATGTATTTCAGGATGCATGTTATGTTAATCTCTCCGTTTCAAATTACAAGTCACTTTAAATTTGACATACGTAAAATCTTGATGAAGAGAAAAAAATGAATTGAAGGACCATGTATTTTGTAATACGTCCCCCTTATACAAAATTTCTAGCTCCGCTGCGAGTAAAGGCTTTGCCGAGCACCCAAAAAAAAAAGACACTAGGCAAAGAGCTCTTCGCTGATATAACCCGATTCGTCATGCGCTCTTTGTCGAGTGCAGCACTCAATAAAGGTTTTGCCGATCGAGTGCATATCTCCTTGTCGTGTGCCTTGGGCACTCGACAAAGGATGCATTTCCAAGTAGTGGAAGGTAGGAATTGTTTTTGTTTTGCTATCATGTTGATGGGACGTCTTTCAGTAAGAGGCTGAAGGTAGGAAAATGTATTTCATTTGTCATCAGCACAGTAATTGATTTATCGGACATCAAATAATGATTGTAAGTGTTTGAGTAGTAGCCTGTTGATTTTTGGTTCAACTTCCATGTGATTTTTGGAATGGGGGGTTTACGGTATATCACATGTTGATGCTAGTTTTTGTTTTCAGGATATTTCAAGGGGTCGGCGAGTTTAGTATACTACTTCCTAGATTTATTTACTCAAATAAAGCTATTATTTCATATATTCCTATTGTGATTTTCCTCAATTCTCAAAAAAGGTGATTTTTTCAAAGTTGTCATTTTGCATGTCATAATTGTGATAATTTTTAGACATAACAATGCATTATGATAACTAATAGTATTTTGTTGATACCATTGTTTGGAATTTTATGATTAGTATTTTTCAAAACAAATCTTAATATAATTATTCTCAAAAAACGAATATTTTTTTGACAAAAAAATTCTGCCTCTTTCGTCTCAACCCACCTCCCCCAACCCACCCCCCCCCCACCCCCCACCCCACACACACTGTTTGCCCATACGAGATGGCTTAAAGAAAAAACCGATCGGGCACGAAACGACGAGGCTCGCACGAAACCCTTTGAATCGATCGGGCTCACGTCGTCTTTTGGTGGAATTGTCATTCAACCTCGTGACTCGAGACCGCATCTCCACTATAGCCGGGGTTCGCGCATGTCTTCTCCCTCGCCCGCGTCCCGTACGTCCGGACGAGGTGAATGCGCGAGAAGGCCATCGCGGCCGCGCGCCCCGCCGGCGTCGTCCCGCTCCGATCCACTCCCTCGAGCCTGCCCCCACCACCGCCGTTGAGCCTCCACACCTCCGCCGCCGCCGCAATTTACCCATGGGCATGCTTCCTCGGCCGCGCCCCGTCAATGGAGGTGAAGCGGGAGGCCATCGCGGCCGCCCCACCGGCGTCGTCCCTCCGGGGTTGACGAGGTACGGGACGGTCTCGGTGCGCCTCCCCTCGCCCTCCCTATTCCACACGCGCCCCGATCCACTCCCTCGAGCGTCCCCACCGCCGCCGCCGTCGAGCTTCCACACCGCCGCCGCCGCACTGGGAGATTTACCCCTGCACATGCTTTCCTCGGCCGCGCAGCTGGAGGTCATCGCTGCCGCCCCGCCGGCGTCGTCCCCGCCGGGGTTGACGAGGTACGGGATGGCGTCGGCGCGTCTCCCCCCGCCCGCTATGTTCCACACGCGCCCCGATCCACTCCCTCCGGCCTCCCCACCGCCGGTCGTCGAGCCTCCCCATCGCCGCCGCCGCCACCGCACGGGAGGTTTACTCCTGCCCATGCCTCCTCGGCCGCGCGGGGAG
The DNA here is from genome assembly GCA_018135685.1 of Themeda triandra. Lineage (NCBI taxonomy): Eukaryota > Viridiplantae > Streptophyta > Magnoliopsida > Poales > Poaceae > Themeda > Themeda triandra. The sequence goes on from JAENPR010000018.1 coordinate 24,301, forward strand.
GCCATCGCGGCCGCCCCCGCCGGGTTGACGAGGTACGGAATGGCGAGGACCTCCTCTTCCTCGACGGCGGCGCGGAAGGGGAAGGAGAAGATCTCGTCGCCGGCGCCGGCGCGGCGCCGGCGCCGGGGACCTCCTCCTCGAAGGTGGCGCCGGCGGTGTGCATCCACCACACCTGTGGGCAACAAGAAGAGCTGCCTTCCATGCCTCCTCACAACCTACACATGCGCGAAACCACCCGGGATCTCCAATGGCCGGTATATTTCCCCCGAATTGTGATATGTTATTGCTTCGAACTTATTTTTGAGGCTAAGCTGGAGGGGTTTGCACCCCTACGGTGAAAAAAACTTTATTAAAGCAAGTTGTTCAAGAGTACAAAAACGAAAGAGGAGGTGGGAGGAAGAGAATCGGGATACATAAAAAGAAATGAAAAAGAGCAGCGGTGCAACCGCACGAAGCCTTGCTAAACTAGATTTGCGGTCCATAGTTCAATCCAAGGGAGTAGTTTTTCCTGGCTCGAGAAGGAGTAGGCGCACTCATTTTTGAAAAATTCATTTGCTTGCTGAATTGTAGGATTGATTCATCGAAGATGAAGTCATTTCTTGATTTCCATATAGCCCAGGCCACTAAAATGAACAACTTGCTTCGAACTTATTGCTTCGTGTTTTGCGAAGCCGGAAATGGACCTAACCCCACTCGGCATTGCGAGCGATGTTAGTAGCAGCAGCACACATGCACTAGATCCAGCCCGAACAAGAGGTCAAGGAGCCCGAAAGAAGTTACGTCCATGCTGGACAAGAACATGAAGGAATGTATGGAGAAAATGCGGAAGAAATGGAACGATAGGCGAAAGCACTCGAGGATGAGAAGAAGGAAATGGGAAGGATGATTGTGCAAGTGCAACGGATGGCAAGAGAGTGTGGTGCAACCGAGGAGACCCAGATCTGTGGATTGGTGTGTTGGAGATGACCTTTTCTAAACGTGCGACCAAGTTCTTCATGGAGTCCGATCCGGTCGGAAGGTTGGCCATCATTAAGCACTATGCCGGTGGTCCGTGACATCATGATTAGCAAAACACACCTGAAGGTATGTTCTTGGTCATTGTTTCAATAAGACCCTTCCTTTTAAAACATCGAAGTTCCTTCCTAGCCAAATCAATAGAGTTGAGTTAGTCTTGACATTTTTTTGATTTGCATAGAGGGATGCAACAATTGAGGATTATGAAGAGGACTTTGGGAGAAGGATTTTTTCAACATTTTGCTAGATAATGATCTAGTTGGATTCAACTACGGTATGTATTTGTATGCTACACATTTGGACAAATACCGGAATAGGGCTGAGTATAGGAAACCACCCTTGATTTGGCCGGAATGGGTCAAGTGGAAGTTGGCAAATAGTACTGCACATGTTTAGAATGAGCTCCAATATGTTCTAATTAAAACACTTAACTTTACGGGTACTTCGAGACGCTTGTGAGAACCACACGATAGGAAGGAAATATTCAGTTAGAAATGTCAATGAAAGGGCCAACCACCATGTGTTCTTGCGCCTATGAATTGCGCTTGGGCTGATGAATAAGTCTTGACAAATGTGCATATTTGAGGTGCTTTATGTACTTGTTGAGCACATGTAACATTTTTCGAGACTTGTATATTTGAGGTGCTTTACTTGTTGGGCACGTCACATGATTCGGACATGTATGTTTGAGGTGCTTTATGTAGTTGGTGAGCACATGTAATATTTTTCGGACTTGTATGTTTGAGGGCATATTCTTTTTACTTGGTGAGGACATGTGATAATTTTTTCGGATGGTTCCATTACATTTTTAGCACCATTTGCAGTGAATAAAATAAAATGTTTTGAGTGAAGGTTATGCATACACAGGTCATTCAAAGGCATATATTCAAAGGTTATGCATACAAAGGTCATGCAATTATCTGTGTGAGCTCCTCTTGTTACGTAATTAATGCTTAGTTTTCTTTTGAATTCAAGTTGTTGAAAATGTCTCTTGGGAGGATATTGGTGGGCTAGAGAATGTCAAGAGGGAGCTCCGGAGGTAATTAGATGCTAATTGACTTCTGCTCTTGATATTGTTTTTTACCACAATTTGCTAATTTCTTTCAAAATTGATGTAGACTGTTCAATATCCTATGGAGCATCCGGAGAAGTTCGAGAAGTTTGGCATGTCTCCATCTAAAGGAGTTCTGTTCTATGGTCCTCCTGCGTGTGGTAAGACCTTGTTGGCAAAGGCAATTGCCAATGAGTGCCAGGCTAACTTCATCAGTGTCGCGAACGAGCTGCTAGCTTGGTTGTAGCGCTCACCACCTGCGTTTAATTCCTGTCGGACGCAAGTTTTGCATGGGGGTCTTTCCCCGAGGCGACGCCACAATGGGACTACGACGTGCTCGTCTACGAGGTTCGGTGCGACTTCGGTGATCTCCAGAAGGACGCTGGTCGTATATAGGTTGTAGGTCTAGGAGTGTGCGTGCGTGTGTGTGGTGTGTGTTGTGTAGAGTTCGAGATGCTACAACTTGTATACTAACTTGTATACTAGGAGTCCAGGCTAAAAAAAAAAAAACTTCATCGTGTCTAGATCTATAGTAGTATTGGATTTCCCTCGTCTTGCTTTTCTACCCGCTACCGTGCAACAAGCCCGTTCTTGTGCCACGGTGCCCGTTACCGCACTAGTGTACCACGAGTCGCAAGCCTCTCGAAGGCTCGGCCAAGTCCACATTCATTCTCCCCCAAATCTTATCCTTCACCTCCCGCATTCACGGCGCCACCATCCCCCACCGTTCACCCCGCTCCCTCGCGCCACCGCACCCGCCAGCTGCGGCGCCCGTGCTTTGCCCCCTGCCCACCGGTTACCGGCCCTCGCACCCCTCCTTGACAGCGACGTGTCCTGTTCGTCGCCCTGCGTACCCGCGCCGCGGCCATCCGTGCCGCTCCGGCGGTGCTGCAGACCGTGTCCCACCGCTGCAACTTCAACTCCAACTCGCGCGGCCATCTCCTTCGGCTTCGAGCCGCCGCTCCGCTGCCCTTCGTGCAACCACGCAGCAGCAGCACCTGTGTCCACGGCCTTCTCCATTGCACGCCATCTGCCCAACGCCTTCCCTGCGAAGCCGCAACAGGAGGTATGCAGTATGCTCTTCCCAGTCGATATGTATGTGGATCCCGTATACATGCAGTTAGATGTCAAGTGCTTGCCTCCTGTTACCTACAAAATTGTATTCCCCTGCTTGCCTGCTACTTTATTGTGCTGTTTAGCCTTTTACATGGTATTTGTAACGTGATAATTATCATCCTATTACTTTTCCAAATTATAATCCTTTCCCGTTACGGTTTCCTCCTTCATCTCAAAGGAGAAGTGGAAGAGGAATATGCTTCACATTATGAAAATACATTCTCACATCGTGCTGCTAGTAAGCAGGTTGGAATGCTTAATACTAAACAACAGACCGCATTTTGCTAATATAGTTTCTAAAATTTTTGCCCTCATGCAGTCCTTCTGTTCACAAATGTATATCCTGGCAACTATTGATAGTCTAAGTGTTTTAATAAGCAGCCTGAAAGAACGGAATATTATGTTCAGATCACGATGCGCCTCAATATTTTTGAGTGTCTGCATTGGAATACCCATTATATTTATAAATTTAGAGGCAACATTTTTTTTCAGGAATTCATAGCAGGGCTACATTCCCATGAACGCCTTGCCTTAACAAATAGGCGTTTTCGAAAACATTACTTCTTTGGGCAACGCCGAAAGCCCGATGTCTTATCGGTAGTGAATTTACCCTCCATAATTATCAGAAAAATTGTCCGAGCCATGTATACATAACTTCTCTTTTACTTGAATAATTTTTGCCGTAGGTTCCCGGATCGCTTTCGGGTGTCTACATAACAAGGAATTGCCCCGAAGTCCAAACAAAGCCATTCATCCGAACTTTGCCAAACTAACGTATAAATTTGAAAATTTTTGCTGCCATCTACTGTTTCCCTTAACAGATAATGAAGAAATCTGACTAATGCGGTGCTCCCCTATATGTAAACAGTTAATAACATAGTACATGGTTCATTATCACATGCATCTTTACGTTTTTGAGAACCATTTCATTACTGAATGGTCATAAACCAAACTTCGTACTTCTATGTGACTCCCGAAACACAACAAATTCATACATTCCCACCACTCTCATATCTACCCGCGCGAAGCGGGGGGTCTGCTAGTTATCAATAAAACTAACCCTTTAACATTAAAAAAAAAAAACCTAAAAAAGCTTCCTCAAGTCCCCAAGCGTGCAAGTGTGCAACACCCCACCCTTTCCAGGCCCGCGGGGAACGCAGAAATCGGCTCGTTGGCTAGGTTCTGCGCTGGTTGTGCCGTCGGTCGGTTCTCCGCCTCCGGATTCCCCTCTTCTCCGCGCTAGGGTTTCATCCTCTCCCGCATTGTTTCGATTTGATTGTTCTTCTCCGCGCTTGGGTTTTCCTCTTCTCCTGCATTGATTCGATTTTCTTGTTCTACAGGTGCTTTGGACCGAGCACGCATACGGCAAGTGACTTCTTCCTCATCTTTATCCATGTTCTTCTTGATGCACAAAGCATAGGTCATGTGATTTGTGTTCTTTTTGTGCAGGCTTGCAGATTTGGTTTCCCTCCTCTGTTCTGTGCTTTTGCTTTTGATCCTGCACAAGTCCTCGTTCGGTATAAGATACTTCCACCCCCACCCTCTTACTCCTTATTCCAGGTTGCTTTGATGATGTATGTATAGATTTCTTTGACTAGCTCATGCCCGGCCTTGCATTGAAATTAATGTCAACTTAATTTAAAAAATTCTAGCATCAACACCTAAGCCATTTAGGAAAATCAATTAGCATCAATAACTAAGCAGCTTAGATTGCACTGGCGATATTTGTGAACTGCAATGAGGTGAGAGGCACATGGTAGCAAGGTCCAGCTAATCTAGTAAATCTCTTATCTTTGATTCTGCACTCACATCAACAGCAATAATTTGGTGGGAGATCAAGGTTTTTATCACCTGTTCATGTATACACGAAGCCTTTTACTTATTTGACCAAATAGAAAACCATTATGCAATCTCTGTTTTATATAAGAGCTTCACATCCAGAATGTATGCGCCACTGTTATTACGTGCTGCATTGCATGAAGGAAATTTTGCTCCTCCTGCCCTGTATGATGGTAAAGTGATCAACCCTTTGTACTATCAATCCTGTAGATATATTTTTGTACTGTTTTCCCTCAGTTATGTAGCCTACCCCAACTTGGTTGGGACAAAAGGCTATGTTGTTGTTGTTGTTTTCCCTAAGTTATGTGCTATGGTGATATATGCATATATGCACCTGATGGCTAACTTACCAATGAGTGATTGCAAAAGCAACCTAGTTTCCATTACACCTTCATTGTTGCAAAAAGTTAAAATGCATCGGTATGTGGAAAAAATTGCTTCCATCAATATCGTTAAGGCCACGTGAGGTATGTCGCGCTGTTCGGAGAAAATTTTATAAAGCAAAAGCAAAGAGCTGATGTGCGTTTAGTAGTAGAGATGATGGGAATTAGAATCTGACATGTTGTCGTAGTTGATGATTATTGATTTGTTAATCGAGCACATGTCCTAGTCTATCATGATCATGGATTTTTAGATCTGAGCATTGGTTCATGTTGATGATGTTTTCAAATCCTTTTTTACCACATTCTGTATCATGCCATTGATTATTTTTATATGCTGAGCACATGTCATTTGCCAATGATGTTTACATATGCCTTAATTTTTTTACGTAGGTATGGCATGGTATGTTGTTTTTCGTGGGTGGCAACCTGGGGTCTACAACAGCTGGGCCGTAGCACACACTCAAGTCCATCGATTTCCTGGGAATTGCTACAGAAAATATAACACAGAACAAGAAGCTCACCAAGCATTCCATGCTCATGCACATGATGAGCTGGCACCTCTTCTTGAAGCTGCTCCCCAAGAGGTTCATGCTCCTGCACATGATGATGTGCAGCCTCTTCTTGAAGCAGCTCCCAAGAGCAGTTCCATCTTAGGCCCTTTTCAGTTTTAGTTTGTGTTCTAATAGTCCTAGTGTTTGGTTTTCTGGTTTGGAAGTTCTTTGTAAGATTTGATGTTGGTCTGTGTCGAACTCAAGTGTTGTAAGACTTAAGTAGTTGGTGGTAAACTCTCACCACTCAAACAACGCGGTGACTCCACCTGGTTGTGTGCAGCCAACCACCGTGATTTGTGTTGTTGATGCTAGGTACTGTGAGTTTTCAAACTATCTATCGAATATTATTGCTGTCATTGAGTTGGAGTCAGTAATGTAGGTTATGTTTTCTGTAATAATTGAGGGTTCACAAGTTGGGATCTCATATCAATTCCATGGTGTCTTATTTGGGTTGGGACTTTGGTAGGGATTGAGCGTCATGAAAAACGGAATCAAAGAGCTCAATTGAGAGCGCCTGACGCAGATAGAAGACTGGACGCTCGTCCGCATCGACGCAGTGCAACGCGCGTCTGGTTAATCGACTCTATGACGTGTGGGGCCGCCTGCTTTTCTTCATTCTTCAAAACTGCTCAGGACTCTTCCTCTGATCTCAAATTCGTACGAACATGCTAGTTGGGAAAGATAGGGCCCAGCCTGCTAGCTTGCTGGCCTAACTCGCTAGGCCCAACGCGTACATGGGCCAAAAAAATAACTTTGACGAGAGCCCTGGCGTGGCTATCGGCAAGCAGAGATCGTAACTAACGGCCGTTGGCCTGCCGTGAGAGTGTGCCGAGGGTCCCGTGTTTGCCGAGATGCGGCCGTCGGCAAACGTAGAATTACGCCGACGGCTCTTCTTTGCCGACAGTCGGCCATCGGCGATGAATGTTTGCCGACGGTTTTTAATTGCCGACAGGCGGCCCTCGTCACATGATTCTCTGCCGAGAGCCCGAGTTTCGACCCTCGGCAAACAAGTCCGCCCTCGGCATACGTCCCGTTTCCGGTAGTGACTGACCACGCCAGCGGCCAGCATCTGTCACCGTTGACCGCTTGTACATGCATCCATGAAACTAAATCTGGATGGACTGAAGGAAACTGGATCAGAGGACACCAGGTTAATTAGGTACGTAGATGTGTCGTACAACGCCTGCAAAACGTGCAACGACCTGATCTCGATCTGTAGGCATGCAGCATGTACAAGTACAAAGTGTTACACTAACAATCGCAAATCGCAAGCGGAAAGATGAGTGAGGAAACTGATGGGTGGTGTCGATCGACCACGAGGCTGTCGAGGGATCGAGTTGTGTTTGCGATGATGATCATCATCTATCACGCATTTGGAGTAGTGTTTGTGATGATGATCATCATCATCTATCACGCATTTGGGAAACAAGCTTAAGTGCGGCGCTTTATTATTTATTGATTCCTGTTCCTCCGCTGATCGATCGATCAGCTCCCATATATCATCAATTCATCCTTTTGTACTCACTCTATCTATCTAAATCCTCGATCGATATGGACGGAGTTGTGTTGTGTGCTGCGTACGTGGAACCAAATAAACGCTAGCAGAACTCCGGTGTCCATATACCTGATGCAACGACAGCGCTAGCGAATCGAAAAAATCAACTAGCACGTATCTATTCTGAGGCAACATGCAACGCACGGCGTCCCTTTCGCCGTATCGATCAACTAGCTCAGCCCACACCGAGCTGTGGATGAGCTAGTTAGGTACGGTATAGATGCTGTATGGATTGCCGTCGTCGTGGTCCCTTCCTTTGATTTATATATTTATTTAATTAATTAGCAACAATAATACTACTATGCATATAATTCAGGGTGTCATTGTACTTGGGGCACGTTTCAATGCAGATTTTGTGTTCCGGTTTGTGATGCTCTTATTATGTGTTAGGAATATTATGGACTGATTTCATCCTTATAAAACTTATTTTCCTTTCATTATAAAACTTTGGTCATTTCTTTTTTTTAATTAGTACTGCTATGTCAGCATATATCTGTTAAGTTAGTAACTTATTCAATGTTTATGAATCACCCATGATACACCTTTACCCTGCGATTGACCTTTGCTGGTCACTGGTTGATTTTACCTTCTTGAATTCTAGCGGATCGGAAGCTAGGAGAGAATATATATGATCGATCCATCGGCAAATATAGATAGATATAGAGGTCGCTTTCTAACGTAGGCATTTGTCATGAATCATTCTGCGTAGAAATCTCTGACAATGCAAGTTTAGTTGTGGAAATCTATCTACCTTGATATGCATGCATGTGATGAGTTGATCAATGACGTAGCAACTAGACAGAAGTAGCTAGCACAAATATATACACGTAGTGTTTCGTTTTACTATGGGTGTAGTGTTGAAATTGTCTCCAAGTTTCAGATTCTTGTCGATCGAAGAGTATGTTTTATGATTTGTTTACGCAGGTGGCATCATTCGCAGAGTATTATGGTTAGGATTATGAGGTGTGTGATGTGACTGCAAGAGCATATAGGTTTGAGATATGTGGTGTGAGATAATAAAGCAAAAGAAAAATCAAACCGTATAAGAAAACAAAAAATCCAGATCAGAGTGGTGGAAGGCCCAATCGGGGAATCGAATCGTCGAGGGGAAAAGAACCGAGCCCAAATATAAATCAGAGGGGTTGCCTGATCAGGAAATCAAAACTGGGAAATAAATAAATAAAACAAAATAAAAGATAAATCAAACGTAAAAGAACACAAAAATGTATCAGCTCCAGGTTTCGATCCTGGGTCCTGTGGGTTATGGGCCCACCACGCTTCCGCTGCGCCAAGCTGATTTTTGTGTCTGTGTTCTGTTAAGGTAGTAAATAAAGGAGTCTAACTATAGACCTGTTCCGTTATCGACCTGTGTAATACCGTAGTTACAGGAACTGTAGTGCATGCACCTGGACCCTACTATCCTATCGAAACGCCCATACACGTTGGTGTGATCGATCTACTGCTCCTAGAAGATGTGTGCGCGTGCATGCATGCACGCGGTTGCGGTGGCAAGGCAAGGCCACTCAAAGCGACGTACTGAACTGGTGGTGACGCGGCAGCAATACAACTGTCGATCGGTCTCGGGCTCTCTCTCTCGGTCACACACACCACCGCTTTGTCCTCGACTGTTTGTCCCTGCCGTGCCCGGGGTGCCGAGGTCGTAGTGTCGTACGCCGCCCAGGCAAGGCAACAGCCACGCCCCCTTGCAGCTGCGTACTAGTACGAGTACTCTCCGTACTACTCCTACCGTACTACGCTGCTGTTTGGCCCTCCCTGTCGTCCGTGGCGTTGCCCGCTACTGGATGTTTGCACGCACGTACACTTGTCCACCCAAACAGGCATAACCACGATCTCTCGCCGGTGCACGGCGTTTTCCCGCTGTCTCTCTCTGTTCCGAATTCCACTACTCGCTCAGACGCAGGTTGGTGCGATGGCGAATTCGCGGTGGCTGTCGGGTGAAGAATAGACAGGCCAGCCGGTCAGCCGGCCAGCCGGAGTTGAGGATGACGACTGGCTGGATTCCTAATTCTGCAGGGCGCCGGCCGGCCTTGCTGTTGCTGTTGGTTTCCCGTTCAGCTGCCTGATGACCCCGAGGCGTGCTGTCCCTCTCACGCGCCGCGCGCCATACTTATCCGGTTATCCACTGACCACTGGCTCATTCTCCATTCTGTTTCCATCCCGGACGTCAAACAGCAGATGCGGACCGCACCGCACACCAGCCGTCCACGAGCGCGACCACGACCGGTGCCGCAACAGGCAGGCAGAAATATCTCCGGCGAATGATCCGATCCGCCCCGCCCACGGAGAGTTTTCCATGTACATGCCCTTACAAAACATGCACCCGTCCTCCATGCGCGGAAGTTTGTTTTTCGCTTGTGCGCGCCCAACCTCATCTTTGTTTTTCCTCCATGTCCTTCCGTCCGTGTTCTGTCAACATTTGGCCGTTTAGCTGCTCTGACGCGTGGGACCAGGATGGTAAAATGTCTGCCCTGCCCTCACAGTCTCTCCCTCTGTAAACCGAGAGACCACCGCATCGCTATGTAAAAAAAAAAAAAAAAAAACACCGCATCGCTATTCCCCCTCCCGGCCGCGAGACCGACCGCATCGCGCTAGCCCTAGCAGGGCGACGCCGGCGGCTCCAGATCGCGCCGCGCTCCCGACCAGCTCGCCCCGCTCGCCCTCCGCAGCGCGTCCCTCGACCCAGCTCGCCCTCCGCCCGCGACGCCCTCCGCAGCGCGCCCCGCTCTCCCACTCCGCAGCGCCCGCGCGACCGGGAGACCGGCTGCTGCGCGCCCGCCCGATCCCGGCGCGTGGAGGCCTAGGCGCGTGGAGGTGACCGGTGGCGCATGGCGGGGAAGGACTCCACCATGGCACCAGATACAGTAGGGTGAGTCCGCCCTGCACCGCGGCCGGCACTAGGGAACCGGAGCGCCGGTGGTGACCGCCTCCACATCCCCGACCATGGCCTAGGGAGCTTCGATCCAGAGGATGAGGATGCTGCCCTCGAGTATCCTCGAGCTTTGATCGCCTCCACCGCTGCCCTCGAGTTGCTGCGCCCTTGCTGCCATGGATGAGGATGCTGTGTATCCGGCGGTGTCGAGAAGACCTCTGCTTCACCCCTTCGACTGCGCTCCAGCTGCTCGACTAAAGTTCCCTATGAACTTCTAAGGTCAGTGTACCCTCAACCTCCCTGCCTTTGCTGTAAGAGCCTTTTTCTCCAGAGCCACTAAAAAAAACGCCATTCTCGTCCAAACCACTGAAATCTTCATTCTCTCGCCGGTGCCCAAACTCGAAAATTTTGTTTCTCCCAAACCATTCCGTCCACTTCTCTACATAACGGTGTCAAAATGCATTGGAAAAAGTCCTAAATGCCCTCCAAGTCGTGATGACCAAGTTCCGCCATCTCCTTCTTTCTCTACGTTAATGACAAATGGACCCCACGCGTCAGGTTGCTCATCCCCAACCTCCGGCCGTCCCTCTCCTCCATCTTCCTCTATGTCCATCGGCCATCCACACCGGCCAAGCCTCCCTCCTCGCCGCTCCCTCCTCTCCCCTGCTGACCACTTGCCGTTGCAGCGGCGGCCGCGGTGCGCGGCGGCGCCCCTCCCCCAACCGCAGTTGCGCCCGGAGCTGCGGCGCACGGCGGACCGAGACGAGGACAGCGGCTCCCCGCGGCGCAGCCCACCCCGACGACCGACGACGCGGCCGCGAACCTCCCCGACCGGCGACGGCACGGCCACTGTAGCGGCGCCCGGAGCTGCGTTGGCGGGCTTCGTCCCTCCTCCACCTATCACGGCGCGGCCCCACACGTCCCCAGGCTGGCCACTGCTCCACCGGACCGGCGCATGGGCACACTACCTCACCGGCCACGACACGTGCGGTGGCGGAGCGGAGCCGCGCGCTGCCGGATTTGGGGGAGCAGAGCCGCGCGCTGCCGGATTTGGCGGAGGAGAGGAGCCGCGCGCCGCTGGATTTGGCGGAGCAGACGAGCCATGTCTTCCTTGCTGCCCCTCCCGCGCCGGTCTCCTCCCGTCCAGACCGGCACCGGTGACGCGCTGCGTCCTCGCCACAGGGTGTGGATGAGACGACGACGCGGTGGAAGCGGGAGACGGGGAGGATGGAGTAGGAAGGGCGTGGCGGCGGGTGGAGAGGCCGCGGGGGCCGCGTAGCTGGCTGGAGGTTGATGATGGACCCGGCAGTGGGGTCCATCTGTCGGTGAGTGTGACACAAAGAGAAAGGAGGGTATTTAGGACATTTGTATTGACCGGACCCACATGTCAGAGGTCCCAAACGGCAAAAAACAAGCGGAGCATGGACGAATGGCTTGCAAGAAACAAAAGTTTGAACTTGGGCACAAACGAAAGATTGAAAATTTTAGTGGTTTGAACGAGATTTTCCCCGATGGCTCTGGAGAAAAGGCTCTTCTTTGTAATTTGGCACTTCGTGCTAGTACTGATGTGGTCATTAACTATAGTAATTTGGTGATGTGCTTTCGATTGTTCAGGAGGTTCTACTGGAGCTCATGACTACTGAATCTATTCTTGGCATTTGTGAAACAGTGGAAGTGAATCCAGTGCTAATATAGTTCAGAACCTGTACTGTAATTTGGGAAGGAATTCTACTAGCGTTGTCTTGCATAGTCCAGTCTCAGATAGCAAGGCTACCTGAAGTGTAACTAGTCTGATTAGTGAAGCTGACAAACTGTGCAGCATTTTCTTTTTTCCTTTGAGCCTGCTTCGAGATGTTACTGGTACACATACATCAAGATGTAATATGCACATTGATCTGAAATACATATGGCATTTTGAGCCATTTTTGAAATACATATGACATGGCAATTACTTTACAGAAATATATGCGACCCATATGCGATCCAATCTACGAAGCCGTCGTGGGATTATTATAATTATTATTATGTGTCATGAGATACTATATATATATATATATATATATATATATATATATATATATATATATATATATATATATATATATATATATATATATATATATATGTCTATTTTTTGCCCGAACAAAGAAATCGTGGATGTCTATTTTTAAAATATATATATCTCCTTCATGCTCCAGAATGATGCAGGGAAAACCCATGAAGTCAATCGCTGTTTTTTCTAGGGGCATTTTCGTCTTTTTACGGCATGTTTAACACCGTCACCACTCAAACAGACGGAAGGGCGTGGAGGAAAAACAAAGATGAGGTTAGCACACGGGGGCGAAACAAACTTCTCAGGGGCATGGAGGACGGGTGCATCTTTTGTAAGGGCATACAGGGAAAACTCTCCCGCCCACGGCCCACGCTGCAGTCAGCGGCAGCCAATCAGGAATCTTGGATGGAGCACTGGCTAGCGCTAGCAGTCGAGCTCGAGCACTAGCTGCTGCTCAACTCAACTGGAACGACCCCGGACGACACGGGACATTCAGCCTGACATTGACGGCAGATGCCAAAAACATCACTGATCCTGACCAACCCTCGCTCCGATCTGCAACCAGCTCAGCGGGAACTGGAATCAATCAAACTGTCACACGCGGAAATTCACCCTCTTAATCAAAACTACTCCCACTCATCATTGCTTGTGCACCAAACCACGATATCGACCATGGTCATAGAGAGGCTAAAAAAAAAAAAGAAAAAAAAAGATTTCGACTATGCTGAAGATCCAAAGCGGTGATAAACCACATCAATCTTAGGAACAAGTAACCCGTGTTTGTCATTCGAACTCTACTCTCTCTTTGGTAGTACTATGTCATGTTTGATACATAACCATAACAACTTTAGATTACATATACAAAAGGATCATGTACGTATAAGTGCAATGGTTACGTAGAGCATTTCCGAGGGCTTTGCAAATAGGCTTTCATTGCAATTTGCAAAAAAGCCCCTCGAAAACACCCCTCCAATGGTTTTGCGAAAAGGCGCTTGATTTGATAAACTTGCAAATAGAGATTGAGGCTTTGCATATATGCAAACCTCCTCCGCGCTTTGCATCTGGGCCTCACGACGATTTCGGCCGGCCACGTAGGACTCGCACGCACGGACTCCCCTCCACTCGGCGCGCGAAACACCTTCCTACGCGTCCACAAACGACGGAGCGTCCACGAACCGGTGGCGGCGCGTCCACGAACCGGCGGCAGCGCTCCGACGGAGCCTCGCACACGACGCACGGTTCGACGAAGGACGATGCACGCGGCCTGGGCGACCTGGCGGTTTGACCTGGGCGACGGCCACGTCCACGAACGACGACGGACGGTTTGACGTGAGCGAGCGGGCGACCTGGCGGTGACGGAAGGCGCGAAGACCGGCGACGGAAAGCGCACACATGCGAAATATTTTTGGCGGAGGCCGAAGGAATGGCGCGCGAGGAAAAAAATTTTGGAAAAAAATTGTGGGACTTGATCAAAATGCAAAACGGTTGGAAATCACACCTTTGGAAACTTTGCAAATTCATTTGGGACTTTGCAAATACCCTCAAATACAAAACTGAAAATGCAAAGCCCTTGGAGATGCTCTTAGAAAAGAAAATGGGTTGCTGTTATCAACCGTTAAAGTTAACATTAAAATTTAACACGTTTAGAACTCCCTCCGTCCATTAAAAAAAACACAATCATAACACAATACTGAGTTACACAATCTTCAGTTTAACTAAATTCATACAATTGATTATAAAAATTTGTAATATCAAATGAATATCATTGGATTCACGATGGAATAGTTTTCATTATATACCTATCCGATGCCATAATATTGATATTCTCTAAATCCTCCAAATAATTGAACATCTTATTTTTCTACAAGTCAAATTTATTTAAGTCAAAGTTTGACTGGGTTTATAAAAATCCTATCGATATCCATATCCTGCAATATATTTATTATAAACAATATATTCCACTATTTATCAAATGATACTTATCAAGCATGATAAATACTATATTTTAATCAAACTTAGAAATGCCTGATTTGTAAAAAAAACAAGATATATATATTTATTTTGAGATGGAGGGGTTGAGATAATCTTTTTCTTTGAAACAAGACTTTTTATATAATCTTAGTCAAACTTTTAGATGGCTTGCGTGACTCACGGAGTTATGTTATTCTATACTAGTACTACCTCCATTAAAAAAACAATTCTAAGCACACATGAAGTCAAATTATTTTAGGTTTAAGTGTTTAACTAAGACTTTAGATACCCATCTACGACTCTAAATAAAATATAAAGTATATTTCATATTAATAAAGAATCTAATAATGTATTTACTTAGTGTGACAGGTATTAGTATGATTTTAATAATTTATTTAACCTTTATTTTTTTATTCTAGAATTGTTGCATTCATGTTAAAAAAACGTTTGAAGTACTTCCTTCGTTCTCTTTTTTTTTACATATTTTAAGCTAGATATTTCTAACATTGATTCTTAATTTTAAAAAATATTAGCAATATAAGATTTAAGATTTTGGATTCACTATGCCAGATAATTTCAAAAGCCAGAGGACTATATGTGTATAGTGCCTGTTTGTAAAGCTCACCTTCGCTAGTGAAATAGTTTCTTTAGCTTCTATTTCATAAAACAACTTCACTACTGAAATTAAAGTTGTTTTTTTAAAAAAACGTTATGTAAAACAACTTTTTAGAGAACATACAGTATATTTTTAGTTTTAATCCAGCTTTACTTGAGGAAAATTGTAAAAAACAGCTTCTAGGAAGAAGTTTCATCGGAGTCATTTGATAAGAGAAACTGAAAGCTTTATCGTACCGTGTCCTCCTGTTTCGCGCAAGCGGCGAGCCAGCGACAGACAGTCCACCGATTCCGCCCCGGACGGCAGGAATGCCCAGTCACCAAGGCCTCGTTTAGACGGTGATATTTAGCTCGTAAAGATCAGAAGTATTTCGTTTTGTATTTGATAAATATTATCCGATTATGATCTAACTAGATTTAAAAGATTGCCGTGATTTAGAACTAATCTGTGTAATTAGTTATTTATTTTATTAATATTTAATACTCCATGCATACGACACAACATTTGATATGATGGAGAGAGAGTCATATTTCTAGCCTTTTTGAGGCAACTAAACAAGGGCCAAGTCAAACATGGTATGAAAAGTACTCCGTACTACTCAGGCTCTTGAGGCTTGCTTGACCTGAGAAGCCGGCAGACTCCTCCTACCATGATTCCTCCTTCCAAAGTTCCAACGCATCATTCATCGGCTCTTTCGTGCCCACCTGCACCCAATTCAATCATGCCAAGATTGCGGGGTTTACAACGCCCATTCAGCCGGCTTTATGGTTTCAGTTTTCTTTTGTTGCCATATAACGTACTGTACTTTGCATTGATTTTATCCTAAGTGAAATGTTTTAATTTGTTTTGAAGTTAAGCATCTGGATCAGAAAATAAATGTACATATTTACGGTGAATGCCAGGAGTCTAATTTTACCGTGAAATTAGCAAGCGTGATTTGTGTCTTAGGGACACTTAAAGTTATTTTACTAGTGTGTTATTTATGTGGCGCAAAATCAAAGCCATGACAAAATATACATTAAATTTCAACTGGGAAACAAATCACGGGTAAAATGGCCATGGCATCGTGAAGCTTCTACTTTCATCAGATCAGGTACAGCCATATGTAGAGGAGTGCACAAACAGACCACTACTACTACTGTACGTGACACTTGGTTTATTTAACTGCAAACAGTAAACTAACAATTAGTAGTAGATCATAGAGTACTGTTCCGCTGCATCTGGTGACAATGATAAGTCTGATAAGCATCGCCGTTTCCATCCAATCCAAGTGGACGTAACAAAACGAATTCCTCAGTCATCTTGCTGCCGCTGCTGGTGCCCCTGGCAACTTTCGCTTTCTTTTCCCGTCTTCCCTTTTGCAGTGACTTCTACCAAACCTCAGGTGAACTCCAAAAGAGGGGCAGTAATTTTGTAAAGAACTGGCAAAAGCATCGTGCTAACCGTCACAGCACCATCACTTTAACAGCGGGTAAAAGTGAACCCCAGAAAAATGATGTGAGAGGGAATTGTAAAAGGAGGAGCAGATGTGAAAGTGGGTGTGGTATCTTTCCCTAGATTTTCTTATTCGCCCCCTTCTCTCTCCTCCTATTCTCTCTCTCTCTCTCCTTCGTCTCCGTCCCCTCGCCTCTCCCACACCCCACCCAGCAGCCAGCGGCGGTCGCCATCTCCCCCCATCCCCTTTGCCGCCGGCCCTTGGTCTTCTCCCTCCTCAGGGCAGGGCAGGGAGGAAGAAGGAGGCGAGAGCACGGAAGCCCTTGGTCTTTGATTTGCTTTCGGTTCCTTGCCGAGAGGAGGGGAGTTGGTGCAGTTTGTAGGCGTGTCTCCGTGTGTGGAGATGGACCCCAAGTTCCCCACACCCCCACCGCTAAACAAAACGGAGCCCACCACCGCGACGACCACCACCACCACCACCTCGACCGCGCAGCACCAGCAGCAGCTGGATCCTAAGGACTACCAGCAGCAGCAGCAGCCGGCGCAGCAGCATCACCTGCAAATCCAAATCCACCAGCAGCAGGACGGGGGGGCGGCGGCGGCGGCGGCGGAGGGAAGGAGCAGGAGCAGCAGCAGCAGCTGCAGGTGGTGGTGGCGCAGCAGCCCGGGGAGCGGAGGCAGCAGGCGCTCGCGCCCAAGCGGAGCTCCAACAAGGACCGCCACACCAAGGTCGACGGCCGGGGCCGCCGGATCCGGATGCCCGCGCTGTGCGCCGCGCGGATCTTCCAGCTCACGCGGGAGCTCGGCCACAAGTCCGACGGCGAGACCGTGCAGTGGCTGCTGCAGCAGGCCGAGCCGGCCATCGTCGCCGCCACCGGCACGGGGACCATACCGGCGTCCGCGCTCGCGTCCGTCGCGCCCTCGCTCCCGTCGCCCACGTCCGGGCTCGCCAGGCCGCACCACCACCACCACCACCCGCACCACATGTGGGCGCCGGCGGCAGCGTCCGCGGGCTTCTCCTCGCCCTCCTTCCTCAATTCCGCGGCCGCGGGCACGGGCGACGCAGCGGGTATCGGCGGGCTCATGCAGCGGATGGGGATCCCCGCGGGCCTCGAGCTGCCGGGAGGGGGCGCCGCCGGGGCCACCCTCGGCGCGGGCGGACACATCGGCTTTGCGCCCATGTTCGCTGGACACGCCGCGGCTATGCCGGGGCTCGAGCTCGGCCTCTCGCAGGACGGCCACATCGGCGTGCTCGCCGCGCAGTCGATCAGCCAGTTCTACCACCAGCACCAGGTGGGTGGTGCTGCCGGCGGCAGCGCCCAGATGCAGCACGCGCACGGCCACCAGCATCAGCATCATCAGCAGCAGGAGGATGGGGAGGACGACCGCGAGGACGGCGAGTCCGATGACGACGAGTCTGGGCAGTAGTGTAGGAGGGCGAGTTCGATCAACTTTGCGTTTTCTGGGTCTTCCCTCAAGTGAAGGAGGGGAAGGAGAGAAAAAAGTGTATGCGTGCAGCCACAGGATGCTTCTGCTACTCTTGGATTGTTGTTCGTCGAGTTGTGATGGATTTTTATCTTCATTTTTTCTCGTGTGGTGTCCAAACTCAACGGAGGCCTCTCTTGCTGTTGCTGTGAGGACTTGCTGGCTCGAGATCATCCTCAGTTCTTCCCACTATCTCATGGGGTGGATGATCGCCACAGCCTTCTCTCCGACTTCCAGGTAACTATTTTCATCTTTTGCATTCAGTATGTCACATCTCGGTATGTTTCTAATGAATTATTATGCTCACCTTGCAGGTGTATAATACCTGAAAACTTGACGGCTTGGATTTGGATCAATCGCCCTCGAGTGAGTGCCTTATTTGTTATTGCAAAGTGTGTAGATATTCAGGTAATTTTGCAGTTAGAGAGGTGTTCTTTTTATCGGAGTAGTGATTCACGTTTAAAAAAAAACAATCAAGGTATTCGCCGGCAATTCGATCCTCCTCCACAGGCTTGTCTATGCAACGCAAATATGATACATATACATTTCTAGCCCATGATCACGCAGACCACTTTTTTTCCTTCTCTGATACGTCTGTGATCTGTTTCTGACAAGCTTTCTTCTTCTTTTGTGTGATGGAACATGCACATCCTGTTGGGTTGAATCATCAGTTGTTGTTTCAGTATATTTGTACCTACTAGGAGAATTGTCTATTACCACATTTCACTAGGGAAAGGATCAAGAAGTTTTATTGGTATGGTATCCATAGATGCTGCACAGCTATATGCATGTGCAGAACAGAATACAATAGTAGGCCACATGACGCCTGATTCAGAAACAAGAATATAAGGATTAGACTTGGTCCATCTTAGAAACTAGCGCTTTGTTACCAATGAATATTTCCTGGAAAATTTGCATTGTTGAGTTCGATTTGTTTGGAAAAGGTGAAAACAATATTACCTTGCAATTAGCAAAAGTGTGACCTGGCATGTCAAAAACTTTGGGATATTTTGCCATGATAATATGTGTTGTTTAACTCAAAATCACAAAGTTTATACTACCTCAACTACAATCACCCTGCAGCTTGCACGATGTTTAATAAACAACTGATGCTAACTATAAACCTCCCAGTCACATTCTTCTATTCGGGGTTTGTCAAATATCCCTCACTCATCTTCTACTACAAGCTGTTATTTTATTTCGATCTTTTGTCTTGGTGAATGGCTACCTTCTATTTCTATGCTTAGACGTGTAGCATCAGGGACATGTCATTTTTTAAGAGCATCCATATCATCTGAACAGTACTTGCTGTGGATCTTTTCACTTTTAACAACATGCTGAAGACAACATCGAGATCAAGCCAACTTTAAGCTTGGACGGCAGCATGTTCAGTAAAGCTGTTGAGAGTGCACAAAAGATGACTTTTTTCTATGTGGGTATCATGATTGTGTTGGCAAGTGTAGTTGCTCAATGTATTCTACTAGTTTATGCCGAGCTTGCTTATCACAACTGCAAGTGCCACTCAGTGGAACGAATAGAATCTCATGCTGTCTGCATTTCGTTTTGTTCTTTGCATGGATTTCGTTCATGTTCACACATGTTTTTCTTGTCCTTGCCACATCCATTTATTAGATGCTATTCCTTACAAGTGAGATGCAAATCATATTTCTGTTTGGTAGTACCTGTTAGGTCTTGCTCAGTCTCTCTGAACCTCATGAAACCGAAATCTTATTGTGGTACTTTGATACCGTCAGGGGCACATGGTCGGCTGTCAATTGTGGTCCGTGGTAGTGCCCTAGCATAGCATCACTACATCAGCATCGTCCTATGCTGAAATGTTCCACAGATTTCTGTTGCTCCATTTATGTACTACTAGTCCATCTTTTTTTTTTTCTTTCCTGGTGGCTGTTGTTGCCAGTGACCTCATTGGTTCTATCCACTCTGGCCACATTTATTTGGCGTGTTGCTGAGGGTAGCTGACGTTGTCACTCTCATCCATGCTGCCTGATTGTGAAAAACGTGACGTGGTAATTTGTTGCCATCGTCGTCCATTTGTTTTTTTTCCTGATGTGAATGTGCACTTACTCATTTTAAATAGCACGGCTTGTTTTCTGGTTTTCAATGCTTCTGCTGACCTTTCTAACGCACCAATAGTTGCCGCCCGGGATGTTTCTGTATTGCCCTTTCAGTTGAGACCATCTTTGTTTTTGCTAAAATTATCTGACGGATATGACTGCATCTGATCATATTTGGTCAACGCACCTGTGCTATATTTTTTTCCAATGAGCAAATGAATGTTTAGCTTGATCGTACACAGAACTTTCTAACGAACAAATGAATGTGCAGCTTGATTCAGTACACAGAAGTTGCCATTGCATATATGCTTCTTGTAATTTATTACTGCAAATCTCTCAAAGATTTGCCCTATCGCCTCTCTCTTTTTCCTTTCTTTTAGTTTTCACCCCATATATATTTGTACGAGTCGATGACCCCATCAGGTGAATAAAGTAACCACTGATGATTGGGAACGTGTCCTCATTGTCAGTCATGCGGTTCATGCCTCTCTTTAAAATACCACCAGGCACCGCTTTTTCTTCGGTTTGTGAGGTTAGGCTGAAACCGGATTAGAGAACGCGACGACCAATGGGAGGCAAAAGCTTCTTTCCAATCACTAGTGCTAGTGACTAGTGTACATAACCTCGTAGGTTATATCTTATCATCATCGTCTGATCTCCCTGGTATTGGTATTTGTATATTGTATCGTCGTTTGGTGTGTCCTTTTCTCGACAAAAGGCGTTGTGGCAACTGGCAACTGGTGTGCACTGCACTGCACTGGTGTGCAATGCATATCTTTCTTCCTTGTGGCCATGGCTTTGCGATCGTCCAATCTTCTCCCTGCCTTTTTTTTTTTTTTGCGCGCCTTTTGAACCTTGCTTGAAGCATCTTACTTCCGACGTCGACCTCTTAGTCCTAGGATGGTAGGACGGTTGCGCACTACTGTAGCTATGAATGTTGAATTGCTTGTGTGGATTCTGATTTTGGACGCTCCATCAACCGTGAACCGTGACGGTTCATGGCTGCTTGTTCCATCGCCAATTCGCCTGAATATGGACGTGTCACGTCTGATTATGGACGTGTCACGTCCTTTTCTAGCATAGGTGTGGCGACTGGCAACCCAGCCCAGCATGGGATGGGGCAAGCAAAACGTCGGTCGGCAAGTTGCTGTGGCCTCACGGTCTCACGAAGACGGGAAGGAAGGAGGAACTCGAGGCACGGCAACGGGAGTCAAACAGATCGGTGCCAACTGACAGGCTGGTCCCACTCCCGTACCTGCCTGACCTCCTTGGTGTCCACGCCCACGGCCCACCCATGTGCGTGCGAGTTCCGATGCGACTGACGGGCGCGGCCGCCGGCGGTGGCGGCAGGTTGGTTCCCGATCGCCCAACCAGACCACTGCTGGTGGCTGGTGCTGGGCCACCACGCGAACGCCGCCGGCCCACCCACGGCCTCCTGTCCTGTGCAGCTCCGCTGCTCCCGCTGCTGGAGCAGCACTGCAATCACCGCTCCGTATGCATGCGACAGGACTGTGGCGACAGCAGCCGTACTGTCGCTCGGTCCAATCGCTTGATCACGACCTCAACTGTCAACCGCAACCTAACTGCGACAGCAGCCTAATCTGCCATCTGAAAAAAGAAACCGTTTCTCCCCACCGTCCAGGCGCTCAGGCATCAGCTGGTAGTGTTGTTTGTGTTGTGTTGTGTCACCTCCTCGGCCAGTATTATTAGCAAAATAGGTTAGAATTAGAAAAGGCTCTCTATAATTTGCGCTCAGGCAGCAGCTCGTAATTCCATCATCTTTTATGTTAAGCCTCTGCTTTGAAGCTTTCATGGGTACGAAATTATAGAGAGGCTTAGAAGGGGGCTTCATGCTTCTAGCCGGTACCAAATGCTCGAGCCCAACCTCATCCTGGCGCTAGATCCACCCCTATTGTTGTCTCGCCTGGTCAAATGGGAAAGCTAACACCCCAAGTAAAAAAAAAAAAAGTAGGAAAAGGGAAGTGCTAAATTTCAGATGTTGGAAACAACTTCTTTTGGCGATCGTTTCTAACCACCCGATCTAGATCCTAGCGTCGATAGAATCATCTTCCACCTTCGTCTCTCTTCACTGCGAGATGTGTGTGCTCCTTGTCACGTCCTTCTATACATAGGTCCACCTTAGATGAATAGCAAAAAAAACATTAAATTGGATTACCAAATACATAAAAAAAAAGAAATGTTAGGTGGATGTGAATCTTTTGGGTGAGAGATATTTTCTGAATCATTCGCTCTTTTCTATGGATTGGATCAATAAATGGCTTCAACTTGCGAATGAAGCATTCTGAGTTTCTGACTCAAGCAACTCGAAGTCCTATGTAGGAAGAACCTTTCGGGGGAGAAAAAAAAGAACTCCCAGGAAAAAAAAAATCCCCGGCCCAGGTACTAATGGAAGAACATTTATGACTGTACGAAGCCCACGCTTAGGCCCAGCCCAATATCCGACACGCACACGAAATTTCCTTAAATAAATAAAAAAAAAAAAAAACTCTCCCCGTCTCGCTTCTCGCTGCTGCGTGCCTGCGGGGACACTCCACCTCTCCTCCACGATTCCTTCTCCCCACACCTCTCGCCGAGTCGCCGGCCGAGGACGATCCGCCGGCAGCAGGGCCAGCGCCGCGCCCGCCGCAGATCGCCCCTTTGGTTCCTTGGAGCTGAGAAGCGGGGGGCGGCATGAAGCCCCCGGTCGGCGGCAGCGGCAAGGGCGGCACGATTGACCCCTCTGTGCCGCGGTTCAGGTGCCAGGAGTGCCGCCGCGCGCTCGTCGTCGTCGGGGTTGAGTCCTACGCCGACAGGCTGCCCGCACATGCCGCGCCCGGTACCCTTTGCCTCCTCCGCCTGCCTCCCCGTCTTCCCCTTTGTTTTACCTACTATATATATTCCCTCCCTTTCCAATCGTTGAGTCAAACAATTTCAATTTTGACTAAATCCATAAATATGTACTGACATTTATGATACAAAATAAGTATATCATCAGATTAATCATGGAATATATTTTCATAGTAATAAACCTATTTAGTAGAGGCATAAATGTTGATGTATTTCTTATGAACTTAGTGAAACTTGAGAAATTTGACTTGGTTTAAATTTAGAATTGCCTTCTCTTTGGGACAGACCATTGTATTGTATTCCATCTGTTTGAGCCACTCTTCTCGGCCAAGTTTCTTTTGCACACTTAGATTATGCAAAATGTTCTTCTCATGGCACTTAGGTTATGCACAGCGTTACAGCTGGAAAAAATTGCTTTTTGATCATGTTGCCAGCGCTTCCAAATTATTAGTTCCATTGATGCTAGAAGCTCGAGTGGCTTCATGCTTCTAGTTGCCGATCGGGTTCCACAATTAAGTAGTTCTATTGCATATGTAGTGATGGGACCAAGATTAGCACACGGTTCGTCTTATTTTTTGTCACACAAGCACTGTCCACTGAGCCTCTCTGAGATGCAAGTTTGTGGTACTGGTGTCACTTATTTAGTATGTCATTTAATGCATGCAGGTAATCATGCATCTTCTGTTCAGGGCAGTGTTATGGGTGCAAGCAAGATGGACAACTCTTATGTTGTGCTATCCAGGCAGAACAAGTCTCAGGGTCCTAGGATTCCCCCACGCCCACCAAGTGCAGCAGCGGCACATACTGATCCCAGCCAATCAACAAGAGCGATAGAGGGGTCATATATAGTGCTTCCACCTCCTGCCGCTTCCATATACAAGACACCTGCCTCTGAAGGTGGTGCGCAGCTCACAGCACCAGGTGTAAACTCCAGTAGCCCCTCGCAGGGAAACAATTCTGGGTTTCACTCTAGTGTTACAGTGCTGAAAAGGGCTTTTGAGATTGCTAGCTCGCAAACTCAGGTATGATTAATTGCTGACTATGTGCATATACTAGTTGTGTGGGAATGCATGGATTTTATTCTGCTGTATTTAATGTTTCCTCTTCTGTTTTCAGTGCTTTAGCAGTTATTGCATCAAATTTGCATGGGTTTATTTTATTTTCAATTGTAGAGTACATTATAGTGATACATATAGTAACAACGATGCATTTCTGCTTTTCTAATTGCGTGTGCAGGTGGAACAGCCACTTTGTCTGGAATGTATGAGGGTTCTTTCTGATAAGATGGATAAGGAGATTGAAGATGTTAATGCTGATATTAAATCTTATGAGGCTTGTCTTCAACGTTTGGAGCAGGAACCCTACAACATCCTCAGTGAAACAGATTTTATAAAGGAGAAACAAAAGGTGACCGCTCCTATTGAAATTCTTGTGGCTTGATGAATGACTAGTTATTGAGGTTAGAAGATGCAAAATCTACTGTTTAATTGCTACGCTTGTGCAGGCCTCCCACCCAGTGGTGGAGCCAGGATTCTGTGGCTGGGTATGCCAAGTGCACAAAATTTACAAGCAAATTAGCATTTGATGTGGATGTAGAGCTTTTTTTTTTTTGTTGCCTTTGCAGCTTCCTCCCACAATGCAAATATGCTAATAACACCCTTTTTTATCTACATTACAATAATTAAGAATACAATCAGAAGTTTAGAAAAAGAAATTTTCAATAGTTCACTGAATCTATGAGGAGTGGGGATGCGGAGCTGAGGAAGGCAGGAAGCCGAGCAGGGGGACGTGAGCAGGGGGCGAAGCAAACCACGCTGCGACACAAACGTTATTCTAGGCTTGGTTCCTTTTGTGGGCTGCCAGAAAGGGCAATTGGATTGGGCATATGAGCCATATTTGCATGATATATGACGTAAATATATAAGCTACGTATAAACCTGTGTATATATAATATTTTCTCTCTCTCAAATCTTGGGTATGCCAGGGCATACAGGGGCATACCCCTGGCTCCGCCACTGCTCCCACCACATATAAGTGGTGATCCCTTTGACTATGAAACTGTTATATCAAGGTGCACAATAAAAACATATTTGTGCTTAAGCATCTTTACAAATATCGTGAAATAATCAAGCATAAGCTGTCAACTATAAATGCAACTCAGTTATGGCACGTAATTTGTAGTTTACAGAACAAGCACATATTATTGACTTTGTTGCAAAAGGTATAAAAAATATTTTTTTATCTCTGTAAACCTCTTACCTTTGTGTGTTCTGCAAATTCAGATTGAGGAAGAGGAAAAGAAACTTAAAGCCGCTATTGAAGAAGCTGAAAAGCAATATTCAGAAGTTAGTTCTGAGATGAAAGATCTGGAAATAAAGTCTAAACAATTTGAGGAATTGGAAGAGCGGTTAGTATCTTTCTCCTTGCCATTATTGTTTCAGGCATCTTCCTGTTATAATTGTGCTGTTTGTCTTTTGTATCATTTTTATGCACTTGTGCTGTTTCAGGCATCACGATTTATGTACAACATTATTCAAAGTTTTAACACCATCTGCACCTTTTGTTTGGCTCCTGCTATTTATACTGCTTCAAATACCTTTCATGCAAAACTAATGTTATCATTTTTCAAAAAATTAGGTACTGGCATGAATTCAACAGTTTTCAGTTTCAGTTGACATCTCATCAGGTAATTTACTTAAGGCCAGCCTCTGGATACCTAACTGTCAGAGTAACAATGCACCAACTTATTGTTATCATACTTTGAACTTGTGTTCTTGCTGCCCCCCTAGCTTGTATATATTTTCAAACAGACATATTTTGTTCCATATCAGTTCGAGGCTAATAACTAAAGCAACATTAACCGAACCTGTGGTTGATTTTGTGATCATGTATTTATTTCGCATCAAAATGTTGCTGACAGAAAGCTAAGGAAGTTTATGCAACATGCATGTTATCTATAATGTTGTTTTTAAAACTGCCTTGATGTTTGGATATACTACCACAAAATTTAGTTACTTATCTCTATGCGATATTTTCTTATGCTTGAATAGTTTGCCACCATTTTCTGTGACATTCAGTTTGTTATATGAAAAAATTCACACTTTTCAGGAAGAAAGAGATGCAGTTTTTGCCAAGATAGAAGTTTCCCAGGTTCATTTGGAACTGTTGAAGCGTACTAATGTTCTCAATGACGCATTCTATATTTCACATGATGGAGTAATTGGAACAATAAATAACTTCCGCCTCGGACGCCTTTCTAGTGTAGAGGTATTATACAGATTGCAAATGCGTAGATACAGTTTTGGGTCATTATACTCAGTGCTTCTGAAAATAATGTACAGGTTGAGTGGGATGAGATAAATGCTGCTTGGGGTCAGGCTGCACTGCTGTTGCATACCATGGCGCAGTATTTCACCCCAAAATTCCAGTATCCTTTTGTTTCCTCTCAGTAGCTATAACATTTATTCTAAGTGCATAGTGTTTACTTACAATTTTAACTTAATTGAAGTGCATAAATTGTGAATTTTAATAGTAAGCACAATAGAATTTATTCTTACAAGAAATGTTGCAATGGAGTTCCTGAACATTTTCCTAGATACCGGATCAAGATTCACCCAATGGGAAGCTATCCAAGAGTCACAGATATCCACAATAATACATATGAACTGTAAGCTTCCTTCTGGCAAATGTACTTTTTTCTCTTCAAGGTGGTCTATAATTTAGTAGTCCTCTCTTTCTTAGGTTTATAATAATATTTCTATTTCGTTCGCAAACTTTCTTGCCTTAGCACTGTATCAGGCAGTGAAAATCATGCTTTGGATGTTAATAAGACGCGCTGTTGTTGTTCAGGTTTGGTCCTGTAAATTTGTTCTGGAGCACCCGATTTGACAAAGCCATGACATGGTTTCTGACTTGCCTGCAAGAGTTCGCTGAGTTTGCCATAAGTTTGGATAAGGAGAACAATGTTCCACCTGAAAAATCACTGAAGCTTCCCTACAAGTAAGACATTTTGCAAATCTATTGGTCCTGACTAGTCTTGTCATTCATGTTATAGTTATTGAGACTGAACTGGGGAGGTTCACGGTTCATGGTTTGATTGGACTGTCGGACCACCAGCACAAAGTAGTTAAATATTGTATACTTTTCCTTTTTTTCCCACTCAAATTATGCAGGATGGAAGGAGATCTGCATGTCATTTCATTAAGAAGAATAAAAGATATGAAAGGCGGGAAGTAAGAAATCCCCTTGCAGGACACCCCCATCGGTTTTATTGAATACAACTTTCTAGAAAATAAACTAGGGAAACACAACCAGCAGCCTCAAACAACCTAGGACCTAGGAATCCAGGACCAATGGCCTAATATATATCGTAATACCTTTCATGCCTTTCCCAAGTGAAACCGTAGCACAGTGGTGTGTGAGAAAGCCTCCTAGCCATAGGTCTTGTTATCAAATACCATGGGACACCTTTATTGTTGATTTGGTAAGTGCATTGCCTTGCCGGACGTCCCCCCGCACTAAGTTTGTGCAACTCAAGCTGCACACCATGCCCACATGTGTCTCAGAAGCTGTTTCTTCTGTTTTTTTTTTTCTTCAAAGCCAGACAGTTTGACTGTTTTGGAGTGGGTAATAGCAGGCTGATTGCTTAAGCTGACCAGGCCAGACCCTGCAGAGGCTCTGATTCCTGTTTTTTTCTGATGAAACCTTGGGCGGTCTGGTTTTAGTAGCTATGATTCTGACATTTGAATTTCATATTTATGCTTGTGACCTAAGGTTCATTTGCAAGCATTGTATTCTTAAGATAAGAAAATAGTTGTTTGTGGCTTTGAACCTTTCGTTCGTTAGTATTGTGGTAGTTGTTGTCGAATACATGCAAGAGCTCTGTTGTGGTAATGGTAGATAGTAAATTGGAAAGTTTCTTGTGTATTGATGCATTCCATGTTACCTGCATTGTTGTTAATTAAGATCATTTCATTTTGCAGGATTGATGGTGACAAAGTAGGGAGCCACACGATTGTCTTAAGTTTCAATAAGAATGAAAACTGGACCAAGGCGCTAAAGTACATGCTGTGCAATCTGAAGTGGGTTCTCTACTGGTTTATTGGCAATACAAGTTTCGCACCACCCTCAGGGTCACTGCACACACAATCTCTGAAGAACAAGAGTTGATGCTGTTTTTTTTTTCTTTATTAACTGTACATAATTTATATACTTGACCCTAGCCGCTGGATGTAGATTTAGCCATAGTGACAATAGCGACACATTTGATGTACATGTGTTTATTGTTTGACTGAAGTCTGTCATGCTGTCTTAATGCCCTCGTGCTGTCGAGCCTGTTGTGCATCTGTTTTGTGTTCCCTTTGTGTTAGGCCAGTCTCAATGCAAGATTTCATCTCTCGCTTTCCAAAATAGTGAAACAAATCTCTTTCTCAATGAATAGTTTCATTGCACAATTTCATATGGCTATTTATAGCTATTTGTGGGTCCACCGGTATTTCTTCTCTCTGTTTTTCTCTTGGCATGCGTCCATGAAACGAAGTAATGGCTCTAGTGAGGGTTTCACCCGGTTACCGAGTGGTTGGAAACTGTGCTCACTCGTGTCGTGGGGATGAAACTTTTATCTTCTCTCTCCTTCTCGTTTCATGCAAAAATCCTAAATACACTGACGTGTCACCCTATTTAATGTGCATGACACCCTCCGTGAAACTCCATTGAGACTAGCCTTATTGTACTATCTAAAGCCCAGCAGCTCCATTTTCGCCCTTAGGTCAGAGTTGTTGGACCCTCTGCTGTCGTCCACACAGCTTTACAGACGAGCTGGCCCAGCACTATGCACTGATGAGTGATGACAAATCGTGCTGAAGCGGGGTCCTTTGTTGATCTGTGTTGAGGATCGGCCATGTGGCATGTGCCAGTTTTACATGTGTACACTGCGATGCCACCCCCAGATTCTGCATAGTATGATTGTTGAACAAAAACTATAATATCCTATTCTTCTGATCTCACAGCACCAGCCAGCGAGTCTCACCAAAGAAGCAGAGACCATCTCTGTCCTTACATGTGACCCTTACCTTCACCACTACATGTGACCCTTGTCTTGCTTCACAAGCACCTTACCTTCACCAGAGAAAAATGTGACCCTATCCGTTCACAGCACTTCCAGAGATCAACGACATGCCAGAACTCCGATTAAAATAAACAGAGAGAAATAACAGCACAACAAACCCTCCATGCTCTGATACTAGATATCTTCACAGTTTATGACAGATCATCAAAACTATGGCACAAAATACATGATGATCTAAGCTTGTTCTGTACAAATGATACTTCTGTAAACCCAGGGGCACCGATAAGAGGGGAAAAAAGGCTCCCTAATTTCTAAATCTGAGAAATCGGGTAAGACTATGGCTAAGAGAGGCTAAGAGAAGATCTGAGCAAAAATGAAGCCATGGTACAAAATTTCTGCAGAGTTACAAAGAGATGTGAGCGAGCATGTACAGAGCTCAGGGTTCACTATGGTATGAAGCCAATCATGATTCTAAGGCCACCTCCTACCAGGTATGTACACTCATGAATGCTAATCATCTCGAACAATCTCGCCCATCATGATCCGGTTACTGTGGACCTTGAAGCCAAGAAGAGAAGGATCAATCTGTTTTCCTTTCTTCGCTTTCTTCTTTGCGCCCTTACCACCTGGGCCACCGTCTGCAGATTCAGAGGCATCATACTGCAATGGAGGCTTCCTCGAGCTCTTCAGCGCTTCGCTGAAGGACTGACCAGAGGCATCTGGATTGTTGGTGGCTGATGGCATGCTATACACCCCTGCCTCTTTGTTGCTAGGAACACTGCCTTCCATACCCTGAGCTACTGATGCAACTCCTCCTGATTCCATTTTATTCTCTGCACAGTAAAATCATCAAATTAAACATCTGATATAAAAGCAGACAAAAAATTTCATAGATAAATAGCATTGTAGCAAAAAAAAATTCAAGTTGCCTGTTATTGTGCAACAGGTTGCGCACTAACATTGCACTCATTCAAACTATCACAGGACATACCTATAAGCCACACTCACACTTACCATCCAGTATTCCGGTTTGTGGTCTAGACAGTTTTATTTAGCAATCGACAGCTTGTTTTAAGTGAAGCAAATTCAGCTGACTTTTAGTATACAACCTCAAAGTAATATTAATTATGTCAAATTCAATAATCCAGACAGTTTGAGAAAACATACCATCAGAGGATGCAAGGCCCGCTTTCTTCAGCCTGATTGCTGAAGACAAATCTGCAGGAACTGACTGAGATGTATGTTGGTTTGTAGAGCGCTTTAGTAAGGAGTGAGTGCTTCCTTTTGACATGCCAGAATCAGACCTGCACATCTATATATTATCAATACAATATAAAGCCAACTTTGGACTCATCTAAGTGGGCATTCAAGAAAATTAATTCGTGCATGTAAAATAATACAATGAACACTAGAATCATATAGATGTAGGCCTAATATTATGTAGTCAATTCTTGTCCAGAAACAAGTCTTTGCATTAAGGTATGCTTATCAGTGAAGCGAAGTCTACAATAATCAAAGTACGTACTCCCTCTGTCCCTGGATAAATAGATTCCTAGAGTTGCCTGAAGTCAAATTTTTTAAACTTCGACCGAATTTCTAGAAAATCCCGTCAAGATTTATGACATCAAATTAGTACCATACTACCATTAGATACACCATAAATAGATTCATAATGCGCTCATTCTGTGTCATAGATGTTGTTATTCTTTTCTACAAAGTTAGTCAAACTTAAGATAGTTTGAATTGCATGGATTCTAGAAAATGATTTATTTGGGGACAGAGGGAGTGTTAGAATTATCCCATGGCCTAATGCAAGAACATCAGAATAAACTGAGTAACATGCCAAAAAGAATTATTGGAATCGTAATTTGGTGGGGTGGAAGAGATAAGTGAATATCCTTTGGAGAAAGATAGTAGCTTGAGCAGCACATCTACAAGTTTAGAATAATACCATTTACTAGCAGCTTCTTCAGCAAAATCAGTATCATCCCCAGCCAAGCTTGCACTAGAACCCTGCTTTTTACCCCTCGTTAGCTCATTGACACTCCCAACCAGTTGATTAGCTGATGTTCTACCACCTGTGGAGTCTGAAAAGTCCCTTTGAACATCCTCAATTCCAAGAAAATGCTTCTGCTCAAGCATTGATCCAGATCCTGATCTAAGGTTAAATTTTCCAGTGTTCTCAATACTGTTGGGTAAAGTACCCAGATTGGCTGATCCCTCTTGCGCCAACTGCCCTGACTTTGCATAAAGTGACCTTTCTGCAAGAGACTCCTCAAATGACAACATGTCCACTGATCTTAGGGGGTTCTCTGTAACAGGTTGCGCAAAGTGATCCTTACGCCCAAATGATGCTGGAACAGGAACATCAGAGAAACCCAGGGACTGCTGCGACTGAAGGACAAGTTTCTTATGAATCATATCACTCAGATCTTGTTCTGCATTCCGCTCTTTGTTCATAAGAGCTGCCCATGCATGTGGGTTGTCAACAGCAAGGTTCATTTCCACATTCCTCCTCTGCTTCTCCGCTTCAATCTGGAACTGGTTGATGCGTGAAGATTCCATTATAGTGTTTTGCAACTGTCCATTGGCATCCGACCAGTGCCTTTCAAGCCTTCCAACATGAGAACCAGGAAGTTGTTCCTGAATCCTATGTTGCTGGGCATGAACCCCAGAAGGAAGCATAGGCATTTGGCCTAATGGGTATATATCACCATGTGTTTCTAATTGACCAAGTGCATGATGGCGTGCTAGGGCATTTATGACATCTGGGTTTGGTCCAGGACCACCACCAGGCAAGGAACCAGACCGCTCCAAGGCGTGAATACCTTGACCTCCCCTATGCAAACGTTCATGTAATGATAAGCTGCGATCAAGATGTTCATGATGATCAAAAGATGACGATCTCTGAAGGTTCTCCAGGAGATCGAAACGACCATGTCTCTGATTTGGACTGGTCCCTGAGCGGATAAACTGGGCAGGATCATCCATTGGCCAGACCCCACTTAGGTGCCTTTCTTCCTCCCTTCCTGAATGTTGCCGCAGTGCATTAGCCAATTGTTGAGACTGAAGTTGTTGTTCGTGCTGAAGGCCTAGAAGAATTTGCTGCTCCAAAGGAAGCATTTGCCTCTGATTTGGACGTGAGAGAACATCCAACATATCATTATGGTGCTCCCTATGAATACCATGACCAAATTTTGCCTGAATGAGTTGTTCAATAGCTGCATCATGTTGCCTTTGCAAATGGTGAGGTTGCTGGTGTAGTTCATTTAATACATGTTCGCGAAGTAAAACTTGATCAACCATATTTGTTGGACCAAAATTTGAACCCTGCAGCTGCTGCTGCAACAATTGCTCAAGGATCATCTGCTGTTGTTGTTGCTGCTGCTGCTGCTGCTGTTGTTGCAAGAGCTGAGCTTGCCGTTGCTGCTGCAGCTGTCGTTGGTGTTGCTCTTGTTGGAGTTGGCGGCGTTGCTGCTGTTGCTCAATTTCAAACTGGACTCTAAAAAGATGCTCCACATCAGAAAGTGGTTGATTCATAGGCTGGCGGTGTTGGTGCAAAGAATCGAACACCTGCCCAGGAAATGCACCAGGAAACTCCAAATTGTTGCGGGCCATCAATTGCTCCTGCTGCAATTGCTGTTGCTCCCGTCTGATCTGTTGAAGCAGCATTTGCCCCTCAAAATTCAAATGATGCTCAGCTTCAACCTGAGGGATTCTGCCAGAAATGTTTGCATCATTGATATTGTCCAGCCGTCCAAAGTTTGCAGGCCACTCATCACGCACACTTGAAACTTCATTCATCCTGCTAAGTGGCCCATGTCTCATGTTTACAGGTGGAATGTCCTTGGGTGTTGTAGGCTTGGGGTTTCTTCGCTCATTTACGCCAAGTACATTTGATGAGAGGGGTTGTTTTGGATGCCCTTCCAGCTCAGACCAAAGTAAGCCAAGAGGACTCAGATCACTCTCCCTTGGGATATCATGCTGCGGCAAATTAGCTTCTCCAGCCACAGATTGAGGATCATGTTGTGCCAACTGGAAATCTGCACGGTCATTCTCGAGATCCCGTAGGGATTGACCCATGCTGCTATTAGGCCTCCCAGTGTACAACACTTCTGTCATAAAAATGAAAAAAGTGAGCATTAAACATGAAAAAAGACTGAACATTACCTCAGCAAAAACATAAATAGGGCAAACGAGTTTCTGAGCAAAGAACTAACCTTCAGTTTCCTGATTCACTGATTCAGGAATGTGCTGTTGGCGATTACTGGTATTTGCTATATCCTTTCCTGTTTCCGGTGAAGATAACCAACCACTACGAGAAGGTACTGATGCTTCATGATCACCTCTTTTAGGATCAACTGCATTGCTTTCAGAATTCCAATTAGACACTTGGTCACTCTTACCAGCAGAAACAGTAGGAGCTGTGGATACAAATTTACTTTGAGATGATTCCAGAGATTCAGCGCTTCCATCGCAGGGTTGAGGTGTATGCGACTGCGGTTTTTGCCCAAGGTGGGGCATGACTTCAACAAGTGGACGGAAAGGAACATCATCTGTAGCCTGAGACAAACGTACAGGTAACTCCAAACCAAAATAGCCATCTTCATACCAGGAAATGATGTCAGCACCCAGAAATGGACCCTGCACACCTCCTTGGGGATCCAGATAATATAATGTCAACTCTTCTGGATAATTAGCATGGCCACCCACTTTTATATCCATGTCATTGCCTTGGTATGGCATAGGGGGTTCTGAAGGATGCTCAAAGGATGGTACATCAAACAAAGTGTTTGAATCATCAGGTAGCTTACTGCCAAGATCATGATCAGCACTTGACTTGATTTCATCAGTTTTCAAACCTTCCCTGGTATCAGTATTCCCATATTGATTGCTGCTGGCATTTTTCTCCAGACTTTTCTTTGGTGGAGAGGTACTGATGCCAGTAGGAAGTGTCCCTTCAACATAGAAGGCGTCCTTCTCTGAGATTAAATCCCCAGCAATTGCAAAACTGACTTTGCCCTTGTCATCATCAATAACAGAAGCTGGTTCTGAAACAATTATAACATTTAGACTCTACCCAACGGATAATAAACCATGTATAGACAATAACATTTGCATTCTTAGATCTACAAAAAATCATGGCACAACTAACATCCCACAGTGTAGATATACCTTCGAGCTCTTTTGCTCTCTCTTTTTTGTTTCCAGTCCCATTGATTCCTTCACTGCTAATGACTTTACCCTTTCTAATATCTTCCAGGACAGCCTGAAAAGTAGTCAGGCAGGTAAATAAACAGGAAAAAAAAAGATACAGCAGATGTTAAAGATAGTAGGAAGAATATAACCTAGGTATTACCTCTTCAACAGTATCAGGTGCAACAAAGGCTAGGGGTTTTGCGGCAGTAGGGAGTGTGATGGAAGGAATTTCCTCCAGTTTCATGTCAGCACCATCAAAGGATGACATCATATTTTTCTGCCTGTATATATCAAGAAGCTTCCCTCTTGGGTAGCGGAAACTAACAGCAGCTTTTGCAGACTTCCCATACACAGATGGAGCACCGATTGATCCAGCAGATGATGGCCGGTTGAAGGATGCAACTGAGTTAGGATTTCCCCTGCCTCTTCCGGCAGCAAAACCAACATTTGAGTCCTTAACACGTCCTTTCTCGGACCCAAAGCCTGGAGCAGCACGGTACGTTGCTGTTCCGACAGAATGACTTTCCTGACGGTGACGAGGTCTCCATTTATCACGAGAATCGGACTCAGACAGCAGCCTTCCTGTGAATGTCTGTTTATCAGCATGGGTTTCATCCTTCTCTGGATCAACCTTCTTGTCTGACCTGGTGTCCTTCTCCTTGTCATCAGGTCCCCACCTTGATGACCATTTTCCATCACGGCGGCCCTCATTCCCCAAGCTTCGGGTGGAACCATCATTCCACCGTTCCGATGCAGGAGCTGCACGCGGATCAGTGTTGTCCCTTGCAGAAACATTGTCAGAACGGCGATCAGTCTTGCGATTATCGGCGTCCCGG
This sequence comes from Themeda triandra, assembly GCA_018135685.1. NCBI lineage: Eukaryota > Viridiplantae > Streptophyta > Magnoliopsida > Poales > Poaceae > Themeda > Themeda triandra. The sequence goes on from JAENPR010000018.1 coordinate 59,283, forward strand.
TCCACATCCTTCTTGCGCTCCCTCCTCCCAAGCAGGCTCGTCTCCCTCTCCTCTTCAAGCCAGCGAAGACCAGTGTCTGCATCAAACACGTTCCTCCTTCTTTCTTTCCTATCAACAGCTCCTTCCAGCATCCTCCCTTCCTTTTCACCAGGTTCAAGGGAGGACCCATGGGGCAGCGAGATCTGCAGATGAACATCCAGCAACATTAACGATCAATTCTCCAAGCAGTCAATCAGCATCATGGTACAGTAAAAACAAATACTGAGGGAAGGGCAGTGATCACAAACCTTTCCATCAGCAGGTTTGGTGTAGAGCCACTGAGGAGACAGGGGAATGCTGTTATCCAGGTGCTGCTGATCTGCATAGCACAGGGTCAACGCTCAGCAAAACATGGTCGTATACAGCCTACTGACGCACGAGCTCACACTCCTATGCACAGAGACCGAGGAGAGCAGAAGCACACGAACACATCCAGTCATGCACCCATGGGAACACGAGCTAGCAATCCCCAACCGAACCCTAGACACTTATCCATGGCGCCCGCTACAGAACTGCTAAGCAGGCTGTCCGAAATGAATCCGGGAGGAATAAGAGGGAAGTGGTTTCCGGTGAAAAAATCCGCACCTTTGGAGTCGTCGACGAACCCCATGGCGGCGGCGGCGGCCCTGTCCTCCTCGATCCCAAGCGACAGCCCACCTGCGCGACGCAACAACCAGACGTCAGTCAAATCGGGGGCACCCACCAATCAACCACAGATCTGCGCCGCGGGCCAGGCCAATCCAGGGCAGCGGGCGGCGGCGGCGGCAGATCGGATCTCCCGCGGGGCGCGCAGATCGGGCGGCTCACCTTTGTCGAGCGCCGAGGGTCGATCCAGCTTCCTCTCCGCCATCGCGACCTCGCGGGATCCGACGGAGCGAGCGGGGGAGTGAGCTAGGGTTTCCGGTGGAGAGCGGGGGGAGAGAGGAGACGCAGCGGCTCGCGGCGCGATCCGAGGGAACGGGGCGAGGCGGCGGAGGGGAGGGCAACCAGAGCTAGGGTTTTGCGAGCGAGCGAGGGCGTCGAGGTCACCGGCGAAGGCGATGCGAGGAGCAGGAGAGGAGAGGGAGGGTGGCCGGGTTGGGTTGGGGGCTGGGAGCTCTGTGTGTTTTTTTGGGAGGCTTTTTTGGCTGCTGGGTTTCGCGATGGGGGCGTGGTCGCGTGGAGCGGGCGAGAGAAGGGGAAGGGATGACGAGGGCCAGCCAAGAGATAAATCACAGCTTTGTTTTTTAGCTAACTCTTTTTCTCTCGCACGATTTGTTTATTTCAATCATTTTTTCATTTATTTGGATTTTGTACTGCAAAATAGTACAGTACGTGTTTAATAATCTATACTATAATTGAAATCTTCTAAAGGTGTCAGAAGCCTGACACTCACCCACCTCCGACCCCACAACCAGCCTCTTACCACCACCATACTCACCCCCAGCGGATGCAGAACACAACAAATCACCGATCACCGAACGTCATACATCACGAAACGTCGTACGCTTTTGAAATTCAAACCCACGTACCCTCCTCCTCACCCCCAACGGAGACAGCCTATAATCAAGGAACAAATCATCACACAGTAAATCACGGAACAACTCTCTGAGTCACAAACCCATGGTCGTGCACATTTGAAATTCAAACCCACGTCACAAAGCCCGCGTGCCGCCGATCGTCCGACGTGCCGCCGCCGTCTGCGCCGCTGAGCGTCCGTCGTGGTCTTCTCCGCCGTGACGCCGCCGCCGGGTGTCCTGATCATCGGTAACTCGCCCACGGATAGCGCTGCGACATTATCTACGCGCCGGCGAGTTGACGCTCAACGCGATCGGCGTCATTGTTCATGGCGCCCTCCTCGACGTAGGGACGTCAGGGTGTACATATCGCCGGCGAGTTCCTGCATCGCCTGTACCCTTGTCCGGCTCCTCAACGTCCTAATCGCCACGAACATCTTGTCGAAAAAGACGATGATGGCCACGATGGACGAAGCCTCCACTGCTGCTGTGCCCAGGGGCCACGGATCAGGAGTTCAGGATGCGGGCGATCCCGCTGGCCTCCTTCCGGACGTCGCGAGGTGACCCCGCTGCCGGCCTTCTCCATGCCCGGCCATGGTGCGACCACAAGCCAGCGACTGCGATCCGCCGCCCGGCGGGATACGGACGCGAGCACAGCCCCGATTGCTCCATCCGCCACCCGACTGACTCCAAGTCCATCCGCTACTCTTTGTCGCCTGGAAGGTAGGCTCGAACCATCAACAGACGCGTCTCTATCTACATAATCAAAACAGTATGTCCATAACATTAAGATCATCGTCCTGGAGTTCCTCTTCCAACTAGAGGAAGAAGAGGTTGTGTAGATCCTGCACTCTCAATTGTGTGGCATATATTCTCAATTCTTAATAGCGTGACTCCCCGCCAGCTTCATCCACAGTGGCACAGAGTTCATGAGAAAGATCCAAAATCCAAAACCGTTCTGAACCAGGACTCAGTCTCTCTGTCAAACCAAGGCTGCAGGTGAGTCCAAATTTGTTTGTAATTTCTTATGTCTATGATCCCTATGCTAACAACAACCGGAAAGATTGACATGACTTTCATTGTGTCAAATATTCAGAGATTAATCCCTATGGATGAGAGAGGCTACTGCCAATTTGCATGTTTATTCACACTGTTGACTGAACTGAATTTGGCCGGTGTCGGACTCAATGAACAGCTCAATTTTGCCCACGTCCTATGATCTGTGCAGCAGTATCAGGTATAAACATTTGTTTTTCTATGCTAGGTATAAGAACATTATTAGTTATTTCCTTTCTTTTATTGCACGTGTTAGATCAGATACCTTGCTATCCATCGACAAATGCTGCTAAAGTTAATTCATTTAATGTTGTTTATTGTCTGGTAAGTATAAGATATTATCTTAATCTAATTTGTGTAAAATTGGACTGTATTAAGGAAAGAGTCTATAAATGGATAATACCTTTTATGGCCATACATGCTAATACAAACAAAAAAAAATCTTGGTAGGCAATATACCGTGCTGTCAAGAAATAGTAACCATTCAGATCACTTTTGCATTTTGTATTGCTATTCTTTGTTGATTTATTCTTGTAAGTTGGAAAGGAAGCGTATTTTTATTTTACAATGTAGAGGAGGTGTCCACATAAGTTGTTCAAATTTGTAGGAAGATCCGATTACCCATAAGGTTGAAGGTCTGTCGTCTGAGTTCAATCTGTGCGAAGCTAAGCTAGCAGCGCTGCTATTGTTGTTGCCTCAAGCTAGCAGTGTGATCCGGTAAGAGTTCAAGTTGACTGCTGCAGCAACAATTGCTCCCGGTAGTTGTAGTTGATCCACCTGCAGAGGCTTCTTTTTCTTTTCTGTTTTTTTTTTTTTTTTTGAAATCGTGCTTGGCACGTGTCTCATTAAGGGAAGCTAGAAGGTTCGATACATTTCTCCGCCCCCAGGCGAGATGCCAGGTTGCTTCGGACGACACACTTATATAAGTCGCCGGCTAAAACGGCGGGGCTTCGAGTGATGTACCGGGCTAAAGAACTAATTGTGCTCACAAGCGCAGAGGACGGCTAAACCCAAAGAGCAAGGACGACACACTTACAGGTATTGCCATCTGAATCTGATGATATAACACAAGGGACTGGAGGTATATCAGGTTGGTACTAACAATGTCAACTAGATCTTTTTTCTTACAATTGGTGCTGGCCGTCCATGCTCGATACTCTGTTCTGCATCAAGTGTGGCACTGCGAATGTTGCAAGCTGTTGCCAGAGTCATTTTTCAAATGAGTGTACTGCCACGGCAGTGGTAGTTACATTTCTCGGTGCCCCAACTTGACAACAAACTCCACTGATTTCGATGGAAGCTCGCCTGCAGTGTACAAGCTCTTGGTTCCATCATGTCGGTGCCCGAACTGACAACAAACTTCACTGGTATCTTGTAGGTGAGGCATGTCGCACCATGTTTTGATAGCCTCTCTAAATGTTTAAAGGACTTACGCAGAACATAACTTACAGATAGTTAATATGAGAAATAACTTTACTATGCATTCTTATGAAAAAGTATTCTCGGATTACATACATACTCAAATACAATTGTATAAAAGTTAAACTACGCAGCAAAAATATATAAGTTATTTTTATGTGCATCTTCAAACAGTGGCGTTGCAAGACGGGCGTTATCTTAGTTAGCTCTTAGTTGATGACGATAGGAACGTTTTCTGAGGTGATGGTCATTCAAATGTCGTAACCCCTCCTAAGGAAAAATAATTTGCTGTGAAGACGACTTGATTTCATGCACAAGTTTATTATTTGTACGACACGATCAAATTGGTTTGTTCGTAACCCATCTTCATATTTCAAAATTTTATTTAAATGGAGTGTTGACACCGAATTTTCGTGTGCGCTTTTGGGATGTTTTCAGTTTTGGAGAGGTAATGGTTTGTCACGCTTTTAAAAAACTATTTTTGGTTATAAATAGAAAAAACTTTAAATAAAAAATGCTTGTATATTTTTTAATTTTTCCTAAGATTCCTTTGATTTCTTACCATTTCAATGAGCCAAAAAATATTTTTATAAACTTATACGATAATAAATCTGAGTTATAGCTTTGGGTACAATTCCTATCTTTTGCACCTCAACAGTAAATTTCTAAAATTTCGTTACACCATGGATATATTTTTTTAATCGACCTCTAAAATTATGTTTCAGGATTTGGGTGCAAGGAGAACAGTTTTTTCGACTTAAATGATATAGATTGAAAATGGTCTTAAAATTATAATTTTAAGAAGTTTTAGAACTTTATCTAAGAGAAGAAGTTTTAGAAAAGGTCTTCAAAATATAGAGTTTTTCTTTTTAAGGGGTAAAAACTCGTTTTGTCCAGCTCGGTTTTTTAGCTTGCTTCCGCCTGGGCCAAACTGTTTCTCTCCCTCCTGTAATGGGCCCGCCTGCCTTCCACGGCCCATAGCCTAGAGGCAGCCCCTCTCGCTCAGTTTCACTGACTACCTAGGCCCACAATCAGAACTTATACTGCAACATCAAAATATTTTCATTTCATCCTCCATGTGATATGCCTTGATAGCTCATTTATTTGAATTCGAGATTTTGATATATTTTTAAAAATGGTGAATTTTAGAGAGGTTTGACTTCAAACAAAGCTGCAATGATCTATATTTTAGAATTGAGAGAGTAAACTGTCCACATTAATTTTTGCAAAACATTCGTGCAAAGATCAGAAGAAAATTTTCATCTAGGGTGTATTTGGTTGAAGAGCGAGGTAGAATAGAACGGTTTCATCCTAATTCTAGGGATGGGACAGCTCTATTAGAGTGTTCGTTTGAGAGGATGATGGAACAATTCTATTTTCATTTTTATTGGGGGTGGAATGAAATAGATAATAAATCATTAACCTCGTTGACCATGAGACCCACATGTCAATCCAGAATTGTCATTTCTCTTGTTTCTCTCGGTCGAACTTCCTCACAAGTCACAAGCTTTCTCGGACATGTCATCTTCCTTCAGCATCTGCTCGCGTGTTCCTCGCACACACGTCTATCACTGCCGTTGGTCGGACTGCGCCTCACACGTGCAAGCGGTAGCCTGTAGGGCATTCACCCCTGCGCGCGTGCATCGTTGCTGCTACTAGGGCTGCCCCCGGGTTGCACCAATGTCAATGTTGCATCGGAGAGAGAGAGAGAGAGAGAGAGAGAGAGAGAGAGAGAGAGAGCAAACGGTGAGAAAACGTTGTGCAAAAGAAATGAGCATGATTGGTCTTTTGGCAAGAGCGAAGCAGAACTCGAACCTCGAGAGAATATATTCTTACCTTAGGATGTCTCAATCCCTAGGGTATTGAACCAAACACTGTAACACACGAGGAAATGGTTCTATCTCAACGTGTCCCATAAACCAAACACATCCCTAGTTCATTGTGAACAAATATTTCACATTCATAATTTTGTTTATTATTTGTCTGAATTCAAATTACATTTATAAGTGCCAAAAACAAAATGAAAAAAAAAATTAAAAGAAAAAACCATTTTAGGTCTTGTTTAACACTGCTCCAACTCCTCTTGTATATTATTTTGATTTTTTTTTCTGGCAAAACAGCTTTAGTAGTTGTTTGATAATAGTGTGTGTCAGGTTTCTAAGAAAGAATTAGAAGAAATCACCTTTTTATACTCGGACTATTTAGTGAAAAAAATAGCCCTACCTTCTGAGGTCAAGCCATTTTTTAATAGAGATATTTACATGTATGGCCGTAAAAAACATGTGTCTTCCTTTTGTGGTCTTATTTTCTCTGAACTTACCTACAAGATCTGAAAACAAAAATTCCTTCCATGTATGGCCATCCGTTTCAGGAACTCGACCCTTGCAAAAAAAAAGAAGGCAGTGTTTAGTTTGTCTATTTTAGATTTAGATACTATTGTATAGATGAAATAGGCAAACTAAAATCTGTGTTTTTTTGCTAGCATAACTTGTTTGAAACTGATAAAAGACAGCACAAGCTAAAATAGGCGCCTTAAATTGTTTGCACATGTATTGTTTGAAATTGTGGCTACTAAAACCAAAGAAGGCAGAGTTTAGTTTGTCTATTTTAGATTTAGGATAATATTTTATAGCTAAAATAGGTAAACTAAAATATGTGTTTTTTTTTGCTAGCCTAACTTGTTTGAAACTGACAAAAGACAGCACAAGCTAAAATAGGCGCCTTAAAGTGTTTGCACATGTATTGTTTGAAATTGTTGCTGTTAAAACCTTTATCAGAGACATGGTTAGACTTGAGCAAAAAAGTTAAATATTGTTCCAGTTGTCCTGGTTTGTGATCCATTAGTCCAGAAATGTCTTTGTACTTGATGTTTTCCATTCCTTGTTTTGCCAGAGTTATAATTCAACTAATCCTTTTTTTTTTTTTTGCAGAATGTTATATTGGATCACTCACTAGTGACTAGAACACTCCATGGGCCTCATCGAGTCATAGTGGATACTTGCGCCATCACAGTGAGGCATTGGATGAACAAATCTCTTGCTTGGGCAGAGCACAAATTCGAAGCGAAGTTCAAGAAGTCGAATGTGGTATTATGAGCTTGTTGAGGAGCTGCTTGGAGTCAAAAGATGGTTCCTCGACAAGTATGGTATCATGCTGTATCGACTGTCATCAGTCTTTCATTGGAAGATATAAGGGGTGGGGATGTGGATGGACAAATATTCATACGCTGAGTTCTCATCTACTGAAGAAAAGACCGGAAGCTAGAGAAGTATTATTTGGCTAGGAAAAAAGAAGGTTTAGATTGTCTATTTTAGATTTAGTCTAATATTGTAGAGCTAAAAATAGGCAAACTAAAATATGTGTTTGTTTGCTAGCCTAACTTGTTTGAATCTGAAAAAAAGGCCATACAAGGAAGGAATTTTCGTTTTCAGGCCGTAAGTTAAAAAAAAATAGAGCGACGAAAGAAAGACACATTTTTTAAAGTTTATTAATAGTCGTACAAACTAAACATTATTGGGCTGAATCCCGTCTATCAATCATCTAGCGTACCAACGTCCAGGCCGCCTCTTCTTCTTTGGATACCCGGAGAAGGTTGTACTAGGCCAGGGTTTCTTTGGGTCGCGAAAAGCAATACTCGCAACTGGATCAGGAGTCATCCAGGTGTGTTTGGTTGGGCTTTTGGCTGTGGCTTTTGCCCCCAAAAGCCAAAAGCTCAACCAAAGAGCCCAAGAGGCAAAGCTACTTTCATCCAAAGTCAGCTTTTACCATAGTGTAAAATCAAAAGCACCTCTCCCCCTGCTTTCACTGGCTTTTGGGGTGGCAAAAGGCCCACTACCCCTGGTTATGTTAGGGAAAAAGACGATTCGCTTCTATTCCCCCTCCCCTTCCTCCCGTCGCACGCGCCCAGACCCGTCGGAGCGAGCGGAGCATCCATGGCGGCGGTCTAGGGTTTCCGTCCAGCCTCCAGTCCGAGCATCCCCCGGCCGGTCGCCGCCCCCACAGGGTCTCGCGACCCCGGCCCTTCCTCCGCCTGAAGTCTCGCCGGCAGCCGCGGCCCCATCTCGCCGGCAGTTCGTCCGCCGCCCCATCTTCCAGGAGCAGCTGAAGCCCGTCGCTCCTCCAGCTGAATCCGCCGCCAGGAGCAGCTGTTTCCGTCGCGCAGCCTGCAGCTGCAGCTGCATCCGTCCGCCTCCAGTCCTCGTCCTCGTCCAGGAGCAGCTGCAGCTGAAGCCCGTCGCTCCTCCACCAGTGTGGCTGCGACCAAATTAGTACTAGTAAGTTGCGCGCGCGCTCAAGCAACTGAAGAAGCAACAAAAGGTTTTCGGTATGCTATTACCAAGATCAATCTTGAAAGTTTAGTCACTGAGGCCCCAGTCATTTAATATTTGAAATATTATAAAGATGTCAAGTTTTCAGTACAACATATCAAAAGAAAATAATAAAGAGGGTAAGAAAAATATCTCCTTAAATATAATACCAAGCAAATAATAATGAAACAGCATAAGCTGCGGGACAAAAACTCCACTATACTATTCTTTTGGAAAGCACTTCCATGGTTTCAGAATCTTGTTTTTTGTCTTCTGACAGAGCTGTCCACAAACTCCATCTATGGTCTTCTGCGCAGCAGCAAGAGAATTTTTCGAGCTTAACTATCCTTTTGATGAAAGCACCCACCAACATAAAACGGAGAACTCTATCTGAAACTCTCCTTTTCTTTGCCATTTGGAAGGTATTGCCCACAAACACCATATCATCTCTAGATCGAACTGAAGAGCAAAATATGCTTGAAGAAATTAGCAAAGGTAAGTAAAATGATGAGCTGCTAATGAACTTATGAGCAGGCTATTGTATATATAACAATGAAAAGCGCAATCGACCCAAACAATTTGTATGTGCAGATCAAAGGAGAATAAAGTTCCTCCTCTTAGCTCATAACCAGCGAAACCAAAACCAAAGAAAAGAGGCGACATTAGTAGATACCTAATCTCTACATAGGTAGGGAACAGTAACTCTTAATTCAGGAGTCAAGAAGACATCTGAACCTCTGGTGCATTGATAACATATTTCACTCGTCACTCAAATTTATAAAGAAAACACCAGGGGTAAAAGAGATCCTACCTTTTATATTACACATGCTTAACCAGAGAAACAAGACATGATCTGTCATAGCTTTGCCATTCCTGTCAATTTTAGAACAAGATTTTATAAGAAATCAATGCTTTCCATGATCTGTCATAGTTTTGTCATTCCTGTCAATTTTAGAACAGGATTTTATAAGAAATCAATGCTTGTATTTGTGTAGGATGGATGCAGAGAAATTAGGGTATAGTGCCAGTGCTTGTTTTGAGTATATAAACAAAAGTGCAGGTGTAATTTCCAAAAACCTTACTATCTTTTTTTTTAACTAAAACCTTACTATCTAGTGCTGCAGAAGCACAAAATAAGAATACCATCGGCATATCCCTAAATGTGCAAAAAAGTGGTATTCTTGGGGGTGAGAGAACAATAGCAAAGACGCATGATTATAGTAAGCAAAATGCAAAAAGAGGATCTGGTGTATGCAAGAATATCCAAATCTTGGTACAAACTTGGGATACTATGGGAATTGCTAAACCTGAAAAAAATAATTTTCAATCTTAAATGAGACATATGCATGACAACAGGAGTATGGCATGCCTTGAGCACAAATGAACAAAAAAATCAAGTTATATCTATCAAGCTACGCATTGAAGCAATTATCTCCAAACAAGCCACTTAGGTTAGGAATACATAGAATGCTGATCGAAGTGATATTCTAAGCCACCTTAAGCAGGTACAGCATAGTAGAAATCAGAGCTACTGGAACTCAAATTGGATGGATTACGACGTTTCCCTTTTTCTTCGTAGCAAAAACAAACACATGCAGAGCACATGTGTATGCAGCTCTAAAACAGATATTCACATAATGAAAACAGGGCATCACCGAAGAAGGGTTACAACTAACAACTACCTCTCTTTCGCATGTGGTAGAGCTGCTTCACAAGATATATTAGCATCGCTCTATCATATCATAGCATGAGTTCATCTCAATGATAAGCCCTTCCATCTGCAGTTCGTCATAAAGATACAATTCAGCTTTGAAGAATGGTTCCATTTCCTCAAACTCTCACCATGGTAAATCCGTCAGACACAAGCGTTGAGAAATGAAGGCAGTACCCATGCAAAGGCGTTCAATTCAAGGCCGGTGGTGAGAAGGTCGGCGACGTCCTTCTTGAGGAACTTGACCATGGACTGCTTCTTCCGCCGCAGCAGATCCAGCCGAGTCCGGGCGCACTTGAGTGAGCTTGCTGCACCAAACAACAACGAATTTAGTGGTTAGGCATGAAGGAATAACAGAAACCAAACAAACACAGGCCAAATCGAGAATGCACTCTTTGGGGATGGTTAACTATAGGAAAATGATCATGAAAGTACCGTGTGAAAATGCTTATGATTAACTGTAAAACTATCTATCACACTCCTCGACTAATACAAAAATAGAACCAATTTCACAAAACCATTGCAACTATCATACACATGAATCTTTTTTTTTTGGTCAGTTTTTTCCATGCTCTTTTTATCGTATTTTCCTCATGGCAAAAACATCATGCAGATGCAATCAATAAATAATGACCATCTTTGCAAGACATGAACCATTGATTAACCAATTATGAAATCCGATTGGGAATGCTCGTGCTTCCTATGCTGTATAAGTCCACCTTAAATATAATATAACAGAATCAGCATTTCAAAGGACATTTATGCATCCAGTGTGTGAAGTGAAAATCGAATACCTTCTTGTAGAAGAATGTATTGAAGAAATGGCATTTCAAAAACCTGTTGGGTTCCCTTTCCTCCATCTCCTTTAACAGTTCAATCAATAAATCAATGACCTGCAAGCAGCGAAAACCACAATGTTAGTGATAGCACTAGGGATCCTAGCATCACATATTTTTGCCGAGTGATCATTAAAGATCTTTTACAGAATTATCTCGATGAAAAGAGAATACTCAATATATTTACCTCATCATTCAACCACCCACGAGGCCTCAAACATTGAAGTTTCTCATTAGTAATCTCAATGTTAGAAGGCTCATGTATCACTATTTTCTTCTTTGTCACTTAGAGGTGTAAATAGCTCAGATAGATCCCGGAATAATCAAGTTTTAAAGTATATTATACATATGAAAATTCGTTATCGCAATTCAAACAACAGAAAACTAATAAGCCGGTATACTAATTTACTCCCTCGGTTTTTAAATATGATGTTTACGAAAAGCTAAGAAATTAGAATATATATAATTAAAAACAGAGAGAGCATGTATTAAATTACTAATTATTAAATGTATAGAAAATTTAGGATTAGAGATAATTGGTACTCCTGTTTTGTTTCAAAAGCTCACAATTAGCCATTTTCGCTAGGTGTTGTATTTCACAGAACTAAAGTTCTGAAAACACCAACGTTTTTTTATCATTCAAATAGAAAATAAAAGGCCATGTATACATTGATTAGTAAAATACATGAGTTGGTCATGAGTTTGAAACATCATCCCTTAGGTTCCTCGCCTGTATAAGCCCTCATCAATCACTGCAGAAATGCCAAAACAAATGATATTGCATCAGATCGGTGTGTGAACAACCGCAAGAATCAAAAGGAAGGCGCTGAGAAATAAGATAAGGAAAACTGGCATGCGGTTTGGTTTGTTCAATAAATTGCGAAGTTTGTGCTGGGCACTCAAAAAATGTGTGCCATTTAAGTGAAAAATATAATTGAAGAAACAGGGTGGTAAGGCATTTTGAAAAATAAACAAATTTTATGGAAAAGGAGGATGTCATAGATGAAATGGGAAAAAGAAAAAAAGGAGCATCCTGTCAGCCATCTTTTGTTTAAAGGTCACTATAACATTGAATGGACAATATACCGCAACTTCATTTTTTAAAAAAAAGACTAATATACAGTACACCCATGTGCAGTAACCAAATATTTGTATCTACAATCGTCTGGACTAACAGTACGACAAGCACTTTTAAATTGTTTAAATATGTTATGTGCATAAGCACCAACAAAATACTTGGTTAACTCAACATGAGGAGGACGGAAGCTAGCGACTCACCTAGCTTGGAAGGCTGCATATTCTTTTCCTGGCAGCACACTCAGGAAGCGCAACAGTAAACATGCTTTGTCTGCTGGCGTGTACAAAGCAAAAAGTCTTTGTGAAATAGTATGGAAGAACCTAAGGCTGTATAGTCTAGCAATACATGTTCACACGTCTGGACATACTAAAAAACACCAAGAAAGAAACGAAGAGGGAGAAGAATAATCGATACAGACTAATCTTATGAGAGGTATGGTTCTTAAGGTAGTTGGAATGGTCGTACTTCTAGATTACTTACAGAAGTCATTGAACTAACCAAAATCAAACTAATGTTATGAGAGGCGTTCAGATCCAAACAAAAAGAAAGAATGGCTATCTAAAAACATGTGCATACACCCTTGCATACAGGATGCTCCACGAAAATTACTCTATGTAGCAGGCACTATCCAAAACGGCAAACATATTTTTGAAGGACACATGCAGGTTCACCTACCTGGATTGTAGCTGTATACCATGTTTTGAACTCTCTCTCTAGCATTCGATTTCTTCATTGCGAGAGTGTGTTCCCTGGCTGCAGAGGATTAACCTTCCATTATTCATGTACATGGAACCACAACAGGAAACTAAATTAAATAGGTGAAAGTGGAGTGGGATGGTAAGGTGGACGCAAAGCTTTTGCCCAACCTTTTTTTGAGACATGGAAAACACATGGTCCTCGACCTACGCAAAGAAATCATAATAGAGAATTAAATTAAATAGTTCAAAGTGGGGTGGGATGCTAAGGTGTAGTGTTTCCTAACCTTTTCCAAGCCAACATCACAAACACATGAATGACATCAGAGGATTTGCACCTGAGGCAGATTGACCTCCTTCCATGAGCCGTTAATCATTTGGTATGTATCAATCTATATGTACCTGATTTAAATAAACAGAAAGCCCGGAAAAAAGTAAGTAGAAGTGTTAAATCATCTTTAAATAACATCATGGTATGTAATCTAATAACCGGAACCCCACTAAGAGCAGGACACTCAACTAGCTGACATTTGCGTATAACATGGATCAAGGTGTAAAATTAGAGTAAATGAGATAGTAGATAGGTAAGAAAACAATTTGTAAGGAGTCAAGTGTGGACATAGTAGATAAGAAAACAAAGGACGAAGAAAAATTAAAAGAAAGCAGAATCCAGGAAGGGTAGAATAACTGTACAAATTGCAGTCGTCAAAGGGTACCATGCTAACTCACACAACAACCACCAAGGAACCCTAAAGCACGCAACAGTAGCATCAGGAAGCTGTAAAAAATGGACCATCAATAGCTCCTCCTAAGATATAAGTTCCAGAAAGGAGATGCAGATCAAAGTCAACAATACTTGGAATGGAATGACAAACAACACAGAAAGGGATAAGTAGCTGGAAATAGGGGCACTGAGAGGAATCCAAAAATCATCTAACGCAAATATGAATCTAACAAAGGAACCATCCAAATGCAAATATTAATCGGCATAGGGTGCAAGTACTGTCCATACCATTGTAAAACTGGAATCGTAAGGAGAGAACGAAAATGATTTACATACCGCAGGCTGAAACAAAGGTAGTAATCCCACACAAGCACAAAGTACGCTCAGCTGGCTCGACGGAAAAAGGATGGCCGAGGAGCAGCAACCAAAATTTCCGAGGTAAATGTGCATCGAATACCATATTGTGTGCCCGTAGTCGAAATTAGGAAATGTAGATTGTCTGAAAGATATTGTCTCATTTACAAATCAACAAAACAGAGGTCTTATAAAAGGATAAACTAAAGCCTGAACATCCTAACTGAACTTCTGGATAGAGAAAGATACCTAGGAAAAGAGGCACATGTCCAAAGGCGAAGCTCCAAGGAGGGGGCCCATGATGATGGCAATGGATCATGGCACGTGAGGCACCATTCAGAATAATCAAACTATAGGATCAACCTACAAAGTAAAGCATTAAACATGGTCAAATCCAAACTATTGTCTGCTCATCATCAGGTAAGCAATGTAGCAGTCTAATAATCGAAAACCCAAATCTGCAGTAAATTTGAAGTAGAAAACAACATACAATCAACTTTGCAAGATTGTTTTCATGAATTCATGTTGTTCTTTGATTACCTAATTTTCATCCAGCTAGATAAAACCGAGAACATATAAGGATAGTGTTGATGGGTAATAGGTACCGAGAAATGTGGTTAAATATTTTTCATCATTAACTCGAAACATATTTGAAGTTGAAAAAAAGCGCCACAAATTAGTCAAGCGGTTTCACTCGCCTTAACTACAAAAATGTAGCCTATGTTGCAATTCTATTTGAGTAGAGTATGTTAAGCAAAAGAAGACATATATCCAGGGAAATTATGACCAACTAATCTATGAACAACTTTAACAATGAGATCAGGAAACACCATCTATAGGTACATTACAATAAAATAGTCTAATCATGTTACTGGATGTTGTATATGAGGGAACAAAAAATTCAACAGCCAATCTATTCAGAAGTTTAATTGAACAAAAAGAGCAGTGGAAGAATGCATGAACTAAAAAACACACAGATGTAAGGTGCATGCATCACACGTTAGAAAACTACTTGAAAGGCAAATAGCACAGTAACGCACCTGTGCAGGCAAAGTGAGGGCCGTATTTGTCGCTGAGATGTCACCGGACAGCAGATCCTCGTGCCCACCGCTGGCAGGATCATCCATGGCCGTGGGAAAGGAGTCCGAAGCTAGGGTTAGCAATCAAAAAGCACATCAGCATACATGGATGAGGAAACCCTAGAATAGGAAACCAAATCAGGGAGATGGAGATGGAGAGACGAAGAGAGGGGGAGTAAACCAGCGAGCGGACCGATCGAGGAAGAGCAGAGCCACGCCGGCTGCCTGTAGGAGCTCGCAAGGTAGGGGGCCGCGACCGCCGGCGGTGGCCGCCCGAGACGCGACGCCGCATGGGGTGGATGACACCCGCGCCGCGCTGGACTGCGCGCGCCGAACGCGCCGCACCGCTCCCTAGGGCCCGCACGCGCGGGGGAGGGAGGGAGGCCGCCGTGCTCCGCCCGCCGCCGTCACCTCGCGCGCGTCGCCGCTTCGGGAGGAATCGAGAGAGGGGGAGAGAGAAACCAGGAGAGGGAACCAATGGGGGGAGGGTGAGATTGGGATGGGTCTAACCAATTGGGCGATGACACGTGGACTGGTACAGTAAAACTGATGGTGGAGTGAAGGTGAAACGTTGATCATGAAGTGGACGGTAAAAATTATTTAGATGACGTGTATACGCCGGTTGCCTGCCGAGGCTCGCCGGCCAAATAAGAAGAAATACAATACTAGTATCATAGAGTGTGTCTTGATTCAGCAGGTTGCTGCTTGTTGTACACTTACAGAAAGCAGAAATTGATGTTTTCCTCCGTATCCTTTGCTTGTCCCTGTTTCTATGCAATGCAGAAGTAACAGTGATCCAACTGCCTTTTGCCAGTGCAGTGCATACTTGCATATTGCTTGCATATATATAGATTCCTGAAAATTGCCAACAGAAACATATTGCCTGCACGGCTATTCTTTGATGACACACTTGTTGCTCCAATTTTAGTTGTCAAGTACTCATTCCTGAGATCCACCACATGTTTACAGACATTTGCAGCCTATCATATCATTGCCAATTGATCATGCAATTATTTTACCTTGCTTAAATAGTCATTTTTATGTGAATTAGCGAACAAATTAGCTTGTTACGAGCAATTTTCATATAAACATGTCTCATGCATTCAGGGGCAATACAGGTATTTGTCGCATGACAGCCTACGGTTTGACAAAGACCTCTAACCAAACGCCTTCGTTTTTCCCACATTACTTTCTCACTGCTTTTCCACACCACAAAATTCACGCCTGACTTTTCCAAAAGCCACAAATTTCAACCAAACACACCCTAAATCCATCTTCTTTTCCGGCCGCCCACTCAACATACCCAACCCACTCACACCACTCGTGTACAAACAAACCTACAACTACACTCAAATTAGAAAACCGCGTCCTTATTAAGATCACCGAAATCCTCTGATTCCGTAGGCGACGGGCACGTCACAATCCCATTGTGAGGTACCTGAAATTATTAGGAACCACTATTCGTGGGGTGAGACACCGGCGTCGAAGCCACGCAGGCGGGCTCACCCGCGCTCTTTGCCAACTGAGCTATAGCTCAGTCCTCAGCAGTGACGTATTTTAACTGGACGAGTGACGACTCACTAATTTGACATGAGTGACGTTGTTTAAGTTCTCGCTTTATTGATTTTTCGTTCGTATTGGTATGCATTACCACATATATATGCCCAATATCTTGATTCCGTGTCCGTTTTTATATATGCCCAATATTTTTCGTTCGTTCGTATTGGCTTTGGCGATGCTGATTGATTTGCCAACTCTGATGTATGTGACATCAATTTTTTTACTAGTAGAAGAAAAGAAGGCGCCAAGCAACGGTAGCTCCTTAGATTCATTTTACCTAAACATATTTCAAATAGTTTTTACTATTTGTTTTTTACTATTTGTTTGATGTAACTTTCCACTCTGCGTGAACCACTACTTTCACGTACAGTAGGATGAAAGAAAGCAAGCTCAAAGGAATCATCCTACAGTCTATTCAGTTTGAATAATGAATAGGCGCGTAGGATATTCGGCATGGACTCCTCGATCTCGTCTGGTAGTTTCACCCCGAACCGCTTCATCCACACATTCGTAAGCATGTTGAAGCGCTACACGGAACTGCTTTTTCACACGGGTCAGTTGATGATATGATGCAAACGAAATACCTAGTATACGCAAACCAAAGGCCCTGTCATCCATAAATACTGGCCAACCCTACCTCCTCTCTTGCAGCATTACTACATACCTGCAGCTAGAACTAGAACTCAGCTGGAAGGTATAGCCATGGCTTACTGCTACTCTTCAGCAAGATCCTGCTACCTCCTGCTCCTGCTCCACCCCTTGTACTACCTGTGGTTCATGGCTCCCCACACCGCTGCGCTGTCTTTCAGCTACAACTTCTCCAACCAGGGCGACCTCGACCGTGCAAACCTCATTTACCTGGGTGAATCTAAGCGTGGTGACCGAATCATTAACCTTACAGGTAGTTCCAACACCGTCGGCCGTGTGGCCTACCCGCATACTGTGCGCCTGTGGGATCACCGTGGCAGGAGAGCGAGCTTCACCACCGACTTCTCGTTCGCCATCAACATCAGCGACACCCACGACCGCGGGGATCGGATGGCATGGCGTTCTTCATCGGGGTATCTCACCCAGAGCTGCCGCCGGACTCGAACGGTGCTTTTCTTGGGCTCTTCAGCAACCCTGCGAACAATCCAGCAGCCCCTTGGCGTGGAGTTGGCGTGGAGTTCGACACAAACAGGAACGACGAATGGGATCCCCCGAATGTCTATGACCTTATCGGCATCGACGTCAACAGCATCATCTCAAAGGTTTACAAGGGGTTAAGAAGCGCTTTCCCAAACCCGCTCTCCGGTAACATGTCGGCAACAGTCAAATACGACGGCAGCTCCAAGGTTTTGTCCGTTAGCCTCACGCTAGCCGACGGAACGACGGTTCCTGAACTCAGTACGTCGGTCGACCTTAAGGCCGAAGGAGTGCCACGGGATGCTACCGTCGGGTTTTCTGCGGCCACCGGCGATTTCGTCGAGTCGCACCAGCTCCTCTCTTGGTCCTTCGACTCAACAGGTAATTAGTACTATATATCATAAAAATAATTAGTTAATTGATCTCTATCCGTAACATGTGTTTACCTTCTTTTCTCTTAATGAAAAGCAGGTGTATGGCCCGATTTCGAAAAAAATATTTTTTCTTTTGTTTTTATATCGATATATTGTTTTTAATACACTCTGTACGCTGAAATCAATCTGAGTGATACCAACGTCCAAAACGCTCAAGCATCGTTTATATATATGATCTACCAAATTGGTGACTAGATATTTCTATCCTTTATTTACAAAAGTTGATTGATAGGATATGTGTGTTTTCCTAGCTCAACAGGTAGTAGAATTACATTACTGCTATACTGTAGTATGTGTTGTTATTGTATAATATTTCGAGCTGCATACGTGTGTACTGTCAGTCATGACCTGTTTTTAACTTTGTTATTACTACTATTATATTTAGTATTACCGTCTATTTAATGACGTTAATTAGCTATTGTTGTTCCTACAGATCCAACTAGTAATAAGATGCCACTATGGGCAATAATATTGCTGTCTGCTGGAGCAAGTGCACTAGCCGGTTTAGTGGCTGTTGTGCTTTGCGTGATCATGCGTAGAGAGCAGCGTCGGCATCGGACGGATCAGATAGATTTGCCAGGTAAGTATCGATTTTGATGATTACATATATTATATATATACACTCCAATACCTCAGTTTTAAATTGTAAATCATTTGAATTTTGTGCTAAATTAAACTTATCTAGTAATTCTAGTTTTTTATTTCCAAAAAAAATACTAGTGGCAAGGGAATTCTCGTACAACGAGCTGTCTGCGGCGACCAGCAACTTCTCCGAAAAGCTCGGTGAAGGATCATTCGGTGAAGTGTACAAAGGGAAGCTGCAGGCTCCAAACAAACAGCTGGTGGAGTTGGTGGCGGTGAAGAGGCTGACAAGGCTTCTGGAGCATACAAGGCGGGACTACGTGACCGAGATCAAGACCTTGGGCCAGCTCAGCCACAGGAACCTCGTGAAGCTCGTCGGCTGGTGCAACGGCGGCGGCGGCGGCGGCGACAGTCTCCTCCTCGTGTACGAGCTGGTAACGAACGGGAACGGGAACGGGGACCTCCACAAGCACCTCCACAGGTCATCAGAGAGGCTTCTAACTTGGGTGGAGAGGTACAAGATCGTGCGCGGCATCGGCTCCGCCATTGAATACCTCCACAACGGCAAGGAGAACCCGATCCTGCACCGCGACATCAAGCCCAGCAACGTGATGCTGGACGACGAGCTCGAGGCCAAGCTCGGCGACTTCGGACTCGTGAGGCAGATGGACCCCCAACAGGGCTACCTCAGAGGCACCAGGGCCGGGGATATGGCGTATCTAGATCCCGTATGCTACAGCAGATCCACGGTGAGCATAGAGTCCGACGTGTACAGCTAGCCTAGGTTCACCCTGTGGCACGTCACCTCAGGGTAGTACACCCACTCAAGACTGGCCGTTCTGGCCGTGGCGCCTTGTGTAAGTGTGTCTTCCACCACGTCCGAGGCACCTCGTGTCGGCCGGGTGAGTTGTAACAAACTCTATCTTCTCTTAATACGACACGTGCAGCGCACGTTTTCGAAAAAAAAAGTCCGACGTGTACAGCTTCGGAGTGCTGCTTCTCGAGGTCGCCACCGGCAAAAAACCGGCGTGGGTGGAGACAGGGGGGCTCCTCTCAAACACCCTCGTCAACGCTGTCCGGGAATCATACGCCAGGGGTGAAGTCCTCCAGATGGCCGACGAGCGACTGAACGCCGACTTCGACAAGAGCCAGATGGAGCGTGTCCTGCTCGTTGGACTCTTGTGCGTCCAACAGGAGCGCGCACACCGTCCGAAAATAAGAGATGTCGTCAACTTACTGTCGGATGATCCCAGCCATCCCGTACCTCAAATTCTTTCCTAAGACAGCTTTGGGAGCTGCTAGACATGTGGGATTTATTTCCAGTTTCGTCATGTGTGACATATGTATATCCATAGTTGTGTGCAGTTTTATTTCCTTTCATGTAACAATTGCGCAGGTTTAATTTGGATTGGCCATGATGTTCTATGTGATTTGTCATGCTATTTTTCTTAATTATTATGTTCAATCCCTCTCTCTTTTTTTTCTTTTACCAATGTATGTATTTATGAAAAATACCAGATTTTCCAAGTATTTTTGAAAACAGTATTGCACCATTTTCACCATATACCCAAGGGAACTATAAACCAACAACCACTGGGCCTATCTGTCATGTGGGATGGATGTTGTTGTTTGTCCGGTCCACCCTAAGGCCCAATCAGCTAAGCCTTATCCGTTTGCTTAACAAGGGGCCCATCAACATAGCAACCGTCGGCCTAAGAGCATCTCCAACAGTTATGTAAATGACTTGCCATCCTTCAAAATTTAGCAAAACAACTAAAATTCGTTCTCCAACAGTTTGCCAAAGTGACTTGCCAAATCTCCCGGCTTGCTATCCGTTGCAGCCGCGCGCGTATATTTACGCGTGCGTATCGGTGTTGCCATCGCGAGCCCGCCCGTCTCCGACTTCTTCCCCGCGCCCGCGTGGACAACTCCGCGACTTCTTCGCGCACGCATGGACTCTGCGCGACTTCTTCCCGCGCCGCCCTGGTGTCCTATATCTTCCGCGACCTCTCACGATCGGTTCGTGGTCCGCCTCAGTTCGCCGCTGCGCCCGATCGTCCGTGGTCCGTGGCGATCCCCCGTCCCGGCTACACCACCGCGGGATCCCGTCTGCCGCCGCGACCGATCAGGTATCGTACTTCATCATCTTCCCCCGTCAATCGATCTCCATGCCTCTGATCGACGAGGATTCAGACTTTCAAAGCGGAGAGTAGAGTCTGCAGACCCCCATGGCGTCGTCCGTGGCCGTGTGCCCGCGTCCGCCGTTGCCAAACGCGAGCAGCGAGCAAGCACCACTGGTTCACGGCGACAGTGTGACTCTGCCTCTGTATTCGAGCGGGCAAGTCTGCAGGCGCAAGCAGCCGCAAAGGATTAATTTGCTTTCAAGAATTGTTTATTGTAATGGTGCATGGTACTGTTTCATCAGCAGGAGACGGATGGAGGTGGTGCTGACCTAACAGCACCTGACAATCTAGCTGCACGAGATGAAAAATCAAGGCATGCAAAGCAAAAACCACCGAGGTGCTCTAAACTCTCTGAATCGAGTTCTG
This sequence comes from Themeda triandra, assembly GCA_018135685.1. Classification (NCBI taxonomy): domain Eukaryota; kingdom Viridiplantae; phylum Streptophyta; class Magnoliopsida; order Poales; family Poaceae; genus Themeda; species Themeda triandra. The sequence continues at coordinate 80,327 of JAENPR010000018.1, forward strand.
TCAACTCTGTTTATTCCCCACAAGACAAAGCAAAGCAAAGCGCAATTCTAACGCCGCGGCTCACCTGACGGGATACGAGACTTGGTACGAGACTTCCTTGAAAGTGATGTTGAAAGCAAAACAACAAGATACAAGACTTGGTAGAGATCACGATGGAGCCGAGGCATCATGATGGCGATCACGTGGCTGACCTGACGATCACGATGGAGAGAGGGGCGGCTGACTAGATGCGGTCGAGGGGAAGAAAGCGGCAGCACGCTACAGGAAGAGAAGAATCGCGTGCGGTGGTTGGGTTAGATATGATGTGGGCCTCTTTTTTTAATTTAGAACCAAAAATGGCAAACTATGGAGAAGGTCTTTTATTTCACTCGCCATACGGCTTTTAAAGGCTCGCACAAATCACGAGAATTTGGCAAACAATTTTTACCAAACTGTTGGAGATGCTCTAAATAAATAAAATAAAACGGGAGAGCCCCCGAGCGAGGCAGTTTGGCGGGCACCCGGTGCGGGGGATCTGGAAGTTGCGCTTGCAAGTCCGCCCGTCCCGAAAATTTTGAACCGCCGCCAGCCCAGGTCACGCCCCGCCGCCGCACGAATTTGCCATTTTCGCTTGCCGCCCAAGGTGCAGGATCAGCGGCACTCCCTGCCCTGTGGTCCCGCCCATGGCCAGTTACCGTTCGGCCCCTCCTCGAGTGGGTTTCATCAGCTCTTTCGCAAAAAAAAAAAAAAAGAGAGAGAAACTATTGAGTCGTTTGCTGGGTTCTCCTGTCTGCAACCAGTATCGAAACGTGACGTGTCTTCTTCTTTTTTTTTTCGAGCAAGCACTCTGCCGGCAAACTTCACCAAGATAGCGAATCCGAGGGCTCTGTACGACGAGGACGACGAATGCATACACAGCACAACCGTGTGTTCGCAAGGAAGAAGAAGCTGTCATCGAGAATTTGGAAGCTAATGTACGTAGTACCACTGTCAGGCGGCAGCAGCAGTTTTCTGTCACCACGAGCCGCCAAACCAGAGACAAAGAAAAGGGCAAAACGGTAAAACTGGATGGAAACCGTGCGCGAAAAGCAGGCGGCGGGCGGTTCCGGCGGGATCCGATTTCCGATCCAATCCGCCCCCGCCCGCGCGCGCGAGAGAGATCCACCCCATCCCGATCCCATCGCGTCACACGCCATTTATCAGCGCAGAGCCGCCGGCCCGGAGACGCACACGCGCACGCACGCGCCCCGCTGCACCCCCAGCTCGCCTCGTCCGCGTCCGCCCCGCTCCGCCTCCCAAAAATTTCCCCGCTTTGCCTCCTCCCCCCACCAGCACGGCCCCCGCACCAGCGCCCGTGGGCCTCTCCTGCCTAAAACCCTAGCCTCCGCTAATCCAATCCTCTCCTCCTCCCTTCCCGTTCCCGCCCATGGCCTCCGCCTCCGCCGACGCCAAGCCCGCGACCCCGCCTGCCGCGGATCCGCCCGCCGACGACCCCATGGACGCGGACCCCGCGCCCCCGCGGCGGCGGCGGAGGAGGCCGCGGCCACGCCGCAGAAGCAGCCGGAGGCCACGCCGCCGAAGAGGCGGGGCGGCCGGCGGAAGAAGGGCGAGGCGGCGGCCGAGAAGAAGACGCCGCCGTCCAAGAAGTCGGCGGGCCCCGCGGTCGAGCGCCCGTCCAGGGAGCGGAAGACGGTCGAGCGGTACGCGGAGCTCGCGCCGCGCGCCACGCCCGCCAAGAAGTCCCCCGCTATTGTCCAGGTGAGCCGCCAGCGACTCTCCTCTCTCCTTCCCGCTCGCGCCCGCCCCTGATCTGTTGTTTTCGCCCCCGGCTGGCTTCCGTCCGCCCTGCTGTCGGACTACTCGTAGCATGCTAAAAATAGCTACTTTTAAGGATTATATGTTGTGCCTCTTGGATTGGAACACGCCCTTTTCCATGCTAGTAGTATTATCTTCTGCGTTCCTGATCCGGAGGCATAGTTTGTTCATTTGTTCCTCATCAATTTTCCCCGCTTTTGTGCTGTGCAGGGCTCTGGAACGAAGCTCAAGGACATACCCAACGGTAAGCAAGCTCGGCCTCTTCAAATCTGTTCCACTGTTTTCGTCCCGCTAGCATGGTATCTCTGTTTGCTAGTGTCATTTCATTTAGTGTTAACCGCCTCTACAAGATCTGTGTAGCCATGTAATGCGATGTCTAGGTTAACGCTATGTCCGCTCAGGGGTTGAAATAGCTTTGGAAAAAAAAAAAAAGTCATGTGGACTGTAGGGCCATTCTCCCAAGAGACCTGTTTGCCCTGTTTTGATGTGTATATATATGATATGATCTTTCATACCGTAGAGTTTTGTAGAATAAAACTGGTTCTGGTAGATATATCAAGCTGAAGCCAAAGCTATGGAGTTTGGGGATGGACTCCCTATGGAGTTCTGGTAGATATATCAAGCTGAAGCCAAGACAGGGGGAATGAAAACTGTGATATTCTTGTGCTAAACAGCGGAGCATGGCTTTTAAGGCTTTATGGACTCCTTATCTTATAGGTGACTGGCTCTTGTTTGAACTTATCATCGTGTGGCTTTAGGAATTTAAACCGACGTGTGTCGTGTTAGTACAACGCAAAAGAATCCATAGCTTGCAATACATTCACAAGCTTATTCCCATAGGCCATAGACTGTAATGGACAATGTGCTGCTCCGTCCAGCATGATAAGTTCCTTAGGGCATCATCTGCATGAGTCGTGCATGGGAGTCAGCTACGTGAGCTTCCAAGCGAGTCGATCCTTGTACTGAACTAAGCTACGTGGGATCCATGCACAAAAAAATAATATTGCTGACGTATGCAGCCGTTACTTCCTGTTGCCAAATTAAAAAGAAAACAGTCCCTACTTGTTTTTTTCCCATCCATTTTCCTAACAAGTGGAAGCTAGCGGTTCTGCTTCTCTTACTTTAATTGGCACAATTTGACTCTTTAAGATGAGCCAATTCATTCTGTCTCTTCCAAACAATTGCTTCCTCCAGTGAGGGTGACTCAATTCATCAGCTCCATGTTGCGCCATGCACTAGACATCGGAGAAATCCTTATTAAAGTTTAAATGACAGAAAAATAAATATTAGACCGGTATGAGCTATTGCATAAAGATAACATTTAATGTCTCAAGTAGCTTGTGAGTACAAAGTATATGAGTATCTTTGTGTAACTGTGTTTAGAATTCTGTTGTTTCTTATAAAAAATTGTTTACAATTCTGTCATTTTGGATAGATTGTTGCACAACTTTTGACTGCTCTATTCTATATGTTGATCGAATTGTCTCAATATCATGATCACTGACTTTCCTATTTGTTGCAAAATTATGTTGATATTCTGGGCAAAAAAAAGGTGAAAAGAGAAAATTCCATTGAATAAAAGGAAACATTTTATGAGCAGATCTTGCCTTTTAATTGCCGCGTTATTATCTGTTAAATGTTAAACTCTTAATCTGTATTCTTGTTCTTTCAATACCAGTTTCATTCAAACTATCAAAGAGAAAGGCTGATGAGAATCTCCAGAGCCTTCATACTCTATTGTATGGGAGAAAATCAAATGTAAGGCTTCCACAAGTCTTTTGTAGCTCCAGTATGGTTTATTTCATCAACTTTGTTGAACTGTGTTGATTTTCTGCAGAACCATTTTTTGAAGAGAAACATATCTCAATTTTCTGGGTTTGTTTGGACAGACAATCAAGTAAGTTTTTCCATGCCAACCATATTTACATATTATGTAAAAGAAGTTTTTCCCCCATGTTATGTGCTTAGCTCCATTATTAGTGGATCACCTCTGTGTTAATAGTCACTGCTTGCTGTAATACGGTACTAGCCTAATGCCTATAATGATACAAACATAGAAAGTAGCGGCAAGTCTTTCTTATAGTTTCAGTTGTGGTTATCCCATGTATATATTCTGTACTAATTGAATCATGGCACTATTGTCAGCTTTGTTATGCTTTTTGAATGGCCTGGCCTTTTTTTTTGCAACTATGCTTTGATTATTTAGGTTTTGTTTGTAGTTGATCATGTTTCCCCTGCCGTGTTATGTTCATCAGGAAAAGCAGAGGAACAGAATTAAGGAAAAGCTTGATAAATTTAACAAGGAGAAGTTGCTAGATTTTTGTGAAGTACTGGACGTTAATGTAAAAGTAACTACAAAGAAGGTTAGTTAGCTGAGCTGAGCTTTGTTTATTCATGAGCACTGCAATCTTTATTAATGGTCGTTGTTTTGCAATTCAGGAAGAAGTTTCTGCCAAGCTCTTGGAGTTTTTGGAGTCTCCTTGTATTACCAGGGATGTTGTTCTCACTGAGAAAAAGGTACAACTTTTGGAATTGCTATGCATAAAATACTCTCTGGTCATATGATTTTTTTCTTGGCCTGGGTCCTGGGGCCATCTAAAGCAATGTGATTGGCTGGATATGGCCTCAAGGGCAGTGCTGTACGCTTAGTATTACTCCACTTCTTATTAGCTCTGAGCTTGGCACCATGAACTGAATTGTCCGCCCTGTTGTTGGCCATTGCAGAAGGGGAAGAAACGTGGAAGGAAATCTAAGGCAACTTCTGAAGGTGCTTCTGGAGAGAAGGTAATAATATCTGGTGTTGGGTGCAGCTAAAACTTTTCTTTTTTAGTGCTCGGTCAATTCCAAAACAATCATTTATCTTTACCGTATTCGTCTGTGCTTTGAAGCCGGGTGCTTTGATTCTAAATAATCACACAATCTGTCTCCCTAGTCCATTTTTACTTTAGTATTGTTTATTTGTTTTTTCTGCAAAAATGAACCAAGGAAAGTTATTCATGCATTTCTAAGAAAATGTAGACTGGGTAAACTGAGTTGTGTATTTAGTTATGAAGAAGTAGCTATTTCAAATGGCTATTTAATGAGTCAAATATAGGCCATTGAATTGGCCATAAGGATATTAAGAAATGGCTGTTTGATTAAACAGATATAGCTGATTGAGTTGCCTATTTAGGTATCAAGAAATAGCCATTTGAAAAGGCTATTTTTCATAAGCGATTCAAGAAATAGCTATTTCAAAATGCTATGTAAACATTAACTGACTTCGTTGTCTATTTTAGGTATCAATAAATACATTTCAAAATGCCATATAGCTGATTGAATTGGTTGTTTATGTGTCAATATAGCTGTTCAAATGGCTATTTTGGTAACCAGGTATAACTGCTTGGATTGGCTATAGATTCTCAAGTACTAGTCTAATGTCTAATATATTGGTGTGTTACCACTGAATTGATTATTAGCGTCTTTCTCAAGGTTCTAAAAGGCACTAGGTGCTTTGCAGGCTCTAAGTAGGGATGAAAACGGACAGAAACTGGTGGAAAAACCCTATCCTGTTTCCGTTTCTATATTTTAGTGAAAATGAGTAACGGATGGGGATATACTGAGATACAGAAACAGACAAAATACGGATGGAAAGCCAGAAAATCAATTTGGAATAACATGATCAAATATTCTTGAGTATACATGAACAAAGTCACAAAATAATATACATGTACAAAGGTATCGGTCCAATATTTACTAGCATGTCATGTGTTAACATGTTAGCATTCATAATTGGTGACTAGTAGATTTATGAACATATCAATTTTTAGGCATCTCACATAGATTGAAAACACGCCTAAAAAAAGATTGAAAACGGTATGAAAAAGGGAATTAATACGGGTCAATTCTGGATGAAAATGGGATCCCACAGAAATGGACGGAAAAATCCGTCTTCCATTTCTGTAAATATGGAAATGGGTGGGACAAAAGTAGAAAATGGGGCTGGTCAGACATATTATATATATTTTTTTGTCTGTTTTCATCCCTAGCCTATGAGTCACCTATTACCAAGAGCTAAACATAGATTGAATGCCATATCAACAGATGTAGTTGCACAAATTTGCAAGAACAGATAAGAAATGAAGTGTAATGTCTTAACAGCCCACTCAGGTCTAGGAGTAAATACAGGAAGTTGACTAACCCATCTAAACACCATAACATCCATTGATGTCCTGCTCCCCTACCTACCACTACCAATTCACAGCAGCCAATTGTTTTCATGCAGCTGCACTGCCCTCTCCCTTTGAACTATTTTGCCATCCGAACCTGTCTCTTGTTTTCAACATCCATGGGTTCTGATAGAGCACCTGTGTGAATGTATTCTCTTCAAGCTCTCCTTTTTAGTACTCTACTAGTTGTTTACTTATTCCTCACTGTCTAGACAATAAATTAACACGCATGGGCAATATCTACAGCAGTTAAATAAATTACTTTGGTCACAGCATTCCTTTTTTTACTGACACTAATGTAATCCTGGCGTCTACTTGTCTCATTTAACAGAAAAGGAAACGAGTCCAGAAACAAGCAGCTGAAGATGGTAAAGAGAATGATGATGAGGGTGATGCTGATCCTGCTGGTTCTGAGGATGCATCAACAGGAGATGAAGCTGATGGGGACTCTGAGGCAAATGATCATGCTGTGAGTGATGATGAGCCTGAAGAGCCTCCAGCAAAGAAAAAATCTACAGATGCTAAACAGGTTAAGAAAGAAACTGGTTCTGATGCAAAGGAAAATGATACACCAGGAAAGAAGGGTTCTGCGAAATCTGCAAAAGGTGCATCAAAGCCTTCAAAAAACAGTAAAAATGAGCCTGAGGTGGAGATAAAAAAGGTTGGCAAGAGAGCAAAGAGTTCAAAAGAAAGTGACGTGCCACCAGATTCAAATAAGTCAAACAAGAAGGTTTCTAAATCCAAAAAGGATGATGTAAAAGAAACCAGAAACAATAAAGCTGCCAGGTCATCCAATAAGAATAAAGGTATAAGTTCGGTAATGCTTACCCCATGCAGTGTCTATTGATTACCAATCTGATTCTATGTGATTATTGTCATTCTAGTGCAGCTTTGAATTTATTTGATCCGGTTAATTTAAGGATGCAAGTTTTTTTCTTTTATCCAAAAAACAGTTCAATTAAAAGGCTTGACCGCCATAGCCCTAATAAGCTATTTTTCTGTCTTTGGTCTGCAGGAAAAGACAAGGGTGGTGCAGCTGCTGGGACTGCCCCAACCACTGAACAGCTTCATGCTGTTGTTAGCGGCATTTTGAAGGAAGTTGACTTCAACACTGTAAGCAATTGATTATGTTTTGAACATGGTCCATAGTTTATGTGCTTTGTATTCTGACTGGTTATTTTTTATGTAGGCAACTTTGGCTGATATTCTGAAACAATTAGGTACTTTTTATGCTGCTTAAATTTCATTGGAGTAGATATATGAAAAAATGTTGATATACTGACTCTAACCTTAAGTTTCTTAATAGATGGGTGTACTGACATGTTTGATTCTTCTAAACCCAGGGAACCATTTTGGAATGGACCTCATGGACAGAAAAGCAGAAGTGAAGCGCATAATAGAAGAGGTAATAAATAGTATGTCTGATGATGAAGGGGAGGAAGACTCAGATGATGAAGCTGAAGACAATGGTAAGGTGGAGAAGTCAAAGAATGATCCTGATGGAGGTGAAGAGAAATGATTCTGTGGATTGGATATGCCATGGTCTCTTGTTAATCTGTGGTTTGGATTGAACTTGGAAGGACTATTTTCATGCCAGTCTCTCCTGTCTGGAGGTTTGGCTCTGTACAATTGGGTCACCGTAAGAACGAGCCGGTGACCTGGGTACCGGTTACAAGATTGTTAACCATTTCACAGCCATACACAGCTAGTTGTGCTTGACTTGGTAGTGGATGTAGTCTAGTCGCTGGTCATGTACCATAGCTTTGCGATTAATAGTTTGGTTGCTTAGGTAGCTAGCCTGACTGTAATATGCTGAATAATTCTTGGCTTGTTTCGTCCATTTATCATGTAAAACTATGTATCTTAGTTCTGAATCGTTCCTGCTCCTTCCATTTCTTATTGACTTGTACCTTGCCATCCCTTGTAGCGGTGTGTTTCTGTGATATATGAACAATTTCGTTGTGTCCTTTCTGTGTGATCTTAAACGTTTTAGGTCTCAGGTGCCCGTCTCTCTGATGAGCTCAGACGTTTCAGTTCGCTATATCTGCTGTGCTGCTGTTTTGGTGCTTTTTTTTTTTTTTTTTTTTTTTTTTTTTTTTTTTTTTTTTTGAGGGAAGCACGTATACCATCAGCATAAGAAGATGAGCTGCTACTGGATACTAGTTCTGTAGAAGAAATGCTTCTGAAAATGATCACAGCGGCGGTCACTGTGTACGCATCTGTTATTATTCTTTTTTGGCAGACATTTTTTTCACTCGTAGTTTGAGGGTTTCTCTCGTTTCTCGGTCTAACGGTTTTCCAAATCAGAACCTGAAGCTCTCCGAAATCTAGAATACCATGTTACTGTGATATATGAACATTTTTGTTGTCCTTTTCTGTGTGATTTAGAGCATCTCTAAGGGTTTTGCATTTTTACTTTGGCATTTGTAGTCATTTGCCAATTCTCAAAACAAAATGCAAAAGAATGATAACATCTCCAACAATTTTTTGGCAATTGTGGGTGAAGAGATTTGGGATATGCGACAAATATTGGCTGTTTCCTGAGTTAATGAAAATGAAAATTTAAATGCATTGGAGAGGGTTTTTAGAAGTTTTATACAAATTAGTAAATCGCCAGTCAAACGCATAACCCTTGGAAATGCTCTTATATCTATTCTGCTGCTGTTTTGTGTTTTTTTTTTTTTGAGGGAAGCACGTATATATACCATCGGCATGAGAAGATGAGCTGCTACTGGATACTAGTACTGTAGAAGAAATGTTTCTGAAAATGATCACAGCGGCAGTCACTGTGTACGCATCTGTTATTTCTGTTTTTTGTCGGACATTTTTTCACTCGTAGTTTGAGGGTTTGTCTCATTTCTCGGTCTAACGGTTTTCCGAATCAGAATCTGAAGCTCTCTGAAATCTAGAATACCATGTTAGTTGGTCTACCGGCATTGCCGATTTCGTCCATTTTTCTAACGCTGCTGTTGTGCCTGCTTGCCATTTTTCTGCATAATATATGAACATATCATACGACAAAATTAGTCGGTGTCCAGAAACCGTTTTGGCCAAGATCATCTGGAATACGGTATGACGCTGCATTGGGCAGGCCGTCCAGATTCTCACCTGCTTGGAGAACTACCGTGCATTGCATGCTGGTCGCGTTGTTTTGGCTCACTCAATCAAAATGTCCTAAGTCCTAACCACTTCTTTTTGCTCGTGCACACGCACAAGAAACCTGTCTTCTTATACGCCTTCTCCCTCGATCCGCTCCCCTCCGAGTTCTTGCAAGCGCTACGATCCAATCCATTGCTGCTCCGCCGCTGATCTGACTCCGACAATGGTAATGCTCGTTCATCCAGTTTGCCGGCTCGCCGTGTTCTCGCCGTTTCTGACACGGTGAAGCTTTTCCTGATGGATGCTTGCACGCAGGGTGTGTTCGAGCTGCGCATCGAGCAGCAGGGGCAGCCGTCGCTTGTGCCGCCGGCAGAAGAGACGCCCAACGGCCTCTACTACCTCTCCAACCTGGACCAGAACATCGCCGTCATCGTGCAGACCGTGTACTGCTTCAGGGCGGCAGGCGACGGAGCCGGCGTCGGCGACGGCAGCAGCGTCTGCGACGTGCTGAGGGAGTCGCTGGCGAAGGTGCTCGTCCACTACTACCCGCTGGCTGGGAGGCTGGCGATCTCAGGCGAGGGAAAGCTGGTTGTGGACTGCACGGGCGACGGCGCCGTGTTCGTGGAGGCCGACGCGGACTGCGCCTTGTCGGACATTGGCGATGTCACCGACCCTGACCCCTCCGTGCTCGGCAGGCTCGTGTATAGCGTCCCTGGCGCCAAGAACATACTCGAGATGCCGCTGCTTGCAGCCCAGGTACGTACGATCCGCGCGTTCACGGTCAGCTCACCATTTGTTGCTCGTCTCCTTAATAACAATGGCGATCGGGATCGATCCATGGACATCATGCAAGGCGACCAAGTTCAAGTGTGGCGGCTTCGTGCTGGGGCTGGCGATCAACCACTGCATGTTCGACGGCGTCGGCGCCATGCAGTTCGTCAACTCGTGGGGCGAGACGGCGCGCGGCGTCCCGCTGTCGCTCCCGCCGGCCCTCGACCGCGCCGTCCTCCGCGCGCGCGACCCGCCGCAGGTCGACTTCCCGCACCACGAGTTCACGCAAATCACCGACGACGACGACGACGGCAACGAGGACGAGGAGGTGGACTCGGACTCCCCGCTCCTGCACCGCTCGTTCCGGTTCACGCCCGCGTCCATCGCGCGCCTCAAGGCAGCGGCGGGGGCGCTGGAGGGCCGCGCGTGCACCACGTTCGAGGCGCTGGCCGGGTTCGTGTGGAGCGCGCGCACGCGGGCGCTGGGGATGCGCGCGTCGCGCCGGAGCAAGCTGCTGTTCGCGGTGGACGGGCGGCCGCGGTTCTCGCCGCCGCTCCCCGCGGGGTACTTCGGCAACGCCATCGTGCTGACCAGCGCGGCGTGCCCCGCGGGGGAGCTGGCGTCGTCCCTGCCGCGCGCCGTGCGGCTGGTGCGCGGCGCCGCGGGCGCCGTGACGGACGCCTACATGCGGTCCGCGGTGGACTACTTCGAGGCGACGCGCGCGCGGCCGTCGCTGGCGTCGACGCTGCTCATCACGGCGTGGTCGCGCCTGCCGTTCCGCGCCGCCGACTTCGGCTGGGGCCCGCCCGCCGCGTGCGGCCCCGCGGCGCTCCCCGAGAAGGAGGTGGCGCTGTTCCTGTCGTGCGGGGAGGAGGGTGGCGGCGGCGTCCGCGTCCTGCTGGGGCTGCCGCCCGCGGCCATGGCCGAGTTCCAGCGGCTCGTGGAGGAGGTGACCGCGGCCTGAAGGACAAGATGACGAATCCGAATGCTTGCATGGATACGGCAGTGCTGCGTGTTATTTGTGGTTTATTTTCTTTTGAAAACTTGTTTGTGTTGAGTTGATGGCGTCTATTATTATGTTCTAGCGAACGAACTCGTCCTTGTTAAATGACATACGTACAGTGTTTACCATTTCAATGAAGGCACAATAGGTTGAGCCTATGCCTTTCTGACTCCAAAATACAATAGTGGAAGAGGATTTGGAAGGGGAGGAAGAAATATTGTCAAGTTCGGCACCAACTTTATTGAGGTTTCGTCAAGATACCAAAAAACTCTCATTTTATCCACAACTTCGTTTGGTGCATAAATAGCCTGCTCTTCTAACCATTTGAGGCTAAAAGGACAAAATCGAGGGACATTCATCTAGAGTAGAGATGAGAGCCGAGTGAGGTAGTTTAGGCTACTTTAGTTGGTGGGAGCAACATGTCTAGCCTCGTGTTGAAGTTCTAGAACTCAGGAGTTGCATCGTTAGACATTACATATTCGAATTTCAACAATATCTCTAATTTCTAAACAGAGGGAACTCAATCTTAAGTTGTCTCTACACATAGACTTTTAGAGGCAAGACAAGTCACCACTTCAAATTCAATAGGGAAATCCTAGTCAACTGCTTATGACAGAATCAACAAATGAATCAATAAGAGGTCAATATATATATGGGGTGAACCAAAAATCTAGCGGTACGAATGAAATAGGGTGTAGTCAAATAATAGAACTCTAGTGACAAAACAATTAGTTGACAGTTCGGCAATCTATTGCAAATTGCAATCAAGGTAAACTTGATATATATGAGCTGCTATATTTTCTAACGTGTCTCGCAAAAGAAAGAAAGAAAGAACGCTCCGGACAATAACATCACAGAAGTTTAATTCCCTTTGTTGTTTGATTCACACCACAGTACACATAGTTAGAATTTCTTTTCAACTATAGTACACTAAGACGAATAAACGACGTAGTTAGAATTACCTGAGGCTGAGACTGGATGAAATCACGACCAAACTTTTGTGTCGACGATCTAGAGTTGACCCATTCAAACTGGATATGACCACTCACAGCACACATCACAGATGCATGCGTGCACATACATATTTCTCATGGTGAGGTCTCTGCTCAGCCTAACTGAAAATCATATCGCGCGCGGTACACAGTATGAAGAGAAAACCGACGCCTCTGATGTCAATGACACTTAGTCATGCATAGCAGATTAGCAATAGTTCATAGAGGAGAGAGCAACATTTGCTCATTATCATAATTAGTATCGATCCCCATGCATGTGTGATGTGTATTAATTAGATCTTTTCTTTTCTTTCTTTCTTTCTTTCTTTCTTTCTTTCTTTCCTTCAGCTGTCACCTCCTCCTGCCAACCATTGGCGACGATATCATCCGGTACCCGGCGGCGCGGCCCTTGCTGCCGCTGTGCAGGCCGCATATCGGCGAGGAGGCGGCCCCGACGACCTGCTGCTGGCCGCCGCCTTCGTCGGCGTCGGCGTCGCGCTCCATCTGCCACAACACGTCGAGGAAGGCTTCGACGTCGCAGCCGGGCAGCGCGAGCGGGCCCTGCGCCGCGTACCCGTACTCGCGCTCTGCGTCGTCGAGGAGGCGGACGAACAGCGGGTGGTTTGCGCACTCAGTGCGCACCACGAACCGCTCCCGCTCGGGGCCCACGTACACCGAGAAGCACCCCGGCGGCGACGGCGACGGCGACCGGCCGGATGAGCCGCTCAGCCCGGACTTGCACCGTTGCAGAGTTTTTGAAATCAGGCCGTTCTTCCTCCCTACCTTGCTCGTCGTCGTCGTCACCGTCGCCGCCATATGCGGCCGGCCTTCTTCCTTGCTTATATGGTGAATAAGAGCACTAAGAAAAGCTGCTGCTGCTTCGAACAGAGTTGAGCCGAGACGATCGAGTGAAGGCAGATGAGGTTATAAGGAGACACGATCGAGGAGAGGGAAGCAGCCAGTGACCAGTCAGCTAGCCTATTGCATATCATACATACATGTGCTCTCCAGGGCGTAAGTGATGTGCAGGATAATAGGCAATAGCAACAGGATCTTGCTGCTGTCTACTTGTCTATAGGAAAGTCTCTATCGTCCTAGATCATCCACTTGTGTGACGCAGATTTTTTTGACTTCTTGGGATCGGAGCACAACATGAACAAGGGTGAAGCTTGCTGCCTCTGGGCTCATCTGGCGGCGGCTACGACTACGAGAGAAAGAGAGATCTATATATGGGTGGCGACGTGTAGTCTGAGTGTGACTGAGAATGGAAAGCTATATGGAGTATGTGTGACACACAGGTACATATGCAGGGGCGCGGCGCAAATTGTTAGCTTTTCAGAGGCGTTGAATGACGGAAGGAGGACAATCATGCTCAATAATTGTGTATCTAGTGGCATGCTGCATGCTATCTAGTGGTCAACGCCTGACCTCCATGCATGCTCAATAATTGTTGTACTTTAATTTTATTCCCCGGTAATTCTTATGCCTTGATAATTAACGTGTAGAGATAACAACTAATATTTCCTCCCGTTTTAAATTGTAAGTCGTTTTGATTTTTTTATCTATCCATCTTGTCATCACTATAGAGAACATACTATTGATCCGTGTCAGTTTTTAGCTTTAGTCTCGGTATTTTTTTCGTGTTTCAGACTAACGGACTTTTAGTTCTGGTTCGTAACACCAACTAGTACTTTGTCATGATTTTTAACCCCAACTAGGACTAAAAGTCATCATTTAGTCTCGGTTGGTGTTAGTGTTACCAACTCAGACTAAAAGATCTTCCAATCTTTAGTCCAGGTTGGTAATACCAATTGGGACTAATGGGTGACCTTTTAGTCCAGGTTGGTGTTACCAACCCAGACTAAAGGTCTCCTACCTGTACTAAAGGTCCCCCATGGGTCAATTAAAATGGACGAGCGCACATGACTTTGTCACATGTGATATGCAGATGAGTTGGTAAGGAATCTATTCGCGAGACGAGAGGTTCTGGGTTTGAATCTCACACATCGTGAAAGAGAGGCTTATGGGATTTCATTTATTAAAAGTCATCTGTTGCAGATCTACTGTACATGAATAATCAACTGCAGATCGTACATGAATAATCAACTGCAGATCTACTGTACATGAATAATCATAAGTTAATCTCACCACACTCGGTCGTTTATTATTGGAATTTGAGGACATATGGTTTTTACCATAACCATTGTGTGGACTTTTGTGTGATGAGTGATTGTCAACATGCCAACATAAGGCGTGTGTGTGTTCTTACTAACCGATGGCACGTGGATACGTGTCAAACAATGGTGTCTCTTGGCTCATGTTGTCTGCAGGTGTCGAGCTCGGAGACGGTGGTCGACGGTCGGTGAAGATCAAGTAGGGCGTGCCGTGCTGACGGACCGGTGCGGTGAAGGGCGGACGTGAGGCTTGGATTGAGGGACCTGAGGACCGGGTGGCTAGCCGTGGTGGCTGACAGCTGGGACATCGACGAGAGCAAGTGTACACGGCGGGGGACGCGTACGGGCTACGCTACTCGCGAAGGGTTTGGTGGTTTCGCCTCAAAACCATCGGCGGCGGGTTTCCCTGGTTTGCGCCTCAAAACCAGGGGCGGAGATCCCGGCGCGGACGGACGACACGTGGCGGCATCGGGGGAGATTGCTTGGAAGCAAGGCTACCGGTGAGAAGGCGCAAAGTGGCCGTCGGATCAAGTGAAGCTCGAGTTGGACCCTTATGCCCCGGCTAAGTGGTGTGGCTCTTCATGTATCCAAGGGCAAAGAAGGAATGTAAAATAGACTTGCCCCCTCCATAAATAAGGGATGAGGGTTCTCCTTCCCCTCACCTCTCGCTATTTCCATTTTTCCCTTAGGTTTTTCCCTTCCTCTAGATCTTTGTGAGAGAGGTCGCAAATCCTTGATTTGTACTCAACCAAAGCGTGTATGGCAAGCTGAACGCCGAGCCTCAGCTGTTTCTTCTGCGAGTAAATCATCTGTGCCTGTGTCTCTGAGATGGATTTTGTGTTCTTCCCGAGTTGACTTTTGGGCCACTTTGTTCTTCGCGTGATTTCTCCATTTCTAGACCGATTTGAGCCATTCTTCTTGCGTTGGATCGATCTATGACACAAGAGTGATGTTTCCACTGAAGGAAATCCATTGATTTTTCTTGAGATCAAAGATCCACGCAATTTCCTCTCCGGTTGTCCAAGAACGACCCTTTCCGCCCCTCTTTTTGATTTCTCCCTCTCTACTTCAAATTGGCCGATGATTCTTGGTAGATAGGCTCTCCTCTGCATAAGCAACAACATTCCTAAATTTGGTTGCAAGAGGTTTCGATTTGAAAAAGTTTGGGATGAAATTTGGTGGAGACGATTTTCGGGCGATCTGTTTTCTGGGGTCGCGGACTGTCCGGACCTCCCGTGCGGACAGTCCGGACGTCGGGGTCGTCTCGGTCAGATTCTGAGTTTTCGGAGTGGTTTTTCACTTTTGAACCTCGGACTGTCCGCGCTCTTTTCCCGGACTATCCGCAGTTGATTTTCTTGCTCGTCGTCAGATTCTGGACAGAACAATGTGTTTTCATATTTTTGACTTTCGGACTGTCCGCGCTCATTTCCCGGACTGTCCGCAGTTGACTTTTTTATTCCTCTCCAGATTCTGGACTGTCCGGGGTTATTGTAGTGGACTGTCCGGTACTGTCCGGGGTTACTGCCCGGGGTTACTGTAGCGGACTGTCCGGTACTGTAGCAGTTTCGCTGCTTGCTCCGTAACTTGCTCGTTCGAACTCCGATTTGTTTTCCGTTTGCTCCGCTGGTTTCGTGGTGATCCGCTGTGTTCCTTGGGAACATCCACCCTCTCAATAGGGTCGTGATCACTACGTCTTGTGTATCGTTTCTTGGGTTGATTGTTTGAGCCTAGGACGTGAAAGTTTCGAAAGAAATTTTTGAGGCTCCCATTCAACCCCCCCCCCCCCTCTCTCGGTCGCCGTTACCGGTCCTTCAGAATTAGTTGCAGAGGTGCAGTCTAGAGTACTAGAGTGTACGCTATACCACTTGTCTTCTATGTAATATATACTAGGTTCTGTGTTCGGATCTACTTGCAGCTTATGCGCAGCGTGGCTTAACTGGGTTCATCTATCAGTCAGCTAGCTGGTTTCTTCAATTCTCTTCAAGTGATATATATGCATGATGCAGATGGAGGCGGCGCTAGCTTATGGCCGACTAGGAGGCACGGCTGCTGGCCGTGACCGTCCGGTGGCGGCCGGAATACCGTCGGCAGCTTCTGTTGAAATATCAACTGCAGATACTGTACATGAATAATCATAAGTGTCGGATCCAAGTCTGAACTGGTGACGGCTGTTTGCTTGGGCCTTGTAATGACGATCGAAGCGTGCTCAGTTTGCAGACAGCGCCATGCGTTGAATAGAAATGCACACAACTGTAGATACATTGATGCTGGCTGGTTCTGTGTGAAAACTACAGGTGCAGATTGTACTAGCTATATATGTGTATGCATCGTCGTCTTTGAATTTGCATTAGCCATGCATGACATGTTTACTTTATGGTTTGACCTGTTCCGTCTTCCGTTATCACATATTACCTTCGTACCATAAAAAAGTGTTGCTACAAGATTTGTGCTGATCAATTTTTTCTTAATTCAACTAGGTTATCTAGAAAATATCAGCAATATTTGTATTTCTGAATAAATTTATCATAATTTTTTAAAGATTTATTTAATGATACTAATTAAATATTTTAAATTTAATATGTTCTCTTATATATAAACTTAGTCGAAGTTAGGAAAATATTATAAATTCTAAAAAATAACAATGATACTTTCTGTGGGACGAAGAGAATATGAGCAAAGGATTCTGCAATTAGTCAAATATATGGGGCAAATAGGATCTGACGATGATAAAAGTTGTAGAGAGACGGGGTATGTTCGAGTGAATTAAGGCTTGGGAGCATGTCATGTTATCCTTAGAGTAGGAAAACATGTATCAAAGTTAATTTAAGCCTATATATTCTTATTTATGTTAGATTTAATTCCATAATAAAAATTGATGGTGTAAAGCACAACATAAGGCGGGGGCCACCCTTACATACCAATCTAATCTTTTGAGTTGAGTTAGACTCAAGGTCTTAACATGTTGTGGGCTCGATGGACGTAGGCCTAGGGGCATCGGCTCGTGGGTATAGCGGGTTAGGGCAATATCCTTTACGCACTCTAACGAGTAACAAGTGTTATCCAAGCCAATGATTGGAATGTAAAATCTTAGGGGTGATATCCGATCCCATGGTTGGAAAACGTGTAAAATTTTAGGGGGCACAAATCACTAAGACCTTGATATACTGTGGGCTCCGCTTGACCTAGTTTGGAGCACCTACTCGTAGGTATGACGAGCTGAACCGGTATCCGTTGCGCACTCGGTTTGAAAGGAGCCACATGTTTGTGATGAGCTATGTGAATCTATTAACTAAAAAAGGGTTGGTCCGTCTCAACTTCTCTGGTCACAAAAATGCTATCTGCACTTTGTTTTAGAGTTTAAGATGTGGAGCCCCCTATCTTTAGCATTGCAGAAGACAAAACAGAGTTTTGGTTTACAACGTTCAGGCGGGAGACGCCTGTCAAAATACTCTCGAGCCCAGCTCAAAACTCATAACAGCAACATAGCTAAACAAAAGCAATAAATTACAACATCAAGAAAAGCTCTAAATCGACTTCAGGCCATCAAAAGCTACCCAGTTCATCCCAAGCTCTTCAGCTCCATTCTTGATTTCATCAGATAGCTTCATCTCCACTTCTTCAGGCAAGGAGCGAGTGTCCTCAGCACAAGCGTATTGGAACATGTACTGATCCCACCTGTTCTTCACATGATTGTACCACCAATTCTGGTTGATCTTGTAGCGATTGCCTTCAAGAAGTAAAAAATATAAAAATAAAGGCAAAACCACTAGGTGGCCGAGCTTCATTTTGATGTAGCAAGATATATTCATATTCATATATATGGTATAAAGAAATCAGCCAAGCAACCATTCAATTATCATATATTCATATATCTTTTTGAGCAACGATTCAATTATCATATATCACTGTCGTAAAAAAGAGATACAGTATATATTATACGTGCACAATCACAATAATGCATGGTCGCTTTGCTAAAAAATAAAATAAAATAATGCATGGCCGCACCATGTCTTGCCTCCCTAGCAAAAACACAACCTATGCATGGACCATTCTGTCATTCAGATCTCGCTCAGAGGGGGCTGCGCTCTTGAACAGTTGAATTTCTTGCGCTAGACTTGACGTGCGTATTGTCCACCAAAAGTGGCGCATGAGGTTTGACTTGCAATCCCTCCCATGATTAGGGCATTCACAATGCAGACTCTACCACAGAGTCCAAGACTATTTATTACCCTTCTATTTATTGTATTTTGTTGATGTGGCGGTATATTTACCTCGAAGATTGTGGACATATTTATAAGACTTGGAGTCTTCGTTTTTCTGTCTCTCTCTTTAATAAATATGTCGCCACATCAGCAAAATACAATAAATAGGAGAATAATAAATAGTTTTGGACTCTGTGATAGAGTCTTGTATTGGGACTGCCCTTAAAAGAGCGGTTGACCGACCGGCCCCGGGACGTCAAGTCCAGGAATCTTCTTCAGTTAATGGCGGAGGCTGCTGGCCGCGACCCGCGAGGAGAAGGTCAAATGGTCAATTATTCAAAGTTTTTGTTTGCATGCGTAACCGCTGGTCCTGCACTCGTGTAAGGATAGTCAACTGAATCGATATGCGGCGTGCATCAAAAGCACATCAATATATTATCGCTTTATTAGAGACGTGGTCTTGTCCGGCAAAGGTGCAGTAGGGAAATCCGGCTGGATGAGATTTCCTAGAATAATATAAAAAAACTACTGGTCAACATTTTTTTAAAAAAAAGGTAGCATAACTGTGCGTTCCTGTGGGAATTGCAGATCGGTGGATCACGTGTGACACTGATGACGTGGACAAGAAAATAATTATGTGTGTTACAACAAGGTTTAGTGTGCGAAATGAACACACTTTTTTCTCTCCGTGGCCGGCTTCTACCTTGGTCAATGTGTGAAATATTTTCTCCCACGCTAATCGTCCTAGCTTATGTATGTCGACACTCGACAAAGACATAACATGATCCGCTGGCATATCGGGCAACACGACTCTGCATTAGGTACACAAGGTATATATGTCAATGTAAAACTTTTTGTGTGTGGCATATCCTTTGGTAAATTCCTAATTCGCCACTGCCAAGAGGAGCCAGAGCTTCTAGCCTCATCTTGGTTGGGACGATGGCTGCGTTAGGAGTGAAACATCTCTAGTGCACTCACATTCTAGTCACGGTGCCGAGAAACCTCTCTTCTACGTTATATGATGACTTGAATCCTACTTGTAATAGGCTCATGAGAGGCATGTTATTAGACTTTTAGTCCTACCAGAAAATGAGTGTAGAATCCTACTAGAAGATTCGTAATCAACGGTAGAGGTCATAGGCATCAACAAGCTCATCAAGATCAATTAGGAGTGCTCAGAAGGACAACTAGACTATATAGTTCTATTGCACTGATTCTTGTATGTAGGACAAGAATCAACTGGTCCTAGAGGGTTTAATAGTAAGGCTGTGAGAGAGCGACAATCATTTGTACTTTTTTTGAGTTGTTCTTATAATTAAAAATGTTGGTCGACTTGTCAAATTCAAATATCTTGTTGTGATTGCTTCAACTTAATTGTCTAGGGTTTTCTACATGATTTGACTACGTCATCGTTCTTAATATGGTGCAAGCTTGTGTCATACTCATGTGACATTCTTTCAAAGATTCTGAGGGTTGTTGTGCATAACTAGGAGTATCAGATTATATCATTTGTTATCCTTCGTCCTCCTATGTTTTTAGCATCTCTGGAATAACCATCATGACGTTGGCTTTAGGGGCAGCAACCACGCTTGGACCGCTTACCTCTCTTCTACAAAGAAGATTGCAGGTTGTGGAGCCGTCCGCTCCCTTGTAATTAAGCTGCCACAAGTTATACACGAGGTCTTGTTTTTTATCCTAGATCAAAGTATACACGATCGAAGTTGATCAATCGTTGTACATAGAGATGAAGTCATGCGCATACATATTTTGGGGTCGCCAGTTAGCTTAGCTAATTATACACAGAATAAGGGTATATGGGTATTACATATATAATAAGTTCCAAAAAGGTAAAAAAGAGAACAAAAAGAAAGTCGATACACACTGTATGACCAGCAGAAAGTCAACGCGCGCTCTGCTATGAATGACAACTTAGTCATGCATACATTAGAGTGTTCATACGGCAGCACCATTAGCTCACTAATAAATCGTCATTAGTTCATGCATGCTCGACCGTGTAATGATCTTTCTTTTCTTTCTGCTCACCTCACCTCCTCCTGCCAACCATCGGCGACGACCGCGGGCTGAGCATCCGGTACCCGGCCGCGCGGCCCTTGCTGCCGCTATGCAGGCCGCATATCGGCGAGGAGGCGGCACCAGCGGCCTGCTGGGCGCCGACGTCGACGTCGTCCGCGTTCTCCATCCGCCACAGCACGTCGAGGAAGGCGTCGACGTCGCAGCCGGGCAGCGTGAGCGGGCCCTGCGCCGCGTACCCGTACTCGCGCTCCGCGTCGTCGAGGAGGCGCTGGAACAGCGGGTGGTTGGCGCACTCGGCGCGCACCACGAACCGGTCCCGCTCGGGGCCCACGTACACAGAGAAGCACCCCGGTGGCGACGACGACCGCTCGGTGCCGCCGCTTCCGCTGCCGCCGCCGCTGGAGCTGAGCCCGGACTTGCACCGCTGCAGGGTTCTTGAGATCAGGCCGGCCTTCCTCCCGACCTTGCCTATCGACGTCGTCGCCACCGTCGCCATGGAGTCTATCTAACTTTTTCTTCCTCTTTATCTTTATATATATGGAAGAAGTGCAAGAAGAACTGCTGCTGCTGGTGCTTCGAACAGAGTTGAGCTGAGCCGAGACGAGGACGACGCGATTATAAAGAGACGGTCCAGGCGGGAACGAAGCAGCAGCCAGCTAGCAATTTGCATATGCACATGCTCCAGGAATCCAGGGTACGGGGACTAAGTACTGCAGGCTAATAGCAACAGCCAACAGATATCATCTATCAGTGCTTGTTTATCCGGCGGTAGCCTACGCAATTTGACTTTTGGGAGCACGGCATGCATGTCATCTGTTATATTAGGGTCATGCATGTCATCTGTTATATTAGGGTGAACTGGTGAAGAACGAAGCTGGCTGCTACGAGGAGAGAAAGAGAGAGAGATGGCGGCGACGTGAGAGGAGACAAAACACAGGAGAGACCATAGGAAGAAGGAAAGAGAGATGTACGTACGCCAAGAAAACAATGGTTAACAACTTGCATATATAGTAAGAAAATTGCGAAATGGAAAGCTATATGTGTGGCACAGGTACGACATATCTTATGTGTAGGGCTAGCTTCGAATTTTTATTCCAAAGGTCCTGACAATTGATGATGTGATAGTAGTCAGATAACATAATATTTTTTTCCATGAACAACTGTAAGGTCCTAGATGGCTAGAGGAGGGGTAAATAGTCTATAAAAATTTCAAAAAAACCACTAAGCAAACTTGTTAGAATAACAAACGGCGAAATGCAAGTTTTACTTAGCATTAGTGTTGCAAACCTCTTATCTAACAATTCTACTATGTGATCACTAGCACACACAAGAGCTACTACTAGTGATCAAGAGACAAGCTAGCAACATTAAATAAGGTACAACTACTTTAACTTAGCAACTAAACAAACTACACAAGATAAGCTAAGAAAGTAATTGCAAGAGAGAAGGATGATGATCTTTATACCGACGAGTAGAGACGATGTTGCCAATCACCAAGAGGATGAACAATCAATCACAATCGATAACAATCAATAAGATGACCAATCACCAAGAGAAAGGATGACACAATGATTTATCCCCGGATGTTCACTTGTGCACCGACAAGTACGTCACCCATTGTGTCGACCGACACCTAGATGGTTCTCCGGTGTGACCCTCAAGTCACTAGCCCCTCAAGACTCACCCCGCAAGGTACTGCAAGACACCACTATCAAGAGAGGTACTCAACGACACACACAACGTATTAGAGTTGCATTTGGCACTCCGTCGAGGAAAGCACAAGAACCTCTCACAAATCAACCGGAGGTGGGCAAGAACAATCACCAACTCTTCCAAATGCCTCCAACAATCTCCAAGGCGGCTAAGAGCGGTGCTCTCCCAGAGTAACAAGAAATCCCCCGGCTAAACCACCCACAAGTGCCACTAAATGCCCTCAAGCAATGCAAATGCACTTTGGGATCACTCAATGTCACCAAGATTTACAATCAAGCAAGAGAGATGAGTGGGAGGGAGAAACTTCAGCTCAAAGAATGCACAAGACTGTTGGAAATACCAAGAGACCTCCCCAAGGGCCGGCCAACAAGTATTTATAGACCCCATCCTCGAAACAGTCGTTGTCTTCTCCCCACAGCAGAATCGGGGTCCGGCGCCGTTGACCTCGAAATAGCCGTTGCAGTCGCGTAAAAATGCCTGGCGTCTGACGCCCGCGTCCACAGGCCGCCCTGGCTGCGACCCTTACTAGACTGCGTTCGACGCCCGTCGGACACGTCCGTGCCGCCACGCCAGCGTCTGGCGCCGTGCCACGTCAACTTCTCCAGCGTGAAACCACCATGCATCGGACGCCGGGGTCGAACCACCCTGCGTTCGGCGCTCACCAACCGGACGTGTCCGATGCCGTTGAATCGAGCGCAACCGCCACATGTCCGAACCCGCCGGACGCTAAGGTTCAGCGTCCGGCGCAACACGTCGGCCGCGACCGACGCTCCCTGCTCAGCGCACAACTGCGCAGGACGCATGCTAGCGTCCGGCGCCACACGGCCAGTGTCCGGTGCAAGTAAAACCACGTTTTTACAGCCCGCCGCGAACGCAAACATGTCCACCTTTGCAAATGTACCAACACCACCAAGTGTACAACTCCTTGTGCTTGTGTGTTAGCTTTTCACCAATAATTTTCAAAGTATTTTCCAATTAGCTCACTAGGCCCTACATGCAATGCACTTCATGAATTCACCTAGTGGCACCCATCCATCGAATAGCCGATAAGACTTCCCCTCTTAATAGTTCGGCTATCGATCCTAAACCACTCACACCCTCTATGGTGTCTTGAGTGCAAAACAAAATGTCCCTATGGTTATACATTTGCCTTGAGCCCATTTTGTTTCTCCAAATGATATGATCCACTTCATATCATCATGTGACCATCTCGATCCATCGACCTTGACTTAACTTGCTCTTCACCGTTGCATCGGTCCATCGACGACAAGTCTTGCTCAAGCTTCACCATCGCATGGTCCTTCGCTTCGAAGCCTCGACTTGCCCTTTACCCTCACAACCGGTCCATGGAGCTAAGCCTTATCTCGGTATTCACCATCATGGTCACATGAGTCAATGTCATGTTTCACATTCAATGAGCTCCACTCATTCCATCATGACCACCTTTATCTAATCATCCACCTAGATACAAAGGTTAGTCCTAGATTTTATCAATTAGCCAAAATCAAACTAGAGACTTTCAACAACTTTGGACCCCGTTTGATACCCTATGATTGTATATAACCAGGTTATCTAATCATGTATTTGATTATAATCTAGAGTACAATAATTTCATGCATAATCTGGATTATAATAATCCAGCTATTATCAAACATGCCCATCTATACTATAATTGAAATCTTGTTTAGACGTAAAAAGTCTGTCCCTTACACTAGCCCCACAGCCTGACCCCACGTGCCCCTAAACCCGCTCCCCTGACAATCCGCAATGCACCCGCAACGCAAGTTCGAATCCTCTTGGAAAAAAGAGAGCGAGGGGCAGAGGGCGGCGGTTCCTAGGGTTTCAGGTGGATGATGAGAAGCGGGCCTGGCCGCCTCCATCGGGCCATCGGTGGCTCAGTTCCCCTGCACAGACCACTAGGCTCGCCCAAGGCACAAACCTCATCGCCAGCTCTTCACCGCCAGCGATTCGCCTCCCCTTCTTCCACCCCGCCGCCGGGATGGGGTCGCGGCGTAGTTCCATGAGGCAGCGGCGCGAGCTCCCTATCGAGGATCTGCGCGCGGCCACTCCCTTCCCCGACCGGCAGCAGCAACGTTACCGATGGCTGCACTGGATCTCGGCCATGGCGTGCGTTGATCTCGGCATCGGGCCTCTTCCCTACAAGCAGCAGCGACAGCGTCCTCTCCCCCATCGGTGGCCGCGTCGGTGAGGCTACAAAGCCGATCTGACCTCGTCGCCCCTTCCCTTCACCTGTACTGCCGATATTCTCTACCCCTCGCGTGCGATCCAACGAGGCAATCGATCTGGCGTGGATCCATCAACAGAGTTGTCTCTCGTGCTCCTATAAAGGTACATATGTTCTTGTTGATTTCATTGTCTTTTTCCTATTCCCAGGAACGCTCAAGATTCTGGTTGTTCATTCTCTACCTTTCAAGCCTGCTGTTGCCGTGGCTCATAGCCAGTAGCTTATGCCCACCTGCCAATGAGTAATTTGCTTTCATATGCCTTTGAATCGTCTGACTGGATAACCGTGTGCTTCAGGAGCTAAGCATGGTTATCAAAAAATGGCATACAGTAATAGTAATGGCTTTATGAAAGCTTTTGTGGGTCACAACGAGGCTATAATAGTGAATATATGCTTTGCCATTGCTTTTTATTTTTTTGTAATGAATATTGAATTGAATGATGTAGTTCGAGAACTCTTGGTGAGAATAACCTTTCTACATCTGCAGTTTGGGAAATTTTTCCGTATGGATTCTGTGCACGGGCATGTCTTATTCCTCCAAGATGTTGACTCTGCCACAAAGTGCCTAGCACTGCAAGTCGAGGATGAGAGTTAGGGTGGAGGTAGTATGTGCCGGAGAAGGCTGATAAGAAGGATGGAGGTCTGCCCAAGAAGAAGAAGCTGGAGCACAGGATGAAGATTGCAGACCTCAAACACATTTGCTGCAGACCTGATGTTGTAGAGGTGCACTCTTCATTCCAATCAAGTGACCCGCAGTTAGCAATTTCATTTTGATGATAAATACTACTACGTATAGGTGTTGAAAATAACATGCTCTGAAGCATACCTCCAAATTCTCATAGCAAATAACTATAGGTTGGATTGTTTGTTCTGTCATACTTTCAAGTGTTTATAGCTGAATTCTCATTTTGTGCTTGTGTTTATTCTACATACTGGTAGATAAATTCTTCAGATTGAGAGTGATGCAATGTTACTTATGTGCTCCCATTCGAGATTACTCTGTTTGTCAATCCTGTTAAGTGTTGAAAAGAAGCATGTCTGGATGGTTTGATAGATCAATTTCTTAAGATTGACTCTATTTGTCAATTATAGTTGAGGTTGACTTTTTTTTGTCAATGATGGTATGAATACCAGGTTTTGGGAGGATTTATGAGTTGTGGATATACCCCTGAATATGGAATTTCCTAATTTATATATTATTTGTGAAAACAAAGGGGTTTTGGTTGGAAACTACCGGGAGGGTGATGGGTGGAAGGTGTGTTTCAGAAGACCGATTTCAGAGAATGGGAAAAATTAACTGATTCTGTAGAAAAGTTTAGACTTAATTGGGAGCAGATCATTATGTTTGGCTACTTGGACTAATAAAAAATGTACTCAACCCGATCTATGTATAAGAGTCTTACTTTAGAGGAGGAGGAGAGGGGGGGGGGTGACTAATAAAAAGATGGTCAACTTTGGAAGAGAAAAGTCCCTACTAAGCTGAAAGTTTTTAGTTGGCTAGCTGTTCAGGATAGACTGCAGACAGGGATTAACATTAAAAAAGGAAATGGAAGGGCAACAAAAATTGCTCTTGTGTGGTTAAACTGAAACAATGAAATGAATCATATCTTTTTTGACTGCCATATAGCTGGAGTAATCGAGTTTTGCTTTAAGGAGTCCTTGGGTTGGGATAGGAGCCCGAGAGACATGCAAGATGTCTTTGTTTTGGGGGAAAAGAACTACCATGTCAGATTATTCATGTTTGCTATTGTTTTGCGGGGGCCGTGGAATGTTAGGAATAAAATGAGCGGATTGAGAGGAAACTAATATACTAGAGCTAATATAATGTGAAGACCTGACTTTATGGAACTGATCTAAATGAGCTAATATACTAGAGCTGACTTTCTGTATTTCCATAAAGTATACTAAAGGAATATAACCATTCCAACCTTAAGGGGATCTTTTAACTTCCAAAAGATTTTCATATGATACGCTCGTCCTATACGTCCTCACAATGTTAGAAAACTTCACCTTCACCAAGTTAGTGAATTAGAGGGCTTGTTAGACGAACTATCAGAAGACACTTCGGCGAAGCTTTTGTCAAGAGAGTTGACTTCCATGTTGACCATATGAAGAAGTGTTGAGAAACTTCTCGAAGTCTTCCAGCAAGAAAGAAAATAGATAAGGATCCATTTTAAATTTGTTAACTTCAAAAACTTTTATATAGTAAAATCATTTTGAAGTTTTCAAATGTAATGTTGTAGCTGATCCAAAGTATGAGCTCTGATACCAACTGTGGCAGAACCTCCTAAGTAATGTGGCCCACATGCACTAATCCTCGTCTTACGCACCTCGACATTACTATGCATGTGTTCCACACGACTTATGAAGCCCCGTCGATGTTCTTAACGAACACCGATTGAACCACTTTTTACACTCATACCCGGGATCAACAATGGAGTAACTCCAACATTACAACATTTGTTACAAAATATATATCAGAGCGCGGAAGAAATGATAACATTAATTTTTCAAATAATGAATAGGATAATATTTTACAAACTTAACTTTATACCGCGGAAGTAGAGTAGAGCTACGAGAAAACAACTTAGGTAGGACACCTAAGTTGTGAGAGGCAACCAAATCATGTCGAGCCCAAACGACACAATCCCGGTTAGGAGCAACTCGGTCAACCGCAACAGGGGGTAGAACAAACCCTGAGTACATTCAAGGTACTCCGCAAGACTTACCCGACTAAAAGAAAAGACTCTCAAGGATATGCTGGCTTTTGAGTAGTTGAGCTAGAAAAGGGGGGTTTTGCAGAAAAGCATTACTATACTTAGATCCTTACTTTCAATGTTTTAAACAGGATAAAAGCATCAACTTCTATTATATCTATTAAAGCTAGATTAGCACCTATTCTATTTCCGACAATCATATTAAGCATCACACTTGAGATTATCTTTCCAGCTGCCATCTTCTCGATTCCACGAGTCACCAAGATCCAATTCTTTCATATTTCGCTTGATTGCTACGATGAATGGTCGGAGGATCAAGTCTCCATAACCGAGGAGCACGACGATTCGAATCGATTTACTCAGCTGAGGATCCCTAAACACACGATATAAGTGGGACTCTAACCCACAATTATATCAACAATACCATCGGACATTCTAGAACTAGGCTCGGCTTCCGCGCCACCCGAGAGTACACTTACACCTCCAATCCGGGGACACGGCCCACGAGGGTATTGTACTCCCGCCATCTCGCCACTCCCGGTGCACGGGCTCACCGTACTAGTCCTTAGATTATCCTAGGGTAAAGCTTTTCCGTAGATATGTGAGTAGTTGCAAAGTCTTGTCCAGCTGGCCAAACAACGGCCGGTCCTTAATCGACAAGTCGGAAACACTACATCAAGACTCCATTCCCGATGCAAGTTACCCGACCGATCTCAATTTAATATAACCATATTCTTATGCCCCCGTGACCCATCTTTAGGTCTAAAGAAGCAAAGATACAATGGTAAATCATGATCAAAGATTAACAGCCTACAACTTCTACCGAATTCTAAGCATGACTAAGCATCGGAGATCGACCTACACATACTAGTGGGATATCATGATATAAAAGTAGATCAAGGTAGTTATGCGGCAACGGTATCAACCAACTCCTATTAACTTAATGCACATTACACTAGACTTAAAGTGTAATAAAGATTTGCAAAAATAGAAGTAGGTTGCATGCTCCGGGGCTTGCCTGCGTTGCAGTGAAGTTAGATTCCAAATGTCAGACTTGACATCATCTCCATGGATAGTCGACACCAATCATCATGGATCCACATCTCCATTATCCGAGGTGAAAAGCATCTTCTTGATCATCGCGGTCGGACATCTTTCCGAAGCTTGATCGATACATTTCAATCCACTCTCGAAACAACTACACGTGGTAATGATGCATGTCTTAGAAAATTGAGCTCATGGCATGACGCATTAAGGATGACTTAACAAGATCATAAACTTGAGTACAACTTTCCTTCGCGATACAGTTGTACTCTAACAACATTAATTAAACAAAACCTAGGGTTAAACTAGGGTTACACAGGCGACGCTACTCTAGTTAAGATAACCAGCAGATCAAGATAATTCATGCAACATCAATTTTCTTCTACCATAAAGCTATAAGATTACTCGCATGAAATAACTTCTAGCAATAAAGCAACAGGGGTCCAAACAAGTAAGCACACACCAAGGGTCATTATGGTTAATGACTAAGGTTATCACTCAATCCCAAAGTCACTCAAGAAAATCTTAAGTCATGAAGAACTAAATAAGCAATTAAAGATCTATTAAAAACTAAATATAAAATAAAGACTAAATAAAAAGTTGTCAAATAAATCTCAAGAATTAAACTTAAGCTTCTCATGGCCTGAGAAGGCTACAAAATAATTTTCAAGATTTTTGGAACAATAAATAAATAACTAAAAATAAAAGAAGGAGCATTTTTCAATTAAAAGGGCTAATTTTAAAACATATAAAACATAACCAAAATAGGCATATAATATTTTTCTAAAATCAAGCACATGACAAAGAGCATTCACAAAAATTTTCATAATTTTTGGAGCTATAAATAATTTTATATGAAAATAACAAATTACTTTACTATTCATCTAAACAAGTAAAAGAATAAAACTAAAAGAAAAAGAAAAAGGTGACCTGGGCTGAATTCGCCCAACGGCCAAAGGCCGGTTCGGCCCAGCCACGCGCACACAGGAGCGGTTCAACGCGGGGGCGCGAACAGGCCAGCCCAGTAACGCAAGCAGGCCGGCCCAAGAGCGCGACACAGGCCGGCCCAATCCGGCCTGACCAAGGCCTGGCCTGGCAACTTTGCAAAAGAGACCCTGAGGTTTTACCGAATTACAAATAGGTCCTTGTCACTATTTGCTGAGCCTTGGACTTTACATCTAGGCCCCCGGGTTAATCAAATTTACAAATCCTAGTCCACGCGTGGCTTCGAGCAGACGGCGGCAATCCGGCGGCGATTCCGCCGACGGCGAGGTTTTGGCGCGCGGTAAGGGTACGGCGTGATCTACATGACACGGCGATCACGCCGAGGTGATTATTGCAGCGGTGGAGGCAAGGCGGCACGCGCGTCCCTCGGCGGCGGACATGGCCGCGCGGCATGCGTCCGACCGGGCGACCTCGGAGCGACGCGGACCGAACAAAAGGCACGCAGAGGTGCGGGGGCTCACCGCGACGGCGTTGCTCGCGCTAGCGTGGTCGGAGACGGGCGAAGCGGGGTGTTGCACGGCGTCGGCGCGGATGGCGGCGAGCTCCTGGGTATGGCAAGCGCGTTCCGGCCTAAACCCGGACCAAACGACTAAATAAGGAGAGCATCGTGAGCAAGCATAAGATGGCGAACGCGATTGCAAGACGAATCGGAAAAAGAATCAGTGACGACGACGAACGGCGGTTGCGGATCACGGCGGCTCGGACGGCCGGCTGCGAAGAAGACAACGGCGCCACGGCGATTTAGCGGGGGCGAGGCGACATCTTCATGCTTGTTGGGTTCAGGAAGGTGAGGCGGAGCTAGCTGGGTGGCTGGTTTGGCCAGAGATGGCCTGAGGACGACAGTGGCGAGCGGCGAAGCTCGGCGGCGGCGACTGAGCTATAGTGGCGAGAGAGGAAGAAGAAGGGAAACGGCACTTGGCCGCGGGTTTTATAGCTCAGGGACGATGCATGGATGGGCGACACGCACGCGGGGAAGCTTCCAGCGACGGGCGCGCGCTAGCGACGGCCGGCAAGCCGGCATGGGCACCATGGCCACCGCGACGGTGAGCAACGAGAGGGGAGGATTGAAGACGATGACGTCGCCGCACCGAAAGCAGAGACAGGATTTTGCAAATTACTCCCTAAAGTTGTACTGCACTCGAAAAATTCCAAAAAGCAACCCTAGCTAATTTTTCATGCTCTACAATTTTCTCAACTGGACCATTTTCAAATTTTGAAAGGAAAATTGAATTTGAATCAAATTTTTAAAAGGGGACAAAAACCCTAGAATGAAATATATGAAATTACTTTTGATCTTTCTAAATAACTTGAAAAACTCCAAAACTATGGAATGTGCATCTTTTCAAACCACACATTTTCTTCAAAAAGAGTTTTCCCAAAATATGCATAGTTTTTGAATTATGATTTGAAATTGAAAAGGGGACAACTGTCGGAAAACCGTATTTTCAAATTTATTTGAAATTCTTTTTGGAAACTTGAAAAACTTTGAACACCAACATTGAAGCTCTCATCAAGACCCATGATTTTCCTTTTTGAACCAACCCCAAATTCTTTGTAGATTTTGAAATACGAGAGAAGGGGACA
The DNA here is from genome assembly GCA_018135685.1 of Themeda triandra. NCBI lineage: Eukaryota > Viridiplantae > Streptophyta > Magnoliopsida > Poales > Poaceae > Themeda > Themeda triandra. Next base: position 110,912 of record JAENPR010000018.1, read on the forward strand.
AAATAGGGTTTTCGGAAAACAAGGTTTTAAAAAGGAATTTGAGCTCGATTTAAATTACTTGCAGAATCACATAACAAAGAACTTAAATAAACTCTAAGCATCATCATTTCATATATAAGACAAAGCATTACATCAAAGACATTATTCAAACATGAATGCATTTATGCCATGATGCTCGATGATTAGGTTTTAACAAAACTCTTAAACAGGTTTTAGTTGTCATTAACATCTAGGATGTTACAGTCGCCCAGCGGAAGAGCGACGCGGAGGCCTCACGTTTTTTTCTCACTTGTAGATCGATGTGACATGTTTTCAGCTGTCATATTCCTGTTGCACCCACCAAGCTATGAATAAGTGACATAAGAGTATCTCCAGAAAGCTTTCTTAGAGCTCTTTATATTATCATAATAGAGATGCAAACGGGTTTATCTGGGATCGCTCTTGTATCACTATCATAAGTTATGAAACTCAAAAAAAAAAATGAGGCTCTAATAGACTCTCTAAATCGCTCTATCTTATTCGCTCTCCAAATAAAACCACTCTTCTTGCTGTCCATTAGGCTAGTCTCAGTGGGGGTTTCATGGGCGTTTCATGCACATTTATTATAGCGACACATCAGCATAGAAGGATTTTTTGCATTAAATGGAGAGGAGAGAGAGTAAAATCGTTTCATCATGGTGAAACGCGGTAGCGGTGTTTCCAACGTCTTGGTAACTGGGTGAAATGAGCATTGAGGCCTTTCATGGTTATTTTTGGGTGAACTGAGCATGCCTACGGCGGGCATAGGAGAAAAAAGAGACGTATGGGCTCATGAAGGCTAAAAATAGTTCTATGAATCTGTACAATGAAAATTTGCATTGAGAGAGGTATCCGTTTTACAATAAGTTTCATGTTTTTGAAAACTGTGAGATGAAACGATGTATTGAGACTAGCCTTAATTTATACATTGAATGTATGTTAATTCGCAAGATTTTTTTTAGCACAAAGAAAATTATGCATTCAGCGGTAGTAGTCATTTAGGTGACCACACAAGAAGATGAAAATGGATGTTATATCCTTTATCTAAAGAGAAAAGGGCTCTTCAGCTAGGCTGACACGGATCGATGGGTGCAACAGGAATCCCACGCACAATTTCATCTCATCACGAAAATTGCAAACTTTGTGCCTGTATTATTGAACCACATGACACCAGGACCATAAATCACGACTTGTCAAGTAAGCCATGGAGCACTCTCGGGATTGGCATGCATTATTGTCCCTACGCTTCACATGAACCAATATCAACCATCCAAGGCAATACAACCACCAATCCACCATCGACAATCTGCACCCAGAAAACCTTTTTATAAAGAGATTTCGCAGGGAACAATACCCAGCTGTGCTTGAAACAGTCCTACCTGAATGCAGCAGCCAGCAGGAGAGAGACAATGCCGGAACACTAGAACATGATATAAAGCTCTCCTTTACACATGGAAACCAAGGCATACCAGTAAATTACTTGGGAAAACATGCAAAAGTAGACGCAAAAGGTAACTGGCGCTAGAATAGCTGAGAGCAAAAGGGTAATTAAAAACAGAGCAAAAGATAAAACCATCGACAGCAGCAAAAATCATATCTTACACCAGACAACAGAATTACATGCTCAAAACATCACAAGAACATCTACATGTCCTCGGATGATCTAGCAAAGAACACAATTCTGATGAGTTACAACATGTCATGCTACAACATTTGTCTTTGCCTATTGGTTTCCATATTTTCTCTCTAAGCTGTCAGAATCTACAGTTTTTACTCCACCACCAAGACCAGAACTACTAGATCAGTCAATTATTAAACTGTCGCTTGCTCTCGGCTCTCAGAAATCCAAATTCCCTCTAGCAGTCGAAATCTACAAGTTCTACACTTCTACTCCAAGATCAAGACCAGAACTAGTTCAGAAAATTAACTGCTGCACGCTGACTGGCTAAATGTACAACAATAGAACAGCTTCTGAGCTCCACAACAATGGTGATGCACCCCCACAGGCATATCCTCTGTTGAAACAAAAAAAACTAGTATGATACTTGCCAAAGCCCTGCTCGCACTACAAATCTGCAGGTAAGTTGCTACTCTTATTTCCTGTCTGCTGGTGGGGGTAGGGTGGGGAACTGAGGGCAATAGAATGTACCCGCTAATCCTTGAAAAGGTGGGGGCGGGTTTGGACTAGGGAAACCAGGTTGGCTGGTCATGGGAAAGTTGACCACAGGAGTAAAAGGTGGGTAAGTGTACATTGAACCAGGTGGTCCAGCAGGAAAAGGTACAAATGTACCAGCTGGGGGAGGTAGATGTGAGCTCATTTGGGGTGGCATTGCGGGCGGCGGCGGTGGGGGAATATGAGGTGGCGGTGAAGTTGGTGGCAGCGGCGGTGGGCTAGGCTGTGGTGAGGGAGGATACTCAGGTGGTGGTGGTGGTCGAAATGCATCAGGATGAGGGAATGGGGGTGGCGGCGGCGGTGGTGATTGCGATTGAGGCTGAGAAATATGTGTGTCATCCTCTAGCTTCTGCCTCTTGCCACCAGAAGTGTGCCCTTCTATTTTCAGCATGGAGTTGCCCCCATTGACTCGTGAAGGCAAAGCACCACCACGTATATTGTCTGAAGCAGCACCTGCTGCAAGCTTTGTCTCTGTCACGTTGTGCTCAAGACCATTTCCCTCCTGTGAATACAACACTGCACTTGATTGTCCCATTTGAAGAGATTTCCCAGCTTCTGGAGCAACAGTACTAAGTGGATCAGAGAGGCTGGATCTCTTAAGCCCTTGATTTGATAGCTGATGCCTTTCCATGTTGCTTCCAAGCCCCACGCAGAGCTCAGCAGCTCTCTTGAACCGGGGTTGAGCTGCCTGATTCATGATGGAAAAGCATTAGTAATCTGGTAAACTGCTTCTTTCCCTAACATAGAGAGCCGTAACTGTTAGATTCAAAGTTTACAGGTAGTCGTCGGTCCTGCCTCTAAGTAGTTTGCGACCATTTTACTAAGGGGAATCAACACCCAAAACAGATGTCCCCAAAACATAATAGTACGCAAACACTATAAAGGTGAAGTTGTAAGTATTCTACAATACAGAAGTTCTATTCATTGATAAGCATAAGTGTCATAGCAATGTTTTTAAGGTGTATAGTGGTTAGGAATCCACAAAGTGAACATTGATCAGAAGAAACTGCAATGCTGGTTTAAGGAAATTACCTGAAGCTGGCTTCTGACTTGTTCCACTTTGAGCTCCTGAAAAGAAATGAATCGCTTTGAGCACTGGAAGATCCATTTAACAAGTAAAACAGACCTTACAGAGTCATTTGCTTTAGCACCTGCTCATTGAGCGCTTCCTTCAAATGAGAAATCAGAGTGGCCCTGAGTGATTCTGACATTTTGAGCTGTTCGATGGAGTTTCTGAGAATGCTATGTTGTTCCTGCAGCTCCTGCATAAAGCCCGATCGATTGCTGCTACCTGCCAATACGCAACAGAAAATTCAAGCTATAGCACAAAGAAGACAATCAATCTAGTTATTACCTTGCAACCTCATTAAAATTAGCTGGATCTAAGCAGGTTGAACTGAAGTTGGGACAACAATTGGGTTGTGCCCAGCCCACCTATGAGACTATGAATCGATTCTCCATAGCACACCGTGTGACGTACGATATTCAGTTTTACCAATTTAGATTTTATTTAGTGTGTGCCCTTAAAAGCCAAGGGAACCATTCATTGCGGTCACAAATCTAAGCTTGAAGTTGTTGTGTTATAGCCCTTATAAACCAACAGTGAGCATGAAAGGGTCATCAAAAGCATAGGTCCTTTTGCTTGCTGCCCATATTTCAGAGGGAAGACCATGACACCACCAACCCCTGAATCTAGCCAAGGCTGAAGAAACTAAGTGGTGGAAGAACGCAATTGCTGTGTCTGTTGTGAGGCAACTCAAGGTGGAAATTGCTCGGAAGTCCCATTGACAATGCCATCAGGTCATAGGGCTGAAACACAATAAATCTAGTCACTGAACTTCCTCTTGCTAAAGATGGAAATGAGGGCTTTGAACGTGCATAGCATCTCTTTATAGAAACCATATAGGCTCAAGGATCTCTCAGTTGCGACACAGGTGTGATGCAAACCATTTGCACATTAGCTGCATCAACCTAGGTACAACAAACCCATTCCCAGAACAACATCAATGTGTTAAGGTTTGAGGCCATGGCAGTTTGTTGGTTTTGTGGAAACCCTGCAGCTGTGGCGCACCATAACTCAGAGGTGAAGAACTTACAGACCAAACTATAACTCCACATAATCACTAGTTTCTGCATGCTATGGGCTACATATTAACTAGTAAATAATAACAGGACATGCGAGAATATCCTTTGAAAACATGTAGCTTACCTAAAACGGAGTTATTTCCATACTTCTTATTGAATTCATCAAAATTGATAACAGCTGCTTGGCATTTTCGCATCAGAGTATCCTCATCCATAGGAGCATTCAGGACATGTTTGTAGCTAGAGACAACCTTCTCCAGCAGCTCACTGCCAGTATTTTTCTGTCCATATGGAAACCAGGATTGTAAATCTCAAAGGAGATCAAGGGTAATAAAATAGAAGTAAATCAACTCACTTACCAACTTGTTTCTAATGTCCTTTAACCTCCTGAAAAAGTCATCTTTGAGGCTTTGTTCCTGAGTATCAAATATTTTACGGTCTTCCCATATGTCTATCTGTAATGTTGGGAAAGAAAATTATGAGATGAAAAAAAAAACTGACGAAAAGCGAGGTATAAACCCACAGATTATCATCCATGAGGCAACCACTTTCTGATTTTTGCACAAGTATTCACCAGGGCAAGTTCAAGACAAAATAATGCAGAAAGTAGGAAAGTGCTAACATTAATCTATACTAAAGTGCAAGACAAAATAATGCAAAAAGTAGGACAGGTGCTAACGTGGAAGCTAATTTATACTAGGTTGCACAGATCTATTGATGCTAACTTTTGCACAATTGCACCTCAACAGTTCACTAGGGCAAATGAAACAGTGTTTTGAGGAAACTTAACATCAGCCTTTACAAAAGGCAGCACAGAGGGAAGTATGGACAGAACAAAGGAACAAAAGAAGAAACTTATATCTAAGAGGGATCGCAAAATGATGTGCAAAGGGATAGTTTCATTCCCCTTTCTTTAAGTGGTGCATTAAAGCACAGCGGCTGCCCAAGACCAGCAGTGACGAGATCAAGCTGGTATTGCGGTGTGAGGCTCTCGTAGAGGCACAGTAGGCCAAGCAACTGGCGCCGGTAGTCCTCCACCGACCCTGTACGTTGGAGGCCCAGCGCAGAGGCGTGCCTAGGCGAGTGTGGACGAGCACCTTTTTGAACACTGCCTCCGTCCACCTCGCCGTCGCTGCCCATCTAGATCTTTTCGGTGCGTGTGATACATGACAGGTCGACCAAAGAGAAACCCCCTACCTCCCACCCCCAATAGAGTTTTTTCGATAGAATCTTCCCCTAGTACAATCTACCGGCCTTTATTTCCTAAAAAAACTCGATTTTATTCTAATTATTTCCTAAAAAAACTAACTTGTCTTGCCCGATTGGGGCGTCAGTGCCCTCTCCTTCCTGCGCCTGTACATGTGAACCACAAAGGAGTGCACGGCAGTGGGAGTGTAAATATAGCAATGCAAACTACTCCATAGAGAAGGGGAGAATCAAATCTTTTTGGCCTGTGGAAGCTTGGCCATGTGGGATTGTTATGTGTAGTAATGTTCACACAAGGCACCCTACACATCCGGAAAATACAATGGACATAGTAGACAACATACTCTCTGACAAGTAACCACTATAGCAAGTTAGCAACATGAACAACAAGCGCAAACATGTAGAGAAAGCCATGTAAAGGGAAGGCAGATGGTTAACAGACTTTCCAGATCACTCTGAGCAACTCAAAATAAGAGTGTGCCCTATGCCCCTACATGCCTCCAAATGTGAGATTGGTACATGCTCTACAAATTGATATGGACATATCTTTATCTGATTTGGCGTACTTTTGAGCCACTATTTGCTGTGAAGCCAAAAGAATGCATCAATGGTTTTGCATGTTCCCTTGTAAGATTTCCTAAACTAAAGCAATTAGTTGCTTGCAAGTGCTAATCAAGCACCAAGTGCAACTCAGTTCAAGCTCAACTAGTACCATGTTAGGGTGACTCAAACTAAAACTTGAAGGTCAACATCTTAAATCACATACACAGAAAAGAAAATTTAATTACAATTTAAATATTTCTGCTGCCTTTGTCTATCGACGAAAAGATTGTTCACCGTGTGATCAGTTTGTCATGTTGTGGTATACTGGTATGTCGCTTCCTCGTTCTAAATTTTTAGGTGCATCTATTGCAAAGAATTGTGAATACACGATAAAAAACCCACATAACGTGATTCCCTCCAATACAAAGAGGATTTCTTTACTTTCTGAACCCTGGTACATGAGCAAGCAAGTTCTCCTTGTCTATGTTGTTTGTCAATGTTTTTTGTTGCTTATATCTTTGAACAAAAGATAAGACTATCAATATACACATATCGTCTCAAGATTATTTGGAATATTTTTTCTATGGAAAGTTTGTATTTGTTTGGACACCTTATAATAAAAAAACTAAAATATTTTTAAAAATTGGTATAGAGAAACAGATAAATGCAAGCTTGTTTGAGAAAAAAATCAAGGAACACAAGTTTTTTTCTATGGAAAGTTTGTATTTATTTGGACACCTTATAATTTAAAAAGCTAAAATATTTTTAGAAATTGGTATAGACAAATAGATAAATGCAAGCTTGTTTGAGAAAAAATATCAAGGAACGTAAGTTCAAATTAGCATCCAAGCTTATTTAAGCTTGAGATGCGAGGAACTTAGCATAATGAGCTTATTAACCTTACTTTGCTTCACGTTATCCATTTGACAGTGTGCACATATCGATATGTACACGCACAAGCAAACAAGTGCAGATCAAAGGATGACATATTCAATATAATAGCAAAACTTGATAAGTTCGTTGTTGTGGGTGCTTGTCTGTTGTGAGTGGCTGGTGAAGGTGCTCAATGGGAGGGCAACATCCTTGCCTTGCTTCCTCGGAACTAACCGAGGAAGAGCTCACAAAGACGGGAGGGGAATTAGGAATAATTGTTTGCTTGCCTTATCCAGTTGACAACCAAAAGTAGAATGTGTTTAAATTCCAAACCATTATCCTAATAGAGATCAATAGCAAATGGCAAGCCTAATTACTCATGGTGACTTCCTTCTAACACCTGGATCAACTCCTATGATCCTTCATATTCTCCTGCTCTTTCTCCTTGCACCAAGTGTGGCCCCCACAGAACATCACTCCCTCCCTCCAGCAATAGCTCGTCAGCAGGCTAGAAGGAGGGGTACTTCCTCCGGAAGAGCTCCAAGTCTACCCACAATGTGGTCGAATCAGGTTGGTCCTTATACTTGATCAATAGTGGGCAAACACCGTGAGCCAAGCGCGTTTTCAGTGCCCATTGAATGGAGAGGTCACGCCAAGGTGGAGCAATGGTAATGCCCTTGGACTCTCCCACTGCATTAAGGAGAATCACCCAAGAAATTCTTGGGCAGGCCGATGTGAAAAACATCATGGATGCATGCACAAATTGGGGGCTCAAGTTTGAAAGCCACCGGGCATATTTGAACATTGATCCTACAAGGCTAGAGCTTCCCCTTGGAAGCCATTGAGACAAGGTGTTTGTAATAATTGTGCCCGCCGACGATTTGCCGTCGACGTGAGTAATCGCAGCAAGGATCAAACACTGATAACTAGGGGAGGAAGTTGCCATCAACCCGATTTGAGTTTTACTCGGTTCTAGCTTGTCTTGCACCTTAAAAGTGCCTAGCTATATAGCTGGTTTTACCTGTCCGTAGCCTCCACTTTGATACTCTCCACACACAGGTGGACACACACACGTCTTGACTCCGTCAATTGCCTAGAACCTCCCCTTCATGTGATCCCTTGTGGACGTGTTGTTGTTGCCACGACTATAGGCGCATGGTATCAAAGGCGAAACCATACCCAATCCCAGACGGCAAAGGATGCCGCACGATGGCCACGGTCATAACTACACTTAGCATTATGGTAAGCTTTCTCGAGACAACCGTGGATGTCGACGAGGACCTTAATCACACTCCTGCATGGCACGAGGTGTCGAGAGCACATAGCTTGCTCGGTTCATAGGAGCAGACTGACATCTAAAACATCGTGTCACGGAGTGTCAAGTGGTAGGAATTGTTGTAGACGAATTGGGCCCAAGGGAGTCACTTTACCCACTATCGAGGATGATTACTTGTCATAGATAGCAAGTACATGGTGATTACCTTGATAGTTGCCTCGGAGCTCATGTGAAGCTTGGAGTCGAATGCATTGAGCACCTTTTGGAAAGCTAAAGTCAAAACAAGGTACGTTCGACACAATGGAAGACGGGATGCCATGCAAGCAAATGACCTTGCAGAAGAAGAATCAGGCCACCATCTCTACCAATCTATCACGATTGAGGATCTGTTATCTGCCACCAACACTGGGAAGTCCTTGATCAATCACGGTTGAGGATCATTGATTTGCCATCAACCTTGGGATTTGCCATCAAACCACATTGATTCCGATATTGGCAGAGGTTGCAATTGCAAGTGCTCTAACTTTTAGCGTTCACATGTGAAGCATGCCCTCACATAGCCCTACATTAGGTATGTCGAAGTCTTGGCTCAAAGCCATACCATGGATGGCACCAATCCTAGCCAAAATCATTACAAAGGTGGAAAAGATCATGCGTGACTTGGATCCTTGCATAAAGCCAAGGGACAAGCACAAATGAGTTGAAGCCTCACAAGCCCACTTCGTGGACCTAATGCCACCACCACATTGAGCCACTCGATAGCAAGACAATCTGGGTGTGTAGACAACCCCAATTGTGACACCAATCGATGATGAAGCTTTTTATAAAGATGGCACACCTAGATCAAGTGCTTGCAATTCATGGCTTTTTGGACTTCGATGAAAGGGGGAATTCCACCATATTGAATTGACACTATGCAAGCTTAAAAACATACATGCTACAGTCTTCATTCATCAACCAAAGTAAATGTTGTGCTTAAATTGTCATATGGACAGGTAATGTGACAAATCGAGCATCTTAATCGACAACGAACGAGAAAATTGCACACTGTAGACAACATATTACTCCAAGTGTAGGAGTATGGCTCCTTCAAAGGATGTGCGAAACAATTAATTGTTTGAATAAAAATGCTACCATCAATAGCATATTGTATAGCAAATGGATTAAATATTATTTGGACAATGGTTTGATGATCAATTCTCATCAAGGTTCAAAAATTTAGGAGATTACATAGGGAAACATACCTAAATTGGAACAATAGCATTGCAAGCGGGCTCATCCGCGGTTGTCCACCAAGTCTCCGCATAAGCCGCTAGAGTCCTCATCAGATTTGTGGCAAACCCGCACGGAATCGCTAGTACTTTGCAGCAGCCCGCATACTGTCCGCATGGAACTTGCCACCATCATAGCATCTGCCGATCCCACATTCACTATGACGATATGAATGAGGAAGTTGAACAGGTCGGTGTTGTGAACAATCCAGACAACATGGCTTTGGAGAACACCATGAAGGCCTCACGTGAGATTGCTTGTCGCCGCCGTCCACGATCTCATCCACAAAGCGCTTCACAATCTTCTTCATGCATACCAACGACAACATGTGGCCCCATCGATGCAAACACCCCGTTGTGATACCTATGTTTATATCATTGGACCCCGTTTCAGAAGGAGTGCGACGTGATGGATCCGCGGGCGAAGCTCATCCTCAATGAGCTCAAGGGTGTGCGCTCTTCCATGATAGACTTGTCGAAGAGGATCAACAACGTGGAGGGCACTCTCGACGCCCACTTCACCAACCTGGAGAACGCCCATAAGTTGTTCGACGATCGATGTCCCCGAGTGGATACGACCATCCACGACTTCCGCGTCGATCCAGGTGCGATGCGCAAGACTATGAATCAAGTGGTTCTCGACTCTGGAGCTACTTCATCTGCGGCTCCAGCATCTGCCGGTAACCAAGTCATCGGCCCTGATGAGCACCGCGTCGGCACATATCAATAGGGGTATGGGTTTCAAACCCATCTCCCAGTCAAGGGTATGTGTGGTTTTCCGAAACCCAAGCTCATTCGGTCTGCATGCCAGCGATAGCGTGTGGCCCCAACGACGCAAACACCCCGCTGCTATCTGGCTTTTCCGCACAGAGCGCTTGATGATCTTGATGCGTGCAGCGACATCATGTGTGGCCCATCGACTCAAAACACGCCGCCGTAGAAGATGCCTGAGTCCCTAAGTGCCTCGTCAGTGTCAGCAAGATCACAGTGCATGTCAACATAGTTGCAAACAAATTTTTAGCTTCCATGCTTTTGCGTGCATGCTCCTACGTTGGTTTGAAGCAACCCAGCAAGCATGCTTGATAACACACCCGCCTAGCAGGTTGACCTAAAGGGATCGGAGCTAAGGTAGGTGAAGCAGACATTGATTGAGGCTTTCCAATCGATGAGAACGACGGCTTGCGAACTCTTGCGGACCTTGTGGGTTTTGGTAGTTCGGCCCGCAAAACAATTGTAGCTACTTCACATGAGCCACAAACATGATTTCGTAAGGCAGTTTTAGCGGGTTGTGGTAATTACCCGCCCCGCCTTCAAGCCTATCGAACAAATTAACAACCGATCAAAATAGAAGTTGTGGATCATTCCTCAAAAAAACTTGTAAAAAAAGCAATAGCAATAAACGCTCCTTCGTCTCCTTTGCTTTCTTCTACATAAATAAGCTTGCAATCTAGCCTCTGCATGTCCAACATACAAGCCCTCCAAGCAACACGTGAGTTTGTTAGTCTCAACGCTAGCAACTCACGATGCGTGATGTCAGCACTAGAACCGACATCTCACACCACCATACACAACAAGATATCATGTCGCCGCCAATCTTTACTCTACCGAGTGCGCCTCCCCAACCTTGATCACCTGCACCACTTGCATGGAGACATGCAAGAGCGCCACCCAAATCAAAGTTATCCACCTAATTGAGATCCTGAGTTGTATTGCTCTATCATGGCAACATTCAAGATGCCATCCCACTTGTCATCACAAAAATCGAACCATGTCGTCCAAGTTATGGAGATAATGAGCCTAGTGCATTGAACACCATTGTGCAACAGGTTTGCCCATGAGCCCAACGACATACACCAACGAAGGAGTACGAAGGAGTGAGTAGTTGAGAGCGAGAAAGAGAGGAAGAGGAAGGGAGAGAGTTATGTTGCAACACCCCCCTGCACCTCCCCAAAAATCCCATCTACCTTGCTCGTATCGTTAGCACCATGCTCTACCGCCATGACAATGGATATGACAACTTCAGAATCGACAACATGCCAACAAAGTTAAGACGGAGAACTGGCTTTCATATTCTCCATACTTTCACCACCTTTCTTCATCCCCAGTATGTGACATAAGCAACGAATTTCCCAACCCCCATTGCTTTAAGAGAAATAAAGTGATTGAGAGGAATGAAGGCACGAACATAATTTTTTTTTTTTTTGCACCCATTCCTAGAGGCTTGAAATACTACTCATGAACTCTCGCATCCTCTGTATATCTTGTACCCAAAGAGTATCTTGAATAAAAATATCAAGTAGTAAACTTAGCAGTTACCATTGTTGCCCCTAAAGTAAGCACATAGATATGGACATTTTTATGAAGTTGCTAGCATATTTGTTACGATGATAACTAAAACCACAATTTGAATGACATGAGTAATAATGCACTTGCATGAATATAGATATCAATGATATGTACAACATACCAGTCTTTTTGGGACATTCCGCCCAATATCATCTCTGGTAGTCAACACTTCATTCAAGGCAGCAGGGAGGACCCTCATGAATTCAGTTATATATCCATTACCTTCTCTTCTGCTATTCTGCATAATGTCATTTGCAAGATACAGCAAAGCTACCCTCCTGTCTCCAGGAGCTGCATGGAACTCGCAACTCCATGTTTCTGCAACTTGTTTGCAGTAACGATGATGAAAGACACACCAATGTGATAAAGCTTTTCTTTTGTTAAGGATGACATTACGTGAATCGACAAAACAATGTAGCACATGACAAAATAATCACAATCAGTGATAGTAGGTAGCAATCTTGAGCAGGGGACAGTGAATGACTAGCATAATGCTACTAACTGTTCGCGATGAAGCATGAAAGGTCATCAACTGAATGGAAATTATTGACACAGTGATCTGGAATGTTAAGACAACAAAACTAACCCTTTTTCCCTGTAATCTTAAGCTGTGATGTGGCACTTTGCAAATCACTGTAACTATACAAGCCAATAAAATATGAAAATAACTCATATGAGAAGTTAAGGTAAAAAATACTTTGTGCAGATAAAAAAAGTGTTAAGTCAATGGGGGTTCAGAAAACTGGCAAGAAGGATACTCTGTATGCTCTGTTGTGAGCTATTAAGGTTCGAAAGCTTCTGGGCCAATATCTGCTTGTTGAAACCCGCACTCATTGTAGGCACCGTGCCTTGCACACCTGCAAAACATGTAACATTGGCAAGTCAATATTAACTAGAGCCCAGAAATCACTTCATTCTGAAATAATGTTCTGGAGATGGAATAATCATGGAAAAATAAAAGCAGTGAAATAATTGGATATTCTCGTCTGTTGTTTCTGACATTGTAACTGCACCGAATATTCAGGCTCTCAAAAGGAAACCATTAAAAACCAGGATCAAAGGTAAACCACAGAGGCACCTGGGAGCCAAATAAAAACCCATTCCCAACTCACCAACCAGGCATTGATAGCCGACACTAGTGGCTAGAGTCCTATTCTAGTATTCTGGGTTTGCGAAAGATGGCAACAAAACTCGAGCCTTTTTCGAGAAGGCAGTAAAAGCAGCCCCCAGAAAGGATGCCGAGCCACGCAAGCCGGAATTCCGGAAATGAGAAATGCCTCTCGTTATGACAGACCTGGAGTTCTGTCCTGGAGAGTGGAGAGCATCAGAAGAAGCAGAAGCAGAGACTATTGACTAACAACCCGACTACCAGAGCAGAGCACATGGCATGGCCGGCGTCCACGCCAGACCAAAACCTTGCAGCTTCAGACATCGCACAGGTTGCTGAGCTTGAGCAGCAGGTGCGCGTGCACACAACATCAATCACTCGAAGAAACCCAGAGGAAAACAAGCTGCCGCCGCCTAATCAAACAAGTAAAAATCATTCGAGGCCCCGACCCGATACCGGCAGAAACCATCCCAGCACGGCACGAAACAAACCAAACCGAATCAGGGGAAATTCCCAGGCACGAGCATCCCAAAGCAGCGGCGGCGGACGGCTATTCCTAAATCCCAGAGCCGGCGGCGAACTACAGAACGCGGCGGCGTGGCGGCGGCGGCGCGGCGAGCTCCGAGCAACATCAAAGCCAGCGCAAGAGGGAGCGGGGCGCGAGAGATCCCGTACCTTCCGCGGAATTCGGGGGGGCGCCGCCTAGGAGGGGTCGCGCATTGGGGGGAATTCTAGGGTTTAATCGGGGATTTGTAGAGGGGCCTGTCAGCCTGTTTGCGGGGTGGAGAGGGGGAAGGAGACGCACGTCAGTTACTGGTCGTCGGCGCCTGGCCGGGCGCGCGCGTGACCCGCAGCGGCGAGGAAGACAGCCAGAGAGGGGCGGGCGCGCGGCGGTGGAGAGGCAGTGAGCTGGACGACGACGCGAGGTGAGGTGGATGGAAATGGAAATGGATTTGGATTTGGACGGGTCCTGCTGCTGGGCTGCGCGGCGGGCCTGCCTGCGGACGGGACGGCGTACGGGTCGTCAGCAGCAGCACAGAAGACTGCGCCGCGGCGCTGACTGCTATCTTTGGGCTCCCGCCCATCGTCACCGTTGGAGAGGATCGAGAAACGTGGGGCGTGCACCACGTTCCGTTCCGTTCCGTTCCGTTGCGGGCTGCCGCGGCAATAGCGGGGCCGTGGCGTCGTGGCGTCGTGGCAGGCGGTCCACGTCGGCAGTGATGTACGTATGTGCGCACTAGTAGTACAGCTCAATCGTTACAGCCACGGGCCTGGACCAAGAGCCCTCCGTGCCTCGCTCATGCTTTGCTTGCGGCTTCAGGCGGGTATTGTTTGCAATTTGGTTTGTGTTTGGATGTTTCCGCCGGCCGGGTGCCACACTCGACACACCATCTAAGACGCATCGGTTGAGCATATAAAAACACACTAAAAGATAAACAGTGTATGCAAAATTTTCAAAACAGCCATGTATTTTTCCTAATACTAAAAGAATACTCCGCGTTTTGTTGCGAGAATCACGGATAAAATTATACTTATTATTAATGTTTAACAGTGTTAGTGAATGATATAGCACCGTGGCGTGAGCAAGTAAACATATGTCGGTGAATGATGTGATTTGTGCTAACAACCAGGCAATTGGGGAAGGGAATTTAGGGAACAAAGCTAGAAAAAACAAGTAGGTTCAGACAAGGTTGTTATTAGGGACAGGAGGATTCAAATCCATACACTTATTTCTTACCCGCCTCACACGGTGCTTGAGTGCACCAAACAAATGATGACCCAAACCCTTCAAAGATGAACGAGATGCGCACCGAATGAGCTTGGGTTCATTGAAACCACACATACCTTTGAATGGGAGATGGGTTTGAAATCCATACCCCTGTTGATGTGTGTCAACGCGGTGTCGATCAGGGCTGCTGACTGGGTTACCGGCAGATGCTGATGTCGCAACCATCCTCGCCTTGGTGAGGAGGCATGTTGATGAAGTAGCTCCAGAATCGAGAACCACTCGATTCATATTATTGTGCATCGCACCTAGATCGATGCGGAAGTCGTGAATGATCGCACCCACTTGGGGATGTCGATCGTTGAATAACTTATTGGCGTTCTCAAGGTTCGTGAAGCGAGTGCCGAGAGAGGCCTCCACGTTGTTGATTCTCTTCGCCAGGTCTATCATGGAAGAGCGCACACCCTTGAGCTCATCGAGGATGAGCTTCGCCTGTGAATCCATCGCGTCGCATTCCTTCTGAAACGGGGTGTAGTGACTTGAACATAGGCGTATATATAGGGGGAGGGGGAGAGACAAAACATAATAGATATAGATATAAATAATATAAATATATATAAAAATAATATAAATAGAGATATAGATATAGAGTGACATAAATGATATAAATAGATATAGATATAAATAATATAAACAGAGATATAGATAGAGATACAGATATAGAGTATACAACTATAGGTATAGATATAAATAATATAGATATAGATACGTATAGATATACTGACATAAATATAGGTATAATATAAATATAGGTATAAATATAAAGACGTGTGTGATTTTTATATAGACATAGATAATGATATAGATTAATATTAGACTTGAGATTGTCATGTTTGTTTTTGTGATGAGAACATATTGTCCTAGGCATTATATTTTGTGAATGCTAAGAACGATACACCAAAAGTGATTCATTCCAAAACAATAGACAATCTCAGAACTAATCCACTTTAGCATTACTGTGCATATAGAAGGCACGCGGCACACTCAATTATAAATAGATTGAATTCACATTATTATCACTAATCGATATCTGAACTAAAGTAACACAAGTCAAATCTCTAAACTACCTACACGAACCAGTACATTGACAAATAATCTAAACACTACCCTTCCCACCACACTTGTAACAATTTGCAACAATTTAAACTAGCAACTCCACCATTATCAAAAAAAAAGTTATAAAGTGACCTGACATGTGAAATTAATGAAAAACAATATATAAAGCATTTACCCATACCAATATTAGAAATCAGAAATTTGCATCTACCCATCCACCAATATTAGACAAAAAATCAGATTTACAATGTGGTACCGACATGGTGTAGAAAATGGCATGGGTGAGGTAGAGATAAATTTGTAATATTATTATTGAGTAAATCCATGAGTAAATCTGTTTTGTCCATGAGTTGAAGCAGTGTTGACAACGAGCCATCACCATTCACCAGATGGTGATGATCAGTATATAGTCTGGATGACAGGTACGTGCTTGACCTTGTGGTAATCCTGGCCTTCGCCCTCTTTGATCCTGCCCACGATGTCGGGCATGCTGTACAGCACCATCTCCTCCAGCTCAGTCATCCCGGCGAGTGCCTCCGGGAGCATCCGCATTTTGGCGCACCGGAACAGGGTCAGCATGGCGAGCCCCGGCATGGACCCCGGGCTCACCGTCCATTCCTCCAGCTTCGTCAGGCCGAGCTTCAGCTTGTGCAGCCTCGGGAATCCAGTCTCCACGAACGCCAGGCGATCGGCGTCGTAGGCGTCGAACATCATTGTCAGCTCGCCCAGGCTCGGCAGCTCGGCCAGCATGTCCACGAACTTCTGCCCAACCTCGGTGTTCCACATGGACAGCCTGGTCAAGTTCGGCCGGATGTACCGGACGTCCTCCGCGCCTCTGGGCCCCTCCGGCGCATCCATGGCGCCTATCAGCTTCAAGCTCTGCAGCCGGCGGAGGCTCGGGATACTGAACACGCTCGACGGCAGCGGGTCGCCCCGCAGCTCCAGGTGCTCCAGGAGGTCGAGGCTCTCCAGCGCGGCCTCGAGCGCGTCGGCATGCTTGGCGGTCAGCTCGCGGAGCTCCAGCGACCGGAGGTTGGCGGCCTTCCCCAGCGGGTTGTAGTCGCCGCCCCACCCGCGAGGATGAACGCCGTGGAGCGTCTGGAGGCTGTGCAGGTCGCCCAGGGCCCTGCTCGGCAGAGTGAAGAGCGCGACGATGTGCCGCAGCGTGGGGATCCTCCAGAACGAGGCGGGCACCTCCAGGACGTGCCGGCCGCCGAGGATGAGCGACTGCAGGTTGACAAGGTTGCCTATGGTGCTCGGGAGCTTCTCCAGGTCGCCGCATTGGAGGCCCAGGTATCTGTTCATGATACCAAAATGCACGATCAAACTCAACATTAATCTAGCCTCTAATCTCTGCTAAATCCTACTCCAATGTTCCTACTCCTACTCCAATGTTTCAGAACAGAATGGTTCGGTACCTGATGTGTATCATGGAGCCGATCTCGTTTGGGAGCTTCTTGAGCTCGAGTCCCTGGATGTCGATGACACGGAGGAACTTGGAAGCATGGAGGAATCCCAGGTCGCTGGTGTGGATGAAGTTGCTGGACGACCTGAGTCGTCGACCCTCCACCAAGTCGCAGATGATGGAGCGCAGCTTGGGGAGCGCGTTGCTGAGCTGCACGTACCTGTCCGTGGTGGAGTTGAGCACGGCGAGGCGGCGCACGGTGGCCGGCGCGAGCACGTCGGTGCTGTCGTGGCTCTCGATGAAGCTGGCCTCCTGCGCCTCGTCCTGCGCGAAGGCGTGCAGGCGGTCGTGCACCACCACCGTCTGCACGGCGCCGAAGTCGTCCTTGTCCACCAGCTGCACCATGCACCGGGAGATGAGCTCCTTGAGGTACCCCTGCCCGACCTCCTCCATGGTGCTCCCGCGGCGCGGGCGCACGAACCCCTCGGCCACCCACAGGCGCACCAGGCGCTGCGCGTCCACCGGCGTGCTCTCCCGCATCGCCGCCAGGTAGAGGAAGCACGACTTGAGGTGGTGCGGCAGGTCGTCGAAGGCCCGCGACATGATCCGGGGCCAGCTGTTGCTGCTGCCCCTGTGCTGCTGCTCGCGCGGCGGCGGGGCCAGCTGCGCCATCACCTCGTCCCACTCCGCCGGCAGCTCCTTGGAACGCAGGATCCCGGCGAGGACGACGATCGACAGCGGCAGGCCACGCGTGATCCGGAACACGTCCTGGTAGTACCTCGACTTGTACCGGCCGGGGCAGTCGCCGCGGGCGCCGAACACCCGGCGCCGGAACACCTCGTACGTGCTCTCCGGGCTCAGCCGGGTGAGCTCGATGGGGTCGTACGTGTGGCCGGCGTGGCCGAGGCCGACCACCTCCAGGCCTTCCGGGTCCGTGATGAAGAGCACCCTGCTGCCGTTGCCCTCGTCGGGGAGGGACGCTCGCAGGCTGTTCCAATCCGTGACGGACACGCTGCCGTCGACGACCACGAGGTAGCGCCTCCCCGTCATGCTCTTGTGCAGCTGGTTGCTGATGTCCTTTCCACTCCCGAAGCCAGCGTCGCAGGCGTCTTGCTTGGACGCGGACGGCGCCCGCCGCAGCTGGTTGGTCATCTGGCGGTGGATGTCGCGGAGGACGTCGGCGGCGCGGCACTTGTGCGGGAGCACCGTCCACGTGCGGATCTCGAAGTGGTTGCGGACCTCGAGGCTCTGGTACACCTTCCGCGCCAGCGTCGTCTTGCCAATGCTGCTCTCGCCGGCGATGGCCACGAGCGCGCGCGCGGGGACGGAGTCGTCCAGGAGCTGCTCCTTGAGCATGTCGCTGTACTTGTCCAGCCCAACCGCGTACTCCTCCAGATCGTCCCTATTGCACAGAAATCAAATTGATCGCTTCTCCAGCGCAGCAGCAGCTTGAAAATCCAGACGAATCTTGGCCGGAGAATGAAATCTACTCAAATTGACCGCAAACAAAACACTGCTTCGTTCGTACCAGGCGGCGAGGGTGGTGGCAGAGGAGGCGGCGGCGGCCCAGGCCGGCGCGGGCGTGTGCTCGATGTTGTAGACGGCGCGGTTCTCGGAGATCTCATCGAGCCGCTTCCTGATCTGGCGGATCCGCCCCAAGAGGCAGTGGCGGAGCGCGACCTGGCCGGCGCACCGGCCGGGCCACCACCACCACGACCACCACCCACCGAAACCCAGCGCGGCGGCCGTCCCCCGCCTCCGCCGCCGGCCGGCGCGGTGGAGGAAGTCGTCGACCGCGTCCTCGGCCTCGAAGGCAACGTCGCGGGTCTGGCGCACCCAGACGGCGACGAACTCGTCGTCGCGGAGGCGGCGGCGGCGGTCGGCGTCGCGGATGAAGGTGTGGAGCCACTCGAGCTTGTCCCGGAGCAGGCGCACGTCGTCGCCCACCTCCAGAAGCACCGCCGCCTCCCACGCCACCAGCTCCGCCACCTTCGCCAGCACCGTCGTGATCGCCGTCTCCGCCATGCTGCTGCTGCTGGTGCTAGGTGCTCCACCCGCAGGCCGCAGGGCAGGCAGTGGTTGTGGTCAGTGGCTGAGCGACCCGGTCCGGATCGACTTGGCGCGCCGCCGGATATGTATGGCGCGAAGCTCAGCAGTGGCAGTGGGCAGTGAGGCGCATCACTTGAGTTGGCTGCGTCAAAGTCAATGCGGCGGGTGGGGAGAAGACAACAAGCAGGTCGCGGTGGCCTGGCCATCTTCGTCGACACCAGCCAAGTGTGAACACACACTTTTGCAACGATGCTCGCACGTGCTACAGCTAGAACGAACGAACGGTGAATTCTTGTGATTATTATTCGCGGGGTGGTTTGCGCCGGCGGCTGTCGCCGCCGCAATGCAGGCGGAAGGAAGCCGGGAGGAAGGGGACGTGGGGCAGGTAAACGGCGGTTGGCGCCACGGCTTTATCGAACACTCCGTACAGACGAAGCGAGGTGACTGACAAGGAAATAAACCCAAAAATCAATGACCAATCTCGTTTTCAATTTGGTTCTACCCTTCTGGCTCCTTCCTTGTTTTTTTTTTTGACACAGAATCTGAACTGAAAGATTCATTGGAGTGTCGTCCAAATTCGAAAAGCTTGGTCGAGATTTGGATAACATTTTGGATGGCAGCAATTATAGGAAAATGTGTGTTGTATCCGGTTCTAAAGTTTGGGACCGGATTGTCTAGAGATGGTCATCGAACGAGGAATACTCCAGCTCTTTAGCATACTGCGCTCGCGGAGAGGACAACATTGCTCGGCTCCAGGGAAGTGTGGAAGGCTTCCACGCCATCCAAGGTGAAGTTCTTCTTCTGCCTCGCACTCCACGGGCGCCTCTGGACCGTCGAGCACCGGAAACAACATGGTATCCAGCAGCACGACGACTACGCCCTCTGCGACCAAGGTCCCGAGACCGCTGACCACCTCCTCGCTGCTTGTGTGTTCTCGAGAGAGGTGTGGCATCGCCTACTTGTGCGCGCTGGCCATGCCCATATATGTCTGAGCGGTGATTCGAGGCTTGTCGAATGGTGTCAGGGAACACATGTCCTCGTCCTGAAGACCTTCATGCGAGGTTTTGAATCCTAGTCTTGCTAGTCTCCTGGGCACTGTGGAAGATGCAAAAGAAGAACGTTCAACCACAACGGCAAAACATCGACACAAGTAATTGGTTTGATCGACGATGGGGCCGACGCGAGCATTGCACTGTTGTTCGCCGCCTAGCTTAAATGCCGCTGCGCAAAACTATTGGTCTAGTAGTACATAGTCTGAAACTCCAACAATCAAGCCGGTGATCTATGTAAGTGTATGCACATTCGCCCTATGGCATCTCGCCTCTAGGATGTGCGTGTTTTAAACTCCTCCAACTTCTCTTAATGAAAAACGTGCTTAGCACGATTTCAAGAAAATAAATCTGGTTCTAAGATAACCCTACTATTTAGACCACATATTCTAGAGAGATAATAACTCTTTTCCTTTTGTAAACCCAAGTGGCACATTACGAAGAAACGAACCTAAAGCTAAAAACTTTTTCTATAGCTCACAAGAATTTTTCTACAGCTTACAGATGAATCAAGCCGACCCTTAGATTTAAGGGAAGGAACACAACATTGTTCACTGCCTAAAGTTTTGACCACTGAATCAACATCGTTAACATAAGCATCTTCATTTCATACCCCATAGGCCCTAGTTTGGGACCTCATCCAAGCGTTTCTCCCGTTTTCCTGCTTCCCTGGTGCTGAAACCCTCTCGTGCCATTCTTGGGCTTCCACTCCCATGCCCCACCCTTTCTTGTTCGTTTTACCACGCCTCCCCACACCATCCTCTCTTCCACGTGTCTTCTCCGTGTGGCTCCTCCTAGGCACAACCTCCCCCCAAGTATGGCATCGGCATCCTTGCCTAATGCAGGTCCTCCCTCACACGACTCGTACCTTAGTGTGACCTCCACCTCGTATCAGCCTTCACAGACCACTTCATTCCTCCCCGTTGCTTTCTTCTTCGAGCAAACAAGCATGTGCCGCTAGCCCGACATCGACCCATTATACGCCATGATTAGGGAGGTAAGGCTAGCAGAAAATATATCGTTGCCGACCCCTCTAGTCCCCCTAATGTGATTAGATTAAAAAATTCATCAAATTTTAAATTGAGAACATGTTTATGCTAATGTTTTGTCAAAAATGATGAAATTTGATATGCTCTAAGCACATTAGCATGTGCATTGATGTTTAATCCTTGTTTTGATTGAGGTATTTGGGTTGGGCACGATTAACTAGTATTTTCGACCAAGGCAATTCGATTGTACAATTGCGAACTACTACCTTCATTTTGCAGATGCTATTGAGCTTAAATCTAGTTCGTGTGATGTATTTTGAATTTGAATCGAAGAAAAACCAAACAAAAGTAGAGGGTCATACTCTGATTTGAGAGCTCCGATCAGAAGTATAGCCTGATCTGAAGGATTTTCTTTGCTCCAAACCTATCAATACAGGAAATCGGCTTCGGATACTGGCTCATCCTTCGTTTTGTTTGCGTTTTCTTTTTGGCTGAACTCTGGACACACAAAATTACTGATTTTTTTGGGAAAAAAAAAACACAAAATTACTGCCAGTTGCTTTGCTGGCTTGCTGAGCCGCATAGGAGGGGGCCGCGCGCCCGCGCGTGAGGGACAATGGCTGGGCTGGGCTGGGCTCGTGCGTCGTGCGGGTCATATAATGGGCTGGGCCGTCAACGTCGCGTGCGTCATATCCATTCCAGAGATTTTTTTTTGTTTTTTTTTTCTGTTGAAGAAAATCCGCTCCAGAGCTTTGACAAGAACTTTCACTGTCATTCCGCTGGCCGATCATCAGGATTAAAAGTCATCTTCTCCAAGGAACACATGGAGTCGTCCTCTCAAAACACGTGGAATATAATCGATTTTATCGCCACTGATCCTTCCAAGAGCGATGCGTCATCGCACAAGTCAGGTTACTCACCATGATTATCCCTATCCGCCGCCGCTAATCTTCGATGTCTCCGAGATCCAAAACAAAGAACAAGAGCGAGCAGAGCAACGTGGCGACAAATCGCCGCGGCTTCATATCCCGCAACCACCACCAGCCACGAGAGGGCAGGTAGTAGTGAACCCCACGCCACAGCAACCCACCACACCACGGATGGCCGGCGGCGGCAGCGGCAGCGGCGACCGTGACGCGGCGGGGTTCGAGACCCTGGCCGTGACGCGTCCGGACCCTTCCGCCGCGGGGGTCTACGAGGTGCGCCTCAACCGCCCGGCGCAGCGCAACGCGCTGAGCCCGGCCGCCTTCGCGGAGATCCCGCGCGCCATGGCGCTGCTGGACGGTACCCCCGCCGCGCGCGCGGTGGTGCTGTCCGCCGCGGGCCCGCACTTCTGCGCGGGCATCGAGCTGGGCGGGCCCGGGAACCCGCTGGCGGCCACCTCCGCCGCGGGCGACCCCGTGGCCGCCGCGGAGGCGCTCCGCCGCGCGGTGCTGGACATGCAGGCGGCGCTCACGGCCGTCGAGCGGTGCCGGAAGCCCGTCGTCGCGGCCGTGCACGGCGCGTGCGTCGGCGGCGGCGTCGACCTCGTCGCCGCCTGCGACATCAGGTGCTGCTCCAGGGACGCCACGTTCGTGCTCAAGGAGGTGGACATGGCCATCGTCGCCGACCTCGGCGCGCTGCAGCGACTCCCGCGGATCGTCGGCTACGGCAACGCGGCTGACCTCGCGCTCACCGGACGCAAGATCACCGCCATGGAGGCCAAGGAGATGGGCCTCGTTACCAGGGTCTTCGATTCCAAGAAAGACTTGGATGCTGGCGTCGCAAAGATCGCCAAAGGTATAAACACCTACAAGTATCTATCTTCTCCTTCTTACATATTGTACACTACAATTGCTCATACTTCACTGCCTAGTTTAAACATGAGATGGTCGAAAGCTTACTGCAATAGAGCTGAAAGCAACAAACGGTACTGATGCTCTAGTGAGCACACCAATTACTGTCACAGCCCTTTTGACAACCCTTTACCACCAATATGTTAAGCTCAAGCTAACTGTTAACTACCTTGTGAGTATAACAGTTCTTCCACCATGTGAGTATTATGCGTATGCTCCTGGAATTTATATAGATCCATTTCCAAGGGTCATCCATGTGGTGTTCTTGTGGCTTTTCAGAAAATTGTGCCTTTAGATTACGTGCCCATTCCCCGTTTACGATGAGAATGCATATTGTTGTAGTTGTACCTATTGTCGGTCTTATGCTATTGTGTTGAATTGTGTATGAATGTGTTTCTACTTCATATGCTAGTTTAAACTGCAAATTATCTTGAAGCTCGCTCCTGCGTCCTGCACAAACATGGTCTATCATATTCTTGACTAGTTTCGGACTGAACTTGGCTGATTATTTCAGAAATTTCTGAGAAGTCGGCATGGGCGGTGATGGGAACCAAGGCGGTTTTGCTGAGAAGCAGGGATGTAACTGTGGAACAAGGCCTGGAGCATGTAGCCACATGGAATGCAGGCATGCTGAGATCGAATGATCTGAAGGAGGCCATCAGAGCCTTCCTGGAGAAGCGGAAGCCTGTTTTCTCCAAGCTGTAATGATCAGATTCAGATACCATACCCCTACTTAACAGTGCTATGTATCTGGAAATGAAGGAATAAAGTGTGTTTGTAGTAGACAAGAATACAAATCTCTGACACCATTTGGCCAAAGATCCATTCTTGTCAGGGAAAATGCCTGTTCTTGGTGGAGTTGTGAAAACATTTTTCCATGTCAATTGAGCTTACCAAAGTTGTTTTGGTTGATATGTCAGATGAACCCAGGGTGTTACTGTTTGCTACCTGTTACAGTTTGTACGCAGATTCATTTCTTCCAGATCATGTTCATGCTCGAGTGAGCTCAAGATAATTTGTCAAGAATATGACGAATGTCCCAGTTCGCCCAAAGCCCCAGATGACTTAACTCCAACTGATTGTTTGCCACTTTGTCTCAGTGCTACAAGATGAATACCTTTTCTTATATATACTGTTGAAAATGAATCCTAAAGCAAAATGCCATTTTGTCTCGAGGAACTTTAGAGAAGGAACAAGATTACAGCATATTAACTCAAGATAACTTAGCGATAAACTAACACTTACAGAGACGGAAAGAAATTAATTTTAAGTTCTTAACATGGGCACTCAGATCAAGCGATGTTCATTTACTGCAATGCAAAGATTCAACATTGTTCACAACCATTACCATCCAAATCCAAGCAACTGAAACCTATTTTAGGCTTACTGCTCCGATTATATACAGACGAAACCTGACAGTGCCAAACTGGAGACGTCACAAACCAACTGCTTCAAACAATAGATAGACATGATAAGACATCTCAAATTAAGAGAAAGAAGAAAGAAAATCCAGAAACAACCGCCATACAGGTCATGAGTCTAATACATTAGTGACCTCAAATCCCCAACAAAACAACAAATTAGCGACGAACTGGCACTAACAACCCTGAGCATCTGACTACAGCCGCTTACATGGTCAATGCCATCATCGACCTGCTTCAACTCCCCAGCTTGAACGCCCAGGGTTCATCGCCGAGGAGCCTTGCTCTTCTAAGCCTCCTCCAACAGCAAGGGCGTCACGGCTGAGATCTGGAGATGCGCTGCGAAACCTGCCATCCTTGTCCTCCAACAAGTTGCTCAGACCTGCTCCTAGATCACCAATCTCAGCTGCCATCCTAGGCTCATCCCATGCCACTGGTTTTCTACCCATCTCAATGTCCCCAACAGCTCTCCCCATGTTTGGACTCATGAAACCATTTGTTGGACGAGGCCTCAGTCCATGGTCCTGTTGGACCCTACCACAGAAGTTGTTCTTGGAAGGAGGGATCGTTGTAAAGAAGATCTCTTTGATGTTTTCTATGACTCCCCTGTTGTATGGGTTGGCTCGTTGATCATAGCGATACCTGAAGTTCTCATATGTTGTCTACAAACCAGAAGTAGGGCTACGATTAGCAATTGGCAAAACATACTTAATCAGGCAAGGATATAAATACATCCTTCTTGGAATCAGTTTTTACCTGATTTGTGCTCATGAGATACAAATGGAACACAGAGAGGCCACCAACAAACCAAACTGCAATGAATGTGTAGATGACTAAAGCAATAGATGCAGGGGTCTTTGCCATTGCCTTCCAAATTGTTATCTGCTCTTCATTTCTGATCTTAACAATGAGCACCCAGCATAATCCAAAGACATACAGGCAGAGCAGAGTTGTTGAGAATACAAACATATAGAAGAACCTGTAATTCCTCTGCACAAACATAAGAAATCTTCTAAGGTGTTTGAAGTCTTTTACAATCCATCAAATTTAAGCAGGAATCTAGGCATTATAAAAGGAAAAGATGCTCTACATTTTAGAAATGTGGGGGAAAAAGCAAATACAATCGATGCGTTAAATGAAGAGACAACAGGGGCTGCAAGATTTAACATAAGTGTTGGCAAAAGATTGCATATGAACAGCAAAGACAGGATTTCTGAGTCACAAGTGTTTAGTTAATAAACTTACAAGTCCAATGCACTGTCCAACCCATGGGCAGTGATGGTCAAAACGCTCCACACAGTTGTTGCAGATAGAGCAATGAGAGCAACGAGGAGGCCTGTACAACATGCAAGTGTCACAGTATTTTGTCTTCACAGTGACCCCGTTGACAACAACATCCTTCACTCGGGGCAAACGCACAGGTGGAGTCTGGTTAGACCCAACCTCTGCATTGCCATCAAAACCTTCAGGTTCTGGAGGATGTGCATTGCGAGGTATGATCCCCGGATCTCTCCCAGAAGTTAGAAGCAGAAGACTCAGATCCTGAAAGGTAGCATAATGCTTAAACAAGTTAGAAGATATGCTCATTCTATATCTCCTTCTCTTTACCAGCATGACCATGACTAAAGATAAATCTGTATGTACAAATTAAAATATAGGGGTAGGAGCACCAGAAAAATATGCTTGGTGCTAGTGGGCAGCAAATTTAAAAGGTACTACAACAGGACGAATAATCCCACTTTCTAGATAAATTCAGGAATCACTTCAATTAACAACACATGACGCTTAATAAAGGAAGAAAGTTACATTTAGATGCTATTACGAGCAATTAAATTTGACAGTTCACAGGTACTATATCATCTGGACTGAGCCACTTGTGCAATTAGCATATATAATGAATAACAAAATAATTAATGCAGAAGCGAAAGGAATAATCCCCTTTGATGATATCCAGAACTAAGTTACATTGTATAATTAGGGATCAGTTTGCCATTTAACACATGACACATGATAAAAGTAGAATATCACAGTCCCATGCGGTTTAGGAGCAATTAAATAACAGTTCTTAAGCAGTGTATCATCTTAGGGAGTCACTTGCCCAGTTGGAATGCAATGTATTGGAAAGGGCGAAAGGCAAACGTGAAACTACAAATTTCCAGTTTCTAATCATATATTTTGATTGTAATAAAACTGAACCAAACAATTATGCCAGACACAACCAGTATAGATTCAGAATACAAGCATCGTTTGAAAAACTGAAGCTGTCAGCTTTGTTAAAGACTTGTACTGTTCCAATAACTGCATATATATTAAGCGGCAGTACCTGTACTGCACATCTCAGCTCAGGAAATAAATGAGTGTGGTGATTTTAAAAAAGGCTAAGAACGATACTCACATAAGCTGTGAATAGAACTGCTGCAATCATAACCGGCAATCCCAGACCATAAGAGAACCTATCCATCAATTCCTTCGCAACAAACGCACAGAAAATTGATACTGGCGCGACAATAAGGAACATGGTGACAAACAAGGATCTTGCATCAGGACCAAATATGAATCGCCCCTTCAGTAAAAACACCTGCAAAAGATGGAAGCTACCGTCAATCACACTTTCTAGTAGTTCAATCACGACAGAAACAGCTTGAAAATCTCTCGTAGGAAACATTTCTTCTCAAGCTAGGTGGGCACCGGTGTCTATGCACAACTCACTCAAGAAAGCAGAGAGTGAGATTATTCTGAGATGTAATAGACACTCAGTCGAAATATAATTAATGCACTAGCCCAGTCCTAAAACTTAGGCTACTTGTCCTGACTCCTGAGCAAGGCCAGGCGGAGGCACTTGACCCGTCCAGCCGTCCTAGAACCTACATTCCCAGAATCCCAGTACAAAATCATAGAATAAATGGGGGGAAAATCGAGTAATCAATTATTTTTGGAGCCAACAATGACCAAACGAGTTTGCCAAGTTGAGCAAGGGAATCCCAACATCTGCCTACGACAGCGCAAACACGAGTCAATCTAGTGCCGGTCCCTAGAAAGAAAGGAACAGTTAATTTCACTCGCGACCTCAAGGCCGCCGCACAGATCCACGCTACACCGGCAACACAAGGAACTAAGGGAGGAAGAAAGGCGCAGAAGGGAAGCGAGAGAGGGAGGAGAGGGGCATTCCGCTCACATTGTTCCCCTTCCAGGCCTTGTACACCAGCGGCGCCTCCCCGCCAGCGCCGGCGCCGGTGCCGACGCCGGCGCTGGCGCTCGCTCCGTTCATCGCCGCTGCCGCCCGCTCAGGCTCAGCCGCGAATAGCCGTCGAGGTCACGGCCCAGATCACTACATAGCCGGCGCGGCACAGCAACCTCCCGGGATCGCCGCGCCGCAGGTGGCGTGAGCTCGCAATGCCGTCCCCCCACCCCCAACCCCC
Source organism: Themeda triandra (assembly GCA_018135685.1). Classification (NCBI taxonomy): domain Eukaryota; kingdom Viridiplantae; phylum Streptophyta; class Magnoliopsida; order Poales; family Poaceae; genus Themeda; species Themeda triandra. Next base: position 138,820 of record JAENPR010000018.1, read on the forward strand.
ACCGCTGCGCCGCCGCTGATGTCGCGGGAGGGAGAGAAGCGAGACGAGATGGTACCAAATGGAGGGCCTCTGCTGGGGACATGTAGTAATATCCCGTGGTGGTCCCTTCTTGCTTACCTTTTGCGGAAAAGCCCTCCGAGTTCTCCACATTTGCGCTTCCCGCGCGGCAGCGAACAGCAAACTAGCAAAGCCCCGCCATTTGCGCAGTGCACAGCGTAGTAGGTAGCTTCCTTGCCTCGCTTTTCTGAATGAAATTTTCAATTCTGTTAATACAAAAATTAAAAAAAGATTTTTGTGTCAACTTTCTGCGTCTGCAGCAGAAAGTTTGTTTGATTGGGGGTTAGTGCAGCCGAAGGGCTACTTGTCCACCAAATCCTTGCTGGCAGCAGGCAGGAGAGTTTGGGGCAAGTGGGTGAACAACGCTTGGGGATGGTTTTGTTGGATTCCCAGATGCTAACTTAAGATGATCTGTGACGGTTAGTTTTACTTACAAACAAACAGCAGTGTGCTAACTTGGTGGTGTTTGGTTAAGTGGTTCGGCTGCAACTGTAATGGTTTAGTTGCTGTTAGAACAAAAGTCATTGTCAGGTCAAAAGAGAAACTGACGCGCCTTTCTTCTGCATGTGCCGCAACTGAACAACTTTTGAAGTGGAATCAGTTGGCTTTGGCCCGCACAATAATGATAGCTGGAGTTCTTAAGGCCGGGAACATACAAGGGGCTGTCTGGCTGATGGTTTGTACGATCATATAAGTCGGCTAATGTTGTTTTGTTGTGTAAGAAAAATATTGTACCATGCCATGGCTGATAAGCGGGCTTGAAAAGTTCAAGAAAACAAGAAAATGATTTCATGCCAATAGGAAGATTATAAGATCCTCCTCCTCATCCTTCTCCTTCCCATGATCTTAGATTTAAAAAAGAACCCGTTTGAGACGCGGGACTTTAGAATATTAGGAGAATTGATTTGTTTTCACATAGAGAACACAGTAAACATATAAAAACACGTGAAGTTGTAAACATATAAAAACATTTCAAACGTGGCACAATGTCCACTATGATCACTACTTTTGGAAGCAGGAGGGAACAAAAGACCCACTCAACCATGAAGTCATGAATGAATTGACAAAAACAAGATAAGATGTGAACTAACAATTGTGCTAGAAGTACTAATAACAAAAAAGGAAGCAAGAAAGCGATCGTCAAGCCAAGTGTATAAATTTAAAAATCAAGTTGAAAGGAAGTGAGAAAAGATGAAAAAATGATCGAGAAGAGGCCTTAACCACTTTAAATTTCACAAAATTATATGCAATCCGATTCAGGAAGGCTAAGAAGAGAAACAACATCAAATCTCGAAAAAGGAATGAAAGATGTTATTCTTAATGGAAACACAAAACACATATCACCAGCTCATCAACTTCAAAATATAGTGTTTCAATGTCGAGCACTTATCTTACCTGGTGCAATTTGACTATTTGAGCAGCGATAAAAATAAACTACTAGCTTGTTCAACTACCATGATGAAACCAAATTCATTAGACACCTGATACTCACCTCCCAGTAACACCTTATTCTAAGAACCCCATTCCCCTCTTTAGGGTCATTTGAGGGTAACTCTAAGAGATATGAATATACAAGGATCTGGTTCGAATACCATATTAGGTCTACACTTTGTAAACTAAATTATGATGGTTTAAATATTTGTATTTTATCAAAACTAAAAACAAAATGATTCATATAAATGTTTTTTCTTTGGCATACCTTCAACTTATTTTATAGATTTTCTAGAGCTATTAATACCTAACTCGAAATCCATATATTTACCGAAGTCTAACATGGTTTGGCTCAATAATGGTCTGTAGTTGCATTAGGACATGTTTAGCGCGCGCTTGTGTTATATGGCTTAAATAATAGGGGCCTCGGAAACCCATGATGGCTATGTATGTTTATTTATATACAATGGAAATGACGAGGTCGACACCGGTTAGTGCGATCCCAATAGTGATATTTGGCTTGAAACATTGTTAGTTTAGAACCTAATTTTTCTTTAGAGGATGGAGCGGCTTGAGAGAGGATAGGAGACTAAGAAAAAAAATTGGTTTACTATCCTTGTTTCCAACTCTAAGTGTATATCTGCTAGGGAGATGGCATCGGAGCCTCCAAATCCAAACTCAACATAGGAAAGGAGATCTCGTAACAATATTTTGTTTATCTCTAGTAATGATAGCAATATTGTCTCTCACCTTGTTTGCTTCATCGTTTTAGTTATGCTATAATATTTTTCTCAAACGACAAAACAATAGTTTCAACTCTATCTTCTGTTTTTTCTTACTGTCTGCAGATTTATCGCCTTCTTTTTTACGTGTCCTGATGGCTCATGTGCAAAAAGAAAAAAAAATAGTTGGACCATGAATTGACCATGAGTCACGGTAAACCGCGGTAAACCGCCGTGTTACCGACCTTGGCCCGGCCGGTTCGGGACGCCCAAATTTCAAATTTGAAGTTTGAAAAAAATGCTGAAAAAATTCCTAAAAATAGCTCTTGAATTATGGAACCCAATGGTGTAAATTTTTTTCAAATTTGAGTTCGTTTAATATTTATTTAGACGTTTAGAAGTTTGAAAAAAAGAAAAAGAAAAATACACAAATTCGGCCCGTGAAGGCCCATTAAATCATGAAGGTCGAAAAACATACTAAACACACTCAAATTTGAGTAATTTTGACATCATGGATTCTACAAATCATGAAGTATTTTTAGGAATTTTTTTAGCATTTTTTTTTAAAAAAATAAATTTGAATTTTAAAAAACCGCTCAAACCGCTCAAACCGGGCGGTAAACCGGACAAACCGCCGGTATAAACCGGAAAACCGACGGTTTACCGGTACAAACCGCCACAACTGGGCCTTTCAAATTCGAATTTGAATTCGGGCGGTTTTTTCCGTTAAACCGGACTAACCGGCCGGTTTACCGATTCAACCGCGGCGGTTCAACGCCACCGGTAAAAAAAACACAGGTCGGCGGGAGGGCTGCGGAGCTGCGGTAGGTGGTGTAACAGGCCGGCGGCGTCGCGGCGGGGGTGAGCCGCCGCCAAATCGAGAGCTGCCGGCCTACCGCACTGCAGCTGCAGTTGTCAGTCGGGGTGAGATGCAGCAAGACGGGGAGCATCACGTGGCGTGGCGGTGGTAGCCGGCGGGGCCGAGCTCCAACGGCGGATCCGCCGACCGCCGGGCTCCGTTCATCGAGCTCGAGTGGCAAGTGGCAGCTCGCTGGAGGACAAGAAAGGAGTTCACTGGACGGGAACGTATAAATGTGTCCGCTTCTCTTCCCCACGCCCGGCCTTGTCCGCTTTATCGCCAACCTGTGGCCATGGGCGCTCCACCACGCAGCAGCAGCACCACGACCCCGTCCCGCTCCTCCTCCTCCTCCTCAAACCCACCCGCTCTCGCTCGCCTCGACCCCACTCCCCTCCCGTCCCTATGGCGGCCGTTACCACAGCCACCGCCACCGCCGCCGCGTCCTCCTCCTCCTTCCTCCACCGCCGCAGCCCCGCCGCCCACTGCCCGCGCCGCGTCGCGGCGTGGCACGGCCGCCACTCCAGCTCCAACTCCAGGCTCGCCTGCCGCGCCGCCGAGGTGTCCGGGGCCGAGCCGTCCTCGGCCGCGCCGGCCGCGGCGGAGGGCGCGGGCGCGTCGTGGGTGCCCGTGGTGCCGCTCGCCGCGCTGCCCCGCGGGGAGCGCCGCGTGATCGTGCAGGACGGGGAGGAGATCCTGCTGCTCTGGTACAAGGACCAGGTCTTCGCCATCGAGAACCGGTCGCCGGCGGAGGGCGCCTACACCGAGGGCCTCCTCAACGCCAAGCTCACGCAGGTGCGTCTCGGCTCGAGCTCACGTCTCACGCCAATGCCGGCCTGCGCCGCGCGCAGCTGACTGCTAACTTTTTCGTGATTGCGAGTGACACATACGTTACCTGTTCTGGATACCGTATGAAAAAGTATGCAAACAGAAAACGATCGACAACCAAACCCGTCCAAGTACCCTTGTTTTGAATCAAATCCCCTGTTAATAAACTTCCCTAGTTGGTTCTAGAGTTAAATTAAAACAAGTGTAAAGTGTTACTTCTAACTTGTACTAGGTAACTGCCCGTGCGTTGCAACGGGGGCAACAAAAAATTTCATCAGACAACCGATCATGACAATTTAACTTTGCACATGTGGTGTATCATGACATTGAGAAAAATATGATTGCAGATGAACCAACAGACACATGAAGTCCTAAAAAGAAAGTATGAATGTTCAAACAAGTTCTGTGGAGCAACAATCATAGATCTAGGAAACACAATGCATAAAACATAGATAACCCGGTAAGGCCAACTATACCGCAAAAGACATACTCGAAAGATAAGACAATGTCAAATGACAAATGTATGTGAGAAAAAAAAACAGAAAAATTAGCTACACTAATCCCGTAGGTTTAAGATCTACGCCTTCATTGTCCTATGAACTACAGAACACCCCAACTCCAGAACATCGGTTGAACTATATCGGATCCACGTAAAGATGATCGTGCACCTAGTTGTTGAGCCAAAATTGTCACTGCAGGAAAGTGCATAGTTCAGACTTTAGAATGTGCAAACATGCCGAGGCATCGCGACAAGAAAGTATACTTATTGTAAGCTATCCATAAATTTCATCCTATCTGGAATTTATTTTGCCGATCTAGATCTCTAATTTAATCCAAGAATAGTCGCATTGCACCTAAATTGTTCCACGACCGTAATAATCACAGTTTTTGTTTGCCATCCTTTATGGAGTTTGTTTCCATCACCACCGGATTATTGTTTAGAAAACAAATCATCTCCAATTTACAAACTATTACTTTCTCAGTTCCGATTCAGCCATGCCCTTGTCCCTATCTACCTAAGCCTAACAAAGCTATAGCAGAATATAAGTTGTATGTATGCTTTTTCTGTACTTTGCCTCTTCAACTACAGCCAGAGAAACCCAACCTAATAAATCAAGCTGAACCCCACACATTTCCCAACGAACAAATCATTAGAGAAAGATTTCGCATACCTTCTTGCATAGAAGGCTGGCAAATACTTGATTTTCGAGTGGGTTCGAAACTATAAACAAAATATGGACACATCAGTTTTGCATCTTATTATCTCTCGTAATCAAAGAAGCCAAACAAACTCAAGTAAATTTAGTCCCAATAGTACATATTCTCGTGAAGCAAGAAGCCAAGATAATGTCAAAGCATCATATTGTATAGTGAATTTGTGATAATAGAAACATCAATATTTGTGTGCATACATGTGGCTTAATTTCAATGAGCAATTCAAGGGCAATGTATACAGAACCAGTTTCATTTTAACTGCAGGGTGGTTGTGCAGTGTTTGGGAGTGGATTTCCACTTTTGTAATCTATGTTAGTAAATGAAAAATATTTTAAAGGCATATGTCTCGATGATGTTATTTCAAACCGCTTAGCCCCGGCAGCTAAACTGGATAGTTGTCATTGGCAGGAAGTCTGATGCACAAAGGATACTAAAAAGAGCTAACTTGGAAGGATAATCAAATAGCTAAACTGCTTACCCTGACACAGTGGCAGTATCACATTAACTAAAGGAGAATTCCTATCTACAACAATTGTTCCAAGAAATGTGATCACCAACTACTTTTAAAGAATGGTGCGGTCAAGTAACGGTGATTTGCTAAAAGCATATTAGTGAATTTGACCAATATGCAGTGTCAAATCCAAAATATGGATGAGCATTAGGCCCCCATTTGGCAGTTGGCACAAGTTCTTTTTAGTTTCATTATGCCAAAACAAGAATTGTTTTAGATGAAGGAATTGAGTTTGTTTAATTAAGAACAAAACAAATAAAGAATTAATTGACACAAATTGCCAAATTGGCTAAGCATCTAATTATTAGCTACGTGCAATAGAAAGTTTGTGACATGCGAACAAGGACATTTACTAAAACAAAACACAAGTAAATTGAGATATCTCGAGATCGATTCCTGGACCTTTCGGCTGGACGTTGTCGTTTGCCCGAGCTTGACTTTCTGTTTGGACAATCTACAATTTATGAAATAACTTATTATCAAATCTTTAAGCAATTATAATGTGTATAAATAGTAAAAAAATGCTTACAGTTACACACAACATTAGCTGCTAGGCTGTTGGCCTGTGCGCGCGGAGCACGCCTCGCCCGGCGCTTGCCGCGGGCTGCATTCGGCTGGGGGTTGGGCACTCCATGCCGGCTTGTGGTGCTGCTCGCTACGGCCGCTGCGGTTCCCGCCGGTGGCCCGACGGAGCCAATCGTTGCCCGTGTGCAACGCCTCGCCTCCCGTTGCCGGAGACCGGAGTGCTTGGACCGCCGGTTGCTCGCGCGCCGCCGCTAGGGCGCCTTGGCCACTGCTGCCGCCGCCGCCGTCCCGTGCCGCCCCAACCCTATGTGCGAGGTTAGAAACCGCTACTCGATGTTTCGTACTTCGTTCACAAAGTCTCGCGGCGGGTTGGCACGGCCCTCGCCGGCGGCCGTGTAGAGAAGGGCGTGCGCGAGGCGAAGACGTCTCTCCCTCGGCGGCAGCAGGCGCAGTCCTTCTCCTTCTCGTCTTGGTGGCAGTGGCAAGAGCGTGTGCGAGGGGCCGCGGCGGCGCTTCCGAGGACCAAGGATGCGGGAGGGACGAATCAGCAGAGGCGAGATTGATGTGCCTGGGGTGCGAGGGGCCGGGGGCCCTCAGGTCAGGGGCCCACCTGTCGGCGCGGAGGGGCATGGGAGTCGCGGCTTCACCATGGTGAGGCTGACGGGTCCGTTCCATGTTTTTTATAGTAGAGATGCTTGGTGTGAGCGGGTATCAACTTTATGTCTGTTTTGTCTGTACCGAGATATGTCTGACTACGCTCATATCTTTACCGGCTTCATGAACTAATGAAATTACTTTGTGTATGATTGATTAAAACAACGTGACATTTTTAAATGTTCAGTAAAGCTTTATTGGTTTCACAAGCAAATGAGTCTTGCCTATAGCACTGTCTTACTTCTGTGTGTGTACATTTTACAAAACTGAAATGTTCGTGGTAGTCTATCGTTCAGCTATATGGCCTTGTCATAACATGACATTTTTTTAAATGCTCAGTAAAGCTTTATTGGTTTCACAAGCAAATGAGTCTTGCCTATAGCAGTGTCTTATTACATGGAGCTTCTGTGTGTGTACATTTTACAAAACTGAAATGTTCGTGGTTGTCTATGGTTCAGCTATATGAAGCTTTTCGACTTCTAAACCCTGTCATAATGTGACATTTTTTAAATGCTCAGTAAAGCTTTATTGGCTTCACAAGCAAATGAGTCTTGCCTATAGCACTGTCTTATCACATGGAGCTTTTGTCTGTGTACATTTTACAAAACTGAAATGTTCGTGGTTGTCAATTGTTCAGCTGTATGAAGCTTTTCGACTTCTAATCCCTGTCATCAAACATTCTTAATGGTTTTGGACAAAAGAGTGCAAACACTCAATTCTTAGTTCCTGCTAACATGTCTGAAGCGTCATGGGTAGGGAGTAATACCTTTCTTGTGTAGAGTCCTATTTCGGAGAAACAAATGTTAGCAGTCCTATTCTAGAGAAACCATTACGTTTGGAGTCCTATAATAACCATTTTCTCCTCATTAGATGAGATAATTTTGTTTTTTTTTCACGAAGATGTGACCTTCCATTCTTTTTTTTTTGGGCGTTCTAGGATGGTTGCATTGTTTGCCCATCAACAGACAGTACATTTGACCTTCGCACTGGGGAAATAAAAGAATGGTATCCCAAAAACCCTGTCCTGAGGGCTCTTACGCCGGCTTTGAGGAAACTATTCACTTACCGTGTGAAAACAGATGAACAAAACATATACATCAGCATCAGTGGGTATGATAGTGTAGGATCAGCAGAGATTATATTCAGTGGGAAAGCTCAACCTGGCGTTACTGCATCAGACGTCAATGTGGAAGAGGTACCAGATTTTTCCTCTCTTACTCTGCTAGCCACCTTCAGACATGTTTGTTTCCCCTGCTCAGTATGATTCCTGCGTTTTCTGATTAACTTCAGTCTACATTTTCAGTGAAACGAGAAGTTTACTGAACTTCTGCATCCAATTTATATCCCTTTATGTTTTCAGGTGAGAATGATAGTCGATGAGGATGTCGGAGGTTTCGGTTTCACCAGAGCGAATGAACTGATCAATGGAAAAGCCGCTATAATCGGCTTCCTCTTGTTGATAGATTTCGAGCTTTTAACTGGCAAGGGCCTTCTCAAGGGGACTGGCTTCTTGGACTTCATCTATGCAGTTTCGGGAGCTTTCAACTGATGAATATGTTTGTTCCTTGGTATCAGAGTGCCATCAAGGTACTTGTCTACTTGACTACCCTTAGAAGTCTAGGTTTGTCAGCGTACAGTTGAGTGCACGAGCGGTTGTGCTTGTAATTGAACACCATGCTTGCCTGTAAAGTGAGGAACAAGAGAATTGCTGAATGTTTTTGTTTAATCTTGATTCTATACAAAATGGGTTTTGTGTCAACTTTCTGTGACTGCAGAAAGTGTGCTTGATTGGGGTTAGTTGTCGAAGGGGGCTACTTGTCCTCAAAAGTCCAAATTGTTGCTTGCAGGCAGGAGATTTTGGAGCAAGAATGCAATCGTTCATGGAGCATAGGGTGTGAAATGTAAAGCCAGGTAGAAAAGCGGTGATCCCGTTGGACCGCTGCGGCCGCCGGCCGGCGCATCTCATGCCATCTCGCTTTCCCGGAAGCTTTTGGCAGCCGCTCGGATCCTTCCTCGCCCTAAACCGAGAGCCACCAATCATTGCGCTGCTCATGGCTCGATCCCTAAACTGCCGTATCATCTCTAAGATCTCTTGATAATGATATCAGTATCAGAGTCTCCCCTCCCTTAAAAAAAAGTATCAAAGTCTCCCCTTTTTCTTCTCTTTGTTTTTGCATGACCCAACCTGGATCAGGAGATTGCCAAAAAAAAACCTGGACCAGGAGTATTTTTTTAGGTAAGGACCAGGAGTATACGTCGGCCCAGTGTGCAAGTAGGGCCAGGAGCTTTCCGTGGGCCAGGATGCATGATTGAAATCCAACACGTCGTAGTGGGAAAAGGGCCTTGGTGCGCGTCCGGGCACAACAAGCTTCGACTGGGCCGGCCAGTAGCCCTCGTCTTTTTTTTTTCAATTACAGTAGCTCTCGTCTTGATCGAATCCAAGGCCGAAAAGTCGCCGTGCTCGGGTTAGGGACAGAAAACACCTCCCAAAACATTTGTCTCCTCCTACCCTACCCAAGTGGTGCAAAGCAAGCTATCTTTCGCGCTCTCTTATCATCATCTCTTTTTTCCCCACTCCACACTCCAGGACTGACTGAAAGCGGACGTGAGCGACGAAGCACCAAACTGGTTGCAGTACTGTACGCAATATCCTTTCTGTAAGGCACGGCTCGCCGCTGGAGTTGGCATTCCCTGCGATCCACGAAAGCCCACGCCAAAGGCAGGGTTGCCACGGCACCGTGACAGACAGACAGACGGGTGGCACGTCGTCGTTCCCTCTCCCTTCCGTGCCAGCAACCACACACGAGCAGGTGCAGTGCAGGGTTGGAGATGGAGAGGAGGCAACAAGACGTGCTCGTGCCTCGGCGTGCAAGCCGAGCAAACCGCGGCGTGGCGTCCGGTCACTCCGGTGGATGCCGGGGAAAAGGCGACGTGGTGCGCGCGGCCCACACGATTGTCCTGTCTCCTGTCGCTCCCTAGGCGCGGCCGCGTACGGACGGACGATGCGTGCGTGACGCGGGCGCCTGCCGGGCGGCATCCCCTCGCCCGCCACGGCAGCGCGTCCGGTGGTGGCCATGCTCTGTAGCCTCCGCCACCGCCCCACCGCGTTGGGCGTTGCCCATGCATCCGTCCATCCAGCCAGCCAGCGGAGTGCCAGTGGCACCGCCGGCCGGCGACGTGCGCCCGTGGGCGTGGGCACGCACTCCTGGCTCCGTCTGTCGCGGGTCGCGGGGTGGCACTTGCGGGGACGGCACCGGCACCGGGGCCTTGACTCGTGATGACAGGGGAGGATCAGCGACCGTGCGCGCAGTCAATGGGGATGGACGCACGCAGCGGCCACCGCCCACGGGAAGTGCCAGTGCCCAATGCAGTGCACGTGACGGGGCGGGCGGGGGTCCGTCCGTGAGGACTGAGCGTTCGCCGGCTTGCTTGCCGGGCAGGGCCGGGCCGAGGATCGTCTCGCCCACGACGTCCCCGCGTCAGTCACGTCGTCCGTGCACATGCATGGCGGCACCGTGGTGCCCGTCGCGCGGGGCACGCACGGTCACCCGCCCTCCGCTCCCCTCTCTCGCTGCAACTGCAAATGCCAAAGCCCAAAGCCAAAAAAAAGGCGGACGTACGCGTGCGGGCGCCTGCCTGCCTGGGCTATCTCCGAAAGGCACTGCCAACTAACTGCAAAAGGCGTTGCCTTGCCCCCAACGCGCCCGATGCCTTGCGCCGAGTGGCATGCATGCCACATTGACCTTACTGGCTCACTCACTGGCAAAGTGGCAAAGCAAAAACCGCCGCTGCTCGTGGCGTTTTCGTCAGTGCCCTGGCAATCGAGTCGAGGTCGAGCAACGCAAGACCCACCCCGTGGGTGGCTTTCTGACGACGCCCGATACGCCGACCACCGGCGGTGACGGTGGTCGGTGATGAACGAAGCTGTGACTGCCTGCAGGTCAAAACGCGCTGACATTTGACGCCGGACGCCGACGACGCACGCGACGCTGTTCATTTCATACCGCTTGCCTTTGGCTTTTGGCACCGCCACGCAAGCGGGAGGGATCCAAAGAGGACAAAGGCGACGACGACTTTCACTAGCGCGCCGGCGCCTAGCTCTCTTTCTGTCTGTAGCGAAGCTGCACGAGGGACATCGGTAACTTTTGGGTTCCCTTTTGGTAAGCGGCGTGATGAACAATCCGTGGCGGCAACTGGCAAGATGGCGAGGTGAATGTGGGGATCCAATGTTGTGTTGGTAGGCGCGTCAGCCGTCAGGTGAGGTGAGGAGGGCAGTGGCCATGGCGTGGAAGCTTCTCCTTGTGCTCCCGTTGGGAAAGGCGGCCAGCGAGCAAGCGAAGAAGAGAGACCCGCGACGAGAAGGAATTTCGTCGAGATGGAAAAGGTGCAGGAGAGGGGAGGCGCAACGCACGCACGCAAGCAAAAGCAAGGAAGCGCACCCGACCGTACATTGGAAACCGAGATGGCACTGATTGGAAACCGAGAGGGCACTGAACTCAACTCAACCACCGGGAGACACGAGACGTGACTCGTGAGAATTGCCTGCACGCCTTGTTGCCCGCCACTGCTCTTTCATTTTCAAGCCAAGATGGAGGAGGATACACATACAACCCTCCAATGGTACTACAAGTTCAGTATAGACATTAAAATTACTGCCGGCCGGTTTATCCTATAGCATTTTCGTTGTCAAATACGAATGAAAGTGCTATGGTAACAAAGTTGAAAAATTTTCATGATCTAAACAAGACCCGGGGCCAAAGGACTCTAGCTCATTCGGTTAGAGGTTTCCGGCGGCACCCCTCAGGTTCTGAGTTCGAATCCTCATGAGAGCGAATTTCAGCTTAGGGGTAATAAAAATCCCCTCGCTGGCGTAACTCGGGTTCGGGGTTTTTTTCGCGATCGGGAAAAATCACATTCTCCTTAATGAAAAACGGTTGGGGGTGTCTCTCCCTTCGATCGCGTTTTTTTAAACAAGAACCGGGTTGCATTGCAGCAATGGCCGCCAAGGCGCCAAAGCTCCCATGGTGCCTTGCTGACCTTCATTTTTAATTTTTGTTTATTTTTGAGTTTTGTATAAGCAAACTTGTAGGAGAGAGAGACGGGCACGGGGAGGGCAGTTGAGTACTTGAGTTTGGAGGACGATGGGGGTTGAGTCCGGTTCACGCCACCGCCGCTACCCTATAAAACGGCGGAGGCGACGGCCCCCTCTTTTGCGCTCCTCCCCACGACGACCGGCGCGCCGGATCCCATCCATCTTCTTCCTCATCCACCCGTCCCATAAAATCAGCTCGCCGCCGATGCCGTCTACTACCTGACATCGATCAGCCAGCCAGCCAGGCAGATCGCGCAAGCCATCAGCCCACACAAATCCAATCCGGCTTCGATCCCGTCGGTCGTCGGAGATGGAGGCCCGGCCGTCCGGCGCGTGGCACCTGCAGCAGCAGCAACAGAGGGCCCCCGGCGCGCCCGTCGCGGGCCTGCCCATCGGCTTCCGCTTCCGCCCCACCGACGAGGAGCTGCTGCTGCACTACCTCCGCCGCAAGGCGCTCGCGTGCCCGCTCCCCGCCGGCGTCATCCCCGACGCCGACCTCGCGCGCCTCCACCCCTGGGACCTCCTCCCCGCCGCCGCCGCCGCCGCACCAGGTATAACGCGTGCCTCTCCATCACACCCTCCGCATTGCCGCTCGTCCACTTCAAATCCATTCGTGTCCCTTACCTGACCACGCGTACGCGCGATCCAATCTAACGAACGAACGGAACTGCAGGGGCAGCAGCCGACGCCGACGGGGAGCGCTTCTTCTTCCACCGCCCGGCGACGCGGTGCTGGCGCAGGGGCGCAGGGGCGGCCAGGGCGGCCGGCACCGGCGTCTGGAGGCCGTCCGGGAAGGAGACGCTCGTCGTCTCGCCGCGCTGCAAGCGCCCCGTCGGCACCAAGCGGACGCTCGTCTTCTGCCCCCGCCGCGGCGGCCGTGGCGTTGGCCCCCGCACCGACTGGGCCATGCACGAGTACCGCCTCCTCCCCGCCGGCCTCCTCCTCCACGGCTGCGCCGTCGCCGGCGCCAGCGCGGCTCCGCCCACTAATAATGTAAGTGTCAGTCCTGGATGTCGCTGGCTTACCGTATCCCGTGCATCGCGGCGACCGTACGGCGGCTGGCTAACTTGCTATTTCATGTACCTGATGAATCTGTAATCCAGGTGAGCTCCCATGGCGGTGGTGCCGCGGCGGCGGACTGGGTGGTCTGCCGCATTTTCAAGAAGGCCAGGCCGGCCCCCCGCGCCCGCCTCGGTGGCGGCAGGGAAGAAGAAGAGCACATGGCGGAGGACAGCCCGTCGTCCCCGTCGTCGTGCGTCACCGACGCCTCCGACACCCTCGACCAAGAAGAGGATGACGGCGACGAAGGGAGCAGTAGCAGCTGCGGCGGCGAAGTCGCCTCCTCTAATTGAGAGTTGAGAGTTGAGACTGAGTAGAAGAGTTGGCTAGCCCGTCGGTGAAATCGCGGCCGCCATGTTCTAATTGCCGTAGAACCCCGCATCAGTACCTAGTAGCAATCGATAGAGAGTCAAGAAAATCGAGCTCTAACAAACCATCAACAACAGCCAAGAAAAAAAAAAAGCAAGAGCTTTGCTGATGCTGTTGTTGTTGGAGCTCGTCGCGAATCCAGTCCATCCAGAGTGTTAATTAGCGATAAATTAATCAGTTCTCTTTCGGCAATTAATCACCATTTCGTTTCTTGTGTCTAATGTTCTTTTCACAATAGTAGCTGCTCATCTTGTCTTGTTTTGAGAAGCAAAACAATCTCACTCACTCACAATAGTAGCTGTACTGTGATGCATTTTGCTTCCCCGTTTCGATTATCTTGCTGCTGTTGTGAGAGTGAGACGACACCAAAACAAGCGATCATGCCAACTGGCAGTGATAAAACATTAAAACCAAACCAAACAGAAATAGAAAGCTAAAGCTAGTCAAGCTCCACAAGGAACCGATGCCCCCAACAATCTGAATAGCTTCACACTCGTCAGTGAGTGCAAGCAACAGCAGGACACGGCATTGCATACAAAGCATAGAATCACCGGGCACAGAAAAGGGTCACAGAATAAAAGGTGATCCGAGGGAGGTTGAGCTGAGACTGAGAGCAGAGGCCAGAGCCCAGAGGATGAGAAAAGGTAGGCCAGAAAGGGCAGTGCACTTAGGAGGATGCAGAAAAGGAGACGACGAACGATAAGGTTCGAGGTTCCTGATACTCCTCACTCATTGTTGCCAAGAGGGCGTCGAGCAGAGATGCCTTTCTTCTTCAGGGGCCTTTCTTTGCAGGCACACAGGAATAAGGAACCTCCGAACCTGCTGCTGGCAGCCAGCAGGAGGAAGACGAAGATGGAACAAATCTTGGCGCAATCTGTCTCGGCGCCGGAATCCTCTTCTCTCTCTGGTCCAACAGACGTTCGTTCGTGCGAGGTGAGGAGGCATCTCGCCTCGCCATTGCTTTGAATCAAATCGCAGCGAATAATCCGTTCCAACGAGACGAAAGATTTGGGGGAATTTCACCCCTCACTGTCCCAGAGTAATAGCCAGAGACGGATGCGTTTTTGCTGGACGTGATTCTGTTACTGCTCCATCTGCGGCGGCGAGCTAGGTCGGCAAGCCACGAGCAGAGGATCGCCATGGTGGTGGTGTGTGTAGCTTTCACTCCTTTCAGAGCTACGGTGGCCATGACGCACGGGTGAGATCACCTTCCACCGTTCAGCACGGTTGCAATTGCATTAGATTAGCACGTAAGCAGCGCTGTCGTCACACAAGAAAAACACTGCTGGTTAGCAGCATCTGAAAGACTGAAAGCAGACAGCGTCGTCATCATCGGAGGTTTTGCTTGACTGAAACGGAACCTCCTGACTCCAGACTCCTGGGTTCCTGACAGCTCAGCTCGGGGAAACAAGCCGCCGTCTCTGTTGAATGCAGCACCATGGAGGAGGAGGAAGAGGAGGATCCGAGAAACTCGTTGCCACCACGACATGAAGGACTTGCTGGCTCCTCGTCGTTCTTCGGGGTTCAGACTGGTCTCAGGGTAGAGTTGTTGGGTCATTTGATCTTGGAGGCACGCAGATGACAGTAACCGGACATGGTTTAGTCGCTAACAGCTGGTCAGCATCGTGGAAGCGGCGGAGTCAAGGCCGTACTGATTGATTGGACAGTAACACAGTTCGCCAGCCAAGATGCCGCCGCCGGCGCCGCCCGCCCGCCGCATGGCAGAGCACTGACACAGGAGGTTGCCGGTAATCCAAGGCAGCTCGATCAGCAGCAGGACAGTCGGTCTTCTTTTTCCCAAGAAGAATGCATAGGGGTCGTCCGTCGTCGTCGTCGGGCGGGACGGCGATGAGGAGACAGCGGCAATCGCACTGCACTGCAGAGAGATCGCAATCTATCAATCGCTGGACAGAGCGACGGACGGACGGATTGATTCTGCAGTTCTGCACGGCTCGGTTTGAATGCGGCCATGCGGGTACAGCCAGCACGGCAGCCGCAGACGCAACACGCATGGCACGGCGTCGCGTCGCACGCACGAACAAGCATGGCAGGCAGGCGGCGGACGCAAGCAACAGGCCGGGTTGGCCCTTTGGCCGCCGGAGCAGCTGGACGAACGGACGGAACTGACGAACAGGAGGCAGGCTGCCTTGCGAAGAGGAAGAGAGCGCGGTGCCTGCCGGCCGGCTGCCGCCACGGCCACGCCATGTGTGTCCGTGCACCGTGACCGCCTGGTCCTGCTCGGCAGCTCCTGCTGAGACGATGGATGGCAACGTGTTGGTGAGCCCCGCACGCAATTGTGCGACCGCCGGTGACGGCAGCACATCGGATCAGTCGGTACTCCCTACCGTATTTTGGGAGGAGAACCAACTTCTCCGATTTGCCCGGACGGTTTCTTGCGTGCAGGCAGCGCGGTGGGTTAGCTTCGACATCACACTTCGAGCCGTACTGACTGCATCTGCATCAGCAAGGTTGCCATTGCAAGCTGTGGATCTGAGGAGACGAGGCAGACCGCAGATGCACGCAGGAGTTATGGCTCACTGCAAACAGTAACTGTGCAACGGCGAGGTAAATATATTGAACGATACGGGTGAAAATGTTGCATCTTTTTTTTTGGGTATCTTTTGTTTACACCTCGTCTCGTCACTGGCTGGTGTAACCATCCATGGAAGATGGAAGCAGCACACGGCACTGTTTTAATATACCCCATGTAAAGGTTGTAGACCAGACTTCACTGGTTACTGCAAGAAAAAGAAAAAAAAAATGTACATTACTTGTATAGTCTCCGTGATGAGTTCCTGACGATGGCATCATCAGTGTGCTCTACCATGATTGGGTGAAAGAAGAATCTGGCCGAAGGATACTCCTGTTGGTGATTAGCCAGACCTTACACATTGCCCTGGTTTCATTCATTCATTTCTTAAGCTGTGATTGGATGGCAACAGAGCATCTGCCGGGGGTTGGGTGGTTAACCCTGAAACCATGACAAATCTATCCGCGTCAGCTCATACATTGACCAAATTCGTGCAGATTCAAATAATATGGCCTGAGATTAAACAAAGATGGTTGTGTCCCCTTGTGCGTGTGCCCGTGTGCTTCCTTCCTTTCATTTTCTGTGGACAATTGGCAGGAGGGCAGAGCAAGAGTGAGGAGAGAAATCAATAATCAGGGCGCAAATCGTGCTGAGCAAACGCTGACGAGCGTGCCCTGTCCCCATCTGCGGTGACTGTGGATCCTTGACACTTTTTTTTAGTACGATCGGCCGAGCGAGCACATGGATTGTGAATCAATCGCAGATCGCAGATGCTGTTGCTCGTGGCGGTGACTTGCGCTCGGACGGAACCTGGACCTTGCATGAGATTGGGATCGGGGAGCAGGTGGCAGCAGTGCCATGGCCCATCCGGCATGGAGGGCGGCCCGGGAGCATCAAGCCATCAACTCGCGAGTCTCTAATACCGGGACTCATCACACAAGTTCATGAGCATATATATCGTGAACTTAGGAAGCAACGCACAATTTTTTTTTAAAAAAAATATTGTAAGAATTTAGGATAGATGTTCAACGCTCATGCACAAATTTGAAAACAAAACTACTGGTAACCTGATGTACAGTACTCTACTTGATTAAGGGTAGGAAACTAGGAACCCCTTGCAATGATGATTAGCCAGCAGATCAAGACCAAGTAGTACCACACGGCGTACAGCATCACTACCACTGTGCTGTTGCCGTGGTGCATGTGGTTGGCACGCTGCCCCAGGACGCGCCGACCGGTGTTGCTTGCCGCCTCACCCACCCTCAGTCCCAAGTCCCTCACGGCGTGGCGTCAGTCGCCGGTTCACGGCTGCCGCTGCTTGCCCGGCCGGCGGCCCCCAACGGAAAGATCTTGGGAGGTCGCTCACGGCACGCCCACACTGTCGTCCTACAGCAGGGGCCGGCCCGGCCGCCATTGTCCATTTCCAGACGCCACCTCGCCCCCGCCGGCTGCTCTCTTTTCCAAGGCGGCCTGCCACTGCCAGAGCTGCAGGGGTTGCTTGCGCCCTTTCCCAAGACCAAATCCAAGACCAAATCCGTCCGTCCCATCTGGCCCGGCGTTCCGTCCGTCTCGTCAAATGTCAACCGTGCATGCAGTCACTCTTTCGTGCCCGCTAGCCAAGCCACCCCAAAAAGTCCATGGATCATGCATGGGCAAGGTTGGTCCTGGTCCGGCTCCGGCCTCCTCGTGCTCGTGCTACTGCGTGCCCTAGCTGGCTAGCTTCTACTAGGCCATTCAGCATTCAGCAACGGCAAGCAAGGACGCAACGGGTACGTACGGGTACTCTGTACGTACAGGTACAGCGGCTCGGTTCGCTAACCACAAGCCAGCACCAGCACGGCATCTTCTTCTCTCGTCTGACGAGTGATGACCCATCCGCCATAGCTAGAAAACTCCAGAATAAAGGGAGGCTCCACACCGGGGGTACAGTCCAGGAAGGAAATGGCGCCAGCCAGCCAGCTGCTAGTCCTCCCGGAGACGCTACCGAGAGGAGGAGCACGGACATATTGAAAAACTGTTGCGTCCATCGATGGCGGATGGCCCAATGATAGGATATACTTATAGGCCTGTGTGTGTGTCTGGCCTGGGGGGCCATTGGCTTGCTTGTTAATTTATCATCAGTCAAATGATCAGCTGAAAAAGATGCTACAGGATATATATATGTTAGTATACAAGTTGGGATTATAAGTTTTCCAGCCCTATAGGGATCAACTTAGACACTTGTGCTATACTATATACATATTATAGCTTTCTTCGCAAAAAAAAAACATATTATTGATTGCGTAGTTGCGTGCAGGCTTAAACCCAACAAGATGCTCCAAGAGGAACTCTAATTTGTTGGTGCTCTGAGTCTGAATGCATGCTACTGACCATGCATGAGAATGAGACGTCGCTCTCTTGGCACCTGCTCCATCCGCATGGGATCGGTGTCTGCCTTCTGACGAGGGAGAGAGCGATCGAGCACGTACTCCAAGCCATGCCATGTGGTGGTGGATCGGAGAGAGCCGAGCCCAGGGACAACAAACCCCATGGCCCATGGGGATGGGGTAGGGTAGGCTGGGGTGGTGGACGAGCTAGGATCGGAGCAGAGAAAAAAAAAAGCGTGCTTGTGGAGTGGAAGAGAAGAGTCTTCCTCTGGATCATCGGAGGACACCGTTGGAACAGAGTACTATAGGTTGCCTGCAAGTGCAAGCTACAGCCTGCTCCTGCTGCCCTGCACTGCACCAACTGAAGCATTAATCCATCCGCTTCTTCACTTGTGGGCTTGTGGCAGCAGTAATAATATTGTGATAGACCAGTGGCAGCAGTAATAATATTGTGATAGACCAGCAGGGAAGGTGAATGACTTCAAACTTCAAACCAGCATGAAAGCGACTCAACAACTCTCCAAGCCAGCAGGAGCTGGAAGAAGAAGGGTGTGCCATTGTGTAGAAGAAGGGTGTGCCATTGTGTGTGCCAGTGGCAATTGCCTACCGTAGCTGCAGCATGCAAGCATCTGATCGATCGGTACCCAGGCATTGAAACAGCAACTGGCTGGGGTATACCACCAACACCAATCCACCATTAGCAACTCTGCACCACAGTGCCAGTGCGTGAGGGGGCTCACGTTGCCTTCAAATGCAACAACAGGGAGCTGCATTTGTTCCGCAATCAATTGGCTCTGTTCGACCAGCTGTGTTCGCTTTACCCAGTGCCTTCCTGCCTTCAGATCCTGAGAATTTATTTGACGGGGGCCTTCTAACGTAAGCACAAGACTTGTAATGCAAATGTCTGAAAGGGCACAACAACAGCCAACAGCAAATCAAGTCCTGTTTATTTCAAGATCCGGACTCACTTTTTTCGCGTGCAGTCCTTCTCAACCGAACCTACGACTCGTGACAAATGAGGTCTACTGCTAATCTGCTATGCATTCAACAACAGTGGTAGGAGTAGGTTCCATTCACATGGAGTAGCATAAATAGCCTGCAGCAGTTGAGCTACCTGGTCTTAGACTCTTAGCTCAAACCATTGTCGAAGAACTAATAAAGATGTCAATGTGAGATCGAATCTAGTGTTGCTTATGACAGGTGTCATCGACAACTGGTCAGTCTAACAGTTGAAAGGTCCATACAATCATAGATGCAGCATAGAATTGTGGCTCTCTGCCAACAGTAAGTGTCCAACAGCGAGGTGAAAGATATTGGATGAGTCTGAGTGAAAATTGTGCATCTTGTACTACTTGACACCCTGTAAAAAATGGCTGGTGTCGGGTAATCATCCATGGATGGAAGATGGAATCAGCACACAGCACTGTTTTAGTAGTCGGTTTCATTATCAACCGTAGCCGACTATAGAGTACTGCTGCTGGAGTATAGTATAGTCATCAAACAACATTTCATTCAGGAGCCATGCCTTCGTCCTCCTATGAGACAGCTTGATCCGAAGATACAGTGGTGTTTTCTTCGCTTATGCTGGCACCAATAGGTGCAAGTTCATCCTTGCCCTGTTCCCGAGAGCCAGCATCAACAGCCATACTGTCATCTGCTTTATCCTGACCTTCTAACTTCGCTTGATTGATCTTGTCAGCCCCATTCTTCGTGGAGGCATAGGCACTACTCTGAGTGTTAGAAGTGTTGTCCTGAATTGATACTTCATCGTTATCCCCTTCAGTGTTTGGTGCTGGTGGGATAGGGCCTATGATTCCACCGTCTCCATTCCTGCTGTCCACATACATCTGATCCTCGATGGTTCCCTTGCTTCCTGCAGCTTCTTCATCAGCAGCTCCATTTGTCTGATTTGATTTCTCTTCAGAGCTGAGGGGTTTCCTTTCATCATCTTCCTCAGCAGCATGATTTGGTGCCGCAACTTCCTCTTCCTGAGCACGGTTTGCGGCTTCTATCGCCTCCTGTGCCTTGAGTTGCTTCTTGTGCTCCTCAAGCTGTTCTTGGATCCTCTGGATAGCAGAAACCAGCTCACCATAGCAAATCTGGAAGGTCCTTTCTAGTGCTTTCTGTTTATTCACTTCTTCAGTCAAATTTAGGATTCGATATGAAGCAGCAAGATGTTCCTGTTTCTGTAGCTCTTGGAAGCATTCGAGTTCTGTTGCAGCAGTGTCCATCTGCTTGAATGTATCTTGGACCTGTGACCACAGATTTCCAGATCGTACCTAATAAAAAGCAAACAGCAGGTCAGCAAAACATTAGCAATCAAATAGGATATGCAGTGAGATAAGATGTTATTGTATTTTCAACCATTATTTCAATGGATAAGGGAGAAAATTTAGTCAGGCAACCAGCAAGAGCTAACAATAATAGTTTGCAGCAGGCCAGTGTCTATCATATTCAATTTTTCAGGCTGGCTTCTACAGCGTTCATTATTTGATTACAATCCAAAAGACGGGGCAGACAAAAGAGAGCATACAGAAACCAAATAAAGAGAACTCAAAAGAAGCCATGCTATATGACATATTGCTTAAATCTAGTTAATATAGATGATCTTGATTGCAGATGATGTACCATGCCAAGTTTACCTGATATCCTTGTGTTAGAAGCTTAATCTTCTGCTCAAGACGAGAAGCCTTCTTAGCTTCATCATCCATTCGCTTCTTCACAATTCCAAACTCATTTTCCAAAGCAGAAATCTTGTCAGTATTTCCAGCAACACTAGCTAAACCATAGCTATTGTTGGTAGGAAAAAACATAAGGTCCTCTTGTCATGCATCATGTGCTTTCACAAAGTCCTCAAAAGATTCATTTTCATGACCCATGGCCACTCGAAGGTATTGAATCTCCTCTTCAACCATAGAACTAGTCTGCCAATTTAAAAGATAAGGTCATTTAAACAACTTATTCCATCATTACTAACTGCAATAAGCATAGAGACTGCCCATAGAATAATAGAAAAACAATCAAAATGAAGGAGCATACGAAGTCACACACTATAAATGGTTTGATAACTACCATGCTTGTAGATTATGTATTATTGTATTGTGATCTCTGTATTTCTGTTAGCCATTGATATGTCCAATTTAGTCTTATTGGCATGAATTTCAAAGCAGATACATGCATGTAAGTTGTAGAAGTTCCATGAAAACTAGAATGCAAAGCTCAAACTAGTTGTTTTATCTCTTTAATACAACGATACAAAGCTCTCCTGCGTATTTGAGAAAAAAAAAAAGTTGCCAACATTGTAGTGGATACATAAAGTACTCTAGTGTGCAAAGCTGAATGCCATAAAAATTACAGTCCTAATTCACACATCACTGCAGATGACAATTCTTATCATCTGCACTTGAAGAGAATATTCTAATTAATATGTTCAAATCTTGTGCACTAGAAATTTCAATAATTTATTTCAACTATGTCCTCTGCCTAGATATTACTCGTGTAAGTCTATGAACTTGCTATTAAATCAAAATGAGAACTTAAAAAGCATGTTCATCATTCATCGTGCATGCCAGTTGATCTCAGTTCAGCTAACTCTATGTGATTTGTAATTGACTTAAAATAATGAACAATATCATGTAACTGTGATACAGGCAGATGTGACGTAGGTTCTCAAGTTACAGTTTGTTCACCTAAATAGGAGGATGGAGAAAAAGAATTGCACCTCTTTTAGTTCATCTTCCTCAAAATCATCAATTTCAGGGACAAGAGGTCCTCCATTTTGCTGACGCTTGCTTCCTTTCTTTTTCTCTTTTTGAGTTTTTTCATCAAGAGGATATTTTGCATTATCATGCTCAAGAAGCCTAAAGAGCTCCTCATTTATTAGTTCATCAGCTTGTTCAAGTGATGTAGGAGGCACAAAGGTGCTTCTGCTTCTGCTTTCTCCACTTCTAATAAGAGTCCGGATTATCTCTACTGCAGCAGCCGGTGGCCTAGGCAGACTCCTCTGCAACACTTTGGATCTCTTTCTGAGCAATGCCTCACGCCTAACCTGTTCCTCAGCCCTTTCTCGTGCCAGTCTGTCTGACATGTCCTCTTCAATTTTCTCTTCAGCTTCTTCTTTCTCATCCTCCGTAATAGGTGGCATGACTATCTGGTACTCATTCTTTGGCTGTGGAATAGAAGCAAACCCAGATCGCAGGCTTTTCCTCAGTTCAGCTTGCCTACGAAGCTCAAGTTTAGTATCGTCCTGCATTTCCACCTCTTCATTTATGCAAAGTTCATCACGAAAAGGATTTCCTCTCGGTGTTAAACCAAAGCACTGCCCTTCTCTGGATTTCCACCTTCTCTCGGTGTTGCCATTGGATTTGGAGTTTGTATCTCCTTCTTACATGGTGTAACACCAGAGAAATCTGATGGATGAAGCTCTGGGTTGTCACCTCCTAATAGAGGTGTTTTGATTCTCTAAGGCGTGCAAGATTTTCTGCCTCCATCATAATTGCATCACCCTTCCCAGCTGGAGTTCGCTGCGGAGTTCGCAATGATGTCATACCAAGCCTTGGAGTCTGAGAATAGCTGCCAAGCAAGGTTCTTGTGGCAGTACTTCCTTCACCAAGCTCATCAGCTAAAGCAGGATCGCCAGCATTGCCCATTTTTGCTATCTCCTCTAACTCATGGCCGAAATTTGGGGAGGCGGCGACGATTAGCTTTGACCTCTTTGTGACGGCTTCCGGATCATTTAGTTTATTTGCTTGCATTATAGCGACGGGGGCATCCCTGTCATTGCAGGATCTTGTTCCGGCGATATCTTGTTTTCTTAATTGTGCCTCTATATCTGCTCTTCTCTTCCCTTCAAGCTCCCCAATGGTCGTTGGAAACTGTACATGTTCAAGTGGCCTGTCTTCACCAACAGTATCATAAAAACCTGAAGGTGGTCTCTTTTCAAATGGGATCTCAGCATTGTAGTCAATCCCCTTTCTCTTTCTTTTTCTGTGGCGTGTATCAATACCAGCTGCCTTCAATTCTCTCCTTTTTTGTAGTGAGGCAAGCCGCCTTGCCTCTTCAAGTTGTTTCTCCCTTGCCTTTCGTTTGGCCTTTTTGCCCCTAGTGTTAGCTAAGCGGGCCCTAGCCTCAGAAAGCATTTCTTTTTCATCTTCATCCATATCAACAGGATCAGGACGTGCAGGCTTTGACTCAGGGTTTGGGTCAATCTCGCCAGGCCGCAGCTTCCTAGGATCATCATTAGCCTCATAATTTTCATCCTTGGCATATGCAGCATCAAGCAGTTTTTCATAACGTTCAAGACACTGAGATGATGTTCGACCTACAATAGGTGCAATTGTCCTCCACTGAGTAGGCATGAGTTTAGCAAGATGAAGTAACTTCTCATCCTCTTCCCTTGTCCACTCGGTCTGAAATTAACATAACGAACCAGGGTTAGCACAGTGAGAGAAACGATAAAACACCAGCAGACAAGAAAAACCTATGCCATAATAGAGCAAATGACCAATGGAAGAACTATTTTGAAGGTTATGGGTTGTTTAAACCATTCACGTCAATACATTGCAGACATTGTGAACTCATAATTTCAGTAAAGACATTAGTTGGGGCCATTATACTTTTAACAGCATGTGTCCACATTTCAATCAATGAAGAAAAGGCCTTAATTGCTTAACCAATCAGACCCAAAGCAACCTTCTGCACACAGATAACCAAAATTCTAAGAGGAAACTGAAGGGCTTTGTCTTCTATTTTAAGCAGTAAATTGTGAATATTGACATGAAGAGACAACAGTTCTTCTAAACGTAATTAATTCACTGCTTCTAAATATGATCCGTAGTGTAGTGGCTAGTAGCATTCAAGTTGACTAAAATACACCACAAGTACCTAAATTATTGTTGGTGTCTCAAATGGGTACTCCAACTCAAAAACCAATCACCTAGGTACTGCATCTGTGTTTGTTGGCCACTCCCGGTACAATATGAGGCCACGCAGCACAAACGTTATACGTGGACAAGCCACGCAGCGCAGCGAGCGTTTGGGCATGAAACTTTTTGCAAAAAAACCCCGACCAATTTTGGGACGTCATATTTTGGTCTCTTCCGGATAGCGCCGAAAGCCTCCGTCTCGATAGATCGAGCAGAAGACACGGCTCGAGAAATCGCCGCCGCCCGTCCTCCCCGCCAATCTCGCCGCGCCGCCCCCCCTCGCTTTCTCCCGTCGCCCGCACTCCTCCGATACTCGTCGCCGCGCCGCCCGCCCTCCCCTGCGGCGGCCCTCTATCTCCCCCACGAAGGCGGCGGCAACCCGGCACCGGCGACCCCACATGGCCAGCGCGGGCAAGCCCTAGCGGCGTAGCGGGGCCGCCGTCGCTCGCTGGCCCACCGACGCGAGCCTCAGCAGGACCGGGCGTACTCGCCACCGTCCGCTGCCCCCCACACCCCACCCCCATCTGGCCGTGGCGCGTGAGAACAAGAATTGAACCAGGTCAGCGATGGGGCAAGAGCTGGCTCGTGAGGGATGGGGGCGAGAGCGGCCTCGTGAGGGGCGTGCTTGCCATGCTACGCGAGCAGGCCGAGGACGACGCGCGCTTCACCTTCGCCCACCACAACCAGATCCATGGCCGGTCGTCGTTGACTGAAAGGGGAACCGGCACCTGTTTATGGTAAGTGCTACTGCTACGAACTTGGTGTGTTAGTACATGGATTTGATGTATACATTGGTTTGTCATCAGCTGAACTTTAGGTTTTTATCTGAATGTTTAGGCCCTTATGATGATGATGAGTTCTCTGTGGAAGTACATCATGGGGGGTTTTTCTGTGGGTCTGGTAAAGTTCAAGGTCCTAATGGACCAAGGTGTAAGGTCCTAGATGGCTAGAGGGGGGGTGAATAGCCTATAAAAATTTATACAAACTCACTAAGCAAACTTCGTTAGATACACAAACGGCGGAAAGCAAGTTTTGCTTAGCCTACTAGATGTTGCAAGCCTCCTATCCAAACAATTCTAGTAGGTGATCACTAGCACAAACAATAGCTACCGCTAGTGATCAAGAGTTCTACCCACGGGATTTAATCTACACAAGGAGTGGTTCCCGACCGACCACACAAGCAATTCTACCCACGGGATTTAGTCTACACAAGTTGTGGTTCCCGACCGACCACGCAAGCAATTCTATTTTGCAAGAATGTAAACAAAGTAATACAAGAGAGGATGAGACTTGTTATACCGACACGTCGAGTCGAGGTTGCCAATCACCAAGAGAATGAGCAATCAATCACAATCGGCAACACACAATCGATGACAACCAATCACCGGGAGACAAGGATGAACACAATTGTTTTTGTTCACCCGGTGTTCACTTGGGCACCGCCAAGCTACGTCACCGGTTGTGTCGACCAACACCTAGATGGTTCCTCGGTGTGACCCTCAAGTCACTAGCCCCTCAAGGCTCGCCCCGCAAGGCACCGCAAGACACCACTCTCAAGCGAGGTACTCAACGACACGCGGATTCCACTAGGATGCTCTTCGTGATCCCCACGAGGTGAGCTCAAACCTCTCACAAGCAACCGGAGGTGGCCAAGAACAATCACCTTCTCTTGCCAACGCCTCCAACAATCTCCAAGCCGGCTAGGAGCGGTACTCTCCAAGAGTAACAAGAAATCCACCGGCGAAACCACCCACAAGTGCCACTAGATGCCCTCAAGCAATGCAATGCACTAGGTGATTCACTCAATCTCTCTTAGGATGAACAACCAAGCAAGGGAGAAGAGTGGGAGAGAGTCTCTTAGCTCAAAGAATGCACAAGGGATGAGAAATGGCCAAGAGACCTCCCCAAGGGCCGGCCACCTTCTATTTATAACCCCTCAAACAAATGTGACCGTTACCCCTCGGAGGCCGAAAGCACGCGCCGGACGCGTCTGCCGCAAACCGCCGGACGCGTCCGGCGCTTCTTCCTCGCGCGCGGCCCGAGCCGACCGTTGGCGCCGCGGCCAACCGTGCGTCGCCACGTGGGCGTCCGGCGCTGCGTCCGGCGCACGCCACAGCGCGTCCGGCGCCCGCGTCCGCTCGCAACGCCGAGCCGGAACTTTCGTTCGAGTCCGGCGTGCGCCGGACGCGGCACCCGCGTCCGCCGCCTTGAGCCGAGCCACCAGCATTGCGTCGTCTTCCACCGAACGCCGGACCCAGCACAGTAAACACGCCGAGTCCGCCGCCTGCGTCCGCCGCGCGTCCGACGAACATCTTCGCAGAGCCACCACCTCGCGCCACGCCACAATGCCCCGGACGCGTCCGGCGCCTGCCCAAGGCGCGTCCGGCGCCTCCTGCAGATGCTGCCTTTCGCCGTGTCGTCGATCCAAGTTCTCAGACATGCTATCCAACAAGTACATCAACTTGATCAACAGAGATAGCATGATTTCAACCAAATTTTGCATCCGGCGCAATAGAAAATATGCATCCATTTTTCCCGAAAGCGCCGAATCCCGCCTCACGAGCTCGGCGGGAGGAAGAGAGGGACCCAAACCCATCTCTACCCTGCAAACCACAGCGCGTCCAAACGCCACCTTTGTAAATGTGCCAACACCACCAAGTGTACATCTCCATGTGCTTGTGTGTTAGCTTTTCACAATCATTTCCCAAAGGTTAGGTTAGCTCACTAGGCCCTACATGCAATGCACTTCATGAAATCACCTAGTGGCACCCGTGCGTCGAATAGCCGATAAGACTTCCCCTCTTAATAGTGCGGCTATCGATCCTAAACCACTCACACCCTCTATGGTGTCTTGAGTGCAAAACAAAATGGCCCTATCGGTTATACCTTTGCCTTGAGCCCATTTTGTTCCTCCAAATGATATGAACGCTTCACACCATCATGTGACCGTCTCGATCCATCGACCTTGACTTCACTTGCCCTTCACCGTGCATCGGTCCATCGGCGCCTAGTCTTGCCCGAGCTTCACCATTGCATGGTCCTTCACTCCAGGCCTCAACTAGCCCTTCACCTTCAACACCGGTCCATGGAGCCAAGCATCGTCTTGATCTTCATCTTTGATCACATGACGCGTGTCATGCTTCATATTCAATAAGCTCAGCATGTGGACAACCTTTCTCTAAATCAACCACTTAGATAAACAAGGTTAGTCCTAGGTTTCATCAATTAGCCAAAACCAAACTAGGGACTTTCACAAGGCTGTCCAAACATGGAGTAATAATGCACTGCAGCCACTGTGGACAAACTGGTCATAACTCAGCTAGGTGTGAAGCAAAGAAGGCAGGCCAACCAGCTATTAAGAAAACAAAAAAGCCAACTAGAACTGCTACTAACATTGAGCCAGAGCAACAACCAAGTTATGGAGTGCGTCATTCTCAGGTATGTGCACAGCCACAGCCATACAATTTACATGTGCAAATGAAACTACCTAACTTTATTATTGGTTTGGAAAAAGTCTAAATACCCCCCTGAACTATGGCCCGAGTCAGCATCACCCCACGAACTACAAAACCGTTTAATGAGCACTTTAAAGTTTGGTGATCGGTCTAAATAACCCCCTAAGCGGTTTTGCTGGGCGGTTTTGCCTACATGGCATTGCCCGCGTGGCACCCGCTGCCACGATGGCCTTCCCACGTGGCCGGGCCCGTCTGTCAGCCTATCCCATGGGATAAAATACGCCTCCCTCCCCTCCCGTTTCCGCCTTCCCTCCCGTTTCCGGCCTGTTGTTTTCATCGGGCTGCAGCGACCGCCGCCGTGACTGTCGGAGTCGGACCCGGACTGCTCGACGACCTCGTCTTCGGTGACCTCGCAGTGACTGTCGGACCAAGGGACCGGCCCGCGGTGGCCATGGCCACGGCCACCAGGTGCCCGCACTCGATCGCGCTCACGGCGGTGGGGGCGGCGCTGGGCGCGGCGGTGGTGGATGGCGTCGTCATGGAGCACAGCACCTCACGGCTGCTTGCCGCTCCTGCTCCCCTCCTCAATGCGACGGCCGGTGCACCACCTACCGCACGCATCGGCGTTGGTGTCCGCGAGCGGGGCAGCGGGCGCGCCCGGGGACGCGTTGCTGAGCGCAGAGGAGAAGTTCGCCGCAGGGGAGGTGGTGGCGGCGCCGCAGATGGTGGAGCGAGAGATGGAGGGCGCCGAGGGTCCGGTCCCCGTGGGGGTGGTGGCCGCATCCGCGCGGCATGCAGCGCGCTCCCGCTCCATGTCGAGGTGGCTGGGGCGCGCGTAGATGGAGGAGGATGAGCGGCGCGGCGGCGCCGGACGAGGGGAGCGGCGGTCGGCTCTGGGCGAGGAGGAGCAGCGGGAGGATGGCGCCGGCGGTCGGCTCGGGGCGAGGAGGAGCAGTGGGAGGAGGGCACGGGCGCTAGCCGTTGCCGAACCTGGCCGGCGACGGGGGCGGAGGCCGGGGCGGCGGTGAGATCCGGCCGGCGAAGGGCGGCGCCGCAGTGCGGGCGCGGCGGCCGGCGGAGCTCCGTCGTCCCGCGCGCGGCGCGGGGCGGCCGGCAGAGCTTTTCCTTTCGACTCGCGTCGCATCCATGGCGTCGCGTCTCACGGAGAGAAGAGAAGGCCGGGAGGGAAGGCGGAAACAGGAGGGGAGGGAGGCGTATTTTATCCCATGGGATAGGCTAACTGAAAGGCCCTTGTTTGGTTTTGATAATTGAGTGACAACTTTAGGTGGACTAACATGTGTGATGATTGAGATACACAGGAGTTAGTTCACAAGCACATGTGTGTGAGCAACATAAGCCATGGTGGAGATGGTTTGGAGATGTTGTGAGGCTCAACACATGAGTTGATGAAGGAGCTCATTGCAAATGAGACATGACATGGAGTCATGTGACCAAGAGGTGAAGATCAAGATGAGGCTTGGCTTGATGGACCGGTTGCAAGTGTGAAGGGCAAGTTGAGGCCGCAAAAGCGAAGGACCATGCGATGGTGAAGCTTGGGCAAGACTTGGCGCCGATGGACCGACGCAATGGTGAAGAGCAAGTGAGGTCAAGATCGATGAACCAAGAGTGTCACATGATGATATGAAGTGGATCATATCATTTGATGATCGTGTCGTGCATGCGGTGCATTGGCACAATGGAGGATGACGGTGGAGATGGAAATGCGCAAGGCAAAGGTATAACCTAGGGCATTTCATTTCACCGGTCTAAAGGTTGAGTAGAGAAGTACTTGACCGGATTTAGGATAGATGGCCGTACTATCAAGAGGGGTAATCTTGTTTGCATATCGGTCATCTAGTGCCACTTGAGCGATCTAACATTGCGATGTGCTAGGATCGAGTGGCGTTGTGAGATGAAGAGAAAATCCTTTGAAAATGATTGTGAAAATGCTAACACACAAGCACATGGAGTTGTACACTTGGTGGTGTTGGCACATTTACAAAGGTGGCGTTTGTTCGCGCCGTGGTTTGTAGGGTTGAGTTGGGCTTGGGTCCTCTCTCCCTCCCGCCGAGCTTGCGAGGCGGGATTCGGCGCTTTCGGGAAAATTGGAGGCATATTTTCCATTGCGCCGGATGCAAATTGTTGTTGGAAACATACTATCCATGGTGATCAAGTTGGTATACTTGTTGGATAGCATGGTGGAGAAGATCGCGTTTTCGACGGGCTGTGAATCATGGATTCACAAGGCGCCGGACGCAGGCGCCGGACGCGCGGCCAGGCGGGCCGGACGCGTCCGACGCGTGCTGGAGTCAGCGTGGGCATGCTGGCGGGCGCGATGAGCGCCGGACGCGGGTGGCGCGTCCGGCGGTCCCGGACGCCGCCCGTAAACTTTTCGGGTCGGGCTCGGTCTCGCGCGGTTGGGTCGCCGGACGCACGGCGGACGCGGGCGCCGGACTCGGGCGGTGCACTGTTGAGCGTCCGGCGCGTGTTGCGCAGGAGTTCTTCGCGCGATCGGCTGCTAGCCGTTGGGGCTTTAACGGTCGGCTTTGAACGGACTGGACACGTGGAACGCGGAGGAGCGCCGGACGCGTCCGGCGGCTTGCTCCGGACGCGTCCGGCGAGTACTGCGGAGTTGCCCGAGGTGGCAACGGCTAGTTTGGCCCTTGGGGCTATAAATAGATGTCTTGGCCGGCTGTGGCCGGTTGCTGAGCACGCCCTGGCTATGTTGCCTTGTGTGGTGGTGCTTGGAAGCCCTCTAACTCACATATGCTTGGTAGTGACCATCCGATAGTGTGAGAAGAGCGATTCTAGTGCGAGTGCTTTGTGAGATTGCATTTGTGGCACTAGGTGGTTGTGTTGCAAGCCGGGAGAGCTTGTTACTCTTGGAGGTTGCCACCTCCTAGACGGCTTGGTGGCAAGAGGCTCCGTGGTAGCACGCGTGGAGATACGGTGCTCCGGAAAGAGATTGTGAGAGGTCGGTACTCACCTCGCGGGGATCGCGAAGAGTAGCCCTATTGGATTGCGCGTGTCATTGAGTTACCACCCTTGCGTGTGTGGGTTTGCTCGGTGCCTTGAGGGGCTCACTTGAGAGTGGTGTCTTGCGGTGCCTTGCGGGGCGTGCCTTGAGGGGCAAGTGACTTGAGGGTCACACCGAAGAACCATCTAGGTGAAAAGACCGGAGGAACCACCGAAGGTGTTGGTCGACACAACGGGACGTAGCTTGGGGGCAACCAAGTGAACCTGGTGAAAAATCGCCGAGTCATCTTGTGTCCACACTTCGCGGTGGTTTGCAATCTCTTTCACAAGCTTTGTATTTACTTTTCTTACATTCTTGTATAGCTTGTGTAGTTGCTCTTGTGGTTAGTTAGTTTGAGTAGCTTGTTAATCACCTTCTTGCTTGTGTAGCTAGAAGTAGAGTAAGTTGCCTTGCTTAGCTTGTGTAGTTAAGTAAGATTGAGCTCTTGGGTTTGGCTTGTGTAGCTTTGTCCATGAGCATCTAGTGAGCTTAGGTTGGCTTTGTGCTTTTGCTCATTAGAATTGTGTAGGTGCACACCCGGTTGCTAAAGTACTAGTTGCTTAGGTTTGTGTGACCTTGCAAGCTAGACTTGTTTAGTGTGCACTAGCTAGATTGGCACCTTGTCTTCTTGTTTAGGATCTTTTACAAGGTGCATCTAGAGACATAGATAGAGGGGTGAAAGTCTTGGTTAGGCCGATAGATTTAATTCCGCACTTATATCGGTTAGCCGGAGCGATTAGTTTTAAAAAGGACTATTCACCCCCTCTAGTCCGCCATCTCGACCTTACAAGTGGTATCGGAGCCGGGTCTCTCATTTAGTGGTCTTAACCGACCCGAGAGGATGGCGGATTATGGGCTAGATGTTGAGTGTCCACACATTTTTGATGGCACACACTTTGCACGGTGGAGAAATTGGATGTCATGCAATTTTAAGTTTATTTCTCCTCAAATGTGGTGGATTGTAGATGTGGGCTTCTCTTGTGCAATTGAAAGGAAAACTCAAGCACAAAAGAATTGCTTCACTCTCAATTGCCAAGCTACTAACATCTTCTATAGATCTTTGGATGATAGCATATTTGAGGAGATCATGGATTTTGAGTCCGCTCATGAGATTTGGGTATATCTCAATGAGAAGTATGGAGCGGCCTCCGATGTTGTTGATGAGGAGTCCATGTTGGTGGCACATGAGGTTGTTGAGCATGACCATAACAAGGTTGTGGAGGATTGCTCCACCTCATGGTCAAGTGAGGAAGATGATCGATCTACCTCAAGCTCACTTGACAAGATGGAGGATGATGCCTCAAGTGATGCAAGTAATGATTCTACCCCAAGCACACTTGATGGCGATGATGGTTCATGCTCCAATGATGATGCTACTACAAGCTCTCCGACATCATCATATTGCTTCATGTCACAAGGTGACACTAAGGTATCAAGTTGCAATGTGATTGATCATGCCTCTTATGATGAGCTTGTTAGTAGACTTGCTAGCATGACCATGTCTTTAGAAAATGAGAAAGCAAAAACAATGAATCTTGAAAGTGAAAATTCTTTTCTAAAGACAACATGTGAACAACAAAAGCATCTACTTTATGTTACTACTTGTTCACATGATGTGCTAAAATTGACTCATGAGCAACTTTGTGTTACTCATGAAAACTTGTTGAAAGATCATGCTTTTCTCACTAAGAAGTTTTCCTTTGAAGAAATTAAAACTAGTGAGAGCTCATCACTTGGGTTGAATGATCAATCACATATGACTAACCTTTGTGATGTAGGGAAGAAGCATGTATCCACCTCTCATAATGATTTACTTGATATGCCATGTTCTTCACATATAGATGCTTGTTCTACTTCTATGTCTTGTGAGACTAATCTTTTGAAGGAGAACAATAGACTCAAAAGCAAAGTGAAGAATTTGAACAACAAGCTAGAGAGGTGCTACAACTCTCAAGTCACCTTTGAACACATGTTGAAGAACAAGAGAAGATATGGTGACAAGAGTGGCCTTGGTTTCAACAAGGACAATGTTGGGGTGAGTGAAGTGCCAAACATCACACATTCTCAACTCTTGAAGAGCTACAAGAGATTTGACAACATGAATGGCATCCGCTACAACAACACCAACATTAAGGGAAAGAAATGGGGCAAGAGAAAGTATGAGAAAGAAATGAAGAAGCTAGAAGAAGAAAGGCTCTCTCATTTCATGTGCTTTCAATGCAATGAAATGGGACATCTAGCAAGAACTTGCCCAAACAAAGAGGAGTCTCAACCAAAGCCACAAGATGAGCAAGAAAAGAAACCCCAAGATCAAGTCAAGATCAATCATGAAGATATAATTGATGACTTGAAGATGAAGAAGAAAAAGAAAACAAGAAGGGGTGGAAGAGCAAGGCATCCAACTCCTATTCTAGATGCCAAGATGATGATGAGCAAGAATCAAGAGAAGAAAGATTTGGCTCACATCAAGTGCTTCAAGTGTGGAGAGATGGGACACTATGCCTCGGGGTGTCCTACCAAGCTTGAGAAGAAGGCTCAAGCAACTCAAAAGAGGCAAGGCAATGAAGAGCATCACATGAGCAATGAAGAAAAGGCTCAACTGAAAAGAAGATGTTATTCATGCCGGGAAAGGGGACACATGGCTTATTCATGTCTCCTAGGTAACACTTCTAAGCCTATTTCAATTGATGCAAATAATATGCTTAAGAAGGATGGTAATGGTACCTCTACGGTCTCTATTGCAAAACATCCCGCTATCCATACTAAGGCTTTGCCTAGGTATGTGGCTCCTAACTTGAGAGGACCCAAACATGTTTGGGTACCATCAAAAAGTGGATGATTGTGTAGGTACCATGGCATTGGAGACTTGATTCAATTGAGTTCATTTCATTCATCATTTGATTGAATCAAGTATTGAAGCTTAGTACTATTTCTTTCCCAATGCCAAGTCATGACTAGTGAAGTCCAATGTGCTACAACATACAAGTGCAATAATCAAGTTGTGGTAATCAATTGGTATTCGAAGGCTTGCAAATTATTTGAGTTGAAGCTTGCTAGGATGATCATGAGTTATCAAAGGTATATTCCTAGTTGATCTATTCATTTGGGTGCATATGAGTTGATTGAATTGGATATATGCATATGTTGCTTGCTATGAGATGATTGAATGGATTAATTGCTTAGTAGTCAAATTTGAATTAGTTTGGTTGGATATGTTCACAAGATGACTCTTAATAAGTGGTTTGAATGGATATATGTCTTGTGTTGGTATTCAAACAAGTTGATATCAAGTTTGATTCAATTTAAAGAAGCATAGCTCAATTGCTTAAATCTGTCCAAACTCTGAAATCTGAGCTGGCTGTGGTCAAATCTGAGTTTGATAGATCAAATCTTATTGGATTGGCTTGAAATTTGGTATGCATGCTCGACACTTTTGGTATAATATGCTGTACAAATTTCATGAAGATTGGATAAGAATTGCTTCAGTTTTGAAGTATATCTTGTCAGCTATAGTGCATCAGTTTTCAGCATGCAACAGTAAGTGAAGATGTGAAATCTGGCAGCAATCTAAAAGGCCAATGAAGCTCAAATTTTTATAGCTGCTGGTATACTCAATGTTGCACATCTCCACCAAATTTCATGGCATTTGGAGCTGTACATTGTGAGATATGAATTATTCTTTGAAGAGTACAGAATCTGCCAGAAAAGTGACTATCATTGGTTATATCAAGAGTCACTCAAATTGAAAGGTCCTCAAGTTGGTTTCATGTTTACAAGTGGTTGAGGAACCTAAGTTTGGTTTTGAATTGGTCTAGAAGCATGAAGAATAATGAGTACAAGGTCATTTGATTGTGAAGTGTATTTGTTACACAGTTGGGTACTCAAATCGAAGATCAAGATCAAACTCAAGATGAAGATGAAGTTTAAGTTCTAGTGACAAAGTGAAGATCATTTGGTAGAAAGAAAAGAACTTAAACAAGAAAGAAAAGGACTTAAGGAAGATTTCAAGTGATTCATCATATCAAGTCCAAAGGATCAATCAAAGAAAGGCAATTCAAGTGAGTGTCAAGGATAGTTCTTGGTGATCCAAGAGATATTGGAGATGCTCGGTTGAAGCAATCAAAAGGGTTGATAAAGTAAGCAAGCAACACCCAAGATAGAGAGCAATACATGACAAGTCAAGAAATAATACAAGTGGTGCACAAGTGGTACCCCTTCAAGTGGTATTCTCTCATGCAAGCGAGAGTCAAGAAAAGAAGCAAGCCAACCACAACAAGAAAGTGCACTTGATCATAAGTGGTTATCATTTCACATGGATGAAGCATAATGTTCAATCATGGTATCTTTTGGCTTCATCAAGCTTATAAATGGACTTCACATTGCTATTGGAGGAATGTATTGGAATCTAGATGACTATACTCTTCCCCAACATAGCAAAGGTATCATTGTAATGTGCATGATCATTTCATCCCTTACTAGTATGCGGTTAGTGCATATAGTACATGCTTATTAGGATCATGCATAACAATGAAATGTTTTAAATTCATGGTCTACCACTATTGCTTGAATGTTTGATTTATCTAGTGGTATGAGTATGAGTTTGTTCATGAGCTAGTGAACCCAAGTACTTGATCTAGTTTGAATTGCATATAAGTTTCAAGTACAACATTGGCAAGATATCCCTTCTAGTGAGGTGTGAAGAAGCTTGTCATTGGTTCAAATTGGACTTGAATGCTTATAAGTGATTCATATTAGCTCAAGTCTAAGAGAAAGAAGCTCTTGGAAACAATCTAGTTCAAGAATTGGTTATTCATGACAAATCCAACAAGTGGTTACCATAATGCTAGTTCTTGCAAGAAATGTCTAGTTTATCACTATCTTTACAAGTGGTGTTCCTACAAGTGGTATGGTACACATGGTCTTCATTCAAGTGATATCTAGTACATCAAGATGATGGTTCCACAAGTGATCCTCAACTTTAAGTGATCAATTCAAATCAAGAGAAGCTACCCTCACCGACAAGAAGGTGTCTATGGATTGGTTTGACCCATGCTTTGTCATAGGGGGAGGAGCCCCACTTCATCGGTATTAGAGACAAAGAAACTTCAAGTGACCTACATGTAGTATCTTTGGTGCTATGACAAAGGGGAAGTGCCCAATGCATAGTTACAAGTGGATTCCTTGCAACTACATGTGGATTTTACAAGTGGTGTCATTCCAACATATGGTGTTGTCCATCAAAAATGAAGATTCAAGACTCAACCATCCAACCCTTTGCATCAAGAGAATTTTCTTATAAGTGGTATCTTACATGTGGCATCTTCAAGTGGTATTGCTACATCCCTTTATGGTTATTGATGACAAAGGGGAGAAATATGGAACAAAGATATGAGTGGAACGAAGATCTATGCAAGAGATCTATGCAAGAAGCATACAAAGGGAGTAGAAGATGGATATGGACCAAGAGGGAGCAACATTGAAAAATGGAGGAGGATCAAAATCTATGCAAGAGATCTATGCAAGAAGCATACAAAGGGAGTAGAAGATGGATATGGACCGAGAGGGAGCAACATTGAAAATGGAGGAGGATCAAAAATTCTTGGACAAGAGGAACACACAAGTAGGGGGAGCAAGCTCATGAACTTGATTGATTGCATTTGAGATGTGCATATTCATGTGCTTGCTTGCATTTGCATAAGTTCTTATATTTCAATATGCAATGCTTGTGTGGTAAATGCTAGTTATAGAACTTGATTGATGATTTGAAAAACTAGCATGTATAGGATGGTTTAGCTAGTCATATGTGCTTTACAAGTAGTTCTAGAACCTTGCTTATAATGTTGATCTCATGAGGTATCTAGTGTTGTGTTTCATATGATTTCTAGCTAACCATGATGCTAAGGATGAACTTCAAACGGTGCAACTCCGATTGGTATCACGCTTCAAAGGTTTATCCTATATACCTTAGCATCACTTAGTAGTGCTAACTCTCCCAAAATTTTCATATTTATGCATGTGTGCAAGCTTGAAACCAAACCATTTGAGCACACATGTAGGGGGAGCTATCACTACCAAGTTGACTTTGTGGTACTTATCCAAATCATAACATTGAGCTTAAATGTTGGATAAGTGACATAAAGTCCAAATATTCTTAAATTCCATATCTTTGTAGAGTTGTCATCAATTACCAAAAAGGGGAGATTGAAAGGCCCTTGTTTGGTTTTGATAATTGAGTGACAACTTTAGGTGGACTAACATGTGTGATGATTGAGATACACAGGAGTTAGTTCACAAGCACATGTGTGTGAGCAACATAAGCCATGGTGGAGATGGTTTGGAGATGTTGTGAGGCTCAACACATGAGTTGATGAAGGAGCTCATTGCAAATGAGACATGACATGGAGTCATGTGACCAAGAGGTGAAGATCAAGATGAGGCTTGGCTTGATGGACCGGTTGCAAGTGTGAAGGGCAAGTTGAGGCTGCAAAGCGAAGGACCATGCGATGGTGAAGCTTGGGCAAGACTTGGCGCCGATGGACCGACGCAATGGTGAAGAGCAAGTGAGGTCAAGATCGATGAACCAAGAGTGTCACATGATGATATGAAGTGGATCATATCATTTGATGATCGTGTCGTGCATGCGGTGCATTGGCACAATGGAGGATGACGGTGGAGATGGAAATGCGCAAGGCAAAGGTATAACCTAGGGCATTTCATTTCACCGGTCTAAAGGTTGAGTAGAGAAGTACTTGACCGGATTTAGGATAGATGGCCGTACTATCAAGAGGGGTAATCTTGTTTGCATATCGGTCATCTAGTGCCACTTGAGCGATCTAACATTGCGATGTGCTAGGATCGAGTGGCGTTGTGAGATGAAGAGAAAATCCTTTGAAAATGATTGTGAAAATGCTAACACACAAGCACATGGAGTTGTACACTTGGTGGTGTTGGCACATTTACAAAGGTGGCGTTTGTTCGTATTTGTGGTTTGTAGGGTTGAGTTGGGCTTGGGTCCTCTCTCCTCCCGCCGAGCTTGCGAGGCGGGATTCGGCGCTTTCGGGAAAATTGGAGGCATATTTTCCATTGCGCCGGATGCAAATTGTTGTTGGAAACATACTATCCATGGTGATCAAGTTGGTATACTTGTTGGATAGCATGGTGGAGAAGATCGCGACGGGTCGTGAATCATGGATTCACAAGGCGCCGGACGGCGCCGGACGCGCGACGGGCGGGCCGGACGCGTCCGACGCGTCGGAGTCAGCGTGGGCATCCGCGGGCGCAGTGAGCGCCGGACGCGGCGGGCGCGGTCCGGCGGTCCCGGACGCCGACCGAAACTTTCGGTCGGGCTCGGTCTCGCGCGGTTGGGTCGCCGGACGCACGGCGGACGCGGCGCCGGACTCGGGCGGTGCACGTTGAGCGTCGCGCGTGTTGCGCAGAGTTCTTCGCGCGATGGCCGCTAGCCGTTGGGGCTTTAACGGTCGGCTTTGAACGGACTGGACACGTGGAACGCGGAGGGAGGCCGGACGCGTCCGGCGCTTGCTCCGGACGCGTCCGGCGAGTTCGCGGAGTTGCCCGAGGTGGCAACGGCTAGTTTGGCCCTTGGGGCTATAAATAGATGTCTTGGCCGGGCTGTGGCCGGTTGCCGAGCACGCCCGGCTATGTTGCCTTGTGTGGTGGTGCTTGGAAGCCCTCTAACTCACATATGCTTGGTAGTGACCATCCGATAGTGTGAGAAGAGCGATTCTAGTGCGAGTGCTTTGTGAGATTGCATTTGTGGCACTAGGTGGTTGTGTTGCAAGCGGAGAGCTTGTTACTCTTGGAGGTTGCCACCTCCTAGACGGCTTGGTGGCAAGAGGCTCCGTGGTAGCACGCGTGGAGATACGGTGCTCCGGAAAAGAGATTGTGAGAGGTCGGTACTCACCTCGCGGGGATCGCGAAGAGTAGCCCTATTGGATTGCGCGTGTCATTGAGTTACCACCCTTGCGTGTGTGGGTTTGCTCGGTGCCTTGAGGGGCTCACTTGAGAGTGGTGTCTTGCGGTGCCTTGCGGGCGTGCCTTGAGGGGCAAGTGACTTGAGGGTCACACCGAAGAACCATCTAGGTGAAAAGACCGGAGGAACCACCGAAGGTGTTGGTCGACACAACGGGACGTAGCTTGGGGGCAACCAAGTGAACCTCGGTGAAAAATCGCCGAGTCATCTTGTGTCCACACTTCGCGGTGGTTTGCAATCTCTTTCACAAGCTTTGTATTTACTTTTCTTACATTCTTGTATAGCTTGTGTAGTTGCTCTTGTGGTTAGTTAGTTTGAGTAGCTTGTTAATCACCTTCTTGCTTGTGTAGCTAGAAGTAGAGTAAGTTGCCTTGCTTAGCTTGTGTAGTTAAGTAAGATTGAGCTCTTGGGTTTGGCTTGTGTAGCTTTGTCCATGAGCATCTAGTGAGCTTAGGTTGGCTTTGTGCTTTTGCTCATTAGAATTGTGTAGGTGCACACCGGTTGCTAAAGTACTAGTTGCTTAGGTTTGTGTGACCTTGCAAGCTAGACTTGTTTAGTGTGCACTAGCTAGATTGGCACCTTGTCTTCTTGTTTAGGATCTTTTACAAGGTGCATCTAGAGACATAGATAGAGGGGTGAAAGTCTTGGTTAGGCCGATAGATTTAATTCCGCACTTATATCGGTTAGCCAGAGCGATTAGTTTTAAAAAGGACTATTCACCCCCCTCTAGTCCGCCATCTCGACCTTACACTAACAGGCGGGCCCAGCCACGTGGGAAGGCCATCGTGGCAGCGGGTGGCCACGCGGGCATGCCATGTAGGCGAAACTGCCCAGCAAAACCGCTTAGGGGGTAATTTAGACCGATCACCAAACTTTAAAGTGCTCATTAAACGGTTTTGTAGTTCGTGGGGTGATGCTGACTCGGACCATAGTTCAGGGGGGTATTTAGACTTTTTCCTATTGGTTTAGGAGGTGAGTGACCTAATTGACGTACCAGTAATGTCCCAAGT
Organism: Themeda triandra; assembly: GCA_018135685.1. Classification (NCBI taxonomy): domain Eukaryota; kingdom Viridiplantae; phylum Streptophyta; class Magnoliopsida; order Poales; family Poaceae; genus Themeda; species Themeda triandra. The sequence goes on from JAENPR010000018.1 coordinate 178,430, forward strand.
GGAGAACCCCATGCTGTCACAACTACTAGATGAGGTACAAGTAGTGTTCATTTCAATTCTAGCAACAACCATTTATTACTTGCATATTACAAAACTAATATAACCAATTATATTCAGGCTTCACTGAACATAAGGCACATTCCATCTACTCAACCATTGCCAGACTCTACCTACATCATTTCCAACCTCCCACCAGCAAGGCATACTCCACTTACAACAGCGACAAAGACTGGAAGGACCTCAAGGACCAAAAATGTGAAGAACAAGAGTGCTGCCCCTAGTAAGAAGATAGGTAAGGCCAAGAGAGGTCAATCTGGACCGTAGGATAGCCCAGATAACACATTAGATAGTCTTTTGTGCAGGAAATATAGTTGCCTTTTGTGCAGCAGCTATACGTTGCCTTTTGTGCAGCAACTATGGTTGCCTTTTATGCAGTGATCTCATATAGGTATAGATCATTTGCAGCAACTTGCTATTTTCTTAGCATATGCAATGGAAGCAACTTCCAGTTTGGTGATGACTAGTTTGTTAATGACATCTTGGCTGTAATGACAATAACTATGGTGGTGAATGATTTCTTAGTTAATATATGTCTATATATATAACTGTGCATGGATGGATGGTTCGGCTGGTGTGTTCTCTTCACATATCAAATAGAACCTGTGAATGGTGGTTTGGCTGGGGGGTTTTTGGCAAAATGGGCGTCTAGGTGGCTTGTCCATGTATGCTGAAGTACCTATTTGAGACCCTCACAATAGTTGAAGTACCTAGATGGTTGATTTTTGAGTTGGAGTACCCATTTGAGACCCCAACAATAGTTTAAATACTTGTGGTGCATTTTACTCATTCAAGTTATATCAAAACTACTACTACGGAGGGAGTATGTTGAAATGTATGTTATCTAGCTATGTATGTCACAATACCACTCCAGAATCCTTAATAATCACATCTCTACTGTTGAGTGAACCAGACACCACCCAGTGACAGTTACCCCCTCATTATGAATTGCAACCTTGCCAATGCAGCAGGATTCAGAAAACAAAAACACTGTTCTAAACGTGGCTGCTAGATCCTTAGGAGAATGACACTCCAAACACCGCCAAAATTCAGTGATAGAACGGCGACAGGGTGGAGAGGCTAGTCTGCCAAGAGAGAAGACACAGAACCGTGAGAGAGGCGAGTAGTCGGTTACCTTCTTGATGGACGGATCGAGCCACTCGTACCAGCGGGCCTTGCACTGCTTGGCGGACTTGCGGACGAGCAGCGACGAGATGCGCGCCCACTGGTTCTTGCCGTACTTCATCACGGCCGCCTTGAGGATCTCGTCCTCCGTGTTCTTCCACACGCCTCCCTTGATCATGATCCTCATCGTGCCCCACTCCGACCTGACTCGCCTCCTCCGCTAGTTTCTCCCTCCCCCGGTAAGGGGAGGGGAGGGGTAATCTCTTTCCGGGTTCCTCCACCGCTCGCCCCCGCTGCGGGAGCTCCGGCGACGCCTACGGCCCCACCCGGAGCGGCGGACCTCCGGTGGGACGGTGACTGGGGTTTAGGGTTCGGTGACGGTAAGCGGCGGCTCGGCGGCGTTCGCGCGCGGCGAGGAGGTCCGGGTGGAGCGGTTTGGTTTAGCTGAAGTGGGCTCAATTTGCGCTGGTTCATCTCTGGACAGCCCAACAGGCCCAACAAAGCCCGTCTTAGCAGGAGTAGGATCTCTGCCAGGTGGGGACCGCGCTGGCATCACGTGCCATCAGGCCGCCAAATTTGGGCCCCGAGGAGCCCGCGCCGCCGCTGGCCGGCCGCAACGGTCGGAACGGCCTCCCTTACTAAGGCCGGCCGCGCGGCGCGGCATGGGAGGCCATCCTCTCCGACCACCCCGCCGCCCCGCCCCTCGAGCCGCGCGCCCGCTCACGCACGCCCTCGCTCTCACCGACGCGGCGCCCCCCTCCCCCACGCTGGCCGCGGCCGCGATGGGGTGCGCGGCGTCGACCGCCGACGGGGCCGAGCGCCGGCGGGGAGGGTGGGCGCGGGGGCACAGCGAGGCGTCCACCTCGGGTCTGCTGGCGCCGCCGGCGCCGCAGCAGGGGCAGGAGGCGGAGTCGTCGTGCGGGTCCGGGGGCAGGAGGCGAGGGTGCAAGGTGGCGCCGGAGCCCGGGGAGCTGGAGGAGGGGACCGCCGCGCTCCCGCCAATGTCGGGCCCGGGCTCGCCGAGCTTCCGGTACTACTGCCAGAAGAATACGGCTGCCGTCGACAGGATCGTGGCCGACGCCGACAACAGCGACGGCTCCGTCAGGATCAAAGGTAGCTCTCCCCCTCCTTCCTGTCGTCTCGTCTTGTGAGCTCCATTTGACGCTGACACTTCTCGAACCATCCTTGTCTCCTCCTCTGCAGCGACGGCGCGTCAGCTGAGCAATAGGAGCGAAATCTCGGCGACCAAGCCGCACGACTGCAACGAGGTACATGATCCTCATATCATATCCTTCATGGAATCATGCATGAGCTCTGCTAAGTCCTAATGAGATCTGAACATTAAGCATCACTTATGCTTATGCAACATGCAGCTCTCCAAATGACATCTGAACATTAAGCATTGCTTGTGCTTATGCACTTGCAGCTGTGGTACATCTGCTTGTGCTAATTGCTGATAAATAAATTAATTAATATGCAGGTTTGCCAACCTAAAGAGGGAAACAAATGGCTTAGGTTCAGTGGCTTGTCGGCCGTCGCTGCCGCTTGGCACAACTTGTTCGGCCGACAAAGAAGCAAACCTTCGCCGCCTCCTGCTGCCGCTTCAGCTGCAAGCTCTGAACCCTGATCAGGCAGCGCTGTATGGATCTTCTACATTTTTACAACGTCTCAGCTTGTAAGAAAAAAACACACGCATGGCTCATTCAGTCATCGTTTATGATGTGTCGATGCTATCTTTGCATCATTTCCTGTTATTTTTCAACCTTGGTTAGTTGTCGTAAGCTAACCCCATTTGAGTGTAAATGGTGCAAGGAGCATCAGTTCTGGACTGCTCCTGCTGTAGAGAAAATACAAATTAGTGTTGGGAAAGGAGGGCAATCTGGAAATCCATCCGAGCTTTGCGTAATTTGGGTATCTGTACTTTTGAATTCTGCGTGCTCATGTAGCAGATGTTTGCGTAAAATTAAGATCATGTGCAAGTGTTTTAGCAATCCCCTTGACCCCTTCCTTTTCTTTTCCCTCTGACTTTGATGCAGAGGTTAAAGATACAGATTGGCAAGGGTATTCTCAGATCTTGCTTTGTGTTGCAGATGAAACTCTGTGATCCATTATACAGAACAAATGCATTATACACAACTCTAGTTTATAGTACTATCTAACTATACAGGTAAAACCTATCAGTTGTGGTTGAAATTCACCGGCTACTAACTAGCATCTATAAAAAGGTAAAGGGCAAAAAATAGTAACATGACTAGGTTGTCACTTGATTGCACCTACTGCATTTCTTCCTTTGCTTCTGAATTGCTCCCTGTTCTTTCTTCTCACTTCCATTGGCTGCCCAAAGGAATAAGGCCGGAATGCACCAATGAGAACGTTGGAAGGCGCCATGTTGAGGCTTGGCTTTGCCTTGTGCATGCCCTTCTTTGGGCTATTCAGGTAAGATTTCACGTGACCAAATATTAGGCTTGGCATTTTCTTTAGCTCAACTACCGACGACGAGAAGAATTCTTCTGGGGCTCCATCAGCCAATGAATCTAAACTATAACCAATGGATGCATCCAAATGAGGCGGAGGAAATCTCTCAAGTTTGGTTGTACTTGTGCTTGTCACCAACCTTGGTACCTGAAGATTAAATTAACACATTTCAATATTTATTTATGTTTTCTGTGCATAGTTGCTTGAATGTAGCTTTTGATAATATTGATGCAAACATTGCCAAAGGTGGTAGAAATTTAAGCATGATGATGTTGAAGTTTGAATAAAATTCTTGCAGAGGAAAAGGGGGAAATTTAAGTACCTTTAGATTTGATTGCGGCTTATTATTGGCATCTGGAGTAAAAACTCTGCGCCCAGGATTTTGTGATGCATGCTGTCGGTTTCTGTGACGTTCTACTGACCCATTAACCCTCGACTTCCTGAAAAATAACCACTCGTTGAAGCTTTCCATGAACAAGAGAAAATAGCTGCAATAAGTTCAAAGAGTGGCACCAAACCTTTTATGCTTCTCATACTTCAACTTCACATCTCTTTCTTTGCATGGTGGATAGCGTGGAAGGCTTGATGGTTCACAGGCATACGGTTCTGTCCTGAAGAACTGAATCCACAGAAAATAACAACTTGATAAGCACACCTGAACAAAGGACCACTTATTTGTTTCCAATAAAACACTTCTCTCAAAGATAAACGAATGCAAATTACCCTAATCCGTGCACCATTATCAGATGCAGGTTATTCTTTTGCATAATGTCTGGCCAAAATTTATGTTTTTTTTGTATTGATGCAGCAGTTCATTTTAGATGCCTTGAGGGTGCTAGAGTAGTATTAACCTCACTGTTCAGAGCATCAGTTGCAGTGCCTCTCATATCTGGGTCAATCGATAGGAGAGTCTCGAGAAGTGACAGGGTAGATGGTGGCACATCTTTAAATTTTTCAGCTAGGCACCGTTGATATGGTCTGAATGTAGGATGTGGGAACTTCATTTTCTCCCAGTAATCATCTGATGGAGTACCACATAACTTGAAAACCTTGTGCAATTGTTCCACCTAGACAAACCACTTGTTAATAGACAAAACAAATGAACCCAGCATATCCAATACACATTTCAGCTAGACCAAACCAAGTACCTCTGTTCTTCCAGGGAATATCGGCTCGCCAAGAAGCAGTTCTGCCAATATGCAACCCACACTCCAAAGATCAACACCAACACCATAGTGAGTTGCTCCTAACAAGAGTTCAGGTGGACGATACCAAAGCGTAATCACTTGGCTAGTCATGGGCCGCACGTTCTCAGGATCATAAGAGGTGGCGAGTCCAAAGTCAGCTATTTTAAGAATTCCATCGCTGCTGACAAGTAAGTTCGAGGTCTTGATGTCACGGTGCAGAACACCATTGTTATGACAGTGTTCAATCCCGGAAAGCAACTGCTTCATGTAGCACTTCACCTGCAAACGAAGAAATAGACTTCATGAGTACAAACATGTGATTAAAAAATAAGGCATACATTTGTCAGTAACTATATAGCTGGAAACATCTCATAGCTGGACCCTTCTTTTCAGAAAAAAGAAAGTAATTGAGAACCTTTCACAATTTCAAATGCCAGTGTGTCGATTTTTACTGAACCAGGTTGGCCCATTTCCATTTATACAGGATAAACAGATTCAGAGACAAATTCCAGTCAGTTAACTGCAGCCAATGTTGACGGTTGAAATGACTGTAATCCGTTGAAGGGATTTCCTGGAAGCAGTTTGCGCACAAAAAACACACGGCACCTGTCTCTGTCAATTGGACTCAAGCCAGTGTTCAAACCTAGGAATACTCTGCTTCGCTTAGTCTAACAGATTTACTAGTCCACATCATTATAGTGTACCAGTCTGATGGATTTGTTTGCATCTTGCAAGACGGCTAAAGCAGAATTCCACTGCTAATAATCAGTCAATGATACTTCTTCTAGAACCAATGAAAGAAGTTACATCAATTACACAGCATTCGGTCTCCCAAATAGAAGACTTGTCTGAAAAAAATATATTATTCAGACAGCGCTAGAGATGTCTCAGTTTCACCTCTTTTTTTCCTCCAACACCTGGGAGCTGCTTTGTGTACCCTCTTATATTCAAGAGGGGTCAAATGAAGTTCAGAATGGCGCATGTTAGGCCATTAGTAAATAGTAACTTTACGTAGTTCACAGCATATGCAATTTAGTTTCAGTAAAGAAACTCCATGTGCAATTAGAGTCCATTCTTTTGCTGAAGTTGAATTGACAAGCACAGTAGTCCTGACCGCACTATCCTAAGCAGTAAGTAATCCAACTGCAAGATGCCAAATTTTCATTCCGTGTTAAGTTTCCTAATCACAGATTACCAGGAAATCAAAAGATTGGTTAAACTCTCCACATCACCAATCAGAAGTGTACAATTCGGTAGCCAAGTTACCAATCTTATCATGCATCACCATTCACCAATGATTGTAGTTCCTACTGCTTGTTTCACAAAGTGACCAGACTGTTATAATTGAGCTCTGGAACACAGTGGACAGTGATCATACCTGAGGCAAGGACAAGCGGCGGCCGGAGGCGGTTGCGCAGGCGGTGAGGCCGGTGAGATCATGCTCCATGTACTCGAAGACGAGGTAGAGGGACGGCGCCGTGTTGAGGCGGGAGGTGACGAGGCCGTTGAGGCGGACGATGTTGGGGTGGTCGCCGAGGCGGCGGAGCAGGGCGATCTCCCGCGCCATGAAGCGCGCGCTCTCGGCCTCGCCGACGCCATCCACCCGCACCTTCTTCAGCGCCACCACGCGGCCGCTCTCCACCTCGATCGCCTTGTACACGTTGCTGTACGTGCCCGAACCAATCTGCACGCATACAGTATAGTAGCAAAACAAAGATCGTAAATGATAATACTTTGTTTTAAAAAAAAATCGTCCAATTGGGCAGGCAAGCAATGGGATTTAGTTGATTTCTTTCTGTTCATTCACTGATCCGATCCATTGACTTGGTTCTTATAAAAATGCTAAAAGGAAAAGAAAATCCACAACAACTTGTTTCTTTGAAAAGACCAGAGAAGATGTTAACAGTAGCAGGTACTCCAATTGAATACGAACGCATGCAAGTTGACTTTTCCGTTCGTCCTTACGGATTACGAATTCTTGTGACACGGACAACATATAAAGTATGAACATAAATGATGCAGCCGGGCTTTTAAATGATGCAAGTTCATCTCTGCTTTTTTAAGCACCGCTTCTAGGAATTCAAAGCTAGCTTGTTTATGTGCTGAGATCATCATTTGCATTATTTTCTCTCTTATAGATGCTTGCTTACGACTCACAGTAACAGGACATAATCACATAAAAGAATCGAAATCGATTGTTCTGTTCAACTTAGAGCAAGGAAAATGAAGGGGTCCCTTTTTTCCCAGCGGGTGCGAGTACTGAGTAGGTGATATGTGACGCTAACAACTCAAGTACGACAACCACAAAAAGCAAGAACTGAAATTACTCGCCGAATTCGGCAACCCACGATCGCGTACGACAAGCACGAACGAACAAAGAAATCGGAGCAGCGGAGAAGAAAGGCAAGCTGAAATCTTTCCCCCAACAACCCCGGGTTCTAATTCCAATGAAAACGCAAGCTTTTCCAGTAACAATTGACTAATACTGTTGCTGCTACCAAGGAAACAAACAAGCAATCAAGCAAGCACGAGCGCGCCGCGCGCGGGGGGGAAGGAAAGGATCGCCGGCCTCACCTTCTCGAGCTTCTGGAAGGCGTCGGCGCCGCGTGGCGCCCAGCCTTGGAGCGCGTCGCCGGCGGCCTCGGAGAGCCAGAGCGGCCACCCGGACGCGTCCTTCTTCACCGCCGCGATGTGCTCCGGCTGCGGCGCCTGCAGCTGCACCTCCTGATTGTCCTTGCCGTCGCCGCCGGCGGTCGGGAAGAAGAGGGAGGACCCGGGCGCGCAGGCGAGCTTACCGAGGATGCAGCCCATCGCGGGGCCGCGTCATGTGCCGCGGGCAAGCGCGGCCGGTCGCACCACGGCGGCGGTTGCTGGGAAACGTAGGGAGGACGCGGGAAGGTTGAGGGAGAGAGCGAAATGGGAGACCGGCTCAAGTCTCTGCTGCGTGCTGTGCTTTTGTGACGACGGTTTGGCACTCTGCTGGTTTTGGTTTTTTTTTTTTTTTTTTTTTTTTGACTACCTGGCAGAAAATTACAGCGCCTTTTTTTATTTAATTTCAAATTTCAAATTACGCAGACACCACGGACGTCCAATCACCTACGTGAACCCTTCGAAGGTTTACGGTGAAAAAGAAAGCTGGTAAATGAGCCATATCATTTTATTTTATTCTATTTACTAAATGTTATTTCTTTAATTAAAATATAAGATGTTTTAGCTTTTCTAGATACAATAGCTTTTGTTGCGCATCTAGATAAACACTATATCTAGATACATAATAAAAATAATGTATCTATCTAAGAAAACTAAAACATCTTATATTTTAAAATAGAAATAGTAGAGTTTAAAACTTTGTCCTGCAGAAAAAATTAAATAACGTTCAAGTTAGACCTCCTTCCTATCAAGGAAATCCTTAACAAGGAAATGGTCAACTGATTTCAAGATTCCATAATAGGCGTGTGCCCAGAAATGTAAAACAATGGTCACCTGCTAGCTCTCCATTTCGGAAGCTATTCTTTTTAAAATAATTTTGGAAGCTAAACTTAAATACATATTTCAATGGATATGAAATCATGAATGATTGTGCTTATCTTTTGCTACCTGATTTTATTCCCATCTATGATTGTTAAAAATATTATAACAAATGTTGACCAAGTGTGGAGTATGATGTTTTTTTTTGGCGTACATCCTTACACAATCTTAAATATTCCTCCCGTTTCAAATTATAAGTCGCTTTAACTTTTTTTATATATCCATTTCACACTTTTCATCTGGATCTTACATTGTACGTATGTCTAGATACATAGTAAAATGAATATACCAAAAAAGTCAAAGTGACTTACAATTTAGAACGGAGGTAGTAAAACCTTATACACAATCATATGAAATGACATGAGTATTCTTGCAAGGACTAACATGATATAAAACTGCCTTCTAGAGTTAAATCATGTGGTATTCCCAATAATTAGGATTTGAAGTTTAAAAAGTAGAGTTGATAGATTAGGGGAGTCCCAACTGCCCAATCCGTTTGACAAGAAAAAAGGTTCCCGGGAATTAAGGGGTTCACACTTGACACGCAAAAATCAAAATGTTCCTTTTACACCTTGAACAAAAATAATATTTCAGTTCATACTACTAGTAACTGGTAGCGTAAATTCACTTGATTTCTCATCTACATGAAGTCATGAACTCGCAGGTTCAGGACATTTTCTTTGCTATATACTCCCTCCGTTCCATAAAACATGCAACTATGGATTGCGTGCCAGATAAAGTAGCTCACGTTTGACCAAGTTTCTAGCGAATAATATTCATATTTACAGCTCCAAATTAATTTATTATAAAAATATATTTCGTATATAATCTAATGATATTTATTTAATATTTTAATTATTTATAGTTTTTTATCTATAATTGGTCAAACTTGGTGGACTTAAACAGGGTACTGTGCTAGAATTGCATGTTTACTGAGGACACACTCTCCCTGCCATTACCACGTACCAGAAACAGTTTCCGATTAGTAGCTGCTACTTTTTGTTATGAACACCTGGATTGATTCTGGATCCGGATTTCCACGCATGCGCTATGGACCTGGACCTGCTGCATGCATGCACTGCACAGTAGCTATCAGAGAGTACAGTAGTAAGAAACAAAGGCAATTTTGCAGAGTGGACATTCTTTGCAGAAACTTGTTTCTCCTTTGAGTAATTCTTTTGCAGCCTTCTCCCTCTCTTTCTTTCCTGAAACGATGGCCATTTTTCCCGATCCCTGAACCCTGATGGGTCGGAATCGCCGAGCACAGATCTCGGGGCCTGCACTTGTGTTTGTAGTCAGTGTCATCAGCTACTACCAGGCAGCGGCCAGCTGCCATGGCTTGAGCTTGAACAGAAGTGCAGAGCAGCATGACAGTAACATCACAGTGCAGAGTAGTGTAGTGTAGCCAGCTACAAGCCGAGCCGGCCTGAGCAGGCCGCCAAACTTGAGGTCACAGCTGGTCAGAGTTAGTTGCAATGCATTACCGGACGAACAACGACTTACGACTCGATCAGGAACCAAAACCAGCGGCAGTTGCTTGCTGTTGGTGGTGATAAACTGATAACACACCACAAGGTGGCAATCGATCATTATTGGGTCACACTGTATGTGGTGATAGTGCACTGCTAGTGCTCTTCTCACTCACTCACCAACCAGCAGGCACGCCAAATCATTCCACAAGCGAAATTAATCAGCTTCCATGTTGGGGTCTGCGTAGGTCTTAACTCTTAACCGCCGCCGGTCTCTCCTTGTGTCGGTTTGGCTTGGCTGAAAGACTGAAACAACTGAAGTACTGAACAATATTCAGTCAGGCAGGCACTGAAGGCCTGATGCTATCCACGGCCTCTCATTCGATCTCACTCGCGTGCTAACTGTCCAAAGAGTACACCTGCAACTTCATGTCTCGATTGGTGGAGCCGGTGAAGTGTTTCAGCCTGCACTGCAATAAGGATTAAGGAGCCAGAGCTGATTGAAACCGTTTCTCTCAGATGACCTTCCTGAAAACAGTTTAGACGCCTGTAGGCTGTAGACCATATCTAGCCGGTTAGGTTGTTAACGAGTTGCCGTCTATCAGTTTAGACGTCTACATGTCTAGCCCAACTGGAGCTTACCGGCGAACAGTTGAACAACATTGATCCATCCATATCCATGCATAGCCGGCCTCTCGATGGAGCAAATTGTTGACGAGGAAAAAAAAAAGGGGGAGGCAGAGAGCTGGATGCAGGTAGCTAGTTTAGATGCAGAGCATGTGGTGGATAGCAACATCATCAACGCTGGTAAAGGCTGTTAGTTAAGGAGTTGCCATCCGCGTGCATCCGTTCCACGGCACCGTTACTTGCAACAACAGCCACCAACAACTAGGCGCCACCTGTGTTCTGCAGCGACGACAACTAGCAGCAGAGTAGCAGCAGCAGTTACTCCCTGACAGCAAGACAAAACAACCCTGAGAGAGTACTACTGATCGTCTATAGAGAACGAACGAGGGCTGTCAAATCGTAATGGTTACAGCGATGTTTTTGGTCCAACGTATGAGAAGTCAATTCCCTATGGATTACTGTACATACTATGACTAAGGGCATTTCACCAAGATATAAAAACTCTAAGCAGTCATATTCCATTCTCACTCAGAAGGAGACCTGATCAGAGGCTGAGCCCCAGAGGTGAGGCAGACAGGCATGTCACATGTGGCCATCTTATAGATTGCTTAAAGTAAAAAAAACGAGTTTTTGGATGTAGGTCATGTTTTTTGTTTGAAACGAGATATAAGTCATGTTTGATTGACCAATAAACTGCTCTCCATTTAAAACAGCTCCAGCTGATCTAAACAACTTATTTTACACTCGAGCTTATAGCTCATTTTATAGTAGAAAGCAGTCAAAAGTTGAGGGATATGCATGTCACCAACCCTAACCGCGTAGAGCAACTGTTTGCATCGGAGCTTCAACTAACCTAACCAAAATGCATGTGAATCACGTATGTAAACACGCAGCAGAGAGGAGACAAAAGCGTGCATACTACATGCATGCCCCTACTGTCCTACAGAGTACTCTGCTGTTCTCTGGAAACACAAGAACACGCGCACGGGAAAAATCTCCATCGTCTGAGCCGGTTGTCTGATGACCGTGACGTTTCGTCACGGCGCGAGGAAAAATGTGACCATCGCGCGCCATGCTTAACCGTGCCAACATATATACGGCGCAGAACTGTGCCAGCCGTGGGACGTGTTTTGTTTCACCAGTGCTGTCCACCGTAATCGACTGACCGTGCGACATATATAATGATGTCATCAATTTGTTATGTGTTTGACTAGTTTAAAAATAATAATTCCAATGTACATATGGCACCAATTAAATACTTCGTAAAAATATTTCTTATGGTGTCTCAATTGTACTGGTTTGGAAAAAACAATTTAGGATAACTCTAGAAATTAATTTTATTATCTGACAATAGAAGTAGCATATGGGAAAAGGAACAGGGAGGTTAGATATATTGCCCTTCCCTAGAGGCGGGCTAGACACAGTTTAATGTGTGTGTCACGGTCTGGCAGGCCAACTACTCCCGGAAAAACGAAACTAATACGTGTGGAGCTTTGACTAGTGTAGCTGCAGAGTAAAGTCGCCGCTCGCCATCAGTGGCCATGGCCACACACACACACAGGGGTCAGGACTCAGGAGTAGGACCGGCCGGAACGCCGGGGTGGACTCTGGCCAAACCAAATCACCACCGCCATGCAGCTGGGTGGCTCCAAACCCCCTGAACTGCACGAGAGCCCAAAGTCTGACTAGGAGGACAAGGACAACAACACACCAACCCCTGGTTGTGAGAAGCGATTGAAACCAGCGGAGCGATCTGATCAGTGATCTGCCTGCCCAAATGTGCATGGGTTCGGTCGCGTTCGCCGTGGCGACAAATGGGCTCCGGGCATGCTCCTCCGCTCCATGCTCTTCGGGAGGTCTCGGGAATTGTTCCAGACTCTTTTGAGTCCCTGTCGAGGAAGCCGCGGTTGCCGATGATGGTGACGGAGATATTTTGGCCTGTCAGCTTGACTCGGGTAGTAGTCACTCTTTCATGTCATCTTCAGCCATTGTTAGCCTTGAATTCAGTCATTGAGTGGCAATACGCATTTCATAACACATTCCGCATCTTGCCTATCAGTTCTTATGATTTGATTCTTGGCAATGACTGGCTAGCAGCTTTTTCACCAATGAATGTTGACTGGCATGCACATTGGATGAGGATTCCATATGGCTCTTCTTATCTGCGATGAAGATGGGCAAAGATTTCTGTTGCTTCCTCCCGATATTCTCTTGGCGAGCCATGATCACACTATTCCTTCCGGGTGTGCACAACCGGTTGCTATCAGATGATACTCACCAAAGCTTAAATCTGAAATTGAACCCTTCTCAAGTCAGCATGTCCATCCCTTTTTCTTCACCTGTTTTGCTTGTGAAAAAGAAAGACCATACCTGGCGCATGTGTGTGGACTACCGTATGTTGAATGCTCTCACGGTGAAGCGTGATTGATGAGTCTGGAGCTCGATGGCGGATCTTAGAAAGCGGGGCCGTTTGGTGCCGGTGAAGAGTACAAAACGGCGTTCCAAACTCATTGGGGACAATTTGAATACAATGTGATGTCCTTCGGCCTAACAGGAGCTCCAAATTCATTCCAAGGGGCTATGAACTCTACCTTGAAGCCTCTTCTTCGGGTCTGCGTGATTGTATTAGCAGCCTTGAAGAGCATCTCGAGGTCAGTGTTTGACTTACTTGTCTGCAGTGTCGCTTTGCACAAGAGTCCATCTCTTATTTGGGCCATGTGGTCAGCAAGCAAGGGGTTAGCACTGATCCATCAAAGATTGAATCCATTGAGAAGTGGCCTGTTCCATTACGTTCTTCCCGGCCGGGTTTTACGGTCAGGAATTTGTTCAGAATTTTGCCTTGATTGCTCGACCTCTGTTTGATCTGTTGAGGAAGGGCTCTATTTTTCTTTGGACGGCATCTCATTCTTGACCAGCAGCTCTTAAATCGGCTATCCCCGACTTCTCTCATTGGCATCTCGGTGGCATCCTCTTTGTTAAATCTTTAGGCCCTCGTTCCAGCGGCCTGTCCACCTATGACAAGGAATACATGGCAATTATGGTTGCCATTGAACTCCTGCCGGGTAATTCTTGCGCAGCCGATGCCTTGTCGCGCCAGGTCACGCTGAAGGAAGTATGGAGCAACAATTATCAACCCTTGTCTCGTCCTCCATTCTCTCTTTCCAATGGGCTAATTCGTTACAAAGGGAGGATTTGGATAGGCTCCAACAAACTACTGCAGCTTCGAATTATCAAAGCTCTGCATAGCAGTGCTTTAGGCGGTCATTCAGGGTTCCCAGTAACCCTACGCCGTCTCAAACAGCTTTTTGCTTGGAGGGGTATGAAGACCGATGTTCAGGAATTCGTGGCTGCGTGCTCCACTTGTTTGGTGCAAAGCCGGCGTGTAAAATCCACGATCCAAGTCATCGCATGGACTTCATTGATGGTCTTCCGCTCGGCACAGCCAATTAAGCTTTAGCAAGTATGCTGAGTTCATTCCCTTGCATCACCCATATTCTGCTGAGAAGATTGGTCAAGTGTTCATGGATTCAGTCTATAAGCATCATGGCATGCCTACATCCATTATTTCGATCGGATGGCTTCGGGCAGAACAGATAACTGAATCACCCGCAGTCCGATGGGCAAACGGAGCGGGTGAATCAATGCTTGGAGACCGTCGTGTTTCCATATCATTGGCTTCGGGGCTGGGTTGGCCGGTTTGGTACAATACCAGCTGGCATTCATCCTTGGGACGCTCACCATTTGAGGTTCTCTATGGCCACCCTCCGCGCCATTTTGGGTTGTCTGAAGATGCTGTCTCTCCTGTGCCCAATGTAGCATCTCTTCTGGAGGAAAGGGCTACTCTGAAAAGGGCGTCAACCGCTACGAGCACAAAGAGCCGTATGAAGAACCAAGCCGACAAGAACAGAACCGAGCGGGAATTCCAGGTTGGTGATCATGTGAGCAACCTTATGTGCAATCATCTCTTGCTCCACGATCCCACCATAAGCTCTGCTTTAAGTTCTTCGGCCCTTTTGAAATACTGAAGAAAATCGGGTCCGTGGCTTACAAACTGAAACTCCCAGAATCGTCTTCCATACACCCGGTGTTCCATGCTCAATTCATCCAATTGAGACTGCCTTCATCCCGATGATTCATATCAAGTTCCTGAGAAGGTCCTCCAGCGTCGGCTTCAGCAGGTTGGTGGTCGGGCTGTTCAGCAGTTGCTCATCAAATGGTCCGGTATGGACTCTGATCTTGCTACCTGGGAAGATGAAGACGCTATCAAGCAGTTCTTTCCTGCAGCCCCGGCTTGGGGTCAAGCCGGCACTCAAGGAGGGAGGGATGTCAGCAGCCCACATCCAGGAGATCCTCAGGCACTACAGCAGCCCAGGAGAGGACGGCGGCCCAAGAAGAAGAATACCCGCCTCGCTGGCCCAGAATGGTCCTGTGCGGCCTGCTCTGCTGTTGGAGCTGTTGTCCCTTAAATACTGGCCTCGAAGCCCATTCATGTATCAAAAATCATAAACAACTACTTACTTTTAGAATCCTTCCTCCTGAACTCGCCTCCTTCTCCCTCCCCAACTCCGGTGAGGCTCGTCGGAGCCGGTTGAGGTTCGCCGCCACAAGCGGGTTCTTCACATTTGACTCCCGAGGTCACGCTGAAAAGTATGGAGCAATTCCTGGATGATACTAATATAAAATATTTTATATCTCCTAAATAAATGTATAAATAAATAAGTGTTTATGCCTGTTCCTCACACACCGATCAACGGCGGTGCCTTGCTTTTGGGGTCAAGCAAAGCAACCGGCTGGCGGCCGGCCGGTCTTGTGCGGTTCCATTCGTTGCCTTCTTGAGGAGGACGTGTGTGACTGACTGGCTGATGTCGCTCGCGTTGGCTGACCGACCGACCTGCAACTATGCAAACGCCGCTCATCGAACACTTGCGCGTAGTACAGTGGGCTGCACCGCTTGGTGGAGACACAGACACAGGTGTGGACGTCGTGCTAGTGCACCCCCATTTTCAGCTCCTCCTTTTCTCATCTTAGTTGCCACTCAGCGTTTCGCACTCGCTCGGTCACTCCAGAGCCATGGATCCTGACCAGATCGGAATCATCGGATAGCCCCTGGGATTCCCGTGTCAAATCGTGCCACGCCTGGCCGTGACACGGTGCAGATCGTTTTTACGTGTGTTTACGTGTGCAAAGCTATTGCTTTCCTTTCCTATCCTATGGTAGTAGCTATGAAATTAAGGGCCGCAGGATTCTGAATCCTTGAAAACAGCTTCGGTTCTGACGGTTGCGAACAAGCCAGAAATCCTGGCTCTTTCTCCACCAAGTACAAAAAGGCTCCGGTTCCTCAAAATCATTTTCTTGACCTCTTCTTCTAAAGTTTGATACAGCTTGTGGTGGCTTCAGGTTCTGGCGTGTGGACGTACGCCTCCATACTAGTACATTTGTTCTCCAAAAGTCAAGGTCAACGCACGCCCCGACTTTACCGCTTACTCCACGTACCGACCGAGTTGGACCGATCGACCTCTCCAGCTTGGTCAACCGTCGGAGTCGGAGCCTTTTGTTTCAACGCGTCATGTTTGACCCGACACAACCATTAGACGAAGACGACCCTGTACTTGTGCAGTACAATTTGAGGCACCTCCGTCGTATATAGGAAATAGTACCACTATGTACGTGCTCGTAGCCTCGCAGGAAATAATTCACACTGTAGCTGATAAGTACTCCAGTAGTAAGTACTAGTACCAGTTATCGGTATCACCGTTCAGTCGTCTGATTGTGCTCCTGACCTCCTGGGATGGTGAAATAGTCTCGGTTTTGTAAACCATGGGGCAGCTAAGTAAAAAAAAATAACACCATTTGAGTGCAAACGTAACCAGGCAGTTAACAGGATGCCTGACAATGATGCGCCAGTCCATGTCATCTAGTCCTACTCTCATTTCATGAAGATGCAGGCCAGTAAATAATCACGTAACCTATACAAGAAAAAATAAGTGACAATGATGCAGTCCACCATCCTATTCTTATTTTTATGACCTTAACCTGACCTCATGCCTCACGCCCTTTCGGGCCTTCCAGATGGAGAAGGGTCAGCTTTTCGCTCCATGCCAATATGCCACGACAGCCATCTCAAACAGCAGCATGCAATCAACCACAACGTTGAAATAAAGGGTGGTGGCAAACATGACCACCAGACTGTGATTGGCCATCACAATCACAATAGATGAGAATCAAGACACAGTGACACACCATCGTTCAGTGTGACTCAGGCACAAACGACCACCACAATAAATAAGAATCAAATGAGATGGACCATCACATTCAGGTTGCAGGTTTCTGACTTGCAGAGGGTTTATGTCAACCTGATGTTTCTTTTGCATCAGGATACCAGGGTTCCATGGGCAAAGAGTTGATGATTCAGGCTACCAGAAGACACAAAAGCAAAAGTTGAAGAGTTGATGATTCAGGCTACCAGAAGAGACAAAAGCAGAAGTTAAGAAAAAAAAAAGTAAACAAACGAACTCTGAAGTTATCATAGTCAAATTTCACTCGAGTCCCATGGGCCATGGCACGTCCCCTATATATATTGTCTTAATATGAACTGCCACACTGAAATGGCTGAGCGGGAGCATTAGCAGGCATTGTGTTCTTATATATTATATAATAATCAATGGGGATGCAATTTACAGCTCATGTACTGGCCATTGGGATGGTTTACCCAGAGCAGAGCTTTTCGAGAGCCATGTTCTCGTCGCCGTCTACGCTCTTCAGGGTACTTCTCACCAGATCCTCTGGGAAGCCCATCTCAACCAGCTTCTGCACCTGTACATAGGGTGCAAAAAATGGGTGACCAGGCATTGTACACACAATGGATCATGTATGATGGAATGAAAAACAGTGTTCACAGTACCTTCTCTTCCATGCCAGTTGATGCACTCTTTGCGAAGGCCTCTGTCCAGTAGCGAGCCGTAGCAGCAAATGTTGGATAGTCACGCAAGTACTGCAGAAACAGATCAACATACAGAAATTAATTGGGACAAGGTCTGCGGTCTTCAATATTAATTTAGTTAAGTATCTCTGCATAGGACTGCTGTTCTGACTCGAGGCCTTGTTGTTCTGATGCTTTGTGTTAGGTATTGGAACAAGAGAACCATTTTGATGAACTCAATTGGTTTGATTCCACAAAAAATTGAGGGAGAGTCAGAAAACAAGGTCAACAAAATAGATGTAAACACAAATAGGTCTGCTTTCACCAATCTGAAACTTTGGCGTCCAACTCCATCAGTTGGAACAGAACATCATAAGGTACTAGAAGCTAGAACTTTGGCTCTCATTCTCTATGGCAAGGTTCTTTTTCAGAACTACAAAGACAGGCTGACTTGTGCCTGTCACCAATGCTGCCACATCCCTGTACAATCATCATTTATGTGAAATTTCAGATCTTATGCTTACATCCAATATTGCACTGAACATGGATTCAGTTAGCTATCTCAAAAGTTCATCTACAGCTCTACGGGGATGATGTTCCCTTCATTATTGCAGTGAAGTTTCAGATATTACGCTTAAATTATGCTTTGCCTGACACGGTACAAACTCCAGAATGGAATCACTAAGGCCCATCCTGCAGTCTATACAATGCCTTGTCTGGGACTGTCCTATTGTCCTAGTCTGGCTAGCAAAGTAATAAGCATCAGGCTGCTTTTATCAGTCGCTGTGGCTGGCTGTAGCTTCCCAAAATATCACTGGTACGCTCCAACAGAAAACAACTAGCTGTGCTGCTGACAATTGGCAGCTTTATTCACTAATCACTACATTTATGTCAAATATGGGGTACTTCATTGGAATTGCCTATCATTCAGCTCCGTCCAGGACATGCTTAATGGCTTAATGGTGAACAATATAGTACAGAAGTGGATTCACATAGAAAAATAACTGACTAGAAACTTCTTACACTCAGATTTCCACAAAGCACTGTGGACCAAACTAAATGTATAAGAGCTTGTTGAAAACTGAATTGAACAACCTCTACACCCTATCTTACAGACTAGCGTCCGCATTAACGCTACACAGAGAATATACAGGAGTAACGAAACAACTGGCATCCATATAATAGAGAGAAAAAAGTTATCAGATGTCATAACCACAAACATATTCACTGGTGTAACATTATAACTACATAATTGCCAAGGGTGCTGCAGGCACTAACTCATGTGGTGGATCCTACAAAACTCACTTGGAACGGTCATGCCTAATTTGCTGCCATTCCTCAACCAGGACCACAATGAGACAGTTGTGCATAAGTATCAGCCATTCCTTTTTTTTCCAAAGAAATGATAAATAGTCATTCTGATTAGCTCCCAACCAACTGTAGCTTCACTGGTGATATTGTAATGCACAAACAATAAAACCAAATAGGAAATAGTCAGTTCAGACCTGTTGTGCAACAACAGCATCCTGAGGATCATCAGGTGCAGGAGAAGAAAGCAAAGCTTGAAGGGAGAGGAGCGCCGTCTTCAAGGTAAGGGCTGGGCTCCACTGATCTTTCAGAATGTCCAAGCAAATTGCTCCATTTTGGCTGCTGATGTTAGGGTGCCTTCAAAATAGATTGGAGAAGTCAGAGCTGTACCAAAGAAATGGATATAGAATATCCATCAGCTCTAGATGTACTTGCTTATGATCAGAGGGAACATATCAACTCACATATGTAGGTACATTATGTAACAAGGATGATAATTCATCAATAGCAATACAAATAACATAGCAGGGAGTAAACTTGCATACCATACTTTGGTGACGAACTGCATCTTCGGAGGCTCAAAGGGGTATCCACCTGCAAGCAAAGACCAAAGCCAATCAGACAGTTAACAGCAGCACTTGCACACTGTACTTTTTGACTTTTATACTTTTGTATTTCCCAGTTATTAGCACATGACAGTACATAAGACAGCTCTGGGAGTACGTATCAAAAGAGAGATTTGCATCCCAACAGACAAAACTGAAATGCGCGTTGAGTTGCAGACTGCTAGCTTGGAACACAATACATCAGGCTGCTGAGATACGGCGCTTCACTGCACAACGATGCAGAGGTGATTCCGCATACTGCGATGTGGCCAACGAAGGTGAATCCAAACCCTAACCGGGAATCGGGACAAGCCAGATAACACAGAGTACGCAGACAGCAAACCCTAATCCACCCTAAACCCCTCTCCGAGGGAACCAATCGCGCGCCACAGCAATCTACGCTACCACAAATCGCCCCGAGGAGTGGAATGGGATCCTCCGCGCGCTGGGAGTGGAACGGCAAACGAAGGACGGGCGGAGATGCGGGATCCGAGGAGATGAAGGCGCGGGAGAGGGGGAATCGATCCGGGGAGCAAGGATCGGCGCGGGGTGCTCACCGGGGAGGCGGATGTCGATGACGAAGGTGCCGCCCTCGTAGGGGCTGTCGGCGGGGCCGGAGATGGTGCCGGTGAGGTGGGAGATGTTGGCGCCGTCGTGGAGCGCGATGGAGACGCCCGACACCTCCCGGTCGCGGTTGCACTCGGTGAGCTCCTTCTGCACGCGCGAGACGTCCACCATCCTCGATCGATCCCCTCCTTCCTCGCGGCGGCGCCGCCACCTCCTCCTGGCTCTCTCGTCGGGGGCGGCGCGATGGGGAGATGGGGTGCGAGGACGGGGAGAGGGAGGACTGAAACGGCAGCGCCACCGCCACGCTACTAAATAATAATACAGCAGGAGTAAATAATATTTTTTAAAATTAGAATATACTTATACTAATTTATTATTTTTAGAAAATAATCATCTTATACTATGGGATTAGGAATTCCCGGCAGCGCAAGGCAAGCAACAAAAGATTCTCCGCTCATCCAACAAACAAATTACAGTACCAATCCATTAAAAAAAACAAATTACAGTACCAATAATCTAGAACTAGAAGAAGATTATTGCTATTTGCTACTACCAAAGTACAGTAATTAATTATAATATTTATATTATAATAATAGCAATATTACT
Source organism: Themeda triandra (assembly GCA_018135685.1). Classification (NCBI taxonomy): domain Eukaryota; kingdom Viridiplantae; phylum Streptophyta; class Magnoliopsida; order Poales; family Poaceae; genus Themeda; species Themeda triandra. The sequence continues at coordinate 198,903 of JAENPR010000018.1, forward strand.
TATTATGCTACTAATAATACAGCCAATCCCTGAGGTAGCTTGATACGTGTGCTCGCATTTTCTTAATCTTGTATTTCAGGATTTATAAAATGTTATTCAGTTGTTGACTTGTTGTCGACGTTTTCGTCGACTGCAAGGTGCATTGTTGTTTTACTGTGTTTCACAAAAAATGAAAAATCTAATAAATTGTTAAACGGACCAAACATGCTCATCGTGTCCACATGCTAGTAGCCCAATATACTATTGGACTATCATAAAACCAAGCATTACGAATGAACCAAACCAAACAAACATATGGACTTAAACCTAGTTAGACAAGTTACACTTCAATTTGCTTTTAACAATCTTGCTTTGCCTTGCTTGGATCGGCATTGCCTGACGGACCAAGCGAGCCATTTCCACTCTCTTACTTTAGCAAGAAAAAAAATAGCCAGTATAAAACCCAAGGTGCCCTAGCTATATGTATCCAAACTAGCATACCAACCTTGCTTGATGAGTCATGAGGTCACATGCATGGTGCCTCGCATAGCAACCAAACTTGCCGGTACACTTCTCTTGTACTTGAGTCGTTCATTTGCCTGCTTGCTTACTTAACTTATTTCACTTAATGAAAAACAATTAAGCATAGAATGTCTCATATATACTAATCTACGACATGTTTTTCCTAAGATTACAAACGCCTAATGGTTCTCACGTCGTGCTCACGGTATTCACAGTTACTTTCTATTAAGCTGTTGCAGGTGCCGAAGATCTGGTGATCACTCAAGCCAAGCTTGGATGAAGTCGATGGTCTAGCAGACCACAGGTTTTGTGTTCCTCGGAAGTTGTCTTTATTCTGATGAAGCGATTATACGAGAGTGACTTGAGATAAGTAACTCTAGTTGAGTTGGTAGACACAACTTGTTAACTATTTCTTTATCCTAACTTGTATGAGTTCTCGGTGGTTGGATCGTGGCATACTGGCATGCACAACAACTTGTTTACTATTTTAGCTTTTTTTTAGCTGTGTCGCTGAAGTTCATTTAAGCATGTTGTTTCGTTTCTGCAGGCTGAATGGGCCTTGATCGGCGGCTGGTGGTAGTGGGCAACCAGCTCAACGATGAAGGGCCTGCTAAGATATGCATATGGTGGCCCACTTGGTTTAGTTACCACTGTGAATGTGAAGCAAAAATTATACTGTGTCTGTTTGCGTTGCTCTGTATTGTAGCATGCAGTTTGGCTTTCCCTGAAGAAAGAAACCAAGAGCAGCATCTTTCCATATGACAATAGCAGTATGCCTTTTATTTTTACCGCAATGTTGTCTGGAAGACGTTCCTGCCCGAATAAGGGACCGTTTGTAAAACTTGAGCTCATGCTGGAGTGTGAGCTACGAATTACAAGCCCTTGGGCAGTGGAAAACTGAACATAAAGTAACATCATTTGTGTTCGAATCTCCCTAGATATTGTGCATAGCAGCTGTTTCAACAACAATCTGGTCCGTTCCTAACGTTGCTGTCTGCTCAATGGCATTCATGCAGGCCACCGTTTCTGCCTGTTGGGCATCTAAAGAGACTAGAACAGCAGGCCAAACGCTGGCCACAGGGTGGCCACGATATCAAAAAAATTTGCGACCATTGCTATCTGGATCGGCGGTTGGTGATTCGTTGACCTCGGTTGTGAACAGGAGTTCACTAGGTTCCTGACCGGTGCGTACGTCGGGTACAGCGTTGTCAACTTTCGATTGGCTTCCTTGGACTGGGCCCAGCTGCAGCATTGCTTGTGGACGTGCCGCGCCAGGTCGAGTCTTTGGATCCTTTCGTCGGTCCGCGGGATGGGCTCTGTGGCCTTCGCTTCCCTGCACCCTGCTACCTCTCCCCTCCTCTCGCGACGCCTTGCGTGGCGGTGGCCACAGCCGCGGGCACGCCCCCGGCGGCTGCGCAGCAGACGCGGGCGAGCTCGCCTTCCCTCTTCCTCTCTCGATGCCATGGCCGCGGAGTGCTGCTCCGACGGCGGGGCGCGACCCCTTTGGTGCTGCGGCGGCAGGCGGGGTGCAGATGTGGGGCGTTGCTCCAGCGGTGGAGCGCGGCCGTGGGGGCGCAGCATGCAGCGGCGTAAGTTTTGTTGCGCGGCAGTGTGGGTGCCATGGTTCCCGTCGCGCCCCAGGCCTTTGCTTTCAAGGCCGCCCGTGGCGCCATCCACCACGCTGCCTGCTCCGCCGCCGTCTCCCCCTCCTTCCACGGCGGCACGCCGCCATGAGGTTGCCCGCCCTTGCGGCCCTGCGTGCCCACCTCTTCCTCTGCCCTGGCCACGGCTCCGCTCGGCAGCTCACCATTATGGCCGCGGCGCGTCCCATCTTCCTCTCCATTATCGGTGAGAGCTCTGCTCAAATCAGCGGCCGGATCTGGTGAGACCTCACCCTCTCTTCCTCCTTCTCTATTTCATGACTGCTCCCAGGTCCTGCATCCCTCTGTGTTCCCCTTCGTGCAATTGACTGTTGGCTGCGGCCTGCGGCAGGGTGTGCTACTTCGCCTCAAACGTGCGCTATCTATTTGTATAAATGCCTGAACCTCTATAAGTAATTTTGAGGACAAGGTTTCAAGCTGGAGTACAACAGTTTCGTGATTAAGATGCATATTTTTCTGAATACACAGGTGCATCCTGAAGAAATGTAATATCATGGGACATATGACATATCAAAAGCAATTTCCAAAATCTGTTAAAATTCCAACGTATTACTATTTACACTTGCATATAGATGTCCTCATGTAATATTCAGCTCTTATTGTATTCTTTGTTCAATACCTATTCCTTTGTTAGTACATATGTCTAAATTATTCTCCCATTTTTTAAAAAAGGCTCATATATTCACGAGATGTTGGTACAAAATTTAGTTGACTAACTCCAATGATGCTTCACAGGTGTCGCTCAGTGAAACAAGCTGTTGCCCAGTTTCACTGGAGTGCCCCACCTGCTTGCAAACTCTGTTGGAATAGTCTTCACTCTTGGACTCCAGGCTTTGATTGATTGCATAAGCAAACCAATAGTCTTCACTGCTGCTTCCTCTTATTCATGTGCTACAAAAAACAAATCCATACAACAATAGTTTAACCTATGGACAAGCAAAAGCATACAGGAGGACACCTGCTCATACAGGTCAGTCATTTCGAGGTCAAACATTAGACTAAAACATCATTGCTCTACACATTTTTATATACAAATCTGCGTTGCCTACAGAACACCTTCTTCCTTTGCAGCGAATGGTTAGATGATGGCTCATATTTTCTCCAGGTAAACCATCAAATTTTAGCTGCTTGGCAATGGTAACTACCAGTTCCCTAAGTAAAGTGAATGCAAATTGGATCGACACTTCTGCAGCAAATACCGAATGGCACTAAACTAATGAGCAATGCAAATTGCTCTTGGAGTATTGAACAATCGATGACATCGAAAAAAAGGTGCAATTCATATTGTCATCGATCAAAATGATTTGCATGACATAAAAAAAACCCACACATCAGGTACGTCCCCATATCCAGGTTCGATACTGTTGCTCCCTTCTTCCTCTTGTAGGCTACCACAGTCACCTTCCTCCTTTTGCATATCCATCTAATCTGGTTAGGTGTGTGATGATGGAGACACAATACTCTATGGATACAGCATAGATTTCAGGAAAGGAAATATGAACCCGACAGCAGGCTATGCGCCATGGTGCAGGTGACGCGGTGTGGGGTGACACGGGAGTTCATTTCGTAGGCCAATTTCCTCTATACCTAATAACCTAAAAGAAATAATTCCTTTACAATTTTTTATTATGATCTGTCATTAGCATATAGCATTTTTTGCCTACCAATGATTAGCCCTAGGTGGGAACACTGCTTCTAGCTGGGTATTTTAATCACTCTTGTTTCAGGGTCTACACCATTTTAATCAATGATGTATGCCATTATAAAAATAACTTACGTAGACTCTATGCAAATTAGAAAATAGCACAAAATAAGACATGGTATGCAGCGGGATGCAGCCTGCAGTGATTCATGATTTGCATATTTGGTGATGGCTAGGGTTGGGAGAGGGATTTGGACATATGGATTTGGTGTGTGGGGTAGGACGTGGTGACTTCTGATTTTTCTTTTTGGCGTTTGGATTTCGTGATGACAGGTTTTGTACTTAAAACATATGGCATTGATGAGCGATGACAGTGCAGGATGTATGAGTCTTAGAGTTTTGTGAGTTGCTAGAATTTTGAAGCTCATAGCTCAACCTGAAATGGTATGCTTGCATTTCTTCTACCAATACTTCAGTCATTTTTTACTTGGTTTTCATGGTATATGCATTATATAAGTTCCTAAGTATTTTTGTGCTTACCTGTAAATAAGTTGCACATGTGCTAGGTAATTGGAACTTTGAATTATCATGTTAGGAGCTTTGAAATATCAGGTTTCAGATTATCATGAGGTCAGAGAGAATTATCATCAATTGCCTACACTATCATCACTGATATGTCGTCCTTTGCAGCAGCCAAGATCACTTCTTTCGTCAGCATGCTCAGCAAGGTTCTGCAGGCTAGATCTTTATATAGCCTGGCTGAAAACATGGTTGACAAAGTTTATCATTCTATCAATTATCTTGGTTTACACAGCTCATGAACTACCTACAACTATCTCATGTCAGCACATCGCTCAACAAGCTTTTAGTTTTATATTAAGATTTTCGCGTTAAGTGCTGCCTCATGAAGAGCATGGATTGTCTATGTTGGCGTGTCTCCGGTATTTACCATCTAAATTTATGTCAACCTAGATTATATATCAATGTAATGTGCACTCATCAAATATTATGTCTTTGAGTCATATCTATTCGTTGTCATGTGTATATTGAGATTATTCCATTTATTAAATAAAATGGTAAATATATCGTATGGCTTTATCACGCGCGCATGGGCGCGCGCAAATCACTAGTTCACCATGAAGTCAGTTACACCTGCTCCTGCAGCCACTACCTGACCGAAGTGATCATGGATGATGGATCCCCATCCTCTTTGGTTAGTTTAAAGCAAAAAGGCCTCATCACAATTTATCCAATATAAAATTCGTCGGTGGCACCTTCCACCTTGAAATGGCAGATTGTTTGTGTAATGGATCATTCTTGTTGTGCAGTAATTTCCATGCTTTCAGATAAAACACATCGTTTACATCTTCTTGGGCGCTCTCTTCCTTCGTTCCCCAATATTCACTTTGTTGTGTGTGCAGACCACCAGCACCATAGTCGTAGGAAAGAAAAAAAAAAATCCTCTATTGCCTTGTCACAATCCAAACCCAAATTTTCTCTAATTTTTCTCTGATGGAGTATATACAGACAATAATGTACCTCACTTCATCCAAATTCAATAGCAGCCAAAATAGCACGTTGGTGTCGTTCTTATCCTGGCAAATGAAAACCGATAGCGACACAGACACAGTGATAACTATAGTATATCTCCTCGGTCTGGTCGCCACCAATCTTTGCGTGTGTGTTGTTGTACCTTATTTTACACACGTGCTCATTGACATTGTTATAAATTTCTTCCAGAAATAATGCTCTGTGAAGAGTGGGTGGGATGAACTGTTTCCTTTCGTAGACGTGCAGACGAGCATGCCATTGCCAGCACCTCTCTACAGTAGTTGAAAAGAATTTCTATCTCTATCTCTTGAGTCTTGAGTATTCATATTCATTCACAGCAGGCCTTGTCTCTGTCGTCTCCACGCCTCCTCTCTGTGTCGTTGTCTGTGCCTGCCCTCCAACGAGCAGGGGCAGGAAGCACTTCTGGCACACCCAAAGTATCCAACTCAACTCCTCACCATACACACAGGCAGCTGGCAGTATACCACATCCCCTATCTCATATCTCCATCAGCTCGATCGACCGGCCGCCTCCTATACTTGCTACCGATTTGCCTTTCTGTGTCATCAGTCATCACGTCAGTCGGGCTCAAATTAAGCATCCCCCTCATCTCATCTGATTACATATTGCTTCTCTTTTTTTGTGTGTGTGTCTCGATCTGTGCGTGTGTGTTTGCCCATGCATATCGATCCATCCCAATACATCTCCAACAACCGTACCGCCGGCTAGTAGTCGTCGTCGTCCGTGGGATCCGATCCTCTCGCCGCCGGCCGCTGCTCACGTCCTGCAGGATGGCCAGCTCCTCCGGTGACCTCACCAACGTCGGCGGCGGCGGCGCCACCGCCCGTGCCCCTATGACGATGACGAAGACGAAGCCTCTGACCATGTTCTACAACGGCGGCGTCGCCGTGTTCCATCTCCCGCAGGACAAGGTCCATGGTTATACATCCCGATGGCTTTTGATCTTTGTGTATCATCGGCGGCGATCAGTCTCGTCTCGTTTTCGATGACATACGTGCCTATTTGCACGTGTATATATATATGCTGATATGCATGCGGCGATGACGACAGGCGGAGGTTGTCATGAAGATGGCGGCGGATGAGGACGGCGGAGACGACGACGGTGGCCACCACCGGCGGCCAAACCACGGCGATGAGATGCTCGCCAAGTTGAGACAAGGTATAGTAGTACTAGGCCATTATTAAACTCTGTTTAGATAACTGTATAAAGGCTTTTTTAGGAGACTAAATAAATCTGTCACTCTTAACCATCCTGTATATATTCGGTTGTCGTGGAATATATTATCCATCTTCTCTGTGCTTACATTTATCTGAAAAAAACTGAAACAGAAAAGAAACTGTGGAAAGAATTGTAAATGATCCTTAACAACTGCTATAAACAGCTAAATTTACATAATTTTGCTGAAAAAAACTATGTTAATCATATATCCTAATCTCCTTTCTTTTTCTGGATCATGCATCCGTGATTAGCTTGTGTAATAGAAGATATTGTCTCAACTTTTTGGTAGAACGTTATTTTTCTAGGACAAATTTAAAACTTTAGTAAATTATTATTTATTTTGTGATTGGAGTATAGTATATAATACACCATATTTTCTACTCTTTTTTTTTTTTGCACGATAGTGCAGTGCATGTCACTATGTCAAACATGCATGCATGCTTTGGGAAATGAAAAGGTCAAAGGAATAATGGGCTTTCTCTTGTGTTGCGCACGCAGGGATGCCCATGGCAAGCAAGAGATCTTTGCAGCGCTTCTTCCAGAAGCGCAAGGAGAGGTACGCATGCATGCACCTCATTTCCCGTAGTATTTTTTTATTATAGATTTCATCATGAGTTCACCGTTCCAAAAACAAAGGCAAGCTAGGTCAAACTCTATCAACAAACGATAGGACGTAGTTTTTTTTTTCCAAACAGCAACAAACGACAAAGTTTTTATTTAATTAATTTGTCATGTATGACAACTATAGTATATTTGTTTTGGTGCTTCTAATAGTGCAATTGTATTAAATTAGTTAAATGAAAAAATAATGTTCTCTATCAAATATACAAAAGATTTACGTATCCTTGTATTAAAAAGAAAAATTTAAAGAATTAATTCTAAAAGTTGATTTATGAGGAATTGAGATAGTAGTTTTTTTCCCCTCAAGGAACCAAATTAAACGAGACGTTGTTGTATGTCAATTTGTCATGTGTGTGTGACAACTGTACATTTGTTTTATACTAGCTTCTAGTAGTACAGTCAGTACCTCAAGCAGTAGAATACTAGCTAGAGTGCACAGTGCTACTTATAGGCTGCGTGAAGCACGTTTTGATTGACCAAAAACGATGTGTTCTCGACCGAACCGCAGCTGACGCACTGAGCTGCTACGTGACAGCCAGCCTTGTTTATCCCATCCCATCGGCGTCCCCGTGACCCGGTCGTGACTCGTGAGCCAATGCAACCACAAACTATGGACTGGTTGCTTGTCGTCCAAGTGCGGCACGGCTCACTTTTAGTTCCTCCTCGCATGAGGGCGAGAGTTCGTTGTGTTTGATGTGGACTTTTGAGATTTTTTTTTCTTATCGTTGTAGTACTAGTTATGGATCGGTTCTGCACGTATAAAGGTACACTTGGAGCAACTTCATGAATTTTTTCTCAAATATGCAAGAGAATTATGTATCTTTGTATTAAGAAGAAAAAAAGTTTTTACAAGAAAGACCTTATAACAAGCAGTACACGGGGGGCACGTGGCAGCCCTGGGCCGGCGCGAGAAGGGGCGGCGACGTGCGGCGTGGGGGAGGAGAGAGGGGGTAGCGGCGGTAGGGCAGGGAGAGAGATAGATAGATAGATGAGAATTACCCCTTTCTATTATTGAATTCATCTGATTACATATGAGAGATATATATAGTCTAGTTGACCTAACTTAGATCCTAAGCTATTAATTTCTGCGGATAGTCTCTTTCTTTATTTTACATCCCCTAATTATAGAAAATATTTTATTGACGAATCGCTAACGTGGCAGAGTGACAGTGGCGGCGGCTATGGCCCCGCGGTTGCCCTAGCCACTGCCCATGTCATCGTTGGTCTCCTCTAGGCTCATATTTGACCCAAATTCATGGCAAAGTAGTTGGACCGTTATTACACTTGTTACAGACCTTCTCCTACCCGACCTACTTCATGAATATTCCCTTTATACTCTTTCTAGGTATATAAATCAGTTTATACCGTGGTGATAAATTTTCTATAAGAAAGAAGTTTTTATGGAGATGCTCTTATATATCAGGTGCCATAACGTTAGACGAACCAAGTAGTTTTAAAGTTTCTAACTCATCCCATGTGGCAGTCGTATTTTCGGCTGTTCTTTTTCCTAGTATAGATCATGTGCCATTCACCAACAAGACGTACCTTGTGGCTGTCTAGTTTCATCGATGTATACCCTACATTTTATTCATAGGTCAAGTGTCAGTACCTTCGTTTGAACTTATTAACCTAGCTTATTAATCGTCATGGTATAGTGTTTTTCTCTCACAACAAGATAACATCAGCCGACTTATCAGCTGTTTTATCAACAGCAGCAACTATTAGCCAACTTATCACGTGTAGAAACTATTAGCTGATTTATCAGCTATAGAAACTATTAGTCGATTTATCAGCCGCAGAAACCATTAGTGGCGGGTGATGAAGACGGTTATCTAAGCTAACATGTATACTCATGTGATCGGTTGTTTGTGCGAGAGATAATAAGTTACATGTTATAAAAAGATAATTTGCATGTTCTGACCACAATGTAGTTAGGGGATTCTAACAATAAACATGTGGTAAAAACTAGTATATACTATCTCCATTCTTCCTGAAAGAGTGCGGTTCTAGTTATGTCGCTGAAGTTCATTTAAACATGCTGTTACGTTTCTGCAGGCTGTATGGGCCTTGATCGTCAGCGGCTGATGGTAGTGGGCAACTAATTCATGATGAAGACGAGGAAAGGCCCACTTTGTTTCCTTACCAACCCATTTAGAAATGGAAATGTATAAAGGTCCACTTGTAATGTACATATGGATTCCGTCTTGTTGATCTTGTATATACTAGTAGTACATGTTATTCCCTCCATCCCACAACTTTGAATAAATGTTGAAGCTATGCGAGGTTAGCTGTACGCGCGTGCCGCACATACACAACACAGCAACACGACACGGTGCGTGTGCTCGGGTATTGTACGTGCCTATAACGCCTTTTTTCTGTCTTATAGGCTGTACTTATCTCTGGTTGGGCTAAGCTCATTTTTCTGAATTTCCGACCTGATAGATTTCGGCGGACTTAACAAAACCTTACCGAGTATATATACCATTTATCTGAGAATTAATCCATGGTGTCTAGTAAATACTTAGCGTTCAATGCAAACACACATGATGCAGTGGTTAGCACTTAGAAGAAGACAAAAAGAATGTCAAGGAAGATGTATTTGCACAAAGCACATTGCCGGTGACGTTGCACCTGATGCAGAATGGGCAGTTAGCACCGACAGTCAGTAGCATTACATTGTTTAGGCCACGCAGCGACATGCCACTGACCATATGAGTAACTGGCGCGTCGCTGTAGTCACGCTAGGTACCTTTGTTGGTATGCTCATTTTTGGCAAAACAAATATGAAGGGGAAAAAATTACTATGTTCACTTTATCTGTGTTAAGCTAAACTTAAAAAAATAAAACTTATATCAAGGTATATTTCAACGAGAATTAATCACATTCATTTGATGCTTTAGATATTGGTGGATCGTTTTTATAAACTCTCATCAAAATTAGATAATTATTATTTATTAATTACTAAGCTACTTATGTTTTTTTTCCTAAATTTAGAACGGAGGGAATATGGTGCAAAATATAATTCTAAAGTATCTTATAATCTAGAGTGAGAGAATATGGTGGATAAAATGAAATTCAACTAGGTTGATTCTGGGTCGATATAACCCCTTTTCATTGATGTATCGATAGTTCACTATTTGTTCGATGCTCATTGTCTCTATATAGATGTTTTCTACTATATTTGTCTCAAATTTTAAGTCGTTTTGACTTTAATTTGTGTTATGTATTTTAGGCGTCAAGTGTATCTAAGTATATATATATAAAAAAAGCATTGTGAAAACTTAAATACGTGGGTTGAGGAAAACTTAAATAGTAGTGATTTCACCGTAGTACCTTTTTGAAAGCATGTCCACATTTTGTGCTGCCAAAAATTAGCATCTGGCGTGAGCACACAGCGACACGGCAACGCACGCCGAGTCCGCACGCGCACCCACTCCAGGCCATGTCCGATCCCCTCCCCTTCCACTCCGTTCCCAAGTCAGTCCCCCCAACTCCACCGCGCTCCAGTCTCCGCCGCTTTCCTCTCCGCCCGGGCACCGCGCTGCGCCCGCCCGCCGCGGTTCCTCCCGATCCAGCGGACGTCCTCGCGTCGCAGGCGGCGGGCTGCACGACAGGTGAGCTCCACCCACGCGCCCCCTCCCTCTCCTCCCTTTCTCTGTCAGCCGGTGCTCAGTACCTCAACCAGCCAGCAGCAATCTGTCGGCGCTTTGCCTTGCCCTCGCTCCTTAGTCTCCTCCCAGTGCGCTTCTAGAACGCCGCGATTGCCTCGGCGTGGGACTCCTCTCGAAGCCTATCAGCACAAGATGCAGATCGGCCGCTGATGCGTCTCGGCAAGTGCTTCGCGCCACTCATAGCAGGCTATCATCTTTTAGTTCCCTTGAGAAGCTGTAAGGATCTAGCGGCCTGATCTTGAGCACATGTATTCACGGGGCGGGGCAATGGCTTCATTCCCTGGCTCGCCCAAAAAGAGAATGTGTACTCTGTACAGAAATTAAGTGTGGTATTTTAGGTTACAGTTGTGTCCTCCATCTTTCTTTCAGTTAGCATCCATGCGTCAACCTGCTACGGGTAGTAGAATGCACTCATGAATTGATGCAGTAGTTGAACTTTGGTGGCGCAGTAGGCGAATTTCTGTCGCATAGCATGAAATGCTTTACACAGTTATGAGCTCTGTGGGATTGCAACTTACAGACCCATTGTATCGTCCCTGTACCTAGTAAGCTGATAAGGGAAGTGTGTATGGCAATTTTGTATCCTGATTAGTTTTTTTATGTAAGTTTTTCTTCTTCTTCTCAATGCAGTAATCTAAAGGTGACTCCTTTCTGTTCGTTGCCTCCAGCTTAGGGAATGTTTTACCAGTAGTGTTCATGGTAAACTCAGAGTTCCCATCAACTGCCGGGAAACGTGAACTTGTTTCAGCTCCATCTTTAGTGTCAATCAATTTCTTCTACAGTGGCAACAGGACTATTTTGAAGGTATTTCCTGAAACCTTATTTCATTTTCATTTAGATAGTCGGCATGATGATCTTAACTTAGATGTGGAAGCTATAAAACTTGTTCTATGTGATTGTTTAGTCGTGTTCTGATACTCTGAATTTGTACATTTCCAGTGAATTATGGGTGGGTTCTGCTGCTGCCTCAGTACTGAAGATTTTGAGGAATATGTCTATCCAAACAACCCTATCTATAGGCAATGCATATCCTTGAGGCATTTTTTCCACAACATTTTTGGCGGGGTAATATGAACTCTTACCCATTTTTTCAAGTATATTCTAGGCTCTAACCAACTGATCCAAAATGTCACATGTTACATTGATTGGTATGTGGATTTGGATACTTCTGACTCCATGCAACTGCTGGCAGTAGCATGTTGATATGATTTAGTTCTAAGTAACTGGCGGGGATTTAGATTTTCACCATTAGTTTTTTTTTTCTTCTTTTCTGTCAAAAAAGAGATATTCTGTGTGCTGATAGATGCATGGCCTTTTTTATCACATGATGTTACAAACTGAAGCGTAATATTCCTCTTTTTAGAGTATTATTAGATACAGCACTAGAAGGAAAAAGAATCATAGTGAGCATTTTGCAGTACTATGAAACCCGAAACAGAAAAGCTTATTGAGACAATGCAAACATGGAAGAGCAGGGGTAGGCACATTTGACATCGCTAGGTAGACCTGCTGGCGTTCTTTTATGAGTTCTATTGTAGAGAAATTACGTTGTGCATCTTAATGGAACTTCCGTAGTATTTTCTATGCCCATTTTCATATGTAAGGTTTCTTCTGACTAGTATTTCCTTCTATATTTCCTTCTATGTAGTATACTGCAACATTCCAGAGGCTCGAGTCTAGGCCAAACAACCCAGCCCAAGGGGTTGCTCCACTGGGATCCACTAATCCAAGTGTCAACATAAATGACAATTCGCTCGCTGAAACTTATCACCTTGTTTCTAGACCACCTCCATATGACACTGATCCTAGATATGCCCGTGTTCAAAGAGAGGGATTAGTCTCCAGGCGTGAGAAATCCATAAATCTTGCACAAGAAGAGTCACTAGCCCTTAGACGAAATGGCAGCAGCTCTGGTATTGAGCATTTAGCTACTCAGAAGAAACGCAGCAGCACTGAAAATGAGGGTGAATATAAGGTCCATCGTTCTGAATCAACTAAGAGTTTGTCTGCAAAAGCTTATAGTAGTAGCTATGCAGTTGGTGCTTCAGAAGATGAGGATGTCTGCCCTACTTGTCTGGAAGGTTTGTGTCCGTATAGATCTTCCTGAACACATAGCAGTTTATCTTGGTGCCAGAACATTTCTTCACCGATGCAATATGATTAATTCCCTGTGCAGAATACACGCCAGACAATCCAAAAATTATAACCAAGTGCTGTCACCATTTTCATCTTGGCTGTATTTATGAATGGATGGAGAGGAGTGATACATGCCCAATTTGTGGAAAGGTATGTATGATTCTGATGGCTCTGCACTCTTCCAGTTTTTCACATCTCATAATTGCTAATCACCTATCATCAGTTCCTAAAATGTAATTTTGCTTGCTGAGCTGACAGTTTCTCCTCCAACCTGATAATACTGCAGGAAATGGAGTTTTGCGAGAGCCCATGATAGCCTTTTGATTTGCATGATCTCACATCGGAGCAAGGGAAAGGGTCTACAGACTATACAGTATGGGATGCTGGAGAATTGTAAATAATAGTTATTCCTTATGCGATGTCCAAATAGATCTCTTTCTCGAGATCAGTTTCTTACATGTACTGAAATCATTATCTGTCTTACTGAAATTCATGCTAGGATTTGCTTGCACAGTCTTTGTTATATTTGCAAATGGTTGCTCATGGATGGACTCATGATGAATCTTTTACCAAAATGAATAGAAGTGCTATGAGCCATCACGAACGGATTACCGCATAGTGCATATAAATGCAATAACGAACCATGAGCTTCAGTTCAGTTCGAAGTGGCAACCATGAACCATCAGGCCTCATCAGACTCACGAGCCACATATAATGTTTTGGGTAAAACAAAATTTACATTTCCCAGATGAACATTCCATAAAACAAACAGGACGCATAGAGACTCAAACAACTTGCTCAAAATTATTTCTCGGATACCCGCATAGCAATTACAAGCCATGAACATTGGTTACACAATAACGGCCAGGTAGGCCTAAAATACAAAGCCGATTCAGAAAACTGAGGGCAAAGGTACACCACATCGTGAAAACTAAGAGGAGAGCCAGCAAGCGCATTTTATTTAGTAAAATCGTTCACCCGACGGTACCCAATCATTTCAGTTTTACACTGCCGTCTTGAGGCTGTTGCCCTTCTCTTGCAAGCTCACAAGTAGGCTGTCAAAGCTCTTCTTAAAGGAGTCCACACCTTCAAGCTCAAGCTGCTTTCCGACCTCTTCCCAGTCAATGCCAAGCTTCTCCAGGGCGCTGTATACACCTTCAGCCTCGGACACATTGGCATCAACTGTCCTTGAAACAGTGCCATGGTCTATGAATGCCTGCAAAGCTTGGTCGGGCATCGTGTTGACCTGAAAGTGCATCACTCCAGAGTTATTTTTGTGATAATAAGAAACAATACCAATTCAATTGGGAAACTCATCCTGAAAACATACCGTGTCAGGTCCAATGAGACTGTCCACATAAAGAGTGTCAGGATAAGCTGGGTTCTTGACACCAGTGGATGCCCACAACAACCTCTGTTTCTTGGCTCCTTTCTTGGCCAACGCCTCCCACCTTGGGCCAGAGAATTTCTTCTGGTAGAGCTGATTTGCTAGTTTGGCTTGTGCTACGGCAGCCTGGCAGAACAGAGGATGATCATATTGCATAACTTCGTGAACAGTTTAAGTTCTAACATTAAGAGGCAGCTAATTCTAGTTTTATTTACCTTTCCTCTCAAGGCAAGTGCCTCAGGTGCTCCAATCTTCTCGAGCAATTTGTCAATAAGGGTGTCGACTCTGCTGACAAAGAAGGATGCAACACTGGTAACTCGGGATAAGTCACTCAAGCCAGAAGCCTCTAGCCCATCAAGGTAAGCATCAATCACAGCCTCGTATCTCGCAATAGAGAAGATAAGCTGCAGTGACAGAAATGAATTTGTGGTCAATAACCTTATCACAGCAGTCACATTATACAGTTTTACCACAATTGTATGAAAGCAGTGGCAAGGCAGAAAGCAGTGGCAAGGCAGAACTCAGCAATTACCGTGACGTTGACGCTAATGCCATTAGCGATAACTTCCTTGATGGAAGGAACACATTCCGCAGTAGCAGGGATCTTTATGTAGACATTGGGGCGGTTGACCACTTTGTGTAACCACTTTGCCGCCTCAATAGTTCCTTGGGTGTCATTTGCCAACCTAGGAGACACCTCCACAGAGACATACCCATCAGCCCCATCAGTCTCATCGTAGATAGGCTCGAAAAGTTTGCACGCGTCTTGGATATCCTTTATAACGAGTTCCCAGTACGCGCTCTCCGCGTCCTTTCCAGACGAAATGAGCTGCTTGAACTGATCATCATATGCGCTGGACGATGAAATAGCCTTTTGGAAAATCTGCATCGCATTGAGAACACGGTCAGGAGTGAATGTGCAACTATGCAAGCGGTCAATCGATCATACAACACAAAAGCAAAAGGTGGAAATGGAAATGGAGGATTACCGTAGGGTTGCTGGTGACTCCACGAACACCGCTGGCGATAAGGGGCAGCAAGTCGGTGACAGGTCGGCAGAGGTTGTCGTACCAGGGGGACAGGCCCTGGAGCTCGTAGAGATCATGGAGCGCGGTCTTATTGGTCGCAGCACCATTTCCTTCCTTGGCAGAAGCCATCGCACTGAAAATTGCAATTCACCAAGTAAGGTGATGTCCACAGGTTAGCTGGACTGCAAAAGAGTGGTCTACACAAAGGTGTTCATGCTAGTTATCCCTCTGAAGTAAGAGAGATGTATGCAGCTAGAATTCTTTAGACGCTAATGGAAAGTGTCAGGACGTCGATGGTGTATGCTAGCTAGAATTCTTTAGAAGCTGATGGAAAGCGCAGGTGCTTCTGGCGCGTGTTTCTGCTGAGGTCAACTACAGCAGCAGCGAGTCAGCTACACGGGAGGAGGAAGCTCCGGGCACGGCAGTCACACGACAGTCACGGGCTCACGGCAACCCCACCTCCTCTCCATACGGATCTCGCACCCGCACGACGAGTGGGGATGCAGATACGCCAGAAGGCTCCAACCCGTCCATTTCCCAATCCAACGGCCGCAGAAACGTACAGGAGCTGGCCTCCATCCAGGACCAGATCGCGGGGTCCGGCCCTCGCCACATCACGCCAGGCGGCGTGGCGGGCTAGGCTCCAAATCGACGCGGCAGAACACCAGCCCGCCGCAATCTAGCCCAAGATGCCATCGATCTCCCTCCTATCCGAAGAATCGAAAGCGCGCTGGGAACGAACAGCTCGAATCTAATTTATCAGACCTCGCGAGAATTAACCACCCACTGACTCAAATTCAAGCACGGGCACGGATGCGAAGGCCACTCCAGCCAACCAGACCGCGAATCCAATTCCACAGATGAGGTAGAGCGCGAGCGGGACAGAGGAGGAGAGGGGAACGCACATGATGGGGCTCCTGGCTCGCCCGGCGACGGAGACGGTGACCCGGCGCGGGGAGGGGGCGAAGGCGAGGGCGGCGGTGCGGACGGACGCCGGCCGGAGCGGCGCCGCCGCCGGCCGGGGCGCCGCCAGCTTGGACACCGTGCCGGTCATCGCGGCTCGTCGGGGTTGGTGGTGGGAGGCGCGAGGAGGGGAAGATGGGTGGGTTGGTCGCTCACGGGGGGTTGTTGCGAGGTTTTGGAGGCTCACTTGTGCTTTGTTCAGCTGGTCAGCATCCATAAGTAGCAGACGCCTCCGTGTGTCTCCGCCCGCCGCTTTTACACGGACAACCCTGCCTCATGCGAATTTTCGTCCTTCCTCCTCCTCGTGGATTTTGGTCAACACAGAGACCCAGCTGACTTGTATTCTCTCGCGAGTTACACTGTAACACTCATAAACACACACAATTACTCTTTATGAATACACTTGGTTCCCAATGAAAAAATGACGCCATACTAAAAAAATGACGCCGATAGATCCAGATTTTTTAAAAAAAAAAAAAAAAACAAAGCACTTGTCCCAAGTCAACTGCTTGGAACCGAGTGGGTAGAAGAATCCACGACAAGAAACTAAACATCTGGATTATACTTTGTTCACCTCTCTAGTCTTCCCATTGCTTCCTGCTCTACCGTCTCGCGTAGTTAAACTTATTTAGTCTTATGTACACTAACAACTCTAAAAAATATAGCTCAACTCTATCTAAAAAGATGGAGATAATGGTGGATTAGCCTTGGTTATTTATTAGCCAAGTATAACTAAGGCCAAACTCAGTTGAAGTTTCATAGGAGTTTCATTTGCGTTAAATATGTTGTCACATAGGCACATTCGATGATATGGCAGTGTATTTAAAAAGAGAGAAATAAATGAGTGTTATGGAAATGAAACTCTTTCGACACGATTACCAACTCTATATGAGTCATAGAATTAAATCTCTATGAAACTATTGCATGGAACTTTACATTGAGAGTGAATGTTTCATTTGAGTTTCATTTCATTTTAGATGACATGCTTGGAAACAACATAATGGAACTTTCTACCGAGACTGGCCTAAGTAGCGAAGGCTAATAATTTATTACTAGAGATGCATGCTAAATATGTCTTGTTGAATTTTTAGTTTCGACTAACAATTAGTTTTTGCCAAACAATCGCTCGCGACGCCTTCTCACATGTGAAACAAACAAGAAATTAAGATTCAAGGACCATGAAACTCAACCAATGTATACAAAGCCGTCCTTTTCTTCCTCCTTGAACTGAAAGCGACGTAGTTTCGACTAACAATTAGTTTTTGCCAAACAATCGCTCGCGACACCTCCTCACATGTGAAACAAACAAGAAATTAAGATTCGAGGACCATGAAACTCAACCAATGTATACCAAGCCATCCTTTTCTTCCTCCTTGAACTGAAAGCGACGTTCAAGGTTTCTGACAATGATTGGAGAAATAGGACGTAGTAAAGCTGAAACATCCAACCATTTATTTTATAAAAAAATGGTTGCAAGGGGAAAAATAGGAGTGGGTTGGTGAGTGTAAATGATGCGTAGGGTTGTTGAAGATATTTTTGACGTTTCACACTCGCAAACATGCTTGACCTTGATGGATACACTTACTACATTGTTAAGTGTTCGACATATAGCTTTAATGACACCTTTTACATGTCCATCTATATTTTATGGCACAGTATAGTCTGTCAAAAATACTTGCCACGTTTAATTTTAATTTTGCAAGGCATCCATGCATATCTTTTGTCATTAATTCTATGTAGAACATATTCATAAAACACTGAGCATATATATAGATTTTTGCAAGCACTTTGTATCATAATTTATATGTTTAAAAACTAGATATTTTTAAACTATTGACGTTTGAATTTTTGAAGCTTTCAATAAATTATGTCATATAAGCGTCATATTTTCATGACCGGAGTAACATGAAACAAAAATTTATTAGGAAACACCCAACAAACTATGCAGTACTAATAATGAATCAAGCAAAGTCATGATATAAGGAAGTCTTCTATTTATAATCAAGAGAATTTAACACTAGGGAGTTCAGTATAATCTTGCTTATTTAGCGTATGTATTTCAAATTCAATTCGTGCCCAAGGATGTATGTATACATTTAGGTCCGGGGTGTTTATGATATTCATGCTTAAGTCAATGGCATCGTAACGTGAAGGCAAACGTGACGCAAGACTTGGGGGCGGCTATTGGACCAACGAAAGGTCCAACAACCCTGATGGCCCCCCTGGCTGCTACACAGACGAGTCCCAGGCTGACAGGAGGCGGCGGCCGCAGCCGCGATGGAAAAACGTCTTGGTTCTCTTGTCTGGAAAAGGAACTAAAAAATACAGCCATTCGATACATTTTGAAGCATAAAGCCACCTAATGTTTGTATGAATTTTCCATCATACTTTTAACCATTAGATCTTGAGTTCTTTATAGTTAAACTGTACCGTGTAGCAATACTTGCAATGCCGTTGAATCGTGGAAATTTGACTACCCTGAAAGAGTGGGAAAAAAAAAGAAAACAACCGTTCGTTCATTTATACTACATCGAAATCCGGTTCAAAAAAAAAAAAACAAAAGTACAAAATCCAACGGGCTTACTCAGAGAAATGTCCCTCCACTTGGGCTTCGGAGCAGGCCGCTCCATCGGTGCGGTCTTGACCCATCCCAAGAGCCACTTGACCCTTTGCAGCGTTGCCGTGACAGTCTGCCGATCGGCCGTGCTGGGCTCAACGGCTTCCTTTTGGACAGCTCCAAATTCAGGAACTAAATCTGTTTTCTGGTCTTCCATCCTAAAGGTAAAGCAGGAATTACATAGCCATGTCATTTTGCAGCTTCATGCAGGTAACTCATCGGTGTGGTCCTCACCTTGGTGCCCAGTTTGGGACTCCATTCACAGTCATATGAGGAGCCCGATGGTGTTAACCCTCTTCCATCCAAAGTCTCAGATTTATGGGTGGACAATACGCATGACTGGAACTTACAACTTGTAAATGAAATTTTTGATTTTGAGGCTGTGCAGGTCATTACTTCTACACTCAGGATGTCCTCAGATGGATGCCAAGCAAAAAGGGCAACTATTCCACTAAGGAAATCTACAAGACGTTGTCTGCTCAGAATGTGATCAACCTACCAGCTCAAGGCTCCAGGAGCATTCAACCTGAGGCAAACCAAATCCTTTGCAGGGCCTGGAAAAAGTAAGAAATTACCACCGCTAATCAAAACATTTACATGGCGACTTATCAGAAGAGCCATGGCAACGGCTGAACGTGTTTCAAGGTATGCAACTCATATAGACAAACATTGTGCCTCCTGCGGACAGGTGGAAAATGATTTCCATATCTTCTTCCAATGCACGCTACCGTCTCAGGTATGGTCCTCTTTCCAACGGCCTTTCAACACTCTTAATCTTATCCCTGAAGATGATGGAATCCAAACTTCCATTTCCACTCTTATCCCAGCCACTACTACTAATCAGATTTTTCATAAGATTCTTTTCACCTTCTGGTATCTTTGGAAGGCCAGGAACGACAAGCGGTTCAATCACAAGCAATGGACCGCTGCACAGGTGCATCATGCTGTTGAAGCCCATATGCAAAGTCATGTGACTGCACTTATGGACCATTCACAGGATTCCACCCACCAAACACAAGCCACAACACCTACAACCCACAACTCTCCTACAGGCTCCAATCAACGACCCTCCACATACTATGTGTCTAATCCTCATGCAGGTGTTCACTCCTACATAGAAGCGGAGGCCGAGTGCAACTCACAGGAACATCACTTGTCCACATCCCCAACGACCTTCATTAATGATGGACAAAGTAATGAAGCAAGCAATTTACAGGAACCAAGGACATCAACAGCCAGCTTACTGTATGCTTCGACTTTGGCGCACAGATTTGATATCAACGATCCAAGTCAACTCCAGGGCCCTTGTTGTTATGTTGATGCTGCCATTGAACCAGATTCTTCCAACTTTCAACCACGGCTGGCTGGACTTGGAGTTCATATCCTCTATCCCCAAGATCATTCAAGGCAGGAAATCACCATCAAGGCTACCCTCAAAGATTGCACATCGGTCATCATGGCCGAGGCTGCTAGTCTAGCTCTTGCAGCAGAGGTCATCGACAGGCTACATATATCAGGTGTAAACTTCTTGTCAGATTCTCAGCAGCTAGTGCATTTTATAAACAGGGATGCTTCATCAGAACCCCCAGATTGGAGGATGAAGTATTATACTCAGTCCATCTCTAATCTCTCAAGCAATCTGGGAGCCAGGTTCTATCATATTTCAAGGAACCTCAACATAATTGCTCATGACCTTGCTAAAAGTGCAAAACAAGAGCTTGCTGTAGTATCTTCTGACCACATAGATTTTAGCTGCTCTTTCCATCACCATGGTCAGCAATGTAATCTCCTTCAGGCTCTTCTTTCTGTTAGCCTGTACAATGTACACACTCTAGCAGCTTGTTGCTGCTAATTTAATAGAATGTTGTTCCTTTAAAAAAAAAAAAAAGGCTCAACCGCCCAGCATGAGCATGCCCAACTGGTGGACGCCGCCCCTACTGACAGCTGAAAGAACATCCAGATCAGGGTCTTCGCGGTTCTGCCGTTCAGAGATCAGTGTTCAGGCTTGCTTGCAAAGATCCTTCCAGTACATCTTCTGTCAGTTGCAGAGCTGACCTTTCCATTGCCTTCCCTTCGAACAGCTTTTCAGATGCATAGTACTACAAAATTCAGAGAGGATAAAATCCAGACTCCAGAGGAAGAGGAACCGAGACTGTCCCTTTGATGGAATGCACAAACGCGAAACCACATCACATCTGAACCATCGACGTACCGGCGAATATACCCTCTATATTGCTGCTGCATGTAAACGTTGTTGAGTTTAGTCCCACATCGGTAATTGATGGTGGAAGAGTACAACATATAAGGCGCAACCTGACCTTTTTATCGGTAGTTTTTGGGTTGAGTTAGGCCTGATGCCCGAATATGTTGTGGGCTCCGGTGGACCTGGGCCCGAGGGGCCATCGGCTCGTGAACGCGTGAGCCGGGCCGAATTCCGCTGCGCACTCTAACAAACGTGACCGTGGGACAAAAACTAATGTGTGATACACCATCCATCCATCGATTTCAAATGACAGCGTTGCCGTGACAGTCTGCCGATCGGCCGTCCCTACTGACAGCTGAAAGAACATCATCCAGATCAGGGTCTTCTGCGGTTCAGGTTCAGAGTTCATGCTGCCGTGACAGTCTGCCGATCGGCCGTCCCTACTGACAGCTGAAAGAACATCATCCAGATCAGGGTCTTCTGCGGTTCAGGTTCAGAGTTCATGCTTGCTCAACATCCGGTTGCCCTCCCTTCAAAGAGCTTTTCATCAGATGCATAGTACGAATATTACAGGCAAACAAACAGGTTAACTCGGCTCGAATTACAAACACGAAAATCACATCACATTTGAACCATTATAGGTTAATCTGATTATCTGAATCCCACTAATGCTGCTTCTGACATCTCCGGACGAATACCCTCTGTATCATATATATTGCTGCTGCATGTAAACAGGCCGTGGTACAAAAACTAATGCGTGATACACCCATCTATCCATTTCCATCGATGCCAAATCAAAGAGAACAAAAGAAAGAAAGAACGAACATGAAGAACAGATGCACAATCCAGTAGTCCACTACACTACCAGGGCTTGAGGTCGCTCTCGAGTCCGGCGTCCCAGTCGACCCCCTTCTCGCCGGGCTGGAGGAACACGCCCTCGCCGTGCGGCAGCTTGCGCGCCAACCCATTGAGCACCTGGTGGAAGGCGTCCCCTGGCCTGGCGGGCTGGTGGAACAGCAGCGCCTGCTTCACGGACTCCCGCGCCAGCAGGCGCTGCCTCCGGAGGATGTCGTGCAGCGGGATGGAGGTGAGGATGGAGTCGAGCCTCGGCACGTCGCGCTCCGCCACGAACACGCTGATGTCCTCCCACGGGATGGCGTCGGCGAAGGGCAGCACGATGTCGTCGGCGATGATCACCGGGATGCACCCGAACACCGACGGCCTCCACCAGGCGGGGGCTCCAGGGCGCCCACCCCAGCGGGCACAGGCAGAAGATGGCGCGCTGCATGTCCTCGTAGTACGTGTACGGGTGCTCCGTCGAGATGTCGAACAGCGGGTTGTCCTTGAAGTTCTCCCACACCGACGCGCGCGCGCCGCGGGCGTAGTACCCGCCCTCCGGGTCGTTGCCCATGTCGTAGAAGAGGCCGCGGAAGTAGACGAAGATGGAGCGCGGCGTGCCCGGGCTGATGAGGTGCGCCTGCATCTTGTGCGGGTCGGCGTAGGGCGGGATGGTGATGGAACCGTCCTGCAGGCACACGTGGTTCCGCTGCCCGAACGTCTGCACCAGTGTGGCGCGCCGGAGCACCGGCAGGATGCCGCGCTCCATGGCGCGCTCCTCCTGGTAGTGGAAGCACGCGCCGAAGTCGTGCGGCGTCAGGAAGAAGTGGTCGGCGCCGTCGGTGCGGTTCCAGAACGGCCACGTCGTCGCCACGTACCGGATGGCGCTCCGCATGATCCGCGGCGCCCGGAACGGCAGCGGGAAGCCCTGCGGCGTCAGGTCGCAGGTCGTGTACACGGGCGTGTAGAACCAGTCCGCCTCCTCGGGGTCCAGCGTCCGCACCGCGCTCGACAGCAGGAACTGGTGCATGAAGATCTCCGCGGCGAACATGTGGTGCAGGCACCGGCTGTCCTTGTCCAACAGCATCTTGTTGTACTTGCGCGGCATCTCGTACACGAACACCTTCAGCTTCCCCACGGGGTCGTCGTCCAGCACGCCCACCGCATTATTCCCTGCCAAACCATCGAACGTCTGTAAGTTTTCTTTGTTCATTCAGTCACATGAGGAGAGATCAAATCAACTTGGAAAAATGTATGTCATTCTAAAAGCAACATTCATCCAAATTAGGAAAAATCAATTCTTTCAGGTTTGTTCTTCATCAGAACTTCAGAAGGCAAAAGAATGCAATTCTACCTTTATCCCTAGCCAAACTCTTCTCTAAAGTTTGATCAATTTTCTATAGAAAAAGAGGTATAACTATGAAAATATATCTTATGATGGACCTAACAACACTTATGTGAGATCATAAACTTCCTTTTTTATAAATTTTATCAAACTCAAATTGGTTTCACTCATTGTATGCTAGAATTGCATTCTTTTCCTAACTAAAGCAGTACTACTTCAAACTGGAGTTCTGATTACAAATAAATGAATTTATATATCTGTTATCAACGATGCGTGCAGACAATGGGATCTCTGAAGAACCAGTTTCAGTACTACAAACTGGAGTTCAGATTCAAAATGAATTTATAGACTGGAGGGAGTAGTTGTTATCATCGATGCAATGTGCTGAAATGTGTAGAAAGATGGAATCTGTGCATAACCTATTTCAGTACTGCTACTAACCGGAGTTCAGATTCAAAATGGAATATGATTATACTTGTAACCACTCCAGTACTAGTAGCGCATAAAAGGACATGAGTACCACTGAATACAACAAACAAATCTTGGTGGAGTTGTTGCTTTCGGCAGTCCACCAACCATAAAAATTTGAAACTTTAATCAGTAGAATACCGATCCCTTTCAAGTGGTGTCTACTTTAATGATATACGCTATTCTCATCCCCTCCCCCTTTCTTTATCGGTACACACAAGACTGGTTGTTAGCATGTCCGGCTTTCGAGGAAAAAAGAGAGGACTGCTTGATGGCGCTAGTGGTCAGTTCACTTGAGCGAGTGGATGGCCGCCGCTCAATCTAGCTGCCACTTATCCATTGTTTATGGTTGTATCACAGGCACAGCAGTTCCAGCTCTTGTGTTGCAATTTGCAATGCCCTCAAATCATAAAGAAAACATAAAGGTCGTGCATTGCAGGCACTGGAATGCAAATCCTATTACCACAACTCTACTACGAGTTAGGCGCCACACTACAGCAGTTGTCCCCAGAGGAACCGCCGATCCTGGAAGGTGTTACTCGTTTCAGAAACGAAAATCTGGATTCTGGAAGGTGCTGCTTCATCCTAGCTTCAAGCAGCTCTCCCTACGGATGCGTGGCTGGGAAGAAGATGGCAGTACAGAGTTCAGAGATCTGAACCGTGATGCAACTGATAATCGCCGGGGCAAGTGCTCGTACTACAAGCAGTTACTACAAGCATGATGCAACGCAGTGTCTGCTGCTCCTGCTAGTCAGCTTCAGCTACTAGTATACTGTACAAGCATCGCTTCACCTACCAACCAATGTCTGCAAAGCAACGTGCATGCTGCATTGCTTGATCGGTTGCTTGATGCAGTCGCATACGGAAGCATTTAGTCCCTACTGAGTACGTACGTGCAGAGTATACTAGCGGCTACTGGCTATACGGTGTGCAAGTACGGGCGTACAGCTGTGTAGTAGTGTACTGTACAGCTGGTGCCAGGCAGCGGCCACACGGGGGGTCACAGGGCGCGCAGCCGCACACGCGCGGGTACCGTTAGAGACAGCCACAGCAGCCACGGCTGCTCGATCCCAGAAGGAGCGGCGAGGCTGACAATTCCAATTCCCAAGCCGTGTGCAAACCGCGGCAGGGAGCACGAGACCCGGGGCGGGGCCATGAGCTGTCGGGCGGCGACGGCGGGAGGCAGCGCGATCAATTCGGGCGCGGATCGCGCCGGCATTG
The DNA here is from genome assembly GCA_018135685.1 of Themeda triandra. NCBI lineage: Eukaryota > Viridiplantae > Streptophyta > Magnoliopsida > Poales > Poaceae > Themeda > Themeda triandra. The sequence continues at coordinate 223,995 of JAENPR010000018.1, forward strand.
CGGTCGGGAGGAGGAGCTCGCGCGGCCAAATCTGAATCTTGGGGAGGGCCGGAGCCCCGGAGGGGGATGGCGGGGAGGGCTCGGCTGCCTGGTACGGTTTCCGGCGGGGGGAGCCTTGCGATTTCGAGGACGAATTCGGAATGGAAGAGAAGGAGGAGGCATGGCATGGCACGCACCTGAGATCCTTCCCGGCTTGTGATGCTGCTGCAGCGCCGGCGCCGCCGCGACGCAGGTGGCGACGAGCAGAATAGCGGCCACGGCGGCGGCGGCGGCGTACGGCCCCATTGGTCTTTTGATCCTGCTGCTGCCTGCTGCTGCTTCAGGCGACCGAGAGTAGCAGGGAGAGCGGGCTGCTGCTCGCTTGATAGCTTGCTTGCTTGAGCGGCCCTCCTCTGCTCCCCTACTGCTCGCTTGAGCGGCTCTCCTCCTACTGCTCCTGCCCTGTTTGTTTCTCGGCTGCGGCTGCGGCTGCGTGCGTGTGCGGTAGGATGTCGCCGTCAGGAGCCAGGACCCGATGACCGACCCCGGGAGGGAGATGAGATGAGATGAGGCGAGGCAGTCAAGGGCGCGGCGCGCGGCGGTGGCGAGCCAATGAGGGGAGAATTGGGGGCGGCGCGGAATCTGGTGCTGCGATGCGCTCCGCTCTGCTCGCACGCAGCAGCAGCACTGACGGAGGCCAGCAGGGGGAGCGGGGCGGGGAGGAAGAAAAGAAAGAAAAAGGAGAGGGCGGAATGGGTTGGCTGTACAGTTTACAGTTACTGCAACAGGATGCACGCGGCGGGTGGCGTGACGCAGAAACAAGAGAGAGACGGCGAGTCCGGGTGCGGTGTTGTGCGGGTCCAATTGCTTGCTTGATCGCACATGCGTGGTTGGTTTCTGGAGACTGGAGACTCTTCGCTTGTAATTACAGGGGGTGATTACTTACCCAACTTGTGTACCACCACTAATCAAATCATGTGCATGATGCTGTGCCATTGAGTAGCCAAGGCGGCCTACAGTACATGGCTGCAATAATCGTCTGCTGTTGCTGTAGCTTACAACGACGCAGCCTACTGTTTTAGGTCTTGTTTGACACAGCTTCGCTGCGATAATCGCCTGTTGTTGCTGTAGCTTACAACGACGTGGCTTACTGTTTTAGGCTTCGTTTGCACAACTTCAGCATTGGCAATTTTTTTTTTAAGCTTCACGAGTAGCTCTACCAGTGAAGCTAATGTAGTTTTGTCGAACCATTGACAAAATTAATCTTATTATATGCAAACGATCTAAATAAACCCTCAGCCAATTTTTAGCTTCTGACTGTTAGTTGTAGCCTTGTAGGGATCTAAAGAATATCTTTAATAGACATATGCTCCTGTATTGCCCAAAAGGTTGGTGGCAGCACGTGTCGAGAACAACCCCTTTTTTTTGAAAAATGTATTAGATGATTGATTCGACTGATTACATTACTGTTGGTGTCCTCGAATCACGCAGGCGCAGGCACGGGGTGCACGGCGCGGAGGCGTGCCCATGCGGGTCAAGCCCCTCCTTTCCCTGTCTCCGCCTAGCTGTAAAGATGTGTTACACAAAAAAGAGGAGACCAAGGAGGCACCCAAGCACAAGCTCGCCACAAACAACGCAGATAAAAGGGAGTGCAATGCATCACCTCGTTGGCCCGCCGTGCCGTTAGGTAAGGTTGGCTCGTGGGCTCGTGGCTGTGGCTCCATCGGCAGCTGGGGTGGTTGGCCTGCTCATCACTGCTCCATCTGATCAACACAACCCTGGTCCCTTGTGACTTAATTAGTTACAGTACTTAGACCGTATTTGAATCATACATGGTCTAACGCTTAGCTATTAATTAACCTTTAGATTACTCCATCTCATGAGACTACCGGTTCGTGTTTGTTTCTATCAGTTCAAAAACGATACGACTGAGGCTATGACAGTAGAGATGAGGGAACGCTTCTTCACTTCACCCGCCCCCACGGTGGCACTCATATGCATCATGTCGGTACGTCCGGGCTCTCGCCATTAACGAACACCCATGTGCTAACACCCCGCACAGTATGCACGCACTTTTAAAAAATCCAACTGCAAAAAGAGAAACTGCCTCGTGTTGCACCATTCATTTTCCTACTACTATAGTCACGTGTAGGAGTTTATCCTTTCAGCTCAAAGGTTTACTTTGTGTCATGTTTCTACTACCTTTTTCCTTCTTATACAAAACCGTCTGCTCCATCAGCTGAAAACCTCTCGTCGCTAGGTGGTTCAAAGCTACATTTACGACGGCTTAGACTACCCGCACTCATAGATCTTTATATTTCTACTCTATCCGTCCTGGTCATCAAGATTCTCTGCTCTATACAACTTTCTCCCGCACTCATCCAATCTTTATATGTCTACTCTATACCAACTACCAAATATTTTATTCAACCATCTCAACTACCATCTTCTCTCCAGGTGTGCCATATTTGTTATTTTATCCAAATATATCATTGTGAGATAGAGTTTTGAAAAATTTATTGTAACGAATTTAATGGTGTAATCGGAATTTAATTTGCTATTTTGGTTTGTGAGTAATAATATTTTTAAGCTCCTTAAAACGGTGGGACCCGCTGTTGTAGCCTTCCGTGCATGCGCGCGCATGGGCTTTCTGTCGCTGCTGGTCGCATGTGGTGGGGCCTCCGTGCGGTAGCGTGCGTCCGGTAGCACGCTGGAAATAGCGAACGAAAGCTCTTCCAAGATCAATTTACAGTACCCGCTGCAGCTGTTTGTTCTGCATATTTGCTGACCTGGCCTGAGGTGGACGCATACAGGATCTTGTGGAGTTCCCCGGTGCGGAAGGTCTTAAAAGTAGCGGTGCGCGTCAATAGTCGTAACCAAACGGCCAAATAGCAGTGAATTTTTTTTTCATGTGAAAACAAGACCAATTCTTATAAAATTTCTACATAATTTTTGCGGAATTCTTGTGTTCAAAGAAGACCTAGATGCATGCTCCTTTTTCCTCAGTGACTAATCGGACATTGCCCTACGTTTTGTTGTGTTGCTGTTGACGATGACGCAAGGTGGCATAGCACAAACAGGGCGGTCAGCGCTGATGCCTGATTGGATACAAGTATCTCAGTGCGTCAGCAACAGTATAAATTACATATGGGCATATATATGGCATTACGATGAAGCTTTTCTAGAACGGCATATAATAAAGTATGATAGATTTTGGAGACATAAGTATAGTAGGTTAAGGATGATGAAGACAGAGAACGACGCGATGACATGAACATCTCCGCTGTCTCTGCATACGTGACAACAAAATTAAATACAGTAGGCTACAAAAATGTCCATCACAGTAGATGGAGAGGTGTCAGAGGTGACAATTCGCTGATCTTCTAGTGCGCTTACTAACCGCGTTTTAGAACCTGTCAAGACTGTGACCGGATACCAATCACAGGTACGATCAGCATCCATGGAGTCAAGAACCTGACGCACGTAAATGGACTTGAAATAGCATTACTTTGCGTAAGTCAAGAACAGAAGAGATTTGGTTCACATTAGTGGTTTATTAGTTAAAAAAACATGTTAGTTGAAAAAAAATTAACATATACTCCGTTTCACAATGCTACGTCGCTACCACTTTTCCAGTTACATTCTTTATATTTTAGGATATATAAACTTGGAAGTTCATAACTTAAACTGCCCTCGAGTGCATTTGTTAGGATAAGATTGCTCGGCAGTGGCACCATGCTTTAGTATAATAACGAATTGCATAAATATAAATAATTGATCATTATCATAAAGTACTACCCATGCCCAATGTCCACTGATCACAATTACTCCTCTGTAGCGTAGTACTGTGGGGCGAGCTCAGCCAGCCACAAGGGGTCAATACGGGTCAGGTTCTTGACATAGTTCTGTGTCGTCCGAACTAGCTCGTTGAAGATGACACAGTCGGGCTTGGTCCTGAAAAGCACGGATGAAGGGTGGATCTGCACGCTCTGGCCAGTTGCAAGGGCCCTGCCAAACAACAGCTTAAACATTAAAAATGGGGATAATCCTAGTCATCATCACAATCTTAATATGCAGCATTCTTCAAGTTTTGGCTGGTGTAATTCTAAGTCCTAGATTAGTTCAAGATTCAGGGAAGAAAACGGAATGATACCTGTATGATCCATCTGGCTGTCGCATCGCTGCATTCAAGAAGAAGGCAGACGTAAGGCATCTCCGAAACAGAACCATGTCATCTCCACATGATGACAGGTTCAGCCCCATTTGTTGCACATGGCCCTGGATTTGACTGCAAAGAACAGAAAATTGCTATGTCAAACTGCAGCATAAATGGACTAAGAACCAAACAGTCTGATTTTCATTTTTTACGGTCATATATAAAAGTATAAAACAGTCTTCCATTTTTTTTTTGGCATAAATGATATTCAGATCTGACTTTCATAGCTCAACCCCTCCAACCATAATAAAACTCAAACTACCCTCCCCTTGTTTTGCCATTCAATGTCATGTGCAGTCAGGTTGAGCATAAGCTCACCTACTGAAAACTTAAAACAAAAATGCACTTTGTGCATTTCTACAATTTATGGAAAGAAAATGCATATATTTAGATCATGTGTAATTAATGTTGACACAAAATTTCATGGCGAAATTGACCATATGCTTTCTGCAGAAAAAAGGTATTCTGTCTTTTTGTGCAGCTCACATATGATCAAGTTTATCATTTTCTTTTGGTCAAGAAAATGATAAGTAATTTGTCATTTTTGTGTAGCTCACATATGGTCAAGGTTTTCCAACAAAACTTGGTCAACACTGTCCACGACCTAAAATTTACTGTTGTATACACACAAAAAAGACAATACTTATCCTTACCCCTCTTTCACAATGTTTTGCTACTTCATTAGGACGTTGGCGGGTGTGCTTAACTACTTATTATGACATGTTAACTCCCTACGCCTATTTTAAGATAATGGAACTCCCTACACCTACAATAGTGTTTATGTATGAGTACTGTGAAACAGATGGAGCAGAAACTAGAAACTAACCTGTGAACATCGCGAGCATGTCTTAGAGAGCGGTAATTGATAAAGTTTTCCCTGCACCACCTGTTCAAAGCCTTTTCCATTGTTTTTTCTTTGGCATTTGCATTTCTGCTCTTCTCCAAGCATTCTGCAGCTGCTCGATAGACATTCACCAATGTGATATGGTCTCCTTCGGAGCTTTCGAAACCCTTCCTAGCAGCTCTTGCCTATAGAACAATGAAGTAAATGAGTCAGTTATTGCACTAACAGAAGCTGAGTAACACACTGATGTCTACTTATCACAAAACACATCGAGTTTCTTTATCTTGTGTCCAGCAGGGAAAGAGTAGCACAAAGAAAATGTGACCAAAAGCAGATTGGAGTATATGCGTCTTTATCATTAAGCAAATGGTAAATCATGATTTAGGTCTAAATGTACTTTTTTAGACTAACAACAAAGACAATCAATGTTCATGTCCGTATTGTAATAAATTTGATGGTACTAGTTTTTTCACATGGCTAATCCAAATGGCTGTTCACAGATTAGTGGTCAGAGTTAAGTTTAACCGCTCAAAGAATGCTATATATTATATATATTTCTGAATGGGGTACATTTTTCTTATATAGTTTGCCTAGTGGCACTTCTCTCCCAGTTCCCTCTACCAGCAAGCTTAGATGAGCATTTGACGAAAACAAAACAACACATGTTTGCAAAGCAAACACAACCCCCTAAAATAAGGGAAGCAGAGGGAATAACTACACAATATCAGATAAGAACCCAATCGTGACATACATTTTACAAACTACCCGTAATTCAAATAGATACCTCTTCTAACTTCTCACGCACGGAGAAGAAAATTGATTCCACTGAAAGCATAGATACAACAATGAGCATTTCTTCCAAACACTTGAATTCGCTTGATACTATTAATGCCTTGGAGTACATTGGATCCAAAGGCAGCCTAGCCATCTGATGACCAACTGGATCTGAGAGCTTATAATCATCAGTCAGAGCCCCTAGTAAGATTAACTGCTCCAGTGATTTCAAAATAGCAGTCCTGTAGTAGGTTGGACACCAACAAGCAAAAACTCAGCACTGATATAAAGAAATAAGTTATTTAACTTATAATTGCTGAGAAGCCTCTAGGTAAAAATTTCAGCTTGTCTGTTTCTATTAGGTGTTTACCCCTGCAGGAGTGCAGATCAGAAAGTTCATAAAGAAGTCAGAAAGGGGTTTTCTTTACCTATAAAGTTAAAGCTGGGGTACATGTGTCAAACAATAAAATACATCAAATACAATGCCTTAAACTGTATCCTCTCATCAATGAAATTGAATTTTCCAGGAGACAGTAATAATCTAGTATAAAATTCAGGCACAACAACAACAGAGCCTTTTAGTCCCAACCAAGTTGGGGTAGGCTAGAGTTGAAACCCGACATGAGCCCCAACTTGGGGTAAGGCACAAAAGCACACAGAATAAAAATACCTTGATGGTTTCTCCATAAAATCGAAACCTATGATGTCATCAATTCCAAGAGCCTTGAGTTGCAGAACAACATTTGAGAGGTTACACCGCTTGATCTCAGGCACAGTAGAATCCACCAGTTTATCAAACTCACTTTCTTGGAACAATCGGAAGCACTTCCCTGGTCCCTCACGTCCAGCACGACCGCTGAGGGTATAATGAGGATGTTAGAAAGACATGTGATTAAAAAGGGACAAGTATTGATTTATTCAATTAATATCTTCAAAGTGCCCTTATCAGAAGAACCACATGTAACAGATATAAAAAATAAGATACAGAACACTCAGGTCATCACATGGAGATTCATTCTACTACTACCATGCTAGCATGCTGACAACCGCTCCTTAATAGATTTCATCTCTTTGTGACCTCATATTTAGGCATGAAAAATAAAAAGGCTAGATACATATACCTCCTTTGAAGAGCCTGCGCTTTAGAGACTGGAATGATGATTAGTGATTCCATTCCAGTCACAGGATTGTAAGCACGAGCTTTTACCATCCCAGGATCTATAACATATTTGATGCCAGATATTGTTACTGAAGTCTCAGCAATATTTGTAGCTAGAACTACCTAGCAGAGGCAAATCAGCAAAAAGTCAAATTTGCTGAACAGACTATGGTGCGGGACTTACAAGAGTAAGTGCAACACTGAAAATGATTACAAATGAAAACAAATTACTAAATGAACCTTGGAGAAGATTGAATTTGCATGGGAAGAACAATAGAACATGAAAACATGTTTTAATTAAAAGTATAATTCTAGTCACCAACACCAATATCCAACAACAGTAGCCTAAAACAAAAGTAAAAATTTTCATCTGCACCTAATATATTATGGCTTCTGTGAAAGCTAATAAGATGAGCAGAATGATTTCCCCACTGTGATGTGGCTGTTTTTATACAATGGTGAGTGCACATGTAGGGAAAAATTAAAATGTTCTAATGTCCTCTAATTCAGCCTATAATGGCTCAGAAAAGACATAAGAGGACTAATAATCTAATAATGGCTAGGATATTGCCATTCTAACACTTTGGTCCATAGTGACCTTAAAGTGTGCTCTTTTCACATTTATTAGGGACAAGCAAAATGTTCAAATGACAATTAACAGAGTTTTCCTTTTAGTTGATCTTGATTACAACAATGTTTACCCAGAGGACCAACAATAGCAAGATGAATTCTGTACTCGGGGTTTTCCTACCCCTTCCTCTTCTTTTTCAATACAAGGATACACAGTTCTCAGGAGTGTTTGAGAAAAAATATTGCCCTTATTTAACAAAAGGTCACGCACGTAGCTAAGTTTAGTAGTACCACGTTAGCACTAAAGGAACCTGCAGACATTTTTGGAATTATATGAAACACATGCAGAGCTTGGTTCAAACTTCAAAGTCTGCAAAGGATTTTCAGACAGACTACCAATATATGGACATTAATAATAATCTGTTTCATTATAAAGGGACATGATTTTTTGACATATATAGATGACAACTAATTAACTGCAGAAAGATCAAATAATTGACCTTAATCTCCATGTAAAAAGAAGGTTTAACCAACTAGGAAACAAACGACAAAAAACATGTACATAATATTTTATGCTACATGACTCCTTCATAAAAAATGATAGTGATCCATGATACTCCCTCTGATTCTGTACTGGGAAGATGGCTTATTCATTTGTGAGAGGTAGCGACATTTATTAAGCAGGGGAAGGAGGGAAGCAAAGGGTAAAAAGTGTAAATTAGTTCTAGGGTGACTTGTATTTAGAGAATACTTGAGAAGGCTAAAATGACTTATATTTAGAATGAGGTAGTATATAAAAAGAGAAATGGAGGTGTCCAATTCAAGGATCTTATTAAAACATGACGAATTCAGTCCCATCAGCACCCAGTTGATGTTTACCTTGCGGGTTCCAGCTGGTGCTGGCTTAAAAGCATTCATTTGCTGTTCTGATGGGAGAGATGAATAGATAGGTGTAACCCATATCTTACTACTTTCTGGTGGAAGTAAACGAGCACGCTCATGAATAAGTCTCTCCAGTGATTCAATCTCCTCTTGGCCAGTTAGAAATGCGAGAATGTCTCCAGGCCCTTCATCCAAATGGATCTATCAAATCAAATATATAAAAGTGAAGTTTATACAGAAGAAGAAGAAGGATGCACTGAGTCACAGTTGGATAGTAGGTTTTACGATTCTATACATTCACTACTCATGTTTTCTGAAGCATTTTTTTTTTCATTTCTTTCCGAAGTCCCATTTATGTAGACTTCTATTTTCTTTCTTTGTCTGTAAGCCAACTACAGATTGCATGGAGCAAAGGATAGTGCTCACCTGAAAGATAGTGACAAGTGTGGCATCCATATAATCCGACTCAGGCTGATAAGTATATAGTATGTCAACCGGATATTGCCGACCTTGAATATGTACAGCTTTAGCGCCACCAAAATAATCAGAAAAACACTTAGCATCCAAACTAGCAGACATAATTATCAGCTTTAGAGGAGCACATCTTATTCCTTGGCATTCCTTAAGAGTTAAATTTTGAGAATGGCCCTGTACATCAGGCAAAGTCTTCCCATTTTTATTGGCATTAGCTCGGGAATGTTGCACTTTTTTCAACAAACCCAACAAGACATCAGTATGGACAGTTCTTTCATGAGCCTCATCAACAACTATAACACTGTACTTAGACAAGAGTGGATCCAAAAGTGCTTCCCTGAAAATTCAAAGTAATCTTTCAATTAGAAAAAGGAACTTCATGCATCAAACAGAAGAAACAAATGTAGATTTACCGATGCTAGACTGTTGCCATAGATATATCAGTATATAAAATGATATGGTACAACTGAACAGAAAATTCACTTTAGAATGTATACACAAACTCAGGAATAAATCCACATTGTGTTAAACATTTCAATGCAGGTGTATGGACAGCTCCCATGGCAAAACACTAAAATATAAGAGGCATTCGAAAGTACAAAATAAAAGGTACTTATGAGAGAGAAACAGAATTATGTATCAATGCCTTCAGGATTGTACATATTAAAAAGAAGACCTGCAGGCTCTGCAGTGCATATCATGTGTACACCTTCCAAAAACATACCCATGATTCTTGGAAATTAAATTATTGGGATGGGGTGGTGGGGTTTAACAGTGGAGACAAGAAACCTAAACCTTTTGATTCTCAAATTGCTCACTAAAAAAACAATTACCACATCAAAGGGGATCAAAAGGCTAACGCACATCCCAACGAAAAAAATGGTTATCAAACAAGCAAACAAAGCAGTAACGCATCATTACCTCAGAAGCAAACCATCAGTCATGTACTTAATCCTTGTTGCACTGGATGTGGAATCATCGAATCTGATGGAGTATCCAACCTTTTTGCCAAGCTGGGCATTGCATTCCTCCGCTACACGCTTTGCTACTGTAACAGCTGCAACTCTTCGAGGCTGAGTGATTCCAATGACTTTACCATCCTGGCAAAACCCACCATCATACAAAAATTGTGGAAGCTCTGCATGACCAAATTAAAGAAAATATTACTTATTCAAAGAATCAAAATAGAAAAAAAAAGATAGGAGAAAAAATAAATACTAGTAACGTATGTTTCTGCAATTACAGATGATGAATATGGAAACAAACCATTTTTGTAACATGCTGTTTTTGTCAAACAATCTGTACAAAACCAAAGAGTAACTTTCCTAAGCAAGCAATCCCACTTGGAACGACATTACAAGTTTACAATGAGATTACAGCAAGAAGATTCCATTTCACTTCTACAATAACCCTTTTGTTAATACTGTAATGTGATTGAATACAGATGTTTCCAAACCCACAAACACAAACAATCCACGGCATCACTTCCAACAATTTATGCCCAAAAGGCCAATAGTTACATCCAAATCAGAGCCTATTCACACTAATAAGTAATAACAACCAAAAGTTTCGGAATGCAGCATGTTTCTATTAATTACTTCATCCAAGCAACAACTGTGAAAAGGGGAACACAGAAACAGACTTACGAGTTGTTTTGCCACTCCCAGTCTCGCCAACAATGATCAGCGTGTCGTTCTTCCTCACCTCCTCAACTAGCCTCTTCTCCACTGAAACAACAGCAAGCAACACATTTCAGCTCCCAAAAATACTTCACAGCGGACAGACATCTAAAAGCTCTGCAGACAAACCTGACGCAATGGGGAGCGACTTCCGCTGTTGCCGAATCATCTGCCTCCATCTGCAGCAAGCCAACCAACACAAAGGGCTCAATCCCCAGGCCAAGGAATGAAACAATCGGAATAGAACAGCGGCGACGAGATAAGAGTCGGCACCTCGCGAACTGCTGCTGCTTCTGCGGTGAGGCGCCGGCAGAGAAGGACGGCATCTCGGACGACGACGACGCCGACTCCCGCCCCCTGAACCTTGCCACGGCGGCGGCAGGATTAGCCGGAACCCGCGACCCCGCGACGGAGCGTGGGAAAGTGGGGGGAAGACGGAGGCGAGAGGGTTTAGAGGTGGTGGTAGGGTTTTGGGTGCTGCGTGGGTGTGGCCTGGGGGAGACGGGTTCGCTGCCACAACAAGCTCGGATGAGCTGCCGAGCATGTGGCGTATGGCAGCGGCGGCGGCGGCGGCGGCGGCGCGCTCGCAGGACGGGAAGGGAAGAGACAGCGGCGAATGGGGAAGGGAAACGTTGATGGAGGTTGAAAAAAAAAACGTTTTTAGCCACTTGAGTGAGGCCTTGTTTAGATTCCAGAATTCACCCCTTAATTTTACTATAAAAAAGAAAAAAAATTCATCACAAAGGTTTAAGATATATTATGACTAACTTATAAAAATTTACAAATCATTATCTATATAACCACTTATCAAGTTGTCTAACACAATGCAACGCACGAGCATGTTTTGCTAGTGTAGATGAAATCAAAAACTAATTGCATAATTTTATTGTACTTTGCGAGACGAACAATTTAAACCTAATTAATTATTGTTTGGACAATTTTTACCAAATAAAAATAAAATGCTACATTAATTCGGTATAGTGATTCAAAGGGTCCAAAATCGGGTAACTAAACGAGGCCGAGTATGGGTGGGTGGAAAAATACTATTCGATCTCGAGATGTAAAAACTTATTTTTGCCATCATTTTTCATTCTAATAGGATCTTACAAAACCTTACATTCAGATTAATCAGAACTCTACTTTTACATCTTGAGTCGTCCATGAGTACTGGTCGAAGCATTCAAACGCTTTGGTTCAACAATTGTCCCAATGTGGGGAATTTCTTTCAACAAAAGAAAGTAGATGATGACTAGTTTGCTCCCGGCATTGGATGTAACTAATTTCAGTAATGATACTTTGTTTGATACATCACCAATCCATGATTCTATTCTTATAGAACTCAAGAGATGTAGACAAAATGAGAATGCATCCGGAGAAGAAAGCCGTACAACAAGAACAAGGTGTGCGTGCATTGCGCACCATAATAGGAGTGCACATGTTGATGTTGTCTTGAGCTCTCTTAAAAAAAACTTCTATGGTGTTTCCAAATTCTATAAAAATTATGGTTTTATAGAACACTACATTTTCAAAACTCTAAAATTTATTCTATCCTAACGAGCCCTTAGACTCTATTTGACAATCCCTTGTTTGCCAAGTAATTTTAACTCGCAAACAGTATGCTAAACATGTCATTTATTCCTAGCCATTTGTATAAATTAGGCAAGGGTGAGCAAACATCAAATCAATTTATTGACGGATGCACAAACTTTTCTAGCATGATCCTTTTTGTGATCAATTGGTCCTGAACTGTGAGGCTTTGCAAGTCTTGAACTGATTTAGAATCAATTGGTCTTAGATTTGTGGTCTTGTTACAACAAAAAACACAAGCCGAAGGAAAATGGCACAAACAAGAGTGCACTGAAAGACAATAAAATGGGTGAATGAGAGAAAAATGGCACAAAAAAGTGGTTTTGCAAGTCTTGAACTAATTTAGTATCAATTGGTCTTAGATTCATGGTCTTGTTACTCGCAAAAAAAACAAGATTCATGGTCTTGTTACAACAAAAAAACACAAGCTAAAGGAAATGGCACAAACAAAGAGTGCACTGAAAGACTATAAAATGGGTGAATGGGAAAAAAAATGGCACACAAAAAATGCGTATTGATTGGGTAAATAAAATGTAATTGCGGTGAGCGTGGATCGAACACGCGACCTTCAGATCTTCAGTCTGACGCTCTCCCAACTGAGCTATCCCCGCTTTTGTATCACTGTTTTCATTCAGTATTAATTGACTTTATTCTGTGGCTTCCTTCTCTGTTTTTACCATCTCCCAAACATATTGATGATTAGCAGGAGACTTGATTTATGCACATTTCTCTTGCCAACCCCAAACATCTTGGCGAAATCCTTTGCTCCATTCAGGACTGAAATCCTTGGTACCAAGAACAGACATGGTACAATTTTAATTTAACATTCAGGACTGAAACACATCATCATTAGCAGTTACATGGATTGGGGTTAAGTTAATCTTATTTTTCCCCCATCGACTGTATAACTTAATATAATACAACAGCCATACATTACATGATGTGCAATCTATAATAGGCTAACGCTAAAATAAAGGTCAAAACAGGCACTATCACACAGGCAGAGCAGACACATCGCCTCAAAATGAAGCAAAGGTCCTGCTGGGCTGGAACATGCTTTACATTTACATCAGTGGCATGGGAGTACTCGTAATCATCGTCGTCGATCAGCCTCTCATCTGGTTGTGCTGTGCCGTGCACACAATACCAGCAGCCAAGCTGACGGTGCCATGCCATGACACTAACTTACCATGGCTTGCGGTCGCCACGGGGGCCCTCGGTCCAGTTCAGCACCTTCTGCCCGGGCTTCAGGAACACGCCCTCACCATGCGGCAGCTTCCGTGCCAGCCCGTTCAGGATCTGGTGAAAGGCATCACCGGGCTGGGCGGGTTGCGGGAACAGCATGGCCTGCTTCATGGATGGATTTGCGAGGAGCCTCTGCTTTCGGAGGATCACCTCCATCGGTATGGATGTCAGGATGGTGTCCAGCTTTGGGACGTCATCCTCAGCCACAAAGACACCAATCTCCTCCCACGGGATTGCATCCGCAAAGGGAAGGACGATGTCGTCGGCGATGATCACCGGGATGCAACCGAACACCACCGCCTCCACCAAACGCGGGCTCCATGGGGCCCAGCCCAGTGGGCACAGGCAGAAGACGGCACGCTGCATGTCCTCATAGTAGGTTGGTGGGTGGTCTGTCGAGATGTCGAATAGTGGGTTGTTCTTGAAGTTCTCCCATACTGATGCACGGGCGCCCCTGCATTGTACATGGTAGGTACATCAGGATTTTTGATTCAAACATTCAATGGTTCATTAAGGCTTCTTGTTAGGGTGTGTAATTAAGGTGCGTACCTTGCATAGTAACCACCCTCAGGATCATTCGCAGTGTCATAGAATAAACCGCGGAAATAGACAAAGATTGATCTAGGGGTCCCTGGGGGAACAAGATGGGTTTTCATCTTCTGAGGAGGAGCATATGGCGGGATGGTGATGGAGCCTTCCTTTAGGCAGACATGATCCTTCTGCCCAAAAGTCTGGACCAGTGTAGCACGACGAAGCAATGGAAGGACTCCTCGCTCAATAGCCTTCTCTTCCTGAACAAATGGTATTTTGAACGACATTAGATGAACAATCCTATGAGCAAATATGAATAGAGGGACAGAAAGATTGTGCATCGCGAAATGAGTGGTCACAAATTCCATTTTATGAGTTTCTAGGCTAGGTTCATTTTGCACTGCATTGGCAATACATCTGAGAATTCATGGTTTATTATGGCTCTACAACTCACCTGGTAATGGAAGCATGCACCAAAGTCATGTGGCACAACAAAGAAGTGATCTGCTCCCTCTGTTCTGTTCCAGTATGGCCACCGATTGGAAATGAACTGAATCGCACTTCTCATTATTCGTGGAGACTTGAAGGGCAAGGGATGACCCCATGGTGTGAGATCACATGTGGTGTATACTGGAGTATAGAACCAATCAGCTTCTTCTGGATTTAAAGTCCGGATCGCACTAGACAATAGGAAGCGGTGCATGAAGATCTCTGCGGCAAACATGTGGCTGAGACACCGAGAATCTTTAGCCACCATCTTCTTGTTGTACTTGGTCGGCAACTCGTAGACATACACCTTGAGCCTCCCAACGGGATCATCTTCAAGCACATCGCCAGCACTTCCTGGAATTTAATTATAATCACAAAAAAATTGTGAAAATTCTGAACTGTAACATCACAATTCTAATTTCAAAGCCATTATTAAACTTCAGCTCGTCACGCCAATGTAAATAGAGAATTGTAATTGCTCGTTTGCTCTTTTTCATCGTCTAATAAAAACCACGGCAAAGCTTTTGCCGTCCTTTGAAAAAAAGATTTTTTTTTTTTTTTTTTTTGCTGCAATGCGTAGTTGAAGTAAACTGACCAGTAGCCACAGCATACAGTTTGCCATGAATTTCAATGAGCCTTACAATCCAAAGTTTACTACTGGTAAGCAGAATTAATTTTAGTAGGATGTAGCTATATTGTTTTATAAAGTCAAGTTCAGTATTGTTAATTAGTGAACTCCAACCCAAAAGAATAGATAATTCGGACTGTAGTACCTCTGGTCCCCTCTCTGAAAGACTGAAGCTACCAGCATTTGCTGAACAGGGGGAGTAACTATTAAACATTCAGTATTGCTAATTTGTACGTACTAGTTTCTACTGCCTGAGGTGCCGTTGCTTATTTAGTTGCTAATTGACATGGCCTTGGGTTTGGCCATATACATACTTGGGAAACAATCGAAATACGAATGTGCAGTAAAGCTCAGCCGCTGAGGCAGCATAGGCAAGGCAGGATTTTTATTGTCCATTGCTCAGATGGACAAAATTTGAGAGCACGCAACGCAGTATGCAGAGAAGACACATGGTCGCTAAGTTGACCTGAGGTCTTGAAGCACGTGCAATTGTCAATCGTTGTCAACTGCCCAGCCAGAGACGGGATTTCATCGTGCACACAGTGAGCAGAATTCTTTTGTTTGACAAGGAAGGAAACATGGAGTAGACTGGGAGAAGGGTGTTGAGATTCACAGTGAACAGAACTGACAAGGAAGGAAACATGGAGTAGACTAGGAGAAGGAAAGCGTAGAACCGCCTCAGTCAGGAGCCGGTCCAACGGCAGATCTGTGCCCGCGCGCTCGTGTGGCCAACTGGCCAAGGCCGCTGCTTCATAGGGTTCCAATTCCAATCGCAACAGCGGCGGCGGCGGCGGCAGATCCATCTCTGTAACTGTAACCACCGGCGCGCGTGGAAAAGCAGGAGGGGAGCGAGGCAATGCGTAATCTAAGCATGGCGTAAGCAAGAGGAGGAAAGGCAAGGAGAGCGAGGCGAGGCGAGGCCCGGGGCGCGTACCTTCGATCCGCTCGGTGTCCTGCGCCCTGGCGACAACGACGGCGCCGGAGCAGGCGAGAAGCAAGACGGCGAGCGCGGCGGCCATCGCCCGCGCGCTCCCCTCCCCCGTCCCCATTAGTCGCCCGCCACCCTCCTCCGTCGGCGCACGAGGAACGGGGAGATCGAGGCGACGCTGGCTGGCTTCGGAGGAATGGAGGATGAGGGCAGAACAACCGGGGAAGCAGCAGGAAGCTCGTGGGATTGATTGATGCTGCACTGAAGGCGGGGACAGGGACACCCGGACAGTGAAGTGGCGACGAGTGACGAGAGAGCCGAGGAGTCAAAAGGGAGGCGGGTGGCACACGACAGGTGTGGGAGCGAGCTGGCGGAGTGGCGATGATGGCGGTTGCGGGCCGTCGCCGTCAGTGACGAGCTGAGCTGTCGGTGGAGGGGAGTGGGAGAGGACAGCAGGCAGCAGCAGAGGACGACGAGGTGGTGGGTGCCAGGTTGCCGTCATCGAGCCGATCGAGAGAGTACACGCTTGTACTACGCGCCATTTTGACATGTCACTAATCTGCTTGTCAGTGTTCAGATGATCTTTGGCCCAAAATAATCCATGGAGTTTTTGGAATTTTGAGGGCGTTTCTTTTCTCTAAGAGCTGTCTGATCAGCGTCATTAGTGTCGTTTCGAAAAAAGAGAAAGGCTTCATCGTTATTGAACTGCTAGATCTTGATGAACTACATACAGGGTGAATCTCTAGTAAGCTCGCGGCACCCGTATGTATCATGTATGGATATTATTTTGGCGGCGGGTGAATGAGGTTAGCGAGCTGATGAAATGAAGCGATCATCGTCGTCGATCAGGCCATGTAGTATCGCTAGCTACTAGCTAACTGCTGCTGCTTTCTATGCTTATGGTAATCCTAATCCAAATATCCAACCCACACATCCCTTTCTTCCTTTTGGATCCTGTCCTTTTGTTTGGTACACAGTACCAATATAACTACTCGAAGTGGCTGCCTCGTGGCACTGTTACACTGTCGGTGCACCATTGCATCTGGGACCTACTAGCATGGTATGCATGTCTTTTCTTTGCGTGTTCAATTCATGCATCATCGTCATCAGCATCTATTTTCCTGTTCTCCTCCTCCCCTGTGGCCTAATCCTAATCTGGCCTGCTTGACCTCCTCTCCGCCATTTCGCCTCCTCGTCTGCCCAGTGCCGTCTTTTACCGTATGTTTGGTTGGGGGTTGGGTAGGTTGGGTTGGATCCAACCCAGTTTTTTGGGACGGAGCCAACCCGTTGAGTGTTTGGTTATCTCTCGATTTTGGGGATGGAGTCAACCCGTTGAGTGTTTTGTTGAAGCAATTGGAAACGCGGGTTGGATGGAATGGTAACACTGTTAGTGAGGACCCCACCTGCCACCAGCGGACCCCACATGTCAATCTCTCACTTTTTTCCTTTTATTTTTCTCCACCTTATCTTCTTTTTTTTTTTTTGATCCCAATCCACCTTATCTTCACCTTATCTTCTTCCCGTCGCTGGACGCCTCGCGACCTCGGTCTCCGGCGCGGCGCCAGCGCGAGCGCCGCCTCCCCGCGCGAGCTCCGCCGCGGGCGCGAGCCGCCTGGGCGAGCGCGCTTCGGGCGAGCTCCGCACGGCGCGAGCTCCGCGGGCGCCTCCGCGCGGCGAGCGCCGCCGCGCGAGCTCCGCTGGGCGAGCTCCGCCCGCGGCGCGAGTCTCGCCTCGGGACGGACTCCGCGCCGGCCGGGCGAAGCGGCAGCCGCGCCGCCGGCCGCACGGGCGAGCTCCGCCTCCGACACCGAGGCACAGCGACCGTCAAGCGAGAGCGTGGAGACGGGAGAAGACGCGCGCAAGAGAGACGGGAGAAGACGCGACCGTCAAGCGTGGAGCGGAGCGGACTCGTCCGCCGAATTTCGGGGGTGGGAGCGAACCCGCATCTTGGGCGAATATGCTCTTCTGGAGCCGCTCCGCTCCCTCCGCCCCCCATCCAAACAGATCAAAAGTGGGTTCGCTCCATCCAGGTTGGGTTGATTCCTCCAACCAAACAGACGGTTAGGTGAGGTGCTCCGGTCCATCTCGTCTTCTTCTCTGCTGATCGCTGACCTTGCTATAATCATTCATCACGACCTGCCGAATTGCTTTTGTCGCCGGCTCGCCGCCTAGTGCCATTGTGCCTTACAAGCATTTTCTGCGTATTGTCCTGCGCAGACCTAGTCAATAACTGAACTTTATGCGTTCCGGTTACAAATTACAAACCATGCCGCCTAAACCGAATAGACAAACCATGCATGCGTGCATGTTTACGATTTCTCGACCATGGCTTCTGTTTCGGTTCACAACTAATTACATCTCAACTGCATGCAGGTGGCTGGAGGGTACAAACGCTAATGGCTCAACAATTCTAACCACTCCTTTTCTTTTCACAACTAGTTAGGGTCAAGTTTTAGTAAGTATTGACCAACTAATAGGTACTGTCAAACTATATGCATCAATGTTATACCAGTACCATATTCATATTTCACACATATTTTGATAGTGCGGTATTAGTGTTCCTACAAACCAACTGATAATACTTACAACCTATACAAGTTAAGAAAATGACTAGAGGGAACGTACTGATGATGTTGACTCCATTTCTACCCTTCTAGCACCCACTACTTACATTATACTAGCAACCACCAATCTTTCTTTAGGTTACTGTGCTCACGTCGCAACTTCCCTTTCTTTAGGTTACTGTGCTCACGTCGCAACTTCCTTGAGAACTCAGCAACCTTCAGACAAAGACTACAGCGATATGCTGCCCTGATAAGTCCTCAGCCATCAGCAAAAGCAGACAGGCTTCCTAACGATCTTGCTTCAAAAAGTAGTTTCACCCTTGCATTAGATGATGAAAGGGAAGCGAAGGAAACGAAATCTTGCAGCACAAACACGTTGTCGGTCCATGTCCATGTGCAGTATACTATGGCAATTGTCAGCCCCATCAGGAGGATAATGACAATGAGTTCAGACATTCAGAGTGGGTAAAATGCTGTAGATTTTGACTATGATATCCACATGATTGACAAGGCTGACATTCTCGTCACCTATTGAAAGGGGCAAAAGAAGAAGAAGAAGAAGAAGATAAATGAAGATATGTGGTATACGAGCTATATATAGGGAAAGAAGAAAGAACATACAAAAATGTACATTTGGCTTGTGGTCAGAACTATGCAGCCATGGTAACTTAAAGGCGCACGTATGTATATCACCATGTCCTCAATCTTGCTTTTTCTCCCCCAAAAAAGTTCTAGTAATATGGCAGGCAGATGCTACCAAGGCTTCAGGTCGCCTGGCGGTCCGGCAGTCCAGTTCAGGACCCTCTCCCCGGGCTTCAAGAAGACATTGTCACCATGCGGGAGCTTGCGCGCGAGCCCGTTCAGGATCTGGTGGAATGCATCTCCCGCCTGAGCAGGCTGGGGGAACAGCATGGCCTGCTTCATCGACGGGTTTGCGAGGAGACGCTGCTTCCTCAGTATAACATCTGTTGGGATGGACGTCAGGATGCTGTCCAGCTTTGGGACATCCTCCTCGGCGACAAACACACCAATCTCCTCCCACGGGATGGCGTCCGCGAAGGGCAGGACAATATCGTCAGCGATGATCACTGGGATACAGCCGAAAACCACGGCTTCCACCAGCCTGGGACTCCATGGAGCCCAGCCCAATGGGCACAAGCAGAACACTGAACGCTGCATGTCTTCGTAGTAAGTCGGTGGGTGATCAGTTGAAATGTCAAAGAGCGGGTTGTTCTTGAAGTTCTCCCAGACTGATGCACGAGCACCTCTGCAGCAGAACATGCAGAATGATCAGAGATCAGACCCAGGACACAGTATTGCAATAGCTGACTGGGGAAAAAATGAGACAGACATTGAGGGAAGCTACATCACTTGCAGACAGATAGATGATTTACCTCGCATAGTAACCACCCTCAGGATCGTTGCTGGTGTCATAGAACAGACCACGGAAGTACACGAAGATGGACCGAGGGGTGTCTGCGGGGATAAGGTGAGCCTGCATTTTCTGGGGAGGTGCAAATGGTGGGATTGTGATGGACCCATCCTTCAGGCAGACATGGTTCTTCTGTCCAAAAGTCTGAACCAGTGTGGCACGCTGAAGCAAGGGAAGGATTCCCCGTCCGATTGCTTTCTCTTCCTGAAAAAAATTTGAAACACTTGTTACAGAAATATCGAAATGTTGGAACAGCCAGTAACAAAAGGTGCCAACTGAAAGTTTAGCAAGTTGTCATTTCTGTTAGGCAGTTAATTAAATAACCATGAATCTGAATATCGGTATGACAACTAACAAAATTTACAACATGAGGCATGTTTCTTCTACAAGAGACAAAGAACATGTGGAGCCTGAATTGGTTTATCTAGAGTAGTTCATTCATAGTGAAACAAGAATCTTGATGCCCACAATGTCCCATGTTCTGTGACGCAATTATATATGTCCAACTTGTTTCAAATGCTGGTATTCAGTACTTATCTATTATTGCTTAGCATCTAATCTTTATTAGTGGAAGAATAAATAAATGCACGCTACAGCTACTTCATGTACTGGTCTTTGTACCTGATAATGGAAGCAAGCACCAAAGTCATGTGGTGTGACAAAGAAATGATCTGCGCCCTCTGATCTGTTCCAGTAAGGCCAGTTCGTGGCGATCAGCTCAATCGCACTGCGCATCATGCGAGGAGATTTGAAGGGAAGGGGAAGACCCGCAGGAGTCAGATCACATGTGGTGTATACGGGCGTGTAGAACCAATCCGCTTCCTCAGGATTAAAAGTACGGACAGCGCTTGACAACAGGAACCGGTGCATGAAGATCTCCGCGGCAAACATGTGGTTCAAGCACCTAGGATCCTTCTTCAGCAGCTTCTTGTTGTATTTACTGGGGAGATCATAGACGTAGACCTTGAGCCTCCCAACAGGGTTATCTTCTAGCACGTCACCAGCACTTCCTGCATTTTTATTGGCCACAGCATTACGGCTTTGCATAAAGGTAGGGAAAAGAATATACTTGGTCTTAGAACCATGCTAGGGATCACAGGATCATAAAGTACAATCAAATGATGGAAGGAAAGTATGCTAGAAACCATATATAGGTCTAAACTCTAAAGTGAATTTTGCACCTATGCTAAGCTGGATAAATCATAACTGTCATCATGAGTCAGTTATTGCTCAGTGAGAGTACGATTCTATTTGTCGAAGCCTAACTAACTACCAACAAAAGAGGTATAAAATTTGTAGGTGTGGATGATAGAATGTAGGAAATGAGCATCATATTGCATTCTACAAATAGTGCATCAGTCAACCTGCCACAAAAATATAAAGCATGTCTGTGAGCAGGAGCAGCATGTCAAAAAAGAGCCTTTTTGGTTCTAAATTAGCTATGAATAGAACAGCAAAGGATACACCTGCATTCAGTAATCTGTAACTTATTAGCATACAAAATCATTATCAAACTTGGGATTCAGAGGCCTGACAGGTCAACTGCCACATTAATCCGAATCGCCGCAAAAAACTCTTGCTTTACCAAATTACTACTAGCAAATGCACAACAAACACCCAACTAGACAGACCAAGCAGCTAGAGTTCTACAAACTGACAAGGATGTGACTATCAAGATCAGAAAGCAAGATGGAAACAAACGCAAGGTGAGGTCCATGTCCACCATCTCTCACCTGAGATCCTCTCTGTCTGGTGGCCCTGCTGCTGGACGGCCTGGGCCTCAGCCCCAAGCAAGAGCGCCGCCGCCGAAAGAATGGCGATGGCCAAGACCCACCGCCTCATCTTCTTCTGGATCCCTCCGCTCCCCACGAGCCTCTTCCTCCTCTTCCCAGCGAGCACCCGCTGTCTCCTCTCCTCCCCCAACCCTCTCTGTCTGGTCTGGTGACTCTAATGAGCCAGGCAATCCCCGGGGGTAATTAAAGAAGAAGAGATCCCGGCCAACGGGAAGCTTTTCGGCCAATTCTTCCTCCTACCAAGCGGCGTTTGGTGGGGAGAGCGAGAAGGTGAGCGGTGGCTTTCCTAGGCTTCCTTCCTCCTTCCTCCAACGCGCACACAAGCACAGCAGAGCTTCAGGAGGACGAAGAAATAGGGGTCATGTTCTAATATACCACTTGCAATGACAGGGATGAGCGAGAAAGGGGGTTAGGAAGGCTGTCAGCGGCTGATTCTTCTTCTTTTCCTGCTGCTTTCCTACTAATCTTTTTCCACACACCAATGATGAGCTGTAGTCCTCCACCCCTAATAGGTTATATAACTAATGTTATTGTGCTCCATGAATGGAGGTTTGGTGAGAGGCCTGCTTCCGCATCAGATGTCAGGTTTCTTTCCTTTTCCTCCCTCCGTCCTGATTTCACCAAACTTGGACTAGACCTCTCACTTGTCTTATACCTTAATTAACAAAACCTCTGTTGATTTCTTCATGTCGTCAAGAGAAAATTGCATTGCATTGTACCACTGACGGACCCCCTAATTTTCCGTTGCTGTCAAAACTCACCTCCGATCCTCCCTGCATGCCTGTGGCCATGGTGTTTAATACGCTGCTTGTGCAGTCATTTTCAGTTCATTTTCACCCCTGTTCCAACTTCCAAGCAATGTTTTTTTTCCCCTCTCTTGAAAGAAATGTGAAGCATGGTGAATGAGGTTGTTGTTCCCTTGCACATGGGGCATGCGTCCATGAATATGTTGGTGCACTGTCATGGCTCAGCATGACTCACGATGTGTTTCTTTTTCTTCGGTGATGATAGTTGCCGCGTAATGCTCTCCTTCTTTTCAAAAAAAAAAAAACAACAATTTATTTTAACAAAAATTATTGAAGTGAAAACAAAGGTAAGGAAAAAGAGAACATCGGGTGCCTGTGGAGTTTCTGGAACGAACGTTGATGGCATAGCGGATTTGGCGGAAAAGGGATTAGCAAGCTGCTGCTACGACTCTCCGGAGGAATGGGTTTGGTACACGTTTATCATAGTGTACTACTAGGGTTGGATTATTATTCAGAAGAAGGATGAAACCGGGTCCCAGCAGGGCAGCAGGCGAGTCTATACCAGAAAATCGTACTGCAACTGCAAGCAATCCGGCGCTGCTCGTCAACAGCATGACAGCGGCAGAATGATGATGAGGTTGAGATTCCCTTGCTCCTAGGGTAGGGTAGGGAAGGGAAGTATCCTCTCTTCTTTGTTAGTTGCTCTTAATCTCCCTGCTTTGTTAGTTGCTCCGGAGTCCGAACTGTCACAAGGAACACGAGCCAAAAGCTGCACTTTTACTACTGCATGTTGATTTGTTTCGCATGCACTCCTTTGGTTTGTCTATGTGATCTTGGTTTGTGATCTCTTGTCGGATGAGAAAATAAGGAGGCCAGAGCACTAGAGCAGAGTAACCTTTGGTTTGGATCCAGTCCAAGGCTGTCGGTGGCGTGTGAAGGGAACACGGAAGAGGGCGGGCATGGCCGCGTCGTGTGGTTCCAGGTCTGCCGGAGCATTGACAATGTGGGCTGCCGGTTGACTTGGAACAAGAACCCGTCTAAGTTTTTAGGCAACAAATCGTCCAGGACAGGAGTGAAGACTGGAGAGCTGATGAGTCCTTCCTGCCGACTCTCTGGAGCACGGAATATACCTGCACCACACTTCTAACCCTGCTAGAGAGTTGGTCAACCGCGTCATCGGTTGACGATTGACGACACCCGTTCGTTCGGGGCAGAGCAGAGCGGCAACGGCGGTACGTGGCGGCGGTGTCCGATCCGACGCACGGCCGCGCCGTACGTACCAAACGCGGAGACGGGAGGTGGCTGGTGACCACACCACACCACGTGATGGCCAGCGAGCTCGTCTGTTTTTTTTCCCCGAGAACGTGCATGGACAGCGAGTTCGTCTGGCTCTGGCTCTGGCATGTCCATGGCGCCAAGGTGGCCGGTGGGCAGACGTATCCGGCCAAATAAACACCCGCACGCGGCATCAGGCGGTGGCGCGAGGCCCTTGTTAATTACTTAACCACTTGTTTAAGATTGCCCGGCGCGTTGGAGCTCTGCTTGCCCGTGTTAGGCGACGCGCCAGCTGGCTGCGGTGAGTCTGCCTAGTTCAACGCCAACGCGTGAGGGCCAGCTAGCAGCGTCGTCACCGTCTCCGTCCGCAGGCATTTCAAGCGATTGCCAAGCACTGACGTCTCGTGGATGGGAAAGCTCTCGTTGCAAACCCAAACCAGTGGCACGCACCGTGGTGACTCGTGCGTGCGTGCGTGTCCAAAACATCAAAGTCAATGTGGCCGATGACATTTTTTCCTTAAATAATCAGAAGAACCATTGCATCTTTTTCCCGGGGATTTACTGTAGTTTGGCAAAGTTCCGCGCAGATCAGATGGGCCTCTCAAATCTCAATGTGGGCCACGGCGGGCGATGGACCCAACCCATTGGTCCAAATCTCGGGCCAATTGGTGCTGGCCTGTGAATGCGCTAGCTGGGCCTTCGGGCTTGGCGGCCGTGGCTCCATTCGTTCGTTTCGTCGCCGCACCGTCAACCGAGATGTGGCCCCGCTCGCTCGCTCGCTCGCTCTGCTGGCAGCCGTGGCGTGCTCATGTCACCACCACCCATCGTACTCGAGTGTCAAATTTATGGCAATTTGATTTGATTTTTTATTTTGAGATGTCTATTCTTACTCCGCCCATGAAGGTACAGATACAGCGGCGCGTGGTCATTTATTCACGCACCATATCAATCAGTCAGTGTCCATCATCGTCGTCGTCGTTGTGATCCGTCCCCGTCCGTGGCAAGTGGCATCGAGTTGGTTACTCGTTGGAAAAGCAATAGTACTGTAATTTTTTTTTTTTTTTTTTTTTGAAACAATGGGACAAGCAGTACGTAGGTACTAGAAAGAAGAAATCGATGGAAGGGACCAGGCTCAGGCGCGACGTGTCCGGACTCCGGTTCCCGTCGGCCTCGCTCAGCGCGAGCCGTGCCGCGCGGTGCCGATGCGAAGCAGGGAGTGTGTGTCCGTGACCGTGAGAGTGACCGGCGGTGGTCGTCGCTGAGGCGTGCGGTGCGGTGCGGTGCACTGAGCACAGCAACAGCAGGCGACACGGCACGGCACCGCCGTTCCAGACTCCGGGAGTCCCAGTCCCGTGGCCCGTGCTCCGTGCTCGCGTTGGGAGACGATTGATACTAGATGGGAAACAAGACGACGACAACGACGACGCAGCGCTGGGGTCGTCGCGTACGTCGTCGTCTCGGCTCACACGCAAGGGGCCAAAGAGAAAACCAAGAAAAACGGGCGGGTCAGGACAATCAGGACGCCCGTACGGTGGACTAGTAGTAGCAAGCAGTATTGGTACGTGGATATCAATCATCAGGCGACGTCGGCTGCCAGTGCCAGGCTCGCGTCGCGCCGGCCAGTCCGATCCCGATAGATCGATCCTCCGGGCCCCCACTCGATCACAGCTGACTTGTCGACTGGCAGGGTCGCCTCGCCGTCGGTCGCTGTAGCACTAGCAGCTGCTGCCAGCTAGCCATTCCTCGTCCACAGCCACACAAGCTGCTGCGATGGATGCTGGAATGCCTTCAAGCTCCCATCTCCCGTCCTCTTCAGTCTTCACTTCAGTTGAGGCTTAATATCTCTCCCCGCCCGCACATGCTTGAGACTTTGAGACGGAGAGACGCTCGGCCCACGCCTTCTCCCCTGCTCCTCCTTTGCCAGCGAGGGCCTCGCTCTCTCGCTCGCTCGCTGTTGCTGCTAGATCCATCCAGGATCAGGGGCTGAGGACGGCAGGAACAGGACCAGGAGGGTCGGAGATGGCGAACGCTGGCGGCGGGGCGGCTGGGGAAGGGGTGGCTCAAGGTCGCCCAGCTCAGGGCCCTCGTCCAGGCGCAGGATCCCCGTGCCAAGGTCAGTCGCCGACTAGTGTGCTGTAATTCCTCTGCTTCTGTTTGCCCACTTGTGCCATCGATGCTCGTGAATTGATCCATGCTTTTCAGCTCGTTCATCCTTGAGTACAGTGTTCAGAAAAAAAAAACTTCTGAGTTGCCATCGATCTGGAGGAGTACCGTACGTGCCAAAAGTACTATAACCGTCTCGTATCATTTACCACGGTTTTTATATGCTTGTCGTGTTGACGTGGATTATAACCCACAAAGCACAGACCGCCACACTTCTGCGTAGGAAATTGTGTGTTGGTTTACTCCTCCTGTCCTAGCAAGAATGGAAGATTAGATTCTTTGGAGTCATTATTAGATTCTTTGTGAAATCGTAGTATATTTATTTGGAGTCATTAGTACTATTTTCTAAACATTCACTCGAACTTTTTTAGAACAACATCTACTCAAGCTTAGTGGTTTTACTTTAACCCGATCTAGACTACTCGTATCAATTTAATTTGTTACAAGGATAGTAGTATATTATGGCAATTTTGCAAGTAAAGAAGGACCATAGATCGATCATGCCCCAATTTTAAAATCCCTGGCCCCTGGGTACGTGGTACTCCCTACATTTCATAGAGGGGGCGGGTGTCCTGTCGCTATTTACAACTAATACCAGTCGTCCAATACCGGTAACTAAGCACATCGAACATCGTCTTCATCTGTAACTAGCTGGACGACGATGCATGCCTTCGTCGTCACAGGCTTTCACTGTCCACGTAACAACTATACAAGTCATCCATTTGTACTAGTTGGTAGGACCCCAGCTCATCCTAAAAATATCTGGTGTTCTTCATCATGTGGAGGCGGAGTAACGACTTCTCTTGAGAGCTAGAGCCATTTTGTAAAAACGTTTGGCGAAAACAGCTTTAATGACATAGTAACGACTCCTCACGTTTCCGCTTTTTATATGTCCGGTTAGGAGGAGCTGCAAGAAACTAGAGCCGGTGATACAAAGGTTTTCATTGTCTACGTGATATATAACCGACCCGCTAAATTTATAGTTTCGTATCATTTTTTCGAACCGAAGGAGATCCCCCATTTCCATTAATTGCTTAACGGAAATACATCGTTAGCAAAAGACAGTTCAGGTTTCCGACATGTTGAAAGGAGATACAAAACTCCCTCAACTTAACACCACTTCCTGAGATGCTAAACTTAAACTAAACCCTCAGCCATAAGCACTGAGCCAACTAGATAAAGCGATCAAAGTAACTGACAGACCCGAAAGTAACCAAAGGAAACTAATGCTTCAAGTTCAATCCAAATTACAGAGAATGGGATGCCATCAACTTTCTCATCCGGGGACACATATGGATAGAAGACGACTCTTTTTCGTGCTTTTGGCGATGCTCCCCGTATCGTTGATCAACTTTCTTCTGCATCTTCATCACCACGACCATCCTTCGACATCGTCTTGTTCTCCTTCTTCTTGCGCTTGAACACCAAATCCGAAGCGATCTTCAACAGAGCAGCGATCCCATCGTGCAGAATTTCCTTGTCACCTCCTGTGTATAAATCTAGCATATAACCCATAAGTGAACAGATATAGCATACAACATTAGCAGGATTTGGTATTGTTTTCCCTTCAAAGCACACTCTGTTTCGACTTTTCCAAATCCCCCAACAGACAGCAGCAATGCCAAAAGTGTGAAACTTAGCCCCAGCCGATAACCATTTTTCACACCAAGCCCAACATTGAGTAATATTATTAGGAAGGTCATTATAGTTTCATGTCATGTACACAAACATTCTGAAACCAGTAGTTCACAGACTTTAATTCACTGCAAATAACAATGCAATGCGTAGTTTTATGTTTGTGTACCCACACATTCGAAAACCAGTAGGATATTTGGCTTGAAAAATTACTCTATCCTAAATAAGGTGGTGCATCAATTAGTCCATTCGTTAAATTTGATAGAATGACTATTCCTCGTACTAGTATTAATTATTATTTTGTGATAAATAAGGTGATGATGTATCAACAAACCAAATAAATGAAAAAAAGAATGAGTAGAGGATGGACGAAATTATTTGTTAAACCAACGTACCGCAAATAAATAACTGAGCCGCAAATGCAAATTGAAGTGAATCCAAATAATTATATAATTTTTTTGAAGCGAACGAATTGAATTAAAATTAACCGCACTATGGATGGATCATGGATGGCAGGAGGTGGACAACCTGACGCTGCGTAGGTTCCTGCGCGCGCGCGACCACAACGTGGACAAGGCCGGCGCCATGTTGCTCAAGTTCGTGAGGTGGCGGGCGGAGGTGGCGCCCGGCGGCTCCGTGCCGGAGGAGGCTGTGCGCGGGGAGCTGGAGCAGGACAAGGTGTACATGGGCGGCGTCGACAGGACCGGGCGCCCCATCATCGTTGTCTTCCTCGCCAGGCACTACTCGGCCAACCGCGACATGGCAGAGTTCAAGAGTACGTCACCATGCATCTCCTCTGCAGTGTAAACTGCATTACTCGGCCTTGCTTTTTCACCAAAATGGACCAAACAGAGTACAATCAGTTCGTGCGTGCGGAGGTTTTCCTGGCTGTTAAATGATTCTTCTTGTTCTTGTGCAGGTTTTGTGGTGTACCTTTTCGACAAGATTTGTGCCAGGTAAATTAAACGCAGTGTGTGTTCATCTTCACGTGTCCAGCAATGGGGATTCAGATATTGCTCATAGTCATCAGTGTGCAATAAAAAGGAGTAAAAACGAGCGAGAGAAACAGTACCCACGGAATGAAGCGATTTTTATCCAACTGAGATGAATTGCGGTCATTCATGCAGGATCCCCAGAGGCCAGGAGAAGTTCCTGGCCATCGTGGATCTCAAGGGCTGGGGCTACGCAAACTGCGACGTCCGGGCGTACATCGCTGCCATTGAGATCATGCAGGTGCGTAAGTTAATCGTTTCTGCTTTCACTCAACGTACGGCCACTACACGCGTGCGCACGCAACGCAACAATAGGCGACGACGACGACCTCTCTGATGCCTGAATATGTCGACTCGATGACTGACAGTCTGACACCCTTGTCGATGGCGCAGAACTACTACCCGGAGCGCCTGGGCAAGGCGCTGATGATCAACGTGCCCTACATCTTCCTCAAGGTGTGGAAGACCATGATCTACCCTTCATCGACGCCAACACCAGGGACAAGGTGATGATAGATGACCTGCCATGACGCCATCGATCCATCCATCGATGACGCTATAGCTATTTGTTGTTGGTTGTTGCTTCTTCTCTGAAAGAAGAAGAACAAGCTGTATCTGTCATGTATTTAGTACTAGCTGTAGCTGATCATTTGCCTAATAGTTGCCCCGTTGCATGCATTTGCAGTTCGTGTTCGTGGAGGACAAGAGCCTGCGGGAGACGCTGCGGCGGGAGATCGATGAGAGCCAGTTCCCGGAGTTCCTCGGCGGGAAGATGCCCCTCGTCTCCCTCAAGGACTACGCCCATCAGCAGCCTCAACCCGTTTCCGACTGAGTCTGTCTGTTAGCGATGGCCGGCCGGTGACGTGATGAGCGACCCAAAAAGCCCAAAGCTGATTCGATCTTGACTAGCACTACAACCTACAACTACTGATAACCTACTAGTACTCTGCCACGATGGTGCACCTGACAACTGTAACTGTAAAATGCAGAGCTCGGTGATCATCATATATTCTGCAGCTGATCGAGCAAGC
Organism: Themeda triandra; assembly: GCA_018135685.1. Classification (NCBI taxonomy): domain Eukaryota; kingdom Viridiplantae; phylum Streptophyta; class Magnoliopsida; order Poales; family Poaceae; genus Themeda; species Themeda triandra. Next base: position 253,611 of record JAENPR010000018.1, read on the forward strand.
GTGTCAGTACCTGACGCTGGGATGGATGCAACTTCTATCAGGTCTGAGCGATATAAGAAAGGAATAACGCCGTTAGTTCTTGCAATTCACCATCAGTGTCCGCTTTTTCAGTAAGCCAGGGTCATTTGACGCCGAACGCGCGGAATAGTGGACTCATCTTCAGGATGCGGTCCAAACTTTCTACTGCAGACGAACTAACCATACCAGCACGTTTACATATTATGGTCAATCCAAATCATAAGCGAGCAAACAATGTAACTCGACGGCCTTGCTGTGTCCCCTTGACAGTCAGAGTTGCTCAGGAGGGATCTTCTTCCCCTAGTTTGCATTCAGAAAGAAAAATCATAGCCGAACTGTCCGCGTTTCATTACGTGGTTATTGCAAAAATAAAATCCTATCGATAACTGAATGGCAGACACAAAAGAGACTAATCGACAACTAATGGCCCATACAGATGGCATGATCATAGGCCTATATCCGCTACTGAAGGCCCGATATCACTATTGTTCCTACTGCTGCATCTCCTGTTGTTACTTTGATGTTCTATTATGATTTTTTTTTCTTCTCAATTCAAAACCGTAGATCGAAACGTCCATATCTTGCAAATTTTAATTTGGTGCAAAAAAGCCAAAAGCATCACATTTTGCTTGAATTTTGCGTCATAGATTCTATAATTTTGACATTAACGTTCCTTTTTTAATGTTATATTTGAGTTTTCAGATCTGTATATAGCCTTTAAACGGCCTCAAAATATCAAGGAAAAAATATCTAAATTGATGGCTCGGAAGTTATAACGCATTTTGTTTGTGGAATCACTCTATGCTTCATGAGGTGATGCACCATAAGCTTATGCTTGTCCCATGAATTTTGGTGGAACCAACCCATTCCTCGTGTATATCGTAATTATTAGCTCGTAATTATTACCTTGTCAAGAATAAGATAATGATGGGTTAACTCATTCTATTTCACAGATCAAATAAAAAATTGAGGAGCGAGAAGAAGATGGACCAACTCATTTCTCAAACCAAACAAATCATTAGTATTTTGTGTATGATTTTTTAGCATATGTGCTCGGAAGTTAGACTGAGGTTATATGATTTTTTCTTTGAAATATATGTAAATAAGATTTAGTTTTGTTCAACTCGTCACGTAGTGTAAATAAAATCAGAAATAAGTACACTGTTTAAAAGTTATAATATTTATTTAAAATAAATATTTAATTTTCTTAACCTACGTCAGCGCTGATGTTAGCGCGCAGGAGGGGAGATTAGTATTGATGATGATGTCGCAGTGGCGGCTGCGGGGTTCGACGGCTGCTAGTGTAGTTTGACCTGCAACACAGCTTTTGACTGTTGTTTTTATATTACCTGTATCAACAGGAGAGAAAAAGGAATCCTCCTACACACCAACTCCAATAAAGACATCGGCGGTGTATATATTTCTATTTCAAAATGGTATCGAGGTCTTGATAATAAAATCTGTTGCACGAGTCGGACGATTCCATTTCAGCCGTCGTTCACCCAATCCGCACACAGCGAACGGCTCCGATTCCGTGTCACTTTAGACAGGGGCACTACGTGGCAGTACTCATCACGGGATAAAATTAAAAAAAGTTGGGTTTCAATCTAGACGCATGTCTGTCTAGATTCGTTGTGTTTTAGGTGAAGGGAGGGAGTAGCTTCCTGCCATCCTCGCTCCGGGACCGCTGTTAAGTGTTAACAACTCGCATGCCCACTCTCGGCACCGCTTCATCGCTCCTCCTCAGCCACCGGCACCGCCTCCTCGCCGCCCGGACCCTCTCCGTCGCCGCCGGCTCCTCCTCCATCCCCGTCAAGGTAACCTGGCCTCCAAGCTAGCTGAGCTGCTGGCGTTTGTTACGGACTCTGACGCTTGGATCCATGCTCTGTTTCTCCTCGTCAGATGGCACGCTCAGCGCTGGACGAGGTCACCGACACCGGCGCCTTCGACCGGTCGCCGTCCACCTTCCGGAGCTCCGTCTCCAAGGACGGCGGCCGGTTCCCTCCCGTGGCGGGGCGGTACCACCTCTACGTCTCCTACGCGTGCCCCTGGGCGTCCCGCTGCCTCGCCTTCCTCAAGCTCAAGGGCCTCGACCACGCCATCGGCGTCACGGTAAGCCGGCGAGGCTAGGGTCTCAAGCTGCCTCGGAGTTCGCTCGGCCGTCGATTGATTTCATTTCCCCGTGCCGCGCGGAATCGCAGGCCGTGAAGCCCATCTTCGAGCGGACCAGGGAGACCGATGACCATCTGGGCTGGGTGTTCCCCGCCACCGCCGACGAGGAGCCCGGCGCCGAGCCCGACCCTTTCAACGGTGCCAAGAGCGTCAGGGAGCTCTACGAGATCGCCAGCTCCAACTACGCCGGCAAGCCAACCGTGCCCGTGCGTGAGCCTCCGACTCCAAATCCAAATCAAAATCCACCAAAGAAGCAGAGGATGAGAACAGAACAACCGAGCTGATTCCACTGTTGTATTGCATTGCATGTGATTGCAGGTTCTGTGGGATAAGCAACTCAAGACGGTGGTGAACAACGAGAGCTCCGAGATCATCCGGATGCTCAACACCGAGTTCAACGACATCGCCGGGAACCCCGGGCTGGACCTCTACCCAGAACACCTCCGGGCCGCCATCGACGAGGTGAACGACCTGGTCTACGACGCCATCAACAACGGCGTCTACAAGTGCGGCTTCGCCAAGAAGCAGGGGCCATACGACGAGGTGCCCTGCCCTGCATGCTCCTATTACTGCCTCTGAGACACGGATTAGTTAACTGGTTTGGTCAGATCAGTGATCAGACAACGTCTATCATGTGCTAACCGAACCTTGTCTTGCTGTTCAATGTGTGTAGGCCGTGGCGAGATTATATGAGGCTCTGGACAAATGTGAGGAGATTCTTGGCAAGCAACGCTACATTTGTGGCAACCAGCTGACTGAGGCGGACATTCGCCTGTTTGTGACTCTCATTCGATTCGATGAGGTAAACTATTGAGATCCTGCAGATCATTCTTTCTGCAAGATTTGTTCCTTTTCAGGCTGTCACTTGTCCTGTTTGTTCCATGCAAAATTACAGTGCATTCTTTCAAGCACATATGTGAAGATTTCACCTCGGTTCCTGAATTTAGTGCAGATCTGATATAGTGATATGTACTGTGATTATAAAGGGTTCCTTTTATACCAATATTAAGAAAATATAAATTTATGTAAAACAGTAAACCACTAATTTTCTTTACCATCAAACTCCCATTAGACCCTCTGGTTCTTCATATGGAGTTTCCTCTCCTTTTTTTTGCATTCCTGATGATAAAATCAATATGCAACTGAATTTGAAATGCATTTCTTGGAGCTTAATGTTCCTTTTGCATAGATTTGCCCTATAATAACCCGATTAATCACAGGTCTACGCCGTTCACTTCAAATGCAACAAGAAGCTACTGAGGGAATACCCAAACCTATTCAACTACACCAAGGACATCTACCAGATCCCTGGCATTAGCAGCACTGTCAACATGGAGCACATCAGGAAGCACTACTACGGAAGCCATCAGTCTATAAACCCCTTCGGGATTATCCCCGCTGGCCCCAACATCGACTACAATGCCCCACATGACAGAGAGAGGTTTGGCGCGTGATTGTTGGGAGGGATCTTGTACCGTACGTGCTTGTTTGTGCAGGAGGCCGGAGCCGTACGCAGTGTTGTGTTGTGCTTGGCACTTGCAGTGTCAGAGGTTGCAATGCAAGTATTTATCCCTAATAAAGCTATGTACATTTTTGTAATTGTCTTGTTTCAGCAGTCGAATGAAGAGATAAACTTTATTTCGCAAAAAGCAAAGTATATGCATGGGTCGTCAATTTTTATATGAAAGATTCGTTACTCCGTGCTCGATGTAAAAACGCACAAGTGCTCATTGCCTTTTTTTTAGGTAAATTGTACTCAACGTACAATAATAACTATTCAAGTAAGTGCATGTTAGATTAATATCTTGTAATTTGTTCAACTTAATACGACAATTATCTAGGTGGATGTATGTTGGTCCAACATCTTGTAGTTTATTTAACTTGATGCAATATCTTAGCTCATTGACGCATATATGTTCCAAGCACATGTGATCGATGCCACCAAGATCTAGTACATCATAGCATGCACAACTCATCCAACACTTGGCAAGAATTGCAAGGAAATTCACTCATTTGCAGCCTGCTTGATCTCTTGTTGGCTGTTGGCGGTTCTTATAGATCACATTTGACCATCAATTAAGATAAAAAAAAATGAAGTAAAAGCCCACTTACTTGGGGAAATTGGGCTCAATATGCACATGGACACGCTTCAGGCCCCATCAAGCATCCCACCAGACCAAGGCGGTGCCAGGGGGCTCGACCAGGGACGGCCGCACCCCTACTGGCGCCTCTCGAGCTCATCTTTTGTCTAGCGGTGCATTCACTCCAGAGGAGGATGGTGTGGGAAGGATCTTCTTGGAATATTCCAAGCAATTGCCTTTAGGAGTGGTATAAAAGGAGAAGTAGTCTCACTCTCAGACACACCTCCCTCAGGAGCCTCTCTCCCCTCTCACTTGCACTTTTATCTTTTAGTAGTCTTTAGAGTTATGCAATAATCTTTGGACCATATATGCACCAATAAGACAATTTCCCATATCAAATTAAAAAGATTATAATATGTTGGACCATATGATCCTACTTTGATAGTTATCATATTCAGTTCGACAATTTACATACACCGACTTGGATTGTTATTGTATGATAAATGTGATTTACTCTTTTCATAATGTGTCAACTTTTGCGGTGTGGTTGGAAAATAAAAAATACTTTCTAAATCGTAAGAGTGAAAAAATGAAGATAAAAAACAAAACAAAAAGAAACATAAGGGAGAAAGAGCAATAGTCAATAGAGGTCCGTTTTTCTCGTGCACTAATTCCTCGCATACTATTTAGCCTCTATAATTATTTATGCGCCCCAGCGGCCAATGCCTGACATCCCCTAATTCCTCACTCCTTCTGGTTCTTCATACTGCTTGCGTCAACGTGGCAGAGGTTGTTGAGGCCAGCTCTAGCTCAAAATGTATGGCGGGTACGGGTGTGGAATAGCAGGTAAGAAATACCCGTGAAATTGAGTAAGCAGCCTAAGTGATTTTTGCCCAAATAGCCCATGAAATTCGGCCCAATCACTTCTAGTATATATAGTGTCGCTCCATCCTCCAACTCTAGTTTCACTCCACTCCCCCTCCCCTTCCCCTGTCTGTTCGGCGCCGACACTCAGGCCGCGGTCCGCTCCCCTCGCGCAGGTTGGGAGCAGTGAACTTGCTTGCCATCTGAGCATGAGTGGAAATTTGCTGAGGATGTTGTAGAGAGGCTTAAGTTGTTCAATGACATCACTAAAATTTTTTCTGGGACAGATTATGTGAGAGCTAACATATATTTCACTAGAATTGCTGAGGTTAGAAAGGAGATTAGAGAGTGGTCAGCTTCTAGAAACCCTTTAGTGCAAGCCATGTCAGCCAATATGATAGCTAAATTTGACAAATATTGATCTGATATTCAAGGGTTCATGGGCATTGCAACTATTATTGATCCTAGATTTAAAACCACAGTGCTGCTGATTTGTTTTGAGGATTTGCTTAGGACAAGTGGTATTGAGTGTGAGGATAGAGTTCTTGAGGTAAAGAATTTGTTGGCTGATTTGATGCTTGAGTATCGTGAGGAAGAGGATGCGGGAACCAGTGTTTCAGCAGCACCTGCAGCAGGAAACAGTGATGATTACTTATCTTCCATGATGGCTCGTGTTGCTAGTAGAAGGCCAACAACTATGGGATTCAAAACTGAGTTGGATCGCTACCTGGATGAAGAGCTATTGGACATGCATACTAAGAATTTCAAAGTTTTAGATTGGTGGAAGGTGGCTGGAACTCGATTTCCAACTTTGAGAAAGATTGTTAGGGACATATTTGCCATTCTGTTACAACGGTTGCTTCGGAATCAGCTTTTAGCACCGGTGGTAGAACTTTAAGTGAGCATCGCAGTAGGCTCACTAGCAAAATGCTCGAAGCCTTAATGTGCTCTCAAGATTGGGTGAGAAACAAGTATAAAAGGTATATTTAACACGGCTCCTATGTCTATTAGCTTGTTGTTAACTTCTACAAATATATAAACTATATTTGATGCATAACAACTCATTTAGTCACTTGATTTGTAGTTGATGAGAAAAACAAGCAGCCTGGCTTCATGTGATTTACTATCCCTTAAATGTTTTCATTTTCAGCTACTTTGTGGAGTTTGATAGTAGTTAACTAAGTTCATGGATATCATGTTGTAGGAACTTACAATCTGAGGAGTGAGGACAAATGAAGTTGCCATGAGATGGACTTATGGTGCCCTTTTGGTCACAGGAACAAGACACAAGATGCAAGAATTGGATGAAGTACATGTAATCTATTAATTGCATTTGTGAACTTGTAATATTTAGTATGTGCTGGAAACTGGGAACTGGGTGGCTAAACTTGGGATGTGTTGAGCGGTAGGTGTGCTAGTAGCCTAGTGCTACTTAAGTTGTAATATTTAGTATGTGCTGGAAACTAGGCTGGATTGGTTGAACTTGGGAAGTGATGAGCGGCTGGTGTGCTAGTGGCCTAGTGCTGCTATTAATTTGCTACAAGTTGTTATGTTTAATTTGCTGAAAATTGCTATATTTAACTTGCAGCATGTTATAATTTGTATATGATTCTCGGGTGTATGGTCGGATATGGAATACCCGTCGGGTGCGGGTATGGAATGAATTCCGCACCCGTCTGCTTTCGTGGGTAACCCGATGGAATAAGTTTTGATCTGGCGGGTACGGGCATGGGTGGCCAGTACCCATCGGGTGTGTACCCGATGCCAAGTTGAGCTCTAGCAGACGAGCATCCTGCGTCATGTAGCCATCATTTCTCATGCTAGTTCGCCACCAAAAGTACATTATCCATCCACACTATGAGCCAGTACTAGGAGATATGAGTATGAGCATTTTGACTTTCACGGTTCCTTTCAATGTCTAATTTGAATTAATGGTAAGCTATATTTGGAGATTTGAAGATGCAAGATGATTTGTGTTGTAGCACCTGGAACATCTAGAAGCCAACAAATGTGTGGACATATATAGATTTGTCGAATTCAGCGTATATATGCTTGGAGGAATGTGAAACCGGCTTCTTGGCATGCATGATTGATCTCTACTTTGGCTATGCATGCCATCACAGAGAAATATAAAAAAAAATACTAATAATAGATCTATGCTAACATTAACAATTTACTCGAGAGAGGGGAGAAAAGAGGGATCGTACTACGTGAAAAAAGCTCTAAGGGAACGCCACCCCCCACACTGTAGGGGCGGTTGGCGTTGGAACCGCCCCTACAGTGGTTGGCCCACTGTAGGGGCGGTTGGATCACCAACCGCCCCTACAGTGGTCACCACCACTGTAGGGGCGGTTGGTGGACGCCTTGGTGGACGCCCCTACAGTGGTCTGTAGGTGTATAAGTGATTTTAAAAAAAATAAATTTCGTAAACTATCTTGGATGAAAAAACTTTCTAAACGAAAAGTGTATATCTCGAAAAGATATGAAAGTTTGTAGTTGACGACTTTTTGATTTGACTTCATCTAGTCATGCGAAACCTACGTTTTAGTTTCTCAAATTTAAAATTCAAATTTTATAAATGACCTCGGATGAAAAAACTTTTTAAACGAAAAGTGTAGATCTCGAAAAGATATGAAAGTTTATAGTTGACGACTTTTTATTTGACTTCATCTAGTCATGCGAAACCTACGTTTTAGTTTCTCAAATTTGAAATTTAAATTTTATAAATGAACTCGGATGGAAAAACTTTCTAAACGAAAAGTGTAGATCTCGAAAAGATATGAAAATTTTTAGTTGACGACTTTTTGATTTGATATCGTTTAGGGCCTTAAATAAGCAAATTACTTTCGATTGGGTACAATATGTGGGGAACCAAAACTATATAGAGACACATATGATGGTGTAGTGCAGTGGTAAAGGAAGAAAACACACGAGGGTGAGGTCGTGGGTTCGAATCCCGGGTGATGCAAAGTCCGGGTTCCACTGTAGGGGCAGTTGGTGTTGAACCGCCCCTACAGTGGCCGCCCACTGTAGAAACACCAAGATAGGGGCGGTTGGGCCAACCACCCCTACAGTGGAAAAAAAAACCGCCCCTACAGTGCTTTATTGTAGTTGTGTCGACGGCATTGAGCGTTGGCATGCATACGGAGGTGGAGGTTAGATGCATGAGCTATATATAATTGATGCGTTTCAAACTGATGCATTTCTTTTTTAGACGCATGTGGTCAGTGGCCGCCCACTGTAGAAACACTAAGATAGGGGCGGTTGGGACAACCACCCCTACAGTGGAAAAAAAACCGCCCCTACAGTGCTTTATTGTAGTTGTGTCCACGGCGTTGAGCGTTTGCATGCATACGGAGGTGGAGGTTAGATGCATGAGCTATATATAATTGATGCGTTTCAAACTGATGCATTTCTTTTGTAGACGCATGTGGTCTTCTTTGGTGCATTCGCTTACGATGGTGGGGGAAACTGAAATTTGAGAAGGCAGGAAAATAGTTTAGTGGGGTTTGGTTATATAAGAAGTATAGATATAGATAATGCCATTGAGATGTGCATTTATTTGGAGATAGAATGAGTGTTAGTTTGGGATACAAAACTAACATAGAATGAGTGTTAGTTTGGGATACAAAACTAACACGACACAGACACAAAATATAAAAATATATATAGCATTATTATTTTGGGATACTTGCATTGCAGCCTCTGACATTGCCAAGTGCGAAGCACAAGATCCTCAAGCACAACAAACACTGAACTGAACACTGGAGATGGCTCGGGCATCCTGCAGAAAGAAGCACGTACGGTACAAGGTCCCTCCCAACAATCACGCGCCAAACCTCTCCCTGTCATGTGGGGCATCGTAGTCGATGTTGGGGCCAGCGGGGATAATCCCGTAGGGGTTTATGGACGGATGGCTTTCGTAGTAGTGCTTCCTGATGTGCTCCATGTGGACGGTGGTGCCAATGCCAGGGATCTGGTAGATGTCCTTGGTGTAGTTGAACAGATTTGGGTATTCCCTCAGGAGCTGCTTGTTGCATTTGAAGTGAACTGCATAGACCTGTGATTGATATATAGGTTATAGGTTAAACCTATGCACAAGGAACATTAAGCTCGTAGAAATGCATTTGTAGTTCAGTTGCATTTAGTTTTATCATCGCGAATATAGAGCTTGAGGAAGATGAATGAATATAGAGCTTGAGGAAGACGAATGAGAAGACGCCATCCATATGATAAAAGAAATAAATAAAAAAGGAACTTTATATGAACCATGGTTGATCAATTTGCTCAACACACGGACACGGCATGTGACAGTCTCTGTTGAGAAATAAGTAACTAAGACTGTCCGCAATGTTGCATTTTACCGGTGCCTGGATAGGAGAGAGAAGGTCCAGTCACCGGTGCCAAAAATTGTGAGCGGTGCCAACTTTTCAGAAATATTTGGCACCGAGGCATGTAGAAGCACCGATCCTGAAACCTCTCTCTCACCGAGCAGCGCTTGGGTGGAGCCGCGTCCTTGCGTGGTGGCGGCGGCGGCACCCGGGACCTGCGCAACGAGGAGGCCACGGCGGCGTCTGGCACCAGCGCGACGAGATGTGGCGGCGGCTCCCGTGACCAGCGCGATGAGGAGGCGGCGGCTTCCACACCCAGCACGACGAGGAGGCCGCGCCCGGGACCAGCGCGACGAGGATGCTGTGGCGGCCGGAAGTAGGGCAACGAGGCGACGGCTGATCTGGATTCTGGAGGAGGAGCGCCGGAGGTGGATCTGGAGGGAGCAGCGGCCCGTCGCTAGAGGCAGGAGCGGCCCGTACCCCGCCACCGTCCCGTCCCCGACCGGATCTGGAGGCAGGCCGGAGAAGAAAGCGCACGGGAGGGAGATGGAGCTTCGGCGGTCTAGCGGTGCTGCAGCTCGGAGAAGAGTCCTTCGCTTCTCGGCGAGATCGGGGCAGGTGGGAAGGTGATTTTTTTTCTATGCGGGGTCCACACGGGATAAAAAAGAGTCGGTGCCCACATTGTGGGTATGCAAAGAGATTGAGGCACCGAGGCTTGGTGTCAGGGATAAAAAAGATTTCGGCACCGCAATGCTGTGGACGGTCTAAGATCCAAATCACGATTTTCACTTTTGAAGAGGACTCATGCATATTAAAGATGAGGTCTTGACTAATGGTTCTTTCCTGATCAAAGATGGAACCAGTACAAGGTTCTGGGATGATACATGGGTAGGAGATAAGTCTCTAAAAGTTAGATATCCTGCTTTGTATAATATAGTACGTGATCCACACGCAACTGTATCCAAAGTAATGGCTACAAGCCCTCTTAATATCTCCTTTAGGAGGGTTTTGGTGGATAATAAACTTTTAGAGTGGCATAATCTAGTATTAAGAATTTCAAATGTCGATTTGGTGGCAGGCTCAGATTATTTTAAATGGAATCTAACCAAATCAGGGTTATTTTCTGTTCGCTTAATGTATCTCCACCTCATTGATGTGCAACCGCCTTTTCGCCATAGAAAGATTTGGAAGATTAAAATTTCTCTAAAAATCAAAATCTTCCTCTGGTTTATACAAAGAGGTGTCACATTAACAAGAGACAACCTGGCTAGGAAAAACTAGAGAGGGAGCCAGAAGTGTATCTATTGCAATATAAATAAGACCATCCAACACTTGTTCCTAGATTACCCGTGTGCACAATTGATGTGGAGGATTATCTTCTTTGCTACTAGTTTGGACCAACCAAAATCTATCAGACATATATTTGGTAACTGGTTTATGAATCAGCATAAGAGAGTTAAAAGCTTGATCTGGTTGTGGTGGTTGCCTTATGTTGGGCTATTGGCGATGTCGGAATGAAGTTATTTTCAATAAAATGAAAACTAACTCTATTTTGCAGGTTATTTTCAGGGGAGCGTATTGGTTACGCTTAAGCCCAGCTACAAAAATAACTGTATATTTTTTTCGAAAAGTGAAAATGACTGTACATAGAGGTTGCATAATTACCTCTTACTAGGTTCTCGCAGCTCATGTGCCTAGAACAAGTAGTCTTTTAGTGTTTTATGAGTTTTATATTTTTGTGAAATGTTTTTTTTTATAAAAAGAACCCTCTATGCTCAAAGCACAAATCAGATCTGCACTAAATTGAGGATGAATGAAGATGAAATCTTCACACATGTGCTTGAAAGGATGTGCGCTGTAGTTCATTCCCCCCAAACAGTGTGCTGATACTAAGCAAACAGACTTTTATTTTGCATGACACAAACAGGACAAGTGACAAAAGGAACAAATCTTGCAGAAAGGAAACGACGACAAACAAATGATTTGTGTGCTGATGGCTGATCTGCAAGATCTTAGTTTACCTCATCGAATCGAATGAGGGTCACAAACAGGCGAATATCAGCCTCGGTCAGCTGGTTGCCACAAATATAACGTTGCTCGCCAAGAATCTCCTCACATTTGTCCAGAGCCTCATATAATCTCGCCACGGCCTACACACATCGAACAGCTAGACAGGTTCGGTTAGCACATAGACATGAAAGATGCTGTCTCATCATCTATTCATCTGACCAAACCAATAAGCAATCCGTGTCTCAGGGACGGTAATAGGAGCGTGCAGGGCAGGGCATCCTGCAGCAGTGCACCTCGTCGTATGGCCCCTGCTTCTGGGCGATGCCGCACTTGTAGACGCCGTTGTTGATGGCGTCGTAGACCAGGATATTGACCTCGTCGATGGAAGCCCGGAGGTGCGCCGGGTAGAGGTCCAGCCCGGGGTTCCCGGCGATGTCGTTGAACTCGGTGTTGAGCATCCGGATGATCTCGGAGCTCTCGTTGTTCACCACCGTCTTGAGCTGCTTATCCCACAGCACCTGCAGTGCACGCAATGCAATGGAACAGTGGAATCAGCTCGGCTGTTCTGTTGTGCTCTGTTCTGTTCCTCTGCTTCTTTTGCCGTGTGTTTGGTTGGAGGGACGGGTCCAACCCGTCCGGGATGGACCCGTTTTTTTGGCTGTTTGGATGGGGGTTGGACAAGGGACGGGTTGGACCCCAAGGGAATATTCCGTGTTTATGCGGGTTGGACTCGTCCGCCAGATTTCGGCGGACGGAGCCGCTCCCGCGGGTTGAGTGGGTCCCGCGGCAGTCACCCCGAACGGCGTCAGTCCCAGCGCCCGGAGCCGCACATCTCGTGAAGGGAGGAAGGCTGCCGTCGCCGGGCATCGGCCTCCTCCTCGCCGGGACGAGCCGCGCCGCCGGACTGGAAGAAGAGGGCCGGGACGAGCCGCGCCGCCGGACGGGAAGAGGGCGGGGCCGCGCGGGACTGCGACCTGAGCCAGCAGCCGCGCCGCCGGACGGGAAGAGGGCGGGCCCGCGCGGGACCGCTGCGGGCGGCTGCGCTCCATGGATCTGCCCCGACGACGACGCTCGCGGCCACACGCACACGCCGGGAGGCTCCGGGAGGCCGACGCCGACGCGCTCAAGGGCGCACTGTCCGCGGCCTACGCTGCGCTGCTCTCATCCGTGGCGCCGCTCCTGGCCCTGCGCACCGGGACCTGGCCGAGGGGCCGCCGGACGGGGAAGAGGTCGGCTCGCCCGCGCCGGCGGCTCGCGCCCGAGGCGGCTACTCGGGCACGCGGCGGCGGGCTCCTCTCAGCTTTGCTTCGTGCCTTCGTCCGACCGGAGGTAGAAGATAAGGGGCACCGACGCAATTTCCGAAAAACTCAGTGTCTTTAATGCAAAAGTGCCATGACTCATAGATTTTACAGATCCAGCCTTGTTTAATTTCTGAAAAACTCAGGGTTTTTAATGAAAAGTGTCCTCACTAACGCTGTTATCTTGTCATCCAACACGCATTTCTAGTTCCTTCAACCAAACATGAAACGGGTTCATTCCATTCCCAAAATTAAATGTGCAACTAAACGAGAGAATGGGGTTCGTTCCGTTCCCAAAACATGGGTTGGAACCATTCCAACCCACTAGTCCCGCAACCAAACACACGGTTGGTGTCGGAGGCTCACGCACGGGGACCGTTGGCTTGCCGGCGTAGTTGGAGCTGGCGATCTCGTAGAGCTCCCTGACGCTCCTGGCGCCATTGAGAGGGTCCGGCTCGGCGCCGGGCTCCTCGTCCACTACTAGAATACCCCCCTATAGCTACGCTTTTTTTAGACACTAGATACGCTTTTGGTCGTCTCTATAGGGTTGTAGACACGCTTTACAAAAGCGTGTTAGAAGCGTCTTCGCATGGACCGTGTCTGGCTCCATAGAGACGATTTCCATAAGTGTATCTATAAAATGAATAGACGTTTCATAGACACGCCAGATGCATGTTTAAACACATTGATACGCTTTTATAGATGCGTATATAACACGTGTCTATTAGTATAATTACGTCTTATAGAAACATTTCATAATGTGTGAAAACCTGTAGAGACAATATTGTAGATACATTCACAATTCGTATCTACTACTATAGTCACGTTTTGTTGTGACGCATTATTACGCATTAAGCAATATAGAGACGAAGTAGTATGTGACGTGGCTGGTGACGTGGAATGGTGACATGGCAGCTGACGTGGAGAGATGATGTGGCAACTGACATGGAGAGGTGACGTGGCGTATGACACGCTTTATAGTAACGCCTAAAGACGTATCAACAAAAGTAGAAACAATAGCGTTGCCACGTCTTTATTGCGTGTCTACATAAATCAATACGTTGTATAGTAACGTCATAGTGCGTATTAATAGTTTTAGAAACGATTTGGTACATATTACTATATTTTGTGTCTAATAGTATAGACATGTTATATGGTAACGCTTTAAAACGCACCAAGAAAAAATGTGTTTCAATTATATATATATATATATATAATATAATAGGGAGTGAACCGTCAATCATATTACTTTCGGCCTTCACAAAGCATAAAGAATCTGAGTAACTCCATAACTAGCGTGTCCATTACTCAACTGACAATTGTGTTCACAAAGAAAGCATAGACAAAGTGGCAATATCACACAAATATTACTCAAATAGTTTTTGCAGTGACTAAAACCTATCTTGTTCACTCTAAAATTTATATTTTGCTTCCCATCTAGCTTTGTCCACGTGTTGCAGGTACTGACTTGTTGCGGGTACGAGATGAACTTCTAGCTTTCTTCACCTACATTGGAACATATGTTCGATGAATAACTCAATTTGGAGATAATGGACACATGTACTACTTGAAATGAAAAAAAAAATCAAACTTACATGTGTAGTTGGCCAAGCAATAACATAACCAATAGCATCAATTAGTTTACGGATCTTTTCAAATGGTCTAGGTACCTCCTCGTCTCCTTTATTGCCACGTTCAATATTTTCAAGGCCTTCAACATGAACGCCACAATATTCTGATCCAAGCTTTATTCCTGCAATCTCTTTCGACTATCAGTAGTCACTAACTTCCCTTTTGCCACAACTCTGCCTTTGTTTATCAGTGACGTAAGATAGACATCCTCTTGTCTCTACAAATTATAGAAGATGAACATATGATCTTTAAAATGGTAACTAACATGGTTTGAAGATAATAAGGCAAATAAAGCACACATACTGATTCTGGTATGCACATGCCGGCGGCTTTAACCCTTTGAGTTCTCTATAATAGATATGATTTAAAAACATCAAAACATAGCATCGCCTAATAATCAATTTCAGCCATTATATTTCAAATGAAACAATGTTATGATATTAGCTTGGACATACCAGGTTGTGCAATAAGTAATCACATGAAAAATTTGTGACTACATTGCCATCAGGTTGTGTGTCCTGCAAGCATAGTTTAGCTAAGTTAACAGGGAAATAGAAAAATATGAAGATTAGAGAGAGTAAAATATTATGCATATGAGCTTGTAAAATTCAAGTAGCAGGACAATTAATACTTGTGTAGTTGGTTGCTTATTAAAAAATTAGAAGTTCCAATCATATGAATCATGGAGCGAGCTAAATGTACGGGCACTACTAGTAGAGCTAGTAACAGAATTCAAGATAGGGAAAGCTATGTAAGGGACCCAAAATAACTATAGCCTGATGTTATTGGTAACAAATTTGCTTTATTTCAAAATTTTTGACATGTGCATCAATATTCGAGTAGGCCTTTCTAGCATACCTTTGAAGTTGTTTGCTCACGTGGTGCAGATGTACGGACTTCAGTTTGTCCAGATTGTTGCTGCTTCTCAGCTTGAACAATGTTCTGCAAGGCATTGACAAGAACTTAAGTACTATCATAGTAAGCAAATGATACATAGAAAAGAGAAATGGAATGTACTATGACAAAGGTATAAGAACAGGCACTGTACTAGGAGATCTATCATACATGACTGCCTTTATACCTCTAGTATTCTGCCAAAACAATTTGTATTTGTAGTACTAATTTTCAAAATCAACAAATTCAAAGCAAGTAACAAATTTACAAGATAGGGAAAGCTATGTATGAGACCCAAAATAACTGTAGCTTGGTGTTGTTGGTGACAATAGCTATGTTTCTAGATTTTTGACACGCATATTGGTATTCAAGTAGACCTTTCTAACATATATACCTTTGAAGTTATTTGCTCACATCGTGCAGAAGTACGGACTTCAGTTCGTCCACAAATTCTATCTACAGATTCCTGCTGCTCCCGCTCGGCTTGAACCATGTTCTACACGCCAATAGCAAGAACTTAAACACCATCATAGTTAGCCAATGATATTTAAAATTGAAGTAGGTATACCCGCACTTCATTTTCTGAAGAGTTCACATCAGCATCTAAATCTTCCTGGATGCCATCAGTATGTGTGGAAACATGATTTTCAAAGATGTCATCGTCAGACATGTCATCATCAGTATACTCATGGTTCTCATGGTCTGAACTACCAGCTGCCTGAAAATTTTGAACCAACACAAGGTTGAAAATAGCTCTTATTTCAAAGAGAGATAAAGAAAGAGGAGGGCATGGTTCAATGTAAGCTTACGTATTTTTGTAAAGCTGCTCCCATTTCGTTTACAAGATCATCTTCTGGATGCCTTTTTGCCATAAACCTAAGCATGTACTTCATGAAATCGCTCATGCATTCCACCTTATATTCCACTGCATTTACTTTCTCTTGGTACATTCTTTCTTCCTCAGTTTGAGTGACAAAAGGTAAACCTTGAGAAACTTTTACTTGACTCCAGTACTTATCATCATAGTACCCCCTTGCTTTGGAATCCTTGGCAACAATATCATTGAACACTTCATTGTAATCTTTAGATGAAAGACGATTGCCATTGTTGTCCACTCTCCTTTTTTTTAATTCCTCATAGTATGCAGCCTATTCAAATGAGTATATAGGAGGTTATAAAATTGTAAACTGGATCAAGCATAATTCATTCGTTCTAGAAAATATACATACCATCATTGTCTCCACTTTTTCTGTAGTGAATCTGCCACTCTTTTTTTTATGAGCTTCCTCCCATAGTTCTATCCTATGAATCTTTCTTTTATTTTTAGTTTCTGCAGAGCAAAGTAAATTAGATGCCATTTCAAATCTACAATAGATGACAGCGAGATACTTTGTCCATGCATAAACTGCAAAAATAGATACAACCACAGTTGTGATGTGGTCGGGACACATTTGAGATGTGATGGTATTATTAAAGGTTATACTACCACGGGTTCATCATGGTGAAAATTATGACAGGCCATCAATTGCACTTGCTGATGTAGCAAATATTGCTGGAAATTTGGCCACTTCGGGACCAATACGAGATCGCCGGGATGGAGAATCGGATGGCATGCAAGACCTCTTGCATGCTGCACTTGGTGGATGGGCTGCAAGTATGCATGGTGTCGAAGCAGATGATATTCAACCTGGATCTGTAGATGTGGAACATAATGCTAGGGAGGATCATGTGAATCCAACAGAAAGTGATGCTTTTGGGAGGCAACGAGAATATAATTTCAAGCTTATTGAAGGATGCAGATGCAAGCTTTATTTCTCCCGAGTGCAAATATTCTCGCTGTCATTTTTGGTCCACTTATATCACTTGAAGTGCTTACATGGTTGGTCACGGGAATCATTTACGGGACTATTGGATATACTATCCGGTATTCCCGGAGCTAATCTACCCAAGACATACTATGAAGCAAAGAAAATAATCTGTGGCCTTGGTCTTGATTATGAGAGCATCGATGCTTGCCCCAAGGACTGCATTCTTTTCCGAGGTGAATTTGAAAAGCAAGATATTTGTCATTTGTGTAAGAGCTCTCGTTGGAAAGTTGATGAGAAGGATTCAAATGCTTCGTTGGTAAACATAAGGGGAAAAGGAAACCAGCCAAAGTGTTGCGTTACTTTCCACGATTCCTAGGATCCAAAGGTTATTTTCAACTACCAAAACTTCGAGATGACATGCGATGGCATGACGAGGGTCGTACAAAGGATGGAAAACTACGTCATCCGGCGAGATGCGATGCTTGGAAAGATTTTAATGATAGAAATCCGACTTTGCGAGAAGATGCTCGTAATGTGCGGCTTGGTCTAGCTAGTGATGGATTTAACCCTTTTGGGAATAAGAATTTAAAGCACAAAGTACGTGGCCGGTAATGCTTGTTCCTTACAACCTTCCACCTTGGATCTGCATGAAGCAAACATCTTTAATTGTCAATGATCATCCCTGGACCAACTTCTCCGGGTAATGATGTAGATGTATATTTGCAGCCCCTTATTGATGAACTCTTAGTTTTGTGGAAGGGAGTACCGAAACACGATGCCTCTTCGAAAAAGAAATTTACTCTTCGAGCTGCATTATTGTGGACTATAAATGATCTTCCTGCATTGGCTTATCTATATGGATGGAGCACGAGTGGTACATATGGATGTCCTTCTTGTGGTCCAGCTACCAACTCATTTCACCTAAAGAATGGTAAAAAGATGTGCTATATGGGTCATCGTCAGTGGCTGCCAGAAGATCATGAATACCGAAAGCAAACGATGGAGTTTGATGGCTCAGTAGAGACTAGACTTGCACCCTGAAAAAATGAGTGGAACTACTTGTTTTGAAAATGTTGGAAGGCAAAGAGTTTGTGTTAGGAAAAGGGGAGGACACATCAAAGACGGACAACAAGAAAGGCAAGAACAAGAAAGGGGGAGTTGAAAGTGATAAGAAATGCAAGCGTAAAGACGGGGACAAAAGAAAAAAGCGATGGGGGCGAGTGGTAAGGTGGAGGAAAAAAAAGGCGATGGGGGCGGTGGTAAGGTGGAGAAAAAAAAGCCGATGGGGGCATTGGTAAGGTGGAGAAGAAGCCGGAAGATTGGTTGAAAAAGAGGTCAATTTTCTTTAAACTACCATATTGGGAACATAACAAATTAAGACACAATATAGATGTAATGCACTTAGAGAAAAATGTGTGTGATAACTTTATTGCCACTTTATTGGATATTAGTCATAAAACAAAGGATGGCCTTAATGCACGACAGGATTTAGTTGAACTTGGGATTCGAGAGGATCTTCATCCTGTTGTGGATGATCGTGGAAAGCAAGCAATTCCTGATGCACCTTTTACCATGTCTAGAGAGCAAAAAGAGATTTTTTGCTCAGTAATTCAAAACCTTAGGACCCCAGATGGGTATGCATCAAACATATCTAGGTGTGTGAACATGAAAGATTGTACATTGAGTGGACTAAAGAGTCATGACAATCATGTTTTACTACATGACATTCTTCCGGTGGCACTGAAATCTTGTTACCCAAGCAAGGATGTCATGAAAATAGTTGTTCGAGATATCTAACTTCTTCAAGAAGTTGTGCTCCAAGGTTATAGATGTGGCTGAATTGGAGCAGCTTCAAGAGAGTATTGTTTTGACACTTTGTGATATGGAGAGAATTTTCCTGCCATCATTCTTTACGTAAGTGTGCATTTGATGGTGCACTTGGTAGAGGAAGTTAAACTAGGTGGTCCAGTTCAGTACCGATGGATGTACCCCATGGAGAGGTATGTAATCAACTTTAGTTTGCACTATTATTATCAATAATTTAGTTTTAACTTACATGTGGCAATTATTTTGTTTAGATATTTTGTTAGGCTAAAGGCACTTGTGAAGAATAGAACTCACCCGAAGGATCAATTCTTTGAAGGGTATTGCATGGAGGAGTGCTTAACCTTTTGTTCCAGATTCATAGAAGGAACTACTCGTTTTACAAGGCCATGTAGAAATCCTGAACCATCCGACGAAATAGCAGACATGTACTTGTTTGATACTGCTGGTGAACCTATTGGAAAGTGCACTGGCATCATCCTTGATAAGCAGCTTCTTGTACAAGCTCATCGATACGTATTGCGGCATTGTGACGAACTTGAAGATTTCCGTAGGTGCGTCTATATAGTGCTGCCTCCTATGTTTATTTTTACTAACTGATTTATGACATGGCACTCATGCTATTGTTGCGAGAGAATTTTTGGCCGAGGAGAAAAGCAAACTATGTCCCTCAACAAATCTAACATCTTCCCGCATTAAGGAGTTGATGGATCACCACTTTGCTGACTGGTTGGAGCAAAAGGTTTATACGCATTTAAAATTGATGCAAATTTGGCATGGTATTAATAGAAGAAATGTAAATAATTTTTTCCTATTATATGCAGGTTATATTAGGCGATGGAACAGGCATCATGCCAAAGGTCCGAGCTTTGGCTGCAAAACCAAATAGAGGTGGTGTGACATACAGTGGTTACATTATTAATGGTTTTAGGTTCCACACTTTGAACCGTGAGGCTGCACGATTGACACAAAACAGTGGTGTGGTCAACATTGCCGAAGATGGGATTAACTATTTTGGCAGATTATTAGACATAGTTGAATTATCATATGCAAACTACAAGGTAGTGCTTTTCAAATGTGAATGGTATGATGTTCATCATAAAGCTGGGTTGCGCCAAGAGTTTGGATACAGTCATGTCAATTTTTCACGGAAAATACAAACCGGTGATAAATTAGAGGATGATCCTTTTGTATTTTCATCACAAGTTCAGCAAGTGTTTTATGTCCAGAATGCAAAAGCTGAACAATGGAACACTGTGGTGAGAGTTAGTCCACGAGATAATTTTGACATGGGTGTAAAACCCCCATGAGATGATGACAATTAGACAAGGCTTGTTTTTCTAGTCATGTGATTCTATAGATGAACATTCTGGGTTTCTTGTTGCTCTAAACGAGAATAAGCTAATATACGTTACGACTTGTAACATGTCTTATTTAATTGTTCCTTGTTTGATTCTTTCGGTTATAAGTTAATGGTGGTGACAATTAGACAAGGCTTGTTTTTCTAGTCATGTGATTCTATAGATGAACATTCTGGGTTTCTTGTTGCTCTAAACGAGAATAAACTAATATACGTTACAACTGCTAAGGACCATTGAAGTAGCAATACCTATCCTTTATGATAGAATTTGAAGAATCCAAATTAACATGCTAAATGATGAGATTCGAATCCAAGTATGCTATTATGGACCATCGACTTTGTGCCGCCTCTTATCTTTTTCTTAAATGGCCCCTATGAATCTTGTCGGGCTATTACAGAAAAGCCACAAATATAATGAACAAATAAAAAATTATCCACATTCAACACAACTAAGCTATTGGCATAATGGTAAAACACACTGGTCTTATGACTCAGGTGCTTGGTTCAATTCCCAACTTTGGCATTTTATTCCTATGATATTTATTATTTGTTATTTTTATTTTTTTGACTATTTTTTTATTTTTTCACATGTTTTAGTTTCGCATAAAAAATCGTCTCCACTAGCTAATAATGGTTAAAGCGTATGTAATTTTATTTCAACTAGAGATATTACAGTTTCACATATAAAAACATCTCTATGGGCATAAGGACGATTATTTGAGACGCTTTACAACGTGTCTTCATGCTACTCACGGTCAAAAGCATGTCTAATTATGTGTCAACTTTATACATTTTTAGTTGCATGTCAAAAAGCATTTCTAGGTGCCTATAAACAATTTTGAGATACGCTTTACAACGTGTGTAGATGTTATTGACGATTGAAAGCGTGGCTAATTTCGTGTCAATTAAAAACGATTTGAAAAATGTGTTAAAAAAATGTGTCTAGATATCTCTTGATGTTGAAAGCGTGTTAAATATCGTGACACTTAGATACGTTATTGAAATCGTGTCAAATAACATCTTTACGTGCCAACGTAGATACGCTTTTAATGGCGTTACAAATACAGTGTAGCTATAGGGGGGTTTTCTAGTAGTGGTCGTCGGCGGCAGAGAACACCCAGCCCAGATGGTCGTCGGACTCCTTGGTCCGCTCGAAGATGGGCTTCACGGCCTGCGGTTCCGCGCGGCACGGTGGTAACTGGGATCAATCGATGACCGAGCGAACTCCGAAGCAACATGTGTTACCACCGAGTTACCGTGACGCCGATGGCGTGGTCGAGGCCCTTGAGCTTGAGAAAGGCGAGGCAGCGGGACGCCCAGGGGCACGCGTAGGAGACGTAGAGGTGGTACCGCCCGGCCACGGCGGGGAACTGGCCGCCGTCCCTGGAGACGGAGCTCCGGAAGGTGGACGGCGACCGGTCGAAGGCGCCGGTGTCGGTGACGTCGTCCAGCGCTGACCGTGCCATCTGACGACGTGCAAGCGCATGAGGAAAACAGGGCAAGGATCCAAGCGTCAAGCAAGAGTCCGTAACACCAGCAGCTCAGCTAGCTTGGAGGCCAGGTTAACTTCAAACCTTGACGGGGATGGAGGAGGAGCCGGCGGCGGTGGAGGCAGAGGCGGAGAGTGTCCGGGCGTCGAGGAGGCGGTGCCGCTGGCTGAGCAGGTAGCTGGCGACCTAGCGTGAAGCCGTGAAGGCCTGAAGGGACAGTAGCGAAGCGGCGTGACGACAATGACGCCACCGGACCTGAGCCTGACTGTGAATCGGTGATGAAGGGCCGGCCGGCGGCCATGTCAACGGAGTACAACAGCCCTTTGATTGGCGCCAGAACTCATAGCGTGACTCGCCGCTACGGCAATGTGACGCCAATCCTCATGATAGTGACAAAATCACACCATCATTTTCGGCATAATTCAATTCGCTAGCTCTGAAAAAAAAAGGTTCAGCTTCGTGCTATTTAAATTTTTTATTTTTTAGTTACAAAATGGAAAATAAAGCTCCAAGGTCAGAGTCACATGATTAGGAGGCCCCCGGGAATTTTTTTTCAATTTTGACCCTTTTTTTAAAGTATTTATCAAAATGACCGCGTTTTTTTTTTTTTTAAAACTAACCCTTTTGGTGGCGCCTCCACGCTGGCGCCACAATTCAATCTTGTGGCGCCTTGCATGGAGGCGCCACGAGGTGGGCCCGGTCGGACCGGATCGGGTCGTCCGGCGCGTGGCGGGCGGGCGTGGCGCCTGGCAGGCGCCACACTGTGGCGCAAACATGCAAGGCGCCACACTGTGGCGCCTTTATTGGAGGCGCCACAGAGCTTGCTCCGCCACAGTGTGGTGCTGCTGCGGCTGCACAAGGAAAATGATGCTGCTGCAGCTGCACAAGGAAAATGATGAGACGAGACGACGGGGTACTGCTGGGACCAAAGCACTCACGTGGTGCAGGGTACAGAGAATCACTGTTGGAACACGGCCGAAGCGGGTTTAGTATTCAATCGTAATTACAATTACAATGCTAGAGTGTGAAGAACAGAAACTCTTCCACTCCGGCCCGATCCCCGACTTACAACGGGGACCAGGGGCTCCTTTTATAGCCGTCCGGCCCCAATATGAAAAGACATTACAACCACAAAGGGGAGACGGGGAAACCCTAATTTTAAGACTGCCGGGTGGGGTCGACGGGGGCAAGATCGTCCGCCGTTGCGGCGATGGGCCTCTTGGGCCCTTCCCGGGCCTCCTAGGCGTGTGATGTCCTCCTCGCTCCCGGGCCGCCGACGGCCGCCTCTTGGGCCACCGGATGTCTCCGCTCCCGCCCCGCCGTCTCCGCCGCCGCCCGGGGGTATCTCCGCTCCGGGATCGGAGGCTTGCGCCTCCGTCCGGTGCCTCCGCCGGTGGCCGAGACCGGGGTCTCCGCCTCCCGCCGCTACCTCCGCTCGGAGGCTCGAGGTCGAGATGCCGGCCTGTTGTCTCCGGATGGTGACCGGAGACCTTCTCGGCGCATTCCGGCATGGTCTCCGCCGGCGGTCCCAATACCTCCGCTCGGAGGCTCGAGGTCGGGATGCGGCTGTTGTCTCGGATGGTGACCGGAGACCTTCTCTCGCAGGCCGGCATGGTCTCCGCCGGCGGTCCCAATACCTCCGATCCAAACCCGCGTAACAAGCAAAGACAACCGTAGTAAACAAGATAAATGGGGGTCAATTGACCGTAGGCTCATGCCATGTCTCCGCTGCTGAGATGCCTTTTCCCAACAATCACCTTCACCTCTCCATGAGCAATTCTGCAGAGACCCCTCTCATCTGTGTAGTACTACTATTTTGCCCATGCTCTTGGCATGTACCAGCATCGTCCTTCGGTCTGTGCATCCAGTGACCTCATCGTCCTCATCGTCCTTGGGTCATCGTCCTTCGGTCTGTGCATACACCTTTTGCTCTTCTTTTCACCCTTGCAGTAGAAAAACAGCAGGAGATAGTAGACAAAGAAATGGAAAAGTAATTATCAGTCATTTATCTTGCTCCATGCTTTATATTTTGCTTGGTTCTTATTATTCAATTTGTTTTAAGATTGGGTAACTTTTTTTTTTGCGAAATAAGTTTGGCTAACTTTTAAGTATTACTAGACAATGAAATGTGAACTTGTTATGACCGGAAGACAACAAGCTCATGTGGCTGAAGATGGTGTTCACGGCAAAGGGCTTAGGACCCATATATTCTTATATATTTATTAATAATATTATTAGTCAAGGGGTTATTTAAATATTAGCACTATTGGAGGATATTTATATTTGTAAAGCACGGCCATCGTTTCCTTGCTTCATCGTACGTACAGCACGGCCATCGATGTCAGCTCACGGCCATCGCTTCCTTGCTTCCTTGCTTCCTGTCAGCACGGCCATGTATTATTAATAATATTATTCCGCCGCTTCCTTGCTTCATCGTAGGTACAGCATGGCCATCGCTGTCAGCTGCAGAGCCTAGACGTACCTGTGGCGCCTCCACTGAGGGCGCCACAGTGTGGCGTCTTGCATGTTTGTGCCACAGTGTGGCGCGCTAAATGGAGGCGCCACGAGCTCGCGCGTCGCCACCGGGACGGCCCGATCCCGGTTTGACCGGGCCCTGCATGCATAGCCCTCCATGCAGCTATCATGCGATATTAAAAATGGCGTCTCGCGTGGGAGCGCCACACTAAAAAAGCGCTAGTTTTAAATAAAATAAAAAAACGCGGTCATTTTGATAAATACTTTAAAAAAGGGTTAAAATTGAAAAAAAATTCCAAGAATGCAGGACGAAAAAGTCGCATTGACTGACCATCTCCTTTCTTGCTTGGCAGAACACATGGTCGGACTTTCACGGCTTAGCTCAGCTCGGATCCTAATAATCCAGTGAACTCATCGTCAGTCCAGGATTAGTACTCTTAGTCTAAGCTTAAAGTCTCCACTCCATGACCACTGCAGGGCAAGCCCAGGAATTGGGAGTTTCGGGTGAGAGGGCGAGCCGGTCAGAGCAGCCGGCGAGACTCGTCACACGTGTGGGCGAGCACGGCCAATGAGCGCCCGCCACGGCGTCATGCGCCGGTGTCCGATGGTATCCGGATCCGGGGCTGAAAATATTCCGCCGATGCTCCCGTCGTCGCGGAGCAGAGGTCGGCGTCGGGGCCGTCGCCGTGTCACACTCACATCATCGGCGTCTGACTTTCAAGGGATGACGAACAAGAAAAAAAGACAAACAAATCGGAGATAGTACTACAAGACAACTAGACAAGTCCAGCGCACGCCATGCGACCCACGCTGTTTGCTTCTCGCTAATGTATATTGTTTTGTAATCACAACAAGAAGATATTAGAATCTCTCGCTATATATAATCGGGGCTCAAGCTCACGGCCGACCAGCTGCATCGCCAACGCAAGAAGAATTCCGAACCACCACACCCCCCGCCACCAGCCGGCCGGCCACCGCCGCTGCGGTGCGGATCGGTCGAGGAGGAGCGAGGGATTGAAGGAGATAGATGGCGAGCGCGGCCGGTGGAGCTGGCGGCGGAGCGGCGGGGGAAGGGGAGTGGCTCAAGGTCGCCCAGCTAAGGGCCAAGGTGCAAGCGCAGGACCCCCAAGCCAAGGTGAGTTAGCTGATCATCGATCCACCCACCCGGCCAGTTAATAACCTCTGCTCGATCGGCCGCCGGGTCCATTGCTCGATCGCCTGTTGCATGCAGTCTGTCGTCGTCTATCGATCGGTCTCTCACCCAGCCTGCAGTGCCGGTGCATCATCGTTGCTTGTTTCTTTCTTGTCCTGCACTGTTCTTGTTCTTGCCGGCTTTGGAAGCAGTGTTTCTTTTTAGCATTAACATAATTCTACATTAATACTAGTGTTGCCATCAATTAAACAAGAGCTCGGCGAACTTGATGACGGACTTGTCGTCGTCCTAGAAGAAATCACCGCTACGGAGTACAGTTGTAGAATGGTTCGAATTTACATTACATGATTAGTTTTCCGTGAAACTAATAAATTACTAATTATTCTTTTACAGATTTCCCTTCAAATAAACTCTTAATTGAAACAAAACTTTCAGTGTATAAAGTCAGCTCGATCCATATTGCAGTCAAAGGGTTGGAATAATCCCCTCTTCTCTCTATTATAGCTGTCAATCAATTCAATCCGGGAATGGGGAAAGTTCTTGCCATCTTTTTAATGTAAGGGTAACCCTCCTTCATTTCATCAAAATCTAAATCATTTAAAATTCACACTATAAGTCAAAATTCTCTATTTTGACCCAATTTTGCTCTGACATACACAAGATATATTAAATTAGTACTTTTATCATCAAATTATTCACCTTGATAGTGCTTTTATCTAACTTGTAGGTGTATTGATTTTTTTTTTAAGTTAAAGAAGTTTTTTTTACAAGGAAGTTAAAGAAGTTTAACTTAGGGCAAAGGCAAAAACAAACTATTATAACTTGACAATTATAAAAGGCAGTAACAGCGTCATATGTTTGGGCGTAGTTGTCTATGGGATAACGGCATGGATATAAATTAAGCTATCTTGTAGGATTCGTCAGAAGATTGGGTGTTGAAACAATCAAATCACAGAATAATGGAATAATTACAGCTGAACAGAACAGGGTGTGGCATGCACTTGGGCACTTCGCTCTCATCCATGAATATAAAATGCTCTACACGCGGCAAGCAAGGCAGCTATACTATTCTATTACTACAGAATACTGCAGATTTGCAGTAAAATAGCCTCAAAGCCCATGTTGAAAAAGAGAGTTCATAACAGACGCGGACATGTCAACCATTCTGCCCATCGTTCTCTTTCATTAATTTGCCATTTCTTCTCGAGAAGACCTTTTCAGTAATCGCTGTCATTCAGAACTGATCAGAGTAATGAAGCTGCCATTTTAATTGTTTTCGCGTTGCGCCACGTACGCGTGCAGGAGGTGGACAACCTGACGCTGCGTCGGTTCCTGCGCGCGCGGGGCCACGACGTGGACAAGGCCTCCGCCATGTTCCTCAAGTTTCTCAAGTGGCGGCGGGAGGCGGTGCCCGGCGGCTCCGTGCCGGAGGAGCAGGTGAGGAGGCCACTGGCCCAGGACATGCTGTGCATGGGCGGCGTTGACAGGGCCAGTCGCCCCATCCTCGTCGCCTTCCCCGCCAGACACTTCTCCGCCGGCCGTGACTTGGCAGAGTTCAAGAGTACGTACAAACAATTGTGGTTGATCACCATGCTGGACTGCTAGCTTCTCCATCCATGGCTCCCTCCTTGGTCCTTGATTTGCTAACGTTTATGATTTGTGACACTAAATTAAATAAATTAATTAACCTGGCGTCCGATACATTTGTGCCTGAACACGGTTAGCTGTTCTTGTGCAGGTTTTGTTGTCTACTTCTTCGACAAGATCTGTGCCAGGTACGTGATCATCAGTGAAGCCTGCACATGTAGCTAGTTGAAGGTTTCTCAGCTTCTTGTAATTCATCACGGAGCCAAATATATAAATGCAGAATCCCCAGGGGGCAGGAGAAATTCCTCTGCATTGTTGATATCAAGGGCTTTGGGTACTCAAACATTGACGTCCGGGGATACATTGCAGCGATAGAGATCTTGCAGGTACGTCAGCATGTAAAAGTAAAAGTTTCCTTTCCTTTGACACAACGCACAACCAAACAGCTAGCTGGCTAGCTAACATGAGCAAATCGGCTGACGATTATTCCCCTCCTGCTGCCTCGTGCGTTCAGAACTACTACCCGGAGCGGCTCGGCAAGGCGCTGATGATCCACGCGCCCTACATCTTCATGAAGGCGTGGAAGATGATCTACCCCTTCATCGACAACAACACAAGGGAAAAGGTGACATACTCCATGGGCCCATCACGTCGATCGATCGCCGATCATTGATCCATAGCTATGCTTCATCCTCGGTCGATCATCGCCTGCATGACTGACTGTTTTGAGGCGATGTGTGGTTTGCTATTCGCAGATCGTGTTCGTGGAGGACAAGAACCTGCAGGAGACGCTGCGGCGGGAGATCGACGAGACCCAGCTCCCGGAGTTCCTCGGAGGGAAGATGGACGTGATCCCACTCAAGGACTATGGCGTGCAGCAGCAGCCTCAGGCCGTGTGACCGTACGCGTTGGTGACCAAGCTAGGAACACGGCATGGCCATGAGCCCAATGACCATGGTTCTTGTATGACAGAGATGTATCTGCTGCTTCCACAGTATGTAGCTGCTGTAAAACAAAGCTCTTCTGTCTGCTTGCGTTATTAACGAGCTGCGGTTGTTTTTTTCCCTAATATAAAAGTAGGGTAATGATTGCTGAACCGCTCCGCGTCGCCCCCACGCGGGCGGCCGGTGCGGCCAACCCTAGCCGCCGCGCTCTCCTCTCCCTCCCCTCCACTCTCCAGTCGCGCGCGCCGCCGGAGCAGGCCGCCGGCAAGGCTGCGTGGCCGGCCGGGATGGCGGCGCCGGAGCCCTCTCACCCGGTGGTGTGGCAGCGTAGGACGACGTGGCAAGGTGGGTTGACTCGCCCGAGCAACGTGGGGCTTGGCGAGGTCGCTGACCATGACTGCGCGGCGTCGGCCAGTGGCCTGGGCAGATGCAGGGGCGGTGCAGCAGTGGCACGCTTCTCCGTAACTGGTGTGCAGTCGTTGTGGTGGCGGACGAGTGGATTTGGGTCCTGCGGGACTAGATCTGGCATCCTTGGTCAGGGCTAGTTTTGTCCCTCTGCCGGCAGTACCCTGCTTCGTATGGTGGTGGCTGTCGTGCCGTTCGTCTGGCGGCGGTGGCGGCGGGTCGAGTTTGGGCCCCCTAGGTCTGGATCCGGTCCATGGTCAGCGCCAGGGCTGCCCGCCTTGTGTGAGTCTTTGATGGTGACCTTTCGGTGAAGGCGATCTTCCATGTTGGTCGTGCACAGAGTTGACGATGGCGGCGACGGCTTGGCTGAAAACCTTGTGTGGCGTCGGCGCGTCCGGGAAATTATGAGGCCCAATTCGAAGCACTAAGTGGAGGCCTATGTAGTACCCAAACAAGAAACTAATGGCAAATATCAATCAATATATTGCTTTTTGGCACAAAGTATAATAGCATAGACAAAAAAATTATACCTAATAACTATCACTTGAAAAACGATATTCTTTTAGCATTCTTTGAAATTTGAGTACAAAGATAATATAAAAAAATTAACTAAATAAAATAGGAGCTGGGCATAGAAATTAGAATTTACCTAACGATCTCCGTGTCCAATCTAGTTCTAGATTAAGATTAGGTCTCGAACGAAGAATAACGGCACGCAAATATTTTTTTTTGCGGAAAAAGAAACTGTATTAAAATTAAGTAGCATCCTTACAAGCAAGAGATAAAACAAACTCTGGAAAAGAAGAAAAAAACACTTGACTAAGACCTGTCCTAATAGCATAATGTGCTAACTCATGAGCTGCATTGTTCTTGTGTCTACTGATCTTTACGACGTCCAAACTACGAAGCTCTCCCCTGTACTCCCATGTGTCTTGTACCAGCGCCCAGGTCGCCGATCTGTCCTGCACCCCAGTCCTCAGCTTGTTCGCCATTGCTAGGCAGTCGGTTTCAAGGATCATGCAGACGTCTGGCCATCGAGTAGCTAACGCAACACCTTCCCTGCAGGCCGCAGCCTCCGCCTCCTCAGCATCCCTGCAGTTCAACAAAATACGCCAAGCAACAAGCTGAACATGACCATCATGGTCTCTGATAATCACCCCCAACACCGCCGTTCCAGAGCTAGGAATGAACGCTCCATCCACATTGATTTTGAAGTAGCCAAGGGTCGGTGGCTCCCAAGTCTCAACAGTCGGCCGAACCTTCACTGTCCTTGAGCGCCCGCAGCCTACCAGCTGACAGCTTTTGCCTTTGACGTCAGAGCTCACCGAGACCTGCTGGAATGAGTCCATGTACCGGTTGAGGAAGATGACTGAACCTTCGATAGAAATCTTCTGGCCCCCCTTCAACGTGTTGTTGCGCACGCTCCAGGCCCGCCATATCAGCATCATAAAGTTAGCAGCTACCTCTGATGGATACCGATTCAGTATGAGCAGCAGCCAGTCCGGTCCGGATTGCCACAGATCGTCCTCGGCCGGCAGTACCCAGTGCTCCTTCATCGCCTCACGAAGCGCTACAGCATGTGGGCATTGGAGGCAAGCATGGAAGCAGTCCTCCCGGACGAAACCACAAAGCTCACATGACTCCTGCTGCTCAAGATGACGATAATATTTGTTTGCCCTTGTCGGTATGCCGTTGTTTGCAACTTTCCAAGCGAAAACTTTGACTTTTTCAGGGATGTGGGCTGACCATATAGCTTTCCAGACCTTCCTACCATCAGTCGGGGTGGAGCTGCTGCCGATAGCGCCCTCTCCATGTTCGTGTCTCATCGCAAGCCTGTAAGCACTTCTGACAGTGAAAATTCCTGTCTTCTCAAAATTCCAGGCCACATAATCCCTGCCACCATGAGCTGGGAGCTTGATCTTCAGAATTTCCTCAACGTCGCAGGGATAGAAGTATCTTCTAATGAGGGTTTCATCCCATGATCCAGATTGAGCATCAATAAGATGGGACACCCATCTGAGCCTACACAATCGAGAGCTGCCGACAGGCTTCATACTGTGTGGTCTAGGAATCCAATTGTCACGCCATATACGGATATTTCTGCCATCACCTACCCTATATACGACACCCTTCTTCAGTAGTTGCAGGCCGTGTTCAATCCCCCTCCATGTTGGAGAGGCATCTCCTGCCGTGACCGTATCAAGTAGATTGCCTTGGGGATAGTATTTAGCTCGCAGGACCCTAGCACATAGACTGTCCGGAAAGAAAATGAGCCGCCAAGCCTGTCTAGCGAGTAAAGCTTGGTTCACCAGTCGGAGATCCCGAAACCCCATGCCACCGAAGCCCTTGGGCATAATCATTTTCTCCCAGGGCACCCACTGCATTTTTCTTCGACCATTTTCAGAGCCCCACCAATAAGCTCTAATCTGACGCATTAGATCTTCACAAAGAGTACCTGGTAATTTGAAGACGCTCATGACATAGTTCGGCAGCGCTTGGGCAACAGACTTAATAAGAGTCTCCTTCCCAGCAGCCGACAATTCCTTCTCCTTCCATGCTGACATTCTTTTCTGGAAACGCTCCTGTAAGGGTTGGAAGGTGCCTTTTTTGACACGGCCAGTAGGTGTGGGTAAGCCCAAGTACTTAGCTTCAAAATCAATCGTCTCAACTCCCAAGATTTCACGGATTTCATTCCTTATATCAGCAGGCCTAGATTCATTCATCAGGATAGTACATTTGCTCAGGCTGAGCTGCTGACCCGTGCACTTTTCAAAAATGGACAGCAAATGCTTCACAGTAGCTGCTTGCGCATGATTTGCCCGGAAAAATAAGAGACTGTCATCCGCAAACAAGAGGTGTGTGATGCTCGGCGCTCTTCTACATACCTTGATCCCATCAATCTGTCCCAATCCTTCGAAATACTTTAACAGAGAAGATAATCCATCAGCCACAAAGAGGAATAAATATGGGGAAAGTGGATCACCTTGCCGTAGACCGCGAGTCGGGGTAAAGGGATGCGATGGCACCCCATTGAAGCGGACTGAGTAGCGTACAGTGGACACACAAGTCATGATCCACTGAACCCACTTACGCTGAAAGCCTAGCTTCTCCAGTAGCTTTTTTAAGAAACCCCAATCCACTCGGTCGTACGCCTTCGATAAGTCCAACTTGTAAGCACAGAACTCCTCTCCATAATTCCTCTGTATAGTATGTATACACTCAAAGGCAATCAAGGCATTGTCAGTAATCATTCGGCCTGGTACAAACGCGCTTTGTTCCTGGGATATGATCTGATCAAGGAATGGTCTAAGCCTATTCACCAGGCACTTTGAGATGATTTTATATATGACGTTGCACAGACTGATAGGACGAAAATCTTTAAGCTCTTCTGGGGCTGTGCCTTTTGGAATAAGAACTATAGCCGTGTCATTGATGCCCTCCGGCAGATTGCCATCATCAAAGAACTTCTTCACCGCAGCAATGACATCCCTTCTGAGCACTTCCCAATGTCTTTGGTAGAATCGGGCAGGAAATCCATCTGGCCCAGGCGCCTTCATAGGTCCCATCTGAAAGAGAGCATCCGAGATCTCATCATCAGAAAATGGCTTGCAGAGTGCATCGTTCATCTCATCAGAGATCTTCCTTTCCACCAGGTTCACCAATTCAGTAGGATCAACATCAGAATCAGCCGAATAGAGTGACTTGAAAAAATCAGCTGCCATGGACTGCATAGCTTTTGAATCTTCACACCACTCATTTTCAGGCGTTTTTAGCTTGGATAACGGCACGCAAATAGGAAGTTCGTCTGGCGAGGCCGAGGAATACGAAGAAAATAACTACGTCGCCGCAAGTCGGCAACAGCCAAATCGGCCGGCGGCTGCACGGTAGACTCCGGATGGTAGCTCTCCGTCTCCACAAAAAGTAACGATAGTGTGGCTATCCAACTCCACTCACCATAAGTCACGATCGTGTGGTTGTGGACTAGTTCCAAGCAGGCCATGTTTTCTTTAGATTATTACATAGTACAACGCAGACGCTTCACATGATATGCACGCACACTCACCCCTATGAACACACGTACGCAAATCCTACCCCTACCCCTACCCCTACCCCTATGAGCACCTTCGAAAGACCGAGTACCCGATGGATCTGGAGATTCTCGAAGTCACCACTGGCGTCTCGTCGTCGACGGGAACGTCGCTTACCACTTAATGCATAACGCCGGTAAATTTTTAGGAAAATCCCAGCAAAGGTGCGAGCAAGGGATTTGAACTCGGTGGGTAGCGTCCCACCTGGACCGTCCCACCATTGGACTACAAGGTCAAAATTGATAGCTATAGCTCATTTTCTTATCAAAACAAAGGCCAAAGATTATTATATATACTTAGGATACTTAGTATTTTTGGAGGCCCATGAGTTTTGGGGGCCCTGTTCGGTCGCACGGGCCCAAGGGCGCCCCCGGGTGGCGTGTTACGCGGGGTCGGTGGCGGTGGAACCGTCATCTGTGTCATGCACCTTGTTGAAGACGCCACCGGAGCCGTTGGTCGTCGGTCCTCGCTGCGTCCGCGGGGCGTTCAATAAGCCGGGGTGAAAACCTAGCATGGTTTCTCCGGGCCGGGGCGATGACGCAAGGGCGTCGTCAAAGTTCTTGATCGCTAAGGTCGGACAGTTCTCTCGTGTGGTTACCCTATTCGGTGAACAACTTAAGGCGGAGGTGGCATTCGATGGCGTAACAGCATGGCGTTTGGTGGGCTTCTACACCAAATGCTTCGTGTTGTTGCCAAGGAAGGAGCATCCAGTCTTCAATGACGATCGGTGTCCAACGTTCTCGAACTTTATTAGGTCTGACAAACGTGTTTGACAACTTCGTCTTGACGTTGGTGATCTTATTATGTGGAATTGACATCACGGTGGAAGTCAGAGGTCGCGTAAGAATACTCGAGCTCCTTGTTAGGGATATATTTTTCTGTCATTTTCGTTCTTTACTTTTTAATGTTGTTATAGTTTGACCTGATTCTACTCATGGATAGACGAAGTCGGATAGTTTCTATCCTTTATCAAAAAAAAGTAGGGCACGTATCCACAAAATCATTCCATTGCCACAATGGGCGCGGGCCACAGGAGGACAACAGGTTGTGTGCTTTTCACGTTTTCCTTGTTTGTGCGGGGATTACATATGGGCCCCTTGTGTCTTGGGCCATATCAAGGTGGGAGACCACAAAGATCAACATCGCCGAAAACGCCACCACTTCTACTTCTAGCATTGTGTGAGGGTCCTGTACGGATCGACCTAATGCTCGATGAGCTCCCTGCCTCCCCTCTCGCGGGGTAGCGGCCAGTGACAACATTGACATCGAGGCACTCTTCATCAACTCTATTCGGCTGCCGCTATAAGAAAGTTTCGTGCACACGCCACCGTGGCGGCGCGCCGCGCGCTGTGATCCTGCTAGCCTGGTGCCTCGTAGTGACAGGCTCACGGCCAAAGCTGTTTTCCGCGACCCCAACCCGGAGAAGCAAGCTAAACGCGTGCTGTGAACAAGTGGGAGCGCAGGCCAGACAACGCCGTCACCGACACTCCGGATGACTTGATCCCTGCAAGTTCCATGAGGCATTCGATGAGCCCGCATCCCTTTGGAAGTGAGAAGCGATGCGTGAGCTTATGCCTATGCTCGCAAAGCGATGGAATGAAGCCAACGAGGTGACGCCCTGAGCTGCCGCGGGCGCATTGGGCCTTTATGCCGTCTTTGTTGCGCCATTGGTTGTTTAGTTAGTACAACCTTATTTTTCCGCCACCTGTTGGCGATTTGTGTTTAGTGTTTCTTCAAGTCGTACGCCTCATCGTCGTGTCACTCCTTGTAGTTGGTAAAACTTTTCACTCCCACTTAATAAATGAAGCATGTGTCATGCACGTTTTCGGAAAATAAAAACTCGATGTTGCTTCCTTGCTTATGGCTACTAATTGGAGTCTCTCTATATATAATTGGAGTTCACGACCAGCTGCATCGCCAACGCAAGAAGAAATCCAAACGATCACACCACCTGCCACCCGCCACCGCTGCTGTGCGGATCGGTCGAGGAGGAGCGAGGGATTGAAGGAAATGGCGAGCACGGCTGGAGCTGGACGCGGAGCGGCCGGGGAAGGGGAGTGGCTCAAGGTCGCCCAGCTCAGGTCCAAGGTGCAAACGCAGGACCCCCAAGCCAAGGTGAGCTGTTCCTGCTCATCGATCCATCTACCCGGCCAGTTAATAACCTCTCGATCGGCTGCCGGGTCCATTGCTCGATCGTCTGTTTCAATCTGTCGTCTCTCACCCAGCATGAGTGGCGATGCATCATCCTCGCTCGTTCTTTTCTTTTCCTGCACCGTTCTTGTTATCCTTCCCGGTCTTGAAAGTATTTTTTTTCAAACACGCAAAGATTTTACGCATCTTTGTATTTAAAAAGGTGATTTTTTTATAAAGGTGGGGTTGATTTTACATGAAGGGCATCCCTCGTACCATTTCTCTATCTTCATGGAGTACTCCCTAATTAGACAACTTAGCTTTGAAGCCCTGGCCATGATTCATTGATCGGTATGCTTGATGGTGGTTAGTGATTGGATGGTGTTGGAAGGTGTGCTCCTAAAACATTTGATGTTCCTTTCCTTCCACATATTTCCTAGGCCACCAAGGCAAACAGAGTGTCGGCTTCCTTCCATTTGTCTCCTTGTCATCTTTGGCTACACTGGTCCCGCTAGGATAAGATGGACCCCCTTCCGACCAGGGATGTGCTTGTGCCGAACACTGTCAAGATGGCCCACCAAATTTGCCTTAAGTACGAGCAGGACATGATGATGTGGTCAATAGTCTCGGGCTCTCAGTCGCAGAGCTAACAGTGGTCGTTGGCCTCAAGGTCCTGCCTTCGTCTTCTATCTGCGGCCCAGTGACGTCCCCGGATTTTGCATCCTGGTATTGGATGGGAGGCCAACTGGAGTGCTCTGTAGGCCGATCTGGAGGAGTATTTGCCGTCTGCCGTCCATCGCCACACGATGCAATCTTCATTGCCGTTGAGTTGCGTATGAGTTACCTTGTCCCAGAACCTGATGTATTCCCACATGACTGGCATCTTGATAACTCTGGTGTTCTGGTGTACCCAGGCACGCCCGTTAAGTCCTGCCGCGACTGTGGTCTCTTGAACATCTCTTCTGTTGACGTAGTGAAGCATGGATGGGATGATGTCCTTGACCGCTCTCCCTTGCAGCCACCTCCCTGTCCAAAAGGCGGTGGCAGGGTCCATTCCCCTGCACCGTGTAGGTGGATTGTCAGGAAATAATTCCCTTACCTCCCTTTAGATGCAGCTATGGAAAGGTCGCTCCAGGCACGTTTCTCGTGTGCCACGTGTAGCCACAACCATCTTGCCTGCAGGACGATTGTGGTGAGGCATAGATCAGGGATGCCAAGACCGCCTAAATCGGTGGGCCGGCACACCGCCGGCTTTGGAAGCATTAGTGTTTCTTTAGCTTTAACATAATACTACTACATTAATACTACTTTTGCCATCAATTAAACAAGAGCTCGGTTCGATGCTCCGAGCTTGAACGTACATTACATGATTATTTTTCCGTGAAACTAATACCAGCAGCCTGGTGTCATTATTCTTTTATACACATAGATCTCCCTTCAAATGAAATCCTAACTAATCAAAGCAAAACTTTCAGTATGTAGAGTCTGTCCGATCGACCCATACTGAAATTAAAGCAACACTTGAAAGATAATTCATGAGTTCGTCATTTCTTTGTTGTACCGTGCTTGGTTCCTTAATTTGCAGTAAAAGTGAAGATATCCCCTCTTCTCTATTATAAATTTCAATTCAATCCGGGAACGGGAGAGTTCTTGCCGTGTTTTTAAATTCGTACTAAGTCAAACTTCTCTCTAATTTGAACCAATTTTGCTCTAACATACACAAGATTAAATTAGTTTCGTCAAATTATTCACAAAGTATCTTGACAGTGCATTTATTTAAGAAGTTTAACTTATGTCAGTCAACACCAAAACTATTATAACTTACAATTTAATACAGTATATGTCACATACTATGGCTTTTATCACTACCACCAATAGGCATCAAGTCAGTAGTAACAAAATCTATGAGATAACGGCATGGGTATAAACAATCATTATGAGATAATGATGAAAAGACTCCTCTTAAGGAGAACACTAGTAACCTGGATAAGCCATCTTGGGTGGAAATTGCTTCTAAAAGCAGGGAGAGATTTGGGGGAAATC
The DNA here is from genome assembly GCA_018135685.1 of Themeda triandra. Taxonomy (NCBI): domain Eukaryota; kingdom Viridiplantae; phylum Streptophyta; class Magnoliopsida; order Poales; family Poaceae; genus Themeda; species Themeda triandra. Next base: position 290,218 of record JAENPR010000018.1, read on the forward strand.
ATTTGCAATGATAGGCGCTATATGGAATGTGAGGGGGCTTAACAAAGTTGGGAGATTGAAGTGTCTAACTGATTTTGTCTTTAATAATAAGTTAGATTTTATTAGTATCCAAGAGACTAAGAAAGAAAGTTTTGATGAATCCTATTTGAATAGTATTCATCATGAGTTTACCTGGAAATGCTTGCCTGCTATAGGTACAGCTGGGGGTATCTTGGCTGGTTTTGATAGTAGGAAATATGAGGTTACGGCTTGGCAATCTGGTAGCTATTTTTTGGCTGCCATGATTAGGAATCTCAGTGATAACTTTGTTTGGAGATTTATTTTGGTGTATGGGTCACCTTATGATGATGGCAAGGAGGAATTTATTGCTGAGCTAGGCTTCCTCCTAGATAACTGGGATGGACCTACTGTAATTGGGGGTAACTTTAACCTGGTTTCTAGTAGTAGTGAGAAAAACAATGGTGTTGTTAACCACAAATGGTCTGAACTGTTTGTGGATTGGATCCACAAGTATGGCTTGATTGAATTAAAACCTTCTTCTAGAAATTACACTTGGACTAACAATCAGGAGCAGCCAATTATGGCTGCTATTGATAAATTTTTTTGTACCACTAACTTTGGCCAAAAGTATCCCCTGGCATTTGTTAGTGCCAAAGCTAGAGGGCATAGTGATCATGTTCCCCTGGTTTTAAATCTGGGGGTAGATGAGAAAAAGAAACCTAGTATCTTTAGGTTTGAGACATGGTGGCTGACTCAACCTGAGTTTAAGGAGTTGGTAAGAGAGGTGTGGAACACTCCCTGTGCTTACACAGACCCTGTAGATGTTTGGCAGTTTAAGATTAGACTTTTGAGGAAAAAAGCTAAAGGTTGGGGCATTAATATAAATGCTCATTTTAAAAAACTGAAGAGAGGACTCCTTGAGGAGCAGGACAAGCTTGGTTTAAAAATGGAGAGAGTAGGCCTATCTACTGTTGAGAGACAGAGGATGAAAGATATTATTGAGGAACTAGAAGGGATTTGGAGAATGGAAGAGATAAGAGCCAAGCAAAGATCCAGAGATAGGGAGATTAGAGAAGGGGATAAGAACACTTCCTACTTCCAGGTGTTGCTAGCCAAAGGAACAGGAAGAAGAAAATTATGGGGCTGGAAGGTCCTAATGGATGGATTGAGGACAATAAGAAGATGCTTGAGCATGCTGTGGAATTTTATAAGAATCTGTTTGGAAAAGAAGAGCAAGAGGGAGTGAAAATGGAAGAGGGATTTTGGGATGCGAGGAGAGAGTAGAAGATTCAGAGAATGAGCTGTTGGAAGCTCCAATTACTGAAAAGGAGGTGAAAGAAGCTGTGTTTGGCTCCTATGCTGATGGGGCTCGTGCCCCAGATGGTTTCTCTTTTATGTTCTATCAAGCTTTTTGGGAGGTGATTAAGGATGACCTTATGAACCTGGTTAAAGCTTTTGAACTTGGGAATATGAATTTAGATAGACTTAACTATACTATTATTACCTTGATTCCTAAAGAGCCTCGAGGCCAAGATTCTTAAGAAATTTAGGCCTATAAGTTTGATTAATTGTAGCTTCAAGATATTTTCCAAAGTCCTGAATAATAGATCGATCAAAGTGGCCAATAGGCTGATTGCATCTAATCAAACTACCTTTATTAAAGGGAGATTTATCCTTGAGAGTGTGGTGGCAGCTCATGAGATAATTCATGAGGTGCATAGGGAGAAACAAGAGGGAGTGATATTGAAGTTGGATTATGAAAAGCTTATGACAGAGTGAGCTGGTCCTTCTTAGAGGATATGCTAGAAAAGAGAGGTTTTGGTTTGAAATGGAGAGGCTGGATAGGACAAATAGTCAGAGGGGGTTCACTTTGTGTCAGAATTAATGATGAAAATAGCTGCTTCTTTAAAGCTGGAAAAAAAAAAGTGTTAGAAATCGAGTTCGTCCAATGGTACACCTGCACAATAGAACTATATAGCACAAGCACAAGAACTCAAGGAGATGGGAGGAAGAGGGGGCTCTTCTATTTCAATTCTTGATTGATCATCCATTACAAATGAGCTAGCAATGTTTATATAAGGAGCAAGGTCGGTTTGCTACAGTAACCGACCTTGCTACAGTGCCTGCCATCTAAAATACAGCTCACATGACATAAGATGCTAGCTAATATTATCATCTAGCCAAGTTGAATTCTTCCTCCTTTTGTAGTTCTTCAATTTGATCTTCTCTTCCCTTTCATTTAATTGGCCACCATTCAAAGATCTTGTTCACATTATCTTTGATTCATAACACTCCCCTTGGCCAATTATATACCATACGTGTGCCTCGTTAAAAACTCCCTCAAAACCCAATGGGAAAAATGTAGGAGAAAAGAGTACATCACATGTATTTCTTATGCCGCACCTGTTGCCTCGTTAAAAACCTTGCGTGAGAAAACCCAGTGGGAAAAACTCATCAAGGGAAAAAGAGTACAACAGTTGGTTCAAGTCTCTTAGGACCAACCAATGCAACTTGGGTCTTCAGGACCTATTGGTCTTCAAGACCAACTTGTAATCTTCGTTATCTCGATTCTATTCTATTTAGGCTTTGATTTACAACACTTCCCCTTGGGTGGTTTGCGCGTTTGTGCATGCCTCGTCAAAAACTCCCCCCAAAAACCCTATGGGAAAAAAGAGTAGGAGAAAAGAGTACATCACACGCACACACCGTGTTGCACATGTTGCCTCATTAAAAACCTTGCGTGAGAAAACCCAGTGGGAAAAACTCACCAAGGAAAAAAAAAGAGTACAACAGTTTGATCTTCGGGATCGGGTCTTGAGGACCAACATGCAATCATTATGATCTTCTGGATCACAATTATGGACTATTACTCAGGGAGTATTCTCCCCCTGAACCTAGCAACCTTCTAAACTGTCTCATGCCCTTTCCATAGATATATTCTTGAAAGCAAGAGGCTGGCAGAGACCTTGTGAGCAAATCTGCAGGATTTGTTCATGACTAGGTTTGCAGAGCATCTATTCCCTCGCTCTTTTGGAGCTTATAGGGTAAAAGAATTTGGAGCAATGTGAGATTGCTCATAACATAGCCCATATGTGTATGTGCAACACAAGCTATATTATCTTCATAGATAATGGAGGGGAGCTATCAAAGCTTAAGCCACATAACTTCAGGATGTGACCGATCATCCATTTGAGCCAAACACATTCTCGTGTGGCTTTATATAGGGAAATTATCTCTCAGTGGTTCGATGATGTGACAACCCATGTCTTCTTCAAGACTACCATAAAATGGTTGTACCACCATAGAGAGCCATGAAACCATCTAGGATCCGGCATTATGCGGGTCGACATATAGCCGTGTCCATATATTCCGCCATGGTTGGGAACTGGTCCTTCAGGAACCATAGACCAAGGCCAAAGGTGAACATAATATCAAGTCTTTGTGTAGTTCACCAAATACATTGGTACTTAAGTAGGGAACTTCAGGTCCCAATATTTCCTCATTATCATCCTTGGGTCTACATGGGACTTTCCACTTCTGAGGATTAGTCCACCATGGGGAATTTTAGAGGGTGGCATTTGCCCAATCAAATTTCTAAGTACCCTCTTTATTGACCGGTGTATAAACACTCCTTCAGGGAGGTGCTTGAGCTACTGGCTCAAGCGAGATTTGGTTTTATCCAAGTTTTTCATTATTGTTTGCGTAATACCTCTTCAGGGGAAATTACACAAACAGTTGAGTCACATCCTTTTGGATTGTATCAACCCATACAACGACCGCTACAGGCGGATGCTATTCAATTCATGTTGCAATATATTTTTGATTCGGTCCAGGGATCTTAAGTCCTTCTGGGACTCTCATGTGGATTTCCGAACCAAGTGACCCACACAAGTATGTGGCCACGATGTTTTCCAACCGCTTTTATAGATTCGGGTTAGCCGCCATAAATATAAAGTATTGGAACTTTTATGCCACATATAATTGGAGAGAAAGTTTCATCATAATTGATGATGGGTTTCTGCGTGAACCCTTGTGCCACTAGCCTCGCTTTGTGCCATATTTATTCCTCTTCTGGAGGAAGACCCATTTTCATCCTTCAGGGATGACTTTAAGAGGTGTTAGGGCTGCAGGCCTAACCAACCTCTCTTTATAAAGCGAGCGCTACTTTGCCTTAATTGTTGCTTTCCATTTGTCCCATTATGAGTGCTTCGGCACTCGCCATGGACTTTGATTCGGATCCGGATCCATTAAGTCAGCAATTTCGAGGCATAATATTTTTCGACAATAGTGGTCTTTCGATTATATGACTCTCCCGATTCCACATAGTGGCGATCTCCTCATGATCGTCCTCCGCTCATCATGATTTCCCATAACGATTGAGCTAGGGCGTTTCAATCTTCCAATGTGATGGTGCGCGCGACACATTGGGATTTCCATCTCCGGGATGGTGTCCTTCGGGGACTTCCTCAACTTCAGGTTGAGTTGCCACTTCAGGGCATTCTCGACTTCAGTCGAGCTTCTTCAACCGATTCCTTAAGTGATGCAAGTGGCTCAAGACTTTGTCTTTACGGACGTCTCGCGTAACCTTGTCTCGAGCACCCGGAGGTCTCCCCTCAACCTAGGATCGGATGGAGACAATAGAGTTGATAACCTTCTGGGCTACTTATACTCTCTCCGGCGCACTTACTACAGGTAAATGCGATCTTGTCACTTTTCTGATCAATGAAGGCATTTGGCAGCTCATTTGCAACCTTTTGCAAATTATCATAATCCTCTGAACTTCTTGTTCAAATTGACTAGTGCGTGCGTCTAAGGAATGCATTTCGTCATTCCATTTCATGCAATTTCCCGGCATTCTTCTGGATGCCTATCTCCCCCTAATGCTGGGAAATGCAATCAACGTATCGAGCCGTATGAAGATCCCGTCATAGGCTCATCCATCCTAACTTTTGGTGAGATCTCTTTGGTGTACGTTGATGTGTCGGTACTGGCACACATGTACCGCTCAACTAAATAAACGCAGATGGGAAATACTTTATTCTTTCTCACGCACTAGGTGTAAAGGGGGTGCGGTTGGCCCGAGACATTTGGGGATTTAGCATATAGTGTAAAAACCAACATTCATAATTAATGGAAAATATTGCTCTCTTCACGAGCATCCATTACCATTCAACATATTACAAATGCTCTTCAGGAGCATGAATGGTCATGCTTTACGAGTGCATTTGGACATTGCATTACGACTATCATGATATCATAGGGACTATTACAGGTCCCTGAATATATCAAAGTCATCATCGTGAAGGTCGTCCTCATTTCCATCCATTTGGATGTCTTCACCATTTCCTTTGCGTTGACAAGCATGTCGCCGCATTCCCGAGCTTCAGGCTCGGCGAGGTAGTGAGGCCGATGTTGGCTCTCCTTGTCTTTACGGAAGTACTTTGGTAGAGCTCAACTAGGTGTCTTGGGGCACGACAAATACGGGACCAATGTTCCGTGCCTCCACATCTAGAGCAACAATCCTTTTGCTCCGATGTCTCACCCATGACCTTCTCGGGTTCGCTTTTACCCCTAGGCTTATCCTTTCCTTTGAACATGACAACTCTTTCTCCCTTCCATCCTTCCTTTTCACGGCCTCTTTTGCGGCTGTGAGAATTCTCAACAACGCTAGCATGTGCTTCGAGCACGAGATGTGAAGCTATTATGCCGTGCAGAATGATCGTTCATGAGAACATCATTCTGTTGTTCTGCAATCAATAGTACTATTATCAACTCTTGGTACTTAGAGTACTTTGAGTTCATGTATTGCTGATGTAGTACTTTGTTGCTGGATTGGAGGGTAGAAAGAGTTTTCTCGATCATATCTGTGTCTGTGATCATCTCACCACATAGACGGAGTCTGGACACAATCCTACGTAAAGCAGAGTCATATGCTACCACAGACGTATAGTCTTGGAAGCGTAAGGCAATCCACTCCTGTTGTGCTTTGGTGAGCATAATTGACTTCTGGTGGCTAAAGCGATCCTTCAGGGACTGCCACAAAACCATTGGATCACCCTCCTTTATATACTCAGACTTCAGGTCTGGGTGTAAGTGGATTTGCAAAATACGCAATGCCTCTGCTTTATCAGGTTCTGTACGCCCATCCTTGCCAGCTTCAGGCTGAACAATGGTATGATCGAGGCTCATGCTATCGAGTTTGATTTCGGCGTCGATGGCCCAAGTAAGGTAGTTGCTGCCGTCCATGGCAAGCTCATCGAATTCCCTTTTCGCAATGTCCGACATGGCTGCATGATCAGTGTGCAGGATCAGTGAATGTCGGTTATGCGTAATCTTCAGGATTACGACTATGTGTAATCTTCAGGATTACACTCACATATAGTTTTCAGTACTATATACCCCAAATAACTCATGCATATAATCTTCGGGATTATATACTACTCATTAAAAAGATAGACTTGTAATAAAATAAATCTACGAGATTTAAATAAATGCAAGAAAATAAATTGCAACAAACAAATAAATTAGTACATAGTAATATAAAATTGCAATAAAATAAATAATCATGCTATATAAGGTCTTCAAGCCTCAATGATTTTTATAGGCTGCCAGGTAGTGGTATGATGAGGTGGGCTTAGTCACCAAGACGGCTTCAAGCCGTATATCATGATTCTTGAAACGCATGAATCGAAAGTTTATGCCATGACCATACAAGGCTTCAGGCCTTCTCTATCGTGTAGTGGCTTCAGGCCACTTCGGCTCATGATATCGTTTACATGGATCAGAGCAAAAAAAACTTTCTATATAATTAGTCATGTCATTTAATCTTCAGGATTACTTTGTGACAGAAGAAATTAGAGATTGCAATAGACAATATATAAACTGCAATAATTAAATCTACGGGATTTAAATACCATAAAGTAAATTATAGTAATTAAATAAATGCAATACGTAATATTATAAAATAATAAAGTGAACTTCGGCACCATTATTTACGGGCTTTAGGCCGTATATGCGACTTCTGGTCGCCAAGGTGCAGTTGGACATGTGACTTCTGGTCACAAATATATAAACCAAATGGCTTCAGGCCATTATCTTATATTGATGCAGAACGTTTGTATATATGACTTCAGGTCATATGTTTTTCGTGCTGAAAGGGAATGAGCTGTTGCTCACCCTAGCCAAAACGAGCTGCAATTGACGATGGCTAAAATCACGCGCCGGTATGCTCATAACCAAGGCTTCAAGCCTTTATCGTGAGCTGCATTTTATCAGGGGAGATGCCGTGGCTTCTGGCCACTCCATCAGGAGCTGGAAAAGGGCCATGATCATGTCGTTCTTATTTCTTCCAAGAGATAAACGACTCTCTCTTCACTTCTCCAGGAAGCGTACAAAGGCACAGTGGCTTCAAACCATCCTGCTTTACCCTTTCACTCACATGCACCTCACTGCGATGTCACATGCACTCATTAAAGACAGAGGCAGGCAGAGGACAGAGCACATGTCTAACAGCAGCACAGCGTGCTTCTCTGCCATGCCACACCCTCCACTCCATCCTTATCCTTTCTCCCAGCTCCTTTCTTCAAGAAATATCGAGAGAGAGGGAGACGAACGACAGCTATGGCGGGCGGCCGGCGGGATGGGGTCTGACTCCCGCGTTCCAGCAGCAGCGGCGGGGCTGGGTAGCCGGCTGGGTTCCCGTGCGAGCGACCTGCAGGGTCGGCCTCACGTCCCTGCGGGGGTCCATGCCCGCGGCTTCTGGCGCGCGGCGGTCGGGAGCGCACATGCGCGCGCTCGCCGGCAGCCAGAGAGCCGAGCTGTGGCGGCGGCGGAGGGGCCAGGGCCTCCTCACGCTCGTACACCCCCTGCAGGCGGCCTGACGGGGCGAGGCCGTGCTCGCGCCGGCGCATCGGCATCATGCGAGGGAGCCCCTGTGCCCGCGGCTTCCCTTGTGCCGTCGGCGGCCGGTCAGGGCTGCGGGCCCTGTCCGCGCGCCCACGCCCCTGCCCGCGCCCTGCAGGGGTCGCGGCGGCTGGCAGGTCGCGCACAGCGCGGTGGCGGCGGTGGCCTGAGCACCTACTCCGGGAGGCGGCGGCCGAGGTTCGAACGTGCCTGTGCATGGCGGCAGCGGGACCTGGGCAGCTCGTGCCATGGCGGCTGGGTGGACCAGGTGCGGCGGCGACCTTCAAAGCCAACGGTGGTCGGCCGGCCGTGACCCGAGATGGCCGGATCGGCCCGTCAAGCTCGCCTCAAGGGCGCCTTCGGGGCGGTGGTGTTTGTTGGCACTTCAGGTCCGTTTCAAGCGAGCAGAGGCAGGGTCTTCCTTGCATCGCCACAGGTAAAGTGTGCCGTGTATGCTTGTTCGTGTATATAGCATAGAATGTCTAAGAAAACAAGCATCATTTAGTCGTGGAAGAACTGATTCATACCTTAGCGTCTTAGCTCGGTTAGAACTTCGTGCTGATAACGTGTTAGAAATCGAGTTCGTCCAATGGTACACCTGCACAATAGAACTATATAGCACAAGCACAAGAACTCAAGGAGATGGGAGGAAGAGGGGGCTCTTCTATTTCAATTCTTGATTGATCATCCATTACAAATGAGCTAGCAATGTTTATATAAGGAGCAAGGTCGGTTTGCTACAGTAACCGACCTTGCTACAGTGCCTGCCATCTAAAATACAGCTCACATGACATAAGATGCTAGCTAATACTATCATCTAGCCAAGTTGAATTCTTCCTCCTTTTGTAGTTCTTCAATTTGATCTTCTCTTCCCTTTCATTTAATTGGCCACCATTCAAAGATCTTGTTCACATTATCTTTGATTCATAACAAGGGGGATCCTTTGTCTCCCCTACTCTTCAATCTTGTTGCAGATGTGTTCTCCAGTGTAACAACTCCAGTTTAGGCTTAGCAAAATCTTGCATCTCATGAGCATGATTATCTCATAAGCATCATTTTTGCATTTTGTGTAACATTATTTGAGTGCTTGTATGAAAATGCAAATAGGGTTTTCAAATTTGTTGCTAGAAGTCATATTTATGTTGCTTTTCTCAAAAAGAGGCTTTAACAAAGTTTATGGAGAAAATTATTTGGGCAAACTTTTGTTTTTACTTCAAGTCATGAAAATGTGTTTAAGGGCTTCAAAAATGCCAAAAACAGTTTCCCTATTTTTAAAATCTTTATTTTATATGTATTTATTTGACCCAAATTTTTATTTTCAAATCTAGGCCGAATTAGCAAAACTTTCAACATGAAAGTTATTCCTCTCATTATTTGGAGAAACTTTCATTTTTGGAGTATTTTCAAATTCGCATTATTTTGAAAATTATGGGCGATCAAACATCCCGGTTCATATTTGACCGGGGTGGGACCCACCCGGCCCCACCCGTCATCATCCCTCCCCCTCTCCTCTCTCGCTTCGAAGAAGCGGTCGAGCGCAGCCGCGTTAGCCGTCGCTTCCCCCCCGCCACCTCGCTGCACCCGCCTGAATCAAGCGCCCGAGCTCGCGTGCGCACTCAAGTGCCGCCCGCCCTCCCTCGTCTCGCCCGCCCGCCGCGCGCCCGCGCCGTGAACCGCGAGCCGTCGCCGCCGATGCCGCACGCCATGCCGCGCCAAACGAGCACGCCAAGCGCTCCACGACGCGCAAACGGCCGCGCGCGAAGCACTCAAGCACCCACGCGCACGCCAGCCGACGCTCGTTTCCTCGTTTCCCCGTCGAGCCGCCGAGCGCCTGGCACCGTCCGCCATGGCCGTCGAGTCGCCCCCGCACGCCCGTGACCCCCTCTGGCAAAATTGAGAGCGCCAAGTGGCCTTAAAACACCCGCCCCGTCTCCTCACTCACTCGCCCCACCTCAATTTCTCCTCCTTGCCTCGCCCTTCGAGCGGCCCGCGGAGCTCGCCATGGCCGCCGCCGCGGGCCTCGCTGGCTAGCTGCCACACCACCCCACCATTTTCACCCCTGAGCGCGTCACCAAGATCGCCTTGCCTCTCTCCACCTTCGCCACTCACCCTTGCTTCGAATCGACCCAAGGTAGAGGCCAATTGGTCATTTTTCTTCCGCCGCCGGAGCCGAGCTCCGCGAGCTCCTCCGGCGTCGCCGCCGCCCTCGCGACCGTCACCATTTTCTTCTAAAAAAACGCACGCTCGCTCCGCCGTGACCTTGCGCATCCCGTAGGCAACCCCGAGCGCACCCGTGGTTTACGGCGGGGCGGCCGCCGAGCCGCGCCCGCCGCTTCGCCGTTCGTCACGCCCGCCGTTCCGTGCGCTATAGCTTCCATTTTCACCACCGTTGGGTTCGCGCCGCCATCCCGAGCACGATGGTGCAACTCTTGTCCCGGAACATCGCTGTCGCTGAAGCTACGGTCAACGGCGGGGTCCCGTTCCCGTCCGGTGACCGACTGGGGCCGGACCGGCCACGCGTCAGCGACGCTGACGTGTGCGCGCCCGTGTGCGTTAGCTGTCGGGTGCGCGTAAAGCACCGCCCGCGTGTCGGCCCCGCAATGGGAAAGCCGGGTGCGCGTAGCGATTTAGGTTATTTCCGGTTTTGAAAATGATTTCGAGAAAATGTGTTAAATCTTCCAAAAATCATATTTCACCCATTTTAAGTCCATTTTGGGTGATTCAAATTTCTACATTTTTCTTATGAGGAGCTTTATGCATGTAGGGTATTAGTTTATTTTTATGAAATACCTTTATATACAGTTTTATTTAATGCCTTTAAATGCTGATATCTTGTTAAATGCATAAGTAATTATTGGTTCATCGAAAAATGTGAATCTTGTTTTGTTGCTCTAGTTAGGAGATGCTTTATCTCGTGAAAAATATTAGCCGTATATGTCATGTGTAGAAAATGCTGTTTATTTATTGTGCTTGCTTTGCTTAGAGGTTAGGAAATTCATATTTAATTATTTATGCAAGGTTTAGGCTTGATAATTTTTCTAGGGTGTTTTTATGCTAATAAGTAGCTGTTAATACTATGAGATCTGTTGTTTGACACTTTTCGTAGTACGAGTATTTTTTAGGTCTTGGTTTGTTGCCGCCTTGTCTTTTTTGTATAGGATAAGTGGTTTACTTGTTTTGGCTTGAAAATTTTATGATAGGCTTCATGTTATCTAGCTAAGCTACCGTAATTTTTGTAAATTTTTCTGAGCAGTCTAGCTATAGGTTGATGTTGTACCCCTTAGTAATCATCATCGTTTTTCGTCGAAGTCTAGGTTTACTAGTGTCTTGCTATGGTTAGTTAGGCTCTAATAGGTACAACCTGTTAGGATGATGTTAACCACCTTGTAACTTCATTATTGGTTCATCATCAGCAGCATACACTTTAATTCCGTATCGCATTCCCGATACTCATACGCACCGATGCATCATACAGGATTGCCGGAAGAAGTGACGCCAGTAATTCCCGAGGAGCCGGAAGGAGAGGAGCAGCAGGGAGCAGTGCTGCAGGAGGCAGCAAAGGACGAGGACCCGGACGCTGACTTGCCTGAGTGCCCTAACCACCAGCCTAGCTCCTTTGTGAAAGGCAAGCCCCAGAGCATTACTCCTACAGCTTTCAAAATGTTTTACTTGAGTCATTTATTTATTATGATGCATTAAATTTATAGGCGTGGTTGGAACCGTTAATGCATTATGAGTACCTTGATCCACCTGAATACCTTTACCCTAATTAAGTTTAGGATCGCGCTTATGCTTAGCACTGCTTAATTAGACCGGTAAACGACGGATGATTGACCCTCATCCGCGAGGTAGGTGGTTACTACCCTATGGTTGATACTATGGAGATTGGTTTAGAGAACATAACCATATGGCCATGTTAAATCATGACTAGTCGGGGTTTGTGGTGTGTTAGATCATGGAAACTCCGGCTATGTCACTTAAAGAAATATGACTTTGTACGTCCTCGGATCATGTTGAACAATGCCTCACAGATAGCTGGAAGGATGCGATCATCCGACCGCGAAGCCTTGAGAATGTTTGGGCCAGAATTTCAGCAGAGTTGAGTGTATTGCCCACAGGCGCGGAGACGTAATCCCAGTGGCCGGTCGCACCGGAGGTACCTGGTAGCCGGGCATGCCCTGGTGCAATCGTATTTGTTGAAATCCGCGATTCCACCCGAATAGACCAAGGTGACCGTCACTCGCTCTGGCCGGCGAGTGTGGTTTATGTGAGGAATACCCGCCAGCTGGTTTGCAATCGATTATAATCGCCATCGTTCCTGGACAGTGAACACTTGACCGAGCAGCGGCACTGTCGCCAATCATTGTGCAAAAAGAGATGGTTATGTTTCTAAAGTGTTGATGCTGGTATGCTCAACCTGAAGGAATAGCTAGTGTTGATTGTTTATACCCTGGAGCTGGAGTAGTACAGGTGCTAATGTAGTAATGACAGGATCCAACTTAAAAGATGATAAGCTAGAGAGTCCTTTATCGCTAAATGATTATTTAATAAGCTCATCTTTTATTGCAAAGTTAAATGAGTCAGCTACCCCACTTATAAAGCCTTGCATACTCCTTGGTGTCATTTTATTTTCATTTATGACGGGTAAGTCTAGCTGAGTACCTTCTTGTACTCAGGGTTTTATTCCCTTGTTGTTGCAGATGGTGAGATGTTCTATGGCTATTGTCAGACTTGCTTCTTCCCTGCGTACGGGGATGAGTAGATCGTGGGCACGATCAATCTATCTATCGTACTCTATGCTGTTGCTGAATTTGATGTTGGGCCAGGCACTATGTTTCAACTAAGTGTGCGTTTGTGAACCAAAACTTTATTTGCTTCCGCAATTTGGATTTGAACTTGGTATTGTAATAACTATTTCGTAACTCCGATGTAATCGACTATTTGTGAACTTATGTATTACTATGAACTGTTGTATGTTGAACTCGATTCGGTCTGGGCTGTATTGTGGAAAGTTTGAAATCTTTCGTGATTTCACGGACTACCGGGTTGATATAGGCGCAATGTGCTAATTAAGTTGCTTCGGTGACTCATTAGTACATTGTGTTTATATTAATTGGTCGGTCCTGTTACATCCAGGATGCTGATGAAAGCTGCTAGTCAGGGGCTCATTAGTGGGCTGCTTCCTCAGGTAGTGGAGGGTGGAGTGATTAGTTTACAATATGCCGATGATACATTACTCTTCCTAGAGAATGATGTGGACAAAGCAAATAATTTGAAGTGGCTCTTGGTGTGTTTTGAGAAAATGTTAGGAATGAAGATCAATTATGATAAGAGTGACTTACTAACCATTGGGCTGGATGAAGACCAGACTAATAGTTTTGCTCAGCTCTTCTGCTGTAAAAAAGCTGATTTTCCTCTTAAGTATCTAGGGGTGCCTTTACACTTCAACAAGCTGTCTAGGCAGGACCTTCAGCCTGTGATAGATAAGATGATCAAGAGAATAGCTGGTTGAAGGGGGAGGCTGCTTTCCTATGCAGGAAGGCTGACCTTACTTAAAGCCTGTTTAGCTAGTATTCCCATTTATCTGCTCTCTATCATAAAATTTCCTAAATGGGCTATCAGGATGATGAACACCCATATGGGTCATTTTCTGTGGGATAATATTGATGGTAAGGGTAAGTACCATTTGGCCAATTGGCAACTAGTGTCTCAAAAACAGGATATGGGGGGTTTAGGTGTTCCTGATTTAAGGAGCTTAAACTTAGCTCTTTTAGCTTCCTGGATTTTTAGGTACCATTTAAACAAAAATGCTATGTGGACCAAGATTGTGAACTATAAATATAAGGTGGATAAGCCAAATTTATTCTGCTGTTCTGAGGTGGGGGCTTCACCCTTTTGGAAAGGTGTCCTGTGGACTGCTCAAGCTGCTCACATTGGTGTGAGATGGGCTGTGGGTAATGGGAAAACAGTTAGGTTTTGGGAAGATCAATGGCTAGGTAATGCAAGCCTAGCAATTATGTTCTGGCCTTTGTATATTATAAATCAACAGCATGGTAAGTGTGTGAGTGATGTGTGGGATGGGCAGGAGCTTAAGCTCTCTTTTAGAAGACATGTGTCAGAAACTCAAATGAACTTGTGGTTTGACTTGCTTAGCTTGGTAGAAGATGTTAATTTGAATGATGATGATGATCAGATTGTATGGGCTTACTCCTCTAAAGGAGTCTATTCTGTACAATCTCTGTATGCATTGATCAATTGCAGGGGGGTTGTTCCCATCTATGTGCAGGCTGTGTGGAAGCTTTGTATTCCACCAAGGGTGTAATTTTTCTTATGGCAAATATTTAAAAACAAAATCCTAACTAGGGATAATCTAAACAAGAGAAGAGCCTTGAATGATCTAACATGTCTTTTCTGCAGTGAGGAAGAATCTGTTGAACATTTGTTCTTTGGCTGTTGTGTTGCTAAGGCAACCTGGAAAGTAATTTCGACTGTGCTCAATATTGATATTGGCAATGACTATGAATCTGTAGCGAGGCTTTGGATAGCTAACAAAAAGCATCTGGTCACGAATGTAATTTCTGCTTCGGTTTGTTGGACTATTTGGAACTTACGTAATGAAATGCTGTTTCAGGGTACTGTCTGGCCAGGTGTGGAGGGGGTCACAGGCGGAGCTACGTAGGGGGCAAAACTGGGCTCCGGCCCCCCCTTGCCTTCTTGAATTCTAAGCCTACCTGTTGTGTGTTGCCTGATGGTTCATCTCCGCTGATCCCTGTCCCTGCTTGTCTGTCTTCTATGATTCCATGTCTACGTATACTACTCGATAACCTACTTGATTCCATGTCTACGTATACTACTCGATAACCTACTCGATAGGTCGCAGCCTCCTCCAGGATGGTCACCGCACAGCTCAGCCCTTTGCCTCTAAATATAAAACATATAGGAGTACAGCCCTACGGCTATGACTACTTTTGTGTTCTCAATGAATCCTTCATTTTATTTTTTTTACTTTCAAGCTCTAATCTGTTTAAAATATGTTGGATATTTTTATCTCTATGTTACATGTAACTTTAGTATATGTATGTATTACATATATGATGTATGTATTAATATAAGTTGATTGTTGTCACACAGGGCCATGGTTTCTCTACTCCCTCTATTCAAAATTATATGATCTACTCCCTTAGTTCCAAATAAATAATGCTTTAGATTTTGTGTATAGAAAATATTAACGCAATTTGTATTTTAAATAAATTTATTGTAAAAGTATATTGAAGAAGAAATATAATGATAATTGTTTTTGCATTATATTATTTATTTCTTATATATTTCGTCAAGTTAAAAATAATTGAATTCTTGAAAAATGAGAATATCGCTTAATTTTAGAACGAAGGGACTTTATATAAGTAATTCAATGATAAATCGGCCCCCCTATGTTTTGCACCGAGCTCCGCCACTGGAGGGGGTGATCATCAGGATTGCAAGGATGCTAAGGAGTTGGCGCCCACTGTACAAGGACGAAGCTGGGACGCGTCTGAAGCTGGTGATCGCGCAACTGGAGGGCTTCTGCAGGCGTCCAGTGCAACTCGAATGGAGAGCGGCGACATCGTCATCACCGTGGGAACCATTGGCTGCTCTTTCCTCGGGTGCCAGGAGTGACTCGGCCTAGAGCCTGATGTCAGGAGTGTGCCGGCCATAGTGCCGTGTAATAATCTTCTCGCCTGTCATTCAGAACGGGTTAGAGATGGCGTTTTAAGCGCTGAACCTTGAACTTCACTGTGAACTATCGCTTTTGTAATAAAGCGGGGGAAACCTTTCTTTAAAAAAACACTTGGGCATTTCGCTCTCATCCATGCATATAAAATGCTCTACGTGCGCCAAGCATGGCAGATATACTATCTTCGAAAAAGACCTGCAGTGTAACCCCCTTCATTCAGAACCTGATTGATGTACTCAACCTGTCATTTTTTCCCTCGTGCCACGCGTACGCGTGCAGGAGGTGGACGACCTGACGCTGCGTCGGTTCCTGCGCGCGTGCAACCACGACGTGGACAAGGCCTCCGCCATGTTCCTCAAGCTCCTCAAGTGGCGGAGGGAGGCGGTGCCCGGCGGCTCCGTGCCGGAGGAGCAGGTGAGGAGGGAGCTGGCGCAAGACAAGGTCTGCATGGGCGGCGTCGACAGGGCCGGCCGCCCCATCCTCGTCGCCTTCGCCGCCAGGCACTTCTCCGCCGGCCGTGACTTGGCAGAGCTCAAGAGTAAGCACTTGCGTGGTCACCATGCTGGACTGCTGCTCCATTCATTCCTTCTTGCTAACATTTGTGACACCAAATTAAATAAATAAACCTGGCGTCCGACCTGAACCGTACCTGTGCCTGAACACGGTTAGCTGTTCTTGTGCAGGTTTTGTTGTCTACTTCTTGGACAAGATCTGTGCGAGGTACGTTGTAATCATCAGTGAAGCCTGCACATCTAGCTAGTTGCAGGTTTTTCTCACGTACTGCAAATGATCGTCATCACTGAGC
Source organism: Themeda triandra (assembly GCA_018135685.1). Taxonomy (NCBI): domain Eukaryota; kingdom Viridiplantae; phylum Streptophyta; class Magnoliopsida; order Poales; family Poaceae; genus Themeda; species Themeda triandra. The sequence continues at coordinate 306,639 of JAENPR010000018.1, forward strand.
CAAATAAATAAATGCAGAATCCCCAGTGGGCAGGAGGAATTCCTCTGCATTGTTGATATCAAGGGCTTTGGGTATTCAAACACATTGACGTCCGGGCATACATTGCGGGTATAGAGATCTTGCAGGTACATTCATCTGTCAGTGTAAAACCACACAAAAAGTTTCCTTAATTCCTTTCTTTGGCACAACATATACACTACAGTAACCAAACAGAGCAAATCGGCTGACGATTCCCCGGCCTCCTGCCTCCTGCAGAACTACTACCCGGAGCGGCTCGGCAAGGCGCTGATGATCAACGCGCCATACATCTTCAGGAAGGCGTGGAAGATGATCTACCCCTTCATCGACACCAACACTAGGGAAAAGGTGATGACTTACTACCCATGCATGGCCCATGTCGATCGATCTCGATCCTATCCGAACCCCACCTGCTGTGTGCATTGTTCTGGGAGGAGATGACGAAGAAATAATGCTAGTGCTAGCGTAGATTTTCCATATAGCTATCGCTTCATTCATCCTCGATCGATCGTCTCCTGACTGACTGTTTTGAGGCGATGTGTGGTTTATTATTCGCAGATCGTGTTCGTGGAGGACAAGAACCTGCAGGAGACGCTGCGGCAGGAGATCGATGAGACCCAGCTCCCGGAGTTCCTCGGTGGGAATATGGACCTGATCCCACTCAAGGACTATGGCCTGCAGCAGCAGGCTCAGGCCGTGTGACCGTAGCACGTTAGTGAATGCATGGGTGGAACACGGCATGACCCGTGACCATGGTTGTTATACCACATACGTAGATGTGTATCTGTTGCTTCCACAGTAAATGTGTAGTTGTTGTAAAACAAAGTTCAGTCCGGTTGCGTTGTTGCCCGGGTCAATTGATGCAAACAACACAATTCCATTCTGGCGGTCGTTCACGACTTTCTAATGGAGCGAACGATCCACCGATGGAGCCCACATGTCTCCAGCCCACTCCACGCCGTGCTATTTGTGTGGTGTCGGTTTCCCACGTTATTTATTATTAAATTTGTTTTAACCACCCTGCATGCATGTTCTTTTAGACTATTACTGCATGTGTGTTCATCTTTTCTTTCTTTATTTATTTTATCTTTTTTATTTTTTATACAGGTTATTTTGTGTACAGTTTTATATTTCGGCTAGTATGATATAATATTAATTTGCACAACAAAGTTTTTAAATATAACTTATGCGTCCTTCAAGTTATACTTTTATGTCACACAATAAGTTGTACACATAATTTTTCTTAATAAGTTATACGCATAATTTTATATAAAACTTATTATCACAACTTTTATAGTATAACATTTTGTAGAGCAAAACTTATTACCACAAGTTTTTATCATAACTTTTTGAGTAGTGTTGCCAAGTATATAGAATAACTTACATACATAAATTATAGAATAATATATGAACATAAGTTGGGTTTCATAACTTTTATGTTTCTAAGTCTTGGTATAAGTTATGAGTTAATTTACTTCTGTATTTAATAAATTTAATATCTCTAAGTTTTTGACATAAGTTATAAGTTAATTTGTTTCTTTGTATTTAGCAACTTTTGTACATAAGTTGTGTTTCATAACTTTCATGCATAAGTTATAATAGTTATAAATTATACATATAGTTAAATTGCTATTAAAATAAATTTTTTTTAAATATATGCAAATGAGATCTTGTTTTGTTTGTCTCATCACGTAGAACACAATAAAAGTATAAATAAAATTAAAAATAAATACACCATTTATAAGTTATAGTTATTTTAAATAAATGTCTCACTTTTATTCTAGGTAGTTACGCCATGCAGCGAAAAGAGCGCAACCTTCCCTGGTTAAGACCCGCGTACTGTCCAATTGTTTACTGCATGCACGCCAGCGCCAACCAAATATGGAAAGGTAGTGTAATTAATTTTTCCCAAATACGGAAGTAACGGCATGTCGGAATTTCGTTCGCCCGATCCGGTTCCAATGAACGTTCGCGAACTAGCAATGTATTCATGAACAGAAAGGCACATAACAAGCCCAACACGACTGTTCTCTTCCGTTTCCGTTGTCCTTGATGAAGTGAAGTTAATCTGAACGTTGATATATTAAAGGTAACCACTTCTCATGTACCAGCCGTCCTAGCTCAGTGGTAGAGCGCGTGGCTTTTAACCACGTGGTCGTGGGTTCGAACCCCACGGACGGCGTTATTTCACTTTTTTTTTTTTTTGCCTTTTGTACACTAGGGTGTTATTTTATTTCTTCTTATTTGGCCGGCGAGCCTCGGACGGCAACCAGCGGCGCTACGTCGGCAAAAAAGATTTTCACCGCCGATGTCCCGATCTACGCTCATTTACCCCCACCATCATTTTCGTGTCACTCCACGCGTCCATCTATCGCAGGCTCCGAAGAAAAATATCTTCCTCGTCGTCTCCCGTCGTCTCCTCCGTCCTCGCTCCCGACCGTCTCCTCTCTCCTCGCGGCGGGCTGCGGCGGCCCTCGGCGCGGCGGCGGCGCTCAACCTCGGCCGGCGGCGCCGCCATCCTCTTCCTCCCTCTCTTCTCTCCACTTCCTCTCTCCCTCCCGGCACGGACATGGGCAAGGCGGCGCGACGGCGGTCCTCGGCGCGGTGGCCGGTCGTCGGCCCTCGACGCGGTGGCCGGCCGCCGCCCGGCGGCCGGCCGCGCCTTCCTCCTCTCGCTCCCTGCGAAGCGCCGCCGCGGCGATGCGACCCTGGCGGGTGTTGGGCCTCGACGCGCCCCGTGTCATCCCCGGCCACAGCGTGACGGCACCGGCGGCCGGCGAACGCCAGCACCCCTGTCCCAGCCCTCCGCCGCCAGCGCCCCTGTCCCAGCCCGCCGCCGCCAGCACCCTGTAACCCTAGCCCACCGCCGGTGAGCAAGGCCGTCGTTGTCCCCGCGGTGGATGCCGCGCGGCGACCTCCGACCTCCGACAACGGCCGTGCATCCAGGTGTGTCAACTCTGCATCATCCTCTTCTTCTCACCCCGCTATTCCTGTGCATGGTTGAACAGAGCTTAATTTCTTTCCTTTTTTTTTGGTTGCAGCAAGTACTAGGCGACATTGAGAACAACTAGGAAGATTCAAGGTTTGTTAGTTCTCTTGCCAAACTTCGATTCAGTCTAGATCCACCATCCCTTCCCCTTCCTCTTTGGAGAAGGATCATATTTTGCCCGATTTAGATGTGATGTTTATACTACATCAGTTGATTTTGCAGAGGAACCAGCTGGATTCAAGATCTTGAGCACAACAAAATCCATCAGCTTGCATGTAAGTCCCTTGTGCTGGATCTGCGACTTTTTTTGTATGATGGCAAAGTTCATACTGATGGGAGTTCATAGTCGCTTTACTTTGGTCCTTTATGCGTAAAAACATGTTGTGTTTGTTAGCAAGGAACTATATCCAAGTTCCAAGTTCTCGAAGCTCCATTATTTACACGTACCATTACATCAGTCATTCGTTTTGTTCTGAACTTCCATTATTTACACGTACCTACCTTGCTTCACCGCCTCCCCATGATGTTCTATATATAAATTTATTTTCAGCTTATCTCTTGCCGCATTCTATTATCATGTATGAGAGTTTATCTTGCCCCATCCTATTATCTGTTGGTAGGATGGTTCTTTTCCATGGAGTTTAGTGTATTTCCTCTGTAGATGGATGTATCACTGGCACACTTTCTAATTAGTTACCTTAAGAACCTAATATATAGTGCTATGTAATTAACCAATTAGTCATTTATGCCACTTTTCTGGCTCTTTGCAGTGCACATACTCATCACCGTGTCATTGAATTTGATTTTTTTTTTTGTGTGTATGACTATCCATACAGTAGCCTCCTTTGGGAGCGGATTTAATGCAACCTAGCTTTTTTATTCTTTAAAGGTTCTTTTGCAAAAGACGTCAGAGCAGAAGAAAGTATGGCCGATGAACCATCGGTTAGTGACAGTAAGCAGAACTCTGATGATGAGGAAGAATCAGAGTTAAGAAGACATCCAATTTAACTCAAGTTACTTGATTATGTTCCAAGTAAGTATGAACAATTGAACATATGCTTCTGGCATTGTGATGAAAATGTTAAAAACATGCCACTGTTTGTGTCACACCTTCTCTACTTATGCTGACATGAAAATTTTGATTAGTATGTTTGGGCCCACTTATTTCCCCACCAAAGCCTGGTTATGAACCAATTTTGGCTTGGTTATGAACCAAATGGAGGTTACCTGCCAAAGTGAGATCAAGTTTTGGCTTGGCCTATTGGGGTCGGCAGCTAAAGATATCCTATCCAATGCATGCTATAAGTTAGGCCTCCCCAAAAATGTTTTATATTGGTGCCTTAAAAAAGTAAAATCATTGTGATCGTGGCTTGAATATTTAGGTGAGCACGAAAAGCCTACCTTACTAGGCTTCTATGAAGCCCTTGATTTTTTTGTATGATGTAATAAATTTGGTAAACAATTGAAAGGTGCTAAACTCTGAAGTGGAAAATTCAGTTTATATAATAGTTTAATTGCAAGCTTTATATTTCATCATCTGCAGGGTAAAGATGTATTTGAGGCATTCTACAAGAAGGATCTAGCTAAGAGGTTGCTGCTTGGGAAGAGCGCATCAATAGATGCAGAAAAATCGATGATCACAAAAGTAATAATGTCTTTTCTTTTCTAGTGTTTTCACATCTTCCAACATATCTTGACAAGAAAAACTTTACTAACATGCTTCTGTTTGTAGCTCAAAACTGAGTGTGGAAGTCAGTTTACCAGCAAGCTAGAGGGAATGTTCAAGGTAGCGTTAGCTGTTTTTACTATGATGATATTTGTAGTCTTATCTTGTTTTGCAAACCTGTATAGTTGTATCGTCAGATGCATCTGAAATATCAGTATTTCATTATATAGATTCGGTACCCTTTTAACATCTGCTTTACCTGCGGGTTTGTAGGACATTGAATTATCCAAAGAAATAAATGATTCATTCAGGCAATCATCTCAAGCTAGGACAAAGCTTCCCTCTGGCATTGAAATGAGTGTCCATGTGCTTACAATAGGGTAAATATTTTTTTCCGCATTGCTTTGATACGAACTCTTCTGTTTAGATAGCTTTGTAAACCTGATCTCATGCATGTGCTCCATAGTCTTAGCTTGGCAGGCTGGCCTTTTGATGTTGTTGGTCATGTTTATGTAGTTCTGATAAAATATGTTGATTTACAGCTATTGGCCTACATATCCACCAATGGACGTGAAACTCCCACACGAATTAAATGTGTATCAGGTTAGTATATGGCCTTGGTGGTGGTAGTAAATATTTTAATGTCAGTCTGAATATTTTATTTAATTATCTCCCCTCTTTCTGAATACTTTGTTTAATCCTCGCCCTCTTCTGATAGGATATATTTAAAGAGTTCTATTTGAGCAAGTATAGTGGAAGGCGTTTAATGTGGCAGAATTCTTGGGGGCACTGTGTCTTGAAAGCGGACTTTCCCAAAGGCAAAAAGGAACTTGAAGTGTCATTGTTTCAGGTGCATTGTTATCTCATTTTTCAGTGCTTATCAGTTGAAATTGAGGGCAGTAAGGGCGTGTTTGCGGGGGTCGCCCGTGGTGTGCAACTCGCCTTGTTTGCGAGGTTGGCTACGTCGGCAAAAAAGTTTTACATCGTTGATTTCTCAATCTATGGCCTAATTTTACTCCACCGATCGTTTTACTGTACCTATTGGATCGAGGGAAATATCTCTCCCTCACGGCCTTACCTTCCTCCCCCTCGTTTCTAGCTGCATATGCTTGAATAACATATCTTGGAGAAGAGTGCTTGTTTGTGAGTCACTTAAATAATGTAACCCTCGTCGCCTTTATAGGATTATGCTTATGTTGGATTGGATGAGAGTGCCCCCTGGATTTTGCATTATGAAGGAAGTATGCAAATGGATAGCATTTGTTTTTGTATAAAAACAATTAGTTAATCCTTTATAACAATAGGAAAAAAAACATTGGCTTTATCTTGTGCCTACATTGGAACCTTCGGTTAACAGGGTAAGCAAGGCATCCACAATAACTGACTTTGGCAGGAGTCGAAAGTGCTGCCAAGTAAAGAGCTCACTACAGAAAAAAATGTTTATGTATTATAATTGCTTAGAAAGTAGATGCTATGTCTTGACATCATCACAATGGATTTTAGGTTCACAAAGACATTGGTATTATTGTCAATTTCCTTTGTGTTTTTGAATAATTGTAGTCCTCTCGAGCTTTCGAAAATTGACTAGAAAACAAGATATCTTGTCGGTAATGAGAAAGCGAAGGATGGTGCATCTGCTATCCATCTTGCTCTTCCCTGAAATATGGCAGCAAGAGCTCAAGTTCTTCTAGACATTATAAGATCTTATAGGGAGTATGTACTACCCATAGATGATGGTCTTTGCTTTGGGGCCTAATATTGCAGAGATTCTGATAACTAACAAGGTAGGTGTCAGATCTCAATTTTTATTTAAACCATTGATATTGTCTGACGACAACACATAGGAGAACGACTTCAGTTAAGGTCGCCACTTCACAGTTTCAGCTGATAGTGGTGACAATAATTTGCATTTGTTAATTTGGACTTTCAAAAGCAACTGTAAGTGCAAAAGACACTACCAGCCAAGTTATATTTTCTAAATTTGTCTCGCACTACAAATGGCAACATCATATTTCTTGATCTCTATAAAACCCCGTTGTCTGAAATGAGATAAAGATAATTTATTTGTCCTATTTACAGTAACTTTTTAGCTAATTTCAGAGCAGAAAAAGAACACGTCACATTGGACCTCATTCTTTTGCATAATTACTAGGCCTCCAATATATGTGTTGTAACTGTTTAGCTGCTATAATTCAGGTTATCACCCTGGTGTGTTGTTTTAGACAATCTAGAGCACTTTAAGAAGAACAAGCATCTGTTGGGTAAGCATCATTCTTTTTCTTTCCTGCTTTCCTTCAACCCTTCCTTAGAACTATTTCTTCTTTCTAATTTTATTGGGTCCAAATTAAATCAATTGTGAGCAGAGTAGCGACCCCTCACTGAAAGGATCAAGAAGCTCAGTGCGGAGGTTGTGCAATACAAGCTCACTCTGTGGCCTCATCTCTCCTTCTGGTTGCTGGCACTAACCAATCTGAGCTCAGTTTTTTTTCACAAAGTTAGAGTTGATGTGCAGTGTAGGTACGATCAGTCTGTGTTTTTTGCTGGTTCAATTAATCACTGCAGATGCATATTCAAGTAGCTATAATGGCTGTTTTTTTTGTTGAAATTTTGGTTCTGCATATTTATTTGTTTGAATTGAACAATAGTTGCTTCCAAGGTGTTTGAAAAGATTCTGCATATCACATTTGAATGGAACAATAGATTCTGCATATTAGGTCATGACATTTTTCATCAAAATAAGCAAGAACTCAAACCGACAGAGGTGCTGCTCATGTGACTGTGATCAAGCACGGCTGCAATAATGCTCCGGCTGCTGCGGCTAGTCCATTGTTGTCACTACTGCAGACTGAAGAAAACCCAACTGAAACAAGCAAAAGATGACAGCCTGTCCCTACGTGCAAATCGATCAATTTGAACTCATGCAATGCAATGACCCATGACCAATGACCAAGACCAACAGGCAACGAGTCACCGCTGCATGCGACATGCTTGTTTTTTTTTCTAATGACATGCCTGTTATTGCTTCGTAGTATTGTTTGATCAATATTTTAGCTAATGTTGTCTTTGTTGAATTTTCAAATCTTTGTGCAGGTTTGGCATATGCTTTTATTCAATGACATTTGATTCACCAGGAAGCATATTGAAGCTAAAAAAATATGATTATGCTACTTTGTACTTTGTTGACATCCCGATTTCGTAACATGGAATTTTCTTTAGGCCTGGCGTTAAATATGGGACATTTTTGAACTATTTATGTTCAATAGCTCACCTTGCTATAAAAGGTCCTTATAAAACATGCCGAGAGCCTATTATGTTCGGTTGTCTCCTTGAATTTGAATGCTATGATTGTCCCCTTGGATAACTATAATCTTTTTATCATTGTATACTTTCACGATCATGTTTGCTCTCTAATTCACAAGATAGGTGCTTTGTTCAAAAGGAGCATCGTCGAGTTTAATGAATTGCATTGTTTCATGGCAGCAATGAAGTGTGTTTGGTTGGGTTGAATCTTACCTGGTTTTAAATCCTCTTATAATCAATCTATTTATGTTTTTTAACAATAATATTGTTATCAACTTAGCCGCGCGCAATGGCGCGCAACTTACTAGTTATTATTATTTTGCCTTTTGTACATTAGGCTGTTCAAAGTTTCGTGGCATTGTGAGTTCTCTTTTCTACCAATTTTTTTACAAAAATTACAGTTTGTAACTAGCCATCAACAATATGACATTATGTGGACGGCCGAGCGCCGCAAGCGGCATGGCCTCCAGGATTCCGACGCCTGCGCCCTTTGTGACCAGCACCCCAAACACACGGACCATCTGCTACTTGCCTGCCCCTACTCTAGGGAGGTATGGTATACTGTACTACTGCGCATCGGCCTGCAGCATCTAGCGCCACAGGCGAACGACTCGCTTCTCGACTGGTGGCTCAATGCGCCGACTCGGGTGCCAGGCGCGCTTCGCCGGGGATTTGACTGTGTCATCCTGCTCACAGCTTGGATGCTCTGGAAGGAGCGCAACCGGCGCACGTTCGATGGCCTACTCTCCACGACAGCCGTGCTGCTACGTCGCATCCGTGACGAAGCGGACGACTGGGTGGCGTCGGGCTTCAGAGACTTGGCGAACCTGGCCGCTGCCTAGGACACACACCTTAGGAGCACAATAGTTTCGCCTAGGAAGTACAACCAGCCGTTCCAGCCGGCGTCTCTTGTATTGTGTGTCGTCTGTCGATCCGATGGCAACTCGCTAATTGGAACGACAAAATGTATTTCAAAACTCTCTTCTTCTTAATGAGGCACGTGCAACGCACGTTTTTGAAAAAAAAACAATATGACATTATGTCACCAACATTGTGGAAATATACCACTAGTACATGGACCTGCCACCAGGGGTAGCCCAGCCTATAATATAGCAATTATAATTCAAATAGAATACGATATGTTTCTTATAACCCATCCATCCATCCAAAGTATATAAGGAGGAAGAGGGGTCCTCTAGTCGCTATCTCTTAGACTAAATATCTCAATACAATACATCATAGCACAATATATAAAGAGGGGTTGTAAGTGTCAACTGTAAACATTTGTAATAAATAAAGTGGCATGGTTTCATTTTATATAAAGAGGGACATGTCCCTTTTTTAGATTATATCATAGTGCATAGCAGTTTTTTTAGACAAATAGCAAAAAAAAGTTACTGAGGTTGTAATAATGGACGCATATCTTAACCAAGAGAGATCAATTTTTAAAACAATTATCTAGTGTTGTTTAGATGATTAAGGTAGATCGATTAACTACTAAGAAAGATGTGGATTATACACATGTAGCTGGAGCGTGTATTAGTTCAATAGAGTATATTTAATTATCATCTCATATGATAGAACCGGGTGTGAAATATGTTGTTCATGACCTTCATAGAGAGTCAACAAGACTTAATTGAATTTGGTTAAAAGGTCTATATGTTTTGGTTTGTTTTACTTAAAATGAAAAAGACAAGTTCTAAGAAGACCGACTACACTAATTTAGCAAAAATGGAGTTTTGAAACTAAATCAATAACCTTATAGATTTGGTCACCCATATATTTAATTACGAAACATCATGTGTGTGCACATTCACATTGATACGAACTGAACCCCGGTTGATTCGGTATCAATGTGAGGATTTTATGGAATTGCCTACTTGTGTCAATAGATCTTTCACATGTTGAATCACCTAAAGATTAGATATGAGTGACTATGATTTAGAGTTCGGAGTTGATAGAATGAAGGTTCTCGATGCCTCTCCTAGAATGGTCAAACATTTAAAGTGTGTAGTTGATATACAAACATTTTTCATTTCGAAGACTATTTGAGCAATTCACAACATTGGTACTGGAAACCAAGGTCACCAAGAGGAGGCGACCTGCCGCACGGCTTTCGTGGCATTGTGTCCACTAACGCTGCATGAGTTAACGGAGCATGCACCGAGGTCATGAGGGACATACGTGACACACTTGCGCGAGCGGCGAGGTCGCGACGGAGACCTATGTGAGGACATGGATGGTGGTTACGGTCACCAAAAGAAATCAACATGGCTACGACAACTACGACGTCGAGGATGCCCACAACAACATCGTTGGGCTGGCTTGCTTCCCATGCAGGAGCTCGAGAGTAGTGCTAGTGCATGGAGGCCGAGTAGCTCAAGACATTGAAGTGTGTCAATTGACATTTTTTTTAGTGGAGGCTGAGTAGCTCAACACATCGATGTGTGTCAATGGACATTTCTAGCACGCGTTGGATACCAAGCACCTCAAGTCATGCAAGTGTGGAGGAGTGAAGGCTACTACTACCCTCAAGGCCTTGACACCCTATGCTTCACGCTAGAAGGCTAGTAGTGAGACAAGGCCAAAGTAGGCTACGGGCAAGCTAGGATGGGTAGAGATGACCTGACTTTAACATTGTCTCCAACAATATCAAACCCAAACACGTCACATTCACTGGTTTGGGTTGCGCATAGGGAAAGGGTACGTGACCCATAACCTCCATTCTCTAACAGCAGACACAACAGAGCGGCCTCCTCTTACTTTCCTCTTCTTGTGAGCACCGAGCCCCGACTTTGTAGCTATGGACTACAATGACCCCCTTCTCTAACAACAGATGCAACAGAGCGACCTCCTCTTGCGGACTGCAAAAGTGGGCTGCCACCCTTGCCCCTAGAGAAAAATCTAGGCCTCTCCCTCGACCACCCTTTACGGATCCACGCCCATTCCCTTCGTCACTCATGGTTGCGCCTCCACGACAGCCAGTGAGACCCATGCCAAACCTCAGTGCCACGAACCAATGAGATCCAGGCTACCTCTACAATGCAGATCAATGACCAGTGGTGCGAATGCGACCTCCCTTGGTGAAGCTTCTCGGTGCGCTTGCGAGGTGCCTCCGTGTGGAGCTCCTCTGTCATGGTCCTGCTAGGCTATGGCGACTCCCTGCGCGGGCCAACCATCGTCGATGGCACATATTTCGGTCAAGGAGAGAGAGCGATGCAATATTAAGTTCCCTCTCACCTTCGACCCAAAATGGGTCCTCCATTTGCCTCCTACGTTGTAGGGTGTTTTTTTCCTATGAACTAGGCATTTTAGGTATGAGTAGCGTTATGCATTCCTTGTTGGAGATGGTCCAACCACATTTCCCTAAAACTATTATGCCAATGCACAAGACAAGACACGTCGATAATGAACACAATCAGTAAATCATGAACAAAAACCTACTCCATCTGTCCCTTTGAGACTATCTTTGTAGCTTTTTGGTGGTATATATGTCAGACTTTCAATGAATCTAGAGAGAGGGAGAGAACAAGTGCATGGCCAACCGAGTGAATCTAGACCCAAAAGAATAATTTATAAAAGCATTCTTGTTCAATTTATCACCAGAGATACTACACTACAATAGTACTCCACTTCCACTTTACATCTGTGCGATCATAGGGCAATGGTCTAGGGTGACACACTGACACTGTCCGTGCGCTCCACATCCATGGCGCAACATCGGTACACATGACTTAGTTCCCACAAGAAAAAAACTTTACACCTATTACATCAAATGTTTGGACACATGCACGGAGCTAGTATTAAAATAGATGAAAAATAACTAATTGCACAATTTAGGTGTAATTTGCAAGATGAATCTTTTAAGCCTCATTAGTACATGATTTGACAATAAAGCACTACAGTAACACATGTGCTAATGACGGATTAATTAGAGCATTGCATCAATCGGCCATTCTATACACTGTTTCAAAAGTCTAGAATGCATATGTGCTCTCCCTGAATCCCTGTTGAAACTGAACCTAGTGTTTGATTGAGATAAGGAAACACAAATGTAAAGGGATTGGATAAATAGCGCTAACTTAAACATGGTAAGCAATTATTTGATTTGTTGGGTTAACTCTTGGTAACGTTAACAAAGCAGATTGGGGGCGTACTATTTACGACCACGTGAGGGAACAAAGACGGAGCAGCGCTGTCCTGATTCCTGGACTCCTAACTAACCAAGACGATGCTGGTATTCGGATAGCATAGTGGCAGGAGTTTTATCGCTTTTATAAAGGCCGCATCTGATAGTGTGATCCGATTACATGTCACATTACCAACACCTGAACCAAACGCTAGTGGTAGTGTGGAGGCTGCAACCATGTGATCACTATTATTCACTTATCATGTTGAGGTCACTTGTAGCGAAAAAAAAAAAAGTCTCTCGAACATCTGGTGCTTGCTCTTGGAGACTTTCATGTAGGCCTTGTTTAGTCCCCCAATTTGGGGATGGCAAAATTGACACTTTGGCACTGTAGCGCAATATAGCATCTCGTAAAGTACAACCAAACTACGTAATTGGTATTTGATTTTATCTACATTTAGTATTATATGCATTTGCTGGCGTCTTGATATGACGGAAAATCTTCTTTTTACATAGTGGAGTTTGAGGCAAATTTGGGGAACTAAACAAGGCCGCAACCTCTTTCGTGGAGTAGTTGGTCAAAACATAGGCGTCCGCAACAGTCCTACCTGACTGCTAGCTATTTGGGTTCCAGATCAGCTCAAGATATAGAAAATAGTTCACCCACATGACGGTTCACCCACGCGGCACAAGCTGTAAAAAACTATGGTCTTGCTCCCACAATCCGGTCCCGCAACCTCCTCGTTTCTTGTGCACGGAGCTAGTGAGTTACTTTTTTGATGTTATGTCTCCTTCAGCTCTGGTCCTAGTCAGAACCAGCTCCCCTTCAGATCAGCTCTGGTCCTAGTCAGAACCAACTTGTGTAATCCTGGTTAGCTAGCTATTCCCTCCATCTCAAAAAGAATATACCATACCGGTTAAATTATACAAAGTTTGACTAAGTTTATAGTGATTAGTATTAACATTTATGTCTCAATCTAAATTTATTTCAAAAATATATTCCATCATTAATCTAATGACACTTATTTTGTACTCTAAATGTTAGTATGTTTTTATAGAACTTTGATAAAAATGTTAGTATGTTTTATACTTAGATTGGTTTCTTTGGCAAATATTGACCAACATTTCCAAGTATGGTTAGATAAAAGACTTAAAGCTGGCTTGACACGACTCGTTACGTTTTTTTTAATGAGCCAGCAAAAAATGAACCCATGAACCTAATATATTTGTTTTCTCGCATATTGCTTTCGAACCCGAAGTCACCTCTTACATTTTTATCTCTCACAACAAAACAACATCAATCGACTTATCAATTGCGAAACCATCAACCTAGCATGTGAGTCAATGAGCCAACTCAAGCTAGTTACCGAGTCAAGCTTGTCTCAAGCTATTGTCAAGTGAGAAAACAAAGTTATTAACATGTCCGAATAGCCATCTGGCTATTACGGAGTGTGTGCCGCAAGCTTTGCCAACATTTTTCGTGCTGGCAAGCTTTTCAAGCCTTACGCTAGTTAAGCGAGGCTAGCTGGATACAAAACCAAACACACTATAAGTCTTTTGCTGCATTGACCTATCACAACTTGCTTGTTGTAACCACTTTACTTAGTTGGACTGGGTTGGTATAAGGTTGGCGGCAGGAGAGATACTTATGCGGCCATTAAATAAATTTTCCTTTATGAAGATGTCAGTCAAAAGGTGACAACTCCATCATATTGATGTAGCACACACTTTGTCTTCTGGTCACAACAACGTATACACCCTAAAATTTAAAAGAGTACAACTCTATCATATAAAAAAGGACAATAAAACATCACATCATGCTCTGTGATGTAACTGACTGTACACCCTGTCCTTTGGTCAGAACCAAACAGCTGTTTTGAAATTCAAAATTTGAAACAACACAACTCCTGTGCCTGAAATCCAGGAAAAGCCTAGCCCCACAGCTAGTTTACCCTTTTTAGCTCCTACAAAACCGTACATACAGTACGAAAGGTATGCAAGGAACCCCCCGCATTGGGCCGTTGCCCGTTGGCGATTCTGGTCGCCACCTGCGCAGGGATTTGACATGTCGGGTTCGAAGTTCAAACACCGCGTCCCCCAATCGGACGGTGCCGCGGGCGCCTGCGATTCGAATCGCCAATCCTCAGCCGCCCAATGTTGCGCCTCGCCCAAAATTCAAACTCGCCCGGGCAAATCGCGGACAGTGTATAGTCATCCCGCCGGACACGGCCAGCCCATCCCGCCGTGGCAGTGCCCGTGAATACGCCCCAACACACAGGGGCAGCATAGTCATCTTGCCTCCCGCAGCCGAAAGGGCAGAGGACCCGCAGTGCGTGCGCAACACCCCACCCTGCCTATTTTGCTCTGCTCTCGACGCTTCGTTCACCTCTTCCCCTCCCTTCGTCTTCCGCCATTCCCGCTCTCGCGGAGCGCAGGGTGAGCTCTGAGCTCCTCGTCCTCGGCGGCGGCATCGGGGAGGGTGAGCTCCTCGTCTCTCTGGCTGCTCTCGACGCGGCGGTCTGGGACCCGCCGCGAATGCGATTTGTTGCGTTCGTTTACAAGTGGGGTTTCTTGGTTTTCCTCTGGTTCTAACTGTGCTTTGTTGGTGAAGTTGGTGTGGTGACGCTGGTGGATGGCGAAGGTGGATTCGGTGGCGCCGGTGCCGAGCCCGGCGTTCATGGACGCCGTTCCTCTGAACCCGCCGCCGCCGCTGGTGGTGGAGGAGCTCGGGCTGCGCCGCAGCGCTCGTTGCCTCAATAGGCCAACCCGCCCCAGCTACGCGGACCTGGAGCCTCCGAAAAAGCCCGGCGGCCGGGGACGCCCCAAGCGGAAGAGGGATGAGGAGAAGCCGGTGCTGGCGGCGGCGCAGCAGGGTGCCAAAAGCCCGGCCAAGAAGTACTCCAAGGTCGAGGCGGGCGAGAGGAAGCCCACGCCTGTGATTGCGGCGGTGCCTCTCTCTTGCGCTGGCGCCGGTCCGGAAGACGATGCGACGGGGACCGGGAAGAGCGCCAAGCTGAGGGTGAAGGAGACACTGAGGGCGTTCAACAGCCACTACCTCCATTTTGTGCAGGTACCTTCGTGTGTCTGAATGTTAAGGTATTATTCAGTTTAGTGCATGTTTTTCGCTGAATTTGTAAGCATTCTGATACAGGAGGAGCAGAAAAGAGCTCAGGCTGCCTTACAGGAGATCGAGGCTAAGGGTGGCCTCAAACGTCAGACCAAAGGGGGTAAAAAGGTGCGAATCTTAGCACTGTCTTGGAATTTATGCAGTACCGATATCTTGTATGCAGTACCAATTTCTTGTATGCATTTGTTCGTTAACTGTGCTATGAGTCGTGTCATGCCGAAAACTGTTTGCTAAATTTGTGTGCTCCTTTGCTCTTATAAATGCAGAAGGGCCATAAGCAAGAGGCTGAAGCTGAGGAGAAAGAGAAACGCCCATCCAAGGCTGCCTTACAGGAGATCGAGGCTAAGGGTGGCCTCAAGCGTCAGACCAAAGGGGGTAAAAAGGTGCGAATCTTAGCGCTGTCTTGGAATTTATGCAGTACCAATTTCTTGTATGCATTTGTTCGTTAACTGTGCTATGGGTATTGAGTCGTGTCATGCTGAAAACTGTTCGAGTCGTGTCATGCCAAAAACTGTTCGCTAAATTTGTGTGCTCCTTTGCTCTTATAAATGCAGAAGAAGAGCAGTACGCAAGAGGCTGAAGCTGAGGAGAAAGAGAAACGCCCATCCAAGCGGCCTGACCTGAAGGCAATCACCAAGGTATCATGTTGATCTTTGCCATTCTTCTCCGTTACCAAGCTGTGTCCCTGTATGTGTTTGCTATAGTTGCTGACTTATTTTTATCTTTGAAATCCCAGATGCAAGAAACAAATGCCGTGCTTTATCCAGAGAAGAGGATTGGGCAGCTTCCAGGTTAATCTTCTACTTCTCTCCAAGGAAAAAGATTGTATTATGAAGTCCGTGGCGCATGAATTCAGTTATATATTTTTCCCCATATTTCCATTTTACTCTATGGATTGCAAAAGTGATGCTCTTATCCAATCCTTTTTAGGAATCGATGTTGGAGATCAGTTTTATTCTCGTGCCGAAATGGTAGTCTTGGGCATCCACAGCCATTGGCTCAATGGCATTGACTACATGGGGATGAAATACCAAACAAAGGTAACAGCAACAGACATTTCTGTAGAAGTACAGAGACGTTTTCCAAGAAAAAATAGATGGGAAGGTTTTGATGGGGAAATTTGCAACTTTATTTTATTCTGAACATGCCATAGAACATCTCTTTTGTTCATTTGATAGGGGAATCACACCTTGATCCAACATGCTTTTATCGCTGTATGTAATTATTCAATATTAGCATTTCCCTTTCAGCACTCCCAAGTGTCCACGATCAGATATATAAGTCCATCTAGGTGTATCTTTTAGTCGAACTTTTTTATTTTACCTTCGACTATCAATATCTGAATTTTTTATCAAAAAGTTTGCAAGTTTACTTCATTCTGAACATGCCATAGAACATCTCTTTTTTTCATTTGATAGGGGAATCACACCTTGATCCAACATGCTTTTATCACTGTATGTAATTATTCAATATTAGCATTTCCCTTTCAGCACTCCCAAGTATCTACCCCTCCCGATCAGATATATAAGTCCATCTAGGTGTATCTCTAGTAAGTCCATCTAGGTGTATCTTTAGTCAAACTTTTTTATTTACCTTTGACTATCAATATCTGAATTTTTTATCAAAAAATTTGCAATTTACTTAATAATGAGCATGCCATAGAACATATCTTTTGTTCATTTGATAGGGGAATCACACCTTGATCCAACATGCTTTTATCTTTGTATGTAATTATTCAATATTAGCATTTCCCTTTCAGCACTCCCAAGTATCTACCCCTTCCGATCAGATATATAAGTCCATCTAGGTGTATCTCTAGTAAGTCCATCTAGGTGTATCTCTAGTAAGTCCATCTAGGTGTATCTTTAGTCAAACTTTTTTATTTTACCTTTGACTATCAATATCTGAATTTTTTATCAAAAAATTTGCAATTTACTTAATAATGAACATGCCATAGAACATATCTTTTGTTCATTTGATAGGGCAATCACACCTTGATCCAACATGCTTTTATCGTTGTATGTAATTATTCAATATTATCATTTCCCTTTCAGCACTCCCAAGTGTCTACCCCTTCCGATCAGATATATAAATCCATCTAGGTGTATCTTTAGTCAAACTTTCCTTTACCTTTGACTATCAATATCTGATTTTTTGATCAAGTTTACATCATTCTGAACACGCCATAGAACATCTCTTTTGTTCATTTGATAGGGAATCATACCTTGATTCAACATGCTTTTATCTCTGCATGTAATTATTCAATATTAGCATTTCCCTTTTAGCACTCCCAAGTGTCTACCCCTTCCGATCAGATATAGAAGTCCATCTAGGTATATCTTTAGTCAAACTTTTTTTTTACATTCGACTATCAATATCTGAATATGATTTGTGTTACTAGATGCATTATGTGTTATGTCAGGTGGAGCCGGTCGGGGTGGGGGGTGGGGGGGGGGGGCACTACAGTACTGCATGGGCCCCCTGGACCGGCTCCGCCTGCCATAACATTATGAATCAAGAACCGTTGCTGGACTGCTGACCGCCTTGCAAGTTTGGGCTTCCCACCCTGCAGTTTGTCCCTTGTGTAATTAGGCCGATGAAATGATACAACATATCTTGATTGCTTGTGTGTTTGCTAGGCAGGTTTGGGCAGCTTTTTTTTGTGTGTGGGGTTGCTGCATTTTGCACAACCAGAGGACTCTTGTTTCAGTAGCTGGTGGAGCAAGAAAATCAAGGCAGCTCCTAAGGACATAAAGAAAGGGCTTTATTCGCTCATAATCTTAGTTGCTTGGGAGATTGGAAACATACGAATCACTAGAGGGTGGTAGTCTTTGTTTTCAAAAGATTCTGCTTGTTGTTCATGAGTGCAATCTGTGGTGCTGGGTTGGTGCTAAGTATTTACATAGATCCTATGTAGGTCGTTGCCATTGGCTGCCTAGGCTCCTGTTGGTTTTTTGTTGTGTTTTTTCAGCGTGTGGTGCTGTTAGTCTTGTAGTAGGTGTCCTAAGGGAGTTTGCTCTGCCTCTCATTTGTTTTTTTCTACTTAATTAAATGACAAAAAGATCTCCTGCGTCGTTTGAGAAAAAACAAAGATTCATTATGAAAAATAGATCATGTTATATTTTTATATCAACCGGCAAAATCTGCATTATTTAAGGTTTATTTTTATTGATATTGTGTCTTAAAGTGCCATATTGGCTTGTACTTATATTTGTGATCAGAGGAAGTAATTCCTTGTTGCACCTTGTAGTTGTTTCTTTGCATTTTTCTAAATCTCTAGCAATTTATTGGCTGTTCCATTTCTAGCTTCTAAAACAAACCAGAAATGACTCATAAAGGAAGTGATCATGTATCGTAACTAATAATTTGAATTTAATTATGCAGGAGCATGAGAAGTTAACTTTTCCACTAGCCACCTGTATTGTAATGTCGGGGATATATGAAGATGATCTAGACAAAGCCGACGAAATTATTTATACCGGTCAAGGAGGAAATGATTTACTTGGTAACCATCGCCAAATTGGATCTCAGCAGTTGACACGTGGGAATTTAGCATTGAAGGTTGGTTTCAGTGGTTCTTATTTGTTACTTAGTTATATCAGTTGTATGTAATATACTGTGTTCCACTTTTTTTGTGGTTATGCTTATGTGCCAAGTTATAATTCGTTTTGGCTTTGTCCTAAGTTAAAACTTCCTCAACTTTGACCAGGTTTATACAAAAATACACAAACGTCTAGAACATCAAATGATCAAGTTTGTTCAATCAAACTCTTTTTTAAATAAATTTTGATAGATATTTTATTTCAACTTGTGGATGTCTATATTTTTTCTAAAAACTCGGTTAAAGTTAAAGAAGTTTGATTTATGGCAACCAAAGTGAACAAGAAGTTGGAACAGAAGGAATATTATAGTTCTTCTATAACATGTGGGCTGTAATGTGAAATACCAACTTGATTTGATTGGGCCATGGTGGATCATGTGCACTTGTGTATGATAAGTTGCGTGTTTAGTCCCATCTTGCTTGTGTAGGATGAGAAACACTGACATATAAGCTTAGCTGGTCCAAGAATCCAATAGAACTAGCCCATTAACCATTTTACTTAAAACACGAACAAAAGTGTAAGTGAGTTTGTTATGAGTGTAGTTTACCAGGTGTGCAGGGTAGGCCTACTCTTCGTTGGACCCTATGGGTCCTGTATTAGCCTGTATCCAGACTTGTGCAGTGCATTTTGCTCGTGAGTGGTAGGCCTACTCTTCGTTGGACCCTATGGGTCCTGTATTAGCCTGTATCCAGACTTGTGCAGTGCATTTTGCTCGTGAGTGGTAGGCCTACTCTTCGTTGGACCCTCATGGATCCTGTATTAGCCTGTATCCAGAATTGTGCAGTGCAGTTTGCTCATGAGTGCTCAAAGCATGCCTGATGCTTCATTGGCTAGTACGCCAAATTTTTCATATTAGACAATGTAGGTTGCACAAGCTGATTGCACATACAAAAATGAAATATTCTCATCCTTCACACCTTCACTAAAAATATGGCACCTTATCTAGAACATGGAGGTGACTACTACATGCAACAATTTTTTTTGATTGATGGAACCCCAACAGCAGATTTGTTATTTAAAAACAAACATTACATTACAAACAAACTTAGAGCTGAAGGGGAGACATGCAACAAAATTTCAAAAACCAAACATAATTTTTCAAATGTGCCTTGTCTGTGCAGAACAACTAAACACCAAGACACTGCATACACTTTTGCTGGTTTAGGTTATGTTGTGTATGGCCTAATGTAGGCCAAGGCTGGTTTGCTGGTTGTTCAAGCCATGGCCCATGGCATGTATGACACATTTGACATTTTAATGCCTGAGTTAATTTATATACTCAACACCTTGAATAAGCGCGGTGGTAGGTTCTCTGATTGGGGAGGCTGCTGACCAAGGTCCAAATCTTAGGCTGCACAAAAAAAAGTCCCTTGATAGTTTCTCTCTCTCTCATATAGATCACAAATGTTTTGATTTACACTTTAGAATGAATCAATCTCTAGCTTATATATAAATTAAGCTCATTTTATTGACCTCTTTTTGTTTTACTGTTGCAGAATAGCAGAGACAATGGTAATCCTGTTCGGGTTATTCGAGGTCATATGTCAAAGAATAGCTATACGGGAAAGGTTTACACCTACGATGGACTTTACAAGGTCTTTATGTTTTCTGAATTCTCCTATGAACAATTTAGACCAAGTGTTCTCGTCTTGTAATAGGAGGAGCTTGGGCTTTTTAATCTGCAATCCCATGGAGATACATACACCCCAGAAATAGATTTGCTAGTATCTAGTTCTATTGCATTATCTGACCAATTCTATTTTGTTATTTCATATGGATAATCTGTAGGTTGTAGATGACTGGGTGCAGACCGGACTGCAAGGGCATGTCGTTTTCAAATTTAAATTGAAGCGGCTTGAGGGTCAGCCGTCATTGACGACCTCTGAGGTATACCTGAACGCGCCCGTCGCCACCGCTCCCCTCAACTCTCTCCTCTCAGTCCCAACAGCCCACATAACAAAGACAGCAAACTGAGTTAGTTGTGCTGATATTACGCACTGTCTTGTTATGGCTTGGATGGGTGGACTTCACTTATTTTTCACTATATCGTGTCAGCCGGTAGGAAAGAAATGTGGGAATAACATGAGACTTCTCAGATTTGCTAATTCAATCACTAACACATTTGCTAGTTCTAGTGCAGGTAGCCTTTTCCTTTCAGAACTATGTTTGTGTTTTTTTTTTTTCTGTAACAGAAATATGCTTTTGAGTTGTGATAATCTACTAATAACACAGCCACCTAGTTGTGCTTGACCAGCTGACCTTTTAAATGGAATTTGTATTCCCTTGAATAAATTTAACTTTGGAGTTTTGTATATACTGGAAATATCATGTGTTTGTGTCATCACATATCTGTGTGTCCAGGTGCGATTTACTCGTGCAGAAGCTCCCACAACTATTTCTGAATTACCTGGGTAAATGATCCAAACACCTGAAGTTTCTATTTTTTTGTGTGTGCAGAACTGAAGTTTCTATTTTACCATTCATGAATTCATTTTTTCTCTTAAGTTATGTGTTCTATATAAAGTAGCTCATATTGATTATATGTGTGCTTATAGTCTTAACATGGAGGATAGAATATTGGAAGACTATTGTCAGTTGTATTGCCTTAGAGTGCTGTTATACGGAATATTCTCTATATCCTTTGGCTAACCCTAGAAGGGTAGCAATATAGTGTAGCATACATGGGCCTCATGGGCCTAGCCTCATGGGCCTAATACACATATACTCCAACACTCCCCCGCAGTCTGAACTACCGGCGCAGCGGAGTTCCAGACTGGACCAACATAAAGAAAGAGCACACACACGAGCCCCCATGCCCACAACTAGCCACCGGTGATGTTGAGGCCGGAGCGAAAGTCGGTGAAGGTCGACGACGGGAGGCCCTTGGTGAAGATGTCGGCGAACCGGGAGGTGGTCGGCACGTGGAGGACCCGCACCTCGCCGATGGCAACCCGGTCACGGACGAGTGTAGGTCGATCTCCACATGCTTCGTCCTCCGGTGCCGCACGGGGTTGGTGGAGAGGTAGACCGCAGACGTTGACGCAGTGAGACGAGCGTGGCCCGGCGAAGGGGGCTATGGAGCTCGGCCGGGAGCCGCCGGAGCCGGGAAGCCTCGGCCCACGCCGTTGGCAACGGCGCGGTACTCCGCCTCGCACTTTGGAGCGGGAGGCCGCTGCGGCGCTTAGACGACCGGGACACCGGTTGCCGCCGGGAAGACAGCGTAAGCCGGAGGTGGAGCGCCGAGTGTCCGGACGGCCGGCCAGTCGGCGTCGGTGTAGACGACCATCTCGGTGGAGGAGGACCGCCGGTGAAGGAGCGAGCCGTGGTCCACGGTGCGCGGAGGTAGCGGAGTAGACGCTTGAGAGCAGTGAGGTGGGGCTCTCGGATCATGCATATGAAGGCATGCCCGGCCGAACTCCATAGGTGATGTCCGGCCGGGTGAAGGTGAGGTACCTGCGGGAGCACCAAGCAAGACTCGTATGCGGTGGGATCTCCTTTGGGGGACCCTCGGCCTCTGACAGCTTGCCCTGTGTGTCAACTGGAGTGGAGCAGGGGTTGCAGTCTGCCATCCCAGCTCGCTCAAGGATATCCAGAGTGTACTGCCGCTGGTGAAGAAGGAGCCCAGCAGGGTGAGGCTCAACAGTGACCCCAAGGAAGTGGAGCACACCCAGATCCTTCATAGCAAACTCCTGCTGAAGAGAGGTGATGATGCGGCGGAGGAGTGACTCACTGGAGGCCGTGAGGACAATGTCATCAACATAGAGCAATAGGTACGCAGTCTCAGCTCCATGGTGGTAGACAAATAGTGACGTATCTGACTTGGCCTCAACAAACCCCAGTGTCGCCGAAGGCGACAAAGCGGTGGTTCCACGCCCGGGAGCCCGCTGAGGCCATAGAGACTGTTGAGCCGCGAGACCATCTCGGGAGAAGAGGAGTCAACAAAGCCCGGCCGACCGCAGTAAACCTGTCTCGGTGAGAAGACCATGCGGGAAAGCATTCTTCACATCCACCGATGCACCGGCCGGGGAGCGGGTGAGAGCCAGCGAGAGCACCGTGCGGACAGAGCCGGCTTCACCACCGGATCGAAAGTCTCATCATAGTCCACACCGGGCGTTGAGTGAAACCCCGGAGTACCCGCGAGCCTTGTACCGCTCAAGAGTACCATCGGCTCGGCGCTTGTGAGTCCAAATCCACTTGCCGGTGACGACGTTGGAGCACAGCGGACGTGGCACCGATCCCGTGTCCGGGGTTGGCGAGGAGTGCCGCGTACTCCTCTTCCATCGCACGGCGCCGTGAGGGTCCGCCAAAGCCTCGCGGACGGAAGAGGTGCCGGAGAGATCCCCGGCTCACGTGGCGGTGGCGGTGAGGGAACTGCGGGCGGACGCCCGCCGTGTCACCATCGGGTGAGTGTGACGAGGGTCCCGGTGAAGAAGCGGCGGGTGGTACACCGGCGGCTCCACACGAGCGGCCGGAGCGCGCGGCGCGTCGGTGTCGCCGGCGGGAGAAGACGCCACCGGTGGTGCGGGTGACCCCGGCGAAGAAGGGGCCACCGCGGTGACGGCGGGCGGTGGCGGCGGCGCGCCGCCCGGCCGTCCACGGCGCTGGTACACGTGCACCGGCTGGGCGAAGCGCGCAGGTGGCGCCGAGGCGTAGCCTGAGGCAGCGGTCCACGGCGCTGGTACACGTGCACCGGCTGGGCGAAGCGCGCCGGTGGCGCCTGAGGTGACGCAGGTGGCGGCTGAGGCGGCTCCTGAGGCGGCGGCTCGGGAGTGGCACTAGCCGTCGGGGAGGAGCACGGTGGCGCCTGAGGTGACACAGGTGGCGCGGGACGCCGCAGTGGCGCTCGGGGAGCGGCACCGGCCGGGGAGCTGGGGCACGGCTCCGGCGAGGAGCATGGTGCCGTAGTACTGCAGGAGACCACGGGAAAGGTGGCTCGACCACCGCGTCAGTGGGAAACAAAGAGAATATGTCAAGCTCCGGGGTGGAAGTGGTGGGAGGAGGGGTGGAGAAGGGGAAAACAGACTCATCGAACACCACATGGCGAGAGATGAGGACCCGACGAGAGGTGAGGTCATAGCACCGGTAGCCCTTGTGGTCCGGGGAGTACCCGAGGAAGACACACAGAGTGGACCGAGGAGCTAGCTTGTGGGGAGCAGTGGCGGTGGTGTTCGGGTAACACGCACACCCGAAGACCCGAAGGTGATCGTCCGAGGGGTGGGTACCGAAAAGAGCATGGTGTGGTGTGGGGAAGCCGGGCGGGCGGCGGAAGGAAGGCGGTTAAGGAGGTAGGTGGAGGTGTGCGCAGGCACCTCGGCCCGAGCGCGGGGAAGGGAGGCTCCGGGAGAAGAAGCGTGCGCATGGTGTCGTTGATGGTGCGAATCATGCGCTCGGCCTTGCCGTTACGAGAGGAGGTGTACGGGCAAGACATACGCAATCGGACACCATGAGAGAGGAAGAAAGCACGCGAGGTGGAGTTATCGAACTCGCGGCCATTGTCACACCGGACGGCCTTGATGGTGAGGCCGGGCGAGTGGACACCCAAGCGAAAAAGTGGAGAATCGCGGGAAGGCCTCGGACTTAGCACGCAAGGGAAAAGTCCAGGAGTAATGGGAAAAATCATCGATCACCACCAAGTAGTACTTATAGCCGGACATGCCGAGGACGGGAGAGGTCCACAAGTCGCAATGGATAAGATCAAACACACGAGTGGCATGTGATGAAGAAGACGAAAGGGAAGGCGAACGTGACGACCCCAGGCACGCATGACACAAGTGCTCATCGTGAGTTCGAGGGCACCGAATGTCGGAACTACGGCGAGCCGCAGGGCATCACGACCGGGGATGGCCGAGCGCCGGTGCCAAGTGGTGGAGGAAGTAGTGGTGGCGCGGCCGACAAAGGTGCCGGCGAAGAAGGCGAAGGAGAGACGCCCGGAAGCGAAGGGTGTAAAGTGGCCCCGTGCTATCACACCGAAGTAGAGGACGACGGGAAGCCAAGTCCTTCACGGTGAGACCGGAAGAGTCAAACTCCACGGAACAGAGTTGTCACCGTAAATCGACGAATAGAAAGAAGGTTGTGAACCATAGAAGGTGCCACAAGAACATCGGGAAGACGGAAGGAGCCATGAGCGCCGGCGGCACCCACGGACGTGACGGGAAGGCATGAACCGTTTGCGACCATGATGGACGAAGGATGAGAGGAAGAAGGAGGGTGAACGGATGAGAGGAGACCGGGGTCGGGAGTGGTATGGTAGGTGGCACCCGATCGGCGATCCGGCAGGGGGCCGACGGGAGTTGTCGGGCCCATAGTCCGAAGGAGTGTGCCAAGGCCGCCGAGTCCAAACGGCCGGCCCGGCGAGGCGCCGACGGTGTAGCCCACGGGGTCGCGGTCGGGTGAAACCCCGGGAGAAGTAGCGGGGCGAGCATGGCGGTGGCCGGCGGCGAGGCGCACCACCGGGAGCCCTGGAGGGCCACCGAGAGAGGTGCCCCAACCACGGTCGTGGAAGCCGGGACCCCACCACGTCCCCGTCCGCGACGATGGCGGCCGCCACGCCCCCCCCCCCGCTCGGCCGGGGAGGAGAACCGAAGAAATGGCGGCGGCGTAGTGGACGAAAAGGTAGGACGGCGGCGGTGTCGGCGGGCGAGAAGGAAGAGTGTAGCACCCGCGCCGGCCCGTGCATGCGTGGCGGGGCGCCATGACCACGGCGTGGCGGTGGCATGCCAATCCGGCCGCCCGGGCGCAGCGAGGTGGAGTCGGGGCATCCGTGTCGACGGGGCGCGGTGGCGGGCGAGAAGATAGAGCGCGCCACGCCGGCCCCCCATCCCGGCGGAGGGCCACCCTGGGCCAGAGCAGTAGCAGCCGCGGCGGCGGAGGATGAGGCATGCCGTGCCTCGCAGCAATGGCGGCGCGGCGGCTCGCTATGCGCAGATAGCGGGCCGGGTCGGCGGTGTAGGCGGCCGGAGCCGGGGCTTCATGGACGACCTCGGGACCAAGCCGGGGGGCGGGCGGCGGCAGGGCGCGCGAGCCCCGGCGGCCATGCTCCCCGTGCTCTTCGGGCGGGGCATCACGTGGGCAAGCACGGAGGACGTGCTGCGCCTCGACGAGGAAGGACTCCGGCGCCGCCGCTCGAGGGCCTCCCGGGCGAGGCCCGCGTCCGCGCCGCGGCGCTGCGGCCGCGCCCGTGGTCGCGACGGGTGGGCGGCGGCGCTCGGGGAAGCGGCGCATCGGGCCCCGCGCATGCGCGGGAAGAGGCCCTGCGGCCCAGCGGCGACGACGGCGGCCGTGGCCTCCCAAGGGCGAGGCTCCGCGTCCGCGCCTGCAGCACCTGCACCCGCGCCCGTGGCCGCGACGGGAAGGCGGCGCTCGGGGAGGCGCGCGCATCGGGCCCCCTTTTCCCCCACCACCCCCTCGGCCGCGAGGACCTGGGCAGGGGTCGGGTGGCTGGCGCCGGCGCTCAGAGGAAGGGGGCCGAAGCCCGGAGCGGGGCCGCGCGGGTGGGGGTCAAGCCCGGAGAGGGGAGGCCTGGCGGCTGCGGGGAGCCGCGCGTCGGAACCGCTCGCGCCGTCTCCGCCCAACGCAGCGGCGGCGTCGGGATCCGCGCCCGACGAGAAGAGGAGCGGCGGCGGGAACTGCGCCCAGGTAGAGAAGGGGCGGAGCGGTCGCGGGATCGGGAGGGAGGAACGGGAGTTCCCTAGGCTGATACCATGTTATACGGAATATTCTCTATATCCTTTGGCTAACCCTAGAAGGGTAGCAATATAGTGTAGCATACATGGGCCTAGCCTCATGGGCCTAATACACATATACTCCAACAAGTGCAAGTATGGATTATCCCTTGGTTCCAAAATGCAAGTTGTTTTAGGTTTGCTTAAGTCAAACTTCTCTAATTTTGACCAAGTTTATAGAAAAATGCATAATGTAAACGTTAAATTAATTTCATTAAATCCACTATGAATTATGTCCTGATAATTTATTTATTTATTTGGTATTGTAGATCTTAATAGTACTTTATATATAAACTTGGTCAGAGTTAGAGAGCTTTAAGTTAGACCAAAACTAAACCGACCTGCATTTTGAAACAGTAGTAGTTTTTTAGTTCAAGTATCTGTATAAACATGCCAATCTACTAGAGATAAGGATCTGTACCATATAGAAATCTTAATAACTAAATATATCTTTAAAGATTTGTCATACTAGACTGCACTCTATCAACATCAATGGTTGTGGTAGTTTTTCGACTGTGCTATGCTAACATCCATGCCTTTAGTCTTTTATCACCTTAGTCTTAGTGATACAGAGGTTGTTTCCTCTAATCATATGTCACGTTTTAATTACATATAGATTGGTTTGTGATGACATCTCTGGAGGGCAAGAAAATATTCCAATTCCTGCTACGAACTTGGTTGATGATCCACCTGTTCCTCCATCTGGTATGTTCAAACTTATCAATTGTCTATTTCTTATTTTCTTTGTTGCAGGGCTGTTTTCAGTTTTCGAATAAACTAGAGCAAATGTGTGTAGTGTGACTTTTAAATTTTGAATAAGCTACATCCTAGAATATGTCAATTAGCACTATAGCAGTTTATATAGCAAATCAGATTTTTGGAACTTGTACTATCTAATGGCTCTTTCTTCCTCCCCATTTCTTCTACTGATTTTTTCTGAGAGTTTCAAATAAGTGACATTTTTGGTGTCAACCATTATATGTTTAGAACTTTAGATTGTATCAAAAATATAGTTTCATAACACTATAATTTTGCTATATTCTATAAATTTAATTACAACAAAAGTCAGTTGTCAAAGTTGTATTTTGATGATCTTGTCTAGGTCCAAAACATCGCTTATTCTGTAACTGTTGGGAGTAGAAAATAACAATATCTGGAAGTTTGGTTTACAAATAACAGTTAGCCAAGGTGCCCAACAAGAATATCTGGAAGTTGTACCAACAAACAAGATAATACAATGATGTTCTCTGTGAAACTTTTTAAACATAATAGCAACTAAGCTGCCCAAATTCAGTGCCAAATGTTTCCTGTTTTATGTGAATTTTTTGTGTTGCTTCTAGCAGATCTGCTTGCTTGTCATCTTGTTCTACTGTTGTTTGTAGTTTCTATCTTTGTTCCTGTTTCAATTTATACACTAATCATCAGCGGCTGATTGCTTAGTGTCACCTTTGGCCACATTTTAGGTTTCACATACTTGAAGTCTCTAAAAATTCCAAAGGACATCAAGATTCCATCTAGTATTAATCGCTGTGATTGTAAAGGAGATTGCGCTAGCAACAAAAATTGTTCATGTGCTAAGCGCAATGGTTCTGATCTGCCTTATGTATCATATAAGAACATTGGCAGGTAAGTGCAATGTTTAAATGCTTCAATACTTGGATGGATTTTGCAACTATTGTTTTTCAATATTTTTACCTCTAATTCTATAGGCTGGTGGAGCCCAAAGCAGTTGTATTTGAATGTGGGGCTAATTGCAGTTGCAACCATGACTGTGTAAACAGAACATCTCAACAGGGTTTGCAGTATCGCTTAGAGGTTGGTATTTTTTTTCTCAAGAGTCTTGTGTTTTGACACTTACTAGGATATCTGTTTTAGACTTTTTCCCCCTATCAAAAATGCAGTTAAGAAAAATAGATTTAAGTACAAAGGAGAGGTCAACCCTCAACCCCCTCCCCTCCTCAACACATGTGCTCAACCAGACACCAAATGTTGTTTCCATTAGCTACTATTTGCAGGATTACTGAAACATTTGTGTTGCAACAGTGAAACACATTCTTTTTTGTGCTTCCACAGTTTGGCTCCTTTCACAATTCTTTTGTTGGGAGTGACTCGAGTGACACCTCTTACTAGCATAACAGGCTGAATTTTGCAGGTATTTAAGACAGCTTCAAAAGGTTGGGGAGTCAGGACTTGGGACACTATCCTCCCTGGGGCTCCCATCTGTGAGTACACGGGGGTGTTGAGGAGGACCGAAGATCTGGATGGTTCACAGAACAACTATTGTTTTGACATTGATTGTCTTCAAACCATGAAGGGTTTGGATGGACGGGAGGTAATAGCTTTCTCATTTACTGTAACCTGAAATATTGCCAAATTCTACTCTCATCAAATGCTTTTAAAGCATCTGTTCTTGATCACTCATGATATGTACTCTGTCCTGCAGAAAAGAGCTGGATCTGAAATGCACCTGCCGAATCTTCATCCTGATAATGATTCAGATGCACCACCTGCACCTGAGTACTGCATAGACGCTAGTTCTATTGGCAATTTTGCCAGATTTATAAATCACAGTTGCCAGCCTAACCTTTTCGTCCAGTGCGTCTTGAGCTCACACAATGATGTTAAACTTGCAAAAGTGACGCTTTTTGCTGCTGACACTATTCTTCCTCTTCAGGTGAGAGGTGTTTGAGTTCTCTTAATAAAACTGTAGACTACCAAAAGAAAGTTTCTGACTACCATGTGCTTTTCAGGAGCTGTCCTATGACTACGGTTATCGCTTGGACAGTGTTGTTGGGCCTGATGGAGAAATTGTGAAGCTTCCTTGCCACTGTGGTGCTCCTGATTGCCGGAAGCGGCTCTACTAGACCTGCAGTGTGTTTCCATTTGGATTTTGGAGGAAACAACTTATACTGTAGGAAAGCAGTCATAGTTGACATGCTCTGATATATAGCAAAAGAGGAGCAACTTAACCTCTTTTTAGAGCATTCTTATTTTGTCAGAATTTGAGGACGACAACCAATTATTAACTCATATCTCTGGACATCTGGTCCTGGAGCACTTAACCTCTAGCTAAATATATATAGATTATGACTTGTTTCCTCAATGGCTTGGATCAATGTTTTTTTGTATCATGCATGTGCTGTTGTGTGTCTTTTAAGCAATGGATACATGGACTACTCAGTTGCAACTGAATTATCAAATAGCGTCAAACACAATGTAGTCAACTCGGTGCTACAACTGATTCAATGCTTAAGTACCGTCAATAGCTGGAAAGGCTTCGGGTGTTGGTGTCGCTGTGGGTGTATGCTAAATTGTCAATATGCCATGCCTTCAATCACATGATTTCATTATGACACTAATTTAGTAATTTGCATATCTCCCTGGATGTAAGCTGTGAGATTTCATTTGATGGCTGGTTTTAATCCTTAGTAATTGTTGCTCATTGCTACTGGCAGCAATTAATAACTGCTTGCTAATTGTCTGCTGGATATGTAATACGACAAAGCCAGATTGTATTTGCTGTACTACATTCAATTCCTGCAAAAATTTGCTCACTGCTAAAAACGCAAGCTTTGATGTTGATTCGAAGGCTAAGAAAAATCACCCGATAAATCCCAGCCGGTGCTGACGGCTTGGCGAGAGGCCTCGACAGTCATAGCACGGCGTGGTGATTCCTGCAGAGCATCATCGACAGCGCACAATGTCTGCCAACGAGAACTCACCGCCGGTGGAGGCCGCCGCCGCCACAGCCGCCGCCGCCGCGTCCAGGCCACGGTCGCGGCTGCCGCGGTGGACGCGGCACGAGACGCTGGTCCTGATCCAGGCGAGGCGCGCCATGGAGCGGCGCGGGCTGCAGCTGCCGGCGGTGCGGCCGCGGCCCAAGTGGGCGGCGGTGTCGGCCTACTGCCGGCGCCACGGCGTGGAGCGCGGGCCCATGCAGTGCCGGAAGCGGTGGGGCAACCTGTCCTGGGACCTCAAGAAGATCGTCGCGTGGGAAGGCAAGGCCATCGCCATCGCCGGCGCCGCGCCGCCAGACGCGCCGCACGAGTCGTTCTGGGACATGCGCGGCGACCAGCGGCGCGCCAGGCAGCTGCCCTCGTCCTTCGACCGCGAGGTGTACGACGCGCTCGTCTGCGGCGCGTCCGCTGGTGACGGCGACAGCGAGGCCGCCGCCGCCGTGATGCCGCCGGGCTTCGGCGACGGGGAGCTGGAAGGCGTGTACCGGCAGCCGCCCATCATGGTCATGCCCATATCAGGTCAGCTCTCGTACTGGCTCTATGTGCACGTCAACGACCGGTGTTCGTCGTGACATGGATGGCACCAGCTGATCACATGTTTTGTTCGGTTCGGTTTGCATGCAGTGAGGAAGTACGAGCCCCCTCCTGCCTCTTCTGAACACGAATGCTCTGGTCCAGGTGCGTCCGAATTCTTTCATCGCTATTATATGCCATTATCACGTGATTTTTATATGAAAAAAGAAACTAAATTTCGGGGGTCAACATGTCATCCAAATAGATGTGGACTATTTTCATATTTGCATGACAAGTGGGCACCACAACCTCTTTTTAGCTCCTGAAATTTGTAGGTATTGCAGGTTTAATTTGTGAAATGGTCCATATGAATTCTTTAGTTTGAAAATGGACAAAACCATTGTATTTTTGTGATATTAACTAAAAAAAGATAGTTCTCAACTTAGAATGCACAAAATCCTTTTTGTTTTGACTGAATCCAAAATGTTTTTTATTGAAATTCCTATGCATTTTTTACTATGGTTAAAAGTTTGTTGGAGGTTTGTGAAATGGTCAACATAGATTGTAGTTTTATGACATCACACAAATAGTTGCAGTTTGTGAAATTAATCGTAGTTCCTCTGAACTGCCCGGCAGTGACAGAGAGCGACCAGAAGAAGGCGGGCGCGGCGGCGTCAGACAAGAACTCGACGTCGTCGCAGCACGACGGCGGAGGCGTCGACGCCGGCTTCAAGGACAGCGACGCGACGTTCGTGGCAGACCAGGCAGAGGGCACCGCGACGGCTACGCCTCCTGCGGCGGCGGCGGCGGCGACGGCCAGCATCGGGAAGCAGGTGATCGAGGCCCTGGAGAGGGGCAACCGGGCGCTGGCGCAGCAGCTGGAGGCGCACAGGAGCATGTGGGACGCCGACAGGGAGCAGCGGGCGGCTCTCATCCGCGCCATGGACAGGGTCGCCGACGCCGTGTGCAGGATCGCCGATAAGCTCTGAGGGTCCGGGTCGCCTGCGGGAGCTGCATGGGACGCTTTTGGTCTCCTTCGCCGTGGACGGAGTCAAGAGTGAGACGTTGACAAGACATGCGTTCATAGATGCATTCAGAATTTCAGATAGCAGTGGAAGACAAAATATATGTACGATGAAGTATACCATTGGCATATATATATCGGGTAGTTTTGCAGTTGTGAAATTGGGAACTGGAAACTCTTGAATCCTACCGAAATAATGTGATCCTGTGAATCTGCTACTATGAAAGATGGATGAACATGCTGCTGTATTGTCTTGCTCAAAAGTCTGAAACGTTGTGACATGGGCCGTGAGCCGCGGCGTGGCTCCATATTGAGCCCATCTGGCCTGCTTAGAATAGATCAGTAGGAGTGCATTTCGTTCTGCTAAAAAAAAAGTAGGAGCATTTCGTCTTCATCGTCCAGCACTGCACATCACCCCAACCTTTTGGACTTTGGACAACTCACCCCTTTGTTTTTGTTCCTGTTTGGAGCCTGCCCTGCCCTGGATCACACACGCTTTTGCTAATGCGTCGAGCTTTTCTATCTTTCTGAAAAGGAACCTCGCCGCGACGATCGGTTCTTGGTTCCTAACTCCCTCCCCTCTCCCTCTGCCTGCTATGATTAGGGATCGGTTCTTGGTCCGTGCTTTTACCGACTGAATCTGAATCTACCGCTGCTCTATTCATCCGAAATCCACTCGCCATTTTTTTTGGGGGCTCCTTTTTGAGTTTGAGGTGTCATGCAAATGTACTGCAACTCAAATGCACAACAAACCCTTCCCTGTAGCTGTGGGATTATGCTACTGAATACTGAGTGTGACTGTGACTGTGTTCATGGTACTAACTGTGACTGTGATGCCGAGTTCACAGTAGGCAAGGTGCGAGCACTGCACAGCTCTCACTCAGCTGATCAAGGCTTTCAGGTTCAAAAATTCAGACGCTGCTGCCTGCCTCTGCTCTGCTCGCTCATCAGACAAGTGGCTACAGCTTCACAAGCAGCGCACGTGAGGGAGGAATATTCAGGCGACGCCGCGACGACACAGGAGCCGACCGGGCAGCAGTCAGTTAACTCTTGCTCTGTTCTTCTCGCCTTGTCTGTCACTGTAGCCGCGACACAGGCGCGTGCCATGGAAATTCTCGATCTGAGGCGTCACTCCGGCGCCCGGTGCGGTGCTCCGGCGTGTCCCCAGCACGGATCCGGTTATTTCGCCGTGCCGAGGGGCCTGCCGCTGCTGCTATCGCTATTGTTCAGTTCAGCAGACCGCGACGCGAGGTGATCCTGTTCGACCATAGCGATCGATACAGCGTGGAAGCAGAATGCATGCACATGGTCCTCCCTGAATCTGAATAAACACATCTGCTCTGCTGAATGGACACGCGAAGAAACACACGGGGGATCACAGAGCACGGGCACGTGCGTGGCATATGTACATGTGTCTGCTTGCTTGCTGCATATATGTACATTATTCAGAGTGAATTGAAAGAAAGCAATGAAAACAACGGAAATAATTGGGACCGGAACAAGATATAGATTGCTAACAGATCATTTATTACAACTACATATGCAGCTACTATACTCTATGCATGCGGTAGGAGTACCGAGTACGTATATATAGACTGTACTATACTATACTAGCCATATATGGTGGTCATGAGCCGTAGCACCCCAAAAACCAGGACAGCGTCCTGGCCATGCCGCTGCCGCCGGACGAAGACGACGCCACCGATCTGGCGTCGTCGTCCCAACCTCCGGCACCCAGCAGTGCCTTCCTTTGCTTCTTCTTCTTCTTGGTGTGCACCACCTTCCCGCGCACCGTCACCTCCTTCTTGCCGAAGTCCACCATGTAGTCCAGCAGCCCTGCTAATGGATTGGACACAAGCAACCAAGCAAATACATGAGCTGATGCCTGATGAGCAGGTAGCAGTACGTTCGTACGTACAATGGCCGGCCAGTGGGGCCAAGATGGATGGATGCGTAAGAAGGAAGAACAACGAGGCATTGTTAGCACTGCTAGCAAGCAAAGGTAAACGCATTACGGACATGACATGATGTGTCTTAATGACAGGTAATTAGTGGTGACGGTCCATGTTTTATGTGGACTAAGTCAATGAACGGACATGAGTACATGACATCATCTTTGAATGTGGATGCTCACCGTTCATCTTGGAGACGACGTTGGAGACCCGCTGCCGGCAGTGCGAGCACCCCATGTTGGCGCTCATCACCACCACCTGCACCTGCGCATATTATTCCGACAATTTCAGTTACATTTCTACATCAACACTAGCATCCACTCTACATTAACATCATTGTTGGCACCCATCACCACCATATATAATAACTCATCATTATTTGCATTTGCATTGCTTCTACGTAAATGAATAAAGGGATGGGTGTGTTTGGCAGGGATCCTTAATATTGTTTCTCTCCAAAACTTATGTTTATTTGACAAATTGGATCACCGCCAAACGTCACCAAGTATGGACCAGCTTGCTAACAAACCCAACCACTGATCCGTTCATCAGCGATAGCACGGCACGTATGGATCGATCAGATCAATGCTTGTTTACAACGCCGGCTGGGCAATGCAAGTTGGGTTAGATAGATAGGCTGTTGACATTAATTAATCATGAACGGTTAAGTGGTCACAGACTCATCCTAATTAAAACCTAGTTAATTAACTAGCTACCTACCTATATATGCCACCATCACACCTAACTATTAATCCACGCACCTTTCACTAATCAGTACGGCTACACTTTATCTATTGTAGAATATACCATAAGGGAAAAGAACTATGATAGGGTCATAGGGTACATATGTTCCTCTCCCAAATACCAAAAGTCACATGGCTGCCACTCTTGTGAATCCTAATTCCTAATGCAGATTGTACTGCTCCTGTAC
Source organism: Themeda triandra (assembly GCA_018135685.1). Classification (NCBI taxonomy): domain Eukaryota; kingdom Viridiplantae; phylum Streptophyta; class Magnoliopsida; order Poales; family Poaceae; genus Themeda; species Themeda triandra. Next base: position 341,348 of record JAENPR010000018.1, read on the forward strand.
ACAGTCCTGTCAGCCAGCCAGCAGTGGTATTAGATCTCCTTGTCTCTCTGCCTCCATAGCACATCATAACAATATCACTAACATATAGTACAGGCGTGCTAATCTATCGGCTATGCAAGCCACTTGTATTATAGTAGTATGACACATGAATACTGTATCACGTGCAGTGGCCTGGGCTGGGTCGTGGACTAGTCGCATGCCTACCGTTGTGATCTTCTCGATCTTGGTCAGGCCAAGAATTTTTCAGATACCATGCCCATGCAGGGCAAATGCATGTGGCCATCATCCCTTGTTGTCGGGATAAAAATTACTGCGTGGATGCCAGTAATGACGCATGTCAGTAATGCATGTAAGCAACAACGTCTCTCTAAAAAATCTTCACAAGAAGCAGGAGGATGTTGAAAGCGTCAGTATTGCTGATGCTCTGTTGTTCATTATACAGTGTATTCTACTTCTACTACTAGAAACCCATCCAGTCTGGTACTCTGATGGTGATCGAGCGAATCATTGTATTTGTTTATGGAAATTCCCTTTGTCCAAACGTAAGAAGCTTGTGTAGGGATGCTGGGAGTATATATAATGTTGGGTCAGAGCAATAACTGATGGCGAAATGCTGGACTGAATCAAATGGGAGCACGTACGCATGTGTATATACTTGCATGCGTGGTCAAAATCAAATGGGATAAGAGTGGATTAACGAGTGAAGGGGATGGTTTACTAATTATTTATTAATTAATTCCGCATGCGTGTGTGCATATCAGGTCAAAGGAAACGTACGTGTACGTGTTGTGTAGCACATGCGTTGTATTTGACGGGCATAACAGATAGATGGCCTACCCCGGAGAAAATAACCCTGACGCACGAATTGGATGCAAACATTCCTGCACTGTCACCTAAATTGATTTCTTATTTAAATTTTGTTTTGAAAAGGGAGACAAAAACTTGACGGTCAAAGCGAAGGCTAATCCGCTAATGCTACCTACTACCTAGTACAAGTACTAATCTTCAACGGTAAGAAGGTAGGTGGTAAACGAGGAACATTCATCAGGCATGGCGGCTACAGTTGTGCCTGCTCATGCCTGGCACGTGATGCCTGCTGCCTATGGTCAGAAGTCAAAAACACTGCGTGAGAAGGGGACACCGCTTCACCTTCGTCGTGGCCAGACAAGCTGCTCGAGCTCCCAGCAATGGCCAACAGCCGACAGCTCAGCTGTGGCCGAGACCGGCGCAACAAACAAGCGGCAGCAATAGCAGAGCAGAGCCTAGACAGGCTACAGATGCTGCATGCGTGCCCGGTGTCTGCCACCAGATTCAGTCTTGCTAACAAGCTACTGACTTGCTCTCTCCATTTCTATCCATGTAACTGAACAAGAACAATAATGTGGACCTTACAGATTTCTGATTTCCAGGCTGATCAGATCACTTGCGTTTCCATTTCCATGCAGGGCAGGTTAAGTGATAGAAAGACAGACAGACAGGGAAGTGAGCTGCTCCTACAGTGGAGTTGTTTGGCGGATTGGCACTAACAGTAACAGGGCCTTTCACCTTTACGCTAAAAGCCGGACTGGAGTGCAAAAGCGATCGCAAATTGAGGGGCCTCTTGAGAATCCAAGGAGATAACCAGACTCTCTTCTCCCTCGATGAACAGAGAAGGAACAGTGGGACAACGGACACTGAATGTGTGGAGCTGGAGACTGTCGAAATGCAGTGAATGATGGAGTGACTTTACTGTACTGTTAGTCTGGTACTACCACTGAAGCCTAAATTGAAAGGCTCCATTGAGAAACATGTAGTGATGGACAGGGCTAACGGTTTCTGGAATGGCAAAGGCTAGCCTCGACGAAGGAGGAAGAACAGAATGCTTCGGCGCAAAGAATGGCTCTAGTTTCAGCAGAGTAATAATAATATAAGCTGGATTCCAAGAACCCAACAACATGCAAGCCATTGCAGATTCTCCATTTCTGGGTACTGATCAGCTAGCTAACAACTTTTTTTTCGAAAGCGTGCAATTGCACGTACTGCTTTAAGAGAAGGGGAATCAGCTAGCTAACAACTGATGTCTGATGAGACAAAGAGGCAGAGAGCGTACCGATGGGAGAGAGAGGTCCTCTGCAAACCTCAGAGCTTGCAGCTTGCTCGGTGTGCTGCTGACGGTTGCGTCCGAAGAAGCACCAAAGCTCCTCTTGGAGGAGCAGGACTCGCTCCCTCTGTCGTCTTCATCCGCTCCGTGCTCCAGCTCCATGTCCATGGCGGTGTGGCGTGGGCTCTTCTTCAGGCTTGAGCTCCCCCTTTCCTGTCCAACCACAGCACCCAAGGCTTCTCCTTTTTGTACTAGCTATTCTAGACAGAGAGAGAAAGGATGTCATGTCAGTTACTTGCCAAGACCACCCACTGAGAAGGGCGGATTATTTTAGTCACTTGTGAATGAAATTAGGTGTAGGATGAATGGAAGGTGAACTCCAGCAATCATGCTTATTTGCTGATGGATCTCCTTTTCCAAAGACCCACCCGGTCCAGGCACAATGTGTCATGGTCATTCACTTTCATAGTTTCATTGGATGACTAGGATTATATGTATATATGATGTCACTTGTCTTGGAGGCTAGTGCCAATTTCCAAATGAAGGTGGGCCCACTTTGTATTGGATTCCTCTCTCTTCTTTGTTTTCACTGTGACCATTGTTATAGTAACAGATTAAGAAATCACCACATCAGAGAGGTTACTTGCAGTGCAAAAAGTAAAAAAAGGGAAGGCATCCAAAGTCTAAAATGGCCATTATGGATGGTGAAATGTGACATTGGAACAACATAATACAGTCAGGGCCTCTCCAGAATCCATATGCTACAAATGTTAGGATCTTGTGGAGTTTCTGCAAGGAAATCCTCCTGCAGCTATGCATATTTCACCAGCACACACACAAGTTCTTGGCACCTTATAGCGTGATGGTTTTAAAATGTACTAGGTACAGTTGATATTGAAAATAAAGGAACAGAGCAACAACAGTTGCAGTGATATAAAAAGGAGAATAGAAGTGCTCTTTAGGTACACCTAAATAGTATGTAGTTTCTGCTACATATTTTCTCTGGTATCTTTAGGTATCTTTACTATTCAGTTACCATGAAATGATTAGCATATACTATACTGCTTCATCCTTCAAAACTTACAACAAAAAGGCCTGGATAAGAGACACCATGCTACTGTTCTTTAAATGGTTGGCAAAGAAGAGCCATCAATCACCCAAACTGGCAGAATTAAAGCAAAAACCTTAGATCATAGCTGGCATGCATTCAGTGTTCACCAATACTGAAAGTACGATGGAGGTAGAACCGAGAAGATATGACAAGGGGGGATTCAGACATATATAAAAACCACTGAAATTCCATATTCATGGCTCGATGCAATTCAGCAAAAACTTTATTCAAGAAACGTGAAAGGAAACTGAAACCAAATGGCCTAGAATATCCAAAAACAAGGATGGCAAAAACAGAACCCTGATTGATGTCATACAGAAGACAGACACACACCCTGATTGGATAAGCAGCTATCATTTTCTTGATGTACTTGAACCCATTTTTAAGGGCACGCCGACACACTACCTAAAAACTTTGAAAACTGTTAGCACCTAGATTGTTAAAAACATACACAACAAATCACCATAAATAGCTGAAGGCCCAGAGTACCCAAAGGGAAATTCAGACAATGCTGCAAATTCCATGTAAAAAAAGGGGGGCATGCCTCTGCCTGCCTCGCAGTCTAGCACCTACTACCCTTCACAAGCACGCTACTGACCAAGATTGCATTTTTCAGGTTCCAACATCAGCAAGGACAATAACTTCCACTTCGAGCATTACTAGCAACGTGTAGTTTACAGAGTAACATGCAATTCTCAGCATAATTTAGGTGTGATGTTGACATCTGGATGGTATTCAAATAATCTCCATTGTTGCATGTGAATACCACAGAATGCTTCAAGTCTCTTGCTCAAACATGAAATGATTCAAGTCTCTTGCTCAAACATGAAATGCTTCAAGTCTCTTGCTCAAACATGAATTTATCTGTCTCTGTCGTTCTTAAGTTTCTTAGATCCACTTGGGAGGCAGAAAACTTCATATTTGAATGCAAAATCACTTAAAAAACAGTTGCACTTGAGCACAAGAAAAACACATAGACTATACTCGCTCAACAAGCAATCAACTGGTGCATCTTGTCTGAAAAAAATGGGAAAATAGTAAGTTAAATCAGCAGAAACATTTAAAGTTACAGGAAACTAGTTGCGTAGTACATTTGACAATAGGATACAAGTGCAGACCAAAAAGTCAGATTGAAAAAGGGTATATTAATACCAAGGTATAGTCTAATTTTATTATAAGCTGCCTACATCATATGGAAGGACCACAGAATACGCTACTTATTCCTGACTAACATTTCTTTTGAATGGGGCAATTACAGCACTGGAAACAAGGAAAAAAATATCCAGCAGGCAATAACTGAACGAAATTTAGTAAATTTACCAAAATTCAATTTTTGTACTGGAACAGTAAATTTCACAGTGCTGGCATATGCATGAATTTATAGGGAGGGCTGAAGGTAAGGACAAAAATCAAGTACCTAACAAGCATTACAAGATATACAAATAACAAAAACAGGAGTATTTAGTGTATCCACAAAGTCAGTTATACTTGTTTGATACTGTGTTGATATGGACCTCCAAACAGCTTAAGAGGGTGACTACAGAAGACATCATCCTCTGGTTTCATGGACCTTCAAACAGCTTAAGAGGGTGACCACAGAATAACCATTCTTTTTACAAAGTCTGCAAACATCATATTCTGATATCAAGAAAAAAAAATCATCTCAATATAGCAGTGACAAGCAACAACGATATATTGGGCAACCTGTCACAAGCAACACTGAAAGTCCAAAACACATCATTGGTTGACGATTATGTGTTTCCTTTGTTCAACAGTACTGCAGTGTCGGCAGATCCAATAAATTGAGATCATTTACATTAATGTTCCATTACACCAAATATTAATCAGGAATGAAGTTGGTGATTGCATATCATGAAGCAACTAAAAGAACGGAAGGGTTGACACAACAGATCCCAACTGGTGGCCTGGTGGGCCTGTAGCAGCACCAATTGGCAGTAGGCAGTAGATGGCAGCAATAAAATAATGCTACAATAAACCTTGATTAAGTTGCATTACTTTCTCATTTTGTATCGAGCTCCTTATTTCATGGTAAATGAATTCATTTCCAAATTTTGAAACATGTCAGACCTGATCTGCAACTGGTAAAACATGGGAATTTTGAAGAGTTGATCAAACAGTTCTCTTCACAAATGAGATAGCAAGGACAAGATCATTATTGGAGACAAGGAACAATTTAAAATGGAGGGATAGAGAAGGCTGTTACTCATTAGTTCATTACAATTGGGCTATAGACTACTTCTGCTACTATACATGTGTTACTGTATGATCTTTGTAGGAAGGGCACTTGGTTCCAGATGCCATGACCCTTTCGGTATATCATGATCTTTGATGTCAACAATGACAAAAGCAGGAACACGATGGGAAAAGCTGAGCATTTCGGACCTTGGAATCCACCTTGTCAAATGAAAATCTTCCATTACTACCCTATGAAAAAATGTAAAGCAACTTTTTACCCGAGCCAAGCTGCACACATTGACTCCATTTTCATCAGAGTAGTCTGAGAGGATCTCAACCATGCGAGGTTCACATTTGTCAATGTCAGTGCTATTCAAGGTGATCTTCCAATTTTTTAGCATTGCCCATATTTCCCCTTTTTGGGGGAAAATTCGGTAAAAAGACCTTTTTGCACTCCAGTCACACTCTACAGGGTGTGAGAATTCCCAGATATCCTTGTAAGTAGTCTCAGTACCAGCACGAAATACCCCAGAAGCAACTGGTAGACCATCTTCAACCCACTGTATCTCTTCATTAAGCATAGGGTGAGGTTCCAACTTTAGTACCAAAACTGATGTACATGAAACCATATGGATTATCCTGACATAAGACCTAGGCATCCGGTCCCGAGAATCAAACACAGCCCATATTTGGCCCTCTAGAAAATCCTGGGTAGACCACTTGGTATTGTAGCTCATCATGGCTTGCATCAGGGAACCTGCTCCCATTTTGCTTGTTGATGAAGGATTTGAGAATTGTGCAGCAGCAGTTTCTGGGAACCCATTTGTGTCATCATGTAAACCTGAAAGCTTGGACAAATGAGAAATACACACCGATGTATTTTCTTCGTGCATATTTTCTGGAAGCGCAGAATGTTCAAGCTCGAACATAGTTCCAGCCTCTGAAGTAAATCTGAAAGATGGGATCCTGTGAGAAAACATAATCAGATTGCCCCTGTGTATGTGTAACAAGTGCTCGGTTCCACTCTTGAAGTGCCTCTGGAAAACACTTCCATGCCCATCAACCTTTACCAAGTGTGCAACAGTGCAACCTGATTCACTAGAATAACTGGTAAGAATTTCAACAACAGAGAAGGCACTGTTCTTCCACATCCTAGGATCAGTGTACCACCCAATATCCCAATTACTGTAAATGGCCCATACCTCACCTTCCTGTGGATACACTTCAAGATCTTGATTCAGGTTATCGCTGAAAATTTGGTGACAGAACATAGTTGGGCAAATTAATGAGATACGGTGCTCTTCTGCAATGAAAGTTCCACAAACCAATGGCAAGCCTGCATGGGACCATTTCTTCTCTTCAAGAGTCTGCGGACAGGGCTTGAACCATGAGACATATAACTGCATCTTATCCGTCAGTACTTTAACAATCAGTCCATATCTACGCGGAAACCTCTCCCAGTCATATGCTGCCCAAACCTGGCCAGCAGCAAACTTCTCAATCGCTCTATCTTCCTCAAAGTTATGGTATTCATACTGCTTGCTACTGCAGAGCTCATCTTCTTTGGCAGAGGCACCAGATGGATCATCAAAGCAGGCATCCAAATCTTCTTCCATGGCCTGTGATGGATCATCAAAGCAGGCATCCCAATCTTCCTGCGAGGGCGACATGCAATAAACATCCTTTTACAGACACTCTTTTGCCTCTTGTCAACATGAGTGCCGTCAGGTGACTGCAATTCACCGTCATCACCAAGAAAGCAATGATCCATCCTCTTAGTCCCGGAGGAACTCGCCACATTTGAAAGCCGGGAATCCCTTCCATCAAAGCATGGCCTGTCCGTGGCGCGGTTGATATGTGAGGCTGCATTGCTCGTACCATCTGCCCCCCTGATCTCCTTTGTGTGCAGACTGTTCACCCTGTCAGAACGGACGACTATACCACAGGGCGTTGGCACATCAACAACACCGGACCGAACCAACCGAGTGAAAACGTTCCTCGAATCGAACCCCTCCCGCTTCTCCGGATCAGACAGCACCGCGTACGCCTCGTCGACGAGCTTGAGTGCCAATTCGGCTCCCGGCAGAGCCCCCATGGCCGGCTCCACCTGGGCCACGATGCTCTTGTACCGCGCCTCGATCCTGGCCGCGTCGTCCCCGGGCAGCAGCTGGAGGACCCTGTACCAGTCCACGCCCCCACGGCCACTGCCGGCGCTGCCGGCGGCGCAGCAGAGGACCTCGAGCACCGGGAGCATCTCCAGCGCGCCCTCCAGCCTGGGGTTCGTCTGCAGCGTCCGCAGCAGCAGCGCCCTCGCGCCCGCGTAGTCCTGGGCCCGCATCCTCGCCGTGATCGCGTCCCGCTGCGCCTCCCCGTCCTCCATCCTGCGCCGGAACCGCCGTCAGAGTCAAGCATTGCGCCGCGGATTCCAATTGGGATTTAACCGAACTCATCGCGTCCATAATGAGGAATGGGGAACGGGATTGGGTCCTTACCGAACCGATCGATCCTGCTCTGCTCCGCGAGGCCGCAGCGCCGAGGGGTGGATCAGTGGACGGAATTGGGCGACGAAGCCCTAAACCCTAGCACAGCAGCCAGCCATGGATAATCTCGCCGCCGGCGTGATTTGGGCGTACTTTGCTATGCTGCCAGTGCCAGTGAAGAAGAAACCGAGGCTTTCCATTCCAGTTCTACGAAACTGGAGCAAGCTATAAAAATAGATTTTTTTTTTTTTTTGAGAAACAGCTATACAAATAGAAATGGGCCTGGGCCCGCGAAGCAGTGGTAACGAACAGTATGGGCACGGCCCATATTGTTTGCTGTCTCCTCTTTATGGCCTGGCCCGGTAATAATAACATGGGGCTGCATGGGATCTCACTTAACGACGGCCCATCTCGCCGTGGCCTCCGCACCACGTGCGGGGTACAGGGTGGTCCCCACACGTCAGCGAGGGCCACGACGCGGCAGCCGAAAACTGGGGCCCAACAGTAGCGTCGGGAAAAGGAAAAGAAATGGAGCCTCAAAGTACGGGCCTGGTATAGTAATTACAGTACAGTACCCATGCTTTTTACTGCTGACTCTGTCGAAAACAACACAAATCTCGCTTTCCAGAGTAACAAACATAAAAAAAAAATACTCCCTCCATTCTAAATTATAAGGCATTTCAAGAATTTTAGAGAGTCAAAATTTTTTAAGTTTGACCAAAGTTATAGAAAAAACTATAATAACTTGTGACATCAATTAGATATGCAATGAAAATATAAGTAATGGAGAATCTAATAATACTTAGTTGCCATAATAAATATTATTATTTTTTTATAAACTTGGTAAAACTTGAAAAACTTTGACTCTCCAAGATTCTTGGAATGCCTTATAATTTGGAATGGAGGGAGTAGCCAATTTTGAATAGTTAAACTATAAACTTAAGGTAGTCCCGTCTGCAGACTCTATCATGTAGTCTAAACTTATCTATTACGCCGAATTGTGAACTTGAGTCTAAATAAGACTTGAAGTCGTGTTTTTTCTCCCTCTTTCTTCAATAAATATGGTCCACTTGTCAGTAATCATAAATAAAGTGTAATAAATAGTCTTGACTTTGTGATAGAGTCTTGCATTGTGAATGCTTTAACTAGATACGAACATTGGAGTACTGATATTTATGATATGGCATACAAAATTTTAATATAGCTAAAATCATATTTTTAGATAAACTTAACTAGTTTATGAAAAAAATTAGACGGAGTGAGGGCTCCTCTGGCCAAAGCAGCAGACAAAAGCAGGTGCTCTGGTGCTTCCATTCGGCCAATCGGAGAGAGGATATAGATAATGATAAAGCCGTAAAGAAAAATCCTTAGGATCAGTGACATCACTCGCGTACTGTGATACTGTAATTTGACCGCTATTTTCCACGTCGAGCGAATCCGGGAATGAAAATTTACTGACGGGACACTGCCACACTGGAGTGCTACTGCTGCCGGTACGCCGTAGTACGGAGTAACTACTACTGTACTGTATTCCAGGTGAAAAGAAAATTACTATATTCCAGGTGAAAAGAAAATTTACTCCTCCAACCTCTACCAGTAGCGGCAGCACTGTGGGGAGACGCGACAGTTCTCACTTTGAGGAAGGACAGATTCGAAACAGTGTGGGCAAGGGCAATTGTTGTGCACGGGCATCAAAGCATCTCTGCTCCGTCTCGGGCTCCTCCTCCGCTACGGCCACGCGCCGCGCTGCACCCCCGGGTCCCGCGGCTGAAACGAGAGAGAGAGAGAGAGAGAGAGAGAATCCAATCCAGTCGCGCGCGCGCCGGGAGCGGAGCGGAGCGGGGACGGGGGAGAATGTCTGGCTGGTCCGGTCCGGTCCGGTCGCACGGCATCGGCATGGTGGTGGACGCGAGGGGAGAGGGATGCGTCAAGAAAGCTCTCAGCTTTTTGCGAGCTCCGGGCGCCCACACCAATGCCACACGGCCCACACTGCTCTGCTCTCCGAGTAACTTATTGCGAGCAGTGCTCTCCCAGGTGAGCGTGCGAGCGGCGAGGGCTCAGCTTTGGATAATTCTTGCTCCCTGTTGTCGTTTTGGTTTGAAGCTTTCCGGAGGGAAGGAGCACGAGCACACAGCTCGGTGCTACTAGTGAGAGGAGCGAGGGAAAGAAAAGGGAGAGAGATCATGCTTGCTTTGCTTGCACAGTGTGCTCCGTGGCTCCGCGCTGCGGTGAGCGCCGCTAACCTGGGTTGAGTTCTTGGTGGGAGGCGACAAGTGCGTGAGGAGCCGCCGCCTGCTCCTGCTCGGGGGCGAGAGGTTGCAAGACAAGCGTGCTCGCTCTCTTGTGCCTTGTCTCTGTCTGTCTGGGTTCTTCGTCGCCAGGTAGTCCTCCTTCCAAGCTCCACGCCGCTCGCGCCTTGGGCGACTGCCTTTTCGATTCCTCTTCTTTGTTGTTGAGCAGTTTCTGCGGGTGAAGATCACGAGCGCCATGCGCGAGTTCTTGGAGCTCCGCAGCAGCTTCCTCGCTTCTTGCATCCTTTCCAACTTGTCTCCTGTTGTTTTTCTCTGATTTCCATGGAGGAAAGCTGCTGGGGGTGTGAGTGAGTTGGGCGAGGAACAGGGGAAACCTGAGCATTGATCGATTTCTTCACCCCTTTCTCGCCCAAGCAATTTTCGATTTCCCTCGCCGCGCTCCCCTCCACGCAGCTCGCTGTGCACTGTTTCTCCTTGCATCAAGTCCTGTATACTTGTTTCATGGTGGTAGGAGTTAGGATGACGAGCAGGAAGAACCCTACCAAAACCCTGCCGCTCCTGACCACCACCACCCTTCTCCTCCTCCTCCTCGCGTTCCTGGCGTTGTGCGCGCCGGCCGCCTCCCAGCCGCTCCACTCGGAGCCCATGGCGACGCAATCCCCGCCGCCGTCAGCGTCACCCGCGCCGCCGGGGAGCAGTAGTATTCCCCGGGCGCAGGGCGGCGGCGCGGCGCGCCTCCGCCGCATCGCGCTCGGGGTCCTCTTCGGCTCGCTCTCGGGCTTCCTCCTCGCGCTCGCCTTCCTCTACGCCATCCGCCTCGCCATCCTGCACGCCAAGAGCACGCCCGCGATCGCCAGGGGCCCCGTCTCCTTCGCCCCGCAAATCTCCGCCAAGAACCTCCTGGCCGCGCTCCCCGCCGCGCAGCCGCTCGCCCACGGGCCCCACGGCAAGTACTACAAGCTGGCGCTCGACAACGACCTCACCGTCGCCGTCAAGCGCCTCGAGGCGGCCGCCCGCCCCGAGGCGTCGCCGTCCATGTCCCCGAGCGCGTCCAAGTCGGACATGAGGAGGGTGCAGAGGCAGCTTGAGATCCTTGCCCGCGTCAGGCACCAGAATGTGTTGTCGTTGAAGGCGTACGTCCGTGAGCCCGACCGCCTCTCGCTTGTGTACGACTTCGTTCCTGGGGGCAGCCTCGAGGATGTGATGAAGAGGGTGAGGTCGCAGCAAGTCAGCCTCAGTTGGGATGCGAGGAGCAGGATTGCTGTTGGGATCGCCAAGGGGTTGAGGCACTTGCATTTTGAATGCAATCCGAGGATACTGCATTGCAACCTGAAACCGTCGAATGTGATGCTAGATGAAGGTTTCGAGCCGATATTGACAGATTGTGGTGTTGCAAGGCTAATTGCAGCAGGTTCAGTTGATCCAGAATTGTGCAGTGGCCTCTACGCTGCTCCAGAATGCTACCAAAGCAGCAGGTAACATCAGCGCACTACCATTTTTTTTTTGTGTCAATTTAAAGAACTAGTTAAATTCATGAATGATCTCATTCAACATTCTTACAAACCTGTAAGAATTCTACATGAAACAATCCAATTCTTGAATCAGTATATAAAACTTTAGCTTATTGTTGATACTTGATCATACAAATAAAATTTTCAGATTTATCAATGCCTTTCTCATGGTAGTCAGTCCTGATTCCTGAACTGAAGAAGATAGCATAAATCTAAGTGAATCAAGCTTTTATAATATTAGCTAAATTTTACTTATGTGGCATCCTTGATGCATGGTGATCTGTATATCACATTCTCACTTGGTCAAAGGCTACCCCATGAACAAGAAAAATATGTCTGTAGACTTTTAATTCTTTGCTATGCTGTATATAATGTTTTGAACCAGATGGCTGGGGTGTGTGTGTATGTTCACCTTATTGTGGATATAAAAATCTCAACCGTTCTAATAAAATTCTTGGATCATGCAAATACCAAAGGTGTTTCATTATAGAAACATGGAGATAAGAAAGGAATTGTAGAAATATATGACGTATATAGAGGTTCCTTTAATATTTTCGTTTTGCATTGTCTAGATAGTTGACCTTGTACGCAAACTATATCTTGTAGTGATGTAGTGACTTTACCCGATCATTCTCTGTATTTGACATCCACCTGGATTTGGAGTGATACCACAAGCATCTGAATATTATTTTAGAATACCTAGTGGTAGTTTTGATATGTCTTTGCTTTGGCAAAATAAATATTAAGCTGTAACAGCTTCCACTTTATGTTTGAAGGGAGTCTAGCTCAATTGGTTGGGTGGGAGCTTGAGAGGTGTGGTCGTGCACCCAACCATGTTGGTTCAAGCCCTCTTCGACTTGAATTTGAGTGTTTATTTTCCTCTAAATGATTAATGAAAGTGAAAAGTGCCTATTCCTCCTAGATTGGTGTATTTTTTTAAAAAAAAATCCACTTTATATATTTCCTATTAAAAAAATTCTTAACCCACTAGATAGTATACATTCATTGACTTGTGGATGCTACCATTCAGTCTTTCCAAGTTACTACTAGTGGTCTTCTTTGTCATTAAACTTGCCAGAAGAGTAACTGAGAAGGCATAAAGCATAAAAATGATGATTATCCCTAGGGCTTAGTGAAAGTATCTAACTTTTGCTTTTCGGGACATGAGAATCTTTACTTTGCTAGAGGACCTCAAATTGCCTGCCTTTGATGCTCCCGCTTTTCATAAATTCCTGCATGAGCGTGCATACAGAATACTGGTCTGCTCCCTTTTTTATCTCCAAAATGATTTTGCTATCTTTTTTCACTCAGGCCTTCCATATGTCCATCAGAGAATAAATCCTTTGAGGATTAGCATTCTGATTCTATTGTTCGTATTCCATCCTCTTTCCTGACAAACCCAGCTACATCAGTAATTTTTAGAGGGTGAATTTCTAAGCAATTACTTTCTATGAGGCTCTAATATCTTTCTCACAGGAAAAACAGACTCATTTATCTAAGCCATGTATAGGGCTTGATTAATGCTTTGCCTCAGTCATGGTAGTGGTGGGTTTTGAATTTACACCCTTAAGAAAAAGAAGTATACTTGTTGTTTTTTTTTTTGAATAAAATTGATCTTCTTTTCTGTACAAGACTGTAGTTGATCTGTCCAAGTATTTCCTTCATGATTTAAAACTGTCATGACTTGTGCATGACGATGCCTCATCTGATATAAACTCAACTATTTGATGGTACAGGTACACAGATAAGAGTGATGTATATGCCCTTGGCATGATCCTGGGCGTGCTGCTCACTGGGAGAGACCCAACAGACCCTTTCTTCTCCGGAGAAACTGGGCAGGGCGGCCTCGCAAGATGGCTGCGGCATATGCAGCAATCATCAGATCCGAAAGAAGCCCTGGATAGTAGCATCCTGGGAGACGAAGGAGAAGAAGAGGAGATGCTGATGGCCATCAGGGTTGCCATTGTCTGCGTCTCGGATTCGCCAACCGATCGGCCATCCAGCGACGAGCTCGTCGCAATGCTAATGCAGCTCCACTGCTTATAATCATCGCAACTCATTTCCTGAGCGCTATGACGATGTGCTTAAATCACAGGCACGGCGCCGGATCATGTCATGTTGGATCAGTGATTACTGTTGCACAGGTGAGTGTAGCAGCTCTCAGTTTCTGGTGCTTGTGAGTCACAAGCCGAAATGGGACGAGGGAACCAACAGTTCAAAGACCCCAAACAAAGCAGCGGCTGTTCCCTGTATGACTGATTCAGTTATTACTAATGTAGTAGCTACATGCTGGTGGTTGGGTTGTTTTGCCGAAATGGGTTGTGAATATACCTCTGTAGAAATCACTGTGCCATGGAACTGCTGGTGTTAACTGTAGCCTGTAGAAAGGTTGTGTTGTGCTGTGCACTGAGACCCATCATGTACACCCGGCTCCACTCCACTTTGCCTGAGAGTATGATGCCAAGTATTTAACAGTAACAGGCTGTTGGGGCCAACAGTTCCCATGGTATTTCGCTGCGTCTCACTCTCACATGTTTGCGAGGAGAGGAGCACTGCCGCGGTCATGAACTGCTGGCCACTGTGCTCGCTTGATTGTCTCCATGTGCAGCCTGTTCTTGTAGACTCCTTGACTCTGTCAGACAGTGATAATAACAAGAATCCTATGTGAGCCCGGACCATTGGTAAAATTATGTTCTTGTCGCTTGCTTTGGACCCTCTGGAGAGCTGCATTGCAATTTGCAAGCATCATTTCTGAAGGGCTTTATTGCTCACCTAACCACCCCTGTTTCACTGTCCACCTGCAATTGCCTGAATGGCAATATGGCATGCATGAGATGGGCCGTGGGCCTCTTGGAGGGAGATGGCGAGCTCCAGCTCCTGCACTGCACGCTAGCACAACGCAGCAGGATTGGATCGGGGTGCCAAGGCCTGCACGGGCTGCAGGGGTGCAGGCAGTGCCAAGTGGTGTGCTGTGTGCCTGTGTGCACGAGCAAAGCAAGGTGGTGCAACGAGCGGCAATGCATGCCAGTGGGTGGTGCAACGAGCGGCAATGCATGCCAGTGGGCCAACGGGCCATGTGTGTAGCGCTTAAGGGGCCCAGTGGCAGGGCGAGCATCACACGAGTACAGCATGCATGCCGCATCGCAGGCTTTGCATGTGGACACTGAAAGGCGCGGCTGTTCCCGGCGGTCACCTTTTCCATGTGAGTGACAACGAGATGAAGCCGTAGTACTAGCAACAGTGTGCTAGTAACACGCAGGGGAGGAGCATCCGAACATCCAATCATGCGCTAAAGTGGCAGAACATATATTTCTAAAAAAAAAATTCTCTCTTCTAGCAAGCATGGCTGGTAAGGGTTTTTTTTTTTTGAGCAAACAACAAAAAGACACTCGAACTAAGCTCTAAGCCTGTTACAAGATGGCTTTGCGAAGATCTCCATAGATACAGTCTCTAACCTTATGACATATACAATCCTACAAAGAAGATGGTGCTGGACTAGACAAGGAATGTTTGGCCCGGTTCTGTTTCCGGCTGTAGCAACAACTTCGGCTGAGGAGGAGTACTAAACAATGTTCGCGGAAGAGCTATTTTTCATGAACAATACAAGAGTCGGTTCTGTTTTTTTTAGAAACTTTATATTAGCCGTGAAATGTCTTCTCAAAACAGACGAAAGAGAGTTTTTTAGCAAACGAACAAAGAGCGATTGTGAGAGAGAAGAGACATGGAGAACATGGGCTTTGCCCTAGGCAGGCTGTAGGCATGAGCATGGGGGCCCAAGCCAAGGACGGCGTGCTCCGAACCCAGAGCAGGCCGGGCAGCGGCAGCGGGGGGCGGGCATCGATCGGCGGCGTCAGAGAGAGACAGGCAGGCAGACCCGTGAGTCCCCCCCCTTCCTCGGGTCTCGGCCATATTATCGTGCTGGCTACAGTACCTGCCTCTTGATTTGCCCAATGGGTCACCTTCACCTATCACCCACCAAGCCTGTACGGCCCACGAAAGCGCGCCCCATTCTGGCCGTCCGACCCCGGGTTGGACGGCCCAGATCGCTCGTGCTCCTCAACTACTCATGCCGTGCCCGTGGTCCGTCGTGGCCAGGCAACAGGAGGACGCAGGAGCATCGGGGACGTGTGGCAGGCCGAGATGCCTGTCGGGCCGTACGTCACGACGGACCGCGGCCCGCGCGAGCCCACCTTTCCCGGTCGCCGAGGCAGCCAGGCGACTGATGAAACTTGACGGAGAGGGAGAGAGAGAGAGAGTGGTGGTGTGTGTACCGCGCGCAGCGCAGCGCAGCGGCGGTGGGCCGTCCGCGCTCCTCCCCTGTCCTCTGACGGGGTGCGTGCAGGTGGGCCGGGGCGGCGATCGGATCGTCGTCATCGCAGGCCAATTAAGCCATTGAGGGAGATCAGATCATACCTACCGGCGCGTACGTACACGTGTACGTATCCGCCATCACTACGGCGACAGCAACGGGCGCGTATGTGCCGGTACCATACCATACCAATGCCGGCGTCCGTGCACGGCGCTGGGGGACCCCGGGCGGGTCGCGTCGCGGGCGCACGCACACGTCGCCATCGGCGTGCCTGCGTACCATGCGGCGCGCCCTGTAGCGGCACGGGCCGGGCGCGGGCGGGCAGGCGTGCGACACGGCGCCACGACCTGTCGGCGTCTGTCTCTCCCAAACCGTCCTCTACTCCTTTGCCTGCCCCCCTTGCTGCTGTCCTCTGCTACTCCTTTCACGGCTCCGGACGGACGGGTGGGTGGTGCTGGTGCTGGTGCATGCGGCCGGGCAGCAGCAGCTTTGACTCGCGTTCGCGTCCGGACACTCCTCTCGTGCCTGGTCTACTCTTGGGCCAGGCCCACCACACCAGTGCTGGATTCTGCCTCACTCACTCCGTCACTGCTCACTCGTAATACTCGTACTGAATTGCATAATATGCATAGGAGTAATATACTTACTCCGTATGCAAGTAGAGTACGCCTGCAATTTTCACAGCTTGACACACTGCTTTGCCGGCATTTTTCACAGCTTCAGACACTGCTTTGCTAGCTTGTTTCAGCTGTCCGAGTTCTTCTGCTCGGCTCGTTCTTGCGCGTGCTAACCTCCTGCTCTGGCGCTCCGTGGAAACGGTCTCAGACTACAACTCCCTGTGATGAATGTAAAGCAGGATATCCTGGCTGGATTCGAATTTCGAACTGGCAGAGTGGTGGCGTTTTGTGCCGTGACTTGTGCTCTTGGCTGTTGGCTCCTCCGAGGTCTGGACGGGAGGCACACGGGGGAAGCGGACGGGACGGGGCGGACAGCGACCAGCAACACGCGCGTGGGTTGAACGTTCCTTCCATTTCCATCCCTCCTCTCCTCTCAACCGCACTGTGATTGCGTGTGGATTCCGGAGACTCGAGACCCTCCCGTTCCCGTTTCCACTTTTCACGCCTCGTTTTTTGGTTCACAAGGAAAAAGACGACGAGGAAAGAAACGTCACACTGGAAATAGTGAAGAAAATGTTACTGTCCGTATCTTTAGTTCATGATGAAATGGAGCATAGGAGTATTGTAAGAATTTTTTCTTTGCATGTTATTCTCAAAGATAAGTATAAAAAATTTAGCTTTCGCCCGGTCATTCGGGTAAAAATCCAACATTTTCCTCCACCGTATCCAAGAGGCCGAGAGGGGGGTCACACCGTCACAGCTGTGCACAGCGAGTTGAGGTCGCCGGGAGTCAATATCAGGGAATTTCCCACGGTCGCGTCACCCCCTTTCTATTGACATGCATAATTTGGCTTGGCTGGCCAGTTAACATTTTCGCGTTGCTGTCTGATACACTGTGCAAGCAACAACCATCCTATTATTATTAGTCTAGTAGTACCACTGCCAGGACTAGATATTCCTAGGAGCCTTTTTCATCGGAGATGACTAGGTTGCCCAGACTAAGGCCTTGTTTAGATCGTAAAAAACTTCAACTCGATAAATAGAACTCTTTTTGCCTTATTTAAAAAATATTGTCAATCACGGACCAACTAAAGCTCAAAAGATTCATCTCGTGATTTTAAACTAAACTGTGTAATTAGTTATTATTTTTACCTACATTTAACGCTATCTAAAAATTGATGTGATGGAGAGAGAGTGAAAAAACTTAAAATTTGGAGGCAATCTAAACAAGGCCTAAGCTTGGACTTTTCCGTGGTTTTTCCAGGAAACCGTGGGGAATGAATCACTCTTGCGATCAGGTAGAATGTGTCCACAGGGAATTAGGGAGCTAAGCTTGGACTTTTCCGTGGTTTTTCCCAGGAAACCGTGGGGAATGAATCACTCTTGCGATCAGGTAGAATGTGTCCACAGGGAATTAGGGAGCTCATCTCACCAGCTAGCTGGCTCTCTCCCAGCCCAGCTAGAGCGCTAATCTAGCCTAGCCTAGCGTGCCCGTGGCTGGAGCGTGCTACGAAATGGTCACGGGAAAACGATGCAACCACTGCCGGTCGCCGAGACGACGCGCGCGGCACACACGTACAGTAGTAGCACAGCAAGCTACAAGGCGGCCGGGAAGGCGCCTCCCTGCCGCCGCCGCTAGGATCCACCGGCAGCGACAAAGCCATCGCCGTCGGCGTTCCCGTCCCTGGGGTGCAAATTGGCCAGCATGCACGGCGGCCCCATGCCGGGCGGAGCCGTGGGAAGTATCAGGCAGTCTGGTCAAATCTGATCCCAACCAAATCAGGCCAAACTCCGTCCATCACATGCTAGATTTCTTTTGTTCCCGCGTTGTTTAATTCTCCTCCGGAATAAATGCGGATCTCGCTGAATTGCGGGTACCACTAGCAGGGCTGCATTAATAAAAACCCCACAGAAATTATAGAAAAAGAGAACAGTATCTGCTGCTCTACAGGGGGATTAGAGTTTTGTCGGTCCGTCTCCATTATCGTTTTTGTCATGGTAGAGGTGACATCGACCTGCATTTAGTACTAATTAATTAAGTAATTAATCAGGCGAGCCTCGTAAAGAAAAAATAATTAATTGGGTGCAGGACTGCAGGAGTGGAGTCCAAGTCCAAGCAGCGTGGTGACGGAGCTCACCATGTTGTTGTCTACTTGCTGTTGGCTGGAGGTCGTCTCGTCTTCAAGTCGCTCCCTCCATAAAGAAAAAAAATACCATTCTATATTTGAACCAATCCAATTTTTAAAATTTAAATAAGTTTATAAAAAAACTACCAAATGTCTCTAAAGTATAAACACATTTACTATAAGGTTTACATCTTATGATTAATCTAATGTCTATTTGATATTTTTCCTACTATACAGATTTGTCCAAGCTTGAAATTTACTCTTGCTCAACAAAAAAACAGAGACTTTGGTGTGCGTGTCCCTTTCCGACGTGGCACTGTCCGCCGAGCTGGAAAGATAGCTCAAGCAATCACTCTCGTTCTCTCTCTCTCCGGTAAAATTCATCGCTAGCTGCCCTACAACGACCTAGGTGAACAGTGAACTGGATTTGGCCGTGCCACTGGACCCGATCGGATCCGATCGGATCGTGCCGACTTGCAACAGGTGTGTGAGTGAGGGCAGGAGGTGGTCAAGGTAGGCGCCAAAAGTAAAAGGCAGGCACGGCCAGTAACCAACCGGCAGAGACATCAATTAATTAATAACCCATTAATTAATTATTATACTAATCTGCTTGGCTAATCCGTCTGGACTCCTTGGCAGCAGCAGCAGCATGGTGGTATGCCAGGCCCACAGGACAGGCCAGGTTAGGTCTTCACGTCGGGAGACGAAACTTTCCTAAAAAAAATGGCATCACGCCAAGCCAGTAGTGGTGGTGGTGGTGGAGGCAAATTATCGTCGCCTAATCTTAATCTAATCCAGCCTATAATGTAATGAGCCGGTAATGATGAGGGCGGGGCGAGGCCGGCCGGCCGGCCGGGGGAGCTGCGGCCACGGCCTGCGGCTGCGAGGGCACAGGAGACAGCCCGCCCGGTCGTCCCGGTCCTCCTAGGACGATCCCTGCCCGCTGCAGCCATGTGCGTGCGTGCCTTGGCCTTGGGGCTGTTTAGTTTAGTTTAATCGCGTGATTAGGTGAGGCCGATAGATTAATTAGCAGGCGGGGCCCGGCTGGTGGAGATACCGAGACGTGATGCTGCCACTGTTCGCCTCGCCCGGCCGATTTGCTGTTGCTAGTGGAGCAGTGGGGACGGGCGGACTAGTTTATTCGGAGGCCCCCGGCGACGGGAACAGGAGCAGGCCGCGCCCCGCGTGCCGCGACACCGCCGCCCCGCGCGCCTGCCTGCCTGCCGGGACTCTCCCGAGCGGCCCGCCCCGTCGCCGTCAGCCTGCCGTGCAGCGCCCAGCAGGCGGCATCAGTGTATCACTACCACACACACACCGGACACCAGCACCAACTCGCCACGCCACGCCACTTTCTGTTGCTTTCACACAGCAGCAATTATTGCCCCCCGTTTCCGTCTTGCTTTCTTCTTGACTGATCATCGTGGTTAAACTAATCCTCGCGATGAGGTTGTTAATCTCCCGCGGTTTCTTCCTGCATTATCTCTTCCCTCACCGTGCTGGTGGTGCGCCTGCACGCGAGCTGCTGAGCTCTGCTGACCTGATCTGCCTTTTAGTAGTGTTTATTTACTCCCCATGACCATTATGCGCTAATGACAGCACTGTGGCCACATATCATTGCCGCCATTGCTCTGACAGAGTCATTTGCATGCAGGCATAAAGCTCACATCTTTGTGATTATCTTCTCCGTGTAAGCTCCATGGCCCACCAGCTTAGACAACGAGGAACAGTACCGTCAGCAAGTTGAGCATGACTGCGTGAGCAAGGTGTCCTCGTTAATGCCCTCCCATTCATGCCTGCCGCCACCGTTGGCGCGCTCTTCCTTTCTATTGTGCGCGTTCGTACGTGCAGGACTTTTGGGTCGTGACAAGGGTCAAGGCAGGGGCAGGCAGGCAGACAACCTCCATCGATCGATTTCCGTCTACGGCGTCGCCCTGCCTTGCCTTTTCTGGGCGGAAATAAATTACTCTTCTTGACCTTGCTTAACGCTTCCAAATCAAGCAGGTGTGCTTTGCTTCCCCGACCATCCAAACCCCCTCCCTGCCGTCTCCTTTTTCTAATCCCTATTTCTTCGTTGGTTTCCTGGTACTACCATCCATCGCCGGCCAGGAAATTCCACATGTATAACCCCCCTCTGGCCCCTGCCGTGGAAAACGCAACCACGGCCGATCAGCAGCACCCATCGCCTCGCCGCGTAGAAAAGCGAGGAGGCTTATCGCGTTTGCCCCCAGTGGTCCATGGCACGATAAAAACGCAACGAAAGAGGGGGGCGTCACCGACTCACCGGTGGCAAAAATGGAACGGCACCGAGGCGCCTCGGAGGCTTCCGCGCTTGCTGTCGATTTCCAGTTTTCCACCACCGGGAAAATATCAGTCCACAGAGTACTATCGTTTTTTTATAAAAAAAAAAGTGAGTGGGGTTTTATGTGGACAAGGAATTCGGAGGAAAAAAGCGACGTGTCGGTCGGATCATGGACTGGCGGCGCGGTAATTCCCTCCGTGACCACACGAAAACCTTGCTAATGGTTAATTCCAGCTGAATAATAAAGGTAGATGAAAAACTAGTGCGGTCCTTGGTAGGGACCCGTTCACATTTACTGTGCGGGAGTACGCCGTAGCGTACTAGCTTCCTTCGTATTGAGTGTGATGTAACGTTTACCGATAATAAAGGCCCAGCAATAGCTCTTTGATTACTATCGACGTAATTACTGTAGCCAGTGTCATTTGTTTCCTAAATAAAGTTAAGGCAGTCATTTCTTTTTGGCATCACCAGCTCTTGCTCTTCAGCAACTGTAACAAAAACAGCGCTACACAGAAACCTTGCCAAACTTAAAAGGCCACTCACAGTCAGAGTTTAAAAGGCCACTCACAGTCAGAGTTGAGAACTTGAGATGAGCATCAGTCGCTGGTAAATTCAACCTTCAGTTTTCCTCTGAAAAGAAAATAGCAGCAGAGAGCATGGTGGTGCGGTGCACAACAGAAAGCAATGCTGCGGCGTGGCCGTCCGTGTCCGTCCGTCAGCTACCCCTGCCTATAAAGCTGCGCGTCCGTCCGTAGGTGTGGTGTGCGCGGCAGCGCCCGCCACTGCTCTACCCCTGCCGCCGCTGCCTGCTGGCCACTGCACGTCTGCACCGCACCCACCACCCACCCTGCAGGCCGGTCAGACCAGACAGCCACTCACCCAGCCAGCCGCGCACACGCAAGCACTGTCCCGGGCCCACGCCTTCCCCATCCTCCATCGAACCGACCCGGCCCAGCTGAACCGGCCCGCGCGAACCGGTGGGTCCGGCCGGGTCAGCACCGGCTTTCTTTTTGTCCGAGCGTCTCGTGGGGGGTGTCTATCTCTACTCCCTACAAAGAGACCACACCAAATCCCCCTACCCCATCTTCCTCTCCTTCCTCCATCTCGCGTCCCCCCGCACAAAAACATTTTTCTCGCCCCTTCCCCCGACTGCTACTGCCGCTGCCTCCTCCCCCTTTCCGCCTGCCTTCCCACGCTCGCTCTCCCCCTTTCCGCTCGCGCGCTTCCCCCTTCGCCTCCGTCTAGGGTTTCCCACCCCGCCGCCGCCGCCCGCCGCTGCCGCCCGATCCGAGGAAGATGCCGCCCGCAGCAGCCATGGCACTGCCGTCCCAGGCCCCGTCTAACTCAGGTACGCGCCCGCGCGCCAGATCCGGTCAGCTCCGGCGACCCGCTGCCTTCTATGTTCGTGTTCGCCGTCTTCTCCCCGCGGGGGCTCGTGCTGATGGTGGTTTTGCTCTGTTCCGGCAGGGGATCCGCTGTACCCGGAGCTCTGGCGCGCCTGCGCCGGCCCGCTCGTCACCGTCCCCCGCGTCGGCGACCTCGTCTTCTACTTCCCCCAGGGACACATCGAGCAGGTACACCTCCTTCCTCCCGCTCTTCCTCTGCTCCTCTGCTCCCGCTGGAGCTTAGCTTGCTCCCCTGCTCCGGGCGCTGATTTTGGGTGCTGGGTGCTCCCTCTCAGGTGGAGGCGTCCATGAACCAGGTCGCGCAGAACCAGATGCGCCTCTACGATCTGCCCTCCAAGCTGCTCTGCCGCGTGCTCAACGTCGAGCTCAAGGTTTGCCCCCCTCTTCCCGCCACCGTGTCTCCCCCATCTCCAATTTTTCCCTCCCAATTCCGCGTCTACCGCGCCCGCTTCCCCTGCGGCGAGCAATTTCGGCCCCCCTGCTCACGTGGTTTCCGGGTTTTGACAGGCGGAGACGGACACCGACGAGGTCTACGCGCAGATCATGCTCATGCCGGAGCCCGAGGTAGTTTCCCAACTCGGACGATTTATCCTCGGCACGCGTTTCGGGAAAATTTTCCCTCGCCGTGAAACTAGTTGGGGATTCTCACTTGCTGTCGCTCTCTGCTTGTTGGTTCGTGCAGCAAAGCGATGTGGCGGCTGAGAAGGCAAGTTCTGCGGCTGCTGCGTCGCCGAGGCCGGCGGTCAGGTCCTTCTGCAAGACGCTCACCGCCTCAGACACCAGCACACACGGCGGCTTCTCTGTGCTGCGCCGACACGCTGACGAGTGCCTCCCTCCACTGGTGTGTGTCCTCTCCATTCACTGTGGATTCTAGTTCTCTACTATTAATAGAACTAGACATGCTTCTGCTTAAGATTTGTCTCGTCGGGTCAGCTGATTGTCTTCGTTTCGTCTGCAGGACATGACACAGTCGCCTCCTACACAAGAGCTGGTGGCGAAGGATCTGCATGGCATGGAGTGGCGCTTCCGCCACATCTTTCGCGGTAATTTGGGCTCCTTTCATCTGCCGTGGTTCGTACTTGTCATGGGTGCTATATGGGGCTGATTGATTTGTTGCACGGTTACTTTCGATTGTCTGTGTGATGTCGATTTGTTCAGTTTTTTTTAATAAGATTATCCATCTGTTTCTCTGTGATTCATTGCATCTGCTATGTTAATTTATAAGCTCATTGTCTGTTCCTGTTCCTGATGTTGAATGATTGCTAACCGTGCGCAAATTCTCTCTTCAGGGCAACCTAGGAGGCATCTCCTTCAGAGTGGTTGGAGTGTTTTTGTTAGTTCCAAAAGGCTTGTCGCTGGAGACGCCTTCATTTTCCTCAGGTCTGCTGTGTTTCCTGCCTACCCAGCATGAAAGCAATTCCCGATCTGGTGCTAAGTTTCTGTTATAATCCTTGTGCAGAGGAGAAAATGGCGAGCTCCGAGTTGGTGTTAGGCGAGCTATGAGGCAGTTGTCTAATGTACCATCTTCAGTCATATCTAGCCAAAGCATGCACCTTGGAGTCCTTGCGACTGCATGGCACGCCATCAACACCAAATCCATGTTCACTGTCTACTACAAGCCTAGGTATCTTGACATGTCTGAACAAACTGATTACATTACTGAGACTTTACATGTTGGTTTACCTTGGTTATCTTGCATGAAACTATATTATGCAATCTGTTCTTAGTAGAGGTAGTTAACTTGCTGATCTCTAAATGTCAATGTTAGGACGAGCCCTTCAGAGTTCATCATACCATATGATCAATATATGGAGTCAGTGAAAAACAATTATTCTATTGGGATGAGATTCAGGATGAGGTTTGAAGGGGAAGAGGCTCCAGAGCAGAGGTAACTGCATTATTGCCTTCTGTGTTTTTGTGGCTTCATGTCACCTGGTCCCCTCATTGTAGCTGCTCATTATTTGTAGTTACTCTTAAGTGATTATTCGTGATGTATTATTATCTTTTCTTGTAGGTTTACTGGTACGATAGTTGGTTGTGAAAATCTAGACCCACTATGGCCTGATTCCAGTTGGAGATACCTGAAGGTAACTGCTTATCCAATGTTTATTGTTTCAATTATGGTCTTAAATCTTATGTTTTTGAAGGATTAATCTTTTTTATTAATTATAGGTGCGCTGGGATGAGCCTTCTACTATCCCAAGGCCAGATAGGGTCTCTCCTTGGAAGATAGAACCTGCTTCATCACCTCCAGTTAATCCACTGCCACTTTCTTCCAGAGTAAAAAGGCCGAGGCAGAATGCTCCTCCACCTTCACCTGAATCTTCTGTTCTCACAAAAGAAGGTAAGTTTACTAGATTGTTCAGTTACAAGAGCAATGGTGACTAATATATAACCAGTATAATGATTAACAAATCATCTTGTGCAATTTGTAGGTGCAGCCAAGATTGATATGGACTCTGCTCAAACACATCATCAAAATCCGGTCTTGCAAGGTCAAGAGCAGATGACCTTGAGGAACAACCTGACTGAAAGCGCAGACTGTGAGTCCACTGTGCAGAAGCCGATGATGTGGTCCCCATCGCCCAATGGGAAAGCACACACTAGTTTTCAGCAGAGACCTGCTATGGATAATTGGATGCCATTGGGAAGGCGTGAAGCTGACTTCAAGGACACACGCTCAGCCTTCAAGGATGCCCGTACCGCCTCTCAATCATTTGGAGATACTCAGGGTTTCTTTGTGCAAGCTTATGATGATAATCATCACCGTCTTTCTTTCAACAGTCAGTTTCAAGATCAGGGTTCAGCTCACCGCTTTGCAGATCCTTACTTCTATATGGGTCAACAACCTTCTCTGACTGTTGAATCAGGCACAAGGACACAGACAGTGAACAATGACTTGCGTTTCTGGAGCGACCAGAATGCGATCTATTGTAATCCAGGTGATCAACAGCAGCAGGGTTTCAGCTTCGGACAAAACCCATCAAGTTGGTTGAACCAGCAATTTCCCCAGGTTGAACAGCCAAGAGTGGTCAGGCCTCATGCAACAGTTGCTCCATTTGATTTGGAGAAGACTAGAGAAGGCAGTGGGTTCAAGATTTTTGGGTTCCAAGTTGATACAACCAGCCCATCTCCTGTCCAGTTGAGCTCTCCGTTGTCTTCTATCCGGGAGCATGCGATACAAACTCGACCATTGGCACCAGTGATTGAATTGCAACCTGTGCAAAATGAGTGCTTGCCTGAGGTGTCTGTAAGCACAGCTGGAACTGCAACAACTGAGAACGAGAAAAGCAGTCATCAAACCCAGCAAAAAGATGTCCAAAGCAAGGCCTCGACCAGGAGCTGCACAAAGGTATTGTTGTTTTTATGTTTGTGACCATGCGCTTGCCTACACTGATGTTAATCAATTTGTGCATGTGATTGGGAATATATGATCAGTTGTTGGCTCATTGATTTATTTATTTTTTGATAAAAAGTAGTTTTGACCCCTTTAGATATTGGAATATTGCTATATGGTTTATAAATCCTGGTTGTCTGGATCCTAATTGTCCATATCTGCACAGGTTATTGAATATCCCATGCCTCAAAGCTGTAATTTTCACTGACATATCAAATCTGCCAATAATCATTTGGTGGGCTTCCTAGGCTGTCTAACATTTCCATTTGATAAGAGTTAATTTTTTTTAAAAAGGAGTCAATTGACTAATGTTGATGAAACATGGATGCTTTCAGTCCATGTAGAATGGCTTGATTGCACGATTATAGTTGTATGTATAATAATTTTGCAGTTATTGCTTTGTGGCTGAGCCTATATTTTTTCTGTAGTCCTATCCTCTGCAATTTACACTTACGCTTTGAATGGTCTTCAGGTTCATAAGCAAGGAGTTGCGCTTGGCAGGTCTGTGGACCTCTCTAAATTCACCGACTATAGTGAACTCAAAGCAGAACTGGACAAGATGTTTGAATTCGAGGGTGAATTAGTATCTGCTAACCGTAACTGGCAGATCGTTTATACTGACAATGAGGGTGATATGATGCTTGTGGGAGATGATCCGTGGGAGTAAGTCTCTTTCTTCGTGGGAGTTTGATATGTTTATGTTTTTTTTTGGCGAATATTGATACCAGTTCATTATTTATGAGCAGAGAGTTCTGCAACATTGTGCGCAAGATCTTCATCTATACGAAGGAGGAGGTCCAGAAGATGAACTCAAAATCATCTGCGCCAAGGAAGGAGGAGCCTCTAGTAGCGGGTGAAGGGTGCGCAGCCACAAATGAGTAGGATCTGTGCCTTCAGCAAGCAATTTTAGATGACTAGGTAAGTCCTTCGATCCTTAAATAGTTGTTTTTTGCAAGAGTGATGGTGAATGGATTTTTAACTGAACTAAAGAAACATAGGATATTTCTGTTTAGTAACTGTAAATGCATTGTTAAATTCTGCGTGCAGTAGGCTTAGGTCTTCTAATTCTTGTCACACATGTTGATTCTTGATCCCCAACACCCCTGGTCACAAGATACTTATGTTTGGCATGATAAGCTGCTGTGAAAAAGGAAAAAGGGGCTGATGTTTCGGTTGTTGCTTTTGGCTTGTTTTTTGTAGGTTGTGTGAAGGAAGCCGACGATGCATGATGAACTCGTTGTGCCTGGGTCCAGCCAAGTAACTCCTGAAATCTTTTGCTTGTCTGTAGCAACCCACCCCGTCCGTTTGGGTTTTAGTAGGAATCCTAGAACTGTCTCCATTTGCTTCTCCGCAGTTTGGTCTTGGCAGCAAGTTTAAGGGCCAAGATTATTACTATTGTTATTGCTGATTTGCTCTCTGCCTTCTGATGTAAATATTTATGTACCCAGTACCAACCAGTAGTAAGTAGTAGTAGCAAGCAGTAGCAGTACCTTGGTATTAACCAGCAGCTATTCGCGGCATTTTAATCCTGTAAGCGTAGCTCTAGCGTGAGATAAATGGCAAACCCTGGTATATGTATGTCTGATATTCTCACTGAATGTATTATAAGAGTTATAGAGGACCTAACCTGTGACCTCCCCTGTCTGTGAGTATGTCTGCTCTCAACTCGCGGTGTGCTGTGTGATGCATATGCTTAGTGCAAATGCGTGTCGTTCACAATGCCTTTTGGCAATGATGGTGACCCAAACGCACATTGTTGTCTCTATTTGCCATCCAAATCCATGCATTTGCATGATTGGGGAATGGGAATGCAGGAGCGAGATAGAGAAGTGGCAAGTGTGTGGCGGGGCCCCTCTGCCTCTCCCTCCTTATCATCTTGCCTGCCTGGTGTCTGGTGAGTGGTGATGCAATGCAAAAGGAAAGCGAAGCGAAACGCAAAGGCATTAAGGCAGGCTGGTGGGCAAAGGCAACTGGAGGTAGGACTCCTGCCGTGGTCGCGATTTGCTGTCCCTTTTTGTGTGTTTTGTTGATGCACGAAACCGCGGAAGTGGAGGTGCTGCTGTGCTATTTTGTCATAGAGAAAGGAAGGCGGTAGGGTGCCGGTGGCAACCAACCAACTCCCTGCTCGTTAGGTCGTTTTCGGCTGGCTGATTCTCGCTACTGCTGATTCGTTGTATGAGAAAAACACTGTTAAATCGCTGGTTGAAAGCGCTGATAAGTTTAAACGAACAGGGCGCAACTAACCAGGCGCGTGTGTGGCTGACGCCGATCCTCCCCGCCTCCTTCAAGGCTTCAACCCTGCCTGGCAGCCTGTCTCTCTCCCGCGACTTCCCCGTGGAAAAACAACAGCGTGCGGTACGGGCGTCTCCGTGGAAAACCCCATCCATGATGCATCCATCTTCGTTTCCTCGCAGCCCGCACAGTTGGCGCCACTGGTATGCGCAATGTGCCGTGTCGTGTTTGACCCGTCCGCCCCTGGGTTGCACACTTCCGGTGGCGCTCGTGCTGCCAGTGCCAGCCAGCCGTCCCTCTCGTCCGGTCAACGTGGCACGCTCGGTGCCCTCATCCTGCGCTGCGAAACGAAGTGCGCCTTGGACCGGCAGGAGGATGGTTCATCGGACGGAACACCTGGTGGGTGCCGTGTAGCGTGGCTAGAAAACGGAAAGGGACCTGGCTTTCGCGATGTGCGCGAGGGTCTCTTTCAGCTAGCGCGCCGGAGGCCGAAACGTGGCGGCCAGGTTCGCTGCATGCTGATCCGATGCGATGCGCCTCCGTCTCCATTGGGTCCGGACCCCGGAGGATATGCTCGGGGCTTGGGTGGTCGCCGGTCGGCCTGGTTGGTCGGGGCGACGACAGCAGGTCAGCCAGCAGCCGTGGAACGTGCCAACTGCCAATCCTAGTAAGGGCGTCACTCACTGTTGCGGCCTCGTGGCTGTCGTAGTAGCAACAGTGGATGTGGATCCATGGTCTGGCGAGCAGACGGTACAGTGCGCCGCACCCAGGACAAATTCTTTGACCACAACTGGGGTGCTGGGCCTCTCTCAAAACGATGATCTTATCTTCTTTCATTATAGTCCTATACTACGTATTAATGTGCACGTATACGCTACTCTATGCTACGTACGAGTAATTGTTGATCCTCGTCACCATAACAGTTTTGACTGATCCGGACGAGGCGGGTGACGACGACGGCGATGATCCGGTGCGATTCTGGTACGGCTCGCGCTGTCGAGGGGAAGCACCATCATGGCCTTGCACACAGCATACACTGCGGCTCTCTGCCGTCTGCTGCCTGTGAGTCTGTGACTATGCCTGCGTGATGACACTGAATCGAGGGGCAACAGTACAGTAGTCGAGCAGACGATGATGGCACTGACACGTGGACCCACTAAGATGCTGGGCCTCCGCCACGCGGCCGGGACCCCACTCCATCCGAGGCAATGCATCTACTCCGTCCTGTAGTAGCACTGTATTAGGTGTAGCACGAGTTATTGCTCTGTGGGATGGTGGTCTGCTGCTGCACTCTCACTGAGTCACTGTAGCGCCGTCCTCATGCACGCAGGCGCTGTGGACCGTGGCGAGGACGAGGACGGCGAGCACGGACGGCAGCACTGCAGCAGCCTTCACTGACTGGCTTGGGCGGTTGGACGGATGAGAGCCCAGCAGCTAGCAGCCCACGGCCCACCACGGAGAGAGAGTGAGGCATGTGGGGTCCGCAGCCACCGCGTTCGGACTGGGCCCGACCGACGCTGGCGCGAAAACGGCATCTAGGCAGGCTCCGCGCCAGTCCAAGCGCGTCCCGACAAGGCCGTCTGCTGCCCCTCCGCACCGGCTGTTGGGGGCCCATCCTCAGGCCTAAGTCCTGTGACTGCCACACGCCCACACCCCGTGGTCCGTTGGCTACTCGTCTCCCACCTCCCTCGTTTTCCTCATGCCGACGACGACGACGAAGACCACCACCACGGTGGCACCACCAGGCGTGTCAGCGTGTGCCGTGTTGGAGCAGGCAGCAGAAATGGTGCGCCTCGATGGACTGGAGTGGAGTCGCCGATCGAGTCCTCTCATTGCTGACCCTGCCAAGTGTGAAGTGCGAAGGAGTCCGCCGGGCCGTGTGGACCGACGCTTTCGTTGATTGTCCCCTAGTGCTAGTAGCTGCTCCGATCCATCTCCGGCTGGCCGTGGCCGGCCGGCCGCCGCGTGGGGAGACTGTGGACGGACGGACGCAAACGCAGAACGTCCAGGGGAGAGGGAGACGAAACACGCGTCGGCACCGCATCTTTGAGCAGACCGGGAAGGAGAAGAAACAAAACAGCACGACGCCGACCCTCCCCTCCGTCCGGGGTCGATCGGATCGGAATTCGGACGACGTGTTACATGCATGCATTCGGCGTCGTTGTCGTCGTGGACGGGTGGACCACTTGTCTCTGGTCTCATCCTAGGACGCGCCATTGATCGATCCTTCGTCACGCGCCTAGCTGCGACGACTTCGTGGCGTCGCAGGTTTCAGAAAATTCCACTCTCCAGTGCAAGAGTGACCGGCAGACTGCTTGCGTATTCACTCGGAATTGTCAGCTATGCAATGCAACTTCGGATTCCAAATGCAGATGCTACGACTGCATACTGACTTGCACCACACAACTCATTCGTTGCGCTCTCCTGTTATGTGTATCGCTTTCATTTGACGCAGAAAACAGCCAGAATTGCAACTCTGCAAATGCTTCTCATCATCAGACTTGCAAATGACAAAGCTCAATTCTTTCTCTTAGTTCGTATATAGTGCAATGTTTGAATTTGACTTTGAATAAAACTAGAACCTCAAGTTTTTTTAGACAGGTGTGTTTGAACCAATAATACTTGCTCACCCTGATTCATTCCCCGAGACTGAACAAACAAGACGCGTGTGATTATTTCTCGGGTTCAAGTTTTGTCTTTGTGTGATTATTTCTCTTAATTCTTAATGAAAAAACTAAGAACAAAGAATAAGGACAAGCAACACACTAGAGCCTCAACCAGGAGCGATAGAAAACACCCGAAATAGCTATCATTTGCCACCGTTGTAAGACCATTGGCATACTAACTAGGACTTGGTGCCTTTGAAGTTTGAAAACAAATGCATTTCAGAGCTTCCATAAGTCTCGGTGAACAAATGATGACACAATTTTCTCTGAGTATTACTCCCTCTGTTCCAAACGAATAGTTCTACAATAATCATAAGTCAAACTATTGTAAGTTTGACCAACTTTATAGTAAAGGATATCTATAACAATAAATAAATATATTACAAAAACATATTTCAAGATGTATCTAGTGACACTAATTTCGTGTCATAAATATTTTTTTCTATAAACTTAAGTTTAAGATAGTTTAATTTAATAAAACTCTATAAGCTGATTTAATTTGGAACAAATGAAGTATGATGAGGGAGTTAAGACCTTTTTACGTCTCTACAGAAACTCATAAATCTGTTTGTTCACCACAAACATATTAATCGTACAGAAGGATATCTCCAGCAAATAACAGCTGGAGGCATTAACTACCTCGCCCGTATACAAGTTTAATACGAGTTCCCTAAAACTACAACAAACAATAATACAAGTTACACAGGATTGGCATACAAATCTTGATAGCAATGCTCCTGTCCTACTCCCAGGGGTTATTCTCTGTAAGCATGGTTTCAATCTGGTAACCGTATACTGGATTCAACATGCAAGCAGACTGCTAGCTAGACTACAAAATTTTGCCCACCTGTTAAGGTAAACTAATTGCACGCTATCCTTTTTTGCTTGAAACGCTGAAGGATGCCTTATTGATGACTCACTTGTTTGCTATCATACAATCTGTATTGTGTATCCTTATGCCGCTCAAGATATAACCGCCAAACGCATTCATTTGCATGTGCGGATGGGTGCGCGATGGAAGGACCTGTATTACACATAAGGAAGACCAAAGTTCTTTTAGTTCCTACACCAATACTTCTTTGAAGGGGGGTCAAGGAACATGAAATTAAAACCAATAGCACATCTTTCCAATCTGTTGTTACTGTTGAAACATGGACCATCATGTGGGAAATTACAAAAGATGACCTAGCAATTGTGCATTTTTCCTATCTGTCGTAGCTGTTTAAACATGGACCATTATTTGGCAAATTAGCCTATTGCATTTTAATAAGCAAATTCAATACACAATGCATTACAATTATCGGATGAGTGCATAATTGTCTTCAAAAGCACATATTTAAGAATGTGGATACGAGAACCTTAAAACTCATAAGGACAGCTATTTCTGCTTTAAATTCCTCAATGTTCAGGTGCTGACCTGGTATTCACGTAGCCAGGGTTCAGAAAGCTGCAATCCAATAGCCATCTTTGATACTTGTAAGCTGTGCATGCACTTTGCAAGAGGCTGCATGAAGATATAGACAAGAAATAAGGAAATAACTATGACAATCATATTTTATAGAAGCATTGCATTTTTGGATAGGAAGAAACAAAAATGACTTTTCTCCACAACACATGTTAATAATCTCAGGCATTAAAAGGATGTTCTATGTTGCTTTCCAGACACTTCAATCAAGATTCTAGACAGTACAATTCTAGCAGAAATGCAATAAACCAATTGAAATTTAGTTCACAAGCGGCGTGCTTCTGTATCAATATCAAGAAATATTTACTTACATCAAGATACTGATGATATATAGCAAATGGAGCTGAATAAGACAAAAGTGGAAGCAGATCAGCGACAAGACGCTCTACTTCGTGGCCAGGGGCAGCAACAATCAAACTGCATTAGGAAGACACCATCATGATAATTAGAATTTGAACATACTAGAAGAACAACTTTCTTCTATAACTTGTATTACCTACTAAAGCCATGTTCCTTCCAATATTTCATCTTCTCTGGTGATGGTGCTTTTCCAGCTCTAGAAGATTTTGAAGCATTTAAATTACCATCACTGCCTTTGCCATCTACAGATTCACATAGCATCCAGAGATTAAAACTTTAACTTCACTAGAGCATTGCATTTTTGGATTCATCAACTTTTTACCTAATTGAGAGTTTTCATCTTGAACAGGATGCTCATCCAAAGAGGGCTCTGAGACCTCCATATCAGTTGGCTGATCTGCTGATAACTGCACCTTCTCATCTGACACTGCTGTGTCAACTTGCTGTGCCAAAGACGCCTGGGCATCCTCATCTGGTACAACAGCAGGCTCTACTATCTCCCCTTCAGTGCCACCATTGAGAAGAGAAGGGGTATTCCCAGAAGTATGCATTGAACATAGGTCACTAAGTGGCGCCTGAACAATCCTGAATCAAAAGTTTATCACAGCATTTTCAGACACAGTATGACTTCAACTAAATCATGGATGCTGCCCACTTCTATAACTTGAACTGCTTCATTCATATATCTCAAGCTTGAAATAATAAGAATAAAGTACATGACAATATGGACCAATAGTTCAAAAGAAGAAAATGGTTATATTAAATTGGATGGTAAACAATTAGCAGATCCAGTTTGAACAGTTGTATTTGTGAATTTGTACAATCCAAAAAGGTCACAACTGCAGAATAATTCATCCTTGAAATCTGCTGATACAATAAGGGTGAAAAATCCAATTACAATTTTATTGTTCATGTGCTCAAACTCATACTTCGTTTCTGGATTGCAAATGTGCTACTAACTTGATTACAAGATCACTTTTCCAAAAACATTGTTATTCCCGACATCATCTAATTAAAAGCAACCTAGTGCCAAAAGAAAATTACCTGCTGACCATATCACTGCTCAAATTGTACATTCTTATAATGTCGATGGAGCAGGGTGCTGAACCAAGATATGTGCTGCAAACATAACCTGTACCTGTTAATATAATGAACAACAGAAAATATTCATAATCACATTAGGATTACATAACCAATGCATTATAATGTTTATGCCCAAGAGAACACCAAAAGGCAGTTCTAATCTAATATATATTAAAAAAATTGAAGAATACTGGACGCTGGCACTTAGGCACAATGGCAGTGGCCAGGCCCTTATAACTTGCATATTCAATGAATATCGCTTGCACTTTGTAGCAGTAGTGCAACTTGCACATTTTAGAGTTCACATGCATAGAATTTTTTATTTATTGGCTTACTTATTCCTCATACCGACAGCATAGATCAAACTGTCATAAAGCAAATTCCACCAAAAATCCTGGTGGCTTCTAGCCGATCATAACTATGTAAGCAATAGTGCGTTTCAGGAAAAAGGTATTAAGTGGAACGTTTAGCATCTGCATGTAGCCAATAGAGCTTAATTGTTTTTAGTTCAATAACATCCATTAAGTTTAATCTTATTGAACAAGTAGAAAAGTAATAGAGAAACATATTTTACCTCCTAAGCGTTCAGCAACAGCTCCAGCCACTAAACCTCCAACCATGTCAACAACAAGCACATCTGAATATGCACCAATGTTTGCCATAGACAACAGGAGAGATAGTGTGTCAACTCGCATAAACCTAATAACCACAGAAAGAACAGCATAAAGTGATTGAGAGTAGTACACGATAAGCAAGAAAGAAGAAATTATATGTGAGGACTGAACCAAAACAACAGATGCCACTTGTAAACGAACTAATGAAGAAAACAATTACCCTATACGAGCTGGAGTTTTCTTGAAGTATGTCTCACAAATGCTGCAAATGAAAAGATTCAGCAATCAAATTTCAAGAGGCTTGTGCTATGCCAAATTATGAGTTATAGTAGAATATTACAAAATAAATCAGAAAAATAAGATAAATCAAGCCAAATCAAACCTAATAATAGGTAACACTTGGTAGTGCAAGGCTTCATAACGAAAATATGGAAAAGACCCTTCACTCTTGTTAACAAGCTAATTGGCATTGTAACTATTATCTGCCACAAAATACATTGTTCTCCAAAGAACACAATATCCTTCATTTCAGTCAAGTGGAGACACAATAAAATATTGAAACAACAATATTGGACATGCTGACTTCACATGTCATAATGTCAAAGGCTAGAATAGTTTTATTTGCATTCTTCAATTCCCACTCTGGTGTCTACACACACTCTCTATTCAACATGTTGCATGGCCTTCTAAAATATAATCAAATGCATCAATAGTAATATAAAAATCAACATGTTCCTTTTATGTCTTGTAGAGAAATAATTGAGAAAATAACTAGAAAGCATAAAGATTAATATCCGGTTGCATACATGAACTCATGTCAAAAATACAGCAATGTAAACCAAGGGTACACATCTCAAAAATAACTTGACATATTTGCAGACTGTAAAAGTACTACTAGAAACAAGAAAGGTACCTTCGAGCAGAAGGGCGTCGCAAAAGAACTTTAGGCGCATATTTCTTTTGTTTCTTTAACTTGTACTTCTCCTATAACCAAAATGATATAATTAAATCAATCACCTACACTTTTGAAACTTCAGGAGACCAAAGAAAATAAAGTTAATAAATTGTTGTACTAACCTGTGAGAAGACAGTTTTGTTTCCAAATGTTGAGCTATTTGCTATTAAAGCTTCTACAATCTCATCACCAGTTGCACCATCCCTGTTTTAGAAAATCAAATCGCATACAAATTTGGACATAAATCACAGGGAAAAGAGAACAAAGCATAGATTATATTAAAAAAACCAAATATGATCAGAATCTGACCTCTTCATTGCCTCTATGTCATCGCTGGATAAATTTTGAGCCGTATTATTATCAACCAGAGACCTATTGTCTCTGGTTTCATCCTGTGCTTGGCCATCAGCACCATCTCGTGTGGTTTGATCTAGATAGAGAGGCATTAGTTAACCTTGACAGTAAGAATCATTGCAGCATGACACTTATCTTTGTTAAAAAGAAGACAGAATGATTTGTTTGTAGGAAACAGGGGCGAAACTAAGTGTATTTATGGGGGTCAGCCGACCCCTATAAATTTTGGCAAAAATATATAGATTCACTGTTTGCTAGTTCATCTTGTGCGATAATCAATGGAGCTGACCCTAGTGATTTTCTTGTCTGGCTTAGGAAACTAGTTCCAAAAATTAGGCTTTCATTAATTAGGCACATTGCACGTATGGCGCAATGGAACAGAAACTGTACAGGACTTGGATACAGATGAGACCCAATAGCTGACTAACTATGAATAATAACCTGCTTATGCTATGTTTTTATTAATTAATTGAATTGAAAATTGCACACTGAATGAAAATACAAAATATCTTAAGCTTTACATTAACAGATTATAACTTATTGACCTGAAAGGTTTAAACTAGAGCTGGCAATTCAGCTCGATAGGGGCTTGGAATCAGAATCCACCCTTACCACGAGATGCGGCGTCACCGGCGGCGCAGGGGACGAGTCCGTCGGCGCCGAGGCGGAAGAGGGAGCCAAAGGGGCGCCCCACGAGCGGCTGCAGCGAGCAGGTCTTGTTCCCAATCTTCACCGTCCTGCGCGCACACAAAGGGTTGGTTCGAGGGGGCAGGGGAGTAGCGAAGTCAGGGAGGTGGGGCAGGGAGGGACTGACGCTCCGGGGGTGAGGCGGAAGAAGGCTAGGCGGTCGCCGTCGTTGATGTCCAGGAGGACGCTGCAGCCCTCCCACGCCTCCCGGCGAATCGGCGGCGGCGGCGATGGCGGCGGGTCCATTGGTGTGCGCGAGGAGCGGGAGTTGGAGTTGGGGAGAAAGCGAAGCGGCCACAAGCGAGGGTTTAAGGAGCGAGCGGGTCGGGTCGGGTCGAGTCGGGTCGGATCCCACAGACACCGCCCAAGAGTTGGTAGCGGGCGGGTGGGCACCCTATGCAAGGAGAAACGGTCCGATAAGCAGTGGTTTGGCGTGGCCGGCGTGGCGGTGGCGAGCACGAGCACATGCGCGGTGAGGAACGGCAAGCAGGCGAGAGTGGCTGCCGGGATCTGCACGCCGTTAACGAACGCCGGCAAGCAGGTCGATGTTCTTTAACGATCTCATCAAGCTACATTGCCGTCCATGACGAGAAAATTCTTGATTTTCGATAAACAACTAATTTCTGAAAACCAGAAGTTGTCGGAGCACTCTTCATTACCGTCGATGAGAATTAACGAATTTTCTGAAAGCAGGAGTTTTCGGACCACTACTGAGGAGCACTATAAATAAATTTGTCGAATCGCAGAGATAGATGTATGATTTACCACCCTTTACTGCCATTTCATTTTTATGTGATTATTCTTTGCTAATTGACATTTATCTTATGCCTTATCCTTTTCTACTACAGTGCCTTTGGTTTTCGATGTTTTAAGTCACAACATATTCAAGACAAGGCTAAGCATGAGCAAGTAAAGAGTTGTTTTTTGTAACAACGACATTGTATTTTGATATGACAAGATCGTGCAATGTAATTAAATCTGAGAGGAGTCAATATTTACAGTCACTGACGTCTAATATATTCTACTGATTTCTTTTACGAAACTTATGTGTTAGAGTTTGCTATGGTTCCTGCTAGTAGCGGTATTTGTAGCAGCATCCTATCTAAAACGCTACAACACCACTGCAGTGACATTATACCCCACTGTTTACACACTGCGACAACACACAAGTTTCGTGCTATGAAGATAAAAAAATAAGAATATGGTACATGCTAGTGATGAACCTCCAAGACCAGTGCATCACGTTGATTAATTTTAACAGACCCTGCATAAGAGGGTGTCTAAATTCACTTAATTAGTGCAACAAGTAGAATATCCTCCAAGTTGAGATCACACACCCATCCGATTCTGATCTGTCCAGCGATGTCAAAGACGGCTGTCCTGTGAATATTGAAGGCCATTCCTGCTAACATCTTTTTCATGAAACTTACTTCGTTAATCCATCTACTGAACTATGTACTGCAATACTAGACTAAAAGTTTCAAATGAAAATGTAATGTGAAGTAGCTGCTAGTATTTTTGAAAAATTGGGAGCTATGATATTATAGATTGATACTAGAATCCTACTTGGTATTATACATAGACATGTGAGGGTCCCTTGTGCAAGGTATATAAGATTGAGACATGTGAGGGTCCCTTGTGCAAGGTATATGTGAAAACTAAAGCAGCATCTAGTTGGGAAATACATGCTTGATGCCTTGAAGAGCTTGCAATGAAGATCTAGAATTTATAACAGCTGAGCAGCATATCACCCTTTTGGCAAACTATGATGTCAGTTCAGTTCGTGAATATAGTTCCTTTGTGGACACTGGAGGTATGTGTGTACTTTTTTTTCCTGTTTCTTGTGATCCATGATTGTGCCATCTTGGTGACAGATGGCTGATGTTGTGAAGTGTTTGAACCTGAACTTTTTACCATGATAGCAATGCTAACGGGCCAGGTTTTATCCCTGGAACTCTCAAGGAAGCTATTTTGAAACTAATACACATTACTACAGCACTACTTTCATGGAATTGAAAGTTACAAGACTAATAAGTAAAATTAAATGATTTTTTTCATAAATCTAGTGAGGTTGCTGTTCTTTAGAATTCAAAATAAAATGTCTAAAGCAATCTTGTAGAATAGCACATGGCTCTAAAACAATATCTAGATGCATTTTGCATAGTAAAAGCATTGTACCTAGAAAATAAACTAAGAATGAGCATATGTTGTTTAAATATCCCAGGTTCAAAGTGATAGATATTCAACACACTACAGTCATGAGAAATAGTCATTCAGATAAATACCAAACGCTAAATATCCCAGGTTCAAAGTGATAGATATTCAACACATTACAGTCATGAGAAATAGTCATTCAGACAAATACCAAATGCGAACGGCAAGACCAAGACCAATTCTAACATCTAGTACATTCAAAGGGGTCTGCTATAGACAAATCATGGACATGATTGACATGTACATGACGGGTACATGTTTTTTTGGTAAAATGTAACCGTGCACCTCTTGAAGCCCTTTTCTCCATCTGAAGCATCTCATGTTGTTTTGTAAAAAAAGCCTCATTGTAATCTTTGAGTCCAACATCAAGTCTCAGTGACTCCAGCTCTCTCGCATTCAGTACAAAGAATGACGCAAAATTGACTTGGGATGTGGTGCCTCTATACTGCTTCAATGTTATTGTCTTGAGACGGATATCAAAGGAATTAGCGAAATCCCTGTGTCCATGATGCCATCGATTCCTTCTCCCTGAAATAGACGACTGAAGAACAAAACAGATAAAAAAAGTGGGAAAAGTCAAATCACATGTGCACATTGGTACAAGGATTAACAGCAAGTGAATGGAAAGACTTTATGAACATTGTGATCCACAAGCCGCAAGTGAAGAACCATTACCTTTATGTACA
The DNA here is from genome assembly GCA_018135685.1 of Themeda triandra. NCBI lineage: Eukaryota > Viridiplantae > Streptophyta > Magnoliopsida > Poales > Poaceae > Themeda > Themeda triandra. The sequence goes on from JAENPR010000018.1 coordinate 380,448, forward strand.
ACTTCTCCAGACATGGAAAGCATTTCATCAACTCAATGACCCTATCGAGATCAATATATTCTGATGCGACAGCTAGAGTCTTGACGGTGCTCAATGCCGTTGTCAAGCTCACAACATTTAGTCCCTGAATAAAGCATCAAAAAGAACATCAAGCCATGTGCAAATGCAGATGATATGAAAATCTCTGCAACTGAAAACAAGTCTCACAGTCTATTCATGGGAAGAAAAAAGAATGTCATATCTACCTGAATAGCTGTGGTGCCAAACACGAGCCTCTGATTTCCAAGCGAACCTTCTTTAAGACAGCCTAAGGTCTCCAGTTTAGGCGCGGAGATTACAATTAAATTGATTGGCATGAATGTATATGGTGAAGCATCAAGATAGAGAAATCTTTCAAGACAAGGGGCATCAACAATTATGACTTCTTGTAATAATTGGGGATTACCCCAATACCTAGAGACAACAGCACACATGCCGATGCTTCTAAGGCTATTGGAACTAATCCGGAGACAGCCTACCCCAATGTTGCCTCTAAACAGCAAGCACTCAAGGACAGGGCAACTGGAAATCATGGTATGCAGTGAATCCTCGGAGATGCTGACACATTCAAGGCCGAGCTGCTTGAGCAGGGGAAAGTGAATCCCTTCGACTAAGCTATCCGGGAGCTCGCATTTGCCCAAGGTAGCAACTTGGAGGGTAGCCGAGAACCGAAAAGTAGAGACAGGTGGCGTTGGCAACAGATGCGGTTGAATATACCAGTTCAGATACCGTATGGTGCCATATGTTTCGCAGAACTCAAGCTCCTGGAGGTTGTCAAGCTTGGGGGAGCTGAGCCAGGCATCCACGGTGGCGGGACGGTTGTGGAGATAGGACGACGGGATGCAGAAGCGGCGGACGGGGCCCGCGTGGGCTGAGAGGACGTGGCTGACCGCGCCGGCGAGGGCCTCTAAGGAGGCGGTAAGCGTCTCCTCTTCGTCGTCGCTGTCGAAGTCCTCGCTGCTGTCCCCGAGGAAGGGATTGTAGAGGTCTGCACCGTCAAGTACGAGAGGGGAGTCGAGCCAGACGTGGCGCCACCGGGAAGCGAGGATCTGGGTGCGGCCGGCTTCCTTGGTGGAGAGAAGCGAGAGTATCTCACCAAGCACGGCGTCGGGGAGGCCACTGATGCGGTCGCCGCCGTCGTCATCGCCGCCGCCGCCACCACCACCAGCATCAGGCGGCGGTTCCGTGGCTTCCGTTGTCCACGGCGGGGGCTCACTGGCTGCTAGCTCCTTGGATCTCCTTCTCTTGGCATGGGAACGCAGCTCCATCTCCGCGGCCGGCGCTCGGCGCCTTGTGGTGGAGGCGGCGCCGCAGCACGGTGAGGATCCGTGGCCGTGGAGTCCGTGTCGGCGGGGAGGAGTGAGACTGAGAGAGTGAGAGGGTGTTAGGGTTCGACACTTCGGGAGTTCGGGTGCGTGTTAATGTGAAAACAAGACGCGTGGGGCTTCGTTTGGTCCAAGCCCAACAAGTGAACTGGGCCCTCCTCGTGTTGCGTTGCGTGGATTGCAACTCAACCGTCAGTCTATTTTTTTTTTTAATCTTAGTGTAGTACTGGCATAGTGCCATGCCATTTGGATCCTGGAATGTTGCTAAAAAAACTGTATCCTTGGAATTGAATTTATCCAGTTAATAATGTTTTCATAACCTTAGTCAAAACTTCGAAATTTCGATTCGAGGCAGCTGAAATTATACCACAGGCTTGCCATGTTGTTCACAGTCGGTGTTCCCTGGTGTCTGCAACCAGTTTTCGAAACAAGAAACAGAGTCTTGCAGTCACTCGCTGGTGGATGCAGATAACATGCCTAGAGGCGAGGCAACCACCTACGCCGAGTAGGTTCTCCGCTTCGACCTGCGCCAGGACATCGTCTTCAAAGAACGCCTAATGAAGGGCTTCCACGAGTGCCTTTGCCTCGCTGCCATGGACTATCAGCGACATGTTAACCTGCTCAGGATGTAAGGCACGGTAAATGTCGGAGCCGAAAACATGCATACGGCAACACATGCAGTCTGCTTTTCTTTGATGATACATTTTGTGACTGAGAATCATGAATGCAGCAGAAACCATAGTTACTCATTTGGTATGCTATGATGACTCTGACGACCGAGGTTGAGTACCTTGGACGTTCCTTGCGAGATCATCTGAACATTGACCCGGCTTTTCCTCAGCACATATCCAGTCTGAAGATTTATTAAATGGTTATCCAATGAAAAAAACATTGGAGGGGCAAATCCGAAGAAGAAATATCGAATGTACAAAGGGTTATACCTTTTCTAGTATAAGAGACATTTGCTGCACATTTCCGATAAGAGAAATTATTGCCCTCTGCTGAAGTAGATGAACGATCGCTATTTTCTCAAGCTCTTCAACTACGTTGTCAAGTTCCTGAAAGATTGTTAACAATGGTGAAGTGCAGAGAATTACAATAAAAAAATTCTCATGAAATGTTCAGGCATGGACTATCAAGAAGTCACTTGAAATAAATTCGCCTGTGCTTCTAGTTGCTAGCTCTTCAACTAAATTGTCAAGTTCGCCTGTGCTAAAGTAAGCAATTAAAGTCCACACTCAGTAAGGAACTAGTAAACTTAGATCTGATCTAAAATGGTGTGCTACAAAGACACAGCAAAAGAACAAGAGTGCTCCAGGAGGCGAAACTAAATTATTTGCATGTTGGTCACATCTATACAAAGCAAAAACAAAGGAACTCATTGTCCTTGCCTTCTGAAAATCCATTAGTACCGTACCAAAATTTGAGCAGAAAATTAATGGCAGCTTCGATTCAAAAGTGCCAAGACATGTTACCTGAGCTGTAAACAAACAGCATTGCTATTTAACATATTTCAAAGGGGGAGAGGGCATAGGGATAAAGCTGACCTTAAAGAGTAGACTCATCATTGTTATATGCACCAACAATACCTGCGTATAGATAACGACAAGAGGTAGAATCCAGTAACAAGTATAGGTAGGAAATCATCATGGAAGGAGACAAGGTTTGCATTTTGCTTAATATGGGCAGGCATCATGGAGTTTTAACTATCATCAGTTCTTTTAGAAAGCAGCGTACATATTTTTTCATTGCAGGAAAAATTAGTTGTCCAAGATATGATTGTCGAGGTGGGAACAGCTTCACCTGAGGTGGACAATGAACAAGAGGTTGCAATTAAAACCTCTACTCAAATGAACATGTCAATGCAATAAAAAGAGGGAAGATGTCACCTTTTATTCAGGATTTTGAACTGCAGCATGAGAAACCGTCCACCATCAGAGGTCAAAACTTGGATCTTCTTTAGCCCTCAAGTAGCAAAAAGAAGCGACCTGCCCAGTAAACATATAAGGCATAAAATTATCGCATCAGAAAATTGGAGCTATCGAAGACGAGAAGCATTCCAGTAAGAAGTATAGGAGAGGGCTTAGGGATCTGTCCAGTGATGTCAAAAACGGCTGTCCTGTGAACATTGAAGGCCATTCCTGCTAACATCTTTTTCATGAAACTTGCTTCATTAATCCATCTACTGAACCATGTGAAAGCTCCGGTTTGGTTTTGGTAATTAATGACACTCAACGTTGCTAATGCTTTGCTCTAAGTGTGGTTAGACACATAGCAACGTGACGGTAGATGATGGAGCATGGCGATCACGGTGATGAACATGATGGACATGAAGTGATCGAGCTCCGACGGAGGCCCATGGAGATCAAGGCGAAGGTATACTTGATAGGGCTTTCCGGTTTAGTGGTCGAGACACTTAGCGAGTGTGACCACATGTAGGATCGATAACCGACTATCAAGAGGGGGTTTCCTCGGTTCATTCGCGGTCCTAAGTGCCTCTAGTTGTGACTTTGCATGATGCATGAGAGGCTAACTAGAGAGCTAACTCTTGCGCGACATTTCATGGATGAAATTCTAACTCCAAGGCTTGAGATTGGATCAACACATGGTGGAGTTAGTGCACAAGGCAAGGGATTTCGTTTGGATCAATTTGGAGCAAGTTTCGCACATAAAATGACGAAGGACGCGGCGCCGGACACGGCCGCACGGCGCGGACGCCGGAGGACTGAGTCCGGCGTAGCAGGGTTTGGTCGCGCGCTCTGCCCAGTCACCATGAACTGCGCCGGACGCTCTTGCTGCCTCTCGCCGGACGCTGCGTTGATTGGCAGACGCACTCCAGTAGCTTTGTTTTCGCGCGCACTCGGCGGACGCATGAAGGCGAGCGGCGCCGGACGCTGAGGCCGCGAGTCCGGCGATCGGAGGACTCGGCCGAGGAGCTGCAAGTGACCGGCAGCGGACGCATCTCCCTCTCGCGCTCAGGACGCTGGCTGGATGGACTATAGCGTCCGGCGGCGTTGAGGGTTGGCCGTGGCTGTCTCGCGCGGCAGGACGAGACAATGGCGCCGGACGCTCTGCACGCCGAGCACCGGACGCCGCATGGAGCAGGAGTCGCACTCCAGTAACCTTGCTGGAGCGAGCGAGCAGCGGACGCCAGGGAAGGCTCTCGCCGGACGCATGATGATTGGCGCGCCGGACGCTCCAGGAGACGCTGAGGTGGCAGACTTCTTTGAATCGCCAACGGTCGGCTTGCTGCAAGATCAAGGGCGCCGGACGCGTCCGGCGCAATGTAATTGGCTCCCTGAGATTCCAACGGCCATATTTTGGAGAGGGCTCTATAAATATGAGGATGGCCGGTTGGGAGAGGCTCTCTTGCCCATTCTAACACTCTTGAGCATAATTTGAGCTAGAGACACTCCTCCCCACTCATCTCTTTGGTTCCCTTGCCATTCTTGAGAGAGATTTGAGTGAGAACAAGTGATTTGCATTGAGAGTTGCATCTAGAGGCACTTGTTCATCGAGTGAGCTGCGGATTCTTGCTACTCTTCGGTTATTCCCGTCACCGTAGACGGTTTGGAGCAGCGGGTAGTGGTTGAGCTCGAGTTGGAGATTGTTCGAGGCCACACCGGGTTCTTGTGAGGGGTTCTTGATCCTTCCCCGCTGTAAGGTCCTAGATGGCTAGAGGGGGGGTGAATAGCCTATAAAAAATTCTACAAACTCACTAAGCAAACTTCGTTAGATACACAAATGGCGGAAAGCAAGTTTTGCTTAGCCTACTAGATGTTGCAAGCCTCCTATCCAAACAATTCTAGTAGGTGATCACTAGCACACACAATAGCTACCACTAGTGATCAAGAGTTCTACCCACGGGATTTAGTCTACACAAGGAGTGGTTCCCGACCGACCACACAAGCAATTCTACCCACGGGATTTAATCTACACAAGAAGTGGTTCCCGACCGACCACACAAGCAATTCTACTTTACAAGAATGTAATCAATGTAATGCAAGAGAGGGTAGGAGCTTGTTATACCGACGCGTAGAGTCGAGGTTGCCAATCACCAAGAAATGAACAATCAATCAATCGGCAACACACAATCGGAGACCAATCACTAGGGAACAAAGATGAACACAATTGTTTTTGTTCACCCGGTGTTCACTTGGGCACCGCCAAGCTAGTCACCGGTTGTGTCGACCAACACCTAGATGGTTCTTCGGTGTGACCCTCAAGTCACTAGCCCTCAAGGCTCGCCCCGCAAGGCACCGCAAGACACCACTCTCAAGCGAGGTACTCAACGACACGCGCAATCCACTAGGATGCTCTTCGTGATCCCCACGAGGTGAGCTCAAACCTCTCACAATCAACCGGAGGTGGCCAAGAACAATCACCTTCACTTGCCAACGCCTCCAACAATCTCCAAGCCGGCTAGGAGCGGTACTCTCCAAGAGTAACAAGAAATCCACCGGCTAAACCACCCACAAGTGCCATTAGAATGCTCTCAAGCAATGCAATGCACTAGGTGATCTCTCAATCTCACTTTGGATGAGCAACAAGCAAGAGAGATGAGAGGGAGAGTGTTTCTTCAGCTCAAAGGATGAATGAATGAGTTGGGAGAGCCAAGAGAGAGAGCCAAGCCCGGCCTCCCATCTATTTATAGACCCAACACTTCAAACTAGCCGTTACCCCCTCGGGGCGCAATTTCAACTGCGCGCCGGACGCGTCCCCTTGACCGCCGGACGCGTCGGCACCTCGGCCCGCAGCGCCCTAGACGACCGTTGGTGCCGCGGCCAACCGCGTGCCGCCACGTCGGCGTCCGCGGCGTCCGGCGGGCCGCCGATGCGCGTCCGCGCCGCGTCCGGTCGTCCGCCGTGCCAAAAAACTTTCGGTCGCGTCCGGCCCACGCGGACGCGCGCCGACCAGCGTCCCCGCCCTCGGACGGCCCGAGGCCTCGCGCCGAAGCATGACGCGCCGGACTACGCACGATGAACGCGCGCCGCGTCCGCCGCTCGCGTCCCGCCAGCGTCTGCGCTCCCACTCCACGCATGGCCGGACGCGTCCGGCGCCAAAGCCCCGCGCGTCCGGTCGCCGCGTCCGGCGCGCAAAAACTCCGTTTTCGGCCGTCGTGACGCCAACTTCTCCAACATGCTATTCAACAAGTATACCAACTTGATCATCGAGATAGCATGATTTCAACCAAATTTTGCATCCGGCGCAATAGAAAATATCCATCCATTTTTCCCAAAAGCGCCGAATCGCATGGTCCTTCACTCCGAAGCCTCGACTAGCCCTTCACCTTCAACACCGGTCCATGGAGCCAAGCATCGTCTTGATCTTCATCTTTGATCACATGACACGTGTCATGCTTCATATTCAATATGCTCATCATGTGGACAACCTTTCTCTAAATCAACCACTTAGATAAATAAGGTTAGTCCTAGGTTTCATCAATTAGCCAAAACCAAACTAGGGACTTTCAATATCCCCCTTTTTGGTAATTGATGACAACCTCAACAAAGATGATTTTAATAATAAAGATTTTGAACTTATCATATTTGTCCAATCATTAGGCTCACAAGAGAAATTTGGACAACTATAGCAAGTTCGGTTTTGGTAGCATTAGCTCCCCCTACATATGTGCATAGAGTTTGGATTTGAAGCTTTGCACATATGCATGGATAGAAGTGTGGGGAGAGTAATTCTACCAAAGTGATGCTAAGGTGTAAGAAATGGACCTTTGAAGCGTGATACCAGTCAGAGTTGTAATTTACACCATCCTTAGCACCATGAAGTAACTAGACATCCATCAAAAACTCAAGAACCCCGTGAGATCAACATTATAAGCAACGTTCTTGAACCACTTGAAAGGTAAGGGGAGTCTAGTCACAACCTATGCATGCTAGTAGATCATTTCACCAATCAAATCCTATACTAGCATTGCACCACACAAGCAAGAAAACACCACTTTGTATAAAACTTTAAAACTAGGTGCCATGAGCAAGTCATATGAGAATGCACAAACAAATGCAACAACTTTGTTCATGAGCTTGCTCCCCCTTCTTGTGTGCATCAAAATTTTATTTACCCCTTTATCATGTTCAAACATCTTTTTCTCCCCCTTTGTCAACAATTGCCCAAAAACGGGATCAAATTGTGGAGAAAAAAGAACTTTGATGGAGTAAACAAAACTTTAGTCAAATTTGGTTCAATCTAGACCACTTGCCAAAGATATTTAATTCGGTTTGAACCAAAGACAAGCTTCTTCACACCTCATGACAAGGGTTATCTTGCCTATGTTGAATTAAACACTTGTAGCAAATATTCTAGATCCAACACTAGGATTGCAAGCCCACGAACATGTCATATGTCACCACTAGATCAAGCAAAGCATAGAAGCAACAGTGGTAAACATATATACATCAAACACATTTGATTTATCATGAATGCTCCAAATGCACCTTGTATGTCTACATGTGCTACCACAAGTATAATCCTAAGCATGAATGACATGTCAACCAATTGTACCTTGCTTTGTCAAAGGAGAGGCATGTCAAGTAGTGGTGGGGTGCATTCAACACATATTTGAGAAATCAAGAATGTTCAACTCATTCCTTAGCTTGCAAAACCTTCTTTCATCAAGTGGCTTGGTGAGTATATCGGCAAGTTGATCATCGGTGCCCACACTTTCAATGGAAATATCACCCTTTTGTTGATGATCTCTTATGAAGTGATGCCTTATGTCAATGTGCTTTGTTCTTCCATGTTGAACCGGGTTTTGTGTCATCTTGATTGCACTTTCATTATCACAAAACAATGGCACATTCTTGAAGTTGATGCCATAATCCTTCAAAGTTGACTTCATCCAAAGCAATTGTGCACAATAACTCCCCGCACTAACATATTCGGCAAGCGGTAGAGATTGCCACACTATTTTGTTTCTTTGAGGACCATGACACAAGTGACCTTCCAAGAAGTTGACATGTACCACTTGTGCTCTTTCTATTGATCTTGCAACCACCATAGTCGGAGTCCGAATATCCAATCAATTCAAACTTTGACCCCTTAGGATACCACAATCCAACATCTCTTGTTTGCTTCAAGTACCTCAATATTCTCTTTGCGGCCGTGAGATGACTCTCTCTAGGCGAGGCTTGATATCTAGCACACATGCAAACACTAAACATGACATCCGGCCTTGATGCGGTGACATAGAGTAGGCTTCCAATCAATGACCGATAATCCTTTTGATTCACCATATTGCCATCATGATCGCTATCAAGATTCCTATTTGTGCCCATTGGAGTTGAGATTGGCTTTGCATCTTGCATCCCAAACTTCTTCAACATGTCCCTTATGTATTTCCCTTGACTCACAAATGTCCCATTCTTCAATTGCTTGACTTGAAGACCAAGGAAATAACTAAGTTCACCAATCATGGACATCTCAAATTCTTTTGCCATCATTTCACCAAATTCTTCACAATATGCTTGATTGGTTGATCTAAAGATGATATCATCAACATATATTTGCACAATGAAGAGATCATTGCCAATCTTCTTGGTGAATAGAGTAGTATCAACCTTGCCCATAATGAACCCCTTGGAGTGAAGAAAAGTCTTCAATCTCTCATACCATGCTCTAGGTGCTTGCTTCAAGCCATACAAAGCTTTCTTCAACTTGTACACATGGTTGGGCTTCTTCTCATCTTCAAAACCGGGAGGTTGCTCAACATATACTAGCTCATTGATGATCCCATTAAGAAAAGCACTCTTGACATCCATTTGATATAACTTGATATTGTGGGCGCATGCATAAGCCAACAGAATCCTTACTGCCTCCAATCTTGCCACGGGAGCATATGTCTCATCATAGTCAAGACCTTCAACTTGAGTATAGCCTTATGCAACTAGTCTTGCTTTGTTTCTAATCACAACACCATCTTGATCTTGCTTGTTCTTGAATACCCATTTGGTTCCAATGACATTGTGATCCTCTGGCCTCTCAACTAACTCCCACATATCATTTCTTGTGAAGTTGTTGAGCTCTTCTTGCATTGCCATGATCCAATTGGCATCATCCAAGGCTTCCTCAACTTTCTTTGGCTCTTTGGTTGACACAAATGATGCATATTCACATATCATTGCCACTCTTGATCTTGTTTGCACACCACTTCTAATATCACCAATAACACTATCAATTGGGTGATCTCTTGCAACATGTTGTGGTTGTAGCATTTGCACTTGATTGCTTGAGTTGGTTGATCACTTGACTTGTCTTCATTGGATGAACTAGCACCATGATCTTGCACTTGAGCATTGCTAGGTTGCCTCAATGGAGAATTGAGCACTTCATCTTTATCATCTTGCACATCAACCACTTGCTTTGCTCTTATGTCACCAATGTCTATGTTCTTCATAGCTTCAACCAATTGAGTTCCACCAACATCTTCTAGATTCTCATCTTCATCTTGTGACCCATTGATTTCATCAAATTGCACATCATGGACTTCCTCTAGAGTGCCACTTGAGTTGTTCCAAACTCTATAAGCCTTGCTTGTAGTTGAATAACCGAGTAGGAACCCCTCATCACATCTCTTTTCAAACTTCCCCAATCTAGTGCCCTTTCTCAAGATGTAGCATTTGCAACCAAACACTCTAAAATAGCCAATGTTGGGCTTTCTTCCATGAAGTAGCTCATATGGGGTCTTCTCAAGCAAAGTATGACAATAGAGCCTATTGATATAGTAGCATGCCGTGTTGATTGCTTCATCCCAAAATGATTGACTAACATTGTACTCATGAAGCATTGATCTAGCCATATCAAGCAATGTTCTATTCTTCCTCTCAACTAGGCCATTTGATTGTGGAGTGTACTTGGCCGAGAATTGATGACCAATGCCATAGTGATCACACAATTCTTCCATTCTTGTATTCTTGAATTCACTCCCATTGTCACTTCTCACTTTCTTGATTCTCATGTCAAACTCATTGTGAACTCTAGTGAGAAAGGTCTTGAAGGTGTCATACACTTCACTCTTGTCACTAAGAAAGAATACCCATGTGAATCTTGTGAAGTCATCCACTATGACAAACCCATACTTGTTGCCACCAATGCTTGTGTATGTAGTTGGGCCAAACAAATCCATGTGCAACAACTCAAATGCCTTGCATGTACTCATTATACTCTTCTTTGGATGTGAGTTTCCAACTTGCTTCCCGGCTTGACATGCACTACACAGCTTGTCTTTCTCAAATTCAACATCTTTCAAACCTTCTACAAGATTGTGTTGTGTGAGCTTCTTCAATTGTTTCATGCCAACATGTCCAAGCCTTCTATGCCAAAGCCAACCCAAACTTGATTTTGATATCAAACATGTTGTCAACGAAGCTTCACTAGTGTTGAAATCAACAAGATAAAGATTCTCATATCTAAAGCCTTTGAACACCAAGTTGGACCCATCAAGAGAAACTACCTCAACATCATTTGCCCCAAATATGCACTTGTAGCCTAGATCACAAATTTGTGCCACCGAGAGAAGATTGAAATCCAAGCTTTCAACTAGCAACACATTGGAGACACTCATGTCATTTGATATTGCAATCTTGCCCAAGCCAACAACCTTGCCTTTCTTGTTATTGCCAAATGTGATTGCCTCAATGCCACTATCATTCTTCTCAATTGAATCAAACATTCTTGATGTGCCTAGGTCATGTGTTGAGAACACCCACTATCAATGATCCAATGCCTTCCCCGGCTTTATAGTTCACCTACAAGCAAATCAATGAAGCTTAGGTACCCATTTTTGCTTGGGTCCTTGTAGGTTAGTGACTAAGCTCTTTGGTACCCAAATTGCCTTCTTCTTTGGGCCAACAATGGGTGTACCAACAAACTTAGCTTGCACACCTTTCCCACCCTTGGTAAGCACATAACAAGAATCAAAAGGTATAGCATTGTCAAGTTTCTTATTTTGTTGCTTCTTGTTGCAATTTTGCTCTAGGTGCCCAACTTGCCCTTGTTGTAGTTCTTCTTCTCATATGGGCATTCGGCTTGTAGATGCTCGGTGCTATCACAATTGAAGCACTTTCTTGGTTGCTCTTGCTTCTTGAAGTTGTTTCTCTTGGAGCCTCTTCTCTTGATGAACATGTGTCCCATCTTCTTTACCGCAAGAGCAAGTGCCTCATCATCAATCTCAAAGTCACCATCTTCCTCATTATTTTCTTCTTCTTCAAATATTAGTGCTTTGCCCTTGGAGGATGTGGCTTGGAATGCCACGGTCTTCTTCTTCTTCTCCTCTTCTACCTTCTCATCATCTTGATCAAACTTATCATATGTCAAGACTTCACCAAGCAAATCATTTGGCTTCTTGCCTTCAAGCCCATCTCTTTGTAGCATAAGCTTCAACATCTTGAAGCTCCTCGGCAAGCAAATCAAGAACTTGTGACAAAAGTCTTCATCTTTTGTCTTGTGCCCCAAACTCTTGAGATCATTCACAATCACTTGTAAGCGATGAAACAGTTCAATGATTGTTTCATCCTCCTTCTTCTTGAAGTTCTCGAACTCACTCTTGAGCCCATATAGCTTGGCACTCTTCACAACCTTGGTGCCTTCATAGGTCTCACCCAACCTAGTCCATACTTCACTAGCAAGCTCCAAATCCTTGATTCCCTCAAACACCTTTGTATCAATGCCATTGTATAGGGTGTTGAGAGCCATTCTATTGCATGTGATGTTGGCTCTATCTTCATCGGTGAGGTGATCATGATCAAGTATAGCATAGTCATGCAAAGTGACTTGCAAGACTCTCTCTTGTATTGAACCAAGATACATGATCATCTTTCTCTTCCAATGATCAAAGGAACTAACTCCATCAAACATAGGCGGTTTGCCCCCAACATGGTTGAACACAATTTGAGCCATCTTAACACCGTAGGATGTTAAGCCTTCCACTAAAACGGTGACCTCGGCTCCGATACCACTTGTAAGGTCCTAGATGGCTAGAGGGGGGGTGAATAGCCTATAAAAAATTCTACAAACTCACTAAGCAAACTTCGTTAGATACACAAACGGCGGAAAGCAAGTTTTGCTTAGCCTACTAGATGTTGCAAGCCTCCTATCCAAACAATTCTAGTAGGTGATCACTAGCACACACAATAGCTACCACTAGTGATCAAGAGCTCTACCCACGGGATTTAGTCTACACAAGGAGTGGTTCCCGACCGACCACACAAGCAATTCTACCCACGGGATTTAATCTACACAAGAAGTGGTTCCCGACCGACCACACAAGCAATTCTACTTTGCAAGAATGTAATCAATGTAATGCAAGAGAGGGTAGGAGCTTGTTATACCGACGCGTAGAGTCGAGGTTGCCAATCACCAAGAAATGAACAATCAATCAATCGGCAACACACAATCGGAGACCAATCACCGGGAACAAAGATGAACACAATTGTTTTTGTTCACCCGGTGTTCACTTGGGCACCGCCAAGCTAGTCACCGGTTGTGTCGACCAACACCTAGATGGTTCTTCGGTGTGACCCTCAAGTCACTAGCCCCTCAAGGCTCGCCCCGCAAGGCATCGTAAGACACCACTCTCAAGCGAGGTACTCAACGACACGCTCAATCCACTAGGATGCTCTTCGTGATCCCCACGAGGTGAGCTCAAACCTCTCACAATCAACCGGAGGTGGCCAAGAACAATCACCTTCACTTGCCAACGCCTCCAACAATCTCCAAGCCGGCTAGGAGCGGTACTCTCCAAGAGTAACAAGAAATCCACCGGCTAAACCACCCACAAGTGCCACTAGAATGCTCTCAAACAATGCAATGCACTAGGTGATCTCTCAATCTCACTTTGGATGAGCAACAAGCAAGAGAGATGAGAGGGAGAGTGTTTCTTCAGCTCAAAGGATGAATGAATGAGTTGGGAGAGCCAAGCCCGGCCTCCCATCTATTTATAGACCCAACACTTCAAACTAGCCATTACCCCCTCGGGGGCGCAATTTCACTGCGTCGGACGCGTCCGCTGCAGACCGCCAGACGCGTCCGGCGCCTCAGCCCGCGCACGCGCCCCAGACGACCGTTGGTGCCGCGGCCAACCGCGTGTCGCCACGTCGGCGTCCGGCGCTCGCCGATGCGCGTCCGGCGCCCGCGTCCGGTCGAATCGCCGTGCCAAAAAACTTTCTGGTCCGCGTCCGGCCCACGCCGGACGCGACCAGCCCGCGTCCGCCGCCCTCAGACGGCCCAGAGGCCTCGCGCCGAAGCCCATGACGCGCCGGACTCTGCACAGTGAACGCGCCGCGTCCGCCGCCTGCGTCCGGCCCGCGTCCGGCGCTCCACAGCACCCGGCCAGCATTCCATGCGCCGGACGCGTCCAGCGCCAAAGCCCTGCGCGTCCGGCCGCCGCGTCCAGCGCTGCAAAAAACTCCGTTTTTCAGCCCGTCGTGACGCCAACTTCTCCAACATGCTATTCAACAAGTATACCAACTTGATCATCAGAGATAGCATGATTTCAACCAAATTTTGCATCCGGCGCAATAGAAAATATCCATCCATTTTTCCCAAACCCAAACCCATCTCTACCCTGCAAACCACAGCGCGCCCAAACGCCACCTTTGTAAATGTGCCAACACCACCAAGTGTACATCTCCATGTGCTTGTGTGTTAGCTTTTCACAATCATTTCCCAAAGGTTAGGTTAGCTCACTAGGCCCTACATGCAATGCACTTCATGAATTCACCTAGTGGCACCCGTGCGTCGAATAGCCGATAAGACTTCCCTCTTAATAGTGCGGCTATCGATCCTAAACCACCGACACCCTCTATGGTGTCTTGAGTGCAAAACAAAATGGCCCTATCGGTTATACCTTTGCCTTGAGCCCATTTTGTTCTTCCAAATGATATGAACGCTTCACACCATCATGTGACCGTCTCGATCCATCGATCTTGACTTCACTTGCCCTTCACCGTGCATCGGTCCATCGGTGCCTAGTCTTGCCCGAGCTTCACCATCGCATGGTCCTTCACTCCGAAGCCTCGACTAGCCCTTCACCTTCAACACCGGTCCATGGAGCCAAGCATCGTCTTGATCTTCATCTTTGATCACATGACACGTGTCATGCTTCATATTCAATATGCTCATCATGTGGACAACCTTTCTCTAAATCAACCACTTAGATAAATAAGGTTAATCCTAGGTTTCATCAATTAGCCAAAACCAAACTAGGGACTTTCACCCGCGGGAGTTCGCGAAAGGATACTCTAGTGGATTGCTCGTGGCTTATGGATCCTTGTCTTGTGTGGAGATTGCGGCTCCCCATTGGGGTCTTTGGCACCGAGCCAATTGAGCGGGCAACTCACCAAGCAAGTGTATCGCCACAACGAGGAGTAGCTTGCCGGGAAGCAAGTGAACCTCGGTAAAAAATCATTGTGTTGATTTGTGATTGCCGAGGCTTTGACCTCCTTGTGTTTGTGCTTGAGCTCTCTAGGTGATTGGCTACTACACGGTGATTGGCCATCTTCTACTCTATGTGGCGGTATAAACTTCCATCACCTCCTTACTTTCCGCATAGTAGAATTGCTTGTTGTGGTCGGTCGGAAACCACTCTTTGTGTAGTTCAAATCCCATGGGTAGAACTACTTGTTGTGGTCGGTCGGGAACCACTCATTGTGTAGAGTAAATCCCGTGGGTAGAATTGCTTGGTTGGTTTCGGTGAACCGACATTGTGTAGTTTGATCACCGTGGTTGTTGTGCATTGAATTGAGTAGCCTTGCATTGTCTAGGACGGCTTGCATAAAGTAGTCGAAGCTTTAGCTTTGCACATTTGCCGCCTTGCTATCTAATTTGGTGTCTAGTGCATTTGCTAGAAATTTTATTAGGCTATTCACTCCCCCCCCCCTCTAGCCATTGTGACCTTTCACGTGGTATCGGAGCAAGGTTCTGTTTGTTTGAGTTGGATTAACATCCTACGGTGAAGCAATGGCATTGGTTATGCATATCAACAACACCAAGAAGGCACCATCATTTTGAGGTGATGACTATGCCAAATGGAAGCTCAAGATGAAGAGTCATCTCAAGTCAATCAACCTTGAGGTGTGGAAAGTGGTGGAGACAAAGTTTGAGCTTGTTGAGGGTGCGGTGCCAACACCGGCCCGAAGAGAAGAAGCAACAAGCAAATGACATTGCCGTGAGTGCTTTCCATGAGGCACTTGATGATAAAGCTTTTGAGCTCATCAAGAACCTTGAGGTGGCTCATGACATTTGGAAGAAGCTAGAAGAAGCTTATGAGGGCACCGAAAGTGTCAAGACCGCAAGAGCCTACATGTTGCAAGAGAAGTTTGCAAGCTTCTCAATGAAGGAGGATGAGAGTGTCCGGAGATGTTCCATAGGCTCCAAGTCATTGTCAATGAGCTCAAGGGACTTGGGGAAGAAATCAAGGACTCTCAATTCTCCACCAAGTTCATGAGGTGTCTTCCTAAGAGATTTGACATGTTGAAGACCGTCATGGTGAAGACAACCATGAAGGAGAAGCCAACTCCCAACCAAGTCCTTCAAGAGATCATGGCCGATGATGAGTTTAGAGAAGATCATGAGAAGGAAGAGTTGGTGAAGAAGAAGAAGAAGGAGAATGAGAAGAAGGATGATGACAAGAAGAGCATGGCATTCAAGGCCACATCATCCAAGAGCAAGGGCAAGAAGAAGAAAGAAGAGTCTTCAAGTGAAGATGAACCATGCTCTAGTTCAAGTGGACAAGAAGAAGAAGTGAGTGAACAAATGGCACTCCTTGTGAAGAGAATGGGGAGGCTCATGAAGAAGGGGTACCGGTCCAAGAGCAAGAGAAGCTCATCCAAGTCAAGTGACCGTCCCATGAAGTGCTTCCGGTGCAATAGCAAGGATCATCTCATTGCCAAGTGCCCATATGCAAGTGATGATGAAGATGCCATGAAAAAGGAGAGGAAGAAGCAAGAGAGGAAGAAGGAGGAGAAGAAGACTCTTCTCACAAGAAGAAGAAGGGTGAATCTCATGTGGCAACTTGGGAGAGTGATTCATCTTCCTCAAGTGATGATGATGATGATTCCAAGAAGAAGAAGAAGAAGGGGCACGCAAGCATTGCCATGCAAGAGAGGAAGAAGGAGAAGAAGGTGCTCCATCATCTTGCTTTATGGCCAAGGCCACTAAGGTACAACCTCCACCCGATAGTGATGATGAGAGTGATGATGATGATGACACCACAAAAGAAGAACTATGGGTCATGCTTGAGGATTGCAAAGGTGCTTTCAATGACTCTAGGAAAGAATGTAGGGGCTTGTGCAAGGATAAACAAAACCTTGTGTTAACACCAGAATTTGGTCAGGAATATGACAGGTGGGCCCGCAGGGAGCAGAGAGAGCGATTCGGCAAATGCATATGCGGTCGGCTAATTTTCGTATGTTCGGCAAATGATCAAGCGGTCGGTAACGGCTTCGTTTGAAGGCAAAAGAAGGAAAGAGGAAGCTGACCAGAAGGGGAAGGAGTCGTGATAGTCAAGGACTCGATTATGGTTAGAGTTAGCATATTTGTATCTTTCCAATTTTGTTTAGATAGTTCATAAATGCTTAGGACTCATGTTCTGTCCAGGGTATAAATATAAACCCTCGACCATTGTAATAAGGGTACACAACCAAATCAATACAACCGGCCCCGTGCCACCTTTTCGAGTCCTTTTAGTCGAGTCGTCGAGTTTCTTCGAGGGGAGCCATCGATCCGTCGACCCCCGTAAGTACCGGCAACCTTGCTATCATGTCTAGTATCGTGCGGCGGATTTAGATCGTGATGCAAGTAGTCTTTTGTCCCGATTTGGATGGCCGTGCGGCAGCGTCTACTTGACAACGGAAGTCTTCGCTTGTGTTTTGTTTATCTCGACGGGATGGCCGTGCGGCGGCGTCGCTTGATAGCTTAGCGTAAGCAAGATAGTTATCGGCTCTATTAGATTTGGCAAGATCTAGTAGATTCATTAAGTTATCCCGTGTTGCATGCTTTTATATTTATTTTATATGTTTGCACACACTCTTTTGCCCAATCTAGATCGATACGGTTTGGCTCTTGATAGATAGATCACATGCTCGTATAGCCGAATTAGATGGATCGATCTAGATTGTCATGTGTTGCGAGTTCATTCACGTTAGATGTAGAATAAGCCTTGACAGGACCGGGTACCGTGCGGCAGATGCAGGTCTCTGGGTTACTCTAGAGCTAGTCATCCGGTGGACTAGAGATCGGTTTAATCTGATAGGTTTCTTTTACATATTACTTGTTTGTTCCTTCTTCATGGACCCCGATTCGGCAATCTTGTCGATACGGTTATGCTTATACATGTAACAAGTATTTATAGATCTGTTAGGTAATTACGTGCTTTTAGCTCTTTATTGTTAGATTGTATCATGCGGTGGATTGATGGTAGTAAGGAGTGGTGTAAATTCATAGCGAGTGGTATCATGCGGTGGATTAGCTTGCTTGGGTTTATGCTCGACGGGTTTATGAAGGCTAGACGTGCGGCGAGACTAGTTGGAGTAGCCTATGCATGTGTTGTTTAGTAGATTTATATTTATAAGTTACTTATCCTTAGTTATTAGTGCTTGATGATGCTTTAAACCGAGATGTAGTTTGATATGCTTTGATGATTTAATCTTGTTCAAACATGTCTTCGTTTACACGCATTCGGCGGTTTAGTTTTATTCATGTCATTCATGTTACATTAGCCGAATGAATTGCAAACTTGTTGGCGAGATAGCTTCTATAGCTATGTGTCGTCGTAAGTGGCTTCGGGGCCGTAAAGATGGAACATCTGGTCTCACCCAACACGTTCCGTTATGATCTTACCGTTTTATCCCTTGTCGACTTTCGGTCAAATCGTCGGCACGCTTCGGATTCCCGACACCGGGCACCCGATTGAAGCTAGGCTCTCCGGCTTCTTGTGTGTGAGACACGGTGCGCCACATTTTGTGTCAACACACTTTTTTTGGGCACCTTCCACAAAATCATGGTTGATACTTTTGGTCCAGTAGTTGACAAGCGCTTTGAAGAAAGATTTGGAGAGCTTGGTGGACCAGTGTTCTTTAACACTCAGCAATCTTCAGGGAAGTCACTTGGAGGAGGAGAGATGATCGGCACAAGCAAGGATGGAGCCGTTTATGATGAAAAAGAAAAGCCTCCCGTGACCGAGCAGCAAACTCATGGTCAAGTAGCTTTTGGTGCAACAACAGACATACCTACATCTGCTTACAAGATCTCCCCAGTGGCAAATAGATTGCAGAAGAGTATCTATGGAGATGGGTACAATGAATTTACCGATTACGTGCTCGAATGCTTTGCCGAATCCGGGGTACGGGAGTGCATCGGAGTACCTTCTAGGAGACAGGAGCGCAAGATGCAAATGATGTCCTCCTAAGCGGAATGGCCGATATGATGCGAATCAATTCGGCACGAAACCAAAGCATCGACATATGCATACAAATCTCCTTTCCCAGTGGTACAATAGGGTAGCTCTTCCACCAAGAGTTAAGCCACCAACAGATTTGACTAAGTTCTGCGGTCGGGATGACACCGGTACCATTGAGCATATCGCGAGATATCGATGCAACTTGGAGAAGCCGCTTTGGTGATGAAGCTTGGAGGATTAGATATTTTCCTATGTCTCTGACAGGGCCGGCTTTCACATGGTTTGCATCACAGTCGGCTAATTCCATTGGTACGTGGGTAGAATTGGAACAAAAGTTCCATGCATACTTTTATACAGGAACCAATGAGAAGAAAATGGTTGATCTTTGGGCTATGAGGATGAAGACTGCGAGACACCAATGGAGTATCTTCGTAGATTCAGAGAAGCGAAGAACATGTGCTATTCTCTGACTATTCCCGATGATCAACTTGCACAATTGGTCATTGCGGGCCTTTGCCACATATCGAGATAAGCTATTTGGCATGGAGTTTGAAGACCTTGGACGGCTTGCACAAAAGTTGACAAGCAATGAGCAATCAAGCCCAAGGGTTCGGAAAGAGATGCTCGTTTTCGGAAGAACAAAGTGCAACTATTGACATGTATCGTGGATTTCTAGAAGAAGCATCGAATATGAAGATGAAGATGAAGTGGTCAGCTGCAGAGTTGAACTGGACAAAAGAGCCTACTTTGGTCAGTCATCGATGGGTGAAGCAGCAAAAGGGATCTTACGATTTTGATGTCAGTAAGGCAGATAAGCTCTTTTTGTATTTGATTCAAGAGGGACGCATCAAGCGCCGAAGGACATCCTATCTGCGCTACTGAAGGGGTAAAGGATAAGAATCTTGTGGGTATCATGATACAAGTTCTCATCATATCAATGATTGCCGAGTGTTCAGAGTAAAGATTTAGAAAGCTATTCAGGATGGACACTTGAGATTTGATGGCAAGATGAAGGTGGACAAAAACCCGTTCCCTCAGAACATGGTCTCTTTCTCTATAGGCATGGCTGATGCCAGTGAATCCAAGGAAAAGGGAAAGATGAAGGTTCGACCTCACGAAAGAGCCAAAGAGAGTGGTGCTTGTTGACCCCGATCGGCAAGTTACCAAGGAGGAAGTGCGAAAGTTCGGTTCGAAATAACCGAACGAGAGAAGGGTCGACTTCGGATGCAGCTAAGGGAAATTGCCGAATACACGCTGAGCCAAAACGCAGAGTTACAGCGCAACACCTGTTGAACAAATGGCAAAGAGAGAAGAGGTTAGAGTATGATGAGGAACAGCAGTATATTGAAGAAGAGCGCAGGTTCATGGCAGAACGTCGGAGGTACGAAGCAGAAGTGCGTCAAAGAGAGCAAGAAGAGTATATGAGGGAGCAAGAGCAGTCACATTGGAACTGTTCCTTCTTGATTCTTGTTGGAATGAAGGCTTGAAGTTGCCTCGCTAAAAACAATTGCCCCGAATGCAGTGATCAATATTCAGAGTATAGGCAATCTCGAGTCAACCGTCGTCCCGTCCATGATAGAATTGGAATGAGGGTTCCTGAAGACGATCGGCGCATAAAAATGAATGATTTTGATGGACATCAGAGGAAAAGATTTGCAGATCGTGCTTGGGCTCACAGCAGTGCTCATAATGCAGAAGAGAGCTCATACAGGTGGCAAAGAGGTCAATGGTGTCCTCCTGGTTTGAGGAGAAGCCAGAAAAGAAGGGTTCAGCGTTTGAGGAACCAGGAGCTGAAACAAGAATTAGCCGAAAAGAAGCCAGTGTGGCGTCCTAAGAAAAAGGACGATGGACAAGGTCCTTCGGCTGAGGCTAACATGGTTTTCTTCATTCCATTGGAGTTTAAGGCTCCTGAAGACCAAGAAGTTCAAGATGAAGTATACTCAGACTTTGATGAAACTGAATGCCGAGACCTGATGGCTCAACTTGTGTTGACTCGGCAAGCAGTCTTTGACAAGCCAGTTAAAAATCGTCATCTGAAACCATTATACCTGAAAGGATATGTCAATGGCAAACCTTTGACCAAGATGCTTGTTGATGGAGGGGCTGCTGTCAATATTATGCCCTATGCTACTTTCGAAAGCTTGGTATGACAAGTGAGGATTTGTTGCGGTGACATGATCCTTAGAGATTTTGGCAATGCTTCGATACTCGTGGAGCAAGTACATGTGGAACGATGATTGGATCCAAGACTTTGATCACTACTTTCTTTGTCATTGATGGCAAGGGGGCATATAGCATGCTTCTGGGAAGAGACTGGATTCATGCCAATTGCTGTGTACCCTCAACTATGCATCAGATTCTTATTCAGTGGATTGGAGATGATGTAGAAATTGTTCAAGCTGATGATTCAGTAAGTGTTGCCACTTCCGAACCTGCTTATTGGGAGTACGATGGACAAGATTGCCTTTCGGGTAAAAAGTGGAAAGAAGGTCCGTCAATGTGTTCGACGAGAGATCAACGGCCCGATCCAAGCGATCGGCTCGACAAGTAATTTTTAATGGGCAATCCAATCGATGGCAACAAAGGCAAATTGGGTCGTGGTTTCATGTCGGCCGACAAGTTAGAAGAAATCGATGTTGGTGATAGCACAAAGTCAAGGCCGATGTATATAAGTGCAAATTTAGACCCGGAATATAAATTGAGATTAATAGAGTTGCTGAAAGAATTTAAAGATTGTTTTGCTTGGGATTACATAGAGATGCCTGGATTAGATCGATCAATTGTTGAGCATAAGTTGCCTATAAAACCTGGATTTCGTCCTTTCAAACAACCTCCACGAAAAATCTATAAAAAGGAGGTATTGGCCGATGTAAAGAAAGAAGTTGAAAGACTGATTGAAGCAAACTTTATTCGGCCATGTAGATATGCAGAGTGGATTTCAAATATAGTGCCTGTTTACAAAACGAATGGAAAGATGAGAGTCTGCATAGATTTCAGAGACCTCAACAAAGCTACTCCCATGGATGGATACCCGATGCCAGTTGCCGATTTGTTGGTAGATGCAGCAGCAGGATATGAAATTATCAGTTTTATGGATGGCAATGCTGGCTATAATCAGATTTTTATGGCAGTCGAAGATATTGCAAAGACTGCATTCAGATGTCCTGGCCACATTGGGTTATTTGAGTGGATAGTGATGACATTTGGATTGAAGAATCTTTGGTGCAACTTATCGAGAGCCATGAACTATATCTTTCACGAGTTGATCGGCAAAATTGTAGAAATTTATATTGATGATGTGGTAGTCAAATCCGGAGACCATGAAGGACATTTAGTCGATTTGAGGAAGACTCGGAGTGCACGAGAAGACATGGTTTAAAGATGAATCCAAATAAATGTGCTTTTGGAGTCTCGGTGGTGAGTTCTTGGGGTTCTTGATCCACAAAGGAGGGATAGAAGTTGGGAAAAAGAGCATGGAGGCAATAGACAAAATTGTGCCCCCAACTAACCTTACGAGTTGCAATCATTGTTGGGCAAGATCAACTTCGTGAGAAGATTCATATCTAATCTATCGAAAGAGTGTTACCTTTCTCTCCATTGCGAAGCTTAAAAAAAGACCAGAAATTTGTTTGGGGTGACATGCGGCAAAGGGCTTTTGATGAGATCAAAGAGTATATGAAGGCACCACCAGTATTGGTACCTCCACAACTTGAGAAGCCCTTCAAGCTGTATGTGGTGGCCGATAGCCTAATGATAGGATCGGCCCTTATGCAAGAGTTTGATGGAAAAGAGAGGGTGATAGCTTACCTTAGCCGAAAATTGTTAGATCCTGAGACAAGGTATTCGGCTATAGAAAAACTCTGCCTATGTGTTTATTACTCATGTACCAAATTTCGGCACTATTTGTTGAATGCCGAATGTGTAGTGGTGTCCAGTTTTGATGTGATCAAACACATGCTATCAATGCCAATTTTAAATGGGAGAATCGGCAAATGGGTGTTAGCACTGTCAGAGTTTAATTTAAGGTATGAATCGGCAAAAGCAATAAAGGGACAAATAATTGCCGATTTCATTACTCAGCATCGAGATTTGTCTGTTGATGTGGTTAATATTGCCCCATGGGCATTATTTTTTGATGGATCATCATGTGACAAAGGAGGGGTGCTGGTATTCTCTTGATATCCCCACGTGGAAAGATATTTGAATATGCTTTTCCGATTGAGTATCATGTGACTAATAATCAAGCGAGTATGAAGCACTACTCGAGGGCTTCGATTTGTTAATAGAAGTAAAGGCTGTTCTTTGTCGAAGTATTTGGTGATTACGAATTAGTGATCAATCAATTAACGGGGCAATATGAATGCAAAAACGATATATTACAAGAATATCATGAACAGTGTCGGGAACTTCGAAAAGCTTTTCGTAGTAACTTTGCATCATATACCCGAGAGCACAATGGAGAGGCAAATAAATTGGCTCAAGCTGCCTCGGATATCGGGAAAATCATGAAATTTTTGCAATAGAGGAAAATGCTTTCGATTGTGATCAGATAAATGATGACTGGAGAAGTGCTATTGTCAGTTATCTGAAAGATCCATCTCAGAAGGTCTCCCGAAAGCTCAGGTATAAAGCTCTCAAGTTTGCGCTTCTTGATAGTCAATTATACTACAAGTCTATAGATGGAGTATTGCTCAAGTGCTTGAGTCAAGAGGAGGCTAAGAAGGTTATGTTTGAGGTACATGAAGGGGCTTGTGGTGCGCATCAGTCGGCTTACCGAATGAAGTGGATAATCAGAAGGACAGGGTATTTTTGGCCGACTATGTTAGAAGATTGCTTTGAATATTATAAGGGGTGTCGAGATTGTCAAATATTTGGTAATATTCAGAGAGCGCCTGCATCAGCTTTGAATCCCATAATCAAGCCTTGGCCGTTCAGAGGATGGGGCATAGATTTAATTGGGCAGATCAATCCTCCATCTAGCAAAGGACACAAATTTGTATTCTTGACATGATTATTTCACCAAGTGGGTTGAAGCTATCCCTTTAAAGACAGTCACATCAGAGAATATGGTCAGCTTTGTTAAGGAACATATTATTCACAGATTCGGGATCCCACAAACTATAACAACTGATCAGGAAGTCAGTTTACTTCATCAGAATTTTGTGACTTTGCCGAAAGCATGGGAATAAGGTTATATAATTCTTCTCCTTATTATGCGCAAGCCAATGGCCAAGCAGAGGCATCAAATAAGATCATGATCAAAATCATCCAGAAGAAGATTAATGAGAAGCCAAGAAAGTGGCACTTGGTCCTTAATGAAGCATTGTGGGCTTACCGAATGGCTTGCCATGGATCCACACAAGCATCTCCATATGAGTTGGTTTATGGACATAATCTTTGTAATGCCTTGGGAGTTGCAATCGGGATCAAGGAGAGTTGAATTGCAAAAGGATTTGACGAGATAAAGATTATAAGGATTTGATGATGGACGAATTGGAAGATTTGCATTTGATTCGTCTTAAAGCTTTGGAAAACATTGAGAAGAATAAAATGCGTGTTGCCAAGTACTACAACAAGAAAGTTAAGATTAAGCAATTTGCAGAAGGAGATTTGGTTTGGAAAACAATATTGCCAATTGGTACGAAAGATAAAACATTTGGCAAATGGTCACCAAATTGGGAAGGGCCTTTTCGAGTTGTTAGTTGTGCACCTGGCAATGCATATATATTGAAAACATTATTTGGAGAAGAGCTTACTAGAGCCATCAATGGCAGGTATCTTAAGAAGTTTTATCCAAGTGTTGAAGTTGGATCTTAATTGTGACTATGACCTAAAAGTGGTGTAGCCGATTGAATGAAAAATCGCCTTCAAGATAAAAGGAAGAAGTTGGAGAAAATAGCCGATATTATTGTATCGCCTCTAGTGCAAAAATAGCCGATATCGTGTGTATCGCCTTCAGAACAAAAATAGCCGATACAATTGTATCGCCTTTAGCCAATTCTTGAAGGTAAATGAACAGTTTGATCCTATCTCTCAGCCGGTAGGTTTATCGGGGAAAGATAAAGCGAATTGAAGTGCTACACTACAAACTGTCAAATCATGGAACGGTCCGAGATCTAATCGGGTGAGGTGACATCATGCGTTCGGGAAAATGTCGTTCGGGAAGAGTGTCGCGATCGAAATTCTAGCTAAGAGCGAGGAGAATCCGCAAGAACTAACGCAATTCTTTGGAATGCCATTGCGGCGAAGACAAACGAGATCAAGAGGACGACCAACATTCTTCATTAAAAATTGTTTATTACAACCGCGCCAGTCCTAGTACAAGCTACTCCTCCTCCTCAATGAAGAGCTTGTTGAGGACGGACTCCGGGTTGGTGACGTTGGCCATGGCGTCGGCGTGGTCGTTGTACTCCGCCAGGAGGCCTTCGATGCCGTTGACCTCGTGAGGGGGCCCGTCGCGGAAGCCGGTCGGCATCGGAGTGTAGTCGTCCCCGGTCCAGGACGACATCCCCGCCAGGCCGAGCGCGGTGCCGAGGCGCACGCCGTGAAGAGCAACCTGATCAATCTGACCAGGCACCGCCTCAAGGCGATCTGCCACGGTCGCCCCCTGGGCGTTCACGTGGTTGGTCGCCGCCGTCGCTGCCACCTTCAGGCGGTTGAGCTCATTGGAGAGGTCTGCAAAGACAGAAAACAAGACAGACCAGTGAGCAAACGAATTGGGAAGAACGGGAATCGAAGCAATGTTGGAAGAACAAGTACTGGTGATGGTCTCGGTCATCTGCCGGCAGGTATCCTCCCATTCCAGCTGGGCGATCCCGAACTTCTTGGTTTCATCACCAAGAAGCGCCCGCGCCTCGTCCCTCTCCTGGAGGTACTTGGCGGCGTCGTAGCGGGTGTACGGCGGGACCTCGTCCGACTCGGCCGGACCCCATGGTCGGGAGTGGTACGAGCTCCCAGAAGCCGAGCCCGGTGAGGCCGGAGCAGGAGCAGGAGCCGGAGCCGGGAGCCGGAGCAGCGAGGGAGCGAGTGCGTCGAACGCCGCGGCCCGCGCCGAAACGCCATTGGCCGGTGCTTGATCCTCGCCGTTCTACGAACAAGGTGCAATCAAGATCGGCTAAATAAGAAGAAACCGCAAACGAGATGGAGAAGTTGTCTCCTTGCGCGGCGGCGGCCGCCGCGGTTGCTTCCCTCCGCCGCGTCCGCCATGGGAGCGCGCGAGGCGGAAGCGAGGCCGGAGCGCGGGCCGAGGCGGCGTGCCTCCGGAAGTTGGCGACGTAGTCGCCGGTGTTCCGACGACCCCGAAACAAATCAAGAAAATAAACAACCACAAGGGGCGCGAGACTCGGATCGGGTAAAGCAATCGAGCAAAGCACAACTCAAAAGGTTGAAGATCTCACCGCCGGCGCCGGTTCTTGCTTCCCTCCGCCTCGTCTGGATAGGGACGCTTGCCGCGATCGCCGCCGCTTGCCATCGGTGGTGGTGAGGGGTTTTTGAGATTGGGATGGAAGAGGAAGTGGAAGAGATGATAGCAACCGCTTGAGTTTGGATGTGATGATGGTGGGAGCCGATTTGGTCCTATTTATGAATGTTGGGAGCCGTGGCGAGACTACGGGAAAGCCAAGCGACAAGATAGGGTTTTTCGCACCTATGGGCCGATGTTGAGTTGGGCCGAGCCCATCACTACTGGCGATTCGGTTGCCAAGCCTGCGGTCGGCTAAAAGGCTGAGTGAGAGCTATTCGGCTAAAGACGTGTGCTTAAGTCTACAGGCAGTCGCGTTCAGATAATATACATATCCGTGATACAGTCATATTCAGAGAAGCTGAATGATGACAGAAAGCAGAAAGAGAAAAAACAAAATATTGAATCAAAGGGAAATGAAATACTGCCAAGTATGGTACATTCAGAGCATAATGTTTACATTTTTCATCCTACAAGCCGGAGGTTTATACATTCAAGTAAGAATTGATGATATTCGGGGCATCGGTTTTGATTCGTTGACCTCATCAAGAGCTCTCTTGTCCTCAACCTCGAATCTTGGATCTCCGGCGCACTTTGTTCTTGATTTGCTTGGTTTCCCCGACAAGAGAGGTTATTTTGGTCTTGGTCGAATCAAGAGGTGGCGGAGAGAAGCAAGTTTAGTCTCATGAGATTGGATATTGGCATCTAATTGAGCCAACTGAGCCACCAATTTGATTCTCTCATTTCTCATGCTCTGCAGTTCTGGCTCCAGGGTATCCCAAGAATGCTTGGTTGACTTGAAATCGGAGTAAAGCTCCTTTACTTCTTTGTTCTTTGATCACCTTGTCATTCTCCAAGACAACCTTGTCGGATGTGTTTTTATGAGCTCTCTTGACAACAAGCAAAATGGTCATCAAGGTGAGACAAGGCGTTTATGGCATCCTTAAGATCGGGAGGGAGCTCTTGGCCAATTGGTTCTGCTATCTCCCTTATCTTGTCAGATTCCCGGGTCAGGTCAACAATGTCCTTTTCCAAGAATGAGATTATGGCTTTCAGTTTAGCCTGACTCTCTGACGATAATTGCCGATTAGAAGAAACTTCGTCATCATCTTCGGCAAATTCTTCAGCAATAAGGGAAAAGCTGGCCTGTTGAAGAGCAGTGCCCTGATAATAGAAAGGAAGATTTATTTAGCCGAATGACTTAATTCAAATAGGGAATGACTGAGAAAGATCAAGATAATACCTCTTCGGCAAAAACTTGATCAATAGCTTCCTGAGTAGCATCAAGACTTTGAGTGACTGATACGATTCTTTGCTTCATGAATAGCGGTGTCATGACTTGTTGATATATCTTGAATTGCCGAAGGTGTTGAATCCGGTACATCTTGAAGGAGAATTTTTTGTTGCTTCTCCCCGGGCGATGAAGAGGAGTGTCTGTCTCGCTTCTCGTGTTCATCAACCCGATGAGAAGGAATTTCTTCGCCGCTTCTCCTGTTCACCGCTTGGTCATCTCGCACGGTGAGGAGAAGTTTTTCTTGTTCCTCCTTGATTATACGGGTCAAATATAAGTAAGATTGGTGTGTAAACAAAAGGGTGAGAATAACAAGTGTAGATGCATACCAAGATTGCTAGTAGGCTCATTGGCGTTTGCTTGGCCAGTAGAGGCTCCAGGGGAGTTTTCCAAGATCACTACCCTGCCAGGACTTTGGGGGCTGGCCTGTATTTGTTAAAGCAATGAGTATAAATCTAATTGCCAGTAATGATGAAAAGGTCAAGAATATACATACCTGAAGTGGCTTGACCTTCTTTGACCTTGATTTCTTGGGAATGGCAGTGTCCTGGATAGGAGAAGTTGTAGGTTTTCTTTTGAGTTCCTACAGGAGCACTGCACCCTCAGCAGGTGTTTTGTTAAACATTGCTAAACTTGGAGCATCATGTCCCAGAGCGGCCTTGGGGCCAGGTTGCCAATATAGAACTTTTGGAGGACTTGGAGGAACAGTGTCCTGTTCAAAAGAATATTTAGACACGGGATAGAGGTATGAAAGGATAGGAAGTTTGTAAAGAAATTTACGTCATCATCGAAATGAATGAAGGCATCAAAACTCGGCACGGAGAGGATGAACTTGTGCTCGAAGATATGAGAATGCCATTCTTTCCACCGAGAGGTTGAATGAGGAGTGGACCGTGTCGATTATCACCCCGAGGGTTGGGTTCATATCTTGGAAGATTAGACCCAAGATTAAAAACCTTATTGGCCTCGGTGATATTCGTTAGAGACTCCCTGGGCACGATGATGTCGAGAAGTATGGCCCTGGGGGCAACCGACCAAGTCCAAGTTGCCTAGCAACCATATTGGGGTTATAAAATTCATAAGTTGAATTTATCGGCCGGCCATGGTGAAATTCTGCCGGCAAAGCACGGGGCTTGATAAAGGAATTATAGATATCCTTGGAATCATTATACGTGCGGCCAGTTCATAAGCGAATTTGCAAGGAAGGGTTAGATCTTCATTCTCCCGTAAGGGAACCGGACTATGTGGTGGAATCCCTTGTAAAAAATCTTGAAGAGATGACCAAGGTCCAGATCAATGACAATAGAAGATGCAGCCTCTCCATATGTCTGACAAGATTTATATCTGGGATCTTCACCTTCAGCATAGTTGATTGAAGGAAAATTCAGGTTATGGAGATCAACTGAAACTATCTGGTGCATATATAGTTGCAACCACATCTGAACAAGCCACCATGGACCATTAACACAGGAGATTTCATTCTGACTCCTCATCCGGACAGTAATTTGGTGCATCATGTGGTAGACTGCTCCCAGTAGATATTTGCCCAAAGGAATCAGCTTGCCTGCAGCTAATTCTTCAGCCATCACTATGTGATTCAGAGTGGGCTCATTGGACTTGCCACAGAAAATGAATCTGCATAACCACATGTTCAGAAAGGCCTTGTACTCCTTGTCAGACACGGTGCCGGTTGAAGCATAGGTCGAATATACTTGGTCCAACCTCCTCCGGCTTGAGCGCCCTCGTGAGCTAGTGCTTTTGTATTTAAAGGGGTAAGTTGGCTTGGTGATATTCAAACCAGTCATCATGAAAATGTCGACGAGTGATTGACATTAGGCCATGGCCAAAGATGAACGCATTGATGGCGTCGACCGAGAAATGAGAAGCGGCTATCGAAGAGAGTCGTTTCTTGGCATTTCGGCTAAAGAGAGTTCCGAACGGTGTTGAGTATCTTGAGATTCCCAAAAATCACTATTCTGGATCTGCATCCTACAATACCGGTTGCGCCATCCGCAATTGAAGGGAGTGGCCATGTTTTGAAGGTGCTCGGCCATCTATTCGGGAGGCAATACTAGATTTGAAAGGGATTCTCGAGTTTCTTTTTCAATAAATTCCCTCGGATTAGAATCTCCCCGTGGACCAAGGAAAAATGATCCGGGACAAGCAATATTGGAAATCAAGATCTCGTTCTTCATTTCCTTTAAGAGAGAATAAGGCAAATGGATCAAAAAGGTACGTCGGGAACCGATTCCGAGAAAATTGCCGAATAGGTAAAGCAAGTAGGGTTACCTCCAAGAGCTCCTCTTGAGTTCTGTCACCATGATGGAAGCGATTGAAGACTCCGTCGCCATTAAGCGAGAGAGATCTCAAAGGCGGCGGGCTGCGGTGGTGGTCTTGACCTAGGAGAAAGGCGCTTGGTCAATTTCGAAATAAAACCCTTTTATCTCGAAATTGAGGGGGCATGTGTTAACACCAGAATTTGGTCAGGAATATGACAGGTGGGCCCGCAGGGAGCAGAGAGAGCGATTCGGCAAATGCATATGCGGTCGGCTAATTTCCGTATGTTCGGCAAATGATCAAGCGGTCGGTAACGGCTTCGTTTGAAGGCAAAAGAAGGAAAGAGGAAGCTGACCAGAAGGGGAAGGAGTCGTGATAGTCAAGGACTCTGATTATGGTTAGAGTTAGCATATTTGTATCTTTCCAATTTTGTTTAGATAGTTCGTAAATGCTTAGGACTCATGTTCTGTCCAGGGTATAAATATAAACCCTCGACCATTGTAATAAGGGTTCACAACCAATTCAATACAACCGGCTACGTGCCACCCTTCGAGTCCTTTAGTCGTGTCGTCAAGTTCTTCGAGAGGGCCAATCGATCCGTCGACCTCCGTAAGTCCCGGCAACCTTGCTATCATGTCTAGTATCGTGCGGCGGATTTAGATTATGATGCAAGTAGTCTCATCCGTTTTGCTTAGTATCGTGCGGCGGATTTAAGCTTAATGATGGGAAGTTTTTGCTTGTGCCTTGTATCGTGCGGCGGATTAAGACATGAGTAAAGATAGTTATCGGCTCTCTTAGATTTGGCAAGATCTAATAGATTCATTAAGTTATCACGTGTTGCATATTTTATTTAATGTTTATTTATTTGCAACACTCTTTTGCCCAATCTAGATTGATGCTCTTTTCGGCTTTTTGGTCATAATCTCATGCTTATTCAATATTAAGTAGATCAATTTCATATAGCCGAATTAGATCGATCTAGATTGTTACATGTTGTGGGTTCATTCACGTTAGATGTAGATAAGCCTTGACGGGGACCGGGTACCGTGCGGCGAATGCGAGTCTTTGGGTTACTCTAGAGCTAGTCATCCGGTGGACTAGAGATCGGTTTAATCGATAGGTTTCTTTTACATATTACTTGTTTGTTCCTTCTTCATGGACCCCGATTCGACGATCTTGCCGATACGGTTATGCTTATACATGTAACAAGTATTTATAGATCGTTAGGTAATTACGTGCTTTTAGCTCTTTATTGTTAGATTGTATCATGCGGTGGATTGATCGGTAGTAAGGAGAGGTGTAAATTCATAGCGAGTGGTATCATGCGGTGGATTAGCTTGCTTGGGTTTATGCTCGACGGGTTTATGAAGGCTAGACGTGCGCGAGACTAGTTGGAGTAGCCTATGCATGTGTTGTTTAGTAGATTTATATTTATAAGTTACTTATCCTTAGTTATTAGTGCTTGATGATGCTTTAAACCCGAGATGTAGTTTGATATGCTTTGATGATTTAATCTTGTTCAAACATGTCTTCGTTTACACGCATTCGGCGATTCAGTTTTATTCATGTCATTCATGTTACATTAGCCGAATGAATTGCAAACTTGTTGGCGAGATAGCTTCTATAGCTATGTGTCGTCGTAAGTGGCTTCAGGGCCGTAAAGATGGAACTGTCTGGTCTCACCCAGCACGTTCCAGTTATGATCTTACCATATTATCCCTTGTCGACTTTCAGGTCAAATCGACTGGCACGCTTCCGGATTCTGACACCCGGGCACCCGATTGAAGCTAGGCTCTCCGGCTTGCTGTGTGTGAGACACGGTGCGCCACATTTTGTGTCAACACCTTGAGCAAGAACTTATGAGAGTCTAAAGGTAGACCATAAGAAGCTAGAGATTGCTCACTCCAAGCTTGAAAAAGCTCATTCTTCTCTAGTTGAGAAGCAAGAGAAAGTGCAATCACAAGTGGTGAACATAGAAAAGAAAAATGTGTCCACATCATGTGATTCACTTGATGAGTCAATTGTTGTTGCATCACTTGGCCCTTCATGCTCTTATGCCTCTACTTCATCTAGTAGTGTTGGTCATGCTTGTGATTCTACACTAGTAGTTGAGAATGAGTCTCTTAAGAAGGAAGTCAAGGAGCTTAATCACACCTTGGCTAAGGCTTATGGTGGTGAGGACCGCTTGCTTATGTGCTTGGGTAGCCAAAGAGCTTCTCTCTACAAAGAGGGATTGGGCTATAACCCCAAGAAAGGCAAGGCCGCTTTTGCTCCTCATAAGACTTGTTTTGTGAAGAACAATGGTAACTATTGCAAGAGTTGCAAGCAAGTTGGTCATTTAGAGCATGCATGCAAGAACACTAGTGCTTCCTCTTACAAGTTGAATGCTTCCTACATGCTTGTTAAGAGTGAGTGTGGTGTGAGTGCTAGATTCATTGGTACACCATGGATGAGCTCAAAGAAGAAAGCTATTTGGGTGCCAAAGACTCTAGTGACTAACCTTCAAGGACCCAAGCAAAAAATGGGTACCTAAAGCTTGATGTCCTCTTGTAGGTCAATTACAAAGCCGGAGGGAGGCATTGGGTGCTTGATAGTGGTGCATCAAATCATATGACCGGTGAAGATAGTATGTTCAAGTCACTTGATAGGAATGACAATGGTGGATTCAACTCCATCACATTTGGTGATAATAGCAAGGGTGATGTCATGGGGCTTGGAAAGGTTGCAATTTCCAATGAGAAGGATCTCTCCAATGTGTTGCTAGTTGATACTTTGAACTTCAATCTTTTGTCGGTGGCTCAATTGTGTGATCTTGGCTACAAGTGCATATTTGATGACAAGCAAGTTGAGGTGGTGAGCAAAGATCAAGCAAATATCATCTTCAAGGGGTTTAGGCATGGAAGCTTGTACTTGGTGGATTTCAATGCTAGTGAAGCTCAACTTTCATTATGTTTGATTGGCAAGTCAAGCAAGGGATGGCTATGGCATAGGCGCCTTGGACATGTTGGCATGAAGCAATTGAACAAGTTGGTGAAGCATGATCTAGGGAGAGGCTTGAATGATGTCACATTTGAGAAGGATAGACCTTGTAGTGCATGTCAAGCCGGCAAGCAACATGGGAACTCACATCCCAAGAAGAATGAGATGTCAACTTCTAGAGCATTTGAGTTGTTGCACATGGACTTGTTTGGCCCAACTCACTATACATCAATTGGGGGCAACAAGTATGGATTTGTGATTGTGGATGACTACACAAGATACACTTGGGTGTTCTTTCTCTATGACAAGAGTGAAGTCTATGATCTATTCAAGTCATTTGTCAAGAGGGTGAAAAATGAGTTTGACACTACCATCAAGAAGATTAGAAGTGACAATGGGAGTGAATTCAAGAACACAAGAGTTGAAGAGTTGTGTGATGAGCTTGGAATTGTGCATCAATTCTCACCAACCTACACTCCCCAATCCAATGGTGTAGTTGAGAGGAAGAATAGGACCTTGAATGAGATGGCAAGAACTATGCTACTTGAGTACAATGTGAGTGAGAAGTTTTGGAGTGATGCCATCAACACGGCTTGCTACTATAACAACCGCCTCTATTGCCATGGGAAGTTAGAGAAGACTCCATATGAAATCTTGAATGGAAGGAAGCCCAACATTGCGTACTTCCGGGTCTTTGGTTGCAAGTGCTACATACGAAGGGACAAAGACTTGGCAAGTTTGACAAGAGATGTGATGAGGGATTTCTTCTTGGCTACTCTACTTCTAGCAAGGCTTATAGAGTGTGGAACTTGGCTAGTGGGCTAGTTGAAGAGGTTCATGATGTTGAATTTGATGAAACCCAAGGCTCTCAAGTTGGAGATCAAAATCAAGATGATGTGGGTGGAGATCAATTGAACAATGCAATGAGGCACATGGACATTGGTGAAATTAGGCCGAGGCAAGTGGATGATGGTGATGAGGTGCAAGTGCCAACTCAAGTTGTGATTGATGATTCCAATGAGGCAAGCACAAGTGGTACTCAACATCAAGATCAAGATCAAGGTCAAGCAAGCAATGCAAATGAGCTAGTTCTTCAACCTTCAAACATTGCAAGAGATCATCCTCTAGATCATATCATTGGTGACATTCAAAGAGGTGTACAAACAAGATCAAGATTGGCTAGCATATGTGAGCACTACTCCTTTGTGTCATTCATTGAGCCAACAAAGATTGATGAAGCTTTGAAGGATCCGGATTGGATAAATGCCATGCATGAGGAATTGAACAACTTCACTAGAAATGATGTGTGGGAGCTTGTTGAGAGGCCAAAGAAGCACAATGTGATTGGAACCAAGTGGGTCTTCAAGAACAAGCAAGATCAAGATGGTTTGGTTGTGAGTGAAAGTCCCTAGTTTGGTTTTGGCTAATTGATGAAACCTAGGACTAACCTTGTTTATCTAAAGTGGTTGATTTAGAGAAAGGTTGTCCACACGATGAGCTTATTGCATATGAAGCATGACACATGTCATGTGATCAAAGATGAAGATCAAGACGATGCTTGGCTCCATGGACCGGTGTTGAAGGTGAAGGGCTAGTCGAGGCTTCGGAGTGAAGGACCATGCGATGGTGAAGCTCGGGCAAGACTAGGCGCCGATGGACCGATGCACGGTGAAGGGCAAGTGAAGTCAAGATCGATGGATCGAGACGGTCACATGATGGTGTGAAGCGTTCATATCATTTGGAGGAACAAAATGGGCTCAAGGCAAAGGTATAACCTATAGGGCCATTTTGTTTTGCACTCAAGACACCATAGAGGGTGTGAGTGGTTTAGGATCGATAGCCGCACTATTAAGAGGGGAAGTCTTATCGGCTATTCGACGCACGGGTGCCACTAGGTGAATTCATGAAGTGCATTGCATGTAGAACCTAGTGAGCTAAGCCATTGCCTTGTATCTCGAGAGATAAACCAACCCTTGTGTTCAAGAGAGTGATCTACAAGTGAAGGTTGGTGCATGAAGGCAAGTGGCGCGACGTGGATCGACGACACGGCGACGAAACGACGAAGGCTGCTTCTGCGAGAGGCGCCGGACGCGCCTTGGGCAGGCGCCGGACGCGTCCGGCGCATTGTGGCTGAGCACGGGCATGTGTCTGCGCCGGACGGACGGCGGACGCAGGCGTCGGACGCGGCAAAGGTTCGTGCGGCGTCCGCGCGTGCTTGATTCTTGGCATAGCGCTCGCTGGTCGGGGCGGCGCCGGACGCCGGCCGTGCGTCCAGCGGTCGCGGGACGCGGACCCAACCGAGTTCGGCCGGTCTGCGGGCGGACGCGGGCGCCGGCGCCGGGCGCCGGACGCACACGTGGCGGCGCCCGGATTGAACGGAGCTCCAACGGTCGGCTCGCGGGCGCGCACGGGAGGTAGCGCCGGACGCGTCCGGCGGTCTGCGGCGGACGCGTCCGGCGCAGGCGTTCTGGCTCCCCGAGGGGGTAACGGCCATATTTGCTTGTGGGGTTATAAATAGAAGGTGGCCGGCCCTTGGGGAGGTCTCTTGGCCATTTCTCATCCCTTGTGCATTCTTTGAGCTAAGAGACTCTCTCCCACTCATCTCCCTTGCTTGGTTGTTCATCCTAAGAGAGATTGAGTGAATCACCTAGTGCATTGCATTGCTTGAGGGCATCTAGTGGCACTTGTGGGTGGTTTAGCCGGTGGATTTCTTGTTACTCTTGGAGAGTACCGCTCCTAGCCGGCTTGGAGGAAGTTGGAGGCATTGGCAAGAGAAGGTGATTGTTCTTGGCCACCTCCGGTTGCTTGTGAGAGGTTTGAGCTCACCTCGTGGGGATCACGAAGAGCATCCTAGTGGATTGCGCGTGTCGTTGAGTACCTCGCTTGAGAGTGGCGCCTTGTGGTTTCCTTGCGGGGAAGTGCCTTGCGGGGCAAGTGGCTTGAGGGTCACACCAAAGGACCATCTAGGTGTTGGTCGACACAACGGGTGACGTAGCTTGGCGGTGCCCAAGTGAACATCCGGGGATAAATCATTGTGTTCATCTTGTCTCCCGGTGATTGGTCATCATCCTTTGTGTGTTGCCGATTGTGATTGATTGTTCATCTTCTTGGTGATTGGCAACCTCAACTCGACGCGTCGGTATAACAAGTCACAACCTCTCTTGTATTACTTTGATTACATTCTTGCAAAGTAGAATTGCTTGCGTGGTCGGTCGGGAACCACATCTTGTGTAGACTAAATCCCGTGGGTAGAATTGCTTGTGTGGTCGGTCGGGAACCACTTCTTGTGTAGACTAAATCCCGTGGGTAGAACTCTTGATCACTAGTGGTAGCTCTTGTGTGTACTAGTGATCATCTACTAGAATTGTTTGGATAGGAGGCTTGCAACACCTAGTAGGCTAAGCATAACTTGCTTTCCGCCGTTTGTGTATCTAACGAAGTTTGCTTAGTGAGTTTGTAGAAATTTTTATAGGCTATTCACCCCCCCTCTAGCCATCTAGGACCTTACAAGTGGTATCGGAGCCGAGGTCACCGTTTTTGTGCAAGGCTTAACATCCTACGGTGTTAAGATGGCTCAAATTGTGTTCAACCATGTTGGGGGCAAACCGCCTATGTTTGATGGAGTTAGTTCTTTTGATCATTGGAAGAGAAAGATGATCATGTATCTTGGTTCAATTCAAGAGAGAGTCTTGCAAGTCACTTTGCATGACTATGCTATACTTGATCATGATCACCTCACCGATGAAGATAGAGCCAACATCACATGCAATAGAATGGCTCTCAACACTCTATACAATGGCATTGATACAAAGGTGTTTGAGGGGATCAAGGATTTGGAGCTTGCTAGTGAAGTGTGGACTAGGTTGGGTGAGACCTATGAGGGCACCAAGGTTGTGAAGAGTGCCAAGTTATATGGACTCAAGAGTGAGTTCGAGAACTTCAAGAAGAAAGAGGATGAAACAATCACCGAAATGTTTCATCGCTTACAAGTGATTGTGAATGATCTCAAGAGTTTGGGGCACAAGACAAAAGATGAAGACTTTTGTCACAAGTTCTTGATTTGCTTGCCGAGGAGCTTCAAGATGTTGAAGCTTATGCTACAAAGAGATGGGCTTGAAGGCAAGAAGCCAAATGATTTGCTTGGTGAAGTCTTGACATATGATAAGTTTGATCAAGATGATGAGAAGGTAGAAGAGGAGAAGAAGAAGAAGATCGTGGCATTCCAAGCCACATCCTACAAGGGCAAAGCACCAATCTTTGAAGAAGAAGAAAACAATGAGGAAGATGGTGACTTTGAGATTGATGATGAGGCACTTGCTCTTGTGGTGAAGAAGATGGGACACATGTTCATCAAGAGAAGAGGCTTCAAGAGAAATAACTTCAAGAAGCAAGAGCAACCAAGAAAGTGCTTCAATTGTGATAGCACCGAGCATCTACAAGCCGAATGCCCATATGAGAAGAAGAAGAACTACAACAAGGGCAAGTTTGAGAAGAAGAAGCATGAGGCCAAGATGACACTCAAGAAGGGCAAGAATGGTGCATTTGTAGTCACTTGGGAGAGTGACAATGATGATGAAGATGAAGATACAAGCAACAAGGCTATGGCTTCCATCGCCATCAACAAGAAGTCTTCACTATTCTCTTCATCACCATCGTGCTTCATGGCCAAGGAAACCAAGGTACAATATGATGATAGTGATGATGATAGTGAGATGGAATATGCTCACGATGTTGATAATGTTGATGATGATGAACCTTCTAAGGATCAATTATATGACTTGATGCAAGAAACTAGAGATATAGCTATTGCCAAGGAAAAGGAGTGCAAGAAGCTTTCAATGAAAGTAGCAATACTTGAGAAAGCCCTAGGTGAGCTTATGACCACTCATGAGTGTCTAGTGGAAGACCATGAGAAACTTGGTGATGCTCATTCTAAGCTTGAAAAGGCACACTCACTTCTACTTGAGCAACAAGCAAAGAAAGTGGTGGTTGCATCATGTGATATAGGCCTTACTTGTGACATCATTGATGAGTCATTTTATCAACCTATCATCATGACAAATGCTAACCCTTCTTGTAGCACATCATCCACCACCACCACCGACTCTATCTCCACTACTAGTGATGGCTTCACTTGTGATGCTACACTAATGGTTGAGAATGAGACTCTCAAGAAGGAGGTGGATGAGCTCACTCATGCCTTAGGCAAAGCCTATGGTGGTGAGGCCCAGTTGCTAAAGTGCTTGGGTAGCCAAAGGTTCTCTCTTAACAAAGAGGGTTTGGGCTATATCCCCAAGAAGGGCAAGTCGGCCTTTGCAACTCCAAAGGCTAGCTTTGTGAAGAGCAATGGTCGGTTTTGCTATAGATGCAAGCAAGTTGGGCACCAAGAGCAAAATTGCAACAAGAAGCAACAAAACAAGAAACTAGACAATGCTATACCTTTTGACTCTTGTTATGTGCTTACCAAGGGTGTGAAAGGTGTGCAAGCTAAGTTTGTTGGTACACCCATTGTTGGCCCAAAGAAGAAGGCTATTTGGGTACCAAAGAGCTTAGTTACTAACCTACAAGGACCCAAACAAAAATGGGTACCTAAGCTTCATTGATTTGCTTGTAGGTGAATTATAAAGCCGGAGGAAGGCATTGGATTATTGATAGTGGGTGTTCTCAACACATGACCGGCACATCAAGAATGTTTGATTCAATTGAGAAGAATGATAGTGGCATTGAGTCAATTACCTTTGGCAATAACAAGAAAGGCAAGGTTGTTGGTTTGGGCAAGATTGCAATATCAAATGACATGAGTATCTCCAATGTGATGCTAGTTGAAAGCTTGGATTTCAATCTTCTCTCCGTGGCACAAATTTGTGATCGAGGCTACAAGTGCATCTTTGGAGCAAATGATGTTGAGGTAGTTTCTCTTGATGGCTCAAACTTGGTGTTCAAAGGCTTTAGATATGAGAATCTCTATCTAGTTGATTTCAACACTAGTGAAGCTTCTTTGACAACATGTTTGATATCAAAATCAAGTTTGGGTTGGCTTTGGCATAGAAGGCTTGGGCATGTTGGCATGAAACAATTGAAGAAGCTCACACAACACAATCTTGTTGAAGGGTTGAAAGATGTTGTATTTGAGAAGGACAAGTTGTGTAGTGCATGTCAAGCCGGGAAGCAAGTTGGAAGTTCACATCCAAAGAAGAGCATAATGAGCACATGCAAGGCATTTGAGTTGTTGCACATGGATCTATTTGGCCCAACTACATACACAAGTATTGGTGGCAACAAGTATGGGTTTGTCATAGTGGATGACTTCACAAGATTCACATGGGTATTCTTTCTTAGTGACAAGAGTGAAGTGTATGACACCTTCAAGACCTTTCTCACTAGAGTTCACAATGAGTTTGACATGAGAATCAAGAAAGTGAGAAGTGATAATGGGAGTGAGTTCAAGAATACAAGAATGGAAGAATTGTGTGATCACTATGGCATTGGTCATCAATTCTCGGCCAAGTACACTCCACAATCAAATGGCCTAGTTGAGAGGAAGAATAGAACATTGCTTGATATGGCTAGATCAATGCTTCATGAGTACAATGTTAGTCAATCATTTTGGGATGAAGCAATCAACACGGCATGTTACTACATCAATAGGCTCTATTGTCATACCTTGTTAGAGAAGACCCCATATGAGCTACTTCATGGAAGAAAGCCCAACATTGGCTATTTTAGAGTGTTTGGTTGCAAATGCTACATCTTGAGAAAGGGCACTAGATTGGGGAAGTTTGAAAAGAGATGTGATGAGGGGTTCCTACTCGGTTATTCAACTACAAGCAAGGCTTATAGAGTTTGGAACAATTCAAGTGGCATTAGAGAGGAAGTCCATGATGTGCAATTTGATGAAACCAATGGGTCACAAGATGAAGATGAGAATCTAGAAGATGTTGGTGGAACTCAATTGGTTGAAGCTATGAAGAACATGGACATTGGGGACATTAGAGCAAAGCAAGTGATTGATGTGCAAGATGATAAAGATGAAGTGCTCAATTCTCCATTGAGGCAAACTAGCAATGCTCAAGTGCAAGATCATGGTGCTAGTTCATCAAATGAAGACAAGCCAAGTGATCAACCAAGTTCAAGCAATCAAGGGCAAGTGCTACAACCACAACATGTTGCAAGAGATCACCCAATTGATAGTGTCATTGGTGATATTAGAAGTGGTGTGCAAACAAGATCAAGAGTGGCTATGATTTGTGAGTATGCATCATTTGTGTCAACCAAAGAGCCAAAGAAAGTTGAGGAAGCCTTGGATGATGCCGATTGGATCATGGCAATGCAAGAAGAGCTTAATAACTTCACAAGAAATGATGTGTGGGAGTTAGTTGAGAGGCCGGAGGATCACAATGTCATTGGAACCAAATGGGTTTTCAAGAACAAGCAAGATCAAGATGGTGTTGTGATTAGAAACAAAGCAAGACTAGTTGCACAAGGCTATACTCAAGTTGAAGGTCTTGATTATGATGAGACATATGCTCCCGTGGCAAGATTGGAGGCAATAAGGATACTATTGGCTTATGCATGTGCCCACAATATCAAGTTATATCAAATGGATGTCAAGAGTGTATTTCTCAATGGGATCATCAATGAGCTAGTATATGTTGAGCAACCTCCTGGTTTTGAAGATGAGAAGAAGGCCAACCATGTGTACAAGTTGAAGAAAGCCTTGTATGGCTTGAAGCAAGCACCTAGAGCATGGTATGAGAGATTGAAGACTTTTCTTCACTCCAAGGGGTTCATTATGGGCAAGGTTGATACTACTCTATTCACCAAGAAGATTGGTAATGATCTCTTCATTGTGCAAATCTATGTTGATGATATCATCTTTGGATCAACCAATCAAGCATATTGTGAAGAATTTGGTGAAATGATGGCAAAAGAGTTTGAGATGTCCATGATTGGTGAACTTAGCTATTTCCTTGGTCTTCAAGTCAAGCAATTGAAGAATGGGACATTTGTGAGTCAAGGGAAATACATAAGGGACATGTTGAAGAAGTTTGGAATGCAAGATGCAAAGCCAATCTCAACTCCAATGGGCACCAATGGGAATCTTGATAGTGATCATGATGGCAATATGGTGAATCAAAAGGATTATCGGTCATTGATTGGAAGCCTACTCTATGTCACCGCATTAAGGCCGGATGTCATGTTTAGTGTTTGCATGTGTGCTAGATATCAAGCCTCACCAAGAGAGAGTCATCTCACGGCCGCAAAGAGAATATTGAGGTACTTGAAGCAAACAAGAGATGTTGGATTGTGGTATCCCAAGGGGTCAAAGTTTGAATTGATTGGATATTCGGACTCCGACTATGGTGGTTGCAAGATCAATAGAAAGAGCACAAGTGGTACATGTCAACTTCTTGGAAGATCACTTGTGTCATGGTCCTCAAAGAAACAAAATAGTGTGGCAATCTCTACCGCCGAAGCCGAATATGTTAGTGCGGGGAGTTGTTGTGCACAATTGCTTTGGATGAAGTCAACTTTGAAGGATTATGGCATCAACTTCAAGAATGTGCCATTGTTTTGTGACAATGAAAGTGCAATCAAGATGACACAAAACCCGGTTCAACATGGAAGAACAAAGCACATTGACATAAGGCATCACTTTATAAGAGATCATCAACAAAAGGGTGACATTTCCATTGAAAGTGTGGGCACCGATGATCAACTTGCCGACATCCTCACCAAGCCACTTGATGAAAGAAGGTTTTGCAAGCTAAGGAATGAGTTGAACATTCTTGATTTCTCAAACATGTGTTGAATGCACCCCACCACTACTTGACATGCCTCTCCTTCGACAAAGCAAGGTACCATTGGTTGACATGTCATTCATTCTTAGGATTATACTTGTGGTAGCACATGTAGACATACAAGGTGCATTTGGAGCATTCATGATAAATCAAATGTGTTTGATGTATATATGTTTACCACTATTGCTTCTATGTTTTGCTTGATCTAGTGGTGACATATGACATGTTTATGGGCTTGCAATCCTAGTGTTGAATCTAGAATATTTGCTACAAGTGTTTAATTCAACATAGGCAAGATAACCCTTGTCATGAGGTGTGAAGAAGCTTGTCTTTGGTTCAAACCGAATTAAATGTCTTTGGCAAGTGATCTAGATTGCACCAAATTTGACTAAAGTTTTGTTTACTCCATCAAAGTCCTTTTCTCTCCACAATTTGATCCCATATTTTTTTTTGGGCAATTGTTGACAAAGGGGGAGAGAAAAAGATGATTGAACATGATAAAGGGATAAAGGGGTAAATAAAATTTTGATGCACACAAGAAGGGGGAGCAAGCTCATGGACAAAGTTGTTGCATTTGTTTGTGCATTCTCATATGACTTGCTCATGGCACTTAGTTTTAAAGTTTTTTATACAAGTGGTGTCTCCTTGCTTGTGTGGTGCAATGCTAGTATAGGACTTGTATGATGAAATGATCTACTAGCATGCATAGGTTGTAACTAGACTCCCCTTACCTTTCAAGTGGTTCAAGAACTTTGCTTATAATGTTGATCTCACGGGGTTCTTGAGTTTTTGATGGATGTCTAGTTACTTCATGGTGCTAAGGATGGTGTAAATTGCAACTCCGATTGGTATCACGCTTCAAAGGTCCATTTCTTACACCTTAGCATCATTTTGGTAGAATTACTCTCCCCACAATCTTATCCATGCATATGTGCAAAGCTTCAAATCCAAACTCTATACACATATGTAGGGGGAGCAATACTACCAAAACCGAACTTGCTATAGTTGTCCAAATTTCTCTTGTGAGCTTAACGATTGGACAAGTATGACAAGTTCAAAAATGTTTATTATAAAATTATCTTTGTTGAGGTTGTCATCAATTACCAAAAAGGGGGAGATTGAAAGTCCCTAGTTTGGTTTTGGCTAATTGATGAAACCTAGGACTAACCTTGTTTATCTAAAGTGGTTGATTTAGAGAAAGGTTGTCCACACGATGAGCTTATTGCATATGAAGCATGACACATGTCATGTGATCAAAGATGAAGATCAAGACGATGCTTGGCTCCATGGACCGGTGTTGAAGGTGAAGGGCTAGTCGAGGCTTCGGAGTGAAGGACCATGCGATGGTGAAGCTCGGGCAAGACTAGGCGCCGATGGACCGATGCACGGTGAAGGGCAAGTGAAGTCAAGATCGATGGATCGAGACGGTCACATGATGGTGTGAAGCGTTCATATCATTTGGAGGAACAAAATGGGCTCAAGGCAAAGGTATAACCTATAGTGCCATTTTGTTTTGCACTCAAGACACCATAGAGGGTGTGAGTGGTTTAGGATCGATAGCCGCACTATTAAGAGGGAAGTCTTATCGGCTATTCGACGCACGGGTGCCACTAGGTGAATTCATGAAGTGCATTGCATGTAGAACCTAGTGAGCTAAGCCATTGCCTTGTATCTCGAGAGATAAACCAACCCTTGTGTTCAAGAGAGTGATCTACAAGTGAAGGTTGGTGCATGAAGGCAAGTGGCGCGACGTGGATCGACGACACGGCGACGAAACGACGAAGGCCGCCGCGAGAGGCGCCGGGCGCCTTAGGGGCGGCGCCGGACGCGTCCGCGCATTGTGGCGAGCACGGGCATGTGTCTCGCGCCGGACGGACGGCGGGACGCGGGCGTCGGACGCGGCAAGGTTATCGTGCGGCGTCCGGCGCGTGCGGATTCTTGGCATAGCGCGGCTGTCGGGCCGGGCGCGGACGCCGGGCCGCCCGGCAAGCCCGTGCGTCCGGCGGTCGCGGACCGGAAACTTTCCCGAGTTTCGGCCGGTCTCGCGGACGACGCGGCGCGGACGCGCGCCGGACGCAGCGCCGGACGCACACGTGGCGGCAGCAGATTAAACGGAGCTCCAACGGTCGGCTCGCGGGCGCGCACGGGAGGTAGCGCCGGACGCGTCCGGCGGTCTACGGCGGACGCGTCCGGCGCAGCGTCCCAGCTCCCGAGGGGGTAACGGCCATATTTGCTTGTGGGGTTATAAATAGAAGGTGGCCGGCCCTTGGGGAGGTCTCTTGGCCATTTCTCATCCCTTGTGCATTCTTTGAGCTAAGAGACTCTCTCCCACTCATCTCCCTTGCTTGGTTGTTCATCCTAAGAGAGATTGAGTGAATCACCTAGTGCATTGCATTGCTTGAGGGCATCTAGTGGCACTTGTGGGTGGTTTAGCCGGTGGATTTCTTGTTACTCTTGGAGAGTACCGCTCCTAGCCGGCTTGGAGGAAGTTGGAGGCGTTGGCAAGAGAAGGTGATTGTTCTTGGCCACCTCCGGTTGCTTGTGAGAGGTTTGAGCTCACCTCGTGGGGATCACGAAGAGCATCCTAGTGGATTGCGCGTGTCGTTGAGTACCTCGCTTGAGAGTGGCGCCTTGTGGTTTCCTTGCGGGGAAGTGCCTTGCGGGGCAAGTGG
The DNA here is from genome assembly GCA_018135685.1 of Themeda triandra. Taxonomy (NCBI): domain Eukaryota; kingdom Viridiplantae; phylum Streptophyta; class Magnoliopsida; order Poales; family Poaceae; genus Themeda; species Themeda triandra. The sequence continues at coordinate 424,701 of JAENPR010000018.1, forward strand.
CTTGAGGGTCACACCAAAGGACCATCTAGGTGTTGGTCGACACAACGGGTGACGTAGCTTGGCGGTGCCCAAGTGAACATCCGGGGATAAATCATTGTGTTCATCTTGTCTCCCGGTGATTGGTCATCATCCTTTGTGTGTTGCCGATTGTGATTGATTGTTCATCTTCTTGGTGATTGGCAACCTCAACTCGACGCGTCGGTATAACAAGTCACAACCTCTCTTGTATTACTTTGATTACATTCTTGCAAAGTAGAATTGCTTGCGTGGTCGGTCGGGAACCACATCTTGTGTAGACTAAATCCCGTGGGTAGAATTGCTTGTGTGGTCGGTCGGGAACCACTTCTTGTGTAGACTAAATCCCGTGGGTAGAACTCTTGATCACTAGTGGTAGCTCTTGTGTGTACTAGTGATCACCTACTAGAATTGTTTGGATAGGAGGCTTGCAACACCTAGTAGGCTAAGCATAACTTGCTTTCCGCCGTTTGTGTATCTAACGAAGTTTGCTTAGTGAGTTTGTAGAAATTTTTATAGGCTATTCACCCCCCTCTAGCCATCTAGGACCTTACAGTGAGGAACAAAGCAAGACTAGTGGCACAAGGTTACACACAAGTTGAGGGTCTTGACTTTGGAGAAACATATGCACCGGTGGCAAGATTGGAGGCAATTAGAATCCTATTAGCATATGCTTGTGCTCACAATATCAAGCTCTATCAAATGGATGTGAAGAGTGTATTTCTCAATGGGTTCATCAATGAGGAAGTGTATGTTGCACAACCTCCCGGTTTTGAAGATGACAAGAAGCCCAACCATGTCTACAAGCTCAAGAAGGCATTATATGGCTTGAAGCAAGCTCCAAGGGCATGGTATGAAAGATTGAGGGATTTTCTCATCTCTAAAGGCTTCAAGATGGGCAAGGTTGACACCACTCTCTTCACCAAGAAGATAGAAGTTGACTTGTTTGTGTTGCAAATCTATGTGGATGATATCATCTTTGGATCAACAAATCAATTCTTTTATGAAGAGTTTTCTAAGATGATGGCTAGTGAATTTGAAATGTCAATGCTTGGAGAGATAAGTTACTTCCTTGGTCTTCAAATCAAGCAAATGAAGAATGGCACCTTTGTGAGTCAAGGCAAGTACATCAAGGACATGATCAAGAAGTTTGGGTTACAAGATGCTAAGGCTATTAGCACACCAATGGGAACCAATGGTGGCTTGGACATTGATGATAGTGGCAAGATGATTGAGCAAAAGCTATATAGATCAATGATTGGAAGCTTGCTATATGTGACCTCTTCAAGGCCGGATGTCATGTTTAGTGTATGCATGTGTGCAAGATTTCAAGCTTCTCCAAGAGAGAGTCACTTGACGGCAACCAAGAGGGTGTTGAGATACTTGAAGGGTACCCAAGATGTTGGTCTATGGTATCCCAAGGGGTCAAGTTTTGAGTTGATTGGATACTCCGACTCCGACTATGCCGGTTGCAAGATTGATAGGAAGAGCACAAGTGGAACATGCCAAGTGCTAGGAAGATCTCTAGTATCATGGTCTTCAAAGAAACAAAATAGTGTGGCACTTTCCACCGCCGAAGCCGAATATATTAGTGCGGGGAATTGTTGTGCACAATTGCTATGGATGAAAGCCACCTTGAAGGACTATGGGATCAAATTCAAGCATGTGCCTTTGTTTTGTGACAATGAAAGTGCAATCAAGATGACAAACAATCCGGTTCAACATTCAAGAACCAAGCACATTGATGTGAGGCACCACTTCATTAGAGATCATCAACAAAAGGGAGATGTGAGCATTGAAAGCATTGGCACCGAAGATCAACTAGCCGACATATTCACGAAGCCTCTTGATGAGAAAAGGTTTTGCAAGTTGAGGAATGAGTTGAACATACTTAGCTTCTCCAACATGGATTAATGCACCCCTCATATATGACATGCCTCTCCTCCAACATAGCAAGGTAAAGTTGGTTGTTGCATCTCATGCATCCTTTGCTAGTTGTGTAGACATGTATACATGTGCATCTTGCTAGGCTCATTCATTGCAAATCAAATGAATTTGAAGGATATATGGCACCACTATTGTTTCTATGCTTGATTTAATCTAATGGTGGCATATGACTTGTTTGTGAGCTTGTGAACCCAGTGTTGAATCTTTAGCACTTGCTCATGATGTGTATCTCAACATGGTCAAGATAACCCTTATTCTTATGAGGTGTGAAGAAGCTTGCCCTTGGTTCAAACCGAGATACATTTTCTAGGCATGTGGTTTAGATTTGGCCATATTTGATTGACTTGTTTCTCTCATCTTATGCACCCTTGTTGGTGATTGTTGACAAAGGGGGAGAAATAAGTCACAAAGAGCAATGGAAGGGGATCAATTTTTATGATATGACCCAACCATGAGCACACAAATAGGAGGAGCAAGCTCATAGACCATTTGTTGCATATTGTGTGTGCATTCATGATGATATGGAGCATTTGTAAGGTCCTAGATGGCTAGAGGGGGTGAATAGCCTATAAAAATTTCTACAAACTCACTAAGCAAACTTCGTTAGATACACAAACGGCGGAAAGCAAGTTTTGCTTAGCCTACTAGATGTTGCAAGCCTCCTATCCAACGGTTCTAGTAGGTGATCACTAGCACAAACAATAGCTACCGCTAGTGATCAAGAGTTCTACCCACGGGATTTAATCTACACAAGGAGTGGTTCCCGACCGACCACACAAGCAATTCTACCTACGGGATTTAGTCTACACAAGTTGTGGTTCCCGACCGACCACGCAAGCAATTCTACTTTGCAAGAAAGTAATCAAAGTAATACAAGAGAGGGTAGGAGCGTGTTATACCAACGCGTAGAGTCGAGGTTGCCAATCACCAATAAGATGAACAATCAATCACAATCGGCAACACACAAAGGATGATGACCAATCACCGGGAGACAAGATGAACACAATGATTTATCCCCGGATGTTCACTTGGGCACCGCCAAGCTACGTCACCCGTTGTGTCGACCAACACCTAGATGGTTCCTCGGTGTGACCCTCAAGTCACTAGCCCCTCAAGGCTCGCCCGCAAGGCACCGCAAGACACCACTCTCAAGCGAGGTACTCAACAACACGCGCAATCCACTAGGATGCTCTTCGTGATCCCCACGAGGTGAGCTCAAACCTCTCACAAGCAACCGGAGGTGGCCAAGAACAATCACCTTCTCTTGCCAACGCCTCCAACAATCTCCAAGCCGGCTAGGAGCGGTACTCTCCAAGAGTAACAAGAAATCCACCGGCGAAACCACCCACAAGTGCCACTAGATGCCCTCAAGCAATGCAATGCACTAGGTGATTCACTCAATCTCTCTTAGGATTCACAATCAAGCAAGAGAGATGAGAGGGAGAGTGTTTTTCTGCTCACAAAGATGAATGAATGAGTTGGGAAGTCAAGAGTGATGGCCAAGCCCCGGCCACCATCTATTTATAGGCCAACCTCAAACATCCAACCGGTACCCCCTCGGGGGCCTGAACAACAAGCGCCGGACGCGTCGCGGCCGACGCCGGACGCGTCCGGCGCCACCACGCGCCTCCGAGAGTCGACCGTTGGCGGCCCAACGTTCAAAACAACGCGCGTCCGGCCCGCGTCCGGCGGCCTGCGTCCGCAAGAACCTTGATGCCTCAAAAACTTTCTGGTCCGCGTCCGGCCCACGTTCAGCCCGACCCGCCAGCTGTCGCGTCGACCTCCGGACGCGCGGACGCCGCAGCGTGACCGGGCTGCGTCCGCGCGCAGCGTCCGGCCGCGTCCCGGCCGACGCCGGGCCGACGGCCGAAACGGGAACTTTCGGGTCGGCGTCCGCCGCTAGCCGGACGCGTCCGCGCCCGTTTGCGCGTCCGGCGCGCAAAAACTTTGTTTTTCAGCCCGTCGTGACGCCAACTTCTCCAACATGCTATCCAACAAGTATACCAACTTGAACAACAGAGATAGCATGATTTCAACCAAATTTTGCATCCGGCGCAATAGAAAATATGCATCCATTTTTCCCGAAAGCGCCGAATCCCGCCTCACAGGCTCGGCGGGAGGAAGAGAGGGACCCAAACCCATCTCTACCCTGCAAACCACAGCGCGCCCAAACGCCACCTTTGTAAATGTGCCAACACCACCAAGTGTACATCTCCATGTGCTTGTGTGTTAGCTTTTCACAATCATTTCCCAAAGGTTAGGTTAGCTCACTAGGCCCTACATGCAATGCACTTCATGAATTCACCTAGTGGCACCCGTGCGTCGAATAGCCGATAAGACTTCCCCTCTTAATAGTGCGGCTATCGATCCTAAACCACTCACAGCCTCTATGGTGTCTTGAGTGCAAAACAAAATGGCCCTAACGGTTATACCTTCGCCTTGAGCCCATTTTGTTCCTCCAAATGATATGAACACTTCACACCATCATGTGACCGTCTCGATCCATCGATCTTGACTTCACTTGCCCTTCACCGTGCATCGGTCCATCGGCGCCTAGTCTTGCCCGAGCTTCACCATCGCATGGTCCTTCACTCCGAAGCCTCGACTAGCCCTTCACCTTCAACACCGGTCCATGGAGCCAAGCATCGTCTTGATCTTCATCTTTGATCACATGACACGTGTCATGCTTCATATTCAATATGTTCATCATGTGGACAACCTTTCTCTAAATCAACCACTTAGATAAACAAGGTTAGTCCTAGGTTTCATCAATTAGCCAAAACCAAACTAGGGACTTTCAGCATTGCAAGCTAAATTCAATATTCATGCTTGTTTGGTGTATTGCTAGTATAGAACTTGATTGATGAAATGAAGTACTAGCATGCATAGGTGGTTTCTAGACATAGAGTTTCTCTTGTTCAAGTACCTTGCTTATAATGTGATTTCATGAGGTACTTTGAGTTTTGATGGATGTCTAGATTCCCATGGTGCTAAGGAAGGTTTATTATCGCACTCCGATTGGTATCACGCTTCAAAGGTCAATTCTATAAACCTTAGTACCATTTTGGTTGTGGTAACTCTCACACAAGTTTCATCTATGCATGTGTGCTTGAAAATCGACCAAACATTTGATGCACACATGTAGGGGGAGCTACCACTACCAAAACCGGAATTGAAATGCTTGTCCAATCCAAGATTCATGATCATAATGTCTTGGGCAAGCAATTCAATTTCATATTGAATTCATTTCCATATCTTTGTGGGTTTATCGAGGGGTTGTCATCAATTACCAAAAAGGGGGACATTGAAAGCTCCGGTTTGGTTTTGGTAATTAATGACACTCAACGTTGCTAATGTTTTGCTCTAAGTGTGGTTAGACACATAGCAACGTGACGGTAGATGATGGAGCATGGCGATCACGGTGATAAACATGATGGATGTGAAGTGATCGAGCTCCAACGGAGGCCCATGGAGATCAAGGCGAAGGTATACTTGATAGGGCTTTCCTGTTTAGTGGTCGAGACACTTAGCGAGTGTGACCACATTTAGGATCGATAACCGACTATCAAGAGGGGTTTCCTCGGTTCATTCGCGGTCCTAAGTGCCTCTAGTTGTGACTTTGCATGATGCATGAGAGGCTAACTAGAGAGCTAACTCTTGCGCGACATTTCATGGATAAAATGCTAACTCCAAGGCTTGAGATTGGATCAACACATGGCGGAGTTAGTGCACAAGGCAAGGGATTTCGTTTGGATCAATTTGGAGCAAGTTTCGCACATAAAATGACGAAGGACGCGGCGCCGGACACGGGCTGCACGGGCGCCGGACGCCGGAGGACTGAGTCCGGCGTAGCAGGGTTTGGTCGCGCGCTCTGCCCAGTCACCATGAACTGCGTCGGACGCTCTTGCTGCCTCTCGCCGGACGCTGCGTTGATTGGCAGACGCACTCCAGTAGCTTTGTTTTCGCGCGCACTCGGCGGACGCATGAAGGCGAGCGGCGCCGGACGCTGAGGCCGCGAGTCCGGCGATCGGAGGACTCGGCCGAGGAGCTGCAAGTGACCGGCAGCGGACACGTCTCCCTCTCGCGCTCAAGACGCTGGCTGGATGGACTATAGCGTCCGGCGGCGTTGAGGGTTGGCCGTGGCTGTCTCGCGCGGCAGGACGAGACAATGGCGCCGGACGCTCTGCACGCCGAGCACCGGACGCCGCATGGAGCAGGAGACGCACTCCAGTAACCTTGCTGGAGCGAGCGAGCAGCGGACGCCAGGGAAGGCTCTCGCCGGACGCATGATGATTGGCGCGCCGGACGCTCCAGGAGACGCTGAGGTGGCAGACTTCTTTGAATCGCCAACGGTTGGCTTGCTGCAAGATCAAGGGCGCCGGACGCGTCCGGCGCAATGTAATTGGCTCCCCGAGATTCCAACGGCCATATTTTGGAGAGGACTCTATAAATATGAGGATGGCCGGTTGGGAGAGGCTCTCTTGCCCATTCTAACACTCTTGAGCATAATTTGAGCTAGAGACACTCCTCCCCACTCATCTCTTTGGTTCCCTTGCCATTCTTGAGAGAGATTTGAGTGAGAACAAGTGATTTGCATTGAGAGTTGCATCTAGAGGCACTTGTTCATCGAGTGAGCTGCGGATTCTTGTTACTCTTCGGTGATTCCCGTCACCGTAGACGGTTTGGAGCTGCGGGTAGTGGTTGAGCTCGAGTTGGAGATTGTTCGATGCCACACCGGGTTCTTGTGAGGGGTTCTTGATCCTTCCCCGCGGGAGTTCGCGAAAGGATACTCTAGTGGATTGCTCGTGGCTTGTGGATCCTTGTCTTGTGTGGAGATTGCGGCTCCCCATTGGGGTCTTTGGCACCGAGCCAATTGAGCGGGCAACTCACCAAGCAAGTGTATCGCCACAACGAGGAGTAGCTTGCCGGGAAGCAAGTGAACCTCGGTAAAAAATCATTGTGTTGATTTGTGATTGCCGAGGCTTCGACCTCCTTGTGTTTGTGCTTGAGCTCTCTAGGTGATTGGCTACTACACGGTGATTGGCCATCTTCTACTCTACGCGGTGGTATAAACTTCCATCACCTCCTTACTTTCCGCATAGTAGAATTGCTTGTTGTGGTCGGTCGGAAACCACTCTTTGTGTAGTTCAAATCCCGTGGGTAGAACTACTTGTTGTGGTCGGTCAGGAACCACTCATTGTGTAGAGTAAATCCCGTGGGTAGAATTGCTTGGTTGGTTTCGGTGAACCGACATTGTGTAGCTTGATCACCGTGGTTGTTGTGCATTGAATTGAGTAGCCTTGCATTGTCTAGGACGGCTTGCATAAAGTAGTCGAAGCTTTAGCTTTGCACATTTGCCGCCTTGCTATCTAATTTGGTGTCTAGTGTGTTTGCTAGAAATTTTATTAGGCTATTCACCCCCGGGCCTCTAGCCATTGTGACCCTTCACCATGTACTAGGAGTCCCAAATGAGAATGTAATGTGAAGTAGCTGCTAGTATTTTGAAAAAAATGGGAGCTATGTTGCAAAGAGGGTAGGTAAATTGATATTTATATATCGATACCTAGAAATGTGAGGGTCCCTTGTACAAGGTATATGTGAAAACTAAAGGAGCATCTAATTGGGAAACACATGCTTGACGGAGGACATGCTTCATGCCTTGAAGAGCTTGCACTAAAGATCTAGAATTTATAACAGCTGAACAGCATGTAACCCTTTTGGCAAACTATGATGGCAGTTCAGTTCGTGATATAGTTCCTTTGTGGACATTGGAGGTGCGTGTGTATCTTTTTCTGGTTTCTTGTGAGCCATGATTGTGCCATCTTGGTGACAGATGCTGATGTTGTAAAGTGTTTGAACTCGAAGTTTTTACCATGATAGCAATGCTAACGGGCCAGGGTTTATCCCTGGAACTCTTAAGAAGGCTATTTTTTTGTAACTAATACACATTACTACAGTGCTGCTTGCATGGAATTGGAACTTACAAGACCAATATGTAATACTAAATGATTTTTTTCACAAATCTACTGAGGTTGCTATTCTTTAGAATTCAAAATAAAATGTCCAAAGCAATCGTGTAGAATAGCACATGGCTCTAAAACAATATCTAGATGCATAGTAAAAGCACTATATCTAGAAAATAAACTAAGGATGAGCATATTTTGTTTAAATATCCCAGGTTCGAAGTAATAGATATTCAACACACTACAGTCATGATAAATAATTTCTTTTTTTGAACTGAAACAGTTGGGTAAAGAGCCCCCAGCGGCTTATATTACTTAAAAAGTAAACAAGTACAGAGGGACTTCATAAGGATTACAAAGGCTCTAACCAGCGGTTAGAAAAAGAAGTGAAGGGGCAGAGGCGCTAACAAAAGGAGTAGAGAACAAAGTAACAACAAAAAAGCAAACTATACATCAAGTCACAACCGGATGGACAGATGGAGCGAAGGCTTGATCCTACAAAAGTGCTCAAGCATACAAATACCAAATGCGAATGACAAGACCAAGACCAATTCTAACATCTACATTCGAAGGGGTCTGCAATAGCCAAATCTTGGACATGATTGACATGTACTTTATGGGTACATGTTTTGTTTGTAAAATGTAACCGTGCACCTCTTGAAGCCCTTTTCTCCATCTGAAGCATCCCATGTTGTTTTGTAAAAAATGCCTCATTGTAATCTTTGAGTCTAACATCAAGTCTCATTGACTCCAACTCTCTTGCATTCAGTAGAAAGAATGAGGCAAAATTGACTTCGGATGTGGTGCCTCTATACTCCTTCAACATTATTGTCTTGAGACGGATATCAAAGGATTCAACGAAATCCTTGTGTCCACGATGCCATCGATTCATTTTCCCTGAAATAGACGACTGAAGAACAAAATATTATAGATTAAAAAAATGGGAAAAGTCAAATCACATGTGCACATTGGTACAAGGATTAACAAGGGAATGAAAAGAATTTATGAACATTGTGATCCACAAACTACAAGTGAAGAACTATCACCTGTATGTACAACTTCTCCAGACATGGAAAACATTTCATCAACTCAATGACCTTGTCGAGATTAATATGATATGATGCGACAGCTAGAGTCTTGACGGTGCTCAATGCCATTGTCAACCTCACAACATTTAGTCCCTGAATCAAGCATCAAAGAAAACATCAAGCCATGTGCAAATGCAGATGATAAAAAAATAGCTGCAATTGAAAACAAGTCTCAACAGCCTATTCATGGGAAGAAAAAACAATGTCATATCTACCTGAATAGCTGTGGTGCCAAACACGAGCCTCTGATAACCAAACGAACCTTCTTTAAGACAACCTAAGGTCTCCAGTTTAGGTGCGGAGATTACAGTTAAAGTGATTGCCTTGAATGCATATTGTGAAGCATCAAGATAGAGAAATCTTTCAAGACAAGGGGCATCAACAATTTTGACTTCCTGTAATAATTGGGGATTAGCCCTAAATATAGAGACATCACCATGCACGCCGATGCTTCTAAGGCTATTGGAAGTAATCCGGAGACAGCCTACCCCAATGTTGCCTTTAAACTGCAAGCACTCAAGGACAGGGCAACTAGAAATCATGGTATGTAGGGAACCCTCGGAGATGCTGACACCTTCGAGGCTGAGCTGCTTGAGAAGGGGAAAGTTAATCCCTTCCACTGAGCTGTCCGGGAGCTCACATTTGCCCAGGGTAGCAACTTGGAGGGTGGCCGAAAGCCGGAAAGTAGAGGCAGGTGGAGGTGCCAACTGATACGGTTTATACCATATTTTATCACTTCTTTCCCAAAACTGAAGCTCCTGGAGGTTGTCAAGCTTGGGGGAGCTGAGCCAGGCGTCCACTGTGGCGGGACGGTTGTGGAGATAGAGCGACGGGATGCAGAAGCGGCGGACGGGGCCCGCGTGGGCGGAGAGGATGTGGGCGACCGTGCCGGCGAGGTCCTCGAAGGCGGCGTCAAGCGCTTCCGCTTCGTCGTCGCTTGCGAAGTGGAAGTCCAAGTCGCGGAGAGGGAGCTTGGGCGTCTTGTAGAGGTCTGCACTGTCAAGTACGAGAGGGGAGGCGAGCCAGAGGTGGCGCCACCGGGAGGCGAGGATCTGGGTGCGGCCGGCTTCCTTGGTGGAGAGAAGCGAGAGTATCTCACCAAGGACGGCGTCGGGGAGGCCACTGATGCGGTCGACGCCGTCGTAGTCGCCGTCGCCGCCATCTTCGTCGCTGTCGCCGCCACCACCACCAGCATCAGGCGGCGGCGGCGGCGGCGGCGGTTCGATGCTGTGGGTTGCATTGCCCGCCTCCGTGGCTTCCGCTGTCCACGGCGGGGGCTTACCGGCTGCGGCTGCTAGCTCCTCGGATCTCCTCCTCTTGGCATGGGAACGCAGCTCCATCTCCGCGGCCGGCGCTCGGCGCCTTGCGGTGGAGGCTCCGCCGCAGCACAGTGAGGATTCGCGGCAGCGGCAGTGGAGTCCGTGGCGGTGGGGAGCAGTGAGGAGAGGACTGAGGGTTCGGGTGCGTGCTAATGCTGGGTGCTCAGATCGACCTCAACTGGGCCTTTGTTTGGTCCAAGCCCAACAAGTGAACTGGGCCCTCCTCGTGTTGCGTTGCGTGGGTTGCGACTCAACCGTAAGTGTAGTAGGAGCCAAGTTTCGCTAGGCGCTAGGCGGATTCTAGGCGGTGACCCTCCGCCTAGAGAGTAATCGGGATTAATCGGGCCTAGGCGTTCCTAGGCGTTTTGCTAGGCGTTTTAATTTTTATACACATATATATAGATTACCTTAAATAATCTGAAATTAAAAAGGAAATAAGAGACTTTGGACCTTAAAGTTGGAAGAATGGCCCATAAAAAGGCCCAGCCCAACTTATCCCTGGCACTGTTCCACCTTATCCATTCACTCACAGCCGCAAAACGTTATCTTCTTCCCCGACCCCTTCCGTCTCCGCCCGTCTCTGCTCGGAATCCCTCTGCTCCTCACGCGCACGGCGCGCCTCCTCCCCCATCTCCGGCGACGTGCGCGGCCGCGCCTCCTCCCCCATCCCTCTCTCCCGCATGCGCCGCCACAACTCTCTCCCCTGCTCCGCCGCCAGTTCCTCTCCCGCATGTCTCTCGTCCGCATCTCCTCCGCGCCGCCCGCCACCAGTTCCTCTCCTCCCCCGCATCTCTCTCTCGCGCGCATTCTCGCCGGGATCTCTCCCCTGCTCCCGCCGGCGGTGGTTCTTCTCCTTCCCCCGCATCTCTCTCTCAGTCTGCGCGCGTCGCCTGAGGTTACTCCTCCCTCACCGGCGACCTCCGCCCGCCTAGGGGTCCGCCTACCCCCCTAGTCGCGACGGCAGCCTTCGCCTAGCGAGTAAACCCGCCTAGGCGGCCGCCCAGTTCCGCCTAGCGGAACTAGGAGTAGGAGTAGTACACTAGTACTGGCATAGTGATTCTCAAAAAAAAAAAAAAAAAAAAAAAAAAAAAAAAAAAAAAACAACTAGTACTGGCATAGTGCCATGCCATTTGGATCCTGGAATGTTGCTCCAAAAAACAAAATACAAAAAAACTGGATCCTTGGAATTGAATTTATTCTAGTTAATAATGTTCTCATAACCTTAGTCAAACCTTAGAAATCTCGATTAGAGGCAGTTGGAATTATGTCACTTGCCATGTTGTTGGCAATCGGCGTTCCCTGGTGTCTGCAACCAGTTTTGGAAACAAGAAACAGAGTCTTGCAGTCACTCGCTGGTGGATGGAGATAACATGCCTAGAGGCGAGGCAAAAAAACCTACGCCGATCAGCCCGCGAGTAGGTTCTCCGCTTCGACCTGCGCCAGGACATCGTCTTCAAAGAACGCCTGATGAAGGGCCTCTACGAGTGCCTTTGCCTCGCTGTCATGGACTATCAGCGACATGTTAACCTGCTCAGAATGTAAGACACAGTAAATGTCGGAGCCAGAAACATGCATAGGGCAAGCAAGTTTTGCGCAATTGGGTATGCTATGACGACCATTGTTGTGACTGAGAATCATGAATGCAACTGGCACATGGTTACTCATTTGGTATGCTATGATGACGATAGATGTTGTGACTGAGAATCATGCGTGCAACTGGCACATAGTTACTCATTTGGTATGCTATGATGACTCTGGCGACCGAGGGAGTACCTTGGACGCTCCTTGCGAGACCATCTGAACATTGACCCTACTTTTCCTCAGCACATGTCCGGTCTGAAGATTTAAGAAGTGGTTATCCAATGAAAAGAACATTAGAGAGGAAAGTCTGAAGAAGAAATATTGAATGTACAAACCGTTATACCTTTTCTAGTATAAGAGACATTTGCCGCACATTTCCGATAAGCGAAATTATTGCCCTCTGCTGAAGTAGATGAACGATTGCTATTTTCTCAAGCTCTTCAACTACATTGTCAAGTTCCTGAAAGATTGTTAAAAATGTTGAAGCGCAGAGAATTATAATAAAAGAAAATTCTCATGGAAATGTTCAGGCATGGACTATCAAGTCATTTGAGAAAAAAATCTCTTGTGCTTCTACTTGCTAGCTCTTCAACTACATTGACAAGTTCCTGGAAGATTGTTAACAATGTTGAAGTGCAGAGAATTAGAATAAAAAAGTTCTCATCGAAATGTCCAGCCGTGGACTATCAAGTTACTTAAAAAATCTCTCCTGTGCAGGTATGCTTCTATTTGCTTGCTCTTCAACTACATTATCATGTTCCTCAAAGAATGTTAACAACTTTAAAAAACAGAGAATTAGAATTAAAAACATTTCTTCTGGAAATGTTCAGGTATGAACTATCAAGTCACTAAACCAATTTCCTCGCAAAAAAAAAAGTCACTAAACCAATTTGTCTTGCGCTTCTACTTGCTAATACTATGAAGGAACGAAATGTAGCAAGAGTACAGCTAGTTGTTATTTTGCATGTACATGGAAACACTTGCCTGCTGTATCAGTTCCCTACTCCATATCTTTGATGGATCAAGTGACACAGAAACGCTAACTTCACTGGTAGCAACACAATCCACAGATATACCTAGATCTTCAAATATATCAAATACCTGCTGAAGGTCATACACACAGTGATCAGAAAAATGAAATATGAGTAAACAAAATGGCTCAATGCTCAACATACCCTTGCCAGAAAACCATACTGACCAAGCATCCGAGTGCTCACAATGTCCAACATAGTGACGTTTGACTTGAGCACTATGCTAGTTAGTAGAACCTAGTAGTGAAAAAGAGGGGCAAAAAATCAATGCCTCCAAAGCCAAGCGGATGATGCGAGGATATATTTAAAGTTATCTACTACAGACCTTATCCATGTCTCTTTGTTTGGTAATAAGGGTGCCTGGAGCTTTAGGGTTGTATGAATTCTTAACCCTAACTGGAATATCACCTTCTCTAGCAGGTCTCATGGACTGTGGATGCAAAACCTGCAAAGGGGTGCACAGTCCACAATAAAGAACCTAAATTTCTCGTTTCTGTTCAGCAGAGTGACTAAGACTGACATCATGAGCTATATATTCATTTCATGATGATTAGTAAAGCAAATTCCAAGCAACAATCAGTAAGCTTTAAAAGGTAAAAAAAAAGGTACAGAGGTTTATCTACTGAACCCCTAGTAATGCACTGAAGAGTCTTTTTTTTTTCCAAAAGTATGCTACTGAAAGATAGATTTATTCACTGAGAAGCAGCCTGGCCATACTATTCAGGGTTCAAGTCCTGAAAACTGCAATAAACATGAAACATCCTGTACCCGATATCATTGTGGTTTAGTTCCAGAACTCTTTTCTTAGCATTCAAAATATAATTTGTAGAAAGAGTCCTTAGTGATAAAAATGAATCATTGCATGTCAACCAAAGATTCTTCACTCAAAATGAATGAGTACCTGGGCACCAAAATAAGCAAGTTCAGTAGCCTCTTCAAATGTTAAATATGGAACAGTCTTTGCATGTGGGTAGATATTTGGATCACAAGTCAGTACACCATCAACATCTTTCCATACCTATCACAGGCACAGTATGCTTTCAGACCAATTAGGCAATGTATGGGGATAAGCAACAATTTTCGTGAAATGCACATGCAGCTTAATGATTAGCATCAACTGTTGTCTCAACTTCTTTCCTCAGAAATAAAAATATGGTTTACTCAATAGCTATTCAGACTAAACATAGACCTGAATTTCTCTCAGTCCCAAGGCTTTACCAATGGTTGTAGCAGTCAAGTCGCTACCACCTCGGCCTAAAGTAGTTACAGCACCTGATTTCCAGCCCTGTAAGTGATGGCAGTTGCATTAAACAAGTTACCTCGTGGATGAAGAAATTGTTTGTCGATGAGATACCTTCCCAAGGAATCCAGTAACAACAGGTATCGCTGGATCCTGTACCCAGTCCCCATGAAGTCTCTTCGCAACAGCTGGATAGGTTGCTTCTAAGATATCCGCATTACCAAATTCATCAGTTGTCATGAAACCAATATCAAATGCGTCATACTGCACAAGAATTTCAAAATAAAATTAATAATGAACGTTAGTTCACATCATTGCATGATGCAGAAGACTTTGGGTATATATGGATAAACTGGGGATTTGCAGCTACAGCTAGGTTGGTTACCATTATAGGTCCCTGTATGAAATTGAGACATTAAATAAAGGGAACTCCAGATTATAGTCGAACACTCAATTGAGTTGTGGGTGTATGACTCAACTATAAGGGTTCAAATCCTATTGCCCACAATTTTAAGGATGAAATGGTGTTTGTGACCCTGGTTGGTGCTTTGGCCGGAGATTAGCTCCATTATCTTGGTTATAAGTTTATGGAAATATCAAATTAATCACAAAATCTAAAAAAAAAATCTAAGAATATTTTCCACACACAAAAGAGATCAATGAATCATTATCAAAATATGAAATTTCCACAGAATACTAGCGACAAGCAACTAAAATAATGAACCGAGATTTGAGAACATGTAGCACATACACAGTAAAAAATCAATGACTAATCAAATTTTCAGGACATCCCCGCCATAGGGCAGGGATACTATAGCAAATTTTTGTAGGCTGCTGTATTCCATATGTGAAAAGCTCACTGAATCACTGTGCAAATCAAGGAAATGTCAAGAAGTACCTGCCGTGCTTTGACACCAATTTTGTTCAAATAAGCAGCAAAAATCCTGGTGGACATGCATTCTCCAAATGAAACAAGGTAGTCACTGGTCCTGGGCGTCATCTCTTTCATCATAGCGATACCTTTCAATAGTTGCTCCAGTTCATCCAGCATGTCTACAGAGTTTGTCCACAATTGTTACACAAAGGCCGAAAAATACAGAAGGTGGTCACATAAGGTAGTGGGTTTACCTTGTATTACAGATCTTGGAAGCCCCAGTTCATCCACTGTCCTGGTTCGAAAGCAAGCAAGTCAACAGCAATTGAGATTATTGCAAGTATTCTAGTAGTTAGCAGCTCAAAAAGAAAGTGGGATACTTGATATGTAGGTCCTTGATCATGTTGCACTCTTCAATTTCAGAAACATGGATCACTCCACAACCCACTGCCTTCTCTCCAGCCTAAAAACGATCACATATACCATGAATTTTAGGGTATACACGAAACAACGATTACAATAACTCACGGCTCCCTTTTTCTCAAATATTGCTTATACAATGGAAACAGCATACCATGGCTATAGGTTCAGTATTTAGTAAACTTATTAATCCTTGTTTCTAGGCATTCTTTGTGCACCACTGCAGCAAACCATAGACAACACAGATTTTTCACCAAGCATCTACCAAGACCTAGAGATTCACGACTAGATTGCTAATCATTGCAAAAGGAAAAAATAGGAAAAAATCACTTTAGGTGACTGAAGATTCTTCTTGATGCATTCACCCAGTGAATTATGCAGGCAAAGGGAACAACAAACTTTTGGCAAAGCAAAGAAAGATTGGACAGAGCTAAAAGCCTAAAACAAAACCAATCAAGAGCAGTGCGAAGCGATGGGTACAAGGAGAAGGTTGTTGGTGGTTTTCCCCATGGCAGAGAGGACGACGACGGGGCGCTCCTCGGGGAACGTCAGGATGAGGCCGGCCACCTCCTTCATCCTGGCGGCCGACGCCACCGAGGACCCACCGAACTTCATCACCACGCTCAGCTGATCCTCCAATCCCGCCGTCCCGAGCCCTCCGAGGCCAGAAGCCCCGAGGACGCCGTCCCCGCCGTCCCCTTGCTTGGCCCGACGGCGGGTGGAGTCGGCGACCACCATTGACAACCCTCGGGCACCGCGAGGCACGGTTCGGGTACCGAAGCACGTCAGTACTCGAACATTTGCAGAGCTCGCCGGAGGTATCGACGGAACGAGGCGGCGGGGGCGGCCGCCGATCGCACTGGGGTCGCCATTTCCTCCTGCTCTGTCTCTGTCGGGCGTGGAGCGGAGACTGACCAGTGGTACAGAAGGCGGGTTTCCTTCTTTACGTAATAGGGCCATCAAGGCGGAGACCTGTGGGAAAAAAATTGTAAACGGCCGGATTAAGATTTAAAATCACAGAGCCTGATTGGTTGATGAAAGCCAAACTTTAGTTGCCAAAATTTGGGGAGCCTAAGAAGGATTTGACCTTTTTATTTGGTTTGTTGCCAAAATTTACCAATATCTCAAATTTAACTTGCCAAATCTATAGTATTTTTTTTTCCAAATTTTAAGTAACTTTTGGTTTGCCAGATATTTGGCTTGGCAAATTTTAGAAGCCAACCAAATGGACCCTCAAAATGACATGACTCGGGAAGCTACACTACATTTGGCTGTCCCGTCATCTCCGATCCTTGAATAAATCAAATTAGGGCATTCATAGTGTAGACTCTACCATAGAGTCAAGAGTATTTATTACCATTCTATTTATTATGTTTTGCTGATGTGACAATATATTTATTGAAAAGAGAGGCACTAAAACCAAGACTCCAAGTCTTATTTAGACTCCAAGTCCGCAATATTTGAGGTAAATATATCGCCACATCAGCAAAATATAATAAATATGAGGATAATACATAGTTTTGGACTCTACGATAGAGTTTGTATTGGGACTACCCTTATAGTTTTATCTTAAATTAAATATTTTGAAGTTTTACTGAGTTTATAGAAAGGAGCGTGAAGATTTATGACCAAGCAGTCAAGCACCACCAGCGCATGCTGGAGGCGGCAGGACCACCATTGGATTGGCTGTATATTTCAAAGTTGATGCTCGATTGCTCGGTGAGAACCTCTCCATGTTCCTTTCTTTTAGCACAAATTGAAAAGGAAAATCGCAAGGAGCCAAAGGCCCTTCCTGGCTGCCCCGGGTTCAAACCCCGGTGACCGCGGTATTTCTATGCACAGTGCACGGGAATGAGGAGAAAAGGCTCCTTAATTTAAAAAAATGAAAAGGAAAATGGATACCGGTGGTATCTGCATCCTTTTTTCAGAACTTCACCGTTTTGCACAGATGTTGCCTTGGAGCGAAGACCTCCTACTTACAGATATGGGACAGGTCTAAGAAGAACGTATATTATTTGTAATAGTTTCAGCTATTTTTTGTAATAATGTACTAATCGATATCCGCTGCATATCATGAAGCTTGAATGGAAATTCAAATCAGCTGCCCTCGCCACGACCGTGCGAGCCACCATTGGCGTGGCCTCACTGGACCCACTGGCAACGACGTTAAAGACGAAGCCCTAATTGTATCAGCTTTCTCTGCCCCCATCTCCATTGGCTATGCCTTATTGGAGAAGATGGCAAATCTCTGTGCTTGTAGTGTGGTTGTGAAGAATTCCTTATAATTCTCAGTGCGTGTTACTTGGATATATTATCATAATTAGTTCCCCTATTTCTCAGTGCTATGATTCAAAATCTGATATTTTTAGGTGTGGTGTCATTTGTTATGTACAATTTGGATGAAATTGTTTATATGCATAGTATCCTTACTGCAACCTGAATTAGATTGACTTATAACTTGCCCCAGGTACATTCTCCTCTGCTTAGGGAATGGGACTTTTTTTAATGCCATGGTCATGAGCAGGATTTATATAAAATATATATTTCATAAATCATGATATAGATAGATAAATGCAATTATTATTCCTGAATTCAATCCAATAGTTTCTGAAGTCAATTTCTAAACAAGTACGTACAAGGATATATGATTATGGGCATTCCTACCCAGAGACGTTTCCACTCAACAATATTCAGATTTCATATTAGTTATACATCTTCTCAAACTTTCAAGATTACAAATACAAAATTTATTCAGGAACTTGCATCATTTCGCACAACTATTTTTCTACTTTCCGTGACAAATTCAGTTTGAATTAAAAGAACACAATAGCAAATAGAGAAGTATGGATTGAACAGCTATCATTGGCAAATATTTGTTGATAAGAAGCTAATAACAATGACTCTGATGATGACCAACGTGGCAAATCAAAGAAACAACGTTACTCAAGTAAAAGTTGTCATGGAGGTAAATATAAGGTTTTGATATACACAATCTATATCTATATGCAGGAAACACATCTTAAACAAACAATAAGAACATATTTTCCTACTATCCTTATATTTCAGGAATTGTAGAAGAAACAGCCTTTTCACTTAGTCATTGCTCTTTTGCTATATATCAATAATATTATAAGTGGGCCCTTTTGCAGTATACAAATATCTCTATATTAGTTGCACTCTTTCGCTATAGCTTATAATGTAACTAGCTCGAGATACGAGCATGTATGGTGATGAACCATTTACTATATGAATGAAATTAACCTTATCAACTACGCTATGACTCATGCTGGCCGGGTCCTAAAAGAACGGCGTGGCAAAGCCGCGCCTAGTTTTTCTAGTTTACACTAAATCCAAACTTGGATAAACCTCGGTCCCCAAAGACATGGGCAATGGCTCGACGCAACCGAGAAGAAACAAAAGTGCTAGTCCTCAAGAAGAGGCAGAACGAGCTCAACACCACTAGCAAAACTTAAAGCACAATCTGAACCAAGAGCTTGGTTATCTCTTCGATAACCTTGTAACACTTCATGCCTTTTTCTGCAGCATCGACCAAGAGCTTCATCTTTTGATCTCCCCAAGCTGCATAAAATCCTATGAACAAACATTTGAGCAGAAGGTAGAAGGTCACTTTCTTCCAAATATTCGCTGCCCAATTTGATTCTGGTGCTTTCAGGGGTGTTGGCAGTTCACTTGGGATTGGGGTTGGGAGTTTGAAATACCCTGAACTATGAAGTAACGCACATAGGAGACACACCCGTGCAATGTGTTCCCAATTCAGCGCATACCTATAGAAAGAAACATTGGCATGTTAGTTGAAGTAATTTAATACCACAATGAACGAATGAACCGAAATAATCAGTTGAAGGCAGTTACCCATACCAAGCACGCGTGACTTCTTCCGCCATAAGCAAGAAGGGCCAAACATGCTACTGATCAAACGAGGGGGCAGATTGAGGCAGCGGGAGGAGGAGGGTGTGTAAAGGTAGGCGCCTGCATTAACCAATGAGGGGTACTGACCAAGCATCTCAGTTATCACGGTGTCCAACATAGTGACATTTGACTTGAACACTGTGCTAGTTAGTAGAACCTAGTAGTGAAAAAGAGGGGCAAAAAATCAATGCCTCGAAAGCCAAGCGAATGATGCAAGGATGTATTTAAAGTTATCGAGTACAGACCTTATCCATGTCTCTCTTTTTGGTAATAAGGGTGCCTGGAGCTTTAGGGTTGTATGAATTCTTAACCCTAACTGGAATATCACCTTCTCTAGCAGGTCTCATCGATTGTGGATGCAAAACCTGCAAAGGGGTGCACAGTCCACAATAAAGAACCTAAATTTCTCGTTTCTGTTCAGCAGAGTGACTAAGACATACTAACATCATGAGCTATATGTTCAATTCATGGTGATTTGTAAAGCAAATTCCAAGCAACAATCAGTATAGCTTTAAAGGTAAAAAAAAAGGTACAGAGGTTTATCTACTGAACCCCTAGTAACGCACTAAAGAGCCTTTCGGTTTTCAAAAGAATGCAACTGAAAGATCCATTTATTCACTGAGAAGCAGTCTGGCCACACTACACAGGATTCAAGTACTGAAATCTTAGCATTCAAAATATAATTTGTAGAAAGAATCCTTAGTGATAAAAATGAATCATTGCGTGTCAACCAAAGATTCTTCACTCAAAATGAATGAGTACCTGGGCACCAAAATAAGCAAGTTCAGCAGCCTCATCAAATGTTAAGTATGGAACAGTCTTATTTGGATCACAAGTCAGTACACCATCAACATCTTTCCATACCTATCACAGGCACAGTATGCTTTCAGACCAATTAAGCAATGTATGGGGATAAGCAACAATTTTCGTGAAATGCACATGCTAGCTTAATCTGAACTTTTTTCCTCATAAAGAAAAATATGGTTCATTAAATATCTATTCAGACTAAACATAGACCTGAATTTCTTTCAGTCCCAAGGCTTTACCAATGGTTGTAGCAGTCAAGTTGCTACCACCTCGGCCTAAAGTAGTTACAGCACCTGATTTCCAGCCCTGCAAGTGATGGCAGTTGCAATAAAAAAGTTGCCTCGTGGATTAAAAAATTGTTTGTGGATGAGATACCTTCCCAAGGAATCCAGTAACAACAGGTATCGCTGGATCCTGTACCCAGTCCCCATGAAGTCTCTTTGCAACAGCTGGATAGGTTGCTTCTAAGATATCCGCATTACCAAATTCATCAGTTGTCATGAAACCAATATCAAATGCGTCATACTGCACAAGAATTTCAGAATAAAATTATTAATGAACGTTAGTTCACATGCATAATGCAGAAGACTTTGGGTATATATGGATAAACTGCAGATTTGAGACCAGCAAGAGATCGAGAAGACAAAGGATCTGGTGTTCGGCTGGCTTCGAAACTTCAAGCCAACGTCTAGTAGTGTGACGGATGTAATAGAAATTTGATTACTAGAGTTCGAACTGGCTCGCTTTTTTGTACGCTTCATTTTGTAATCTGGCAACCCCAGTTTGTTACCGGTGGCGATTGCTTTTTATAAAAGCAGAGGTTATCCTCTTTTTTTAAAAAAAAAAAAGATAAACTGGGGATTTGAAGCTAGGCTGGTTACCATTATAGGTCCCTGTATCAAATTGAGACATTAAGTAAAGGGAACTCCAGATTGTAATCGAACACTCAATTGAGTCGAACACTCAATTGAGTTGTGGGTGCATGACTCCACTATAAGGCGGTGTGTGTGTGGGTGTGACCCTGGTTGGTGCAGAGGCTGGAGATTATCTCCATTATTTAAAAGGTTATAAGTTTATGGAAATAATATCAAATTAATCATAAAATCTAAAAAATCTAAGAATCTTTTCTGCACATGAAGAAAAAGATCAATGAATGAATCATTATCGAAATATGAAATTTCCACAGAATCTAGTGGCAAGCAACTAACATAATGAACTGAGACTTGAGAACTGTATTGCATATGCAGTAAAAAAAATCAATGACTAATCAAATTTTCAGGACATCCCCACCATAGGGCAGGGATACTATAGAAAATTTTTGTAGGCTGCTGTATTCATAAATTCATAACCTGAAAAGCTCACTGAATCACTATACAAATCAAGGAAATGCAAGAAGTACCTGCCGTGCTTTGACACCAATTTTGTTCAAATAAGCAGCAAAAATCCTTGTGGACATGCATTCTCCAAATGAAACAAGGTAGTCACTGGTCCTAGTCGTCATCTCTTTCATCATAGCGATACCTTTCAATAGTTGCTCCAGCTCATCCAGCATGTCTACAGAGTTTGTTCCACAGTTGTTACACAAAGGCCGAAAAATACAGAAGGTAGTCACATAAGGTAGTGGGTTTACCTTGTATTACAGATCTTGGAAGCCCCAGTTCATCCACTGTCCTGGTTTGAAAGCAAGCAAGCTAAGTCAACATCACTTGAGATCATTGGAAGTATTCTAATAGTTAGCAGCTCAAAAAGAAATTGGGATACTTGATATGTAGGTCTTTGATCATGTTCCACTCTTCGATTTTAGAAACATGGATCACTCCACACCGCACTGCCTTTTCTCCAGCCTAGAAACGATCACATAAACCATGAATTTTAGGGTATACACGAAACAACGACTAAAATAACTAATGGTTCCCTTTTGCTATAATATTTCTTATACAATGCAAACTGCATACCATGGATAACGGTTCAGTATTTTAGTAAACTTAATCCTTGTTTCTAAGCATTCTTTATGCACCACTGCCCATGGACAACACAGCCTTTTCACCAAGCATTTACCAAGGCCTAGAGGTTCACAACTAGATTGCTAATCATAACCAAAAAAAGACAGACAGAAAGAAAGAAAGGTTTGCTTTAGGTGACTGAAGATTCTTCTTGATGCATTGATTCCACCAGTGAATTATGCAGGCAAAGGTAACAACAAACTTTTGGCAAAGCAAAGGAAGATTGCACAAAGCTAAAAGCCTAAAGAGTAAAAACAATCAAGAGCAGTGTGAAGTGATTGGTACAAGGAGAAGGTTGTTGGTGGTTTTCCTCATGGCAGAGAGGACGACGACGGGGCGCTCCTCGGGGAACGTCAGGATGAGGTCAGCCACCTCCGCCATCCTCGCGGCCGACGCCACCGAGGATCCCCCGAACTTCATCACCACGCTCAGCTGGTCCCCCAATCCCGCCGTCCCGAGCCCTCCGAGGACAGGAGCCCCGAGGACGCCGTCCCCTTGCTTGGCCTGACGGTGGGTGGAGTCGGCGACCACCATTGACAACCCTCGGGCACCGCAAGGCTTGGTTCGGGTACCGAAGCTCTCCAGTGCTCGAACGCGTACAGAGCACGCCGGAGGTATCGACGGAACGAGGCGGCGGGGGGCGGTCGCCGATCGCACCGGCGTGGCCATTTCCTCCTGTCTCTGTCAGGCGTGGAGGGACTGACCAGTGGTAGAGAAGACGGGTTTCCTTGTTTACGTAATAGGGCCATCAAGGCGGAGACCTGCGTGGAAATTGTAAACGACCGGATTAAAGCCAAATTTGAACTCAGGGGCCTGATGATTGGTTGATATACCGATACCACATTTAACTTGCTAAACCTATCGTAGATTATTTTTTAAAACTTTTTAGTAAACTTTTGGTTGCCAAATATTTGGCTTAGCAAACGTTGGAAGCCAACCAAATAGACCCTCAAAATGACATGACTTAGGATTTAGGAAGCTACAATACCTTTGTCCTGATATCTCTATCCTAAAGTTATCTTAAATTAAATATTTTTAAGTTTTACTAAGTTTGTAGAAAGGAACATGAAATAAATATTATTAGATGCACCATAAAATATATTATCATAATATACTCATTTGGTATTATAGATATCTATCTATCTTCTTTCTAATAAATTTTGCTAAATATTAAAAAAATGGCTGAAGATAACTATAGGAATTGATTTATTCAAAGATAAAAATTTTAGGAGCATTCTTGATTAACATGAATAAAATTTGATCAAAGTATGAAAATATATCTTATGAAAAATATAATAATACTTATTTTATATTATATAAATATTCGTATTTTTTAATTTATGGTCAATGGGACTTAAAAATACTTTAACATATTATTGTGCTAGAATTGTATTCTTTAATGGATGGAGGATGTATATCTGAAAATTTTCAACCTATGAAACCAAATTTCTCTTTTGTTGGACCCTGACTTTTCATACTTTATCTTTTGTTTTAACTTGCCAAGCAATGGAAGGGAGACTTTTCCACGAAATATACTCTCTCCATTCCAATCTAGTGCAGTTCTTACTTTTCGAAGAGTCAAACAATTTTAAGTTTGATTATCTTCTTACAAAAGAGTGCCAACAATTATGGTACCAAATAGATGTTTAGATTAGTCATAAATGTTGATAACATTTCTTATAGTCTTAGTCAAACTTAAAGAAATTTGAGTTAATCTAAACCTTAAATTACATTCTTTTTGAATGGAAGTAGTATTTTCTCAGGAGGGCAATCAAAATTGTCACTCAAAAAGAATTTACAGAACAACATGGTGGATGGCAGGATGAGGGGAGCAAGAGCAGCACGGAGATTTACATGGGGTTTATATCTATTTCGATTTCGAGTTAGACCACTTGGAATGATTTTGATCAGTTTCTTGTGTCACGACTCTCACGGATCACGAGCATTTTCCGATCAAAGGGATCAAAATGCATGTACTCCTACTTACTATCTCCATTTTTTAAATGGTAAACATTGATTATCACCTACCGTGGCTAGATTGGATAGATGTGTTTAAAGTCCGAGCCGTTAGCCCTGCAGCTGCACTGCAGATCTCGCAGCGGTCTGGCTGCCGACTGGGCGGGCCGGACCGCCGGAGGGGCAACATGGCAGCACAAGGCAAGAACTGCATCCTGCAGGTTGGAGGCACCGCAGGCATCACTGAATCCGGGGCAGTGACGCAGCCAATGCCATTCACACTCCCCAGCAAATCCTTACCTATTTATCAGCTACCAGCCGACTCATCTAGGAGCCTCACTCAAGTGCCCAGCCTACAGGGGGCAGGATTCATTCAACGGGCAGGCTTCACTGACTGCAATTCTGCAAAACAGTTGGCATAAATAACAAGAAGCCGGAGGGATTCAATTCATTTGAATCAAGTACGGACCCATGGCCATCCGGCTTGTCTGCAGTCACAATCATTGCTGGAGATTCGTCAAAGAAAACAATCATTGCTGGAAGCAGGCAGCAGCTGATGAATCTCTCTGTTCATCATATCTGACCAAGAGGCACTGAATTTGATGTTAATTATCGCATCAACATTCACCAAGGAGTATTGTTTAACACGCAGCATAGATTCTATTACACACACAGTATCAGAGAGAAAACCAACATTTTTTCTTTTTGCGAAACAGAAAACCAACATTAGTCTAAAGAAAATCCATAGTTACAGCATTACTCATGTCTTTTTTTGACTGAACAGCATTACTCATGTCTCATGCGCGAGATGGCAAGCCTCATCTTAAATTCATCACTCGCCCCAGAAAACCAATGGTCACCACCACATCTTATGCCGCTTCCGAATCGAAGCCCTTAGTAGAAGGGATCATCATGCTGGTGGTGACCTGTTTTCGGACCGGCTACATTGCGTTGTGGAGACCGGCAGTGTGCATCAGCACAGCCTTAATTTCTTCAGGCACCATTCCAGGTCCATCTGCGCACTGCTGGAGGAGGCAACAGAGACATGAAGAGGGTGAGCAAGGTGGGTTTGGTTGATTCGAATTGAATCCATCAGAATTCAGCAGAAATGGTATTGGTGTAGTGACCACATACCTCAGCTCGGAAGACATCCATTGCAAAGCCATTGAAGCAGCTGATGACTGCCTGCTCGATGTCGAGGCCGAGGCTGTCGAGGGCCGTCATTGTGGACAGCAGGATGCCTGGCCTACGCGCACAGAACATGTGGATATTGACTGCATGCCCTTCCCTCATCCTGACTTCAACCTGAACAAAAGAGAGTAATGCCTCGCTCAGTGTCATACGGATCAGTACCGTTACATGTCAGTGCTTGCCTGAGGCCTTGTTTAGATCCTAAAATTCTCTCCCAAATTCCACTATGCAAAAAGAAGATTCCCATCACATCAAAATGTCGGCACATGCATGGAGTACTAAATGTAGATGAAATCAAAAACTAATTACACAGTTTAGGACTACTTTGCGAGACGAACGTTTTGAGCCTAATTAATCAATGTTTGGACAATTTTTACCAAATACAAACGAAATGCTACAGTACGCTACGGTACCAGAATGCCAAATTTGGCATCCCCAAATTGGGGATCTAAACAAGGCCTGAACATTGAAATAAGGGATGACAAAGACCTGCAGCTGACAAATGTACTAACACGGACTGTAAAACATTCAGTGTGCGAATGTGAATCATAAAGCATGCTTAGGTAGTGCTGTAGCACAAAACTAAATTAAATGAGGTGCCTAAGTTAGCATTAATAACCAAATTTGGACTCACTGTAGCTTGTTGTCCAGTAGGGCTAGGGAATGAGCCTGGGCAAAATTCTTCCTTGACTTGGCCAGGAAATGTCTGCAGTGTTGGTGTTGATGGGTTGAAGCTAGCTGATGTTGGTCCAACAAACGAAGAGCTTGGAGCTGACTCGAGTTCATTGTGAAGCTCACTGATCCTTTGCAGAAGCTCCTTCAGATACTCAATTGCATCACCAAGGATAGAAGCCCTATCCATCTGTCACAGCAGAGGAGAAATGCTGATGAGCATCAACAACGGAATAAGAATTTAAAACAAACAAGCTGTCCTGCTACGCTAAAAAACTTAAAAAAGTGTTACTGGCAAATGGTGTCGAATTGTTATGCTGCAACTCGTTACATAGCTGTACTTCAAGTCTTTTTTTATGGCCCAAAACCATTTTGATCAGTGAAAGCAAGTTGATTAATACCATTATATATACTATCATGGTGAAGCATCCAAGCATGTGTAGCCAGAAAAAAACAAGAATTGCCAAGAACAGACAGAAAGAAACAAAGAAAGAAAACATGATTATTTGCAAGCTATGAGTTGATGGGTCGCTTTCGACAACATCTTGTGCATGGCCCTGTTAATTTCACACCACTGAATCAGGGCGTGCCTTAGAATTTTTAGGACACCAAAAGTAATAAGAAACAACAAATCCCATGGCAAAAATTATGTTTGCGTGACCGAAGGGATTTGCAAAGCTGGACAGTAAACCAATCATTAACAAGGAGCTAAGAAACAGATTCCATTTCGTATTAACATGAGGAATTCAATGATCAAATTTTACAATCCTAGCATAAGGAGTAATCAAAAGAATATGGCCTTTTGCATATGATTTGCCATGGAAAAAGACGGCTTTCGACGTGTGAAGGCGCTATCTGCTAAGAGCTGAAGCAAAGGAAAATAGCCACATAGGAATGCCATAGATCTACCAAAAGGCGTAGCTTTTGGACCTAAACATGGACAGTTCAAGAATTCATCACCAGAATTCACACATACTGATATACCGTAGTATGGAATCCTACTCTAACCGTACTGCACAGCCCATTTATAGATAAATAACAAAGCTCGACATAGGTAAAGCAATCTACTCCATCTATATACTAAGCACAGATGGGAAGCAAGACAAATAGGAGATAAACGGGCGAGGCTGGTTGATCACCTTGCTGATCTTGGGCACCACCGAGCGCAGCATGTAGAGGCGGTCATTGAGCTTCTTGCGACGGCGGCGCTCGGCCATGAGGTTCTTGGCCGGCATCCCTTTCTTCTTGCCTCTCCCGCCGCCACCACCGGCGCCACTTCCCCCGGCCGCCGCGCCCGCAGCATTCTCCAAGGAGGCCGAGATGGCCATGGAGGAGGCGTCGACGCTCTGGTCGATCTCGTCCTCGTCGTCCCAGCTCATCCCGGCGTCGTTGAAGTCCGAGCCCTGCGGCGGCGCAAAGAACCCACCTTTCTGCTGCCCCTGCTGCTGTGCCGCCGCCGGCGGTGGCGGCAGCGCCGGTGAGGCGCCGAGGAAGTGGCCGGCGTCGTCGAAGGGGTTGACGCAGCTGAAGTCGTGGAAGCCGGGCAGCGCGGGGCCGGCGGTGGCGGTGGCGGCGGAGGAGGAGGGCGGGAAGGTGCTGTTGAAGTCGAAGAACGCGGCGGGGTCCATGGAGAGGAGCAGCGACGCGGAGGTCGGCGTGGGGAAGGGGTACCCCGGGTAGGAGCCGGAGCCCATCCCGTCGGAGCCCAGGTAGCCCCAGTCCCCCGCCGCCCCTCCCTCTCCCGCGATCTCGTCCACCAGCTTCTTCACCTCCGCCGAGTCGTCCATGGCTACCGCCACGGCCTTCCTCTCCTCGCCGATCTCCTCACCTATCCTCGCTCACTGGAACTCTCTTTCTCTCTCTCTTCTCTCAGCACAGAGTGCTAGGCCCTGGTTGCCTCTTATAGAGGGAGGAGAGAGAGAGAGGTGTAGGCACTAGAGATAGAGAGAGAAAGAGAGGGGGTAGAGAGAAGTTTTGCGTTACTGATAGGGGGAGGGGCGAAGCTTCGTGGCCTTGAACAAGACTTGCTCCACATGCAAACGGGCTTGGCTCTTGCATTGCGTCATGTTGTATATCATTGCACAATGCAATTTTGTACCAATTTCACCACTTTCAAAAAAACGCCATAAAGATTATCCAAGAAAGAAAAAGGTTATGGAGTTTTACTTGAAAAACTATGAAGTTTCTTGGAGCACAAAGTTTTATAAACTGCGATACTACAATCAAGCGGCATTCAGTGGATCTAATGCAATGTCGTGTCATGTTGATATGCTACGTGCAACAAAAATCGTTGCAACTAGCTGATCTGATCAGATGAACGCTCACTCTGCAGTGATGTGGAACCCACCAACCTTGCTTGTACCGGAGCTTAAGGTTGCATGCAACTTGGAATGAAGCGTCGCTACGTGTTTAAGTGTTTGTTAGGCGGCTGCGTCTTTCGTGTTGTCGATTTCTGCTAGGTTTCTTTGGCACTGTCGTTGTAGGCGTAGCCTTCTTCCTAAGTGCACAGCCAAAGAAAGCTTCTTTTAATCTGTTGCTCGGCTTTGGAAGCTCCTAAGTCCTGGTGAAGGAGAACAAATGTCGGTGCTAGTGGTTTGCTTGTGGTGAACCATTTTGCTTGTTTGCTTAGTATTGATGATCACCTCATTTGATCCATTATATATGTACTTATCTCAACATTGGTTTTGATTATAGTACTTATTAGGTCACAGTTCTAGACCTAGGTATCCCATTCGCTCGATCTAAACCTCACCACCCTTCAACCTCTCTCCCCTACTACATTGACACATTCTTATCCTACGAGCTATTAGGTCAAGTGATTTAGTAACACACACGAGCGGAAATTTGCTATCTTTATAGTTCACTGAATCATAATACCAACTAGGAAATTAAACTCGTAATTGTATTTTCTGCTGCTGTTACCTTATCCTTTTTGTCGCATTATGAATGCTTCAAACAACGACAATAACACGTGCACATACCAGACTAAAAACAGAAGAGGGTTAGTCCACCTAATAAAGCGTTACCCGACAACCGAAGTGTCGTTTCTGGTGTCGCAAAAGCAGACATGATGAACAATTAACCGACATAGACCTATGAGTGTGACGGTTGTTCTGCAGATCATATAAATACGTGTGTTGCCTAACGGCTCTTGTATTCAAAATGGACTAGGAGCCAGAGAAGCCACTATTTTTGGGCTTCACCGACTCTGACTCCTTAATGCACTATAGTAGGATTGTTATTATGCCACATCACAAATATTTGGTACAGTTTTTTCCTTCTCACCAACTTTCCCACAAAGTTTATCAAAGATTTTCCATTACGTCCTACCAGTTGTACAACATGAGTAGGTGTACTACCCCCCTTTTTTCAAAAACAGATGCTCTACTTGACGTGATGCCGTGCCATGATGCAACAAAACTGTTGTGTTCCAAGCAGCAAGAAATCTTGGCCCTGCATGTCCAGTGCGCAGAACACGTGTACGGCCGGATATGACCGCTTCATCAGTTTTTGCTGGGTTGCCTTTTGTTTTGGCAGCGCCGGAGCGAACCTGCCGCGGTCCGATCGGTTGCTCGTCTTTTACCAAGAACTGGCCCGGGATGCTGGCTGGTGGTGTGCTTTGCGTGTGGTGAGGCATTACCAATCGGTGACTTGCATTGCTTAACTATTTGGTTAATCTCTGGATTAATCCGGCTTGGGTTTTGGCACCCTCTTGATTCATTTGGTGAACAATAATTTCTTGCCAAAGGAAAGTGAGCCTTTCTCACTTGGCTGGGGAACTCCCACACAGTCTTTTCTTGTCAAAAAAATAATTCCTTGCCAAGATGACCACACAATTATCTAGACACTATTCATTTGATGAGACAAATTAAATTCCTTCTATTGAACCTTGAAATTATTACTATTATCCTTTGGTATCCTCTAGTCACATTTATTCTTGTCCTCCTAAGCGACACTTACTTTTGTAGCTAGATTAATAATAACTAAAATGGCTACTACTCCCTCCACTCTAGAAAGAGCATCGATGTGATACTTGTCTTGGTAAATTTTCTTAAGTTTGACTAGGTTTATATAAAATAATATTAGCATTTGTATATTTAAATAAATTTATTATGAAAATATATTCAGAAATTTTTCTATAGGACAATCTATAAGGCATTTTTCGGTGCCATATAGTACTTGGTTTCTCAATATATTCATTTGTATCTATAAGACTTGTTTTTTGTGTGTGCGATCCCATTTTCAATATCGTCTATACAAGATTTCCCTCACAAACACGAGTTGAGATCGATCTGTGTTTGTTGGTTGTAGCATGTGACGTCAGCAATACTTGGCACACTTTTGGATTTGTCTTTTCGATCTATCAGCGCCGCCTTTGCCACAAGTGTGTTTATATATCAACATGGCCGTAATAAGGGTGTACGTACGTGTACGCGATGTGGTCGTGTCATGTTGCATGCGGCAACAAATACGGTTGCATTTGAATTATCTGGTGTGATTAGGACTCGCTCGTTCAGCAGTGATGACGTGGAGATGTGGAATCATCCGTGCATGGATGTACACGTACTCTTTTTTTTTTTGACAAGAAAACAAGGAAAATTTATTTATTAGCAGCAGGATGTACACGTACTCAACTGGTAGCACAGGCTGATCCAAGGAAGCGCTGCGGCTGCGGCTGCGACTGCAATTGCCGGCGCCGCGCCGAGAAAAGTTTTTTGTTCCGTGCCTGCTCAGTGCAGTGCAGAATGCTTGTACAGCCACTTGTCAGTCGCATCGGAAATCGGTTTCTACTGGGCTGCCCTTTTGGTTTTGGCAGTGGCAGTCACAGCCGGGGAATGCTGCTCCGATCCCCTTTTTTTCAGGGAGAAACTGGGAACGGCCGCCACACGGCCGCCGCACCGCCCTCTCTCTGCTGCTTTCTTTGCGTGTAGCTTAGGGCTTCTTCAACGCGGTGACGTAGCGTGCTGCCTCAAGCAGATTGTCAGAGCATCCTTGAAACCAAGCCAGAGAACGAGAAAAGCGTCAAAAGCTGGCAACTGCATGTATGTGGAGCCCACAATAAAGTAACTTCTACAATTACTTGCCCGGTGGATTGTTTGTCCGGCCTTATCATCCTTGGCTCCTTGCTTATTGATTGCCTTATCATCCTTGGCTCCTTGCATTGGGTTTTGGCTCCTTTGAATCGTTTGATGGTTAAAAAAGAAAGATTGACATGTACTCCATCCGTCTCAAGGAAATATATATAATTCTTGTTTTTATTGAAGAGTTGAAGTTGGACTGAATTTATATATAAAAAAATAATAGCATTTATTATACTTAATATGTGCCATTAGATTAATCCTGGAATATATTTTCATAGTATATCTATTTAGAATCAGAAATTTCAATATATTGTTCATAAACTTCAGTAAACATAAGAAAGTTTGACTAATTTTGCATCATTTTTGGGACGGAGGTAGCATTTGTCTAGCATGCACACGTTGTATGAGTACAACTTTTTTGTCCCACTTCACATACTTTGCCACGTTGAGGAGTAAGAGGCTCTGTGTGTTAGGCCTTCATCATCAGCATCCGTTCATAGTTTGTAAAATAATACCAATCTATCTATAGCAGTGAAATACTGAAATCCATCCCCACCCACCATTCTCCAGAAACTCAGAAAGTAGTAGTAGTAGAAGAAGAAAACAACCGGTAGAAACTGAAATAATGAAGAAAGAAACAGCGACGGCGAGGGATGGAGCAAAAGAGAGATCGTGAGATCATTCTGTTCACGGTTTGGGGATGAAGGGAAGGGTACATGATTGAAATCAATTCCTGCTGTGCTGAACCCTCGAGCGTGCACAAGAGCAACGCAAACGCAACGCGGCATCTCCCAATTACAAGCTCTCATGCATCCTGTGACGCTGCCGGACAGCCGGCCCGAACCCCAGAAAAAAGAGAAAAAACACCGGTCTCAACGCATCGCAAGCCCAGGGAATGTAAACCCGCGGGAGCGTACCATAGCAGCGCTGGGAGAGCGAAAGCAAAAAAAAGCTTGCCCTGCCTACCACGGTCCACGGCTCACGGGTGTTTTTCTCTTTTCTGCAAAGCGAGAGAGAAGAACTCAATCGTGGTTTCCTTCCGTCAGATGGCAGAAGTATATTTCCTCAATTTCTAAATAAGATATAATTCTAGATTTATGACAGATCAATTGTTTTAATTAATTAAATTATATAAAATAGCATCAACAACTATATCTGATAGATTTATTATAAAAATATATACAGTTAACTGATTGATATTTATTTCAGTACCATAATAAATGTAAATATTATTTTTATTAATGTGTTTAAAATTTGAAATTGTTTGGTTGAGTACACAAAAACTAGAATTGCATTGTTTTCTTTAGGATTGGGGGAGCACATGTCAAGTCAAACGGTTAGAAAATGGAAAGGAAACTACACTGTGCGCCTACGGGCTACGTACGGCCGCGTGAAAAAAGAAAAGAAACATGAGGTTAATTGGTTTACTTGGAGCAGATATAAACTGTTCCCTAACGGCTCTCATGCTATAAACTGAGTTCAGACGTCTGTGGTTAATTGGTTTTTTTTTTCTTTGAATTACCATGAATTAATGAATACAGTAGTAAACCAGTACTCCCTCCATTCCAAATTATAAGGCATTCCAATAATTTTGGAGAGTCAAAATTTTTCAAGTTTGACCAAAGTTATAGAAAAAACTATAATAACTTGTGACATCAATTAGGTATGCAATGAAAATATAAGTAATGAAGAATCTAATGGTACTTAGTTGCCATCATAAATATTATTATTTTTTCGTATAAATTTGGTCAAACTTGAAAAACTTTGACTCTCCAAGATTCTTGGAATGCCTTATAATTTGGAATGGAGGGAGTAATAATATAGGTGATCTTGTTTGTTTATTTTTTTGAATTGATGAGCGGTGCATCCAGCTTGGTCAGGATAGGAACTACAGCTATTGCAGTAACGCTGGTGTTACCAGTGGCGAAGGTTACTAATCCCTACTAGGGGAGAGAGGTGTTTACTGGCAGTGGTAGTTCGGTTGCAGCTTTCTCCATTTGATTTTAAAATGGCCACCATGAATGAGATACTACTTGCAGATTACGTATAAAGACCTTTGATTTTCTTTATAGCACGCATATCTCAGTTTATAGCATGCATATGACTCATCAGCCATGGTAATATCAGTCAATTCATCGGCTGCAAAAACCAGGAGCCGAACATATAAATGTAAAGCATCATCACGTCACCTTCAAAGAAGGTGTACGAAGCAAACCAAAACCACATGTATCCACACTTGTGTACGTACTCTATCACACTTCTGTACAGCACAGCACAGTGCAGAGACACGAACGAATCTGGAGCCACCAGACCAAACCGCGCTCCCACGCACAGCTGCAGGCCTGCAGCGCTAGTAGCCAACGCCAACCGTATGCGACGACGACGGCGAGCTCGGCTGGGCCTGTAGCGTGCTGGCGAGGGAATGAGCAGGCAACATGGGCACGACCGGGCGGCCGATACATCGGGTGAATGCCCGGCGACGGAAGATATGAAAGGGAAGCCGGGGAATAAATAAGCGGAAAGACGAGCGGTACCCCAGGCTTCCCGTGACGGCTCTAAACCCATTTTGACCCCTCTCCCTCAGCAAAGGCGAAAGGGGCGATTAATTCTTGCTTGCTAGCTAGCTAGCCCATCTAATCGACCGACGTACAAAGACGCCTCACCAATCGCCGCCGGCCAGCCGGATCGCCGGCTTCCCTGCTCGTCATGCAACCGGACTGAACGGTGAACGGCTCGCGGCGCCGCCGGATTCAGATCTTGGTGCTCTGGGTCTGGCTGGAACAAGCGCCAGAGCTGGCGCCGTCCCTTTGGAGAGTTGAACGACCACAGCATACGCATCATGTCTTGGTCGTGAAAACCAAGGGTGAGAATGAATGGGAATACTGGATGCAGCTAGGCACGCAGGGCGGCGGTATGTTTATGCATGTGTCGTCCGTGCGTGCCAAGTGTGCGCCGGGTACGGTTCTGCTGAGCGTGTTTGGTAAAGAGGTCATGTGACGAGCGAAAGGGATGGATGGATGGATGGGCGTCCCGAACAGCCAGCGCTCAGCGTACCTGCCATGTTGGAGGCTTGCGCTACTGATGATGAGAAATAGCCGAATCGGCGAGCCACAGCTTGATATCCGCTTTGGAATTGTGACCTGGCCTTAATCAAGCAGGTGCAAACATGTCAGAAAACAAATGGGAACAAACAAGGCCCCAGGTTTATGAACAAAGTGCTAACACAGACAGCAGACCTAACCTTGTAGTGTGGCCCATCCAACTGCAAGGGAAGGGAGACAGGGTAGCACAGAAGTGGAATGCCATGCAAATGTTACATCTTTTGCTTCGATGAAGAACAACCATAAAACAGGGATGATGCAGGATTGAAGACAATGGTTTTAAAGATCTTAAAACTCCAGAGCCACCAGCACAAAACTCATACTATCCACAGAATTATACAAAATCATTTTGTTCATTTGTTGCAGGAACACACACGTTCCTTGGTGCGACCAAGTTGAGCTCGATAGCAGAGAGCCAGAGAATAAACAAGGTGGGATAATCACAAAATTCACAATTGCTTGAAGTGAGGTCGCCGTTGTCATCGTTTTCTCTTGCCAATGCAAAGCTATTACACATTTCACAAAGCTATTTTAACAACAACAGAAGAATGGCTTGCACATGCACTACACAAACTCATCGGAATTTGGACAAAGTCCATCTGTCACATCCCAAGATCGGAGCACTATTCTGTGACTGATATCTGATGACGCAGAGGGCTGAGACCTGCTGGGAACCGAAGTTCCTGTTTCTCCAAAACTGGGGTGATACACAGCCATGGAAAATTCTCAAATTCTTACTGATTCTCCATCGCCAAAGAAGCTTGATCTATATCTGCTCGCGAGCCCTCCCACAATTGCTGCTCTATGCCCAATTTCCTCAGCTCTGTTAGACCCCTCTCCACTGCAGTCATAAAAATGACAGAACCGCAGTCAAGAAGACAATGTAAAAGATGCCACCTTGGACCAGAACTGATCTGATGCAAGAAACCATGAAAAAACAACAAATAGACAGCATGTATAGGACATATTTCACAAAGCAATCTTTAGCTAGTGTATGCATAAAGACATCTAAAACAATCTCTTGGCTTGCACTTTCAGCGATAAGCGATAAGACCGCTTTCCAAAAACATGAAACTTATTGTGAAACGGATACCTCTCTCAATGTAAATTTTATTGCACAGATTCATAGAACTATTTTTAGATCATTCTTTGGGGTCAAATGCACAAAAGGAACTGTGGAGAGTTAAGTCCACTCATGCGCCTCACAGAAAAGAATATTTAAGTCCACCCTATGAGCATCATGATGATCAGTAAATTTAACAGCAATACCTGCCAATAGTTAATTAGTTTAGTAACTACTAGTAACATGCAAGCATCATACCATCTATAGCATCATGAGAATTTGGAGCTTGTGCATTGCGACCAATCCAAAACTGAAGCCGGTCATCAGCAATATCTTCCTCAACACCATAAGTTTTGGCTCTTCTCCAGAAGTATATAAGCCATGCCTGAATTTAGTGTGAATCTTGTAAATCATGTTTAATGAAAATGGAAGAATTGCAGACTTCACAAGGCTGAAGGTTTATACCTGCTTAAAGCTAACATCTTCAGCCTCTTCTGGGCTAAGATCTGCAAAATGAAGAAATAGTCTCAGTTTTGAATTCAAGCCATACAAACCTGACTGAAATGCTTCTGGCTACATGTGAAATACAGTAAAAGTGGAATTTCACAGAAATCCTATTAGACAAGGTGGAGGAAGTAGTACCAAATGCCTCCAAGTATTTAGGTTCACCAGGTGATTTAAAATCTGAAAGAAGTAGAAAACAAAAGAGTTCACAACTTGATTAGTTTCTAACTCTGCAAACAAGGAAATAAATGCAATTAAAAGTAATTCCCCCCTGAAAATAAAATCAAATTCATGCATTTGTAGATGGCATCACAGAACCCTACAGTCAGTATTTGTTTCATACTTTCATGAGATAGTTACTATCAGTGTTGGTGAAATAGTATTTGAATGAACACAATGGAACCATGCAAATGGATTTGGATGTCGCAAACACATAATTAACATTATGTAACCCAACTGCGAATAGAATAGATGTGTAAACTCAACTTGCCATGAGACGTGTAACAGACGATAATCCATACATCAAATTTCGTTAGTCCCACACAACAGAAGAGAAAAAATATAACAAAAATACCAAACCTGATGTGAACTGACGGACTATGCTAGGTCTGCGATGTTGGCCAAGTGCAACTACAACAGCATCTTCCACCTACATGACAATAAAAGGAGTATGGGTTTAACATGCCAGAGTAGACAGCCAATAAGTACACATAGCGAGAAAATGTAATAGTATAATGGCAAAATAGCCCATATCGCCTTTGTGATTCACTAATTTGTCCAACTTTTAAATAGCCTTTTGTATTAAAAAACAGTAACTTTGAGCGGTAGGAAGTCCAACCAAGTCCTTCCAACTTTAAGCAGAAGCAAAACATAACCAGCATGCTAAGTTGTACATTCAGAATTTCAGATACTACGATAACCTGCCAACAATATCAGGGTATTAGGAGAGTTTATGTCTTCCCCTCATGTCTTATGTAGGACTTGCCTCTACATTTGAGTAACAGCTACCACAACGTTGCCTTGGAGAAATCTAGAAACAAAAGGAAGTGAAGGTAACACCTTCAATGAAGAAAGCTCTCTAAGGCCCATTTCAACTGAAAGCATGCTCTCTATATTGCCTTCTCCCATTACATCACTCATTTCTCGTGCAAGTTTATTTCTCCCCTGAGCATTGTCACCTACATGAACAAATTTCAAGCCATTATTTAATTGGGTGCATTGAATAAACTAAGATCTGCAACTTAAACAATATAAGGATGCAAACTTGCCTTGTTTTCGAGGTTCCTCCTTAGCTTTTTGACCAGCGGAAAGAACAACCTCGAGAGGAAGAGGAGCCAATGATGACCAATGTTCATGCTTTGATACCGCAATTTCAGGATACACACCTTGAAGTTGATTAACCAATCATCAGAAAATCAAGAATAAGGTGGGAAACAAAACATCAGCAGTTAAGTGCCAGATACAGGCAGGGTATACTGCACATTTTTCAGACAAGGCCTAATTTCTTTTCGGTTGCCAATACTAGACATGGGCCAAACCATACATGTACTACCATTGAGAGATAAACTATGTCATTACATTGCACAGTAGTTACATAAAATGTTGTATCTTGTTCTATATTAAGAACATTTATCTTTTGCTGATGTCCACCAAAATAACATCATCTGTGGACGAGCAGCTAGAAGGCCCATCACATGGTATCTTGTTGAAATCTATCCAATAAAGTAAATCACAGTAAATAAGCTATTTAGATGCCTTTTACGAGAGGAAAATGAGTAGCACATGTGCAAATGGAATGTTTCTCATCAGTGATACCACACAAGACCCTCCTTTCTAAATGCCTAGTGACTAGTTAGTATAATCAGAAAAAAAAAAATCAAGAATCAGGACTTCTCCATTAAGATTTATCAGGCAACTTACCATATTGAACAGCTAAGCCCCAATAGCGTGCAAGCCAGCACCTTTTTAGGACAACCTCCTCCTATAAAGGTCTAACTAGATTAAAATCCATATCATTAAAACAAAAGGAGGATTGAGCAGTAATCAGGCTAACCATTTCTTCTTGAGTTAAGACCATTCTCTGAGTCATAGATCGGAGAGCCTTCGTTTCAGACTCTGCCTCCTTTAGCTGGTCCATTGCTGATGCAACCTCTTCTTTGGCAGACTATTCAAAACAAGGTAAGTGAACAATTGGAGTCGAATAAAGCAGCATATACATCAGAGATTTGGACATTAAAATTTGTCAAAAGAATATTTACCTCAAGTTCGTGCCTTAGTGTTGTTACTTCCCCATCTCTACCATCCTTTGATTCTCTTGCAGCTTTTAGTGCAGCCTGAGGATGAATGAAGTATTAATGAAGAGTTACAAATTAGCATCCAAGTGCATTTAGGGGATAAGTTATCTGCAACTATTTAGTTTATAACAGCTTTTAAAATACATATATTCTGATATTCATGTGCTTTCATAGTATATCATTTCAGCGAACTTCGAAGAAAGTATTTAGCATGATCCATTGAACATAATATATTTAGTGACAACACAAAGTGCAAGACTGGAATTGAAGTTCCACACAGGAGTTATCCTTATTTTAACATTAAACAACATTTAAGAACTAAAAGTTGAGACAATATGGATCTAAATATTGGTTAAACAAGCAGTATGACAAAATATGAATGACAGCAACCTATAGCAGGACACAAGAAGAAAACTAACCTCCCTCTGTTTAAGTGCTGCTTCCTTCCTGCCATCATGCATGCACATATTTGTCATGACCAGAAGTGGATTTATAAAACATGTGCATTCAAACACAGAACAAACCTGCTCAAGAGGCGAGCTTCTAATGATACTCCTTCTCCAAGAGCAGCTACCTGTATAACAAGAAGCAAGTATGCATATAGTTCACTACACGAGGAGCAACTGTTTCATGGATATAAAACCCTACATAGCATGTAAAGGTCAAATGCTTCCAGTATTTTAAGGTTCAGATTCAATTATATTAGGAAGACTCAGACCATATCTTACAAATGAGGAAAGGTATCCCAATGAAGCGAGCAAATCCAAAAAAAAAACATTTTTTTAGTCAATCTTATCTCACCTGTTTCTCAAGCTCCTTGGCTCTAGCTTCAGCTTCCTCACATCTTTCTTCAGCAAGTCGCAACTGTCAATCAAGATTAAGAAATAATTTATTGAAGAACCACATAGAATCAATGGCTACATTATACTATATATCAATGGTATTGCCGTTTCACCTTTTCTAGAACACTTTCATTCTCCTCTTGTAGCATTTCCATCTGTATAACAGTATAGCATTAGTCTTTGACATAGATATACATTCTCAAGTATTTGGTGTTACAGTAAAAAATCCTAACAGTTACACAAGAAAAAAATGAGTAAAATAATATAAATGACATCTTCAGAGAAAAAGGAACACCTCATCTTGAAGCGTGGATGCCTCTCTCTTTAGTCCCGATTCTCTTGAGTTGTGAAGTCCTGGGTCAAATCTAAAGAGAAGAGGAGGGTTGAATCACTATGTTTCCCTTAATTCTTTAAAAATTAAAGAAAAGAGTTGAAAAAAAGGCTATAAGAAGCAATTGATAATGCGACAACATTTAATCCCAGTTTCCAAAGTAACAAAAGCAGTGCAGCACTCACTACTCACTGTAACATAAAGGAAAGGTGTTTGACTGGCATCCATCCCAAAAAAAGAGTGTATTTATATTTTCTTTCCAAAGTCGAACTATCCTAAGTTTGACCAAGTTTATAGAGAGGACTATCAAGATTTAAGATACCAAATAAGTACCATTAGATCTATCATGAAATATATTTTCATAATATTACCTATTTGGTGTCATAAATTTTGATACTCTTACCAATAACCTTGGTCAAAATTTAGGTAGTTTGATTGACTTCGGAAAAATAACTAGAAATGCACTTTTGGGGGGACAGAGTAAGACAATTTTCACCAGATCTAATCTAGTACCTGAATTCTCAATTTAGTTGAGAGATATTTCAGTCACACTGTTACCACTGTAGCATTCATGCAAATCATTCTATAGATAAAACATCAGGAGCTTACTGCTGCAACCAAACACAGTGGACAGAAATCTTGTTGTTATTTCAAATTTATGTTGCTGGTGTCATTCTCTCAAAAAAAACACTGTAACATTTCTTTTTTTTTTCAGGTTAATTTGGGGGCAATGTTGTTTGCCCATATCTTACCGGGGACAATGCTTACATTGATGCAACGATACATAAATGCTAATTCAGACTAAACCCATAGCAAGAGCTGAAAGACACAGTAATTTCATGGCATACTAGCATCACTTCTTCCAAAGAGTGGTACAGCAAGTAAAATTCACTTAGGGCTCGTTAAGTTAAGCCATTCCAGGCACAGGAACTATTCCAGGTTTAATTGCTTATACAAATTAAGCTTGAGTTTCAGCTGGATTCTTTCCAGGTACTCATTCCCTGATAACCAAACATGGCCTTAGTTCTGCTCCATTTGGTGGCACACTGGTACCACTGATCATGCAACCATTTAGACTAATCTATTTTTAGCGAACAACATATATTCCACGTCTTTGAGAGAGAAATGTAACAAGTGTACCTTTTCTGCCGAGTGCGATCGACTGGAGGCTCCACAGCCACAGGTGGAATAGGGGATGGGGTTCGCAGTGTTGTGTTGGTTTTGATCGGTGGCACCACTGTGGTGGTCGGTCGTGATGCAACAGCTGGCCTGCCTGCCGATGATGAGCGGGCGGTAGGAGGTGGCTCTACAATGTTCCGACCTAACTAATGAAAACATGAGGAGATCAAATTAGCAAGAAGCCACAGAACAGCAGTTGGCAAATTGAGTAGAGCTAAGAGCCTGAGACACTAACACACTGCAGACTGCACTGATCAATTTTCCCCCAATTCTAACTCTAATTGACTTAACAAGCATTACTAGAAGGTGATCTAGCACTAGCGAGTGGGAACTATCTTCATTTGAGAATTCATCCAATCATGGACGGTTTCGTAACAATTTGACCTCAGCTTGACCAATTTGGACTAGTTTGCTCATAGCAGCAGCCCAGAACGGGCGTTCCCTAAGCAGAGAAGCAGCTGCATCAATGGCGACGAGCAAGAGATCCAGAAGCAAAATACCGCAGGGGAGGGAGATCTCGCGGAGCGTCCAAGCAGGGACACGCCGTTGCTTCCGTGCGATATCCTGCCACTCCCGAACCTCCCAGGCGGCGGCGGCGGGTGGTCGGCGGCGTAGTCGTCGTCGTCGTCGTCGTCGCCGGCGGCCGCGGCGGCGTTCTGCGAGGCCATGACCTGCGCGAGCCTCGCGGCCGCGGCGCGCGCGGCGACGTTCTGCGTGCGGCGGACGTTGGAGATGCCGGCCGCGCCTGCGGCGGAGGCGGCGGAGGAGGTGGAGGAGGAGCGGTGGTGCGACGGGGAGACGCCGCCGGGGGAGGAGGAGCCCGTGCTGCTGCCGCTCCGCTGCCGCCCGTAGACGGGGCTCCCCGCCCGGAGACGGTCCATGCTGCGGCTCGCCGGTGGGATCTGGGGCCGCCGGGCGGCCGCGGCGCGGAGATGGCGAGGCCGGGGACGAGGGGAGTGGGAAGGTAGTGGGGGAGAGCACGCTCGCGACGCCGCTGGAGTTTTCAGTTTTTGCTCTTCTTGCGGTTTGCCCCCTCCTACTTTGTCCATTTTTGTTTTTTTGCAATTCTCTTGCCTGAATTTATGTTTGATCCGTACTCTTTTTTTTTTCCCTTCTCTTTTTGGTGGTTGAGGTAGTTCTATTCATTCCACATAGAGTCGGTTGCAGAGAAATCATAAATAATATGGCTACGTCATTTATCATCGTTATGTAATGAAACGATAAAGAATGCATGTGTGCCATAAGACTTAAAAAGGATCTGTCGGATAGATTCCCGAAACTTCCACGATTCTCAAGCAGGATCAATCATTATAAAGAGACATTGCTTGATATTACAACAGTTTATTCAAATAATATACATCGAGTAAAATAGCGGAAGGATTACAATAACATAGGTTTACAAAGCATTTGGTTCAAAACTTACAAACCATATGTTTAATTATTACAAACCATAATAGTAGTGGAGTAGCGGTAGATAGCTTAATTACACAACCGGATGATGAGCTCGCCCAAGAGCCAAGCACTCTACTCGTCGTCACTCTCCGCGGCGTCATACAACAGGATGCGGTGCAAGCTCCCGATGCTCACCGCAACAAGGGTTCAACAAACCCCGAGTACAAAAGTACTCAACAAGACTAACCCGACGAAAAAGAGGGGTGAAGACTAAGAAATGCAGTCGAGGGACAAGGTAAGGCTTGCAAGAATCAATATTTTTGCGAGAAAAGCTTTTGAAAACCAAGTTGTAATTTAACGACTCTCTTGCCTTAGCTCAAGCCGATCAAATAACACCAATTAAAAACCTAATCATTAATTAAGTAGTTACTACGATGATGAACACCGATCGAGTCTCCTTCTCCGAGAAGCACGGCGATTCGAATCCATTTATACCAGTGGGACCTAGATCACGATATACGGAGACTCTAACTCCGCGCATACCAGATCATATGATATACCAGGGACAACAACCACGGCCATATATCAACCACAACACCCGGTGTGTGGATTTTCTAGGGTCTCGATATCACCGGTTCACCAACGGACGGGCCTTAGAGCATCAACAGACGGAAACACTACAGAGGGACTCCTTTCCCAATGCAAGTTAGCCGTCCGGACTCAAATTAATTACTAACATCGTGATTCCAACAATAAAAGCCATTCTCATCTTTTTTATTCTTGACATTTTAAAAAAAACTTAACTAAATAAGCAGGGCTAAGCAATTCTACGCACTTTCTTAAACAGGTAATGAGGAATACGGAAATAAGACAGGTAATGCAATTGGTGGGTTTCACTCAACTCCTAGCCTTTAATGCAACAACTCAAAGCCGAGAGATAAAAACTTTATAAAATCAAGGTAAAGGTTTAATGCATCCGGGGCTTGCCTTGGTACTCGGGGTAGACGATCTCGGCTCTGGATTAACACCGGCTCCGGGTGCGCTCTTGTGATCTCTCGATTGATAACGTAAAACTCTCCGTTAACGGAAACTACTCGATAACATAATATGATTTAACATGATAAAATAATTAAATATGATGCTTGAAGAATGTATAAATCAATCAATAAATTGAGTACAACTTTCCTTCACGAAAACGTCGCAACTAACGAAACTAACTAATTAAATAAATAAGCGAGAAATAAATAACAAAATAAAATTTGTCAAAACCACTTCAAAAATTAAACTTAAACTCCTCAGACCCTAAGAAGGCTACAAAATAATTTTCATGATTTTTAGAATAACAAATAAATAACTAAAATTCAAGGAAGACTCATTTTCCAATTAAAAGGGCTAATTTTTGAACATAGCAAAACTACTCAAAATAAATATTTAAAATTTCCCTAAGTAGAGAATACCCCAAAGAGCTTTCACAAAAAGTTTCAGAATTTTTGGAGCTAAGGATAATTTTATACAAAAATAACAAATGGCTTTACTATTCACCAAGGCATAAAAGAATAAAACGAAAATTAAAAGAAAAAGGCGGCACTGGCCGGAATCCCGCCCACTGGCCCGGCCTAGCTTGCCGGCCCGCCGCGCGCAAGACAGAGCGGGCCTCGGCGACAGAGCGGGCCGGCCCAGTGGCGGGTCGGCCAGTCTTTGTTGGTAGGTCGGCCCAATCCGGCCTACCGGCCGGCCCCGGCGATTTTGCAAAAGAGACCTCGGGTTTTTACAAAATAGCAACCGCCCGATCCACTATTCATCGAGTCAAGCGACTTTACACCAAGCACCACGGGTTTCTCCTAATTCTCGGAGTGTGGTCCCCGCGAGCTCCAACAGGAAACCGGTGGCTCGGCCGGCTCGGCCTCGCCGGCGGTGAAGTCCCCGACGACGCTAAGGGCATCTATGGCCTCGGCTCGACATGGCGCACCCGGCCGGGGTGGCTAATGGGACGTCGGAGGCAGCGGTGCAAGCACCATAGCGGCGGCGGCGGAAACGCGACGGCGGCTCGGTTGGAAGCTCACCGGAGCGATTCTGCGGCGTCGGCGCGAGCATGCCCTCCTACACACCTAGACGAACACGACCGACCGGCTAATTGAGCGCAAACTCCACCCTAAGATGATGCTATGCGCACGGCGGCGACAAAGAACGCGAAACCCGTCGGCGACGACGACGTTCCGGCGGACACACGGCCTTAACCGGACTACCTAAAGGTACAAGCACGCGCGAGAGATCAAGGCGACCACGATGTATATGATGATGAGGAAAAAACGGGCGGCGGAGGTGATGCTCACCGTGAGCGGAAATGACGGCGAGGGTGGCGGTGGCGTGCTCGGTGGCGAGGTGATGTCACGGCCAAATCCGTGCGCCAAACAAGCAAACCAAGGGGAGCGTTAGACGCGGGAGATCGGCGATCACGCACACGAGATGAATTCGAAAAATGACCAAAGCAACGGCGGCGTAATCGACGGTCAAGTCGACGGCGGCACCGGCCGACGGTTCACGTAGAAGATGATGGATTGCCGGCAATTTAGACGGAATGAGGGGCCATGTTCTAGCTCTATGGGTGCACAAGGACGTGGCGAAGCTAAGGGTGGGATCAATTTGAGCTGAGGTGACACGACGACGATGATGACTGGAGGTGAAGCCTCGGCGGCAATGGCGGATGGCGGACCGAGGAAGAAGAAAGAAGACGACGACGGCCGGCGGCTATCTATAGCCCAAAGACAACCCATGGGCAAGTGACACGACGATGGAGGAGCTTCGCGCGTCGGGGCGAGGTGGAGGTCGGCGCGGCATGGCGGTAT
The DNA here is from genome assembly GCA_018135685.1 of Themeda triandra. Classification (NCBI taxonomy): domain Eukaryota; kingdom Viridiplantae; phylum Streptophyta; class Magnoliopsida; order Poales; family Poaceae; genus Themeda; species Themeda triandra. The sequence goes on from JAENPR010000018.1 coordinate 469,371, forward strand.
GGCGCCGGCGGCCACCGCGACGGGAGGAACAGGGAGGAGAGAAAGGGAGGGTGACGTCAGCGCTACGGATTTCATGAACACAGCGAAAAGATCTCCATTTTCTCCAAAAATTAAATGGAATCATGAAAAACTCCAAAAACAAACCCCCACAGAATTTTTGTAATCTACAACTTTGCCAAAAGGAGTATTTTCAAATTCTAAACAGAAATTTGAATTTGAAACCAAATTTGAAAAGGGGACAAAACCCTAGAATCTAATTTTTGCAATTACTTTTGATTTTTCAACTAAACTTGAAAATCTCCAAAAAAAATAAAATACTCAACTTTTCAAACTAAACATTTTCTCTATAAACAACTTTTCAAGATTTTGCATAGTTTTTGAAATCCAGTTTAAAAACCAAAGGGGGACATTTTGGAAATCAAGGTTTTCAAAATAATTTGAAATTTCTTTTGGAAACTTGAAAAACTTTGAATAGCAAACTTGTTGCTCTCATCAAGATGCTCAATAAAGCTTTTGGACCAACCCCTAATTCTTCACGGATTTTGAACTACCGAAAAGGGAGTAAAACGGGGTTTTCGGCAAATCAAGTTTGCACGAGAAGAGCACATTCAACCTATAAATTTAAACTCGTTTTAGTTGATGCACATCAAAGTGAACCTAATCATGGATGCTTTGCGATGCATTATGATGACATGGCACGTTTTAGTTAATTAAACACCGAGGTGTTACGGTCCTTCCCCTTAAAGAAATCTCGCCCGAGATTTAAAGCCTTGGGTTGAGTAATGGAAAAGGAAATGTGTCAAGAAAACACACTTCAACTAAGGACATAAGGAAAAGGGTTTTTACCTCTCACACTAGATTAGTTATAACTCATAGAGGGAATTATAACTTAGATAGAAGCATAGAATTAGGAAAATTTTCTAACGAGATAATCTTCCGACTCCCAAGTAGCTTCTTCCTCGAATGTTTATCCCACTTTGTATCTTGTACCACTTAATTGTTCTGCTTCTAGTAACACGGTCTTTCTGGTCCAACACTCGAATAGGATACTCAGAATAAGTCAAGTCGGGTTCAAGTTCAATTCCTTCAACATCAACAACCTTATCGGTTACCAGAAAACATTTCTTGAGTTGTGATACATGGAACACATTGTGCACAGCTGACATTTGTTCAGGCAGTTTTAGACAATAGGCTAACTTCCCACATCGTTCTATGATCTGAAATGGCCCAATGTAACGAGGTGCTAACTTGCCTTTGACCCCAAATCGTGTGACGCCTTTCATTGGTGACACCTTTAAATACACATAATCTTCCTTATTAAACCATAACGGTTGACGCCTTTTGTACGCATAACTTTTCGACGTGGATCGTGCCACTTTGATATTCTCGTTGTATCTCGCTTCACCTTTTCTTCTTGTTTCTTTGACAAGATCCACCCCAAAGAATCTTCTTTCCCCAGGTTCGACCAATTCAATGGAGTTCTACATGCGGCCATACAATGCTTCAAATGGTGCCATCTTGATACTTTCGATAACTGTTATTGTACGAGAACTCTGCTAAAGGCAAACATTCATCCCATTTCTCTGGAAAATTAAGAACACAAGCTCTCAACATATCTTCAAGTATTTGATTCACTCTTTTAGTCTGACCCCCTGTCTGAGGATGGTAAGCGGTACTATGCAAAAGATCAGTACCCATTGACTCATGTAATTATTTCCAGAAATTATTCACAAACTGGGTACCTCTGTCAGACACTATAGTCTTAGGTACACCATGAAGTTTTATGATATGCTCAAAATACAATTTAGCATAACGTCTTGTTGGATATGTTTCTTGCCTTTGGAATGAAGTGTGCGAGATTTGGTAAGTCGGTCCACTATGACCCAGATTGAATCAAAACCTCTAGTCATCCGGGTAGACCCACTATAAAATCCATACTAATATCCTCCCATTTCCAAGCCGGAATAGGTAATGGTTGGAGTTCTCTGTTTGTTTTCAAATGCCTGGCTTTCACTTTCGACAAGTGTCGCCTTTGAGCCACATATCTAGCAATTTCAATCTTCATCTTGGTCCACCAAAATTTCTGCTTCAAATCATGATACATCTTATTACTTCTGGATGAATAGACAATTTTGAGAGGTGTGCTTCATCAAGGATCTTTTGACGTAGTTCGGGAACTTTTGGTATGACCAACCGATCATTATACCATAACACATCTGCTTCATCAATGGTGAAACAAGAGATTTTTTCTCTTCTAACTTTCTTTTGAGATGCTTAATTCCCTTATCGCTTTCGATTTGCAATAATTTGATCTTGGAGTGTTGACTCAACGAGTAATATTGGATAAACTTCCTTGTTGCATCATTTCTATACCCAATCTTTCTAACTCATAACATAAAGAAATGTCCAGAGGTTTCTTTGTCAAGCAATTGCAATGACTCTTCCGACTGAGTGCATCGGCAACCACGTTTGCTTTACCGGGATGGTAATGCAATTCTAAATCATAATCATTGATCAATTCTAACCACCTTCTCGCCTCATATTCAGCTCATCTTGTGTAAAAATATACTTCAAACTCTTATGATCTGTGTAAATATAACATTTATTACGTCGACGAAATATCGGCGATATAGTCCGACCAGGGGTATGCCCGACCGGTAATGGATTGGTGGAAGGCGCACGAGATTGCGAGCAAGACGTAAACGGGGAGCAATCACACGAGGTTTACCCGGAGTTCGGGCCGCAAAGATGCGTAAAACCCTAGTCCTGCTCTCTGTTTCGATTATGATGTGGATGTATGAGTACGTGCGTTATGCCCGATTCTCCTCCGGCATGGGGGTCCTTGCTCTCCTTATATATCGCGGGAGCAAGGTTACAAGTCGGAACTAGCCTATCTAGTACTAAGTTTATATACTTTACAAGTCTAAACTTTTCTATCTCGGCTAGGTCTTGTCCTCCTTGTCGGTCTTCGATATTCTTACTGTTTTAGGGTGTCCAGGCCCGGCGAGCCGATCGGTCTTGAAGCTTGATGGGCCGGCTGGTGATAGCGTGTCGGCCCAAACTAGGCCGTGAGGGTATATGGAGTTTATACCTCCACAGCTAGTCCCCGAGCATCATGGATCTTTGAGGGAAAAAACACCGTCTTGCTTGGTTGAGTGAGAAAGGGTGGCCGGACACACGTTCGACATGTGGTCCGAGCAGGGCTGGAGGACCGTCTAATGCTTAATTCCGACCACACTTTGCTTACACTTGGTTGACGTTTTCGGTTTTGACCGAAAGATCTATGATGCTCCTGAAAAGAATTTTTTTTTTTGAAAAGGGTCCCAAATCTGGAGACGTGGGCCCACGTTAGTATGTGATGCCTGCCATCACATGTTATCTGTCGTGATTGGTTGTTGCCTTAGCTTAGTTTTGAACTAAACTTCTTTGTAAAGAGAAAGATTCAGGCCGAGTCATGCAAATGACGTGGGCCCACGTAGTCCCCGAGGTTGCTGTAAGATAGTATATGTTGCAGCAAGCTCTAAAAGAAGGATCTAGCCCATGTCACCTCTCAGGTGACGTGGGCCCACGTAGTCCCCGAGCCTGAGATGAGGTGGAACACGTTATGTCAGGGTCTAAAAAAGAAGACAATTGTATCGTGCTTTATGTGTTTCCGACCACTCTTTGAGTGAGACCGAGAGCCAAATTTCATTTGGGTGGTCGGTTTGAACCATGCCATGACTTTGTCATGATTAAGTTAAGGCTGACTTTGCTACTTAACTCGGTCCCAGCGTGGGTTGTGAGACCATGGTTTTGAATCTAAACCCATGAAATAGCTTAGCTATTTGTGTGCCGAATAACCGGTATCATTGGCAAAAAAATCCCGGCTCATTTGTCGGATTGTGTGGGTTGAAATATGGATGCTATACCGATGCTATCTTGTAACTTGTGAATCGGTTCTTCGAGTTGTTGCTGCAAAGAGAAAATTTGGTATGAGTGAATGTTTGATTTGATGTGATTTGATATAATCTATGATATAGAGTTGTATCAAGATGTGTTGTTTGAGAATGGTTTTTAGTAATCGCCTCTCCTTAGAGTTAATCAGTCCGCAGGTGTGTAGGCGACCTATAGTGAATAGCGCGTTTGCCGAATCACTTAGGGCCCTATTTCCATTGGAGGCGACCGCTGACACCTCTGTGTTGTATAGCGTTGGAGCTGTGAACACGTAGCGGGGTTGATCAGAGACAGTGCACGCTGATTGTTTTCTGTTGGAGGGGTGACGTACTTGGCCATTTGATACAAAGAAAAAAGGTGTTTTTAACTTTGTAAAGAGTTTTTCGAACGTACTTTGAAATAGTTCGTGTAAAGAAATCTTTTGTGAAAAAAGATCGGTGAAGGCATGTATGTTAGGTTAATAGAGCACTTATACGTATTTTCTTGTGAACCACCGTCTTTCCGTGGCGGGCTTTGATCATGCCTTTGTTCTGAAAGAATAGTGATATGGTGTGTAAAATTCTGTTATGCGAAGGGTAAGTCATGCTTATTGCAAGTTTGGAAGAAAAAATTGCCGGCGGCACTCTTCTCTTTCTCATTCAAGAGCCGACCGGTCCTTAGGGATTAGATGATCCTAAACAAACAAAGCACGGTGCTTAGGAATGTTTGGAGCCCTTTTCCTTTGGGAGCGACCGCTGGATCACTGTGTTGTTTGAGCGTGATGCCGTTAACACGTAGCGAGTGGGACCGAGACGGTGCATTCCTGGTTTGCTTCGTGTTTGAGGTAAGAAATTTGTGAAAACTGGTTTTTCTAAAGTGTGGTCTTTTGAAATGGAGAGGATGAATAAAAAATTTATTAAGGATGTGAGATACTTATCTTTCAACCGTCGTGTCGCATCATGATCACGTGCGGGCGAAAAAATATTCGCTTGCTAATGCAACCGTGCATCGGCGGACCAGGGATGTCACGTCAAATCCGGGTACAATTTTCAGATTCGGTCGAGTCAATGCTTCTGGCGTGGTGGGTCCTTTGTGTCGGTGGCACAATCGTTCCACCTTCCGATGACTGAGTCGCCGAGCGTGCGGGGGTTCCGAGGCGGGGAAACGTATAAATGCATATTGCTTTAGTGGAGCGGTTTTCGTCGCTTCGTACTCTCGGGGAACGAGAGGGCCGCGGGGGTTTGATTACCCACGATCTCATCGGTTGCCTTCTTGATTCCTCCGAGCTCTTCTATAAATCGGGGCCTGCGCTGGGAGTTCTGCAGCGCATTCTCTTTCTTGTCCATCGCTTCCGCAAACTTAGGGTTTTAGATCCCATACTCGCGCGCCGCCTCCTAGATGGATCGCCGTCACGGTAAGCGCCCGGCGGAGGAGGAGGAGTCGGTGAACTCCCCTAGGGAGGTGAGGCCGCGGAGGAGGTGAGCTTGGATTGGAGTTTTCCTTGATTAATCTTGGGGTTTTCTTCTTTGGGTGTAACCGCTATTTTTCGTTCACAATGTAGGTACACCCTCCTGACCATTGGAGGTGCGGCAGGCACCTCCGCCGCGGGCGCCGCCGAGGCGGCGAGAAGGGCGGTGGAGGAGCGGAGGGATGTCTTGGGGGCTGCGGCCCCGAGCGGGTGGCTCGGTCGTGGAGGCCGGAGCCGCCGTTCTGCGGTGGAGCATGTGGCTCCCGTCGTGGCGGAGGAGGTGGCGGCGGCCGCCGGCGTTTCCACGCCGCGTTCGGCGGTGTCTCGGTGAACTCTCGGCGTCGCGCTCGAGCGCGTCGGGCGGAGCTGCGGCACGTCGAGACCTCTACTCCGACACCACCAAGCGGTAGGGGCGGGCGGAGGGAATATGGACCTGTTTCGAAGGCACTCTCCTCCGCCCAGGGAGCCGGGAGGCGGAAAGCGGCGGGCCGCCGACCGACGCCGATGCTAACGCCGCCGTCAATGAGGCGGCGGACGAGAGGCGGCCCGCAAGGTCAGGTGGACATGCTTCGGCGGCGCGAGGCCGCCAACATCGGGTCGGCGGTAAGTACTGCGAGTTCTCCGTTGTTCATATGCCCCGAGTTGTTCTCGTCTTGGCATTTTTAATTTTTTACTCGTTTTTGCGGAGCGACGGGACGAGCTGGAGCGAGCTGCGGGGAGGCCGCTCATGCGGCGGATGCGGTGAACGCCCAGGGCGGCGATGTCATCGCGCGGCTGGCGGCGATCCCCGGCCAAGTGGCCGCGGTGGCGGTTCATGGCGTTCGTCATGGTGCCTCCGCCGCTTATGCCACCGTTGACGCCATCTCGGGTGTTGATGTCCGTGGGATGGAGCTGTCGGTGGCGGCGCATGACGCCATGGAGGGCGGCGCCGTCGAGTTCACCGGGGCGGCGGAGGCCGTCGTCGCCGCGACTCCTGTCGACCTGGTGGTCGGCAAGCTGTTCGGGGATGACTAGATTGCTTTAGATGCAATCAGTCCCCCGTTTGTAAAAAATTTTTATATTTTTAATGAAAGAAGTGGATCCTTTTGAGATGTGTTTTGTGCCAGAATCCTTCGAGATTCCTTTTATTTATCCCTTTATTTTGATCCGTTTTCATGATTGTATCATGTTCTTGCCGTAGGATTTTTATTTCGGGGCTTAGAGCCCTCTGTTTGTTGCGTCAGAGGATGTCGTGATGCGTCATTTTGAGGAATGATTTTCCTTTGAGTAGGGAAGAAAAATCCATGTGCTCAAATGTTTGACACGAAAACTTGACTTCTTATTATAACATAGTACACATTAGATTGCTTTTCGTCATCGAATGACTTACAATGATGTGTACGACTGACGCTAATTTTAACTTTGAAAGGAAAATAGCCTAGAAAAGAAAATCTTGTGCTGATAAGAGAGAAGATTTCATCTCTTGTTGTTTCAATTTTCCGGCTCTGCTTCGCCTTCTTCCAAGTCGTGGACCATGACTGGGTCTTCTTCGGTACATAGCAGTAGGTCGTCATTGTCTAGGGCTTGATCATCTCTGCGTCTGGCGTGGTCGGATATACTTATCCCGTTCCGAGTAGTATTGAGATTGTCCTTTTTGGAAAAGGTACATCTATAAAAGAATCTAAGGAGCTTGAGTTCTTCTCAACTGGCTTCCTTTTTGTACTACTTCATACCACTCGCCGTTTATGAACATGCCTTCGGATGTTTTGCGCCACAGTGATCGGACTGTTCGATGCGCCGAAGATTAGCTGGGTTTATTGGATTAGGGAATATGTGCTCGGTGTGTGGAGGTATCCCGTCCTCGGGAGGAGTTGGACTGAGGGAGCCTCCGGTTTGGTTCTCTCAGTCCGCAAATTGTCCAAGAAGGGAGTGATGAAACCATTACGGTTTGTTTGAACAGTCGGAACCATTCGTCTAGGAGGAGGACTCCGAGCACGTTTGTATACAGTAGTCGTCTGTATGGGTTGGGTACAACAACGAGGCTCATCCGTGTTAGGTGAATCCCTTGTGTCGTCCCTTAATGGGCTTATGCCGAAACTGCGGCGATTCTCTCAGTTCGGTTGCCATGTGTTTCTGATGTGCTTCCCTCCGTTTCTTTTCTACATCTTGGTGTCGGTCCGCAAGTGCCCTGGCCCTGTGTGCCGACACCATTGTCATTGGAGGGGATTGAGTTGAACGTGCTCGTGGTCGTTCAGCTCTTTGCTCTGTCGCGTTTGACGTTGCCATGGCAGCCAATATCTCTTGCCGTCGCCTTTCCCTCCGTTGTTCATCACGATGAAGGGCAGCAGCTAGCTCGGTGCGTTCTGCGAACAACCGGGCGTTAGATGTGTTGTTTTGTGGGGATCGTTCTTGCTGCGTTGCCGCAGTAGGTGCAGTTGGCGGGTTCCGACCAGTTCGTCGGATTTCCCGCTGACGTCTCCGCCGTTCGTTGCGGCGTGCGTTCCTGCGATGGGCTGTTGATACGTAGCTCCGACTAGGTACATCGTGTCTGGTAGTTTGTGTCGTCTGAGCTGGACTGTTGTTGTTCCGTGAGGCTTGTTGTGAAGTCCTCTCTCTTAGATCTTGAATATCGGCTAAGATTCTCTGCCGTATATTGCTCGACTGGCCTCTCCGACCACTACGAACGATGGTTGGCCGTGGTCGGAGCCGCTGTGAGTTTCTTCCGCCACCTGTCCGTGTATGGTTGCCACGAGGATTTGTTGGAACGCGTCGTTGTAGATTCACCGGCTGCAAACGTGGCCGCTCGGAGCGCCCAAAAGTGACTCTACGATGGTTGTTCTGCCTTCGTGTCGATAGATTAGGAATTCGTTGTTGTCGCGCGATTTGTAGATCGCGGCGGCGACACGTCGTCGGAGCGACTCAAAGTTGGCATGGGTTTTGTCAACCTCATGTCTTGTTGATGGATCAAACGGAGTAGATCCGTGTTGCGACATGCCTCCTTTGGTTAGGACCGGTCGGAGGTGTTGACGCCGTGCCGTCAACTATCGTGGTGGATTGGTTGGGGACTGCAATGGTGGTCACGGGATGAGTTGGATCTGGTTTGGCGCAGCCACCATTGTTGGTGCCATTGTCGGCGTGATAGCCGGAGGCGTGAGAGTTGTAGTAGCAGTTGCTGAGTTGGAAGTCCGGGTGAACGTTCCGAAGTTGAAGGTGAGGCCGGCTTCGAAGGTCATGGAAGCCGGGAAGGAAACCATCTTGATCGACGTAAAATCTCGGTGCGCACCCCCGGGCGCGCCAGCGTCGACGAAATATCGGCGATAGTCCGACGGGGTATGCCCTGACCGGTAATGGATTGGTGGAAGGCGCACGAGATTGCGAGCAAGACGTAAACAGGGAGCAATCACACGAGGTTTACCCAGGTTCAGGCCGCAAAGATGCGTAAAACCCTAGTCCTGCTCTCTGTTTCGATTATGATGTGGATGTATGAGTCTGTGCGTTATGCCAGATTCTCCCTCCCGGCATGGGGGTCCTTGCTCTCCTTATATATCGCGGGGAGCAAGGTTACAAGTTGGAACTAGCCTATCTGGTACTAAGTTTATATACTTTACAAGTCTAAACTTTCCTATCTCAGCTAGGTCTTGTCCTCCTTGTCGGTCTTCGATATTCTTGCCTGGTTTAGGCTGTCCGACCAGCCTGAGCCGATCGGTCTTGAAGCTTGATGGGCCGGCCTGGTGATAGCGTGTCGGCCCAAACTAGGCCGTGAGGGTATATGGAGTTTATACCTCCACAATTACCCAATAGATAATGTCGCCAAATCTTCAGAGCATGAACAACAGCTGCTAATTCCAGATCATGAGTTGGATAATTCTCTTCATGTTTCTTCAACTGTCGAGAAGCATAAGCAATAACTCTCCCTTCTTGCATCAAGCACACATCCAATACCGGTACCGAAGCATCACAATAAACATCAAATGATTTCTCAATATTTGGTTTGTGCTAAGGCTGGAGCAGTGGTCATTAACCTTTTCAATGTCCGAAAAGCCTCTTCACACTCGGTGACCAAACAAACTTAACATCATTTTTCAACAACTCGGTGATAGGTTTTGATATCTTGGAGAAATCGGGAATGAAACGACGGTAATAACCCGCCATTCCCGAAAACTGCGGACTTTGTGTACTTGTCGTCGGTGGTTCCCAATCAAGTATATCCTGAACCTTGCTAGGGTCAACAAGCAACACCTTTTTCTCGATAAAACATGTCCCGAAATTTCACTTCTTTCGGCCAAAAGTCACACTTGCGAACTTGGCATACGGTTGATGATCTCTCGGACGTTGCAAAACAATTCTAAGATGTTCGGCATGCTCTTCTTCATTCTTAGAATACACCAAGGTGTCATCAATAAATACCACTACAAATCTGTCAAGCTCGGGCATGAAGACGGAATTCATAAGATAGGAGAAATGAGTGGTGCATTGGTGAGTCCAAAAGACATGACCAAATACTCATATAACCCATAACGAGTGGTAAAGGCCGTCTTTGGAATATCTTCGGGCGTATCTTGATTTGATGATACCCGGATCGGAGATCAATCTTAGAAAATACCTTTGCCTCGGCTAATTGATCAAACGGAAGATCAATACGAGGTAGAGGATATTTGTTTTTGATAGTCACCTCATTCAAAGGACGGTAATCAACACACAATCTCGAGTTTGGTCTTTCTTTTTCACAAATATTGCGGGACTTCCCCAAGATGACTTCTTTGTGCACGATAAAGCCTTTGTCAAGTAATTCTTGCAATTGCTTCTTGAGTTACGCTAATTACGGTGGTGCCATTCTATAAGCTCTTCTAGAAATTGGAGCGTACCAGGTTGCAACTCAATCACAAACTCTATATCCCTGTCAGGAGGTAACCCAGGCAAATCATCTGGAAACACGTCTGGAAATTCCCTAACAACTGGTATATCCTTAATTTCCTTTACTAAAGTAGCACAAACCCTTTCAACTTTTCTCTTGAGAGTAGAAAGTTGGATAAGAAGCTGAGAACTGCTATTAGGTAAGTTTACTTTCACTGTCCTATTCAGCACATCAATAACAACTCCGTGCCGACTCATCCAATTCATCCCAAGGATCACATCTATATCCTGATCCTTCAATACTACCATACTAGTGGGAAAAGTATGCCCACCTAGATTTATAGGTACATCCCGTACCATTTCTTTAGTGCACATTCGCCCCCCAGGCGATTGTATAAAGAAATCCTTTTTGGTTTCCACAATAGGTATTTCATGATTCTTAACAAATGTACCATTGATGAATGAATGAGATGCACCAGAATCAAAAAGCATAACTGCGGGGAAATTAGCAACAGGAAACGTACCCATCATGACAGGCTCTCCTTCTGGAATTTCTCCAGCTTGAGTATAAAACACTCTACCAACCTTCTTCTCATTTTTCCCCTTCTCGCACATTATGATTTCCAGGCTTGTTCGATTTCTTTGTGGTGGCGGTGCATAAGCCACGGGAGCATAAGAGATGTCTTGCCTTGGATGCGATGAGTCCCTTGAATAATGGCCGGGTGTCGGGTACCTAGATTAGGGGTCCTAAATCGTACGTTAGAGGAAAATGACCCAACCCATCTTACCTTTAAATCTCCCGAGAATTAACCAGAGAAACCCCAATCCTCCTCACCGGGCCGGCCCACTACCGGCCCGCAAGGCCTCGAGACCGCCGGCTCAAGCAACGGCCGCTCACCCGCTCGAGAAGATAAATACGGAAACCGCTCGAGCGTACGACTGCTCGAGACGATGACGTAAACCGCTCGAACGAGCGACCGCTCGACCGGGACGGAGAACGCTCGAGCGAGCAGCCGCTCGAGTCCGCCCACAAACGTTACCTATCCAAGGCACGCACATGGCTACAGTATATGTAATAGTAGGAAGTATGCTTGCTCCGCCTAACCCCATGGCTACAGTGCGCGGCATGGTGAGAAGAACGCCGGTCACTTCTCCTATTCCGCGCCCATACCCGGATACGGGCATGCCAGGCAACACTATTACACCACGTCGAGTACCGTGGCGCGAGCGGCATTCCCTCCCCGACGCCATCGTCAACACTCGTGCCACCAACTACGTCGTCCCGTCCCGTCGCTCGGGATCTTGCCCCTCGAGGCGGCTTCCAACCACTCGAGGAATGGTGACGGGACTTAACTGAACAAGGGACGCACGGTGTTGTCTTTCCCACCTCGGGCGACCATTTGCGGGGTTCCGGGCGCACGTGCTCGACTACTACTGGCGCCATACCTCGACTATGTCGGCCCACGATCGAGAAGGACCGCGAGGCCATCGTCGGCCATGCCGCTACGAGGCTCGAACCGGACCGGGAGAGAGCGTCTACGGTTTCGGCGACTCAACACGGTGCATGTAGCTCGACGTCACTCCACGACAGCCCTATCTACTTTGTATTCCTGAGCCTCCCCTTGGCCTATAAAAGGGAATGCCAGGGCCTAGTCTAGGGCAAGTTTTTTCGGACGCCTTCATTCACAACACATTTCCAAGCACGCCAAGTCTCAGGACTCGCTTGTATTCACCCCTGTACAAGCACCCCGGTGCAAGATAATACAAAACTCTCCCCGCTGGACGTAGGGCACTCTTTGCCCGAACCGGGATAAACGATTGTGTCCATCTTGCATCACCATCCGGATTAGGGAGCACGCATAGAAATTTACTCGTTGGTATAATACCCCCGGTACGAAACACCGACGGTTGGCGCGCCGAGTAGGGGGCTCGCGTGTTTTCACCCGATTCCCGCCATTTCCGGATGGCATCACCCACTCCTTCGTTTCCGTTCACCACGGTGATCTGGTTTGGAAGTCTAGAGTTCGTGTCGCTCGGCCCAGGCCACGACATGACTCTACTCTCGATCGGTGAACCAGGAGGGGGACGCTCGTCACCCCCGCACGCCGGGTGGGGCCGCGCGCCGACCGTGCCACCATGGCTCGCCACCACGTCGCCGACGCCACCAAAGCATCGCCATCACGGCCCGGCAAGCGAGCCTTGAGCACCCGGCCGTGTGCCCTCCCGGCCCGGATGCCACAACACACCCAGCCGAGGTGCCAAGTGTGCGGCGGGAGGTGCCACATGGACAGGGAGTCCTTGACGTGGACCCTAGCTTCACGTTTGCCATGCGCTCGTCAAGAGAGCCCGGCGTAGCGCCTCGAGCGCGCGCGGCCGACGTCGCCCAACCCGTCGCCGCACGGATCTACCGAGCTCATCGCAGCTCCGTTTGGGTTTACTAACGCCGCCACCACGTATGCCAACGAGATCCGGTCGGTCATGGGACCGCGGGAGGAGAGCCCCGGCCCTCCCTCGCGTGTCACCATGGACTGGAGATCGTATGGCGGCGTCCCGCAGACCGCGGGTTTGACAGAGCACACCGGCTCACAACGCCACACCGCGGTCGGGGATATGCGCCGCAGGATCGAGGAGGAGAGCACGGGGAGGCCCTGGACGCCGTCCAGCGCTAACCCAGACTCCGATGACTCGGACTCAGGGTGCTATGACCCGGCTCGCGAGTGTTTTCATCTCAACGACAACGTTCGTCGGATGAGGAGACGAGAGATGGCGCCGCCGTGGCCGTCCCTACGGCCAACCGGGCGGACGTGACCCGGCGGTCGGGACGTCGGCGGCCGCAGCCCGCAGTGATTGAGCCACGCGGACCGCCACCTCAAGCCCAAGATAACCGGCGGCCGAAGACGACGCTCGAGCGGCACAATGGGCTCGGCTCGGGAAATCGAGGCCAAGATGAATGAGGAACGCGCAAATCTGGGAACCGCTCAAGCGCGCGCTTGAGCGGAACCATCCGCCCTCCTCGAGCTCTTGGCGCTCGAGGAAAGGCGCGAGACGTCTTCAACCGCATCGTCAACGACGGGCGACCGAAGCGCCACCCGAGCCGGCCCATTTCCTCGAGCAAGCCGGGAATGTACTTGCTGCGGCTATGCCGCTGCGGGACATGCCGCGCCCTCGAATCCGCATGCATTACGGATACGAGATGAGATCCAAGGGCTCCTCCAAGTCGCGGCCGTCCGGCGGGCCGAGAGCTCGGCCTCGAGACGGCGTGAGGTAGCCCCCGAACAACCACGACACGAGCGGGAGGGTTCCGTCCACCGGGGAGGCACCCCTCGAGGTGGTAGAGCACCCGCTCGAGAACGCATCCTCGACAACCGCGCGCTTCAAGATGCGCGTCATGACATCAACGACAACCGACGACGCAAGGCTGCGGGTGCCGAGGACCGTGGCTACAAGGCCCATCGAGGGGGACGCTACGACGGCGACGAAGATCGGCAGACTCTCGAGCCACCAGGCCCTCGAGTCTTCAGTCGAGCTATCCGCAACACTCGAGCACTCACCAGTGCAGCGGGTCGAGAGCCTTTGCTCACGATCGAGCACCCGCGTAAGTTCACCCTCTTTTCTCTGGAGGACGCGCTCGACGTCGTGTTTCTCCACGCGCAGCTCCTCATAAGCCCTGCCGGCACCCTGGATGGCAAGGTCCTTCGTCGTCATCTCTAGGCGGAGATTTACCGCTTCCGTCCGGAGACCGCCGGCCCGCTCTTTCTCCGCTTCAAGCGCGCTAGCAAGGGCCTCTTTTCGGCAGCCACCGGGTGACCGAGGCACGGAGCTCCTTCACGTAGGCCTCGACGCCGGCCTTCTCCTTCTGGAGCTGCTCCATGTCCCGCTGCTTGGCCTTGTAGCCTAGCAGCGCGGTAGCCGCGTCCTGCTTGAGCTGCTCGAAGGCCGCATGCGGTGCGCATAATTACGCGGCGGTCTCGGCCTCTGCGCGGCCCGAGCGAGCTTCTCCCGCTCCCCGCTCGCTGCGCCCGGCCTCTGCGCCACTCGAGCGAGTTCGTCGTGGGCTTTCTTGGCATCCTCCTTGGCGGCGTCCGGGCGGCGTTGGCCTCTCGAAGAAGCCGGGCGGGCCGGTGCGGCTACGCCTCGGCATCCCGCCCCAAGCGCACATACCGCCGGATTTCGTCCTCACTCTCACGAGCGCGGATGTGAACCGACTTGGCGTATGAACGGCTTTGCGCCGTCTAAGCCACGAGAGAGGAAAAGTCAAATACAAGTAGCGATAAGTCAAACACAAATAAAAGGGAGTCGTGCTCCAAGGTACTTACGAGAAGAAAGCCGGGCGGGTCCTCGGAGACGAGCGACGAGCGGCCTTCGGAGCGTGTTCAAGCCCGACGGCGCTCCTCGGCCTCCATATGCGCCTCGAGCTCCCTCGATCGTTCATCACGATCGCGGGGGCCTCGTGGTCGAGAGGGTCGGGGAGCACCGGCGGCGGCCTTTCCCACAAAGGGAATTCCTCCCGCATCTCCTTGTCGACGGAGGAGTGGAGTCTCCTCACGCCTCCAAATCGACGCCCGCCGTCACCACCCGCTCGGCCGGGCGGTCGGACGTTGCGGCGAGGCCCCGGGAAGAGGACGCCCCGGGCGAGCGCGCCGCACCTCGAGCCTCCTCCGTTCTTCAATAGAGGCATCGGAGGGCTCAACGGGTCCGAGACCAACCGGCCGCATATGGCCGTCAACGATGGCCGCCGCCGTCTGCCTCCTCGGGCCTCCTCCCGGTGGTCGGCCTCGGACATAACGGTGAACTCCACCTCGCCGTCGTCGAGTCGGGCACAAGGTGAGGCACCACGACCTCCCCCAACCGCGGTTGTGGCGGCGGCGCGCGATGTGGCGCCGGGCGGTGCTCCTCGTGTCGCTCCTCCCTTTGATCGCCGCCGGGTGCTCATCGCCGCCTACGGCGGCGGGCGGCTCCGCCCCGCTGCCCCACCTCCAGTGCTTGCTCCTCTTGCTCGGCCATTTGCTCCACTTGCGGCCGGATCTCCTCGATGCCGGCGGCGGCGGCCGCACCACCGGTCCCCCCCGCCGCACCACCGGCTCCTCCGCCTTCTCACCCTCCGGTGTGGCGCGGGGTGCTCCTCGAGCGCATCCTCTCGAGCGCGGCTGGGCCTCACCCTCCTCAACCCGTTGCCCACCGAGGACTCGACCTCCATGTCCCGAGGAGGGGTTGAGGCCCGGCTCGGCCGAAGCTCGAGGCACCGGTCCCGCCTCCCCGCATCTCCACATCTCCCACGGGCCGGTCGGCGGCCGCGGGCGTCTCCTCCCCCTCCTTCTCCCCTGCGCTCCTCCTCGAGCCGGCGCAGCCGACCGGCCGGGAAGACGGGGGCGCCCGAACCCGGACTCTCCTCGAGCACGATGGGCCGCTGCTCCGATCCGGCCCGTCGCCGGCTCGACACCATTGCCGCGTCACCCCGCGCGCGACGATGCGGGGTCTCGGCGGGACGGCGGTCAAGGCCGTGGTGGTGGTGGCGTCCTTCTCCTCCCGCCGCCTTGGCCACGACCCCGGCACCTACACGGCCGCGGGCCGCCATTAGACCGCCGCGCTTGAGCGCATCCTTGGCCCGCTCTAACCAAATGGGAGTAGAGGGAGGAAGAGTCACTCCACCTGGCATCGACGGGGTGCCGCTTGACCCTCCCGTGGTCCTCAGCCTCTTAGTAGGCACCATGGAAGGGAGGGATGGCAAGGACTGCGAGGAACGCTTAGTCTGGAAGAAAGAGAAAAACAAAAAATCATTGTGACAAAATACTCGCACACAAACAAAACAATGCATTAGGGAGTAGGTCGACCGGGAGACTTACCTGCGGTCGGAGTAGCGTTGCTCAAGCCGCTTGGCTTGCTCGAGCGCTCGGGGGCTTCCGAGCCTCGGTTGCCCCCTCGAGTCACTCGAGGACTTGGGGGCCTCGAGCCCGCCGCTTGTGCCGCTCGAGGGCTTCGAGACCCCGGCGGCCGCTCCCGTTTTAGCCGACTCCTTGGGCGGCTCGGGCACGGCGTCCCTCACGGGATCACGGGACCCGCGGGTCGGATCCGCTCCGCCGGCGGTCGCTAGAGGGAGCCGGCGGCGCTCGTGCGAGAAGATGAAGTGCGCACATTTGCAGCCTCCCTGCCGGGTGTGCGCGCCCGTTGAAGAAGAACGGTGGCGGGAGGAAGATTCCCGCCGCGTCGGAGACGGCGCTGCCGCGCGGAGACGGCGCCCCGCCCACCATGGCTAGAAGGACGGGCGACTCCTCCCGCCGCCCGCTTGAGCCGGCGACGACGAGCGAGTGCGGCGCCGGAGTGTTGGGACGCCCCACCCCGTTGCCCTGCTTGGGCCGCGACGGCACTCGAGCACCGCGGCTCGACGACCCCTCCCGCGACCCGCTCGAACCGGCGACGAGTCGTCGCGCGCGGAGGCCCGGGCGCCAACGTTGGCTCGCACGCGAGAGCGAGCAAGCGTCGGGGCTCGAGCGACGACGGCGTCATCACGTCGGATCGCATCATCATCATCGTCATCGTCATCCTCCCCCTCGTCCTCATCGGACGACTCGAGATGGGGGTCCGTCGGTCGGGTCCGCCGCCGGGCGTATTTCACGTTCCGGCGGCGCCCTAGCCTTGCGCTTCTCCTTCTCCTCTAGCGCAAGGGCTTTCTGCGCCTTCTCCTCCCTCCTCGAGACCACGGCGGTATGTGCTCGTTCGCCCTCAGGCGTCTTACCTCACGGTCGGGCGCGTCCTCCTTCACCGGGGCCTCGACTCCGCGTGATCGTTGATATTCGGACGAAAGAACAGGCCTCGATAAGGATTGCTCGAATAAAAGAAACGACGGAGAGAAGATCTCGAGAAAACTTACGTAGCCGAGCGAGTTGTACTCCGGACGCATGCGGAAGAGGCCGACTTGGTTCTCGCCAAAGTTCCTCCCCCGTCGATTGCGTCACGCACCCGAGCCACGATCGTAGCGGCCGGGAGAGGCTCGTCGGACATCCTGGCGGCCGCAAGCGCCGCGCAGGTCGGCGTTCTCCGTCATCCGGTCGAGCCGCGGCGGGCGCTCGGCGAGCGGGAGCACCCGGCGGGCTGTGGAACTCGGCAACCACATGCGCGATGTTGAGGAAGAAGTTGCCGGACCTCCGGTTGCGCAGCTCGAGATGGCGTCGAGCAAAGAGTTCATGCGGGGCCGGCGCACCCGCCGGCCATGCGCCCGGTTGAAACCGGGCTCGGTTAGCACTTGCGCCGGTATATTCGGGAAGAGGCCCCTCGTTGCGGAGGTAGAACCATTCTCGATCCCGGTTGGCGTTGTTCGACGACCACGTGCCGGACAACCAAAGCATTCCTTCCTCTTCGGCCCGAGCGAGCGGGAACCCGCTCGAACATAGCGGCGGATCTTCGGTGCACCACATCCTCCTTCTCCTTCTCCTCCTCCTCTTCCTCATTGTCCTCCTCGTTCTCCTCCTCCTCCTCGTCATCATCATCACCGTCGTCGTCGGCGGCCTTCTTGCTCTTCACCGCCTTGGTGAAGAGCGTCGCCTTGAAGACGTGGTGAACAGGTCCCATCTGCGGCGCCATCCCCAAATACCCTCGCACACGGCGGCATAGGTAGCCGCGAGCGAGATGGAATTGGGGTTGAAATTGGAGCTCGACCCCGAAATGGTGGGGAGCGCCCGCATGAAGCGGCTCGGCCGCGCACCAAGTCCCCGCCGGTGGAACCTGATGAAGCTCAGAATGTAGCCCTGCGGGGGATTGGGCTCGAGGTCGCCGTCGTCCGGCACCCTCCACTCTGGTAACCCCTCCGCCGGATTAGGCGGAAGTAATCCGCCGTTCACCAGATTGAGCAGCATTCCCTCGGTCACCGTAGACCGAGGCCACGGGAGCGCGTCCGCCATCACCACCGGCACAGAAGGCTTGGCGGCACCCTTGCCCTTGCCCTTGCCCTTGCCTTTACCACCGCGCGCCCGGCCGGAGCTCGGCCCATCTTCTTGGATGACCTCCCCATGACGGTGACGGGAGCGGAACGGGGGAGCAACGCGGCACATGCGCAACGCAAGCAGCGGTGGCGCTGGGAGCGGTGGCGCAGAGAACAGAGGCGGTCACGGGCTAGAATGGCGTGGCGGTCACGGGCGGTGGCGGCAACGGCGATTGCAGAAGACGGCGGCGGCGGGTGGATCTAAGACGAGCACAACCGGCGGCGTAGGCGGCGAGGAAGGCAAGATTGCGGGGAAGAAGAACCGGGAGCCTGCTCCTCTATATTTATAGAGCCCAAGATGATCCGCGTGAACCACGTTCAACGGCCCGGATTACGCCATCCAACGGCCGCGCGCACCCGGCGGACTCGACGAAAAACGGTAACCGCATTAAATGCCCTGACAAACCGTCACCTACTTTTTAGGCGCACACGACGCGAGGTGGAGCGGAACCGTCACCACGATCACCACGATACGCCGGTTTCCACCTAAAAAGGCGCGCCGCTTGCAACGGACAAACGCGCATCAAATGAGCGCAATGACGGAACGTCTCGACGGACGGTCCCTTACACGGTAAGAAACCCAGGGACTCCGGTCCCACAAGTAAGTCTCGAGGGAGCGGAGGCTGACCCACAGACGGGTTCGAACAGCCGCCCTCGAGCACCCGAGTTAGGGGCGCCAATGGGAAGGAACCCTCGAAAAGTTCCGCTCGAGAACGAACCCTCGAACCCAGATGGCGTGTCCAAGGCCGGGCACTATGTATCTAAGAGATCCCACCGACGGGAGGCACTCGAGCCGCCGGCCCCCTCGAACGGGACCGGTCCTCTGGAAACTAAGAGCCCAGCTTCAATGAGGGCGCCCCCGGGCCACGAAGCCGTCTCCCCTCGAAAGGAGACGAGCTCACTTGGACTACCCGCCATCGGCTCACGAGAGGGGGTGTGGCGCTCGCTCGACCGCGAGTAGTGTCGGACCCCTCGTCACTTGGATTTGATCCAAGAGATCCGGCGAACCGGATCACGACTCCGGCCCGGCTATGCGGGGCACGGGGCTCAAGTCATACAAAAAAACCTCCTCGACACGGGAGGAGCGGGAAAAACTCGGGGGCTCGAACAGTAGAACAGAAATCTTCTGCCTCGAGATACCACAACTCCAATTAATAATACCCTTGCCCAAAATCGTTCATCTCAAAGCCCCCAGAGGAATGCCTCATTCCTCCGGGGCCTCGGGCTACCCCGTGGGGACGCCGCGCCCCCCACGGAGAAAGGACGAAATGACTCCTCGAAATACCGACAATAACCCCAACTCTAGGTACTTTAACTCCACTTCATGATCCCTTGTTTGAAGTTTCACAATCAAACAAGGGCTCGGGGTTACTCTTGTCGGGTACCTAGATTAGGGGTCCTAAATCAGTACGTTAGAGGAAAATGACCCAACCCATCTTACCTTTAAATCTCCCGAGAATTAACCGAGAGAAACCCCAATCCTCCTCACACCGGGCCGGCCCACTACCCGGCCCGCAAGGCCTCGAGACCCGTGGCTCAAGCAACGGCCGCTCACCCGCTCGAGAAGATAAATACGGAAACCGCTCGAGCGTACGACTGCTCGAGACGATGACGTAAACCGCTCGAACGAGCGACCGCTCGACCGGGACGGAGAACGCTCGAGCGAGCAGCCGCTCGAGTCCGCCCACAAACGTTACCTATCCAAGGCACGCACATGGCTACAGTATATGTAATAGTAGGAAGTATGCTTGCTCCGCCTAACCCCATGGCTACAGTGCGCGGCATGGTGAGAAGAACGCCGGTCACTTCTCCTATTCCGCTGCCCATACCCGGGATACGGGCATGCCGAGTGCAACACTATTACACCACGTCGAGTACCGTGGCGCGAGCGGCATTCCCTCCGACGCCATCGTCAACACTCGTGCCACCAACTACGTCGTCCCGTCCGTCGCTCGGATCACTTGCCCCCTCGAGGCGGCTTCCAACCACTCGAGGAATGGTGACGGACGCAACTGAACAAGGGACGCACGTGTGTTGTCTTTCCCACCTCGGCGACCATACTGCGGGGTTCCGGGCGCACGTGCTCGACTACTACAGCGCCATACCTCGGCTATGTCGGCCCACGATCGAGAAGGACCGCGAGGCCATCGTCGGCCATGCCGCTACGAGGCTCGAACCGGACCGGAGAGCGCGTCTACGGTTTCGGCGACTCGACACGGTGCATGTAGCTCGACGTCACTCCACGACAGCCCTATCTACTTTGTATTCCTGAGCCTCCCCTTGGCCTATAAAAGGGAATGCCAGGGCCTAGTCTAGGGCAAGTTTTTTCGGACGCCTTCATTCACAACACATTTCCAAGCACGCCAAGTCTCAGGACTCGCTTGTATTCACCCCTGTACAAGCACCCCGGTGCAAGATAATACAAAACTCTCCCCTCTGCTGGACGTAGGGCACTCTTTGCCTGAACCAGGATAAACGATTGTGTCCATCTTGCATCACCATCCGGATTAGGGAGCACGCATAGAAATTTACTCGTTGGTATAATACCCCCCGGGGTACGAAACACCGACACCAGGCTTACCACAATTATAGCATGGGAAAGTCTGTGGCTGGGAATTTGGGCTTCGAATACCAGGGGCATTCGGCTGTCGTGGATAAGGAAGAGTAGCGGCGGGACGGACAAATGTCCGCTTTGGGCTTGGTACCTTGTGGTGGACGGTAAGGTGGACGGTAGTGATTTTGAGGATGATAGATTATTTTCTGACGTTTTTTATTACCACCAGAAAATCCTGAAAACTCAGTTTTCTTCTTCTTTAATTCCTGATGCTTACGATTCTTTTCTTCAAAAGTGATAGCAATATTCACTGTCTCATGAAAAGTAGCATTAGGAGTCCCAGTCATCATTCTTTCAATTTTACTATTCAGACCCCTAATGAAACATTCCTTCTTCTTGCGATCAGTGTTGACATGATCAGGGGCATATTGGGACAGATGATTGAACTTGCCAACATACTGCATGACTGACATATCACCTTGTTGAAGAGCTAGAAACTCATCAAGTTTGATACGCATAATACCCTCAGGAATATGATGAGCACGGAAACCCTCACGGAATTCAGCCCAAGTAATACGATGACCTTCAGGTTGTTCAGCAACAAAGTTAGCCCACCAAGTCCCAGCAGTGCCTCGCAGTTGCTGTGCTGCAAACAGTGGCTTCTGATATTCTGTACACTCAATCAGCCCAAATTTCTGCTCCATAGTGCGGAGCCATTCATCTGCCTCCATGGGTTCATCTGCCCTGGTGAAGACTGGAGGACGGGTGTCGGTGAAATCCACATATGTGGTTTCATCTCTATTATTTCTACCACGATTTCCATGCTGGGCATTCTGATTCTGATTTTGAACCATGGTAGTGGTGGCATTAACTAAGGCTGCAATAGCTTCAGCCAAAGTGGGTGGAACAGGTGGCGGAAATGGAGCACCGTTATCAGACATCTGTTTCATAAACAACCACACTTATTCACATAATTTATTGAACTAAACAAGCTGATGATACAGAAGTTTAACACACTTATGATACATTATTTTTGATACACAGTCTACTCATAGACTTATCAGTCCAACCCATACTAAGGTTTCATGAAAAGAAAAGGGAAACTGCTATTTTACATAACCCTCTGCATCTTCAAGCATCATCATCACTAGGGACTATTTGACCATCATCCCCATCACTGACAACAGGGATCACATCCTCCTCTTCAGGATCTTCCTCAGATTCCTCCATTACCTCTTCAGGATCTTCTTCATTTTCAAAGTTATCCACATAACCTTCTTCCGGCTCTTCTACTATGTCTTCTTCATTCACATCAGGCATTGGAGCATCTTCATATTCATATTCAGAATCTACTACAAGTCCCAAATCATCCTGTGCTGCCTGTCGCTGATAATCAGGGTCCAACAGACGAGCCATATGAGTACGATCAGCATTTATCTCATTTGTATAATCTTGCATGACTTGTATATACCCTTCCAGTTGAAGAATTTGATCCCTAGCTTCATCTTCACGCTGCCATGCATCATTTCTCATCTCCCTCATCATATTGAGTGACCTAACTGAAGCATCCCGGTCTCTAGTAACCTCAGCAAGCTGCCTAGTCAACTTCTCAATCTCCGACTCCGGGGTAGGATTAGGATTACTGCTACTTGCTCCATCATTCCTTGGGGCTAGCTGATGTTTTGGAATTCCTTTAGAACCAGTCTTCTTCATCGGAGCCCATTGACCCTCAACCATCCTATAATAGATAGAATAACAGATAAGAACAGATGGATTGGGATCAGAAGGTTAGCATGAATAGGATTGATACTACTTAACCCAAACCACTTTAAGAAGGAAGGTAATCTAAACAAGTTAATTAAACATGATGCATGAATCGAACTTACGATCTAAGCATAAAAGGTTTTTAAAGAAACACATGCGTAAAGGTAATTTTTATAACATAAGGCAATATTATGCTACTCCATTACCATATTTTTACAATAAGAATAAGGGTTGATTGAAAGAATCATAGATAAGGAATAAGCAATTTGGACTCAAAATAGTCAAGTTAGGTTTTTAATTGATCCGAAACCTTTTGAAGTTTTCGCAATTAATACTACAATAACTCTTTAAATAACGATCCGGCTCTGATACCAGCTGTGGCAGAACCTCCTAAATAATATGGCCCACATGCATTTATCATTGTCTTAACAGACTTCTGATAGCAATGCATGAGTGCCATAAGACTTAAAAAGGATCTGTCGGGTAGATTCCCGAAACTTCCACGATTCTCCAAGCAGGATCAATCATTATAAAGAGACATTGCAGTATTACAACAGTTTATTCAAATAATATACATCAGAGTAAAATAGCGGAAGGATTACAATAACATAGGTTTACAAAGCATTTGGTTCAAAACTTACAAACCATATGTTTAATTATTACAAACCATAATAGTAGTGGAGTAGCGGTAGATAGCTTAATTACACAACCAGATGATGAGCTCTGCCCAAGAGCCAAACACTCTACTCGTCGTCACTCTCCGCAACGACTGTCATACAACAGGATGCAGTGCAAACCTGCTCCTGATGCTCACCTGCAACAAGGGTTCAACAAACCCTGAGTACAAAAGTATTCAACAAGACTAACCCGACGAAAAAGAGGGGTGAAGACTAAGAAATGCAGGTCAGAGGGACAAGGTAAGGCTTGCAAGAATCAATATTTTTGCAGAAAAGCTTTTGAAAACCAAGTTGTAATTTAACAGCTCTCTTGCCTTAGCTCAAGCCGATCAAATAACACCAATTAAAAACCTAATCATTAATTAAGTAGTTACTACGATGATGAAAACCGATCGAGTCTCCTTCTCCGAGAAGCACGGCGATTCGAATCCATTTATACCCAGCTGGGACCTAGATCACTGATATACCGGAGACTCTAACTCCGCTGCATACCAGATCACATGATATACCGGGACAACAACCACAGCCATATATCAACCACAACACCCAGTGTGTGGATTTTCTAGGGTCTCGATATCACCAGTTCACCAACGGACGGGCCTTAGAGCATCAACAGACGGAAACACTACAGAGGGACTCCTTTCCCAATGCAAGTTAGCCGTCCGGACTCAAATTAATTACTAACATCGTGATTCCAACAATAAAAGCCATTCTCATCTTTTTTATTCTTGACATTTTAAAAAAAACTTAACTAAATAAGCAGGGCTAAGCAATTCTACGCACTTTCTTAAACAGGTAATGAGGAATACGGAAATAAGACAGGTAATGCAATTGGTGGGTTTCACTCAACTCCTAGCCTTTAATGCAACAACTCAAAGCTGAGAGATAAAAACTTTATAAAATCAAGGTAAAGGTTTAATGCATCCGGGGCTTGCCTTGGTACTCGGGGTAGACGATCTCTGGCTCTGGATTAACACCTGGCTCCGGGGTCTGCTCTTCCTTGATCTCTGATTGATAACGTAAAACTCTCCGTTAACGGAAACTACTCGATAACATAATATGATTTAACATGATGAAATAATTAAATATGATGCTTGAAGAATGTATAAATCAATCAATAAATTGAGTACAACTTTCCTTCACGAAAACGTCGCAACTAACGAAACTAACTAATTAAATAAATAAGCGAGAAATAAATAACAAAACAAAATTTGTCAAAACCACTCCAAAAATTAAACTTAAACTCCTCAGACCCTAAGAAGGCTACAAAATAATTTTCATGATTTTTAGAATAACAAATAAATAACTAAAATTCAAGGAAGACTCATTTTCCAATTAAAAGGCCTAATTTTTGAACATAGCAAAACTACTCAAAATAAATATTTAAAATTTCCCTAAGCAGAGAATACCCCAAAGAGCTTTCACAAAAAGTTTCAGAATTTTTGGAGCTAAGGATAATTTTATACAAAAATAACAAATGGCTTTACTATTCACCAAGGCATAAAAGAATAAAACGAAAATTAAAAGAAAAAGGCGGCCTGGCCGAATCCGGCCCACTGGCCCAGCTAGCCTGGCCCGGCCGCGCGCGCACAGGAGCGGGCCTCGGCGACAGGAGCAGGCCGGCCCAGTGGCCAGGTCAGCCCAGTGCTGTTGGTAGGTCGGCCCAATCCGGCCTACCCGAGCTGGCCCCGGCGATTTTGCAAAAGAGACCTCGGGTTTTTACAAAATAGCAACCGCCCGATCCACTATTCACTGAGTCAAGCGACTTTACACCAAGCACCCTGGGTTTCTCCTAATTCTCGGAGTGTGGTCCCCGCGAGCTCCAACAGGGAAACCGGTGGCCTGCCGGCTCGGCCTCGCCGGCGGTGAAGTCCCCGACGATGCTAAGGGCATCTATGGCCTCGGCTCGACATGGCGCACCCGCTGGGGTGGCTAATGGGACGTCGGAGGCAGCGGTGCAAGCACCATAGCGGCGGCGGCGGAACTACGCGACGGCGGCTCGGTTGGAAGCTCACCGGAGCGATTCCTGCGGCGTTAGCGCGAGCATGCCCTCCTACACACCTAGACGAACACGACCGACCAGCTAATTGAGCGCAAACTCCACCCTAAGATGATGCTATGCGCACGTGAAAGCTCCGGTTTGGTTTTGGTAATTGATGACACTCAAACGTTGCTAATGCTTTGCTCTAAGTGTGGTTAGACACATAGCAACGTGACGATGGATGATGGAGCATGGCGATCACGGTGATGAACTTGATGGATGTGAAGTGCTCGAGCTCCAACGAAGGCCCATGGAGATCAAGGCGAAGGTATACTTGATAGGGCTTTCCGGTTTGGTGGTCAAGACACTTAGTGAGTGTGACCACATTTAGGATCGATAACCGACTATCAAGAGGGGTTTCCTCGGTTTCATTCGCGGTCCTAAGTGCCTCTAGTTGCGACTTTGCATGATGCATGAGAGACTAACTAGAGGGCTAACTCTTGCCGACGTGGTCGTGCTTGTACTACTAACTCCGGTGCTTGAGACGAGGTCTACACTTGATGGAGTTGGTACTCAAGGCAAGAGATTGGACTTGGAGCGAAGACGGCGCAAGATTCTTCGGAGAATTCTTCATCAGAAGGCGTCGGACGCGGGCCGGACGCGGGCCAGACAGCGTCCGGCGCGTGTTGAGGACGAAGTAGCTGGCTCTGGCGGCTGTGAGCGCCGGACGCGCTGCCGGGCGGGCCGGACGCGTCCGGCGCGTGTTGGCGGGCTCAGCGTGCGGCCGGGCGCTGAGCGCAGACGCGGCCGTGGCGCGTCCGACAGTCGCAGACGCCGACCGAAACTGGGTTTCGCTCGCGGCTGCAGGACGGGACGGGCGGACGCGTCCGGCGTGACGCGTCGGACGTAGGCGGCGGACGCGCAACGTCAGCACGTTTGAAGGCAACGGTCGACTCCGGGCGGGGCGCTGAAGAGCGCCGGACGCGTCCGGCGGGCAGCGACGGACGCGTCCGGCGCATGTATTTCGGGCGGCCGTTTGGCGAAAACGCCGCGCCGGACGCGTCTGATGCCTCCGGTCATACGCGTCCTGCGCGTGTTATTTGACACTCCCGGGGACCAACGGCTCTATTTCGACTTGGGGTCTATAAATAAGAGGTTGGCCGGCCATGGGAGTTCTCTCTTGCCCATTCTAACACTCTTGAGTATACTTTGAGCTAGAGACACTCCTCCCCACTCATCTCTTTGGTTCCCTTGCCATTCTTGAGAGAGATTTGAGTGAGAACAAGTGATTTGCATTGAGAGTTGCATCTAGAGGCACTTGTTCATCGAGTGAGCTGCGGATTCTTATTACTCTTCGGTGATTCCCGTCACCGTAGACGGTTTGGAGCGGCGGGTGGTGGTTGAGCTCGACTTGGTGATTGTTCGAGGCCACACCGGGTTCTTGTGAGGGGTTCTTGATCCTTCCCCGCGGAGTTCGCGAAAGGATACTCTAGTGGATTGCTCGTGGCTTGTGGATCCTTGTCTTGTGTGGAGATTGCGGCTCCCCATTGGGGGTCTTTGGCACCGAGCCAATTGAGCGGGCAACTCACCAAGCAAGTGCATCGCCACAACGAGGAGTAGCTTGCCGGGAAGCAAGTGAACCTCGGTAAAAAATCATTGTGTTGATTTGTGATTGCCGAGGCTTCGACCTCCTTGTGCTTGTGCTTGAGCTTCCT
Source organism: Themeda triandra (assembly GCA_018135685.1). Taxonomy (NCBI): domain Eukaryota; kingdom Viridiplantae; phylum Streptophyta; class Magnoliopsida; order Poales; family Poaceae; genus Themeda; species Themeda triandra. Next base: position 496,250 of record JAENPR010000018.1, read on the forward strand.
AGGTGATTGGTCATCTTCTACTCTTCGGCGGTATAAACTTCCATCACCTCCTTACTTTCCGCAAAGTAGAATTGCTTGTTGTGGTCGGTCGGGAACCACTCTTTGAGTAGTTTAAATCCCGTGGGTAGAACTACTTGTTGTGGTCGGTCGGGAACCACTCATTGTGTAGAGTAAATCCCGTGGGTAGAATTGCTTGGTAGGTTTCGGTGAACCGACATTGTGTAGCTTGATCACCGTTGTTGTGTGTGCAATTGGTTTGAGTAGCCTTGCTTGGTAGGACGGCTTGCATAGAGTAGTCGAAGCATTAGCTTTGCATATTTGCCGCCTTGCTATCTAATTGGGTTGTCTAGTATTCTTGCTAGAAATTTTATTAGGCTATTCACCCCCCCTCTAGCCATTGTGACCTTTCAGCACGGCGGCGACAGCAACGCGAAACCCGTCGGCGACGACGACGTTCCGGCGGACACACGGCCTAACCGGACTACCTAAAGGTACTAGCACGCGCAGGAGATCAAGGCAACCCTGATGTATATGATGATGAGGAAAAAAAGCGGCGGAGTATGATGCTCACCGTGAGCGGAAATGACGGCGAGGGGGTGGCGTGGCGTGCTCGGTGGCGAGGTGATGTCACGGCCAAATCGTGCGCCAAACAAAGCAAACCAAGGGGAGCGTTAGACGCGGGAGATCGGCGATCACGCACACGAGATGAATTCGAAAAATGACCAGCAACGGCGGCGTAATCGACGGTCAAGTCGACGGCGGCACCGGCGACGGTTCACGTAGAAGATGATGGATTGCCGGCAATTTAGACGGAATGAGGGCCATGTTCTAGCTCTATGGGTGCACAAGGACGTGGCGAAGCTAAGGGTGGGATCAATTTGAGCCGAGGTGACACGACGACGATGATGACGGAGGTGAAGCCTCGGCGGCAATGGCGGATGGCGGACCGAGGAAGAAAGAAAGAAGAAGACGACGGCCGGCGGCTATCTATAGCCCAAAGACAACCCATGGGCAAGTGACACGACGATGGAGGAGCTTCGCGCGTCGGGGCGAGGTGGAGGTCGGCGCGGCATGGCGGTATGGCGCCGCGGCCACCGCGACGGGAGGAACAGGGAGGAGAGAAAGGGAGGGTGACGTCGGCGCTACAGATTTCATGAACACAAGAAAAGATCTCCATTTTCTCCAAAAATTAAATGGAATCATGAAAAACTCCAAAAACAAACCCCCACAGAATTTTTGTAATCTACAACTTTGCCAAAAGGAGTATTTTCAAATTCTAAACAAAAATTTGAATTTGAAACCAAATTTGAAAAGGGGACAAAACCCTAGAATCTAATTTTTGCAATTACTTTTGATTTTTCAACTAAACTTGAAAATCTCCAAAAAACATAAAATACTCAACTTTTCAAACTAAACATTTTCTCTATAAACAACTTTTCAAGATTTTGCATAGTTTTTGAAATCCAGTTTAAAAACCAAAGGGGGACATTTGCTGGAAATCAAGGTTTTCAAAATAATTTGAAATTTCTTTTGGAAACTTGAAAAACTTTGAATAGCAAACTTGTTGCTCTCATCAAGATGCTCAATAAAGCTTTTTGGACCAACCCCTAATTCTTCATGGATTTTGAACTACCGAAAAGGGAGTAAAACAGGGTTTTCGACAAATCAAGTTTGCAGAAGAGCACATTCAACCTATAAATTTAAACTCGTTTTAGTTGATGCACATCAAAGTGAACCTAATCATGGATGCTTTGCGATGCATTATGATGACATGGCACATTTTAGTTAATTAAACACCAGAGGTGTTACACGGTTGCAGAGAAATCATGATGATTTTTTCTACCCTTGCAAGTCAACTTTGACATGTACTCGTGCCTTGTTTCTTGAGAATTACTAGTATTCCATAGCTTAAGAGTGGAAACTTATTCATCGCCCTCGGTAAACAATATCACATCACAACAATACACTGTCATGTAAAAAAAAATCACTGTTTTTCATCCAATGATCCAAAGCAGTGCACCAGCAATGAGAGTGAATGGAAGGGCAAGATGGAAAACGTTGAAAAGAGAAAAAAGGAGAAGGTCTGTAGTGCAAAACAGAATAGCAATTTTCTTTTGAGAAAACTGAAAAGCAAAATTCCACGCTGGTTTGCACGTCCCCGTAGCGAGAGCGATGCTCTCTGTGCGTGCTGGAGCCTCCAATCCGGTGAGCAGACCAGCCACGCCACACACCTCTCTCCCTCCTCGTCCGCCGTTGATCCACCCGATCCGACGGACGTGATAGCATACGCAGGCATGCGGGTGGCACAGAGGATCCGCTTGTGAATCATGGGAGGCAAATGCAGATGTGGTTAGTTGGGAACTGAGCGCTGCGTGGCGAGTAGCGGCCCAACCTCTAAACTCCGACGTCCTGTGTTCATGTCTGGTTACTCTTCAGTGTACGTTTAGTTATGCTGGACTTAAGGCAGGTTCATATTAGTTAGGGCTAGTTAATAGCTAGGTCTAGAGATTAGCTCAAACTAACTAAGGTTCATCGGCTAGTTAGCTAACAACTCGGTGGAGATTTGGCGAAAAATTTAACATATATTAGCCTTTTTTAGACGGCATAAAGCTAAAAGGATAGTTAGCTAACAATTAATCCTATAGTAGAGTTCATTTGAACGACGAAATTATCTTTAGAACTTGAAAGCGAGCTACCCCATCTCTCCCGACTTGAATACTAGAAACCATACATTCTCTAACTTTTTTAATAGGACAAGATATCCTTTGACCATTTTATTTTGTATGGTTTGAGGTCGGTTTCTCATTCATAACAGATTGACACTAATCCTTCTATCGTGAAAATTATGATGAATTCTAAGTCATTATGAATTTCTAGGTATGCAACTTTTGCTATGTAATATACCTACAAAGTTATATACTTACAAAATCGAGAACAACCTGCAATTTAAAATGGAGGGAACACTTTATATTATACAACACAATGGTTTTGTCATATGAATTTGAACATGTAGTTGTATGTACTGGTGGTACTACTAAATACTAGTACTAATCAGGATCTCTATAAGCTCCTCATGGATTTGAACATGCTTGTTTGTCTATCTATGAAGATTAAAAGGCCGCCCCAACAACAGCTACCTTTTTTCGAACAAACACACATATATGCAATTAATAAACGTGGTCCAGATTCCAGCTATAGGAGCACTTGGCTTGGCTTAACATCCACTCCAAGTGCTTATCGATCCATAGAGATCCATCCAAGCCATTTGCATGGTGGTGATGGCACATGATTGTCCTGGGTCACTCTAGCTCGATCGCTCGCTCACAGGAATTGTACTGTGAAGCACAAGCTGCCCGCCGCTTGTGTGGGTTACACGTCTTGCCATTCTTGCATTGCATCGTCGTCCACCGCGGAATGCAGTTCAGAAGAAAAAAGAAAAAGGCCTCTCCCTGGTCGTTATGCGTGCAGACGTGCAGTGAGGCATCCATGCCTCGCATCAGGTACGTAACCACCGTCTGACTGGCGCTATCTGGCTGGCCGACACAAGAGGGAAGAACGATCGACACTGATGCGATGCATCGTGCATGCATGTATGAAACAGTGCCGACACGTCGACGTGGCACGGACGACGGTGCAGATAGAAGTCATGAATGCAGAGTTGCAGACAGCAGCTCTATCTGGGTATATTTCTCCACGTGTGGAAACACAAGCTTTATATTTTTTTCAATCACAATGCAGACACATATTTCATACTTAGGTATACATATTCATCTCTGTAAATACATACACCTTAGAGCATCTCCAAGGGTTATGTATTTGGACTTGGCATTTACTAATTTGCATAAAACTCCTAAAAAACCCTCTCCAATGGTTATGCATTTAGCCTTTACATTTTTATTAACTTGGCATTTGGAGGGGGAGACTTGGCATATATGTCAAGCTCCTCGCACTTGGCATTTGTCGCATGCGCTGCCTCCAACGTCCCCGCGCGCGACTCTCGCACTACATCCCTCCACCCACGCTGCCTATTTTGGATAATTGCCAAGTCAAAATTGCAAAACGGTTGGAGATGTCCTCTTTATTCCTTTGCATTTTGTTTTGAGAGTTGGCAAATGACTATAAATGCCAAACAAAAAATGCAAAAACCCTTGGAGATGCTCTTACTCCCTCCATCCCAAAATAAGTATCGTTCTCGTTTTTGAGAAATAACTTTGATTAATTATATATACTAAAATATATAAATATTTATATTAAGTAATTAGTATCATCAGAAAGATCTTTATGTCTATCAAGTCAAACTTATGCACAAAAATCCAAGATGTAACTTATTTTGGGACAAAGGGAGTACTTATTATATAATATAAGCACCTTTGACGGTTGATCTCAAGATTTGACGACTCTAACATAATTCATTATAAGAGCACACACTAGTACCGAACTCATCACTTTCAATAAAAAAGGGGTTCCGAAACTCACATTTTTGGAACACTTTGTTAGCTAGAGTAGTAATAACGGGTTTTGATCGAGTTTAACCATTTTGATGTTTGGTTCCACCTATACGGTTCTATATATATTATCTATGAATAGACCGTGAAATCAGATATTCTACCTATTAAACTACGTTGACATGCTAACATGGCGGTAAGTCGGTAAAAAATAGAAAAAAAAAGTCTACATGGCCCCTCATAAAACCTAATATTATGATCCTTGAAACATCTAAGAACGTCAAATAATGACACATCCTCTCGAATGGTTTTCTAGTGCGGTTTTGACAACGACATACCCCCTCTACACTGGCATGAGTTACCTCGTATATGTTTTGTCTCTGTCCTGCTACTTTGTCTAGACCGCGCCTGGCCATGTGACCAACAACTCATGCGATCTCCTATCTCTTGCTCCAACTCATGAATTATGCTTGTGCCCTGGTCATGTGTCCTCTCCCACATCCTTCACCTCTCTCACTTTATCCTCAAAAAGCATCCCAAGGGGTTAGCCAAATAGTTTTCTAAAGCTAAATTTAGCTAGTATTAGAAGAAAAACGTCCCCAACAGACTCTATAAATGACCAACCAAATTTAGTAGATCTCTATCCCACCTCATTCGCTCTCTACTTTTAGAGAACCTACCTCACTAGTCATCCTTTATAGAATATGTTGGGGTACTTTAATATTTTCTCGTCAAATCTACTTTAGAGAGTAACTAAAGTTACTTAAAACTAGAGGACTAAATAAGAGACTAAGTAAAGAGTGATGAAAGTGCATCCTCAAATGTATTATTTTTGTTCCCTAAAAAACTTATATTAGCTGGTACCCCTAAAACATCTTATTTTAATTATTAGCTGTGGTGGCTACTCTGTAGCTGCAGGCTCCTTCGAATAAGGCACCCTAATATCACTGTGACTTGAACCAGTGATAGCCGTCAATATATAAGGGGCAACATATGCATTTCTAGTTCACTACATTGCCGTTGTTGCATTATGGGCTACATACGCAATGTGTATGTCGACGCATGCGGATTCCTTGCTTTCACCGGGAGCGAGGCAAGGAGGAGGATCTATCGAGCTCGGTGGGGGGCAAGCGTGGTGTGGGAATGGAAGGAAGGAACAGCAGACAGACAGGCGTAGCTAGCCATGTGCGCGTGTGCTCAGCATGCCCCCATGAGGGCAAGGCCAACGCTGGCCACAAGGAGCGTACTGCCTCACGGGCCACATAAGCATCAACGATTTGGGCCGCCAAAACTCACAACGCAGGCTACAAGCCGTGCTTCCTCGCGTGGCCCACGAGTGCGTCATCTCCTCACGGGCCAGTCGTCGTAGATAAACGCGGGAACGGGAGTGGTCCCGACCGATGGAGCCGCTGCGTGCTGCTCCGCCGCCGCAACGCGCTCTCGGATTGCTTCCTCCGCTTTTCGTCAGACGAAGCCATCGCCTCCCCTGCAGGAGTCTCTGACAACTTGCAGGGCCACCACCTCCTGTGATCTGGACAATCGGTGGTGAGATGGCACTTGGGGCAGGACGCCAGCTAGACGCGTTGGGGAAGCCCTGAGTCCAAGACCCCTCGGATCATATCATAATAATACTAGTATATTTCTGCTCTACTAATGATTAATCTAATCGCTCACTCTGCACCACCCCCACCTAACAGTAAGAGTAACAGCAACAATCTTAAGCATGCATGCACATAGAAGTAGCAGGACAGCGACCCGGCCCGATGGATGATCTGTCGCATGGTTGTATAATATTCCCTCTGTTACGTAATATAGTGCATTTTAGTTTGTCCTAAGTTAATTTAGTTTAAGTTTGACCAAATTTATAGCAAAGAATATTATCATCTAACACATCAAACAAGTAAATTACGAAAATATATCTCGTAATAAACCTAATTATGCTTATTTGATATCATATATATTGTTATTTTTTAATAGATTTGGTCAAATTTAAACTAAATTGACTTAAGACAAACTAAAATGCACTATATTACAGGACAGATGAAGTATGTATTCGAAGATACTCGTGCGTTGTCGTGGATACGAAGAATTTGGAATGAAAATGAGCGGAGATGATGCATGTGGATATAGGCTTGCAATTACAGATTACAAGTCATTAATGGTTAGTGGGATATGACGTGGATGGCTTGTACGTTGATATAGTGGGTTAGACTATCCGCACTCGTCGTACTCCAAATTCTTCCTCCAAAATGAATCTTTCGTCCTAGTCATCGAGATTCCATACTCCATACCAATTTCTCCCACAGCCGTCATCCTCAATATCTCATACTCTATACCAACTACCACACAGTGGGCCCACACTCATTAAGATTCTTTTTCTTTTTTTTTCCTTTTTCTTTTCCCCCTCTCCCTTAGACTACCCCGTGGTGGGCGGCGGACCCGCGGGCCTCGCCGTGGCGCAGCGCGTCGCCGGCAGGTGGGCGGCCGGAGCTCGGCAAGCGGCTGGGCCGGGCGCTTCCCTCCCTCCCTCCACGGCGTAGGCGGCCTCGGCTCCACTTCCCCGGCAGCGCGCAGGCACCTCCACGGCGAGGGCACGCGCGGGCACCTCCCCGGCGAGGTCCGTCCATGGCCACGAGCAGCCGCCGGCCACGAGCAGCGGCGGGCGGGGCTCCACGGCGCGCAGAGGCGGAGCTCCCCGGTGAGGGCACGCGCGCCGCCTCGCCGTATCCGGCGACCGACTGGAGCACCTGACCTCCGGCGGCTCGACCGGCAAAGATCCCACCTCCGCCAGGAAGATTCGAGAGCCATGGCGGCTCGACCTCGCGCGACGGATGAGCAGGAGGAGCGGGTCCGGCGGGGCGTGCAGGGCGTGCGACGGCGAAGTGGGCGCGCGGAGACGGCGGCCTCCCTCCCCGCGCCGGCGACCCACAGGAGACGCCGCCGCCGTACGCGACTCTCCCTCGGACATGGAGCTCCGCCGGGCGCCGGCTGGACCTCCTCCTCTCTCCTCCCCTTTTCCCTCTCCTGGCGCGAGCAGGCCGGTGGGACGAGCGCGGGCCCGTGTGGTGCATACCGGAGGACGCCGTACGTACTGGGCAGACAACGGACCGGGAGCCATCCGGAGCTTCACCGTAAGCCATCCAGTACCCCGCTGCGGGAGAATTTACTGGAAAGTGATACTCCAGGAACCTTTAACATTTGCCGCTGCGGGTAGTCTTAGCTTTGTATATGAGGTACAGATCGGATGGACGTGAGGTTGTTAGCGTGGCCCCATCTATCAGCAACTCACATGACCACGCGGCTAGCTACCAACAAAGCAGCTAGTTACCATTCATGCAGAAGGACCATGCGTACATATCATAGCCTCTCCCTTCCTTTTGTGCCTAAATGTACGCGTCCCACTGCGTGAAAAAGGCACTACGGGAGCGCTTCCCCTTTCACTGTAAGGGCGGCTCAGGGTCACTATAAGGGCGGCTCAATCACCAGCCCACTATAAAGGGCTGTAAAGCGGGCTGGTGACCGTGGCGGGCCCCTGATTGACAGCGCCGCCCCTACAGTGGTCTCAGGTATATAATTGGTTTTAAAAAATTTCAAATTTTGTAAACGATGTCGGATGGAAAAACTTTCTATATGAAGTTTATACATCTCAAAAAGTTATGAAATTTTGTAGTTGACAACTTTTTGATTTGACTTCATCTTGTCATGCGAAACCTACGTTTTAGTTTCTCAAATTTAAAATTCAAATTTTGTAAACGATGTCGGATGGAAAAACTTTCTATATGAAGTTTGTACATCTCAAAAAGTTATGAAACTTTGTAGTTGAAAACTTTTTTATTTGACTTTATCTAGTCATGCGAAACCTACGTTTTAGTTTCTCAAATTTAAAATTCAAATTTTATAAATGATGTCGGATGGAAAAACTTTCTATATGAAGTTTGTACATCTCAAAAAGTTATGAAACTTTGTAGTTGAAAACTTTTTTATTTGACTTCATCTTGTCATACGAAACCTATGTTTTAGTTTCTCAAATTTGAAATTTAAATTTTATAAATGGCCTCGGATGAAAAAACTTTCTAAACGAAAAGTGTATATCTTGAAAAAATATGAAAGTTTGTAGTTGACGATTTTTGATTTGATATCGTTTAGGGCCTTAAATAAGCAAATTACTATCGGTTTGGACTGATATGTGGGAACCAAAACTATATAGAGACACGATGTGATGGACACAGTGCGGTGGTTAAGGGAGGAGAACCGCGCGAGAGTGAGGTCGCGGGTTCGAATCCCGAGTGATGCAAAGTCCAAAAAATGCTTGAAAAAATATAGTGTAAAGCGAGAGTGAGGTCGTGGGTTTCAATCCGGGTGCGATGAAAGTCCGAAAAATGCTTGAAAAAATATGGTGTGAATAGAGTGACATGATGGTTGGTAAGTAGGGGCCCTTTCCCGGATTAAAAAAAAATTGCTATTATTTTTGAAATTTTTCGAATTTTTTGAGCATGTAAGTGCGGTGCGGGCGGCCGCGCCTACAGACCGTGTGTCACGTAGTGTCCTCCCCCTGCGCGCATACCATGTGTCCTATAGCAGCATGCATCGACCGAGTCTTCTTTTGGCTAAGGTTAAATGCTACTCCTTCTGTCTAAAAAAAAATCCTCACTTCCTTTTTTTTTTTTGACACGAGGACAACAATCCTCACTTCCTAAGAGCCAAATATTTAAAGTTTCACTAGTTTTCACTAAATCTGTTGTAAAAAATGTTATAAAAAAGTCTCACTAAATCTATAGATATGAAAAATAAACTTTATGATAACAAATAAGTATAATCAGATTATTTATGAAATATATAGTTGTAGTAAAAACATGTTTACATAGAAATATAAACATTGGTACTATTTTCTATGAATTTGGTAAAATTTAAGAGAAAATTGGCTTATCAAAATTCTAGGTAGAATAGCATTTTTTTTGGACATATGGACTAGAATAGATGTATTCCGGAACTCGTATTGAATTGTTTTTCTCTATCCGTATGTCCATATGCGTGGATATATTTTCACAGAAACTTATTTGAAGATACAAATATTGGTACTATTTTCTATATATCTAATCAAACTAAAAAAAATACTCCTTTCGGGTCAAAAACTAAAAAAATACTCCTTGACAAGTAAGTATGCACTCATTCCGAGACGGATCGAGTACTTGGTACTATGTAAAAGTTGCATCTATGACCACCCATTGACATTTTTTTAATATTATTAATGATGTGTAAATACTAAGCCTGGTTATCTTTTAAATATGATTAAAAAACATTAATTTTCAATATTGGCTAATTATATAGTCTTAAAGTCATGTCTATGATTAATATTGTCAATAGTGTACCATTGAAACTATGTAAAAAGCTATATCAGGCTGATATCTATTTTAATATTACTAAAATAACATTGTGTAAATACAAAAAATAATTATTTTAAATATGGCTAAACAACATTAATTTTCAATATTGGTAATTATATTAGTTTTAAAGTCACTTATATGAATAATTCATATTTTTTTTAGAGTTTTAGGGCAATGCCCTAATCTTTTAACTACAGTGAAAGTCGGTTTAAGCCGTTGAATAATTCCTAATCATTTTGAATATATGTTAAATTACCATTTCGGAATTATTTTAAAAGTTATCTATATGGCTATGGATACCCGAATGCGAATCTGAATTATTGGATTTGCATTCGTATATGACTATACGAGGATGTTTGAATCTACATCCTTATTCGACAAGAAACTTTTTTTTTTTGAAGTCGTGCACTTGGCACGTGGCTCATTAAGTAGAGAATAGAATTTTTTGATACACAATCCGACTAATCGGAGGGCGAGATACCCCCGATCGCCGGACGACACACAGACACAAGGCGCTGGCTAAATGGCGGAGCTTCGAATGATGTACCTACGCGCGAAACAATTTTGCCCAAAGCGATAGAAAATTCTGGAACTACCTAAGGTAGCAAGGCCACCACGTAGCGGCGCCAGGGCCCTGAAGCCAGCCGACACCCAGTTGCTTGCAAGATATTGGACAATTATCTAAAGTTCATTAGCTTCAGGTTCACTCTGCTCAATAAATGGTTTACCCTAACAATCTCTCGCGAATTCGTTCCAACTAACATCGAGTAGGAGTACTAACTATCGGATGGTTGCCATATGCCAATCATTATCTCGTTGGCACTGCATCGCACTGCAGCAGGCACACAGGAAGAGCAACGGTGTCGAGCAGAGACCCGTCGGTACGCCACCGACAGAAGCTGCAGTCGATATGTACAGACGAGTAACCACAGGGAGGATCAGAGACGCCACCTGGGCTGTCAGCCTCTCACCAGTTCATGTGTAACCTCCTGCCCAACACCAGTACTGCCTGATGACTGCCCTGCGATCGGTGGCACACACACATAATATAAGGATCACTATAGCTTTAATCCATCTGCACTCTCCATGTAATTGCCTGTAATAATCCCTGTATGCCTGCATGCATTGTGCATGCGTGGGGCTTTGCTACGTGTGTGCTGCATTGTGTTATCTCTTGACTGCAAATTTGTTTGGGTTTTTGCATTTGCCTTACCTGCCGGCTGATAAATTCTCACAGAAGGGAGAAAGCTGTGCTGTTACAGGACAGTGACACAGCCAGTGGAAATGCACAGCTACCATGGGCTACATCATACGCAGCTAGCATATAGGGCAGGCTCATGCGTGTGTCCCTGGGGCTGCTAGCTGGGCCTGGGCCATGCGTCGTCTCTCTCCCCATTACAAGGTCGAGATCGAAAGCAACCTGCTGCTGCATATATCCATTTTAAAAGGGAATCCAAGCTTGTGTCGCTCGTCGATGCTGAGAGCTCACACCAGAACCATTTCAGTCTTGCATTGAGAGGTTGCATATGCTTAATAGGTGATCGTCAGTGGCGATCGATCGATCTCTTGCGTGAGAAGAAAAAGTTAGGTAGCTAGAGAAATACATACAGAGATCGATCGATTCAGATCATAGCTGAAACGATCGACTGAGAGGAAGACGATCGAGCTAGGCATGATGAAGCTCTTGTTCCAGTGTCCCTGCTGCTCCTGCTTCTGCTTCTTGAAGACGACCGGCAGCAAGGCCCAACAGGGCAGCAGCAGCAAGAAGGTGGGAGGAGCAGGCCACCACCAGAGCACCAGTAAACTGCAAGGAGGAGTAGTGGTAGGCAAGGCCATGGAGATGGTGTAGCATACCGCCATGCATCAGTATTTGCCTATTCTTGTTTCGCCCCAGCTAGCAGCTTATGCATATGCTCCAGCTCCACATTATGATCATTCATCTTGTGTTGTGTGCTTTTGGGACAATTTCTTTCAGATTTAATCCTGTGCTGCGCCATCTGTGTGTCCATGTATATCTTCGTGCAGGTTGGTGAATCATTAGGAGGTTCTTATAGAGTGTACCATCTACTCCACTCAATGAAAGCATGCAGCACCAACTTGTGCAATTAATCGCCTCCCTTGTTTGTTTGTTCTCTTAATTATTTTTGGTTGTCCAATTTCGCCGTGCTACTTTGTTTCTACCAGAATTTCTAATCAGTCTAAATCATGGGAAAACGTCTTTTTTATAATAGCATACGTACAAATGAGCGATAAATAGAATCACAGAAAAGCATGCGGCGTCTTCAAAATTCTGAAGAATAGCATATCGTTTTCAGATTTCGGTACTGTCGACTCCGGTAACTGATGAACAGGTAAACATCTGTCTATCTTCCTCTGCAATATACCTTGGTTGGTTGCTAGATCTTCAACGATCACGTATATGTTTTTTTTTTAAAAAAAAAGCAATTCTTGCCATGGATTCAGCTTGTATTCAGATCGTTTCTTCTATCTTAATATATTGACACAGTTTAGTTCAAGAAAATATAATGGACCTTGCTTAATTTACTTCTAGCACGTGGACAGAATAATAAACTTGCAGAAAATATAAATATGGATAAGTCATGGAGTTTTTGGTATGCACATGAACAATCTTGCAATTGCAACTGCAACTGCAGGCGTCATTCTTCCATGGGAGAATTTGCTAGAAGGCCTCAGAAACAAATTCGTTTAGCTTTTAGGCCCTTTTTTTTTTTAATTTGTCTGGAAGGCCTCGAAACAAAATTTTGTTAGCTGGAAGGCCTTCCGTCCGTTTTGGGCTCTTGACGGTGTTAACTAGGGGGTAAAAAGACGATTTTGCCCCTGGGTCAAAATAAATAAAAGAAATATGATTTCTATTTTTATAATATTTTGAGTATATGTGTATATTTAAATTATTCAATATATAATCACATATATATATTTTTAGCATACCCAAGTATATCTCACATTACAGCATAGATGTATGCAATTCTCCATGTTCGCACAATCCTTACGTATAAATCTCTCAAATAACACATATATCCAATCTCATATAATTAAGGTCACACAAATGCATAGTCCGGGGCAAAATAAACACAAATATTCAATGAGAAATATTAGTTTATGCGAGCCCACGGCGACCACTAAATGAGCCTTTAAGTATTTGGATGCTAATACGTTGAGCAAGCCCAAATTCAATACGACCTGCTCAGAGTTTCATGCTGCCAGGGCCCAAAGCAACGAAACGCAGCCGCAAAACGCAGCAGCCGGCTGCTCCGGACCACTCGTGGTCTCAAACGTTTGCGAGATACGTTCCTTCGCCGTTCGGGACGACGTTCCCTGAAGTCCCCGTGCCGCGAATTGGAACGACGTTCCCGGTGCGCGGAACGTATCCACGTTCCCGTACCCAGGCTTCTAAGGTTCGGCGTCGCGCGTCCGTTCTTTTCTTTCTTTTTTTTTTTTTTTGGCGATCAGGTCGGGTCCGGACAGAAAGTCCCGTGGTTGACCGTAGAGTGAATACAACGTGGGGGGTAAATTCGTCATTTTGTGTGCGCTACAGTGGCGGAACTAACAGCATTCTCTAACAGAGCTAACAGAAGGCCTTTTAGCTAACAGAGTTTTCTTTTGAGGCCTTCTAGCCAAATTCAAAAACAAAAGGGCCCAAAATCTAAACGAATTTGTTTCCGAGGCCTTCTAGCAAATTCTCCCTTCTTCCATCCATATCCATCAACTTTGCTGACCTGTCTTGTCAAAAAAAAAACTTCGCTGACCTGCAACCTATGTGCTTTGGTCGACCATCCCAATGCCCCAAGTTGGGCCATCGAGACGTTATTGGGCCGCGAAAATTCGTTTTATTGGGTTGGGCCGCTCGTGCATACCGGGGTTTTCCGGTGTAGTGTGGGACAGGGGTTCCCCTGTCAGGCAGAGCGCTCCCAACTCCGCCACCGCGCCGCGCTCGCCGCCTCCCGTTCGTTCTCAAGCTCCTCTCCCCGCCACCGCTCCGAGTCCCAACCTCCATCGACGGGGAGGCGTCCTCCACTCGGTCCGGTTAGACTCATCGCCTTCCTTGTCGCTGGCCCTCGGCCTTTCCCCCTACTGTGGTGGGAGAAGCGACTCGGCCAACAAATTAAGCACGGGGGCGGGGCCGCACGCCGGGGCGAGCGCGAGGGCTCTCCGGCGAGAAGGTTGCGAGGCACGCGTACTGAGTTTGCAGTCCGGGCCGTAGCGGTTTTCTGGTCGGGAGGCGGGGAGCGATGGCTGCGCCGAGGAAGGGGACGGCGACGCCGCTGGGCGCCGTGTTCTCGCCGGAGGAGACGAAGAGGGCCGTGGCGAGGGTGGCCGAGTCCATCGCTGGCCGCCGCGCCGAGCTCGGGCGCCTCCAGGGCTTCGTCGCCGACAACGCGGCCCTCGTCTCCCTCGTCAACAGGCTCCCCGACGAACTCTCTCACGAAATCATGGTCCTTGCCTTGTCTCTCTCTCAAGTCTGAACTAGCAGCAATCTGTGTCTTCTTCTAGTCTAGAGATAATTTTGGTGGCTCCCTATTTTCAATTTCCTCATTTTTTTGGTGACAAAAGTTAGGAGTGGTAGTCTGAAAACTAATTACCTAGTTACTGGTACTAGTAATTTGTCCACTCCAATCGTCCACTTCTAGGCATTGCATTGCACGTATGTAGCTATAAGTAATGACTAATTAGTTCCATGGCTAGATTTACATTCTCAATTGATTTCGGAGCTTGAGGAGATTCCCTTTGTGGTCTATATGGACTCATGATTGCAATACAGGGAAATATATTTGATTGCAATACAGGGAAAATCTTAGTCTCACCTTGTGTACTTTAAATATTTTTCAACAAGTTTTTGTCCTGTCTAAAAAAAGAACTATGCATTACAGGTTCCCTTTGGTGGCGCCGCATTTTTCCCAGGGCGTTTAATACACACAAATGAACTCTTGGTATGGTTTCTGCCGTGGAGCAATTTTGACTTTTCAGTCTGTTTCAGCCCATCAATTTATTATCCACGGTTTGCATTGTGTTTTAGGTGCTTCTGGGTGAGGGGTATTATGCAGAGAGGTCTGCTAAGCAGACGACTGATATATTGCATAGGAGGGGACAGGAATTGGAAGCTCAAGTGGAAGCAATGAAGGCGACTATTGCTGACCTTGAAGCTGAGGCGAAATTCTTTGAGTCCACTGCCACTGAGGCTTCAGTAAGGCTCATCTCTTATTGGTTTTGTGTATATGACATATGAGTAATGCTAGACTAGCGTTTTACTTGGTGATGCCGTGACGGTAATCATCATATCAATTCCCTCCATGACCCTTGGTAAGGGGAAAAGAAAAAATGGTTAGTGAATTACTACATATTTTTATTGACACTGGGATACACCAATTGCAGTTATTATGTCTCAGTATGCAGACGAATTTAGCAACATAACCTTCTTATAGATTATTGAGAGTACTCAGTTTTTGCTCATGTGCTAAATCACACCTCTGGAAAATAGAAAATACTATACTGCTTACGATACCTAATACAAGCGATGATCTAACTATAAGCAGTGTGTTAGGGTATAACAATATAGCATTGTAAATTATACTATCTGAGGTGCTTCTATTATTTATCAGTTCACTGCATTTTGTCTTAGCAGAAGCCAGTAATATTTCCATCTTGGTATTTCACCCTTACGTATTTCTGTGTACACTTGCATTTAATTTAATGCTTAACTATGTTAATATGGGCAGGAGGGTCTTGTTGAAATCAGGGAAGAGTATGATGAGGATACAGAGACGAATGCAACAAAATCAGGTAACCATGCGGAATTTTCTTTTAATTATCTAATGTCAGTAAAGGCTTTGTTGATGTTAAGTTGTTATCTAATGGCTGTAAACTAATATGCTCGTATCTTGTCTTCACGATTTGTTTTCCCTTCTTATGAGTTCTTAATACTCCTATATTTTATTCTTATATTTTTTCTGCAGTATGTCTATCATCACTTTCTTTTAAATCCTTCTTGAATGTTAAAATATTATTATTGTTTAGCAATCCTGGTTTGGTAAAGTTTAACTGATCTTCTAGCAAGTTGATCTTTCACTGTTTCATTCCTCCATATATCTTGTACTTTTGTTTTATATTTATGTTTAGGCATGACTTGATGACTTGTTCTGGTGAAATTATTGCTCTTCTTGGTACAACCTTTGTGTAGCAACTAACTTGAATCTTCTACTTTGACATGACTTCTTTTTCTACCTGTTTACTTCAGAGGCTTCAGTTGCTACTGGGGTTATGTCCGATAAAGATAGGGAACATGCTCGAATCATGGCAAGGTTAGATGAACTCGAAAGGGAAGAAAATGAAGCTGGAAGTGCTTCTGAAGAAGAAGAGGACGATGATGGTGACGATGATGATGAAGACGATGGAGATGCTGGAACAAGTGAGGATGGTGAGGAAACTAAGGAATCTGGAAATGCTTTAAGCGATGGCAATGAGAACCACAGTTCTGGTTTTGGCGCTTCTGGTAGCGGTAGCAATGATAGGATTCATGGGAATATCAAGGTACTTGTTTCTTAAGCTAATCAGACCTAAGATAGTTTTGTTCATTTGCTGGAATTATTTATTTTAATCCTCTTACTAATAGCTGAAGAGTGCACTGAAGAAGCCTGGAGGAGATGAAATGCTAAGAGGCATTTCTCACACACCATCAGCCCATACATCTCATCCAGTATTTCCTGGCCAAACTTCTGTATGTTATTTATCCTTCTTTGTCTACCTTCTGCATTGTCTCTGAATGACCTGCTTATTATTTGAATTCCTTCCGTCACAACACTGAATTTCTTATTCGCAGATAACAAATTCTGATGTCCGAGTTCGCACTAAAGGTTAGTTCAGCTCTTGGTTGGAGACAACTTACTTGCAGCATAGTAGAATTGACACCTTGTTTGTGTATTGTTGCTGGAGATGGAACTGACCTGATTCTCTTTGTGCTTCAACTAGTTTTTATAACTGTGTAGAATTATTTACCATACTGCTGATTTTTGTGTAACCCACGTGTTCTACTTGCAGCTGTTTCTTTTGAAGACGACAAATATGTAGTTAGTTCGTCAAAGTCTCCTCCCTTGCTACTGGATTCAATACAGTCTGATCCTGGGCTCAAGGTACCTATGGCTTTACTTCTTGCAGAACTTTGTTCATTCCTTTGCCTGCATTAACCTCTCAGCAAGGGTTTCTACAGTGAACTTGAGCACTAACATTATTACACATGAACAAACAAGAGTACCGATTCTCATGAAAGAATTTATATACATACTTTAGAGTTAAGACAGAAATACCCCATGGTGCAATTTATTATGTTTATTTGTCATTTGGATCCACATGGCTCTACTGTCTAAACATGCTCTGTCTCCACTAACATATGTATGTCATAGGTTACTGTTACCCCCATTGCTTCAATCATGATTATTTATATTTATAATTATATATGCAGAATTCTTCAGACCCCACTCCATCTCGTGACCGAAAGATAATATCAAGTGGGCGACAGGTCGTCTTCTTGTACTCTGTTTGATGTTACTAGCACGCCCTTTGAACTTGCTCCTGTGCTTAGCCTAATGACTTATTCTGTCAGCAGGCCTTTACAGGATCTATCATTGAGCATGACGACAATCTTTCAACCATTCAACCTTCTGTGGGTAATTCGTTGGCAAAAGTAAGATGCTTTTCCCTCCTTCTGAACTTCGCACTGGTGCAGTGTAAATCCACATCAATCACTTCTCTTACTACTTTCCTGAATGTTTGGCAGCCTGGTACTTCTGCTTCTTCAAGGCCCATGTCAAGATTCAAGATGCAGAAAGGAGGGCGGTGAGTCTCGCCACGGAGGGTGGATCTTTGGTGGCTGATAGATGCATCTGGGACGATCATGAATTCATGATAAGTGGTATCGTGGATACTGTGACCCCTTAAAATAGTTTATGCAAGCTGAGTAGACATCTTGTTGTGTAGCGATTGTCCTTGCGGACTGTGGAGTGCACTTTCAGTGAAACTGTTTGGGGATACATGTAATGTTCAGTTAAATTCAGTTTAGGTTGGTGGTGCATCTCTTTCAGAACCTATATATATGCAGATTGCAAATCTTTCAGCCAAAAAGGTCTCGAAATATTATATTCTCTGAATTTAATTGAATTTAAGGGAAAACAATGCTGCTGAAGATTGACGACACAATTTAGGGAGACTAAAAAGTTATAAGGGAAATGAAGCAAAGAAGGAAACGATGAGGGTTTGGTTGGTCGGTTAGCACGGGACGTCCAAGCATCGCATCAGTTAGCCATGATGCATCACAGTTAATCTCAGGTCAGCAGGGGAATTGCATTGGTAAATAAAATAAAAGAAAGAAAAAGAAAACCAAAGAACCCGTCGGCCAATGATAAGTTAAAATTAATTACAGATTGAGTGGTGCTAGCTTGCTGTTCCTACTTGTGCTGTAACAGAGTGTCATGACATGGTCAGAAGCAGCCGAGCGCCGCCAAGTCGTCAGGTCGGCTGGTGTCTCTTCTTGTTCCCTCAGCGCCGTGGAGCACCAGATCGTCTCCCTCACGTATTTCACCAGCAGCAAGGGAGGAAGAACCTGCCCTCTGCATGTCAGCTCCACCTGCCATTATATTATCATTTCATTCAGTGGGTAATCGTCACAATCAGCTACATATAAGATCGAGTAAAATGTTTAGCTAGGGGACTGATATAAACCAGTATATGTAATATACTGAAAAACCTACAATGCTCCATGCATCGCCAAATTTTCTATATAGATACTGTACATATGTTAAACTCATAATAAATTAACAGGTTACCGCGGCTGTTAACTCTTGCCATGTGTTAACTGTGTTGGGACGATGTTGGATGTGACATATATACACACATACTGTACACGCTAGCGCTCTAGCTACGTGTACGGTGGCTCGACGGTATATACTTAACATAAGCGTGATGGCATAGAGACGTGTGCATATACAGTAGTCGACACTACACAATGTAGGTAGCAGCAAGACGACATGGAATTTTGATGATGATTCGATGGGTATATTGCGTGTCGCCGTCACTTTGCCTTTGTGGTGCAGCCATCTATCCATGTCCTCATCAGCATGCAACCTCTGCACCATGGAGAAAGAGCTGCTTGCTACTGCTGGTGCTGCTTGCTGATAAAGAGAGAGAGAGAGAGCTGCCAAGAGCTGCCACACATGTCGCCAGGGCATGCAGCACGCGCGCTTGCTCTCCAGGCCGGCCAGGCCGGCCTTACCGTAGAAACCACATCAAAGCCATGACATGGTCACATGGGCAGGCATGCGGGCGCTGGTGCGGGCAAAAGTTGCTTTCCTGCTATTCTACGCCCTGTTTCATTTGCTCTTATCAGCGCTTTCAGCTAGCGATTCAACAGTGTTTTTCTCTCACAACAAATTAGCAGCAGCGAGAATCAGCCAGCCAGATTCGACCAAACGAACAGGGCGCTATTCCCTTATTGTATCGCGTCATTGCCGTAAAACTTTATTTGTTGTTGTCTTTTATGTAGTGTGTTGCAACAAATGAAGAGATCTTTGTTGTTTGGCTTTTATATAGTGTATTGCATTATTGTTTTGCTTATTGATAAGATGGCTTCACCCGCAAAAAAAAAAGATGGCTAATTTGATTGTTTTAATAATGTTATATGTGAAAGAGTAAACTGTAGCATGACTGATAAGTCGGCTGAAACGAGCAGCCAAATTAGAATATATCACAGTTCAACTTCTAAATCCTATGAACAGAGGCCGTAAATTGTTCTTAAAGAACACAGGCCGTAAATCAAGGTCATGAACTAAACAACAAATTAATTAAAACTTTCAACTTCGACTTATTCATAGCTATTCTTAATAAAATCGAATAGGATTCTCATGCTTAAGTGAGATACAGAATTGAAAGAGAGCGAAGCACACGAAAATTTAGGGAAGCCACAAATGTACGGAGAATACACACTCTACTCCGGGGGGAGTGGGGTGACTGACATGTGCGGGACCACCCTACTGCCTATGTGCGCGTAAGGTACGTGTCAACAGTGACAGTCTAGCTAGTCAGTGGATCCCAGTCGCCGGCCTAGCTAGCTGGATCGTCCGTACACACGTGCGGCGCGTGCGATCGAGAGGGTTAGGCCATCTACAACGCACCACGCTGGCGTGCTGCTTCGTGTGCCACGTCCGAGCCAGCGCTCCAGATCATGCGTACTGGTAGCTTCGCAGATGTCAGGTGCAGCCTGCAGAGGATGCGTTCTCCTCGACTGACAAAAGGTTGAGGCAGTGAATGAAGAAAGCGCTGTAGTGAGGAGGCATACAAACGTGACTTCACTGCCTTCCAAGGACCACGCTCAAAAGCAGCATGCACCTGTCAGCTACTGACGTATCTTGTTGCAGCTTGCGATGAGAGAAAATAATCTCTCTGTTTGCCTCGATCTACATGGCATAGTCACTTTATTATGTGGCCCGTGAGGCAGTACGCTCTTGTGGCCAGCGTTGGCCTTGCCCTTAGCGAGCACGTACACGCGTGCGTACGTACCCATCAGGCCGTGATCGCGTGCAATGCATGCATTGCTGTCAGCATGCAGCATGCATGCATGCGGAGTTTTTTTTTTTCCTAATAAGGGCCATGCGCTTCAATATATAAATTTCCCGTCGAGAATTTATATGGACACCACAATTGCGTGCACCTGCAGTGTGAGCCGTGTTTCGGCCGAAATTCTAAAACCCTCAGGAGTCATCGTGTTCAATGTTCATCCAAATCGGGCCTCAGGAACATATATTTTTTTTATATATATATTGCATTCATTTCCATCTGTCTTAGAACAAAACTTTGTTAAAGTTTATGAGTCATTTATCTTAGAACAAAACCAAAATAAACTCACTACTGCACAGACGAACGTTCTTTGAGTGCCTTCCTTTGCACTTCGGCAAAATATATAAATATTTTGTTGTGTGCTCCTATTTTGTTGTGTGCTCCGAGAAAAAACATTTGGCAAAATTTCTTTACCGAGTCAAATTTTGCCGAGTGCACTTTGCCGAGTGTTACATTCGGCAAAGCGTTTGCCGAGTGTAAAAGGCCACTTTGCCGAGTGTTTTGACACTCGACAAAGTCTGTCTGTGCAGTAGTGACTATACACAGAGTGATCTACTTGATGATTAATTAATCACAACCAAATGCGTGCAGTGTTTAACTTGAAACTGAAACAGTGTTATGTTCTCGAGCATTCAACAATTCGAGCGATGAGTTTCAAAAAAAAAAAAAAAAAAAAAAAAAAAAAAACGACCGATGGAGGCGCGCTGCGTGCGTGCATCATGATCTTGTGGTGACGCGCGCGTTATCATTGCACTAACACATACAGACCCACCTGTCTGCTACCTTGATGATATGCATGTTGCTTTCGATCTCGTCTTAGGTTATTTAGTCATCATATGCTACTATAGGGTAGCGCATGTTTTATGTGAGATGTGACGACTATGTGACCGATGACTAATCGCTAAACATATATAGATCGATCCTTATTTTCATATTTATTTTTTCCCATAATATAATATAATATATATATATAGAATGATGACAAAGCGTATGGACCAGCGCCAAGGAGCTACAGCATCGGCATACTCCTACCCTCCTAGTAGCCACCTAAAATCCTACGCGTGCAGTACTGCTGCTGCAGCATGTACACTCCGTAGTATATGCAGTGCCTTCTGTTGGCCGCCGTCTATCTAGCTACTAGGTGTTAGTAGCCCCTAGCCACTGATCATATTCGGCCTCTCCTGTCGTCTCCTGTTCTTGTTAGCAAGCGCCGCCTAACCGGCCGTATACTCAGCTCCCTCCGCTAGCTATTTTCTAAATAATATGCTAGGTCCAACCATTTAAAATTTTGTATACAAAAATACCAATATTTATCATACTAAATAAACTAAATAAATATCAACAGATTATTAGCCGTGAAATATATATTTTTTAAATTAATACACATATTCGAATTCATATACTAATATTTTTCTATAAATAAAATTATTAGTTAAACTGAGAATAGTATGGCTTTGATCAAACCTACACTCTGCATCTTTTTGGGACAGATCGAATTAAGATATATAGCATATAGTACACTAACTACGGACATACCTATCCTGATGTGTATATGTACGGGAGGCCACGTACTAGCCAATATTAGCTAGAATATACGTATGTACACCGGCCGTATACGTATCTCGATCAGGGCCATCGGTAGTCCCATACAATACATATATAATTCATATATATATGTATAATACGGCTGGATTACGGAAGCATGACGATCAGGTGACGGGCTTCGCCACTCCCTCACCATGATGTATGCGTTGGATTGAAATGCAAGACCCATCTGTCGTCCCTCCTTCCGGTCCAAAGAAGCAAGGTACGGTTTGGATTGGATCCCAGGAAAAAATCCGTAGGAAAAGGGTTAACACGGGCATAAGCATAACATCGTTCGTGTTGATCTGTGATGTATTTAATTGTCTACGATCAATAGATTTTTTTTGAAAAAAAAACTATTCCTAAAATTAGAACTTTTTTCTCAAAGAAAACATAGCATGCATTTCTGTATTGTTTAATTAATTTGTTTGTTATTGGCTCGGTACTTAAATAAAGCAGTAATAAACCACGTACAAACAAAACCTTATTACTGGTAGCGCGTCTACGTCTATGTCTGTAATGTAATTATTATGTTTCGCAAAAATATGCTGGCATTGCAGGCTGTATGGCTGTGTGTGAATGCATGGTAGTCTTCGACGGCTTGGATGCATGCGGCATGTCTAATGGAAATAAAGCGAGTGGTGCCAGCATATGCATGCACGATAGAAATGCATGCGCTCAGTCATTGTGCAGACATGCATGCACATGACTTGACTGCACATGGCCACGTGCCATGTTCATCGATCAACAGATCTATCGAGGACGACGACGACGAGACGACGGCTCCTTCATGCTAGATAGATGCAACGCAAGCCGTGCCGCGTCATGCATGCATGCATACGCGACTACTGACCTACTACTCCAAAATAAAGGTTTCAATATTCGATCGATACTGCTTTCTTTAATTTTTTTCTCTTTATTTTTCCCCCTTTTCTGATGATGATGAAGAGGAACCGCCAGCAATGCAAATGTTTTTTTTTTTTTGTAATTACCTCTATTCTCTCTTAATAAAAAAACATGCCAAGATGACACGGCCTCAAAAAAAATATATTCAAAATCATGTTGTTTTAGTCCTCTTAATGTTGTGTTTCTTTTATAATTCATATGCATCTCTTTTACACGTATCCTTATCTTCCTTGCCTCTATCTATTCATAGAGTACTAGAATTAGTTGTAAATCCATACGGGGTCTAACTAATAGCGCATAGTTACGTTTCCCTAGCTAGCGGCTAACAAGTACTCCATCCACTCTAAATTGTAAGTCATTATAATTTTTTAATAAGCTTTTGCTATGCTAGACATAATGTATATTACCCATATACATAGCAAAAGCTATATATACCTAGAAAAACCAGAACACACGACTTAAAATTTAGAGGAGTTTATACTAGTTATCTGGATCAAACATGCCCTCAACGACTCATAAATGGTACCATTCCCCCAACCATGAATACATGATTCGACCCTCCAAAAGCATAAGCCGTGCGTGCATGTAAAATTAACGGCCTACATTTGGATCATATAACGTGTGTACTAGTTCTATTTAGAGGGCGGGACCATGCATCTTCAGTCAAATACTATTAATGTATACAACATTAGAAGGAACAGACAAGCATATAAGGACTAGTAAAGCCACGTAGCAGCAGCAGGCCGTTCAATTCATCACGTCGTCATCAGACGATTAATAATCAAGTTGGCCTATAGCCTGATGCTTTAAAGATGAGATTAAGTGTATCGAAAATGATCTGAACCGGATCGGAGTTGTTAATCTGTTATTCGTGCAGATGAATTTAAGTTGGCATCAAGTCGTTGATGAGTTATCATCACAAACAAGAACATTTTTGCACAGCAGCACTATCTACACTAATAGACACTTCAACAGTTTGCCTTTCTCATGATTGAATTTGACCCAGGTGCATGTGCATGCCTTCTGATTACTTTTTACTGAACACTCATTCATTTCTAATTTCTTGACAGTTCTCTTGTAAGTCTCTATCATATGATGAGACATTTTTTGTGCTAGTTTTCACATTCGTTTGAGTCTGTATTGTGATTCACAAATAAATTAAAGGAAGGAAAAAAAAGTAGGGTAGTTATATACTGCGTTGTTCCATGTGCGGTGTGTAGAGGGATTAGTAAATTAGCTCACCACACACAGGTCCTATATTACCTATATATAATAACAGGTGCATTTTCTATACTCCCGGGAGTAGTTACTCCCATCTCTAAAAACCCACCTTAGGTATGTGTTCATACTTGTTTATCACATAGAGTATGTTTATTTATATACTAATATTAAGATACTCTAAATCTTCTTACGCGAAAAAAATTTCAAGAGAACCCATACTTTTTAATATATTACGAAAATGCCACTTACTGTACTATATAAAATAAGTATGACCACATACTCTATGTATGCTTGCATACTTGACATATATAATACCATAGATGATCTAGTATGATCATATACTTCGTGTGCATATACTTTTTTTTTGTCATACATACCCTAAATCTTGAGATATAAACATGGGAGTAACTACTCCCTAGGAGTAGAAAATACTTTCCCATATAATAACTATATATACAGTATATACAAATATATAGGAGTAGCTTATGATGTGGGCCTCTGACCTATTCCTTTGTCTAGTTGTTCCAAACCAGCAAAAGAGATGTACGTACGCTTAGGTATAATGTTACTTTCATGATTCCAACAAGTGCATGCCAATTCAGAGATTATATATATGCAGTAACGTGCTGCAAATTCAACAAGTGCTTAGCACTGTTCGCTATTGATCGCTCTACTGACATATCCTTCTCTCCAACATTGTTATTATTCGATCGTTCGACTTGTCAAAAAACTTGATCATTTGATTCCTCCACGAAATAAAGACAAGCACGACTACTACGTGTGCTAGCGTTCTCAAAATACTCGGTTGTTGCCTAGCTACAGAGACCCTGAATGAGCACTAAATAATTGAGGGCTTTATGAATGGTCTATTCGAGGTGATGTATAGATGTACGTACCTGATGAGATCGTGCGATGCCTAGCTTCTCGGCCAAGTACTTCATCACCACCTCCACCTTCATGTTGCTGTCCCTGCGTGGAAAATCAGTTTGATATGATGAAATGCGTATTTGAGAGGGATACCTATGGACCTTTCAATTCATAGTGGTCGTTGCAAAATGAAACAGCTAATAGCTTCTCCTCATTGTCATTGGATGGGAACTGGGATGGCTACTACTCCTGCATACCCTGCGTATAGCTACTACTATCTGACATATACAGTATCTAGAAAACTGAAAGACTAGCTACTGGCTAGATACGTGTCTTTCATCTGACAACAACAGAACAATGAGAGCCACATTCCACATACACACATTCTAGTATAATAACAGTGCTATTATACATTTAACTTTAGGAACTAATACATAATTATTATAATAGTGACTTATTGTACTTTTTCATAAGCTAGTTTCTTCACATTTATCTATATATTAGGTATTGGATATATGAATAACATCCAATATTCAAATCAAGCAGCAGGTCAGCCCTCAGCCCCTATTCCATCCAATATTCACAAAATTAAAGTTGGCTTCTAGGTAAATGTGGAGAACAGAAAAATTACAGACAACATACTTGTTAATCATAAAATAGAAAAAAGAGAGAGGATAGATACTTACTTGATTCTTAGGTAGCTCTTTGCTATCTGAGGCAGAATAGGCTCACTGATTCTTCAAGCATGGAAATAAGTAGTTAATAAGTACAGTTCCACGCAACATGAACAAGAACAACACTACAAATCTAAACAAAACAGGCTCATGTATATACTGGCCTTGCAATTGCAGTACATATCAGATGGATTTAGTTATTAAACCACCTAATGTGATCAAACGTATGTATATATGCATATGTATGTTGTGATGTGCATATTATATGAATGATGGACTTGCTATATCTCGGTCGCCTCGGTTTTACATCGAGCGATGTACGCGGAGAAAAAGACCTGAGCATCGGCGGAACATTGTCTAACATAGGGCAGAATATCATCGCGAGCAGGTCAAAACATCGCCTGGGTTTTTTCAAAAACCAAGGCGACTAGAATTTAGGAAAAGTGATGAATGATATGATTTTTTTTAGATTATATATGAATGATATGATCTATAGTTTGCACACATATGCATGTACATTTTTTTTTGAGGAATTCATATGCATGTACATCAGTAAAGTTTTTTTTTTGAAGTAGTATATACAGAAGTAAAGTTTTTTTTTTGAGCAATATACAGGAGTAAAGTTGTGGACTTACTGGTTGGGAGCTGCCTGAAGCGTCAGCCACAGCCCAGGCGCCTCCGTTCGTCGCGGCGGGCTAATGACTCTTATGGCATCGCCGGAGCACCTGAACGGAGGCATGAACGGCAAGAACGGCGCCGACATGGACCCGCTAGCGGCTGCCGCCGCGTGTCGATACCGTCCGCGGCCGCCGCCGTGGTAGCTCCTGAGCGGCATCGGGAACAACGGCGGCCTCATCCTCGCGCTCCGCTTGTCGTAGGCGAAAAGGTCCAGCTCCATGGGACCCTGCGAGGCCGGAGCCGGATCCGTTCTGTTGTCGCCGGATGAGGAGGCGGAGGACGCCGACGCCGACGTCGACGCCGCGGCGGCGAGGCCTAGCTGGAGCCAGTCTCCTTCGTCGCTTCCTGCGCCAGCGCTACCCGAGGAGCACGTGCCGGGCCCGGTCGTCGCCGCTGCCGGCGACTCGTCATCGTCTGCCATGGCCAGCAACCGAGCGGATCTTGAAGGCTTGCTCTGGTCCTGCTGCTGCCGCGCAGACGCCGCCGAGGCCTCCAATTGCGCGGCGATGCCGACGTAGTACTGGCCGGGG
This sequence comes from Themeda triandra, assembly GCA_018135685.1. Classification (NCBI taxonomy): domain Eukaryota; kingdom Viridiplantae; phylum Streptophyta; class Magnoliopsida; order Poales; family Poaceae; genus Themeda; species Themeda triandra. Next base: position 523,159 of record JAENPR010000018.1, read on the forward strand.
TGGTAGCACGACCTGCCGCGGCCGCTCTTGCCGTCATGGTGCAACATCAGGTTCCTAGTTGTTGGGACCATGGCGGCGACAACGTGCTGCTGCTGTTGCTGCTGCTACTGACCTCGACCGTGTGGTACGTATCATGTCTCGATCGACAGATGGAGATATGGATCGATCGATCTCTAGCTACAGCACCTCATCGTCGTGCCGTGCATCTCATATCTCAATCACCTCCTGCGCCACGGCTGCTAGATGAGTGCAAAAAAGCTAACTTGTTAGTACTATATGTATGCATGTATGTATGGATGATTGAAGAATAGCAGAGATGCATACATGCGTCTGTGGATGAGTCAGAAGGTGAATCAAGAAGGTAGCTAGCTAGCTGAAGAGAAATGGCTTGGAAGGGAGAGGGGGGAAGAGATGAGGATACTGAATCCCTATTGGGGAGCAAGCCAAGCCAAGCCAAGGGAGAGCTAGGGGAGAGAGATGATGGTGGCCTCACTTTCCCTTTGGTCTGGACTCGAGCCTGCAGGAAGGCTGTGGCCAAGAGGGATGAAATAGTACTTGAGCTTGCTGAGGCCAGAGGAGAGAGAGGAAACAAATTAAGAAAATGATGTATATAAAAAAATCTATTATATATAATTCATAGCTGTGATGAATACTTTTGTTTATATATGCTCCGATCTATATCTCTCTCTCCAATCTCAGTCACTTGTGATTTATCAGTACGTACGTCAACGAGGTCTCCAATATCCACATGCTTCTAAGAAAGATTCCAACAACTTTCTAAATCAACTCGGTAAACATCAGATTCTTATAAACGCCAAGAGCGAAAATATAAAAACCTCTCCAACAATTTGACGTGCATGGTACGTGGCCGGCTATTTTTTTTTTTTTCAATCAAACGGGGGTGGAAGAGATGAGTTGATTGAAACTATTTTTAGATTTTTTTCAATTTGACGTGCAAATCTTACGTGGCCGGCAAATCAACGGAGGGCCGCGGCGCGAGAAGGCTAGCAATCGCGTTGGGAGAAAAAAAACACACGCCGATTCTGGATCGGTACTAGTGGACGTACTTTTTTTTTTATTTTCACCAAGTTGGAATAAGGAGTTGTTGGAGAGAAGTCTTTTTTCACTTGCCAAATAAAATAGCAATTTGCTAAAACTTAAAATATACCAAGTGATTTTTATCAAGTTGTTGGAGATGCTCTAACCATTTTACTTTTCTGGTGATAGATGGTTATTAAAATGTATAGATCGACGATGAAGTACTTTTACCACAAGTCTACTTATAATATCATCCTCTGACGTGAAACCTTCTTACTCATTTTCTAGAAGTTGCTGAAAATTTAAATGTGTTCACGTTCAGGACATCTTTACATAATGTATATGTAGCGTGTGCTTTTGTTGAAGAATTGCATTACTTTAAGGCTGTGCATGCCATGGTCTTGTTTTAGAGTCGATCTCTCTGGGATGGGATTGGTGGACGATGGAGGCTGGAGAAGAAGAAAACCGTGATCGATGCTGCTGTGCGAACAAAGGTAGCCATAGGCTTCAGAGGGGGAGTATTTCAGAATAGAAACGGTAGGAGAGATGGGAGCAAGTGAAGTGTCGTGTACGTTGAGGAGACAGCATGGCAACTCCACTATCCTAGCTTACTAATCTCTAGACACCTAGTTCCTAAATCCGTCACCAAAAGGTTACTATCTTCAGCCCAGGTGGTGTAGCTTTTCACCACCATTAAGCAACTGCATCCTTCCCCTTTAATTTTTCATTTTTTAATGATATATCTACTTTGAATAATGGCATATAATTAATAATAAGAGAGACATTTGGTACCTTTATATCTGTTATGATCCTGTTTAAGGTTATAACTTTATAAGACGTTGCCATGTCTCTGTCCCTGCTGATTCCAGCTACCTGGTCACTTCGCAAGATTTCAAGTCTGATCGGATACCTTAATCTTCTGGCGTTAATTAAGTCTGATCAGAACATTTATTCTCATATCAGTCATCTATCACAAAATAAAGATATTGCATACATATACATGGATAAAAGTAGCTCAATGTTTTGATGGAAAAGAGCATAAACTTTTTGGGAAGCATGCATGCCAAAAATGTGTATTTTTTTATATGAATACTCTCACACACCTACGTACCCACTTACTCCATCAGTCTTAACTAATATGATTACATATGTGTGGATTGGTAAAACATACATGTTGGTTTTTGATAATAAGTGCATGATCATTTGATTATAGTGCACGCCCACTAGAAAGTAGAAATGACATCAGTGGCATGTATCCTAAGAAAAGAAAGGTAACCAACCTAGGAGGAACAATGCAGTTTTTCATTAAAAAGAAAATATGCATCTGAATTCAAGTTGAAGAGAAATGATGAACCTAGGTGCTGGGTGCATAACCACACCTCCCATCCAATTAATCAGCTGATCTAGGCTCACTTCCTCACATGTCATCGATAATCATGTGGATATTTCTTATGCAATACTAAATTTTGCTGATGAAGAAAATGTTAGCTTCTAACATGACTACAATAGATTTAAATATTCTAACATATTTCGTTTCAAGTACCGTTTTACCTGATAACTAGTTATTCTACCATGGCATTATGTTCATTCAACGTTCACATAAATGCAAAAGGAAATAGATCATTAGGAATAAAATTACAGAACACCCAATTTCCATAATTCTCTGAATGAGTTGTATCGAGTCTCATGTGTATTCTTAAAAAAAAGATATGCATATTCCTGTGCCACCTCTATGCATTTTACAGTAATAATTGAGCTCCCAGTTGATTCCTCCTCTACTCATTTTAGTTTGACTAATGGTAGCTCACTGCTGTAAGGTGATGGGCACTACTATTAATTCCATGGAATCATTACATCAACTTGACCATAGTCTATAATAAGTATCTTCAAGAGTTAATGCATGATCCACAGCAGGCTATCAGCTGGGTACTTAGTTGTCAATCATTGCAGGTGAGGCCATCACGTAATGCAGGAACAGATTAAAGAAAAACTATTTCCCGACTAAACAAAGATCAAAGGACTGCATGCACCCATGCATAGGCCATCTGATCGTCGAATGATGGCTCCAGAATGCAGACGACATGTCTACTATAGTATCAGCCTCATGGTTCATGACGAGGACAAAAGTACAAAGCTACTCTCTGTCCTAGACTACTACCAGAGCATCACAGAAAACAATAGTTTATTTACCACATGAACAAAAAGCAAATGTGCTAGCACAATGACAACTGCATTTGCACCTAAAATTTGTGAGATCAGTCTCCAAGCTGCATCGTCGACATTGCCCTAACGTCGTAGATACACGCTTTGTCAATTTACTATACAATATGCAGGACGTATCAGTTCAAAACCAAGAAATGCTAGCTGTTCATCGGATCGATCGAGTTAATCTCAACACTCATACAACTATTAAACAGTGCCCATTGTGTAATGTTCCGATTGGCACAGCAAAACAACAAACTGGAAGAGGTTTTAGTTAATCACATTATTCATAAACTATTTGTGAAATATCTGTGTCTAAGATCAATGGAATCACTGCTTCATTTGCCCTAAGAATTATTAGATATATATATGCATGGCATGATGAAAGGGGTAAATACATTGTTTTTATCAAATTATCAAGGTATACTACTTGATATTTTCCAGTAATAGTTACATACAAGGGACCAAATTTTTAATATTACCATACTTATTTGCTAATAATTTTGTAAATAATCTGATTTAGAGAAACACAATATCAGCCTGTTGTGCAAGAAACATTTAGCAAATGAACATTGGGGCATTATATTGCAAACACAACCTACAATATCGACAATTTCAGCCAAAATTGTCGATATTGTAGGTTGTGTTTGCAATATAATGCCCCAATGTTCATTTGGTTGGCTGTTAATGAACGACAGGCTCAGCACAAGGAACATCTTGAGAAGGAAGGGAATGGTACTTCAGTCATATAATTGTGTGTTCTGTCTAAATGCACACGAGGAGACAGTTCAGCATCTGTTCTGGGATTGCCCCTTTGCTAAGCAATGCTGGGGTTTGCTGAATTTAGAAACAGTTGAAGATGGTGACACATTTGACAACATTCAGGCTTTAAAAGTTCAAGTTAACTCTCAGTTTTTCATGATAGCAATCATTTTAACAAGCTGGATCATCTGGAAGGCCAGAAACGAAGTCATCTTCAATAACACTCAATACTCCATCCAGGATTGCAGAAGATTTTTATTCAAGGAGATCAAGCTTGTCTCTTTTCGAGTCAAGAGTAGCCTTTCCATTCTGTTTAATCAATGGTGCAGTTCACTGGAGTAGAGTCGGTGCTTAGTTTTATATTTTTCGTTTCTTTCTTTGTTCCCTAGCTGTAGTTGGCTTTGGCTTCGGCTGTTTTTGCTTTCTTTCTCCTTTTTTCTTTTTCCCTTTTTTAAGACTGATTAAATTTAATAAATTCCTGCCGGGGCTTTTGCCCCTCCAGTTCTTTGAAAAAAAAAATATCGACAATTTCAGACGTCCAAGCTAGCATATACTCATACTAATAATGAATACGTGCTGACCACTCCAACATTACGAAGAAGTTTGATTTTATTAACATGCTAATCCCCCCTTTTATTAATATTTATTTAAAAGCATGATGCATGCTCATTGTAGACTATGATAAAAGGCTTGTGGGTTGAATTCTTCAATTGCCCCCTTTTAGATAAACAGCTCTGCCATTCTAGACTCTAGAAGTCTTATCCAAACTGATTTCTATGTTCTGATTGTACAACTTATCTTCCTTTTAGATAGATTGTTCAGCAATCAGCATATGACAAATTGACAATATTCGAATAGATGCTCAAACAATATTCCAATGGATTCGAGTCGTCACCTTTTGTTCTCTGAGATATATGAGGCCCTGCCTGATTGGTGATTGTATGGATACTTTGCAGATAAGCTTTGTCGTTCAATGATTCAAACAGTACACGGGCTGAAGAAATTGCAGGTTGGTAAGAGGCTGAATACATAGCAGCATGATGCTAACAGGAAACTGATAAAAACATTATCTATGTTTTCATAGGATGATGTGAAGATGACACCGACCACACGACCAGTCACACGTTGAAAGCACAACAAAGCCAGCTGAAAAGTCTCTATATAGATTACCATTTTTTCTCAATTAAATATGCCGAGCTAGCAAAACTCTTGTCTATCTTTTCAAAAAAATATACATATAGATTACACCATCGTCAGTCCAGGAGACAAGCAAGGTAGGCATCTTAGGGGATTCTTTGTATTCATTATTTCTAGTTTAAATGAAAGGCATCCCTAAATCAGAACAATCCAGTATGACAGCCCAATTTTTGAATCCCTTGCTTGCATTTGAATAGTAGTAATTGTTCATTAATTAGCATGAACTTTTTGGTTATAAATTATTAAATTTTATCTTCAATTTATTTTCCCCTCGTTATCCATCTGCAGCAACTCAGCATCATAAATCCATAATGCATAAAAGACATCTACCTGCATATACAAACAAACGTGGATTCCCAATATTTTGTGTTCATGATCAGACAATCAGTCCATCCTGGAAGAGAGTAGACACATATACACCTTTTTTATGATATGTTGTCCCTTTGGTAGATGCCATGATGGCAACCAAGAGTACATGAGAATTGAGAGCTAGCCACTTGATCTGATCGCTGTTTGGCTACCTTCAGACTGGCGTTCTGAGATGAGATGTTGCATAGAAATTGAAGCATCTCACTACTTTCGATTAGATTTCGCTTTCACTTGTGGTGCAGTGCCGGCGCAGTTTGCAGTCTCTCTTGACCAGCCCACACTTCTGCATGCTTATAAAGTGCACGCACACTATGACACTTACTAAAGCCCTAGATCTTCCCTCTCTCAATTCGCCCCCTCTCTCTCTCCTGTCTCTAATGTGCATGGCATGCTGTGCATGACATGATGTTTGGATTGGGGAGGTCAGGGTTTTGATCATAATTCCTCGTGATATGCCAAGGAAGATCTTGTGGACCATGCACATCGATCGATCACACACACATGCATGCAGTGCAGCAGCACAAGGCTGGCTTGCTTGCAATGCTGTAGCTGCCAGCATGCAGCAACAGCAAGGCCAAGGCCTGCAGCCATGCACTGATGCCACTATGTAAAGACACATCACTGATGAATCTTTGTGAATGAAGCAGCTCAAAACCGCTAAACCAAACAATGCTCGTCCTCTGTGTTTCAGTGTCCCCTCTAGTGTTTGTTCTCTACTTTCTTTTGTCTCTAGCTGTCTCTGAAAAAAAGTCTTGCATTGCAGTAGTGCTCACTGCTGGCGACCTCACTTGGCAGGCCACCACAAGCTTATAATGGCAGTAGGAACAGCCTTCCATCAGGCTCAGCGAGGAGGGTATCTTCCTGTTCATGTCCTGCCTCTTTTTACTGTTTTTGTATGCTTCTTTGGTAGGCTAGGGCTAGGATACTACTTCCACTACATATAAAGCTATAATAGTGCTGTTGGTCGTAGTACATGGCCACTGCATGAGTGCATATGCATGCATGCACGTCTCTGGAAAAAAGCCAGTAAACTGGCATGCATGTAAAAAGCATATGCACGCACACGTATGTGCTCAACGGCTATAATTAACTCTGCAGCTCGATCCTATATAAAATCATTTTTGAAGCTCAAGCCAGTTTGCCTCCTGGCCTGCAGACCAAGAGACAAGACATGCCTCAATGACTGAGTAATCTCAATCAAGCTAGCTTGCCTCAAAAAAAAAAAAAAAAAAAAAAAAAAAAAATCTCAATCAAGCTAGCATGAATCAGGAGATGCAATTATACTAGCTAGTGTATCATCAACAATAGCAAATTAAAGAAGTTCAGAATTGAACAGGACTAACAGAATGAACTAGGCAATGGCAATGCAGTTAACATATGTGCTCAATAGCAGCAAAGTATGTAGTTAAGAGATGGCAAGGTCAGGATTCTGGAATCACCTTTGCTGTTAGCACCAAACAGAAATGCCTTAGCCCATCTTGTCCAGCTCCAGGAGCTCTAGCCCAAAAATTGTTCAAGCTTCGATCAGGCTCCTGCTATTCCAAGTGCCTGAACAAGAATACCCACAATTCAGCTCAACCTGTAGCAGCTCTTGATTCTTTCCCTCTCTGCATTAGCATCCATCCCAAAGAAAGTAGGATCTATCTGCTGCTTCACATGAAAGATCATAACACTTGCCACTGTTCTTCAGCTACTGTTTTTTTTTTTTTTTCTGGATTGAGTGTTTTTTTTTTCATTGCCTATATATAGTACAGGACATAGCAGCATATGTAGTCTGAATCCCTGGCTGATGGGCCCAAGAGAGAATCCACACAGCAAGCTTGCCTTTATAAAAAGAACCACATCACAGTTCAGAGACATCTCACTCATCCCCGTCAAGGCAAAGTGCTAAATGCCTGAATCCATCCACCTGCATATTTTTTATATAATACCAGGACTAAGTTTTGTACTGGTGCAGGCTCCTGTTTGACTAGACAGAGAGATAACGAGGCCCTTTTGTGCCATGCAAAGCAGGGAGCAGTACACTGCATCAGGCATTTGGCATCATAACAGACATGACCACAGCTGCCTCTCTCATGCTCCAGCCTCTAGCTCTGCCCCAGCTTCACATTCACACACAAATCTCTTTTTTTTTTCTGATCATAATACTACCAACCAAGGCATAACAAGACAAACACATAGAGAAGGCACATTAAACCAGAAAGGCCGTGTGCTCCAGCCCAATTGAATCCCATGCTTGTGCACTCCTAGCACAATGTCACAGCAACTTCTGCATCCTGCCTCCTGATGATAGTAACATTTCAGTGACTGGTCTGGCCCACTCTATCCTTAACAGATCACATTCAGTCATGGGTCCAAAGGCCTCAGACAAAAGGTTAACTTCCTTAATCACCATGAAAATTATCACTGTACCCATGTCCTTGACATAAAGCATACTGAGTAACTGCAACTTATGGGCCTCTGGTGAGTGATAAGATCATTCAGTCAGATTAATCCAACACTAAGCACTGCTCAACAAAAGATTCAGACTCAACTCTGCTGCCTTTTTCATTTCTGTACTCCAGATTTGTTACATGGTTACAAAGACTGGACTCATCTACGTCCAATTCAAAACAACCAGAATAATAGATAATAATACTGCAAATATCTACATGGTTTCAGCCATATACTCTAAAAATGGCTTAAAGTGGTAACCGGTAAAATTGCTTTCCTGAACTCGATGACAATGTCTATCTCCCTGTTATATTTTGGACTATGGTGGACGATACATACTGTACAAAATCTAAATTTCTCCATAAACAAAAGGACAAGAAAAAAGGGCCCACAGGTGCACAGAAAGGCCAAACTGAGAAATACGATGCACACCAAGATGACCCTGCCAACCTAGCACAACAGCATCAGAGTTCTTGCCATTGTTTATTGAATCTTCTTCAGTTTTTCAATAGCCGTGGTCTTTTCTTGCTCAACCGGGAAGTATTTGATACCCACAAGGTCACCAACTTTGCTGATAACCTGCAAAATTGGCATCAAATTCAGTTCTATAATAATCTGCATAGCAATCAGTACAGCAGTGGAGTATGTTGCACCAAGCCACCTAGTTAGTAGCACAGATAGATAAGAGAATGTGTGTGCTTTACCTCCAATCCTTTTACGAGATCTTCCCTGGAGTGGGAAGCTGAAATACATATCCTAGCTCTCGCAAGTAGAAGTGGCGTGGCAGGAAATGCAACAGTAACAACAGCAACCTGTAGAATAGATCATATTAGTAAACTAACAAAATGGGTAACTATTTTGAGACAAGCTCTCACTAAAAAATGTGAGTACTGTATGCTAGGCACATAGCAGATTGTGTGTATAATATAACTCACATTTTGCCTCAGGCACTCCCTTGAGAATGCAGGAATTTTAGCAGGATTGTAAAGCATGATAGGCATGACGGGTGAATCATTATCTCCAAGAACCTCAAAACCCATTTTCTGAAGCTCGGAGCGGAAGAAATTGCTGTTCTCTCTAATTTGAGCGAGCTTCTTGGCCCCTAATTCAATTGTTACATTAAGACTTTCAACAAGACATAAGATATAAGAAACTGGCAAGATGTAAGAATTTCAATTCTTTATGTTGTACCTCTGTTAGTTCCATCTTCACCAAGGATGACCTTTATAGCTGAAATGACCTGCTGGACTGCTGGAGGTGACATGGATGTTGCATAAATATGGGCTGGACATGTCTGCTTTAGATGGTGAATAATCTCCTGAAAAAAAAATGTACATTTGGTCAGTCAGATTTGTCAACTTCAAAATTTATTCAGTCAAGAACAGCTGAGTGACTATACACTTACATTTGATGCTGCAATGTAACCTCCGCATGATCCAAATGATTTTGTAAATGTACCCATCATAATGTCAACATCAGCTGGATCCACTCCCAGTAGCTCACATACACCTCTCCCTGTTTTTCCAATGGCTCCAATACTGTGTGCTTCGTCTAAATATGTGTAGGCCTGTTCATATGTGAAGTATATTAGTCTAGCCAATACGACACTAGTAGTTTAAATCACTAATGAAAGCTGCAATGATGTCTATGCCAGTAATGACATGTCAGCCCACATCCCATAAGCAGGCAAATGTTTGTTGCCATTACTAAGATGCACAGTGACCATAATACAAAGAACAAGTCATCACAAAAAAATCTCGAACCTTGTATTTCTTGCAGACAGAAATAACCTCAGGGAGTTTGCATAGCTCCCCCTCCATGCTATAAATCCCCTCAACAATCACAATGATCTTCTTCCATGGCCTGTGTGTACGAGGCTGGCCTCCTGCAATCTGCTCTCTCAATACCTCTTCCAAGTGAGCAGGATCTGGAAGAAATGAAGGAAAGGCATTAAACTTTACAGTGCTCCACTGACCTCAGTACTTGCAATGCAATTGTTAGTCACTTACTGTTATGTTGAAAAACCCGAACAGTGGCCCCTGAACCCCTAGCTCCATTGACTATAGAATTATGGTTCAGTGAATCACTGATAATCAGGCCTCCCTGCAATTATTACACAGTAGCCTTAGCTGCAGAGTTCATGAAAAGAACAAAACAGACAGATCGAGCATATATATCTTAACAACATACCTTCCCAACCAGAGCAGGAATGATAGCAGAGTTTGTGACATAGCCCATGCCAAAAAGAATAGCCGCAGGCTTACCAACAAATCTTGCAACAAGCTCTTCGAGCTCTGTGTGCAGCTTAGTATTGCCTAATATCAAATAAAACTCAATCAGTCTAACAATTTTTTATATATTACTGAAACCACTCAACATATGCAAAACATGACAATAGTTCGATAAATATAAGCACTGACCTCCGTCAACTCGAACACTGCACGTGCTAGCCGAATACTTCTTCAGTGACTCAATAACACGAGGGGTGCAGTACTCATCAGCCGCAGCAAAACCAAGGTAGTTATAGGAACCCAAGTTAAGGCATTTGGTTGTTGCTGTGGTACGACTGCATCAAAGATACACCAGGTTAGATGTTGATATCAATTCTGAGACAATTGTCAAATGGCTATAGATTAACGCACTGGAGTGTCTTGTTGCAGTCATTTGAGTAGCGCTCAACCACATCGAACCAGGCATCTGGCGCACTGGCAATCGGCCGACCAAAGCAATCCTGCCATGGAAATTGAGATTATAAATCAACAAGGAAACCTAAAGAGATATAGCATCAGTAGGCAAATTGTGAAACTGTAACCCCTCACAAACGGGGCATCACGATCTTAAGGTTTATATACATGGTTCATACATACATACTTAATCTGATTAAAGATTTCATAATAACGCAACTCTGTAAACTGTTAATACTGGAATAGCACGCTGCAAGGGGGATGGGGTAATCTTTTCAGTTCCTGTGGAACTCACTTGAAAATCAAAAGCTTTCCACTCTTTGACACTTCACTTGTTTCTTATTGATTGATGGAAATTCCAGCTCAATATCAATAGTAGATGATACTGGGGTGCTTGAGATATTCTTAAAAAAAATGCACTGTTTCAGAAACAATGCAAAAAACAAATTTCTACAGTTTTCAGTTGCAACGGTTTTATATGGTAATAATATTTGAAACTAAGGTTCATCATGGTATCATCTAATCATCAGGGGCAGGGAGTAAAGGGACAGGTTCTCTATTGCTTGCTCGACTTAATAATTGCAAAGGAAATCCATCAGGAACTGAATTTTTGTATTTCCTCCGGAAACGTTGGCAGTCGCCTCACCTGGATGCGGAGATAGAGGCGGCGCGTGTAGAAATCCTCGAGGCCCAAGCAGATCGGCGCGTAGCCCTGCGGAGAAAGCAACGGGGAGCGTGAGACGGAGCAGCGGGCGTGACGAATCCGGGGCCCGGGCAGGCGCAGCCGCGCAGGGCAAACGCAGGCAGGCAAGCGGCGGGCAGCGGACCTTGAGGTTGCTGGGCTTGCGGGCGTCGAGGATCCTGCGGACCAAGTCGCGGAGCTGGCCGAAGGCGAAGAGGAGGCCGTAGCTGAAGAGCGTGGTGAGCGCGGTCACGTACGGGAGCCTCACCATGGTCGGTCGGCCACTCCTCGTCTCCTTCCTTCCCCGGCGAATTCCCCGCTCTCTGTCTCCTTCCTCGGGCGGCTGCGGCGGTGGATGCGATGCGGATGCAGATGAGATGAGATGAGATGCCGCTGCCGCCGCGGCGGGGCGGGATTTGTAGCCCGCGAGGGAACTGACGCGGTGGCGGCGGCCCGGCGGGCGGGCGGAGGAAGGGAGGGAGCGGACGGAGGAGTGGAAGCGGTCGTCAATGGCGACGAAAGAGGAGGGAGGGTGGTGACTATACTACTCTTGTTTGGCAGCATTAATTAATGCGAATCCGCGACGCCGATGGAACGGGTGGAGCCGGGATTGAAGGGTTTGAACGTGGTCGACGGCGATGCCGAGGACGACCGACGACGGCAGGAGGATGGATCCCGCGCCGCCACGGTCACCTCACCGGTCGGCGGAGCACCGCATCGGCAATCAGTTAGTTACTGCCTCCGTTATTTTTCATAAATTTAAACATATTCCATTATTTTAATTTAAAAATATAAATAATAACCAAACTTAAAAAGTAATTTCATAAGAATTGAATGAAATTTATATTTGTTTAAGACCGCATTTGCATCAGCCTAGTTTTATTCTCTTTTTTCCATTCCAATCCGGCTCACGAACATAGAATTCATATTCTACAAGACCATTAGATGAAAAAACCCATCCCATAAACCACTCTGAAACAACACACGAACACCAAATTTATATTCCCCAAGATCATTAGGGAGAAAAAAAAACTATTCCATAAATCACTCTGGTTTTATGTTCAGCGTTTGGCGCTTAGTTCTCTAGATTATTAGTAACATTTTTACTTTTGAGTGACACCGTGCAACCAAAGAATTTTCAAACCACACATAGATGGTAACGTATGAAACCGCAAAGCTGACTCATCCAGGGAAAAGAACACCATAAAAATGAAACTTAAAGTGTATTTTTAGGACCAAGAAAGTACCACGCTAAGGAAAAATATTGCATTGACTAATAAATGACACTGGATGCCTGGATGGATCCCGCGCCGCCACGGTCACCGCACCGGCGGAGCACCGCATCGGCAATCAGTTTACTCTCCCCGTGAAATTTTTTTGTAATAATTTCGCTTTTCGATAAATTTAACCATGTTTATTACAGTATAAATAAAAATATATTCTACTATTATTTTAAATAATACTTATTATTATGCTACATAAATATTAGTATCTACATATATACTTAATCAAACTTAAAAAATAATTTCTCAAAAATGAAATGTACATTTGTTTGAGCCCCGTGCTCATATCATGTTTTTACCATTTTTTTCCATTCCAGTCCAGTTCTCGAGCACATATTCTCTAAGATCGTTATGAAAAAGAATTACCCCTTAAATCACTCCGAAATAACACGCGAGCACAAAATTTACATTCCTCAAGATCACTAGGGAAAACAACGTCCCATAAGTCTCACTCTGATTTTGTGTTCAGCGTAATTGGTCAGCGCTGTTCTAGATTAGCAGATTGTCGGGAACATTTTTACATTGAGTGACACACGGCACAACCAAAGAATTTTCAAACCACACAATCTGCTAATCTAGAACGGTACGAGGAGGCACATCGACACGTTCTGAAATATCAACGCTGCATTTCTTTAAGGCGGTTGTATTTTTCATGTGAAAATGAACTAATTCCTGTGAATTCAAATGTAATTCCTGTGTTCTAAACAGACCCTGATAGGGTCGCCATTTTAGTATGCCATTTGCGGACGTCACCGCACACAAAAAACAGCAAAAACTGACTCATCCGATAAACACCTTAATTACTTAAAAAATAAATTTTATATTTTTGGGGACAGAAAATTACCACACTAGAACATATCGCGTTGACTAACGAATGACCGTTGATGCTTGGATACCGCATGCACCTGCATCTTGTAAAAAGTTTGCTTTCAGATTTCAGTCCAAATCCACCGCCTCGCTGTCACATAGTTTTTCCAGGGTGACTTGGTCAGGATTGGGATCCGATGATCTACTATACTGCTCAGGTCAAGAACGGCACGCGTTTAACAACTCAGTTCAGCTACGACATACCAATAACGGACACGAATACGATGCTGCACGCGTGAGCGTGAGCGTGACCTGACCGTGCTCGCCGTTGGCCCGCGAAGAATGGCGTCGCTGACGGAGTACGCGTACTACTGCGCTGACGGCTGACAAAACGTCCAGCTGCTCTTTGTGGAAACTATTTTTGTTCCAATTTGGTTCAGACATTTTTTTTATACAGTTAGTTATGATCGGCTTCTGTTGGTGACTTGGTGTTGCCTCCTCGAAATGAAGCATGCATTTGACAATTTGAGTGCTATGAGGACTGTCAAGGCAAACTGGCAACATCAAGGAAAGTCCATCAATGGACTAGATGGCTAGTTTCTTTACTTGAAACCTATAGTACACTTAATAGCACGTTTGGTTCGCGTCATGAGGTTGTGCGTCCGATCCAACATCCAACCTTGGCGCGAGACGTTTGGTTTGCATCGCCATCGCGTCATTCACTCATCCATCAACATGTTGTACAATGAACCCAACCTGCAGACCGAACACTATTAGAAGGTTCATGCCTATCAACCAATTTTGAGCTAAAAACGGCTCATAATAAACCACACACATTTCAATTAGTTACAATTTTTGTCATCTCTTTTCAAGTCACCACACCTGCGCTCAAACACATGAAGGTTGCAATACAGATACTTTGAAGAGAAAAATGGAATATAAATAAATAAGAAAAAGAAGGTCAATTCTGCAGTAGTTCATGTTTGATGCATCATCATAAAAATACTTCCTTCGTACACAAAAGAATGTAATTTTTGCTTTTTAATAAATCCAATTTAAACTTTAACTACAATTATATATAAAGGAGACTAACATTCATGATATAAAATAAATACTATCATATTAATTATATTTTATTAATAAATATTTTTAGATACATAAATATTAATAGTATTTTTATATAATATCAATTAGATTTGAGCTTGTTGTAAGATTTGAGCTAATGTGACCGGCACGAATCCTATTTTTTTAACGGAGTGAGTATTTCATTTGATCCGGCCCACAGTTAGATTTCCAAGAGCTCAGCCCAACAGCCCCAAACTCAAAAGATTTTTCTGAGAAAAAGAACTCAAAGGTTTTTGAATGTACTACATACTACGCCTCCTCTTGGGGAAGGCGTAAACCCTGCTTTGGCTCTACCGCCGGCCGGGGCCGGAGGGAGAAGAGACGAACACTGTGCGGATCTGTAACCGAAGTGCGTTTCCACTTTCCACTGCCTCCCCAGTTCATCCACGGCAGAGCAATTAATCAATTGCACAGCTGCATTTCTCAATCCTAACCCCTCAATCTGCCGTTCCCAAGTCCCACCTGCGTTTCTTCCTCCGCGTCTTCAAGAAGAGGAAACGAATCCAGCCTGGTGGCCGCCGGTGCTGGAGCTGGACGCTGGGTAGGCAAGAGCAGGCAATGGCGGAGGCGAATGTGGGGAAGGAGAAGAAGGAGGTGGTGCGGCTGGAGCGCGAGTCTGTGATCCCCATCATGAAGCCCAAGCTCATCATGAAGCTCGCCTACCTCATCGGTATCTCTTCCTCTCCCTGCCTATGTTGCCTCCCCGTTTAGGCAGTCTCTCGTCTTCACAGCCGGCAGTTTGCGTTTCTTGGCTGGTCGACCACGGGATGTTGGGCTCGTAAGGGAGGCTGTAACATCCTGGTTATCCTATTTCTACTGCAAAGTTGCTGGCTTGCGAGATCTCTGTCTCTTTTCAGGGAAAAGCTAGCTAGAATCTTGCTTAGATTTATTCCCCTGGTTTCATGTAAAGTGGAATCAGCATAGACAAGTCTGTGTAGCCAGTGCGACTGCACTATACTAGTATGTCTTTAGCTGTGCACTCGTTTGTCATGTGGCCATCAAATGTCTCTTTTAAATATTGCCTTGTCATTGTTTACTACAAGCTGAAGCAAGGATGCTGCTTTGGATACAATACCGTGCTACTCAATTAACACTGCTGTGTTTTTTTTATTGAAGAACATCAATCTGACAAAGAAGAATTCTTAAAGCTCTGCAAGAGGGTTGAGTACGCCATAAGGGCCTGGTACCATCTCCAGTTTGATGATATGATGGTGAGGAAAGTTCATTATTATCCATACATACACAGTGTTTGTTGGTTCGAATCGACGCTTACAACCAATTTTAGGGTCTTCAGTGTTTCAATGTTATTTGATCTATTCAGGCTGGTACTTTGCAGGAATTGTTTGCTCTCTTCGATCCTGTGCATGGTGCTAAAAAACTCCAGCAGCAGAACTTCTCGTCCGAGGAAATCGATATGCTTGAGCAGAACTTCCTGTCCTATTTCTTTCGGGTAAAGGACCTATTCTGGGAGAAATAACTATTCATAGGTTTAACCTCCAAGTGAAAGAAGGAGGCATTGAGCAGTTTCTCTGTGAATCAAAATATATTCTGTAAATGTGCTCTTTAAAGCGTCCTTACTTGAAGTGCAGGTGATGGAAAAGAGCAATTTTAACATAGTAAATGACGATGAGGTTGAACTTGCTCATTCTGGACAATATCTGTTGAATCTCCCATTAAAGTTGATGAATCAAAGGTGAATGCCCTTTTCCTGCCAAAGCAAAATGTGTCCTTATCTAAAATCCACTAAATTTCAGTGTGAAATCCCAATTTTTTTTTTTTCTTTAACAGTTAGATAACAAGCTTCTGTCGAAGTATTTTAAGGAGCACCATCATGAAAACCTACCTGACTTCTCGGATAAGGTGATATTTTTTTTATGCATGACATGGATGAACTTTTCTTTTGGAAAGTCATCAGCAGATTGTTCCTTTGTTCTTGAGTTACATCAGGTTACTGTTATTTTGTAAAAAATCAATTTTTCGTTTTGTGTGACCAGCCACAGCCAAGCAGGCAAACATTCATATTGGGGTGACTCTAATTTAGTTGGCAGTTAATCCTTCTTATAGACAATCATGTGCTGTGTATTGTATCATTATTATTTTTTTGTTTACTGTTGCTCCTTAAGAGTCCAGACCTTTTCTCTATAGTGTCATTGAGTTGTTGCTTAGTATTCCTCAGATATTGTAGATCAACGACTACTTATTTAGCTGACATAATCCTTCATTTGCCAGTATGTTATATTTCGTAGGGGCATTGGATTGGACCGCACTAGCAACTTTTTCTTCATGGAGAAAGTGGATATGATCATAGCTCGTGCATGGCGAGGGTTCCTTGAGAAAATGAGGTATGCTATCTGTGGCAGATTTAATGACCTGTACATTTTATCTTGCTCACCCAAAATGTTACTATTTTCCATACTGCGATTCCAGACTGCAAAAGCTCTTCTCAAGAAAGAAAAAAAGCAAGTCAAAGATAGATTCCAAGAAGAATGATGATTTAGCTAGTGAAGTAGAAGACAAGGAGCTTTATGTTGAGCGCATACGACTTGAAACAATGCCGTTAAGGTTTGCTCTCTTCTCTAACCTGTTATTAAGCTGTCACACTCTCGATCACTTTCTCTCATGGTCTTACAGTTTCATCTTTGCAGCTTTCAGAATTTAATCGGCAAGGTCACAATTCAAGAGCCTACATTTGAAGAGGTGATTGTCTTGTATAGGTAAAGGTTATAAAATGATTTGAAGTTTCGGACAAAATTTTCAAGTCTTGGTTCTGACATGGATGGTTGCATGATTTGTTTGAGTTACAGCATGTACTGATTTTTATGTTGTCCTTTAGGAGAAAAAGTCCCAAGGGCCAGGATGATAGAGCAATTCATGTAAAACACTTCAAAAATATTCCAATGGCGGATATGGAGTTGGTTCTGGTTAGCACTGGCAGTTGCCTTGTCTGAAGAAGAAAATTTTTGCATTCATATTTATCATTTTAACTGGAATTATTGTTGCAGCCTGAGAAGAAAAACCCAAGCCTCACACCTATGGACTGGGTTCAATTTATTGTTTCAGTTGTCATTGGACTTGTAAGTGGACTGGAACCAGTTTCATTTGGTTCTGTTGTGATACTTCACCTTCTGATTTACTTGTGTCACATCACATAGGTTACACTCATCAGTTCACTGGAAATGCCTAAAGCTGATTTCTGGGTTGTAGTTGCCATCCTTTCTGCTCTGGCAGGATATTGCGCTAAGATCTATTTCTCGTGAGTATCTTGGTTGATTTGTTTTTACTCATTAATTTTTATTACAAGGACAATAGAAAAAGGTGGAAGGTTTTATTTGTCACCTTGTAGACATACTTCATAACAATTTCACAAACTGCACAGCTTTTCTTTATTAGAATGATATTTCTTATACGGTTGTGTCGGGCATTATGTAAACAGTCATTGTCTTGGGCGGTCTGTTAAATAGTTATGTTTTATGCAGGTTTCAACAGAATATGGCAACCTACCAAAATCTAATCACTCAATCAATGTATGACAAACAACTAGATAGTGGGAAAGGCACACTCCTGCACCTCTGTGATGATGTGATTCAACAGGAGGTAGGTCTACACTCTATACTAAGTGTTTTCTTGAGGATCAATAAAATAATTAAGTGTTAGTTTAAACATTGGAATTCGAAGCTTAGCTAACATGTCATTTCCATCCTTGTGGTTTCATACATTCAGGTCAAGGAGGTCATAATTGCCTACTATATTTTGATGGAAAATGGAAAGGCTACCAGTGATGTATATATATTGTTCTTTCATTTCAAAATCTGTACTTTATTCATGCATTTGTTTCTATGGAAGTGATATTGAAATTAATCATTCATGTGCTCCCAATGTTCTAGGACCTTGACTTGCTATGTGAGGAGTTAATCCAGGAAGAGTTTGGCTTGCAATGCAATTTTGAGGTGATGGATGCTGTTCAAAAGCTGGAGAGGCTTGGTATCATTACAAGAGTGAGTTCACTTTTTTTCTCTCGTTACCACTTGACCAAAGCTTAGGGACGTTTTCTTACAAATACAGTGCACAGAATCACGTTTTTGCAGACACACATTTACAGGGTTAAAAGCATCTACTGACCATCATGTTGTTACCTGCTTGTTCTCTACTTTTTTCCCCACAATACTAAGTCTGTTTCACATCCAGGATTGTATTGGAAGAATTTGCTGTGTACCTCTAAAGCGTGCGAACGAGATCATCGGTGCTACAACGGAAGAGCTGGTTATGAAAGCCAGGCAAAGCTAGGAATCTTATTTGAATAATGTAACCGCAATGTAAATTCTTGCCTGATGGCACTGTAACGTTTAGGGTACTCCAGAAAGTCCTAACACTGAACTCTTGCATATCAGGTGGTAAATACATTCTAGCGAAAGCTACAAGAAACGCGGTTGTAATTTCTTTTTGGAGTAAAATACAAACCGGGTCCTTAAACTTTTCATGGCGTGTCACTCCGGTCCATGAACTTTTAAAGTATGTCATTCGCGTGTCTAAACTATATTTGGGTCTCAAAGCAGCCTATTTAGGATCCATTAGCCGTCAAAACCCTTTGTCGTAATGCAATTAGACCCCTAACTTGAATCATCGATTCACTTATGATCCTTTACCCTTCCTATTCCGCGACGGACGCGGGTGGCGTCGAGCGCAGCTCCCTCACAGGCGTCGTGTCGGACCTGATCGCTGGCCTAGAACAACTCAACCTCCAATCTGTTGGATTGGATCATATCGCTCCAATCCGAGGTGCATCATGGCAGCCTCATGAATGGTACATATGCATGACGCATGAATCATACGCATCCACGCACCCTAAAATAATTGCTGATGATTTTTGTCTAAAATAATTGATGTTACCTAATAATAGTAGTGCGTCCTTTAGTTCGTTAGGCTTCTCGTTCATGCATGGCGGTCAGGCTAATGAAGGAGAACTGAATGAACGACACCTTTGCGATGCATTCAGGCTCTGGCCGTCAACAGGCTCTAATTGGTAGGAAGTAATGCCCTTTAAAACAAATTAATAAGAGGATGGGTTTTCTGCTAATACGAAAGAGGGCATGACCCGTAAAAAGTTGATTTGAGACCCAAATAGAGTTTAGACACATAAATGCATACTTTAAAAGTTTATGGACCGGAATGACACGCCATGAAAAGTTTAAGGACCAGGTTTGTATTTTACTCTTCTTTTTGGGCAGTGTGGAACGTCGAGGGTGTTGTAAGCATATAGCATTTTCTTGATAACAAACGTGGTAGGAAGGATGTTCAAGAATGTTGACGCGTACATGGGCTAGAATGTTGCAGAATTATTGCTGTGAACCATGTATTCTTTCGTCAGAATTCCCTAATGCTGACGGTTCACTGTGGTGCGACGGTGTGTACACTGGGCCACTGACATTGGCAGCTTGACCCGTTTATGGCTTCTGCTCGTGTTGCTCGTGTTGCTGGTCTCTTCAGCTCCTTGAGAGTTACGATGCTGTGATGTAAGCAGACTGTAGGTTAATCCAGCATCATACTGAGTTTTTACGAGTTGGTTGGTTCTACTATTATTTACATCGATTATTGGATACCCAGATTATTTCCAGAAATGAAAAGGGGGCAGGAAAAGACAGCGAAAAATCCTGGACGGTACGTGTCCAACTCAGTACCATTATCCATTGTTGCTTTTCTATCTTTGCAGCAACGTATAGTGTAGCAGGCAGCTGCCAGCAACGGGGTTGGATCACTCAGCAGCGCGCGCAGCACCAGCGAAGATAATGAGCAGCAGCAGCCTGACCACCGGCATCTCTGCCTCACCGTCGGCAGCGGCCAGCACTGCTCGCCACCGCCATGACGGAGCGCCGCACCAGCTGAGGCTGAAGGCGGCGGTGCGGCCACAGCTGCTGCACGGTGGCCGCCCGCATACAAGGGGCGGCGCGGTGGTGGTGAGGGCCGGTCCTGGCCCGCTGTCGGAGATCGAGCCGGACCTGGAGGAGGACGCCATCGACGTGTATCGCACCAACGGCATCGCCCCGGTATGAACTCTGCGAATCTTGGCGTAGGTTGTGCTACGAACCAACTCTGAAGAACGGATGATGTTTGGTTAGCGTCCATGGATAACACTGGAGAGAATTCACTGTGCTGCAGGAGGACTTCGTGTTCGGAAAGTACGATGGACACCACACCTATTTCGAAACCAATGGTATTATTATATCCAAAAAATTTCCATTGTCATAACATAATATCATTCTTTGCAAAATAATAGTCCACTGATTGTTTTGTGATGTGGTGAAACAAAACCTGCAATACCCCTTTTCTTCTGAAGACAAGAAGGGCTTCTGGGAGGATGTCTCCGAGTGGTACCAAGAAGCTGAGCCTCCTCAGGGCTTTCAAGGTAGGATAGGAGTACTACTGTTTATCTCTTCAGTTCCTTCTGATTCAGTGAAATGAAATATTGCTTTTCTCATTTGTTGCATCAATGGCAATCTCTTTCAGCATTCATCTCCTGGGCATTTCCTCCTGCGATCATCCTTGGCATGACTCTCAATGTGCCGGTATGGATTGTTATTTCCTATGAAATCTCTACGTTCCAAGCATTCTCAAAACCTTTTCACACTACTTTCATGTATGTATCTACTGGTTGGATTGGAGATGATGCGTCTGCTTCTGCTACCAGGGGGAGTACCTGTACATCGGGGCAGCTGTCTGGATCGTCGTGTTCTGCGTCATCGAGATGGGCAAGCCCGACAAGCCGCACAACTTCGAGCCGGAGATCTACAATATGGAGAGGTCGGCTCGCGATAAGCTCATCGTCGACTACAACTCCATGGACATCTGGGACTTCAACGAGAAGTACGGCGAGCTCTGGGACTTCACCGTTAACCCCAGGGACGACATCGTCAAATCAACCTAGAAATATACGACTCTGTCTTCAGATTGTTATCTCTAGCAAAAGCCTGTCAGGGAAAACAAACCGTAGCTGCTAGGAAATGCTCTTGATGAACTAAAGACTTAATAAAGGGACAACAATGTGTGGGTCTAATTAGTTAACATGGGCGTCTTGCAATTGTTGGCGGTAGCTACAACTCAGGGTAGAGGAGGGATGGCTCTCTCCACCCCCCCCCCCTCCGGGCGACCGCCACCCCGGCGCCGCCCCGCCACCTCAACCCCACCACCGCCGGCCAGCTCCGCACCAGCAGCAGGTAAGGACCGCTCCTCCCCCTCCTCCCCCCTCTCCCCGGCCGCCGAGCCTTTCTACCCAGGGGAGAAGTCCGCCGGCCGAGGGAAGACGGAGCGCTGGGAGATCGAGTCCTACGACTCCGACCTCGACTCCGACTTCGACCTCGACTCCGAGTTCGACTGCGGCGCGCCGGAAGCCCCCTCGTACCTGGAGGCGGCGTCCCGGGGACTCGCGGACAAAGCCCCTGCGCAGATGACCGAGACGGCTGCAGCGCCTGCGCCGGCGGCAGAGACGGGCGGCGAGCCTATTGACAGCCAAGGCCCGGGTGAGACCGTGGCCGAGGCGAGTCAAGGCGCGCCGTCCAAGACCCAGAGCCGCCGCCGTCGACGGCTGCGGGCCGCCGCGCGCCGCCAACAGGTGCAGCCCGAGCCAGCACGGAGGGTGCCGGCAACGAAGAGGGTCGGGCCGCAGCCGGCGGAGCGGGTGCGAGCACACCGTCGTCTCGGAGCACAAAGCCAGACGCCGACGGATGGCAGGAAGTCCTTCATCGCGACGAAGGTCGACCGCCGCCGCGCAAGCGCAAGGAGCGGACCCCGCCGCCGCGTGGCATCCCGCCGGAATTCGACGGCCGCTGCCTCAACTGCCTCTCCACCAAGCACCGCATCGCCACGTGCACCAGGCCGCGGCGGTGTGCCCGCTGCCTCAGCGCGCGGCACTTGGCGAAGGATTGCACGCGGCCTCGGCAGGCAGCCGGGGGCCAGCGAGTCCCGGACCGGCGCTTCGTCCGGCCACGTCGCGGAGGAGACACCACGCCGGAGGGTTCAGCGGCAGAGGGAGCCACTCCGCCACACCCGCCACCGCCGGAGCTAGTCGACCCTTGCGAGGATCCCTGCGCCGAGTTCGCGGACGGAATTCCACCCGGCCACGCGGCCGCGGGAGGCCGAGTGCTTCATCCAGCGAGACGCGGCCACCGATGCGGCCGAGACGGCGCTGCAGCTGGCCCTTGTGGCGCAGCCAAGCGGGGACTCCGGCAACCACACCACGTCCGAGGTGCTGCTGGCCATCACCGCAGCTGCCGGGATCGGAGCGGACGACATCAGGGTCAAGCACTACTACCCGGAGCGGTTCATCGTCTTCTGCGCATCCACCGCGATCAAGGATCGTGTCCTGGCGGCGTCGCCGGCGCCGTTCGGACGATCGCCGCTCGTCCTACTCCCATGGTCCCGAGTGGCGCACGTGGACCTCTCCACGCTCCAGTACAAGCTCACCATCGAGCTGGAAGGCGTGCCGCCGCACGTCTGGCGAGAAGACACGGCGGCCAAGCTGTTGGCGCCGTACTGTTGGATACAGGAGGTGGAGCCGGTCACGGTGGTCGGCGACGATCTGTCGGCGTTCAAGCTGTCAGCGTGGTCCAGCAACCCAAGCCGCCTACCCAGGGTCATCTGGTTGAGCGTCGCCGAGCCGCCACCAGGGAACGCGGCCGGCGACGTGGTGCGGTTCAGGGGTGCCCAGCCGTTCCTCAACAAGAAAGATGTGCTCCGGTACAGGATCGTCGTGCACCTCCGGTGCGTTCGTGATTTCGCGCCACCGCCAGCTGATGACAGCAGCTCGTCCGATGATCCGGCGGAGGATGGGCGAAGCCGACGCCGTCACCATGGCACACGCGGCGGAGGGGTCGGGTTCCACCCGTTCAACTGTCGCCGCGGCGTACCTGATGGCGCACCGCCGGCCAACCACGGCGGCGGAGGAGGAAGGCAACACGCGGCAGGCCAAGGACCGCGGGCCCGGATCCCAGCCACTCAGCGGGTGGGGCCAAACGGGAGACCAAGGGTGCCGGCGCACCAGCGGATCGACCTGGGGCCGAGAGCCAGGGTGCCAGCCAACGAGCGCGTCGGCCCCAACGGCAAAGCAAGAGTGCCAGTGCACCGGCGTGTCGACTCGCGCCAAAACGGAAGACGTCAAGATGGTCAAAAGCAGCCAAGCAAAAAGCAGAACCAGCGCCGGGTTTGGCAAGTAAAGCAAGCGGAGCTGCGAGCAGAAGCACCGCCAGCAGCGACAGCTGGGCAACAGGACAACGGAGCTGTCCCTCTCGGTGATTCAAACAGCGACGGTCCGGTGCCCGCTGAGCAGGAGAAGGACACATCCCTACAGCCGGAATTTGCGGCAGTGCCGGAACAGGACAACGAAGCCCGACTGCTTGCCAAGCAGACACACAGGGGGGAAGATGCGGTCGGTGATCAGCAGGACACCGCAATCGCCGGCCTGTCACAGGAAGCAGAGGTACAGGATGCCAGAGATCAAGAGGAACGGTCACCTGAGCACCTTCAGACCCCACCACGATCGGAGGCCAACGAATCATCACCAACACCTCCAGAAGCTGCTGCAAGGACAGGCACACCATCTCTTGAGGTGCAGCAGCCAGCCAGTGAAGCCGCAGAGTCCGAGCAGGCGGCAAGTGCAGCAGCAGAAGAAGAGGAAGGCGAGGTGGAAGGCGAGGTGGATCTGCAGGCCACCACGTTGCCGGGCCAGGCCACCACGTTGTTGGGCCAGGACCAGGCGCCGCAAGGAACAGGCCAGGTTGAGCAGCAGCAGCCCAACACCAACCTGGGCCTCGATCAGGTCACCACCAACCAGATGTCTGAGGAAGTCGCATTCGGGGAACCGGCCCAGCATTTGTCACCGCTGTTGTCGGACAAGGAACAGGGGACACCTCCACCGTGTCGCCCGGACGGCCCTCCGCCACCGCCGAAGAACACTGAATCGGCCAAGGGCCGCCTGAAGGTGTTCACCCGTCGGGTCAAAAAGCCAAGGAAGTCACCGCTGCTCAAGCGACCGTCCCCGGAGAAGGGGGCCACCCCAAGGCAGTGGCCATGGCGGAGCCGCCGGATCGCGGCGCAGAGCCTGTCAAGAATCCCAACATCGAAGCGAGGGGAATATCTGGTGCTCAAGCGATTGGGGCAGGCTTCTGCCATCACAGAATCAACAGCAGGGAGCAAATTCGATGCGCTGTTCGGTGACAATTCAGATGATGATGAGGCGCTCAGAGAGCTCTTTCCGGAGGAGAGCAAGTGCAGGGAACGCCGGCGGCGCCGCCATGCGCCACGGGCAAGGGCATGATCGCCAATGCCCACTCCAACCCGGTGGTCACCTTAATGGATAACACGACCATCCTCTGTTGGAATGTCCGCGGGCTTAATGCGGCGGCCCGTCGTGACAATGTGCGCACGCTCACGCGCGATGCAAGAGCCCATGTTGTATGCCTCGTTGAAACAAAACTGAATATTGTAAACCAGTGGACGGTTGCTTCCATGCTGGGCACCGAATACAGAGAATTTGTGTACGTCCCGGCTATCTTGACCCGTGGGGGGATTCTGGTGGCAGCGCGTTCGCCGGATGTCGTGCTTACTGAGCCAACCATAGGATGCTTCTCGTGCACCGTGAAGGTCCAAGCCACAGGCCGAGAGCCATGGTGGCTGACGACAGTGTATGGGCCGCAGGATGAGGCCGAGAAGTTGTTGTTCCTGGAGGAGCTTGAGGCAGTGCGTGATCAGTGCCAAGGACCCTGGGCAGTTCTAGGAGATTTCAACCTAATCTTGGATGAGGCAGACAAGAACAACTCCAGGATTAACCGGCGGACTATGAGTGCCTTCAGGCAGACAGTGGCCACGCTGCAGCTACTAGACATACATCTACATGGACGACGTTACACATGGAGCAACGAACGTGAGCAGCCGACTCTCGTTCGGCTGGACATGGTGCTGGCGTCGCTGGCCTGGGAAGAGATGTTCCCGGCGTGCCACCTGCAGGCAATGGCAACGGATGCGTCCGATCACTGCCCGCTGCTTCTTCAGACAAACCTCACCCTAACTCCAAAACCGCGGTTCCATTTCGAGATCTTTTGGCCAAAGCTCCCAGAGTACCAGGAAACCATTCAACGGGGATGGGTGTGCACCAGCGCGGCCACCAACCCCATCGTCCGCCTGGACATCATGTTGAGGAACATGTCCAATGAACTAAGAAGTTGGGCAACGAGGAGGATCGGCTACATCAGGGAGCAGCTTCTCATGGCAAGGACAATCGTGCTCAAGCTAGACCAGCTATCCGAGGTGCGCACCCTGACTGCTTCGCAGAGAGCATTGCCCGCTGACCTCAAGCACAAGTGCCTCGGCCTGTCTTCTCTGGATCGCACAATCGCTCGGCAGCGGTCAAGAGTGCGCTACTTGGCCGAGGGAGACGCCAATACCAAGTTCTTCCACCTCATGGCCAGGGGACGGCGACGGAGGAACGCGATCACCAGGCTTCGTGTGCAGGGGGAGTTCACCTCGGACCACACGCTCATGGAGACCGCGATACACGAGCACTTCCTGGCCGTCTTCGGGACGCCAGGAACGACAGATGGGACGGTGGATTTTGCGGCACTGGGCATCGAACGCCATGACCTCGAAGCTCTGGACGTGCCAATCAGTGAGGACGAGGTCTGGAATGCGATCAAGGCCATGCCACCGGACAGAGCGCCAGGGCCCGACGGTTTCACGGTCGCGTTCTACAAGAGCACCTGGGCTACGATCAAGATCGAGGTCATGGCGGCAATCAACGCCATGCTCTTCGGTGACTCCAGAGCGTTCGGGCGGCTCAACGGGGCCCTCATTGTGCTTTTGCCGAAGAATGCCGACGCCTCGGAGCCAGCTCACTACCGCCCGATCACCATGATTCACAGCGTGGCAAAGATCATCTCCAAGGTACTCGCGCTGAGGCTAGCACCCAGGATGCAGGACATCATCTCTCCGGACCAGAACGCGTTCATACGCGGGCGATCCATCCACGACAACTTTAAATATGTGCAGCGCGCGGCGGTGCTCTTGAGGAAGAAGAAGAAGCCCAAGGTACTGTTGAAGCTGGACGTCGCCAAGGCATTTGACACGTTGCAATGGCCGTTGGGAGGTCCTAGAGGCAATGGGATTCGGCCAAACCTGGCGTCGCTGGATATCAATCCTACTGTCCACGGCAACATCCCGCATCCTGCTGAACGGACAGCCAGGTAACCCCATACACCACAGGCGCGGAGTCAGGCAGGGAGACTCCCTGTCCCCGCTGTTGTTCATCTGCGCCATGGAGGTCTTGGGTCGCTTGTTCAC
The DNA here is from genome assembly GCA_018135685.1 of Themeda triandra. Classification (NCBI taxonomy): domain Eukaryota; kingdom Viridiplantae; phylum Streptophyta; class Magnoliopsida; order Poales; family Poaceae; genus Themeda; species Themeda triandra. The sequence goes on from JAENPR010000018.1 coordinate 550,062, forward strand.
CGCAGCACGAGCGCAGGGGGTGCTCCGCAGCCTGGCAGAAGAAGGAGTTCGGTACCAGTGCAGTTTGTACGCGGACGATGTGATTCTATTCGCATACCCTGAAGCCAATGAAGCACGGGCGATCAAAGCAATTCTGCAGATATTTGAAGAAGCATCGGGACTCCGAACCAACATGGAGAAGTGTTCGATTACGAACATCTTCGGGGCAGAAGATGCAATCCCTGAGCTGCAGCAGATCCTGGGCTGTCAGGTCGCCCCATTCCCTGTCCACTACCTGGGGCTGCCATTGAGCACGATGAGGCTACCTAAGGATCACGTCAGGCGAACAGTGGACTCGGTGGCGCGAAGATTACCTGCAAGCCACGGGCCGTTGATGGCAAGAAGCGGCCGCCTGGTTTGGATCAAATCAGTCCTCTCGGCAATCCCGGTCTATAGCATGATCGCGGATGGACTACCGGCCTGGGCTCAGGCAGAGATCGATGCGATCTGTCGGCGCTTCCTGTGGTGTGGCAAGGACGGCGACGTGCGCGGCAAGTGTATGGTGGCCTGGAAAACCTGCACGCGGCCAAGAGAACTGGGTGGCCTGGGTATCTCTGATCTGAAATTGGTCAACACGGCGTGCGAGGCCAAGTGGCTGTGGCTCCAGAGAACGGACTCTGCGAGGGCCTGGGCTGCACTCCCACTGAGACAGTCCCGGGAAGCAGCGGACTTCTTCAGAGCCTCGACGTACTCAGTTGTGGGCAATGGCGCGGATACGCTCTTCTGGAGAGACAGTTGGCTGGGCGGGGTGTCCATCAGAGCCATGGCACCAACGCTTATGCACTTCGTTCCAACAAGAGTGGTCAACTCGCTCACAGTGGCTGACGCCATACCTGGACGGAGATGGGTGCGCACCATCACCGGCGGAGTGACAATACCGGCCGCGGCGGAGTACCTGCGCGTCTGGCGCGCCATCAGGGAGGTAAACCTCACGGAAACCCCTGACAAGCTCGTCTGGCGTTGGAGTTCAGATGGCCGATTCTCGATCCGATCGGCGTACCAAGCGCTGCACCTTGGATCACACCCAATCCCGGGATGCATCAGAGTTTGGGAAACTTGGGCGCCGTTGCGTGTCAAGTTGTTCCTTTGGCTGGCGCTACGGCAGCGACATTGGACGGCAGACCGCCGGCGCAGACACGGCCTCGATGCACACGATCAATGCTTCTTCTGCGATCAGCAGGCCGAGACCATCGACCACATACTCGTTGATTGCCCGTTCGCCAGGCAACTGTGGACCGAGGCGGCCGCGGCATTGGGAGTCCAGATGATGCAACAACCGACAGGTACCCTGGCAGACTGGTGGGAGGCTTGGCGCGCGCTATGGCCAAACCAGAACGCAAAAGGAGCCGACTCATTGTTCGCGCTCATCAACTGGGAGCTTTGGAAGGAAAGAAACGCGAGGTGTTTCCGCGGCGCGGCCACCCAGCTTACCGCCGTCAAAGAGCAAATCAAGTGGCAGGCGGAGCTGTGGATTAGGGCCGGGAACAAGCACCTAGGGAGTCTAGTTGAGAGAATAGCAGGTTAAAGAGTGGTCGAGTAGCGGGGGAGTGCCTATTCAAATTTGTAAACACCCCGCTTGTAAACAAACTCTCCTTTTTCTCTTAATGAAAACACGCGCAAAACTTTTGCGTGATTGAGAAAAAAAAAAACAATGTGTGGGTCTCCATGCCTCAAGTTCTCAGCAGCCATCCCTGTAAAGCAAACTGGAGAGCCTGAAATCTTTTGTCAGGCTTCTCACAGAACATATTTTGCACAACAGCGAGCATGCTGTTGCTTCAACTTCCTGCATCTTTTTTTTTTCATGTTTCTCCAATATTTCGAGAAAATACAAGCAAGACTGATGCACTGAACATTAAGATCCGTTGGTCTGCCACCACCCACCCATTCTTATTATTATTCAGAAAAAGTAAAATGTCATTATTTTCCTAAAAATATGTGCAGAAAAGAGAGCATTAGGAAGGAACCATCAGGGTAACAAAACTGGGGAAAAAAAAGGGTAAGCCTCGCAGCTGTTCCTTTTTTTGTACACTTGGGATGCAGCTGGCTCGCTATGAAGACGGGAAATTTTTCCCGAAAGAGAACAAAGCTAATCTACTGCCCTGATGAGAGAACTAGCTTTTCTCCTAGACTAGACATCCCACTGACGTTTCACCTTGATGTTCTCATTGTTCTGAAGAGCTGACTACCTAGAGTCACAGTTGGGGTGCCTTCTGTCATGACTGTTGTGAGGCGGATCTCCTGCTCGCGAATCCGGTGTATTTCAGCCTCCACCATGCTCATCGACGGGCGCTGCTCACTCATTGGATTAACACACCATGATGTCAAGCGCAGCAATTCCTTCATGCTTTCTGAGGTAAAGCCACTGGCCATTCTGTTGTCTGCAATCACGGAGATATCACTGGATTCCTGGAAGTTCTGTACCTGCATATTGACAGATAAATACTGAGTAGGCTGGTACTTTTGTGTGTATATGATGATTATGAAATGAGTACAAGATCTGTCTAGAAGTGGGTGTTATTTGAAAAAAGGGTGGACAGACATCAAGCAGTGCTGCCATTCTTTACCCATTGAATGATGCTTTGATCAGACACAGCTTTCCGTCCACTAACCAGCTCCACAAGGAAAACACCATAACTGTATACATCGCTTTGTGTGGAAAAGTTCATGTTCATGGCTTCCTTCATTCTGATCATGTAACAGGAAGCTCCATCAATCTCAAGTAATAATTAATAGGTACTAGCTCACACAACATATTGAATGCAAATGATTCTGCTGTATCTATCCGATGTAACCAATGAATGTAAGAATTGTCAGAAACATGTGTATCCGTTGTTACCGAGGATCAACAAAAGGATCAGTAGATGTTCTGGAAGACAGTCCTGTAACACCAAGTCGATCAAGCATGCCTGGAATCCCAGTGTCTGCAACTTTCGGTACGAAATCCTCATCCACAAGTACATTAGAAGTTTTGAAGTTCATATGGATCGCAGGAGGTGTCAGCGAATGCAGGTGACTCAAGCCTGAATAGCAAGAAAACATTGTCATTTAAGATTGCTGATGCAGTTACCACAAGATCATTGCTACAGAAGAACGAGTCTAAACGGATATGAGATTATGAGCTTCTGAGCTATATTCTAAAAATAAAGGAAAGTTCAGAGTTGATTCATATGCAAAGACATACCTTTAGCTGTGCCGTGAGCAATAGAAAGTCTCTGCTTGAATTCCAACCTTAAACTTGGAGCATGGCTGTTACCTACAAAAGGATAGCAGACGAATTAGAACCTATGATGCCACTCTTGTAAATTAGAGTATGATAATGTAAACACAATGGAAATCACCATGTAAATGTGTTGAGACGCTGCCATTGGGGATATACTCATAAACAAGCATCTGCATGCCATCCTCCTGGCAGTACCCCAAAAGTTTTACAAGGTTTCGATGACAGAGAGATGCTAGGTAATTAACCTGAGAAGAAAACAGCACTGACACATGAGCTCAAAACAATGTAAGAAGGTTGTGGACCAAACTGAGCTATATTTAAAGTACATCAGGACATCACGTGGAAAAAAAAAAATAAAGTTAAAACACAGCAACTTCAACGAATTCAGGAACAACAATTACTGAACATGTGGATAAGTAAGATTATGCTACCTCTTGAATGAATTCCTGACTAGGAGGAGAATGCCGTCTTTTAACAGCTATTATTGTGCCATCCTGGAGCAAACCCTTGTATACCTCTCCAAAAGTTCCTTGTCCAATAAGATTTTCATTGCTGAAATTCCTTGTAGCAAAATTCAATTCCTCCAAACTAAGACATCTTGCTCCCTGCGACTCTGATAGATGGAAGGCGAAGTTATTACTTATGAAAATAGAAAGGAAAATCTATCTTCAGATGAACTATCCGAAGTTTAAAAGTTTTATTGAAAGTAACTTCAGCAGTACCTGGTAGAGCTTGACCTGATGAACTACTTTCTGAAGAGCCTGAAGTTCTTTTGCAATGGCATAGGCAAAGCACTATTACAATTACAATAACTAGTAGTGCAAAGCCTCCTGCAGCTGCTCCTAGAGCTGCTGCAAGAAGTTCTGACATCTAGTATTGGATATCCTCCTTCAGAGTAGGGCAGTAATCTTTGCAGCTGTGGTGAAGAGATCTGCAGATATATGAAACCTAAAGAGTTACATTAAATCTGTCCGATATTATATTTAAATTCATAAGGAAGAACATGAATGCACAGATTGCTGCTTATGCCAGCCTGCGAACTACAAAATAATTCATATATAGTGAATAAATATACGCAAACATGTATGCATGGATTGATTGATCAATAGTTAAAGTTAAATTACTAGTGATATATAATATATTGACGCTGAAACCATGATTGGTCAAAATAGCCCTACCATAGGAAGGGAAAAATAGAAAGGATATGCATTATTTTATTTTTGTTGCCTTGAACTGGCAAAATTAGGAAAGCACATTTTGATCATGACATCAGTGGTATGGATGGCTCTACTAGTAAGTAGTAACGCGTAAATCTGGCAAAAAAGGCAATTAAATTATCAAACAGAAAACATATCTGAATATGGATAATTGTGTGGCAAAACGCAATGGCAAAATTCAGAAAGCATGTTTTTATCATGAAAATGGTGTTATGGACAAACGCATAAATCCGGCAAAAAAGAAGAGAGACAATTATGTTATCAAACCGGAAAACGTGGAATTGTCGTATATCCAAAACTACACATTATGTGGCAACGTGCAGTGGCGAAATTGGGAAAGCGATCCTTGGCACTCCTGGCATTGCGTCCATAGCCTCCCAAAGAGCATCTCCAGGTCAGAAACTGCAGACGTTGAAATTTGATCTGTTGGGAAAAACGGCCGCTCGCGTCGCTCCCCCGGAGCGGCTCGAGCGGAACCCTAGCGCCGCCGCCACCACACCCCGCACCCTCGCGCTCCTCCGCCGCCACCCGAGCGCCGCCGGTTACCGCCGCGGCCGCGAGGAAGGTGGCGGCGGGGCGCGCCCTGCCTGTTCCTCGCTCACTCCCTTGAGTGGCCGGCCGCCGCCGCCGGCCCTCCCATCCGCGGAGGAGGGCGAGCACCGGCACGTGGTGGCGGATCCGGCTCCTCTCGCTCGGATCCGGCCCCCGCGGGCGCTGCCCAGGTCGCTCCACCTTCTCCTCCCCATCTCAACAGCCGCGCGCGCCACAAATGGCGCCGCCGCCCGGCCTCGAGTCCGGCGGTTCGCGGCCCGATTCGCTTCACTAGGCATGGATCCACTACCCCACGGTCTGGATTTGTCCCCTAAGCGGTGGATGGCGCCGGTGTTGAAGCTCCCTTCTTCGTCCCCGCTCTTCATCTTCTCCGTCGGGCGGCGGCCGGCGGCTCCCGGACCCGTCGTCCCGTGTGGCGGCGGCGCCGGCCCTCTCCCGGGCCGGGCCGCGACCTGCAGCAGTGAGGCTAGGCGGCACACGCCCTGTTGTCCCCGTGAGGCAGCAGGCGCTCTGCATGCCGCAGTCCCTAGCCCCGTCACAGTGCTTCCGTGCGGTGGAGCATCGGCGGTGCCGCGGTCGTGCGCAAAGGTGGTGATGCGGTTTCGTCGACGACGCCACGGTGGTGTGGTCGGCTGTGGTCTTTGCTTGGTTCGCTCCAGCGGCGCCATGGTGGCGTTGCCTGGTGGTTGCCGGGTGTTGGCATGCCCGTGGTGCCATGGTGGTGCTGCTGATGATGCCGGGCCACGGTGAAGATGTAGATCCGCCGCCTTCGTTGCTGGTTTGGCTGGGATGTTTGAGGATAGGGCGAAAGCCTGGACGACGACGTCTGCGGACGCCGTTTCCTCCTTGGAGGCGTCCCTCGTGTTCCCCTTCTCCCGGCCTTGCTAGCAACCCCCCCCCCTCCTCCGTCTAGGCGTGGGCGCTGGCCAGTGCGCGCCTCCCACTAGTGCGGGCGAGTCCGGAAGCGGCTCCGCATGGTGTGGCGGCGACTGGCACCACCTCTCTACATCCTTGTGTGGACACCTGCCGGTGCGCGCCTCCCACCGGCGCGGGCGAGTCCGATTACGGCTCCGCGTGGTGTGGCAGCGACCGGCACCCTCCTCTCCGTCCAAGCTTGGGCTCTAGCCGGTGCGCGCCTCCCACCGGTGCGGGCGAGTCCGATTGCGGCTCCGCGTGGTGTGGCGGCGACCGGCACCCTCCCCTCCGTCCAAGCTTGGGCTCTAGCCGGTGCGCGCCTCCCAACGACGCGGGCGAGTCTGTTTACGGCTCCGCATGGTGTGGCGGCGGCCGGCACCCCCATCCTCTCTGTCCAGGCGTGGACGTTGGCCGGTGCGCGCCTCCCACTCACGCGGGCGAGTCCGTTTACGGCTCCGCATGGTGTGGCGGCGACCGGCAATCTCCTCTCTTCTAGGTGTTGACGCTTGCCGGTGCGCGCCTCCCACCGATGCAGGCGAGTCCGATTACGGCTCTGCACGGTGTGGCGGCGACCGGTGGTGTTGGTGTTGGTGTTTTTACTTTTACTTTCCTCCTCAAACCTTTGTAAATCAGCCGTTTTGGGCACTTTTTGAATATATTCAGGTGGGGACTTTCCCCCCCGGTGAAAATTCAAAAAAAAATTGGGAAAGCACATTTTGATCGTGGCATCAGCGGTTTGGGTGAGGCAACTAGTAACAGATACCGTTTCTTTTCTGATATAATGTTCCCATAACCATCATTCAAATTTTTCGCGTCATAACCGGACAGAAGAATTTTACCACAATACTTACAATGACATGTTATCAATGCAATGCAATAAAATGTCTTTCACTCTGAAATCCTGCACTTATAAGCATGCTCTTACTTCTGAAAGCAATATGAGTACAATGCAGAGTGTACAGGTAAAACATGAAAAATGCAGTTTTTGCTTGAACCAGCTTGAAGTTCTTCATAGAAATGTTGGGTTGATTTTATTTATGAATCAGTAGCATTCTGCAAATCACAATGTAACAATGTGGCATTGGCTGCTATCTGAGTTCTGAACCCAGTAACAGTAACAGATTGGAGTGTTGATCAGTGAGGATTGCCGATTGTTTGATCACTTCCCTACGATCAATCAAAATTCAGCACTACTGAACGACACAGGAACCAAGGCAAGTTGAAAAAAACACATGATTCAGACTCCATCCAACCAAAAACACACACAGCAACTACACCCCACTCCGATCCAAGAAATTCACAAAATTGCAAACTTTGTTGGGGAAAAAATGCCCATGATTTCACATCCATCCAAAGGTATACCATACCTGCAGATTGGTCAGGTGCGGAGGCATCATGTCCGTGCGAGCACAACAGCAGCCTCAAATGCTGAATCCATTCTGCAGACAAGACGATTCGTCTGTACCAGTTCTCGACTCCACCCCGTCTTGTTCCTCCTATCATCACAACCAAAGAAACCGAACCAATAAAGAAATGCAAGATCATACAAGACCGATTATATGAGAGAAACAGGTAGTCTCGAAATTAAAGCAAGTGAGAATCCATCCATGAAACCGAAAGGAGGGAGAAGCAGGGATCGGGCAAGAAACCTGTTCTTCGTCCCCCCTGCTACTCTCCTCAGGTGGGTCTACCGCTGTACTGCGATTATGTGAGGTGACTGTCAGTGATTCTGTGCGCGAGGTGAGCTGCCTGGGAGGTTCTGGGGACGGAGGCAGACACCAGGGAGAGGCAGGGGGGAGGGGAGAGCGCCCACAGGAAAAAAAAAAAGAGATAGAGAGAGTGAAGAACAGCAAGGCACTCACCACAGCAGTGGGGCGGACTGGAATTGGGAAACCAGCAGCAAACAAACATGTCGGTATATATACAAACTGGTTGGGTTGAGCTGTAGGCATCAGCGGAAAGCGCAGCGGAGGATGCTAAAAAACGCGGGGGGCTTGGCCTTGGCGCGGCCGTTGCAGGTGGAAAAGCAGACGCAGGAGATGGAAGGGGATGGAAAAAAACGAAGCAGCCGCAGCCAGGAATCGTGAGCTTTATCCCTCCCTCCGGCGCCGTGCGGGGGATCGTATAAGAAGTCGAATTGGATGGATGGTCAGATGGATGGATTTCGTTGCCAATGATTGATCCAAAGGCGGCAGACAACTCGTCGGGATAGCGACACCGCGCCGACGCATCCGTTTTCCAGACCGGCCGGACATCGATTCTTCATTCGTATTCTTTCCAAGATTGTATAAGTACAATGTTTTATAATAATCCGTCCTCCGATGAACCGGTCGTAATCTGCCGCAACGCCGCCGTCGTCGATCGAAAGTCGGTGAGATTGGGAACGGGGGGCCGCGCCAGGGGAGCCGAGCCAATGATTGCCGGGGAAGAGAGGAACATGATGGGGGCGCAACAAGCTGGAAGACAGAAGAGCGACAGACAAGAGCCGCAACCTGCAGAGTGCTCGCGCCGGCTCGCTCGCTCATCACTCGTCTCGTCAGATCATCAGATAAAAGCAAACAAAAAAGAAAAGAAAAGAAAAAAGACTCGTCTTTTCCCTCTCCCTTTTTCCCACTGCTGGATTTTCGCTTTCCTGACGGGGCTCTGGACTCTGGGGTGGTCGGCGCTGCGCAGCCATGCCGGAGTTGTCCGCTAGTTCCAACCCAAATTACCACACGCTTTCGAGCTACAGTACAGTACAGTAAATCCAGAACACAGCACAGCACAGCACAGCACAGCACACAGATCGCCCGGCCGCCGTGGGCTGCACGACGGACGGCGCGAGCATTCCGTTGAAGAGTGGCCGGCATGGCCGTGAGCTGTGCGCCGCCTGCCATTTCTCCTCCTGCCCGCGTCCGTTACCGACTCCGGCTGTAAGTGCCAGTTTTACACTGGGTCCGTTGGGTTCGTGACCTGATGAGAGGTAGTAGCTTCTCCATCAAGCACTGATCGATTGTAGCCACCAGGCGCTTCAGTAAAAAATGGAATGGAGATGGGACGAGCAGCGCTGATGTTCGATCGTTCACGTCCGTCACGGTGATGCATGGATCCAGCATCTTTGTATTCTTGTTCGGTCAAGCTTCTGTAACTTTCTGGTGCAAATCATTTAACCATTAATATGAGGGCGATGGTTAGTGAATGACCACTGATGTGAACAATGACACCGACCTGTATGGCATTGGCATCTATAAAGATTCTTTATTTTTGGTGGCATAGCTACAGTGTCCCTGTGGATGAACAGTAACGGGTCCGCATGCAAGATTTAGGCAACTGTTCCATAACGGGTTTTCACCGTTCATCTACAGTGACGGGTCCACAGTTCGGCCGACCCATTACTATTCCTACCCGGGTCCGTACTATTTATTAACGGGTTCAACACTGTTCACTACGGGTCTGACACTGTTCCTTAGCGGATTTATCACTGTTCACTAGCGTTTTTTTTTCCTGCACCCCACGCGAAGCGTGGGGGCCCTGTCTAGTACATGTATATTTTCGGTGGTTGGTCTGGTTAGCTGTTGAGTAGCGGCCATGGTTTGGGCCGGCTGGCCTGCGTGTCCCAAACCAGGGGGCTTCTGGGCATGTTTGGTCCCCTGCCTCGCCGTTTCCCAACGGTAGGTTTGGTTGGCAGTAGATTAATTTGACACAAACTAACTGATGGAATTGCATGGATGGACACCTATGCAATGCAAGCGCAAGGGATACTTGTAGCTCAAGGGAACGTTAATCGAGCTCCTGATCTACGGATGACCAAAATAGTATTTTTCCTTTCAGTAACTTTATTATAGATGACCAAAATATTATTTTTTTACTTTCAGTAATCTTCTTATATCTGTTAACCTAAGCTCATTAAATACTTCTTTTAATGAGCTATGGCGGCCGAACACACAAGGTCCAGAATACAATGGACTCCTATCCGTCTACCAAACACACAAGGTCAGCGTGCACTATGGCGGCCGATCGAGTGAGTGCACCACAGCTGTGGGCTGCGCCGCCTTGACCCTCCGGCCCACTGCACTGCAGTCTGCTGTCTGCATGCAGCCGCCGTGCCTATCTCTTCTCCAGTTCCTCCACTTCTTCTCCTACCAACTGCCGGCCGCGCCATCGTCCATGTGGCTGGTACCTCGCCGCCGCCTCGCCGGTGTGCGCTGACACGTGAATCGCCGACGCTGCTGCAGCAGGAACACGTTGCGGATTGCGCCAGCCGCCAGCCAGGCCAGTTCGATTTCAGATACATATACCTGAACTGGCATCCATGATGATCCATCATCCGAACTCCGGAGGAGAGATGTACGTACGCATGATTTTGCCACGCATGCATAGGGACAGCCGCAGGTCAAAAGATGTGTATGGATCCTGTGCTGACGTTGCTTGGCTCGCCTTTGACGTCACGGACAGGCTGGGGTACATGGGGCAGAAAGTGGTACACTAGTGCCACACTTGTTGTTGTTGACACCTGGCAAAAGGTTACGGATTATATAATCATATAAGAGAAAAATGTATCTAAACCCAAAGAGAACAAAAGAGGCTTCCGGTGAGCATTGCATGGTTGGGGGCTTGGGCCCAGAAACAAAAGTGTCTCATCAGCATTAAGCATGGAGCACGCTTCATCCATCATTGCGTCAAACATATCCTTCGCTGTCAGGGTACGGGTACGAGAATATATGAATCTCATGCAAATTCGTCTACGTAGTACAATATACTAAGAAAAATGTCGGCAGCGTGACGTAATGTGAGACAGAAACTGTAATTATGTCAGCCAGTGGTTGGTCGACCCCATCCCCATGGGGCCATGACTGCATCTGAAAAAAAAAAAACTCGACCCGTTGGGGGTAAGACCGCCCCCACGGCATTGTAATAGAAGGAAGCCTTCTCACACAGGCCGAGAAAATCCCCGAACCCTGGCCCCGCCCTGACACTGGGAGCCATCACCCGTGAGACTGGGCTGTCTACTTATACCAGTGCTTTGGCACACGGGGCCAGCGAGGGAATTTTTTTGGTGCGAATCCGGAAATTCGAGTCCCTCAGGATTCGAACCCGGGCGGCGGCCCATCGGACTCAACCCGATGCTGCTGACCAGCTGAGCTCACGCTCGTTCGCATGACTGCATCTGCTCTTAGGTTTTTTAACCTTGTAGACATGCGGATTGCATATATTCTTCATATTAGTATAAATAAATAAAATATATCTATATCTGTATTTGTATATCATCAGTATCTATATCTATTTCAAGTATATATTTATATCTATCTATATCCATGTTAAAAAAATGAGGGGTTTTTTCCAACTTGTTTTTTTATTCACAAATTACCTGTATCCATGGTCCATTGTTTGCTAAAATGCTAACACATGATGGAATCATTAATAAATCTCATGGCGTTTGTTACCTCATGAATTGAAACGCATAACGTGAGCAAACGGTTTCTTTCATGCAATTTTTTTATTTCCTCAAGTGTCTTCACACTCTTCGCATCCAGTATGTGATCTGGTATCATGATCCATGCTCATATGAGTTAAAACAAGCCATGTCCGACAATAGTTCAAAGTTTGACTCATGCTCATATGAGTTAAGACAAGCCATGTCCGACAATGGTTCAAAGTTTGATTATAAGACATTACATTTCGTACAGCGTAATAAATCAATAAAGATTAATACAGCTATAGGGTTTGTCTTTTCTAGGTTACTGTGTTTACGTAGCACTGTAGCATTTTTGTCTTCTCTGTGCATCTTCTATTTTCCTTTCCACCTCCATGCGATACGAAGCCAGAAGGTTCAAGGCCTTGCATAATTTTAAAAAAAGTTCTAGGCCCCTTCCGGAGTCCCCATTCCTCTTCCTATCATACCACCGTCCAGACTCCAGAGGCTTCCCCTGCCACCGACCCTGCATTATCCATTCGGCAGCCATGCGAGGCGGGCATGGCATCTCCCTCTTCCCCCAACTGCAGCTTCTACCAAATGTAATATTTCCTTCCTAACAATCGTTGAGGTTATACGCAGGTCATTTGTTCCTCTTCCAAGACAAGAAGCTAAATTTAGGAGAATTATGAATGCTCACTCTCATGTTGCCACAAATCAAACCATTGTACTTTTGTTTGCGCTACAATTTTCTCAGACTCATGGCATTTCTGTTTGCCCTGTAGCGCTTTGTCTTCTACTCTTCTCTCATTCCGAATAAGCATTTGTTTGCTTCATTTATTGTTTTCAGAAGCTTCGGTAATCCGGTTTTTTTTTCAACAATCTGTTCTCCGTTTATGCCTGCCCTGCGAAAAGGCAAGGAGTCCAAGTCTACCGAAGTGTTCCTTTGCTCCTATGATCTATGCCCAAAAACACCTTCCTATTAGTTATCCTGATCTGTTTGTACATGAATACAATGGAACAATTACCTTATAAGGAATTACATGATAACTTAAAAACTCACTTAGTCATCACAATATATATAATTATTTGATTTTATGAATATATCATCAGAAGGAGATCTGTCCAAATCTATGCTTAGTAAAGTTGTATATAAAATGAAATTGTTTATATCCTTTGCTATCAGATATGTTACGCCTCAAACTCAAAATTTTGTCACTCTCACAAGTTAGTAAAGTTGGACAATATGTGCACCATTTAGTCTACTATTATATTTTACCTTTCCATATGTTAATCGACAACTATATTTGATACATACAGAGGTATATACAAAGATACAAAAGTATATACAGTTAGAAATATATCAAACCAATTGTAATTTTTTTCCAAGCACCCGCGGCAACGCGGGGGGGCCACCTAGTATATAAAGTTAGCTGTGGTATCTAACAGGAAGAATGGAAGATCGCATGCACTGCTGAGGGTTTAAAAATTAAAAAGCACAAAAATGAAAATAAAAAAAATAATGTTGAGAGTGGGATTTGAACCCACGCCCTTTCGGACCAGAACCTTAATCTGGCGCCTTAGACCAACTCGGCCATCTCAACTTGATGACTATGTAACAGAAAATTGGTCTTTAGTAAGGACACATATTAATCTACCGTACAGACAAAGAAACCAACCTGTATTATTTTTACCTGTATCGATCGAAACAGCAATAATTTTTTGTTCAGCAACCGACCATCGGTCAGCTCCGGTACACCAACCATGCCCCCCATGGCATTCAACGCAAACGACACAGAGAAAGAGACGCGCTGGTCTGGTCTAAAGCACTGCTCCAGATCAAGGCATGACGCTGTGCTCGCACAGATGACAGACGCTGTGCTATACACTCTACAGTGTCCAGTGTCTACCACCACTCCACCAGTACACCAGCCACGGTGACACCTGGGGCCCTGCCGTTCTGATGCTGTTCCTCCCGTGACATCTCACCTGGCACTTGCAGTTCCTTGGCCCACGTTGACTTCCCCACGCCCAACAGCACACACAGCATCATCTGAAGGCCTAAACCTTAACATACAGTATCCAAGGGAATCTCAACTCTGGTGAAGTGAAAGCACTACCCCTAAGACTATCCGCACTCATCAAACTCTATATTCATCCCTCTAAAAATATTCTGTCCTAGTCATCAAAATTCTCTCCTCTATGTTCAGTTTTGCTGCACTCATGTGTCCTTCATATCCCCTCCTCTATATCGTAGGTCCCACATGTCATACACCATCCTCTCTCTCTACTTTTTTTCTCCCCCTCCCAAGCGGTCCCCATCCCCTCTCTCTTCTCCTCCCTTTCTTCTCCCTCTCCACACGAAGCAGAGACCACCACCGGAGGAGGAGGAGCAGCGCAGGTGGCCGTGCTCCCTCCCGGCGCGGATCCGGCAAGCGCCGGAGCTGCAGCCCTCCTCCCCCCACCTTCTCTCTCTCCCTCGGGCGCGCGCGGAGCTGGGCTGGGCGAGCTCGGCCCCCGGCCATGGCGGCGCTGGGCGGCGGGCGCGCAGGTGGCCGTGCTCCCTCCCGGCGTGGATCCGGTGAGCGCCGGAGCTGCGGCCCTCCTCCCCCCCACCTTCTCTCTCTCCTCGGGCGCGCGCGGAGCTGGGCTGGGCGAGCTCGGCCCCCGGCCATGGCGGCGCTGGGCGGCGGGCGCGCGCGGTGGCCAGAGGCCGCGCCCGCCGCCGCTCCATCCTCACCGGCTCCGAAGGCCAAGGCCCCCGCGCCGTCCGGGCTCGTCGGGGGGCCGCGCGCGCGCGAAGCAGGATCTCGGCCTCCCCGCCGCGTACGGTTCCGACGCGCGGAGGCGAAGGCGGAGGGCAGCCTGCGCGACTGCTCAGCACGAGGAAGAGGGCAGCGGCGGCCAGGCGTCGGATCTGTGGCGGACGACCGCGGCCTGCTCCGGCGAGCCCCTTCCCCTTCCTCGCAGGCGGGCAGGCGCAGGCGGCGGGCAGGCGCGAGCGAGCGCCGGCCATTGCCTTCTCTCTCCTCAGCGGGCCCCGCGTCGTCCTTTGGCGTCTCGTCCGTACGTCACCGCAAAACAACGGATGGCCGCCCGAACGCAACGCTTGCGTAACATGTACCGTCTCCCGCTGCAGCCAAAAAGTAAACTGCAAAGCTTTTGCGTAGCTGCTTGCGTACCCCGCTGCAGCTCGCCTAATTGCTTCCTGATTGATGGATGCTAGGAATGAAATCTCTAACTCTTTCCAGATGAAGAAGCAATGCAACTGCAACCACTGCTGATGATGCATCGTCGATCGTTGGCCGGTTGACATCACAACCGCCTGGACAAAAACGACACGCCAAATGCAGAATCAGGAGCCTAGGTATAGCCCACCTTTCACAATAAAATGGAAGACATGCTTATTAGATCAGTCAATCAATGAATAGATTGCTGTTGGCAACTCCAGCTTACAATGACTGAACCAATCCGTATACTTGGACAAATCCATGGTGCATTGTTCCATTAGAGGATGCAACTTGCAGACAGGGCCTATGTGCCATAGAATGACAGAGACCTGAGCACCACATGTGCAGGGAGTAGCTGGTGCCGGATTAAACCAGCGTCTTCGAGACCATCACACTTACACCAATGAGTTTCCCCAATCACTACCCCTATGCAGCGGCCGGCATGGCCTTGCCCTAATTTTCAGGTTCTGATGACAGAAAGCTCAATGGATACATTCATGCATGTCTCTTTGCATATTCTATCTGTAGAGGATAAGTTTGGTTGAGGGACTGTTGAATTGACCATGACATCGACATGCTTACAGCCAATTTGTCTCCACCTCCCCAATGATACACACGTGCTTTGTTGCTTCATGAAAACCACTTCAGTCTGAATGATTTGATGGTACAGCCATGCTGCACTTGTACATTCACCTTGCCATGCTAAAACCAACCAAACATGTAACACTATCACACTGACAGAAGGAAAACTCAACAGTGATGTGGACTGAACCCAACGCAATCGCAACCCATGGTGCAACATGCACTTCAATACAGGTCATTGCGGAGAGCTTGTAGCACACGTAGGAAGCAGCCAGCTGGTCGTGCTTCCCAAGTTGCCATTCTAGTGGTCCAAATAAACATTCCGCTTTTATGATACTTCATTCATAGCCAACAAACATTTCATAGATATAGATCACCTTAATTAACAAAATTCGAGGTCATGGGCTTTCCATCAATGTGACATAGTGGTGCGCCTTTAATGATCTTGACCATCTGCTTGCATATGATTGCTCCCAAACATCAAAATCATGCATAGCCTAAATAAATCACACATGCATGATAAAGTATCAGTAACCTAAACAGCAATAATCACGAATTCACGATAGCTAAACCATTTACAGAATTAACACACACTAACAGAACAATGAGCACATCACACTTGGTACTTTCTTATATCCATAGCAAATTAGCAATGCTAAAATATTATGGCTTCTGTGTTCAGGGAAAACATTATGCTTTGTGAATCTCTATGCCTCGATGGAATATTGATAAGGTAGTCACCTTAGAAGCTTATCTCACGTCTCTCAGCGAAGAACTTCCCATTTGTGGGTGGTTCCTGAGGTAATAAGGCAAGCCATACACCTGTGTCAGCACCTTCTTCGGCAGAAATATTTCCTTCCCAACCAGTCATGGCGGTCTTTACCCAGCCAGGGCAGAAACAATTAATGTATATCTTTTGGCCTTCAGGCCGATCCGAGAGCCTCCTTGCCAAGAGTCTTGTATAAGCATTAACAGCAAGCTTTGAGATCGAGTAGTCCGTATACATCTGTGGCCACTCATTGGAGGACCAAGTACCTTGCTTGACTTGTTCGAGAAATTTCGTGATCATATCATCAATTAGCTGCTCCGATAAACAATCATCTTTCAACAGTTGATCTCTTAGGCTCGCATCACCAATTCTCGACAGAATAGAAAAAAATCAATGCGTAAAGTAAATGTCAATCCAATAGCACCGCATGTTAATAAGGCCACAATAGATGACAATGCCAAGACGAGATAGGAACCTGTCGAACAAACTTACATTCCGTCTGCCATTGGCTCTACCAAGCCTTGAGCTGACATTCACTATCCGAGCACCATACGCAGAGTGTTTCATCAGTGGGATCATAGCATCAATCATCCGCTTTGCACCATAGTAATTTGTCTCGATAACTTGCTCGGCAAACTCAACAGAATTATCTGCTCCTTTGTTGAAGTTTACACCTGCATTGTTAACCTGTAGCCGGATTACAATACATCTACAAGTATCTAACATATATGGCCTTCAGGCAAGATCTCTAAATAACAGTCTATTTCTGAATTGATGGTGGTGTCACTGCACCTGTCTCTTGTACTTTTCTATCCAATCGATTATACAGAGTAGAAATTCCAGAAACAACTGCTGAGGTTCGTAGTTCGTTAAAAAAACTAGGACTGATCTCGCTGGTTAATTGAATTGACCATCAGTAGTATTGTGAAAACAAAGATCCTAATCACTGGATACAAAACCACACAACTACATGAGACAGGTAAGGTGATTAGATGGGCTCACAAGGACATGGATGCCGCCGTGGGATTCCACCGCCCAGGCCGCGAAGGCCTCCACCGACGCGGCGTCCGCCACGTCGAGCTGCCGGGACTCGACGCTGACGACCGCGCCATCGGGGGCCTCCGCCAGGATCCTCCCCGCGGCGTCCTGGCCCTTGGCGGCGTCGCGGGAGGCGAGCACGACGTGGAGGCCGTGGAGCGCGAGCTGGCGGGCGGCCTCGAAGCCTATCCCGCGGTTGGCGCCCGTGACCACCGCCACGGCCCGCGGCGCCAGGCGGTCCCACCATCGCTGGTGAGGCTCGTAGGGGAGCGCCCGGAGGAGGGTGACCTCGCGGCGGCGCTGCTCCCGCCGCTCCCGCGCCGCCTCCTTCCCTTTCTTCCCCATCTCTGAGACGGACTTGCTCTTGCTTCCGTCGGAAACGGAAATGCCATCCAGGCCAATAGTGGGGATGAAAGTATTTGGGCCTCATCGCGTTCCTACCTATGGTAAAATTGGGCCTGTTCAGGCATGGCCTAGTTTGTTTTTTTTTTACAACAAGGCACGGCCTAGTTAGACTGTATGACAAAAGCGCTAACCGAGCTGTGACGTTCTTGAGGGGGCCCGTTCCAATTTGCAAATTCGCAATCACAGATCAGGACATCCGAGATCATTATATCAGAGATCATTATCAAGAGCTAGATCTTCTTTGAAAGAATTTCGTTTTAGGCGGTGAGCATGATGCTCAGTCCGCGTGTGGAATCTTATTCAACGCACTAGGAGCTAAGGAAGGTAGGGATAGACACAAGACCGACGCACTTGTCCTTTGCCAAAGTGGGCTCGATGCACTACGAAAGACTCAGACCGATCGACCTAAGTCAACAGTCAAGGTCGTCCTTAGTGCATGTGCGGTATAGTTTTCCTCAGTACTGATGCTGGCGCTAGCTCTCTGTTTATTCATTCATGTGTGTGTGTATATATAATCAATAACAGACCACTGGGCACACAGATTGGAGTTTATTTTAGAGCTTCACTAGCGTAAAAGATGAGTCTCCTTGGCTTTAAGATCTCCCTGGTGCTTCTTCTTGTCTTACCAAACATTCTTTGCTGTGCAATTTCTACGGCAAGCCAACTGGATCACCAAGCAAAGACGCTCCTTCAATGGAAATCTAGTCTGGATGACCCCTCCTCCTCTGGCTGCCTGCTGACATGGAGCAAACGCACCAGCCCTTGCAACTGGACTGGCGTTACCTGCAGTGCTATGGTGCCTCACGGCCATGGTCCAGGTGATGATGTCCATGTTGTGGCGAACATACACCTTGGAGGGTGTTATCTTGAAGGAAGGTTGGATCAGCTCCACTTCGCAGACTTGTCTGAGCTCTCTATTCTAGAGCTGTCCAATAATTACCTCAATGGATTTATTCCTCCCTCCATAGGTAATCTTACAAAACTTACCTACCTTGATCTTTCCAATAATGACGTTGCGGGATCTATCATTGCCCCCTCCATAGGTAATCTTACAAAACTTACCTACCTTGATCTTTCCAATACCTACCTTGATCTTTCGATTCTTTTCAATAATTACCTTTCGGGATCTATCCCAGCATCCATAGGTTATCTTGAAGGCAGGTTGGATCACCTCCATTTCGCAGACTTGTCAGAGCTCCATGATCTGGACCTCTCCAATAATTTCCTCGATGGATATATTCCCCCCTCCATAGGTAACCTTACAAAACTTACCTACCTTGATCTTTCCAGTAATAACCTTTCGGGATCTATCCTAGAATCCATAGGTAATCTTACAAAACTTACCAACCTTGATCTTTCCGATAATTACCTTTCGGGATCTATCCCAGACACACTTGGCATGTTAGTAAACTTAGAGGAGCTCCATTTATGGGGTAATAATTTTTCTGGCCCCATTCCTAGAAGCATACGAAATTTAGGGAGGCTGAAGTTTTTGGATCTTTCCAATAATAAAATAAGTGGTACGCTACCACCAGAAATAGGATTCCTAAAGAATCTCTCGAATTTATACTTAAGTAGCAATCAGCTTATGGGTAGCATTCCACCTCAGATCGGGCAATGCCAATTTTTGTCAGTTTTGCGCATATCAGACAACTTATTGACAGGACCAATACCACAAGAGCTTGGCAATATTTTTGAGTTATGGGAGTTGGATTTCAGCATAAATAATCTCAGCGGTACCATCCCAGTGACTTTTGCAAAGCTACCACAATTGTCAGATCTGGACTTATCGTACAACAACTTGAGTGGCAGTGATCTGGACCTCTCCAATAATTTCCTCGATGGATATATTCCCCCTCCATAGGTAACCTTACAAAACTTACCTACCTTTATCTTTCCAATAATGACCTTTCGGGATCTATCCCAGAATCCATAGGTAATCTTACAAAACTTACCTACCTTGATCTTTCCGATAATTACCTTTCGGGATCTATCCCAGACACACTTGGCATGTTAGTAAACTTAGAGGAGCTCCATTTATGGGGTAATAATTTTTCTGGCCCCATTCCTAGAAGCATACAAAATTTAGGAAGGCTGAAGTATTTGGATCTTTCCAATAATAAAATAAGTGGTATGCTGCCACCAGAAATAGGATTCCTAAAGAATCTCTCGGATATAGACTTCAGTAGCAATCAGCTTGTTGGTAGCATTCCACCTCAGATAGTACAATGCCACTTTTTGTCGACTTTGCGCATATCAGACAACTTATTGACAGGACCAATACCACAAGAGCTTGGGAATTGTTTGTTGTTAAGAGAGTTGGATCTGAGCAAAAATAATCTCAGCGGTACCATCCCAGTGACTCTTGCAAAGCTACCACAATTGTCAGATCTGGACTTATCGTACAACAACTTGAGTGGCAGAATTGATGCAACCTTTACCTTCTCATTCAATACCATGGTTTTGCTTGACCACAATATGGATCTATGTGGTGATCCACCGTATTATGGCTTGACACGATGTAACCAAACAGAGTTCAACAAGAAAATCAAGAAAGAGAAAACAAAACACAGAATGGCAATACTTCTAACTTTTGCTTCCTTTTGCTTTGTCGGTCTGACAATAGGATACATGACAATTGTTTACAGGAGAAAATCTTCAAAGGTCAGTGACAAAAGTAAATCTGAAGATATTGTCTCCATATGGAATTTTGATGGGAAGATAACATTCCAAGACATACTCGATGCAACAGAATGCTTTGATGAGAAATACTGCATTGGTACTGGAGGATACGGGTCTGTTTTCAGAGCTGAGCTTGAAGGAGGGAGAATCTATGCTATCAAACTGCTCCACTCAGTTGAAGAATATACCGATGAGAAATCATTTCATGCTGAGATCCAAGTGCTGACACAAGTAAGGCACCGATGCATAGTCAAGTTGTATGGATACTGTTCCCATTCCAAGTGCAAATTTCTTGTGTATGATTTCATCCAAAGGGGAAGTTTAGCATCCAATTTGCAGGACGAGCAGCTTGCCAAGGAGCTCAATTGGTCGAGAAGAGTTGCCATTGTTAAAGACGTAGCTCAAGCTCTCTCCTACTTGCACCATGACTATGATACACCCATTATACATCGTGACATCAAAAGTAGCAATATCTTGTTAGACTGTGATTTTAAGGCTTGTGTCTCAGACTTCGGCATGGCTCGGAAGTTGAAGCATAGTTGCTCAAGTTGGAGCACCATCTTTGCAGGGACATGTGGCTATATAGCCCCAGGTATGATTTGTTCCTTTATTATGCTATACAAATCCATTTGATTTTGCAGGTCAGTTGTATTCTGATTAATGTTCTATTTCTTTTCGCAGAACTATCATCCACAATGGTGTTTACGGAGAAGTGCGATGTCTATAGCTTTGGTGTGCTCACCATGGAAGTAGTCATGGGTAAGCACCCAGGAGATCTGCTACTTCCATTCTTCTGCCGAACAGAGCAATGTACTAAGCTCAAAGATATATTGGACCATCGCATCGTAGTACCAACAAGCGACGAGGAGAAAGATATCATCCTGCTCATGCTGGTGGCCTTTGCTTGTCTGCAAGTCTGCCCAAAAGACAGACCAACAATGCAGCAGGCATATAAAGCACTAACAAACAGAATCTGCCCAACAGTCATCCTGAGGCCAATTCACGAAGTCAAATTACAAGATTTGCATGATTTCTGCAGGAGCATACAAACTATATGATGGTTTGTAGTCTCCACGTTTAGTTATATGGCGTATGTGTATGTATCTTGTGTGAATTTTTCAGAGACCAATGTACTGATTAATGGACATAGATATTGGACTGATGGTACATTGAACTTCTATTTAGGCAAGTTGCCAATCAACCTGTGCTGCAGCTCGACCTAGAATCTTACATGAGTGTTAAAAGTTTCGTGGATAAATTTGGTATTTACAAGTAATCAAAGTAATTATATTTACTTTCCTTGTTCATTTTCTAACACATTTCCTATTTAGATGAATTATCTGAAGGTTTAAAGTTTTTATCGGAATTATAACTTAAGCAGTACCTGTAGAGCTGGACCTGATGAACTACATTCTGCAGAGTCTGAAGTTATTTTGTGATGCTGTAGGCAAAGCAATATCTTGGAGCTGCTGCATTAACAGCAAGCTTTGAGATCGAATAGTCCGTGTACATCTGTGGCCATTCATTGGAGGACTAAGTACCTTGCTTGACTTGTTCAAGAAATTTGTGATCATCTCATCAATTAGCCGCTCCGATAAACAATCATCTTTCAACAGTTGATCTCTTAGGCTCTCATCACCAATTCTCTGACAGAATAGAAGAAAAAAAATCAATGGGTAAAGTAAATGTCAATCCAATAGCACTCTATGTTAAAAAGGCCACAACAGATCACAATGGGAAGATAGGAACCTGTCGAACAAACTTACATTCCGTCTGCCATTTGCTCTACCAAGCCTTGAGCTGACATTCACTATCCGGGCACCATACGGAGAGGGTTTCATCAGTGGTATCATAGCATCAATCATCCGCTTTGCGCCATAGTAATTTGTCTCGATAACTTGCTCCGCAAACTCAACAGAATTATCCGCTCCTTTGTTGAAGTTTACACCTGCATTGTTAACCTGTAGCCGGATTACAATACATCTATAAGTATCTAACATATATGTCCTTCAGGCAAAGATCTCTAACTAACAGTCTATTTCTGAATTGATGGTGGTGTCACTGCACCTGTCTCTTCTCCTTTACTATCCAGTCGATTATATAGAGTAGAAATTCCAGAAACAACTGCTAGATTCGTAGTTGGTTGGAAAAAAACAGGACTGGGATTGCTGGTTAATTGAATCGATCTTCCTTGGTCTCGTGAAAGCAAAAGGCCTAATCACTAGATTCAAAACCACACAATTACATAAGGCAGGTAAGGCGATGAGAATGCGCTCACAAGAACATGGATGCCGCCGTGGGTTTCCATCGCCCAGGCGGCGAAGGCCTCCACCGACGCGGCGTCCACCACATCGAGCTGCCGGGACTCCACGCTGACGACCGCGCCATCGGGAGCCTCCGCCAGGATCCTCCCCGCGGCGTCCTGGCCCTTGGCGGCGTCGCGGGAGGAGAGCACGACGTGGAGGCCGTGGAGCGCGAGCTGGCGGGCGGCCTCGAAGCCTATCCCGCGGTTGGCGCCCGTGACCACCGCCACGGCCCGCGGCTCCAGGCGGTCCCACCATCGCTGGTGAGGCTCGTAGGGGAGCGCCCGGAGGAGGGTGACCTCGCGGCGGCGCTGCTCCCGCCGCTCCCGCGCCGCCTCCTTCCCTTTCTTCCCCATCTCTGAGACAGACTTGCTCTTGCCTTCCGTCGGAAACGGAAATGCCATCCAGGCCAATAGTGGGGATGAAAGTATCTGGGCCTCATCGCGTTCCTACCTATGGTAAAATGGGCCTGTTCAGGCATGGCCTAGTTTGTTTTTTTTAACAACAAGGCACGGCCTAGTTAGACTGTATGACAAAAGCGCTAACCGAGCTGTGACGTTCTTGAGGGGGCCCGTTCCAATTTGCAAATTCGCAATCACAGATCAGGACATCCGAGATCATTATATCAGAGATCATTATCAAGAGCTAGATCTTCTTTGAAAGAATTTCGTTTTAGGCGGTGAGCATGATGCTCAGTCCGCGTGTCGAATCTTATTCAACGCACTAGGAGCTAAGGAAGGTAGGGATAGACACAAGACCGACGCACTTGTCCTTTGCCAAAGTGGGCTCGATGCACTACGAAAGACTCAGACCGATCGACCTAAGTCAACAGTCAAGGTCGTCCTTAGTGCATGTGCGGTATAGTTTTCCTTAGTACTGATGCTGGCGCTAGCTCTCTGTTTATTCATTCATGTGTGTGTATATATAATCAATAACAGACCACTGGGCACACAGATTGGAGTTTATTTTAGAGCTTCACTAGCGTATAAGATGAGTCTCCTTGGCTTTAAGATCTCCCTGGTGCTTCTTCTTGTCTTACCAAACATTCTTTGCTGTGCAATTTCTACGGCAAGCCAACTGGATCACCAAGCAAAGACGCTCCTTCAATGGAAATCTAGTCTGGATGACCCCTCCTCCTCTGGCTGCCTGCTGACATGGAGCAAACGCACCAGCCCTTGCAACTGGACTGGCGTTACCTGCAGTGCTATGGTGCCTCACGGCCATGGTCCAGGTGATGATGTCCATGTTGTGGCGAACATACACCTTGGAGGGTGTTATCTTGAAGGAAGGTTGGATCAGCTCCACTTCGCAGACTTGTCTGAGCTCTCTATTCTAGAGCTGTCCAATAATTACCTCAATGGATTTATTCCTCCCTCCATAGGTAATCTTACAAAAGGGACATGCTGCCGATAGAACGTTCTATTGCAGAACGCTGCCCACAGCCCACCAGAACCAGCAGGCCCACCAGAACTAGCAGGTCAGTAAAGTTGCATGCATGTGTCTACGTAGCTTTAAAAATCTATATCTCATGAACCGAATGTCATAATTAAAATTCGATTGCACCATCGTGTTTACGGTGATAAGATCTTCAAAATAAGACCCCGTAAGGATATATTTTGACATTTTTTTTAAAATATATTTTTCTCATCTAGACGTACGGCCGATCTATTTTTGAAACAACCCAAAACGTGTGTTGAAACAAACCGAAGGAATGTGTTGAAACAAAACAAAATACCTATTACAACACACCAAAAAATCGGTGTTTAAACATCCTAGGATGTATGTTGAAACGACCCTAGGACATATGTTTAAACATCCCAGAAAATACCTATTACAATAACCAAAAAATAATATGTTGAAAACACCTCTAAAAACCATGTTGAAACACCCATAAACATACATTGAAACACCCTAAAAATATATATTGAAACAACCCAGAAACATAAGTTGAAACAAGCCGTAAACATATATTGAAACAAAACCCAAAAATACCTGTTACCAAAAATCCACAAACCTATGTTAAAACAAATCTATAAATAGGTGTTGAAACAACCTAGAAATGCCTATTTATACATAAAAAAAAACAGGAGCAGATCAATAGTAGGAGGATGTGTGTATGTGTACTGTACTCTTAAAAAAAGACATGTGAATCATACACTATCCACATATACGTTGTTGTAAAAAAAAACACATACACAGTCACCTAGCTAGCTTGCCATAGACAGGTCAAGCAAGCAAGGGCCGGCGGCACGGGGCGCAGGTCAGGAAGCGCCAACGGATGATGTTACGGCTGCATGTAGTTGCACGACGATGAGCCGGCACGGCATCAATGGGTAGGTTTTTCAAGTTTCAACGCGCACTCGAGATCGACGAGGGACGGTCGTCTGGACGGACCAGCAACGCTGCGGTCGTCGTGCCACACATACACATACGCAAGGCAAAGCTAGCTAACCAAGCAGCGCGGGCGCAGGTGGGTATATTTATGTGCCTGGGTAAATTTATGGGCCGGTGGCGCGGTTGAGTTGTTACCGTTCGATAGGTCGAACGTACTAGTTACAGCATTACCGCTTACAAAACTTACCTACCTTGATCTTTCCATTAATAACCTTTTGGGATCTATCATTGCCCCCTCCATAGGTAACCTTACAAAACTTACCTACCTTGATCTTTCCAGTAATAACCTTTCGGGATCTATACCAGAATCCATAGGTAACCTTACAAAACTTACCTACCTTGATCTTTCCAGTAATAACCTTTCGGGATCTATCCCAGAATCCATAGGTAAGCTTTCCAAACTAACTTCACTCAGGCTCTTTTATAATTCCCATCTTGGGGGACACATCCCAGACACACTTGGCATGGTCTACTTATTAGAGGAGCTCGTTTTAGGGGGCAATAATTTTTCTGGCCCCATTCCTAGAAGCATACAAAATTTAGGAAGGCTGAAGTATTTGGATCTTTCCAATAATAAAATAAGTGGTATGCTGCCACCAGAAATAGGATTCCTAAAGAATCTCTCGGATATAGACTTCAGTAGCAATCAGCTTGTTGGTAGCATTCCACCTCAGATAGTACAATGCCACTTTTTGTCGACTTTGCACATATCAGACAACTTATTGACAGGACCAATACCACAAGAGCTTGGGAATTGTTTGTTGTTAAGAGAGTTGGATCTGAGCAAAAATAATCTCAGCGGTACCATCCCAGTGACTCTTGCAAAGCTACCACAATTGTTAGTTCTGGACTTATCGTACAACAACTTGAGTGGCAGAATTGATGCAACCTTTACCTTCTCATTCAATACCATAGTTTCGCTTGACCACAATATGGATCTATGTGGTGATCCAGAGTATTACGGCTTGACACGATGTCACCAAACAGAGTTCGACAAGAAAATCAAGAAAGAGAAAACAAAAAATAGAATGGCAATACTTCTTACTTTTGCTTCCTTTTGCTTCGTCGGTCTCACAATAGGATGCATGACAGTTGTTTATAGGAGAAAATCTTCAAAGGTCAATGATAAAAGTAAATCTCATGATATGGTCTCCATATGGAATTTTGATGGGAAGATAACATTCCAAGACATACTCGATGCAACAGAATGCTTTGATGATAAATACTGCATTGGTACTGGAGGATACGGGTCTGTTTTCAGAGCTGAGCCTGAAGGAGGTAGAATCTATGCTATCAAACTGCTCCACTCAATTCAAGATTATACTGATGAGAAATCATTTCATGCTGAGATCCAAGTTCTGACAAAAGTAAGGCACCGATGCATAGCCAAGTTGTATGGATACTGTTCTCACTCCAAGTGCAAATTTATTGTGTACGATTTCATGCAAAGGGGAAGTTTAGCATCCAATTTGCAGGACGAACAGCCTGCCAAGGAGCTCAATTGGTCGAGAAGAGTTGCCATTGTGAAAGACATAGTTCAAGCTCTCTCCTACTTGCACCATGACTATGATACACCCATTATACATCGTGACATCAAAAGTAGCAATATCTTGTTAGACTGTGATTTTAAGGCTTGTGTCTCGGACTTCGGCATGGCTCGGAAATTGAAGCATAGTTGCTCAAGTTGGAGCACCATCTTTGCAGGGACATGTGGCTATATAGCCCCAGGTACAATGATTTGGTCCTTTATTATGGTACAAAACTACAAATCCATTTGATTTTGCAGGTCAGTTGTATTCTGATTAATGTTCTAT
This sequence comes from Themeda triandra, assembly GCA_018135685.1. Classification (NCBI taxonomy): domain Eukaryota; kingdom Viridiplantae; phylum Streptophyta; class Magnoliopsida; order Poales; family Poaceae; genus Themeda; species Themeda triandra. The sequence continues at coordinate 576,614 of JAENPR010000018.1, forward strand.
TTCTTTTCGCAGAACTATCATCCACAATGGTGTTTACAGAGAAATGTGATGTCTATAGCTTTGGTGTGGTCACCATGGAAGTAGTTATGGGTAAGCACCCAGGAGATCTACTACTTCCATTTTTCTGCCAAACAGAGCAGCGTACTAAGCTCAAAGATATATTGGACCATCGCATCATAGTACCAACGAGCGACGAGGAGAAAGACATCGTCCTGCTCATGCTGGTGGCCTTTGCTTGTCTGCAAATCTGCCCAAAAGTCAGGCCAACAATGCAGCAGGCATATCAGGCACTCACGAACAGAATCTGTCCAACAGTCATCTTGAAGCCAATTCATGAAGTCACATTACAAGATTTGCATGATTTCTGCAGCACCATACAGACTATATAATGGTGTGTAGACTCCACATTTAGTTATATGACGTGTGTATGTATCTTGTGCGTATTTTTCAGAGACCAATGTAGAATGTACTGAATAATGGACATAGATATTGGACTGATGGTACATAAAACTTCTATTCAGGCAAGTAGCCCATACATTAGTGTTAAAAGTATCGTGGATAAATTTGGTATGTACAAGTAATCAAAATTAATTATCTTTACTTCCCCTATTCATTTTCTAACACATTCCTTGTTTATTAGATACTATATAGGTATCTAGTGAACTTACCAATTATTACACTGTGCCAGCCCATCAATCCATACTCAAGGACGGTCTAGGATTTTATGTTACATAAGTACTAAAAGTTTAGTGGATAAAATTTAGTACATATAACTAATACAAATTGATTATCTTTACTCTCTCTCAGTATTCATTTAGTAACAAAATATTCATTTAGATATTCTGTAATCTTTATCTAGTACTCCTTCCATGTTCCTAAAGAATGTCATATTGAGGTTTTCTTAAGTCAAACAGTTTAAATTTTGACAACAAATAAATTGTTTTATGTTGAGTTTAAAAATATGAAAGTGATGTGAGTAGATTCATCTTGAAATGTAGTTTTATAAAGGTATATATTGACTATATTTTATAAATATATTATAGCAAAAAAAGTAGCAATCAAAGTTGTTTTGAATATCCAAAACGACATTCTTTAGGAACATGGAGGGAGTAATGTCGATGACTCTGATAAATGGAAGGCAAAGTTACTACTTATGAATAAAAAGGGAGATGGATCTTTACATGAATTATTTGAAGGTTTAAAGTTTTATTGGAATTATAACTTAAGCAGTACCTGGTAGACAATCATCTTTCAACAGTTGATCTCTGGCTTGCATCACCAATTCTCTGACAGAATAGAGAAAAGGGTAAACCTAATGTCAATGCAACAGCACTGCATATTAAGAAGGCCACAATACATCACAAACCTGTCCTGAACAAAAATTTACATTCCGCCTTACATTCACTAGCCGAGCACCATGCGGAGAGTGTTTCATTAGTGGTATCATAGCATCAATCATCTGCTTTGTGCCATAGTAATTCATTTCGATAACTTGCTCAGCGAACTCGACAGAATTATCTGCTCCCTTATTGAAGTTCACACCTGCATTGTTAATCTGTAGCTGGGTTAAAACACATTTAACATATGGCCTTCAGGCACGCATCTGTGTAACTAAGTAAATAACATGTACAAATAGTTACCATAGTCCGTTCCTGACATGACCGTTGTATCACTCACTGCACCATCCAATTCTCATCTCATTTTATAGTTTCTACCAATCCAAGTTCCAGACAGACAGAAATAAGTGCTAGCTTCGTTTAAAAAAGAAGCATGTGGTATCCAGGTAATTGAATTGATTTTCTGTAGTAATGTAAAAGCGAAACGACTAATCGTTGCATACAGACAACATGACTACAGGGAAAGGCGGAAAGCGATGAGAGTGCGCTCACAAGGACATGGATGCAAGCCGCAAAGGCCTCCACCGACGCGGCGTCCGCCATGTCGAGCTGCCGCGACTCCACGCTCACGCCCGCCTCGTCTGCAGCCTCAGCCAGGATTCTCCCCGCCGCTTCCTGGCCCCTGGCAGCGTCGCCGGAGGTGGGCACGACGTGGAGGCCTTGGAGCGCGAGCTGGCGAGCGGCCTCGTAGCCTATCCCGCGGTTGGCGCCCGTGACCACCGCCACGGCCCGCGGCGCCAGGTAGTTCCCACCATCGCTGGTGGGGCTCGTAGGGGAGCGCCCGGAGGAGGGTGACCTTGCGGCAAGCAGCGCCTCCTTCCTTTCTTCGCTTCCGGCAGAGACGGGAATAACTATGAGTCTTTTACTCCAGTGCCATTAAAAAAGTTCGCTTGCTCCTCCACGCCACTAAAAGTGGGCCTCTACCATGTACGTCCTCGCGTCATTTTCTTTGTTACGACGAGTGCCGACCAGTGAAAAAGTCCAGAATACCCTCTCCTTCTCTTATCCCTACCTCCTCTCATCGCCACCAACCATGGCCGCCGCCACCCCCGCCATGGCAGCCAGCTCGAGCTCGCCCTCCAGCGGCGCATGGGCATCCTCCCTCGTCGTCTCACACGCCGCACGCCGCCGTCGTCTCGTCCACCTACAGCTCCCCCGCGCGCGCACGTCCGCGGTGGCCGGGCGGAGCTCCCCTGCGCGCACGTCCGCGGCGGCCGGGCGGAGCTCCCCTGCGCGCGCGTCCGCGGCGACCGGGCGGAGTTCCCCCGCATGCACGGCGGGCGCACCCCAGTGAGCAGGTTCCCTGAGACGTCGACGAACCCCAGTGCGTCCGCACACGCCGTGGACGCCGGGAGCCGCCCCGCCAGCCGGTTGCGCGAGAGGTCGACGTACCGCAGCGCCGGGAGCGCGAAGACCCACGACGGGATCCACCGCAACGGCGCTCGCGCGGAGGCGCAGTGGCCCGCGCGGGCTCCCGGCGTCCCGCAGCCCGCCGGCCCGCGCGGGCGACCGTGCCCGCCCGGCGGCCGCGCGTCCCGGCGGGAGGCGCGTTGCTGGCCGCGCCCGCTCCCGTGACCGGGCGGTCGCATCGTGGCGGCGCCGCGCCCGCGGCTCGACTTCGCGCGGAGCGTGGCGGCCGTCCTCGGCGAGGCCGCGCCCCGATGCGGTCGCGAGCCCCGCCCGCGGCCCGCCCTAGGCCATGGCCGCGCTCCTCAGCGGCCGTGCTTCCCGGTGCTCGTCCGCCGCCCTACGAGCAACTGCGAGCACCTGGGCCGGCGGCATAAAGACCCGGCTCGCGCAGCGGCCCGACGGCGGCGGAGCAGCCGAGGGTGACACGGCCGTGGCTCCCCGCGCCGGATTCGGTCGGCCCTGACGCGAGCAGGTGCAGGCTCCCCAGTGCCCCTCACCACTGGTCGTACGCATCCTTCAAGCCCACCGGCCGGCCCTTCAATCCCCGGCGAGCGCGCGTCCGCGGCGGCACGGCGGAGCTCCCTCGCGCGCGTCCGCGGCGGCCGGGCTGGCGGGCGTCCCGGCCGGAGGTTGAGGATGGGCATGACGGGCGGGATCCATCTCGTCGGTGAGTGTGACACAAATAGAGGAGAAGGTGGGAGGGGCAAGCGAGGTCATTTTGCACCGTGGGTCCCACTCGTCAGGGCGGCCAAACGGTGAAAACAGACGACGAAGGGAGACGGAATGGCGTGAGAGTAACAAAGAAAATGACGCGAGGACGTACACGGTAGAGGCCAACTTTTAGTGGCGTGGAGGAGCAAACGAACTTTTTCAATGGCACTGGAGTAAAAGACTCAATAACTATCCAGCCCAATAGGGGATGAAAGTATTTGGGCCTTCCTTTTTGGTAGGCTTTCATACCAAATTTACAACCACTATGGGCATCTTTACATTACAGGCTCTAAAAAAGCCACATCTTCTTTGAAAGAATTTTATTTTAGTCTCTCCATGAGTTATACACACAACTAAATTTTATTATAGAATTTAGTATCTAGCTATGAAAAGCATACTCTTAAAATATACAAGGCCAGTAAACGAGATGTCCAAAGTCATGGTGTCTGACATAACCCCTCCGTCCCAAAATAGATGATGGTATGAGATACGCGCCAGTTAAACTTCTTCAACTTTAACTAAATTTTTAGAAAATATATGTAACATTTATATCTTCAAATATCTTTATTATAAAAATATATTCAATGGTCTATCTAATGATAGTAGTTATGTATTAATAAATATTAATATTTTTTGATATATAATTGATAAAGTTAAAAAAGCCTGACTTCTTAGGAAATAAGAATGACATCTATTTTGGGACTTTACTATTTTAGTTTTGTATCTCATCTCAGGTTTTTAACAGTCACGGGATTATTGGGCAGTTTGGTCCGAGGTGGACGATGCCCCCCCAAAAAAAGACGTGTTGAATTTTATTATTCAACGCCCTAAATAATAAGGTAGGGTTAGATACAACGTCGACCTACTTGTCCTAGCCCTACAAAGTGGACTCGACTAGCGCCGCTCTTCTTGGCTGTTCCCGTTTTCTTTTCTCTCGATTGAAACACGTGGTATTGACTAATGAGTCACCGGCACGAAAATATTCAAAACGGTCTTGTTAGAGGCTATCCCTTGCGGTCTATACAAGTCTAGAACAATTATTATATTTCTCATATATGAACGAAATAAGACCGATCGACCTGAGTCAAGGTGCTACATGTGCTACAAGTTTTGCTGAGTATTGACGGTGGTTGATAGTTACGGCTCTCTCCTCCCTCCCTCCCTCCCTCTTCATGTGCATATAATTCAAGACCACTGGAACACAGATGGGCGTTTAGAGCTTCACTAACGTAAGATGAGCTTCCCTGCCTTTAAGATCTCCCTAGTGCTGCTTGTCTTGCCAAACATTCTTTGCTGTGCAGTTTCTACAGCGAGCCAACTGGGTCACCAAGCAGACACGCTCCTCCTATGGAAATCTAGTCTGCGTGACCCCATGTCCCAAGGCTGCCTGCAAACATGGAGCAATCGCACCAGCCCTTGTAACTGGGCTGCCGTTACCTGCAGTGCTATGGCACCTCACGGCCATGGTACAAGTGATGATGTCCAGGTTGTGGCGAACATATCCCTAACAGGGTGTTTCCTTGAAGGCAGCTTGGATCAGCTCCCCTTTGCAGACTTGTCTGAGATCTCTGTTCTGGACCTATCCAATAATTTCCTCTATGGATATATTCCCCCCTCCATAGGTAATCTGACAAAACTTACCTACCTTGATCTTTCCAATAATCACCTTTCGGGATATATCCCGTCATCCATAGGAAATTTGTCGAGCCTGGAGTTTATGGATCTTTCCAAAAATCAAATAAGTGATATGCTGCCACCAGAATTAGTATTCTTAAATAAACTCTCAATTTTAGACTTGAGTAGCAATCTGCTTATGGGAAGCATTCCACAGATTGGGCAATGCCGGTGTTTGTCAGTTTTGCGCATATCAGACAACTTATTGACAGGACTACAAGAGCTTGGGAACTATTTTAAGTTAAGAGAGTTGGATTTGAGCAGAAATATGATGAGCGGACACATCCCAGACACACTTGGCATGTTAGTCTACTTGGAGGAGCTCAAATTTGGGGGTAACAATTTTTCTGGCCCCATTCCTAGAAGCATTGGAAATTTAGCGAGCCTGAAGCAATTGGATTTTTCCAATAATCGAATAAGTGGCATGCTGCCACCAGAATTAGGATTCCTAAAGAATCTCTTGAATTTAGACTTAAGTAACAATCAGCTTATGGGTAGCATTCCACCACAGATCGGGCAATGCTCGTCTTTGTCAGTTTTGAGCATATCGGGCAACTTATTAGCAGGACCAATACCACAAGAACTTGGGAATTATTTGGAGTTAAGTGGGATGGATCTGAGCAGAAATAATCTGAGTGGTACCATCCCAATGACTCTTGCAAAGCTACCCCAATTGTCATATCTGAACTTATCATACAACAACTTGAGTGGTAGAGTTGATGCAAACTTTAGCTTCTCAGTCAATATCTGGGTTTCGCTTGACCACAATATGTATATGTGTGGTGATCCAGAGTATGGCTTGACACCATGTCACACACTGGAGTTCAACAAAAGGTTCAAGAAAGGAGAAACCATTAAATGGGCAATACTTACTTTTGCTTTCTTTTGCTGCGGCTGCCTCGCAGTAGGAGGATGCATGGCACTTGTTTATTATTATAGGAGAAAATCTTCAAAAGTCGGTGACAAAAGTAAATCTCATGACATGGTCTCCATATGGAATTTTGATAGCAAGATTGCATTCCATGACATACTCAATGCAACAGAATACTTTGATGATAAATATTGTATTGGTACTGGAGGATACGGGTCTGTCTTCAGAGCTGAGCTTGAAGGAGAGAAAATCTATGCTATAAAACTGCTCCACTCAGTTGAAGATTACACTGATGAGAAAGCATTTCATGCTGAGATACAAGTGTTGACAAAAGTAAGGCACCGATGCATAGTCAAGTTGTATGGATACTGTTCTCATTCCAAGTGCAAATTTCTTGTGTATGATTTCATCCAAAGGGGAAGTTTAGCATCCAATTTGAAGGATGAACAGCTTGCCAAGGATCTCAATTGGTCGAAAAGAGTTGCCATTGTTAAAGACATAGCTCAAGCTCTCTCCTATTTGCACCATGACTATGATACACCCATCATACATCGTGACATCAAAAGTAGCAATATCTTGTTAGACTCTGATTTTAAGGCTTGTGTCTCAGACTTCGGCATGGCTCGGAACTTAAAGCGTAGTTGCTCAAGTTGGAGCACCATCTTTGCAGGGACATGTGGCTATATAGCCCCAGGTACAATGCTTTGATCCTTTATATCATACGAATCCATTTGATTTTTCAGGTTAGTTATATTTAATGTTCTATTTCTTTTCGCAGAACTCTCATCCACAATGGTGTTTACAGAGAAGTGTGATGTCTATAGCTTTGGTGTGGTCACCATGGAAGTAGTCATGGGTAGGCACCCAGGAGATCTGCTACTTCCATTCTTCTGCCGAACAGAACAGTGTACTAAGCTCAAGGATATATTGGACCATCGCATCATAGTACCAACGAGCGAAGAGGAGAAAGACATCATCCTGCTCATGCTGGTAGCCTTTGCTTGTCTGCAAATCTGCCCAAAAGCCAGGCCAACAATGCAGCAGGCATATCAGGCACTCACAAACAGAATCTGCCCAACAGTCATCCTGAGGCCAATTCATGAAGTCAAATTACAAGATTTGCATGATTTCTGCCGCACCATACAAACTATATGATGGCCTGTAGTCTCCACATTTAGTTATATGGTGTATGTGTATGTATCTTTTGCGAATTTTTCATACTAATGTAATGAATAATGGACGTAGATATTGGACTGATGGTACATAAAACTTCTATTCAGGCAAGTAGCCCATCAACCTGTGCTTCAGCACGATCTAGAATTTAACACATTTCCTATTTAGATACTATATAATATCTGGTGAACTTACCAATTATTACACTGAACTAGCCCGTCAATCCATACTCCAAGATGGTCTAGAATTTTACGATACATAAGTACTAAAAGTTTAGTGGATAAATTTAGTACATACACTAATAAAAATTGATTATCTTTACTCTCAATATTCATTTTCTAATTGTATAATCTTTAAGCAGTAATGTCGATGACTCTTATAGATGGAAGGCAAAGCTACTATTTATGAAAATTAGAAAAGAAAATGGATGTTTAGATGAATAATATCTCAAGTTTGAAGTTTTATTAAAATTATAACTTAAGCAGTACCTGGCAGAGCTGAACCTGGTGAACTACTTTCTAAAGAGTCTGAAGTTCTTTTGTGATGCCGTAGGCAAAGCACTGTCTAGGAGCAGGAGCTGCTGCAAGAAGTCCTGAAATCTAGTGTTGGATATCCTCAGTAATATTTTGTGGTGTTGAAATCTGCAGATAAGAAATATAAAGAGTAGTACATCAAATTTGTCCTTGTTTATATTTAAATTCATAAGAACATGAGTGTACAGATTGCTGATTATGCAATCCAGTGAAATAGTACAAAACAATTCAGATAGTGAATAAACATATGAAAACTTGTATGCATTGTTTTCTGCCTAGCATGGCCTAGCCTTGATTTTTCAGGTTCCGATGACTGAAAGTGCAATAGATACATACATGTATGAATCTTTGCATCTTCTGTCTGCAGGGGATAAGCTTGGTTGAGGGACTGTTAAATTGACCCTGATCGAAATCAACATGCTTACAGCCAATTTGCCTCCATCTCCAAGGCCAAAATAATATTCACGTGCTTGCTTGCTACATGAAGACCACTTCAATCTTAATGATTTGGTGGTACAGTTGACGAAGGAAAATTCAGCTAGTGATATAGCCTTAACCCAACACAGCCCTTCACTTCAGTACAGGTCATTGTTGTAAGCTTGTATAGCACAAGTAGGAAGCAGCCAGCTGGTCCTATTCCAAGTTGCCATTCTAGTAGTCCAGATGAACATTCCGCTTTTACCTTATTTCATTCATGGCCAACAAACATTTCATAGATCAACTTAATTAACAAAATTTGAGATCATGGGCTTTCCATCAGTGTGACATAGTCATGCCGCTTTAATGATCTTGATCATTTCCTTGTCATATGATTGCTCCCAAGCACCAAAATCATGAATAACCTAAATAGATCACACAGGCAAGGTAAAGTATCAGTAACTAAATACAGCAATCATCACAATAAATGAACCATTTACAGAATTAAGTAACAAAACAATGAGCACTCTCCATAGTACACTTAGTACTTTCTTCTATCCACAGAAATACTCTGTCTTGTGTGTTTGGGAAAAATGTTATGGCTTGTGAATCTCTATGCCTCGATGGATGATGGTGAGTAGCAATCAGAAGTTGAAGATGGATTTAAGATCTTGAGTCCTATTTTTTCCTACTTGCAGATGGGACAATAGTATGGACAAGGTAGTCACCTTAGAAGCTTACCTCGCATCTCTCGGCGAAGAACGTCCAATTTGTGGTTTGTTCCTGAGGTAATAAGGCGAGCTAGGGACCTGTGTTGGCACCTTCTTCGCCAGAAATATTCCCTTCCCAACCAGTCATGACAGTGTTTACCCAGCCAGGGCAGAAACAGTTAATGTACATCTTTTGGCCTTCAGGCTGATCCGAGAGCCTCCTCACCATGAGTCGTGTATAAACATTAACCACAAGCTTTGAAATCGAATAGTCCATGTACATCTGTGGCCTTGCTTGACTTGTTCAAAAAATTTTGTGATCATCTCATGAATTAGCTGTTCTGATAAAGAATCATCTTTGAACAGTTGATCTCTTAGGCTTGCATCACCAATTCTCTGACAGAATAGAAAAAAGGGTAAATCAAATGTCAATGCAACAGCCCTGCATATTAAGAAGGCCATAATACATCACAATGGGAAGATAGGAACCTGTCTTGAAGAAACTTACATTTTGTCTGCAATTGGCTCTACCAAGCCTTGAGCTGACATTCACTCTCTGAGCACCATACGTAGAGGGTTTCATTAGTGGTACCATAGCATCAGTCGTCCGCTTTGTGCCATAGTAATTCGCCTCAATAACTTGCTCAGCGAACTCGACAGAATTGTCTGCTCCTTTGTTGAGGTTCACACCTGCATTGTTAATCTGTAGCTGGGCTACAACACCTCTAACATATGGCCTTCAGGCACGCACCTGTAACTGTAAGTAAACAAAATCTGCAGCTAGTTACCACAGTCTGTTTCTGACATGACCACTCACTGCACCAGCCTATTCTCATTTTCTAGTTTCTACCAATCCAAGTTCCAGAAAGACACAAACAAGTGCTAGCTTCGTTCAAAAAGGGAGCACATGGTAGCGGGAGGAACGGGCTTAAGAGGAAATTAACGGGAGGAACCGTGGTTCCACCCCAAGCATGGTATTTTTTTTTGAACAACAAGCATGGTAAAAATTCCCATAATATAAACAGAGCAAGTAAAAGATCCAAGCATCAACCCAACAACCCCACCAAACCGTAATGTGTCCTAACATCAGATGACTCCACCAATCAGTAAAACAGTAGAATAGTAGTAGTATACTGTGTTGTGTACTTGATAAAAAGAAGATAACTCTGAATTTGTTTGGCATCACATTACTGTATCAACGGGGGAAGCTTTTCCATACCAAGCACTTCAGCTTTCCGAAGCTTTTCATTAACCATGTCGTGAGAATGGAGCTCTGTCCTTGATCCTGCTTTACCTGCAATGCAGAAACAACATAATTGATGATGTCGAAACCTGACTGAACTGTATACCCTCAATTGACGACGAAACCAACAAAGATTCAACTGCAATACATTATTGGTAACCTGTTATCCTCATTCCCAAGCCACAAACCAAACAAACCTCTCTTTGTTCCAAACAAGTAGTATTTATCCTGGCATCGAAGGCACATGCTTGAGTAAATGATTCAATACTGAGACATGAAAAGCATGGTATCACTACAGGCTGAAGCGAGCATTCCATCGAGCACCTAACGCACAGGCGTGCAGAGACCAGAGGGAAGTACTCACAGCTTGATGACGGTGTTCTGGTCGGAGTCGGAGGTGGAGCAGTCGCACTTGGTGGCGGCACTGAAGCTGGGGTTGTCGTCGATGACGGTGCAGTCCGTGGCGGGGCCAGTGCCAGTCCGTCGCTGATGTTCCACGCCGACGACGCTGTCTGTCCGAGTTTGGCAAACACCGCGTTCACCGCCGCCGCCGCCGCTGCCAAAGCACGGGGTTCACATCCGCGACCGAAACAGAGCAGTCCCAGCTCCCTAACCGTCCGCGGCGGCGGAGGCGGCACAGAGATTGGGTGGGGAGGGCGAAATCAAACCCGCCGCGCTGCTAGCCGTCGCCCCCCACATCTCCGGCCTCTCCTCCGGCCGCCTAGAATGTGGGGCGGCCCGCGTGTCCCTGGGGTCAAGCGACGTGGCCGTGCCGCCGTGGCCTCGAGCCCCTCGGCGGAGGCGGCGTCGGCGGGGGAGCGTCCTGGCCGTGATCTCGCAGGCACATGGACTCCAGTGAGAGGGGGGCTTAGTGGGGGCCGTTCTTTTTTGTTGGGATTTAATAAGAAAGTAAAAATGGAGGATTAGTAGGGTAGAATCGGCTCCAACAAGTTGAGCAACACGGCTCCAATTGGATTAGCAATCTTATTTGTGTACATGAATCTTGTGATGATGTTCACTTGACCATTTCTTTCTTAAGCATAATAAGATTATTCCAATAATACTATGTACGAGGTATATTTTGAAGTATGGTTGGTATTCTTGATATGTTTGGTGATATATTCTAGATTGTTGATGTTTTCTTAGATGTTCCATGACATGCGTTGGATTGAGTTAAGTACACAGTAGTTCCATTAACTTTTAAGACGGTGTTATCTAAGTTTATCAACTCTCAAAAAACTATATTTTGGGTCTTTTTAAGTGATTCACCTCGTTGTCCTCAAAAGTTAATGGACCTCTAGGATATTTTACTCTTTTGGATTTTTTCTTAAAGTATTCATGTTCCATGTATGGTATATTTTTCAATATACCTATAGTATATGTGAGATTTCCCATGCTGTATTGTGTACTTTAATCCCTTCGTCCCCAAAAAGGTGCAATTCTTGCTTTTTGAAAAGTAAGGTGATATCAACTTTGACCAAAATTATACAAAATACTAAATAGTACTAATCTACTACTTCTATATAAACAAACCCCACTAAGCTATTTTTCTTGCTCCTCCTTGCGCCACGTCAGCAAATTTCAGTTTTAGTTTTCAGTTACCTTCGGATCCCACCTGACCCCGTCCTCTAGGGCCTCTTCCCGTCTTCCGATGGTCAATGCGCCGCCCCACCGCACTTCTACAACCTCTCGCCTCCACCCCATTCTCCCCATCGCGTGTCTTTTGGCTCTTCCGATCCTCTACCCACGTCCCACCTATTCCAGAGTCCATACTATTTAATTTACCATCACGATCTCCTTCGCATCAATGAAGACGGGTCGGTGAGAATCGCGACGAGCGGAGGAAGGCGCACCTCAGCACCGACGAATTGGAGTCGCAACGTCTCGGCTAATCCCTTCCGGCCGCATGACATGGTGGAGGAAGGCGGAGCCACGGACGGGGCTGAGCGCCGCAACCTCGTTGTGCCGCACGGTGGCCGAGCCCTCGATGTGAGATGTCGACCTCCTGAATCGCCGGCGCGCTCGGCTCCACGATTCATAGCCACGCTCCTTCCACGACACCCACGTGGACGGACGGGGAGGCTCGAGGCGGCGAATCGTAGCAGAGGCGGTGGCGCTCCTTCCCACTACAAGTGGGCGGGGAGGAGGCAACTGAGAGCGGCTGCGCTATTTCGGTGATCCCGCACCGGGCGATGGCGAGGCTCCAGGTGAGCGGCGCTCGGAGAGTCGGAGTCGGAGGCCTCCCGTGCTAAGGTATACAATAAAAAATAGAAAATTTTCTCCGTTGATGGTGGGCTGGTGGCCGGCCAACGCCGTGACTTTGGGCTGTGCAGTCCATAAAGTAATTAGATTGCACTGTTCGTTTCATTGTTATCAAAAAAGATACCTGTTCATTTCATGTATACCGGAAGATTCCATGCTTCTTATGCGCTACAATTTCTTCTATATAGAATTTTAACGCATACCATATGTGTTATATGGAGTACCATACAACATGAGTCCCGCAGCAAATACGAGATAAAATAGGATACATTTTATATTTTCTTTAATTTTTATATATATTATGCGCATAGTGGTGATCGATTCATGCAAATCCTGCGAACAATGTTTAGTGGTTACATTCAACCCCATTTGTATTTTCTGCTGCATACCCGCGGCAACGCGGGAATCCTACTAGTATTTATAATACAAAATACATATCAATATACTAATGATAGAATATATTTTCATCATAAATCTTGTTTGAGTCATAACTATAAATAGTAACTACTATAAAATTGGTCAAATTTTAGTCAAGGTGACCCGGATGAAACCCATAGTTGCGTTCTTTTTGGGATAGAGGTAAACATGATATGTTCCCTAATGTATTTTGAGATGTTATACATTGTATTTTAAGTCATTCGGCTAGTATTAATAGATCTTCGGCGATATAGTTTACATGTTCCTATTATAAATAAAATATTATCATTTTTTGAATAGTAGACACAAATATTATGGAATACTATTTATCTTAATTTAGAATGCATCTAAATTTGAAATATTATTCTAATAAACCTAGAACAATTTTCTTGTGAAGGGGGGACATTGTTTGCTGAATCTACACAACTTGCCTAATTAACAAAAAGGAAAATGTTCCATATTCGCGAGAAAAATGTTCTTGAGCGAAGTTTTCATGTGACATTTTGTTTTGAAGAATTTATTGTAACTAGCATAATGATATAATCATAATTCAATTTAGATGCTCACGTTGTTTTTTTAGCGTTTTGGTTTCATAAATTTCTCTCAGCCACCTAATAATCATTTCATGCGCTGGTTTGCTGAGCAATAAGAGGCCATCCACTTTTTTTAGGTTATAAAGAGGCCAGGCACCTAACCATTCCAAAACGGAGGCCCATCATGAAGTTTTTCGGTCCAAATCAATGTACAGCGTGCATCATTTGTTTCCTGAAATCCCGATCAGCGACCGCTGCACACACACACCCCAAATAATAAAAAAAAAACCTATTCAACTCCGAATAAGATGCCAAATTGCCAATTCAACTCCAAGTCCAGATTTCGATTCCGATAAGGAAAAAAAAAAATCTTCTTTCGCTATAAATCTTGGTCCCCGATCTCTTTGTCCTGGAGGCTGCAGACGTCTGTCAGTCGAGGGCTCGAAGCGGCAAAGGGCCCATAGCCTAGAAGAACCTACTCTACACCTAATGTATCTAGCCTCAGCCGCCGGCGCCGCCGGCACCACCGGCACCAAGAAGTACACCCGGAGCAGGGGGAGGGCCAAAAAGGCAGTGGACCCTACGAGATGTTCCGCGGGGGACCGTGGACGCGCATCGAGGATCTCGGCGAGGCGGCGGCGGGCGCCTACGTGCACGTCTTCGGCACGGTGTGGTCGGTCCGGCCGCTGAGCAGGACCAGGGCCATCGTGGTGGTGCTCGGCTCCTCCAGCACGGTGCGGTGCGTGGTCGATGCCGCAGCCGGCTCCCACGACGGGGTGGTGACCACGCGGATGGTGCGCTTTGCCGCCACGCTGAGCCAGGGGTTCGCCATCGACGTCGAGGGTGTCGTCTCCCTCGCCACCACCCAGCAGGTGGAGATTCAGGTGACGAAGCTCCATCCCATCGGGCGTGGTGTTCCATTCCAGCCACAGGATCGGAAACCTCAGAGGCCTTGCAAAAGCATCACACCGAGACTTTCAGGGCGTGTTTGGTACGCTGCAGCCCAGGAGCCTGGCCCAGCAACCAGGCCAGGACCAGCCATAGCCTGGTTTAGTGGCTGCAAGGGCCCGTGTTTGGTTTGGAGTCTGGCCCAGCAGAGATTTTGTTTGGTTGCCAGCCCAGGCGCTCGGCCCAGCACCAACAACCACCAACTGCCATCAACTGCCAGCGAGGGAACATGTTTGTTTCCCAGCTCGGCCCTGAACCAAATCTCAACTACCTCCAATAGAAACCAGCAAGGAGAATAACAGATTGAAAAGAACAGTTTGTGCATAGCAAATTTTTTGGCCCGAGACATCAACACAAGAACATGAATACATGGAGTCATAGCTGTCTTAACTAAACATAAATGGATAGTTCTTAATCAAAGCAATAACAGATCTAGAAAAGGTGAGAAAATAACAGCCTCATCAATCACAACTTTTGTTATCATAGGCCTAGCAGGGGCATGGACATGTGCCATTTTCCCCCCGCTCATGCATAAACCGACCACGAACAACAAGAAAGGTGATTATCACCTTGTTGAACCAACTTGACCTTACCCTCGGGTTCGGGATGAGCATGAACCAAACCATCAGATAACATAGAAGCACATGGGAGTGGTAATGGTGCTGCAAAAGATGGTTGCTGAGCGTTGGGATACTCATGCAGTGCTCTAACAGCTCTTCATAGGTCTTAAACTTTTGGTGAACAACACCTTTGACCCCAACAATGAATCTGCTGCACTGGTGCCAGCTCTGGTAAATCCCAGCATGAGGGCCATTGAAAATGACATAGTGCCCAGCCATGTTTTCTGAAATGAACAATGTTTGAAGCCTCGGTACAAAGAAACATCACTGGTTATGTATGATCTCATAAATAGTGGCCTCAGTTTTTATGATGAGATGGTTTTCATCATATTAGTATCATTGGTGGCTCCTATAAGAAAACCAAATTGACTTGAACAAACTGAGAAGCAAAGACATGGATGGCATGATATCCATGATCTCATCCATGCTCTGCCATCAGCACAAGGAAGAAAGGGGCAGTTGCAGAGCATGGATGATGACACGGGTACAATGACATACATGTTGCAAAATGCAAATATACAAACCAACAAGCAAGAAGAAACAAGGAGCCACCTCTACTTTCATTTACATCATCATTGGCCAGTTCAATTTCCCACCAGCACCATCAAATATCAAAAGGAAATAACAGATTCAACTTAGCAACAGATCACATGAAGTAGAAAGTACCAGCAATGTATAAGACCATGAAGTAGAAAGTACATGACAATAAGTGAAGCCAATAGAAAAATAGCAAATAAGGGAAGCCAACAGAGGCTGCCTAATAGTACATTACAAACTGAGAAGTTCTGCCTCAACATGTGGGCAAAAATAAGTTCCATCTCTCAACTAAAGTTAGTCTCAATCCAACTAGACTAACCCAAAAGGCCAGCAGACCATTCCACCTGTCAATCTGCACAAAAGCTACACCTAAGTGTTGTCAAAAGGTGAGAGATTGGGTGAGGGAGGTGGAGGAACTATACATCTCTACAGTCAACCCCCTCATCACCTTTGTTGGCATTTCTTAGCGCGATTACCAAAATAGACTTAGAGCCCGATTTCGATAACGGCGCTTTAAACGCTAAATGACATTACTCGGCATAATTACTAGAAACTGGTTCTAGCAACTACGCGAGTGTTGCCGAGATAGATCACATCCTAATAGATAAATATCCGCAAGCGCACGGATCTATCGTCGCGACATTTCCCGGAAGTATTCGGGGTATCGTTATTTATAATTTCCCAAAGGAAGGCATGGGGTAGTTAAGTATTCTAGCATGGGTATGAATACAATATCTAGCATGAGGAGAAACCGACCAATGTGCTATACGGGGTAAACATACGGTAGTTTGGATAGTGGACACACACTTAGAGCAACCTCAAAGGAATAAAGATAAAATAAAGAATAAAGAATAATCTACGCGGAGCGAGCGGGTCCTATATAGTCAATACTAGAACAGCTAATTCCACATGTTATACAAGTCAAGACTCGACTATAGACTAGGAATATGGGGAGACCGCGGCAACCGGGTGCACCGGTCGATGGCGGCATTTACGAACTCCTACTCAACATGCGAACGTGGGGGATTACAAAGGACGGACAGGGCTGTCACCACCTGCCGCCTACCACCTCAACCGTGGCATGCCGACATATCCGAAGGTTCCCTCGCACCCGGACACCATGTCCGCGTACTAAGGAGCTACCTACGTCCCCCCAGGACTCCCACCCTACGGATGGACGAGCTAGAACATAGGCAAGCCCGAAGGCACATCGAACCGCTATTCCTCTTCTACAATCTAATCTAAACAAGTAAAACATACGAACGATGAAGAACAATGTAGAACACGATGAACAACTCTCACAAGAACTATGGCCTAGTTCTTGATCATAGAATATATCGTGTACTAGACTATACTCTAGTTCATATGCACGACTATATAAATATAATGAGAACTTGACTAAGGAAGAACGCTCCATAGATTTATACCAAAGGTGTAGCTTTTTCTCCTGGAGACAAGCTCTCCAAGTAGCTTTGCCTAGCTCCAAATGACTAACACTAATGCTAAAGAACAAGTGTGAGGTGTAGAGATGGCTCCAAATGGTGTGTGTTGAGGTGGGGGCCTCTCCTCTTCATTTATAGGGCACCGAAGGCGGTTCGGGGTATGGAGGTAAAATAACCAGCGTAACCGTCATGCCCCGGATGGAAGGAGGCGACCGCTTTGGCTGGGCCCACTGGCGGGGCAGGCGCGGCGCGCGCGCCCGGGCGCTCGCGCTCGGATGGCGCCGCCCCGACCGCCTTTGGCGGTGGGCCCGGGCCGCCATCTCGGGTCGTATCCATGCTTTGGTGCTTTTGGCCCATTTCGACCCCGAGATGGCCCACTTGCTCTTGAGCTTGTTTTACGCCTTCCGAAAAGCGTACTTTTATTCCGGAAATTCTGCACTTGGTGTATATTCGCAAAACAATATTTTCTCCAAGCACGGGTGGAACTAGGTCAATAGTAAAGATATATGTGATATAAAATATTTATTTCCCCCATAATGACCTATAGTTGGCGGGTATAAAGCGAGTTAAGGACCGCCAACAAGATCCCCCAAGCTTACCCCTTGCTCGTCCCGAGCAAGTCTTGGCTTTGGGTTGTTGATCAGGGGTTGCTACGATGCCGATTATATCTCAAGTGTACAAGCTAGAAGAGAGCGTTCTACTGCTATTTGGATAAATCGGCAATTGTATCTACTCTATGATTTCTGATGGAGTGGGGCTTCTAATTTTCTCAAGTCTTGGGCGATTGCAAAATAGAATAGTTCCAAAGACCGGTGCTTTTCATTCGTCCCAAGATCAACTTTTAGTCCGGAGGTTTTGTAAGTTTTTTATAAATAAACCAAGTTCCTCAAATGACCCACTCGATCGCTCAAAAGTGTATAGTGACCTCACCAAAGGCTTTTTCAAGTTGCCTTCTTCCTACCACTAAAGCTGAGAGTGGAGTTTTGGGTAGGTATGTAAGTGGGCATACTTGTATCACATATGTTGTAAGGTCGAGGATTGAACCTTACGGAGATTAAGCTTTACACCTTGATTGAGATGTGCAAGTGTGTGGATGGAATAAAAAAAATGATTCCTAATTTTTGTGGTATTTTTGGGTCTCCATGCATCATGACATACTCTCTTTTATTGATGAATGTGATGAAGATGGGCTACCAAAGAACATATATATTTACTTTCTCATTTTTTTTTTTGAACGGGGATCTAAGATTTTTCCCGTTTGTCTACTAAAACAAACTCTTATTTTTTTCCTTTTTTTCACTCTCTTTTTTTTCTGACTAAGAACATAGCCCAAAAATTTATTGATGGAAAGGATGTGGTGGAAAGAGATGTCATGATGAACAATGCATGGTGAAATTTTGCAAACTACAAGAGAGAGGGTGCGCGATCCTCAGGGTAAGGGTCGGCGGATGATGCGCGGCTCTTAGTGTAGGAGCCGGCGGATGGTGGTTGGGTGCATGTTGTGCGCAACTCTCAGTGTAAGAGTTGGCTTTTATTTGGTGGGTGCAAGTGGATCTCAATCATGGGTGTAGAGTCATAATCTCACGTCGGTAACAATCCGACCGAACTCAATGTACGAACAAGCAGCGTATGAAGGTTCTTTTTCTATAGATAGATCATATGGCTCTGGTGGGTATTCTGCGATCACTGAGGAACTATTGTTTTTTTTTTGAAAATTTTTGAAACAAAAGACTCCGGACGTCAGGTTTTCTCAAGGGCACGTTTCATTGCTGTGGTCTAAGTCACTATATCATATCGCGCAATAACCTAGATGAGAGTAATTGTATGCAACCCACTAAATCAAGTTTCTAGAGCATGATAAAGTAAAGCCAATAAACCCAAATATTAGAGAAAACTCTATTCTAGACAAGTACAAACGAGACATAAAACAGAGCAACCAATCATTTCAACATGGGTGGAACTAAACATTTCATAGCACATATATGGAATGGAATTATAATTTTTTTTTCAATGCAAGAAACTTGAATTTAAACATGCTAATAAAAATTAAATTGCTAGAAATTAAATATGCAATGCAGGTACCTCAGTTGGGGGTCCTCCCCCAAGCTTATCCTGAAGCTCATGGCCCAGGGTTGTTCTTCTGGTTGGGCAGGACTTCCTCCATCTTCGTGCTCGGGGATGGTATGTCCATTGTTGCCGATGGCTTCTTGGGTCTCCACTCCATCTTGATGACCTTGGGTGGTGCAGCGGCGGGTGGTTCTTCCTGTCCCTTCTGCACCACCTTCTTTGGTGGTGTGGAAACCTCTTCTTTCTTGCCCTTTTGTTTAGGAGCGGATTTCTTTTTCTTAGGCGTGTCACGGCCTTTTGCTCCTTTTTAGGAGTTGCTTTTGGCTTCTCCTTATTTTCTTTCCTTGGCTTGCTCATGAAGGCCTCGGGGTGGATTTCGACCTCCCGTATGCCTTGAGTGTTTGGTCCGTATTTGATACGGATCATATTGCATTGTTCCTATTTGCGGGGTCGAAATTCAAACTTCTCCTCCTGGCCATTTATGTTGAAGCAGATTTCTCCGGCTCCAACATCTATTTGGGCTCGGCGGTGCTTAAGAATGGCCTCCCAAGGATGAGAGGGTCTCTTTGGTAAGTTCCATGTCTAGCACCACGAAGTCAAGCGGCACGAAGTACCCTCGGATTTTTACCGGGATGTCCTCGGCAATCCCCCGGGGTAGCGAATGGAGGAGTCGGCCATTTGGAGTGTCATGGTTGTTGGTGCAAGCCGTGTGCAATCCAACTTGTCAAAGACTGTTTTTGGCATGACGCTCACGCTGGCCCCCAGATCACAAAGAGCATGGTCAAGCGTTGGCCCCGATTGAACAAGTGATGGTCGGGCATCCGGGGAGGTCCTCTTCTCGGCAAATTTGGTTAAGTATTCCGCGCCTTGTTGCATTCCTCCGTTAGTTTGATCGTCTCTCGTGGATGGTAGAGGACGCTTGTTGTTGATGATATCTTTCACATATCTTGCATAAGAAGGGACATGCAAGACGTGTCACAGAACCGACCAATTTATACAAGATTAAGTACAGATGTCCCCGCTAATACGTTGACACTCGTATACTTTGTCTTATATAAACCCGGTAGTCCAACGAAATCACGAAGGATTTCAAACCAACTTGCAACAAACCAAGATCGTAGTAATTCAGCATAACCACATCACCTGTTACAACCTTTTACAAATAATCTACATAGATTATATAATATCGGAGTACACTCTAGTTATTACAAACCAGAATATAGGGTAGCGGAAGAAGCATAGTTTTAAAAACTAAAACAAGTAGTTTAAGGGTTACATTGCCAAGTACAAGCTCATATCTTACAAAAGCAATATAAGGTAAGAGATCTACTAAAGACCATGCCCAATGGTCTAGTCTTCATTCAGCAGGAGAAGGCGATAGTTGCGGCAACCATTATAGAAGATGTCATCGCAAGGGGAGGGAATAAACCCGAGTACTCAATTGTACTCAACAAGACTTACCCGACATGAAATAGAAATAAAGACTCCAAGGATTATGCAAAGCTTTATAGGTGGAGTTGGCTTACTCATTTAGCATAAAAAGCTTTAAGTGTTGAGAGTAACCAAATTATTATTAGCATCATGTTAATCTTCATTAACTTGTTATCTAGGTTTGCACCTTTTGTGCTAAACAAGCAATTGAGTAGAGAAATACATAACCATATCGGGTTCATTATCGGCTATCTTGCAAAGTGTGATCAACCATCCAAACAACTTAAAGTTTTCAAGTATGGAGATGATCCCGTCAAGCTTCTCACTATCCAGGAGACGATGGCGATTCGAACCGATTACAACCCCTGGGAAATATTCCTAACACTCTCCCGGCACACCCCGCTAAGGGTAGCCGTAGAACACCATTCGTACAACTCAGGAATCACGGATCCGAATAGCGCCTCACTTAGGGTTGCCACCATGCCATGAGGTCGGGAATTATAACACCCCCCGGACTTACGGACATGACTTCCCACACGGACATACCACGCCGGATATGCCAATGGATCAGGAATTATAACTCCTGTCGGCGGGTGAGACTTGATACTCTTCGCGATCCGGCCTAAGTTGAGCTACTAGGCTTCGCGGCGGATAACCTCGGATCCAGCCAGCTAAGTGCTAGGCACTGTTCAACATGACTAAGATGGGCTCCATTCCTTGTGGGTAATTAATTTGCATGACGGTACGCTTCACTAACAAGGTTGGCCGACCATGTAGCTCATGCGCTCCGTCTTGCCTTCGATTTACATACACATGGTTATTTGCACGATAGCATATATAGCCAACCGTGAACCATCATCCTAATTTCTCGCAAGTGATTATTAATCACTTGACTTCTACCGTTTAAGCATGGCTAAGCAAATGCTACGGTATCATATCATTAGGATTTCAGGGATAATAACTGGACAAGGAATGATATAAATGCAGCAAGGGTGCCAATTCAATTCCTAGAACTTAATGCAACAATCGTAAAGCATTTAATAATTATAAAAGTTAGGAAGTTAAAATGCTCCGGGGCTTGCCTTTCACGAAGGTTGATGGTTCGTGTCGTGGACACTCAAGAACAACCTCCTCTATGGCGTCGGGTTCGACCACCTGACCCTTTTGCTCCCGAGGAATCTCCGGCTCCCGTGGGCACGTTCCTCGAACTCCAACAGGGTCACTCCGCGGGCGCACCTATTGCATGCATATGCATTGAATAAGTATATCGAATACATAAGTGAGGATAGTGATGATGACATGATGCTCATGATGACAAGTTGATATGATTACATCACTTTGGACACTCGTTTACCGAGTTCTCCGGCCTATATTCAAATCACTATAACAAGGGTTTTGAATTTTTCTTAAGAAAAGCAAACACACTTACCAGATCTACACAACTGAACATATAACAATTCATCTGGAGTTAAAGACCTAACACCGCACCTAAGATTTTACTTTAATTAACTTAGGCACATGAAATAACCCCTATGAAACGTATTGGCATGAAAAACATGAGCTAAAACAATTAAGTAAAGGTGCCAAAGGTCATTAAGAGTAATGACCTAGGGTCAACACTCAATCCAAAAAGTCAAACAATCCCTATAATGATTAATCAAGTTTAAAGATTAATTAAAGCATTAAATAATTAATTAATTAAGCATAAATAAGGCATAAAATAAAATTACTCCAATTAAGTTCAAAATTTTATTTTAAGCTACTTACATCCTAACTAAGTCACACAATAAATTTCATGATTTTTGGAACAACAAATAAATTATTAAAATTGAAAGAAGAAGCCTTTATTAATTAAATGAGCTAATTAATTAACATGCAAAACATTGCCCAAAATCAGATTTCATATTTTTTCTAGATCAAGCATCTCATGAGAAGGCTACACAAAAATTTTCATAATTTTTGGAGCTATGAATAATTTTATACAAATAGACAATTACTAACACTATTCAATCAAAATTAAAATGGAAAAGCATTTTCAAAATTGAAAACCGGCGCTCGGGCCGATTTGGCCAGCTCGGCCCAGCTCGGCTTCAGCGCAGCGCGTGTGCGCGGCCCAGCCTGGCGAGCGAGCGGCCCAGCGGTGGTGGCGGTAACGGCGGCCGGCCCACACATCGGCCCGCCGGCGGCCCAAGCGAGCGGCAGCCTCGCGGCCCAGCGAGCGCGGCGCGCGCAGGCACGAGCGCGAGCAGCGACTCGGCGGCGGCGTTGGCAAGCGGCGGCGGTTCGCCGGCTCCGGCAAAGAAAGCGACCGGGGCGGGTGCGCATGAGCACTACGGCGCTAGGGCGAAGGCCATGGTGGACTAGGGGCACGGTGGGCTACGGCGGGTGGTGGCCGCGTGCATGGCGGCGGCGGCGCACGGAGCACCGGCGGCAAGCGGCGTTCCGGCGGCGTCGAGACACTAAAGCCAACATGGTCTTCGGACCTGGCTTCTACATGGCAGGCGACCTCGAAACACTAAAGAGAAGAACAGGAGGAAGGTGGAGGTGCGCTGGCATGGCGAGCTTGAGCTCGCGGCCATGGCGGCCATGGCGGCGGTGCGGCAAGCGAGCTCACCTTGCGATGTCATGGCGCAAGGCGGGGTCGGGGAGGTAGAGTGGCTCGTGGCGGAGCTGTGGACACGGTGAATTGAAGAATGAGCGAGCGGTGTGGGTGGAATTTTGGGCGACGTGATGGCGGCCGGCGGACACCGAGGGAGGGAATAGGAGGAGGAAGAGAAGAAGGACTGGCCGGCTTCGGCCTTGGGCGGTGCGGGGAGGTGGCCAGGGCCTTCGCATCGTCGTCCACGCGCCCGGCCGCGCGGGCAATCCGGGAAGGACCGGGATGGCCACGGCGACGGCGAGGAGCAGGGAGAGGGATGGCGGGGTACTGTAGCGATAGGGGATTTTTTTTCCACTTTTTCATTTTCTCCAAATTTCGTATTGAAACTCAAAAATCTCCAAACATGAAAGTTACTCAAAATAATGAAAATGACTACTTTGCTTTTTGAAGCATATCAAAATTCTAAGTATTTTTGAAATTAGGTTTTCAAATTTGAATTTGAATTTGAATTCAATCATCAATCAAATGCAATGTCATTAAGCACTTTAATGATGCTTATGCTCATGTAATTAGATGCAATTTAGGCAATAACACTTGAAGTGTTACAGCCTTCCCCCCTTAAGAAAATCTCATCCCGAGATTTTGAAAAACGTACCAGTCGGAATAGAAAGATGGATAAGTATTTTTCAAATAGTCCTCTCGTTCCCATGTTGCATCTTTCTCACTGTGATTACTCCAAACCACTTTGAACAGTTTCACCACTCGACTGCGAGTTACACGCTCTATAACATCTAAGACCTTCACTGGCTTTTCTTCATAGGAAAGATCAGATTGTAATTTGATACCCCTGACTTTAATTTCTTCTTCCGAGATGCGAAGACATTTCTTCAACTGGGAGACATGGAAGACTGGAAAGATAGTTCCCATTTCAGGAGGTAGTTGAAGTTTATAGGCTACTTTTCCACACTTCTCAATGATTGGATAAGGTCCAATATAACGAGGTGCGAGTTTACGCTTCACACCGAAACGTTTCACACCTTTCATGGGCGACACCTTGAGATATACATGGTCACCCACCTTGAACTCAATAGACTTCCTTCGCTTATCAAGCATAACTCTTTTGTCGAGCTTGAGCGGCTTCCATATTTTTCTCGATTTTCCGGACTTGCTCTTCGGCATCTTTGACGAAGTCACTTCCATAATACATTCTTTCCCGGTTTCTACCCAATTCAAAGGAGTCCTACACTTTCGGCCATACAAGGCTTCGAAGGGAGGCATCTTGATACTCTCTTGATAACTATTATTATAAGAAAATTCCGCTAAAGGCAACCATTTGTCCCATGGTCCTTTACAGGATATAACACATGCTCGAAGCATGTCTTCTAGAATTTGGTTCACACGCTCAGTTTGTCCCGAAGTTTGCGGATGATAAGCTGAGCTGTGAAGTGTTTGAGTGCCAAGATCTTGTTGGAGACGTTGCCAGAAATGAGCTGTAAACTGGGTTCCCCTATCAGAGATAATAGTCTTGGGTATACCATGGAGACGAACTACTTGTTCAAGGTAAATCTCAGCATACTGGTGTGGACGGTAAGTAGTCTTTACAGGAATGAAATGAGCCGACTTTGTCAGACGATCAATGATCACCCAGATAGAGTCAAAACCCTTTGGAGTGGTTGGCAAGCCAACAATAAAGTCCATGCTTATTTCTTCCCACTTCCAATCAGGAATAGATAAGGGCAAAGCAATCCGGGTTTCATGTGTATCGCCTTAACACGGCAACAATTGTCGCAACGAGCAATAAAGGCTGCAATTTCTTTCTTCATTTTGGGCCTCCGAAGTAAGGTTTCAAGTCTTGGTACATCTTACTACTTCCGGGGTGAATGGACAACTTAGAAGAATGAGCTTCGGATATAATTTGAGTCCTTAGCTCTTTGTTGTTTGGCACAACAAGTCTATCCTTAAACCAGAGAATTTCTTGATCATCAACTCTAAAATGCTTGGTTTCTTTCTCTTTCATCTTTTTCTTGATGCCTAATACACTTTTATCGGTCTTTTGCAGCTCAATGATTTGGTTTCGAAGAGAACATTCAACCGTGAGATTATGAAGAACAATAGGATGAAGAAGACGAGACAAATGAAAATCTTCAACAACTAGAGAGTGGCAATGAGACTTCCTGCTTAAGGCATCTGCAACCACATTTGCCTTACCAGGATGATAATGCACTTGAAGATTATAGTCCTTGATCAACTCCAACCATCTTCTTTGACGCATGTTCAGCTCAGGTTGAGTGAAGATATATTTGAGGCTTTTATGATCAGTATAGATATTGCATACATTACCAAGTAGATAATGTCTCCATATCTTCGAGCATGAACAACCAGCCTAACTCTAAGTCATGAGTGGGATAATTGACTTCGTGTTTCCGGAGCCGACGCGAGGCATAGGCAATGACTCGCCATCTTGCATAAGAACACAACCCAAACCGGTGCCCGATGCATCACAAAATATGTCAAAAGGCTTCTCGATATCCGGTTGAGCTAAGATAGGAGCGGAAGTCAACAAAGTCCGCAAAGTATCAAAAGCCTTCTCACACTCGGAGTCCAGAGGAATTTTTCATCCTTTTGAAGCAACCGTGTCATGGGCTTGGCAATTTTAGAGAAGTCCTTAATGAAGCGACGATAATACCCGCCTAGACCAAGAAAACTCCGGACTTCATGAACGGAAGTCGGGGCTTTCCAGTCTAACACCTCTTGCACTTTTGAAGGATCAACGAAATTCCATCTTCGATAACACATGACCTAGGAAAGGTACCTTCTTCAACCAAAACTCACACTTGCTGAACTTAGCATAAAGCGATGCTCACGCAAGCGGGTCAAGACAATTCTCGGATGCTCGCATGCTCTTCTTCATTTTGAGAATAGATAAGAATGTCATCAATGAAAACCACCACGAATCTATCCAATTCGGGCATGAATACCTTGTTCATAAGGTATGTAAAGTGGGCGAGGAGCATTAGTCAAGCCAAAAGACATGACAAGATATTCAAACAACCCATAGCGGGTTGAGAAAGCGGTTTTGGGAATATCTTCGGGACGAATCCGATTTGATGATATCCCGATCTCAAATCAATCTTGGAGAATACCTTAGCCTTTGATAGTTGATCAAACAAGATATCAATATGAGGAAGAGGATACTTATTCTTGATAGTAACGGCATTGAGCGGGCGATAATCCACGCACATGCGCAATGTTTGGTCCTTCTTCTTTACAAAGACAACAGGACTACCCCATTCAGAGGAACTGGAGCGAATGAAACCCTTTTTTAAAAGTTCACCTAATTGAGTTTTAAGCTCTTTCAACTCATTAGGTGGCATTCGATATGGTCTTCGAGAAATAGGAGCAGTACCAGGGATTAATTCAATTTTGAACTCTACATCACGTTCCGGAGGTAATCCAGGCAAGTCATCAGGAAAGACATCCGGAAACTCACAAACCACAGGAATATCAAGCAATGGCCTTTGCTTCAAGAAGATTAGCCGTATTGCGAATGGTGGTATCACGAGGGAGCTCAACTAAGAAAGCGCGTTATCAATCGGATCTCTCAACATTACCACACGAGTGGTAGTGTCGATAAGAACTCCGTTCTTGCTCATCCAATTCATACCCGAATTACATCGATTCCCTGACTGTGCAACACTATAAGATTCACAATATAGGTCCGACCCTCAACTAAAATGCTCACATCTTTTATTATCTCGATCGTAGAGACGCGAGTCCCGGCGGCACTAATGCAATAACCCCCATGAGTTACGTAGTTATGTGCCGACTGAACTTGGATGCAAAAGTAGGGCTCATAAAAGAATGCGAAGCACCCGAATCAAATAGCACAACCGCGGGTTGTTGGTTCACTAGGAACTTACCGGCGGTGACAACCTCACCAGATGGTATCTCTTCAACCGTAGTATAATGAACATTACCGGGACGAACATTTCCTTGATTAATCTTCCTAGGATAAGGACAATTATTCGCCCAATGTCCTGGCTGGTTGGAATTCCAACATGGCTTATTGCTGGGAGGGACATTGGAACTACCCTGCCCAGATGTATTCTTGGGAAGAGCAATAGTATAACCTTTGCGATAACCAGTCTTGAACTGAGGTTTCTTCTGAGGAGGATGATATCTGATGTTAGCAGCAGGTGGACGGTTCTGAGTTCTAGCCATGACAGGAGCCCTAGACTGAGAAGCTCCGCATCATACGCCCTCTTGCGGCTCTTAAAAGCAAAGATAAGTATTGTCATTATTCTCTTGAGTTAGGGCATCACTAACAAACTCATTGAAAGTTGTACACTTGCAATTGCCCATAGATTTCATCAGCTTAGGGCCGAGTCCCCTCTTGAAACTAGCAATCTTCTTGGCTTCGTATCAACCATTTCGGAGCATAACGAGACAAATGGTTGAAAGCCCGATGATATTCGCAAAAGTTTTGGTGTCTTGAGTCGGTCTCATGAACTCCGTATGCTTGATAGCCATAAGACCAGGAGGAATGAAACGTGCTCTCGAAAACCTCACGTAACCGATCCTGCACAAGATTGCTATTAGGTGTAATGCCTTCCAATAGTTGGCCCACCAAATACCCGCCGAACCTTGAAGCGAGATAAGAAGCATACTCCACTTTCGGGCCCTCGCAAGCCCGAGCAAACGAAACCTCGCTCTACGTAATTCAGCCATTCATCGGCACTGGAGTGGTTCTTTTGTCTCTTCAAAGGTAGGAGGCTTGGTGTCCATGAAATCCTTGAAGTTACTCGACGATTTGGTTCCCGATGGGCATCACGACCACCACGATTCGCCAACATACGAACCTGTTTCACCCATGAGACGCCGACTTTCCACCATGGTATGCATAAGCGCCTCTGGAGTAGGCGGAGGTGGAGGCTGAGGAAGACCATGGTGCTCACCGTAATGGTGGTTTTCAGCCATCTGCAGATATGCGCAAATAGTGAGTATTGATGATGTCCAAAAAGTGTGGGTAAATTATATAATCATGCCAAACTGAATTCATTGGAGAAGAAACTCGAACAATAAATAGAGGCACAATCATAATTTCCACAATACACATCACCAATAACCTCATTGGTCGCAATATCGCGATGTATCTCGAAAACTCATTTTACTTAACAACTAAAAGTTCCTATATCTCGAGGAATTTCATTAAGACCATCCGAAACAAGAGATGCAACTTCTTGTAAGAGGACAATTTTTAGAGAAACGGCGTATTAAAAACTTTTGAGGTAAGAAGTTTTATAAGGGAGGACAAGTGCAAAGATTATATGAATGTCATGATGCATGCACGATCCGTACATCCTTACAATCCTAACTTTGATTCTGACGTTCTAGACGGTGGCATACATACATTCTCTCATATATCGTAACTAGTCGAACTAACGTGAGCGTTGTTAGTGTACCTGCAAGAAATTTTCATTTCAGCCCAACAGTTCCCAATATAACACACAAGGAAAGCAGTAACACAATTTACGCACCCCCCTCCATCTATGCATATTCCCAATATACATAGATGTAGGTGCACGATACCCGAATCATCGTCAGAAGACGGCATCACCAAGAATGGTGGAAAACACCCTCACATGGGGCACTTTCATATAAACATGTGTGGAACATGTAAATACTTCAGTACCATATAAGCACTCCCCTAGATCGGCGTTTGTCCGATCATGCTCTCACAACTCGCCTTACCTTGGCGACGATTCAAACATTAACACTAGCGACATATATGGCTAATTCATATATGAAGGTTACCACCACCATTAGACCACAGGGTAACAAGTGCGGTCAAGTTATCACTCTTCATACCTTAGCAAAGGCGTCGATGCAATATTTAAATTTCCCCCAGGTTAGTACTTACTAAGCCACCTGTCAATCCTTATATGGGCATAAAAAAATATGAACACCGGCAACCTTTAGGTTTGAAATTAAGTTTTCGCAAAAGCTTTTGTTTTATTACACAAATGACGTGTTTAGTGCTTGAACCATGCTCCGATGCTACCTGTCGCGTAACCGACCAATTTATACAAGATTAAGTACATGATGTCCCCGCTAATACGTTGACACTCGTATACTTTGTCTTATATAAACCCGGTAGTCCAACGAAATCACGAAGGATTTCAAACCAACTTGCAACAAACCAAGATCGTAGTAATTCAGCATAACCACATCACCTGTTACAACCTTTTACAAATAATCTACATAGAGTTGGCTTTTATTTGGTGGGTGCAAGTGGATCTCAATCATGGGTGTAGAGTCATAATCTCACGTCGGTAACAATCCGACCGAACTCAATGTACGAACAAGCAAGCGTATGAAGGTTCTTTTTTTTTTTTTTCTATAGATAGATCATATGGCTCGGTGGGTATTCTGCGATCACCGAGGAACTATTGTTTTTTTTTTTTTTTGAAAATTTTTGAAACAAAAGACTCGGACGTCAGTTTTCTCAAGGGCACGTTTCATTGCTTTGTGGTCTAAGTCACTATATCATATCGCGCAATAACCTAGATGAGAGTAATTGTATGCAACCCACTAAATCAAGTTTCTAGAGCATGATAAAGTAAAGCCAATAAACCCAAATATTAGAGAAAACTCTATTCTAGACAAGTACAAACGAGACATAAAACAGAGCAACCAATCATTTCAACATGGGTGGAACTAAACATTTCATAGCACATATATGGAATGGAATTATAATTTTTTTTTCAATGCAAGAAACTTGAATTTAAACATGCTAATAAAAATTAAATTGCTAGAAATTAAATATGCAATGCAGTACCAAAAGTTGGGGGTCCTCCCCAAGCTTATCCCGAAGCTCATGGCCCAGGGTTGTTCTTCCGGTTGGGCGGGGACTTCCTCCATCTTCGTGCTCGGGGATGGTATGTCCATTGTTGCCGATGGCTTCTTGGGTCTCCACTCCATCTTGATGACCTTGGGTGGTGCAGCGGCGGGTGGTTCTTCCTGTCCCTTCTGCACCACCTTCTTTGGTGGTGTGGAAACCTCTTCTTTCTTGCCCTTTTGTTTAGGAGCGGATTTCTTTTTCTTAGGCTGTGTCACAGCCTTTTGCTCCTTTTTAGGAGTTGCTTTTGGCTTCTCCTTATTTTCTTTCCTTGGCTTGCTCATGAAGGCCTCGGGGTGGATTTCGACCTCCCGTATGCCTTGAGTGTTTGGTCCGTATTTGATACGGATCATATTGCATTGTTCCTGTTTGCGGGGTCGAAATTCAAACTTCTCCTCCTGGCCATTTATGTTGAAGCGGATTTCTCCAGCTCCAACATCTATTTGGGCTCCAGCGGTGCTTAAGAATGGCCTCCCAAGGATGAGAGGGGTCTCTTTGGTAAGTTCCATGTCTAGCACCACGAAGTCAACTGGCACGAAGTACCCTCGGATTTTTACCGGGATGTCCTCAGCAATCCCTGCAGGGTAGCGAATGGAGGAGTCGGCCAGCTGGAGTGTCATGGTTGTTGGTGCAAGCCGTGTGCAATCCAACTTGTCAAAGACTGTTTTTGGCATGACGCTCACGCGGCCCCGATCACAAAGAGCATGGTCAAACTGTTGGCCCCCGATTGAACAAGTGATGGTCGGGCATCCAGGGTCCTTTCTCTTCTCAGGCAGCTGGTTAAGTATTGCTGCGCTGCATTCCTCCGTTAGTTTGATCGTCTCTGTGGATGGTAGAGGACGCTTGTTGTTGATGATATCTTTCACATATCTTGCATAAGAAGGGACATGCAAGACGTGTCACAGAACCGACCAATTTATACAAGATTAAGTACAGATGTCCCCGCTAATACGTTGACACTCGTATACTTTGTCTTATATAAACCCGGTAGTCCAACGAAATCACGAAGGATTTCAAACCAACTTGCAACAAACCAAGATCGTAGTAATTCAGCATAACCACATCTGTTACAACCTTTTACAAATAATCTACATAGATTATATAATATCGGAGTACACTCTAGTTATTACAAACCGAGAATATAGGGTAGCGGAAGAAGCATAGTTTTAAAAACTAAAACAAGTAGTTTAAGGGTTACATTGCCAGTACAAGCTCATATCTTACAAAAGCAATATAAGGTAAGAGATCTATAGAGACCATGCCCAATGGTCTAGTCTTCATTCCGGGGAGAAGGCGTAGTTGCAGCAACCATTATAGAAGATGTCATCTCGCAACGGGGAGGGAATAAACCCGAGTACTCAATTGTACTCAACAAGACTTACCCGACATGAAATAGAAATAAAGACTCCAAGGATTATGCAAAGCTTTATAGGTGGAGTTGGCTTACTCATTTAGCATAAAAAGCTTTAAGTGTTGAGAGTAACCAAATTATTATTAGCATCATGTTAATCTTCATTAACTGTTATCTAGGTTTGCACCCGTGCTAAACAAGCAATTGAGTAGAGAAATACATAACCATATCGGGTTCATTATCGCCTATCTTGCAAAGTGTGATCAACCATCCAAACAACTTAAAGTTTTCAAGTATGGAGATGATCCCGTCAAGCTTCTCACTATCCAGGAGACGATGGCGATTCGAACCGATTACAACCCAGTGGGGAAATATTCCTAACACTCTCCCTAAGACACCCCGCTAAGGGTAGCCGTAGAACACCATTCGTACAACTCGGGAATCACGGATCCGAATAGCGCCTCACTTAGGGTTGCCACCATGCCATGAGGTCGGGAATTATAACACCCGCCTCCGGACTTACGGACATGACTTCCCACACGGACATACCACGCCGGATATGCCAATGGATCAGGAATTATAACTCCCGTCGGCGGGTGAGACTTGATACTCTTCGCGATCCGGCCTAAGTTGAGCTACTAGGCTTCGCGGCGGATAACCTCGGATCCGGCCCGGCTAAGTGCTAGGCACTGTTCAACATGACTAAGATGGGCTCCATTCCTTGTGGGTAATTAATTTGCATGACGGTACGCTTCACTAACAAGGTTGGCCGACCATGTAGCTCATGCGCTCCGTCTTGCCTTCGATTTACATACACATGGTTATTTGCACGATAGCATATATAGCCAACCGTGAACCATCATCCTAATTTCTCGCAAGTGATTATTAATCACTTGACTTCTACCGTTTAAGCATGGCTAAGCAAATGCTACGGTATCATATCATTAGGATTTCAGGGATAATAACTGGACAAGGAATGATATAAATGCAGCAAGGGTGCCAATTCAATTCCTAGAACTTAATGCAACAATCGTAAAGCATTTAATAATTATAAAAGTTAGGAAGTTAAAATGCTCCGGGGCTTGCCTTTCACGAAGGTTGATGGTTCGTGTCGTGGACACTCAAGAACAACCTCCTCTATGGCGTCGGGTTCGACCACGACCCTTTTGCTCCCGAGGAATCTCCGTTCCTCGCGGCACGTTCCTCGAACTCCAACAGGTCACTCCCGCGGGCGCACCTATTGCATGCATATGCATTGAATAAGTATATCGAATACATAAGTGAGGATAGTGATGATGACATGATGCTCATGATGACAAGTTGATATGATTACATCATGGACACTCGTTTACCGAGTTCTCCACCTATATTCAAATCACTATAACAAGGGTTTTGAATTTTTCTTAAGAAAAGCAAACACACTTACCAGATCTACACAACTGAACATATAACAATTCATCTCGAGTTAAAGACCTAACACTCGCACCTAAGATTTTACTTTAATTAACTTAGGCACATGAAATAACCCCTATGAAACGTATTGGCATGAAAAACATGAGCTAAAACAATTAAGTAAAGGTGCCAAAGGTCATTAAGAGTAATGACCTAGGGTCAACACTCAATCCAAAAAGTCAAACAATCCCTATAATGATTAATCAAGTTTAAAGATTAATTAAAGCATTAAATAATTAATTAATTAAGCATAAATAAGGCATAAAATAAAATTACTCCAATTAAGTTCAAAATTTTATTTTAAGCTACTTACATCCTAACTAAGTCACACAATAAATTTCATGATTTTTGGAACAACAAATAAATTATTAAAATTGAAAGAAGAAGCCTTTATTAATTAAATGAGCTAATTAATTAACATGCAAAACATTGCCCAAAATCAGATTTCATATTTTTTCTAGATCAAGCATCTCATGAGAAGGCTACACAAAAATTTTCATAATTTTTGGAGCTATGAATAATTTTATACAAATAGACAATTACTAACACTATTCAATCAAAATTAAAATGGAAAAGCATTTTCAAAATTGAAAACCGGCGCTCGGGCCGATTTGGCCAGCTCGGCCCAGCTCGGCTTCAGCGCAGCGCGTGTGCGCGGCCCAGCCTGGCGAGCGAGCGGCCCAGCGGTGGTGGCGGTAGCAGCGCGGCCCACACACGGCCTGGCCAGCTCGGCCCACAAGCGAGCGGCAGCCTCGCGGCCCAGCGAGCGCGGCGCGCGCAGGCACGAGCGCGAGCAGCGACTCGGCGGCGGCGTTGGCAAGCGGCGGCGGTTCGCCGGCTCCGGCAAAGAAAGCGACCGGGGCGGGTGCGCATGAGCACTACGGCGCTAGGGCGAAGGCCATGGTGGACTAGGGGCACGGTGGGCTACGGCGGGTGGTGGCCGCGTGCATGGCGGCGGCGGCGCACGGAGCACCGGCGGCAAGCGGCGGTCCGGCGGCGTCGAGACACTAAAGCCAACATGGTCTTCGGACCTCGGCTTCTACATGGCAGCGACTCGAAACACTAAAGAGAAGAACGGGAGGAAGGTGGAGGTGCGGCGGCATGGCGAGCTTGAGCTCGCGGCCATGGCGGCCATGGCGGCGGTGCGGCAAAGCGAGCTCACCTTGCGATGTCATGGCGCAAGGCGGGGTCGGGGAGGTAGAGTGGCTCGTGGCGGAGCTGTGGACACGGTGAATTGAAGAATGAGCGAGCGGTGTGGGTGGAATTTTGGGCGACGTGATGGCGGCCGGCGGACACCGAGGGAGGGAATAGGAGGAGGAAGAGAAGAAGGACTGGCCGGCTTCGGCCTTGGGCGGTGCGGGGAGGTGGCGGGGCCTTCGCATCGTCGTCCACGCGCCCGGCCGCGCGGCAATCCGGGAAGGACCGGGATGGCCACGGCGACGCGAGGAGCGGGGAGGAGGGATGGCGGGTATCGTAGCGATAGGGGATTTTTTTCCACTTTTTCATTTTCTCCAAATTTCGTATTGAAACTCAAAAATCTCCAAACATGAAAGTTACTCAAAATAATGAAAATGACTACTTTGCTTTTTGAACCATATCAAAATTCTAAGTATTTTTGAAATTAGGTTTTCAAATTTGAATTTGAATTTGAATTCAATCATCAATCAAATGCAATGTCATTAAGCACTTTAATGATGCTTATGCTCATGTAATTAGATGCAATTTAGGCAATAACACTTGAAGTGTTACAAGCCTTTTCCTTAAGAAAATCTCATCCCGAGATTTTGAAAAACGTACCATCGGAATAGAAAGATGGATAAGTATTTTTCAAATAGTCCTCTCGTTCCCATGTTGCATCTTTCTCACCGTGATTACTCCAAACCACTTTGAATGTTTCACCACTCGATTGCGAGTTACACGCTCTATAACATCTAAGACCTTCACTCGGCTTTTCTTCATAGGAAAGATCGATTGTAATTTGATACCCCGACTTTAATTTCTTCTTCCGAGATGCGAAGACATTTCTTCAACTCTCCGGGAGACATGGAAGACTGGAAAGATAGTTCCCATTTCGGAGGTAGTTGAAGTTTATAGGCTACTTTTCCACACTTCTCAATGATTGGATAAGGTCCAATATAACGAGGTGCGAGTTTACGCTTCACACCGAAACGTTTCACACCTTTCATGGGCGACACCTTGAGATATACATGGTCACCCACCTTGAACTCAATAGACTTCCTTCGCTTATCAAAGATAACTCTTTTGTCGAGCTTGAGCAGCTTCCATATTTTTCTGGATTTTCCGGACTTGCTCTTCGGCATCTTTGACGAAGTCACTTCCATAATACATTCTTTCCCGTTTCTACCCAATTCAAAGGAGTCCTACACTTTCGGCCATACAAGGCTTCGGGGAGGCATCTTGATACTCTCTTGATAACTATTATTATAAGAAAATTCCGCTAAAGGCAACCATTTGTCCCATGGTCCTTTACAGATATAACACATGCTCGAAGCATGTCTTCTAGAATTTGGTTCACACGCTCGTTTGTCCCGAAGTTTGCGGATGATAAGCCGAGAAATGTGAAGTGTTTGAGTGCCAAGATCTTGTTGGAGACGTTGCCGTAAATGAGTCAGAACTGGGTTCCCCTATCGAGATAATAGTCTTGGGTATACCATGGAGACGAACTACTTGTTCAAGGTAAATCTCAGCATACTGGTGTGGACGGTAAGTAGTCTTTACAGAATGAAATGAGCCGACTTTGTCGACGATCAATGATCACCCAGATAGAGTCAAAACCCTTTGGAGTGGTTGGCAAGCCAACAATAAAGTCCATGCTTATTTCTTCCCACTTCCAATCGGGAATAGATAAGGGCTGCAAAGAATCCGGGTTTCATGTGTATCGCCTTAACACGGCAACAATTGTCGCAACGAGCAATAAAGGCTGCAATTTCTTTCTTCATTTTGGGCCTCCAGAAGTAAGGTTTCAAGTCTTGGTACATCTTACTACTTCCGGGGTGAATGGACAACTTAGAAGAATGAGCTTCGGATATAATTTGAGTCCTTAGCTCTTTGTTGTTTGGCACAACAAGTCTATCCTTAAACCGAGAGAATTTCTTGATCATCAACTCTAAAATGCTTGGTTTCTTTCTCTTTCATCTTTTTCTTGATGCCTAATACACTTTTATCGGTCTTTTGCGTACTCAATGATTTGGTTTCGAAGAGAACATTCAACCGTGAGATTATGAAGAACAATAGGATGAAGAAGACGAGACAAATGAAAATCTTCAACAACTAGAGAGTGGCAATGAGACTTCCTGCTTAAGGCATCTGCAACCACATTTGCCTTACCAGGATGATAATGCACTTGAAGATTATAGTCCTTGATCAACTCCAACCATCTTCTTTGACGCATGTTCGGCTCGGGTTGAGTGAAGATATATTTGAGGCTTTTATGATCGTATAGATATTGCATACATTACCAAGTAGATAATGTCTCCATATCTTTCGAGCATGAACAACAGCAGCCTAACTCTAAGTCATGAGTGGGATAATTGACTTCGTGTTTCCGGAGCCGACGCGAGGCATAGGCAATGACTCGCCATCTTGCATAAGAACACAACCCAAACCGGTGCCCGATGCATCACAAAATATGTCAAAAGGCTTCTCGATATCCGGTTGAGCTAAGATAGGAGCGGAAGTCAACAAAGTCCGCAAAGTATCAAAAGCCTTCTCACACTCTGGAGTCCAGAGGAATTTTTCATCCTTTTGAAGCAACCGTGTCATGGGCTTGGCAATTTTAGAGAAGTCCTTAATGAAGCGACGATAATACCCAGCTAGACCAAGAAAACTCCGACTTCATGAACGGAAGTCGGGGCTTTCCTAGCCTAACACCTCTTGCACTTTTGAAGGATCAATGAAATTCCATCTTCGGATAACACATGACCTAGGAAAGGTACCTTCTTCAACCAAAACTCACACTTGCTGAACTTAGCATAAAGGCGATGCTCACGCAAGCGGTCAAGACAATTCTCGATGCTCAGCATGCTCTTCTTCATTTTGAGAATAGATAAGAATGTCATCAATGAAAACCACCACGAATCTATCCATTCGGGCATGAATACCTTGTTCATAAGGTATGTAAAGTGGGCAGGAGCATTAGTCAAGCCAAAAGACATGACAAGATATTCAAACAACCCATAGCGGGTTGAGAAAGCGGTTTTGGGAATATCTTCGGACGAATCCCGATTTGATGATATCCCGATCTCAAATCAATCTTGGAGAATACCTTAGCCTTTGATAGTTGATCAAACAAGATATCAATATGAGGAAGAGGATACTTATTCTTGATAGTAACGGCATTGAGCGGGCGATAATCCACGCACATGCGCAATGTTTGGTCCTTCTTCTTTACAAAGACAACAGGACTACCCCATTCGGAGGAACTCGGAGCGAATGAAACCCTTTTTAAAAGTTCACCTAATTGAGTTTTAAGCTCTTTCAACTCATTAGGTGGCATTCGATATGGTCTTCGAGAAATAGGAGCAAGATAGGGATTAATTCAATTTTGAACTCTACATCACGTTCGGAGGTAATCCGGTGCAAGTCATCGGGAAAGACATCCGGAAACTCACAAACCACGGGAATATCAGCAATGGCCTTTGCTTCGGCAAAGATTAGCCGTATTGCGAATGGTGGTATCACGAGGGAGCTCAACTAAGAAAGCCGTTATCAATCGGATCTCTCAACATTACCACACGAGTGGTAGTGTCGATAAGAACTCCGTTCTTGCTCATCCAATTCATACCCGAATTACATCGATTCCTGACCAGGCAACACTATAAGATTCACAATATAGGTCCGACCCTCAACTAAAATGCTCACATCTTTTATTATCTCGATCAGCAGAGACGCGAGTCCCGGCACTAATGCAATAACCCCCATGAGTTACGATAGTTATGTGGCCGACCGAACTTGGATGCAAAAGTAGGGCTCATAAAAGAATGCGAAGCACCCGAATCAAATAGCACAACTCAAGGGTTGTTGGTTCACTAGGAACTTACCGGCGGTGACAACCTCACCGAGATGGTATCTCTTCAACCGTAGTATAATGAACATTACCAGGACGAACATTTCCTTGATTAATCTTCCTAGGATAAGGACAATTATTCGCCCAATGTCCTGGCTGGTTGGAATTCCAACATGGCTTATTGCTGGGAGGGACATTGGAACTACCCTGCCCAGATGTATTCTTGGGAAGAGCAATAGTATAACCTTTGCGATAACCAGTCTTGAACTGAGGTTTCTTCTGAGGAGGATGATATCTGATGTTAGCAGCAGGTGGACGGTTCTGAGTTCTAGCCATGACAGGAGCCCTAGACTGAGAAGCTCCTGCATCATACGCCCTCTTGCGGCTCTTAAAAGCAGCATAAGTATTGTCATTATTCTCTTGAGTTAGGGCATCACTAACAAACTCATTGAAAGTTGTACACTTGCAATTGCCCATAGATTTCATCAGCTTAGGGCCGAGTCCCCTCTTGAAACTAGCAATCTTCTTGGCTTCGTATCAACCATTTCGGAGCATAACGAGACAAATGGTTGAAAGCGATGATATTCGTAAAAGTTTTGGTGTCTTGAGTCGGTCTCATGAACTCCGTATGCTTGATAGCCATAAGACCAGGAGGAATGAAACGTGCTCGAAAACCTCATTTAACCGATCCGAGACAAGATTGCTATTAGCAGTAATGCCTTCCAATAGTTGGCCCACCAAATACCCGCCGAACCTTGAAGCGATAAGAAGCATACTCCACTTTCGGGCCCTCGCAAGCCCGAGCAAACGAAACCTCGCTCTACGAGAATTCAGCCATTCATCAGCCTGGAGTGGTTCTTTTGTCTCTTCAAAGGTAGGAGGCTTGGTGTCCATGAAATCCTTGAAGTTACTCTGACGATTTGGTTCCTGATGGGCATCACGACCACCACGATTCGCCAACATACGAACTGTTTCACCCATGAGACGCTGACTTTCCACCATGGTATGCATAAGCGCTCCGGAGTAGGCGGAGGTGGAGGCCGAGGAAGACCATGGTGCTCATCAAGTAATGGTGGTTTTCGGCCATCTCGCAGATATGCGCAAATAGTGAGTATTGATGATGTCCAAAAAGTGTGGGTAAATTATATAATCATGCCAAACTGAATTCATTGGAGAAGAAACTCGAACAATAAATAGAGGCACAATCATAATTTCCACAATACACATCACCAATAACCTCATTGGTCGCAATATCGCGATGTATCTGAAAACTCATTTTACTTAACAACTAAAAGTTCCTATATCTGAGGAATTTCATTAAGACCATCTGAAACAAGAGATGCAACTTCTTGTAAGAGGACAATTTTTAGAGAAACGGCGTATTAAAAACTTTTGAGGTAAGAAGTTTTATAAGGGAGGACAAGTGCAAAGATTATATGAATGTCATGATGCATGCACGATCCGTACATCCTTACAATCCTAACTTTGATTCTGACGTTCTAGACGGTGGCATACATACATTCTCTCATATATCGTAACTAGTCGAACTAACGTGAGCGTTGTTAGTGTACCTGCAAGAAATTTTCATTTCAGCCCAACAGTTCCCAATAGAGCATGGTCAAACCGTTGGCCCCGATTGAACAAGTGATGGTCGGGCATCCAGGTCCTTTCTCTTCTCTCAGCTCAGCTGCAAGCAGAACTGGTTAAGTATTGCTGCGATGCATTCCTCCGTTAGTTTGATCGTCTCTGTGGATGGTAGAGGACGCTTGTTGTTGATGATATCTTTCACATATCTTGCATAAGAAGGGACATGCAAGACGTCCATGAGTGGGACGCTCACATGTACCTTCCTTATCATCTCAACGAAGCGTGCGAATTGTTCATCCGCAGTCATCTTCTTGGTTTTGGTGGGGAACGGTAGGCCAGTTGTATCAGGATAGTCTAGTGTCGCTCCTGTTGGTGTAGCTTCTTGCGGCTCTTCCTCTACAGGAGGTTCCCTCCGTTTCGAGCTCCGCCTTCCCCGATGCCGCTTGGTCGTGGTATGGCGGGTCACTTGTGGACCTTCCTCCTCTTGTTGTTACTGATTTCAGCTCAGCCTTGGCATCCTTGTCCCCAGTTTTGGGCAGAGTGTCAGCTAACTGGGTAAGCTGGGTCTCTATCATGCTGTTAAAACTTTGCTGACTCTTGACAGCGGTTAAGAGACCTTCCAGCTTCTTATCCATGTCTCCCAGGATTTTCTCATGTTGTAATATCTTTTTGGTGAGATTTTCGTTTATTTTGGCTTGGCCGTAAACCAGATCCTTTAATGAAGGTTGATTCGAATTAAACCCGGAGGCGTAATTCGAATTACCTTGGAATGGAGGACGGGACTGGTTGTCACACCCCAAAATTCCTATTTTGGGATGTGACTCGAGAACACTAAATGATATTAAATGATTTTATTTTTTTCTAAAATTCCCAACTTTAGTTCTTATTGATATTCTAGATAGTGGAAAATGTGAGTTCTTAAAATTTTTGCAATTCAATTTAATGGTTTGTTACATTCATGCCTTTGCATAGTGTTTATGTTTGGAAAATGAATTTAAATGTTTTCACGAAATGTCTAGGTTTTGATCAACTTCATCTCCCAAAGTATCAAGCCAATATCTAAAACTCAAAGCAAGTCTTGTGCCGATATCCTACAAAAATCTAGCATAACCCATATTTGTTGTTTCCTTTTGCTAATGGATCATGTCAAGATTCTTTTGCAATGTGACAAGCCCAGATCAGCCCAATGTTCATCTCTCGTTGTACTTCATGTCCTTGTTGACTTTCTTGTCTTAGTCCTTCATATCAACTAGCAGCCTTCTCTTCTCTTCTATACTAGTGTCACCTTCTCATTTCTCCATGTGAAAATACCAAGACATCCACTTACTCCTAGTCTAATTTCCATTCTTTACTTTACTAAAACTCCTCTATGTTCTCGCCCTTCTTAATTGCTTCATTGATTACTAGTTACTTGCTTCTTTGTCACACACATTTCCCTTCTTCACATGCAAAAGCCGACATATCTCTATTTCTCCATCTCGTAATATCCATCATTCATCTCTCCTAACAATAGTGTTTCTTTACTCCTTCATTTGTTTTCTCCTCCTTTCAATTGCATGCATGCACAAAACCTCCCTCACGTTAGCACATCGCATCATTTCTCCCGTCTATGGAGCCTCTCCTCTCTCTTGTAAAATAACAACGATAACTTATTCCAAGTTGACCTGCGCATGCTCTCACACGCCACACATCTCCCCTCTCATGCAAATAATAGCAGCCATATACTCTTGTTCCCTCTCTCCATCACGCACAAGGAAATGGACATCAACTCCCCGGTCGCCATCCAGCCCGCATACTGACCGCCTCCTCCCTTTCCTTCCATGCAGAAATTGCAGCAATGTTTCTCTCATAATTCCCTTTATACAAGCCATCTTTATTCTCCTTTACCACTCTCTAATTGCGGGATGAAAGGCTCATCAAGACAGCCATGCATCTTCTCCTCTCCCTCTCGCAGATGCGCCTCCTCTCTTCCTCCCCTTCCTTCCCTCTCGTTCTTGTCACGGTAAATACGTAAGGCATGCATGGCCTCTTCTACTACTTCACCATCTGCCATGGACGCCCCATCTCCTCCCCTTCCACCTCCATGGACGCCGCTCCTCTTCCCTCTAATTCCCTCTCCCTCCTCTCCATCAAAATGCGGTCGTCGCGTGGCGAATCCGTGTTGCCGCCGCACATCTATCCTCGTCAATGGAAATCGTGGAATCCTTTGCATCATGCTGCAGTAAGTGGCATGAACTTCTCTGTACTACACCGAGAAACTCATGTTCCTCATCTCTCCCTCTCGTTGTGACGCCTAGGGAACATCATGGTGCTGCAGTGCTTCATGGACGCCATTCCGGTGTGCCTTGCCGTCTTCCCGAACCCACGATAGCAGCAGCACCTCACTCATCATCGTCGTTGTCGTTTTCGTACAAGCATATGGTGAGGTCGCCCCTCTCTGATCTTGCTCTCATCAAGCCCCACTAATCCATCTCTTTGATCTCTTATGTAGCGTAGATCATTACCAAAGTGGAATTATTGTTGTCCCGTTGATCGCCGGCAATGTCATCACCCGTCGTCAATGTTGGCTGCCATCACCTTCATCTCCAACCGCTACTTAGCCCGATGTGAGGACCCGGACATGTTCCCCATATTTTTTATATGATACTCGCCGTAGAACATGTGCCATGATCTACGCATGGTCAAATTCGGCAAAGTTTCCTAACAATCATGTCTCTCGTCCATTGCGGACAGCAGCAATGCTACCGGTTGGGATTGATGTTCCCATTGATCCAGACCTTTAGTCATCAAACCCTTCAATCACAATGTAGTTATCTAAGTTGCACATGTCCCCGCAAAACAGTTTGGCAAAATGATCCAAGACAAAAGAGATATAATCGTTCTTGTGCTTGTG
Source organism: Themeda triandra (assembly GCA_018135685.1). NCBI lineage: Eukaryota > Viridiplantae > Streptophyta > Magnoliopsida > Poales > Poaceae > Themeda > Themeda triandra. The sequence goes on from JAENPR010000018.1 coordinate 618,816, forward strand.
GCCTCTCGCTGTCTTGCAGCAGTGCTAATGCCGGTTGGCATGAGTGTTCCTGTTTTGCCAATCTCGGGTGGTCAAGCCCTTCAACCACAGTATGTTTTATATCCTTGTGCACATCACTGTCAAATATCTTGTCCATAGGAGTTCATATTTGTTGGAACACAGTTCCAGCAGGTTTAGTATTCAATCGTAATTACAAATACAATGCTAGAGTGTGAAGAACAGAAACTCTTCCACTCCGGCCCGATCCCGACTTACAAGGGGACCGGGGCTCCTTTATAGCCACCCGGCTCCCCAATATGAAAAGACATTACAACCCCAAAGGGGAGACGGGGAAACCCTAATTTTAAGACTCGCCAGTGGGGTCGACGGGGGCAAGATCGTCCGCCGTTGCGTCGATGGGCCCGGCTGGACCCTTCCCCGGGCCTCCTAGGCGTGTGATGTCCTCCCCGCTCCCGGGCGCCGGCGGGCCGCCTCTTGGGCCACCGGATGTCTCCGCTCCCGTCCCGTCGTCTCCGCCGCCGCCCGGTATCTCCGCTCGGGATCGGAGGCTTGCGCCTCCGTCCGGTGCCTCCGCCGTGGCCGAGGCCAAGGGTCTCGCCCCGCTCGCTACCTCCGCCGGAGGCCCGAGGTCGGGATGCCGGCCGTTGTCTCCGGGATGGCGACCGGAGACCTTCTCGGCGCAGCCGGCATGGTCTCCCGCCGGTGGCCGAGGCCAAGGGTCTCGCTCCGGCTTGCTACCTCCGCCGGAGGCCCGAGGTCAGGATGCCGGACTGTTGTCCGGATGGCGACCGGAGACCTTCTCAGCGCAGCCGGCATGGTCTCCGCCGGCGGTCCCAATACCTCCGATCCAAACTCGCGTAACAAGCAAAGACAACCGTAGTAAACAAGATAAATGGGGGTCAATTGACCGTAGGCTCATGCCATGTCTCCGCCGCCGAGATGCCTTATCCCAACATTCCCCCTTTGAGGGTTAGGTCCCCGGAGGCGGGCCCCGGCCATCAACTCTTGGCTAGATCGGCCGGAGACCATGCCCCCCCCCGGCTCGCCTTTGGTGGACGGAGACTTCGTGGTCCGAAAAAGGTTTTCTCTCTTTTGCCTTCTCTCTCTTTCCGCCGTTGGATCCGGGTCTCGCGGTTTTTCGACCGTTGGATTTTTTACCGTTGGCGTGGGGGATGTCCTCCCACGACCGGCCGTCCGGCCACTATAAAAGGGGAGGGGCGGTAATAGTTTTTTACCCCAAGCCGTGGTTTTCTATTCACTCTCGTGCCACTCCGCATACGACGGTTGCCTCCGATTTCCATCGTGGCACCTCCGCTGCGGCGCACTTGCCTCCGCTATCGCTACACCGGTCCTTATTCCCGGTTTCGAGAGTGAAGGTCGGAGATTGGCTTGATCTTTTTGAGAAGTGTATGGTTGTTGCGGCGAAGGCCGAGATCCGGAAGAGTCTCTCTCGACGTGGAAGCCTCCGTCGAAGACCTCATTCCTTCACACGGCCCGGAGGTATGGCTGCGTTATTACCTACGATTTTGGTCCTAGCAAGATGACCAAGGCGATGATCGAAGACCTTGAGCAACAGGTGTCATCCCGGCCGGGCGTGCCAAGCTTCCGGGGTCGAGATCGAGCCAACCCCGCCCGGGGTATGCGGTCGTTTTCAAGGATTTCTTTACTTGCGGCCTTCGGCCGCCGGCCCATCCTTTTCTCGAGGAGAGTTCGGGGGAGTTCAATGCTCAAATTCACCACCTAACTCCTCATGCCTTCTTGAACCTTAGCAAGTTTGTCCGGGCAAAGTGGAGTCTTATGGCGGAGAGATCGATGTTAATGCCTTTGTGAGGCACTATGAACTAAGCAACCACGGTCGTTTGGTGAGGACAAGGTGAAAGCACAGTTTGGGGCCTGTACCTTTATGGCGAAAAGGTTTCAGGATGAACGATTGGAGATCTCGTGGTGTCAAAAGGGGAAGTGGGAGCCGGCCAATTGGATGGAGTATTGGTTCTACGTGCAGACTATCGGTGTCACCGGTGAGGATGACGATGGCAATAAGATTGTGAGGTACCCCCTGGCCTCCGCTATGACGGCGATGAAGCCGCACACCAATTTGAAACCTCTTCCGGCGTCTTCCGCCGCAGCCTCCGCTCGCGAGAAGTCCCGCCGAAAGGCCTTCGCTTTGGCTTGCAAATACTCCGGAGGTCGCGACCTTCCGGGAGGAGATAGTGGCCTCCGCCGCCGGCCCTTGGCTAAGGAGAGGCCAAAGTTTGAGATTGTACGGAAGGAGTTGCCGGTTTTCGGAGAAGCGCGGGCATACCGTGCCCCGTCTTCGGTCTCGTTACCTCGAGGGGAGACCTAGGGACCAATTTCGTTAATCGTATTGAAAGGAAGGTTGTGGAGCTAATCGGAGAGGTCTCCGAACGTGAATACCTTGCGCGGAAGGCGGAGGCCGGTTTCATGCCACGCCTCGAACCGCGTCTTTGAAGAACTTCAAATCCGCTATTCCTCCCTACTGTCCCGGCAAGGTGCTCCGAAGATAGAGTCTAGAGCATTGAAGAATGCCGCCGCCGTTGCTACGGCCAAGGCGGAGGCATCAAAAAAGAGGAAACGTTCTTGCGTTGGCCGCGGGCCTTCCAAGAAGGAGAAGACCTCCGAGCCGAGGCCGTTGAAGCTTCCGCATCTGCGTCCCCCAATGCCTCGAGGCCGTTGTCTATCAAGGTGACGACGGGGAAGAAGAGGTTGCCAAGGAGGCGGTAGCGCCCGCTAAGCCCTCACCTACGGCGGAGGCGAAGGTGGCTTCACGCCCTCTCGTTTCCGCGGGTCCCCTCACCGGAGGTGTCCGTTCACCCTTCCCCGCCGCTTTTGCCGAGCCGTCTAGCTCAAGACGGTGAGGTGGTGAAGAAGAGGAAGAAGCGAAGGGGGACGAAGAGGCGGGGACACCGAGGCGTCGCTTTCTCCGGCTCACCTGAGTTCGTGATATCCCGATGACATCTCCGATGATGATTTTGTTGGGAGTCCCGGCCATAAGGTGTCCGACAAGGCCGCCGCGGCAAAGCCTCCTCGGTGAAGGGCGGGCCTCCGTTCCGGTGACAAAGGTCCGTGGGTGGGCTTTCTCTTCGTAAGTTAAAAAAAAAATTTGACTTTGGCTAAGTTTCTTGGACACCACTCCCCCTCTCTTTTTTTCTTAGGGTGAGAAGACTTCTAACCTTTTTATTCTATAGCCGAGCTTGCCGGTATTGCTTTGGGAGCACGAGGCCTCCTCCCGGTGTTGATTTGGCGCGCGTGTTCCCGGCGCGTGGTGCCTGACTACGCCGCCACGGCGGAGGTTCTACTTCCGCCGCTCGTGCTTCCGGAGGTAAAGATTCTTTACTCTTGTCTTATTTTTAGCTCACACGTTGATTGCACGATTGGCTTTGCTAAGATGTGTCTTCGCTTCTCTTTCAGATGCCTCCGCTACGTTTGGTGCGTGGGGTTTGAATGTTCATGATATTTTCGAGCATTATGGAGGTTTTTGTCATGTTACTTTACCGCTTGTCTCGCGAGGTTGGGTGTTGCGGGCTTGTACTCATGATCATTTTCCCTATGGTTTTTGTTTTGATCCCGCCCCAAGTTGACAACTACCTTGATGCGCCGCCCTACGAACGCCTTCTCGCGCCTTCAACTGGAGCACCACTGTATGGTGAGTGTGCTTTGGGCTTTTGACCTTTTAATCTTTTCCTTGTTGCTTTTTTCTCACTTTATTACTGTCTATAGACGCATCACATGGCCTTCGCTATTGAGCACCGAGGAGCTGTGGAACTTGCCCACGGACGCGAGCCATTGAGGCCCCGAAGGAGAAGTGGAGACCCTTGGCCGCGAGAAGACCGACCTCACGGCCAAAGTTTCTAACTTGGAAACCGCTCTCCAAAGAATCGGAGGCCCCGAAGAAGGAGGTTGAGGATTTGGAAGTGAGGCTCAAATCTGCTAATGAAGCCAAGGACGTTGCAATTGAGCGTGCCAATAAAGCCACGGAGGTGTCGAGAACCTCCGCACCCACCGGCCTCGATGGAAAAGACTCGCGGAGACCTTCGAAGGAGGCGGAGGGATTGGTCGGAGATCGAGGAGATCGGGGTTGCCGTGCGAAATTGCGGAGACATATCTCTGTCTCGTACTTGAAGAGTTTGGTGGTGTTGCCTCTCCTCTTCCCGCTAACCGTATCGCGTGGATTGATGTCTTGGATCAAATCCAATCCGCGAAGCCGTCCCTATTCGTCGGAGGCGTGTCCGATTTTGCGGCAAAGGCCTCCGCCACCGGTTTAATTAAGAGCTTGGTTCGCGGAGGTCCGGACATTAGCGCCGTTGGTCTACCGAGATCTCCGATTCCTCGAGCTCGGGGAGACTTCCCGCCCAATCCGCAAGACCATTCAAAAATTCTTGAAGTCTTTTCGGGTGCCTTTTGGCAGTGGCGGAAGTCGTTGCTTGCGCTCACGCGATGCGGAAGGTGAAACTTGTCTTCCTTTGTCTTTTATGTTTATCTTTTCTTTTGCTTCTTCACGGAGCTAATATTTTTTTGTCTTTAAGGCCGCCGCCGGAGGCCGGACACCCGCTTAGGCTTGTGATGAAAGGTGTCCCCGTCCTTGGTGAGCCTTCCCAACCAGGCCGCGGCGGAGGTTCTCGGGTTCCTCGTGCAACCGTGTCTCCGGCGAGGATTCAGCCGAGGCGGAGGTTGTCGGAAACCCGGCACACACCGAAGCTCGCGCCGGCCCTCCCGCGGAGACATTACAAGAGAGGCAAGATGAAGATGCCGATAGAGCCGCCGAGGCCCACGACGTCCGCGGGGAGGAGGTAGACTAGGATTTTACTTTTCTCGTGTCTCGGTGTAAAAACACTTGTTACTTTTGCCGTGGCGCCCGGGGTGCGCGTATTGTAAATGAAACTTATTGGTCAATCCTCCGCGCAGTCTCCGATTTTGGGCCCGTGCGGGAGGTGGAACCCGCAACCCTTATGCGCGATGGTGTCTACGTTAGCGGTTTTCGTGGGATTGCCGGCGACGGTGTTCCCTCATCGCGGCGTTGATGATATGTTTGAATTTGTTCGCGCTCGTTGGACGATAGGCGCGACACCTTCGTTGGGTCGCTAGCATGGAGGGTCCTTGAATTTGGCGCTCGTCGGTTTTTTTCATGAGATGTTTATTTTTTCTCGTTGCCTTTTTCTTTTCGGAGGCTATGTATTTGTTTATTCTTGGTCTTTTCCCGAGATTTGCCTTTGTGTAATGGAACTCGACGCATTCATTTCATGCGCGGAGGCTATGGAAGAAATCTTAGATTATCGTATACGTGTTTTTTTTTTGTGTTATATGCCAGTGTTACCTGATTCTGAGCTAAGGTGTTAAGACGGAGGTACTGTCTTTGCTAAGACGTAGCTTTTTTAACTTGTCTTCGCGCGCTGCAACGTTAGTCCATACTACGTTTGAATTGCGCGCGGAGGTTACTAGTCGATTTCGGAGGCATTTTGTCGGGTACCTTTTATTGATATTTTTGAATGGGCAAATTGTTAGGTTACATGGTTCCATGCTAAGGCATGGAGATTAGGTTCTTAGTGCTGCCTTTTCTCCAACCGTAGCTAATTGGACATGGTCCCTTGCTAATGGGGACTCTCAACTTGTGACCGGGTACCGCTTGTCTTCGGGCTCACTTTCACGTGATATTCCTCCCTTCGTTGCGTGATTTTGACCGGGGATAGGGGACGTTACGAATTCTTACGCGGTGTCCCCCTATCCCGTTTTTCTTCCCCGAGGCAAGGCTCATTGGTGCATGCTCTTAAGAAAAGGGTGGTGTTCATTTTGGTCTATGTGGCCCTCGCTTACGAATTCTTACGCCTGTCTCTTCCGCTACGGTGGAACTCTTGTAAATATACATCAGCCTCCATCCCCCTACTCTTGATACGTGCTTTGTGTGATGTGGGGGTGGATCGGAAGCGCCTTCCTTTTATAGGCCTTGGCATGGCCGATTGGATTAAATGTCTCTCGACCTCTTTGGTACACTTAGTAAATCTTTGTGGATCCCGTGTTTGATTTCGTGATATGCTCTCTTGATTGCTCGAGGACCAAAACAACCGCCGCGATGGTGCTCTCGCGGTTTGAATGAGCTTGATTGCTACTATGAGTTATGGTACAGATCTTGCTCCTTTAATGCATTAGATTGCGAGATCAAGGCATTTATTTACCTTTCTCCTCCCTAGGGCTATATAAGGCTTATGGATTTTGGTGATGCTTGGTCATTTGGGGTAGTGTTCGCCGGGATTTTGATTTAGTGAGAGCATGGTCTTGCGTTAGATGCACTTGAGCCGATACTCGAGTAAGAATTCGTAATAGCTATATCACAATGGTGTGTCGCTCTTCGTCGAGAGGTGCGGAGTGGTATCCGGCTACGAATACAACCGTGCTTGCTACTTGGCCTATTCTTCCGAGGTGTGTAGTGGGGCGGGCTAGTTCGAGGTGTATCGGTTGGCGTTTGTGTTTTGGGTACCGGAGCCGAAGTCCGTCAAGACTAAGGCTTCCTCCCTTCTCGGAGATGGAGAATTGCGCGCTCTTTGCTCTTTTGCGGTGCTCGTTTGCGATTGTAATAGTAAGAGGTGGCACACCTTCTCTAGAGTCTACACTAGTTGGAGCTAGGGCATTGGTGATTCTTGTAGCCTTGATTTCATATTTGTATGCAAATTAATGGACCGGAGTGGCTTGCTCGGCCGCCGTGTTACCTTCTCTTTGTTTCCAGTTGCCTTTTTTGCTTATGACGATTAGATTGCTCCGATTTCTTCAATTTTCGGTTTTCGTGTTTGGCATGCCTCCGCCGATCTTGCGGAGGCATGTGAAGCCGCCGGGCGATCAAGCGATCTTTGCTTTAATATCGGCGCCCTAGCTGCTTGCTGGGTCTTTTTCCGATTTTCGTGATGCCTTTTTTGGCTTTTTGTACCCCTTAGTGCCTGACTGATCAGGTCTTTTTCCAAGGGTTTTCAACCTTTTTGGAGGTCGCTTACAAATCTTTTTGAGGTCCGCCGGTCAAGGCGAAGTTTGAAGTGACCTCTTCCGATGCTTAAAGCACCGTCGAATATTGCGGCTACGTTGCCGGCCCGCGACTTTGCCGCATTCTCGTGTTTCTCGGGGCCCTCTTTATATATTGCAGAGGTTGATTACAACGGAGTTGCCTCGTTAAAAACCTCACCTCCGATAAGGAGTCCCCGCGTGAGGAAAAGAGTGCAATCCGGTTTGAAGGGAAAGAAAAGAAACATGAAAATGATCTACTGGATGCCTCCGCTTATAGATTTACGGAGGTTCCCTACATTCTAGATGTAGTATTTCCTGAGGTTGTCCACATTCCGTGTGGGTTGATACTTTCCCATTTTCATCCCGTAAGAAGAACGATCCTTTCCTTCCGCTTGGTGAGCTAGGTAGGGTCCTTCCCACTTTGGTTGCGTTTCGCGTTTGGTGCATTTGGTTTCCAGCGGAGGACCCAGCCTCCTTCTTTGATGTCTTTGATTACCACTTTGGCATCCCTCCACTTCTTCGTTTGGTTTTGGTACTTGATTATGTTGTCCACTGCCTTCTAGTCTCTCTCGCTCTATCATCTCTTTGTCAGTATTCTTCATTTTCTCGCTAGCGCCCGTTTTGTGACCCGGGAGGCTTTGGTTTCTTAACTCTTCCGGCATCATAGCCTCTTCCCCATATAGTAACTTGAAGGGTGTGAAGCCGGTGGCTCGTGAGATGTTGGTGTTGTGAGACCACACGACCTTAGGCAACTCCTCGACCCATTTTCCTTTCTTCAGCCGTGTAGCGTTTTTGAGATTGCCGAGAATATGATCCGTTGGACCTCTCAACCGCTCCGTTGCTCTCCGGGTGGTATACTCGATGCAAAGGCCTACCTGAGTACCAATGCTTCGCGGTACTCTTTGAACTTGTCGAATCGAATTGCTTTCCGTTATCTACCGTTAGGGTTCTTGGGACACCGACCGCACACTATGTTTCGCGTAAATTTTTTTACCGTTTCGAGGTGATGGTTGATAGTGGCTTGGCCTCGATCCACCTTGTAAAATATTCGACCGCCACAACCGCATACTTACTACCTCCTTGAGCCGGCGGGAGCGGCCCAACGAGGTCCATACCCCATCTCTCGCATAGGCCATGTTGGTGGGATGAGCCGTGACTCCCCCCGGCTTACTTTGGTTTGGAGAGAAGTTTTGGCGGTATGTGCGCCGCATGTCTTCACTATGCGTAGGGCATCTTTGATGTGAGTGGGCCGTAAAAACCTTGGCGAATTGCCTTTGCGAGATAATGCCCTTGGGCCTATGTGGGATCCACAAATCCCACGCGTGAATGCCGCGTAGGAGTTCCCCGGCCTTCTTCATTGCTTAGGCATTTGAGTAGTGGTTGCACTATGCCTTTTTTGAACGGCTGCCCCTCTATTGCGGTGTAGCTTCTTGCTCGAGCCGCGATCTCGCCGGCCCGGCTTCATCTCGATGTTACATGATTGCCACCGATTTGATCTATGATTGCTTGCCTCCAGTCTTCGGAGTGAATCGTAGTACCTCCGCAAATGCCTGTTTAACCCGGCCGTGGCTGGTTGCTTTGTAGCTCTTGGTAAAGGTGCCTGCCTTAGGCATGTCAAGCTTGTTTCTGCTTGCCTTTGCCAACTCATCAGCCTCCATGTTTTCTCCTCTCGGTATATGCCCGAGGGTGAACCCTTTGAATCTCTTTTCAAGGCCTCTCATGACCTCTAAGTATTTTGCGAGTTCCGGTTCCCTTGCGGTGTACTCTTTTTCTACTTGTCCCGCTACCAACCGTGAATACGTGTTTACCAGTGAGTGGCCCCGAGTGCCTTTGCTTTTGTCAACCCCAATATGACACCTTCATACTCGCGTATTGTTTGTTGCTTTGAAGCATAGTCTAGCGCATATTTTGTCCCGACTCGATGGTGAAAACAAAATTGCGGAGGCCCCGGCCCCGGACTCCCTGTGCACCATCTCGTGTAAAGTGTCCAGTGGGATACCTCCGATTTTGATTCGGAGGTATTTGTTGGCACCCATTCTCGAGAGAAAGTCCGCTAGTGCTTGCGACTTGATTCCGTTCTTGCAACAAACTTGATCTCGAACCGAGACAGCTACAGAGCCCACTTGCCAATTCTTCCCGAGGCTTCTTTGTTGTTGAGGATCTCGGCCAAGGTGGCGCATTGTCGGTATCGAATAGTGTGGTCCCGAAAGTAGTGCTTTAGCTTCCTTGAAGCCGTGATTACCGCATACGCTATCTTTTCAATCTCGTGTAATTCAGCTTTGCTCCTTGCAATGCCTCGGACACATAGTATATCGGCCGCCGCACCGCTTACCATTTATCTGTCTCTCCCGCACGAGTACCGCACTTATCGCCCCGCCGCTGACGCCGACACGTACAATGGGAGTGGCTCGTCGCTATTCGGGCTGCCACCATTAGGTCCTCGCCATGTATTTCTTGAGCCGCCTGAAAGCTTTCGATTGCTCGGGTCCCCATTCAAACTTTTCGTTGGCCTTGAGTGCCTTGAAGAAGGGAGGTCGCGTTCACCGATTTGGAGATAAACCCTGTTCAATGCCGCGATTCTTCCGTGAGTCGCCTGGACCTCTCTTTTGTTTGATGGCTCGGGCATGGCGTAACGGCTTTTGTTTTGTCCGGGTTGGCCCTGAGACCTTCGGGTCCGACGACGTATCCCAACATTTTTCCCTTGCTGACTCCAAAGACACATTTTTCTGGGTTTAGCTTCAATCCGGCCTCCCTAAGGTTTGCAAAGGTTTCTTTGAGATCTTCGAGATGGTTCTCCGGTTCTTTGCTTACCACGGCAATGTCATCTACGTAGGCTATGATGTTTCTCTGCAACTGAGACCGTAGTACAGCTTGTACCATTCTTGCGAAGGTCGACCCTGCGTTCTTGAGCCCTTCAGGCATTCGCACAAAGCAATAGGTTCCAGTTGTATAGTGAAACTTGTCTTTTCCTCGTCTTCTTTCCTGAGCCAGACCTGATGATATCCCGAAAAACAGTCCAGGAGGGAGAATCTTTTGCATCCGGCGGCCTTATCAACTGAGGCGTCTATTCTGGGTAGCGGGAATGGGTCTTTTTTGCATGCCTTGTATATTGCTCTCTCTATGTTCCTGGCTTCCTTCTGGCTTCCTCGAACCGCGATTATTCCATGCAGTGCTGGCATTTTCATGCAAAGGTAACCCATGTGGATTGCCACATTGAACTTGTTTGCGAATCCTCTTCCTAGGATTGCATTGTATGGGTAATATATGTCTACTACATCAAAGGTGATGTATTCGTTCTCGCGTTGTCCCCATCTTGAAAAGACACGGGTAGGGAAATTTTTCCGAGGGCGTGAATCTTTCTTCCTCCGAATCCTATCGAGGTGTATCGGTGGTTGCAAACCGAGACTCCGCCGAGCTTCATTTGATCGAACACACTTGCGAAGATGATATCTCGCCGAACTCCCGAGTCAACCAAGATTCGTTTATCTCCCATCCCGCCACATTTGCTTTTATGACCATCGCGTCGGTGTGAGGGTAACTCTCCAATCGGAGGTCCTCTTCTCGAAAAACTGATTTGGGCCTTAGACCATGTTGTTCGGTGTGCTCCCCGCACAGCCACATTATTCACCAATCGGAGGTGATCTTTTTTTCGTTTCTTTGTCTCGAATTCCATATTTGAACCGCCGGCTATCGGTAGTATCATTCCTATTGTGGGCGGAAGCGAGTGGGGGTTCATCGATTCTCAATCGGAGGTTCGGCCTTTGGCATGGTATCGGGGCGGGTGACTTTGCGGAGGTGCCGGTAGTGCCTCGAATTGCCTTTGTTGCGGAGGTGGAGGTAATGCCGCGTACCGCCTCTCGCCGTTGATGTGAAGGCGAGGTGTTTCTACCATGGATATCTCGTGGGGGTCGAGTGTTGACATAAGTGACCGCACTCTCCGCTCCGACGGGTGCCCGGGTTGCCGTACCGAGACATCCGGGTACCGCATGTGCCGCCATCGGGGTAGGGACGGTGGATAGTACCTTCGTGCGACGTTCTCCCGGCGAGGGAAGACACCGTTAGTGTACCCCGGATAGCTTGGGTTGTACCGCCGATGGTGTTGTGTGGTGAAGGCGTGATTCACTTGTCCGGTTGGCTCCGGAACGGTGGAGGCGGCCGTTGCTTGTTCTTCATCCGATCCATTGTTTCTTTGGTTTCGGGGCATTCCTTGGTGCTATGCCCCTTTTCTTCCCCATGGAAGATACAATAATGCCTTCTTGGTTTTCGGTTCCTATTCCAGTTCTTCGACTTGCTCTTGTTGAAATTCCGGTTATTCGAGCCTTTGTGTCTTGGCCGTTCCTCGGCTCCTTGTCCGCCGAACGTTGAGGCCGGCTGTTTTGCACATTGAAGACTTGCCTTTGCCGAGCATTCGCCTGTCATAGGACTCGTTGTCTCTATTGTTGTTCCTACCGGAATACCTTTTGCTCCGCCTTCTCCTTCATCCAGTCTTTTCCGGAGGTCATTGTCTCGATCTCGCAAGTATTTTTCGAACTCTTCATGCAGCTTTTCCATGGTAGTGGCTTTTCTCTCGCTAAGTGGCTTGCGAAGGGTCCAATGCGGAGACCTTTAATTTGCCTCTATTGCGACGCTGTTCCGGCACGTCCTGGGCGCCTTCGCCCGAGGTGTAAGAATCTCGGAAATAATCCCTCAACGGTTCCCCCTTGTCATGTTTGTTGCCGAACAGTCCGCCGACGACAATGACTCGCTTGAGAATCCTTTAAAATTGGCGATTATCTTGTCCCTCGGGTTCTCCCATGAGTAGATTGTGCTAGGCCGCAAGCATGGAGTACCATGTCGGTGCGTCGCCCTCCGCGGCGATAACGAAGGATTTGGCTAGGACACTGTCATTTCCTCCCGCGGAGGCGACCGCCGCCTCAAAACTCATCGAACCGCCGTGGATCTGTTTTTCCATTGTACCTAGGCGGGACCATGGGCTTGTAACCCGGAGGCCACGGTGCTTTACGTAGGCCTTCGACGGTGGGGATTTCGGGTCGAACGTCCTCCGGTAAACCATGATCCGAGGTATCTCGGGGGTGTTGCGGCCATGTATTGGCCGAGTTGTGGGGTTGTCATAGTATTGTTTTGATGCATTGTTATGGGTTGCATGCTCGAATCTCCGCTTGCAATATTGCCATTTGCCGCCTAATCTCCTCTCGCTTGCCGAGAGGTGTGTATTGCCCCGTGCGTAGCCGCTTGCTCGCTCTCACTGTCTCGTTCGCTTCCATGCGCGCATTTCGGCTCTCACCGACTTACCTCATTTTCCCGGTGCCGATCGCCCCGGCTTGCCGGAGGTTGTTCATCTTCGCCGTGGTCATCATTGTTCTCGCTCATCTTCGGTTGCTCGCTCGGAGGCATACGTGCCGGCGGACCTTCGCGGTCCGCCCCTTCACGTGGTTCAGGTGCCTCCGCGGGTGTCTCCGTCCCCGCGGCGGCACGTTTGGGCCGAGCGGCGACGCCGCCGCTATCTGTTTTCTTGTTGGCATCTCGTGAGTGATATTCTCGGCCGACACACGGGTGGGCGCCAACCGTTGGAACACAGTTCCAGCGGGTTTAGTATTCAATCGTAATTACAAATACAATGCTAGAGTGTGAAGAATGTAAACTCTTCCACTCCGGCCGATCCCGACTTACAACGGACCGGGGGCTCCTTTTATAGCCGTCCGGCTCCCCAATATGAGAAGACATTACAACCCCAAAGGGGAGGACGGGGAAACCCTAATTTTAAGACTCGCAGTGGGGTCGACGGGGGCAAGATCGTCCGCCGTTGCGCGATGGGCCCGCTGGACCCTTCCGGGCCTCCTAGGCGTGTGATGTCCTCCTCGCTCGGGCCGCCGGGCGGGCCACCTCTTGGGCCACCGGATGTCTCCGCTCCCGTCCCGTCGTCTCCGCCGCTGCCGGGTATCTCCGCCGGGATCGGAGGCTTGCGCTCCGTCCGGTGCCTCCTCCCGCCGGCTGAGAGGCCAAGGGTCTCCGCTCCGGCTCGCTACCTCCGCTCGGAGGCCCGAGGTCGGGATGCCGGCTGTTGTCTCCGGATGGCGGCCGGAGACCTTCTCGGGCGCAGCCGGCATGGTCTCCGCCGGTGGCCGAGGCCAAGGGTCTCGCCTCCGGCTTGCTACCTCCGCTCGGAGGCCCGAGGTCGGGATGCCGGACCGTTGTCTCCGGATGGCGACCGGAGACCTTCTCGGCGCAGCCGGCATGGTCTCCGCCGGCGGTCCCAATACCTCCGATCCAAACTCGCGTAACAAGCAAAGACAACCGTAGTAAACAAGATAAATGGGGGTCAATTGACCGTAGGCTCATGCCATGTCTCCGCTGCTGAGATGCCTTTTCCCAACAATATTCTAGAGATATCATCATCTTCGTGCTTATTGTACCTGCTGTCCTGTCAGCTTACAGGTCTGAATGGCATTGACGTTCCCCGCTAATCCGCTATCCAAATACTCAAACCCTTCACAGCATCGTACCCCATATACTTGCACATGTCTCTACAAGTTGGATTGACCACAAGTGCCACAATGGCCAAGATAACGATGTTGTAGTATCTTATGTTCCCGCTGTCCAGAAATCAGCCATGCCACCCATTTTATATTCGCGTTTCCCACCTAACCGTTGGTCAAAACACCATATCCTTTCACCGCAACATACTCCATATAGTACCTAACTACCTCACAAAATCCATCTCTCGATTTGTTCTACTATAACCATGCCATCCATCATGTTTATTCCATTTCTATCATTTATCAAAATCTCCTAGCCTCTACCTTTGATCTTGCATATTTTAAATTGTGTCTCTCGTTTTAGTTGTTTTTGCGCTCATCGATCATAGTTGCAAGCCCTACGTGTTTTAAAACCTTATGTCTAGTTTTATAAATAATGACCGGTGTATTGCTTCTAGGTTTTGTCTATGATGCTTGTGATGGTTGTTGCTATCGTTAGAAGTGGAGCAATGCACGGATGATACGGATGAGTTGGAAAGTTGGATGGCAAGCTTTCGGAAGGCAAGTATAGCTTGAGTTTTATTTCTACGATCATGATCTTGTAACTTGATTAATGTTTATGCAACAAACGTTAAAGATGACTTTTTAGCAACTTAAGCATTTATATGTAAGAGAACATCCGGGACTTACAAGTACAACCACAAGAACTACATGGCTCGGTCTTAGCCAAAGTATCTTGATCTGTTCTAGTTCGTTAGCGGCTTACCGAAAGGGCAAGAGGGGGTGCCAAGTGAGGTATAGCTCTTGTCCCGCCGTGATGTGTCTCCGGGTGCGGTCATGGGTGTGCCATTCTCGGAGGAGAGCATCTATATCTACTTGGTCAATCCGAAACCTTAGCGGCCGCTACTTATTAGAACGACTAGTGAAAAGCTTCGTAGTGACCCCGCCAACCTACCTTGGAAGTGGGTCAAGAGGCCGATCACCTCGGGCAAAAGGGCAATCACGACTTGTGGTGAAAGTGTACACCTCTCGCGCAGAGTTTAACAAACCGGTATACTAGCCTTGCTCAAGGACACGAGCGGCCTTGGAATCCTTACATAGATGATGACTTCCGATTGTTAATATGTTCATTGTTTACCGTTTTATGCTCTACATTATTTATGTTACATTGATCATGTGGTTATGGGATTACACTTGTTATACTTGTTGAGTTCGTCATGAACTCACTCTTGCTTTCCCCCACACCTCGGGAGAAGTTTAGGCTTGTGATCAACCGGTCGGTTGGATCCAGTGGAGTCCACACCCGAGATCGATTCGTCTTTCCGTTGTTTGCTACCCGAGGTTATGTCTTTTATTTTAAATACGTTATATATATTAAGCATTGTTTCGATACTACCTTTCATTTGTGGCTATATGTGAGATTTGACTTTTAAGGCTCACATATGGCGTATATCCGGTTTTGTTCTTAAACCGGGTGTTACAAATGGTATCACTCAATGTCGATGTAGGACATAAGCCTAGTTAGTAATGGTCGATTTTATAAACTTACTTTGCTAAAAATTTATCTTGTCTTCCTTCGCCTTGATATTTACTAAAGCAAAACTTTTTGCGGAAGCCCCTACCTTCTCCAAGAGCCATGATGATATCTAAAGGCAAGTTTCTACCCTAATGCCTTTAGGAAGTTGTTGTCCCCGAGCGCTCTTTGCGTTAGTAACGATGCTAAGGGAAGTGATAGTGTGTTTGCATAAGGTCTCTATCATGTTAGTGTGCTCTTGCATACTTGCTCGTTTTGTTATAATGTCAATGTGTGATTTGGCACTTTGTAATAGAGTGTAGTTTCGGCGAATCTTGGGACGAGATTCCGTTAAGGGGTAGTGTTGTCACACCCCAAAATTCCTATTTTGGGATGTGACTCGAGAACACTAAATGATATTAAATGATTTTATTTTTTTCTAAAATTCCCAACTTTAGTTCTTATTGATATTCTAGATAGTGGAAAATGTGAGTTCTTAAAATTTTTGCAATTCAATTTAATGGTTTGTTACATTCATGCCTTTGCATAGTGTTTATGTTTGGAAAATGAATTTAAATGTTTTCACGAAATGTCTAGGTTTTGATCAACTTCATCTCCCAAAGTATCAAGCCAATATCTAAAACTCAAAGCAAGTCTTGTGCCGATATCCTACAAAAATCTAGCATAACCCATATTTGTTGTTTCCTTTTGCTAATGGATCATGTCAAGATTCTTTTGCAATGTGACAAGCCCAGATCAGCCCAATGTTCATCTCTCGTTGTACTTCATGTCCTTGTTGACTTTCTTGTCTTAGTCCTTCATATCAACTAGACCTTCTCTTCTCTTCTATACTAGTGTCACCTTCTCATTTCTCCATGTGAAAATACCAGCACATCCACTTACTCCTAGTCTAATTTCCATTCTTTACTTTACTAAAACTCCTCTATGTTCTCGCCCTTCTTAATTGCTTCGTGATTACTAGTTACTTGCTTCTTTGTCACACACATTTCCCTTCTTCACATGCAAAAGCCGACATATCTCTATTTCTCCATCTCGTAATATCCATCATTCATCTCTCCTAACAATAGTGTTTCTTTACTCCTTCATTTGTTTTCTCCTCCTTTCAATTGCATGCATGCACAAAACCTCCCTCACGTTAGCACATCGGCATCATTTCTCCTGTCTATGGCGCCTCTCCTCTCTCTTGTAAAATAACAACGAGAACTTATTCCAAGTTGACCGCTGCATGCTCTCACACGCCACACATCTCCCCTCTCATGCAAATAATAGCAGCCATATACTCTTGTTCCCTCTCTCCATCACGCACAAGGAAATGGACATCAACTCCCCGGGTCGCCATCCGGTCCGGATACAGCCGCCTCCTCCCTTTCCTTCCATGCAGAAATTGCAGCAATGTTTCTCTCATAATTCCCTTTATACAAGCCATCTTTATTCTCCTTTACCACTCTCTAATTGCGGGATGAAAGGCTCATCAAGACAGCCATGCATCTTCTCCTCTCCCTCTGGAGATGCGCCTCCTCTCTTCCTCCCCTTCCTTCCCTCTCGTTCTTGTCACGGTAAATACGAAGGCATGCATGGCCTCTTCTACTACTTCACCATCTGCCATGGACGCCCCATCTCCTCCCCTTCCACCTCCATGGACGCCGCTCCTCTTCCCTCTAATTCCCTCTCCCTCCTCTCCATCAAAATGCGGGCCGTCGCTGTGGCGAATCGTGTTGCCGCTGCACATCTATCCTCGTCAATGGAAATCGTGGAATCCTTTGCATCATGCTGCAGTAAGTGGCATGAACTTCTCTGTACTACACTGAGAAACTCATGTTCCTCATCTCTCCTCTCTGTTGTGACGCCTAGGGAACATCATGGTGCTGCAGTGCTTCATGGACGCCATTCCGGTGTGCCTTGCCGTCTTCCCGAACCCACGACAGCAGCAGCACCTCACTCATCATCGTCGTTGTCGTTTCTGTACAGCATATGGTGAGGTCGCCCCTCTCTGATCTTGCTCTCATCAAGCCCCACTAATCCATCTCTTTGATCTCTTATGTAGCGTAGATCATTACCAAAGTGGAATTATTGTTGTCCCGTTGATCGCGGCAATGTCATCACCCGTCGTCAATGTTGGCTGCCATCACCTTCATCTCCAACTGCTACTTAGCCCGATGTGAGGACCCCGGACATGTTCCCCATATTTTTTATATGATACTCATTTGTAGAACATGTGCCATGATCTACGCATGGTCAAATTCGGCAAAGTTTCCTAACAATCATGTCTCGTCCATTGCGGACAGCAGCAATGCTACCGGTTGGGATTGATGTTCCCATTGATCCAGACCTTTAGTCATCAAACCCTTCAATCACAATGTAGTTATCTAAGTTGCACATGTCCCCGCAAAACGGTTTGGCAAAATGATCCAAGACAAAAGAGATATAATCGTTCTTGTGCTTGTGGCCTCGCTGTCTTGCAGCAGTGCTAATGCCGGTTGGCATGAGTGTTCCCAGTGTTTTGCCAATCTGGTGGTCAAGCCCTTCAACCACGGTATGTTTTATATCCTTGTGCACATCACTGTCAAATATCTTGTCCATAGGAGTTCATATTCTAGAGATATCATCATCTTCGTGCTTATTGTACCTGCTGTCCTGTCAGCTTACAGGTCTGAATGGCATTGACGTTCCCCGCTAATCCGCTATCCAAATACTCAAACCCTTCAGCAGTATCGTACCCCATATACTTGCACATGTCTCTACAAGTTGGATTGACCACAAGTGCCACAATGGCCAAGATAACGATGTTGTAGTATCTTATGTTCCTGCTGTCCAGAAATCAGCCATGCCACCCATTTTATATTCGCGTTTCCCAGCCTAACCGTTGGTCAAAACACCATATCCTTTCACCGCAACATACTCCATATAGTACCTAACTACCTCACAAAATCCATCTCTGATTTGTTCTACTATAACCATGCCATCCATCATGTTTATTCCATTTCTATCATTTATCAAAATCTCCTAGCCTCTACCTTTGATCTTGCATATTTTAAATTGTGTCTCTCGTTTTAGTTGTTTTTGCGCTCATCGATCATAGTTGCAAGCCCTACGTGTTTTAAAACCTTATGTCTAGTTTTATAAATAATGACTGGTGTATTGCTTCTAGGTTTTGTCTATGATGCTTGTGATGGTTGTTGCTATCGTTAGAAGTGGAGCTATGCACGGATGATACGGATGAGTTGGAAAGTTGGATGGCAAGCTTTCGGAAGGCAAGTATAGCTTGAGTTTTATTTCTACGATCATGATCTTGTAACTTGATTAATGTTTATGCAACAAACGTTAAAGATGACTTTTTAGCAACTTAAGCATTTATATGTAAGAGAACATCCGGGACTTACGGTACAACCACAAGAACTACATGGCTCGGTCTTAGCCCAAGTATCTTGATCTGTTCTAGTTCGTTAGCGGCTTACCGAAAGGGCAAGAGGGGGTGCCAAGTGAGGTATAGCTCTTGTCCCGCCGTGATGTGTCCGGGCTGCGGTCATGGGTGTGCCATTCTCGGAGGAGAGCATCTATATCTACTTGGTCAATCGAAACCTTAGCGGCTGCTACTTATTAGAACGACTAGTGAAAAGCTTCGTAGTGACCCCGCCAACCTACCTTGGAAGTGGGTCAAGAGGCCGATCACCTCGGGCAAAAGGGCAATCACGACTTGTGGTGAAAGCGTACACCTCTGCGCAGAGTTTAACAAGCGGTATACTAGCCTTGCTCAAGGACACGAGCGGCCTTGGAATCCTTACATAGATGATGACTTCTGATTGTTAATATGTTCATTGTTTACCGTTTTATGCTCTACATTATTTATGTTACATTGATCATGTGGTTATGGGATTACACTTGTTATACTTGTTGAGTTCGTCATGAACTCACTCTTGCTTTCCCCCCACACCTCAGGAGAAGTTTAGGCTTGTGATCAACCAGTCAGTTGGATCCAGTGGAGTCCACACCCAGAGATCAGATTCGTCTTTCCGTTGTTTGCTACCTGAGGTTATGTCTTTTATTTTAAATACGTTATATATATTAAGCATTGTTTCCGATACTACCTTTCATTTGTGGCTATATGTGAGATTTGACTTTTAAGGCTCACCGTTGACGCAAAATGTGACCACCCCGTCTCACACACAAAGAAGCCGGAAAGCCTAGCTTCAATCGGGTGCCCGGCGTCGAATCCGGTGGCGTGCCGATCGATTTGACCTGAAAATCGACAAGGGATAAAACGGTAAGATCATAACCGGAACGTCCGGGTGAGACCGATGGTTCCATCTTTACGGCCCCGAAGCCACTTACGACGACACATAGCTATGGAAGCTATTTGCCAACAGATGCGTTCATTCGGCTAAAGTAACATAACCGATGTAAACAGAACAAACTAGCCGAATACGGTGGATGAAGACATGTTTGAACAAGATTAAATCATTAAATCATATCAAACTATATCTCAAGTTTAAAGCATCATCAAGCACTAATAATTAAGGATAAGTAACTTATAAATATAAATCTACTAAATAACACATGCATAGGCTATTCCAACTAGTCGCGCACGTCTAGCCTTCATAAACCCGTCGAGCATAAACCCAAGCAAGCTAATCCACCGCATGATACCACTCACTATGAACTTACACCACTCCTTACTACTAGATCAATCCACCGCATGATACAATCTAACAATAAAGAGCTAAAAGCACGTAATTATCTAACAGATCTATAAATACTCGCTACATGTATAAGCATAACCGTATCGGCAAGATTGCCGAATCGGGGTCCATGAAGAAGGAACAAACAAGTAACATGTAAAAGGAGCCTATCGATTAAACCGATCTCTAGTCCACCGGATGACTAGCTCTAGAGTAACCCAAAGACTCGCATCGCCGCACGGTACCCGGTCTGTCAAGGCTTATCTACATATAACGTGAATGAACCCGCAACACGTGACAATCTAAATAGATCTAATTCGGCTATATGAGCTTGATCTATTCGATATTGAATAAGCATGAAAGGAACGATCAACAAGCCGAAAGAGTATCAATCTAGATTGGGCAAAAGAGTGTTGCAAATAATTAAACATTAAAATAAAGCATGCAACACGTGGTAACTTAATGAATCTATTAGATCTTGCCAAATCTAAAAGAGCCGATAACTATCTTGCTTACACTAAGCTATCAAGCGGACGCCGCACGGCCATCTAGTCGAGATAAGCAAAGCACAAGCAAAGACTTCCCGTTGTCAAGCTTAAACGCCGCCGCACGGCCATCCCGTCGAGACGAACAAGACTACTTGCATCACATCTAAATCCACCGCATGATACTAGACATGATAACAAGGTTGCCGGGACTTACGGAGGTCGACGGATCGATTGGCCCTCTCGAAGAACTCGACGACACGACTAAAAGGACTCGAAGGGTGGCACGTAGCCGGTTGTATTGATTTGGTTGTGAACCCTTATTACAATGGTCGAGGGTTTATATTTATACCCCGGACGTAACATGAGTTCTAAGCACTTACGAACTATCTAAACAAAATTGGAAAGACAAAGACACGCTAACTCTATCCATAATCGGAGTCCTTGACCATCACGACTCCTTCCCTTTTTGATCGGCTTCCTTTTTCCTTTCTCCGCCTTCAAATAAAGCAGTTGCCGACCGCTTGGCCATTTGCCGAACACATGGAAATTAGCCGACCGCATATGCATTTGCCGAATCCCTCTCTCGCCGCTTTGTGGGTCCACTGTCATATTCCCGACCAAATTTCGGTGTTAACAAATGCCCCCTCAATTTCGAGATAAAAGGATTTTATTTCGAAATTGACTATCGCCGCCTTTCATCTAGGTCAAGACCGCTAACGCCCGCAGCCGCCACTTGAGATCTGCACTTGTTGCTGTCTTCAATGGCGATGGAGACTTCGACCAGCTCCATTATGGCAACAGGAACTCAAGAGGAGCTTCTAGAGGTAACCCTACTTGCTTTACCTATTCGGCAATTCTTTTGAATCAATTTCCAGATGCACTTTTTGATCCATTCGCTTCAATTTCTTCTCAAAGGAAATGAAGAATGAGATCTTGATCTCCAATCTTGCGTGTCCTGGATCATTTTTTCTTGGTCCGCGGGGAGACCCCAATCCGAGGGATTTTATTGAAAAGGAAACCCTGAGGATCCCCTTTAAATCTAGGATTGCTCCTCCAAAACAGATGGTCGAATACTTTCAAAACATGGCCTTCCCCTCAATCACAGGATGGCGTGATTGGTACCGTAGGATGCAATCCAGGAACAGCGATTTCTGGGAGTCACAAGACATTCAGCACTGTTTGGAGCTTTCTTTAGCCGAAATGCCTAGAAATGACTCCCTCCTTATAGCTGCTTCTCATTTTTGGTCTGACGCCATCAATGCGTTTATCTTCGGCCATGGCCCAATGTCGGCCACTTTGTCGATATTTTCATGATGACCGGTTTGAATATCACCAAACCAACCTATCCCTTCAAATACAAAAGCACTAGCTCACGAAGGCGTCAAATCGGGAGGAGGTTGGGCCAAGTATGTTCGACTTATGCTTCAACCGGCCCCGTGTCTCGATAAAGAATATAGGGCTTTCATGAACATGTGGTTATGCAGATTTATCTTCTCGTGGTAAGTCCAATGAGCCCACTCGAATCACATAGTGATGGTGAAGAATTGGCCGCAAGCAAATTGATTCCTTGGGCAAATATCTCGCTGGGAGCATTCTATCACATGATGCATCGATCACCGTTCGATGAGGAATCGGGGTGAAATCTCCCGTGTCAATGGACCATGGTGGCTTCTTCGGATGTGGTTGCAATTATATATGCATCGATTGTCTCGTTGATCTTCACAACCCGAACTTTCCTTCAATCAACTACGCCGAAGGTGAAGATCCAGATACAAATCTTGTCGACATATGGAGAGGCCGCATCTTCAATCATCATTGACTTGGACCCGGGTCATCTTTTCAAGATCTTCTACAAGGGATTCAACCACATGATCTGGTTCCCCTAGAGAGAATGAAAATTTAACCCTCCCCCGCAGATTTAGCTATGAGTTGGGCCGCATAGATGATGATTCCAGGGACATCTTTAATTCTTTCATCGTGCCCCGTGCTCTACCGGTAGAATTTCATCATGGCCGGTTGATAAGCTCAACTTATGAATTTTACAATCCAAACATGTTTGCCAGGCAGCTTGGACTTGGTCAATTGCCCCCAAGGCCATACTTTTCAAGCATAATCGACCCTGTGGAGTCATTGCTGAATGCAATCGAGGCCAATAAAGTTTTCAATCTTGGATGCAAGCTTCCAATATATGAACCCAATCCTCCGGTGATAATTGAAGCCGCCCATCCTTCATTCAACCTTTGGTGGCGGGAATGGCACTCTCACATTTTCGAGCACAAGTCCATCCTCTATGCCAAGTTTTAATGCCCTCATTCTCTTCGATGATGAGGTACACTTTTATAACTACCTTTATTTGATGTCTTTGCTCTGTTTCTAAAACATCCTCTTGAACAGACAATGCTCCTCCAAGTCCTCCAAAGGTTCAATACCGGCAACCCGGCCCCATAGCTGCTCTTGGACATGATGCTCCAAATCCGACAAAGCATTCAACAAAAATACTGCCGATGACACAAAGTGCTCCCGAAGGACCTCAAAAGAAAAACTCCTTCTTCCCCTATCAAGGACACCGCAATTCCTAAGAAAACAAGATCAAAGAAAGCCAAGCCACTCCCTCGGGTATGAATGTTTTTGACCTTTATTTTCTATCTCGCAAATGTGTTTGCACTTATCACTTTCTTTCAACAGTACGATGTGCCAATCCTCAAAGTCCCGATAGGGTAGTGAACTTGGATAACTCCCCCGAAACTCTTATCGGCCAAGCAAATGCCAATGAGTCTCGCTAGCAATCTTGGTATGTACTCATACTTGTCATTTTCATCTTTTTGTTCACACACCAATCTTATCTTATATTTTTCGATAATCAAGGAAGAATAGAAGAAACTTCTCTTCAAGTGATCAAGCGGGTGAACAAGGAGAAGCCGTAGAAGAAATTCCTTCTCATCAGCCGATGAACAAACAAAGACATAGCAACATGCACCCTCTTCATCAATCAAGAGAACAAGGAGAAAAATTCTTCCTCAAGACATTCCAGCATTTAACTCCTTCGGCTATTCAAGATATATCAACAAGCCACGATACTACTATCCATGAAATAGCATCAACCATTACTCAAAGTCTTGATGCTACTCGGGGAGGCTATTGATCAAGCTTTTGCCGAAGAGGTATTATCTTTTAATCTTTCCCGGCTCATTCCTTTTTTGAATTAAGTCATTGGCTAAAATAAATTTCCCTTCTATCATCGTGGTCCCGCTCTCCAACAAAGGCTAGCTTTTCTCTTATTGCCGAAGAGTTTGCCGATGATGATGAAGTCTCTTCCGTCGGCAATTATCATCGAGAGTCAAGTTAAGCTAAAGGCCATAATTTCATTTTTGGAGAGGATATCGTTGACCCGACTCGAGAATCGACAAAATAAGGGAAATAGCAGAGCCACTTGGCCAAGAGCTCCCCTCTCGACCTCAAGGATGCCATAAATGCTTTGTCTCATCTTGATGACCATTTTGCCGTTGTCAAGAGAGCACACAAGAACACATCCGACAAGATCATCCCGGAGTCCGACAAGGTGGCCGAGAACAAACGACAAGTTAAGGTGCTCTACTCGAATTTAAATCAGCCAAACAATCTTGGGATACCTTGGAGCCGTAATTGCAGTATGAGAGATGAGAGAATTAAACTTGCGGCTCAACTTGGCTCAATTGGATGCCAATATCCAATCTCATGAGGCCAAACTTGCTACTCGCCACCCCTTGATTCGGCTAAGACCAAAATAAGCTCTCTTGTCGAGAGACCAAGCAAATCAAGAAGCAAACTATCCAACAGATCCAAAGCTCGAAGTTGAAGATAAAAGAGCCCTTGATGAGGTCAACGAATCAAGATTGATGCCCGAATATCATCGTTCTTATCTCGAATGTGTAAAACCTTCAATTTGTAGGATGAAATTTGTAAACATTATGCTCGAATACATCATACTTCTTCAACATTTCATTCCTTTTGATTTAATATTTTGTTTTTCTCTTTCTTCTCTCGCTTCGTCATCATTCGGCTTTTCCAATCACAACTATACTCGCGCGTTTTAACCGAATGTAACCGTTCGTCGCCTCAAGTGCTCACTTTAGCCGAATAGCTCTCATCAGCTATTTAGCCGACCGAGCGTATGGTAACTGAATCGCCAGCGGTGATGGGCTCGGCCCAACTCAACATCGGCCCATAAGTGTGGAAACCCTATCCTGTCGCTTGGCTTTCCCGCAGTCATCGCCACGGCTCCCACGTTCATAAATAGGACCAGTCGGCTCCCACCATCATCACATCAAGCACAAGCAGTTGCTATCATCTTCAATCTCTTCCACTTCCTCTCCGCCTTCAAACCCCAAAAAAACCCAACCACCACCAATGGCGAGCGGCGGTGATCGCAACAAGCGTCCTGCTCAGGACGAGGCAGAGGGAAGCAGCAACCGGCGCCGGCGGTGAGATTTTCAATCCCTTGAGTTGTGCTGCTTGATAATTTTTACCCGATCTGAGTCTCTGCCCCCTTGCGGTTGTTCATCTTCTCGATCTGTTTCAGGGCCGTCGGGAACACCGGCGACTACGTCGCCAACGTCCGGAGGCGGGTCGCCCGGGCCGGCACCCACACTCCTTCTTATGCTTCCGCTCCTGCTCCTGTGGCGGATGCGGCGGAGGGAAGCAGCCGTGGTGGTCGCCGTCTGCAGTAAGAGACAACCTCTCCATCTTGTTTGCGGTTTCCTTTTGTTTTAGCCGATCTTGATTGTACTTTGCCTGTAGGACGGCGAGGATCGGCACCGGCCAATGGCATTTCGGCGCGCCGCGGCGTTCGACGCCTCGCCCCCGCGCGGCTCGGCTCCGGCCCGCTCCGCTCGCCTCGCTCCGCACCGGCTTCCGCCTCGGCCTCGTCGGGGTCCTCCTCTTCGTACCGTCCTATATGGGACAGAACGACGAGGAGATCCCGCCATACGCCCGCTTACGACGCCGCCGCGTACCGCCGCGAGCGGGACGAGGCGATGGAGCTTCTTGGTGAAGAAACCAAGAAGTTTGGGATCGCCACCGGAGTTGGAGGACAACCGCCGTCACCGAGCGAGGCCATCACCGCATTAGCTCTTCAACAATTTTTTCGATATTTCGTTCTTCCCGATTCATCTCGCTCACCGATCTATCTTATGTTCCTTTGCGACCTCACCGCGGAGCCGGACCGCCCGAAGGTGGCGGCGACGAGGGTGGCCAACCACGTGAACGCCGGGGGACCAACCGTGGCGGATCGTCGGAGGCGGCTCGATCGATTGATCGGGCAACCCTTCATGGTGTGCGCCTCGGCACCTCCCTTGGCTCGGCGGGGATGTCGCCCCCGGGACCGGGACGACTACGCTCCGATGCCGACCGGCTTCCGCGGCGGGCTTCCCCACGAGGTCGACGACATCGAGGGCCTCCCCGGCGGGGTACGACGCCCACGCCGACGCCATGGCCAACGCCACCAACCCGGAGTCCGTCCTCAACAAGCTCTTCACCGAAGAAGAGGAGTAGCTTGTATTAGGATTGGCGCGGGTTGTAAATAAAAATTTTAATGAAGAATGTTGGTCTTTTCCTTGTTCTTGCTTGTCTCGTGATGGTGTTCATCTCGTCGCATTTGCCCTTTTTGCAAATTTTCCTTAGCTAGAACTCGACTGCAACACTCTTCCCGAACGAAATCTCCCGAATCGCATGACATCACCTTAGCCGATTAGATCTCGGTCCTGTTCCACGACTTGACGGTTTGTAGCGTAGTACTTCAATTCTCTTTATCTTCTCCCGATAAACCTATCACCGTCGAGAGATAAGATCAAACTATTCACTTATACTTTAAAAAAAATTGGCTAAAGGCGATACAACCGTATCGGCTATTTTTGTTTCAAGACGATACACACGATATCGGCTATTTTTGTACTAGAGGCGATACAATAATATCGGCTATTTCTCTCCAACTTCTTTCCTTTGCTCAAGGCGATTTTATTCAATCGGCTATACCACATTTATGTCATAGTCACAATTAAGATCCAACTTCGATACTTGGATAAAACTTCTCAAGATATCGCCATTGATGGCTCTAGTAAGTTCTTCTCCAAATAGCGTTTTCAATATATACGCATTGCCAGGTGCACAACTGACAACCCGAAAAGGTCCTTCCCAATTCGGAGACCACTTGCCGAATGTTTTGTCTTTGGTACCAATCGGCAATATCGTCTTCCAAACCAAATCTCCTTCTGCAAATTGTTTAACTTTAACTTTCTTGTTGTAGTATTTGGCAACACGCATCTTATTCTTCTCAATGTTCTCTAAAGCTTTAAGACGAATCAAATGTAAATCTTCCAATTCATCCATCATCAAATCCTTATAATCTTTTTCTGTCAGGTCCTTTTGTAACTCAACTCTCCTTGATCCTGATTGCAACTCCCAAGGCATTATAGCATTATGTCCATAAACCAACTCATATGGAGATGCTTGTGTGGATCCATGGCAAGCCATTGGTAAGCCCACAATGCTTCATTAAGGACCAAGTGCCATCTTCTTGGCTTCTCATCGATTTTCTTCTCGAATAATCTTGATCATGATCTTATTTGACGCCTCGCTTGGCCATTGGCTTGCGCATAATAAGGAGAAGAATTATATAACCTTATTCCCATGCTTTCGGCAAAGTCATAAAACTCGAAGAAGTAAACCGAGTCCCCGATCGTTGTAATGGTCTCGTGGGATCCCAAACCTATGAATTATATGTTCTTTGACAAAACCGATCATATTTTCTCGATGTGACCTTTTTCAAAGGGATAGCTTCAACCCACTTGGTGAAATAATCTGTTGCCGCAACACAAATTTGTGTCCTTTGCTAGATGGAGGATTGATCTGTCCAATTAAATCTATACCCCATCCTCTCGAACGGCCATGGTTTGATTATTGGATTCAGAGCAGATGCGGTGTGCTCTTTGAACATTACCAAATATCTGACAATCTCGACACCCCTTGTAATATTCAAAGCAATCCTCCAACATAGTCGGCCAAAAGTACCATGTCCTTCTTATTATCCACTTCATTCGGTAAGCCGACTGATGTGCACCACAAGCTCCTTCATGGACTTCAAACATAATCTTCTTAGCCTCTTCTTGACTCAAGCACTTGAGCAACACTCCATCTATAGACTTGTGATACAACTGATCATCAAGAAGTACGAATTTAAGTGCCTTATACCTGAGCCTTCGGGAAACTTTTTGAGATGGGTCTTTCAGATAGTTGATAATGTCACTTCTCCAAGTCATTACTTATCTCGATCGAATTGAAAGCATCTTCTTCTCGTCGTATAGACTTCATAATTTTCCCGATATCCGTAGCGGCTTGAGCTAATTTGTTTGCTTCTCCATTGTGCTCTCGGGTATATGATGCAAAGTAACTACCGAAAAGCTTTTTAGAAGTTCCCTACATTGTTCATGGTACCCTTGCAAGACATCATTTTTGCATTCATATTGTCCCGTCAACCGATTGATCACCAATTCGAATCACCAAATACCTCAACAAAGAAATGACCTTCACTTCTATCAATAGCCGAAGCCCTCTAAGCAAAGCCTCATACTCGCTTGATTGTTAGTGACAGGATATTCAATTGAAAAGCAAACTCAAATGTCTTTCCACGTGGGGATATCAAAAGAATACCAAGACCACCACCTTTGTCACATGATGATCCATCAAAAAATAATGCCCATGGGGCAATGTTAATCATATCAACGAGATAAATCACGATGTTGAGTAATAAAATCGGCAATTGCCTGTCCTTTCACCGCTTTTGCCGACTCATACTTTAAATTAAACTCGACAAAGTGCTAGTACCCATTTGCCGATTCTTCCACTTAAAATCGGCATTGACAACATGTGTTTAATTACATCAAAACTAGATATCACCACACATTCGGCATTTAACAAATAGTGCCGAAATTTGGTACATGAGTAATAAACACACAAACAAAGCTTTTCTATAGCCGAATACCTTGTTTCAGGATCTAGCAGTTTTCGGCTAAGGTAAGCTATTACCCTCTCTTTTCCATTAAACTCTTGCATAAGGGCCGATCCTATTGTTAGGCTATCGGCCGCCACATACAGCTTGAAAGGCTTTTCAAGTTGTGGAGGTACCAACACTGGTGGTGCCTTCATATATTGCTTGATCTCATCAAAAGCCTTTTGCCGTATGTCACCCCAAACAAATTTTTGATCCTTCTTGAGTTTCAACAATGGAGAGAAAGGCAATACTCTTTCGATAAATTGGATATGAATCTTCTCACGAAATTGATCTTGCCCAAAGAATGATTGCAACTCGTAAGGTTAGTTGGGGGCACAACTTTGTCTATTGTTTCCATGCTCTTTTTCCCAACTTCTATCCCTCCTTTGTGGATCAAGAACCCTAAGAACTCACGGTACCGAGACTCCAAAAGCACACTTATTTGGATTCATCTTTAAGCCATGTCTCCTTGTGCACTCCGAGTCTTCCTCAAATCGGCTAAATGTCCTTCATGGTCTCCGGATTTGACTACCACATCATCAATATAAATTTCTACAATTTTGCCGATCAACTCGTGAAAGATATAGTTCATGGCTCTCGATAAGTTGCACCAAGATTCTTCAATCCAAATGTCATCACTATCCACTCAAACAATCCAATGTGGCCAGACATCCGAATGCGTCTTTGCAATATCTTCAACCGCCATGAAAATTTGATTGTAGCCGCATTGCCATCCATAAAGCCGATGACTTCATATCCCGCCACGCATCCACTAGTAAATCGGCAATTGGCATTGGGTAACCATCCATGGGAGTAGCTTTGTTGAGATCTCGAAATCTATGCATACTCTCATCTTCCCATTCTTTTTGTAGACAGTACTATGTTTGAAATCCACTCGCATACCTACATGGCCGAATAAAATTTGCTTCAATCGTCTTTCAACTTCTTTCTTTACATCGGCCAATACCTCCTCTTTATAAATTTTTCGTGGAGGTTGTTTGAAGGGACGAAATCCAGGTTTTATAGGCAATTTATGTTCAACAATTGATCGATCCAATCCGTGCATCTCTCGTGTAATCCCAAGCAAAACAATCTTTGAACTCCTTCAAGCAACTCTATTAATTTCAATTTATATTCGGGTCTAAATCTGCACCGATATACATCGGCCTTGACTTTGTGCTATCACCAACATTGATTTCTTCTAACTTGTCGGCCGACATGAAACCACGACCCAGCTTTGCCCTTGTTGCCATCGATTGGATTGCCCATTAAAAGTTATTGTCGAGCCGATCGCTTGGATCGGCCGTTGATCTCTCGTCGAACACATTGACAGACCTTCCTTCCATATCTTACCCGAAAGGCAGTCTAGTCCATCATACTCCCAATAAGCGTGCTCGAAGTGGCAACACTCACCGAATCATCGCCTTGAACAATTTCTACATCATCTCCTATCCACCGAATAAGGATTTGATGCATAGTTGAGGGTACACAAAGAATTAGCATGGATCCAATCTCTTCCAAAAGCATGCTATATGCCCCCTTGCCATCAATGACAAAGAAAGTAGTGATCAAAGTCTTGGATCCAATCATCGCTCCACATGTACCGCTCCACGAGTATCGAAGCATTGCCAAGCCAAAATCCCTAAGGATCATGTCATCTGCAACAAATCTTCACTTGTCATACCAAGCTTTCTAAAAGTAGCATAGGGCATAATATTGATAGCAGCCCCTCCATCAACAAGCATCTTAGTTAAAGGTTTGCCATTGACATATCCCTTTAGGTATAATGGTTTCAGATGACGGTTTTTAATCGGCTTGTCAAAGACCGCTTGCCGAGTCAATACAAGTTGAGCCATCAGATCTCGGCATTCAGTTTCATCAAAGTCTGAGTACACTTCATCTTGAACTTCTTGATCGGAGCTTTGAACTCCAATGGAATAAAGAACACCATGTTAGTATCACCGAAGGACCCCGTCCATCATCCTTTTTCTTAGGACGCCACACCGGTTTCTTTTCGGCTAATTCCCGCTTCACTCTTGATTTCTCAAACGCCGAACTCTTCTCTTCTGGCTTTTCCTCAAACCAGGAGGACACCATTGACCTCTTTGCCACCTGTATGAGCTTTCTTCCGCATTATGGGCACTGCTATGAACCCAAGCTTGGTCTGCAAATCTTTTCCTCCGATGTCCATCAAAACTGTTTATTTTTAGGCGCCGATCGTTCTCTGGAACTTTCATTCCAAGTCTATCATGAACGGGACGGCGGTTGACTCAAGATTGCCCGTACTCGAATATTGATCACCGCATTCGTGACAATTGTTCCCGGGCAGGCAACTTCAAGCCTTCATTCCAACAAGAAATCGAAGAAGGAACGGTCCAATGTGATTGTTCTTGCTCTCTCCCCGTACTCTTCTTGTTCTCTTTGGCGCATCTCTGCTTCATATCTCCGACGTTCTGCCATGAACCTGCGCTCTTCTTCAATGTACTGTTGTTCCTCATCATACTCCATCTTCTTTTCCCACTGCCATTTATTTAACAAGTGTCGTGCTGTAACTCTGCGCTTCGACTCAGCATGTATTCGGCAATTTCCCTTAGCTGCATCTGAAGTTTGACCCTTCTCTGTTCGGCTATTTCTGAACTGTACTTGTTGCACTTCCTCCTTGGTAACTTGCCGATCAGGGTCAACAGCACCACTCTCCTTGGCTCTTTCGTGAGGTCAAGACCTTCATCTTTCCCTTTTCCTTGGATTCACCGGCATCAACCATGCCTATAGAGAAAGAGACCATATTCGAGGGAATGGGTTTTTGTCTACTTTCATCTTGCCATCAAATTTTAAGTGTCCATCTTGAATAGCTTTCTCGAATCTTCACTCGAACACTCGGCAATCATTGATATGATGAGAACTTGTATCATGAAACCCACAAGACTTCTTATCCTTTACTCCTTCGGGGACGCAAAGATAGGATGTCCTTCTCGGTAGTTTGACGCGTCCCTCTTGGATCGATACGTAAAGAGCTTATCTCGCTTTGCCGACATCAAAATCATAGGATCCCTTTTGCCGCTTCACCCATCGATGATCGACTAAAGTAGGCTCTTTTGTCCAGTTCAACTCGCAGCTAGCCTACTTCATCTTCATCTTCATATTCGATGCTTCTTCTAGAAATCCTCGATACATGTCAACATTTGCACCGTTCTTCCGAAAACGAGCATCTCTCCCGAACCCTTGGGCTTGATTGCTCATAGCTGTCAATTTTTGTGCAAGCCGTCCAAGGTCTTCAAATTCCATGCCAAATAGCTTGTCTCGATATGTGGCAAAGCATGCCCGCAATGACCAATTGTGCGAGTTGATCATCGGGAATAGTCGAGAATAGCACATGTTCTTCGCTTCTCTCGAATCTACGAAGATACTCCATTGGTGTCTCGTAGTCTTCATCCTCATAGCCCAAAGATCAACCATTTTCTTCTCATTGGTTCCCGTATAAAAGTATGCATGGAACTTTTGCTCCAATTCCGCCCATGTACCAATGGAATTAGCCTACGCGATGCAAACCATGTGAAAGCCGGCCCCGTCGAGACATAGGAAAATATCTCGATCCTCCATGCTTCATCAGCAGCTTCTCCAAGTTGCATCGATATCTCGCTAACATGCTCAATGGTACTGGTGTCATCTTGACCGAGAATTTGGTCAAATCCGTTGGTGGCTTAACTCTTGGTGGAAGAGCTACCCTATTGTACCACTCGGGAAAGGAGATTTGTATGTATATGTCTCGATGCTTTGGTTTCAGCCGAATTGATTCTCGCATCATATCGCCCATTCGCTTTAGG
This sequence comes from Themeda triandra, assembly GCA_018135685.1. NCBI lineage: Eukaryota > Viridiplantae > Streptophyta > Magnoliopsida > Poales > Poaceae > Themeda > Themeda triandra. The sequence continues at coordinate 650,842 of JAENPR010000018.1, forward strand.
AGGTCATCATTTGCATCTTTCGCTCCCCGTCTTCTAGAAGGCATTCCCGATGCACTCCCGTACCCGGATTCGGCAAAGCACTCGAGCATTGTAATCGTGAATTCATTGTACCCATCTCCATAAACACTCTCTCGCAATCTATTTGCCACCGGGGAGATCTTGTGCAGATGCGGGTATATCCGTTGTTGCACCAAAAGTTACTTGACCATAAGTTTGCTTTCGGCAACAGGAGGCTTCTCTTTTTCATCATGAACAGCTCCATCCTTGCTTGTACCGATCATCTCTTCTCCTCCAGTTGACTTCCCCGAAGATTGCCGAGTGTTGAAGTACACCGGCCCAAAGAAGCTCTCCAAATCTCTCTTCAAAGCGCTTGTCAACCGCTGGACCAAAAGTGTCGCCATGATTTTGCGGAAGGTGCCCAGAAAAGCCGTGTTGTGATTCAACATAGTGTCTCCCATGCCTTTGTATATGGCTGCAACTACCCTTTGCATTTCCTCCTCGTCGCAATGTCGATCGACGACCAACGAGAAGAACTCGTGGCGTTGATTGCTTGACGATCACTCGCCACTCTTGTTCTTGGAAAAAGACATCGACATTTCGCGAAACCGCTCCATTGCCTGTTCCACTATCCGGCGCGTTGCTCGCAGCGGCTCGTCCAAGGTCACATTCAAAACGTGATCGTTGTCAATTTCCGATCCCATCTTAGATTGAGAAGTTGTCCCACCGGCGTGCCAAAAAGTGTGTTGACGCAAAATGTGACCACCCCGCGTCTCACACACAAAGAAGCCGGAAAGCCTAGCTTCAATCGGGTGCCCGGCCCGAATCCGGTGGCGTGCCGCCGATTTGACCGAAAATCGACAAGGGATAAAACGGTAAGATCATAACCGGAACGTGCTGGGTGAGACCAGACAGTTCCATCTTTACGGCCCTGAAGCCACTTACGACGACACATAGCTATGGAAGCTATTTGCCAACAGGATGCAGTTCATTCGGCTAAAGTAACATAACTGATGTAAACAGAACAAACTAGCCGAATACAGTGGATGAAGACATGTTTGAACAAGATTAAATCATTAAATCATATCAAACTATATCTCAAGTTTAAAGCATCATCAAGCACTAATAATTAAGGATAAGTAACTTATAAATATAAATCTACTAAATAACACATGCATAGGCTATTCCAACTAGTCTGCCGCACGTCTAGCCTTCATAAACCCGTCGAGCATAAACCCAAGCAAGCTAATCCACCGCATGATACCACTCACTATGAACTTACACCACTCCTTACTACTAGATCAATCCACCGCATGATACAATCTAACAATAAAGAGCTAAAAGCACGTAATTATCTAACAGATCTATAAATACTCGCTACATGTATAAGCATAACCGTATCGGCAAGATTGCCGAATCGGGGTCCATGAAGAAGGAACAAACAAGTAACATGTAAAAGGAGCCTATCGATTAAACCGATCTCTAGTCCACCGGATGACTAGCTCTAGAGTAACCCAAAGACCTCGCATCGCCGCACGGTACCCGGTCTGTCAAGGCTTATCTACATATAACGTGAATGAACCCACAACACGTGACAATCTAAATAGATCTAATTCGGCTATATGAGCTTGATCTATTCGATATTGAATAAGTATGAAAGGAACGATCAACAAGCCGAAAGAGTATCAATCTAGATTGGGCAAAAGAGTGTTGCAAATAATTAAACATTAAAATAAAGCATGCAACACGTGGTAACTTAATGAATCTATTAGATCTTGCCAAATCTAAAAGAGCCGATAACTATCTTGCTTACACTAAGCTATCAAGCGGACGCTCGCCGCACGGCCATCTAGTCGAGATAAGCAAAGCACAAGCAAAGACTTCCGTTGTCAGCGTAAATCCGCCGCACGGCCATCCCGTCGAGACGAACAAGACTACTTGCATCACATCTAAATCCACCGCATGATACTAGACATGATAACAAGGTTGCCGGGACTTACGGAGGTCGACGGATCGATTGGCCCTCTCGAAGAACTCGACGACACGACTAAAAGGACTCGAAGGGTGGCACGTAGCCGGTTGTATTGATTTGGTTGTGAACCCTTATTACAATGGTCGAGGGTTTATATTTATACCCGGGACGTAACATGAGTTCTAAGCACTTACGAACTATCTAAACAAAATTGGAAAGACAAAGACACGCTAACTCTATCCATAATCGGAGTCCTTGACCATCACGACTCCTTCCCTTTTGATCGGCTTCCTTTTTCCTTTCTCCGCCTTCAAACAAAGCAGCTTGCCGACCGCTTGGCCATTTGCCGAACACATGGAAATTAGCCGACCGCATATGCATTTGCCGAATCCCTCTCTCGCCGCCACGGGTCCACTGTCATATTCCTGACCAAATTCTGGTGTTAACACTCACATATGGTGTATATCTGGTTTTGTTCTTAAAACCGGGTGTTACACTGGTTATTCCAGCCGTTCCCTCCTCCTTGTTGCTGGCGAAACCCATTGTTGAGGTAGGCGGCCTCTTCACGGGTCTCGGGGCAGTCATTCCCCGAGTGTCCAGCTTCACCACAGACCTCGCACGTCATGCGAGCATCCATGGCGTTGATGGTGCCGGATGCATCATTTATGGCACCACCGTCAATCTTCTTCAGGAGTAGGTCTATTTTTGCGGCAAGCATATCCGCCTCCTTCACGGTATGCATGCCTTTTTGTCCCTTGGTGGGAGCGCGGTCCTCCCCCCAAGCTTGGTTTTCCACCATTTTGTTGATCGTCGTAGCACACCATCAGCGATCCAATGATAGGAAAGCGCCGCCCGGCTGCGGCGTCCAGTGTCCCTTCGACATGGGTGTTAACCCATTGTAGAAGTTCGGGAGCACCGGCCAACTTTCCATCCCATGGTGAGGGCATTCTGGATGTACTCCCGGAGCCTCTCCCATGCCTCGAGGATGGGTTCCAGCGGAGTCCTGGCTGGAAGTTGGCGATTCTTCCCCCGCAGGGCATTGGTTTTGCCCATGGGGAAGAATTTAGCGAGGAACGCGGTGGAGCACTTGCTCCATGTGTCAACGCGGCCTTGTCCTTGTAGAACCAGTCTTCGCCTTTCCCACTAGGGAGAAAGGGAAGAGCCCGAGCCTAATAGCATCGGGTGCGACATCCTTGATGACGATGGTGTCGCATATCTCCAAGAAACGCGAAGATGGGCGTTGGCGTCCTCACTAGGCGGTCCACGGAATGGACTTGCTCGCACCATGGTGATGAGCCCGGCCCCGAGCTCGAAGTTCTTGTCTCCTACGTTGACGGGCCCGGTGGGCACGTTGGCAACATTGGGGACAGAGAACTCGCGCAGGACTTGGCCATGGAGTGCGGCGTAGTAGGTGCGGTGGTGACTGGTTTTCCGTCGGCGGAGCGAAGAGGAGAAGGCACGAGTCCTCTTCCTTCTTAGGAGTGCTTCCGGATTTGAGTTGTAGTTATCCGGCAGGAGAAACCGGTCATGCACTATCCTGTTTTCATCCACAACGGGAGAAAACATAAAAGTTAGCTCGTATAGACATTGTCGTTTCTCATTTTATATCGTATGCATATCCATCTGCTAGATCCTTAACTTCCATGCCTTCCCAAGCAACGGCGCCGAAATGCTTGTTGGCATTTCTTAGCGCGATTACCAAAATAGACTTAGAGCCCGATTCGATGACGGCGCCGAAACGCTAAATGGCATTACTCGGCATAATTACTAGAAACTGGTTCTAGCAACTACGCGAGTGTTGCCGGAGATAGATCACATCCTAATAGATAAATATCCGCAAGCGCACGGATCTATCGTCAAAAGCATTTCACCCGGAAGTATTCGGGGTATCGTTATTTATAATTTCCCAAAGGAAGGCATGGGGTAGTTAAGTATTCTAGCATGGGTATGAATACAATATCTAGCATGAGGAGAAACCGACCAATGTGCTATACAGGGGTAAACATACGATAGTTTGGATAGTGGACACACACTTAGAGCAACCTCAAAGGAATAAAGATAAAATAAAGAATAAAGAATAATCTACGCGGAGCGGCGGGTCCTATATAGTCAATACTAGAACGGCTAATTCCACATGTTATACAAGTCAAGACTCGACTATAGACTAGGAATATGGGGAGACCGCGGCAACCGGGTCCGCCCGGTCGATGGCGGCATTTACGAACTCCTACTCAACATGCGAACGTGGGGATTACAAAGGACGGACAGGGGCTGTCACCACCCGCCGCCTACCACCTCAACCGTGGCATGCCGACATATCCGAAGGTTCCCTCGCACCCGGACACCATGTCCGCGTACTAAGGAGCTACCTACGTCCCCCCAGGACTCCCACCCTACGGATGGGCGAGCTAGAACATAGGCAAGCCCGAAGGCACATCGAACCGCTATTCCTCTTCTAAATCTAATCTAAACAAGTAAAACATACGAACGATGAAGAACAATGTAGAACACGATGAACAACTCTCACAAGAACTATGGCCTAGTTCTTGATCATAGAATATATCGTGTACTAGACTATACTCTAGTTCATATGCACGACTATATAAATATAATGAGAACTTGACTAAGGAAGAACGCTCCATAGATTTATACCAAAGGTGTAGCTTTTCCTCCCGGAGACAAGCTCTCCAAGTAGCTTTGCCTAGCTCCAAATGACTAACACTAATGCTAAAGAACAAGTGTGAGGTGTAGAGATGGCTCCAAATGGTGTGTGTTGAGGTGGGGGCCTCTCCTCTTTATTTATAGGGCACCGAAGGCGGTTCGGGGGTATGGAGGTAAAATAACCAGCGTAACCGTCATGCCCCGAGATGGAAGGAGGCGACCGCTTTGGCCGGGCCCACCCGGGCGGCGGCCGGGCGCGCTCGCGCTCGGAAGGCGCGCCCCGACCGCCTTTGGCAGTGGGCTCGGGCCGCCATCCGGGTCGTATCCATGCTTTGGTGCTTTTGGCCCATTTCGACCCAGATGGCCCACTTGCTCTTGAGCTTGTTTTACGCCTTCCGAAAAGCGTACTTTTATTCTCGGAAATTCCCGCACTTGGTGTATATTCGCAAAACAATATTTTCTCCAAGCACGGGTGGAACTAGGTCAATAGTAAAGATATATGTGATATAAAATATTTATTTCCCCCATAATGACCTATAGTTGGCGGGTATAAAACTGAGTTAAGGACCGCCAACAACCTTGCTGTCCAAGAAGGATAGAACTACAGGAAGTAGTTCTTGGAGAGGTAGGTCCTCATCCAGATTTCCCTATGGCTTCTCTCCATCTTAACATAGCCTGTGGCAAGGGCCTTGTTCTCAAGCAGGTAGATGTAGGCAACTATGAGTGCCTCTGTGCTGAATCCAGGCATCTCCATGACTGCTAGGTAGAGGTCAGGGTCAATGTGTCCAGCTCCAGACTCCCTAAGTGCATTGGCCACATCCCTAACTGCATCAGACATATTAGTGATCATGATCACCTCATCCTCAGTAAAAGTCCCCCTCTTCCTCTTGTTTCCCACACCTTCATGGGTAGGTTGGAGTGTGGACTTGCTGCCCTCCCCAGCAGCAGTTGGACTCTTGTCACCAAAGGAGTCCCCCTCTACCTTAGTTGCCTGGCTCTCAGCTTGGTTCACCCCAAGGGGCTGACCAGAGCCAACAGCAAACCTGCCAGTTGCCATGGAGTGGCCAAAAATGGCTTCCATCTCAACATAAAACCTTATGGGGCAGTTTAGGAACTCTGCATCTTTTGGGTGATCCTGCAGATTTGTATAAAATGGAAGATGAGGTTATGGAGGCAAGAGATGAGGTTATGGAAGAGTAGAGGGGAGGTGAGGGAGTCAGAACTTGACCAAATTCACTACCTTGCAGTGGCCTAGGTAGTGATCTTGATCTAGCATGATTGCATGGGTGTCATTATCCCACAGGGCACCACTAAGCTCCTTCAGCTTGGTGATCCTAGCCCACTTCTGCCTCCATTTCCTCGGTGGTTATACACCGAGTTGGGCTAACTACATCACCACTTTGTACTCTTTCAAGCACTTGGCCACATAGTTGACATCTTTGTCCTTGAACACTTTGTCGTGCCTAGTGCCATCAAATGAGCAAGTTGAGCCATCCTTCTTAGCACAAAACCAGAGCTGTTGTTGTTCCACCTCATTGGACCGAGGCGTTTCGGTGCCGTCTTGTCTTCTTGGAGCTGGTGCTTGAGGAGCAACCTCATGCACTCCACCAGCATCATCAGCAACACCAAACACATCAGCAACAGATCCAAACCCAACATCAGCAGCAGAGGCCATCCTAACTGGCATTAGAAAGATAAATAGCAACAGGTAAAGAACATCAAGTCCCATGTAAAGAAGATAAATAGCAACAGGTCAGCCATTTCAGCAAATTGAATTACATCGTAGGAAACAAATAAATCCCATAGCAAATGTTACAGCAACATTGGTCTCAGGTTGTCCATAAATTATTACAAAACAAGTTCACAAGCCAATTGTTCCAAACCAGGGTAAACAAAAGAAGTTCATGACCCAAAGACATGCAAGTTCTAGATCCTCCGGTTGCCCCTACCCCCGCCACATGGCATTAGAAATTTCATCCCTCCTAGCAAGTCATGGCACCACTGCCCTGGGCTGACAAGTCCTCAACAGGTTCAGGGTTAGGGAGGTTAGGTGGTAGCCAATCCTCATCAGGAACACAATGGTCCCAACCAAAACCCAGAATCCAATTATGGAGGATGCAGCATGCTATCACCAGCTTAACCTGGGTCTTGTAAGGGTGGAAAGGTTTGTTGTCTAAAATTCTGAACCTATTTTTCCAAGCCCCAAATGCCCTCTCAACTGTGACCCTAAGTGAAGAGTGTCTGAGGTTGAACAATTCCCTTGCATTTTGTGGCCTGTTGGTGCTGCTGTACTCAGAGAGATGGTACCTAACCCCCCTGTAGGGAGGCAGGAACCCATTGCGGCATGCATAGCCTGCATCTACAAGGTACATTTTACCTACAAGTGCACCAATACATTACATCAAGACTGTGTTTTAGTTGTTCATATGGACAACACTTTAGTGGTTTGATGATGTGTTTTACCTTCAGGAACAATCATTAAGAATGTGTGAATCATGTGCAGACCCTTCCCACCCAGCCAGAACATAGGTGAACTGCAGGTCCCAATTCACAACAGCCATAATATTCTGTGTTGGTTCCTTCTTCCTACCCCTGAAAGCCTGCTGCATTCTCCTAGGCACCCTTGCCAAGCAATGGGTGCCATCAATGGCAGCAATGCAGTCCTAAAACAATTCAAATTGTGTTAAGTCCCATGTGTGCACAAACATCATTGGTGCTACACAATTCATAGTTAAATTTACCTTGAAATAAGGGTTCCACCTAGAGCTTCCTAGGATCTTTGGATGAGTAGAACTTGAAGGGGGCTTGATCAACTCATTTCTAAGCTCACCAACAAGATACAACACCTGGTGAAACATCCGTGTACCTTGTCTCAATGGACCTCCTAAATGATTGATGGACTACCCTAAACCTCTGGTTGTGCCCAACAATGTGGAGGAACATAGCAACCTGCTCCTCAACACTGCAACCACCACTCTCTGGTACAAGACCTCTATGTCTAAAGAGGTCACAAAGTGCAAAAAAGGGGGCTCTTCCCATCCTAATCATTGAAACACACTCCCTATCAGTGGACCTATAAATGGCCATCAGGGTACGATGTCTATGCAGCTCAGCATCAAACTTCAACCGGTACACTACAGGGTCTGGTGGAGGATTTGGCCTCCTAAGCCTACTGGCAACATGGGAAACCATGACAACTACCAAAGCAGAGGCATTCTTGGCCGGCTCATCTCTTTTTGGGCGGGATCCATCTACATGCATGTACAATAAGAAAAGAACAAGTTTAATTTACCCCCGGGCATCGGCTTGGCGTTAACAAGATGTAGATTATAATGTCACGGCTACATCTAAAAGATGCCTCCCAGTGACAAGATGGACATCATCATTGACCATATAAAACATGCAGAGCAACAACAACAAATTACCCATATATGAACACTTAACAAATCCCAACAGAAAAGGGTCACGGCTACATCAAAAAGATGCCTCCCAGTGACAATTCGTCTTCAACAAAAAGATGAAGCATGTAGTAAGACACGACATCATGAATCATCATAACGACAGGTAGTAAGAGCCCTAATCGAAGCAAGCATGCATGGACCATATCATCCAACAAGACCACAAAGCAAAAACGAAGTAAAGAAAGGTAAAGATAGGGTCTTTGTGGGGGTCCATTTCACCTCGCTTTGGTCGACGGGGAAGAAGAACTCGAGACGACGGAGAGGAAGCAGATCCGACGTAGAAGAAGCAGATCCGGACGAAGATGTTGCAGATCCGGACGGAGAGGAAGCAGATCCGGTTCAAGGCACCACCGAGCACCGGAGCGAGGAAGAGGAGGAAGAAGTCCGCCGCCTCCGGAGTACCAGCCAGTGACAAAGGAGCGGCGCCGACACTTACCGATCCGGGATCGAACAACCAAGGGGAAGGGGCGATCACGCCGCCGGTCACGGCCCTCAACTCACCGCCGGTGTCTCATGGGAGGTGCTGCAAATGGAGGTGAAGCGAGGAGGAGGGACTGAGGAAGGGGGCGACCAACTTATAAAGGAAGCGAAAATGGTGCAAGGATTACGCGGGAGGAGGGTTCACGGCTCCCGCGCGAGCCCGCGCGAGCCAAAGCGACGGCGGGAGATCCCCAGAAATCGCCCACGCTCGCGCCGCCAGGAGCCAAGCCCTAGAAAAACGGTGGGGAGGAGCTTCACTGGGGAGACAGGCTCGGGGGTAGGTTTTGCACGCGGGGAGACAGGCCGGGGGATGGGCCAAATGCATCAAACATGGACCGCTGCACCCCCAGGGCTCCGGCCATCCTCCCGTCCCCCAGCAAACACGCCCTCAGTCAAGCTGGAGGATAATGCCGTGGAAGTGGAAGGAGGGGGAGAATCGAGCCCCTGTTCTTAGCTATATGTACAGCAATTTCGTCACCAACTAATAAATAATCCTAGAGACCCAGAGTTCCAAATTACAGGTCTAATTAGTTTTGTCCTAATTAGTTTCATCACCAGCAATTTCAGGTGACTAATATTTGGGTTTTGATTTTCTTTCATGACCAATTATAGTATTTGTATGACATTGTGTTGTATCCCTGTAATGTATTTACAGTTGACTAATTAACTAGGTTCATTAGTTTCTTCATTTAGAAAAATACTAGGTTCATTAGTCAATTCATTTAGAAAAATACTAGGTTCATTAGTCAAATGACTATCTTGGGCAACAACAAAAAAGCGTAATCTTTTTTTTTTCTGGCATTCATGTCATGGCTAATATGTCCTGCAACACACTACCACCCTTCAGTCCTACCTCTCTCAAAGCCGATATCAGACCATCCATATACCATGCCAAGTTCAGATTAGCACAGCCATCCCCAAGGTATCCCCAAGGTTCATGTTTTTTTGTTTGAAAATCAAAATTTACCATGGGACATCCTTGGAGTGTGGCTTTTGCCAAAAACCACTAAAAAATATTGTCTTTGCTAGAACACATCAAAATTTATGGGAAATATGCTACCAGACACTCAAGTTATTATTATATTTGGTTTTAATAGACCGCCACGGGAAATGATGAGTATGCCCTTGTCTCTTGTCCCTTATCCCATCAAATTAGAAGATTCAGAAGGGGAAGGCCGTGCGTGCGCCACAGCCCTCGATTCGCTCGCATGGAAAGTAACAGGAAGGGGCCGCGCCATCTCCCCCGCCGGTGGCGCCCTGCCGCGGCGGCCGCCGCAAACGGCTGCGCGACGGAGGGCAGCGACGCCCAGTCCCGGAGGTACAGTAGCGATGCTGATGGAGTGTCCACGATTCTTGAGTGACATTTTCCATGAGGAACATGCTGATCTTCCATGGGTTCCGGACATCTAATTTCTGCCATTATCCCCTACCCTTGGGTCCATTCAGATTATCCCCTACCCTAGCCTCAACTGAAATCAAATGTCGTGTTTATTCAGATTTATGTTTTGTCCATATTTGTTCAGATTATCTTCCATTGCTTCACCGTTTTATCTTCCATTGCTTCACATGCTGTTGTTTGTTCTATCTGAAGGGCATGGGTATTTTTGTCCAGATTTATGTGTTTTGTGTCTTCTTTGATGTGGATATGTTATTATATGAGCTCTAGTGTCTCTCAGCAAATGTACATGGTTTTGTAATGGTTTCTGGCAAAGACACAAAAAAGTTAGTGTTTTTTTAGAACAAAGGCATTGCCCGACTTTATATTGAAAGCGTAACGAGGGATCAAGTTGCTGGGGATACCAGCTTACAAGCGTTGCACAGCATTCAGTTCTAAGTTTTAACTCTACTACCCGCTACTACCTCTACCTCTAACAGTTTGCAGGCGCCAGAAACTAAGCATAAAGCCTCGCTGATAAAAGGACTGGCAACAGAAAACAACTTCGGTCTTTTTGCACGGCGGTTACATGACATCATTTGAGGAAAGCAGGTGCATCATCTCTTCCGCCGCCGGCTTCATCTTCTGCTTCAACAGCGGGTTCCAGGCCTTCACCAGGACGATCGACTTGTGGATGAGCGCCGAGGGGGACGCCAGCACCTTCTTGTTGAACACCGTGTCGTTCCTGGACTTCCAAAGCGTCCACAGTACACCTGCACATATTTGTAACGTTACCATCTGATGAATACCTCTAATCTTATCTATTATCTCAACAAACAAATTTTCACAGCTCGTGGGGGAAAAATTCCAGCCTAGGCTATCTCTCATGAAAGCCCACAGGAATACCGCCATAGGGCACTGAAAACATATATGGTCCGAGGTTTCATGTGTCACAATATATGCATTTTTCAGGACCATACCAGTTTTTCCTTTTAAGCTGAACTCCACATTGAATTTTGTCATGGGCCACCATCCATATGAAGTTTTTAACCTTCAATGGAATGGGGCATTTCCACATCAGCGTCATATGCCTATCAATCACTCTCCAGATGTCATTAGATTATAAAGTGATTTGGTTGAGTATTTGGAAGAATTGTCTAGCAACCACACAGTTTCATCCCTCCCAGTGATCAGCACCACATTCTCTAACTTGTTTCTCAGATCTGCTAACTCTTCTAGTTGGACTTCATTTAGTTGTCTTCTGAACTCAAGCATCCATTCCCCCATCTGTTTTCAGATCAACTTTTAGTGGTTTGTAGCAAAAGCCTCACTTTTGTAGTGTCCCTTGGCAAATTCTCCCGTCAAGATGTAGTTTCTGCCACTTGGTCAGAGCCATGCCCAGTCACAGCCCAACTCGTTCTAGAAAGCTCAAAAAATTGAGAGCCAAACTCAAGCAGTGGACAGATCTAAGTTGAGGCTTACAGTGGACAGATCTAAGCAGTGGCCCCTTATTTTATCATGCTTTTATCCGTGGGAACTAACCCAAGTAAAACTTGTATAGGTGAATGTTTTGCTAGATTATTTTATCACACTCTTATCCGGTTGCACTAAAAGACTAAAAGTTGTTAAGCTACTGATCTAAAATACATTCCATTTTTTGAGCTCCCGATATTTAATTCCAACCTGAAAATTTGTTTACATGGGAGTCACCTAGAGCCACCTAACCAACTCATCGATCAGGTAAGACCTGTTCACATGACATATTTCGAGATTACCATGCAATAGGGCATCATATATAGTTGTACCGTCATGTCGTATCCATGCATAATAAGCTGTAACCTTTATTATGAAGTTGTACTGAACGGTGGTGAAATAGAACAAACATGAGAGAAGGCCGTCTTCGCAAGCCAATGGTGTAGTAGTACTGATGTCGAGTCTTAGCACGGGACTTAAACATTCAGAGATCGAGGTGCGGGTACATATTTCGCGTTGGATCGGGACAGTAGTTTAGTCGTTGGTTATATAAATTGCTCTGGGTATGTAACGTTGCTGGGCATGTAGCTAGACGTTCCCACTGACGGTGCAGCCGGAGGCGCAGACCATGGCGTCGTTGGTGCACTTGAGGAGGCAGACGGGCAGCTGCACGGGGTCCAGGTCAATCAACGGCTTGTAGCAGTCCAGCATGCAGGCGGTCACCCCGGACCCGCAGATGGTGACGCACTGCGTCAGCCCGGCCATAGGGTGGTCGTTGTGGCCGCCGCCGTGGCCGTCGTCGCCGTGCTTCCAGCTCCAGGTGTGGCCTTGGTGGCGACCTCCTGCATCTGCATGATGCACGAGCGCCAGCAGCAGAAGCATCGCCACGACAGCAGCAGCCTTCATGATGCACACGGACGTACCTCTGAAGAGTGAAGACGAAGGTGCAGATGTATTGAGAGATCGATGCTAGCTGCGTTGCGTTGGGTTGGGCCGGATTTGCATCTCTATATATACACGCGACGCGACGCGAGGGCGAAGCTCAAGTTGGTGTTGCCTGTGGGGAACGTGCACGCGAGCTGGGCATGAGATATGTGTGAAGTCGTCTAAAGAGTGAAGTGGACGTCGTGCTCACTTGGCCGAAGCAGCAAAATCTGTGTGAGCGGAACAGAAAGAAAGTAATAGGCGTATTAACCGATTTATAGATTCCTTGAAAACCTTGGTCATCAAGATGAGATGGCCGAGTTGGTCTAAGGCGCCAGATTAAGGTTCTGGTCCGAAAGGGCGTGGGTTCAAATCCCACTCTCATCATGATAATTTTTTTTTTCAGGCGGTTATTATTATTATTTTGGCGCTTCATTGTTTCTTTATTACTTTTGATGGTTCAAATCCCACTCTCATCATGACAGTTTTTTTTTTTTTTTTCAGACGGTTATTATTATTATTATTTTGAGGCTTCATTGTTTCTTTATTACTTTTGATTTCTTTCAAATGAATTTTGAAATTCTTCAGATGATTTTGATTTTTTTTTTTTTTTTTGCTCTTTATCGTTTCTTTACCACTCTCAATACTATAGTTTTGATTTTATTCAGATGACTTTTAAGCTTATTTTTTTGTTGATTTTTTTCTCTTCATCGTTTGTATTTTTATAAACTTCTGATTTGTTGCTCTTCAATTCTTTTTTCATTATTATTTTTAAACTTCTGTTCTTGTTGCCCTTCAATTCACTCGCAGCACTAGTTTTCTTTTTAACTTGTGTTGTTGTTCCTATCAAGGATTTTGGTAGAATTTGTTTTTTCCTAGAAGACTTTCAAATATCATTTTGTTGCCCTTTATCGTTATTTTTGTTACCGTGGATCAGGAACCAGCACCTAAATGTCGCATTGCATTGTATTTTACTTTTACGCAATGTAATAGTAGCGACAAAAAAAGGAATGGATAGCAGAGCAGAGCAACGGTGGTGTCATCGGCAGATTCAGCAGACGTCGATGCAACCAAGGTACTCGCTCTCGCACCCTCCGCCACCGCACGGCGCCAGCGCCCCACTCCCTCCTCGGCGCCCCCGCCACACGGTGGCGCTGGCGCAGCCCGACGCCGCGGCGCACGCCAGCATCGCCGTCGTGCACCTGCGCACGCACTGCACCTCCACCTCCCCGTCGCTCGGAGCCACGACCACCACCACCGCGCGGCAGGCCGCCGTCGGCACCTGCGTGGCCGCGACGAGGACGACGGCGACGGCGACCGTCAGCAACGCAGCGATCCTCCCGATGCCAACGGCCATTGATGGCTTGTTGCATCACGGAATTCGCAGCCGTGTATAAAGACGGAATGACCGAGGTAGGCTGGCTGGTGTGCCGTGTGCGAGTACAAGTTTTAGGTGGCGGTTTGGAGGAAAACGAAAGTGGCGGTCGCAGTGTACTATGTCGTGCGCTGCGGTGCGGACGTGCGGTTGGTCAGTTGCCGGTCAGTTGAGGCGTTGAAGCATTAACCGGCAGTGTCGTGTGTACGTTGTGTGTGTGTGTGTGTGTGTGTGACATGAATACTGCACCTCCGGCCACCGCAACCACCAAATTCTCACCCGTTCATTCGTGGTGCCGTCAGTGCCGTCACTGGCAGTGTCTTTCTGGCGCAGCGCAGTTGTTGTAAAGAAAATAGAGACGCAGACAGTGGTATACTCCGTAGGACAGTACTACTAACAAAGATGATAAGAGACGATAAAAAAGGCCAGGTTGCTGGGCTTTGCAGATGGGCCTGCAGCCCACAAGAGAAGGTTCACGATCTCACTCATGATCATCAAAGCAGCCCACGCCCATCCTAGCGCACTAATCCGAGGAAGAAGCCTTTGCTTAACGCCTAGGCCAATGATTCATTTCCACGAAGGATAAGAAAGAGCAGCGACCAATCGCAGAGCTGAGCTGTTGGGACTACGACTGCACAGAGGAGACTAGTAGCTTAGACTTAGGTCAGGTCTGGTTGAAGCAAAGAATGCAATGATAAACCTGCACGGTACAGCTCATGAGCTCCGTCCCATACCATACCGTCCCATGGCCACTCACCTTACGCTCACAGCGCTTCACATGGGCGTCTCGTGCGTGCGCCCCGTTTTGCTTCAGCGATCGGCATCCAGGAAAGCTTTTTAAGCGGGATGGAGCGGGGGAAGATGAGAGAGGTGGCATCGTGGCCGTGGGCCTCGTGGCAGGCAGGCAGTGGCCGTCCCTTTTTCCATCCGATCCAATCGAGAGCACCCACCCGGACGGACGGCATGGGCCTCCAGCCCACGCGGGCCCGCAGCACGCGCCCCAACGCACCGGCACCGCATCGATCGTCTGGCCGGTCGGCGGCCCGATCCGACGGCTGGAGGACGTCTACGGCACTCTCTCGCGTGGTCCGTCCGCAGCGTGCGTTGCGGCGGGCGAAGTCGGCAGGGTGTATTCATACGGTACGTAGCCGTAGACGACGACGAAGAGTCGACCACGGGGCCGGTCGGCCATGGGAGGTGGGACGGGGACCACGGCTGCAGCGCGGGGTAGTTTCGTCATTTTGGCTCCGTGTGATGCGCGGCAGAGCGGGGCAGCGAAAAAAAATCTGTGGAGACGGGAGGTGAGGAGGGGACAGAACGTGGTCGGTGCATGGTGCGTGTCAGGACGATGCTGGGCCAAGATCGAGATGCGGGTGGGCGTGAGATCCAAGGCGCCCCCGCCTCGGGAACAAGGCTGCCATTTTTAACGAACCCACGCCACATCATTTCTCCTCTCTGTAAACAACAATTATAGTAAGCGCCTAATAGTATTATTATAAATTAAAAACAATTATAAGCGCTTAAAAGCTTTTTTTTTTTGTTTTGCGCCGGTTTCTCATTCGCTGGTGCTAAGTTGTAAAACTCATTGGTAAAAAAGAAAGGTAGAAAGCACACTCAAACAAACGGTTTATCTTTTTAAGTAATCATTTATAAGAGGTCATTAAAACTCTTTGGTTAAGAAAAAGAAAAAGCAACACTCAAACAATCAGTTAAGTTCTTGGTGAATCTTCTCCACAATGCACAAATATACGTGGTCGTTATGTTGTTACTGTCCGTTCGAATGGGACCCACCACCATGGTTTTCCTCCTCTCCCATTCGGTTTTTCCCTCCTCCCCCACCTACTTTTTTCAGTTTTTTTAGAACTACCTAATTTTTTCAATTTATAAGGATGCTATACAAAAACTATATTTAAAAAAGAAAAAAAAACTCTTATTCCAAAGTTGACATAACCCTCCATTAAAACCTATAAATTGTTTTAGGACACCCCAAGATACATGCTAGATTCATAAAAGGGCAATTTATTACCGAGTAGAGTGATTTTTAAGAAGCTTTTGAAGGTACTCTATTGATTCTTGAAGCCAACAATCATCCAACCTAAGCCGCTCGCCACATGAGCAACTAAAGGGATTTATGTGAAATTGTGGTACACAACAGTTTTGTCTTATAATCTAAAAAAAAAAACAGTTTTGTCTTGTGGACGTCAATTAACTAAGAGAATCGTGCTTATTCCCTCCTTGTTTGTATTTGTGAATCTAGACATAGAGAATTAGATGCTTTTATGAGATCGTATTTGATCAACAAGAGGCTTAAATAGTCAAGTTTCTGGTCACGAATCTATGCTTTGATTTTTGCACGGGATCAACTAGCCTAAACATATGAGCATGCCAAAGGGGATCAAGACTTCGACAATAGAGCTATGTGTGTTGGTTCGTGCACAGGAGTTAATAACACTCAAAATTGATTTGGTGGGAGTGTAGACAGTAATATGGGAGTCATTAGAGCTGTCACACTTTAATTTCTTCACGGAGTATATGTTAAACTTGTGCATTGCTCTTGTGCCTTAGAAACAAAGTTACCATTTTTTAATAAAAAGACATTTCCCAGTGCCTCATATCTCATATTCAATCAAGGAAAACAAATGGACGATAGTACAACTAACATATATCTTTACACAAAATGATTCTAAAAAAAGATTATATTAAAGATCAGGTCATGTTCTTTCTTCAAATCCTCTTGAAACCTCCTCGTTATACAAGACCTTGAAGATCGTAAAAGTCACTAACAGATGACAACTTGTTCTAGCACACATTGAAAAAAATCGGCTAGATGAACACCTAAGAAGTGTAGTATAGACTTACAATCCTTCGAAGCCCGATTGTTCAAGAATTTTAATGTGGTAGAACAAACTGGTAAAAGAGGTTGAAATCACCGTATCAAATCAATGAAATGTTTCATGATCAACACATCAACTATTATGATCGAAAGAGTGCCAACAAATCTAGAGATATAAGCATTGGCGATGCTATATACATGTGGATGCAGATACACCAAAAAAAGACAATACCATGGAGTAGATTATTTTCATCATAGTTGTAACTCAAGGCTACACATCTATATAAGGCAGTTGTATCTTCATCGATTTGCTCAGCTTTGCCACTAAATATAAGGAAAAATATGTTTATTCTTATTAGAGAGATCCATATGAAAAGATGTGTTAACCCACAAGTACATTCAATTTGTGCCTTTTTTATTCAATGATTTCCTTTGCACGGTGAAGATCTAACTAGAAAAGGATTTTCACATGTTCCCCAAATAATTTAGGCTAGTTCCTCACGTAAATAAATGTTTTAAAAACTAACAATCAAATCAAAACATAACATGAGCAAGAAGGAGCATCTGCTTGAAATTTGTGGTCCACAAAATCTTTTTGTTTTGTGGACGACAATTAACCGAACAAATCTTGCATATATTCTCTTATTTCTATGCGTGTTTACCACGGAGAGTTGGATGGGAAATGCTTTCCGAAGGTCTTATCCACTAGCCTTTTTCTAGCTTGCTTCTATTTGCTTTCTTTTCTTAGTAACGAGAGGTGATAAGAATTTAGGACCGCAACAATAGATGAAGAATTGATGAGATAATCATACAAATAATACAATCACCGCATCTAGACATATCTTAAATTGGAGCAATTTTATGTTATAAAAACTTGGTACACAAAGCTTCTGTCTCTTTTATGTA
Source organism: Themeda triandra (assembly GCA_018135685.1). NCBI lineage: Eukaryota > Viridiplantae > Streptophyta > Magnoliopsida > Poales > Poaceae > Themeda > Themeda triandra. The sequence goes on from JAENPR010000018.1 coordinate 668,299, forward strand.
CATTTAGAGAAGTTGCGATGAGGCAGCTCGTGTACTGGCTGGACAAACTAATAGGTTCTGGTTCAGTTTGATGTAGTAAGGATCCGAATGCAATTTAAGAGCCTTTTGTTGTAACAGTATGTTAAGAAAATATAATGATGTTTGTTTTTTTCTAAAAAAACCATGAGTTCGACACTGGTGAAACTGTCGAATTACAGACAGTACAGTTGTTGATGGATTCAGCAAGCTCAAAAAAGAACAAAAAGAGAAATGATTATATATATGCCACACATAGCATAAGAGTACTTATATTACAAGGACAGTGATCGATGACAATCAATGGCTATACACACGGTCATGACAAATACTATGGGATGTCGATTGGAGGCAGGCAAGGTAACCAACTATAGGTTACATCGGCAAGGTAACCAACTATCGGTTACATCGTTGAACAAGGCTGCGAAGTGAGGGTAGCGTTCGGATTGCCCGTGGGTTTAGGCAATAGATTTGATTTGATAGATGATGAAGTCTAGGCTTTAGATTGCCCCGATTGGAGGCAGATATTTTTGCCCCCTCACTCAAATAAAAATTCTAGGTCACCACTCACCAATAGTCAGATCAGATCCCCGACCTACGAGTGGTGCACACGCACGTACACGTACCGTACGCCACCTATGTGCTGCAAGCAACAACAAGAAGCAAGTCGTGACCGGCCCCAACGACGGAAACGAGGATATTTTCCCTCCGGCCGTCTCACACATTTCTTCCTTTTTTTTACTCATGAACCAAAGAAAAGAGACGGTGCACATATATGTAAATAATATAAATATATATATACAAATATATAAAAAACCAAACAGCAGGAAAGGAAAAAAAAAAAAAAAAAAAAGGAGGGGCAAGCACGAGAGACGTGGTCCACCTACCGACCGGGCGCCAGCCAACTGGGCGGTTGGTATATTTGCGGTGGCCGGGGCGGTCAGCACCGCATTGCCGCCTCCTTCGTTCTCACCCGCCTCAGGCTGAAAAGGCGAAGGCCAAGGCCAAGGCCAAGCCGTCCCCTCCCTCCGTTGCTTCAGTTCATCCGTTCCATTCCCCCATCTAATCCTGGCAGCGGCGCTGGCGAGGAGAGGAGTCTGAGCCTCTCTGCCACCCAAAGGAGGAGCTTTTAGCGAGAAAGATTGATTGAGATCCGGAGGAGGATGCCTTCCAGAGCCATGAACCGGCTGTTCGTCGAGTCTGCCTCCGGCTGCCGGGACGCCGAGGCGCCGGTGCTCTGCGCGCCGAGGCCGCGCAGGGCCCAGGTCCACCCCTGCAGCGCCGACCTCATCCTTGGCCCGCCCCCCTTCCTGCTCAACAACAAGGTACTGCTTCTGCCTGGACCAATTCCTCATCTTCCCCTGCTCGTTGAAAACAATTGTGTTCCTCCGAAAATCTGTTCCTGTCCATGTTCGCTTACAAAGATGTGTTCTTTCTTACAGAGCAGCAAGGAAGGAGGCAGGACCAAGCCGGTGGCGGAGGAGGAGGACGGGGGGTGCTGGGCGGTGTTCGGCGGGTCGCCGCCGGCGCGCGCGGACAACCCGCTGGTGCACGACCCCCACTTCCTGCTGAACCAGCGCAGCCACCCCGCCGCGGCGGACCCGACGCCGCTGCTGGAGCTCGGGTTTTTTGACCACCGGAGCCGCCCCAGCTACGTCCGCCCGATGTATACTAGCAGCAGCAGTAATAACAGTAACAGTAACAACAGCAGTTTTGCCCCGTCGTCGTTCGCGCCGGCCGTGAGGATCCAGGGCTTCGACGTCGCCCCGTGCCGGGGCTCCCACAGCAACGGCACCAGCCGCGTGCTGTCCGCCCGCGCCTGAGCGCGCGAGCTCCGGCCGGGGCGGCGCCGTGCCCGCCCGCCCGCCCCCGCACAAGGGCGAAAGAGGAGGAAGACCTCGCGAATCTTGTACAGATTTCGCCGCCGGCCATCATACTACTTCCACCACGATGATGATGATGATGCTACGTGTGCTCCGTCCGTTCGTCTTTCTTGTGGTATATACAGCAGCAGCGGGTTTTGGTTTTTCATTTTTATTAACAGCAGTTCAGTTCAGATCAGATCAGAATAGAGAGGATACGAGGAGGGGAGATGAGATCTCCTCTCTCGCCAAGAAGAGTACTACAGTAGATGTTCGCCGATACCACACCAGACAGGGTCAAAGGGAGAGAAGAAACTGAATTCTTTTTCCTCATAATTTTTTTACTGGGTTTTGTCAGCGAGGTTTGTTTTCTAAGTTGTTTTGTGTTTTTGTGTTCGTGTTGTAAAACTAGCATAGCATGGATCGATCCATCTCTTGTTCGTTGCTGTGGCGATCTGGGTGCTCTACTTGTAGATAAAAAATCAGCACCCAGGTCGGTCAGCGTTCGTGTTCTTGTAGTAGTTGAGGAAGGGAAAAGATGTCAGCTTCTCGCTTTTGCTTAAGCGAGCGATGAAGCTACCGCCATGTAACCATGGTTGTACTACTCCTGCAAACAATATGTATAAAGAAACCGTGTACATACACATGATATTTATATGCAGTGATGATCATCATCAGAATCAGAGTCCGGATCTTGAGCTGCCGCTGCGGGCTGCGGCCTCGTGTGTTCACACGTATCTTGATTCTTTTTGTTTTTTTTTCGAGGTTGTGATTCTTTTTGTCGATCGACGAAGAAGGGGAAAAAAATCATCCCATGTTCGTTCGAGCAGTTGGATGCATGCTTGGTGCCTGCCAGGCTAGTTAGCGATGGCGGTTCTGACAAGACAGGAGATGGTGGGTGGCCGTGCCGGCCGGCCGTTCGGAGCTCCCGCGGGGAATACGGGGTCCGTGGTTGGTGGCGGAGCAAGTAAAGTGGGCTGGGTGGGTCGTTCGTCGATGGTTCCGTTCCGTTCCGTCCTGGACATGCTGAGCTGAGGCTGAGCTGTTCGATCTCACGGCCTGGCCCCAGACGATCTTGCCGGTGGATGACTGAGAGTGAGATCTCCTCCCTCTCTGACTCTCTGTACTCCACTGATGATAGTATAGCCGTGCGATGCGATGCGATGCGATGGTTTGGAGTAGGAACCCAGCGAGTGAGCGGCGTCGCGGCGACCCCTCCTCCCCCGTGCGTCGCCGCTGCGCGCACGCGCCATTGACCGACCGCCGCGCCGCGCCACGATGAACCGGGGAGGAGAGAGTGGCGTGGCGGCCTCGGCTTCGACGGACCGCCGGACGGCGACCTGGCCCCGACCGTGTCTGTCTGCGACGCGCACGCAACCACGTCGCAGCCCGCGTCGCCGTCGGATGGCACGGCCACGGCAGGAGGAGCGTCGCGTTCGCATCGCGTACTCGCGTGGGGAAAAACGGAACCAAGCGCAACCGCAACCGCACCCGCGCCTCGGCCAGTCCGCCTCTTCTTTTCGTCGCGCGTAGGAGTATTCGCGTCTCCGGGATGGAAGCGTCGCTGTCGGCAGTCGGCGTCGGCCGCGCCCGCGGCGAAAATTCCCAGGCCAGGCCAGGACGGACGGGGGAGTCGTCAGTGCAGGTGCTCGCCCTCGTGCTCGTGCCGAACCGAGGCGGGGCGAGGCGGCAACGCAAAAGTTGGGTGACGTGACGGCCGCTTGCCTTGTCCGTCCGCCGGTGCGACAAAACCAACCGATCGAGTCGTTGTCTGTTGTCTCTCTGCCTGCTCGCCCGACGCCCGCCTTGGCCTTCTTCTCGATCGTTTCCTTTGTTGTTTGTTGGTGGTTTACCCTGCCAAGTTACTGGTTACTGCTGCCATCATCGTTTTTTTCTGTCTGTAGCGCTTGTTTTACTTACTGTGGACGTATCGTATAGTACAGCAACTAAGCAAGTGTCTAGTTTAGTCCACCTGGTGAGCTTCCGAGGTGCGTGCGTGCAGCTAAGTGCAACTATGCTAAGCCTCGTTTCTACCTCCACGTCACTCTCACTCGGCTGTATTATTAGTAGCCGACTACATACTATATTTCGGCACCAAAAAGTACATGAACCACAGCTGCTGACAGACAAACAGGCACGAATCCTGGTGTCAACTCAGTCTGATACTACCACAGAAAACAGCCTAATCAGAGCCTAATAAGACATGGACATGAGATTTGAACAGCTAGTACGTACCACTGACGACGAACCGTTCAAGCTAGTATTCAAAGGTTGGGCCGGGGTGTCAACAGCTACTACGATTATCCCGATTAGTTTGACCCGGCCACGAGGACGACGAGGGGCCTTGACTACACTAGCACTCGAGTACTATACAATTGATGAATTTCGTCCCTGGTGACCCCAGCTCCAAATAAAGGCATGAAAAGGAAAAGGCGAGAGCTTGTGCTCGCGTGCACTCTTGGGTGTTTGTCCCACCACTGCTGTCCCGGCTGATGAGCTGAGATGGACGGGAAACAGATGCATGCATCGCGCTCCATGCCCCCGAATTCCTGTCGCTCTCGGCCCCCATTTTCCTGACGATTTCCTTCACCTTTATTTTGTTTTATTAATAAGGATAGAAGCAATAAGGAGCTCTGTATTATATTTGGCAGGCGAGAAACGAGGACAATTCCAAGGAGATAGGTTATCCATCGCGATTAAGTGCGGCATGGCTGATAAATGATTGACGCTATCCGACGGACCTAATGTTCACTGTGCTGCCATCTCAGCGCCACCCGTACGTGATTTCCCTTTGCTGAATTGCTGATAAAGCGAGTGCCATCACTTCAGAGCATGTGGCCAGGTGCAGGTTGTATGTTAGTGCCATGTAAAAGTTAGATTGCGATTACATAATAACACACCAAAGATGCAGGTCCATCTTATTCTGTCACAAAGTTTATTTGGAGCCTTGTCTAAACTTATTGTAAATTTACAACTCACTTACCTTATCTCTCAGCTAATTTAGCATAATTCTGATGTGATAACTCGTACAACTCGTGTATATCACCCTATTATACATGGAATCTTTCTTGTGCCCCAAACTTCCATTTCCCTGTACAGGTCACTAAAAGATTGTACTAACTGACGAAGGCCTTCTTCTTCTTCTTTTTAAAGAGCTGACGAAAGCCTTGCGACTGGCTTAAAAACGAGAGAGATGATGGATTCACTCACATCCCATAGACCGGTAAAACTCACGAGTAATTTCGCACGTATGCAACCGACTCTAGCTCAATTGGATTGGAGGTCAACCAAGTTAAAGTCAGGAGTCTGTCTAAAGCAAGTAGAGCTGAAATTAAATCCAGGAGTTCACACGCTGTTACCTATGATTTCGACTCTGGGATTTGGCACGTCGCTGCCGTCCTGGGTGTCAACATAACTGCCCGTCATCATCATCCCCGTCACCACTGAACCACTACACGTTCCGTCCTGTAAGCGTAGCATTTCCAAAATGATATCCTGCAGGAATTGGTTGCAGAGGTAGCGCGTTAGCAATATGCAGAAATACTAATGTTTCCATGTTTACAACGTCACACATATGACCTTTCTCTTTTCTTGACTTTGACCCTCTTGTGTAAATGTGTAGTATACATATAACAAAAACAATACAAAGAAACGTTGCTCAACTAAGCTCATCACATCGCGTTTGAACGCCACGTAGAAGATTGCCCTGCTTATCCCAGGAGCTTACGTACTACAGCTCCGTCTGCGAAGGCTTCTCCTCACAAAAAGGTTCCAGCTTCTAGAGAATAATATTCTGCAATATAGCAAGGTACTATTTTAGAATTGAATTAGAAGCGGCTTCGGCTAGAGCCAAAAGAAGCCTTACCAAACAGGATCTACACAGGATACAGTGATACACTAACGCGGAATACAGCATGCAAATAATAGCGCATCAGAATCGCCAGTTAAGCTGCAGCAGAAAGAAGCAGGTGGAGTTTCACGTGGGATTATTAGTCAAAGGAGAGTCAAGAGAGCACAGCTCAGATGACCTGGCTACTATCATCACCTTCTAACGTGCCTGGAATCACCACGTGGCGCGACCAAGGAGAAGAGCGATAACATTTCACTACCTAAAGTAGAAAACGAAATGGAATTGCTTTGGACAAGAGGAAAGAACAAAGCAAGAAATGAGCCGCCCACTTGTAAAAGACAAGGCACATCCTTTTGGAATTCCACTACCAGTTGCAGCATAATTCCGGAGGGCCCACTTGTGTACGATTAATAGTATATGTATACATTCCAATGGTGTGGTGAACAGTGACACTGAGAAGTGAGAACGACATCCATATACTAGGCAACAAGCATATCAGATAAGAGGATGATCCAAATATACTACTCTCAAGTCTTAAGTGAGTTCAGTCATAATTTACGGTGTTTGTCCAAATTCGTATATAGAAAAGTCAAGATTATAATAAGTTGAGAGAAGTTTGAAAAACCATTATCTTTCGCTATTGTCAGGTCTACAGGATTAAAACTGACCTTTTCAAGTCGTCTTCTGGGAAATTATGACGTGGACGCTGCAGGAGCTGTTCCATATCAATATCATACAGAATCGGGAATTCATAGCGTTATATTGCCTTTCTGCTTTCATGAAAGGCAACAAGAATTTCCTACATTGTGTTAAAGATTCCATGATTTGAAGGAATGAAACTTGGAGTAAGTACTGTTGTTCTTCAAGAGAAATCTGTAAATCATAATCACCATTTTTTTTTATAATATATGCAGGTGTATATCTCTGTATCAGATACCAAGGCATTTGCTAGAAGCCCTACATTACACACACGTGGGCTACATTGTACAGAGACAAAGAATTCGAGAAGCCCCTGCTTCCAGACCAGCCATGAGACCAGCAGGAACAGGGAGTCCGCTCACTGTGATAATTGGTCAACGAAAAATTGGGAATTTTATGCATGTGTTTCATTATCATTAAGAGAAGTATAGGTAGGAAAAACAACTGAGTCAAAGAAGAAGCAAAGAACCGAACGAAGCACAATTGGCGCTACATTAAAACTGGAAAAAAGTTGAGGCCTCTATAGGCAACAAGCATATCAGATAAGAGGATGATCCAAATATACTACTCTCAGGTCAAGGTGAGTTCAGTCATAATTTATGGCGTCAGAATGCCCAAATTCGCATGTAGACAAGTCAAGATTATTAATTAATGGAAAAAGTTTGAAAAATCATTATCTTTCGCTATTGTCAGGTCTACAGGATCAAAATTGACTCTCTGAAGGCGTTTTTGGGGAATTTATCGTGTGGATGCCCACAGGAGCTCTTCTATATGAAGACCATACAGAATCAGGAATTCATGGCATTATGTTGCCTTTCTGCTTTCATGAAAGGCAACAAGAATTTCCTACACTGTCTTAAGATTCCATGGTTTGAAGGAATGAAAATTGGAGTAACTACTGTTGTTCTTCAAGAGAAATCTGTAAAGCACTGTCATCATTTAACTTTTTGAGAATATGCAGGTGTGTATCTCTGTATTAGATACTTTTTTTTTTTCTCAATACAACACGAATACACTAACTGAAAAGGCATTTGCTAAAAGCCCTTTCCTTACACACACGTGGACTATACTGTCAAACTCAAACCAATGATGGAGATGTAGAGGTAAAGAGACAAAGCTCAAGATTCCCCTGCTTCAGATCAGCCATGTGACCAGCAGGAACAGGGAATCTGCTCACTCTGATCATTGATCAACGAAAACTGGGAATTATCATTTTTCGAGAAGGTATAATGCATACGTTTCATTAAGAGAAGTAGGAACCAAGTCTCATACTACAAAGGAAAAAAACTGTGTCAAAGAAGAAGCAAAGAACTGAAAGGAGCACATGAATTGGTGCTAGTACATTTAAACTGGACAATTTTGTGTGTTAAAACTGGAACTGATGCTACATTAATTAAAACTGGAAAAAGTTGAGGCCCAACAAACCCTTCAGGAAATGGGCTGCCTATTGGACTGGCTAAATTACCTAACTTAATCATGTGTGCTTCCTTTTAAGATTTTGTTGATCATTCGGCCTGGGCCCATTGAATCTGTATCCCATATCAGGCAATCCACACGAGCAATAGGGACTGCCGAAGCCCTACTAACAAACGTAACAGAGAAACAAAACAACTACTAAACTAAACATGAAACCCAACGCGCAAATCTTTGCACGTGCAAAACTGCTAACATAGATTACTTGACTTTTTTACCATAGGAAACAGGTTAATGAAAACGAGGTCGGCACAGCAGGTATGACGAGTCGATGAAAATGGCTGAAGGTTAGGATGGCTGCAACTGGATACAAAGGAAACCGGATAACGGATGGGAGCTGGCATCATTCATAGACACGACCAACCAACGAAAGGAACACACCCGTCAAAAGCAGGTGCTGAGAATTTCTGGCCCACTGTTCCCTGATTTTTACCAACCAAAGTAAAAAAAATGCCTTAACCAGCAAGTATTCCCTAGATATCCCATGCGTATTTTATTCAAAAGTGAAACTGGAAAAGTGAGGAGAGAGATGCCAAGACACTCTTGTCATCACCCCGAAGTCCTGTAGCTGAAAGCTGCATAGGCTGCATCTACCAAGTCATCACTACATCGTCATTATGTAGTTTGCCCTGAGTTCGTCTAAGTAGGTCGTTTCTAAGTTCTAACCCCTGAAAAAGACACCTGATAGTAACCAGAGCTATAGAAAAGTAAACTAGCAGCATTATTATTACGCATTTACTAGTTCCTATAAGTTATAATCAACTGGTCATGCTACACGTAGCAAGAAAAGATTAGAAAACTTTGAAAAGTTCAACTAACTTGCGCACATGGTCAATGATCTTGTCCCCTTCAGTAATTCAGGTTGCCAATCTTTTCGGGTAATTCACACGCTTGGCTGCAGGTGGTATACTCCAGTTCTAGAAGACCATAAGCCATTATCAGGAAGACTTTTCTCTGCACAGATGCTGCACAAGAAAGAATGGTCAAGTCTATGGTGCAGGTCAGCACGAAAGAGAGTTTAAACTACCAAGATGCAAAAGAACATTTCGGCTCCCATGTTTTCCAACTGTAGCTGTTCATTGTATTGAAGTTTCCAAGTCAATATTATTGGCAGCCACTTTTGGCCATTACACACTGTTCAAATATCACGGCTGTTTACATGTCGGGAACGGAAATATAAATTTGCATAAATATCTTGTAAAAAAAACTTGCATAAATAAATCTCCAACTTCAACAAGTAGGAAATTGAAGTTCAGAGCATATAATAGTCGCCTGAGTAGGGTTTTGTGACAATTAGAATTTAATTTTCATACTCACATAGATATGTGATGTCTGTATGCACTCAAAGGATACAGTTTCTACAAAATCGATCCATGTACGGCTCAAAATGATTTTTTCCCCCTACACATTTTGTCTATACTACATGCTAGCAGCATATAATTTCTTTTCATTTTCAATAAGTGTGGGGAGAACTGGCCATATCGCTGATATTAACAGAAAGTTTAGTGCAACTCACACTTACCCATGAGTGTGGGAGGAAAGTCAGCATGCCCTCCCACAGTATGTTCCCAGCTCATGTAAAGATCACAAGATTCACGGCAGCAGAGTTCAATGGAGACCTTGCCAAGTGAAGCGAATGAGAAGACATAACAGTGTCAGACTTCATCAACATGCAATGAGACATCTGTTGGTTACACGAGCATTCTCATTCCTCTCTATCCCCCAACATGTTCATACTGATCACTGAAAAAGAGAGAGCGCCCATTCATACTTCAATATCACAAATTAGGCACCTACGACTGCAAGAAAGTAACTGCCGGGCATTAAGCTGGGCCACACCCAGGATGTCTATAAAAGCCAAGTTATGTGAAACTGTGCAAAAGGTCGGCCAGAGCAAGACTTCATACCTTCAAGATGGCTGAACCTCAGCGCACAAGCAGCAATGGAGCTCCGCATGGTACTGCAGACTCTGAATATGCATCAGAGAAACTGCCACCAAAGAGGCTACAAAGATTTGATTCACTGCATATGGAGGCTGGAAAGATTCCTGGTGGACCAACACATGCAGCCAAGGTGTGTTCTCCAGCCACTCTAATTCAATCAAACAACATATCCTTCTTTTGCTTGAAGTCGAATAACTGCATGAATATTTTTGAATTGTCATCAGTTTAAGAAACATTTCTGTAGAGAATATTCTGTTAAAACCTAAAGTAACTATTGAGATATCATTTTTACTTCATCTTATGCGGAGAAACTAAGCATATCACTATGTCAGCTACTTGCCTACTTGGTCATCTAAGGGCTGCATGACTAAAAGCATATGATCTGCATTTTTTTTTTGGCAAATGTTATCTGATTCCGTATTTGAACTTTGATACCAAAGGTTGGCTGGGCAACCACACTACATTTGGCATTCCAAAGCATAGGTGTGGTTTACGGCGACATGGGGACTTCTCCTCTCTATGTTTTCTCCAGCACCTTTACAAATGGGATCAACAACACAGATGACCTCCTTGGAGTCATGTCTCTAATTATATACACTGTTATTCTCCTTCCGTTGATAAAATATTGCTTCATTGTTCTGCGAGCTAATGACAATGGAGATGGTAAGTAAATATGCTCCATACATCTTCTCAATGCAACTACTTTTTTTTAGGAATCTCAAGGTAACTACTAGTATGGCTATATACAAGCGGCTTTAAGAATAGAAGAAAGTGTTTTTTATAAGTAATGTCTTTTGAAGAGAGAATGTAAAGAAATATAGAATGAATGGTCACAAAGGGCCACAGGACTGAGAACTCATAAATCAACTAGACCCTGAAGTCTCTCACCACATTGGTTTAGATGCAGAATTTTTTTAAAAGAGAGAGAGAGAGAGAGAGGCTTTAGAGGCATTGACCCAAGCTTTAGATGATACTGAGCGACTGCATCCAGTACCAATCAGTATGTAAGCAAAGCGCCCAGATATATGGGCCACAAAAATCAGTTCTGTGGCCATGGTATTACGGTATTGTCATCTGCGTGATCTAATCTGTAGATTGGTCCCCCAGCCTCACTGTGATGTGCCTGAACTCTAACTCGCGTGCCTCCTCTGCCTCCAAATCTTAGATCCCACTGAGAGATGGGGCCTTCATTATTTGCTTCACGAGAGAAGTTGACATGTATTAACAATATATTGCAGGAGGAACATTTGCACTTTATTCATTGATATCACGGTATGCTAGGATTAGCTTGATACCTAATCAGCAGGCTGAGGATGCAATGGTCTCTCGCTACAAGTTAGAGTCCCCCACAAATCGTATCAAGAGGGCTCACTGGATCAAAAACAAGATGGAAAACAGTCCAAAATTTAAGATCACACTTTTCCTAGTGACAGTCCTGGGAACATCCATGGTGATTGGTGATGGTGTTCTAACCCCATGTATCTCAGGTGAGTTCAAACTCCTTTCTGGTTTTGCTCATCGTCTCTGGCAAGAAATGTTTCATACAAGGGATAGTTGAAATACATGTGGATTCTTCTAAGAAATAAATCAAGGTCCCACTTTTATGAACCAATTCCACGCACATGATGTATGTTTGTTGGCCTTCTAAATAATAAGTATTTTTGCAGTGCTTAGCGCGGTTGGAGGGATCCAGCAAAAAGCAACAACCCTAACCCAAGGTAAAACAATCTATGCATCAAAATGCATTCCAACGGTAGTTAGAACAGTTCAAATATTTACTATATACAGTGAACTTAATCTGACCTTTTGGCCGATCAACAGGACAGATTGCTGGCATCTCAATAGCCATTTTGATTGTCCTCTTTCTTGTTCAGCGCTTCGGCACAGATAAAGTTGGTTACACATTTGCCCCTATAATCTTGATATGGTTCATCTTGATTGCTAGTATTGGAGTTTACAATTTGATCAAACATGATACAAGCGTTCTGAAAGCATTCAATCCAAAATATATTGTGGATTATTTCAAAAGAAATGGAAAACAGGGTTGGATTTCTCTTGGAGGGGTTATTTTATGCATTACAGGTACTTTTTCTGCCAGAGTCCATGGCATCAATGTGCATTATAAACCTGAGTCTCAGGTCTCTACAAGGTCACCTTAATATTTTGCAAGAAAAATTTGTGGCAATGTAACCTGAGTCTCTGATAAAAGAAGTTTTGTAATGTCCATTGCGTTTTTTTATAAAACAGGAACTGAGGCAATGTTTGCTGACCTTGGTCACTTCAATATGAGAGCTATTCAGGTAATTGAGCACTTCTCCCAGTCGGCCAGTCCCCACAACTTTCATTTCCTGAATACATGCACACACAAACTAATGATCCTGTGGGAGAAAATAATTTTAAATGGGGAAAAATTATTTTCATCCTCTAAAAGAAATAGTATATATGATGCTTGAACTTCAAAATTGTTTTCCGTTTTGTTTTGCTTCAGTGAAACATTTATGATACGTTTTATTGCATTACAGATTGGCTTCTCAGTAGTACTGTTCCCTTCAGTACTGCTAGCATACATTGGACAAGCTGCATATCTCCGTATCTACCCAGAAAATGTTGCAAACACATTCTACAAATCAATTCCAGGTAAGAACTTACAAGAATGAACTAAGAAATGGCATGGTTAGAGATTGGAATATTAAATCTAATGACACCTCATGGCTTCTGCTGCCAGGTCCATTATATTGGCCAACCTTTGTGGTGGCAGTAGCCGCTGCTATAATTGCAAGCCAAGCTATGATATCTGGTGCATTTGCAATTATTGCACAGTCACAAGTTCTAGGTTGCTTTCCACGTGTTCGTGTGACCCACACATCAACAAAGTTTGAAGGACAAGTCTACATCCCGGAGATCAACTATGCATTGATGATTTTATGTGTAGCTGTTACAGCTATTTTCCAAACAACAGAAAAGATTGGAAATGCATATGGTAATTTCTCAACTCCAGACACAAATATCCCTATTACCTACCACGTTCCACCCCAAGATATAAAGTAAGAAAATAATAATAAGATACATAAATATTCATTTTGAATGAGATCAAATTACTGCATTCCTAATTATTTCTTGACAATCTGTTTGATGCAGTAAACTCTTGTCTTTCCATAACCTGTATTGAGTAATTTTTATATATCTGCCTAGATAGTAATCAAATTGTGAGCTCTATAGGCCATCCCTACTTAAGTCCCGAAAGCAGGACAAATGAAATCATCCTAGCAACAGCCAAACTTAGAGATCGTTAGCCATCTAGTAGCTTCTAAGCAAAATGTTGTAGTATCTTAATGAAGACAAATTTATAAAATCTAAAAGTCCAATGCAAAACTCCAATGGCAGGGTGATCTATCAGCTCTTTGTCGTAGAGAAAGTAGGGACAAGATCTGCTAGATTATACTGATAACATTAGAAACCGTACAAGAATGATCCACATCCCAAAACATATCTTGTCTTATTCCACCCACAAATTATCACCATGATCATTTTATGCAGGTATTGCTGTTGTTTTTGTGATGTTTATAACAACACTTCTGGTCACCTTAGTAATGATTATGATATGGAAGACAAGTCTGCTATGGATTGCGCTCTTTCTAGTAATAATTGGTGGAGCAGAGCTTGTATACTTATCTTCGGCACTCTACAAGTTCACTCAAGGTGGCTACTTGCCACTAGCTTTTGCAGCAACTTTGATGTTTATAATGGCCACATGGCATTATGTCCATGTTCATCGATACAACTATGAGCTCCAGAACAAAGTAACAAGTAACTATGTGGCAGAATTGGCCACTAGGCGGAATCTGACCAGGTTGCCAGGAATAGGCCTTTTGTACTCTGAGCTTGTGCAAGGCATCCCACCCATACTTCCTCACTTGGTAGAAAGGGTACCTTCTATCCATTCAGTTCTTGTGATTATCTCAATAAAGTACTTACCAATCAGCAAAATAGAAACAAGCGAGCGGTTCCTCTTCCGATATGTGGAGCCAAGAGATTGCAGGGTATTCCGATGTGTGGTGCGCTATGGATACAATGATAAAGTAGAAGATCCAAGAGAATTCGAGGGATTGCTTATTGAACATTTGAAACAATTTATCCATCAAGAATCATTTTACATCCAAGGTGGAAATCATTCAGCAGAAGAAGTAGAAGATGCAATTGAGCCGTCTGACAGTGTTCAAGGGGCAATATTGTCCAAAAGTTTGTCAGATAGAAGCACTGCTGTTCCACCAAATGGGTACATGGATGCGATCCAAATAATACACAGAGAAATGGAGGATGGCGTTGTCCATATGCTAGGAGAAACTAATGTGGTGGCAGGACCAAATGCGGATTTATTGAAGAAGATAATAGTTGACTACGCCTACAGTTTCATAAGGAAGAACTTCAGGCAGCCAGAGAAGATAACATGTGTCCCTCATAACAGACTGTTACGGGTGGGAATGACATATGAGATCTAGGACAATGTTGCACTTGTTACAGGACCACAATGTGATCAGAACACCCAGGAAGTTAGCTATTTGACAACAGAGTAGGCCTTTTCATTATCAAGCCAGGAAGGGCAAATGCAAGGATTGGTGTACAGTCAAATAACCAGCCTACCAGAGTGAACTGCAAAGTAGGTGATTGAAGGTTCTATGTTTAGATATGGAGAAACTCCAGAAAAGCAAGCATTAGTTGTGCTCCTGGTCCTATCTATTAACTATACATCTGCTTTTGAAAATTTGAAACAACATACTCTTCACCATGTTTAGCTAAATATTGTAGCATATTGCCACAAGGTAAAATGAAGAGAAGCTTGTTTTTTTCCTTCTAATTTTAAATCATTTGTAACAAACTATGTATGAAGCACTGTCCCGTAGATTGTAAGTGGTGTCATATGTTATTACATCGCTAGTCCTAAAAACAGACATGGGAAAAATTCTCCCAATAGAAACTTAAAATTAAAAATAGATGCGGACAAAAAAACGCATCAACTATTGCCAATGATGAATCTAGAAAAAAAAAATCATCGCTGAGGATTCCAGGCTGCAAACTAACAGGTGATGGAGGATTATTCGCTAGGGTTAAATCTGCACATAGGATTATCAAACCCATCCTCACAGGTCATCGAATGCAAGCAAACATTGACACGGTTATAGTAAAACAGAGCGTCGAGGCAGACATTCCATCAAACAGATTAGGGGGAACGGGCGAAGGATGGTAAAATTTAAGAAGTGCAACAACTGACGAGACTGTACCTTCACACCCCATCGCCGGAGGCCCGGACGATTCACTTGCTCGGACGATCCAGTGCTGGTACCGAATCCGCGTCTTCGTTTCGGCCATTCACAAAGGGTGCGTGCGCAACAGCCAACAGATCGTGTCAGTGTCCGGTGCGCAACAGGAATGGTGGGGGAGAGAGGGCGAGAGGGCGGTGAGTGAGAGGAGCTGACCGGCGAGCGATCATCAGAGACAGCTGCCCCGCCCCCGCGGGCGCGGGGATTCACCAGGGGATCGGATCGTCGGAGTGATCTGCTCGCCGGCTCGCCGCCCATTGCTCGGACGCCCGGCGGAGAAAGATATTTCAAACCCGCGCTCGCGGGCTCGCGGGGCGCGTGGGCAACGGCACGAAGCCCAGCAGAGTACATTGATGTGGGCTTGGGCCGGAGCATATC
This sequence comes from Themeda triandra, assembly GCA_018135685.1. Classification (NCBI taxonomy): domain Eukaryota; kingdom Viridiplantae; phylum Streptophyta; class Magnoliopsida; order Poales; family Poaceae; genus Themeda; species Themeda triandra. The sequence goes on from JAENPR010000018.1 coordinate 683,837, forward strand.
TGCGTACAAGGGCCCCAATGGAAAGATCGTTCGGCATTTTTCCATGTCCCGGACAAACAAACAAGCCCTACACTTCAGTTCAGCAGTCGTAGGAACAAAAAGATGCATGGCATTGTCAAAAAAAAAAAAAAAGATGCATGGACAAAAGCGAAAATATTGATAGACTTGTTGCACTGTGCATCATTATCTTCTCTAAGATAATAATTCTAGATGGAATATATACCCGACAGACAGGCCTATTTTATCACTATAGTAGTAGTAGGAATGAAGAGATGAATGAAGTTGAGGACGGCACGCCGTTGCTTAGACGAAGAGACGAACGAAAATGGGTCAAGGTTCAAGAAGGATGGCTGCAACTGGACACTACAAAGGAGACCGGATAACTGCCGGAGAGCATCTATGGACTGTGGCATCATTCATTGACACGACCAACAAAAGGAACACGCGCGCGCCCACCCGTCAAAACCAGGCACTGAGCATCTCCGGCCCAACGCTTCCTGATTTTTACCAACTAAAGTAAATAGAATATCTTTAATCGCCAGACATTCCATAATGTTTCCCATGCACTATATAATTTCATTCAAAACGGAGACCGGAAAGATTGACAACACGCTCTTATCATCAGTTCATCACACCACTCTTGTAGCCCAAAGCAGCATTCACTGTATCTACCTAGTCATCACTGAATAGCCATTTGTGTTCTGCACTTTAGTAACGCAAATGGCTATTCTTCAAGCACGTCCGTTAGGCTAGTCTCAGTGGGGGGTTTCATGCACATTTAATATAGCGACACATCAGCATAGAAGGATTTTTTTGCATGAAATGGAGAGGAGAGAGAGTAAAATCATTTCACCATGGTGAAACAGGGTAGCGGTGTTTGCAACGTCTTGGTAACTAGGTGAAACGAGCACTGAGGTATTTTATGGCTATTTTTGGGGTGAACTGAGCATGACTACGGCTGGGATAGGAGAAAAAAGAGACGCATGACGTTGGAAACACCGCTACCGCGTTTCACCATGGTGAAACGATTTTACTCTCTCTCCTCTTCATTTCATGCAAAATATCCTTCTATGCTGATGTGTCGCTATATTAAATGTGCATGAAACGCCCATGAAACCCCCACTGAGACTAGCCTGAGAGATGTATCAGTTTTACAATATGTTTCATGTTTTTGGAAACTGTGAGATGAAACGTTGCATTGAGACTAGTCTTACAAATTACAAGCCCTGATAAGGACAACTGGCGCTAACCAAATTTTTTTCCCTAGTTGCACTCGATGGAATCCTAGAAATCAAACTACAGAGCTAACATATATTATGGCGTCTTTGTCCACTGGCCATGCCACACGTAGCATGTAGTAGTAAGAAAAAGACTAGAAACTTGGAAAACTCTTGAAAGAACAAAGCCTGCAAAGTTTAGCCAACCTGGAAACTACCTTAAAAGTTGCACACATGGTCAAAGTCTCAAAGATCCCTGTCCCTTCAGTTGCCCACCGCTGTCAGTCCTTCCAAGGAGTCGTCACACACTCACACTTGGTTATGGCCGGGGTGGTATATTCCAGATGCGTGTCACACTGTCACGTCACGAAGATTGACGAGCGTAGAGCAAACGTATCCTTCAAGAGAAACAATAGTCAAGTCCAAGGCGCAGATCAGCACGAAAGCGAGTTAGAACTGCCAAGTTGCAAAACAATACTGGGAATCCGATATTTTCCAACAATAGCTGCTCACAATATCCAAGATTGGAAGTCAATACTGTTGGCAGCCACTTTTGGGCCGTATGCTTAGTCCTCACGTATCGGCGACGAGAAATACACGCTTGCCTGGATTAACCTCGAAGCTAACAAGTAGGAAAGCAGAGCTCACATCCTGTGGTAGTTGGTAGGCAGGTTTTTGTGACAATTATGGTTTCAATTTTAAACTTGTAAATATATGTCTGTATGCCTTCAAATTATTGATTTTTTAAAAGATTAGGACATCAATCTCAATACGATTCATTTGACTTATAATCAGTGGCGGAGCTACAGGGTATGCCGGGTATGCCCCGGCATACCCTGTTTTTCCGACGTTACAGCCACTACATATACGTATATCTATTAAAAAAAACCGTCATCTGCGAGCTGGCTAGCGCCAGGCGCGAGCAACCGGGCAGGCCGCGACTCCACGAGCACAGAACGTCAGGTTCAGGCCCACGCAGACCATGCTGAGTTTGACGGGGAATACAGCGAAAGCCAATACGGCAATACGGAATTGGATCAAACGCTCGAGCAGTGCCCGGCGGCCAGCGCATCGGTTCGACACTTCGACTTCCCTGCCCGTGCCCTACGCCGTCATGCCGATCGGCGATCGGCGACGCCGCCGGACGCCCACTGCCAACGCCAAATCGCCCTATGCAAAATAGTTCAGGTAATCAGATTTCACCGCCCTACCGCTACGACGATGCACGACGCCCTACGCCAATACGCAAATACGGATCAGATTAGAACTGTCCACTCGTGACTCGTCCGATCTCGTATGGTTTGGTTGAGGCTTGAGGTGAGATTCATGTTCTTCGGCTCTTTTAAAAATTCATTTGTACTTCAATTTTTAATTGCTTTGCGCCGTGTTCTTTGTAATTTTTATGTAGTTATGAAGAGGAACAGGGATATTGCATCTCTTTTTGAGAAGCATGAAGCTAAAAAGAAAACTCATGCTCGAAAGCAAACCAATGTTTATGCAGTTATGAAGAGAAACAAGGATATTTTCTTTGAAGTTGATGAAGATAGTATAATTAAGACATTTATGTCCCTTTGAAAGCGTCCAATAAAATCATATGAAAAACATTGTAAGTCTCTGGTACTCTATTATGCATATATTTTAATTATCGGTAATAGCTTTTAAAACTATTTATATTGTATTAGTAGATATAGTTTCCTGTTAATTCATAAATTTAAGGTTTGTTACTGAATTGATAAATAGATTTACGAAGCTGTGTATGAATTGTTTTTGTGAGGCATACCCTGATCTAAAATCCTGGATTCGCCACTGCTTATAATAAATGGGATTTTTCAAAAAAAACTTATAATAAATGGCATCTAGCCGGCTGCTTAGGATTTCTTTTTCATCATTGTCAAGAAGTAGGGGCTAAACTGGAACTGAAGGGCAAAGTCGCCTATTCTTATGGAAAGTCTAAGTACAGCACTACACTTACGAGTGACAGCCACTGCTGATGAAGAAAATGCGTCCTCCCACGTAGCCGCTTTCCCGGCTCATGTAAAGCAGACCACAAGGTTCACGGCTGCAGCGTTGAACGAAGACCTCGCCAACATGCATTGAGAAATCCGTTTGTTACACGAGCATCCAACCTTATCCCAGAATATGTCCATACTGGGCGGTCTTTGAAAAAGGAAGAAAGCACACTTCCATACTCTAGCATCACAAGCAACTGCCTATAAAAGCCATGTTATGTGAAACAGAACACGAGGTCGGCCAGAGCAACTGAGCGAGACTCCCATACCTTCAAGATGGCAGAACCTCAGCAGCCAAGCAGCAACGGAGCGGCTTACAGTGATGCCGATTCTGAACATGCATCAGACAAAATGCCACCAAAGAGGCTACAGAGATTAGATTCACTGCACATGGAGGCCGGAATGATCCCTGGTGGATCAACACATGCAGCCAAGGTATGCTCTCCAATTACTCTTATCCAATCAGATAACGATCCTTCTTTGGCTTGAAGTCGTGTAACTGCACCGTAAATTTTGAGTTCTCATCAGTTTATTTAAGCAAAATTTCAAAGTTAAATATAATTCTCACACAAACATACCATGTTGCAAACACAAACATATCATGTTGCACGAAAGATGCTCAGGCCCTGAGCCTTGAAATCCAGGGTCGATGAGACCCATGTTGCCTTCTTAGGACAAAGTCTAAGACTCTAAGGGGAATCTCCATGTGGTCAAGTTTCTTTTATGTTTTCATTTCATTTCATAAGTATTACTATGATTATGCTTAAATCTTAAGTAACTGTTGAATTATCATGTTCGTTCGTTGTCTTACTAAAGAAAAGCATATCAGCTGTTTGATCATCTAAGGATTGTGTGTCTAAAAGCATATGATCTGCTTTCTTTCTTTTTGAGTCAAATGTAATCTGATTCAGAGTATGGACTTTGATAATGAAGGTTGGCTGGGCAACCACACTGCATTTAGCATTCCAGAGCATAGGTGTGGTTTATGGAGACATGGGGACTTCTCCTCTCTACGTTTTCTCCAGCACCTTTACAAACGGGATCAACAACACAGATGACATCCTCGGAGTCATGTCTCTCATTATCTACACTTTGATTCTCCTTCCATTGATAAAATATTGTTTCATTGTCCTGCGAGCTAATGACAATGGTGATGGTAAGTAAATATGTTTCATACAACTTCTCAACACATCTTCTACTCTCCTAGTATGGCTGCAGACAAGTGTTTTTAAGAACTAGACTAGAGAAGAATGTTAAAAGAACATAAATTTTAGAAATATTTTAGAAAAAGGAAGTTTTATTCTGATCTCTGCATAAGCTATGCACTCAATCAAAGTTTGATACAAAACAAGTCTTGGCATAAAAACAAGCTCTCAAAAAGCTCACTAGAGACTGTAGCATTTTTTTTTCTTAAAAAGGAAACATGATAGGACTGCCCCTACAGAGAATACACTAAATAAAAGATATGTAAGTACGTACAGAGACTGTAGTATTGGTAAAAAAAAAAGGTTAGGCTTCGTCATGATAATTGAGCAACCAATTTGCTAAAATAAAATTAAAAGCACCACAGGAAAACATAATTCTTTTCATGAGAGCTAACATGTGTATTATCGATTTATAATATTGCAGGAGGAACATTTGCACTTTATTCATTGATATCAAGGTATGCCAGGATTAGCTTGATACCTAATCAGCAGGCTGAAGATGCAATGGTCTCTCACTACAAGTTAGAGTGTCCAACAAATCGTATCAAGAGGGCTCATTGGATCAAAAAGAAGATGGAAAACAGTCCAAAATTTAAGGTCATGCTTTTCCTAGTGACAGTCCTGGCAACATCCATGGTGATTGGTGACGGTGTTCTAACTCCATCTATGTCAGGTGACTTTCCTTCTTCATCTCTGGTAAAAGATGTTGTATACAGGGGGATAGTTGAAATAGATTATTTAGAAGAAATAAGTCAGGATATCACTTTTATGCACTTACTCAACACACATGATAAAAATGTCCTCTCAGTTGAAATACGAAAGAGGAAAAGTCAAAAGTGTCAGTTGCAATAATTAAGAGAGAGCTATTATCTTGCCAGGCGATGCTTGTTCTCTGGCCTCTAGAATATATTTATAAGGATGATTTTTTTGAAGAAAAACTCATAAGTATTTTTTTCAGTACTTAGCGCTGTTGGGGGGATCCAGCAAAAAGCAACGAACCTGACTCAAGGTACACTAAGCTATGCATTGAAATGTATATCAATGGAAGTTACAACAGTTTAAATAACTTTACTATTTGGATGGGAATTTAATCTGACCTTCTTAACCAAACAACAGGAAAGATTGTTGGTATCTCAATAGCCATTTTGATTGTCCTGTTTATTGTTCAGCGCTTTGGCACAGACAAAGTTGGTTACACATTTGCCCCAATAATCTTGACATGGTTCCTGTTGATTGCTGGTATTGGAGCTTATAATTTGATCAAACATGATGCTAGTGTCCTGAAAGCTTTCAATCCAAAATATATTGTGGACTATTTCAAAAGGAATGGAAAACAGGGCTGGATTTCTCTTGGAGGAGTTATTTTATGCATTACAGGTACTTTTGTTCCCAGAGTCCATAACAGAATTCTGCAATATACCCTTTACTCTGATCTCTATGAGGTCAACTAAATATTTTGGCAGAAAAATTGTGCTTACACAATGGCACTAATAGAAATAAAAAATCAATAACTTTAACCAAAAGTCATGTAATGTGCATTGCATTTTTGTAAAACAGGAACTGAGGCAATGTTTGCCGACCTTGGTCACTTCAATGTGAGAGCTGTTCAGGTAATTGAGCACTTCACCTAATTCCTGGCTTTTCATTTTTACAAAGTACTGCCCCCCATTGATTATGACAAGCTGTGATTATGGAAAAACACCTTTTGAGTGTGTGGAGAAAATAGTCCTAAAATGTGTAAAAGTATTTTCATCTTCTAAAGAAATAGTTTTGAATCTTGACCTCTGAAATTGCTTTATGTGTTGATTCAGTTAGATATTTATGATAAAAGTTTTATTGCACGTACAGATTGGGTTTTCAGTAGTTCTGTTCCCTTCAGTACTGCTGGCATACATTGGACAAGCTGCATATCTTCGTATCTACCCAGAGAATGTTGCCAATACATTCTACAAATCAATTCCAGGTAAGAACATATAAGAATCAACTAATAAAAGATATAAGGGTTGAAAGAAAAAATTCTAATGATGAACTCATGAACTTTGTTACCAGGTCTGTTATATTGGCCAACATTTGTGGTGGCTGTAGCTGCTGCTATAATTGCAAGCCAAGCGATGATATCTGGTGCCTTTGCAATTATTGCTCAGTCGCAAGTTCTAGGTTGCTTTCCACGAGTTCGTGTCACCCACACATCAACGAAGTTTGAAGGACAGGTCTACATCCCGGAGATCAACTATGTGTTGATGGTTTTGTGTGTAGCTGTGACAGTTATTTTCCAGACTACAGAAAAGATTGGCAATGCATATGGTAAACTCTCAAATCTAGAAACAAGTATCCCTCCCACTCCAAGATATAATTAAACTAAGGAAAAAATGTTCTTGACAATCATCTGCTTGCTGCCGTTTTCTCTAAGTTTTTCAAAATCTGTATCAACTACTTGAAGCAATTCAGTGTAATGGGCAATCAGCTCCCAGCTAATAATTATTGTTATAAGATGCACTGAACTTGCTCCCCGCTTTGATAGGTGCCCCCTTATACCTGACTAGATTGTAAACAAGTTATGAGCACTCGTATGTTATTGCTATTTAAACTGTGCAAGCAGAGCACATGAAATCACCCTAGCAAACATTAATATGTGGTGCTCTGTGAACGAAGACAGTCTGGACAAATTCAAAGGATTAGTGTATTTTTCCAATTACATGGTAATCTGTCAAGCTTTTTCTTACAGCAAGTAGGGACATGATCTACTAGAAACCAAATAAGAACGATACACATCCTGAAATAGATCATCTTTACCTTATATGATCAGATACTCACACCACCATTATGCTGTCCAGGTATTGCTGTTGTCTTTGTGATGTTTATAACAACACTTCTAGTCACTTTAGTAATGGTTATGATATGGAAGACAAGTCTGTTATGGATTGCACTCTTTCTAGTAATAATTGGTGGAGCAGAGCTTGTATACTTATCTTCGGCACTCTACAAGTTCACTCAAGGTGGCTACTTGCCACTAGCTTTTGCAGCAATTTTGATGTTTATAATGGCCACATGGCATTATGTCCATGTTCATCGATACAACTATGAGCTCCAGAACAAAGTATCAAGTAACTATGTGGCAGAATTGGCCACAAGGAGGAATCTGACCAGGTTGCCAGGAATAGGCTTTTTGTACTCTGAGCTTGTGCAAGGCATCCCACCCATACTTCCTCACTTGGTAGAAAGGGTACCTTCTATCCATTCAGTTCTTGTGATTATCTCAATAAAGTACTTACCAATTAGCAAAATAGAAACAAGCGAGCGGTTCCTCTTCCGATATGTGGAGCCAAGAGATTACAGGGTATTCCGATGTGTGGTGCGCTATGGATACAACGATAAAGTAGAAGATCCAAGAGAATTCGAGGGCTTACTTATTGAACATTTGAAACATTTTATCCATCAAGAATCATTTTACAGCCCAGGAGGAGATCATTCAGCAGAAGAAGTAGAAGATGCAATTGAGCCTTCCATCAGAGTTCAAGAGGCAACAATGTCCGATAGTTCTTCAGATAGAAGCACTGCTGCTCCATGGAATGGATGCTTCTATGAGATCCAAACAATACACAGAGAGATGGAGGATGGTGTCGTCCATATGCTAGGAGAAGCTAATGTGGTGGCAGAACCAAATGCAGGTTTATTCAAGAGGATAATAGTTGACTATGCTTACAACTTCATGAGGAAGAACTTCAGGCAACCAGAGAAGATAACATGTGTCCCTCATAACAGACTGCTACGGGTTGGAATGACATATGAGATCTAGGGCGATGCTGAACTTTGTGGAACACAGCAATTTAATCAGACAGATGATTAGCTACTTGACAACATCCGAGGTCTTTTCAGTATCAAGTCAGGAAATGGAAGGTTCTGTTCAAAGAGGTGGAGGAACTAGAGTACATATAATGGGTGCTTACGTCATAAACCTGTTAGAAATATTTCGTTTTAACTTACTCATTCCAAACTTGGTTTGAAATACTGTATTGTTCTAAATACTGTAGATGGCATTATACTCTTACTTCTTTTCCTCCCAAGTCCCAAATAACTCATGGAGGAAGATCCTCACCTAGAAAATTTGTATTACACAATGGTACACACCAGCGTCGGCAGAGCGAGGATAGAAGACATGAGGGGAACTTCAGAGCAAGGAAGACAAACATGATATTATATTGTTACTTGTTAGTCCTCAAAAACATGGTAAATGGGACCGTCTACTTGTGCGTTTGAGATATTGTAATATTATTACCCTGCTATACTGTGTACAGATCAGAAAGCAGGCCACATATCTGGGAAACTTGTTTCCAAAGATATACACCTAAAAACACGCATCAACTCTCATCATCGATGAATTCAGGGGAACGAGACTCCCAGGGGGACAATTCACGGCTGACCACTAAAGGCTATAAATCAGCAGGTGAGAGAGAGTAAATTCACGAGCACTAATATCTGACAACAAGAAGCAAACCACCCTCTGATCCTCACAACTCACAATGCAATCGAACACAAGCAAGCATTAACACGATGGTAAAACAGAGCGCCGAGTGCGACATTTCGTCAAACAGAACAAGGGGAGCAAAAGAGAGAAGCTAAAAAATCACGGCATCTGAAATTCTTAAACAACGACATCGGACCTTACTACCTTGGCATCCCAAACCTGTACGGAGGGTCCACTTGCTCGAGCGATCCGTAGCTGCCTCGACTAGTCGACTGGTACCCGATCGAACACCTCATCCCTGCGGTCCAGCAGAGTGGGTGCCCAACGGATCATGCTGGTGTGCTGGGACTGGGAGCAGAGGAGAAAAGAAGAACCGGGGTCAGAAAAAAAATGGCGGTAGTTGAGGAGATCTGACCAGCGATCATCGGAGGAAGATGCCGCGTGGGGGTTCACCATGGGAGCGGACATCGAAAGTTGACTAGAAATTTGCGCGGCTTTGCCGCTTATGGCCATTAGAACCTGTGATATATTTGCAAATAATTATTTGTTGTGAAGTAGATTCGAGAACTATTATTTTTTTGGCTATATTTTTTATGGAGAAGTAAATATTAAAAGTATTTATTAAGAGAGAGGAACATTTTATGAGTTAATGGGAGTTTTTTTTTTTATATAGTAGCGAATCATTTTATGTTATACGTGTATGGGTATGGTTGGATAAAAAATTCATAATGGTATTAGACTCAAGAGATAAAACTTATTATCTTAAAATATTAATTGGAGCATAAGAAACCCACGGATAATAAGAAAGTACTATTTTATGGGATCTTGAAACCATAGGAATTTGAGCTCTCCAAATCAAGTTATAGTAAAATTTTGACCAAGTCATAGTAAAATTTGTTTTGAAGTGTCCAAGTTATAGTAAAATTTATGACCAAGTCATAGTAAAATTTGTTTTGAAGTGTCCAAGTTATAATAAAATTTGTGACTTAGTTAAAATCTAAGGTGACTAAACCATAGTAAAATTTGAATTTTGAAGCATCCATTAATATATAGCCGATTCATCAAAAAGAATAAAGGAAAATTGAATTCGTCCCTTTAAGCAATTTGGCCCAGTAGCGGCCCATGGCGCACTGCGTTACGTGGCGTGGCCTGCTCGGCCCACTCGGCCTCTCCCCTGGAAGGCCTAATAGCGGCCCAATCGGCCCATTCTGGGAACCCTAGGCCAATTCGATCTGAGCCACTGATTTCAATCTGATGGCTGAGGTTTGTTCAGACAAAAAATCACTGGTATAAAAACCCGATCTTAACCCTAGCCATCACTCAGTCTCTCTTTTCCTCTCCCCTCATCCAGCCGCCATAGACAGCAGAGAGAGGGAGGGACGGGCTCGACACGGCGGCAGCACCGGCCGGCCGGCTGGGCGGCGCGCGCGCGCGGCAACTGCCAGCGCGCGGCTCCGTCGAGCTCGCCTCGCCGGGTGCAGAAGCCCGCGGCGGAGGCGCCCTGATGCCGCTTGGCGTTGGCGGCCATGGCGGCGCCTGGAGGCGCACGCCCGCAGCGCCTACGGCCCTCTGGCCATGGACGCGCTGCAGCAGTCCCTGAGGCCGCACGAGGAGGCGACCCAGCCTGGTGCCGAGTACGAGCCAACCTCGAACGACGGCGGCCTCAACTGAAAGCGTGGACGCGCTGCGCCCGCACCAAAGCACGCGCGGCGGCGACCCGCGTCGGCCGGTGGCGACTCAGCCTGAGAGCTGAGTACGAGCCACGGCCGCGCGGGTGAACCACCGGCGAGGCCGGCCTTTGCTGTCCGCGCGCCGTCCGTGGACCCGGCCGACGGCGGTGACGGTTTCACGTCCAGCCAGCAGCGGCGGCGGCGAGGAGGCGGCGCGGTCGGCTCGGAGGCTAGGAGGAAGGAAGAGGCAGCGATCGCCGGCCTGAGAGGTTCTATTTTGTATTTCGCCAAAGATCGAGGGGTTTTTTGCAAAAAGTTCAGGGCTGGCAAGATCTGGGCCGTCCGTCCGCTCGATCGGACGCCCGGGATTTGCGGGCGACGTGGCCACGCTGGTTGGCCAGAGAATGGTGCACGAATCGTGTTTAGAAGATTGCTCGCCGCCCATTGCCGCAGCCCGCGGACGCGCGGCGGAGAGAGAGAGAGAGATTTCAAACTTGCGCTCCTGGAAATGCAACCGTGCAGTGCAGCGGCCCGCGGGCCGCGGGGGAACGGAATTGGACATGAATGTGGGCCTCGGCCAGGAGCGGCCACGTACATGTGGCCCAATAGCGACAGTATCGTTAGGCGTATACAGCCTGTTAAGGGCTATTGGGACGGAATACTTTGTAGGCAAGGAATTCCTTCTTTGTACAAACTCTTCTTTTGATTTTTGTAGAGTGACATACTAGCTCAAGTACTGTGCGATTCAAAAATTTGTACAAATTCACGTACCCGCTCCGGACTTTACAGGATCGCCCCTCTACATCTGTTAAATCCATGTCCCTGAATCACCTGCCCCAAATAACATGGATAAATAAGTGGAGAATGTCCAACGGCCATGAGTCGCCTTCCTTGGACTCAACGTTCACCAAATCACCATGCTGGCGGTAGCTTGGACCTACGCACTCAAATGATTATGTTCTTGCATCCAAGATGGGGGTAATTTCCACCTACCAGCCTACTCATTGCACTATTTTATTTATTTATTTATTTATTTATTTTTTTTGCAACCACGCCCGTCCCTGGACCTGTATTTCCTCCTTGCACTATTCACGTGACTACATAGGAATAATTTGTGTGCTAACACTATTCACATGACTTACACTACGATGAATAGTATAGAAATTAATTAATTCCGCATGAATACTGTAAGCCGTAACCGAGACTCAAGTACTGTTCCTCGTTAGCATGCCGCGGTCCTTTTCCAACCGAGTAACTTTCTTGCCTCTTTTTTTTTTAAAAAAAAATCTCGATACTGAGAAAACAAACCAATCAGAATTACGCTACCAAATTATAAGTCATGTTGATCTTCTAAAAGCTTGTTTAGATAAATTTGGATTAGTTACTAGTTGGGCTAAAAATCAATTTGAATTAGGTGAGTTCAGCTAGCTAGCTAACAACTAGTTAGATATTTAGCTAAAAAATAGTCCATCTGTTAGCCCTCTTGTTCACATGCACTAGGGCTTCGACTAAATTTTAATTAGCTACTAGTAAATAGCTTTTACATGCACTTAGATACTATGCTATGGGTCTGTTTGATGAATTAGAGCTAATTACTAGATAAGATTGGCTATCTAGTTGTCAAACAGCTAGTTAAAAACCTTGTTAAAAAATTAGTCGATGCTTATGAACTCCCCTGTTTGAATGTGGAGCTAAATTTAGCTACCTAGTAATTATCTCTGATATCAAAACATGGTATGTCTAGATATATCCAATATAAAAGCTAGAGTATGTATCAAAACACTGTAATTTTGGTGAAAAAGATGGAATAGCTACACCACGTAATCATCAACCTGGGCAGTGACATTGACAAACTCGTTTCTTCCCCTGGTGCTGCTGCTGCTGCGCCAGCCCCATGACTTCTACACTCACCACCGGCCGCTGGAAAATATCATCAGGTTGCTTTTGTTCCCAGCCACCCACTTCCTACCTGCACGGCTGCGCCCAAACATTCCCACGTAACGTAATCTCCGGCCGCAATAAATACCCTCCCCGGTGCGACGAGCTGAGCTGAGCTAAGCACGACGAACCCCGGACCCTCTCCCCACGCCCGGCCATGGAGGACTGGCTCTTCTACACGCTCACCACGCTCCTCTGCCTCCTCTGTTCGTTCCTGCTACGCACCCGCGCCCCAGACCGCAAGGCCCGCCATGCCGACTCTTCGTCCGCGCTCCCTCCGCTGCCGCCGGGCCCGACGCCGCTGCCGGTGCTGGGCCCGCTGCTCTTCCTCGCGCGCCGCGACTTCGACATCGAGCCCGTCCTCCGCCGCATCGCGCGGGAGCACGGCAAGGTCTTCACCTTCGCGCCGCTGGGGCGGGCGCGCCCGGGCATCTTCGTGGCCGACCGCGCCGCGGCGCACCGCGCGCTCGTGCAGCGCGGCGCCGCGTTCGCGTCCCGCCCGCCCTCCACGGCGTCCAGCGCCGTGCTCACCAGCGGCGGACGCAACGTCAGCTCCTCCCCCTACGGCGCCACGTGGCGCGCGCTGCGACGGAACCTCGCCTCCGGGGTGCTCAACCCGGCGCGGCTCCGCGCCTTCTCCCCCGCGCGCCGGTGGGTGCTCGGCGTCCTCGCCGCCCGCGTCCGCGCCGAGGGACGACACGGGGAGACCCCCGTCGCCGTCATGGAGCCGTTCCAGTACGCCATGTTCTGCCTCCTCGTCTACATGTGTTTCGGCGGCGACCGCCTCGGGGACGACGACGCGCGCGTCCGGGACATCGAGGCCACGCAGCGGGAGCTCCTCGCCAACTTCCTCAGCTTCCAGGTCTTCTCCTTCCTCCCGTCGGTCACCAAGGTCGTGTTCCGGCGACGCTGGGAGAAGCTCGTCTCGCTGCGGCGTCGGCAGGAGGAGCTCTTCGTCCCGCTGATACGAGCCAGGCGGGAAGCCGGCGCCGACGGGGACAGCTATGTCGACTCCATGGTGAAGCTGACCATCCCCGAGGACGGCGGGAGGCAGCTGACGGACGGCGAGATCGTCAGCCTCTGCTCCGAGTTCCTCAGCGCCGGCACCGACACCACGGCCACCGCGCTGCAGTGGATTCTGGCGAACCTGGTCAAGAACCCGGCGATGCAGGACAGGCTTCGGGACGAGGTGTCCAGTGTCGTCGGCGCCGACACCGCCGACGGCGAGGTGCGGGAGGAGGACCTGCAGGCGATGCCGTACCTGAAGGCCGTGGTTCTTGAAGCGCTGCGGCGCCACCCGCCGGGCCACTTCGTGCTCCCGCACGCGGTGCACGAGGACACGACGTTGGACGGGTACCGCGTGCCCGCGGGCGCGCCGGTCAACTTCGCGGTGGGGGACATCGGGATGGACGAGGAGGTGTGGAAGGCCCCCGCGGAGGAGTTCCGGCCGGAACGGTTCCTGCCCGGCGGCGAAGGGGAGGACGTGGACCTCACGGGCAGCAAGGAGATCAAGATGATGCCGTTCGGCGCGGGGCGCCGGGTCTGCCCCGGCATGGCGCTGGCGCTGCTGCACCTCGAGTACTTCGTGGCCAACCTCGTGAGGGAGTTCGAGTGGCGCGAGCCCGACGGCGAGGAAGTGGACCTCACTGAGAAGCTCGAGTTCACCGTCGTCATGAAGCGGCCGCTCAGGGCCAGGGCCGTGCCGCTGCGGTCGCCGCCGCCGCCCGCCGTCGCAGCTGCTTGATCGAGGCTTGTCTTCTCTCTAGCTCGTACGTAACGTATGTACTTACGTACGGAGTGCGTAGCATCATGGCAACGAATTGGCAGTAGACTCTGCTTCTCGTTGCTTGGTTGATATATTGTATAACCAAATATTAGGTACGACTAATCAAATCAAATTTCTCTCTTGTTCTTTTGGGCGCTTTGGTACATTTAGTAGTTCTGCAGTAGTAAGTAATGCTGCAGCTGCACTAGTCTGCTTGTGTGTACATATACGATAATAAGTACAGTAATTAAATAGTTTACTCTTATTGAATTACAAATGATAATAAGTGCAGTAAGTATCTAGACCATTTGTATTTGTCCCGGGCATTTAGCAGTGTTGAACTAGCGACATCAGGCCACACGTGCAGACGTGCAGTTGTGTGATGCGAGGTTTCCATCGAGCATCAACTCTGCGACAATGATCATGCAGGCTGGGCATTGACAAATACGCTACACTACAGCCCTCTCGCTCTCAAGTCTCAAGGACGATAGCGAGGCAGCGACCCAGGATTTGCAGGTGTCTCTTTCTAGAGCTGGGCGACGCAAACACGAAGCTTTATTATCCTGAGGCGTGTCATCGTAGCAGAAAAAACTGCATTCACTCATTAACTGTCGATGACGGTCACGCTGTTGTCGACAACGAGCAAATGGTCGCGGCTCTGCTCGCGCACCCTTTTTTATTGTTGGGAGATACTCGTGATCGAACGTTCTACATTCACTCATTAACTGTCGATGACGGTCACGCTGTTGTCGACAACGAGCAAATGGTCGCGGCTCTGCTCGCGCACCCTTTTTTATTGTTGGGAGATACTCGTGATCGAACGTTCTAGGTAGAACGGTTGTCCGTGCGGCCCATCGGCCCACCCCCAACCCAAAAAAGCCTCGCCGGACCCGCATTTGCACTCGCCACCGCGTGAGCCCCCTGCCCCCCACGTTGCCTCCCGCACGCCGCGCACAGATCCGCTTCCCCAACCCCGAGTTGCCACTGCCCCGCCGCCACGAAACCGATTTGCTATCGTCATCGCCTTCGCCTCCAACCATAACTGGCACCCACACTGAAAACTGTGCATCACTATGGACCACACCTTCCGCCATCGTCTTGCTCCACCAAAACACCGCCCCCCTTCCACACAATGAAACACATGCATTGAGACATAAAAAAAAAGACAAAATTACATACGAAACAACAGGAGATGATCTGTTGCAACAAAATTGAAAAAACAAATGAAACATGAAACAATCAACATCGGGGGAGATGCTGAAACATTAGGGAAAACATACTGAAACACAAAACAAAAACAAATTGAAACACAAAAAAAATCAGTTTGAAACAAAAACAAAAACGCAAGTTCAAGACAATTCTGAAACAACATTAGACACGCAATGAAACAAAATGCAATATCGTTTAGAAACAAACCCGAAAATAATAATAAAAAAGAAGAAAACCTTCTGAAACAAAGAAGAATAATGAAATGAAATAATTTGTTTTAAACAAAAGAAACAACATGGACATAAATTTTGAAACAACTCAAAAGGCCCTGGAACCCTAAATCTACTGCAAACAACACCTAGTACTAGCTGCACCAAACAAAGTGACCCGGTAACAAGTGAGGGAACCAGGAGAAACATCGCATGAACGCGTGCTGAAACAAAAACAAAAAAAGGAACACAATAGAAACACACCAACTAGGGAAACAACCGGAATTGGAGAAGAAAAAGGAGATCGCCGGAATGCCTATCTCATCACCGGAGATGGAGGAGGGCGGCAGGGGGGAAGAGTAGAGTGGAGAGAGGAGGGATGTCTACTTGGGCCAGGCCGGGATCCGCCTCAGCAGCCGGATCCCGGGGGGTCTGGAGCCGTCGCCGCCGGATCCCGGGGGGGTGGGGTCACCGCGGGTCCGCGGCGCAACAGCTGGGTCCTACCGGATCCGAGGCCGCCGTTGCCGGATCCCGGGGATCCGAGGCAGCCGCCGCAGGATCCCGCTCCGCCGCCATGGCCGGGCTTCTTCGCGCATGGAGGGCGCGAGGGAGAAGAGGGGGATGCACGCGCGCGAAGCATGCGCATAGCCGGGCTTCTCCACACATGACGGGCTTCTTCGCGCATGGAGGACACGGATGCCGGGCTTCTTCGCGCATGGAGGACACGGGGGGAGAAGGTGGAGGAGCACGCGCGGCGTGGGGAGCGGAGGACGACGAGCGAGAGAATGGGGAGGAAAAGCGCGAGAACGAGGCAACGAGCGAGTGGAGGAGACTGAAGACAGCGGCTCGATCCTGTTTCTATTTTGGGCGACGGATACGTCGAAGCGCGGGTGGGCGGCTGGCGCGGTCCATTGGGCCGCCACGTTCTATGAATAGAACGTCCGATAGTTAGCATTACCGTTTTTTTTATAATGTATACCTGTATTAATTAATAGAAATAAATACGTCCAAATGCAAGTACACCGAATAAGGATACGTGGGACATTTGTCCAACCTATATTCTACGAGAAAAGAAGCGGCCGCATCCATTTCGGCGACGAAGATCGTGACACCGTACCTCGACGCCGCCAAACCGAATCACCGAAGCCGGAGAAAACCACCAGCGTTGAGGTGGGCTCGCGAGATGCTCAATCTCACGGAGGCGAAGAAATCTTTGAGCACCCATCCGTCAGGATCACAATCCAGGTTTTTATTTCCCTTTGTTAAGCTCAGTCAGCTTCTGTTCGGGTCGAACATATTGGTCTTGGTCCGCCGACCTTGGAGCTCTTGGGCCTTGATGCTTGCTTAACGGAAAAAGAGATTTGGGCCGTTGTGCGTGACAGCCCAGATGAGATGACCCCACGGCCCACGGCCCGATGGATTCACCGGCCTCTTCTAGAAATCGGCCTGGGAAGTCATCAAGCTGGATAGGAATAATTGCTGCTTTCAACGTTCCCTCAAAAAAAAAAAAAAAATGTTGTTTTCAACGTGTTCTGGTGCTAGGACGGCCGTAGTTTACACCCATCTAATAAATAAATGACGTGTTGCTAGTGCGAAGAAGTCTGATGCAGATTCTATCAAGGACTACAGGCCTATTAGTTTGATGCATAGTTTCGGCAAAATGATTACAAAGTGCCGTGCCTCCAGGCTGCTTGGTTATGCCGAACCAAACAACATTCATATACCCGAGGACGCATCATACATGATAATTTCAGAAGGGTGCAATTATCATGCAGGCTGATCAGCAAACTAGACACTCCAAGAGTCCAAGGGTGCTTCCTCTCAAGGTCGATATAGCAAAGGCGTTCAGCTCGGTATCATGGCCCTTCTTGTTGGAGGTTCTACAACATGTCGGTTTCAGCCGGAGAGGTGGACGAACCGGATCGCGCTCATTCTTTCGTCTGCCAGCACTAGAATTGACGGTTCTCCTGGGTTCTTTAGGAGATTCTCCTGGTAAAACGCGCGCTATAGCTAGCTGCATATACTCCTACACGACATGAACAGCGCAGCATGCTGCATCTCGATCGTCATCGACTCCATCCATCGTGCCTTCGTCGCAAGTCAGTCGGATTCCACCTCTTGTTAATAGCGCTTGGGGGGATACCACGTAGCCACGCCGAGCAGACAGCCGCATCTAGCTACCAAGCATGTGCTTTGCCTACGCATATACTAGTACTCCTACTAATGTTATTATAAGGGTCTATTTCTTCCTACAAAATTGGGCAACTAATGCACCCAGATTTGTTGCTCTGCTCTCCTCTGTTTAGTACTGGTACGCTGTAGTTGTATGGGTGACTGGAGAGTTTGTTGTGTATGCGAGTGTGGATTAGGTTGAGCTGTTGCTGGTACCAATGATAGCCCATGATTAGCAAGTAAAGCTGCATTAAGGAAGGCTAGACAGTGGCCACAGCTGTACTCCGAACTATCTATCAGCACTTGATCATTGTCCAGCTCCAGCTCAGTGCTCAGTGCTGCCGTGCAACAAACGACCGCACTCTGCTGTTAGGTGTCTTATCTATCTTCCCCGGCATTGCTTATCTATTTCTACACTAGTTTCTTAGCACCTGTCTCGGACTGATCGAGTAATTGAAGAGGACTACTACTACTTCACTTGCAAGTGTTTTTTAGTTTCATTGATCGGTGATTCCGATCCACTGAAATATATGAGTATTATATATTCTGTGCCCACACTACTACTTCACTTTGCAAGTTTCATAATATTGTCATGGCACTTCACTTGCAAGTTGCAACCAATAGGAAAAGTATTCAGCCTGTCGTGTGGATGGATCGGGTCGTCATTCTGAAACCACGGCTAGTCGCCGGTAATATTACGTACTGAGCATCAACGGCGGCAACTAATTGGTTCGTTGTTGAAGAAGAAATATGATTCATATATACGCGCCGACGCTGCATATATAGTGGTTTGGCTAGCTAGCCTTGTCAGTTGTCACTGCAAATTCAAAATTCAAAAGCGCTAGCTTTAACTTTCATTCGAGAAAAAAAAAACACCCCCTTTGAGCCTTTGACATTCATCGTGTGGCGATCGCGCCCCACCCACCAAACCAAAATCCAGACGAGACCGAGTGGATTCGTTCCTTTGTCTCCCCAACCAATTAGTTGCCGTCGTTGATGCTTTCCTTATTCTGCCCCCCATCCAAAACGCAGCTGTTGGCTGTTGCCTTCAGGCCTTCAGTGCTTATCTCCAAGCAGGAAAAGTGTATACTTGTACCATTTAAAAAACGTTAAAAGGAAGAGGTTATAATAAAAATCTAAGGCAGTATAGTCCAACACACAATACAAAATCATGCATTCGGGCCTTGTGGATGATGATGAACAAGGTATATGGGATATTTTTCGAGAACATGCTATGGCATGTGTTTCATTAAGAAGATAAGAAATTCCTTACACCCAATGATAATTCAGAGATATCCGAAGAAAGAGCCCTACATCTAAGCCTCGCACAAGGTTGTAATTACATTGAAATAATTTTGCTCCTAGAGAAAGCACTCGGTGTCCTAACCAAGTAGCCGGCGCTCCAAAAGCGCTGCCAGATGATGGAAGCCAGCAGCGATCCACAAGTCGGCCTCCTCCTGAATGGCCTCAAATAGTTGCACCGCCGTTCTTGCCAGACTATTAAAATTTCTCACATTTTCCTCTTTCCACAAAAACCATCCCACTAGGAAGAACAAGGAATCAAAGGCGCGCCGGATGATCTTTGGCAGACCCTTCCTGGAACTGGTCCACCAGTGCCTAGCATGCTCTTCCCTGACTTGAACCAGCCCCTACAAATGGAAGGCTGCAAGGCAAAGCGACCAAACCTCCCGACTGAAAACATATCCAAGTAGTATGTGGCCCATCGTCTCAGTCTTCTGATCACATATATGTATGGGATGTTTAGAGATCACAACCCACTATTTTCCTTCAGTTCAAAATTATGACATTTTGACATTCCTAAATATATTGTTTTCAACTATGTATTTAGACATGGTGTATAAGTATGCACTAAAAGTGATGTATAAAAAACCAAAACATACTGTACTTTAGAACGGAGGGAGTATTTAATTAACAT
Organism: Themeda triandra; assembly: GCA_018135685.1. Taxonomy (NCBI): domain Eukaryota; kingdom Viridiplantae; phylum Streptophyta; class Magnoliopsida; order Poales; family Poaceae; genus Themeda; species Themeda triandra. Next base: position 703,632 of record JAENPR010000018.1, read on the forward strand.
AGTTTATTGCGTAAATACATACATATATAGGAGTAGCTTACATATCTTACATTACATCATGGCTTGCTATTACTGCTAACACAGTACATATACACCCACACAAAAGGAGAAGAAAAACGTGCAATACATATATTGCAACAACGAAATAAATTAAACCTACACAGCGGCTTTGCTTGTATCTGCAGTCGTCCCAGCAACCAAAACATCGGGGACTCAAAGACCTTGGATCTTCACATGACGACACGTATGTACACATGTACATGCAAAAAACATAGGCACGTACTGCATATGTACATACTGTGTGTGCATGTTGTACTATACACCGGATCCCATGCATGCACATCAAGGCATCAAGGATCAAGCAATGCGAAGCAAAGGAATCCGTCCAATCAAAGGCACCGAACGTGACGTGTGCCTTGGGGTTGATCACGATCATCTCCGACCCCGAGCGATCACATGGCCAGTGGCAATCACGCGGCATGCTGATCTGGAAAGGGTCCAGCAGCCGGCCGGCCGGTGCGGTCACGATTCACGCGGCGGCGATGGATTCTTGCATGTAGTAGGGGAGCATCGCGATGGTGTTCTGGCGGCGGAGCTGGTCGTAGAAGCGGCGGATGAACTCCTCCGCGTCGTCGTCCACGGCCTGGTTGCCGACGCCCCCTTCGTCCTCGGACGAGTAGTTAGACACCCGCACGGAGAACTCGCCGCTGGCCGCGCCCGGGAGCAGCACCGCGGGCGACGCCGACGCCGATGGCGTGCAGGCGTACACGTACTCTTCGTCCTCCTCCTCTTCCCCCGGCGCGGGCGACGATGCTGCGGCGGCGTCGTTAGCGGAGGCGTAGTACTCGATCCTGGCGAGCGGCGGCGCGGGCTCGGCGTCGTAGTTGTACCCGTAGTCGTACTCCTCCTCGGCCACCGCGCCGAGGCAGGGGAAGTAGGCGAGGCGGCGCCTGCTCGAGGAGGAGGAGGCCGCCGCGGGGCTGTTGGTGCAGGAGAACTCGTACTCGCGGCGACGCAGCGCGTATGCGTTGCCGTGATGGGTGTGGGAGTGGTGGGTGAGGAGGTTGTTGACGGCGCGCGCGACGGCCCTGGTGCCGCGGCGCTTGTTGGCGCCGAGGAGGTGCATGCTGAGGAGGAGCTTGCGCTTGCCGTTGCGCGCCATGAAGAAGGCCGCGCGCACGTAACTCCACAGCCGCTTCCCCACCGCCGGCTCCATGCTGAGACGATGTGATCGCTGTGGGTGGCAGGCAGGCTAGCTCGATGTCGTGTACGATCGAAGACGAGCAGCCTCGTCGAGAATGCAGAGACCGAGAGGAGGTAGCCGGGAGGCAAGGCAATAGCAAGTGCGCCTGTCTTGTGGTTGGGACTCTGTGCTGGCTGGTGCTGGTGCTGGTGCTGGTGCTGGGTGGAGTGGATCGGAGGGATGTATATATAGGATGGGATCGGATAGGAGTAACATAACATAAACCCCAGCGAGCACGGCACAAACAAAAAGGTGTAGCTCGCTTAGCCTGCAAGGGAGATGAGATGTGGTGGTGCCTGCTGCTGTGTGCTGTGTTCTGTTGGCCGGCGACATTTGGATAATTCTTCCGATCCCCACCTTGGCTTGGCTTTTCGCCTTTTCGGTTGGTAGGAGGCGCTTCGAGTTTAATAATTTTAGCTCCTTGGCTCAACTCTGCCTCTGTCTTTGTCTCGCTGCATGCTTTGCGTGCGCCACCGGCTGGCTGCCCGCTGCCCCGCCCCGCCGGCCGCCACCCCACCCGCCACTGCACGGGCGAAACAAAGCGAAAGCAAAGCACCGATGCACCATGGCCTTGCCGGATTTGCCCGCCGCCGGCCGTCAGTTTGAATGCGGCCGGTCACGCTTCCCGGCACGTACACAGCTGGGGGTACTTTTTTTTTTTTCACCCTGGGATCGTCTGCTCCCCTACCTAGTAGTAGTAGTACAGTCAGTTGAAAAGGGTCTGGAGTTGTATATTAGGATGTTTTAGGAGTTCCACAGTTCTATATATGTTTCAGAGTTCCACGGTCGAACTTGGCTCCTTGGGCACTGTAGCATGAAGTCGGAGCCACATAAAGCCCTGTTGATGAAGGCCTAAAATGTGTTGTATAATTCGAATGAAATATTCCTTTCTCAACACCCGAATTTTAAGTCACACCAATTCTATTTAAAAGTCACAGTGAAATAATTACCATAGCTCTAGTAAAAAACTTAGTATAAGTTAAACTAAGACCATGGTTAATAATATAGTCGGCTTGCAGGCTGTAAAGTTTCTTATAGCCTTTCCTCAGTGTACCCCTATATAGTGATGATCTCTTTATCATTAATACATGATCCATTTATCTCTCTCGTAAAATTCTTTGGTTCTTTGCCCAAGCCGACTGTAAGTCTACAACCTGCTTTTTCTATCTCTCTCCTCCTTACTTTCCTTCACGTTGGCATTTAGCAAGCTTACAGCTTGCTATTATACTTGCTCTAACTAATAAAATTTTAGGTATCCTAAAAAATATAGGAGAAGTGGAAAAATAGGATATCAATCCATGACATTGATGTTCGCTATGTTTCCTTTAAAAAATATAATTCATTTTTAATTGATGTTTACTATGTTGGATTAAAAATATAATTCATTTTTAATGCCTTTAATTTGTTTTCTTCTCGAACTACAAGTGCTAATTATCAAATTGAAGATGAAAAACACTGTTCTAGCTTAAAGCCAACAGTTGACTTCAATTGTTTTTGTTTTTTATTTAGCCACATAAAGGAGACATAACTCGAGAAGAACACAATATAATGTATTTTTATTTCTAATTGTTTTTTATATAATATATATTTTTTATATTAGCAGTAGAACTAACGAGCCCCCTCCTCTGCCCCAGCATAGGGCACGTGTCGTCTACGTCGTGCTTCCTTACTCTGGTCACCTTGGGCGACACCGGATCATCCTCATCAAAACTCAAAAGTGTTGTCCTGACTCCTGATGGATGAGCCGTCACGACAGGTTTCGTCTCGCCACAAACGCGGCAAAAACAAAAGAAAAGGAAATTCCTTTTTTTTTATACAGAGAACTCACATGTCAAAACTGCGACTCTGCAAGCAAGGATGAAAAGGGAGCCTGAAAACAATGTGGAAGCCATCAATCATGGCTTTTTCTTCTTCGACGATGGATGACCCTGACCAGGACAGCCACATACCATAGTAGATAGTACGTACTCCGTACTACCGTAGCTCCAGTTGTTCATGCATCACGCTCGTCTTCCCCTTTTTTCTCATGTGCGATTCGTTGCTCGTTAGACGTTGTCAGTTGAGCAGCTGATATATGAATGTCCATACGTACTAGCTCCTGTAAAAAAAAAAGCTCCTGTAATGTGTTGCACTTCTACTACATATATGGATCGGATATTCTCATTCTCTGAACACGGGTTTTTTTTTTTTCTCGTCAGGGCAATAAGCGCGTTTTTCTTGAGCAGCTGATCGCAAGCTAGCAGCGGCCAAGAAAAAGAGGGTCGAGTTGTGCAGGGAAATTAAGGGAGAAAAAAAAGGTTGGTTTGTGCAGGGAAATTGAAAGAATGATATGTTTCCCTCTTGGGTTGGCAGCAGCAACCACGTGTCGTGTGCAGCTCATTTCCTTAACCTGGTGACCTTTTGACAACTCCGGATGCATGGATAGATGATAGATGGATGAACCATTCATCCTCAAAGGCACAAAAGCTTTAGCCGTGACGGACTTAATTTCCCAGTCTCATTCCCACCAGGAAACGTCCCCTTCATCACAAGACTCCAAACCAAAAGCCAGCACGGAAAACGAACAATGTGAAGGCTTTTTTTTTTTTTTTAGTCTTTTTCTTCAGAGCCATCAGAAAAGTTGCCAATCTCGTCCAAGTCACTAAAAAGTTTGATCTTTCACTGGTGCCCAAGTTTGCAACTTTCTTTTTCTCCTGAACCATTCCGTCCACTTTCCTACTCGACGGTGTCAAACTGTGTTGAAAAAAGTCCTAAATGCCCTCGAGTGGGGTCTGTTTGTCAGCCACCCATCCTTCTCTTTCTCTTCCAACCTTATCCGCTCGTTTCTTTCCTCTCCGCGGTGGACAGCACACCGCGGGCGCCCACCAGTGACCGAGCCGAGCTGCTCCTCCCCGCGAGCGTGCGTCCGTGGCCGGGCGCCGACCGCCCCCGGCCAACTCTGACGACCCTCGTGCGCAGGACGTCGCGGCTCGGGCGGCGCGCGGACGCGAGCTCGAACAGCTCAGCGTCCCGGGTGCGGCGGCGCTGGTCCCCACCCCCACGCCGAGTCGCCGAGGCTCGCAGACGCGCGGGTTGTACGAGATGGCAGCCGCCTGCGACGCGCTCGCTGGTCGCACGCGCCTCCACCGCGCCTGCCCGCTGCCAGCACGCGCCGCGGACGCGTGCGCCGAGCTGCAGGGGAGCCTGGTGGAGGTGCTGGAGTCGGAGCGTCTGGTGCTGCTGGGCGAGAACGCTCGCCTGGGCTTCCGCGCGTCGGCGGCCAAGGATGATGCCTCGGCGGCGCTCGCCGAGCTGGGCTACGCGCGTCGCCGCGCCTCGTAGATGTCCCGCCTCGTCGTCAAGCTCCGCGAGGACCATCGCGTGTGCAAGCTGGAGCTTCGATGCGGGTATGCAGGCTGGACGAGGACCGCCGCGTTGTCAATCTCTCATGCGGCCATCGCGTCATCAAGCTCCACATGACCATCGCGAGGACCACCGCTGAGATCATGCGGGCACGAGACGAGAAGCAGAGCAAGTCAGAGGAAGTGCACGAGCAGCGTTGTGCGCAGCACCTCCACCTCATGCTGGCTGTGCATGACCAGCACGCCCCGGCCATGGCCTGCGGGCATGGCGTCACCGACGGCGGGCGCCGCCATGGTAGTAGTGTCGCTGGCTTGGTCCAACACGCCCGCCATGTCGCGGCACGACTAGGCGGACGCCTCGGTGGTCACCGCGGTGTGGAGCAGGCGACAGAGGAATGCGACTGGGAGTTGCGTGTCCGCCGCGTCGGCCGTGGGAGGCAGCGCGTCCACGCCGGCCTCGAGGACCCTGACCAGGACGAGCTCCGCGTACGCGACGGCCGCGACGAGCAGGGGAGGCTGGGCTGTCGCGACGAGCACGCGACGGCCGCGGCGAGCAGGTGAGGCTGGGCTGCCACGCCGAGCGGCGGCAACGGCGGCGGCGGAGGCAGCACGGGCACTAAGAAAGCAGAGAGAGAAAGGAAGGATAAGGATTGAGAGGGGAGAGTACTTTAGACATCTTCACTCGTGGGGTCCATAGGTCAGAGCTGCTAAACGGATGAAAACGGACGGAGCATGGACAGAATGGTTCAGGAGAAAAGAAAGTTGCGAATTTGGTCACCAGTGAAAGATCAAACTTTTTAGTGGCTTGAACGGAGATTGGCAATTTTTCTAATGGCTCTGAAGAAAAAGGCTCCTTTTTTTTTCCCCCTTGCATCGCAACAATAATGTGAAGGCGTCCGACCATACATGGACGGATTCTTTTCTTCTTTTCTTCATTCTTCTTCTTCTTCTTCTTCATGCCACCCCGACAGCACGCCCTTGGACTTGATAGCTTGAATTTGTGGTGGATTTATGGCAGCCAAAGGGTAATTTAATTTAAATTTAATCTGTATGTGAAAGTCACCAGACTCGACTAAAGTCCACCAAATAATCTAATAATAATTCATGCACAAAGAGTGAAACCATTATTACTCTCTAAGGCCAGTCTCAATACATGATTTCACCTTTCAGATTTCAAAAGAGTGAAACCATGAAACTAGTCTCTCTCAATAGGTAACTTCACCATATAATTTCATAGGACTATTTCTAGTCTTTTGTGGGTCTCATCGGTTTCTCACAAGATCCCAAACAAGGAGCAAATCTGGCACCGGGGTGGCTAGGCTCACAGTCGCTACTCAGAGCATGGAGCCCTCCCTCCTAAGCCCCCACCCCCAAATTATTGTACACTTGTATAAAAGCTTGAAATGAGGAGGCTGTAGGTTAAGATAATACTCTCTCTATTCCAAATTATAAGGTATTTCAAGAATCTTAAAGGTAAAGCATCTCAAGTTTGATAAAAGTTATAGACAAATTATGAATATTTATGACATCAAATAGGTACATACTATGAAAATTTAAGTAATGACTTTGAGGACACATGGTTTTTGCCATAACCATTGTGTGGACTTTTGTGTGATGAGTGATTGTCAACATGCCAACACAAGGCGTGTGTGTGTTCTTAGTAACCGATGGCACGCGGATACGTGTCAAACAATGGTGTCTCTTGGCTCATGGTGTCTGCAGGTGTCGAGCTCGGAGACGGTGGTCGACGGTTGGTGAAGATCAAGTAGGGCGTGCCGTGGCCGACGGACCGGGTGCGGTGAAGGGCGGACGTGAGGCTTGGATCGAGGGACCTGAGGACCGGGTGGCCAGCCGTGGTGGCTGACAGCTGGGACATCGACGAGCGCAAGTGTACACGGCGGGGGGACGCGTACGGGCTACGCTACTCGCGGAGGGTTTGGTGGTTTCGCCTCAAAACCATCGGCGGCGGGTTTCCCTGGTTTGGGCCTCAAAACCGGGGTGGTCCAGTGCGGACGGACGACACGTGGCGGCATCGGGGAGATTGCTTGGAAGCAAGGCTACCGGTGAGGAGGCGCGGTGGCCGTCGGATCAAGTGAAGCCTGAGTTGGACCCTTATGCCCCTGGCTAAGTGGTTTGGCTCTTCATGTACCCAAGGGCAAAGAAGGAATGTAAAATAGGCTTGCCCCTATAAATAAAGGATGAGGGTCTCCCTTCCCCCTCACCTCTTCCATTCCTCATTTTCCCCTTCTTTTAGTCTAGAGTTTGCTCTTGTGAGAGAGGTCCCCAAGAACCAAAAATTCGTGGGTAATATTGTGTGATATTTGTGTGGGAATGGAGGCCCGAATCCTCCTTTGGTCCTCCGGGATTTGATATATTTTTCTGTGATTTTCGTGCTCTTTGTTTTCCCCTTTTTGTTCTTGGCTACGATCTGAAATTCCCGGAGTTATAGTTCACCTCGAGTGATGATTTTCTGGGATTTGGTTCTTGCCAAGTTGAATTTGATCTGTGCGAAATCTGAACTCAAGTGCTTTTGAATTGAGAAAGATCCTGTTGTTTTTCGTGCTCGCAAGTTCTTTGTTCTTGCAGACACGACTGCTTATCGAAATCTGGAGAACGGGAATAGCAGCCTTGCTGCAGCGCTAAAAGCGCCTCCAAATCCAGTGACGAAGCAGCGTCTGCAGCTGTTGTCCGCTGTCGTGGTTTGATTTGCTAGCTTGCTGTTCATCTACTGTGCGTGCTTGGAAGCCAGCGAGCGGCGACTTTTGTTTTCGATCTGTAGCACCAACAACTTGACCTGTATCTTCTGAGCAGATCGATGTGGACTTGCTGTAGTACATCGAACAGGTCACTGGTAGTAGCAGCGTGAGACAAGAAAGCTTCGTGCTTGAGTTTTGATTGGCCAGAAAATTTAGTTTATGCAAACGTGATTTGCTTCTTACCTTTTGAGATGTCTCTTTCGATCTACAGTAGAGTGATTATTTTACTTGAGTACTAGTACTACGGTGTTTCCTGGAGTTTGGAGTTTCCAGTTCAGTTCTTTATAGCTGTCGATCTTTCACTCATCTCTGCTATCATCGATCTTTGGATCAGCTCCTGTCAGCTTGAGGTAGAACAGCGCTCTGCATCTTTGGGTAAATCCAGCAGCCGCCCAGCAGCAGTGCAGTCAGCACCGAGCTCAAGGCCAAACCCAGCGAGCGTGCCTCTACTCCTGTATTTTGTGAACAGATGTGCTCTATTTGAGAAGATAAAATTGTTGGTAGGTCGTGCATCTTCGAGTGCCGATAAAATCCAACAATTTTCTTGGGTGTGTTTGTTTTGCGGGGATCCGGTTCTTTGGTAAAATAGAGTGCTCCATTTTTAAGCCGTTACTCTGTTCGTTTTTCTTGGTGATTTTCTATTGAATTTTCTCGCCCCTGATTTTTGTTTTGTGCGCAACTTGGTCGTTTGGACTCCAATTTGCATTACGTCTGTTGCGTTGGTTTCGTGGTGTCCCGCTGTGTTCCTAGGGAACATCCACCCACTCATTTGGGTCGTGGACACCGCCTTATTTGAATTGCTTCTTGGGGTTTGATTTTGGGACAGTGGCCAAATATTTCGAAAGAAATTTGAGGCTCCCATTCACCCCCCTCTGGTCGCCGTTTCCGGTCCTTCAGACTTAATGAGGAATCTAATAATATTTAGTTGAAATTATAAATATTATTATCTTATCATATGAATTTGGTTAAATTTGAAATGATTTGACTCTCTAGGATTTTTTAAATGAGTAAAAAAATTTGACAGGGGAGGGTAGAAGAAGCTAAATTCCATTCAGTCCAATTCCTAGATATAAAAACATCGCTTGTACTCAAACTTATTTTGGAAAAATCTTTCATTTGTTATCTTTAGTTTATGGGTTTTATTCAGGTTCGAAATTGGGTCGCCCATTCCAAAATACTTGAAAACGACTCTGTCTCGGCCCAACACAAAATTGGTTTTGTGTGAGTATTGGTACAGCCTATACGAGAATTTTAGCCCAAGAATTGTTTAGAGGCTTGGTGGCTTCACTTGGTACGGCCCATACGAGAATTTTAGCCCAATAATTGTTTAGAGGCTTGGTGGCTTCACTTGAGCTGTTGAGCAATGAAGGGAGTTGGAACGACCAGCACTGCTCCAAGCTCCCAATGGTCCACCTCGAATCGAATCAATTGAAAGCTCGCGCGGGAGTCTAGGCGGCGTGTAATTTCCGATGAACACAATTAACTTCAGCGAGCAGTAAATGGCAATGCCATGCAGTGGATCATCGTATCGCCGGCCCCCGTCTTCTTCGTCTTCCGCTTGAGCTCAAGCGCTGTGTTCACATCTCCTTGTTGTATAAGAGCATTGCATTGTATCCCCTGATTCCCCTCTCCCTCAGCACCAAGCAGACAGCAAACCTCTGAAACCTCAAGGCCATGGCGCCGCGGGACTGGTCGTCGCTTCCGGCGGACCTCGTCAACCGCGTCGCGGACTGCCTGCTGGCCACCAACGACCTCGACTGCTACAAGGACATGCGCGCCGTCTGCCACCACTGGCGCTCCTCCACCGCCGACCCCGTGAGCAACCAGCATGAACCCCGCTTCCGCCCCAGCCGGTGGATCTTGCTGGATGAACACAAGGCCAAGGCCGCCTCCACCGTCGCCACCCTCCTGTTCGTCAACACCGCCACCGGCCGCTTCCTGCAAAGGAGGCTGCCGTTCCTCCACCGCCGTGGCTGCTACGTCTTCGTCGCAAGCACCCCTGACGGCCTCCTGGTTCTGGCCGGCAGGGACCCTCCGTACGCCGTAAGTGTCCTCAACCCCTTCACCGGCTCGTTGATCCCTTTTGCGGCGCCACTGCCGAGCGAGTCGCGGCCACGGCCGCGGTTCGAGATCAGGCTCACTGCTGACGTGGTCGGCTCTTCGCCTACTTTGGTCCTGGTCTCCGTCGCCAGAAGCTGGGTGTACTGGGCGGAACTCCAGAGCGAGTCATTCTCTGTCGTCAGGAGCCACCGAGACTGCCCTGCAAGCAGGCTGCCCCAGATAGCAGCCGCCATCAACCGTGAGTCTGTTCCTGCTGGTGCCAAGTACATCTTTGATCAGCTTCCGTCCGAGAAGGACGAGGACGAGGGCTGCCGTTGGTACACGGTGGTGGCCGCCGGCGGTGATATGTTGGCGGTCTTGAAGCGAAGCCGTGGCGTGGATGTTTTCAAGATTGACTCTGCTGGGAACGTGATGGAAAGGGTCAAGAGCATCGGGAGCCAAGCTCTCTTCCTGGGCGTCAGGTGCCTTGTTGTTGACACCGATTGCTTCCCCACGGTTGAGGCCAACTGCGCTTACTTCCAACTCACTGACAACAGCGAGCGTTACATCTACAAGTTCAACATCGGAACTTGTCACGACGATGAAGAACCAGCATTCGTTTCGGCAGCTATGGGCAACACGGTTAGTTTGCCCTGCAATTTGCGGCCTTTCACTTTAACGCAGTTCCTCAGCAACTACACCATGGACATTCCATGTCATCCGCTGACAAAGGAAATGAGCTCTTCCCACCCCGATCTTGAGGAGTATGTTTTTTTTTATGAAGAGCTTGGGGAGTATGCTGAGGTTGATTGTTACCAGCAGTATATCGATTTCCTTGATGATGATTCCGACGATGACTATGGGTATCAACCATATGATCTTGAGGATTATTCGGATGACGGTGGTGGCTATGATCCTCTCTTTGACACTATTGCTGAAGCCTTTAATTTGCATCAGTACTAGCATTACCTATCTACAATTCTTCAATGCTTCTGTGCTAAGATCATATTATTGTAGTTTTATTTGGCTATATATGTACTATGTGGACTAAATTATGAATATGTGCCATCCACTGCTTCTGTGCTAGTTTAAGCAGTTAGCAGGTGTGCTATCGTGTTAGTCAATGCAATTGATCTTATATTTGATTCTGTTCGACATACCTATTGTTTCCTTGTCATAACAATGTTTACCAATTGATTGCTACTACTGTATTTGCTCTTTTTTTAAGAAAAACTACTGTATTTGTTAATTGCTAATGTTGTAAGGATGCGGTTCGGGTGCCAATGTCGTCAGCGGAGTTGTTTGGCCGGGTGGCGACGGCGAGGGACTGCTGCTGCTCGTCTCTCCCATTATAGAGGGACGCCACCGCTTCATTCTTTGCCTTCACTGTCACGCCACGCGAATGCCATGCAGTCGTTGCCAATAAAATCGTATCGCGAAAAGACACAAACAAGATCGATCGGCACGGGCTGGCGAGTTTAGTTTTGGCTCAAGAAGCCCGGGTTTAGTGTTAGTCTCGATGTGGCTTGCCAGGTTCAAGGACTTGGGCCTCGCCACTTGGCGCAGCGACCCCATGCGTCGCTCTCCTCGGATAGGCGCTTTGTAGTCGGGCCGTCGAGGCGTTTCCAGTTGCGTTTTGTCAGCACCATGTTCCGTTCAAGTCCGTTGATTTTGATTCGAAAGAAGGCGCTGGCTGGTGTGTGGCTCTGCCGCGTGCTCGCCGCCGGCAGTCATCTATACTGAACTTGACCAGCACGTCCGAGTTGCTCCCCGGACACGGTCCTCTGGCCACCAGCGAACCCATCGGCGCGGCCTACGTGCTGTGCAGACGACAAACCTTGGCGGCGAGTCCGACCTCGAGACTCGCTTGGGTTGGCTGCAAAATCCACGTGTCGTGTGCATCTCGTTTTCTTAACCCGGTGACGTTTTGACAACACCGGATGCATGAATGGATCAACTCACCCTCAAAGCAGGCACAAAAAATTTACCCGTGGCGGACTTAATTTCCGACTCATTCTCACCAGAAACGTCCCTTTCATCACCCGAAACCAAAAGCCAGCACGGGAAACGAACAGTGTGAAGGCCCTTTTTGCATTGGCAAGTACTACATGGCAACAATAATGTGAAGGCCTCCTAGCATACATATGGATGGATTCTTTTCTTCATTTCTTCTTCTTCCGCGAGAGCACGCCTTTGGCTCTGACAGCTTGACCTGTGGCGGATCGCCGCTTATCTTGGCCGCCAAGGGCAATTTAATTAAATTCCGTACGTGAAAAATCACCAGACTAGACTAAAGTTCACCTAATAATCTAATAATTCGTGTACTTAGTACTTTGTGCAGGCAACGAAAAACGAGCTTGCATTGGTCGCCGTCGTGGCAAAATGATTCTGGCACACGCAGGCAGCTGTCCAGTGGGGGTGGATTTTACATCACTCAGCCATCTGTCATCCCTTTGCTAAAATAGATCAGGGGGAGCAGCGGGCACAGCACATTTGCAAAGCCAGCCATCCAAGAAAGGAACACCCACAAAACAATGAACATGGACACCCACAAAACAAAGAACATGGACTGAATCCACGTTCGATTATCAGGATTGCCGCATGTGTTGCCTCATCGCGAGACTCCTTTTACCTTTTCTGCAATATATCATATATGTTCTGTAGCGCAACAGAACCATCAAGCAAATAATATTATCTTTAGATTAAAATATTTCTTGGATGGCAGAGTATCTAAAATATGCCATACATCGATTACTACATATTATTTTCACATTACAACATTTTGGGATAACAAAAGGATTCACGAGCACATACATCAATGACTACAACATATAGGGAAACAAGAGAGTACACCGGAACCCGTCCCAACACATATGGCAGGTGGCAGTTGCAGCTTCCTATGCTGCAGAGAATAAACGAACGACCTTTAGAGGTAGATAGAGCTTACCGAACGTGTTTGGTTCCCTTCCGAACCCACCCAGGCCAGCTCCAGGCAACCAGGCTGTCTTTGGCCGGGCCAGATGCATACAGGACCTGTTGTTTGGTTGCATGCATCTGTAGAGCCAGGCTGAGGTTAGCCTGTGTTTGGTTGCCTGCATGCACTCCGACTGTTGCATTACCATATGCAGGCAAGTTTGTTTGGTTGGTTGCATACAACAAGTTCAAATTACCTCCTGCATCTAGTGGTGACATTACCACCCACATATGCTACTACTGCAGCTTCCAAAGGAGAAAACCAAGGCCTAACACGATAACTAGCACTATTACAAGAATTAGTGCAACATTGCATTTGAGAAAATGACCATGCCCGCCATCTTCAAGAACAGGAGGTTGGAGTAGAGGTTGGAGTACAGGCTGGTTGTCAGGAAGATGACCATAGTAAGCTTGCCAAGCCTCATTTCTGGTGTTGTATTTCTTGAAGCAATTTCCCTTGAAACCATCAACCTGAGCATGTGTCTCGGCCCAGCTAGAGTACACCCCAGGTTTTTTACCAACATGGACAACATACCAAGCCATAACTGTCAAAATAACAAGTGTACAAAGCAATGAAAATGGGCATGTGCTCAGATATAATGAAACAATCATCATTTGGCAATGGGCATGTGCTCGGTTTGTAAAGAAAGCTTCACGAGGCAATGAACATGTGCTCGGTTGTAAAGAAAGCAACGAGGCAATGAACATGTGCTCAGCATAAGGTAAAAGCATCATAGGCAAATGAACAAGTTCTCGAATGAAGTACCGAGGCACAATGCAAGTGCCCAAATAAAGTTACACACCATTGGCAATGGACTCAAGGTCGATTGCCACAAGTTTGAAATTACTCCTCCGGCTAGGTTGATCTAGGGCGAGGTGCGGGGCTATCTAGGACACTAACTATATGTTAGTGTTAGTAACTTCTGCGAGATGAACTGCACAAAGAATAGGTCAGCCTCCACTACACAACCACATTTGTTGTTAGTTAGGCACAAAAGGAGCCTTCCTTGCACACCACCGGGAACCACCGGAAGCGCACAAAAGGATCAACCCCAAGCTGCCAAGGCACCTCAAGAATAGTAGTGCTTGCCCAAATGGCCCCTAAGCCACAGGACCTTGTGAGCTTCAGACCAGCTAACAAAAGATGTGCCAAGTGCCTTGTTGTCCAGGAGGTGACCATAAGCAAACATGAGGGCTTCTTCAGTGAAGCCTGGAATGAACATGATAGCCCCATACAGCTCAGGGTGGACGTCCTCAACCTTGGTGGACCTGATAGCATTAGCAACTTCTTTCACTGCCTCTGACATCCCACCCAGCACTACAACATCCTCATCTGACAGCAGTGACCTCTTCCTCTTGTTAGCAGCTGCACCCTCAGTCCTAATTGTGGCTTCAGTAGTGTCAGTTTTGACACTCTGCAAGATCTCAGTAGCATCAGTCTTGTGGGAACTCTCAGCCACATCTGAAGGTGTGCCAAGTGGCTCATTAGAGCCCATTGCCCACTTTCCTGTTGCCTGGCCATTGGCAAAGATCATCATCATCTGTTTGTAGTTCTGGATGGGCTTGTTCAGCAATGGAGCATCATTGGGGTGGTCCTGGAAGAACAAGAAGCACAATTTTCAGATAATGAACAGGGAACTTGAACAAGTAAAAAAAGCAGTAAACATGTTATGTTGATATATATACCTTGGTGTGACCATTGTAGTGCTCCTCCTCAAGCACAATCATGCAGTTGTCCTCATCCCACTGAGCTCCACTCAAGTCCCTAAGCTTTGACAGCTTCACCCACCTCTGCCTCCACTTTCTCATGTGGTTATACACACAGTACTAGTCACCTCGACCACAAAACTCTTTCAAGGCCTTGGCAACCTTCTTGAGGTGGACCTCTTTGAACCCTTATCTTGTCCTCACACCGAGTGCTAATCGCGGGCACATACGCCTTAAGCATGTAGGCGGACATGGGCTCAGTCCACCTAAGAGTGGCCCTCTGCTGATTCGGGACTGTGTTGCTGTTATGAACCCTTCAGCATCAGCCCCATCAGCCCCATCGGCTGAGCCCAGCCCAGCGGCAGCCAACCCAAGACCAAGACACCACCCCAGGTCAGCGAAGAAGCCCCAAAGACCAAGAGCTGCCATGTACCCATCAGCTCCAGGGAAAACAAGGTCATCAGCTAGCATCTCTTGGTCAGCCATACCCTAATTCATCATTGCACATGCCCAATGCCTCAGCATAAATGTAGTATGAAGCAAATTAAATCATCATTGCACATGCCCAATGCCTCAGCATAAATGTAGTATGAAGCAAATTAAATCATCATTGCACATGCCCAATTGCCTCAGCCAAATAAACTATAAAATAACTCAAAATGTTTCATCATTGCACATGCCCAATTGCCTCAGCCAAATAAGGTATAACATAACTCAAAATGTTTCATCATTGCACATGCCCAAATGCCCAAATATTTCATCAGTTTGTCATCATTGGCCACAAAAAATGGACCTTTGGAAATGGCACAATGCCCACACTACTACCTCTACACACTTGTGTGAGCATAGAATTGTGAGGCTCGTTACATTTGCAAAGGTCAACAATTTTTTGTCATAGCCCTCAGAACATAGGTAAACATCATTTCTATTACCATTGCCTCAGATATAATGTAATATCAAAGAAAGTTAAACATCATTGCTATTGCCATTGCCTCAGATCAAGTGTAGCATCCCAGAAAAAATAACACATCATTGCTATTGCCTCATGCCTCAGATCAAGAGCAGTAACAAATCATGGAAATTGTTCAGAGTGCATAGAAGATTAAAGTACAACACATGTCCAAAATAGAATGAGGTACAAAACAACTTCAGCATGCGAGAAATAACTAAATCCTAGAAAGACCCCTGTTGAGCCACATGTGCTCGCCCATTCATCCCTCTTTGCAACCCATCTTTGCATTGTCATCCATATGATCGGGATGCGCTGGTTGTTGGTCTCATTTGGTATCCAAGAGAACTCCTCGGGAACTATTTCATCAGAACCAAAGCTAAGGATCCAGTTATGCAAAATACAACATGCAATCACCGGCTGACTTGTGTCTATGTATCTATGAAATGGTTTATTGGTGTCAATGATGCGAAAACGACCCTTCAAAGCACCAAATGCCCTTTCTACGGTGACTCTTAAGCTGCGTGCCTCAGATTAAACAGCTCCTTGGCATTGGTTGGGTAGTTCCTATTAGCATATTCCTTTAGATGATATCTAACCCCTCGATATGGAGGAAGAAACCCAGGCCGACATGCATATCCAAGCATCAACTAAATGGAAGCCTAAAACAAACAGATGCAAGTGAATTAGCTACAATATTAGATGCATTTAGATTTGTTTTCAATACAAACAGATGCAAGTTAATTTTTTACCTCCTTCAACCCTTAACCCATCATCCCTCTGCAATGCATCAGCTAGAATTGTTGCATCATGAGCTGAACCCTCCCAGCCAGCCAAGACATATGTGAATTTCAAGTCAAAGCTAACTGCAGCTAAGACATTTTGTGTTGGGGCATTCTTTCCATGACACATCACGCATGTGCTTCCAAATCATCCATTAGGAAAGCAGGACGACGACATCCAAAGAAGTCCACCAAGCCCATCTCGTACGGCACAAGAACCCTATCCTGATTGTCACCATGGGGCAACAAGCGATCCGTAACTTTTTCCACCACCTTCTCCTTGAGGTTGAGGATAAAAACGGCGCTACTCTCATACACCAAGAGCAACGATCCCTTGCCAAAGTGATACCACCTTGCGCCACGCTGGCACTGCCGTAGCGGGAGATATATAGTCTGGTTCTGGCACTGCCGCTGGAATTCTGATGATAGTACGGAGCCATGGCGTAGGAGTGCCATCATCACCTTCCTCTGTGTTGTCTTCTTGCTGCGTCCATACAGTCACGTGCACGATGTAGATGCAAGCGACAGAGAGTTTGTTGTCCCTGCTGACACAGAGGACCGGTAACCCTCCAACACGGATTGGGAGCTTTGTTAGGGAAACATGCATGGTGCCCACCTCCACGCTGAGTTTGTACAGGTCGTCGTCTCGAGCGTGACGCTTCCTAGACACGTAATCCATGCATAGCCAGTGTGCCGCGCCCTGGTGAACGACGGCGGATCTCTCACCTACCATGGAGATGCGATGTCTGTCTAGACATTTGGTGGGTGCACTCCAGAAGCGTGTGCTAGTGGAGTACGAGTGGAGGTACACATCATCGCTTTGGGACCATTGGCTGACGACAAGCAGCTGTGAGAACATGTTGCGTTGCTGCTCTTCGTCATTGCTGTCAGCTGCCGTGATGATGGCGAACCTGCTGTAGTCGACATTTGGACTATGGAAGTCTAGAGGCGGTAGCACGTGGCGCTCACCGGTGATAGGATTGTAGAGGCCAACGAGCAATGACCGGTTGGTGTCGTTGAAGCTGCGATGAGTGCCGCGGGAGGTGCGACGGATGAGGTTCATCAGTACGATGCCACGACGCGCTACGAGGGGCTCGGTGTAGTTAATTGTCCCATCGGCGGCGGCAACAAAGAAGGAAGTGAGTGAGCGACCAATAGGGCCAAGTGGTGATCCTGGTGTTGGGAAGAGGGTAGGCACGAAAAACGAGGTCTTCGCTTTTGTTCGCAACTTGAATGTCCTCTTGTAATGCTTGAATCTTGTCTCCTTGCTGAAGAAGCCAATAAGGAGGCGCATCTGGTAGCCCTCACCCTTACCCCGATAGAGCTCATAGAGGAAGGTTTGGTCGGTGAAGTGGCATAGCCACCACCGGCATGTCACGACAAACATGAAGAGGTCTTTGATGTTGTCCACACGAGAAAAGATCTCAATGAGGGGGTCCTTGGGAAGAGTCGCCATGGCATCCATGCTGAAAGAGTAAAAAAAAATTAGCTCACAACATTGTTGACTCATGGAAATAATCATTAAGCACACTCAACATGCAATGCAAGAAACTCACGGCAGGGAACTACCATTGTCTAGACCGATGGCAACCTCATCGCCGTGTTGCTCCCTCTTTCTCCCACAGCTAGCACTACTCCTAAAGAGAATGCTCACCACGAAATCCATACCCCCTACACCAAACCACTAAAGAAAACCACAACCATTAAGGAAGTGTTTAGATTCCTTATGTGTTGATGGCATCACCTCACTGGGCAAGGCTAAACATTTGGTAGATGCTCGCCTATATAGTTTTCCCAACAAGGTTGTTCAACTAGTCGAGGGAATTCTTGCCCATACAGGCAAGCTAGGTTGACTCCCAAATCGACATCATTCTACCACATCAACCCTCGATATTGAGGTGTTCCTAGCATGAATTGAGCCCTATAGTTGCCAGATCGAGGCATGCCAACACCCAATAGATGCCTCCCATCATTAGATCAAATCTCAACAAAACCAGTCGATCTTCGTCCTCGCCAAATCGAGACACAACACGAGGTAAGATGAGTAATGGTAATAAAGGGAGCAAACACCCCATAGGAGCTTACCTTCTTTGGCCGATGAGGTGAGGATAGTAACGGCGAAGGAAGAAACACGCTCTAAATTCAACCCTTCTTCTTCAACTCCAGCTGATGAGATCTAAGCACTAGCATGCCTTAGATCTGAGCAAAGTTCCGCTAGGCGCTTGCCTAGGTGAGCCTAGGTGTGATTAATCGCGATTCAGAGGGTGCCCGCGCCTCGCCTATGTGGGTAGGTGGACCCCTAGGCGGCGGCGGCTCGACGACAGCGACGGTGGGGGCGGAGGAGCGTCCGACAGAGGTTGGTGGTGGTGGAGGAGCTTCGGGCATGTGTGGATGGCGACGAGTGCGGGTGGATGTTGTGTCGGTGGGGTGGAGGAGCGTCCGCACACGCGGACGGCGGCGAGCACGGACGTGCAGAGGAGAGAGAGAGATGCCTGAGAGGGAGAGGAACCGACGGTGGCGGCGGCTGATGCGGGAGAAGGCTGCGAGATGAGGACAGGGGGAATGCGTGTGTGGCCAGAACCAGAGAGACGGATGGGTAGGGTTGGAGTCTGAGTGGGAGATGGGCTGGGCCCTTGCCTCTTAGGCCTTTCTATCTATCTAGACCAACCTTTCTATCTATCTAGACCCACTATTCAGTTGTTTATTTTTTCTTTAAAAGATAATACATGTATATTAGTATATACACAAAACAGCTAGGAACAACTAGGCGCGATTAATCTCTGGGCTAGGCGCTAATGGTCAGCACATAGAATCCGCTTACCGCCTTGCAACACTTTGGATCTGAGATTAAGAGAGTAAGGGAGAAGAGGGGACTGACTTATGTCCCTTGCCGACGGCCATCCCGCCGTTGGTTGAAGCTGTCGTAGAGGTTCTGAAATTGAGTGAGGGAGGGTGTTTATAAGGGAGAAAAGGTAGCGTTTAGGATTCACAAGAGACCTGGGGTATATATTCTTGCCATATTTATAAATGGCTCTTCTTGATATTCCATTTTTCCAAATGGGCCTATATAGAGTTTGAAGGGAAAAAGACATTGATGCATGCAAAAAAAAAAAAAAAAAAAATTGCCCCTCTCTCATGTCCCTTCATTTAGAACACACCTCGTGATCTTGCACATACATAGTGCATCAAAATAATCCATTGCAAAGCACAACTAATATTGTTAGGCAATTGTTGTAATAGTGGAATGAGGTAGCAGATGAACAAAACAAAGAAGGAATTCAAACGAACTAGTACCACTACATACTGTCATTATCACTTGATTTTTGCCTGGCTAATTGTTAAATTGAGTAATCAATTGTCATCATAATTAACATTATGTATCGTCCACGTCCATCATAATCTCCCCTGACACCGCCTCCCCACTCCCCACTATCTGGTGAGGACCTATAGGCTCAATATTGCCCTGCCGTTGTCATCTTGTGAGAAAATCGTCTGGTATGGCAACGGCGGTGCGCCAGCTTGAAATTGTCAGTCTCTACCCTACTTCCCCATTGCAATGCAGTCAATCTAGGTGTCTTCTACTCGCTATGGGGGAGGCCCAGGGAGTGGAGCATCCACGAGCTTCGTTGTCCAAACTGAAGAATGTTGCCTAGCTACGTGGGAGAAAGACCTCGAGTTGAAGGACCTTGCGTTGCGTCCTAGTTTGAGCCCATCACAAACCGCGACGCAACAGAGGTGCCGGCCGGGCGGGCGGCATCCACGCTCCACGCCACCAGCGTGAGTGCATTTGGAGTTGGGAAACACGCCACCGTGCACACAGTAGATATCTCCAAGACACGTAAGACAAGGCCAAGAAAATAGGCATCTCTCTTCATCCTGTGATGGAGAATCCAATACACTGCTAGCACTAGCAGTGACGTTTCACAAACTCAGCAGTCAGTATCTGTATCAGTATATATATCCCGCGGACTGCGACTACAATAGAGGGATATATCATCTTTCGTCTTACACAAAAGTAGAGCCGATAAATCGTGTGCGAGGCAGCCAGGGCGAGCTAGCTCTCCCATGGCGGTAACCATCCGGAGCAGAGAGGAGCGGTGGAGCCTCGCCGGCAAGACTTCGCTCGTCACCGGAGGAAGCAAGGGGATCGGGTAACTAAACATACATATATCCACCACGTCCACGCATGCATGCACGTTCAGGCGGGTTACTCATGGTTCTGACTTCTGATTGACAGCCGGGCGATCGTGGAGGAGCTGGCGGGGTTCGGGGTGCGCGTGCACACGTGCGCCCGCACCGCCGTCGACCTGGACGAGTGCCTGCGCGCGTGGGCCGCCGATGCCCGCCTGACGGGGCGCGTCACGGCGTCCGTGTGCGACGTGTCGGTGCGCGGCGACCGGGAGCGGCTGGTGTCCGCGGCGACGGCGGAGCTGGGTCCCAAGCTGGACATCCTCGTGAACAACGCCGGGCAGACCTTGATGTGCGGCGCCACGGACACGGCGGCCGGTGACTACGCGCGCATCATGGCCACCAACCTCGAGTCCTGCTTCCACATCGCGCAGCTGGCGCACCCGCTGCTCGTCGCCGCCGCCGCGGGCGACAGCGGCGGTGGCGGCGCCGGAAGCGTGGTGGTGAACGTGTCCTCCATCGGGGGGGTCGTCGCGTACCCGTGGCTAGCGGCGTACTCGGCGACCAAGGGCGGGCTGAACCAGCTGACGCGCAGCCTCGCCGTCGAGTGGGCCAAGGACGGCGTGCGCGTCAACTGCGTCGCGCCGGGCGGCGTCCACACGGACATCGCGAGCAGCAGCGGGGTGGAGCTGGACCCGGAGACGCAGGCCAGGATGACGGCGGCGGAGGAGGCCCGGGTGCCCCTCGGCCGCCTCGGGGAGCCCGTGGAGATCGCGTCCCTCGTCGCGTTCCTCTGCATGCCCGCCGCGTCCTACGTCACCGGGCAGGTCATCTGCGCCGACGGTGGCCGCACCATTGCTGCGTAGGCCTTGCTGTATGCTGGCCGTACGCTTCAGCTTCAACAATTGCTCGGCCTTGTATTGACGAAATTGCTCGTTGTACTTCCATTTCACCGTGGTTATTTTCAACTTGTCATACAAATTAGTGAAACCGGTTCCTCGTGGAATTAAACGATTCGTTGTGCACCCTTCTTTCCCAAGGACAAGGAGAGGCAGCTCAGTCTTTGGCATGACGCCCAGGTGGCCAGGTCCATCAGGTCGATCAGAGTGCAGGCGCCACCGCGCAAGGTTGCCGTCCTCGTCTTGTTCGTGCTTTGTCCAGAGCTGCAGCATGTTGGATTGATAGGATCCTGCAGGCCACAGCTTTAGAGACGTTGGGATGTCGCTGTAACGTTATTGATGTTTACGTACCTGTCTGATATGCTGCCATGCTTGTGTTACTGTCAGACAGGCAAATCAAACCACAGTTAATTTCTTCTTTGGAAACGTAAATGACGCGCAGTTCTCATGGTTTTTGCAAGAAAAACAAGAGTCCGTCAATCCATGAGGACACATGGTTTTTACCATAACCATTGTGTGGACCTTTGTGTGATGAGTGATCGTCAACATGCCAACACAAGGCGCGTGTGTGTGAGTCTTACTAACCGTGGCACGCGGCCGTGTCAAACAATGGTGTCTCTTGGCTCATGTTGTCTGCGGTGTGTCGAGCTCGGAGATGGTGGTCGACGGTCGGTGAAGATCAAGTAGGGCGTGCCGTGCTTGACGGACCGGGTGCGGTGAAGGGCGGACGTGAGGCTTGGATCGAGGACCGAGGACCGGGTGGCCGGCCGTGGTGGCCGACAGTGGGACATCGACGAGCGCAAGTGTACACGGCGGGGATGCGTATGGGCTACGCTACTCGCGGAGGGTTTGGTGGTTTCGCCTCAAAACCATCGGCGGCGGGTTTCCCTGGTTTACGCCTCAAAACCGGGGGCGGAGGTCCCGATGCGGACGGACGGCACGTGGCGGCATCGGGGAGATTGCTTGGAAGCAAGGCTACCGGTGAGGAGGCGCGGTGGCCGTCGGATCAAGAGAATCCTGAGTTGGACCCTTATGCCCCTGGCTAAGTGGTGTGGCTCTTCATGTATCCAAGGGCAAAGAAGGAATGTAAAATAGACTTGCCCCTATAAATAAAGGATGAGGGTCTCCCTTCCCCCTCACCTCTCCCTAATCCATTTTTCCCTTTTGCTGTAGGTTTACCCTTCCTATTGCTAGTGTGAGAGAGGTCCACAGATTGTTCATTTGTCTGTGTAATTCGAGTTTGGAACCTGAGATTTGTTGGGAAGTGAGGCCCTTACCTCACGTTGCCCTCTGGGCTTCCGCTATTTGGTCATGATTTTCTTTTACCCTGAGCTGTGTTCTCTGTTCCCGTATTCCTCTTCCTTCTTTGCTTGAAATTCATCGATTCACAGAGCTACAGTCTGTTTTGGGCAATGATCTCCTAGGAGTAGCCTTCTGTCATCGTAATGAATCGATGTGCCAAGTTTGAGGGCCTGAGGCTTTGTTTCCTGGGAGTTCGGTGAACTTTTGGATCTGGGAGTCCGTTGTTCTCTCTGGTCCTCTGTGTTCGTCGCCCTTTCCAGTTCCTCTGTCTGCTTGTTCTTCGTTTTGGAAACCAGATCAAGTGCAGGATCCTGCCGTAGCCCCTGCTCCCATCTCTGAGCTCACCCATCGAGGTGGAGCGTTGAGCAGGGCGCTGGCCTTTACAGCGCAGGCAGGTCCAAGTGCTCTGTCCCTGTTCGTCGTGTTCAGCAGGTGGTGGACAGCCGGCAAGTTCTGAAGTTCCGCGTCTTTCTTTGAGACTGATTTCGTGTTTGGTCAGAAGCTTATGTCTTGCATCTCGTGCGTGGTTTGGATTCTTGGCTTGATGACGCTTGCTAGCAGCTAGGCTGCTGTACCCATCGGACTCAGCACCAGTAGGAGCTGATCGTTCAGCAGAGAGCCACGGCAAGGATTTGGCCTGTGCGTGTGTTAATTTTGCCCTCGTCAAAAGCTCTTGGCCTGATTCCGTGAAAAGTCTTAAATTTGCTTCTTGCACCGTGAATTTCCAAAGCTTTCATTAGCCAATCATTGAAGTATTAATTTACTTCTTTGTCTTGAGGTGTAATCACGGTTGGGAGGCAAAGCTCATTTCTTTTTGACATGCTTCTCTTTGGAAACTGAATTTTTTCATCTGAACCTCAGCTTATTGTTTCGTGCTGTTGTTTCCAAGCTATTTCTTCAGAGCAAGATCAGTAGAGGGCAGCAACGCTAACACTTGCACTCTGGTGCCTTGATGCTCATGAAGAGCAGTGCTGGTTGCTTGCCTCTGGAGTCCATTGTTGCCGGTGTGAAGTGAAGGTGTATTTTGGGAGGAGCTGTGGATCAATTTGTTGGTAGGCCGTGCACCTTCGAGTGCCGTGCAAAATCCAACCTTGTGCTTGTTTTGCAGGGATCCCATTTGGCTCAAGTGGATGAACGAATTTCTGTTGATTTTCGAAGAATTATCACTAGCTCTGATTTCCTGTCTTATGCGCAATTTTGTCTTTTGAGCTCCGATTCGCTTTCCGCTTGTTGCGTTGAGTTCGTATTGCTCCAAAGAATCTATCTAGGTACTTTCGTCACCAGTTGGCATAAGTATTTTAGATTTGGTGAATTATCGCTTCTTGGGTTGGTGAAGAGCCGATGACCAAAGTTTTGGGAAAGAAAATTTGAGGCTCCCATTCACCCCCCCTCTGGTCGCCGTTTTCGGTCCTTCAATTGGTATCAGAGCCGGTTAAGGATCACTCCACCTTAATCGGTCCGTGATCCCCGAAGGCGACATCATGGAGAATCGTGGGCTTGGAAAGCCACCGCACTTCGATGGCAAGAACTATCCCTATTGGAAGATCCGCATGTAGGCGCATCTCCAAGGGATTGATTCGCGTGTTTGGGAGATCTCGTGAGAATGCGGACTACGTGGTACTTGCTGCCCGTGTTGACCAAGCACAGATCGACCAACACAAGGCGAACAACACCGCGTAACCTGTCTTGTTTTCTCGCTCTTTCTATGGAGGAATTTGAGCGTGTTTCGATTGTACCCATTGCTCGAGAGATCTGGTCTAGGCTGAGAAATACCATGAGGGTCGCCCATGTCAAGACCGGACTCTATGAGACACACAAGAGAGAGTATGAGAACTTTGTTCAAATCGATGGTGAATCTATTGATTCTTTGTTCACTCGCTTTCAAACCATCGTGAACAAGATGAGGGCAAACAACCCTCAGATGCCCTATGACGATCATCAGAGAGCGCTTAAGCTTCTATATGCTCTAGATCGGAGGGTTTGGGAAGTAAAGGTCTCGGCGATCATCGAATCGCCCAGCTATGAGACTCTCACTATGGATGAGCTGTTCAGTAAGCTCAAGTCCACCGAGATTGACCATAGACGCAGGCGAGGATCGAAATCCGTGCGCCCTACCATGGCTTTGGTCTCGTGTACGGGAGGTTCAAGTTCTTTGACTAACCCTTCACATTTGTCTTTTGCCTTGTCTTCTCGGTCTCGGCTACGGAGGAGCGAGATGGAGGCTCTTGGGGACGACGAGCTCGCCTTGGTGATTAGCCGGTTCTCACGGTTTCACAACAACCGTTTGAATCGCCGGCGTGGCATCACCAAGCAAGGATGCTTCGGGTGTGGAGATCCCGACCACTACGTCGCCAACCTTGTCCCAAGGCCGACAAGAACCACTACAACAACAAGAACGACTACTGAGCAAGCGCAAGGACAAGCATGAGTCTTCCACACCCAAGTACAAGTACAAGTACAAGGGAAGATTCGACAAGGAGGCGGTCAAGAAGAAGTTCTGGAGAAGCAAGAGGCGAAGCGGCGAGCCTTCCTCGCATCCCTCGCCGATCTCGACGACGACTCGACAACGGCTCACCCCAAGCGATGATGAGGCCGAGCAAAAGGTCGAGAACAAGTTCAACGGGCTGTGCTTCTTCGCCGACTCCAAGCTTGGAGGCTCTTGCACCATGGCACTCGACGAGTCTACCCCAAGCATTGAGAAGAACGACGACACCGAGCCCGAGGTAGAACAAAATCTCGAGTCCCCTTGCTTTGAGGTTGATAACTTGACTACTACTTTGCTTAGTCAAGATGCTTTGCTTAAGCGTCTTTGCTCGTGAGAGAAAAGATTTCAAGGCTAAGTGGGAGCTTCTTTGTCAAAGAGCTAGAGTACGTTAGGGAGTCTCGTGCACATCTCGATGAGTCCGAGTGTGATGCTTGTGCCATTCATATGGCGAACCTAGCTGATGTGCGGTCCAAGTATGTGGCTTTGGTAGATGAGCTTGATGAGGTTAAGGCTAGGTCTGTCTCGTGAGTCCTTGCAAATCTTGTGATGGTGAAGTCGAGCTAGGTGAGAAAATGACTAGGATTGCCATGCTAGAGAAAACTAGTCAAGTTTCTAGATGTGCTTGTTGTGAAGCTTTGGAACTAGAACTAAACTCTTGTAGGCATGACAAGAAAAGGGCCGAAGAAGAAATCACAAATCTTCGGTCCATGCTCAGTTGGTTGTCTTGCAGTGAACCTCAGCTTGGCATGATGTTGAGTCGGTTCAAGAGGGAACCGACACAACGGGATTAGGCTTTGCTACAGGTGGGAAGGGTGAAAATGTTTTTGGTAAGGTTGGTGAACACGGTGGTATAAGTGCATCCGAGAAATCCACCGAGCCTTCCACTACTCCAAAGTTGATCAAAATCACTCCACCTCAGCCTAACAAGCCCAATGTGAAAGATGGTGTGTTTGAGGAACCTCCCAAAGCTTCACCTCCAAAGCAAGTGTGGACTCCAAAACCAAACCACCTAAGGAACCCACTTGATACACTTCCCGACATCTCTATTAAACCCTCCAAAGAACAAGCAAACCCAAAGAGTGATCCATACCCATGAGAGAGTGAGTCAACCACCACCCAAGAGAGAGGTGTATCACTTGTGATTATTGTCACCATGATGGTCACTTGTTTGAGTTTTGCTTTCGGAGGAAGAGAGATGAGCGGCATGAGTATGAGCTTTTCCATAACTCTACTCATGGTGTGTTTGCTCCACGTTTCCGAGGCACGGTGCTAGGCCAAGAGGTGCAACACCTCAAGGACCTAGGCCTCAAGGTGTGAGACCACGAGGTGGTCGTGCCGCGGGGTTCGGGTTTTTTTTATGACCTTGGATCTCGTGACCGTGGCTTTCAGTCTTACAGGATGAGCGGACCACGTTTTTCTCGTCGTGGTGATCGCTCTACTCAAATGGGACATGGCATGCATGATGCTTTTGTTAACACTTCTCGTGGGCGAATGAGCCAACACTGGTTTTCTCCTCAATTTACTAACCCCAGTGTTGGATCATTTGCTCATCCCATGTCTCGCTATTAATGCAGGATGAAGGGCTGGAGAACACGTGGCTAGTTGATTCCGGTTGCTCTCGACACATGACCGGGAACTCAAAATGGTTCTCCAGCCTCACCCAAATGAAGTGTAGTGAATACATTACATTTGGGGATAACAGCAAGGGTAAAGTGCTTTCACGTGGGTCCATCCGTCTGAATGAGAACTTTGTGCTTAAGGATGTGGCCTTGGTTTCAAATTTGCACTTCAATCTCGCTTTGTTTCTCGGCTTCTTGATGACGGTTTTGAGGTTCGATTTAAGCCAAGACTTTGTCGTGTTCTTGATGCTCGGGAGAACCTCGTTTGCAAGATTGTGCCTTTTGGGAAAGTGTTTCGTGCTGATTTTTCTCGCTCATTTGGTCTTTTCCATTGTTTGATGGCAAACTCCTCCTCGAGCTCGGGAAGTGGCACCGAGACTTGGTCACTTGAGTTTCGACTTGCTTGCAAGATTGAGCTCACTTGATCTAATTCGGGGTTTGCCCAAGCTCAAGTTTGAGAAGGATCTTGTTTGTCATCCGTGCCGTCACGGGAAGATGATTGCAGCTTCTCATCCTCCCGTGAACCAAGTGATGACCAAGGGGCCCGCGAGCTTTTACATATGGACACCTTGTAGGTCCAGCTCGGGGCCGGTCGGATGGTGGAAAGTGGTACGTGTTGGTCGTGGTTGATGACTTTTCTCGCTATTCGTGGGTCTTTTTCATGGAGAGCAAAGATGAGGCTTTTACTCATGTTCATGACTTGATCTTAAGGTTGCAAAATGAGTTACCAAAGCATGCCATGCGAGCTATTCGCGTGACAATGGCACTGAATTCAAGAATACTCATTTTGAGACCTTTTGCTCATCCATAGGTCTTGAACATCGGTTTTCCTCGCCGTATGTCCCATGAGCAAAATGGGATTGTTGAACGCAAGAATTGGACCCTTGTTGAGATGGCCGGGACGATGCTTGATGAGCATAGGACTCCTAGGCGCTATTGGGCCGAAGCGATCAACACGGCTTGTTATGTTTCAAATCACATCTTCCTTCGAGCTTTTACGAAGAAGACTTCTTATGAGTTGCGGTTTGACCGCTTGCCCAAAGTGAGCCATTTTCGAGTGTTTGGCTGCAAGTGCTTTATCTTGAAGAAGGGAAACTTAGACAAGTTTGAATCAAGATCTTCTGACGGGATTTTTCTTGGTTATGCATCTCATTCGCATGCTTATCGAGTACTTAACCTTGAAACTAACCGTGTCATGGAGACTTGTGAAGTCACCTTCGACGAGACCGCACCTTGTTCTTCTTCTGTCTTTGAAAGTGCAGGTGATGAGGAGATGAACAAGAGCATTTTTGTGGAGGAGGAGCGGGACGATGCCGATTGGGATGATCCCGAGCCGACTCCACCGGCTGCCTGAGTTGACCCTCGCGACGACTACTTCGGTTGACGGCCCCACCTGCTACATCCTCCACCACATGGGGGCCGTACGACCAGGCTCCTCAGCTTGTTCCAGCTGCACCTGAAGGAGCTCCAGCTGCTGTTGAGGGGAGGCGTCTTCATCAAGGGAAGCACCACGACACATTCAGCATCGCCATCCTCCTTCAACCATGATTGGTAACATAAATGAGCGGGTCACTCGCAACGAGATCTTATAAGATTTCGCACTTTGCACATTCCCGCTTTTGTTGCAAATTTTGAACCCAAAGAAGTGGTTGAGGCATTAAGCGATCCAGATTGGGTGAATGCCATGCATGAGGAGCTTGAGAACTTTGAGAGAAACCAAGTGTGGGTTTTAGTGCCACCTCCACCTCGGTGTCATCCCATAGGAACCAAGTGGGTGTTCAAGAACAAGCGAGTGAGGATGGGGTTGTGGTGAGAAACAAGGCTAGGTTGGTTGCTCGGGGTACCTTGTCGGAAAGAGGGGATAGATTATGAGGAAACTTTTGCACTTTGTTGCCCGTTTAGAAGCCATTAGGATCTTCCTAGCTTATGCGGCTTCGAAAGGGTTCAAGCCTGTATCAAATGGATGTAAAGAGCGCTTTTCGAATGGGTACATAGATGAGGAAGTGTATGTGAGGCAACCCCCAGGCTTTGAAAATCCCAAGCATCCCGACCATGTTTTTAAACTCCACAAAGCCCTATATGGTCTCAAACAAGCCCCAAGAGCATGGTATGAGCGATTGAAGTCCTTTTTTGGGCAAGGGTTTTACCATGGGGTCGGTTGACAAAACCTTGTTTCTCCTCAAGCATGGCGGTGACACTCTCTTGGTGCAGATTTATGTCGATGACATCATTTTTGGTGGTTCGTCACATGCTCTTGTTGCAAAGGTTTCAGATATGATGAGCGGGGAGTTCGAGATGAGCATGATGGGTGAGTGACGTTCTTTCTCGGTTTGCAAATCAAGCAAACTCGAGAAGGGACATTTGTACATCAAGGCAAGTACACGAAGGATCTTCGAAGCGCTTCGACATGGGTGATGCCAAGCCACTTCAAACTCCCATGTCGACCACATTTGCCTTGGATGCTGATCTAGAAGGAGAAGTCGTGGACCGGAAGGAGTACCGCAGCATGATCGGGTCGTTCTTGTGTACGACGGCGACAAGGCCCGACATCCGGTTCGCCGTGCCCGCGCTTTGCGCACGCTTCCGGTCTTCACCGCGCACTTCGCATTGGCGGTCATCAAACGCATCTTACGGTACCTTCGCTTCACTCCCGAGCTTGGTCTATGGTACTCGACCTCTTCATCTCTTTCTCTTTCGGGTTATTCGATGCGATTATGCGGGTGATCGAATTAAGAGAAAGTCCACTTCGGGAACTTGTGAGTTTTTGGGTTCGTCGTTGATCTCTTGGTCTTCTCGCAAACAGTCTTCTATTTCCCAATCCACTTGTGAGGTGAGTATGTCGGCTCGCTGCTGCGTGTTGTTCTCGGTTGCTTTGGGTGGTTGCTACCTTGAGAGACTATGGGTTGAACTTTAGGAAAGTGCCTCTTTTCAAGTGACAGCACTAGTGCCATTAGCGTTGCTAAGAACCCAAGTACTCCGAGTCAAAAACCAAGCACATTGAGATCCGATATCACTTCTTGAGAGATCACCAAGAGAAAGGAGACATAGACCTTGACTGTGAGAACCCATGAACAAACTTGCCGATATCTTCACAAAGCCCCTCGATCAAACCCAGTTTGCCCACTTGAGAGTGGAGTTGGGCATTTGCTACCCTTTTTAGAGTAGGGTAGCTGTATCTTGATGTATAGTATGGTTTTTGGCTTTCTTCTCTTGCTCTTGGTTATCTGGCCTTCTTTTTGCACCTTTGTATCATAGTGCATTTCATCATGTATCATATTATCTTTATTGAGCTTCATGACTATAGTATTTTTTGATTACATTCATGCTCTTGCTAGTATGTCTTGTGTATGTCACTTGGAGCTTGCGGCTTAGGCTTCTTCGATCACTTGTTACATGTTATGAGCTAAGCTGTTTTCTAAATGTGAACCGCTTAAATCTTGATGCAACCCGAAAAATGTTCACCTTTGAGATGGCAACTAGCATGTGTAGGTTTTGTGAGAACCTTGTTGCTTTCATATGTATGCTTGAGTTGCTATGTCTCATGTTTCTTGAGTCATTCACTTAGCTCGGATCTCTTGATAATCTTGTGCTAAAACTTGATGTCTAAGCTAAGAAATGATGAAAAGTTTTGAGTTGGATCTTTTACGTCCCACGGCAATGTCACGAGATTGCTTCTCATTCATTCGAGTGAGATGAACTTGGGCATTGTAGTGCTAGTCCACAACCACTCGTGACGAGACAGCTTCCCACTTGCACTAAGGGATGAACTCGGCGTGGTTGAAAAACATGATAAAAACAATCTTTTTGGACGGAGTTTTTGATCCTCTCGTTTACACATGTCTAAATGAAACCTTGTTAACTACCTTGTTTTTAACTCGATCAATGTTGTAGTTACAAGTGTTGTTAAGTGTATCTTTGAGACATGATGTGTGACCGTTATATGGGGTAGTTCACTTTTGTATACATGTGTTAGCACTTGTTTGATCTCCTGCTTACATGTGCCAGGTGCTATTCTTTTTGGTGAACACCTTTTATAAAATGCCCAACACCGATCAAATGCTTATGTTTCATACTCCGTACCACTTGATCGGCTTGAGCATTGGTTTTGTCTTGTGCCATTTGTTATACACTTGCCATACTTGCTAGATCATCCATGTACTCAAATTGCTATACTTGTGAAGCTCTGTCATTTTGCATTTCTTTCATGGCATGATTTGAGGGGGAGTTGCAGTCTCTTTTGATCTAATCTTGATAAGTGCATGTGCCAACAAGGGGGAGAAACATCCACAAATCTAGAGAGCTCATTTGCGAGTATGCATTTGTCAAGGGGGAGCTGCACTCCAGTTTGAGCTGCTTTTGCTAGATGTGTTGAGCCGTTGCCTCTTCTTGAGGGTCTAGCAGTTCTTCATGTTTTCTTTGCCTTGCTAGTGGTGTTGAGCCTTTTGCCTCTTCTTGAGGGCTAGCTTTGGTTTTCTTGGTCGCGTCGAGCCGTTGCCCATGTCTTTGGGGACCAAGTTGTGACTTTGCTTTGCTCATTGCAAATGACCCGTTTTACGCTTTTCTTTGGCTCTTGGTCATTTGGATGGGTTGTCTCCTCGGTTTGTGTTGGTGTTGACAATGCACTCATCAAGGGGAGATTGAGGACACATGGTTTTTACCATAACCATTGTGTGGACCTTTGTGTGATGAGTGATCGTCAACATGCCAACACAAGGCGTGTGTGTATGAGTCTTACTAACCGTGGCACGCGGCTTCGTGTCAAACAATGGTGTCTCTTGGCTCATGTTGTCGCGGGTGTCGAGCTCGGAGACGGTGGTCGACGGTCGGTGAAGATCAAGTAGGGCGTGCCGTCCGACGGACCGGGTGCGGTGAAGGGCGGACGTGAGGCTTGGATCGAGGGACCGAGGACCGGGTGGCCGGCCGTGGTGGGCGACAGCTGGGACATCGACGAGCGCAAGTGTACACGGCGGGGGATGCGTATGGGCTACGCTACTCGCGGAGGGTTTGGTGGTTTCGCCTCAAAACCATCGGCGGCGGGTTTCCCTGGTTTACGCCTCAAAACCGGGGGCGGAGGTCCCGATGCGGACGGACGGCACGTGGCGGCATCGGGGAGATTGCTTGGAAGCAAAGCTACCGGTGAGGAGGCGCGGTGGCCGTCGGATCAAGAGAATCCTGAGTTGGACCCTTATGCCCCTGGCTAAGTGGTGTGGCTCTTCATATATCCATGGGCAAAAAAGGAATGTAAAATAGACTTGCCCCTATAAATAAAGGATGAGGGTCTCCCTTCCCCCTCACCTCTCCCTAATCCATTTTCCCTTTTGCTGTAGGTTTACCCTTCCTATTGCTAGTGTGAGAGAGGTCCACAGATTGTTCATTTGTCTGTGTAATTCGAGTTTGGAACCTGAGATTTGTTGGGAAGTGAGGCCCTTACCTCACGTTGCCCTCTGGGCTTCCGCTATTTGGTCATGATTTTCTTTTACCCTGAGCTGTGTTCTCTGTTCCCGTATTCCTCTTCCTTCTTTGCTTGAAATTCATCGATTCACAGAGCTACAGTCTGTTTTGGGCAATGATCTCCTAGGAGTAGCCTTCTGTCATCGTAATGAATTGATGTGCCAAGTTTGAGGGCTTGAGGCTTTGTTTCCTGGGAGTTCGGTGAACTTTTGGATCTGGGAGTCCGTTGTTCTCTCTGGTCCTCTGTGTTCGTCGCCCTTTCCAGTTCCTCTGTCCGCTTGTTCTTCGTTTTGGAAACCGAGATCAAGTGCGGGATCTGCGTAGTAGCCCCTGCTCCCATCTCGAGCTCACCCATCGAGGTGGAGCGTTGAGCGGGCGCTGGCCTTTACTGGCGCTTGAGCGGGTCCAAGTGCTCTGTCCCTGTTCGTCGTGTTCGGCGGGTGGTGGACAGCCGGCAAGTTACGAAGTTCGCGTCTTTCTTTGAGACTGATTTCGTGTTTGGTCGAAGCTTATGTCTTGCATCTCGTGCGTGGTTTGGATTCTTGGCTTGATGACGCTTGCTAGCGGCTAGGCTCTTTGTACCCATCGGACTCGGCACCGTAGGAGCGATCGTTCGCAGAGAGCCACGGCAAGGATTTGGCCTGTGCGTGTGTTAATTTTGCCCTCGTCAAAAGCTCTTGGCCTGATTCCGTGAAAAGTCTTAAATTTGCTTCTTGCACCGTGAATTTCCAAAGCTTTCATTAGCCAATCATTGAAGTATTAATTTACTTCTTTGTCTTGAGGTGTAATCACGGTTGGGAGGCAAAGCTCATTTCTTTTTGACATGCTTCTCTTTGGAAACTGAATTTTTTCATCGAACCTCGGCTTATTGTTTCGTCTTTGTTGTTTCCAAGCTATTTCTTGAGCAAGATCAGTAGAGGGCAGCAACGCTAACACTTGCACTCTGGTGCCTTGATGCTCATGAAGAGCAGTGCTGGTTGCTTGCCTCTGGAGTCCATTGTTGCCGGTGTGAAGTGAAGGTGTATTTTGGGAGGAGCTGTGGATCAAATTGTTGGTAGGCCGTGCACCTTCGAGTGCCGTGCAAAATCCAACCTTGTGCTTGTTTTGCAGGGATCCCATTTGGCTCAAGTGGATGAACGAATTTCCTGTTGATTTTCTGAAGAATTATCACTAGCTCTGATTTCCTGTCTTATGCGCAATTTTGTCTTTTGAGCTCCGATTCGCTTTCCGCTTGTTGCGTTGAGTTCGTATTGCTCCAAAGAATCTATCTAGGTACTTTCGTCACCAGTTGGCATAAGTATTTTAGATTTGGTGAATTATCGCTTCTTGGGTTGGTGAAGAGCCGATGACCAAAGTTTTGGGAAAGAAAATTTGAGGCTCCCATTCACCCCCCTCTGGTCGCCGTTTCCGGTCCTTCAATCCACGGTACTGCTTTTGCAATTGGGCTTTGCCATTCATGTTTTTGTAAAAAAATCCTAAAAAAATTCTATCCAACGATTTGGCATTTTTGTTAACTTGGCAAATTCGTGGGATAGACTGCCATTTATGCCTCTCGTGTTTCACGCTGCGCATCTCTTTCCGCGCGGTTCTTCCCTCCCCGCGTTTTTCTTCACGCCGCCGCCATGTAGTTTCCCGCGAGATATTGGAGGGTGCAACTCCGTTCAAGCTCGATCAGCAACGCCGGCCTCCGTTCAGGTACTCGATCCATGGATCCAATCTCCCAGTGATTTGTATATCGTCTTCTCGTGGCCGGATCATGGGAGTGTTGTAGTTTGTTTGCCTTTGGCAATCTGGAGCTTGTGATCGATCGTTGTACTTTATCTCGATCGATAGCCACAGGCAGGGTAGGTGAGGTGCATGACTGCTACGGTCGATCTGATAGCAAGTAATAAAGCAACCCGCGTGGGTAGTGAGATTGTGACAATCAACGAATAATCAGTCAAAGTCCTGCACAAATCGACGACGGGGAGTAGCGTATGATGATTTGAGGAGATGGCTGCCGCTGTTCATCTTTGTCGATTGTTGCGACCAACGACGACGCGCGAAGAAAATTTCGCGTGAAAAAAACATGTGGGTCCGCATTTTGGATTTTGGCAAGTCCAATTTGCCAAACCGTTGGAGATAGTTTTTTTTTTCTCCCCATATTGATTTGGAACTTGCAATTGGCAAAAAAAAAAAAAAAGCCAAACCGTTGAAGTTGCTCTAAGTAAGCTGAAAATGGACAAAAAAAAACCCTTCAACAACAAAGTTAAAAGGAGAGCGCTGCTATATATTCCTTTCGTCCAAAAAAAACATACAATTCTAGTACGATGTCCTGTTTTAGCCACCAAGTTTGACTAATTACATGTTTTAAATAGCGGGCTAAGATATTTAGTGGTTTGTCTCTTAAAAAAGCTATTAGCCGAGCTATATCGGGCTATAGCGGCTAAATTGTATATGAACGCAAATAGCGGCACCATGCCTCAAAAAGCTATAGCAGGCTATATCGGCAGGCTTAGCGAGCTATTTATTTCAAGGTAAGATAAAAAAATAAACATATTTACAATATGTCAAATAAATATTATTAGATTAATTGTGAACTATATTTTTTGTAATAAATTAATTTGGAGCCATAAATATAAATACTATTCACTAGAAATGCGGTCAAATTTGAGCTACTTTATCTCAGACACAACCCATAGTTTTATGTTTTCTAAAACTGAGGGAGTATGGAGCTAAAGCAATGGCCTCCAGCGGCACGACTCGCGGTCGCCGCGGACGCGCGGGCTATAACAGCCTCGTTCCAGTTCCAGTGGGGCGCATAGGACGGGCACGTTCTGGACATGACAGCGGCGGCGACGTCCCGATGGTTTCACGGCCTCAACAACAAGCACCTGAAGACCTACATGGAGCTAGGGGTGCAACCGGATTGTATATTTGTTTATTCTCATTCTCATTTTCATTGTCAGTACGTAGGAAATTGATACTCATAGGTGAAAAGCATCAACGTTCGTATAGCGACCGTGGAGTCTATGTTTCTATGGTGTGATTGGTTGGCTTGTGTACCGAAGATTCTATTGTTACCGTTTTTTATAACTTTTTGTACCACCTGTGGTCGCAGCACATGTCTAAAAAAAAAACTAGACTATTCAAATATGCTCCACGGCCGTCGGACTCCACCTGCCCGAGATCCTATCGGACTGACGGAATAAAAAAAACAGAATTCCTCTCAAGCTCCATCAAACTGTTTAGTTTGATTTACCTTCGTGAACTTCCAACGTAGTTCAGTTTACCTCTTTTGATACCGCACCACATTAGTCGGTAAAAAAAAGAATATTATACAACGTCTAAAAAACCACTAAGATGAAAAACAAATGGTTTTAAAAGTTGTGAGAGGTCAAATTTTGTTTTGTAGTTCACAAAGTAAAATCAAACGTATCCGTGATAATTAGAAAATAAATTAGGTGGGGATAGGCGTCCTAAAGGTGGTGTGGACACACCGTCGATAAATGATGCGTGTCTTTCCTTGGATCCAGGGCGTGTTGTGTTTCAAGACCCAAGTGGAGCGACTCTTCCATGCCTGAGATATGAGGAGGGTCGACGTGGAGCGTGGCATCTCTCTTTCTGCCACTTGTGCTGCATCGTGATGGACGTCATGGGGCACGGGATGAAAGCGGCTACAAGCGCGGGCGAACGGGAGTGACTCGGAGTTCCTCTCAGATCCCGCCAAACAGTTTGGCTTTCAGCGGGTGACT
The DNA here is from genome assembly GCA_018135685.1 of Themeda triandra. NCBI lineage: Eukaryota > Viridiplantae > Streptophyta > Magnoliopsida > Poales > Poaceae > Themeda > Themeda triandra. The sequence goes on from JAENPR010000018.1 coordinate 739,041, forward strand.
CGGAATCGAAATCCGTTGTTGACTCGTTACATGTACTTCGGCGCAATAAGCAGCCGTGACGCCGAAATCTCGCACAGCCAAGCTCGCGCCGTCGTTCACAGCGCCACGTATGCCAGCCATGGACGAGGAACCGGCCGAAGCGCCCATGCCAAACGAGGTGTGGATCATGTCCGACACGACGCCGATCAACGTGGAGCCCCTGTCGCCCGGCGTCGGTGGGCCGCGGGTCGAGCTGCTGCTGCGCCTGGAAATAATGGAGTGCCACACGTGGCTTGGGATCGGTGACTGTACCGGGCGGATCTGCCGTCCCAAGCACCTGAGCAGGGAGATAAGCCTGGCCCTGGACAACACCGGTGACGGGCCCGACTACCTGCGGAGCGGCCGCCACCTCATCCGCCAAGAGATCAAGCACTGCCTCCGGAGGGAGGTGAAGTACCGCCGGCTGTCCCCGGCGCAGTGGGACGAGGCCGTGCCCTTGGGCGTTGAGCGCGACCTCGCCGAGGCCGCGCACCGCGGCGGCGGCGGCGGCGCCACGTTCAAGGTGATCGTTGACATAAGCATCAGCTTCGAGTTCCTCTACTCTGAGCGCAAGGCGCTGCTCCGGGCGTGCGACGAGAACGACGGCGGTGGCCTTGCCGGGCGGAGCGGGAACGGCGGCGACGGCGAGGCGCCGTCGTGCTCCATCTGCTTCGAGGAGAAGTCGTACAGGGTGACGAACCTGCCCGGGTGCACGCACGGTTTCCACTTGTGGTGCATCGACGCGTGGTTCCACAAGGCGTCGACGTGCCCGGTGTGCCGGCACGATCAGTTGCAGTATCTCCCGCCTGATTACCGGGATCTGCATAAAAAGATGATCATCGATCCTCACGTTCGGCGATATCTGTAGTAGTCGTTTGATTCATTGCCGTATGATTCAGGCATGAGAATTACCACCAACTGTGACGTGGAATGCCTCAGTAGGAGTCACTAACTCCGCTTGTATATTTACATCTGATCTTTTTTTTGAAATGACTGGAGGGGCAAAAGCCCCGGCAGGAATTTATTAAAAAAGAAGCAGTCTTACAGCTGGTACAAGAGGGAAAAAAAAGGAACAAAGGAGGCAAAAAGTACAGCTAGGGAACGAAAAAAGAAACGAAGAAAATAAAACTAAGCATCGACTCTACTCCAGAGAACTGCACCATTGATTAAACAGAAAGGAAAGGCTACTCTTGATTGGAAAAGAGACAAGCTTGATCTCCTTGAATAACATTCTTCTGCAGTCCTGGATGGTGTATTGATTGTTATTGAAGATGACTTCATTTCTGGCCTTCCAAATGATCCAGCTTGTTAAAATGATTGCTATCATGAAAAATCGGGAGTTAACTTGCACTTTTAAAGCCTGAATATTGTCAAAAGTGTCACCATCTTCAAGTATTTCTAAGTTCAGCAAACCCCAGCATTGCTTAGCAAATGGGCAATCCCAGAATAGATGTTGAACTGTCTCCTCATGTGCATTTAGACAGAACACACAATTATATGACTGAAGAACCATTCCTTTCCTTCTCAAGATGTTCCTTGTCTTGAGCTTTGTCATTTATTAACAGCCACCCAAAGACTTTGTGCTTTGGGACGAGAAGGATCTCCTGACCATTTAAATGCTTTGGGTCAATCTCCCGATGTCCCATCATCGGCTTGTAAGCCCTTGAAGCTACGAAATGCTTCCCACCTCCCGATTGAGCCATAGGTCCTTTTGCATGTCATCCCTATTCGAGCTTGCATTATCATTTGAATCTGCATGTCTGTTCAAATGCCACTAAGGATAGTGGCAAATTGAACATCGGATCACATCTTCAAGACCAAATGCTACTTTGGCATTGATTGACTTGTTTTTGCAAAGGAGTGAGCCTGTGGAAATTTTCCTTGTAGAATCTCTGTCCCCCATTTGTCCTTCCAGAATAGGCAGGATACTCCATCATTGATATGAATTTCACACATTTCCTTGAACCAATCTAGTCCTTTCAAGACATCTCTCCACCAGAAGGATCCTTTGCTTGTGTTGCCTGGCAGTCTGTTGTTTCTGTATTGCTTTTCCCAAATAATATTGACCCAAGGGATATCTTTTCTATTGTAAAATTTGTCTAAGTTTTTCATCAGTAGCGCTTTGTTCTGAGCTTGCAGGTCTATGATCCCTAGTCCTCCTTGACCTTTGATTTGCATACCATTTTCCATCTTTGCTTTAGGCATCCCTCTTCCATTTATATCACTTCCTCTCCACGAGACAATTCTTCCTCAACTTGTCTATCTATTTTATTATAGCCTTTGGAAGTTCAAGTGTACACATATAGTAGGTGGGCATTGCACTTAGAACTGCATTGGTCATTTGCGGCCTTCTGCGTGACTTAACAAACTGGAAATTCCTCCTAATCTTCTTTCACACTTTGTGACCAATGGCAAGAAGTCTACAATTCTTGGCTTTGTCATGCCCAGTGGTAGACCTAGATAGGTGAAAGGCAGGGTTCCTTTTGCACACCCAAAAGTTCTGGCTAGGTGATCAAGTCTTTCTTCACTTATGTTGATAGGGAGCATCATTGATTTGTTGTAGTTTACCTTCGGTCCAGTGGAGTCAGAGAAGTTTTGCAAGACTGTTTTGAGGAAGAATAATTGCCTTGGATCCCCTTCCATGATGATTAAGGTGTCATCTGCATACTGGACTATTGGAAAGTCCTTTTCACTTTGCATTGGGATTGGTAGATTAAGTAACCCCTGTTCCTTTGCCTTGTTTATGATGTCCTGCAGGTAATCTGCTGCCAGCACAAACAGTAAAGGTGAGAGGGGTCCCCCTGTCTCACTCCTCTTCTACATTGAAACCTCCTTCCTGGGACACCATTCAACATGACTGAAGAAGTTCCTGTGGAGAGTACATTTTTGATCCAGGAGACCCACTTTTGACCAAAACCTTTTGCTTGCAGGATTGAGAGGATTGCCTGGTGTTCAATTTTGTCAAAATCCTTTTCAAAGTCCAATTTTATGATTACAATCTCTTTTTTGGACTGATGACACATGTGTATATACTGAAAAGCCCATGCCAGGCAATCTTGTATTGTTCTGGTTTTTATGAAGCCATACTGATTCCTGTGAACCAATTGGATGATTTTCCTCTATAATCTATTTGCCAGGATCTTGGTTAACAACTTCATTGATGTGTTTAACAAAGAGATTGGCCTGTAATCAATTACTGTTGTTGGTGCTTCAGTCTTGGGGACTAAGGTGATGAATGATCCATTTATGCTTCTGAGGCAGCACTCATCATTGAAAAAACTATCACAGAGGTTATAGTAGCACTGTTTGATGGTTGGCCATGCAGCTTTTGTGAACTCATTATTAAACCCATCTGGCCCCGGTGACTTGTAATTGGGAAGGCTTTTGACAATGGCATCAATCTCATCATGACTGAAAGGCAATTCCAGACTCAATAGGTCATCAGCTTCCTGTGTCAGTTCTGTTGGGTCTATAGTGAAGCCAGTGAATTCAGTTGTCCCCATTCTTTCTTTGAATTCTGTCCATAAAATTGTTTCCTTATCTTTATGCTGTGTTTGTATGGCACCTTGACTATCTGATAAGGCACTTATGAGTTTTGTTCTGTGCCTGAGAGTTGCATTAGCATGGAAGAAGTGTGTTCCTGCATCTCCCAGTGGTGCCCACTTTATTTCCCCTCTCTGCCTCCAGTACACTTTCTGGTTCTCTAGCAGTGTTAACAAGTGTTCCTCTAACACCTTTTTGAAATTCCATTCCTCTAGGCTTTGATCCCAGTATTCCCCAATTATTTCCAGAAACAGTAGCACTTTCCTGACATTAGAAATTATTGTTTTCAGATTCTGCATTGAATTTTGCCACTCCCTGATGTCTTTTCTGAGCCTCTTAAACTTTGCAGTTAGTAGTTTTGCATTGTCCTCAATGTCAGGTGAATCAGACCAGCTCTGTTGTAGGGTTTGCTGAAACTCATTGTGCTTTAACCAATAATTCTCAAATCTGAAGACTTTGGTCTTGGGAATGGAAGTTGAGATTTTTACCACACATGGACAGTGATCTGAGGGTATCATCTCCAGTGCATGAGCCCAGGTTGTTGGATAGGTAATGGCCCAGTTACCTGAGGTGAAAATCCAGTCTAGTTTTTCCAACAGTGGCTCAGGCTGTTTGTTTGTTCAGGTGTACTTTCTTCCTTGCAAACTTATCTCATTCAGACCCAGTCTTGTGATTGCAGCATTGAATCTGAACATTTCAGTTAAGTCGCCTCCAGGTTTATTTCTATTTTCCATTCCTCTAATTAGATTGAAATCACCCATAATTAGATGGTCTTCATCATTATTTATCTGCATTTCTCTGAACCAATTCAAGAAGAGGGTTTTCCCTTCCGGGGTGCAAGGTGCATATATGCCAGTCAAATTCCACTTGGTTGTGTTATGATTGGAGCTGAATTCTAATGTGATTGCATACTCATTTGAGAAAGTTCTCATTTATGATGAATAAACTGCTATTCCAGGACACTAGAATGCCACCTGAAGCACCATTTGAGGGCAAGTAGTCAAACGCATTCAGATTCTGGGGAAGCACTTTCCTGATGAAAGCGTTATCAATTATTTCCTTTTTGGTTTCTTGTAGACAGACAATGTCACAACCACTCTCAACGACTTTATTTTTTACTGGGCTCCATTTCCATGTCGAGTTGATTCCTCTGACGTTCCAAGTCATTATCTTCCATTCTCTTATGGGCTGTGTACTCATTTAATAACTAATTGTAAGGTGGCCTTTTTTCTGTTGGGATCCCAGCTGACCCAACTACCCTTTTTCTCAACAACGTTCTTTCTGTTCCCAGAACACTCCCAGATCAAAACAAAGCAAACAGTCATTGGGTATCTAGGATCATTCCAAAGATAAAAGTGATCTAGTGTTACAAAGCCAACCGCAATTCTTTTAAACGAAAGTCGACATTGTTTTGTTCGAAACCCAAACCAACCGAACCCAAGTCGATGACCGATAACGAAGTGCATGAAACTGAAAGTCATGGTGCTAGCTATTACAAAGGACTCGGCACAACTGCCCAAAAGCATTATAGAGGGAAATTTGAAATTCCTGATGGCCTCATGCAGTAGCCAACCTTCCCTCCCTTCCCTTCTTCCTCTAGTTCTGTTCCTCATTTTCTTCATTGTTCTTGGGATTCTCCTGGAGCCCCTCCTCATTCTCCTGCTCCTCCTGGTTCTGTTGCCCCTTAGTGATTGTGATCCTAGTTCTTGCCACCGGATAAGGTTTCTGTCTTTTTGCCTGTAAGACATCATCACTTACATCAGCCTCATCCATACCACATAACTTAGTGGCAATCTTTTTTATAGCATCCCTTTTTAAAGTTGGGACACTAACACAGCAAGGCAAGCAACATTTCTTTTCAACAGAGGTTGAATGCATGAATCCATTGTTTGCATTTTTGATTCTGGGGCTCCTCCTTACCTCAGATTCTAGGATTACTGCAGCATTCCTCTTGCTTGTCCTCTTTTTGGGTGGCATTTCCTTTCCCTTCCCTGACTCTACTGGACAGTGGAACTGATGGTCAGGGCATTTTTGCGGAATGATGAAATCAATTGAATCAAATTCAGAGCAGTTCATATTCAGAGTTAATCCAGCAGCTAATAGATTCCTTATCCATTCAAAGTTTGCAGGATTCAAGAGTTGAATTATGAAAAAATTAGCCCAGTTTCCAGGAATACTAGCATGGATGCTAGTGGTGTTACCTGAATTGAAGAATTTGCTCCACAGCCTATTTGCTTCCCCATCATATTCCTGTGGCCATTGGATCTGCTGCTCAGCCCTGTTTGGGCTAGACAAAGAAGAGCTTCTTAAAGGCTGGAAATTGTCTGCCACCATGGCTTCCTGAAAAGCATTTTCAAGAGGGAGGAACTGTGCCAGTGTGAGTTCTGGGTTTAGCCTGCTGGATTGGGTAGACTCAGCTTCTGTCATTAACTGCAGTGCCTGATTGCTGATGGATTGGGCCTGAATCTGCATGGGCCACTCAGGTATTTCAGTCTGGGCTTGGGGCCCATTCGAGGAGCTTTCAATTTGAACTGCCTGGGGATCAACTCCAGCCATGCTTCCCTCCTTTTGAACCTCTTGCTGCCCCTCCTGCTCATCTGATTCTGTCTCTTCCCCAGTGACCATTAGTTCCTCTTGTGGGAATTCTTCCACAAGAAAGTTTTCGGAGCAAGCAATTATAGGTGATTGGGTTCTTCTTGGAGACCAATTGCTAACCCCAGTTGACTTCGCTTCCCGCTCTTCCTCCACTTCCTCTTGTTCTACCACGGGCTCTTGCATAGGGTCCAGTTGATATACCTCTCCTTGCCCTTGCAATGATAATTGATCTCGATAACCCTGTCCAAAAGGATCATCCTCCACGGGATTGATCATCGGTACAAGATCTTGGTCAAGAGGTGGCTGGTTTAGGTCTGGATTTGCACAATGAGCCCCTGTCCCTCCTCGTTTGCCGCTATGAATTGGCCCTCTTCTCCATTTTCATTATCTGCATTATGAAGCTCTCCATTGACAAAGAAGACATCATTCTGGTCAGCAATTGCCTGTTCTGCTGCTAGTTCCTCTTCATTTGGATGTTCATCAACATCTGCATTATGGAGCTCTCCATTGACAAAGAAAACATCATTTTGGTCAGCATTTGCACGTTCTGCGCCGCGCCTCCTCTTCATCCGGGTGTTCATCCTCATCTTCTATCTCCCTGTTCAACCGCAAATTCTTCTTCCTCTCGGGTCCTCTTCCTCAATTTTAGCCTCTTGAGCTGCATTACGTTCCTCTTCAAATTTGCATCTTCCAGTTCCTGATTGACATCCTCTTCTTGGTTGGGCCAAGCATCCCAACCATTCTGCTGAGCACCGTTGCCTTGCTGTGCTCCATTGGCTGGCTGTCCCAGGCCAATGTAGTCAAAGGGCAACTCATTCTCAAGCACATTGTTCTGTGGAACTGGGTCTTGTGGTGGTGGGTTGTCATATGCAATCTTGTTTCTGACAACCTCACACTGAATAGTAAAGGACTCTCCCCCACCACATCTGGGTCTTCCACTACAACAAACTGAGGTATTAGGGTGACATCTCTAACCCTTACTTTGACAAAGATTGAAACCTCAGTGCCATGTTCTACTTTGATGTCCAAGTACTCTAGCAAAATCACCCGGGGCTTGATGAATAATTCTTTCATGAATAAAATCTCTTGGGAAATCTAGCGACAGAATCCGGCTCTCATGATTAAACATAGCATCACGCCAGTTTCTCCCACGGTCATGCCTTGTAAAGGTTATCAAGACATTATCAAACACATGCGGGCTATCCTGGATCAGAGCATCTCTAGCATGGCCATCAGTGACCCTCACCATTGCCTGACCCAAACTTGTTTTCTGGATACTCAGAAATGGAATCCGCACAATCTCTCGGAAGAAATCACTAAGAACACCACGAACATTGGCAAAGTGCATCGGGTTACGAGGGATTGGATCGATGGTGACGATGGCGAGATTCTCGTTCCTGGCCTGGGGACGGAATGGCGCCACCGCTCTTGTCATGAACCTTCTGTTGGGGATGTGCAGAGCTTCCAGGTGCTCCGGGAGGAACGGCGCCGGGTCCGCTCGCTGAAACGCCATCACTTCCTCCTCCGGCGTCGGATGATTGAGGTCAGGCAGCTGGGAATGGGGAGGGTTTGCGCTGGGGTTTTCTTGGGAGCTCTCAGCAACATTGTTCCTATTTCTAGAGGGGAACGGAGGAGTCGAGGAGGGGAATAGAGTCCAAGCGCTTGGGTTCGGCGGAGAATTAATGCCGTTTCCCACCAGCTCAACCTGAACAGTACTAGTGTTGTTGGGCCGAAAGCCCATAAGCAAGAAAGAGGCCGTCTCATCAGCTTCCGCCGTTTCCCTAGAAACCGGGCTTTTATCAAGAGCATCGGGAACCCGCACGGGTGGTTGGGCGGGCTGATCCACGCGTTGCCAGGCCTGCTTCGGCTTAAAAGCAGGAGTGCGATGATCTGCTGAAAGATTTCCTTGTCTGGCGGGATTTTTGAACGAGGAGCAGAGAGCGGCAATATGGCCAGGTGAGTGGCAAGCGTGGCATCTGATAGGGTACTTACAGTTGACCCTTGAGTGATCAGTAGCAAGACATCTAATGCAGCGAATTGCATGTCCCCTGCGCTGGGGCCCAGGCTGAAGCATAACACCGATTTGCCTAGGAGATGGTGAAGGAGAAGGGTGCTGAGCCATGACAGCTCTGCTAGGACCTGATTGGCTGTCAGTCCACCGTTGGGCGGTGCGGACCGAGCCTGTCCTAAACGAGTTATCGCGTGCCTCAGCTCCGGCCATGTCGGTGGATGTGGAAGGAGCCTCGGATGCAACAGATGGCCATGGCCTAGGATGGCCATTGCCGATCGGAATGGCATTGGCACCCATGAGAATGAGGTCAGGGGCATTACCTAAGCATTGATCCTTGGTGGCAGCAAAGAAGGGCTGCGGTCTGCCACCACCAAGAGGAATCGCATTGGCACCCGAGAGAAGTGACGGGGAGGTATTGTGCAAGGAAGAAGATAAGGAACTTGCATCAGTGAACGTTCGGCGAGAAGCCTTGGGCACCGACCAGGAGCTTTCCTCGTCCAAGATGTAGCGATTATATTCTAACCACCAGTTTGGGCCACCATTTCCCCAGAGAAAAAAGAAGACTTTGAAAGCATCGCAGTCGAAGAACTGCAGAGATGCGATGAAAAGCCCAACCCTTTTGGAGGTGACGGTGAACTTGAAGGTGCGTTCACCAAGCTGGGAGACGAAGAACTGCGATGCAGACGCTCCAAGCGCAGCCTGGAGGAGGGTGCCCACTGAATCCTCCGAGAGTTTGTATTTGCAACGACCAAAAGCAGCAACAAGGATGAAGGAGAAGCGATCCGAGAGAATGGTGAGTGACCGGGAAGCAAACCGGTGGCGAGATGCGTTCTTGAGTGGCCAAGCCCGGTGCGAATGAGAGAGCGAGAAGCCATGTTGGGGGGGCAGAGGAAGAAGAAGACACACCTTTTAGCACCACCGAACTGAGACTGCTGTGGGAGCGGCGTCACCAGAACGCAGCCACCAGTTGTGCCGCCGAGCTACGGCGAGGCAACACGGGCGAACGGCGAGATGGCACCGCTAGGGTGCCACGCCGGCGGCGACGGCCGTGGCCGCCGCAAGGCGGCCGTGGCGACGCGGCCTCCTCTTCTCAGCGCTCATGCTCTCCTTCTGACTGGCCTTTTGGGGGAGAAGAACTAACCAAAAATAGCCACTCCATCCATACGTCCAAACAAAGCAGTATGGGGTTTCAGCGAGAAAGCAGTCTCGTCTCTAGTCCTCTTGGCATGCCATTGCCATTGCCAGCCTTCCACAGACCCTTACATCTGATCTGAGTTCGAGGTATCTGAATCATCTTGTCTCATGCGATTCAAATCTGATTCAGGCAAGAACAAACAAGCGGAGCGACTCTCCCACGTGCAATTCAAATCTGAATAATCATGTCTTGTATATTTCAAATCGAACAATCATGTCTTGTATATTTACATTGTTCGATTTGGGGGAATACTCTGTCGGTAGCTTCCGAGAGCAGAGAGTGACTCTATTTCTTCCTCTAACTTTTACATATAAGTCCTTTTACAATATGCTATTCACACACACCAACACTCCCCCTCAAGATGGGCTAAAGATATCTAACATGCCAATCTTGCTACAACTCAACTTAACATCATTTGGTCCTAAACCCTTTGTAAAACAGTCCGCTAGTTGGCCACGCGATTTTACATATTTTAACTTTAGGACTCCACCATCTAATTTCTCCTTGATGAAGAATCGATCAATCTCCACATGCTTGGTGCGGTCAAACTGAACTGGATTGTTTGCAATGTTGATTGCAGCAACGTTATCACAGTGAAGCATCATTGTCTCATTTCATAGCACCCGAAGCTCCTTTAGCAAGCCTTTCAACCATAACATCTCACACAAGCTTAATGCCATAGCTCTATACTCAGCCTCCGCAGTAGACCGAGCCACAACTACTTGCTTCTTGCTTCGCCATGAGACAAGATTGCCTCCCACAAACACACAATATCCGAGGTGGACCTCCTATCATCTTTGCTACTCGCCCAATCTGCATCACAGTAGCCCTCCAAATCAAGGTGCCCATTCTTCCTGAACCATAACCCTCTCCCAGGGGTTCCCTTCAGGTACCTGAAAATCCTATAAACAACCTCCATATGTCCTGTTCTTGGATCATGCATATACCTGCTCACCACACTCACTGCATAGGAAATGTCAGGTCTTGTATGACACAGGTATATCAATCTTCCTACCAATCTTTGATATGTTTCTTTGTTCACAGGATCTCCACATTGGGCACTGATTTGATGATTTTTATTGTTTGGTCGAAAACTGAACGAAGACATGAATAAAAGTAATATGTACGAGGGGAGACACATACACACATTCGAGAACCATATATTTCATTAATTCTTTCTTGAATATACAAAATATATGATCACGAAAAAGTAGTCTTCTTCCGTCTTCGGCGTCATGCTTAAGGAGAGGTCCGACCGGTAAAGAGATTGCGTAGTTCGCCGATTCCCGGGGCTGTAGGGCACGGCCGTTAATTACATCCGCAAGAAGAGCTCGCGGAAAACCTCCGATTAAGCCGCGCTTCATGGTCGTCAAATATTTGTTCATCGTCAAGAGGAACCATATGCGATATATGGCGTAGTAAAAGTATGGGTGGCTTTATGTCGCCGAAGCTCGGTCGTGACATCGCCATCGCCACGTCGGGGTAAACGGAAAAGATGATAATGAAGGGGATGACTTTCGCCTCGTCGGTGCCCGGTCTTGTACGCCGGCCTTCATTAACATGGACGTGTGTGAGTTGCTTTCGCCTCGTCGGTGCCCAGCAACAATGTGTCCGATTCCGTTAATTAGGACGTGTCGGTGGAAAGACGACTTCGCCTCATTGGTACTTAGCCAGAGTTCCGTCTAGCCTCATCGGCACTAGACGTATAAGGAAAGATATAGTAAAATTCAGCAACAGCGAGCGGAAGCATTGTTTGGACGATGCTTTCTCACGAGATCAAATCGACAGCCTCCCGGCATCACATTGAATCGACAACGACTTTTGCCTGTACGGCAAATGCCAGCCAATACGGCCTCTTTACCAACAGAATAAGTAGGCCAATGCGACCTTTCTATTTTTTTGTGGGGGGACAGGCCAATACGGCCTCTCCGCCAACTGGGAACGAGTAGGCCAATGCGACCTTTCTATTGTTGTAGGGGATAGGCCAATGCGACCTCTCCACCAACGGGAACGAGTATGCCAATACGACCTTTCTATTATTGTGGAGAACAGGCCAATATGACCTTTCCGCCATTGAAGAACAAGTAGGCCAATACGACCTTTCCAAAGTAATCAGATCAGGCCAATATGACCTATCTGTTGTCATCGGGATATAGGAGAGCTCGTAACTAGCTCGAGTAGATGCATCTCATGGAACGGCTCATGCTCATACTACGCATCTAGATTAGACGATCACCGGGAAACACGACGGCCCGATGTGGACGACATGATCGTCAAGCGAAGCGAGAGCACAGCAGCACGGTGCGTGGCTTAAGCAAGGAAGTCGGCGAGAAAGCGAGCGGGCGTCTTGACGAGATGCGTGTGGTTTCTCGGCGAGTTGGCAGCAGGGTGTCGGCACTTTGCGTATGGCTTCTCGGCGAGTTGGCGGCAAGACGTCTCGGCGAGATGCGTGGATGCGTGAGAACTAGAGGTCCCCCTCCCGTCGACGGGGTGCTTCTTTATATAGGGGGAGGAGGCGGGACGCTTGCCCCTCGGCCAAGCAAAAACACGTCGTAGATTGAAAGCCCGGATCAACAAGCCGCACATACTACGACATATATCCAGCTCAAACTTGACCGGATACGATCTTGGTGAGAGTCCTTGTTGTTTACGTATCCGGAAGCTAACGTACGCACATGGACTTATTCCAAACGAGATACATACGTATCTTATCCGGAATACAAGATAATTTGTACATTTGCCAATCACCAAATCACGAAACTTCCAGAATATTCCACGCCCGGCAAGACGTCGGCCAACCCGATCAATAGTCGTGAACACCATTCCAAGTCTTCCACGTATGTTAAAGAGTCTTTGTGCACATATACATAGTATATATATTGCTTGAGAAGCTAGCTAATTGAAAAGCTAGCTACATAAATCCATAATCAGTCATTCACCGCGAAAATATGCCAAAATTCCATCATACAAATGCCACCCGCCGAGTCGAGTTTATGCGCGAAGCAGTAGAAATTTGACTCGGGGAAATATTATTTAGTAACCAAGTTTGACACGAACCCATTATATCAGTAGATATTCAGTCTCCGACTCCAGTCAGAAACCGTATCCAAAACGAGTTACAGTTTTATACAAGTCCGGTCAGACAGAGAGACAGGCAACCCGCCCCCATATATACATGATACTGTAGGCTTCGTTTAAGCTCCATAAGCAGTTTTATAGTTGATTCGTGCTTCCCGGCGACTTGGAAACAAACAAATCACAGATCGTCGAAGGAAGAAGAAGACAGTCTGTTCAACCAGTCGCAGCCAAGAGAAACCCGGCGAGAAGCAACCAGGCGAGCCTTTTCAAAGCCAGCCAGGTATTTGTCTACCCCAGGCCAATACAACGGCGTGCTTTAACAGCAATTTTTTTTAATATGCATGCTCAATTCTTTCTTCTTCTCCTTTTTTTACACCTTTTTTTTTTTTTTTGCTTGCTGTGTAAAGATGGGCCACTCAGCAAGGGAAGGTCGCAGTACCAAGAATTCAGAGAACGCATCCAACCACAACAAAGATCGCTCTAGCAATTCTCCACTACCTCGTCTCCATCAGCAGTATCCAAAGCCATCGTTCAGAGCACCACAAGCTAATGCTCCAATCAGTGCTCCCTCACAGGTATATTATAGGCATGAGCAAATAATTGATTTTCCTTTAAATTCCACAGGATCCTTTATTCATGCTTCCTGTCTTTTATCCCCAGGGCGGTCATCCCATGAACTGCACGCCTTATACCCTATACAGTGGGCCTACTGACCTTGCACCAAAAGAGAAACAAGGCGAAATATTTTATTGGCGCGAAGAATTCAACTTCTTTAAGGACGCAGATTCGAAAGTTCATCCTTCAAAAAGTGAAGTTTTGAGCATCAATAAAGACCAGCTGAATCAGTCCATAACCGAAATTGCAGCACATCTTCAGCTTAGTCGAGGCCAACAACTGATCCTTGAACCAGCGGCCGAAGTCATCAAAAGGGAAGAGAAGTACAAATCCAAATATCGAGTCCCAACCCCAGGCAAAGATTTGACAAATTCTCTTCACGAAGTTCCCATTGCTATACGCAAACGACCTTGGGAACAACCAATTCGGGATTCTTTGTGGCACGGTGTCTATTCCGCGGCCTATAATAGATGGTCCTGTGACTCAAAAGGATCTTCCTGACCGCACTTCTACATTGGCGCAGGAATTCATCAAATCGCCATCCTTAAAATGGACACACGAGCCCCCTCCGCAACTCCGGTACGGCGTCCAAATGAGCAAGAAAATGTTGATATGGGCACGCATGATGCTAGTCAATAAAGATGATCGTGAGATCTTACAGAAAACTGATATTTTCCGTGGAGTCTTGGCATCAATCTATTGTTGTAAGGTCGACCCTTCCTTGGTGGCTGCTTTCTTGACACACTGGAATACTGATGGACACACCTTGGTAACTAGCCAGGGCGAGATGGGATACCCACTGCATACAATTTCTGATACAATGGGTATACCAATCATCGGCCGTTTATATGAAGAATTCATTCCACTTGAACCAGTTGTGCATGGCCATGTGGAGTCTCTTTATGCCATTTACTCAAGCCTATGCCCTAAGGACATGAAGCAAGGATCAGGCTTAGTAACTGTTTCCACTTGGGTGAACCACTTTTTGGACGATCGAGCCGATTCTTTTAAGATTTCTACACCGGATGGGTTCGCCGACCCAACTGATCCTCTTCTACAGAAGCAAGGTTTCCGAGTTGAAGCTCAAAATGGCCGTCCTGCTGCAGTTTTGGGCAAGCAAAGACTTCCTTTCATTGTTACATATTCGCCAGTGCTCTACCGCGCCGCCTTCATAGCAGCTTGGATCTGCTCTTACTGCATTCCTATCAGGGGAGGGCAGTACATTCGCCCAGAAGTTTTCAGCATGGCTATCAAAATTGCAGAGGGCACCCGAGTAGCTATCGGCATCGCAAGTTTGGCTTTCTTATACCGTAAATTAGACAGTGTTCATAGGAGCATTGCAAACGGCACCAAATCAGCAAGCGAATATTTATTATTCATCCCCGGCCGATTTATCATGGGATGGTTCGCTTCCTTTTTGAAAAAAGGCACCTATATCTGCTTCTTTGACTTGTCCAGCACAATACCCTCCCTTTATAATAGACTGGAGAGATGTTAAGTCGTATACCATGAAAGAAGCACACCGCCTCTTCTATGATTTTGATGATTCTGGAGAAGGGCTGCGATCATTGGACTTTCTAGGACGTTCCTCCCTGCGGTTTCCAGAGGGCGACAAACCATACGGTATAGAAGATAGCCGCACGAGTTACCGAGCCTGGAAGTTCATGATCTCGATATCCGCTATGGAATTGCTTGCAAGCTGCGGTGTAGGTGGAGTCACTCACCGACGAGGAGAAAACTTTGACAACCAAGTATATTGCCCACATCGGTTTGCTCGGATGTTTAATTGCGATCAAGTCATCCTAGACATCAACTTCCAAGCACCTGACAGAACCACCAACAGCTTAGATTTCCAAAGCTATTCCCCTAATAGCCAAGAGGAGTCATTCCAGATTTTGATGAGGCGCCACCTCTCCTCACGTTGGAGACCTGATGGTCATACGTTTCTTGCACAACCCGTAGCTAGAGGGACCAGGTGCTCATACTTCTATATTTCCTGGTGCAACCAAGCTTTTGGATTCCTTCAAAACCCAGATCTATTTTATGACAAGCCTCAAAATGTGCCACGAGCCACCGGCCAGTCCATCAACAAGCCAGGTGAGCATCTCATACTGAGAGATGAAAACCAAGTTTCCATCTAATGCTTAATATTGTGCTTATATTTTTTTCCCTTTTTTTAGCGCGAACCGGGATGAGGCCAAAGATCCCGCCACCATCGAGGAAACAAAGCAAACAAGGCAAGAGTCGAGTCACCAACTAGACAAAATGTGATAGTGACGGGATTAGTAGCGGCAAATAATCAAGCATTTGAGCCGAGTCGCGGAGAAGAAGACAGACCCTAGCACGCAACAATGTGGGCGAGGCAAGGATATTGAGAATGTAAGAGCACGGATTGCTGAAAGAGACGCAACCGCTTCTGCAGCGTCTTCGTCCCTACAATTTCAGATCAGTCTACTGGTTCGTCCCAGCGACAAGAAGAGAATCCCATAGCTGAAATCGAACAAACCAATGCAGATTGTTCGGGGAGAGGGGTTAGATATTCCTCAAGACAACTCGAACTCCCTTCCAACGAGATCTCTTGACAAGCCTCCTCCACATGAAACACTTAATGCGTCGACGATGCTGAAATTGAGGAAATCACCACTAAAAGCCCTATGTTGAAGGCTGATGATACTTCAACAGAAGCACAACCAGAAGCTCAAGCAGTGGTTACGGTGACCCCCAGCATAGTGCCACAAGAGTCTGAGCAGCAGACATCAACGAAGATAACCTCTGAGAAAGTGATCAACACGTCAAAATTGAAGTCAAGCCAGCAAACAAAATCAGTGTCTCTTGGGTCAGTGCCAGCAGAGGTCACAAGCTCCCAACCTGAACCATCTTCAGTAAAGAAAATAAGGCCTACACCTCCCAAGAGAAAGAGGGAGAATGCTAAAACACTTAAGAAGGAGAAGCGCAAGAAGACAGGTAACTCAATATATAACTCAATATATATATTTACATACCGTTCTCATACTTGCTGCCCCCCTTTTTTTTAATCGCTAATTTTTCCTCTTCTTCTTCTTTTTTTTAGCCAAGCCAATCGATCCTGAGATATTCTCGGCTGAGTCTGAAAAACTCTGGACTGCCATTGACGAAACGAAGAAGAAACTGGAGGCAGAGAGCAATATCGACAACGACATTCAGATTGACGCTTCAGGAAGCAACAAGTTCAATGCTCATCAGCCGGTTTCTCTTCCTGAGCCCATGGATGATGACTTATCATGCTGTATTGATTATGTCCGTACGGATCTTCGAATTTCGAATATTCGAAACAGCGTCCTTTCAACGGGGAGAAGATCGTTTCCAAAATAGAGTCCAACACGAAGTGGTGGGCTAAGCTCTTTGAATCACCTCCAAGCGAAGTGAAACAAGCGATGGACGGATTCAACGCCTTGAAAGAGGCCCTCACCCTTGATCCACAAACTTTGATGCGAGCCTTACCTCGAGCCAAACTCAAGCGAAAGGGAGAGTTACTATAATTGAAGACTTCGAATACGGTAGCCACCACCGTGCTTCTATGGCGAGATCACCAAGAGTTTTGAAGAACAACTTGCATCCCGGAAGTAAAGATACAAGAGCATTCAACTCGTGCTCGAAGTTACGATCACAGATTAAGAAGCTAAATGGCCGGCTTGACACCGCCAACGAAGCCCGGGCTCGGGAGGAGGGCTTGAAAGAACGCATTACTCGATGCTTGGATAAGCATCAAGAACGACTCAAGGAGACGAGCATCTGCAATCGAAGCTGGAGGTGATTTGGGGCAAGATCGAAGCTTTGAAGGATCTTGAACAAGCGACCGCTCGCTTCACCGATCAAGACGATGACGGCCTCACGGAACATGCCCGAGCTCTGATGAATTTCTTTTTATCTTGCTCATTTGAGTCATAAATCATTGTATTTTTAGCAACCCTTTTTTCTTTAGCAACCCCCTTTTTATTTCATCCGCTGTAATAACTTGTGGCAGTCCGTTCCTCTTATACAAAGTACTATTTATGCCAATATAATATATTTTGCTAAGCCGTCGTATATACGTGACAACTTAGTAGTTCTGAATGATCCTTTCTTTTCATGTATGTTTATACACACATATATACATATATGCCATCGTACATGGTGCTCTTAGCCATACTGTATTAGCAAAGAACCCACATGACCAGCTATATGTGGATAACCAAAGCACGTACTGTAGCCATGGCTCGCGCACATAATTTATGACAGCGAAGATCTTAATAAAAATCCTTGCCGTATGATTACACAACAGTAATACCATACAAGGATATGGCGAAAATCATACCACACCAGGGATAACATCTCAGACAATATTAGGGCGAAAATCATGCCACATCATGAGAGAAAAAGAAGATCTCCAGTTTATTACTGCCGAATATACTAGCACCAGAAAAAAATCTGTCATTCATTTTTTATCAAGGTGAATGCGACTATTTAGTTACAATAGTGCCAGCCATCCATCTTGAAGGGTTTCACAGCTTCCACAATCGTCGCACTGACTTGCTTCACTGCTCCCAAATGCCACCCGCCGAGTCGAGTTTATGTGCGGAGCAACAGAGGCTTGACTCGGGGAAATAGAACTTCGATGAACCCGGCCGTACGATCGTAGCCTGGCGTATGTTACTGTTATCTCTTGGAACCCATAAGCTTTCCAAAAGCCTGGAGTCAATCTTCTGGTCCTGCAACGAAATTGCCGAGAGCCAAAATGTGGGGGTAGATCGAGCAAGTATCTCCCATAAGCCACACGGGGCAGTAACACAAATATGAAGTACCAGCTAGTTTCTCTTGTATTTCAGAAAATGAGAACGGTGTTCTCAAAAAGACCCAAAAAAACAAGAAACAAATGAGTTTTTTTAAACAAAAATGTCGGCTTTTCCATGAATCACCAAGCTATGAAGCATCTTCCAGTGACGTCATGAAAGGGTGTATGTTGACATAACAAGGTCAACGACACAACTTTCACATGAGGTTTAGTTCCCTCGTGATAATCATGTCAAAAGATTAGCACTTCGTTAGGATCTCTTGGGGGCAGATGAACTCTCTCCAAGCCTCCCTTCAATCATGTGTCCCACGTCTCTCCATTGTCCAGTATGGAGTATTAGGATACGGCTAACATCAGGGTTGGTTTCGGGAGAATGGCTGAAGCGTTTTTTGCCTTTGTTTTTGCCGAGGGTGATGAATAACTACCCTCCTCCTTCACTTGCTTCGCTTGACGACTTGAATTCATCTGAGTCTCGAGAGCTTCACTTTGATGACTTGACTTGACTTTATGAGTGCTTTGCTTGATGACTTGATTTGACTTTTTGAGAACATCGAGACAGTTGATTATGTCTCTTTTCTCTTTCGGAGTTTGATTTTGCTTCTTGATCTTTGTCTTCAAGAATTCAGAGGGCAGCTCTTCATCTTTGTGGAACTAATAACCCTCGCGAGGCTTGATTTTGTGGTCCCTTGTTACCACCTCCAAGGTGGCATGCGACGCACACTTGACCCGGATTTGAACGAATCGGGTAGCCCTTTCATGCTCTTCTTCCTATCGTCTCCCTGGAGGCGTGATACTCCTACTAGACATTGGTGAAGGATATGGCGAACCCACGACTTCCGGGTCGCGCGAATTAAAATTCGTCCACCCCTACTTTTATCCCTTATTGGTGCTAACCATGTGCTTGTGTTGAAGTTGCTTCACCTCATATTAAGTTGATCGGGACATACCCGGTCCGGGGACACCATTGAATAACAGCCACCGGAAGATTGAGCTTGATGATACATATAGGAGAAAGCCTTTTGTTATTGGACGTGATGTCCATTAAATCAAAACACATTTTCTATGATGAAAGAAAACATGTTTTATTTTATTTATTTTTTAAAAAAAACGAGAAAAACAAACAGCAAAAGGGGAGGGGATCACACGACCGTTGGTCATGCGAAATATTTCTTTAAATATCTGCCATTGATGGGCGGCATAGGACGGAGTCCATGGTGATCGATCAGCTGGTACGCACCACCATCATAGACTTGCTCGATGATAAATGGCCCTTCCCACTTTGGCTCGAATTTCCCCTTCGTCCTGTGTGTAACAACAATAGGGCGTCGAAGAACAAGGACAAGTTCACCTTTGCGGAAAACTCGCTGCTTGACCAGTTTATCATAGGCTCTCACCATGTTTTGGCGATACAACTCTAAATTTTGGAGTGCGTTGAGACGACTCTCCTCCAAGGTGTCCAGCTCCTGAAACCGAAGCCGAATCTGCTCGTCATTTGTAAGTTCATCTTGAACAGCCACCCGTAGTGATGGGAGCTGAACCTCAAGTGGCAAGACCGCCTCACTTCCATAAACGAGAGAGTAAGGCGTTGCCTGCGTCGGAGTGAGAGTAGTAACTCGATATGCCCATAAGGCCTCGAAGAGACGATCATGCCAATCTCTCTTATGCTTGGTTACAGTCTTCTTAAGTATTTTTCCAAGGGTCTTATTGAACGCTTCAGCAAGCCCATTAGCTTGAGGATAGTATCCTGTGGAATAGTTTCACGTGATGTTGTATTTTGTAATGAACCTTTGCATCTTAGTAGAAGTGAACGCCTTAGCGTTGTCTGAGGTAATTTTCCGTGGAACACCAAACCGATATATTATATGTCGCTCCAGGAAATTGATGACATTGTCCGTCTTCACTTCTCGTAACGGTACGGCCTCAGCCCACTTGGAAAAGTAGTCCGTTGCCGCAAGAATATAGTGGTGCCCTCTAGAGGAAGGAGGCTCGATGGAACCAATAACGTCAATTCCCCACGCATCAAAAGGCCATGAGGGAATAGTAGGGTGAAGAGGAACCGGCGGCTGATGCTTGAAGTCACCATGGATCTGACAGTTGTGACAAGTCTTAGCAATTCTGAGGCAGTCCGCCATAATTTTTGGCCAATAATACCCAGCCAATCTGATTCTGTGATACATCTTTGCGCCACCTTGATGGCCACCGCAGACTCCATGGTGCATCTCTTGCAATATTTGATCAGCTTCTTTTCTCGAGATGCACCGTAAAAGTATCTCTTGACCAAACGATCGTCGGTACAAGATCCCAACCTTGTAAATATATGATGGTAGGCGTTGCTGTAGACGGCGTCTTTCCACCAAATCATCCGGCCATATGCCATGATTAAAATAATCGATGAACGGCTTACGCCAATCATTCTGTTCAGCAGTCATTGCCACCACTTGATTGACTTCATATTCTTCAGGGACAAGTTCTAAGACAGCAGGGAGAAGCCATCTCTCTTCTATTTTTATTTGAGCGGGCTCGCCACCTGGGAGCATAAGCGCTGCTCATAAATGTCATTCACTTGACGAACAACAAGCTGAGAATCACCAAATGCTTGCAAATTCCGAATATCCATAGAAAGTGCAAGTAAAAGGCCGAAGATGAGTGCCTCGTATTCAGCTTCATTATTCGAACACTCTTCTTTAAGGAGGGAGAAAGAGTGGTAGATGGTCTCGCCTTGCGGCGTCTTGAATACTAGTCCGGCTCCAGCTCTCTTCCTGAGCGTGCCGTCAGGATTTGCCTCAGTACGTGACGCGCCGTCAAAGTATAATTCCCATGGTGATTCGATATCGACAGAGAAGACATCTTCATCAGGTAAATCGATTACTAGGGGTGAATCATCTGGTACGGGGTGCGCTGCAAGAAAATCAGCCAAAGCTTGACCTTTAATTGCTTTCTGCGGAACATAAGTAATATCAAATTCCATCATGAACACTGCCCATTTACCGAGACGTCCCATTAGGGCCGGTTGACTCAGTATATACCTTACAGGGTCTGCTCTTGCTATGAGCTGAATTGGGTGCGCCAACATGTAGTGTCGCATCTTCTTTAGCGCAAACACGAGGGCCAAGCACAACTTCTCTATAGGTGAGTAGTTATGCTCGGCACCTGCCATGGTGCGGCTCAAATAGTAACATGCCACCTCCTTGCCTTCATCATTAAGCTGTGCGAGCAACGCGCCTAGTGAAGATGGCTGCGTGGCGATATAAAGAATTAGTGGGCGTCCTCTTACGGGAGCCGCTAAGACTGGAGGACTAAGCAAATACCTTTTAAGGCTGTCAAGCGCATATTGGCACTCCTCATCCCAATGGAACGGCACACCCTTTCTCATTAGTCTCGTGAACGGCTGAGTGCGTCCCGAGAGGTTAGATATGAAGCGTCGAATATACGCCAAGTGACCCTGCAAACATTTAAGGTCACCCACATTTTGAGGAGTCGGCAACTCAAAAATAGCCTTAATTTTCTTTGGCTCAATCTCAATGCCTCGATGGCGAACAATAAAACCCAAGAACACACCTGACTGCACCGCAAAGGCGCATTTAAGTGGATTCATTTTTAGTTGATGCTGTCGTAGCCTGTTGAAGACAATACGTAGATCATCCTGATGGTTTTGTCGATCCTTTGATTTCACGACCAGGTCATCAATATAGCATTCGACCGTCTTGTGAATGAGACCGTCAAGAACCACAGTCATTGCACGTTGGTAAGTTGCGCCGGCATTTTTTAAACCGAACGTCATGACCGTGTAGTAGAAATTTCCCTTCGGCGTTCGAAATGCCGTATCAAACGCGTCTTGTGGATCCATCTTAATCTGATTGTAACCTGATGACCCGTCCATGAAGGACAAGGCACCATAGCCAGTGGTGGCATCCACTATCATCTCCGTGATGGGAATTGGAAAATCATCTTTGGGGCAAGCACGGTTCAAATCGCGAAAATCGACACAAATCCGCAGTTGACCATTCTTTTTCAGTACATGAACAATGCAAGATAGCCAACGAGGATATTGTGCTTCTTTTATAAAACCAGCCGCAATTAATTTATCAACTTCGGCAACTATATCATTTTGCAGCTCAGGACGGAAACAACGAGGTTGTTGCTTGACTGGCCGAAACTTGGGGTCAATGGCAAGCTTGTGAGTTGCGACATGCGGGTCAAGCCCAGGCATCTCCTTGTAGTTCCATGCAAAACAGTCCCGGAATTCCATCAAAAAGTTTCTATAACTTTCACGTTCTTCTAAGGAGAGGATTGCGCTCACAAATGTGGGGCGTGGGTCCAACTCCATACCCAGGTTGATCTCGACTAGCTCATCAATAGTCAGCTGCCCGCCATCTTCAAGTTGCTGAGGAGCAGGTGCAGCACCAAGGACTTCATCTTGCTCCACGTCCATACTTTCAAGGACCTGTTCCAGCAAGTATCGTTCATCTCTAACGAGAGTATCAGCAGCAGCTTGCAATGAATGAGGTTGCTAAGGTGTAGAGTATGGGTCACAATCCTCCTCGTCGGAGACTGCACCATCCATATTATTATTTGGGGTGACGGATGTCACATGACACATCTCCCGCCGTGGATCATTATTCTTGCTATCCTCACTTCCTGACGAGTCTGAATGAATATAACCCAAGCCATATCTTGGTCGAGCCCTGCTCATTCTTCTGTTACTCTTTTTAGCAATCCTTTCTATCTCTTCCCACCACTCTTCGCATACGGCGGGTGGTGATGGCAGTCTGGAATTTTGTCGGAGATTAATCCCAGACCTTTGAAGCAGGCGAACCATTCTTGGTTCAGCTCTTGTAGTAGTAAGAGTCCCGTCCAAATCTGGACAGGCTTCTGGTAATTTACTAATAACAAAATCACAAGGCAATGCTTGCGGTGCCTTGTAGAAAAGCATTGGAGACTCAGAGCCTGCATGGCGAGGAACCATCCACACATCTAATGTTGTTGTTACGAGATGTGTACATCGAGGAGGTTGTTTTAAACCGGCCTTCCGTTGTTCCTCTATTTGTTATTCTTTTGCGCACCACCCCTTCCGGAGTCTTTGCAACCTCCCCTTCGCGATGTTGGTGCGCGGCATCAAAGGAGCGGCACGTCGCCTTTTGACGTGAGAAGTCTAGGAACTCCTCGAGCGCTGTTGAGAACTAAGATGGGTTAAGTCATTGGATTTTAACGACTTAATTATCGAAGAATTATTAATTCCGGCCCCAAGTGCCACTCGAGGTTCTAGAACGGACCTCGGGAGGATAGGCGTAGGTGTTGATTGAGCATTCGAGTGCTAACGGACGGCGTAGTCGTAAGAGACTTTCCGTGTTTTCTAGCTTGTTCTCTTCTTTGACTTTTTCTATCAACATGTGGGGTGTTGAAAGCGTCCGTCTCGGAAGATGTACTTGAGCCCGGGGTAGTAATTATGTCGACGGGCGGCGCAACGCGCCTTGATGTTTATTCATCTCTCCGCCCGAGAAATAATATTTTGCATCGGCATGGTGAGACTCATGAATGGTATAAGGACTCTCATTAGCAACGATCCGATGCTGCACTCCTTTATTATCAAGGAACTTGAGGCATTGGTGGAGCGTTGAGGGGACTACTTGGTATTTATGTATCCATGGTCTACCCAAGAGTGCAGAGTATGATGTATTTGCGTCAATAACGAAGAAACGCACTTTGAAGCTGTAGGTGGACATTTGAATCTTCACGGTAATAGAACCTAAGGCCGAAGTCCCCATGTTATTGAACCCACAAATCACCACCTCAGTTGGCACAAGATCATCCAACGATAATCCAGCTCGTGTAAGGCTTCGAATCGGCAGGATATTCACTGCAGAGCCAGGATCAATAAGCACACGACGTTAATGAGCGGTGCCTATATTTCCCTCAATGTATAGTGGACGATTATGATTATCATCCTCCACCAATTTGTCCTCATTTGAAAATGTAATCTCACTGACTTCACTTGCATTGCAGAGAAGTCGATGTTTAGCCATAGTAACCTCATAAACTTTTGGAGCTTCTAGTGCTTTGATGAGGGCTTGGCGCAGCTCTGGAATTAGCAGCAACGCGTCATAGATGCTTAATAGCGCTGGGATGCGCTTTAGGTGTGCAACAACATTATAATCAATTTTGTGAGAATCTCCGCTGCTATTGGCTGGTGTATCTTGTGTATTTTCTTGAAGGGATGCGTCCTTTACTTGAGGAACATCTTCCTTGGCACCCCTTTTCGGAGCAAGCTTTTGAAGCTCTGGCAACGTCTTTCCGCTTCGCAAATTCATGTTAGCTTCTACCTCAGAACAACTTGGTGACTCTTCACCCATAAGCATTTGACGTTCATGAGGTGTAAGGGCATCTTCTGATTCAGAACTAGACGTAGCATTACATTGAAAGACCACGTTACATGAAGCCTTATCCGATTCAGGATGCACGCTAGTACTCTCCTTGTCCTGTTGCTCGTCCTTTGGGGTCTCAGGATGTCGACCCCAATTATGGGGCATGAATTGCTCTAGTGTAGGCAAAGCTCGGCCTTGTCGGGGAAACGATTCATTTCCTTGTGACTTAGGCACAAATCTTGGCGGCATACGTCGATGACTCGGGTCATGCCACCTATATGAAGGTGTGTTGATAGCTTGTGAACTTCTATATCTTGCATCACGTTCATGTGCGTGTCTTATTAGCATTCTGTGATATGTAACTTCTTGCCAAGCATGGGGATTTTGCCTAGTTTCTTCTGGAGAGAACTCCAAGTTTGACAATTGACGCTCAACTTGAGCAAGCGGGACCCAGCCTTCATCATCTCCTCTTGTTGCGCACATCTTTGCGGTTATTGTATTTGCGGCATGAAAATCTGGATTGACAAGCATCGGGTGGGATAGCCAACCTCTTTTCATCGATGGCTCTTTGCAGCCATTCTTTAAAGGCAACACAATCTTCAATGACATGCCCAACATACCGATGGTATGGGTAGTACAAAGGATTGTCTACCATTTTAACTTGATCGAGCCTCTTAGGTTCGGGGAGGGTGAGATACTCATGGTCCATGACCGCTTTGGAAGAAAACCTTCACCACGTCTCGACGAAAGATGTATTGCTTTCAAAGGAGTTCTTGAATAGATGGTCGCGTCTTGCTCCCATTATTATTATTACTATTATTTCTCATGCCTAATACGGTACACTCCTTTGATGTGTCGAGGCCTCTACTCTTGCGGTGTTAGTTTCATTTGGTGCCTTGTTTGCCACCATTATTATTATTAAAATTACTCTTGAAGGTTGAATTAAACCTTCTAGTATTATCGAAGTCTTTGGCATTCTTGTAGAGTTCCATAATGCGAGGAGATTTTTCGAACTCCAATTTTGTCACAGACCACCGCAAAGACCGAGAGCGAATGTTTTGGGCTCACGCCGAGAAACTTCAAGTGACCAATGTGGCGGCATGCCGTGGATACACATTTCAACCGCATCCCGAGTATCCAACTCACGTGCAAGGCGCACATAGCTATTGCGGAAACGGATAACATAGTCATCAATTTTCTCGTCACGTCTTTGGCGAACTTGTGCTAACTCAATGATGGAGAAATCCTTCTTCATTGACACGAAATGCGCTTTGAATAATTCCTTCATGGATTTCCGGTTGGATATGGTGCCCCAGCGGCAAACGACTATACCAATGAAAGGCTGCTTTGTTAATGAGCTGGAGAATTGTCATAACAAGAGAGAAGAGTTACGGGCCGTATCACCACACATTGCCTCAAAGTATGCCAAGTGTTCTCGTGCATCTCCCGTTCCATCGAATTGACGAAACTTTGGTGGGTTCCAACCAGATGGGAACGCAACCAAGTCGTGCCATGCCTCGTAAGGTTTATCAAGCTCACATTCAGATGTATTTGGGGCTTGATCGACATTCATCTGTCTCATCTTCTTATCAACGAGATCTTCAATGATGTTGTGAAAATTCCTCAATGTGTTTGGGGGCGCAACATTAACTCTGTTGCGTCCGGTGAGTTGAATGATAATCGTGGTTGAGGCTTGGGACCCTCATTAACCTTGGGCGTACGCATTGCTTCTTCTAGCTCTTCTATTTGCGGATCAACAACGGGCTTTGGTGGAGTTTGTGATACTCTTTGCCCAGGACCTACCAAGATGTCAAAAAGTTGATCGAATCTTAGGGACAAATTATTTATCGTTCTCTTTGAGTTCGCAACCTTTCATCAATCGACCCGCCAGGTGCTCCGGATGAACTTGTCCCAGGCCACGGGTGCTTCGGCATTACGTATTGTGGATCCTCGGGACTCATGGCTTTATCTTTGTCCTCATTTTTCGCATCTTTGTTCACATTAGGATCAACTGGACTACCTCCATCCTTTTTTGTCATCGAGAACACATATGTGCCGGGACAGTGTTTTGATCTTCATCTTCACTCTCCTCATCCGAAACTACGAGAATGAGCGAGTTCAGAATAGCGGGGAGAATTAGTGTGTTGCTCTAGAGATGTGCTGGAATCACTATCCGACTCTCCATCTTCCAGGCCTTCATCAACTGGAGCTGTAGCGCCCTCAATCTTTTGCATGGCGATCCCTTTCAAGCGAGTTGAAGCACCCGGACGTCGCGCCACCCTCTCTAAAGAGGTCTGATTTTGAGGGACTTGAGAGCGCAAGTCATTGTAAGTATGTGGAGATAATTCTCTCTTGGACTTAGAACCGCCAGAAGTAATAGGGAGACACGAAGCTAAAGACATGCCTTCTCGTTCTTGATTATCAGGTCGTTTGAACCAGCGGCGTACTTTTGGAAGCAAACCATTAGAAAAGGTTGCTTTGGGGTTAGGTAGAATCTCTTCATCCGAAGGATATGAGAAATCATGAGTAACTTGTGGAGGCACCCATGTTGAGTCATCTTCGCGTTCAGAACATGCCGACGTAGCACCACACGAAGCCATATGATTAGGGGAGGTAGAATCGCGTTCCTTATCTTCAACTTGCATCCTCACCTCTTGCTCGGTCTCCTTCATTGGGGATGGTGAGCGCGGCTTCTCTTGTGGAACATCTTGATGGGGCTTCTTCATAGTAACATCATTTTGGTTCGCTTCCTCCAAAGACGTCTTTTCGGAGGGTTGGAGTGAAGGATTTTCATCTTTCACCGCACTTGGCTGTTCTTCCCCTTGCGCTGATCGTGTCTTCGGCATGAGGTGATCCACGAGGTACGTGTACCTCTCATTTTGAAATATGGTAGGTGAGAGGCGGAGCGTAATCTTATCATAGAATGGGTGTACTTGCCCTTCGGGGCGAACCCGAACATGCACGCTACCAAGTACTAGATCTTGAAGCTCTTGGTACATGGCGCGACGGTTTCTCCTGCGATTTTCACGCTTGCGTTGGTTAGCTGTCGGTAGTCGTGGAGCTCTTGGCGGGATCTCCGGAGTCGGCAAGAGTGCCAAGTTTGCTTGAGGGCCTGACGAGGACGCCACCTGTGTAGGTACGACCTTGGGGCGCTGCTCATCTTGCGAAGCTTGTCTCGTATATGCAGGCGGAACAACAACAACATGTTCACGTTTCTGCTCTTCCAGGCGATGCTGATCCCCTCTAACATCCCTAGGCCACCATTCTTGACGTGACCATGAGTTCCAGCGAGGAGGTAATGGAGCTTGCCACGGGCGTGGAGGTGAGTCCCTCCGTGGAGCTAACGTCCTCCGTTCATTTTGAGGGCGACGGTCAGGGACATAGTACCTGCCACCAGCCTGTTGAGAAGATTCAGGAGCATGGCCATAACGACCAGGTCCTTGGTACTTGGACCTGCCACCAGTTCGTACGAACGGCCTTGGTCCTTGAAAGTTACGAACAGGGGAACCGTGCCCCCGACTAGTCCCCGTATATGGGGCTGGTTGGCGTCCCCGGAGCTGTTTCTCCATCTCCTTCATCGCGCTTGCGATTCTTGCTGAACTTGCCGGTGGAGCTGATCATTAGGTGTTGCATTCTCCCGAGGCGGCGATACTTCATTTGCTAGTGGTGCAGATTTATTTTTCTCGGGGCTAGAGTCAGCCGAGACATGGTACGATGTGACCATTATTGGCGAGTGACAGAGAGTATTATTCAGACGGGCTATATTCCTACATCCAGGAAATTCGACCGTACGTTTGAGCATACGTGTCCAGAATTCATTCATTATAGCTTGTCTAACAAGCTTCATCAATTCACTAGGCCTCTCAGCCTTTACAGATAACACGTAAGGTTCCTTCACGACATCGAAATTCGGGGACGGGTGACTCGGTTCAGGCGTCGTGCTCGGACAACAACCCGAGCACTTAATTCAGCTTGGAGCTTTTTGATCTTTGCTCCGCTTCCTTCGATAGTTGCGAAGAGCGTTCTTGTTGTTCATGGAGCGGGCGGTGCACATGGACCGGGACGGGGAGTAGGAGGCATCATTAAGCGCCTCGAGCGTTTTGATCTCGGGAGATCCGTGGCCGTGCTCTTGAACCGTCGGGAGCACTTCATGTTCCTTCGAAGGCTACGAGCTTCCATGACGGCGGCCCGCCCGGCTTGACCAGCTTTGGCAGCCACTTGTTTGCGTGCCTTCTTTGAGTCTATGGCTCGAGCTTGTGGTTCTTGTGTGCGGTGGAAGTACTCCTTGTCTCCATGAGTGAAGACCGCCATAGGAGCGTGAGTGCCGAAAGGAATCGGGCACGGTGCGGAGGAGAACTTCATCGCCTCTTCGATGGTGATGGTCGGGAAGGACTCGCTGCGAGAGGGAATCCTTCGATTAGTACTCCATGAGTTAAATTTGTACGAGATGGATGCATATATAGCTTGAAGCTTCACATGTATATATTTGTATATACAACATATACATGGTACCCTCCTTTATTTTCCGGGGCTCATTTGCTTTTGGTCGCGGTCCGTGCCGATTCTCGTTACCTAGGCAGCGATCAGCCCTTATGTGTGTATATATATATATACAAGTCTCATGTGCATAAGCATGCAAGAAACACCACGTAACACGGTTATTTGACTGCCTTTGCTTCGTACATCATCAGCCAGGAAATGTGTCGATCTTTTGGAGTAAGCATCGTCCGGGATATCTCAACATGAGGAAACAAATATTTTTTACGACGACCATTCAAGCGCAGCGAAGATGGGAGGAGAATCAGGTCCCACCGGGCGAGCCATTTTGTTTGGTCGAAAACTGAACGAAGACATGAATAAAAGTAATATGTACAGGGAGACACGTACACACATTCGAGAACCATATATTTCCTTAATTCTTTCTTGAATATACAAAATACATGATCACGAAAAAGTAGTCTTCTTCCGTCTTCAGCGTCATGCTTAAGGAGAGGTCTGACTGGTAAAGAGATTGCGTAGTTCGCCGATTCCCGAGGCCTGTAGGGCACGGCCAGTTAATTACATCCGCAAGAAGAGCTCGCGGAAAACCTCCGATTAAGCTGTGTTTCATGGTCGTCAAATATTTGTTCATCGTCAAGAGGAACCATATGCGATATATGGCGTAGTAAAAGTATGGGTGGCTTTATGTCACCGAAGCTCGGTCGTGACATCGCCATCGCCACGTCAGGGTAAACGGAAAAGATGATAATGAAGGGGATGACTTTCGCCTCGTCGGTGCCCGATCTTGTACGCCGGCCTTCATTAACATGGACGTGTGTGAGTTGCTTTCGCCTCGTCGGTGCCCAGCAACAATGTGTCCGATTCCGTTAATTAGGACGTGTCGGTGGAAAGACGACTTCGCCTCATTGGTACTTAGCCAGAGTTCCGTCTAGCCTCATCGGCACTAGACGTATAAGGAAAGATATAGTAAAATTCAGCAACAACGGCGGAAGCATTGTTTGGACGATGCTTTCTCACGAGATCAAATCGACAGCCTCCGGCATCACATTGAATCGACAACGACTTTTGCACGTACGGCAAACGCCGTAATACGGCCTCTTTACCAACGGAATAAGTAGGCCAATGCGACCTTTCTATTTTTTTGTGGGGGACGGGCCAATACGGCCTCTCCGCCTAACCGGGAATGAGTAGGCCAATGCGACCTTTCTATTGTTGTAGGGGATAGGCCAATGCGACCTCTCCACCAACGGGAACGAGTAGGCCAATACGACCTTTCTATTATTGTGGAGAACAGGCCAATACGACCTTTCCGCCATTGAAGAACAAGTAGGCCAATACGACCTTTCCAAAGTAATCAGATCAGGCCAATACGACCTATCTGTTGTCATCGGGATATAGGAGAGCTCGTAACTAGCTCAGAGTAGATGCATCTCATGGAATAGCTCATGCTCATACTACGCATCTAGATTAGACGCTCACCAGGAAACACGACAGCCGATGTGGACGACATGATCGTCAAGCGAAGCGAGAGCACAGCAGCACGGTGCGTGGCTTAAGCAAGGAAGTCGGCGAGAAAGCAGCAGAGCGTCTTGACGAGATGCATGTGGTTTCTCGGCGAGTTGGCAGCAGGGTGTCGGCACTTTGCGTATGGCTTCTCGACGAGTTGGCAGCAAGACGTCTCGGCGAGATGCGTGGATGCGTGAGAACTAGAGGTCCCCTCCCCGTCGACAGGGTGCTTCTTTATATAGGGGGAGGAGGCAGGACGCTTGCCCCTCGGCCAAGCAAAAACACATCGTAGATTGAAAGCCCGGATCAACAAGCCGCACATACTACGACATATATCCAGCTCAAACGGCCGGATACGATCTTGGTGAGAGTCCTTGTTGTTTACGTATCCGGAAGCTAACGTCGCACATGGACTTATTCCAAGCAGATACGTACGTATCTTATCCGAATACAAGATAATTTGTACATTTGCCAATCACCAAATCACGAAACTTCCGAATATTCCACGCACGGCAAGACGTCGCCAACTTTGATCAATAGTCGTGAACACCATTCCAAGTCTTCCACGTATGTTAAAGAGTCTTTGTGCACATATACATAGCATATATATTGCTTGAGAAGCTAGCTAATTGAAAAGCTAGCTACATAAATCCATAATCAGTCATTCACCGCGAAAATATGCCAAAATTCCATCATACATTTATCAATAGGAGTACTACATGGCCAACACCCAAGCATGCCAGTTTCTGTCAGCAGATCAAGGACATATTTCCTTTGAGAGAGAACTATCCCTTTAGGTGACCTGGCAATCTCAATCCCAAGAAAGTACCTGAGTGGTCCAAGATCCTTTACCTCAAAGGCCTTTCCAAGATTCTCCTTCAAACATTTTATTTCCTCCACATCATCTCCTGTAATCACAATATCATCCACATACACTGCCATAATGGTGATAAATGTTCCCCTATGCTTGTAGAAGACCGTATGATCACCATTACATTGAGTGTATCCCATACCACAAACCGCTCTCCTGAACCTGTCGAACCATGCCCGTGGTGATTGCTTTAGTCCATAGAGTGACTTTTTAAGTCTGCACACCTTCCCAACAGTTTGACTATTTGCAAACCCTGGTGGGATCTCCATATAGACTTCTTCCTATAAGTCACCATGAAGAAAGGCATTTTTCACATCCATCTGATGTAGAGGCCAACCAATGTTAACCGCACAAGAGATCGGGGTCCTAACGGTCCCCATCTTTGCCCTTGGAGCAAATGTCTCATCATAATCAATGCCATATGTTTGGCTGTACCCTTTTGCAACTAGCCTTGCCTTGTACCTGTCCACCTCTCCTTTTGGATTTTGCTTCATAGTGAAGACCCACTTGCAGCCCACAACCCTTTCCCCTTTTGGAAGCGGAACCAATTCCCACGTCTTGTTCTTTTGAAGAGCATGCATCTCTTCTCTCATTGCTGCATTCCAGTTAGGATCTTGCTTTGCACACCTCCAGTCCTTTGGAATAGGCACTGTTTGTAAAGATGCAACAAATGCTCTATATGCAGGTAAAAGACGAGAGTATGAGAGGAAGTTGGCAATGTCATGATCTGTACTAGGATGCTCAAAACCATAGCGAACAGGAGGTTTTCCAAAGTTGGATCTAGTATCCCTACGTTGTGCAAGAGGTAACTCTACATGTTCAGGTTCAAGAGGGACATTACCACTTGATGGAGAGAGGTCCGAGAAGTGATTTAGGACTGGTGTAGCAGGCTATTGTGGTTGTGGTACACCGATTTGCTCCCCGACTCCTAAATCGTCTCCTCGGTGCACTATTGGCTCTTTTGCAACTGTCTCGCTCCCCTGTCTCCTGCGGTACACTATTGGCTCCTTGACAACCGCCTCTCCATTTTGTACATCAATTGTCTCCTTATTCTCAGTGCCAACTACCTCCTCCTCATTCTCATCACCAATTACCCCTTCACCTCCACCATCATCATCCCTCATATCTACACAATCATCTTGATGAACTAACTCCTTTTCATGTATATCTATTGGACATGGGATAGTACCGACAATCACTTCTGTTGGACGCGAGGCCCTCTATTCTCCCCTTCTCTCTTGTCACTCTCGGTCGAAGAGAATTCCTCCAAGAGCGGATCAAGCTCGCATGGTTTTGTATAGTATGGTTCAGATTCCTTGAATGTCACATCCATACTCACAAACAATTTCTTTCCAACAGGGTCCCAACACTTGTAGCCCTTTTGTGTAGAAGAATATCCAATAAAAACACACTTCACCGCCTGTGGGTCCAACTTTCCAACTGACGGTCTATGGTCCCTGACAAAGCAAACACAACCAAATACCTTGGGGGTACCTTAAATTCCTGTTGCCCCAGCAACAGTTCTACAGGCGACGCCATCCCAAGAATCCTGGATGGCATACGATTGATTAAGTATGCTGCTGTTAGCACCGCTTCACTCCAGAGATATTTGGGCACATTATCTGAAACATCATTGACCTTGCTACCTCTAACAAGTGTCGATTCTTTCTCTCAGCTACACCATTCTATGGTGAGGTGCTAGGACAAGTAGTCTGATGTATAATCCCATGTTCTGAGAGATATGCCCCCAAGTCATTGTTCACATATTCCTTTCCATTATCAGTTCGGATAATCCGAATTCTAGCATTGAATTGATTTGCAACCAACTTATGAAAGTCCTGGAAAGACCGAAGGACCTCATGTTTGCCTCTAAGCATGTAAACCCATGTCATACGAGTATAGCAATCAATAAAGGTGACAAACCACTTAAATCCACTCACAGATGTAATTGAGCAGGGACCCCAAACATCGAGTGTATTAACATAAATGGTTCACAACTCCGAAGGCCAATACTAGGATAAGTTGTCCTTGTATGCTTCCCAAGTTCACAAGCATCACACACAAGTTTCTTTATGTCCACACCATTAAAAATATCAGGATAAAATTTATTTAAACTTCCAAAAGGCACATGTCCTAACCGGCGATGGAGTAAGTAGATCTCCCTTTCTTGGGCTTCAATAGCCGCTGTCAATGCGATTGCTCTTGGTTGATGAACCACAACCCATTACGCCTGACTCCAGTCCCAATCACTCTCCCCGTCCTCTTCTCCTGAAAAGTGCAAGAATTTTCATCAAATATAACAACGCATCTGAACTGATCAACAAGTGAACTAACAGAGAGGAGATTGACTAGGAAGGAAGGAACATGTAAAACAGAGGATAGATGAAGAGATGGAGTGCATTCTATAGATCCTACACCATGAATGGATTGAGAGGTACCATCAGCAGTTTGTATAGTTTCAGTAAAAGAATGTGGAGTGTATGTTAGATATGCCTGTGACATGCTTGGAAGCTCCTGAATCAACAACCCACTCTATGTTATGCCTACATGTGGATGCAAGTGCCTGTGCCTGAGTACCATTGCCCAAGTGGGCATAGTTGGCAAAGTTACCAAAGTGACTGGTGGTGGCAATCACAGGGCCATCTAAAGTGGTTTTGGAACTTTCAAATCCTTTCATCTTCTGCCATTGTTCCCACTACTTGACTTGCTCCCCGGTCAATGTGACAGATGGAAGATCCCCCGTGGTAGCATTAGTGACACGAGAACCACTCTCCCGGGTAGCGGCATTGGCACGAGAACCACCGCGGCCTCGCCACGTCCTCCACCACGACCAGCATGACCTCCTTGGTCACCACGAGCACCGCCACGACCTCCACGACTTCCACCTCTGCCTCCATAGCTCTTAGGAAGGGGACAATTATAGCTCAAGTGTCCCTCCTCTCCACAATTATAGCACTTTCTCTCCGCCATTGAGGTGTAGGCTGACTTTACAGGATTATTACCACCCATCACCCTTAGTCTGCTCTCCTCAATAACCATGGCTGACACCGCCTCCTCCATAGTTGGGAGACTCTCCTGGTGGCAAAAGGCAGCCCTCCTGGTTTCAAACTCTGGGTCTAAATTCCTCAAAAAATGAGTCACCCTCCTATCTTCTACCCACTTCTGGACACTTGTGCATCCTGTGGATCCCTCATACGGAGTGGAGCATAGTGGTCTAGCTCTCCCCACAAATACTGCAACTCACTAGCATATTGCTCCACCGATCGTCCTGCTTGTTTCACTACATCGACCTTATTCTGAATTTCCATCATCACCATCACATTCCCTTGCTTGGAATACCTGTTACTCAGAGTTTTCCATATTTTTGCTGCAGTGGTCATAGCCTCCACCACTTTACTAACCGATGGTGACATAGATGTCAATAGCCATGCCTTTATGGTAGAATTTGTTGTGTGCCAAACTTTCCACTCGGGGCTAAGCTTGTTAGCTGGCTCAACACAATCCTCCCCCAAATAGTTCTCTACCCCCTTTCCTGCTAGTATCATCTGCACTCTTCGGGACCAACTCAAATAATTCTTACTTCCTTCTAACTTCACGTCATTTGGAATGAGTTCCAATTTGAGTTCTCGCACCTCCCTAGGGCCAATCAAATTCATCTCCATGAGTCCCTGAATCCAGGATCTCATCTCATCTCTCAACTCACTCTTGGTAATCAGCGGATCACCACTTCCTTGCTCACCTGCTGCCTTCTTTGCAGCCTCTGCCGCTTTCTTCTTTTCCTCCTCTGGATCCATCTTCCACTTGAATCGAGCCTCTTTCCAAGCACCAACGACTAGCAGCGGCAACCAAATCACTCACTTGTACCTCGACAACAACTGTACCAAACAACAAGCAACTTTCTGTCTCTTCTTTTCTCTCTTGGCGAAGCCACCGAACCAGATCAATCTCTTCCTCCCTCTTTCTCGGCACTAGGAGAAGGCAAGCAACACACCACACCTTCACACTTCTCAACAACAAGAAATAAGACGGATAGCGCCAGCGGCTACGGCTTCTCCCTTTTCTTCTCTCCACGCTCGGCTTCTCCAAAGCACAAAAGACAACCAAGCACAAGACACCAAATCACCGTGCCCCAACGGCAATCTGCACAAATCTTTTTCTTTATCACAAAACGAGAAAGACACGACGGGCCGGTACTCACGAAGAAACGCGGCGAATTAGCCCCGACAACTCCTCCTCAGCCAAATCCACGACCAGCCTCGGCCAGCCTCCTTCACGCCGGTACGCACGCTCCCGTGCGAGCCGTCCTCCTTGCCCGTGCGCTCCTGTGATGGACCTCAGCACACGCCTCGCAGCTGCACGCGCGATGAGGCCGCACAGCGCCGCACGCGCTCATCGACGCACGCGGCCTCTCCTCCAGGCCCACACGCCCGGCGCCGTACAGCGCGTCCTCGCGCTCGCCGACGCCCGACACCTCGCCAGGCACAGCCCTCGCGCGCTGCCACACACGCGCGCGTACAGTGCCACCAACTGCGCCGCCCCTTCAGGCTCGCGGCCACACGCCGCCGTCGCCGCCGCAGGTACGAACTCCGGTAAACCTAGCTCGTATACCATGTTCGATTTGGGGGAATACTACGCTGCGGTAGCTTCCGGAGCGAGAGTGACTCTATTTCTTCCTCTAACTTTTACATATAAGTCCTTTTACAATATGCTATTCACACACACCAACATACATCTGTTGCAGCTGGCTTTGACGCACAAGGGCCACGCTGTGCGTCCGCAGCCCCAAATGGAGGGACTCTCCCACGCGTTAATTTATTTCTCAATTATTATGGTTCTGTTTTATTTTGCTTTCTAAACTACAAAACCAAATTTGAGCTCCCACAACTTTTAAAACCATGTGTTTTTTCACCTTGGTTTTACTAACGTGGTATAATATTCTCTCTTTTTTTTCAACTAATATGGCGTGATATCAGAGGAGAAACCGAACAAATTTGGAACAAATTTGGTACTACAAAAATGTCAGAACTATTAAATCGATTTATAATAGAAAAATGTTTAATGAAGGAATTTCTGTTTTAGAGATGAAGCGTACCTGAGGTTTGGTGGATGTCATGAGGCAGCCAAGGCGCCACATCTAGGATCCTGCCAAGCGTCATGGCCCTCGTGGTGCTCGTGAGGCTGGCGGCTGGCCCCTTAGCCTCGTCAGAAGCAAAGTGAGGATGGATACATGCAGGAGTCTGGACGTCATCAGTATCACCACGATAATACGGATCTACACCTGAGCATAGCTGAAACGCACTGCCTTGTAGGTGAGCGTGCGCGGAGCTTATTCCCGCAGTTTCATTGGCTTGCGTCCTGTACCACCTGCGCCACCCTGTCATTATTTTATAGTAGTGGAACCCACAAAGTCAACAAAGGGACATGCCTGGTTCAACTAAGTTGCCTGTGATTTCTGCCTCAGTGCCTATATTTCAATGTACCTGACTGGCGGACGTATCTATCGGTCATTCATTTTCATTTGATTTCTCTTGAAATTCAGACGTGCACAGTCAGTTCCCCACTCTCTTTCCCCGTGCTCTCTCCAATGGCGATTTAGGGTTTCGTTCCCTGCGTCGTTCCACTCTTCACTCTGGACCTTGTCTGCAGCTACTCTCCGTCTTTTCTCAATCCTCATATCCCCCGCCATTCTCTCTCTCTCTCTCTCTCTCTCTCTCTCTCTCTCTCTCTCTCTCTCTCTCTCTCTCTGCGCCGGCCGATCTGCTCTCCGTCCTCTTGGTTCCCCGGCGGTGGCGGTTTGTCTTTGTTCCACGTATCTCCCATCTGTCTCCTTCGACTTCTCCCTCTCCGTCCTCATGTTCTCCATCTCTCCTTGCACTTTCTCCGGCTCCCTCTTTCTCTTTCCCTTTTACAGCTGCTGTTCTTCCCATTTGGCTGCTTCGTGAAGGTGTTCTCCGTCGCCGTTTCTCTGTTTCCATCCTCTGCCGCTCTCCATTTCCGCACATTTTCTAACTGGCTTGATTATTTCAGTATTTGTTCGCACGGCATTGTCGCCATTCCCTTCCTGATTGTAAGCTACTACTTCGTCCATTAAGCACTATATTTTTTTAGGAGTTATGTAATAATTTTTTTTAGTCCTTTTATGAAGTTCCTTTGTTTCAATTATTATTTTCCCTTTTATACTGTATCTAACTTAATTTAGAGTTAATATATGGTCAACATGCATTGCATAATTTCAGCACTGTATAATATATGAACTTCCATTGATCTGGCAAACCCAGCCGTGTTTTATTCATTTAATTCGAGCAGTTTACCATGTATTAATAGATTAGACTATGACATGTTAGCATATGTAATAGAATTATGTACTGAGAGATGGTTTAGCTATCATGTTAGTACCTGTCTATTTATGAGCATAATGGTCCATCTCTTAACATTGACTTTAAATTTTCCTATAACTAATGTGTTAGATGGTCTATGATGTGTCCTATTACATTAGATTTCATCTTTGAATCTTGTTTTTTTTTTAAAAAAATTGCCATCATTTTGTTTTATAAATAATAGATCATACTTATTATGCTTATAATGGTACCAATGACATTCCATTATGTTTTGTTTGTATCTTGTGAGCAGCGTTTACTCAGCGCAGTTTTATTCTGTAACAATGATATGTCACTAATTAGTAGATCTTGATTTTGTTGTCAATTTATATTGGAGCTTTTATCACATACACTATTCTTTGTTGAGTAATTTAACATCTTATTAGTCTTCATGAGTCCCTTTTTTTCATGATATTTATATTCTCTTATCTGTTGTTATCTTTTTGTGAATTACTCCCTATCATTGCCCTTCCTCTTCGAAATCATCCACATATGTTCACCTTTTTTTTCTCATGTTGTAGAATTACCAATGGATATCAGGCTCTCCATGTTCGATCACCTTGTGAAGCTTTTGGAAGTTATTGGCGGTCCTGCCCCTGTTGTCATTTGCAATGAATTCAAGCATGGGAAGAATGAATTTGTTATGTCTCTGGATTTTTCAAGGTCTTCTGCTCTTTGTTTTCTGTCTCGAGCAATGAACAATAGAAATTCATTGGAAAGCACCCTCACAACCCATCAATTGCTGAGCACAGAGCAGTTATGGAGGTGCTAAAATTCCTAAAAAATCTAGTTCATTTTGAGCTCGAAGATGTTAGCCATTCTAAGATTGTCAGCCTGCAAGCCAGTATTCATCATGTTCAAGACTTCATTAAGGGTTTCACTCTCCGGATAGCCTCTTTTATGAAGCAGTACTTTTCTTCGATTAAGTTGCTTGATCCTATAGTTTCTACTCTGTGCCAGAATTCTTCATGCTTTATCAGTGGTCTAGGCAATGAACTATCTGATCTTTGCAAGGCTGGCCACGCATCATTTGACTTAATTGAGCAAGAACTCGTTTATCTTGACCTTGATGTTGCCTCACTCTGCTCCACCTTTATCACCATGTCTAAGGTATTGTATTCA
The DNA here is from genome assembly GCA_018135685.1 of Themeda triandra. Taxonomy (NCBI): domain Eukaryota; kingdom Viridiplantae; phylum Streptophyta; class Magnoliopsida; order Poales; family Poaceae; genus Themeda; species Themeda triandra. The sequence goes on from JAENPR010000018.1 coordinate 777,644, forward strand.
ATATCTATTCCATGTTATCAATATGATTAATACGTATCTGAAGCTTTTTTATATATATATTCTCTCTGCAGTGCCCTGTTTTAGTGTGTCGTTTCTTGGAGAAGCAATTTCTCTCTGATATTTTGAAGAAAATGGATCTCCCTACCGTCAAGTATCACTCTGTTATTGATGTGAACGGCCTCTTTGGTTGTAGTTGTACATCTGATTTTCTTAATACAACTGCATCTGTTCCGAACAAACTTATCAACATTCAAGGTGAATTGAAGTCTACTCCATTAGAAGCCGAGGCTAGTGCAGCTTGTAATGCCATCATGATGTTGGAACGTACTTACAATTTTGAAGTAGTTGATTTCAACTATGACCGCCTTGTGCTGTTGAGGAGTAGCCACGATCGTCTTCTTCATCTGCGTTGGCAATTTGAAGCATCAGTTTCTGATGCTTACAAGTCATGGATGGATTTTTCTGTTTCTCTGCAGAACTTTTCAAATCGGTTGTATGGTTTGCACGAGTCTGTTATCTTGTCTGATGCCCTCTCTGGTCACTATGGTACTTTAGTTACTTTGGCAAAGGAAATTGACCAGGTGCTCTACCAGATTTGGAACATGCAGCACAACGCATTATCAGATATTTCATCCTCTCACTCTGATGCCCTGTCTGTGGTGTAGGATTTTGTATTTAGCTGATCCTATTGTAAAGTGTTGGGTGCTTTCTAGATTATGCCGGACTAAGTTGGCTATGGAGCTTTGCTTATTGTATTGTAGTACTATTGAAGACCTTGTATTCGGTTATTGTATTCTAGTATGCCTGTAAAATTACTATGTTATCATATGATGTATCCTCGGTTCATATAATAGTTTCATTTGCAATGTTGTTTCCGTTTGCCCTTTAATAGAGTTTTTGAAGTGTTTTATAGTCTTTTCCTATTTCATTTTATATTTTCAATTTCATCCGAATTAATAGTTTCGTGGATGCATTCGACCTTTCACATATTGAAACGCATTGCCTGGAACTTAGCTAGCAGTTTATCACAACACTCTTTAATAATTTGATAGCGCTAGTTATATTTCACCATTTGTATTACCTGTTCAAAAGTATCTCAACTATTACAGTACTCTCATACACAGAGTTCCCATCATCGCCTTAATAGGACTCTAGTGGAACTTGTTCCCTCGGCAATTACATTGTCCACTCCTTGCACTTGCAAAATAATCATGGTTTTCAACTGCACCACCTTATATAAATAGAAATAGCTAATTAGGAACATTACAATTTTCATGTTTCCTTCCTTCAGTACTTCCGTTTCTTTTGGCCACTTGCGAATATCAGGTGCTTTAACTTAGAGCTGCTGTCTAGATAACATTATTCTGTTGATAGCATTTCTTATTGGCAATGGTGTTGTAGCACTGTTGCCTTCCATGTTGAGCAGCTGATACATAATGTTGAACCTCTGCAACTGTATTGCTTCCTGTCAAATTTGTCTTTGTTAGTACTCTTTATCACTTAAATTATAATTTTTCCTTCTTATTGTTTGTTTCCAAATTCTTACCTTTGTTAGAACTCGGTCATAACTTCTCCGTCGAAGTATCTTGCATAGTACATTGTAAAGATACCGGTGTCAATTCTGCATTCAGCAATTAAAAATTATTACTACCTGGTTAGTTTATACATTGATTATTATTTGTTTGTGCTTAAATATGTACTTTATCTTACCCGTTGCCTTCTCCGCCGTTGACAACAATGTACTCTTTATCCCAACCTTTGTTATGTCATTTCCAATTATCTTGTTATTGGTGAAATTTTCCCAGCATTCTTGCAAGCCGAGATGATATCGAGACTTAAATATTTGTTGTGTTTATGTTCCATTTCTGCTAGTCCTTTATCCATTCCCAAAGGATCAAGTACTAAAGTTCTTTTCCTCTTGAAATCCCATACGTAAAGGCACCAATTCCACTCTACCATTAGTGGTGCGAGGACCTGTCAATATTGCAATCATTACCTTTCTTGTAGCTATTGACACAATGAGCATATTTATGCAATTAAAGTAAAGGAAGTTTGTAGATGTACTGACTAGCCTTACCAGTCTACAGTCTTCGACATTGTATGTCTTGTCCCCCCCTAATAATGTACATTCCTGCATGTTCCTTGCATACTGCCTTGGTTTGTCTAATGCCCACACCTGTAAAAAGGTTGCACGACTTAATTTTAATTTATTTTTGTCTTTGAGTCCTTGGTGTCCTTACCGTGAAGTCTGTTGGTAGGAAATGTCTCCACCGCTTTTCATTCCATTTGGAGTACATCTTTGTGTCCATCTCTGCATACATTCTTACGACTGCATCAATAATACTAGGCACACAGTCAGTCCTTCCTTGGAAGACCAATTGCATCAGCTCTCCATCTATCTCTATTTTTGTAGGCAACTTATTCTCATACCATATTCTGCATTTTATAAAAAAAGATTTTTGTTATTCATGATGGAACATAGTCTCATACCATATACTTCCAGTTTAGATGAATACCTTTTCAGTTCTTCTTCCTTTATATAACATAGAGCTATTTGTAGCGCCACTTGTCCTTCTAATGGCGCATCTTGGTGTGTCATTCCGATTGCAAATGGAGATACTCCGAAGCTTGAGTCACTGTTTATGTATTGGATTACCACTTTTATGTTGTTCAGGACTATATCATGTCCAACACAGTTCTTCATATCTTTTTCGTATATATGTAATATGTCGAGTTACATACATCACTGTTTTGTTTGTGATATGAAACATTTTAATGTTATTTAAAATTTCTAAGCCACGAACCTTCATTGCATATAGTTCCTTGCTACACCGCTGGTGTGACAATGAGCAATGGTGTTGGGCATTCAACTTCTTCATCTAAACTTCCGTCGCTCTCTTCATAAGCATCTTTGTCTTCTTGGCCTTTTATGGTCATAGAGATACATAAGTTAAAATAGCATAGTAGTTTTTCATTATTATTCCATCATTTAAAGGATGTTAATTGTTATAACCCACCTTCCTCTGTGATTCCCGAGTTCCATTAATTTTTGCATAACTTCATGCTTCAATTGTAGAGTCATTCTTGTTTGACTTGAATGTTCTGTCTCTCAATTGAGTAGTCACCTCCACTTTTTGTGTATTAATTAATCGCATTCATTAGTTTATGTAGAACCAACACGACCCAACTATATTTTGTATTTAATTTTACTCTCACCTTCGTCGAACTCTTCGTTCTTGATATTTTCCCCCACATTGACGTTCATGGCCTTTTTCTTGGCGGTAGCTCCAATCTTTCCTTGTAAGTGTTCTTGACATCACCGGAGTGTCAAATCCAAATTTGTTGAATCTATTTTTCCTTTACACCGTAGGAGTTTGTGTCCTCATTTCAATTATTTCTTCACTGTTATTTGTCCGATCTTGGAGTTTCTTCTATATTGTCATCTTCACCGCTACATGATAAGCATAACATCGTTTTATTGATAATTCTTTTCAAATTTTCTCTCTTTGTGTGCACATATGTTAAGAGAAGCAACTAATGTCATTTCTATAATTACATTAGTAACATTTGTTACCTGGTTGTTGTTCTCGAGATCTTTTTTCTTTTATGTTGACATTCCAAGATTGCCAATCTTGTTTTGATGGTTATCTCTTTTACTTCAAATTCCCATTTATCTATCATTCGTATCAAGTTTGCTCATCTTTGCTTCTTGTGTAGACTCCATCTTCTGATTGCTGTTCCTGTACAAATGGATATTCATTTACTCTTAGTTAGGACTGTACTTATGAACATAGTGCTATTTTGCCATATATTAGGTATGATTTACCTTTTCTTCAACTTTACGTCTTTTCCTAACAAAAATGTTGTTCCCGGTATAGACGACCTCACAATCTTGCAAAAGTACCTATATCGATCCCCATGTTATTTCTTTGATAGTTTACTCCTTTGTTATATTGAAATCCCAAATAAATATGTGCAACTTCCTTTACTCCGATGTCTTCCATACTCTGCTGTTATTCGATTGCGCAATATGTTTCCTATCTTCTTTCTCTAGTTTCGTCAGTAGACTTTGTGGATAATCTCTAAACCTAGGCAACAATTTCTTCGACGTCGTCAAGTCTCCAAAGTCCAAGTTGTCTAGGTAGAAAACCCGCATGATCCGAGAAAACAAGATTATATTTTTTTCAACTTTGTATTTCATATTTAAATATGGACATTTATTTTCTCCTTACCACGAAACAAGAGGCAACCATCTAATGTAACTGTTTTTGTCCCAATTCCTATTGATTCTTGTACTCTTCTTGCTGACTTAACCAGACAACTCCTTACATATCCACACCAATTGTATTCATCAATAATTGAAGGGTTGATCAGGTTTTTTAAGATATGTTGGTTTATCTTAGCTTTCCATCCTTTTGGGCCCAAGAAATATGCATCAGCACATAAAACAAATGCGACCTTGAATGCATCCCTTTCTCTGATAGTCATCTTGCTGCCATAGGTTCTTTTGACAATTTCTTCAACTACATCCAAATTGATATCTTCATCTTGTTTCATCATCAGTATGCTTTTTATCTTCTTCACATCTACAACAGAGCTTGCTTTGGTAGATGTCACAGGTTTGTTCTTTCTAGGAATTCCTAATACAATCTCGATATCAAAGTCACTGAACTTAATATTCACTCCTTCTCCAATATGTATTTCTCCACTTTTTTTGTCCATATTCTTTATTATCCAAAAACAGCTGTCTTGGGAATCTTTGTGAGGTAACAAATTCAACAAAGTTCCAAACCCCATGTTTTTAACTAGTTCTTTTTCTCATTTGAACCACGACATGATACCTATTAGATTTGTTATTGAGAATGCAGTTTTAATCGCCTGATCCTGAACCAAACTGGTATTTATCCCATTGTTATCTTGTGTCCCCTCTCTGGCAGTAATACTGTAGCCGCGAACAGTACCAAATTTTCCATCACTTTTGTTTTCATCTAACTTACTGCATGAAGCTGTATCCTTTCCTGTCAATTTTTATTCCAGTTAGATAGGTCACAATAAAGACTTTTTTCCCTAGTTAGTTAGATTTCAATAAATCTTATGCGCATATTTTTCAGCACAGTCATTTCCAATTTATTTAACAAATAAGGCGATTATTTAGTACTTACCCACAGGATTATTTGCAAGTTTGTCTAGTCGTCGTCCTTGGTTGTGCCTTGACGTTCCAAATCCGGATCTCGTGCACCGATCCGGTTTCATCTCGACGCCGTTTCTTCGCGGATTTCGGGTTCATTGGAGTCCGCGGCTCCATGCTTACCCCGCTTGCGAAGTTGAGGATCACAATATAAATCGATTTGTATGACGATAGAAATCAGTAATTGAAATATAGAATGGGATTGAGCGCTTCTTTCTTTACCTCTTTCTTGCTGGCACCGCTTGATTGCTCTTTGTATAGTCTTTGATTTTTCTTTCTCCCCTCTCTTATCCGTGGCTATTGTTCCTATTCCAGATGTGGTTCGTTCTACTGAACCATCTCTATTTATTTACTCAGCGGTAGGGCGCCTAGGCTAGGTCTTGTAGTTGTACGTTACGTCGTTTTGATGGGCTATCCCAGTTCGGCCCATTACTGTTATGTCTTTTAGCTTGCCCTTGGCGTTTTGGCCCATCATCCATTCCATTAGTCGTGTAATGCTTTCTTGTTTACCTTTATTCCATTTTATTACGGTATATAAATAAATATTTAATGTTAAGTTTTTTACAACTCAATCAATTACATTTACTTGTTCCTATATTTCTAGTCGACGCAATAATGCAACACATTTTTTAATATTCTATTCATCATAGATATACGTAATTTTATTTTGCTATGGCCAATTAATTCGGTGGTACTTTTTTATGTTCATATCTTACTGCTCGTTATTTTATGGTTTGAAGGCAAAACAATTCGAGTTATTATTTTAATCACTCTTTGACATGCAATGATGTTGAATTTGAAATCAACTCTCATTCTAAGATTTTCGAAGAACACATAATCAGACATATATTCCAATCTAGCATTGACTATGCTTCAGTTTAAGGATCCCTGCAGATCCTTCCCTTGGTTGTAGTTACATGTCAAAGACAGTTAATGTCAGACATTTTCCTACTAACTACGAACCCCTTGGTTCTAGTTACATGTCAAAGACACAAATTGTCTCCTGAATTCAGTCACAGGACCGCATTCAGATCCTCCCCATATCATCCTAAGAAATTTGAAAAGCACAGAACCAGAGTTTGGTTCTTTCATAACATATATCAGGCTTCTTTTCTACTAACTACGAACCTCATGGTTGTAGTTTAATTAGAAAGATGGCCGATTTACAAAAGATCAGGAGCATTATCACACAAAATGCCTTCTTCATTGAGCTACATGAGCGCATGCATATCTCGCCCATATGCGTAGGTCCTCCGGCGCTTCAAGTTGCTTGTGACCTCGTTGTATTCTTCTGCTTCGTTCTCCTCTTCGTTCGTCGACTCCCTGTCATTGGTCATCAAATCTTGTTCTTCTTCATCCGCTCTTTGCGTTTCCCTTGATTCCCCCTCTCCGCCTGATTCCCCAACTTCTTCGTTGTCAGCTGCCTCCTGGATAGAAGTTTGGTAGAAGCATTTATAGACACATCATATATATTCTTTAATTATCTCTTCGTGGCTCACCATTGCGTCGTTCTGTTGCTCTGGCGTCGTCGCAGTCAACACAGTTTCCTCCGCCTCATTACTCATCTGCAACCACCGCAAATTTCTTTTTAATGTATCTCTGCTCAATCTGACACTGCTTAGTTTGAATTCAGAATGAATAAACCATCGTGTTACCTTTATGCTTTGCAGATCATTTACTGAGGCTTCTGGATTTGTCTTCTTTTCTTCTTCGCTCCGCTCTTCACTTGTATCTACTCCACCTTCATCCCCAGCCAGGTATCCTGTGCTTGGATTTGTTGATGCATCATTTGTTGCGCTCTGGGTGATGCCATCCTCTTCTGTGAGTGTTGAATGGGTTTCCTTGACTGAGCTCAGGTTTTCAGACATTTTGCTCGCTGGATTTGGTTGGCTGTACTGAGGCACATGTACCACTGGTCTATTTATCTTGTGTACCAACGGGGTGGACGGACAGTCGGGGAGGAGGCAAGAATGGGCGGGTTTTTTCCAGAATTGAAATGTTCCCGCTCAGTGCCGAAATTTAAATTTCGAACTTGAGGTGTAGGAAAGAAGCCATGGTTTTATATTTCTTTGGTACAAGGTATGGGTGTACCTAACCTTACCTCAACTCATGGTGCCTATCTCTAGCTCAGTGTAACTCTGCCCGCCGTCACCTCCCTCCTACGCAGTGTACGACAGTAGGGAAAATGCTGTAGCCATAACTGGTAGGCATCATACTGCTCTTGCGTTTTGTTACATTGTCCTCTTTAATTTTTTATTATTGACACTGCATTTCTGTTCGGTCGGTTTCCGGTGATTTCGTCTTGCCATCTCCCTGTTCGCTAGATTAATATTTTAATATACACTTTCTCAGTAACTAACACCAGGACATATCAAATCCTGGGAAAAAAATACCATTACATTGTATTTATTTTGAACTACAATTCTTTCTTTGTGCAACAAGATCCATTACAATTTCTTGTTCGTTCAACTTGATATATCCATCCACTCCCTCTTAACCAAGGTCCTTTCCCTTGCCTTGAAAGTCGTATGTATTGTTACTCATCGACCCTGCTTGTTTTTTGTGTCTCCTCTTCATTGCCGCCACTGTTTTCATCACTTGCAGAACCAGTGTTGTGCTTACCTGCGCGTCGTATAAGAACATTTAGTTAGTGTTTGATTGTAATCTTAGGTGTTATCATGTTATCATGTTACCTTTTTTTGTTTTGATCGCTGCATGCTTCACTCTCCCGCCTTTGGTCCTATATATAATCTTGTCGACCTCTGCTTCCTTGTTGTCTGCTATAATTTTTTTGTTATTAACCACTTTTTTTTAATATTTCGGTTATCATAATTATTTTTGCTATGTACTCTTATATCTAGGAACTTACCCTTTCCCTCTTCATATTTCCGAGATGATTCTTTGCAATGTATTCCTTCTTCACCCCGCTCCTCATGTTCATCTTCCTTGTCTCCATTTTGACTTGACCCGAACTTTTTCCGGATAGCCGTAATCAAGCAGATAGTTTATGTGATGGCGTTGTATTAGTTTACTTTTGATGAAATTTTATTGAGATAAAGCTTCAAACAAAGCAGTACCTTGTGGCGTCCTTTTAGCACATCTTTTTGTTCTCTGGCGTATCCCTTCGTTTCGGTGCATGTTTCCTGTGATGTTTATGTGTTCATGTTAGTTTTTGTCCTGTTAGATCTATATTACATAACAATGCGAGAACATTGCGTTTATGCACTCTTTACAGTTAGTTATCATTCTTTCATCCTTCATAAAAACAACAGTTTATCGATAAATTACTCTAATTATCAACACAATTCTATTTATATTTTTTTACCTATTGGATTTGATGCGCCTTCCATTTCTTCATTTATCCCCTTTTCCTCCTCTTCTCGCTTTAGTTTTCATTTGAACTTAATGTTAAATTTTTCTTATTATTTTTGAAACAACATATTGAATAATAGATTTCACTGTCAGGTCAATGATTTCGGTTTCCTTTTTGTCTCCTCCTGTACATCTCGTTATCTCTTGAAGTTGTCCCTGTATTTTTTCATGTTCTAATCAAGTTAGATTTCAGTAATCTTGTGAAATGTCTTGTTAAAGATATTATATAATGTTAAACTAGTTTTTGCTAAAGAATGCACTGTATTACCTGTACAGAATTGATCATTTGGATCCTTTGTTTGTCTTTGGGCCTCTCTCTCAGTCCATTTTTTTTCTGCAAACCATTTCTTTACATATGATTGCAGTTCTTCAAATCTTCTGTCACTATTTCTGCATAGGTGGTCTGCGAAATCTTTCGCACACTTCCTTATGTTCCTCTTGTTCTCAAAATTTTCCTGGTCTATATACGCCATTACCTTCAATAATGACAAAGTAAGCTATAGTAACTTTTACAACTACGATACCAATGCGTAAATATGTGTCTAACTACTGGCTAGTTTTACCTCTTCAAAGTCGTAGTTCTTCCAGTCTCTTCGACTTCCTTCCATCTCTGTGTCGTCTTCCTTGTAGAATCTCCCACGTGTGTATAAGCTTTCTGACTCATGTAATATCTGCGGAAGAACAAACAATGTTATGAAAGTTGTCTACACATTAAAGTCGAATGATAAATTTTCTCAGTTCTGGTTACCTCTAAATGTCCATAATGGTCTCCATTGGTCCGTTTATTCTTGCACTTGTCCATGTTGATGAGACTATTTATTTTTCATAACTAAAATCTCCAACTCTTGGTACTGGGCATGGATTTTGCAATATGGTTTGGCTCCTCGGGTTGTCTAAGTACACAATCTACAAAGCAAGTAAACAAATATAAGAACTTTCCTACTCAATGTTTGAATCAATTAAACCCAGAAAGCATTTATGTTTTCACCTGTAGGAACAACAAGCAGCCGTCCAAGCAAACTGATGATCTATGTGCAATTAAGTCTGCCTTAATCTTTGCACTTGACTCTCTGAGTGCCTTCAGTACATATGCAGACCAGTTTATCTTCAGTATACGTTCTGGTTCAGTTATTGAGTCAAATATTTCCGCATTGATCTTTGGTGGTCTCCCTCGCGGTGCTAGAAAATAACTGACTGCATATAGCACAATTGCTGTCATGAATGCATTTCTGTCATTCTCATTATCTGAGATTTCCCTTTGAAGCACTTTTCTTATTGATTCAAAATCTATCTCTTCATTATCTTCTAGCTGTAGGTTTTTCTTTATAGTTTCCTTGTTTTTCTCGAGCTCAGACGGATTGTGTACATCCACTTCTTCTCCCGTAGTTGGTAGTCCTAATACAAACTCTACATCCTGCTCGAACAAACGAATTGATCCCCTCCTTCCGAAATCCAAAACAGAATTTCTTGAGTTCAATGCTAGTAGCAAAAAATATGACAACTGTAGCTTGAATGGTCTATCAGAATCCCCCTCTCCTTTTGGCAGTTTCAATAAGCCATCAAACCTCATCATTTTGAGTATTTGTGTCTTATCGCCTCCGAATGTACCGAACACTTCTACCAAAGGGCTGATTCGAAGGAGCTATGAACCTATGACAAAAGAAACAACTATGATTTTCAGTTTGGTTCATTTTCTACCTATTAATTGTTATTTATGTTATATATTTATGCAAATTTAATGCGAACCATGTATTTAACTAAAAAGGTTGTAGTTGAAAGCAAATTTTTTGATGCTTATCCTCCATAAAGTTTAAGCATTTTAAAGTGGACTTGTTTTTATCTGAAACAAATGTTGTTTCCAATATGTTTGATCAATATGTGCAATCTGTACTTCACATCTAGCACTAATTTTTATCTTAATTGCAATGTGTGTGAGGATTAACGGCAATGGAACTGTTTCCTAAAAAGGAACTAATCACCACATCCATAACATAAAGGTATTTTATGGAATGAATTAAAGATGAGCAGTTGATTCCTAAAAAGGAACTAATCACCACATCCTAATGGAAATGTTGTCATGGCTATGGCATGTCTCCATAATTCAGTAAATGTCACATTTTTTAATTCTGTGTTGTCCCCAATCTAAATTATCATAGTGGAGGGGAAGCAATAGCTCTGTTCATAGTTCCCAATCTACAATCTTAGAGTGGAGGTTGCACAATAGGACTGTTCAATCTTGCTAAACAAGCAGATGATTTCGAATTAGAGTACCACTAATTTATAAACTGCATTGTAATGTCTATGAGGATGAACTGTAATCGAAAAGTCACCCATTTTATATGCTGAATGGTTAATCAGAATCTGCGATTTACATAGTGTACATACCTTTGCGGATCTTGGCGGCGCCGCTTCTCTTGCCCTCCTCCCTTCCGGCCATTCCCAGGATTCACGGCTCCCCTCTTCGTCTTCTGCGCCGGCGCCGCCGTTCAATCCTTTCGCTTTCCTCATTCTGAAATCGAGGATGTCAGGTCAGGCGACGGATGGGTTTTTTCTAGGGCTTTGTTTCTACTTCTATCTTGCAAGTTACTTACCTTTTAGATTGCGCAACGGAGTTCCTCTGTCTGTTTGATGAAGCAGATTGAGAACTTGTGGCAGCTGATTCTTGTTCCTTGTTTGGTAGAGCACCACTGGCCTTTGTTCATGGAGGTGAGAGAACATCGAGCTTCCCATTTTATTTTTTATTGTTTCCTTCTGCTGGATTCTCTGCTCGACGTCCATTCGCATTCACATTGCTACAGGTTGGTTGGGCAGGTGGTGCCACACTCGGGACAAATCCGTACTAATCATTTACTACTGCAATTTTCTCATTTTTTTGGTCCGTTAAAAGTATAGCAAACTATTTATTTCAATAAGTATCCCTGATGCCCTTTTTTATGTTAATATGTTTTCAGAATACCATTATTAAATTTATAATGTTGCTTATCTATTTCTGCTTTAAGAATAAACCCCACTAAACTAACATGTGTTGTATCACTTGGTATCATATAATATTTCCATCATCGTGATGTAGTCATATATGGTCATTAAATTATCCACTAGTCGGTTTTGTACCTATTGCCATTTTTGGTACAATAGGCATATAAATAGTTACCTTTACCAATCTTTTTCCTATTGGAACCCTTATCTTTTAGTAGATTTGGTACTAAGACCTTTTTACTTATCTCATTTTGCCACGTTTTTTTTTTTCGCACTTATATGTCAAAAAATATAACTTTTTTTGACATTTTGTTAATATCAATAGAAACATCTCTGTTTTTTGTGTACCGTTTCTTTGTTCCCCTGTTTTTATCTCCCCCTAACATCATCCTTCCTTTTACCGTTACATTGTATGACTGTTGCCGTTGACTTATGGTCCTTCATATGAATCCGTTATTGTTTCCATCACTTTTGTTTATTTTCTACTTTTTTTTTGTTTTCTCTACCTTTCAACATATGGGTATAGTAAACACATTTTTCCCATCAGTTTTATAATTTCACTTTCTTACTATTCATCTACTATTGAAGTTGATTTCATATTTGAATTTTTTAATTTTTTTTGTACTTCGCAGTGTCTCAATTTTGTTCTATATTATAATCGAGGAAAAAAGTTACATATATTTACGCACTGCTTTTTTCGAGTTATTGCATCGTTTCAATGGAAACATGCCATTGATTGGATTTATTTTGTTATACTTCATTTGAACTTTGATCAGTTGTTTCTTACCAATGTTTATATATATGTGTATTTTTCTTAGATAATAAGGTAACAGAGTCTATAAAAAAACAGTAATGAAAACTGAGAATTTTGTTTGTTACTGGAACTGGTCCGTACCATTCGTTTTCCCACTGTCATCATGGCCCCACGAACATTTCCTTTATATACGCACATTAGGTAGCCTCTCCACTCCATCCAATCTATCTAGCCGCTCTAGCATCTTTCTTTCTCCAGGTTTTTCCAATGTCGCAAACACCGGCTCTCCCTTCTCGCAGCTCCCAAAGCTCTCAGTCCTAGACTTCTCGGTCTATGACTAGAGGCCTCTCTAAGACCCACCCACTGCTTCGCTGTGCTTGTGGTGAGCTAGCTTTAGTGAAGCAGGCAGGCACTAAGCGCAATCTTGGCCGTCGTTTCCTCAAGTGCTGCAAGAAGGTTTGTCTTCATCCGATTCTTCAATTTCTTCATTTCCACCATAATAGTTACAGATTTAATCTCTTTGCAGGGCAATGAGGCGCACTGCTTCCTGTGGATCTGGGAGGATCTTCTTGAGGACTATGTTTCCATCCGAGTTGAGCAGTCTATTCAGTTTTTTCAGGACTATATCAATGGGATGAGGGCCGACCTTGCATCGAAGGACCTCATCATTGCTTCATCCGCGGCCGATCTGGATGCAGCTAGATCCGGCTATTTTAGACGTGTTTTTTTTTGGTTTTTTCTAGGCCTTGTGATCGGTTATTTCCTAGGCCATCCTGTTACCTGAGTTGCCAAGTAAATTATTGTCATCTCAGTTTAGTGATATTGTTTTGTTTCCATATTTAGCTTCAACTATTTTATCCTTGTAATCTCTCAGTCCTTTCTTTCAGATTAAGTTATTGTAATCCTCTTTTGTGGTTATGGTTTAAGTTATCCTGTTCGAAACAGTCATTAAGTGTCGATGGAACCAGTAATATTTATCAGCAACTAATGTTTATGTCATATTATAAAAATCTCCTCCTTTTTCTACTTATCTTCTCATTTCTCATTAATTTGATGGATCTATGGTTGTTACAAATATTATTATTACCTTGTTTATTCTGGCCACACGCTGTCCTATGCGTTCCCTGTTGCCATGACCACCCTTTTTCCCCTCTTTCTTTGCTTGTGCTGCCATAGTGCCATCGCTGTGGCATGGTATGCTTCTGTTCTCACGCGGCCTCGTCACGCGCCACGGCCTCGTCACGCGCCACTAGGTGTTAGCTATGTAGCTGTGCAACCCTAGTTCTCCGCCGGCGCACGCACGATGTACTTTGCATTCTTGCTTTATCGCGCCGTCCTCGTCTCTGCGCGCCTACATTTTCCACTGTGGCTTGTTCTTGCCCGTGTCTTGCTTCGTGGACCGTGTGCATTGTGATAGTGTGCGCGGCCTCCTCCTACGCTGTCACTGTAGATCACGGTCGAAGCTTCGTTCCCTTTCATACCCTCCCGATTGGTGTTCTTTGCTTAGCGTCGGCAATCGCTCTGCTTTTTTTTTTTTTTGAGGAAACGCTTTGGCATCCGTCACACCTCTCATGTTCGGCTCCGTGACACTGCTACGTTTAAGACGACGCTATCTCTTTCGTGTCTTTCACGGTGAAATGTAGAGGTACGGTGTACGCAGACCTACACCATAGACGTCGTCTCCTGTACACGTTGTCAATTTGGTCATCATACGTATTGTCCTGTGGCAGCAGGTCATCATTGTTCAAGTCGTGTTCTACTAGGTCACCAGTACCCTTGTCCTGTTTCTAGTATGATAAAAAATTTTGTACAGCGCCCATGACATGTACCACATATAATTTTCTAAGTGCTGCGATTTGATCGTTCACTGAGGCACCGTAGGCACCGTAGGCTGCCCTTGCCCTTCTCGATTCTCTCAGTTTAAACCAGCTGCTCCTTCCCCCTCCCTCTCCCTCCACTTTCTTTCTTTGCGTCCAGGTACTTTTCTCTCCCCCTCGCCTTCTTGTTCCATTGTTTTCCTTCCTTCTCCCATCTTAACTTTGCCATTTCGATACTTATAATTAGTCTTTGTAATGATTCTTCCTTTCTTTCCGTTTTCTTCGGTTCAGGACAGTCATGGCTTCCTCCGGCTCCGGCTCCGTCTCTTCTGCTAGTTTGGCACCACTTCCAACTGGTCGTGCTGCTGGCTCGGACGGCCCCGATGCATTGAAGCTCATTTCTCAGGTTCGTAATTGTATGGAGCATCGCTTTTACAATTATTCTTGTATCTATTCATTAGACCAATTCTCTATAGTATTTATAATTTAAAGTTGTCTCGTAGTTACCCTTCTCATCGGTAAGAATCGGTTAGCGGTTTCAGTTTTTTTTTCTATTTTGTTTATATATATATTACCTTTTTTTTAGTAATTTCGCCATTATCCTGAAGTCACAGTATTCAATAATCACATTCCATGATTGTCTTCGATTTTCATTATATATTCGATTTTGTCTCGAAGTTGAGCACAATATAGTTGAGGATATTCTTTTTGCAGAAGCATTTTCAATTCCATGCACTCCCAGACTTGCTTGTAATAGTTCTGCTCTCTCAGCCTTGTTTTTTATATTTCCAGAATATCTTTTCAACTACATGCACATTTACAATTGTAATGTGTGCAAGTATGCTAGACATTGCTATGACATCTCTCTAGGATCTGTGTCCATTTTCGAAATCCTCTGCTTGCCCCCCTAGTGTGATATGTCCTCTTGGTTTGTGTGCACTCTTAGATTATAGATTTCCATATCACCAGTCCTCTTGCTTTGCTGCAATTGAGTAGTCTGAAACTCTTCCAATTATTCCCGAGTCATGATATTTGGTTTGGATTCATTTAATTCCATTTTCAATATAGGCACTTAAATTGCAATTTAGTCTCTATAATTGTATACTATAATTTTTTTATAATGAACTTTGTTAAGCATTATGCCGTTGGTAATTTGTATGCCGACCAGGTGCAATCTACACCTAACCTATACGATGAATTGTTAAATTTTCCTTGCTCATTCCCTATATTATGGCATTTTGTGATGTAAATTATATTAGTTCCACTTAATGTTCCCAAATAATGTATACTTTTGAGCTTTCAGTTTCATATTAAGATGTATTTTCTAAATTTGATTCATCCTTTTTTCTCAATTGAAATATTCTTGGGATTCATGTCTAGCTGAGTATGATTTTCTCCCCTGCCATACCACATGCTTTATTGCAGTATCTTTTTATACTATGAGGCTTCATAATTTCTTGTTTTCTTGGTTACAGGGCTGGCTTCAGCATGTCAGAATTGATCGCAGGGCAATCCTTGTTAACATCATGAAATCTTTGGGTTCCCGTGATGCACCCCTTTTTTCTGTTGAGGAATTGGGTGATGCTGCGATCAAGATTTGTATCAGACTAGATGTTTCCCACATGACCACAGTCAATGGAGAGCGTATTAATCATTCAGTTGTGCGTAGTGAAGCTACCTATAATTCTGTATCAGGTGAATTGGAAGCTATTTCCTCGGCCTTCAATCATCTGGAAAGGAATTATCACATTTGTATTGAGGATTATAGCACTGCTGTGGTAAAGAAGTTGGAGAGTTTCAATATTTATGAGTCATTCCAGCAAGGTTTTGCTGCTCTTGAGTCCGTGTTAGTTCAGTGGGATTTGGCAATGGGTTCATTGGAAAACTTTTCAGTCAAGCTGCAGGACTATGAATTTTGTGACCATGTGCGTGGTCCAATTACACCTATTGGAAAGGTTTATGGGGTTCTTAGTGACTATCTGACTAGTGTTCACAATGACCTGTACAATAAAACCAAGGATATTCGTTCTGGTATTGATGAAGTAGAGCTTGATCGCCGTCACTATCAGCGTAGGCTTGCTAAGAAAGGCAGGTTGTTTGTTACCAATGTAAGTTCAATACTAGACCATTTTTCTGTTAGTTTAAGGTTTTCTATATTTGCACCATTTCTTTATTTCACTATTACTAAGTTGTGAAATTATTTTTTCATTGTGCAGGGCCCTTTGAACCCTGTTACTTTGACATCTAAGTTTATTCTAGAGTTTCTCTTATCATACTATGGTCTTCCTGCTCCGCAGTATACCTGTACGCTTCATCCTTCTGGTAGGGCTGAGAGCAAGGTTGTGTTTGAGTTTCCTTACATGGATGGATTTCAGTTTGGTGGCAAGATTGAAATGGATGCCATTGGTGTTTCATATGTTGAATCTAAGGAGAATGCTGCATTTGAGGCTCTATCTTTTATTGAGAGGTATTTTCTCACTAAGGTTGTTGACATCAATTATTACCAGCGCAAGAAGGAAGTGAAGATTCAGAATACTCTGATTTCCATGCTAGCAAGCACCCTTCAGCTGGCTGATTCTTTGAAGTTGATGTTTGGAGAGTTGATCAATGCAGCTGAAGGCAAGATAGGCCAGTTCAGCGTTGATCCAGATAAATCTTTTAATGGCCCTCTGGCACCTGGTCAAATTGATGCATTTAATTTTTGCGCCAATGGTTTGAAAGAAGTTGACAAGTATGCTGTCAATTGCTATGCCTTATGTGGTCCACATTTTGAAGTCCTTCATAAACTTAGCTGGAAGTTGATTGAGTTCCAGAGCATTGGTGTCCTGGATTAGTGCTCAGAATCATAACTGTTATGTTGCAGTTATATGAAGTTTAGTGTTGGTCTGGCCTCTATGGTAGTAGGCTTTGAGATGGTCATTTATCTTCTCTTTTGACCTTTGAACTCTAGGTTTCAATGTGATGTTCTTGAAACTATCAATGTATTATCTAAGTTATTGTACTTTATTATCTACTTATCCTACTGGAAATGTACAACTCTGTTATGTACTATCAGGGCTTGGAACTCTACTTTTATTGTCGCAGTTATGGTACCTTATGAGTTTATGGGAGTATAATTGACTGCAAGTACCTTTTTTCTATCAGCTATATGTGTATTTTTTTAAGTTGATCTTTCTTTTTATACCCCCCTACAATTATCACCTGTGTGTTCAAGGATAGTTTCTAATTATCACCACCATGTGAAATGGTTTTTTTTAACTCGCACCTATATCTTTTTTGTGGCAAGTACTTATTACTTTGTTCTGGCAAATAGTGTTGAACTTCTCACCATAGAATACTTATCTACACTTATCTTCCCCCCCCCCCCCTCCTCCCTTCGTTTCAGGTCTTTGTCCCTCTCTTTGATAAACTTTCTCAGTTTTTGCTGTTGCATAGACATACTTAATATGCAGCCATCTCAATCTAATTGCCTCTTCTATTTGTCCACTAGTATTTAGTCTATTAGTTTTCTTTGTTATTGCGCTCCCACGTTTTGGAGTCATATTATTTATATCAAACTGAGTACCCAATTATTTTGTTGACATTCAAAAAACACTTCTGAAGTCAAACATGCCAAATTGTAGTAATTGTAGAACATGTTTCCTTGAAGTTAGGTACAATCCCAACTTATGTTTATTTCATCATCTATATATTATTACCGATACATTATCGCACGAGTACTGCTTCTCGAGAACAAACCCTTCAAATGTTAATACAAGAAGCTTACAACAGAAGACCTATTTCATTTCTATATTTAACTAACTTTGTGCTCCACATTAGATATTCAATTAGAACACAATGCTTCACAGTTTGTGCATCCCTTGTATCATTGGTACTCGCTATGTTGTGTGCGTGTTCCAGTAGATCACGGTAGGAGATATTTCGCAAGTAGTTGTTGCAGAAAGGGCATGAAAATAGACCATTCGGTTGGAGTACTTTGTAACCTTCCTCACCATTCATAAGGCATGTAGCTGTGTTTTGCTTCATCTGTTGTTGGTTCTGATCACCTTCATTGTCATTTGCGCCGTCTTCGACTTTGTAAAGCGAACTGATCATCTCTAGGAGCGCTTCCCCTTCTACGTGCTTGTCACTTGTTCTAAGAAGAATTCATGATATTGTATAATTGAGCACATGTAAATGAGAATGATTAGTTTCATTAACAATCATAGCGCACGATCATTTGATGATTCGTGAGACATACCTTTTATTCACTTTCTCCATTGCGGACCAGACCTTATTACAGACTACAGAATTGAGATTCGCTGTTGCACTTCCCCTTCTACCTTGTGCTCTCTTATATAGGCAACGAGAGTTTAATTGCTTCATGTGTTACTATAGTAATTGTTTGTAGCTTACGGTACTGTTTGGTTCACATGATTCCTATAGCACTTAGACTGTACCAGTTTGGACAATGCAATGCCCTTGGTACATAGTACTAGTGCACGCGAATCTGATGCCCTTGGTACATAGTATGAGTTCTGCAGGCGAATCCGATTCCCTGCCGTACGCATGGCACGTCAAATTTCTCGTCGTGTATTTTTTCAGTTCTCAATTAATTTAAGTATAATGCAAACAAAACTTTTTTCAATCTCTTTTATCGTACTTGGACGTGACAGACCATACCGAGGCATGCAGCCCTCCAGCAAAAGCACCTTTTTTTCTTGGAGTTGTGGAATCCAGCTCATGTGGTCAGCAATGCATTGTCCAGAGCCGGGCCCAGCAGTCCTGCCTCTGCATCCGAATCTGTCTCAGCGGCGTCTAGGGCGTCATATCGTATTGACGCCGTGCGGCGCCTGCTCGTCATAGCGTAGCCACGCCGCTCGTAGCTCGTCCTAGCCACGCCGCGCCTAGCTCGTCAGAGCGCTGTCACGCCTCCGCTCTTCTCAGCTATTCAGCAGTGCAGCGACGCCCACGCCTCACCTCAGTCTGTGTTGTACTATTTTGCCAGTGGTAGGATTGTTGCTTCTCACGAGTTGCATTTATTGCTTGCACTGTCTCTCCTCCCATCTACATTTCTCTAGTCGAGGCAAACGTTGGAGCCCCATCGGCATTTTGACTTGAGGAAATCATGGAGAAGGTTATCAAGGTAATCATTATCTGCTTCATTTGGCCGGAATCGTTAGTTCTCCATTGAACTTGTCTATGGTTTTCGTCTAACTACCTTTTGGTCATCGCGCAGAAATATTTCGGTTTCACTTCTTTACGGCCATATCAACGTGCTGTTGTTGATCAGCTTATGAGCGGTCGTGACTCTCTAGTGGTGATGGCTACAGGTGGTGGAAAATCTATGTGGTAATTCTCTCTCATTGTTTTCCATGTATCACTTTTTTAATATATTTGGTTCTGTTTTGTTAAAATATTTAGATAATCACGAACGAGCCTTTCTTGCAGCTACCAGCTTCCACCTCTATTATGTCAGAAGACTGCAGTAGTCATCGGTCCTTTGTTATCTCTTATGCAAGATCGGGTTATAGTTATTCTCATTAGATATATTTCCCATCATTTCAATAGGCTTCATCATTTTATGTTAATCAATTTGTTTTAGTTGGACGCTTCGAGCTATATTTTTTTCTTCATTCTTTTCAGGTTATGAGCCTTTCGCAGAAAGGTATCCGTTCTGATTATTTGGCTAGCACCCAAAAGAACCCTGTCGTTTTGACCAATGCCCAAAGCGGTGTTTATAACGTACTGTACCTCACACCTGAAAAGGCACTTTCTTTGACAGATAGGTACAAACCACGAATCATTTAATTTAGTTTTGCCCTCTCACCACTGCCGTATATTAATTTTTTGTGCATCCTATTTATCAATTACAGCTTTTGGTCTAACCTTTACCACGCCCGGATTTTTCTTTTGGCTGTTGACGAAGCTCATTGTATATCTGAATGGGGCCCTGACTTCAGGTAATTCATATATGATTTGGTATTCGAGCCGTCATTACTATTTTTAATATTATGAATATATATATATTTATCTTGTTGTTGAAATTTTTTGTACCGGTAGGCTTAATTACAAGTTGCTTCATAAGCTCAGAGGTAAATTGCCTGGAATCCCAGTTGTTGCCTTGACTGCCACCGCTACTGAAAGGCAAGTTTTTTCTGAAGATTTTTCTTGGGTTAATTTGACGATTCATTTTACTATATTAGTTTTGATTTGACAAATTTGAACACCACAGGGTCCGAGAAGACATAAAAGCATCGCTCATGCTACGTGATCCTTTTATTTTCATTGGATCTTTTGATCGTCCAAACTTGTTTTATGCTGTTAAGTTGTTTAAGTCCCCCCCACTGAAAGGCCCTTGTTTGGTTTTGATAATTGAGTGACAACTTTAGGTGGACTAACATGTGTGATGATTGAGATACACAGGAGTTAGTTCACAAGCACATGTGTGTGAGCAACATATGCCATGGTGGAGATGGTTTGGAGATGTTGTGAGGCTCAACACATGAGTTGATGAAGGAGCTCATTGCAAATGAGACATGACATGGAGTCATGTGACCAAGAGGTGAAGATCAAGATGAGGCTTGGCTTGATGGACCGGTTGCAAGTGTGAAGGGCAAGTTGAGGCCGCAAAGCGAAGGACCATGCGATGGTGAAGCTTGGGCAAGACTTGGCGCCGATGGACCGACGCAACGGTGAAGAGCAAGTGAGGTCAAGATCGATGGACCAAGAGTGTCACATGATGATATGAAGTGGATCATATCATTTGATGATCGTGTCGTGCATGCGGTGCATTGGCACAATGGAGGATGACGGTGGAGATGGAAATGCGCAAGGCAAAGGTATAACCTAGGGCATTTCATTTCACCGGTCTAAAGGTTGAGTAGAGAAGTACTTGACCGGATTTAGGATAGATGGCCGTACTATCAAGAGGGGTAATCTTGTTTGCATATCGGTCATCTAGTGCCACTTGAGCGATCTAACATTGCGATGTGCTAGGATCGAGTGGCGTTGTGAGATGAAGAGAAAATCCTTTGAAAATGATTGTGAAAATGCTAACACACAAGCACATGGAGTTGTACACTTGGTGGTGTTTGCACATTTGCAAAGGTGGCGTTTGGACGCGCTGTGGTTTGTAGGGTTGAGTTGGGCTTGGGTCCCTCTCAAGCTCGGCGGGATTCGGCGCTTTCGGGAAAATTGGAGGCATATTTTCCATTGCGCCGGAAGCAAAATTGTTGAGAAAAAGGAGGCGTCGTCGCGGAGTTAAACGGTGCTTTCAGAAGGCGGCGGACGCTGAGGCCGAAACGGCCGGACGCAGGGCAGACGCGTCCGGCGCGTTGTGAAGTGAAGGCTGAAGTAGTTGGCGTGGCAGGACTTTCTGGTGCGCGTCCGGTGGGTCTGCGGACGCCGAGCAGACGCGTCCGGCGAATCTGACGTCAGCTTGCAGAGCGCAGTGTTGAAGAGTTCGGCGGATGCTACACAGTGTTCTGGCCGCGTCCGGCGCTCAAAGGTGCGGACGCGTCCGGCGCGTGTAGTGGTCCAACGGCTAGTTTGCAAAGGTGCGCAACGTTGTGAGCGGGCGGACGGGGGCGCGCGTCCGGCGGGTCGCCGGACGCGGACCAGTATGTTTCGCGCGCACTGGCACGTTGGTGGTTGCACTGGCCGGACGCGTCCGGCGGTGGTCACCAGGCGCGTCCGGCGCATGGCTTCCGAGCGAAGGAGAAAGAGCCGTTGGGCGCCAACGGTCATGTTTGAATCGCAGGGACACGTGGAGCGCCGGACGCGTCCGGCGGCTTGCTCCGGACGTGTCCGGCGAGTACTGCGGTGTTGCCCGAGGTGGGTAACGGCTAGTTGAGACCTTGGGTCTATAAATACGTGGTTTGGCCGGCTGTGGCCGGTTGCTGAGCACGCCCTGGCTATGTTGCCTTGTGTGGTGGTGCTTGGAAGCCCTCTAACTCACATATGCTTGGTGGTGATCATTCGATAGTGTGAGAGAGCGATTTCTAGTGCGTTGCTTTGCGAGATTGCATCGAGTGGCACTAGGTGGTTGTGTTGCAAGCGGGAGAGCTTGTTACTCTTGGAGGTTGCCACCTCCTAGACGGCTTGGTGGCAAGAGGCTCCGTGGTAGCACGTGTGGAGATACGGTGCTCCGGAGAAGAGATTGTGAGAGGTCGGTACTCACCTCGCGGGGATCGCGAAGAGTAGCCCTATTGGATTGCGCGTGTCATTGAGTTACCACCCTTGCATGTGTGGGTTTGCTCGGTGCCTTGAGGGGCTCACTTGAGAGTGGTGTCTTGCGGTGCCTTGCGGGGCGTGCCTTGAGGGGCAAGTGACTTGAGGGTCACACCGAAGAACCATCTAGGTGAAAAGACCGGAGGAACCACCGAAGGTGTTGGTCGACACAACGGGGACGTAGCTTGGGGGCAACCAAGTGAACCCGGTGAAAAATCGCCGAGTCATCTTGTGTCCACACTTCGCGGTGGTTTGCAATCTCTTTCACAAGCCTTGCATTTACTTTTCTTACATTCTTGTATAGCTTGTGTAGTTGCTCTTGTGGTTAGTTAGCTTGAGTAGCTTGTTAATCACCTTCTTGCTTGTGTAGCTAGAAGTAGAGTAAGTTGCCTTGCTTAGCTTGTGTAGTTAAGTAAGTTTGAGCTCTTGGGTTTGGCTTGTGTAGCTTTGTCCATGAGCATCTAGTGAGCTTAGGTTGGCTTTGTGCTTTTGCTCATTAGAATTGTGTAGGTGCACACCCGGTTGCTAAAGTACTAGTTGCTTAGTTTTGTGTGACCTTGCAAGCTAGACTTGTTTAGTGTGCACTAGCTAGATCGATACCTTGTCTTCTTGTTTAGGATCTTATACAAGGTGCATCTAGAGACATAGATAGAGGGGTGAAAGTCTTGGCTAGGCCGATAGATTTAATTCCGCACTTATATCGGTTAGCCGGAGCGATTAGTTTTAAAAAGGACTATTCACCCCCCTCTAGTCCGCCATCTCGACCTTACACCCACGGACTGAGGAATGCATTAAGGAGCTTTTACGCGATGTTCCACGTAGGGTCAAAGCTCATGAATCAACTATAATATACTGCATCACCGTACGCGACACCGAGCAGGTTGTTTGAACTACTAAATAGCTGAAAACTTTTATTAGCATAGACATTTTATTTTTTAGGTCTCCCTACTAAATAGTGATGCTCATTTTTTTTCTAGGTCTTTGATTGTTTGGTCTCCCTAGGTATTGAAGCTGCTAAATACCACGGTCAAATGGATGCTGCTTTAAGGGCTGAGGCACACAGGTTTGTCTTTATTTTATGTTTTCATCTTTTATATTCAATATCTTCTGTTTTGTAATTGTCCCCTCTAAATTTGCTAGGTCATTTGTTTCGGATGAGGTGCTTGTCATGGTAGCCACTATTGCATTTGGCATGGGTATTGACAAGCCTGATGTGCGATGTGTTATCCACTACGGTTGCCCTAAGAGCCTTGAGGGTTACTATCAAGAGAGTGGAAGATGCGGTCGTGATGGTTTGCCATCTAATTGTATACTTTTTTATAGCCGAAGCGATTTCTCCCGCGGCGATTTTTACTGTGAAAAAATTAGTACCGTGAGTGCTTTATTTAGTCAAATCAACTTTTATCAATTTATTATAATATCTTATTTTCAATCTTTCTTCTATACGTATGAGGAGAGAAAAAGGTAATCATGGATGCTTTTATTGCCGGTCAAAATTATTGTGTCACTGCTACATGTCGTCGGAAGCATCTTCTAAACTATTTTGGTCAAGTTGTTGATGACAATTGTGGTATGTAAGCTTGTAACGATTACTTGCATTTTTGTTCTAATGCATTGGTTTTATTGCTGGAACGACTCATTTTTTCTTTTTTGCCATAGGCAATTGTGACAATTGTACCACTAAGGTATTTAAGGAGAAGGATGTAGCTTTGGAAGCTTCAATGTTGTTGGGATGTATTCAAGCTTGTGGTGGTCGTTGGGGACTTAACTTGCCGATAGATGTGTTAAGAGGATCTAAGGTACAATAAGTCTACCAAATTATTAATCATGTAATCATATTTTTATGTCATATTTTTGAAAGTATAGACTAATGTTATTTTATATCAGACAAAGAAGGTCATTGACAACCAGCTGAATCTCGTGGAATTCTATGGCGAAGGTTCTTTTCACAATGTCAATTGGTGGAAAGCGCTTGGTGGTATTTTGATAGCCAATGGTACAATATCTTTTACTATGTTTTTATTATATTTGCTGCCACTTCCAATTTTCTACAATATCTGAATAACTTTTTACTGCAGGCTTGCTTCTCCAGACTTTCAACGGCCAGTTTAGAGCCGTCAGGTTTTGTTTTCTTTTCTTAAAGTTATACTAGTGTCGAGATATTTACTTATTACAAGTTGTTATACGAACAGTATATCTCAAGAAGGTATTGATTTCATTCGAAGATACCATATCTTTAAGTCACCTGTCCTAATCAAGCTTACGGATGAAATGTTGGAAGACGATAGCTACTCTTCTTCAAGTGAACCTGATGTTGTTGCTGTTCAAGATTTTCTTAATAAAGTATGTTTTTTATTATTTGGATTGGCTAGTTCCTGTAAGTTATTTGCATCTAATAGTTTTCGATTCATAATTTATTTTACTAGGAAGAGTTATTGGTCTATGATATGCTTGTGGAAGGACGCAAAAGGATTGCCAAAGATATCCGTGTTGCACCGTATGTGTAATTCTTACATTCTATTTTTTATTTTGAATTCCATTATGTTTATCCCCTTTTCAACCTCGAAATGAATTACAGGTATGCTATATGTAGCGATCAAGTTTTGAGGAACATAGCTAAGTATAGGCCTTCTTCTACTGAATCCATGAGTATTGTTGATGGCGTTAATCTGGTAATTTCACCCCTTGCTAAAATCTTGTTTTTTCCTTTTTCTTAGAAATAATACCTTTCAAACTTTTTTGTCTTTTATATTCATTTGCATCTTGATTGTAATTGAAATGCAGAACTTTGTCACACGCTACGGTGATATATTCATTCTTTGTGTTAAACAAATGGCCAACGAGCTCAATCTTGATATGGACAACATGGAGGTGGATGGATCCGATGATTCCTCGGATACTCATATTTCAGGTGGACAGTTTGCACCTGGATCCAGCAATAGCTTTGATTATTCAAGCTTGTTTGATGATGCAAGTGAGCATCATATTCCGGAAGGTTCAATTGAAATGCAAGTATTCAACTGTATATCCAACCACAATGGCGTAAGAAATATTTTTTCTCTTTAAGTTATCATATCATATAATGTTTAAAGAACTAACCAATTTTTTCAATTATGACCCAATATTTTGCATGTTTGCAGATCTCAATTGATGAGCTGATGCTAAGTGTTCCCTGTCAATCCATCACCGTCATAACTCAAGCTTTACAGGCTTTGGTCGCCTCTCTGTATATATATGAGAGCAATGGTCTTTACTTCATGGTTTAGATCTAGATGTGCATCAGTTTCATTCCATGTATCAGCTCGATGTTGTAGTAACTTATTTGTAATATTTTTAATTATTATTCCAATTGTAATCCCTGCCTGCACTTTCTATCTTTTCGGACCACTCCTACAAAATATTTAATAAAGCACGTTTGACAGTGCCTCGTTGTACGTCGTGCTCTAAGACACGTCAGCTCAAATGGCTGCAATGAATATACACCCTCTATAGGCCTTGTACTGTCGCTTTGAAGTTATTTCTTCTCTTTCCTTCTCCCCCGCTGTTCCCCTTTTCTGTTTCACCGTGCCTTTCTTTTCCGAGCTGTGGACCTGCATCCTCTCCATTCGTTCCTGAGTAAGATCTTTCGTCTGCATTCTAAGGCACTACGCACTAGTAGTCTAATACTTTTATTCGTTGCCTCTTTGAGTTTGCCCGAGTACAGTGCAGTTCGTTGCAATTCCGATCAACTTTCTGTTCGTATTTCTAGATCCAGTTTTCATATGGCAGAGTGGTTTTCAAATGCTTCATGTTCTTGTTTAAATATCTTCAGCCCTGCAGCTTTTCTTTTTTTTTGTACTCGCGCACCCTTTAGGGCGCTTGCATTCGCAGATCAGCTTCAGTCGAGTCTGTGGCTCTGTTCCTCTGCTGGTTAATCCTTTCTTTGCTCATCCGTTCCATTCTGTACTTCAGTTGATCGTCTTCCTTTCCGATAACATGTGTCATCCTAATTTGTCCGATTCATTGGAGGACTTCTTGTCCATCTGATTATAATGTGTTTTGTTTACGATTGTTTTGTCCACTGTCTTCGTTGCTTTCTTTGTTTACCCCGATTTCTTTGATTTTGATGTTTTACCCAAGTTGAAATTAGAATTATAGGTGCTATTATTATTTTCTTATGGTGCTTACATTTCGCAGTTCCTTTTCAATTACCATGAACAGCAGTTCAGGCGGGTATGTGAAATCATGGCGCCGAAGGAATAGAAGTCAAACCTCTGCAACCACTATGGCTTCCTCTCCTCAGTGCCTGCTTGACCCAGATGCTGTTACCTTTATTAGTTCTCACAATGTGGTTCGTCAGGTTATATCAAATTTTGATGGAAGGAAGCAGGATATTGTGGAATCAATTGGTTTTGGCGGTCTTCTATCTATTCCTCACATTACTTATGAGAACAAATCGTTTTCTCTTTGGTTAATGAGCCGACTGAATTGGTTTTTCAAATGGATTTCTGTCGCTGATCGTCTCAATCTGAAGATGACTCCTCAGGAAATATCTAGCATAACTGGTCTAAGTTGTTCTGGCATTGAAATCTCTGATGATTCTCTTGATCCTGTGAATGATAATGTTTCTCTCATGAAGGATAAGCTTGGGTTTCTGAAGAATGATTGTGGTATTGTTGAAGCAGCTGAATATTATGTCAAGCAAGAACTACCTATCCTCCTGAGCAAGCATCATATTGACCATTTCAAGATTGCCTTCGTTATATTTGTGATGGGACGTTTCTTAGCTCCAAGTGCTGAAAATCCTGATGGTCATACTACTTTTTGGTCTACTCTCCTGAACCCTGATCAGATCCCTTCATATAATTGGAGTTCTTATGTCCTTTCCAATTTACTTGATTCCGCTCGTTTAGTTACCTGGGCAGAACCCCGGAGGACCACATTGTCTAAAATTGGTGGTTGTAGTCTTATTTTGCAGGTTTGTACCACTTGATAAAATACATTGATTATGTTCAAGTTGGCCGTTGGCCATATACCTAGAACTGTATCTCTTGTCTTCCCACCTTTGAATCATTTTTGCCATTGTGTATTGCAGGTATTCTATCTTGATCATATTGATTTTGGTGATCTCAATATGTCTCATGATTTGTTGCCTCGTTGGAAGTACTTTTCTGATCAATCCTTCATAGACATGATAAAAGCTGACACGTCTTTGCCTGTAATTGGATCTAGCAGTTCACCTATGTTTGGACGTATCAAGGTATTACTTTATCCACTGCACCAGTATTATTAAAATTATTTTTTTTCTAATCAGTTTGTATTAAATCCATTAGAATATTCGCAAAGGAACTGCCTGTTCTGTCTTGTGTTCGACGGAATCCAATTTTTCTACACCAACAGTTGCCAATGATTCATCTGCAATGTTACTTTCTAATGAGAATGATGCTCCTAGTACTGAACCTTTGGAAGCTTTAGTCTCTGAACCACACGGAAAGTATGATTCTAGCACTGATTCTGATATTGCTGCAATTTTTGGAACCACACCTATTTATGATCCTGCTAAAGATTTCGCTGCAATTATCAGGAACACCTTTCAAGGAGAGGTAAATGAGCATCCTTTAGAATGTTTAACACCTTTTCTTTTTTTCACTGATTTTCCAATAAATGGGTTTTTTGCAATTGTTTATAGGTTGATGAGAAAGTTATAGATGATTTGAAGCAGTATAATGCTAGATGTCTATATCACTTGCAAAATTCTTATCGTTCTGCGGCAGCAGCCATTGTTAGTGAGAATGCTAAGATTGCTCTGAAGTTACTAGGAAATCGTGAGAGTTCTCCTACAAGCATCCAACCTGAATTACCATGTGACAATTCTGGATCTAGGCGTAGGAGATTTAACTAGTTTTTTAGTGGGACAGATTCAAGTACAGAAGGTGTGTGCGTAGCGTTATCTTTTTTTTGGAACCCAATTTAATTATTCGTAACATCATTTGTTCATATGTTTTTTTAGGTGAAGATAATACCATACAGTCGAAGATGGGAAGGGGAAGGCTTTCTAGACTTACGATTGGATCTAGTAGTGGTGAAAAGGCAGTCACTACAGCTCCTCTCATTGCAGATCCTCAAGTTAGGCAGTTTGCAAATAAGGAAGTGTTATTTTATTTAACCATCAATTATCTATTGAAGAACCTGCGCCTAGCCGAACTCCACTGAATAATTTGCAGTCAGAGAATATGAAGGCGGCTGCATTTGAAACTCCTCAGGCTACCTTGAAGATGTCTTATCTGACTCCTAATGTTTCTCCAACAACAGAGAATCAAAATTTCTCGGGTGCCTATCTTTCCGTCAGGATGCTAGATTCTATGATTGGTATTGATTTGAATGGCTCTACCTTTGAGGATGAATACAACTATTCTACTGAGCCAAAGAAGAAATGCTGTCCTGGGCGTTTTGCATTGTCTCATTGGGCACTCAACTTGAGTCATCCTGAATTTGATAGCAGGATGAGTAATAAATTTATGGACTGGTTCTCATCAACCAGTACTAGTGTGCTTGAAAGGTAGTTTCTGTAATGTTTTCATATGTTATGGCTGTCACTGTTATATATGCGATCATTCCTTACTGTCAAATTCTTCTAGGCACTGGATTATACATTCTGTTCCTCGGTCGATAAATATTTCTGGAAACAATCTTAAGCTTGAATTTGGACTTATGTGCCCTTTGTCATTTGAAGTTATGGATGTTTCTATTCGTCGAATGAAGCAACTAGATCAGTCTATCTACCCTGCGGGTCTACGATCTAGATGGCGTCACTTTCTGGAATCAGATTACGCGGTATACCATTTATAGCTTAGTAGCTGGATGACAGTTTGAAAGATTTTTGATAGTTATTAAAAAAAATCTTACTCCAACATACATTTTTTTGTCCATTTTGTCCCAGCTTCATGTTCTTGGAGCTGAAAACCCTGTGGAGAACAAGTCAATAAGATATCAGTTTGTTGGTGAAGGAGCCGACTACGACCTATCAAGTTGCCGCATGGTACTGCAATAAAATTCTCACTGTCATAATCCTATTTTTCATGGATTGTGATCCTTTTTTTTTTTGCAGTTCATCGTCCCTCTGTTCATTAATGGAACATGGTGGTGTTATGCATGGGACCTAAAGTCTGATGTTATTGTTATTATTGATCCAACTGTTTCCAAAGAAAGAGATCATGTAGTTATAAAAAAACATTTTGGTACAATTGAGCAGCTTGCTTCTTCTATGACTGGAATTATTAGTGATCTTTTTGTTGGCTGGTCACCGCAGTTCACATTTGCTAAACATGTTGTGCTTCGGCTTACTGGAATCCCGTACAGAAGGTAACTAAGATAATGTTGGAAACTATTCTTTATTTTTCTGTTTGTAATAATAATGTTGTTGGCTCATAAAAAATCCTTGAAGGTATTGTTCTGGTCTGATGATGCTTTTTGCTATCTGGAACTTTGATGGTTCAAAGCTTGCAGTAGAGTGCAATGAGGTACTTTTGTTAAAGAGTACATATGTATCTTACATTTAACTTTTGTTTTTGTGCTACAACAATTAATTTTTTTCCTGCTTTCTCTTTAGGAGTCCTTGATGAAGTTCAGATCTTTTTTGTTGTACGAGTTATTGCAAATCAATGGCAACACCGGCTCCCCTCCCAGTGGTTTTCTTAATATAACTGATTGAGTTCTGATGTGTCACCATGCACTACTTTTGTGACGTTGATCATTGATTTCAGAACGCGTTTCTTCAGCATTGGCACTGCAGTTTACAGTATGAACATTGTATTATGTGGATCTAACTATTCACTGTGTTGGTGTTTAACATTTCGCTGTCTGGGTGCTGTTGTTTTGTATGTTTGATTGATCTAAGCCAACCTTGTGGTACCTATTAGTGATTCAAACTATTCTTATATTGTCTAAGTTCTGGTACTTTATTTTTTCTTTTGTGAGCACTTCTCTGGTAGTACCCTTTTTTATCACCCAGCTGTGGATCCCTCTTTTGTGAACACTTCACTGTTACCCTTTTGTATCACCTATATGTGGGTCCCTCTGTTAATTAATGGAACATGGCTGTGTTATGCATGGGACCTAAAGTCTGATGTTATTGTTATTATTTATCCAACTGTTTCCAAAGAAAGAGATCGAGCTTGCCTCTTCTATGACCGGAATTATTAGTGACCTTTTTGTTGAGTTGTCACTTGCAGTTCACAATTTGTCCCCCCCCCCGAGACACACACATATTTACACACCTCCCTTTTCCCGTTAACCGTAGTCACCTCTTAGAATTCCATCCGAGACTTCACTTGCAGCATTTTTAGGACATACCCTTTGACCCCGACTATCTATTGCCCCCCCCCCCCCCCCCCTCTAATTCCCTTCTTGTGCACCGTCCATTCTCAGTGTCCACCGCCTGGGCATATTTCCTATATCCTCCTCTAGTGTCCACCTGTGTCCACTACTCCCCTTGTTTCTAATAATATACACTATGACCATTGTACTAAACCAGTTGGTTTGGTTAGTATGGTGCAATGTGGTGGCCGCGTCGTTGGCACCTTGTTGTGCCGTCCAGTTGTCACGTTTTGCTACAAAATTGTTGGTCTTTTGTTGCACTTGTTATAGTGAGCCTCTCCCTCCACCTCCGTCTCTCTTCCTCGTTTCCTACCTGTTAGTATATTTTTGTCCGCCGCTCACCCCCCCCCCCCCCCCTTTCTTTCTATAGCCATCTCCCACTCCATTTCCCTTTTACCTTCTTTCCCCCCTCTTTTTTGTGCCCTTCCCCTCTCTCCCTCTACATATTTTTCTACCCTCCAGCCCTCTCTTTAAGCCTCGTCCTCCTCCACCCATCTTTCTGTATCCCTTTCCCACTCCTCCTCCTTGTGTTCCCTTCCCAGTCACCCCCCTCCCGATCTCCTTGTATCTCCGCTCCCTGTCCTCCCTCGTTCCCCAATGTCTTCCTATCCATGTTCCTCTTCTCCTCTTGCTCCCCCTCCTCCTCCTTTTCATGATCTGTATTTCCCTCTTCCTCAGTCTCCTCCCTCCGATGTCTTCTCTCCATCTTCGTTACCTTTCTCTATTGACGAAGCTTGTACGTCCCCTTCCGCCATGTCAGCATTTAGCCAGCTTGTAGACAGTTATAATACTTGCTCTTATGCGAAAGCAGATGTGTAAGTATCTCGATTAACTGGTACAAGTACCAGAACCAGATATAGCGGGTCTAGTATCAAGGTTAAATGGTAGAAGTACCAGAACTAATGCCCACATTAACTGCTACAAGTACCTGGATAATGTGGGGACGATATCAAAATTAACCTTTTTTTTTGAAACTATATCAAAATTCACTAGTACTCTAGATCCCACGAAGTGCAAAATTAATTTATAATAATGATGCATGCTCCTTCCATCCCAAAAATATAAGTATATTATTCTAGCAAACATATCATGCTCCTACCGTCGAAAATAAATACTCACCTATCTAAATTATAAGTTGCTCGATATTTTTTGATACTTGCAATTTTCTATGTATTTAGACATATGTTATATCTAAATACATACCAAAATTGATATAACAAAAATCTCAAAGCGACTTATAATTTGGAACGAGAGAGTACACCTCTAGCATTCAAAATTTCTCCCACAATAAGTATATATGTACTTTTATAGTAGTATTGGTTTCTCGACGGATGGAGTACACCTCTAGCTTTGAAAACTTCTAAACCATGGACCAAATATACTTCTAGGGAGTGAATCAGTAACAAGAATCTTTGGCAAGTACCGATTTTTCTATGTTTCAGAAAATTAGATAAAGTTAGTTGGAAAAAACGACGGAAACATATATTTCTTAAAAAAATTGATTTATTCCCCACCGTCGTTGTCTTAATGATTTGAAGCCAACCGTACGCAGTGGACTATGTAGTCCACCGAGTCTAGAGTCTTCCTCGCCGCTGCGTCTTTTGGATATCCGATCCCCTCCTCTTCCTCTCTCAAATACATCGCCTCCTCTTCACTCTATCGCCTAGCCTTCTCCCAAATCCCTCGCCTCCTCTTCCCTCACATCCGCCTCCTCTGCCAAATCCCTACATTCCCGGCGAGAGCAGATCTGCGCGACCTTGATGGGTCGCAAGGGGAAGCAGCCCAGGAACAAACTGGGGCAGTACGCGTCATACGAGACGCCGTCCGCTCCCGTAGTTGGGGGCTCTTCTTCTCCATCTGGTAATGCCTGGATACCTGTCGTCGTCGTGGATTCAGACTCCGACGATTTGCAGCAGCAGATGGTCGTTGTGAGCAAACCATCCAAGGAGGGAGGGACAGTGGAGAAAGGCAAGAGCATCCCGGTAAGCTGTTTCTTGGCACACTTTGGTATTACTCTGTGTTTTTTGGGTTTGCATTCACGAATCGACAGTCGAACATCATGGTTTAGGAAGTTGTAGTATCGGAATGATGGATCTGTTGATTTGTTCTCTAGTCATACATATGGTCCCAGTTTACTTTCGATTTCAATGAGTCTATATAGTTATTGAACGGTAGATCCACATCTAGACATTTAGTGAGCTCCTTCATTGCACATGAGATTAGTTTTTTTTCCCCGAGCCATTAATATACAGGTTTTTACTTTTAGACTTCTCTGAAGGTTCCGGTATACATTCTATTTTTCTATTTCTTCGTTTCACTTACATCTTTCACTTTTGATTGCTTCATTTTTTATTAATTCTTCGGGTTAGAAATATATTCTTTTTCAACTATCTGGTAGTCATTTTTGTGCACATCTCTGAAATGAGATTGTAAAATGAGTGCAGCGGTACCTGGATTGCCTTGTTTTTTTATCTAAACAAGTTTCTTTTTTAGCTTAGAATTTTTCTTTCACTAAAAAAATTAGTTTTAGGTTCCTTGTTTGTTCTCTGCTGCAAGTCAATTCAGGTTTAGCATATGATTTCATTCAAAATGATAATATACCGCAATGTAGACAAGTGATCACCATGGCAAAACTTTACTCTTTTAGGTTATTAAATTTATTTAGGATAATGATTATTAGATCCTTGGTTTGATCTTTTTGTATATATATACACAATGTTTATTCTATATTGCAGTCTATGGTTTAGATTTAGATCTTCACTCTAGACAGGGTTAGTAAAGTTGGTTCTATGTACATAGCAAATTGGATGTACCAAAAAAAATTCGAAGCGACTTTATGTAATGCTGTTAGTTCATATAGCTTCCATAAGTACCGAAGTGACCTATGTGTGCAGGCCTTGTTTGGTTTACTCGTTAATAGTTGTTTAAGATCAGATTGATTTATTGTTTTTTTCTTAGAAGACCTCTCTGATGCTAATGAGTTTAGTTCTCTTTGCTTGATTTTTGCTTTATCAATTTTAAGTTAAGTGTAGTACTAGTAGTTAGATTTCTTTATCCTGCTGTGCTTACATTTAATCCTGTCGAAAACAGCTCAACACATTGCTTTTCCTTGGAACACTACTGGTACATTCAGTTTCATAGCTTTTGCTGGACAGGGTTAGTTCGTATGTATTGCAGTCTTTTATCATATTGATATTCTTTATCATGTGATTTAACACATTGCTTTATCATTGCTTCTGGACACATTGTTTTCCAGCTATGCTATACTCACCCAATTTAAATAGTAAATTCTCCTTAAAACCATATGGATTAATTTGGACGATTCATTAGGGTAGTTTTGATGTTAGAAAATCCATTAAAAAGTTCACTTCTTTTGCTATGGCCACCCATTGTGCTTCTATAGCTACATTTGTCATTAAATGTTAGCAAGTAGTCTAGCCTGATTCTCATGATTTTGTGAGCTAGAATAAGGCATTTCCTACTGCTACACTACCAGCCTTCATAGCCAGAGCTTTCTTTCCAATCCTGTTCAAAGCTCCAGCTCCAAACTATTAATTTTGTTATGTCTTTATGCTTGCTCTAATGTGCCCTGTAAAATATAAAATCTAGGCTACAAGCCTCTATCTGTTAAGTAGAGGCTACACTTAGCACCAGTATGTGTACATGTAATAATGTATTTATCTAAGGTGGAAATGCACTGGCTATATGTATATCTCTACATCAGATTCTGATTGTTTCTTTATTACAAACTGTCATGCATACGTACATAGTAGTCCTGTATGATTCACACCATGTGGTAACTGAAATATTTCTTTGTCTTTTTGGTTTGCATGTGTAGAGATCCGAAGACTCTAGTGATGGTATGGAAATCAGCTCTGAGAGTTCTGATGATGTTGATGGACTGATAGATGAAGTTGATGAGGTGTTTGTGGAAGCAAAAAAGAAGATGTGTGACGATGGTGCTGCTGATCCAGAAAAGATAGACAAGGGCCTTGACTGGTTGTATGAAGGGATTCTCAGCCCATGGCTCTGTCTGAGGAGGATGAACAGAGCGAAGGAGGGTGGAAGTAAGAAATGTGCTTCGAAGTAGAATGGCACCTGAGAAACATGAAGGAGAACTCTAAATGAGTTATGAGTTATATATCTGTCTCTTGTCTGCCTGTGTAATAGCTGCACCAAGTCTGCGCATAGCATGCCTAAGTATGCGCTTTTGGTTCTATTAACCGTGCGACATCTAGAATCCATGTAATAAAGGCTACATAACTCCATGTATTATCCTGTCATTGTGTCCACCAGACTATGGTTATTCCCTTATGTGTTTAGACTTATTTGTCAAGACTGTGTAATGTAATGATGGTCAGTGCTGGTAGTTATTTCCACTTCCTTGTTTGCTCGCTATTACGCATGTCCAAAAGATTTATGTTAACGGTAAATTTTTGGCAACAAATTTACATTGGTTGAATAGGATCAATACGACATAAATTTTAGCAAAATTCGCCCTCACATGAAGTTTCAATCACGAGCAAAATTCTTCATAGCAAATTTTTATTAATATTTCATTCGCAGGTAATCCTTAAGATGTGCTATACATAAAGGCATACAGCAATTCAATAACTCGAAAGGACACCAATGATTTTGCCATTTTTCGCGCTCACAAGAAGTTCCAATCACGAACAAAAGTAATCTGTAAATATACGACATAGTATCCAAACTGGATACCTATTACAACAATTTGGGCGAAAAATTCATAAGC
The DNA here is from genome assembly GCA_018135685.1 of Themeda triandra. Classification (NCBI taxonomy): domain Eukaryota; kingdom Viridiplantae; phylum Streptophyta; class Magnoliopsida; order Poales; family Poaceae; genus Themeda; species Themeda triandra. Next base: position 813,070 of record JAENPR010000018.1, read on the forward strand.
TAGCGGCGCCTTCGGCCTCCTTTTCATTCAATTTCTCGTAGCCAAAATTCTTAAGGTACTGTAAAACGCGGAGGAGAGCAAAAGTAATCCCTAAATAGACCTCACATGATATCAAGCCTGATCTTGATGACGTTCACCTTGCCCACAATCTTGTCCATCTTCTTAAACATCTCCGAACAGTTAATGTAACCCGCCCTAGCAGTCTCCAGGTCAAACTTCGCCAATGCATCCAAGCAAGCCTTGCACGCAGGACTAACATCCGCCCTTCCACCCAGGTCATACCGTCACTCTTCTACATACTCTTCAATGTTTTCCACCATATCATCCCACAGTTCTTTAACTGAGTCCCCAACCTCCAGTATTTCAGTCTTTCTCTCTCTTGCCCCTTTTTTCCCTCGCCCCATCGCTCTCAGCATGAACATTGTACCATAATTTTTTTGTAAGTAATCTATCTCTCTCTCACTCCTTTTGTCTTCTCTTTATATCTCTTTCTCCTCCCCTCATTTTTTTCCCAGTGTCTTCCTGCCCCTCTATCTCTCCCCCATGACCCATACCCATCCCTTTTCTTTGAACAATGTACCTAATTTCGTGTTTTGTACTTAAACAGTTACTTTAGTACGAAACTATCCCTTATTTGTCCCCTACACCCTCTCTCTCTATCTAGCTCACTTTGCCCTCTTTCTCTCCCCTTCCCCCATCGCTCTCCTTCTCTCTCTCTCTCTTGCCTCTTTCCCCTCCTTTCTTTTTCCCCCTCCCCCCATGTTCTCAGTATGCACATTGTACCTAATACCATATTTTGTAACTACGTCCCCCTTGATGACCCCCTTGTTATCTCTTTCCCCTGTTTTGTAATTAACATATCCCTCTTGTGTCCTCCCTTTTTATCTCTTTCCCTCCCTTTTTCCCCCCTGTCGCCGCTCTCCCTTTCCCTCGTCCTCCCTCCCTCTCTCACTCATATTTCCCCATTCGCCTCCGCGCTCTACCTCTCTCAATATTCTGCTCTCTCTCTATCTCGCTCTCTCTCTCTCTCTCTGTCTCTCTCCCTCACTCTCTCTCTCTTGCTCTCTCTCTGTCCCCCCCCTCTCTCTCGTCTCCCCTCTTTCCCTCCCTTTTTATGTCCCCTTCCTCTATCTCTCTCTCTTGCTCTCTCTCTTCCTTCCTTCCCCTAAACCCTAAACCGTAAACCGTAAACCCTAAACCCTTAACCCTAAACCGTAAAACCCTAAACCCTGAACTCTCTCTCTCTCTCTCTCTCTCTCTCTCTCTCTCTCTCTCTCTCTCTCTCTCTCTCTCTCTCTCTCTCTCTTTCGCTCCCTTTTTCGTCCTCTTCCCCCTCTCTCTTTCTCTATATCTCTTCTCTCCTTCCCCCTTTTTCTTTCGATCCCTTTTTTGTCTCCTCCCCCCTCTCTCTCTCTCTCTTGCCTCTTTCCCATCCTTTCTTCTTCCCCCATTTCCCTCTTTCCCTCCTTTTCTTCCATCGCTCTCATTCTCTCTCTCTCTCTCTCTCTAGCCTCTTTCCCCTCATTTCTTTTTCCCCTTCCCCCCTCGTTCACAGTATGAACATTGTACCTTCCCTTCTGTTTGAACAATGTACCTAATTTCGTGTTTTGTACTTAAACAGTTACTTTAGTACGAAACTATCCCTTATTTGTCCCCTACACCCTCTCTCTCTATTTGTCACTCATTTCCCTCTTTCGCTCCCCATCCCCCATCGCTCTCATTCTCTCTCTCTCTCTCTCTCTCTCTCTCTCTCTCTCTCTCTTGCCTCTTTTCCCTCCTTTCTTTTTCCCCTTCCCCCCTCCATCTCAGTATGAACATTGTACCTAATACCATATTTTGTAACAACCCCCCCCTCTCTCTCTCTCTGTCTCTCCTCTTTCCCTCCCTTTTTATGTCCCCTTCCCCCACCTCTCTCTCTCTCTCTTCCCTCCTTCCCTTCTTCATTCCCGTAAACCCTAAACCCTAAACCCTAAACACTTCTCTCTCTTGCCCTCTCTCTTCCTTCCTTGCCCTAAACCCTAAACTATAAATCGTAAACCCTAAACCCTGAACCCTAAACCCTAAACCCTTGACGCTAAACCGTAAAACCCTAAACCCTGAACTCTCTTTCTCTCTCTCTCTCTGTCCCCTCTTTCGCTCCCTTTTTCATCCTCTTCCCCCTCTTTCTTTCTCTATATCTCTTCTCTCCTTCCCCCTTTGTGTTTCGATCCCTTTTTTGTCTCCTCCCTCTCTCTCTCTCTCTCTCTCTCTCTCTCTCTCTCTCTCTCTCTCTCTCTCTCTCTCTCTCCCCTCTTTCCCTCCCTTTTTATGTCCCCTTCCCCCATCTCTCTCTCTCTCTCTCTTTCTCTCTCTCTCTCTCTCGCTCTCTCTCTTCCTTCCTTCCCCATAACCCTAAACCGTAAACCGTAAACCATAAACCCTAAACCATAAACCCTAAACCCTAATCCCTAAACCCTTAACCCTTAACCCTTAACCCTAAACCCTGCTTCCTACACCCTAAACCCTAAAACCCTAAACCATGAACAATGTACCTAATTTCGTGTTTTGGTATTTAAACAGTTACTTTAGTACGAAACTATCCCTTATTTTTCCCCTACACTCTCTCTCTCTCTATCTATCTCTCATTTCCCTCCACTTCCCCCATCGCTCTCATTCTCTTTATCTCTCTCTCTCTTGCCTCTTTCCCCTCATTTCTTTTTCCCCTTCCCCCCTATTTGATAGTATGAACATTGTACCTTCCCTTCTGTTTGAACAATGTACCTAATTCCCTCTCTCTTTCTCCATATCTCTATCTCTCTCATTTCCCTCTTTCCCTCCCCTTCCCCCATCTTCCTCTCCCAAGTTGTCTCCACACTCTTCCCCCCCCTCTTTCTCTCATTCCCTTTCCTTTCTCCCTCTCTCTCGCTCTCTCGGTCTCTTTCTCTCTCTCTTTTTTTCTCCTCCCCCTCAAACTCTCTCTCTCTCTCTCTCTCTCTCTGTCTCTGTCTCTCTCTCTCTCTCTCTCGCCTCTCCTTCCCCCATTTTCTTTCGATCCCTTTTTTATCTCCCCCTCTCTCTCTCTCTCTCCTCTTTCCCTCCCATTTTATGTCCCCTTCCCCCATCTCTCTCTCTCTCTCTCTCTCTCTCTCTCTCTCTCTCTCTCTCTCTCTCTCCTCTCTTCCCCCTTCCCCCTCTCTCTCTCTCTCTCTCTTCTCTCTCTCTCTCTCTCTCTCTCTCTCTCTCTCTCTCTCTCTCTCTCTCTTGGTCTCTCTCTTCCTTCCTTTCCCTCTACCCTAAACCCTAAACCCTTAACCCTTAATCCTAAACCCTAAACCCTACAACCTACACCCTAAACCCTGAGCTCTCTCTCTCTCTCTCTCTCTCTCTCTCTCTCTCTCTCTCTCCCTCTTTCGCTCCCTTTTTCGTCCTCTTCCCCCTCTATCTTTTTCTATATCTCTATCTCTCTTCCCTCCCCCTTCTCCCTTCCCCTCTCAACGTCACAGAATCATCTTTTTCCCCTCAATCTCTTCCCTTCTTTCTCCCCTCTGTACTGCTCTCCCCCCTCCTCCTCCCTTCGTCTCCTTCCTATCCCCTCCCTTTTTTCTTTCGATCCCTTATTTGTCTCCTCCCCCCTCTCTCTCTCTCCCTTCTTTTCCCTTTGTCCCCCTTCTCCCCTTCCCTCTCAACCTCACAGAATCATCTTTTTCCCCTCAACCTCCTCCCTTGTTTCTCTCCCCTTCTTTCTCCGCTGTGTACTGCTCTCCCCCTCCTCCTCTTTTCCTCTCAACCCTCTCCCCTCCTTTTTTTCTTCGGATCACTTATTTGTCTCATCCCCCCCTATGTCTAACTCTATTTCTCTCTTTCTCTCTCTCTCGCTCCCTTGCTCTCTCTGTTCCTTCCTTCCCCTAAACCCTAAAGCCTAAACCGTAAACCTTAAACCCTAAACCCTGAACCCTGAACCCTTAACCCTTAACCCTTAATCCTAAACCCCAAACCCCTACAACCTACACCCCTAAACCCTAAAACCCTAAACCCTGAGCTCTCTCTCTCTCTCTCTCTCTCTCTCTCTCTCTCTCTCTCTCTTTCGCTCCCTTTTTCATCCTCTTCCCCCTCTATCTTTCTCTATATCTCTATCTCTCTTCCCCCTTCTCCCCTCCCCTCTCAACCTCACAGAATCATCTTTTTCCCCTCAACCTCTTCCCTTGTTTCTCTCCCCTTCTTTCTCCCCTCTGTACTGCTCACCCCCCTCCTCCTCCCTTCGTCTCCTTCCTCTCCCCTCCCTTTTTTCTTTCGATCCCTTACTTGGCTCCTCCCCCCCCCTCTCTCTCTCTCTCTCTCCCTTCTTTTCCCTTTGTCTCCCTCCTCCTTCTCTCTTTCTCTCTCTGTCTCTATCCTTCTCTCTCCCTCTCTTTGTCTCTCTGTCACTCTATCTCTCTGTCCTCGCTTTTGCTTTTTTTCCTCTCCCCCCTCTTCCTTTCTCTATATCTCTATCTCTCTCCCTTTTCCAGTACCCTGCCCCCTTGTTCTCTCACACTCTTGTTTTCTGCATGTACATCCCTCTACGTCTCTCCCTTATTCTCCCCCTCCAGATGTCTCCCTCCCTCTCTCTGTCTCTCTCAACTCTTTGAATCCGCTCCCTTCCCTCCCCCTTCTCCCTTTACCTCTCAACCTCACAGAATCGTCTTTTTCCCTCAACCTCCTCGCTTTTTTCTCTCCCCTTCTTTCTCCCCTGTGTACTGCTCTCCCCTCCCCCTCCTTTCCTCTCGTCTCTATCTATCTCTCATTTCCCTCTTTCCCTCCTTTTCTTCCATCGCTCTCATTCTCTCTCTCTCTCTCTCTCTCTCTTGCCTCTTTCCCCTCATTTCATTTTCTCCATCCCCCCTCGTTCACAGTATGAACATTGTATGTTCCCTTCTGTTTGAACAATGTACCTAATTTCGTGTTTTGTACTTAAACAGTTACTTTAGTACGAAACTATCCCTTATTTGTCCCCTATACCCTCTCTCTCTCTATCTGTCTCTCATTTCCCTCTTTCGCTCCCCTTCCCCCATCGCTCTCATTCTCTCTCTCTCTCTCTCTCTCTCTCTCTCTCTCTCTCTCTCTCTCTCTCTCTCTCTCTCTCTCTCTCTCGCCTCTTTCTCCTCCTTTCTTTTTCCCCTTTGCCCCTCTTTCTCAGTATGAACATTGTACCTAATACCATATTTTGTAACTACCTCCCCCCCCTCTCTCTCCTCTTTCCCTCCCTTTTTATGTCCCCTTCCCCCCTCTCTCCCTCTCTTCCCCCTCCTCCCTTCGGTCTCTCTCTCTCTCTCTTGCTATCTCTCTTCCCCCCTTCCCTCCTTCATTCCCGTAAACCGTAAACCCTAAACCCTAAACCCTTCTCTCTCTTGCTCTCTCTCTCTCTCTCTCTCTCTCTCTCTCTCTCTCTCTCTCTCTGTCCCCTCTTTTGCTCCCTTTTTCGTCCTCTACCCCTCTCTCTTTCTCTGTCTCTCTTCTTTCCTTCCCCCTTTGTCTTTTGATCCCTTTTTTGTCTCTCCCCCCCCCTCTCTCTCTCTCTCTCTCTCCCCTCCTTTCCTCTCCTTCCTCTCCCCTCCCTTATTTCTTTGGATCCCTTATTTGTCCCCTTCCCCCATTTATGTCGAACTCTATCTCTCTCTTTCTCTCTCTCTCTCGCTCCCTTCCTTTCCCTTTCTCTCCCTCATCTTTTTATCTTTTTCCCTCTCTCTATCCTTCTCTCTTCCTCTCTTTGTCTCTCTGTCTCTCTATCTCTCTCTCCTCACTTTCGCTTTCTTATTTTCCTCTTCCCCTCTCTCACTCTCTCTCTTTGTAGTAAGTACCTTTTCCAGTACCCTGCCATCCTTCTCTCTCTCTCTCTCTCTCTCTCTCTCTCTCCCCTATTTTTTCCCAGCGTCTTCCTCTTCCTCTATCTCTCCCCTATGACCCTTACCCATCCGTTTTGTTTGAACAATGTACCTAATTTTGTGATTTGTACTTAAACAGTTGCTTTAGTACGAAACTATCCTTTATTTGTCCCCTACACCCTCTCTTTCTATCTATCTCTCATTTCCCTCTTTCCCTCCACTTCCCCCATCGCTCTCATTCTCTCTATCTCTCTCTCTCTCTCTTGCCTCTTTCCCCTCATTTCTTTATCCCCTTCGCCCCTCGTTGACATTATGAACATTTTACCTTCCCTTTTGTTTGAAAAATGTATCTAATTTCGTGTTTTGTACTTAAACAGTTACATTAGTACGAAACTATCCCTTATTTGTCCCCTACACCCTCTCTCTCTATCTGTCTCTCATTTCCCGCTTTCGCTCCCCTTCCCCCATCGCTCTCATTCTCTCTATCTCTCTCTCTCTCTCTCTTGCCTCTTTCCCCTCCTTTGTTTTTCCCCTTCCCCCCTCTTTCTCAGTATGAACATTGTACCTAATACCATATTTTGTAACTACCTCCCCCCCTCTCTCTCTCTCTCTCTCTCTCTCTCTCTCTCTCTCTCTCTCTCTCTCTCTCTCCTTTCCCTTTTTATGTCCCCTTCCCCATCATCTCTCTCTCTCTCTCTTCTCCCCTTCCCCCATCGCTCGCTCTCTCTCTCTCTCTTTGTGTCTCTCTTCCCCCATCGCTCTCATTCTCTTTATCTCTCTCTCTCTTGCCTCTTTCCCCTCATTTCTTTTTCCCCTTCCCCCCTATTTGACAGTATGAACATTGTATCTTCCCTTCTGTTTGAACAATTTACCTAATTCCCTCTCTCTTTCTCCATATCTCTATCTCTCTCATTTGCCTCTTTCCCTCCCCTTCCCCCATCTTCCTCTCCCAAGTGGTCTCCGCACTCTTTTTCCCCCCTCTTTCTCTCGTTCCCTTTCCTTTCTCCCTCTCTCTCGCTCTCTCGGTCTCTTCCCTTTTTTTCCTCTTCCCCCTCTTCCTTTCTCTATATCTCTATCTCTCTCCCTTTTCTAGTACCCTGCCCCCTTGTTCTCTCACACTTAGTACGAAACTGACCCTTATTTGTCCCCTACACCCTCTCTCTCTATCTATCTCTCATTTCCCTCTTTCCCTCCCCTTCCCCCATCGCTCTCATTCTCTCTATTTCTTTTCCCCCTTCCCCCCTCGTTCAAAGTATGAACATTTTACCTTCCCTTCTGTTTGAACAATGTACCTAATTTCGTGTTTTGTACTTAAACAGTTACTTGATGTACGAATATATAATGCAAATCGAAGACAATCATGGAACAATGTACCTTCCCTTCTCTCTCTTGCTCTCTCTCTACTCTGTCAATCCTCTCCCTTCTTCTCTCCCTTGATGTACGTCTCCCGAGATGTATGAACATTGTACTCCTATCCATGTACATCTCCCCTTTGTAATTAATATATATCTCTATCCATGTACATCTCCCTCGCTCTTCTAATTATAGTAAACCTATTGTAACTCGCCGACTAAAAGTCCCATTTTAAATATATTATTATTTTTACTAGTTTATTTGTAATCTCGGAAGATATGTAAGTATATTTTTATAACAAAATTCTCCCATCAAATTCTTTTATGATAAAAATGTTGCAGATAGATTGTTCATACAAAGTAAATTTATATCTCATAACAGATTTGCTTGTTTTTCTTAAAGGAAAAATATTTTCCAATCACTGACCAACTAGGCTTAAAAGATTTTTCTATTTTTGATTATTTACTATTTGCACCTATTTTATAATTTCAAAATTAACGGTATAATTAGTTATTATTTGCACCTATTTGCACGTATTTGCACCTTTTTTTACAATTAGTAAAAAAAATGTTATTATGTATAGACACTAAAAAAACATAGAATTCGAAGGTAATCTAAACAGATCCTTAATTACTTATTGTTTTCGAACCAAGTAAAATTATATCTCATAACAGATTTGTTTCTTTTTTTTAATAGATTTTTATCTCATTTATCATTAAAAGATTTAATCATTCCTAAGTTTCTTTAATTTTATTACGCGTTGCACTTTGTGATTCGTGTCTCTTTGTGTGCATGTTGTTTCGTTGTTCTAACTTGAGTTTATCTAATATGTGGCCTTGTTTAGATTGTAAAAAATTCTAATCTAAACAGATCCTTAATTACTAATTGTTTTAGAGATATGGTGCTATCGTTTCGCGGCTGTCCAATCCTCCTGTGCACGCTTGTCAGCCACGTCCAACTACAGGCTGCTGCAGTACACACTACCCTTATTAGTTGCAGTGACAGCACGAACCTACGATCGTTTATTTTATTACTTCTTTCGGCCTCCTATCGCTCTAGGCTAGGTCTCTGATTACTACTGCAGCACGCCACCCTAAGTCCTCTGTTCAAACCACAGGTCCGTTTCTCTTGAAGGTATCGTCCATCTTCAACCTCCACCTCCAACTCCGCTCTCGTTCTCTTTCTATTATCCTTAATCCTTGAAGCGACGTACCCTCCTCATCTCTACGCCGAGGTATTCTTTCAGATCCGCATGGATTCATTTCTGGATTTTGGCTATGAACGCTTAACCTTTCTATTTCTCTATCTATACAGTCGGCTTGGTGATGCCAGTGTCTGAGTCTGTTGATTCGATCATGGTCGACCAAGGCGTGTCTGGAAATGACGCACTTGAGCTTCTGTCCCCGGTTTGTGCTTCTTTCCTAGGAATCCAAATTGATTTTTTTGTTTAGTTTTGTTGAGTCACCTCCAAACCCTCTGTCTTCCTTCGTCTGCTCATTGTTTCCATTTGTCTCTTTATTTGAGTACTCGTAGTAATTTTTTTCCTATTTAAACGATTACGCCGTTCTGTCCTGTGCCTTTGCCCATCTTCGCCTTCTCTTCAATGGAGCTTGTTTCAATTCGTTTTCTTTCCCTGTTTTTTTAGACACTGCATTTGAGTTAGGCGCGTTTACGCTTACAGTTCTTCCCATAAACCATTGGGTTATTCCTTATTTTGAAGGAAGGAGAATCTGCTGTGTCAGGCTAGTACAATATTATGTTTCTTGGGTAGAATCATCGGTAACAGAACAAAATCACACATTTTCATTGCCAAATTTTAATTTTCCACTTCTATTCGCGATACTCTTGAATTGTGTCAGCATCTAATTAGTTGATTGGAAGTAGAAAGTCGTTATTGAGTGCATTGCTATTTGTTGTCCCTTCCTCCCATTGATTCATATTTAGTTACTATTTTATTACGGACTGGTTTCATTGTTAAAAGATTATACAATTCATTAATTGTTTTGACATTGAATCATGTTTGTAGAATCTCTTTTCCTTATTTTTTGTTCAAAAAGTTGGCTCTATCAAATTGCATTTTTTTTGTACTTAACTAACTATATTATCACTATAGTTCTTTATTAAATGATAGTTTTGTTGTGGACAATTTAGTGCATGTTTGTGGACTAATTCCCTTTTTCATATTTTTAGGATGTGACTTTCCCAATTCCGATTGGTCTGAAGCCAATGTTTGAGAAGATCATGAAAGGTTTAGAGGTTGAAACCCCGCCATTTTTCAGCCACGAGTCAGCTGGCAACGCTGGCGTCAGGGTTATTATAAAGATGGATGTACGCGATCTTCCTTCTGTAACTGGATAACGTGTTTGCTCTGCTATTGTTGAAGGTGAAGCCATGGCGCATTATGCTGATGCTGAAGCAAGTGCAATTACCAAGGCCTTCAATTTTTTAGAGACCAATCACCTGATCAGGATAGTTGATTTCAGCAGTATGCTAGTTCAGAATGTTGTTGGCAAAGACAACCACGTTCTTTTGTCCAAGGCAATTGATTCACTTGAAAAAGTTTTAGTTCAGTGGGATTTGGCCGCTAGCAAGTGCCAGAAATTTGTTACCAAGCTAGAGAAGAAGGGTAGTAATGACAATCTATATGCTCCTTATACAGCTAGGGGCTGGGTTTTCTGTACTTTGGCTCAGTATCTCACAGATCAGTTAAGTTCATATACTAGTAAGATTTCGGGTACCAAGGCCGGACTGACGCAAGCACGCACTGAACTTGCTCGTTATCAGTTGTTCCTTGAGCAAAAAAGCCAAAGTCCGTGCGATGTAAGTCTCAGTTTAAGACACTTTTTATTTCTCTTTGTTTTTGTTTAATGGTTGAATCTATTTCAGACTTATTGAGTCAATAATATTTATCTCTATTTTTCAGCAACCTCTCCATTACGTCGATGTGCCTGCAACATTCATTTTAGAGTATGTTATGACCTTTTTTGGACTTGCTCCTCCACATTATGTAAGCAGCCTTCCTGGATTTGGTATGGTGGAGAGTAGAGTTACACTTGAATTCCCTGCCATGGACATTTTCAAGGTCAGCGGTAATGTTGACTTCCAAGGGAGGTCTTATTCCACTTTTGAAGCAAATGAGTTGGCTGCACACAAAGCGCTGAAGTTCATTGAAGACAATTTCAATACCAAAGTTGTTGACTATAGCTATCCACAGCGCAAGAAGGCATTGAAGGAAGAGAACATCATTTCAGAGAAGATATCAGATGTTCTTGATCTAGCTGACTCAGTCAACTTGATGTTTGGGGAGTTCATTACATCCATCGAAGGTCAGCGTCTTCAGTATAGCTTTGATCCTAGTAGGTTTCTGGGAGGTCAGATGTCCTCTGGACAGATTGATGCCTTCCATTACTGCTTTCGAGGTCTAGTTGGTTTATCTGAAGACTTGTCAATGTGCCATGCCGCCTGTGCTCACGACTTCCGTGTGCTTAACCAAGTAACCTGGAAGTTTATCATGCAGAAGTCCAATGCTTCTGAGTTGTTTCCTCCTATGTAGGCCTATGTATTTTGTTTCGTTGGCACGTTCTTTTGGTTGACTTTATTCAGAACAATGTATGAACCAATTTGTTACTGTCGTAGTTTCTATTTAAATTTTAAAATCTCTGTACTCATGAAGCCTAGCATATGAATGCTGTATTTCTTCGAACCTTGTAACTTATTATCATCCTTTCAGAAGTCTAATTTCGTTATTGCATTTTTTGTGTTCCTTACCACTTGCTAAATAGTTATCCAGTGGTCAGGATTTCCTTTATTCCAGGTGGTGTTAGTTTTGCATTCTTATTGATTTGAGAACATTAAATTACACTTCGCCTTTTTTAAATCCAATGCAGTCATCTGCAAGTCACATTACATACGCTCTACCCTCCTTGTCAAAGCAGTTGCTGTCATTCCACCTATGGAACTTTTTCAATTTTTTGTTTAGGAATTGCTCCCTATAAATTTGTATAAGTCCACATTATTGATTAGTAGTTGTAATCACCTTTTTGTACTTAGCGAAATACTTTCATTACAACACAACACTTAATAGTTAATTCCTCACCAATTGAAACAGAAGGCATTCGTCCTGATTGCATACAAACCATAGTTCTTAATATTAAAGAATCCGGAATCTTACACATATTCTGTTTTTAACATCACAGAGCTACTTAATCCGCTAGTTTTCAAGCAGCAGCCACTGTCGAGCTACTTAACATTACAGACCAAAATAATTCCTACAGCAAGCCTAATTAATTGAGCTACTTAATTTGTGCTTGCACTAATCAAACTTCTTCCTTTTCCCCTGCTTCTTGGTTTCCTTCTTCTTTTGTTTGTTTTCTTGACTTGCAACCTGACTAATGTACTCATTGTTCTCATCATCTTCATCTAAGCAATTTTGAAACATAGCTGGGGAACCAGTGTACTTCTTCCTGCTCGTACGCTTTCTTTCAAATAGACGAAGATGTCTATTTTGCCTCTTCCGTCCAATCACTACTGGAGCAATGGGCGGTTTCATTTGTCTGATTTCTGCATCGCTCATGTAGGCACTAGACCCTGAAGCACCATAAACATTCATCCCAGCTCCCTGTGCGTTCGAGGTGTATCCTGACTGATCGGTGCTGTAATCTTCATCATAACCTTCACTGCCAGAACTTGCCAAGAAGTTTTTTCCTGTATCAGCGTCCATTTCTTCTATTTCTTTCCTAGCCTGTTTCAGGTGCCTTGTCAAAATTTCACCAGCTTTTCTTCCTTTTTTTGTCATCGATACCACATCCAGAGCATTAGCAAACAACAAGCTCTCGGCTAGTTGTTCTCCTACTTCATCGTCAGTATTTTTTGCATATTCATAATCCCTTGCATCTCTAGTCCACCTTTTCATTATATGACATTCAGGTATCTTGTGTACTTTACGGTACATCATAACCTACATTCAGGTGAACTTCTGTTAGTATTTTGTCCCTGACTAGTGATTTTCATTAGTAGTCCACTAAACCTCAAAGGCAGCATATAATGTTAGTAACTTACATCTCAATGATATTAGGTTAGTGGTTTACCTTGATGGCATGGCAGCACAGTATTCCAAAATGTGTATACTGGCCACATTCACATAAATATTTCTGTCCATTATCTTCCAGTTCAACTTTGAACACTACACGTGCCCAACGCATTCTTGTCTCCTTGTTGATGTGGACCACCAGGAATACATTTTCATCTTCTGTTAGCTCAACCTCATAATCTGTTGCTTTGTCAACCTCCTCACTGAATAGCTTGAAACAATTTCTGGTGTACACTTTAATTGCATGCTTCTCCAGCGGGTACATCCTCTTAGTCCGGTGCACGAACTAGTCAATAATCAATAAAGAAACAAAAGGAAACTTATTAGATATATTTAATTTTTTTTATTTAGGCACTAGGCAGTAACATGTCTGAACATTCTGTCCTATAATTGAGGCCTATATCATGCATAGATTACTGAATAAATACGTAGTAGTCCCAATATGTATAATGTACCTGTTTAGTTGCGTGTTCTTCCTTTTCCTCCGCAAGAGTCCTTAGAAACAGGAATTTGTCAAAGTGCTCAACAAATTTGTTCATCGATGAATTCCTTGGTGCCACTGTCTTCAGCAGGCTGTTTGCACTTTCGGACCTCTGCGTGCTTGCCATCCTTGCACAGAATATATCTCTAGCCCACGGCTTTGCCCACTTATGCCTTTTCTCAAATGTCCTTTTCATGAATTCATTTTCTCGCAGATTATAAGTCTCAAGCAAAATGTCCCAAGCCCTTTCAAACTCATCAATAGTCAGCATTTGACTAATCACATAGTGGAAATCAATCTGGAATTCTGTATCTTTTGTGTATACAGGACCCAGTTCTTCTGGGGCATGACGGAGTACATGCCATTTGCACCATAAGTGTAGTGTGCCAGCTGTGAATACCAACTTTATTGCCTTTGTCATTGCTTTGCATTGGTCTGGAAGAACAGTTTATTAGTTTCAATCCGATAGGAATTTTGATTTATATACTGAATGTTAAAGGTTAAACATAGACATACCTGTTAAGATAGTTACTGGTAGTTTTCCTCCCATTAGAACCAGGAACTATTTGAAAACCCATATGAAACTTTCTGTATCTTCCTTTGTCACCAGCACACCAGCAAAGATAATACTCTGGAAGTGGTTATTTACTCCCACAAACATACCAAATGGCATCTTGTATATGTTGGTACAGTAGGTGGTGTCAAAGGTAATAGCATCACCAAAGAAATTGTATTGGCTACGGCCCCGTCCACTTGTCCATATGAGTGATTTAACTTTCTTGTCTGCATCATGATCGACACTGAACTGAAACCCCGGGTCCTTTTCTCTCAACTTTCTAAATACTTCAAGAGTTTTTGATAGGTCATCATGCTTTTGTTCCCTAGCAAGCTGGGAGCAAACAGCCCTTATAGACCTCGGATTGAATGGGACTGACTTCATACCGCCATACACGTTGCCCATGAAACAGTGTACTCTGTTCAATGAAATATTGCTTTCCCTTAAATACCAAATCATCTGCCTTGTGCAATCCTCTATCTTACTATGAGATCTCCATTCTCTCTTTTCTGCACAGGACACTGACACTGGATGGTTATATTGTGCTATATGGCGACTAACATACCACCCCATGTCCTCTGTTCGGTGTAGCCTTATCATAGCTTTGCACCTAATCCTCTTTGAGGAATCTTTGCAGCGTCTGTCAAATCCCTGCACATGAAGATGTTATATTAGATGTTAGTTAGTAGTTATAGATATTTACCGTTATTCATATTGAGGTTTCTTATACCTCCTTCTCACATACAGTCTCGTGCATTGTTCTCATTTGGTTCACCCTGTTCTTTGCGAAGCTTCCAAATCTAATCCCGAAGCCAACTTGCCATGAATACAGGTTGAAAAACTTGTATGCCTCTGCTCTAGAATCAAAGACCATTCCCAGTTTTGGCTCAAAGATACGTCCTTCCCCCCTTTTGCTTGCATTTCTCATTGCTTTTTCAATTGTTCCAATATCTCTTGGTTCCCTGCAGTCCGGAATTTTGTATCCCTTTGGGAACCGTCGTCTGTAAAATGCCAGTATTTGCAGTGAATCATCAAGTTTCCAATTTCACTGTTACCATAGATCTTTAAGGAGTTTTCTCAACATACCTTTGCTTGTTCACTGCATGTCCATCTTTGTTGACTAGAACAAACTCATAACTTGCTGCTTCTTCTGACACTTCTGCACATACATCTATATTTGCTACTCTTTCTCTTTCCCGTTCTTCAGACATTGCTTCTTCGGTTTCTTCATCATCGGCATCATGATATTCGTCTCCACCATCACACTCCACGTCGTCTCCATCATCTTCTACATCTGTTTCTGTAAATTTGTTAGATTCAATGTCATTTTGTTTTTTTTGTCTTTAAACTTGATTTTGTTCATCTTGACTCCATTTATCTCGAACAATCGTGGTGTAAATACATATAAGCTTATCAATTAACTCATTTTAATGCACATTTCATAACGATGTCCTAGTATTTTTTGTTGTTTGAAACATTATGAACATTGTTATGTCAAGTTTATAATTTCATACCTTGTAAGGGATCAGTAAGGTCATGTATTCCACAGCATTCATTTACACATTTCCTACCAGGGTAGCAAATCCACAGGGCAAACAGTCTGATTTCCACAGGATTTATTTACACATTTCCTACCAGTTAATTCACATGCATTAATGTCACTAATATGTTTCTGTTTCTTTGTATTATTGAATGCAAATTTAATTAATTTTCGGGAAAAATTATTTCTTCATCTTGTCATCATTTCTCAGGAACAATCGTGGTGTAAATACATATAAGCTTATCAAATCACTCATGTTAATGCACATTTCATAATGATGTCTTAGTAATTTTTGGTGTTTGAATCATTATGAACATTGTTTTGCGAAGTTTATAACTACATACCTTCAACAGTCTGATTTCCACTGGATTCATTTAGACATTTTGTAGCAGTTAATTCACATGTATTAGGCACATGCACTTCTGGTTGGTTGAATCTTCCTTTCGAAACCTGGAGCATCAATTCTTGGAATGATCCTACACAATTAAGACCATTACTTTGTAGTATGTTATAATCTTTAACTCATCAATGCACAATTTCCAAGTATTGTACCTTTCCTCACTGTGTTCGCCATCGTCATCAGTGGTGGTACCTCTGCCCGTATAGATTGTTGGTTTGGTATATGCGCGGGGTAATTCAAGTTGTGGATCTTGGGTTCAATCCTTCTGAGTCCTGCTGCAAAGGTAATACATAATTAGATTTATTGTTTGGAGTATGTTTCATAACACTTATCTGAGGCATTTCATAATCTTTAACTTATCTGCATAATGATTGTCACAAATCAGGCATTAGTGTTAATCACCTTCTATTTTCTAAGATTAGCTCACGTTGATTAATATCTTGCTGTAAAGTTATTGCTAGTAATAACAAATGAACAAGCTCCGAATAATAGTGTGAAGGAATCTATATGGTTGTCGTTTTTGTACCCATAATGCATCTTATTTTTTATCCGTCTCCATTGCAGAACAAGTAAAAGTTCATCTTGTTTCCCTAATTTTCTAAACAAATCATGAAGCGTCATTTGGCCGCTTAAGTAAAAGCATGTAGGCTAATATCCATTGTTAATCAAAGTGGGTGTTTTTGTTTAGCATCTAAACTATATGTATACTTTATATATATACCACTAGGAGCATAGTGACTGTTCTATACATGTGTCTGCAGCCAATGTTATTCATCGTACCTGTGATCTGCACTGCAGAGTTTTGCTGATTCCCCTGTCTTGTAACCGCTACAGAATCAGCTGCATATTTTCAATATATGCATATTTAGACGTCTATTCATTAAGTTCAGAATGAACGATAATCAACGGATTCTATTTGAAACGTACCTGGAACTCTCGAAGATTCGTGCGCCTCCTCCTGGGCACTGCCATCCCCAACTCTGATTTTGTTTTGGTTCACATCATTTGGACTCTGCTGGGCCAAAGCAATCGACGACTGTCCCACCAATGGAGGTCCAAACATGCCGAAGTAAGGTGGAGGAAAATGCATTGGTTGGTTGAAACCCCAGCTAGTTCCAGGAAACCAGCCATTAGGGCTAAAAGTCTGCTGACCTCCTCCCTGACTCGAAATAGTGTATGGTCCATAAATTGGGTTGTAATAAGAATAGGATTGGGGTTGCGAAACTGGTGAATTGTTTGGAAACATGTTTCGAATTCGGAAAGATTGATGGATTGAGAGACCGACGAGCGACGGCGGGTGCACCTGCAGGCTGACAACGGCGACGACAAACTGACACCTACCACCGGCGGCCGGTGGCGATTGCCGTGGGATAGAGTCAGATAGGTAGTGAGAGAATGGCCTCGGAGAGATGGAGGGACAGTGTTCGGCGATGGAGAAATGGGATCTGAGAGCTGGGTGCGACGAAGAACAGATTCATCCCGCCGCCAGAGTTTAGATTGCAGCGTGTCGTGGGGAGGCGGAGCTGGCGAACAACGTTGTAGAGAGAGAGAGAGAGAGAGAGAGAGAGAGAGAGAGAGAGAGAGAGAGAGAGTGCTCTGGTATAGATGCAGAGAGAAAAGACGACGGCGGCTGAAGGGAAGAGGGGACGAAGAAGAAGAATTGGGGATCTAGGGTTTCAGTTACAATCGTTGCTCCCTATTTGAATTAGCTGAAGCGGGATAGTGATGTCCAGGCCTTATTCTAGGCAAGTTTGCGAGGCATGAAACCCTGGCGAAAAAATCAGGCATTGTATGCGTTGACTGCTTAGGGCCCACTCGAGTAAATTATTATTGCTTTGCATGCAGCTGCCATGTCGTCACGCATCTCAACGCAAGCACAGCCGTCGATATAAGCTCCGCGCACGCTCAGCCCCAAGGAATTTTCGCGCTGCTGAGCATAGCCATGGTCTTGAAACGCTGCCATAGGGTAGGGGATGTGGATCCTGCTCTCCTGGATTTGAGTCGCCGTGGGGCGACGCGCAGGAGCTGTGCCAGAAGTTCTGCTAACATTGATGCTAGGATAATGGCATAACAGTTCCGGACCGGGTGGAGCTTGATGTCGACATCCTGGATCTGGATGACGAGCTGGACCTCGCCTCGGACGGCCGCCGACACTTCTGGTGTGAAGATGGTTCCGCCGATCCCAGGACCGAGGCTGAGACGCTGAGTGCTAGCCATGTCACGTGTTTTGTCGTATATGAGGACTTGGACCCAGATCTGGGACGGCGGTCAAAGGTCCCGCCGTCTCCCTCAGACTCAAGGGTGTGGCAACGTCCGATAACAACCGACGAGATGTCGACGTCGGAGGTGGTGCGCGGGCGCTGCCTCTCGGACGTCGATGGTGTGGTTTGGCAGCCGCGGCGCTGAGTGGATACGCTGTGTAGTCTCCAGCTGGGTCGAAGGACTATGCACAGGAATGGAACGGGAGTGAGAAGGTGTGGCGTAGCGCTCAGATTTGCCATGCCGAGGACTGTAGTAGAGGACGACGGAGGGATGGCGCTGGCGCCAGCCGCCTGGCAACAGTGCTTGCTGGGCACGGCGGCGGCGGCCGGGGCACGTTTTCTGGACTGGGCACGACAGCGGCGGCGACATCACTAGCCGCACAACGTCAAATCGGTTTCACGTACGGCCTCAACAACAAGCACCTCAAGACCTACCATGGAAGGGTGCAATCAGATCGTATATTTGTTTTTGCCATTTTTCTAGGGAGCACTCTGCAGTCGTAGCGTTGAATCCTATCGGATTGACGGATTCATCAACCAACCAACAAAAACCAGAATTCCTCTCAGGTTTCGTCGAACCGTTTGGCTCTCGGGTAACTCGCAATCGAAATCGGAGTCGGATGTTGACTCGTTACATATATACTTCGGCGCCATAAGCAGCCGTGACGCCGCATCTCGTACAGCCAAGTTCGCCGCAGTTCAAGGCGCGACGTATGCAAGCCATGGACGAGGAACAGGAACGGCATATGCCGAACGACCTGCTGATCACGTCCGAGACGACGACGGGGCCTCTTGTGGAGCCCCGCCCGCCCGGCGGCGCCGGGCCGCGGGTCGAGCTGGTGCTGCGCCTGGCAATGATGGAGTGCCACGCGTGGCACGGGATCGGGGGCCGCACCGGGCGGGTCCACCGTCCCAAGCGCCTGAGCAGGAAGATACCTCTGGCCCTGGACGACAACTCCTCCCGTTGCTTCTGCGGCGGCGTCGGGCCCGACTACCTAGGAAGCTGCCACGACTGCCGCCGCCTCATCGGCCGGGCGATCAAGGGGAGCCTCAGCGAGGAGAAAGAGTACCGCTACCTGACCCCGGCTGACTGGAACAAGGTCGTGCCCAAGGGCGTCGAGCGCGACCTCGCCGAGGCCGTGCATGGCGGCGGCGGCGCCACGTTCAAGGTGAACCTTGACATCAGCGTCCGCTTCGAGTTCGTGTACTGCGAGCCCACGGTGCTTCTGCTGGCGTGCGACGACATCGTCGGCGGTGGCCCGGCCGGGAGGAGCGGGAACGGCGACGCGCCGTCGTGCTCCATCTGCTTCGAGGAGATGTCGTACGGGGTGACGGACCTGCCGGGGTGCACGCACAGTTTCCACATCTTGTGCGTCGCCGAGTGGTTTGACTGGGCGTCGACGTGCCCGGTGTGCCGGCGCGATCAGTTGCAGTTTCTCCCGCCAGATTACCGACATCTGCATGGCAAGATGGCCATTGATCCTGACGGTCTGCAGGACTATCTGTAGTAGGCGTTTGATTTATTGCCGTATATGATTCGAAGGCATGCGAACTGCCACCAACTGTGACGTCTGACGTGCAATGCCTCAATAGGCGTCGCTATACGCTTGTATATATTCTCATCTGATTTGAGTTCGAGGTATCTGAATCATCATGTCTCGTGCAATTCAAATCTCATTCAGACAAGAACAAAATCGGAGCAACTTGCCGTGCAATTCAAATCTGAATAATCTTGTCTTGTATATTTACATCTGTTGCAACTGGCTTTGGCGCACAGGGGCACGCTGTGCGTCAAGAGCCAAGCCAAGCAGAGCGACTCTCCCAGGTGCGCTGTCGTATACTGTATCTGTACTTGATCTAAGGAAGGACATGCGTCATTTATTGATGGTGTGT
Organism: Themeda triandra; assembly: GCA_018135685.1. NCBI lineage: Eukaryota > Viridiplantae > Streptophyta > Magnoliopsida > Poales > Poaceae > Themeda > Themeda triandra. The sequence continues at coordinate 832,483 of JAENPR010000018.1, forward strand.
CTACATATTGGATGCTTATCCTTATACCTAATTTATTTCCCAATTATCACGGTTATGTTGATTTTGCTCTATGAACTACAAAACCAATTTTAACCTCCCACAACTTTTAAAACCATGTGTTTATCACCTTGATATATGGTGTTACTGACGTACAGAGGAGAAACTGAACTAATTTGGAACTAAGGTGAAACGTTAGGATGTCGTGGTAACATTATTAATGTTTTTACCGGTTGGATATGCTGCTTTTATCAAAAGGGCTGGCAATATATTGTAATATTACATGGACTGAACTAACATGATCAAGCATGGGTACAAAGTAAGCTATGAACCCAAAAAAAAAAAAAAACCAGAAAAAAAAAAACCTTTCATCAACAAGGTGAAATGGAGAGCTCTGCTAGACTGCTAGTACTCCATACGTAGCAAAACAATGGCCTCCAGCGGCGCAGCGTGCGGACGTCGCCAGCTTGGCGGGCTAACGACGCCCGCGTTCCGGTGGGCGCAAGCACACGCCGCGGAACCAGAACCTAGTGCTACCACGACCATGGACCTGTGTCCATGTCTCCGCGGCCGCTTCATCGAACCGACAAAGCTTCTTCTGCCACTTTACTAAAAGACTCTTAGTGGAGCCACCACTTCTCAAAACTAAATCTCTTTTTACCGTAGAAAACATTATCCCTAAATCCACACTGCTTGACATGATCATAGAAAGCATTAATACATCTAAAATTAGCTCGGCTAGGACCAAGCTTTTCATTAGGTTGCATATCATAGGAAGGTTGTAATTAGTTACAACAAAATTTAGCACCAATGGTGGTTCTTTGGTGACGAGGATCACCATAGATACAGATCAAGTTAAACTTCTGCAAGTTAACACTACCAGTACACAAAGCAAATATAGGTTCAAATGCTTGACTACATTATGAGAAACTATTTTAGTCCAATTTTCCAAAACAACCGGAGGGCTCCGGATTGGCCTTGCGCTAGTATAGCAAAAGCGTCAAAAGCATTAAATCGATTTATAATAGAAGAACGTTTGATGGAGAAATTTCTTGTTTCAGAGATGAAGCATACTTGAGTTTTGGTGGATGTCAGAAGGCGGCCGAGGTGCCGCATCTTAGACCTGCTGAGGATGGATGCTAGCTAGAGTCCGCACTCCACCAGTATCGCCACCATGATGCTGATCTCCAAGCTGGGGCCAGTCCTCTTGGCCACCATGCTAAAGACCGTGACCCACAAGGCCACACCTAGCCACCCGACTGAGCATAGACATGGTATTGAATCGCTACCATCGAGTAAGAAATGTGGGTCATGCTCTCTTGGATTCGAGTAACCTGCGGAGCGACACGCATGAGCTGTGCCTGAGTCCGGCTAGCAGTGCGGCTAGGAGAATGATAGAATAGTTCCGGACCGACTGGAGCTTGATGTCGGCATCTTGGATCTTGGGGACGAGCTAGATCCAACCTCCTAGGACGAACACCGACACTTCCGGCATGAAGATTGCTCCGTCGATCTAGGGCCAGCCCGAGTGCAAGCTCTGTTGTGTGAGGACTTGGACCCAGATCTGGGGCGGCGGGCGGAGCTTCTGTGGCGGCGGCCAGAGGTCACACGATCTCCCTCAGATTCAAGAGAGCGTGACGATTGCCGATAACAACCGGCGGAACTCGCCGATGGATGTCAATGTCGACGATGGTGAACTGGTATTGCCTCGGACGTCGATGATGTGGTGCGATGGGCACACGCACACGGCGCGGAACCATACCATGTGTCCATATCTCCTCAGCCCCTTAAGCGACCAAGCTTTCTCTACCAATTTACTAAAAGACTCTTATTGAAGCTATCACTTCTCAAAACTAAACCTCCTTTTAGCATAGAAAGCATTATCCTCCAAATCCACATTGTTTGACATGATCACATAAAGCATTAATACATCTAATGTCAGCACTTGAATCTATATGGTGGTGGTGCTCTAGTGATAAGGATCACCTAACACTACTAGTACACAAAGCAAATATAGGTTTGGAATGGTCGACTACATTATACGTAACTTCTTGATTCCAATTTTCGAAAACAACCAGGGCTCTAGATTGGCCTTGCGTAGTTTGCATTGGTACTACAAAAGCATCAGATGCATTAAATCGATTTATTATTGAAGGACGTTTGATAGATAAATTTCTCGTTTCAGAGATGAAGTGTACCTAGCTAGGCTTTGGTGGATGTTAGGAGGCGGCCGAGGTGCCACATCTTAGACTTGCGAAGCGTCATGGCCCCCATGGCGACCTTGAGCTGACGCCAGGGGTTAGAAGCAAGCTGGGGATGGATGCAAGTCGGAGTCCACATTTCACCATTATTGCCACTATGATGCAAATTGCAAACTGGTGCCATTCTTGGCCATCATGCTGAAGACCGTGACCCACACCTAGCCACCTGATTGAGCATAGCCATGGTCCTGAAGCATTGCCATTGAGTCAAAGATGGTGCGCCGGCGCAACCACAGACGTCGATGATGTGGTGCAGCGGTCGTGGCGCTGAGCTGAGTGGATGCGCCGGATAGCCTCCAGCTACACAGGAATAGAGCGAGGGGATGTGGCGTAGCGCACATCCGCCGTGCCGAGGACTGTGTAGAGAACGATGGAGGGGATGGCCGCTGGCGCCAGCCGCCAGGGAACGGTGCTTGCTGGGCATCATGGCAGCGGCAGGGGCACGTTTTCTGGATTGAACACGACGCGGCGGCGGCGACATATTCCGAGTCGCACAGCGTCAAATCGGTTTCACGCACGGCCTTAACAACAAGCACCTCGAGACCTAGGGTGCAATCGAATCTCATTTTTCTAGGGAGCACTCTGCAGTTGTAGCGTTGGATCCTATCGGATTGACGGATTCATCAACCAACAAAAAACCAGAATTCCTCTCAGGTTCCGTCGAATTGTTTGGCTCACGGGTAACTCGAATCGGAGTCGGAACCCATTGTTGACTCGTTACATATACTTCGGCGCAATAAGCAGCCCTGACGCCGAAATCTCGCACAGCCAAGCTCGCCCCAGTTCAAGGCGCCGATCATGCAAGCCATAGACGAGCAACAGGAACCGCCCATGCCGAACGACCTTCTCATCACATCCGAGACGACGACGGGGCCTCTTGTGAAGCCCCGGCCGCCCGGCGGCGCTAGGCCGCGGGTCGAGCTGGTGCTGCGCCTGGCAATGACGGAGTGCCACACGTGGCTCGGAATCTGGGGCCGGAGCGGGCGGGTCCGCCGTCCCAGGCGCCTAAGCCGGAAGATATCTCTGCCCCTGTACGGCAACCTCACCTCCTCCGGCGGCGGGCCCGACTACCTACGGAGCGGTGACGACTGCCGCCGCCGCATCGGACGGGCGATCAAGGACAGCCTCAGGGAGGAGGAGGAGTACCGCTACCTGACCCCGGCTGACTGGGACCAGGCCGTGCCCTTGGGCATCGAGTGCACCCTCGCCGTAGCCGTGCAGCGCTGCGGCCGCGGCGGCGGTTTCACGTTCAAGGCGACCGTTGACATCAGCGTCCGCTTCGAGTTCGTGTACTGCGAGGCCAAGGCGCTGCTGCTGGCATGCGCCGAGAACGACGGCGGTGGCCTTGCCGGGATGAGCCGGTTCGAGGAGATGTCGCGGGACGCGGACGAGGTGACGGACCTGCGCGCGGCTTCCACCCAAGGTGCATCGCCCCGTGGCACAAGGCATTGACGTGCCCGGTGTGCCGGCGCGATCAGTTGCAGTTTCTCCCGCCTGATTACTGGGATCTGCATCGCTGCATGACAAGATGACCATTGGTCCTGACAGTCTGACGGACTATTTTTAGTAGTCGTTTGATTTCGTATGATTCAGGCATGCTAATTACCAACAAAGTGTGACGCGCAATGCCGCAATTGGCGTCACTAACTTCGCTTGTATGTATATATACATCTGATTTGAGTTTGAGGTATCTGAATCATCATGTCTCGTGCTATTCAAATCTGATTCATACAAGAACAAACAAGCGGCGATTCTTCCACGTGCAATTCAAATCTGAATCATCATGTCTTATATATTACATCTGTTGCAACTGGCTTTGACGCATAGCGGCACGCTGTCCGTCCACAGCCAAGCCAAGCCAAGCAGAGCGACTCTCCCACGAGCGCCGTTGGATACTTGAGACATGCATCATTTATTGACGGGTGTGTCCATATGGAGGACGCCTATCCCTACCTAATTTATTACACTTCTATTTTCACCTAATTTTTATGGTGCATCCATATGGAAGACATATGTCTTCACCTAATTTATTATCCAATTATCACAGTTGTGTTTGTTTTTGCTTTTTGAACTACAAAACTAATTTTAATCTCACAACTTTTAAAATCATGTGTTTTTCACCAGATGATTTTATTGACGTGAGGATAAACTGAATTAATTTGGAACTAAAGTGAAACGTTTGGATGTCGCCGTAACATTATTAATGTTTTTACCTTTCAGATATGTTGCTTTCATCGAAAAGGCTGGCAATATACTATAATAATATTACATAGACTAAACAAACATGATCATGGATACTAAGTAAAGCTGTGAAGAAAAAAATAACTTTCATCAACAAGTAAATGGAGAGCTCTGCTAGACTGCTAGTACGTAGCAAAGCGATGGCCTCCAGCGGCGCGGTTCGCGGAAGGCACCGGGCCGGGCGGTGCAGTCACAACCACGACATGTGGGCACGCGCACAGACCGCGGAACCAGACCCTGGTGCAGTCACAACCACGACATGTGTCCATGTCTCCGCAACGCTTCACCGAACTAACCACAGGCTTTATGTACTACTTGACTAAAAGACTCTTAGTTGAGTCCTTCTCAAAACTAAACCTCCTTTACCATAAAAAAAAACATTATCTCACAAAATGCACACTGCTTGACATGATCACAGAAAGTATTAACACGTCTAATATTAGCTTGACCAAGATCAAACTTTTCATATGGTGCATATCGTAGGCACGTTGATGTTAGTTACAACAAAATTCAGCGCTGATATTGGTGTTTTGGTGATGAGGATCACTATAGATACAGATCAAGCCAAACCTCAGCAAGTTAATGCTATTAGTACACAAAGCAAATTAGGTTGGAATGGCTGACTTCATTATGAGTAGCTATTTATTCCAATTTTTCAAAACAATCAGAGGCCTCCGAATTGGCTTTGCGTTGGTATTGCAAAAGCGTCAGAAGCATTAAATCGACTTATAATAGAAGAATATTTGATGGAGGAATTTCTTTTTTCCACAGATGAAGCATACATAAGCTTTGGTGCATGTCAGGAGGCAACCGAGGTGCCAAATCTTAGACTAGTGAAGCGTCATGGCCCCCGTGGCGCCCTTGAGGCTGGCGTCGTAGCCTAGTCAGAAGCAATCTGAGGGTGGATGCGAGCCGGAGTCCACACTCCACCAATATCACCACCTTGATGCAGATCTGCAAGCTGGGACATTCTTCTTGGCTACCTTGCTGAAGACCGTGACCCTCAAGGCCACACCTAGCCACCCGACTGAGCATAGCCATGGTCTATGAAACGCTGCCATCGAGTTGGGGATATAGATCATGCCCTCCAAGATCAGAGTCGCATGCGGAGCAACGTGCAGGAGTCCTCCTAGCATTGACGCTAGGAGAATGGTAGAACAATTTCGGACCGAGTGGAGTTGGACGTCAATGTCGTCCTGGATCTTGGAGATGAGCTGGATCCAGCCTCCTTGCACGGCCGCCGTCACTTCCAACGAGAAGATGGCTTTGTCGATCCTAGAGCCGAGCCGAGGGCGAGCTCTGTCGTTGTGTGAGTATGTGGACCAAGATCAGGGCCAGTGGCTGGAGCTTCTGAGGCGTCGGCTAGAAGTCACACTGTCTCCCTGTGAATGGCAACAACGGAGTTGGTGCACCGCCATTGCCTCGGACGTCGATGATGTGGTGCGGCGACTGCGGCGTTGAGTGGATGCGCCGGGTAGCCTCTAGCTGGGTCGCAGAACAATGCACAGGAATGGAGCGCGGAGTGAGAAGGCGTGGCATAGCACTCAGATCCACTATGCCGAGGATTGTGTAGCTCGCGGACATCGCCAGGCGAGCGGGCTAACTACGTCTGCGTTCTAGTGGGCGATCGCATACGCCGTGGAACCAGACCCTAGTGCAGCCACGACCACGACCATGTGTCCATGTATCTGTGGCCGCTTCAGCGAACTGACGTAGGCTTTCTCTACCACTTCACTAAAAAGTCTATGTTGGTGTTTCTTAGCGAAAGCAGCAAAGTCCGCAAGCGCACGGAAATACCGTTGTAGCACTTCACCCAGAAGTATTTCAGGGTATCGTATTTTTCCACAGGTAACGGCGAATGCAGGTTCTCTCTTAGCTAGTTGCCCAGAGGTTTAGGAGGGATAACTCGGGTAGTGAGGTTCACTAGTGACAAGATCCTTAGAGAAAAGATATCCGAGCTTGCTAAGTCTTTACTTCGGGCAACGGGACGCGCCTGGTCTGCCAAGCGATGCCAACTATTACCTCTACGCCGAACCCGAACGTGGGGGATACAAGGGACGCTATTTCTAGTGGTTTTGGTGATTCCTGTGCTAATGTTGGCGGGGTTAGAACTGAGTTAAGAACCGCCAACAGTCTCTTAGTGGAGCCAACACTTCTCAAAACTAAACCTCTTTTACCATAGAAAATATTATCCCACAAAATCCACACTTCTTGACATGATCAAGGAAAGCATTAATACATCTAATATCAGCTCGGTCAGGACCATGCTTTTCATCAGGGTGCATATCATAGGCAAGTTGTTGTTAGTTATAACAAAATTCAGCACTGGTGGTGGTGCTCTGGTGATGAGGATCATCATAGATACAGACCAAGCATTAAATTGATTTATAATAGAAGAATGTTTGACGGAGAAATTTCTTGTTTCAGAGCTGAAGCGTACCTGAGCTTCGGTGGATGTCAAGAGGCAGCCTCGCCACATCTTAAACCTACGAAGCATCATGGCCCCCGTGGTGCCCTTGAGGCTGGCGCCTTAGCCTAGTGAGAAGCTAGATAAGGATGGATGCGAGGCAGAGTCCGTGCTCCATCGGTATCGCTACTATGGTGTGGATTTGCAAGCTAGGACAGTCTTCTTGGCCACCATACTAAAGACCGTGACCCACACTTAACCATATGACCGATCATAGCCATGGTTTTGAAAAGGTGCCATTGAGTCGGGGTTATGGATCCTACCCTCCTAGATCCAAATATTGTGGAGCGACGTGCAGGAGCTATGCTAGAGTTTCGCTAGCATTGAGGGTAGGAGAATGGCGGACTCGGTGGAGCTTGATGTTGGCGTCCTGGATCTTGGAGACGACCTGGATCCAGCCTCCCATAGGATAGCCGCCGACACTTCCTGCACGAAGCTGGTTCTACCAATTCTAGGGCCAAGGCCGAGTGCGAGCTCTGTCGTGTTTGGACTTGGACCCAGATTTGGGGCCACGGCCAGAGCTACTAGGGTGGCTGCCTGCGATCGCGCCGTCTCCCTCAGACTCAAGAGCATGGCGATTGCCGATAACAACTGACGGAACTCGCCGGTCGATGTCGACGCCGAAGATGGTGCACCAGCGCGGATGCCGATAATATGGTGCAGCAGTCGCGGCACTAAGTGGATGCGCCAGCTAGGTTGTAGGACGATGCTTAGGCCTTGTTCGTTTCGGCCGGAACGGCCCGGAACGCAGCCTGTTCCACCCGGATCGAATAGGCCCGATTCGAAGATAGGCTAGATCAGAAATGGTCGTTCGGTTAGTTTAAGCCCGAAATGAAAACTGGTTGATTCGGGCCTTTTTCATCTTAATTTGGCCTGGAATGGAGACGGGCCATCATAGGTCCGGAATAAAACCAGGCCTGAAATGACTGAAATAAGTGACACTTGGAATCACTCTATTCAGACCTGAAAAGTTTCCTGGGCTGGAATAAAAACGACGGAATCAAACAAGGCCTTAGGAATAGAGCGGGGAGTGAGGAGGCGTGGCGTAGCGCTCAAATCTGACGGAGGGGATGGCCACCGGCGCCCGCCACCAGGCAACAGTGCAGTGCTTGCTGTACATCGTGGCGGCGGGCACGTTTTCTGGACGGGACAAGCACAACGTCAAATCTGTTTCACGCACGGCCTCAACAACAAGCACCTATTTTCAAAAAAAAAAAAAAGCACCTCAAGACCTAGGGTGCAATCAGATCGTATATTTGTTTTTCTCATTTTTCTAGGGAGCACTCTACAGTTGTAGCGTTGAATCCTAGGCCTTGTTTAGATCCCAAAATTGGGAGTCCAAATTCAGGCGTTCACACACTGTAGCATACTGTACCAATTTGGTTTGTATTTGTAAAATATTGTCCAAATATTGATAAATTAGACTCAAAAGATTCGTCTCACAAAGTATAACAAAACTGTGCAATTAGTTTTTAATTTCATCTATATTTAGTACTCCATGTATGTACCACAAGTTTGATGTGACGGGGAATCTTCTTTTTACATAGTACCAAAGTTGGGAGTTTGGGGTGAACTAAGGCGTTGTTTAGTTGCCTGAAAAAGACTAGAAATATGACCCTCTCTCCATCACATCAAATGTTGTGTCGTATCGTGGAGCATTAAATATTGATAAAATAAATAATTAATTACACAGATTAGTTGTAAATCATGAGAGGCGAATCTTTTGATCCTAGTTAGGCTATGATTGAATAATATTTATCAAATACAAACGAAATGATACAAGATACTCTTCGGGCTAGAAATCTGACCATCTAAACAAGCCCTAAACAAGACCCTATCGAATTGACATTGACGGATTCATCAACCAACAAAAAACAGAATTTTTTGGTCAAAAAACAAAAACCAGAATTCCTCTCAGTTTCGGTTGAACCGTTTGGCTCTCGGGTAACTCGAATCGGAGTGAATCGTTGCTGACTAGTACATATATTTCGCCGCAATAAGCAGCCGTCACGCCAAAACCTCGCACAGCCAAGCTCGCCGCAGTTCGGGGCGCCGCGCAAGCAATAGACGAGGAATCGGAACCGGCGATGCCGAACGACCTGCTGATCACGTCCAAGACGACGGGGCTTCTTGTGGAGCTCCGGCCGCCCGGCCGCGCCGGGCCGCGGGTCGAGATGGTGCTGCGCCTGGCAATGACAGAGTGCTACACGTGGCTCGGGATCGGGGGCCAGAGCGGGCGGGTCCGCGGTCCCAGGCCCATGAACAAGGAGAAAAGACTGTCCCTGGACGATAAACCCAGCTCCTCCCGCGGCGGGAACGACTACCTACGGAGCGGCGACAACTGCCGTCGCCTCATCGGCCGGGCGATCAAGAACAGCCTCAAGGAGGAGGAGGGGTACCGCCGTTACCTGATCCTGGCTGACTGGGACAAGGCCGTGCCCCGGGGGCTCGAGCGCGCCATCGCCGTGGCCGTGCAGCGCCGGGGCGACGGCGGTGGCACGTTGAAGGCGATCGTTGACATCAGAGTCCGCTTCAATTTCGTGTACTGCGAGGCAAAGGCGCTGCTGCTGGCGTGCGGCGACAACGACGTCGGTGGCCTGGCCGGGAGGAACGAGAACGGTGGCGAGCCGTCGTGCTCCATCTGCTTCGAGGAGATGTCGCGGGACATGGACGAGGTGACGGACCTGCCGGGGTGCACGCACGGTTTCCACTTCTGGTGCATCGCCTCGTGGTTCTACAAGGCGTCGACGTGCCCGGTGTGCCGGCGCGATCAGCTGCAGTTTCTCCCGCCTGATTACCGGGATCTGCATGTTAAGATGACAACCATTGGTCCTGCCTGACAGTCTGCCCGACTATCTGTAGTAGTCGTTTGATTCTTCGTTCCCGTATGATTCAGGCATGCGAATTACCAACAAGTGCGACGTGCTATGCCGCAGTTGGCGTCACTAATTTTGCTTGTATGTATACATCTGATTTGAGTTTGAGGTGTCGTGCATCATCGTGTGCAATTTAAATCTGATTCAAACAAGAACATGCTACCGTGTATTATGATGATGACCCTCACTAGAGCTTCCAGTAGAGCCGAGCACGGTGGAGGGCACCGGAGACAAGAATCAGATTCAAACAAGAAGCGTGCACGGATCTGAATCATCATGTCTCGTGCAATTCAAATCTGGTTCAGACAAGAAGCGGAGCGCGTATTGTAAAACCTAAAATGCCCCGCCCCAAAATTTTTAGCGTCTCGGCGCTCTTGTAAAACTCCTCTTCTTAATACAAAAGATGCACAAACCTTTTGCGTATTCGAGAAAAAAAGAAGCGGAGCGACTCTCCAACGTGCAATTCAAATCTGAATCACCATGTCTTGTATATTTACATCTGCTGCAAACCGGCTTTGACGCACAGGAGCATGCTGTGCGTCCACAGCCAAGCCAAGCCAAACGGAGTGACTCTCCCACGCGTGCCGTTGGATACATGGATCTATGGAAGGACATGTGTCATTTATTGACGGTGTGTCCATATGGAGGATCCTATCCCCACCTAATTTATTATCCAGTTATCACGGTTGTGTTTGATTTTGCTTTTTAAACTATAAAACCAATTTTAACCTCTCACAAGTTTTAAAACCATGTGTTTTTCACCTAGATGGTTTTACCGATGTGAGGAGAAACTGAACTAATTTGGAACCAGACCTGCAGTCACAACCACAACCATGTGTCCATGTCTCCATGACCGCTTCACCAAACTAGCCAAGCTTTATCTACTACTTAACTAAAATACTCTTAGTTGAGTCACGACTTCTCAAAACTAAACCTCTTTTACCATAGAAAACATTATCCGACAAAATCCATAGTGCTTGACATGATCACAGAAAGTATTAACACGTCTAATATCAGCTTGACCAAGACCAAGCTTTCCATTAGGGTGCATATCATAGGCAAATTGTTGTTAGTTACAACAAAATTCAGCACTAGCATCGGTGCTCTCGTGATGAGTACCGAGTATAGATCAAGCCAAACTTCTGCAAGTTAACACTACTAGTACACAAAACAAATATAAGTTGGAATGGTTGACTTCATTATGAGTAGTTATTTTATTCCAATTTTTCAAAACAACCAGAGGGCTCCGAATTGGCTTTGCGTTGGTACTGCAAAAACGTCAGAAGCATTAAATCGATTTATAATAGAAGAATATTTGACGGAGGAATTTCTTCTTTCAGAGATGAAGCATACATGAGCTTTGGTGGATGTCAGGAGGCGGCTGAGGTGCCACATCTTAGACTGGTGAAACGTCATGGCCCCCGTGGCGCCCTTGAGGCTGGCGTCGTATAGTCTAGTCAGAAGCAAGCTGAGGATGGATGCGAGCCGGAGTCTATACTTCACCAGTATCACCACCTTGATGCAGATCTGCAAGCTGGGGCAATCTTCTTGGCCACCATGCTGAAGACTGTGATCCCAAGGCCACACCTAGCCACCCGACTGAGCATACCCATGGTCTATGAAACAATGCCATCGAGTCGGGGATGTAGATCTACCCTCAGAGTCCTGCTAGCATTGAGGCTAGGAGAAATGGCACAACAGTTTCGTACCCAGTGGAGTTTGATGTCAGTGTCGTGGATCTTGGAGACGAGTTTGATCCAGCCTCCTAGCATGGCCGCCATCACTTCTAGCGTGAAGATGTCTTTGCTAATCCCAAGAGTCAAGGCCGAGTGCGAGCTCTGTCGTCGTGTGAGGATGTGGACCTAGATCTGGGGCAATGGCTGGAGCTTCTGGGGTGCCGGCTGGAGGTCCCACTGTCTCCCTCAAACTCAAGAGCGTGGCGATTGCCGATAACAACTGGCAGAACTCACCGGCGAATGTCAACGGCAGAGTTGGTGCGTCGGCACTGCCTCGGACGTCGATGATGTGGTGTGGTGACTGCGACGCTGAGTGGATGCGTCGGGTAGCCTCTAGCTGGGTCGCAGAACGATGCGTAGGAATGGAGCGGGGAGTGCGAAGGCGTGGCGTAGCACTCAGATCCACCATGCCGAAGATGGTGTAGCTCGCGGACGTCGTCGGACGGGCGGGCTAATAAAGTTCGCGTTCTAGTGGGTGCTCGCACACGCCGTGGAACCAGACCCTAGTGCAGCCACAACCACGATCATGTGTCCATGTCTCTGGGGCCGCTCCAGCAAACTGACGTAGGCTTTCTCTACCACTTAAGTAAAAAGACTCTTAGTGGAGCCACTACTTCTCAAAACTAAACCTCTTTTACCATAGAAAATATTATCCCACAAAATCCACACTTCTTGACATGATCATAGAAAGCATTAATACATATAATATCAGCTCGGTCAGGACCATACTTTTCATTACAGTGCATATCATAGGCAAGTTGCTGTTAGTTATAACAAAATTCAGCACTGGTGGTGGTGCTCTAGTGATGAGGATTATCATAGATATAGACCAAGCATTAAATCGATTTATAATAGAAGAATGTTTGATAGAGGAATTTCTTGTTTCAGAGATGAAGCGTACTTGAGCTTTGGTGGATGTCAGGAGGCGACCGAGGTGCCACATCTTAGACCTACGAAGTGTCATGGCCCTCGTGGTGCCCTTAAGGCTGGCGCCTTAGCCTAGTCAGGAGCTAGCTGAGGATGGATGCGAGCGAGAGTCCGCACTCCACCGGTATCGCCACTATGGTGTGGATCTGCAAGTTGGGGCAGTCTTCTTGGCCACCATACTGAAGACTATGACCCACACCTAGCCATACGACCGAGTATAGCCATGGTTTTGAAACGGTACCATTGAGCCGGGGATATGGATCCTACCCTTTCTAGATCCAAATCTTGCGGAGCGACACGCGGGAGCGCAGGAGCTGTGCTAGAGTTTCGCTAGCATTGAGGGTAGGAGAATGGGTGGACTAGGTGGAGCTTGATGTTGGCGTCCTGGATCTTGGAGACGAGCTGGATCCAGCCTCCTAGACAGCCGTCGACACTTCCTGCATAGAGATGGTTCCACCAATCTAGTGAGCTCTGTCGTGTGAGGAGTGAGGACTTGGACCCAGATTTTTTTTTAGAGTACGAGGGCAAAAACGCCCCAGCCTTTCAATTAACTCGAAAGACAACAATGTTTACAGCGCAATTTGAGTTATTTAGCCCCCACCACCCTGATGTGGCTGAAAGTTTTGGGTGATACAAAAATGGAGCAGAGTTCAAACTTCCTAGGAGCAGAACTTAACAAAACACCAGCACTAGAGACTATCCTATTACATTTCTTCCAAAACAGCATTCAGATCTGCCCACCAAGCCAGGGAAGAGTTGATCTTCTTCTCCATCTTCATATCCTGGGTCTTGTCTTCGAGATGAACCTTCACACGGCGCGTCTGGGAATATCTTGCAGCCACAGCATCTCTTTTGCCATGGTCTTTAGCATCGTGATGAAGTTCTCTAACTGAGCTTTCTTTTCCACTGGACATAGAACCATCCAGTTCTGAAGAGTAGCACACACCATGTGATAAAGAACATCCATTCCTTTCCACCCAGTATTCTGAAAAACAAACTCATTCCTGAGTTTTCACACACACCAAAAGACATCAGAGGTAACAATATTCAACAGGCTATTTCTCTTATTACTTAGCCAAAATTTACCAATGCTATCTAGACTGGATCCTATTGAAACCCCAAAGAATTTAGACACCAGAAACCACATTCTTTGAATGACAGCACAATCAAAGAATAAATGTTGATGTGACTCTTTTTCACTGCAGAAAAGGCAAGTGTCATCCTTGACCTCCCTTCTTTTAGCAAGATTATCTCTGGTAAGATTTCTATTATGCATAAGAAGCCACAAGAAAATCTGTACCCTAGGAGGTATTTTCAACTTCCAAACAGCTGGAATATGAACCTATCTGATCCCCCTATTATTAACTATTTTATAAAAGGACTGTGAAGTATAAGTCCCATGGCTAGTATACTGCCAAACCATTTCATCCTCCTCCAAAGACAACTGAATAGTAGACACTAGTTCTTTAACTTCTAACCACATTTGGTACAGGGGTTCAGATAGATTCCTCCTAAAAGAACATTTTAAAGTCTGACCATCCCAGGTCTCAGCTATAGTTCTACCATAATCATTTAAAATCCTATACAGAGGCCAATACTGAACTACCAAGTTAGTTTCTCCTACCCAGGTATCCTCCCAAAGTCTGATCTTTTGGCCATTGCCAATCCTCCATCTATAGCCAAACTTGGCTGCCTTCACAGCCCACATGAAACCCTTAAAAAACCTAGAAGCATGAGTAGCTTTTGTGGCTAAAATGTTAGGTTTCAAGGTTTTGTATTTAAAATCTACTAACTCTTTCCAGAGTTTGTCCTTGTCCTTATTGTACCTTCTAAGTCAAGAAGCTAGCAAACAAACATTTAGATCTCTTAGATTAAGAACACCTAACCCCCCAAACTCTTTAGACATAGAAACTAATTCCCAATTGGCCAAGTGATATTTATGTTTATTTTCATCATCATTCCACAGGAAATTCCCCATGTGGGTACTAAGCAGCTGGAGAGCCCATTTTGGGAATTTAATGAAAGAAAGTAAATACACAGGTATACTGACTAGACAAGATCTAATAAGAGTTAGCTTAGCAGCCCTGGATAATAATCTACCTCTCCAGCCAGCAACTTTGCCCAAGATCTTATCAACAAGAGGTTGAATATCTTCTCTAGTTAGTTCATCAAAGTGTAAAGGAATGCCTAGATATTTAAAAGAGAAAGATCCAACAGGGCAAGCTAAAATATGAGCCAGAAGCTGAGTCTGTTCTTCTTCTAAGTTTAATGGAATCATCTCACTTTTGTGGAAGTTAATTCTCATTCCTGAGATCTGTTCATACCACATGAGCACTGTTTTCAAATTTCTCACAGCTGATTCCTCAGCCTTAGAGAAAAGAAGGGTATCATCAGCATATTGTAATGCAATGATTCCCCCTTCTTTGAAATTTCCTAAGAGCCCTTTAACTAAGCCATTCCTCAAGGATTTCTTTAACATTCTAGTTAACCCATCCCCAACTAGATTAAACAGGAAGGGTGAGAAAGGGTCTCCTTGCCTCAATCCTTTACCAGGTTTGAAGAAGGAACTTTCCTCCCCATTAACCAAAATCCCCAGAGAACCACCAATCACTAAACTTTTGATCCAGTCAATCAACTTGGGATCAAAACCCCTAGCAGCTAGCATATCAAACAAAAAATTCCAAGAAACACGGTCGTAAGCCTTTTCATAATCTAACTTAAGCAACACCCCAGGCTCTTTACTCTGATGGACACTGTGAACAATCTCATGGGCAGTGACTACGCTTTCTAAAATATATCTACCTTTGATAAAAGCAGATTGAGTAGGAGCTACTATCCTTTGAACAATAGAAGTCATTCTAGATGTCAACAACTTAGAGAAAATCTTGAAGCTACAATTAAGCAAGCTAATGGGTCTAAACTGTTTCATGTTAGAAGCATCTCTCACTTTTGGGATAAGTGTAACTAATGCAAAATTGAGTCTACTAAGGTCTAGCTTTCCTACATGAAAATCAGCAAACACAGCCATTAAGTCATCCTTAATTAGATCCTAAAATTTTTGGTAGAATAGGAAGGACAGCCCATCAGGTCCTGGTGCCCCTTCAGCATAGGAGCTGAAGACTGCATCCTTAACTTCAAGTTCAGTAAAAGGAGCTAGCAAAGCTTGATTTTCCTCAGTGCTGACTTTATCCTCTTCTTCCCAGAAATCTTGACCTAAACTAGCTCCAGGATCTGACTCCTTGGCAAATAAGTTTTTATAGAAGTCAACTGCAACCTTAAGCATTCCTGCTTGATCACTAACAGGGCCATTTGGGGAATCTAAGAAATCAATCCTTTTCTTTCTATTTCTATAGTTAGCGACTGCTTGGAAGTAAGCAGTATTTCTATCACCCTCTAGAATATCCCTCTCTCTAGATCTCTGTCTAGCCTTAATCTCTTCTAAAGCCCAAATGTGTTTCAATTCTTTTCCAACTTTAATTCTCTCCCTATTTTCTACCTCAGATAAGTCTCTAACTTCAGCTATACTTTCTAGCCTAGTAAACTCTTTGGACAACTCATGTTTCAGCTTGTTCTGTGCTGCAATCTCATTAGCAGCCCAACCTCTCAAGCTTCTTCTCAACATTCTAATTTTAAACTGCCACCTCTCTATACTGCTAGATAAACTACAAGGAGTTGACCAAGCTTTCCAAACCATCTCCTTGAAAGAGGGTTTTTCTAACCACCACTTCTCAAATCTGAATCTTTTTTTAGCAAAATTAGCATTATTACCAGAATCTAGGACTAAGGGGTTATGATCACTTGGAACTCTTTCCAGAGCTTTCACAAAAGACATAGGGTAGCTAGACTCCCAAGAAGTGGTGACAAAGACTCTATCTATTTTAGAGAAAATAGGAGGATCCTGATTATTAGTCCATGTAAATTTCTTATTACTAGGACTAAGTTCTACCAAGGTCCACTTGTCAATCCAATCATTAAACCCATCTGTCCATCTATAATTAATAATACCATTATTCTTATCAGTGACAAATCTAACTAAATTAAAATCACCCCCCAATAAGGTAGGCCCATACTTGGACCCAGATTAGGGGCCGCGGCCAGAGCTATTAGGGTGGTTGCCTGCGGTCGCGCCGTCTCCCTCACAAGAGCATGGCGATTGAACTCACCGGTCGATGCTAACACCGAAGATGGTGCGCCAGCGCTGCCTTGGACGCCGATAATGTGGTGCAGCGGTCACGGCACTGAGTGGATGCTCCTGGTAGCCTCCAGCTATGTTGCAGGACGATGCTCAGGAAAGAGCGGGGGAGTGAGGAGGCGTGGCGTAGCGCTCAGAATGCCGTGCGAGGACTATGTAGAGGACGACAGAGGGCCGGGGATGGCCGCTGGTGCCAACCGCCAGGCAACAGTGCTTGCTGGGCATCGTGGCGGCGGCTGGCCGGGGAACGTTTTCTGGACGGGACACGACGGCGGCGGCGACATCCCGAGTCGCACAACGTCAAATCGGTTTCTCGCACGGCCTCAACAACAAGCACCTGCAATCAGATCGTATATTTGTTTTTCTCATTTTTCTATAGGGAGCACTCTGCAGTCGTAGCGTTGGATTCTATCGGATTGATGGATTCATCAACCAAGAAAAAACCAGAATTCGTCTCTGGTTTCGTCGAACCGTGTGGCTTTCGGGTAACAGGAAACGGAGTCGGAATCCGTAGTTGACTCGTTACATATACTTCGGCGCAATAAGCAGCCGTGACGCCGCAAATCGCACAGCCAAGCTCGCCGCAGTTCAACAAGGCCCCGCAAACAATGGACGAGGAACCGGAACCACCCATGCCGACCGAGACCGAGCTGCTGATCACGTCCCACACGAAGTGGATCAACGTGGAGACCCGGCCGCCCGGGGTGGGTGAGCCGCCGGTCGAGCTGGTGCTGCGCCTGGCAACGATGGAGTCCCACTTGTGGATCGGGATCGGGGGCCGGAGCTGGCGGGTCCGCCGTCCCTGGCGCACGAGGGAGAAGAGGCTGTCCCTGGACAACCACCCCTCCTCCTCCGGCGGCGGGCCCGACTACCTACGGAGCGGCGACGACTGCCGCCGCCTCATCGGCCGCGCGATCATGGACAGCCTCAGGGAGGAGTACAGCTGCCTGACCCCGGCTTACTGGGACCAGACCGTGCCCGTGGGCGTCGAGCGCGACCTCGCCGAGGCCGTGCATCGCGGCGGCGTTTCCACGTTCAAGGTGATCGTTGACATCCGCGTCCGCTTCGAGTTCGTGTACTGCGAGCCCACGGCGCTGCTGCTGGCGTGCGACGACTACGGCGGCGGTGGCCCGGCCGGGAGGAGCGGGAACGGCGACGACGACGGCGAGGCGCCGTCGTGCTCCATCTGCTTCGAGGAGATGTCGCGGGACGCGGACGAGGTGACGGACCTGCCGGGGTGCACGCACACCTTCCACACCTCGTCCATCGCCCCGTGGTTCCACAAGGCGTCGACGTGCCCGGTGTGCCGGTGCGATCAGTTGCAGAATCTCCCGCCAGATTACCGGGATCTGCATCGCTGCTTGACTCGATGACCATGGATCCTGACAGTCTGCCGGACTATCTGCAGAAGTCGTTTGATTCGTTGCTGTATGATTCAGGCATGCGAATTGCCAACAAGTGTGACGTGCAATGCCACAGTTGGCATCACTAACTTGGCTTGTATGTATATATACATCTGATTTGAATATTAGGTATCGTGTGTATCATGTGGATTTCAAATCTGATTCAAACAAGAACATGCTACCGTGTACGATGGTGTTGATCCTCGCTAGAGCTTCCAGTAGAGGCGAGCACGGTGGAGGACGCCAGAGACGAGCGCCCAGAAGAGGATCTGCGCGAAGAGGACGTAGAGGAGGATGCCCACCCTGGTGGAGTGCCACACCTTCACGAACACGTGCTTCCTCACCCAGTAAACCTGCAGCAAACCAACCAAACCAACACAGAGCTTCTGTCAGTTGCGTGCTCTCGTCAACTGAACTGAACAAATTCAGTAGTAGCTTTTATTTACCAGAGTGTTGTTGGTGCCCTCGTAGTACCACCCGTTGAGGAACCCCTCGAAGATGCCTTCCGCAGCCATCACGTACACCAGCATCGCGTTCATGCCGATCCACTGCAGCGGCGCGAAGGCGTAGCGCAGGCTCAGGATGTCAACCTGCAAACAAGCGTTTTCCAGGTTTTTTTCTAAGCAATCTTCATTCAGACACCAAATGTAGGGGATCGTGGTCACGGCATTTACCAGGAAGTAGAGTATGGAGAAGACGACTCCAGCAGCGCCGGCAGTGACGCAGATGTAACTGAATGTGTAGAGTTGCTTGTTAAGTGGGATTGCTGCAAAGAAATGTGTAAAACAGCTGCTTGTCATGCTCAAGGAGGGAAAAAAAACTGCTTGTTAAACTCATATGGAAGATAACAGTTGGGTCATTTGTATGTAAGCTTTTCATTTATACCATGTGAAAAGTGTAGAATGATTCCGAGAACAAGAAGAGCTATGCCCATGGTAACCCACTGCCTCAGCCTGTCTGTGTGACTCTGGAATTTCAAAAACAACAACACATGTCACTGCCAGTATGCCTGTTGCGGTCTCTGCTTTCTGACATGAAACCACAATAGGCCTGAAAAATGAGAGATAATAACAGTGTCACCTTCATGTGGACAAGCACATGCCCGTAGTGAACACCGATGATCGTACTCAACACCGCAGAAAGTGAGCTGTGGAATCGATAGAACCAATACTGTCTGTTAGCCTGAATCAGTAGATGATGAGTCCCATTCAGCTAGCCAATACAGGAAGATTCACCTTTCACATTCAGTTACCACTTACTACTGCTACTGTAAGAACTTAACTCTGAATATGCTATGGCAACAGATGTTTTAGCATGACAGGTACCTTAGTGTGCCTTCAGGTTCGAATGGCGCAACACACCATGCTGGGGCATCGTTTCTGAAAGGGCCCTCATGTGGGGAATCATCAGTGCAGGCCTGCATGGACCAGCATAGTGCCTGATTAGCACTGAAAACAACAGTAAGCATTGGCAAAGCTTTGTTTTGTCAGAAAACACAAACCCTGTGCCTTTTCCATGCTGGTTTCTGGTACATGTGATTGATCCCAAGGATTTTGCGGTCAATGTAACCTACAGCGTTGCAAGGAGGGTCTAATACCCCCCTTGTACCACAAGTCACCTATACATTAGGGAGCACTGCAGATGAGTTGTAGTATTTCACAAAATAAAAAATGGTAATTACTAATTAGCTAACTTTTGATGCGTGAGACATAAACTCCATCATCAAAGACTGGAGGAACCACATACCGTTAAAACTTTCCCATAGTTTGGGCTGTTAGCATTTCGCACTCTGAACTCCCAATCAGGAACATAGATCCCATAGACAAGGGACAGGTAGATCACTAGAATGCAGCATGCAACAACCCTTGCAGATGCACACAAACAGAACTCTATCAGCGTGCCGAAATGAAACCTTTCAGAATTTGAAAGAAAAATCAAACCTTGCATACCATTGGGAGAAATACATTCTGAATATGGACAAGCCTGAACTTGACTGATCCTGAATCTTTGCATCTTTTGTAACAATCTCTAGAACTGCAACAACCAAATACGCAAGAGCGATCCTCTGGAGGAGCAAGAATCGAATTACTTTGAACATCACCACACATTCCCCCATTTGTTTTTTTTTTTCTCACAGATAAGAACACGAAAAATTATTCAGATTCGTATGGGTACCTGGAGGATTCCACCCCATCTTACGTGCTTCATGTCAACTCCATAAGTCAGTTCGTCCGGAGCGTGGGAGTAACCGCCTGAATACATTCAGCAATTGCTAATCAACTTAATTCGTTGCTAGAGCCTAGAGACTTGGCATTGTGTGACGATTCGAAGGGCGGGTGTTTACAACAGAGTAACCTTGCAACAGGATGCCCCAGAAGAGCAACTTCAGTGTTCTTATGATTACTCTTCTCACGGCTCGGCCACGGTCCGGGATTCTCTGCACATTTATGATTTATGATTTATGATTTGTCCCAAGAAAAGGTTTAAGCCAAGGAATATGAACAGTAACAGTAGCTTTCAGTTTGCGTATCAGTTTAGCGGTGTTGAATTCAGACTTTGACCGATGGCGTCGTATGTGGCGTGTCTAAGTCTAAGAGTAGTGATGACGAATTGAAAGGGACACCAACTGATGCAGACGTGTCATGAACATGAGACGAACATGGATATGGGACGAATCACGGACGGACGGACCTTGAGGGAGAGTGGAATGGCCATGCCGACGATGAAGAGG
Source organism: Themeda triandra (assembly GCA_018135685.1). Classification (NCBI taxonomy): domain Eukaryota; kingdom Viridiplantae; phylum Streptophyta; class Magnoliopsida; order Poales; family Poaceae; genus Themeda; species Themeda triandra. Next base: position 853,314 of record JAENPR010000018.1, read on the forward strand.
AAGAAGGGCATGACGAAGTCGGCGAGGTTGCAGCCGTTCCACGGCGCGTGCCCGATGACCGGCCACTCGCCGCCGGCGCCGTCCACCAGTATCATCAGCTGCACATAAACGACACTGAATACTGCTGTCACGTGACAGACAACTCAGCACTCCCTGATCTCTCGAACGCTCCAAGCACACCCATATTTCCGATACGAAATTCTCAGTTTATGATTCCTGTCAGTCAAAAATACCAACAAGGGCCTAGGGAGAGAAACACAAATCCAAACATTTGTATACCATCGCTCAATTCCTGGCTAGCAACTGTGAACAACTTCAGAAACCTTCCTTCCTACTAGGCTACTACTGCTAATGACTTTGGCCGCCATGACCAGTCTGAACTCTGGAGGAGGGAGCAAATCTGGACCGGAGAGTGTCACTTACCGCGACGGTGAGGCCGCGGAAGACATCGAGGGAAGCAACCCGCCTGCTCCGGCGAGGCGCCTTCTCGTTGTCATCGGCTTCATCCGTCCCAGGACCGCCGCGACGGGCGGGGTCCTCCTCCGCGACGTCGCCGTGCGGCTTGAGCTCAACCGCCTTGCTGCTGCTGCCCCCGTCCATGGACGCTCGTGCAAGTAGACAATCTGCGTGACGCAGACGAGGGCCGGTATAGGGATGTATGGATAAGAGACGGGAGGAGGATTCCGATTCCTTGAAGCAATCAACCTCAGATCAGCTGGTTGCTGCTCAAGCGTGCTGGTTGTCAGTCTCACACGGCGAAAATGATTGAGCCCACTGGGCACTTGGCAGTGACAGGCTGACACTCTGACAGACGGGGGAATTAACGAAACTAACGTGCCTCGGTGTTAGTATTTTTCCTCTTAATTTTGGAAGATTGTAAGACGATTATGATGTCGTTTTCCGATTGGATGGATCCGACAGATTTGGGGATTGAGAGAAGCTGGGGTTTGTTTGGTTGCTTTGCTGGATGAGCTTCAGCTCGGTGCCCATCTCAGTCACACATAGGACGAATGAGGCATAATTCCGGCTTGTCTATTTCTGAACCTCAATTTTCTGCTCCAGTTCACATCTTTGCTGCTGCTCCATGTGTACAGATTGAAGACTGGGAGTTTTAAAGTTTTGCTTAATGTTGTCATCACACCACACCACATCAGTAACTCAGTAAGCCATGTAAATTGATATGTTATTACTTGTCTAACACAAAGGGATAAACAACTAACCATGCGAGATGGCATGGAGTAGAAACAAACAAATGAGCAAAGCAAACAGACGAACTAGGCCGCGGCAGCAGCAGCAGCAGCGACAAACTAGCAAAAAGGCTAGTCAGTTACACACTGCAACTCACGCGGCGCTACTTCTGAACCGAACCGGACGAGCCCAACAACGCAAGCCGCACGCGTGGCTACTTCGAGGGGGAGGAGGAGGAGGCGGCGACGGTGATCTTGGCGACGGCCTGCGCGGAGATGGGCGGGAGGCTGAGCGAGCAGAGGCTCTCCCAGGACGCGGCCGCGTCGTCCTCCTGGCCGCCACTCGCGGCGGCATCCTTGGCGAAGGCCGCGTGCATCGACGCCACCACGCCGCGGGCGGCCTCCCGCGCCTCCGGCAGACGGTCGTTCAGCAGCTCCGCCGCCACCTGCAGCAGCGCCGACATCCCGAACTCCTTCATCGCCTCGATGTCCTGCGCACGCCGCCAACAAAGGGAGAGTTCTGAGTCTCTGGAATCGAGAGCAGCTGGCGTGGCGGGGCGTACCATCCGGGCGGCGCAGTGGGAGATGGCGACGGCGGCCTTGGCCCTGACCCTGAGGTTGGCGTGGTGGACGTACGCCTTGAGCTTCTTCAGCAGCGGCAGCGGCGGCATCGACGCCGCCATCGCGCGCATCGCCTTCTCGGCCTCCTCGCACACGAACCGCTTGTCCTGGGACGCCTTCAGCAGCAGCTGGAGGAGCAGCTTGTCGAAGGCGTCGTCGGAGACGGAGGCGAGGAGATTGCCGAAGGCGCTGAAGATGTCAGCGCAGGCCATGATGGACGTCTTGAGCACCGCGCTGCGGGGGCTCTTCATCGTCTTCACCACAGCCAGCACCACCTTCTCTCTGCCGCCGGACCAGCCACACCAGTTGAACCGGGTGAGCGAAAAAGTTCCCGAAATCGAAATCGGACGAGAATGGAACACGTAACCGCAGCAAATAAAGCAAAACTCACAGGATCGGGTTGAGGAGCGCGGGGTGGTGGATCGCGAGGCGGCGCGCGTCGTTGAGCGCCTCGCAGGTCCTGACCCAGTCCTTGGAGTCCAGATCGGAAACCAGCCCCGCGGCCTTGGCCTTGGGGCTGGCTGCCGCCGCCAGCTCCTCCGACGGGATGTACTCCACGGCCTGCTCCGCGGCCGCGGCCGTGGCCCTGGACGGAGAGTTCTCGTCGCTCCCCTTCTTCTTCTTGCCGCAGCTCCCGGGCGAGGCGGCCTTCTTCGCCGCAGCGGCCGTGGCCCTGGGCGCCGAGTTCTCGTCGTTCCCCTTCTGTTTCTGCTTCTTGCCGCCGCTCCCGGGCGAGGCGGCCTTGACGGCGGCGGCGGCGGCGACGCCGACCTTAGCCACCTTCTTGGGCCGCTCCTCGACGGCGGCGGGCAGCGTGTTGTCGAGCGCGCGGAGGGCCATGGGTCCAAGTCGCTGGTGGCGCTCGCTCGCTGGAGGCTGATGCTGTTGTTGGAATGGTGCTCGAGGATGGACGGCGGCGGCGATGGATGCTTATGCTTGTGGAGAATGGGGAATGGAAGAAGACGAGGCGGAGTTGGAAATTTTAAACGCGGAGGGTGGGGAATGGGCGGCTGTGTCTAACGGCTATAAAATGTTCAAACTCGCGTGTGAACGTTGGGAGACTGTGATTGACTGATTGTGATCCTGTTGCCTTTCTGCCGTTGCCATAAATTCTGGTAAACGAACGATTTTTTGATAAAAGGAAAATTACCGTTGCCATAAATTCTGGTAAATCAATGATTTAAAAAAAAAAGAGAAACAAGCAAGAGTACAAGATTGAGTTACAGATGAGTTTTGCTGTTTAGGTCTATTTGAATTCATGCCTAGCGTTGCTGAACCGCTGAAAAAGTATTAATAAGACATGAAAAGTCACGAAAGTTCATGTTGATGAAAAACTTCTATTACCTCCCTTCCTCTTAATGAAACAAAAGTTTTTTTCCCACTCAAATCACTAGGGGAAAAAAAACGTGCCAAATGTGCTGCAACAACACGGTGGCCAAAGATGAACAGTGATGAAACTTCAGAATTTTGGTAACAGACTATTGTGTCCCGTCTTCGGTAGATGACAAAGATCACCTAAACGTGTACAAAAAGCTCGAGGTTTCCTATAGTGTAGATGGAGGGCATTGACATTTAGCTAAAGTACAATCATACACCCACCTCTGTAAGAAGACATTGTACAGTCGACACATAACCCTAATTCCAATTTTCACTGAATCCATGAAAGCGAAATTGGAATTTATCAAAACTGCCCACAATATGTACAAAGGGAGGGCGAAAGTGTAGCCTCAGTCAAGCAGTGCTCCATCGGTGGGCAGCATTGTTGGCACGAGAAGTCCACCAAGTGTTCAGAGTAGTAGCCGATTGTTGTTCCCTGTAACCTTCCTCTAAGAAGGTGCCATTCTTGATCAGGCCACGTGCAGCAAACCCCATGAGCTCAGAAGGATCCACGTGACGCTGGAACCAGTGTGGAACAGCAGCATTATAGGAGGTTGGTTCACTTTGAGCTGGAAGCGTGCTTTGTTTCACTTCCAGGTGCAGTTCTGGCTCAGCTACCTTTATCGGCACTTGGACAGCTGAAGATTCTGATGGCAACATGGAACTCCCTATGCCAAACCCTTCCCAATCAACCTGCTGCCACAGCCGGTATCCATCATCACTCACGTTGTGGTTTTGGAGTTCAGATCGCTGCTCTGCAGCCAGCCTGTCAACTTCGACCTTGAGTTCCTGCAATCGCTGCCCAATTCTTTCTGTTGTTTTGTCATACAGGATCCCTCTAGAGATATGTTGGGTGTCATCACAGTTTTCAATTAGCAGGTCATCAAAGTTGATTGGGTCACCCACAACCACAATCACCTAGAAAATCAAGTAAACGATTTAGTAAATATTTTATGACAGCATTTGGTAAGCTGTGTAGGTTTAGAGGCACATACCCTTTTTCCTGCTCTAGGGATGCGTTTTCCAACAGGCATTATATCCTGCATCCCAGTATGGACGAAGGGTATTACAACTGGAAGGCTGTCAGCATCCATCACCAACCTGGTAAAACAAGAGGCAACCAAACTGAGTAAAACTCAAAGCTGATCAATAAGAACCTTAAAACACAAGACTATAATGTATTATGCGTAAGAATGGTCCAGTATTCCTTAGAAAAAAAAAACGACGGTATAGGAGGGAAATAATTTTCTAACCTTCCAACGCCTCTCTTGGCAGGAGCAATGGTTTTCCCTCCATCCCTTGATCGGCTTCCTTCAGGAAATATATGAACCCATCCACCACTGTTAAGTTTTGAAAGTGCCATATCCATTCCCTGAAAAAAAAAACAAAAAAAAAGGCTACAAGTGAAGAGCAAATCCATCATGCATCCCAATAGGCCAAATGTAATCAATCATACTCCATGACTTTAGATCAGAAAAAAGATGACATGATATTCAAAGCATGAAGGCACTATAACACTGTATGATTGTACAAATCAGAAGAGGGCAAAAGGAAGTGTGTAAACCCATGCAGCAAGGAATACCAGTATATAATACCTTATTAGGGTTCACTATAGTACCTTAACTACCAGAGACTTTGTTCTGCTTTCCATCTAATTACTAAACCAACGAATTCTAGAATGATTCTCAAATCCACATATGCTAATTGTTTAAAAAATAGCACACCTCGGCATGTTGGAATTTCCATATTCAAAATGTAGCTGAGCCTGGTGTTGAATTTCATTATGTATTGCCAGTTGCCACCATCATTCCCCAGAAGTATAGCAGGGAAAAGTGACAAGTGAAGGCACATAAGAGTATCTCAGCCCTTTGCAATTCCCAAAATGACACTACTAACTATATTAAAATACTGATGCTTTCACAATATGAATCGCGCGGATAAGTTGCTTCATCAACATTAGAAGTTTAGGCCATACAGTCAAATACTTGATAACAATAAGATGGATACCTTTTGGTAGATGCCTTCACCACGAGAAACAGGTAACACCTTAACAGACCTGAAGAATGTAGACAAAACTGGATTTGTAAAGCAACGATCAGTCGCACACAGTGTCCATCTCAGCTTTTGTGCTTCCAGCATAACAGATGGTGGGAGAAGGGAGGCAATTACGAAGGGGTCATCCATTGCTGCCACATGATTGCTGACCTGATTGAAAATGAAAATTACAAAGATAAAACAATACATGACTAGGAAGCATAGCTGAAAAGCTTTAATTTATTTTACTAGCTACATCCCAACGATATGCATAAGAGTAATCTGTTGCAATAAAGATATTCCATACCGTTAGAAGAGCCTTGCCTTTAGGTCTCCCTTGTAATGCCTGATGAAGCTTCTCTGCACCATAAACCTGCACATCCACAGAGTTTAGAGAAAACAAAACAACTAGACCAGAGTACTCCAAAGTGTTCTCTTGTTAGCTAGGATACCTGAACAGAATTAAGGCCATGCATAAAAACATAGCACGCATTGCCAATAAGAGGAACGGCCAATGCTTGAAGCGAACGGAAAATAACAGAGTCTTCAATCCCATTAACTTCTTTGCCAACTGATAAATAACAAATAAGTCGTCAGTACATTCTCCTTTTACTTCTAACACGATATAGTGATTGAAACTTAGAACATAAGCTGCAGCAATCAGACTTTGCATAGTTGCAGCTCCAACAGTTGAAACTAATACTAAATGTTCAAAGAAGCTGTAAACAGCGACCATTACTATACTGAAGGGGGCACAGACACACTAGCGTCAAGACGAACCAACATCTGCGATATCAACTCACAGCTGCAGAACTGCCGCACGCCACATTTGAACCAAACTGGTGCAAAAAACCAAACTCATCCATACCTCTCTTTCTGTAGAATCTCAAAGCACTGGACGAAGGTTTCGCCGCCGCCTCAGGAGACGTCACCGTCGACGTGGAGCTCCGATCCGCGCCCCGGTCCCTCTGCAGCAGGGCCCGAACGCGATCCGACCACCGCCGGACCGCCTCAGTGGCGACACGGCCGTCCGCCCGCAGCCACATCAACCTGTGGTTCACGGGCGCCACGCGGAACCTGTTGCGGATCTGCGTGCCCACCACCCTCGCGCGCTCCGCCCACGGAGCCGCCCCGCCGCCGGCCGCCATTGGGGGCTAGGGTTAGGGTTTGAGTGCGGCTCCAGCGCTGGAGGCTACCTGGGTTTAGCTGCTGACCTTCCAGAGGCGTCGAGAAGAGATTATTTTTGAGCTTCAAGCTTGCGATTGCTGCTGCGTGAAATCGAATTAAGCGAAATTTTACTCGCGGTCTTGGGGAGGAAGGAAGAAGGCGGGGGAGGGAAAGGTGGTGGGACCCTGGTGCAGAGGAAGAGAGTCGCCGGAAAATATCAGGGGTGGGTCCAGCCTGATGCACCGATTGGGCCCGGTGACAGTGAGAGGATGTAGCCGATCCTGTTGATTGGATAAGGACTAGTAGTAGCTTAGAGCATCTCCAATCGTTATGCATTTGGAGCTATGCATTTTAGGCAATTTGCAAACCCCCAAATGAAAATGGCAAGGCTAAATTGGGGTGATCTCCAACCGTTATGCAAAATGCCAATTCCAGCATCTTTTTTTCCGGAATTTTTTTTTTCGCGGCTCTCCTTCCCGCGCGGCACGTCGTTCCCGCGCCAAACATCGCCATCAGTTCCCGCGTTCGGTGTCGCCGCCATCGATTCCTGCAGCTCGCGATGATTTCCCCTTCTCCACTCAGCTCGCGATCGTGAGGGCTCTAGTACGATCAACACTGCCATTAGCTCGCGATCGTACGTGGTCCGCCCCTTTCCCCCAGCCCTGATCGCCATCAGTTCCCGTTCGCCATCAGTTCCCGGTCGCCGCCATCAGTTCGTCGTCAAGGCAGGTCGCCGCCATCAGTCCAGCCTCTGCTGCTTCGTGCTTTCGCGCGATGTCCTTCTGGCGGCGCGAAGAAAAACCGCGCGAGGGGAGGAAGAGTCGCGCGCGAGACCGCGCGAGGGGAGGAAGAGTCGCGCGCGAGGTGGACCGAGAATCCCGCGATTTCTTTTTGCATAGCCGGACTCCTTTGGCATATATGCCAAGTTTCCCCCTCCAAATGCATAGTTATGGAAAATGCAAAGTCTGAATGCATGACCATTGGAGGGGGTTTTTTTGAAGTTTTATGCATTTTGGTAAATGCCAAGTCCAAATGCATAACGATTGGAGATGCTCTTACAAAAGCGTCGGCGAAGGGTCCCAGGAGCTGATGTGGCTCCTCATCTAGAAACATCCGAATGCATCCAAAACGGCCAAGGAAATCATCTGAAAAAATGCAAGAGGTGTTTGCAATCATGCATGCACTTTGACAAAGTTGGTGATCAGATGCCCAAACAGCTGAATAGATCGGGGAACATTTTGGCAGAGCTGGATGGATTCCTAAATTAATTATGAACAATAAGTTCACACATATGGACATAGCCAGCTGCAAAATGCAGGGGAAAACAATATCACACCACGTTACAGAATAATTTGATCTGAATACATGCCACTTTGAGGCGACAAAATTAGGGCATGGAATCATGCAAGTTGAGCTCAATTCCGAAGTGATATGGTCCAAATCAGATCAGAATCTGAAGTCACAGTTACTTTATCATCATCCACGATGTTAGATGTGCTTATCAATCCCCCATACCTCATGCTCGTATTATCTGAAGAAAGAGGAAGTATAACAATTTTAGACGCTGCCATACAACTATATAGTAAAAGAGGGTTTATAAGGTGTGATGCTTTTACCTAAATTCCACCGGAGCCCAGTGGTTGTGGTGATAGCTGACGGTCCACCCATGGGAATCAATCCACAATGAGGACCCTCAACTGATTTCTCAATATTGATCTCGTGAGAGTGTGTCTTGGGGAGCAGAAAGATTGAACAGTCATCGGATAGGAGGATGATCTTGATGTTTGAAAAGCGGTATAATACATTGATGTTTCCCATCTCATGATCAAACCTTCCACCGAGTGCACCAAGAACAAGAATACACAGCTGCAGTTAGAGATCACAGTAAAATCTATTAAGCTGGCATTGCATAGTTATAATGGATGCTTTTCTGATCAATTTAAACGGACTTACATTGGACTTCTCTGGGATAGGGAGATTGCTTGTGATAAATGATACACATTTGTGCAAGTCAGTTGTGTCCTGATCATGTGATTCATCAACTATGCTTGTACCCTGCAATCAATCGAAGAAGAGTATCAGTAAGTCATAGAAGATTCCTGTCCCAGTTGACAAAAGAGCTTCCAGTATGAAGGCAGTCCGTATCAAAGAGTGCAGGAATAAAAAGCAGCATGTGCACACGCAATTTAACAATGGCTTCTATGAGTTTTCTCCGAAGGCATTAAATCAGAAACAAAACACAGGGGATATCAAAGTGCATAATTTCTTAGCCCATGAGCTTCCCAAGAATATTCAAAGTGCATGAATAACAGAGGTGCAGTATTCAAAATACAATCTCAAACAAAACAATAGAGCATTATGTTTGCATGTCTTGCATACTTCTTTTTCTCTAGATACAGATTCTCTGGACAAGAATCTAAAACAAAACAAGGCATAGCCCTTATTCCAGATTAGGAAGTTGGGACGGCTGGTACGCCTAACTTATGCAAGTAATTTCAACATTTCTCTTTCACTCCAGATACTACTGTAAGTCTGCAATTAATAAAGCAATCTTAACAAACATTTGCTTCAATTACAAACGTAGAACATCTAGGACATCGACAGTCCTAAATGTGAAATTTTGACTTGTGATTTGTACATGTAATTTCAAATAAAAAATGTAGGAGTGGAGAGACCCGGGCCTTTTGAGAAGTCTTAAATATTGCTACCTGCTGCAACCAAAGTCACAACCTCATGGAGCAGCACTCTAACCTGCCTGTGACCACCCAGCCACATAACCTTCCCACAATGTAAAGGTATTTCGTTAGAAGAATCTAGGAGTACTAATTCTATGTTCTCAATCTACACAATCACTGACAGATTGATGGTTAAACTAAATATCTGACAAACAGAGGCTCTACAACAACTTGCATTTGAAATCAGAGGCAGCAGAGATCAAGGTCTGATATCCAGTTTGTTATTGCCAAAAGCAGCAGCCAAAGGAAAACTTCAAACATATTCACGTGGACCCAGATGGCAAAACGTTGATAGTATTATACATGTGCAATCAAAACTGTCCTTGACATTTGTTAAATGCAGGACAACTATATGGTTCACCTAAGAGCTACCAAGCATTAGCCTGTCATTTTCAACCATGAATGCTAAATATTAAAAATACAGTAGTTACCAAATTGGAATAATATTCCTTCACTTCTGGCCTTATTGAGTCCATGTCCCCTTTAACTACATCTGGCTTGTACCTGCAGAGGAGATAAGATACATTAAATTAAAACTGACCTGAATCCTTCCCAACTGTACCAACAAACCAAACCGTATACATCTCATGCCAACTAGTACAGGCATGATAGACCAACCAACCTGCTCCTTTAGTGGACAGAACATTGCCAGATACACAATATGTTCAGCTGACTAATATTGATTAATCTGAGAAGAAATGCATAGAGGTTTCTCAAATTCATAGGAAACTACCAAAGCCAAAGAGATTTTCAGTATTTATGTAGCATGTGAAAACAAGCATAATTTAAGCTACTTGTCTCATACTCCTATAAGGAAACAAAAAACAACAACCGGGCATTCTATGGCAACACATATGTATCTCTAACAACTACATCACAGATACAGCTACAGCCAAAATGGGGAGGGCGTCTTAATTTTATCAATTGAAAACGGAACCAGCTAAGCCACATTCCACAGAGGGAAGTGGCAAGGCAGATGCTAGCTGCGCGCAATAAACATATTTGAAAACCACCACAACTGGTAACCGGATACGGCAAGGTACCCCTCGGCGGCTTGTTACCACGCCCACGCGAGCACCTACGTCGCTCTCGCGGCGCATCCGCGCACAACCAGACGACTACAGCAGGACGTACTCATCGCTGTCTCTTGCGCATTCCATCGAGCACATGACGACCGACGAGCAGTTCATGACGTACGGACGAGCAGACGGAAGGAACAGAACAGGGGGAGTTGGGGGTTTGCGATTACCTGGTGCGGAGCTCGGCGGGGTCCTCGCTCGGGAGGAGCTCCGGCATGCCGTCGAAGACGCGGTTGGCGCCCCCGTCCGCGCACACCCGCAGGCGCGCTGGCCTCGAGCGGAAAACAAACAAGAGCACACGGGTCAGTCGGTCAGACAGGCAGGCAGTCGCGGAGGGCGGGAGGGCGGAAACCGATCAGGCGAAGGCGCGAAGCGGGAGGCGGCAAGCAATGGCGGGAGTGGGAGAAGGAGAGGGAGAGGGAGAGGGGGCGTCACCACGGGACCAGAGGAGCGGCGCGAAGCGGGGGAGGCGCTGGTTGAGGACGACGAGCGCGTAGGTGGCCGTGTCGGCGCCGCCGCCGCTGGGGGTAGACGACGGGGAGGGTGGGGCCGGGAGGAGGTAGGCGGAGGAGTGGGTCATCGTCGGGAGCGGCATGGCGGTCGGTCACCGGTGGAGCAGAGCAATGGAGCGCGGGGGAGGGGGACAGATGGGAAAAGAGCTGATGCGCTACGCCCGTGATGGGAAAAGGGGGGCTTTGTATTGTAGGCTTCCGAAGCTCCGAGTCGCAACTCCTGAATCCTTTTTTTCTGAGTAGCTACGCCCGCACACCCCACTCACACCTACCCTAGATGTAGCTAAGACCTACAAATTATCTTCAGACAGCACCCCAAGCCCAGCTCGTCGCGACGAAGCGGAATGCCGGGAAAGCACATGGGTGCTTTCAGGCCAGAAACCAGAAAACGGGATAAATCCCGCTTTTATTGTGCGGCACCCATGGTTCGAACCGTGGGCGGGCGGCTGGCCACTGCCGAGCGCTACCAACCGAGCTAAGAGCTCGTCCGCCGCAACTCCTGAATCCTGATTCGAGGGGAAAAGAGCACACGCTGCACGCAGGCTCAAAAGTTTCTCCTTTTTTTTCTCCTTCGAGAACGACGAGCGTGGAACGAGCGAGAAGTCACAGTCCGCTTTTTTATGCGCCGTAGCTTCGACGGTGGGTTGCGTTTCGCTGGTCTGACGTGGCAGTGGTTTTTTAAATCAATTTTGTTAATTTAAATGAGAAGAAAGGAAATAAGAGAGATTCACACACTTCTAAACTTTGATTTTTGAGCAAAAACCAGAAGATATTCGAACCAGCGAAAAAATATTAGGTAGAATACCCTGAACGGCTTATAATTTGGAACAGTGAGAGTGCTAGAAATGAAAGGTTTCGTCGCTTGCACACTAGTTACATATACAAATAGGGGCAAAGCTAACACCTGTTAAGTTGTTTAGTTGATGGTTTCTACGGTTAATAAACCGGCTGATAAGTTCGAGAGAACACAACATGTACTATAGGTAATTCAAATATTTTCCTGTATTTTTATTGAGACGTAATATGCAGCACATGTAAACTATATTATTATTTTTCGAAAGATCGAAACCATAGACAATTAGTAAATTACCTTTATAGACAAGCATAAGTGTACATATACTTATTATTAAGAAATATTTTTTGACCGAAGTACTATTAAGAAATACTCCCTCCATTCCAAATTATAAGGCATTACAAGAATCTTGGAGAGTCAAAGAATTTTAACTTTGACCAAATTTATACGATAAAATAATAATATTTATGATGGCAACTAAGCACTATTAGATTCTCCATTACTTATATTTTCATTGCATATCTATTTGATGTCATAAGTTATTGTAGTTTTTTCTATAATTTTGGTCAAACTTGAAAAACTTTGACTCTTCAAGATTCTTGGAATGACTTATAGTTTGAAATGGAGGGAGTATTATTTAAATTGTACCACCATCACATCATGGCACTGCCCGCAGCCGCCAACTTGCTGGATCGCCGCTCTGCCTACACCGCTCGCCGCGGGACCAGCCATAGCAGGGTGATTCGCAATTCGCCGTTGTGCAGAACAGATCGGGCGCCCAATGGGTCATTGTCGCAGTCATGGAATTCGTCGAACGGACGTCGTCCTCCATCCTAGGGGCGCCTTGGCCACCACCCAGGCGTCGATCCGACCCCGCCGCCAGCGTCTTCGTCGATGGGGTAATGGGAGATGGAGGAGAAGGAAGGAGTGCCCACGCCACCCCTTCACCGCCATCAACTAGGAGAGCCTTGCCGCCACCATCATGGCAGGTCACTCGGCCCTGCCGGTGGCCTACTCCGGCGACGACACAGCAGGAGAGGGGCGGGGAGGGGAGGGTGGAGGGTGCGGTGGCTAGGGTTTGTCACTTGAGTCGCCTGCGGGGATGGCGGCGCTGCCAAGCAAGATTTTGACGAGGTTTGCCTACAAAACCAAGCACGCCCTTTCTTTTCATTTCTAAAGACAAACATATGGATTTGCTGCTAGCTAATGACGGGTGATTGCCCTTTTAGAGTTTGGAACAGTTGCCTACGCTATATAAACGAACTTCTAAACCACGATGTAACACAACCACAACCCCTATTTCTTCTTTGGATGAGGCAAATCGAATAAACCATTCAGTTTTTCTTTTTCAGAATCCTACCTCTCATAGTCTCATGCTAAACCATGGCGTAGAGGACCCAGCTACAGCAGCAGTTAAGTTTAATTACTTCATATTACAAGATGAATAATTACTACTCATGACACAGAGAAGAAACATCCAGATTCATCACTAAATTACAATTTTTGCAAAGTTACAATTGTATACATATACAGCTTTGATAGCGTTATAAAAAAGGGACAATCTTCCAAAAATATGGTGCAAATTGCCCTCGGTTTGATGACTGGGGGAAAAGTTCCAAACTTCCCTCTCCACGAACAAACTCTAGCTCGCCAAAACTCACCGCTAGCGACCAGCCGCGGCGCACCACCACGCACATCCCGGACACCGAGATGCGGATGACGACGGAGATGGATACGTGGACGGCGGCGACAGATGCCGCAGGGCCTGCTCGAGAACGTGATCCACATCCAGGAGGGGGGTTCGCCTTTCCCAGCACTTTCGCAGGCGCTCTCCGGGCTGGCCTACCTCCACGCCCGCCGCATCGTGCACCTCGACATCAAGCCGGCCAACCTGCTCGCCACCACGGCCGGGGAGATCAAGGTCGCCGACTTCGGCATCGCCAGGGTGCTCCCGAGCGCCGGCGACCACTGCACGTCGTACGTGGGCACCGCCGCGTACATGAGCCCGGAGCGCCGCACACCGAGTCCGGACCCTTGCCGCCGCCGCCGGAGACGGGCCACCATGGCGTCAGCGGTGGCGCGGAGCCACGCCACGGCCCCGGTCTCCGTGGGGTACGGCGGCGCCGACTCCTTGTCGGACGAATGCGGCGGCAGCGACGCCAGGACGTGTGGACGGCGGCGACGGATGGCAAACCCTAGAGTCGATGAACTCTAATGAACCCTATCATTCATCTAGACAAACGCCCGTCTATGAACTCGTAATAACTATAGCACTTAATTAATTCATATCAAAAGATCATTGTTACAAATAAAAAGTACCATTTTACCCTTCGTAAAAAAAAAAGAACTACGAAAAAAGCAATTACCACTCCTATCTTTGGAGTTCCAATCCCCTTAATTTTGGAGCCGTTGGAAGCCGTTACGGCACATATGGCCCACCTACCATAGACTCAGCTCAACGGCTCCCAACGCCTCCGCCTTGACGGCTCCCAATGGCTTCCCTTATATTGGGCCCACTAATCATAGACACATTAAATATTTTCTTAATAATTCCCAACGACTCTCCAAGCATTGTAAAAAAGTTCATAAACAAAATACCTGCTATGGTGTCATCTGATCCCTGATGAGGTACTTGCCTACTTTAAATAAATCTTTGAATTAACCTTGTGAACATTGCATAGAGAGCCCACCTAAGGCCTTGTTTGGATGTTGTCGGATTCACCTCAATCCACATGTGTTAGGGGGATTGAAGTAAGTTCAAGTTTCACTCCTGGATAGATGTGAATCCAACTACATCCAAACAAGGCCTTAAATCTTGAAGTTAATTGCTTGAGCGGGGGCACCCATTTATATCATACAGCAAACGTGCGTGGTTCTCACATTGTAAGGTAGAGTACTGGGCCTAATATAATAGTCAGAGTAAATTACACTCACCATACAACAACTATCTATGTGGGTGCATGTTAGTACAACATCTTGTAGTTTGCTGAATTAAATACAACAACTATCTAGGTGGGTGTATGTTGGTCCAACATCTTCTAATCTATTTAATTTGATGCAAGAACTTGCCTCGTTGGTGCATGTACGGTCCAAGTGTTATAGTAGTATGTCTTTTTATACTCTAACACACCACTCAACTTGAATAGTTTTCTATATATATGATAACGTTTATGAATGTGGCCGAATATAAATGGTCCATTGATTTTATAAATATTGAAAATACTAAACCTATCATTTCTTTCTATACTATATATAATATTATTTTTATCGGTTTTCATCCCTATATCCATGATCATTCATGATTTGCTAAAGTTTTGGATTATTCACCGCATAAGAATTGAGGACTGATAGGTTCTTTTCAAAAACAAGAATCGACAAAATTTGGTTTTTTTGTTTTTTATTTGATTTAGTTATAACCGAAGTAATCAAGTAATTGTACTGGTTTACCAACCTAAGAAAAAAAGAAATGAAAAAAGAAGGAAAAAATGGCCAGCGCCGTGTTGAAAGGATGAAATTGACAAAAAAAAAGAAGACGATGTAGTGAGCACTTGGTTTCATTAAGCTTATAAACTAAAATTCAAAATAGAGATTTAAACTAAGCTTTTTATATTAGGCCAAATTTAGAAATAGTATCACAATATAGTAAAAGCGGGGTATTGGATGAGATGAGTGTGCTAAAGTGTATCTTCTTGTGACAGTGATTAAGAGTGTACAAAGACACATTGTTACGATGATTGGACCGTATATGCACCAATGAGTCAAGTTCTCGCATTAAATTAAATAAATTATAATATGTTGGACTAATATGCACCCACCTTGATAGTTTCTGTATTAAGTTAAGCAAATTATAAGATGTTGGGTTAACATGCACCTACGTAAATAGTTGTTGTATGATGAGTGCAATTTACTCTAATAGTCAGGTGGGTAGTAGTCATTATCATATATACGTTAGATGTAATTTTAAGGGATGAGATCTTAGACATGTAAGAGAGCTTCAGGTGATAAACATTTAAGTGTGTGCGCTAAAACATATGTATATTTATTACTGTAAAGAGAGCTTTAGGAGTTTTGGTAGTTTTCGAGTAGAGTTGAGTGTGTCAGGAAGCAAACTCAGTGGCCCGTTGCTGTGCTAGCATGGTCTCTACCACTGAACACTCTCTCTTTTGGTTTGATGATTTTCATGGTTGGCTTATGGGATTATCAGCCCATGATTGTACTCCTGTTATGCAAGAATGAATGAAAACTCTGTGATGTTAAAAAAATAACAATTTCTATGTAAAAGATTCTCCAAATGATGATTTAGAAAATGTGTTTTACAAAGATTCCTGCAGATGCTCTTAGGATCCAGGAAGAAACATCCACCGAAAAGAGGGGAAGAGTCCTCTAATTGGTGGGAAAAAGGATCTAAGCTGCTACCTCCGGAACAAACTCTAATTTCTATACTACTACTACTAGTTATTTGCACCGAATCATCTAGCTGCAAAAACTCTACTTTCTAATCCTCAGCCATCAACTCCGTATTCGCCAATCGCCATCACAAGCACCGATTCATGAGGCCACAGACGACCACCAAACCCAAGGCGAGCAGATGATCCGTCCCGGCCCCCACCGTCAGCGTCAGGACATCGTCCCCGAGCGCAACCCCGGCCGGCGTCCGCTTCCGCTCGACCGACGCCGCGACGGCGCCGCCAGCGCCGGTGACTTTGTAGCCCGACTTGCCCCCGCACCCATCGATCATGTACGACGCAGGCCCGCTGTCACTGCCACTGGCGCCATGGTGCATCATCGTCACGGCGGCTCCCTTCTTCCCGGGCCCGGTAGCCTTCTTCTGCACTCTGAACCACGGTGTCGTCGTCTCCTCGCCGTCGTCGGATTCGGAGCACCGGCAAGCCTCCCACCTCCTGAACACCCCAGGGAGGCCCTTCCTTTGGATCCTGACGAGGGCCTTGCCGGCGCGGTCCATTAGGAACACCTCGCGGCCGCCGCGGCAGCCGTAGTTGTCGACGCGGAAGGCCACGCCGCCGTCGGCACCGTACACGGTGCAGCCGTTGCCGTTGAACACCAGCGACTTCATCCACACCGTGTACACTGCCGGCTTCTGCAAGCTCTGGCACTCCTCGTCCCCAGAGGGAGAGCAGGAGAGAGGCAGGGGCTGGATCTTGGCCATTGATGGGGTCGGTACAAGAGCTAGCTAGCAGAGCTCCTTTCTGATTGCTTGCTTGGTCTGCTGCTGTCGGTAGCTAGCTGCAGGCTGCAGTGAGACGATGACCGGTCACCCACATATATTTATAGGCCCATCTATTTTTCTTTATTTTTTGCGAGTTTCAGAGAGCTGATTAAAAATTCGAGCGGGTAACTGGGTGCTTGTTCCTATACGCGTCATGAGAAATGATAGATTATAGTGCTTTAACAAAGTTGTTTATGCTCATTCTAGGTTTGTACGAGTCAGCAGTGAGAAGGTTACTATTATCATCACGTTTACCAAGTGTGTGCGCGTCTCTGGAGCTTAGACTACCCGCACTGGGGGCACTGCAAAGCCCACGCAAAACGCTTTGCGTTTCCGCAAGCGCTGCAGCGGGGGCCGCTAAAACCAATGCAAGCGTTGCGTCTCGCCTCGCATCCGGCTTCTTTGCGGGGCGTACGGACTTTACGCAAAGGACGAGGTGGGGCCCATTCGAGGAGAGAGAAGGCAGGAAGACAGACGATGGGAGAGAGACGTCATGCCGCGCGCTCGCCGGGAGGCCGACCTCCGCTCCGCTCCGCGCGCCGCTGTTGGAGCAGGGGCTATCTCGTCGGGCTGCCGAGGGGGAGGATGAAGTCCATGGCCGGCCGCGCGAGGAGGAGGACTAAAGTTGGCAACGGGGCCCCGATCCCCGAATCCCCGCGGGGAATTCCCCTATTAGGGGACGGGGATGGGACAAATTTAATCCCCATGGGGATCCAAATGGTAGGAAATGTATCCCCGTCGGGTCTGGCGGGGGCGGGGATGATTTCCTTGTCCCCGTCCCCGATCCCCGCTAACCCGCCCCGCCAAGCAGCCTTCAGGCACGGACATGAGGCCCATCTAAAGGCCCAAGTGATGTTGAGTATATATACGAGCTTGTAAACTTCTAACCCTAATTCCCCACTCCCCAACCCCCGTTCCTTCCAGGCTCCAGCCGCCGCTCAACTAGCAGCACGAAGCGAGATCCACTTCCTCTGCAGATGCGCACTGCCTGCCACCTAGCATGCAGCAGCTCGCTAGCAGCCTAGCACAACGCATCCACGCCGGAGTCCAGACGCCACCGCCAGCAGCCGCTTGAATCACCGTCCGGTCAAGCTATCCATGCAAGAAGCGAGATTGCGAGATCCACTTGCTTCGCATCAAGTAGCAGAACGCTTGCTGATGGTGACACCTTGAGAGACCTACGTGAGCTTGACATCGCAACAAAGATGCAGATCGAGCATATGAGTATCCATCATGATTTAGCTCTCTCGTGTCTTCACTCTCCACCCCTTATCTATTTTGGACTCTTATTTTGGACTTGTGCGTCCTTGAGCTGAACACTCGATGAGATGAGTCAAGCAATTTGCGATGTGTTTTTGTTGAGTTTGACTTTTTATTTGTGGACTCTTCTCAGTACATATAAATCTATGCATGTGAATTGTTGATCTGTGATGGCTTTGTGTGAATGCCGATGAATTTACTGTGAATGCCGATGAACTGATGCGGGGACGGGGATCCCCGACGGGGATTTTTCCCCTCGCGGGGGCGGGGATGGGGAAGAAAGCGTCCCCGTGACATTTGGAGGGGACGGGGACGGGGATTTTTTATCCCCACGGGGAATTCCCCGTTGCCATCTTTAAGGAGGGACCAGTGGGAGCAGCGGCTGGATGCGAGCTCCGCCGGTCCGCTCGCGCCCTCGCCGGAGTCGAATCGAAGAGCAGCTGTGGAGCTCCGCCCGCCGAGGACATCCGCCCTCCATGGACCGCCACCCGGACCCGCTCCTCCGCCTGCAACCTCCATGGCCGGGGCGCGCCGACGAGGACGCGTTGGGGACCGCCGCCGGGAGCTCCGCCTCCGCGCCAAGGGAGCTCCGCCGCCAGACCAGCTCCTCCGCCTCCATTTTCCATGACCGGGGCCGCGCCGGCGAGGATGCTCCTCCATCCTCCGCCGCCCGGACCCGCTCTTCCGCCCCCGCCGCGTGGACCCGCTCCTCCGCCCCCGCCGCGCGCTGCTCCGACCCCGCTGCGTGAGGAGGCCGCCTCTCACCATCGCCGCCGTGGGGGAGAGGACGCCGCAGCTCGCCTCGCCATAGCGCCGGTGGAGAGCCCGCCTCGCCACAGCACCGGCCCGGTGGGCGGAGGAAGCGAGGCCTCGCGCCGCCTGGTCCGTGCGATAGAGAGAGAACGGGGACGTAGAGACCGAGGTGGGCGACAGTGGAGAAAAGAAAGGAAAAAAATAATACGTGGGCCCCAATTTTTGGTATTGAGTAGACTGTAAAGGATTGATGAGTGCGCAAGAAAGTTGTATAGAGTAAGAAATCTGGCTGACCGGGACAGAATATTCCTTTTGAGGAGTGAATATAGAGGTCGATGAGTGCGGGTAGTCTTAGAAAATCCTAGCATGGTTTGGTATACCTTGGTAGCTAGGTAACTAAAACCTTCAGTAATGTGCTTGTACAGGTAGGAGTTGAACTGCAGCAATGCTATTTTTTTAATGTTTTCTCTAGGAAGACTACATGAAACAGATCAATCAAATGCACTCTAGCGGGTTGCCCTCTCCCAGACGCCAGACACCCGCTCCTGCTTCTTCGAGGACGGAGCCCACCGTCTTCTTGCGGGGATGATCTACAAGGCGTCGATCCGCGGTGACCACGACTATGGTGCTCACGCTTTCGTCTGGAAGAACTTTGCTCCCCCGAGGGTGAAGTTCTTCGGCTGGCTTCTCACCAAGGGCAGGATCAACTGGCGCGCGTCCCTTCTACGCAACTTTATGCTCACCTTCTAGGCCGCCATCGTCTGGGCACCCAGTAGCGTGGCCAAAACGACGGAGCTATGGACTTCTCAACCTCCTCAGCATGTCACGAAGAAGGTGCTACCTCCCCTCCTCCTACTGCTTTGTGGGGAGATATGGAAACATCGGAACGCCATCATGTTCAATGGCGAGCCACCCAGCGTAAGCCGCCTCGTCGCTGCTTGTAGGCAATTTTTCCAAGACTGGTCCTGCCGCATACCAAGAAAGGACAGAGAACTATCGATGAACTGGGCAATGCCTTGATCATGTAATCTAAAACCTCACCCCCTCTCGGTTTTGTACCAACCAGAACCCCGATGGGCATCTGTGAAATGAAATTTGCAGGTGGGGATCGCTCGATATCCCCCCCCCCCCCCCCCGAAGTTCCCTCTAGTTCCCTCTAAAAATATGCATGCCTCCCTCTTGTTGGGTCCATAGTTGAACCTGGCCAACCACGGCCCATGGAGGAGAGAGGCAGCGTTACAACAGTGAGGAGGCGGGGAGAGGCCCGAGGCAGGCGCGCCATCTGCGGATTGTTCTACTGCTGTCGTAGCATCACCCCAAGACGAGTCTTTCCACGATCTTATGACTCTGCATGGACAATTGGACATGGACGTAAGCGAGAGGCCCCATCACTTCTTCAAATGCCGTTTATCCCAGAGAAACAGCGAATTTAACATGTGCGATCAGGTTTCCACATCGATAAGAACAACGTACATTGTTCTATTGGGCTGAAGGATAAGTACACTGACAGTGTCACGCCTAATTAGTAGGCCTGATTACAATTTTCTGGCGGCTTCTCCTACTTGAAATGATGTGGCGGCCGATTTTATATTGTTGTTCTTCCCCTTTTCTCTGATGTCATCTACAGCGACAGCAGACACACCCATAACAAACTCATCCACGCATGGTAGTGTACCAAACTCCATCCAAACATATAAACAAGAGCATATTATGCAACACGTTCCTACTAGAGTGCATGCACTTGTCTCCTGCTTTTTTGGAGTAGCTAATTGGTTGGCTTGGAAAATATGACAAAGACAACACGAACACATTAATTGATCAGAAAGCCAAGATTAAACAATGGGGAGAAGACACCAGGAAATTAGGAGCCTTGTGCAGATTACCATCTGTGCTAAATAATGGGAGTAAATTATTTGCAGATGCAGTTGTACAAGCTCGATCGATGTGATGCCTTGGAAGACTTCCCAAGATTAGTTTTCTCTCAAGCCATGAGACCCATATGTTGATGTGTAGTAGTACATTGTAGTTGTACTATGTCACTAGACAGAAGGAAAATTGGGGGACTGGAAATTAGCATACAATAAAAGGAGTTGGTAATTGAGATTAAATATAACTAGCCAAAGAATTGTGGATTGAAAAAGATAAATTGGCGCATCAACATTTCCCAATAAAGAAACCTTAATGATTGGACGAGAATAAAAGTGCAATATGTGCGGTTCTCCTTCCCAATCTACATACGTGCCCTGCCACTTTTAGGGTCAAAGTCTCTCCTACTTTTGTTTTTGAGAGAAGAAGTAATCCTTAGGCCTTGTTTAGATTGCAAATATTTTCAACCTGATGAATAGTAGCATTTTCGTCTTATTTGACAAATATTATCCAATTGTGGACCAACTAGGCTCAAAAGATTCATCTCGTGATTTCCAACTAAATTGTGTAATTTGTTATTTTTTTACCAATATTTAATGCTCCATACATGCGGGTAAAAATTGATGTGATGGAGAGAGAGTGAAAAAACTTGGAATTTGGAGGAAAACTAAACAAGGCCTTAATTGAAAGTGAATAACTATGATTGTTATCTAGGATAATAAACAGTAACTGTCAGGCAGGAACAGAGCAACTACTCAGTTTTTTTTTTTTTGTGTGTGTGTGTGTGTGTGTTGGGGGGGGGGGGGGGGTTATACTTTCTGAAATCAGAGCTATATTGATGGTCTCAACAACATAACAAATCAACCAAAAAAATTATCGCAATGACATGTGGTAAGCGATCAAATGTTTGAACAGTTCACCTCAACAGAATTATGTAAGTCAACTCTGTTCTATGGAGTATGTCTCTACGACTTCCACGCGTGTTTACACTCCAGAGCAGTAATTTTATCATACATGGGAAAAAATATATTTGATCATATTGAGCTCAAATTTTATTGAGTATATACTTCTGTAGAATGAAATCTTTGCTAACTGTAGTAGCTCCTTGGATTTGTGACCAAATGATAGGATGTTCAGAAATGAAAAAAAAAAACTAGTAAAGAGTAAAGTCAATCTAATGTCTGTAATGGAAAAAGTCTGATTCATAGAATTATATATATGGCCACCATACAGTTGTACATCCGTAGAATCCGGATAAAAAATACATCCACCAAAAAGTGGAAAATGTCCTCAAATTGGTGGGAAAAATGGCGAGTCACTAACCTACTACGAAGCACGCTCTCACACTGTATCCTCCTAAGAATCAGTCTAGCTGATCTCGAGAAAAAAAAAATCGCATGAAGAGATCACATGCTTGGCTGTGATGAAGTCATCGCCATCGGCGATCACAAGCATCGGTTCATGAGGCCACAGACGACGACCAAGCCCAGCACGAGGAGATGGTCCGTCCCGGGCGCCACCGTCAGCGTCAGGACGTCGTCTCCAAGAACCACCCCGGCCGGCGTCTGCTTCCGCGCGACCGCCGCCACGGCCGCACCGTCGGCGCCGCCGCTGAGGATCCTGTAGTCCGGCTTGCGCGAGCACCCGCCGCCGACGATCGCGTACGTCCTCCCTCTGCCTTCATGCATCGTCACGGCAGCTCCGCCGCCGGGAGCCTTGCGCACAGCGAACCACGGCGTCCGCGTCTCCTCCTCCCCGCCGCCGGACACGGACTCGGATTCGGAGTACCGGTAGGCCTCCCATCGCCTGAACATCCCGAAGCAGCTCCGTCTCCGGATCCCGACGAGCGTCCGGCCGGCGCGGTCCATGAGGAAGGCCTCGCGGCCGCCCCGGCAGCCGTAGTTGTCGACGCGGAACGCCACGCCGCCGTCCGCGCCGTACACCGTGCAGCCGTTGCCGTTGAACACCAGCGACTTCATCCACACCGTGTACACCTGCTGTCCCTCAACCGCGGAGGTGGGAGGCCCCGGCGACGAGGCTGCGGGCAAAGGCTGGATCTTGGCCATGGCAAGGGGCGAGAGGGCGCGCTGGTTGCTCTGCTGCTGATGACGAGGACGGTGGGATGGTGCCGGTACATGGTTGGTGACCCATATATATTTCGGAGGCCAGATTAAAAAATTGTAAATGGATCGGGAACTTGTGTTCTTGTACGCGTCATGCAAAATATGATAGAATAGTGCTGTACCAAAAGTTGTTTGTGCTGATGCTCCATCTATCGAGCTTATTTTCTTTGTATGTACAACAGAAGTACTCCGAGTCAGCAATGAGCAACTTCGATTCGATCACGTTTACCAGCTGTCTCTGGGGTTTTGATTGATTAATCGTACTCGTACGTAGGATGCTGAAGAAGGCAACAAAATGTTTCATGGTTATACTATCATTATTACAGGCATGTACGTTCGATTACTAGCACTTCTTGGAGTAGTGTTCTTGAGTTCAGTTCAGACATTACTTCTCCAGCCGACAGTGCAGAGTGCGTGCTTGAGTGGGGTGGATTGAGGTGAAAAGTTAATTGTTTTTCACCACAATTCACCTCAATACATGTGAATTACAGAATTAGGAATAAAGGATGGATTTAGAGTGCAGCTTAACAATGCCCAAGTGCAGCTATGTAAGTGTAACTACGTAACTAGCTATATATTTGAGCTTAAGTGCAGCTATCCATGGACCATAGTCTTTTGACAATTGGCATGGGCTCGCTTCATCCAATACAGTTCAGGATCCCAACTAACCGCAGAGGAACGGGAAACATGTGCGACCATATTTCAACATCGATCTCATTGTTTTATTTCACTACTGCTGTACGTAATTGGTAGGTTCAGTTTCCATTTGGTTCTTCCATCATCCATGGAGTTATGTGCATCAGTGCATGGCGGCCGAATTCTATCCTTGTTCATGTTCATCGCATCCTTCTACTCGATGTCAGCAGCAGGGGCCACCCACAACCTTTGTTTACAGAGCACTGCTTATCCACACATGTCAGTGCATGATAAGCCTCAAATAAAAACTAAATTATACTATCATTACAGGCAGATACGATTAATAAAGTGATGTTCTAGAAGTTCATTTCAAACATTACTTCTCTAGCCTAAATGCCTAATACAGTAATGTTCCACTCCACAGGGCGTCAGGTATGCAACTCTATCAGAACAAAAGTTCAGTTAAGGTTCTCATTTACTACAACTGCAAATACATCTCCAAGATGCTTAAGTGCAACTATGTTACTACTTAACTAGCTATTTCAGCTGATGTTCAAAAAAAAAAAAAAACTAGCTATTTCAGCTTAAAGTGCAGTTATATATGAGGTATATATATCTATGCCATATCAGACGCTTATAATGAAGCAGAGAAGGGAAACCTGTTCACTAAAAGAGAGAGAGAAGGTAAACTTCTCTGTCCATGTTCTTTTTCTCGAATACCTGTCCATGTTCTTTTGGCATTGACCGGGATTCACTTAACCAATGCAAGTTCATCAGGATCCCAACTAACCTCAGAGACAGAGTAACGGGAAACATGTGCGATCAGATCTCAACATCGATCTGATTGTTTTATTCAGTACTGCTGTACTAGCCCTTAGTAGGTTTAGTCTCCATTCGCTTCTTCCTTGGAGTGATGTGCATGGCGGCCGAATTCTATCCTTGTTCATGTTCATCGCATCCTTCTACTCGATGTCAGCACCAGGGGCCAGCCACAAGCTTTATTTGCAGATCATTGCTTATCCAATCCACACGTGGCAGTGGCGCAGTGCATGACAAACATCAAATAAAAACACTATTATTTCCCTAATCCACCTAGAGTGCAATGCACTTGTGCGTGTGTTTTTTTGCGATCAGATGGTTAGATGAAGCGTTTCCTGCTTTTCGGGAAGCGGCAGTCTCTGACTTTTCTTGCAATTGCAATATGTCGTCATGCATAAAATGGACGTATTATGTCAGATATTGAATAGTTAGCTTCCAGCTCGACGAGATTATCGCGAGAGACGTCGTCAGATTTAACAATTAGTGCAAGGCCTGCCTGCCTTAGAATTTCCCTTAGAATTTGGGAGGCTCGTGCGGATTAGCGTCTGAGCTGCTCCATAATGCTCATAAACTATCTGCAGATGCAGACATTCACAGTTGTACCCGATCGATGGATGCGATGCAATGGAAGACTTGTGAATAGGATGATTTATTCATACGATCGAATTGTTTGCTTTCTCCAAAGGCATGGAAAGCACGGGTGCATTATATTATATATATAATCTATATACCTATATGAGTACACTCCTCAGGACAGAAGGAATCTTTGGGGTACTGAACATTGGCATATATACTTCCCCAGCTGAGAGTAGGTGTACCGTGTACTGAACAATGTGTAGCGAAAAACAATTTGTTGACCGAATCACACGCTCCTTCTCCAAACTTCCCGCGCCAAAGTTTTTTCTTTGAATCCTCGTAAAAAAAAAATCTCCTTTTTTTTTTTTTGACAACTTAAAAAAAAAAAGTTCACTTTGGATGTGTGGAGTGGACAAAAGTGCGATGTGTATGTAGTGCAGTTCTAAACAATATGTTTAGGTCACTAGCAGGTATAGTTAAGTTCGCTTTGGATTCATGCAGGAAAACTTCAAGGAACTCCATCCAAGCAAGGCAAGCTCCTATCTTTAAAAACAGAGTAATGCTTGGAACCAGTGAAGTTTCAAGTGACGAATAACTTTATGTGATTGCCATGGATTCAGCTGGTGAATGAAAATGCTTCTTTCAGATAAAGAAATGAAAATGTGTATGGGTTGCTTTTAAGTAAAATTGTTGAAGCTTTTCAGATATTGACCCCCAGTCGTCGCCTCTTTCCAGATATATAAAGTAGGGAAAAGAAACCGAAATGTAAGGAAGAGAGGCATTATGAAAATCTATGACCGACACCTTTACAGAGTCCAGTCACTCAACACTTCTGCTACTGCCTACTGCTACATATACTACTCTCTTGGTTCCAATATTTGATTTTTAAGTTTTATAGTAAGTAAATCTTCTAACTTAGACCAAATTAATAGAAAAAATGTATACATATATCTATCTATAACGTTAAATGTTTTATGAAATTGGTAGATATTAATATATCTATAAACTTGGTCAAAGTTAGAGAAATTTAATTTAGCACAAAACTAAAACAACGGCAGTTTTAGGGCAGAGGGAGTACTAACTAAAGCTATGGTCTTGGAAAAGGAGTGTACTGAGCCACTAAGCATAGTGAAATCACACACATTTTTTTCTCAATCACGCAAAAGATTTGCGCGTATTTTGATTAAGAAGGAAAGTTTTAGTACAACCGGGATGCTTACAAGATTTGACAATAAAAGCAAGAAAAGCACACCCCACAACCAAACTGCATTATCCTATTACTTGCTAACTAAACAACCGTTCCAACACATGGCGATAACCATGGCTGGCTCAAGCCCGCGCGCGGCGGCGGCGTCTCTTGCGCCCACCGACGTTGCACCCGTCAGGGAAGAGTTCCCTGAGAGCCTCGTCGTCCTCTGGACGCCCACCAAAGAGAGCGTCGAACTTGTTGGCCACAGTGGACTCAGTCAGAGGGGAGACCTGGCCGAGGCGCTTGAGAATGAGGTACTCCCCGCGCTTCGACACCGGGATCCTAGAAAGGCTTTGGGCGGCGATCCTCCGGCTCCGCAGCGGCCTCCGCCAAGGTGTCCTCTGGGGCGAGGGTGTCTTCATGGGTGACGGCCGCGGTAGAATGCTGGCAGGCTTGGGCTTGACGACCTTGGCGGCAAACGCTTCGAAGCGCCGCAGAGCGGAAGAGTTCCATGACGGTGGTGACGATGGCGCTCCAAAGCCCGGCGGCGGAGTGCAGCATACCGCGTCATTCGCCATCGCGGGGACCTCGACCACGTCCCGTGGGAGGTCCGCTCCGTGTGCTGCTTTGTTGCGGCGAGTGTAGACGAGCAGCGGCTTAGCCCGCTCAGACCCCCTCGGCGCACTGTCCTGTCCGCGTTCCCCCACCGTGGGCGCGCTTGGCAGTTTGAGCGCTTGAGGGGGCCCTCCATGGCAAGGTCCTCTCCGGCAGGTTGGTCGACGGCCACATCGCCTGGTGACACCGGGGTTGCAGTTGACTCCCCCGGAGAGCAGGGCACCGCTGGAGGGGCGGCCACCGGCTCTGGAGTCGGCCCTCCCCGCGTGGGCATGCACGCGTCGTCGGTTGGCGTCAGTGGGCCTTCGAGAATTGCCGCCCAGGCAACATCCCTCGAAGTGGCCATCGGATCAACGGGTGACCCGAGGCCCGAGCTCGCGACTGGAGGCTCGGCCGGTGCTCCATCCACGAGGCGAGCAAACCGCGGCCGCCAAACCATGGAAGCTTGGTTGGGGATGCCCGCCTCCTGCCTCCTCTTCCGCCGGCGACGTCGGCGTCGACGTGAGCGATGGTCGCGGCCACGTTGGGAGTGGCCGGGATCAGCGGAGCCGCCGGCCCCCGCGGGAGCGCGCTCGCCGCTCACGGAGTCGTCGCCGCTCCCCGGCCGAGCGACACGCTTGGCGGCGGTGGCGCGCCTCGGCCTCTCGCAGTCCCGCGCGAAGTGGCCGAGGCCGTGGCATCGGAGGCACCGCCAGGGAAGGTTGCAGGTGGCGACGCGGTGCCCCGTTGCGAGGCACTTGAAGCAGCGGCCGTCGGCGTACGCGGGGAACTGTCGTGGTCCGACGCTTGGACCGGCGCTCGCTCCATGGCGCTGCCGCTGCCGCGGCGGCTGCGCTGGCTGATGGCGGTGTTGGGGCAGCACGCGTTGCCACCCGTCGGCGTCTGGAGCAGTCGCACAACGCGTCGATCCAAGTCGCTGGTGGACGGGTACACGCTCCGGCACGGCGCCGCTGGCCGGGCGCCCGTCGCGCTCGTGCCGTCCGAGGCGTTGCCGGGCTGGAGCACGTCCCTCCACCGGCCGAACAGGAATGCCGCTGACCAGCTGTGGTCGCGGACGGCCGCGCTTCCTCCATCTTCGCCGGGAGCCAGCCTGCCTGGCAGCCGCCCCGCCATGACCCGGATCCGAGCCTGCCAGCGGCCGCACAGGAGGCGCAGTTGCAGGCATCGGTGGGCGGCGGGCGGCCTCCGAGTACGACGAGGGGCGCTCATCGTCGGAAGCATCGTCGTCGTCCGCCCACCGCTGGTGCTTGGCGCGACCGGCCGTGCTACCGCCGGGGCAGAACGGCGCTGCCTGGGGAGACAAGGATGAAGCCGGGCTCGGGGCGGGGGCCGATGGGTTGACGAGGAAGGCGTCGAGGCCGAGGCCAGCCTCGCCCCCACCACCGCTGCAGTCGTCGTCGTCGTCCGCCACGTCCTCCACAAGGACCTCATCCGGCGCATCAGCGGCCAGCTTGGCAGCCGGCGGCAGCGGCACGTCCGACACGCCACCCCCCTGCCCGTCCACGCCATGAGGGGCAGGCTGGGACGAGGACGGCCCCGACGGGACGTGGACGCCGGCCGCCCCCACCCCGCCGCCATCCACGCACGGGGCCCCGTCCCCGGCGGCGTCATCGGCGAGAATCCCGCCGGCACCGGTCCCGGGCGACCTCGGACCAGGCGGGGGCGGAGCGCCGGTCGGCCAGCCCGCCGCCGGAGACCCGGGCGGCTCGGCTACCGCGGCGGCCGCGGCCCGACGCGCGTGGCCCGCGCGGCGCGGCGACGGCGCCACCCCAGGCGTC
This sequence comes from Themeda triandra, assembly GCA_018135685.1. Taxonomy (NCBI): domain Eukaryota; kingdom Viridiplantae; phylum Streptophyta; class Magnoliopsida; order Poales; family Poaceae; genus Themeda; species Themeda triandra. The sequence goes on from JAENPR010000018.1 coordinate 881,661, forward strand.
GCATCGGGGAAAGGAGAGGGGAGTGGGGGTCGGGGGATGGAGAGAGGAGTCGGTTGGGGAGGAGGGGGCCGCCGGCACCGGGGAGCCGGCCGGCGGCGGGGGGGCGGCGGCCGCCAGGGAGCGCCCCTAGGGTTCCGCGGGAGCGGGCCGGCCCATCTCAGTTGCTCGCTTTGCTGGTCATCACACACATTCTAGATTAGAAAAGATCTGAACTACAGATGTTCTCCTGCTACAAAGCTAAACAAAGAAGAAAAATAAAATACATCCGTGCGCGTTGTCACACCGTACGCGTTTAACAGAGCACTGAGCACCCTCGGTCCAACAGAAACATGTGGAGAAAAAGGAGTCAGAAAATACTAAATACAGGAGACACCATGCCATGTTCTACAAAGCGTATAATGTCCATGCAGCATATATCACTTTCCAAAAAAAAGAGTGATAGTACAGTATCCGATCCCTGACTAAACAAGTTTTGCTCAAACTGAGCTCGTGAACATTGCATGCAGAACAGAAACGTACCCACCTTTTTTCTGAAGGAAAACTGTGGGAGAGAACAGAACCCACCTAATAATTAATTCTCTAATCTTTAAATATAACAAATAAAATAAAATACTCATGAGATCCGAAATGCAGGCACTGCCTCCATGTATAAATGAACGCAGGCAATGCAGCAGATGATCACAAGCGACGCTCACCTCTGACCTCACAAGTTTAGAACTCAGAAGAAATCGATGGCCATCACCAGGATCCAGCCGCTCTCCGCTCACCTCCACCCGCGCGCCGCTACTACGACTGACGACGATCCGGCGGTGGCCGGGAAGCAGCAGGTGTACACGGTGTGGCTGAAGTCCCTGGTGCTGAGCGGCCACGGGTGCACCGTCTACGGCGAGGACGGCCGCGTCGCCTACCGCGTCGACAACTACGCCTGCCGCCGCAGCCGCGAGGCGTACGTCATGGACGGCGACGGCAGGACGCTGCTCAAGCTTCTCAAGAAGGTGAATGCATGCGAATGCGACGACATTGCTGTTCTTCTCTGATGAGACCTTGGCGTATAGCTAATACTCAGGGGCTAATACTTAGTGTGATTCTCTCTGCAGAATTTTGCAGCATTCGAGACATGGAAGGGCTACACGTATAGCACCACCGGCGCTGCAGGCACGGAGCAGGAGAGCTCCAAGCCATGGTTCAGCGTGCGGAAGGCCCGTCGTATCCTGAAGAAGAAGGGAGGGCCGCAGGACGGCAGCAGAGCTGTAGTGGCGACGGTCTGCGTCGTCGGCGGGGAGGTTTACAGGATCGACGGCGTGCCACGCAAATCGGAGTACAGGATCAGCGGGCCCGGCGGCGAGGTCGTGGCAGAGACGAAGAGGAAGCAGACGGAGTCGGGGGTGGTGCTGGGCGACGACGTCCTCAGCCTGACGCTGGGCCCTGCAGTGGATGCTGCAGAGCGCAGCCTGCTGCTTGTTGGGCTTGTGGTCGTGTGCGGCCTCCTCAGCCGCTGCATCTAAACTCTGAAGCTGATGTGGCGGCGTCTTCTGAACTGAACATTTTTGCACAGCTTGCAGGCATGCAGCTGCAGTGTTTACTGGTTACTCACTGAACAAGAGCACATTTTACAGTGTGCTTTATGCTAGTTATTTCAAGATTTAGAAACCTTTTTTCCAGCAGGTGAAGGATAAAGTGGTTTTTTGAGAAAGAAAGTCCACTTTCTTTCTTTACTTTTTATTTTATCCTTCTGCTGTGGTTGTAAGTCTTTTGAGTGATGCTGCTTTCTTTCAATGTACTTTTGCAAATGGCGAACCATGAGTTTTTTTCGCCAATTTCCCATAAAGATAAGTGTGCTTTTGATGCCTACGTACGTACTCTTGTTGTCATGTGCACCTTTTGTTTTCTTATTTTTACACGTGCTACCTGTTTCCTCTTGGATTCAGATTGGCATTCATTCAAAGTTCAGACTCCCTAATTCTTAAAAAAAGTTCACACTCCCAATTCCCAAATGGTTGTTGAGAAAACACCGGTCTATATTCTGATCAGTCCAAGCATGCAGTACGCGTTGCTGAACTTTTCTGGGAGAGAACATAGAACAGTAGTCAGTAGAGAACTAGAGATAGAGAAGATTTTTAATAAAAGTTTAGCTCGTCCTGGTGTCGGTGGGGACGTACCCTTGTGTTTTCAGCTCAAGTGTAGAACACGAACAGGGATAATATATATACTGATGTTATATATCTGCGTATGAGATCGAGCTTGACTAATTCAATTACAAAGAACCATTTGGTACACAACGGCATGGTGATGTAGATGCACTGTTGGCTGAAGCCTGCAGCTAGTCACTTAACTTATGTGTGTGTCTATGTGTGTGCGATCCTGTGTACTACTGCTGTCCTGATTTCTAAAGGAAGCTTTTTGAAAGTAGGATTTCTAAAGAAAGCTCAAGTCAGAACTTATATGTGCGCGGTGCCTGAAGTATGAACTATATGATTGTGGTCTGTGGAACTTATCGCAAAATAAATCAACTTTGTCCAGGCACATAACCAAAAGTTGCTCCGTTTGTTCGTTCTTTACCGAGAAACCAAACCGATAGGTGGGTAAGTCGCACTATGTTTCTTGGGTTTTCAGGGTTCACGTTTTCCAGGAGAAAAAAAAATACACGCCACTCCGCCAGCCCTTGTGGTGGGTCCACGATAATCAACGTGCTTTCTGCTTTCTCTTTCTCCTCTTTTTTTCCTTCTCTTCTTAGTCAATCTAGGCACCAAAAACCAAATTTTCCGAACCGAACCGAACTACCCGAGAACCGAACCGAACTTCCGAACCGATCGGTTTCGGTTCGAGTTCGGTTCCAGGATTTCACTACCCGAAATTCGAGGGAAATTCGGTTCAGGCCTCGGGAAACAGAATAACCCGAAATACCCGAAATTATAGATGGCCCATGATGAAAAAAATAAAACAGCTAGCCCATAAAGCCCATGATTGTGGAATGTTGTTTGTTTGCCTTGAACTTTTATATATGTGTGCTATATGCATGAATGCTGTCAAAATGAGGCAAAATGCTGTCAAAGTTTACATTTGAATGGGCTATTTTTTTATTTTCTTGTTTTTTGGTTCCTGTTCGGGAATTCCCGAAACCGAACCGAATTTCCGGAACCCGAAATAGGAACCGATCGGTTCCAGTTCCTAGGTAACCGAATTACCCGAATACCCGAGGAACCGAACCGATCGGTTTCGGGTACCCGAATGCCCAGATTGACTTCTTAGTTTATGCATAAAAAAGTAAAATTATTTGGCTGGTTAGGCGTGTAAAATTTGAGCTCATACAGAAACTTATAGAAGCAGAAACATGGTAAGACAACACATATCTATCTTTTGTATATTTCTCATTGCATAGGTTTTTCTAAACTCAATTTTGCATACACATGAATGATTATATACTCTACCTATCTATATTTGTTGCAACTTTTTTTCATGCAGCGGTTTATGTGTATCATGTTTGCTAATGCGATAACACCTACAATCTTATTTAAATGTTATCGGATTCACCTTACTCCACATGTGTTGGGATCTAAACAGAGTTCCCTAGATATTTAACAGATACAAAGTGGAACAGCTCCACGAAAGGCCACGCTAGCCACGTCATCAAGAATTTTACTGCCGTTAGATTTCAAGATTGACGGCCAGATTTGACTGGAGCTGATTCTACCCGCGCCAGCTTCCGGTAAGAATCGGCTTTGGCTGGCTTTTCGTTCGAAGCCGAAGCAGATCAATATATACCTGGCTTCTCGCTTCTCTTCACTTCTGGCTTCCACACACTTTTGCTTCCAGATCCATCCAACCCTTAAAAAAAAAACCTCCTTATCTCTTCTCTCCCTCATCCTCCCGACCCCGGCACAGAGCAGCGGAGCGGGGGCGATGGCGGCGCGGGGCGCCAGCCGCGGCGGCCCGGCTCGCCGGTCGCGGCGGCGCGGCCAGGTCCCGCGGCCTGCGGGCGGCCGAGCGGCCCGGCGTGACGGCGGCCCCCAGCGCGGGCGCGCCGGCTGCGCTCCGCGCGGCGCGGCGGCGGAGGGCTGGCGCGGCTCGTCCGGCCAGCGCGACGCCCACGGCCCGGCGGCGCGCTCGGCGCGCGAGTAGCCCCCTATCTTCCCCTCTCTCTCCGTCTGCCCGTCTCTCTCCGTCCGCGGTTAGGGTTAGGGTTCGCTACGGACGGCGACGGGTACGGCGACGGTGGCGGCGGCGGCGGCCATTCTCCTCTCCTCCTTTCCCTTTCCCTCTCCCCGCCCTCTCCCTCTTTGCCTATGTCCCTTTCCTTTTCGGTTTGGGGATTCAAGTTGAATCCTCTTCGATTCTGGGCGATTCGAACTGTATCTTCTCCTTTTTTTGGCTGGATTACATGAGGAGAGTGACCTGTTTCTGATGAATTTGGTACAGCCTCCGTTTGAACCCTGCATACAGTTTTGGTGGTGCAAATGTGGGAGATTAGAAAGGCCTATGATGCAAGAATGAAAATGAGGTGGCTGCCTCTTTTTACAAGCTGGCTGCCTCTTTTTACAAGTTTGTTTCCTTTACTGTTTTCGATTTCTCATGGCTGTCATCTAACCGGGGGACACGTCCATTCCCAAGCAACTCCTTTATTAGCAGAGGTTGATGGCTTGGGATGGATGAATCCCACGGTTCCATGCCTGCTACGTCATTGTTTGTTGGAGTTGTACACTGCTCCTTGGTCCTGCTATGTTCTTCCTGTTTATAAGCAGCCACCAATGAATGAAAGTATTGAGATGAACCACCTAATTCCAATGCTGAGGCCACAGATGTCGACTAGATAAATCACACGCCATGCCTTGTGTCCTTTTAGTTTATGTCGATGCTCATATATTTGACTTTATTAAGCTGGTAACAAAATCTCTAAAGTATCTTAGTATTTAGAAGTCTCAAATACCTAACCAATGTTTTTTGTAGGATTGGCAGTTCCTGTATTTCAAATCCATGTATATTCAGCGAGTCTTCTCAACTAGCGGTGCATTGTGTTTCACCAGCTTATATACTGTATTTGAGCTTCTCCGCTTATATGCTACATATTCATTTGGCATGTTATTCCTATCAGATTCTTCAGGTATCAAAGTTTGTTAGAGTACCTTATTTAGTTGATACTGGAAATTGGCTCATGGAATTTTGTCTTTGGGAACATATTTCGGCGATTGTACTCTACACAATATCGTTGCAGGTTAGCGCTCCACATGCTACACATATTTCGGTCTGCACCATGGCTGCTGACTTCCCTCCAAACTTCCACTGTCATGCAAGCTGTGTTACCGTTTGTGTTCATGTTGCAAAGAGATGGGAATAAAGAGGTGACAAGGACGATGCTATCATCCAGCACATTTACCTTGCCACTGATGATGAGAAGGTATGAATTCTTAGAAAAAAACCTGGTCCTGTTGCAATCCAACAACAGTCCCATGGTTCCAGATAGCCACATCTGACTTGCCTGATCTAATTCAGTTTGGTTTTACTGAACTAAATGTCCCAAATTAATTCTTGCTGCAAATTATAGGCTGCAAATGGAGGACGGCGAGAATCAAGCATTTGCAATGCCATCATCAGAGTGTAGATGTTCTGAAAAGGTGTGCGCCTGCCTCCTATGCTCAAAATATTTTCAGCAAATAATGAATAGTTGAATAGAGTTCCTCCTAAATTAAATGGCCCTAAATAAGTGTTGCCCCAATTTTGTTGGCTGTAATTGAAGGATGGATTCAGCTAACTTTCCTTTTAAACCTCTAGATACAAAACCCTGACGCGTATGCATTGCAACAGGGCTCAAGTATTGAAGCTTCGAGTTCACGAGAAAATGATTTATGAAACAAATAACAGGATACAATTTGTTGCATTTTAGTTGTACGATATTACAGAATTTTGCAGGTTTGGAATTGCAGCTCACAAACATGTAACCAATGCATTGGTTTAGTACAAAATGTCTAAAACTCACAGATCCCGCTGCATTGGTTTGCTACACTTTGTAGGTATATGTACTATCGAATTTATTATACTCTGCAGTGTTGATTGAGCACAAAAGGCCAAAGCTGTGATACATTTTCCTACGCCGGTAATTGGTACCCTTGCTTTTCTTTTTAACAAATTCATGTTTCACGAGATGGTGTACTTTTTATTTTATACAATGGTACAAAGTACAAGGAAGAAAAAATGATGGTCCATTCAACTACAGTTGTTAGTTTCTGCTGTGCAATTCCAGAAAGGAGTGGTTGGAGCCCTTTCTCGCCATTCAAAGATAGAAGCTTGCTTTGCTCACTTTGGTAAGGCATACTGTTCTCCCATGCAGTTAAATAGTCATTCCTCTTACTTGCATATCTGCATGCATGGCCACCAGACCTTTATAACTAGCAACTGAACTACTTCTCCCAACACTATGTATATGATATATGAAGTACTCAAATTTTTTCGGCCCATGTTTTTGCAGGATAGTTAGACGATGGTAAAACAGATTCGCCGTTGCAGGTTAGTGCTCTACAGGTTCATACCCGTGGTGTCTTGCATCGGGATATAAAGGGTGCAAATCTCCTACTTAACAATAATGGCATTCTTAAAATAGCAGATATTGGTCTAGCTACATTCTTTAATCCCAACCAAAAACAACATTTGACAAGTTGTGTAGTAACATTGCGGTACCGACCTCCTGAGCTTTTGTTGGGTGCTACTAACTACGGTGCTGCTGTTGATCTGTGGAGATCCAGTTGCATTCTTGCTAAGTTTCTATCAAGGAAGCCTATCATGCCGGGACGAACTGAGGTACTGTTTGGTTATTCTTGCTGTGATCAAACTTGCAGATGGTTGCATTATAGGAATTATAGGAATAATGCAGTATTCTCTACCTGCCATAGTCCAAACTCCAAACAACGTTATAATATTTCTGCAAATCTGTCAATTTTGTTTTTTTACACTATTTTTTAGATTGGTGCATAAAAAGGTTTAGGGGGCAAATGCGAGTGAGTCCTTTTGATTACTTGGCAGTTGGTACAGTGTAGGCTATTTTTTGTTAAGAATCTAAAAATGTCAAGGAAAACGATATAATCTTTACCACGAAGATGCATGTAGTTTATGCACTAAAACATGATTACATGTGCATCGACAACATATTCTTATTATTAACATGCATAAAGGTTGAGTGGCAATAGGCCTGTTTTTACTTTCACATGGACCAAAACCAGTTTGAAGTAAACAATATTATCTGTACCTTTCTATCCTTTTAGGTTTAGATTTTTGAACATAAATATGAATTTACAATGGTTTATTCTTTTGTGTTCACTCAATCAGCTGGAATAGTTGCACAAGGTTTTTAAACTTTGTGATTCACCATCAGAGGAGTTTTGGGCTAATTTGAAGTTATCCCGAGCTACAATATTCAAGCCTCACCATCCATACCGCCGATGTGTGAATGATGTACATAAGGACTTCCCTACTACTGCTTTAACACTTCTGGACCATCTACTTGCCGTAGAACCTGGGAATAGGGCGCTGCATCTGCCCTTCACGGTGAAGTAAGTACTTGCCTCTTACATTTGTTCATCTCGCATGTCCGGGTCGTGCGTCTTGAATTGGCCCTTCTATTTCTTGATCTGGATGTTGGGTGTGTTGCCTGCACCAAGTTATCAAACTGTGATGCATAGCATACTTCTGCAGTATTGCACAGTTGCTCTAACTTCCCTGTATTTTTAGATATATAAATACCCCCAAGCAAGGAATATTGCTAAGCTTTGAGATGAAGAAGCTAGGAGGTGATTCCCTCGAACCATGACATGCTAAGAATCTACATTACCAGTGTTCTGTTCTCGACATTTTGTATTCAACCCAAGCACATGGTTATATTTTGTACTTACTGTGAACAAGACTGATCAGCAGGTGAACAAAAAAAGTTCCAAGATGGTTTGATAATTGCTTCTCCACATGTGCAGTTCAATTTCTCCTCCTTCCTCTGTCCTCCTTAATTACTTATTGGTCACATATCCCATCCAGATCAAAGACGATACAAATTCTGCGGTCTCTATCCATGGCTGTGGTATGTACATTACTGGCCTGAACTATTTGAAGATTTGTCTCAATAATACCATTTCATAAATAGTGGTATATATATATGCCTTAACCCTTTTCTCCTCCGGTGCCTTCAGATGTTTTTCTTTGAACATATTCCACATCGACTGAGCACGAGCAAGAAGTAAACAAGCTTTTCAAGTTTAGAACTGTTACATTGTATTGTATTCTATTGTCAGAACATAGTGCAGTGTAATTAAACCTTAGAGATGTCAACATTTACGAACACAATGTGCTGATTTTTTATGATGTAACTTATGCGTCAAAGCTTCAATTCACTGATACAACACTATCTATATTCAAACTAAGTAACTAACACGGGAATAGGGCCTAGCCTACCCTACCTAACGGAAGCGCGCGCCAATACACTAGTGTACCACATACTTACAAAGTTACAACGTAAGATGGATAGCACTGGATATGTGAGGGCAAGATTTTAATGATTGCATTTTGAATATAATACCGTCACAAATAACTATATGATTTAGACATGGACACCTTAAAAAATTTAGTTGATGATTTTATAGTATTTTATAAATCTACTCATACCATTTTTAAATATTCGAAATTCACCATATAATTTCTCATCAAAGTCTATCATGGTTGACTTGCACACAATCCAATATATATCCATTTTGATCGGGGGAGCGATGTGTAGTAGAATTTATGATGTTTTTAAATCTTTTTTCTAAAAAAATAAAAGTTTTTCCTAAAAATAAATGTTTTTAATAAAAGGTATTTTCAGTATTTTAAAAAATGAGAACAAGGAAAAGATGTCGCTTGTTCGACACTCCAAGAAAATTGGCCAACCGTAGAACGCAGTACCAATTTTCGGGAACCCGAGAGCGATCGCTTTTCGCCTTTCTTCTTCCTCCCGACTCGCTGCCCTCTCCGGCCCCGCCTCATCACTCCCCATCCCACCGACACGCGGCGTGTCTCGTCGCGCGCCTCCACTAAAACCCTAGCCCCACCCAGGCCCGATGGCGGCCCCGCCGCAGCCGCACCCACCGGCAGCGGAGGAGGGGGCGGCGCCGGCGGCTCCCCTGCCCGCCGCCGCGCCGGGTCCGCGGGCGTACGACGTGGCGGTCGCGGCGGCGGAGCTCCGGCCCGTGGACTGCAACCTCGCGGCGCTCTGTGACCACGTCCAGGCGGAGGGGTTCGGCTCCGGGGCCTTCTCCGACCTCGTCGTCGAGGCCATGGGCGCCACCTACCGCCTCCATCGCCTCATCCTCTCCCGCAGCGCCTACTTCAGGTGAGCTCTAGAATGCTAAGCATTGGCGCCCCTGCCGCGTTCGATTACTTGGGGATTGAAGTCCCTGTTGCGATCTGATTGTCTACAACTGCTCAGAGTACTTAATTGGATTTCTATATGGACATTTTTGTCTTGGTTGGGATGTCTCCATCCATTTCCTGTGAAATTTCCATGTGCTCTGATGCCTATTAAAATGTTTAATCTAAGAATATGACCTTATCAAGTGATTAGGATTTGTTTTCAGGAAAAAAATTTACAGCCTGCAATAGCACTCCTATTAAAATCTTACACTCTTGCAGAATATGTTAGATCTTCATTTTTTTTTAATCTGTAATCTGTATATCATAGACATAGTGCATCCTTTAATGTTCAATTTCCTCTATTACTTTCAAATTACCATCTATGCCACGAACCATGACTGAAGCTCAAATTCATTTAATAGAAGTCGGTCACTATTCACTAGATAGTGTTCTGTTGAGATTTCAAGGTCAGAACTTGTGGATGGAGGCATAAGCATCAACCAATAGTGTGGCACATGAAAATAAAATCCTAGTGTCCTCCCTTTGGTGGTCCTATCAGATTGGTGGGCGCATATTTCCCTCATCGCTTTTATGAAAAATGTTATTTAGAGACCAAGTTGGTTCTCTTCCCTCTCATATACGATACAACTGAGAGAGATGTTACCCTGATGGTTATGGTCCCTGCATCTTTGCTTGGTACTTTAATGGGACTTTGGTGCTCTGATCTTGTAGTTACCATTGATATGCATTATGTGCTTGTCACTAAGCCAAATAATAATAAAAAATATAAATATGTAAACTTATATAAATTAGGATAGAACTATCCAACATCGATTAAGTTCCATTGCCTAGCCGTTCTATGTTTGTTTGTCTGTCAACACAAAAATCACTCTCTTTCTGCAGCCAAACTTTTACCTTTTGCTGTTTTCTTGCATTATTTTCCCTAATAGCACATAGAATGTTCATGTAATAAAATAAGTAAAATTCTTAATGACTGGAAGGAATATGCTACATGGTCCTTGGAGAGAGGCGGGAGCACCCACAGTGGTTTTGCACATAGATGATGGAAATGTTGATTCAGAGGCAATCGCAATTGCACTCGCATATCTTTATGGGCAACCCCCCAAGCTTAATGATAACAATGCATTCCGGGTGCTTGCAGCTGCATCATTTCTGGATCTTCAGGTCTATCCCATTTTAATCATTAATTTTATAAGTTTCCTTTGTGCTTCATTGTGCTGTTCTATTTTATCTCACATATGATAGTGGTCAACTGCAGGACTTATGTACAATATGTACAGATTTTATTATTTCTGAGCTTTGGACATCAAACTTTTTACAATATCAGGTAATTTCATTGTTGGGTCAAATCAGATTTCTTGAGCAATGAAATATTCACTTTCTTCTCATTGATCATTCATGATCTTACCTTTTTTTCATTGCTAATAGCTGTTTGCTGAGAGTCAAGATTATGGTAGCCATGGAGAGCGTGTCAGGAATGCTTGCTGGGGTTATCTTTGTCAAAGTGCCACGCTCGAATTACGAGAGGTACATATGATTAATAGGACTTGATCTGATTAAATGGCGTACTTGTGTTGGTTTCTTGCAATCTTTTCAGAGATGTTTTTCTTGATTTTTTACCACCAGCTTTAAGTATGCTCACTCAAGTAATTTTGTATTGCTCATTTATGATTGCATGTGAATTGAAAGGTTGCCTTTTGAGATATTGATAGAGCTCATTTGTCGATAAACCTTGTCACCATCCTTAATTTCCACAATTATCTTTCTCTGCATGAATTAAATGACTGTTTGTTTTGGTATTTAAATCAAGAGCATGGTAATATGGCTGTTAGGTGTACGAAAAATGCTGATAAACTATTATATGTTGAATTATATGAATATGTTATAGTTTTTTTCTTGTCATCAGCATAAGTACACGTGAGGATGTTCTTGGCTAGGATTTGTTGTTTAATATACATTCTATGCTATATGTGAACGTGCAGGGGCTTTTGGTTATTCACAATATTATTTTTTATTTTGTTCTTGAAAGGTGCTACCAAAGCTTTCTTCACAAACTTTGCATGCTCTCCTTACATCTGACGAATTGTGGGTACCTAACGAGGAGAAAAGGTTAGTTTTGTCACTTTGTGTTTATTTGTCTGCTCAATGATACTACAAGCCCATTTTTGACAACATCTTATCTTGGTACTTGAAGGTTTGAACTAGCATTGTTTACTCTACTTGCAAAGGTTGCTATGTATGAGATACAAGTTAGTGGGAATGAAACAAACTTACCAAGTGCTGATCGGTCCATGCGGAAGGGGAAGACTCCATTGAATGAATCTGGGGAGGAACTGCTAATGGACTCTGAATTGCAGAACTTGAAGTTGCATGATAACATGGGGAATGAAATTCCCCATAACATTATTGCTATTTCAGATACGGTAATTCCATGGAATATTGTATCTGCACAGCTGACATGACGCTCAATCTCTAGTTTTTTTTTTCAATATGCTATACATTTTCCTTGTCTTGTGAAATAACTATTTTTAACATGAAGCGTGACGACTACATTAAGACTGTACTATTTTTCTGAAATTTAGAACGGTGAAGCTCCCAAGAGAATGGAGAATGATTGTTGTACCGGAGGACCATCAGGAGAAAGCACTTCATATCAATTTAATGAAAATAACTGGCTTTCTAGTGAGCAAACTGCAAATAGTTATTTCTCAAGAACTTCCAGTAGTGGTGTTGTTCCTACTGAGTGGGGAAGGCCCAATGCACCACTTTGGGGTGGTAGGGTCGTTGGACGGCGGCAAGTTAGATGCATTAGAGGAAGCTCTTGTCTATCTACTGATGAATATAACGCTTTTATGAATATATTTGAGAGGGGTTCTCTTCTCTACTGCAATATGTCCTTTGATGCACTGCTAAGTGTTCGAAAGCAACTCGAAGAATTTGGATTCCCTTGCAAAGCTGTTAATGATGGTCTATGGCTACAGGTATTTAATCTACTCCCTGCCTTGTGGTACTCTGTTCCTTTTAAGACTGTTTATTTATAAAACCTTGATGTGTTGTTATTGTAGATGCTTCTGTGTCACAGGGTGCAAGCGATAGTTGCTGATACTTGCAGGAACTGTTGCCTTACGAATAGTTCTTGTGCTTGCAAGCAAGCATATGTGAGCTCGCATACACACTACAGGCAGGAGCATGACCGGAGCAGTGCTTCTGGCAGCTTAGGTAATGTCTACCTTGCGGATGCCCAGGGCGATGGGAATGGTGTACTAGGGCCTGTCCGTGTTAATGTAAGAGGAGCAGTTGATGGACTTGCTGGTATTGGGAGAGGGAACTCAAATGTGCCTGGTGCAGCTTGGGCTCCTACACGCTATGTCTTCTCCCGTGTCCCTTATGGGCTTGGTTCAAGAAATGGCCAGCAATTTGCCAATGATGAATCAGAACCTAGAATTGACCGTAATGGAGATATTTCAGCAGATGGTCTGACTGCATTGGTTAATCTTAGCCAAGAAAACAATGCTGCTCATCTGCAGGCTGAAAGTCTATTTGAGACAGGGATGCAGACAAGATATTGCAGTGTTGCATCTGTTTCCACTCCAGGTGGTTCTTCTGTCCAGATGCAGGAGTCAAAGGAGCATGAGCTTGGATCAGATTGGGAAACTGCAGAGAATGCAGCTATATCATTAGACATGAAAACACCTCTTAGCCATTTTCCTCCTTTCCGCTTTGGGTAAGATTACTTTTTTTTCCTGTTCCTGTGATTCTGTCATCAATAAGACTGCATTGGACGGTGTCCAGGGAAAATCTGACTTATTATTTCTTCCATTTTCTAGAATGCCTCAGTTATCTCATGAATCATTTGAAATTTTGAGGGCAGTTTACTTCTAGAATACCAATTGGGGCTGTTGCCTTGTTGATAACCTGCCATGGCAGAAATAAGAAAAATTAAATTAAATCAAATTAAATATAAGGCTAGCTAACCAAGACATGTTCTGCTGTTTGTTCTTTGTCATATTTAGGTGGTAATGATTTAGAATTGGTTGGTTGTGCACATTGTTTCCTTGTTTCTGACATGGCTTGACTTATTTTTGCTCACAGGGTTGAGTTCGAGGATGTGCACAGGCTTGCTGATGGTCAGGTGAAACATTCGACTGAAGTATTTTATGCAGGCTCTCTATGGAAGGTTAGCATTGTTCTCCTAAATGCATCCATCCTTATTGTGATCAAAATCCAGTAAAGTAATTGGTATGCACATGTCCAGGTGAGTGTCCAGGCGTTCAATGATGAGGATCCTCATGGGCGACGCACCCTTGGTATTCTTTTTTTTCTTTACCATGTTCTCATATGCTTTCCTTTTGCTGTGACGACTACCCAAATATAACGATCTGCTATGTACCAACTTAACTGGCAATCCAGGACTTTTTCTCCACCGACGCAAGGCTGAATTGTTAGATCCCTTGAGGAAGGTGAGTGATCTGCTGAATTCACTTGTCTGGGAACATTATGTGCAACTTAAGTGATAATAAAACTTGTATTCCTCAGGCTAACTTGTACATCGACCCCCGGGAAAAGGTTACTGCTCGGTATCAGGTACTATCTGTTATTCATCTACTCATCGTTTCACTGAGGTACTCTTTGTGGCCTAATTTGCTAATTTGTTTGCTGCTCTTAGCTCATCTGCCCATCAAAGAGAGAGGTCATGATATTCGGAAGCCTGAAGCAGGCTGGGACGCTGCTACCAAAAGCCCCGAAGGGCTGGGGTTGGCGCACTGCTATACTGTTTGATGAGCTTGCAGATCTTCTCCAGGGTGGGGCCCTGCGAATTGCTGCAGTGGTCCAGCTCGTCTAAAGTATAGTTGCAGAAAAACAACTGCTTGCAAGGAAATTTATGTAGTTGATATATACCTGCAAGAACTCAATCCGTCATGTACTCGTGCTCTGAAATTGTGTATACTGTATAGTAGCTCGCTGTTTGATATATAAAAATATATACTATATACAGTATACAGTATAGGTGAACCGTCATGTCCAAATCTTGCCGCGCCAACAAGTGGCCTGATAATATGATTTTGTGGCGCTAGGCGCGGTGACGTGATGAAAAGGGTTCAAAAACTAAAAAATATATGAGTGGGTCGATTTTAAAATAATAAAAGTTCAAAAGGATTAAAAATATATAAAAAAATCCGCTGGTGGGTGTGAAAAAGGAGTATTTCTGGAGGTGACCTGATAATTGCACCATTTTGCTTTTTTTTTTTTTTGAGATATGGTGAATCCACAGTTAAATATAGAATTCTGTAATATTCTATTGCACACTTTCTTTGGCAATGCTCAATGACTAATGACACGGATTGCACGCTGGCATGGTGTATGTTGAGACACTGAGCTTGGCTACGACTTCGATGATGGCAGGGAGGACTAGTTGGTTTGTCTAGGCTCAAGCATGGTCACAGATTGGGATTCTGCCTGCCTCGTTGTTTTTTTCTCGAATCTGCCTGCTTCGTTGTGAAATTGTGATGTTCGCTTTGTTTTTCTGTTTGATTCAGTCAAGGTGGACTTATAATAAAGCTATGTATGTAATGAACTTAAATTCGTGATGTACTCGGTTTATGCTTTAGGAGTGTTCAAAATCTTTGGTATTTTGCACACTATGATGAATGTTTGGATGTGTTGCGGAATGGATGAGCATGATAACTAATGAGACCTAGAACATGTAGGTGCAAAAACTGGTCTCGATTTTTGTTGAAAAATCCTAGTTTGCTTTACTAGATGGATTTATATGTTGCGTTTCTGATCCATATGTTGGATACACTTGCATTTATTCGAATTAGAAGCAGCCAATAAAAAATCTACTCCATAAAAATTTATAATAATTTCTAGCTATTTTAGAACTGATTAGGAGAAAAAAAAGATGATGGTGGCACCTTTCAATAGGTAGATGCAATTAACACCTGCCCTTTACAGAGATAATAGAAATAGCATGCACTAACTGTTTTCTAAATACTAAACTACATTGACACAAAAAAGGAAAGTAGTTACTATCACAAGTGATAGAGGGGTAGATTATGCTCGAAATGTTTACATTTGTAGGCAAACTATGAATGCTTCTAGAAATGCTTTACATTGTGAATGGAATTGATAAAGTGTATCTATTTGTGTTTGGATAATCAACAACGCAGATCAGGGCAACCACTATAAATATTGAACTTGTGTATGCTCTAGTCATGGCATCCAACAAGAAAGTAGTTGTGCTAGGTGTCTTCGCCCTGGCCTTGCTCCTGGTGGCCCATCCATGTTGTTGATAATGTTGAAGAAAATATATACTAAAAAACCTACCACCTTAAATTGTAAACTCGCAGCCTAACATATATATAGAAGTAGACATAGCCATCTAGCTAGAACACTGAATGTACCAGAGGCCTAAGAAACCATTATTATAAATTATAAATATACCAAATAACCATGGCATACAACAAGATCGTAGTGGTAGCTGTTATGTTCATCCCGCTTTGCTCCTTGCGGCTTTTTGTAAGTAACTAACTAAAACAACCTTTTCACTTATGGAAGTTCGTTTAAATACTAAGGCCAGTCTCAGTGGAAGTTTTATGACTCTGTTTCCAACGTATTAATATTTTAGAAACAGTGCAGAAGAGTTTTATCCCCATGAATCTCTCTCTGCTCCCACGAAATTTTCTCACATCTCTCCTCATTAATACAGTGCCACATCAACATATTTAATGTGCATGAAACTCTGATGAAACCTCCATTGAAATTGGCCTAAAGGAAATAAACTAGCTAGCCACTTTCTATCTGGAACTTGGTGACATACCTCTTGTAGCATGGAGCTATTACGTACTTTGAAGCTATGTTCAAGAGCATATGTGGTGCACATCATGTTCCTAATTTAACCATCGTGCGGTTTATGATTGTACGTAGGTGCGGAGGCAGCTATGTGCTCGAGACGTAATGGTTTTTACCACGGCAAATGCTGGAGCAATAGGAACTGCGCGAACTCATGCGTTCATCATGGCCTCGGCATCGCCGGTTATTGCAAGGGTTGGATCCCATTTAGGAAACGATGCATGTGTTCCTTTGAATGCCCGGGAGGTGGTCCTCCAGGAGGTGGTCCGCCAGGTGGAGGCGACGATCCGCCAGGCGGTCCGCTAGGAGTTAAGTCACTATCTAAGGCTAGTCTCAATACAACGTTTCATCTCACAGTTTCCAAAAACATGAAACGTATTGTGAAACGGATACCGCCTCAGTGCTCGTTTGACCCAGTTACCAAGACGTTGGAAACACCGCTACCGCGTTTCACCATGGTGAAACGATTTTACTCTCTCTCCTCTCCATTTCATGCAAAAAATACTTCTATGCTGATGTGTCGCTATATTAAATGTGCATGAAACGTCCATAAAACCCCCACTGAGACTAGGACACAACATGTCATCATCTGGGGATGAGATTTCCATTCGGCTGCCGAATTTGAAAGTACCCAACTGAGCATTTATGGACAGTTGAGTGATGTAATAAGAATAAACACACATTTATGGATGTTTTAAGAGAACGTGTGGAAGGAGTCGTAACACCCCCACACTTTTCCCTAATGTTAATGAACAATGGTAAGGCTAATAATCATAATTAGTAACGCAAATTCATGTGACTGGAGGAAGTATGAAGGGGCCGGAGTTCTACTCAACGGAAGTAGAAATAGTAGTAGCACTAATACAATTGACACATGCTCGAATTGTACTGTTTATCCAAGTGACCAAGTTGAAAAACATTGCATTATTTATCCCAGATAAGATATATAAATAAAATTTATATATGATAATAATAATAATAGAGAAGATCAAGATGAGAGTTGGGACTACATATATCTGCTCTGCGAACTTCGATCCAGCAATTGCGTACGCGATCACTATTGTTAGAGCAGTTTATTCCGTACGTGTAGTATCGCGAAGCTATGGTTTTGTAGGGTCAAGCACTTGTCCTGCGAAGAGGATTGCACCGGACACTTCCTCCACCACGAAGAAGGCAAACGGATGGTCGGCGACGAAGTCCACAGCCTCTGGCCGCCGCCGAGGCTCTGACATTGTACAACCTTCCAAGAATAGGAGAGCTGTGGAAGCCGCTGCCTCAGTGCCTTCCTCGTTCACCTCAATCACCGCCCTGTGGAGGACGTCTCCGAGAACCAGCGGCCGGGCGCCGCGGCCGCCGTCGTGCGCCTGCAGCATGTCGGGCAGGTCGGCCCTGGCAGGATCGAACACGGCCTTGATCCCGAGATCCTGGAGCTGTCGATTCATTCCGGAGTAGAAGGAGAGCTTGAACTTGGGCACCCGGAAGTCTCCGACCTCGACACTGCGCACTGGCATGTGATCTTGGAGGAAGCTTGGGTACGTCATCTTGTCCACCAGGCTTGGCAGGCCGTCGCGTGCGTCTGGCAGCAAGACGCACATGGAGTACTGCGGCGCCGGCGAGGGCATCGTCCAGACCACGGCAGCCGTTCCTGCTGCTGTTCCCGCCGCCGCATCCGCATATGACATCACTAGCACCTTGAACCCGTCGTGCTCTGCGATGAACTGGTCCTCTTTGCTGCGCATGAACTGGGCGTCCACGACGGTCCCGTCCAGGCGGTGGAACTTGCCCTCCTTTGTCAGAGACTTGTCGAACGTCCTCGCCCAGATGCCCTTGAAGTAGATGGCCGTGGTGACCACGAGTCTTGTGCTTGAGGTCACCGATCCACTAGGGAGGATCGAGTCCACCAGGTTGTTCGTCGCCGCCGCCACCCAATTGTTGATCCGATTCCTCGCCTCTTCGGGCTGCATACATGCAAGACAGGAGTATCACATCGAGACACAACAGTTAGTTGACGATCAGATCACACGTAAATCGTTCTATTCCAAGTGCCCGCTGACGACCTACGTACCTTGTTGATGAAGTCGACGGCGCGCGCCACGGCGTTGCAGGACGCGGCGGCAACGTCGCGGTACGCCGGCTTGAGCGTTCCAGTGGCGGCGTCATGCCACACACCGCACGCGTGTGCGACTGTGACGCCGCCTGGACCGTCGTCTGGGCGCGGGAGGGCGCGCTCCACCATGCAGCGGACGTTCTCGGCGAGGCTCTCGCGGGATTTGGCGCCGAGGACGTCGAGGAGCTCGCTCAGAGTGCGTCCCTTGGCGCCGGCGGCCGCCAGCGAAAGCGCAGAGTACATGGACAGCGGCGAGAAGACGAGGTTGCCGGCGGACCTGTTGCTGTCTCCTCCGGCGGGAGCGGGGCAGTCGATCTTGCCCTTCGCGGCGGCGGAGGACAAGTTCCTCATCAGACGGAGAGACAGGGCCGACAGGCCGGAGCTCGTACCCCGCGGCGCCCCGTGTTCCATTGCCGACCAATTTGCGATGCCGCCGGTGAGAGCTCGATCGGCTGGTGTCGCCTGCTTGCAGGCTCAAACTTTTCTATAAAAAATACTTCAGCTTGATCACCAAGAAAGTTTACGGCTTGCACGATAAGAAATATATACTCCAATCGCCAAAAAGAAAGAAAAAACATTGTGCAAGCAAGCATATGTAAATTATATGAATATATGTTTAGTTTTTTTTTTTATTCTGAACAACAAAAATGCGTACTTGCAGTTGCATGTGAGGTTGTTGGGCCTTTTGGTCATTCACAATATTGTTTTTATTATTACTCAAAAAAATATTGTTTTTTATTTTGTTCTTGAAATGTGTTACCAAAGCTTTGGTCATAAACTTTGCTTGCTCTCTGTACATATGAGGGTACCTAACGTGGAGAAAAGGCAAGTTTTGTGTTATTTGTATGCTCAAATGATATTACAAGCCCTGTTGTGATAACATCTTATCCTGGTACTTCCAAGGTTTGAACTAGCAAGCAACTCTAACAGTTTGTCAATTTTTCTTTGCAAATTGTTGTTGTCCTAAATTGATATAGGGAGAGGAAAAAAGTACATATCTAAGTGTTTGGTAAAATTAACTTGGCAAAACTAAAAATTGTGCGCGTGAGGGAAAAATGTCCCATGAGAGTAGCGCGCGATGGCAATTGCCAATCGAACGCAGTTTGAAATATATGTCAAATATCATCTGGTGTTTGCCAAGTTGCTAAAAATGCCAAGCCCATTTACCAAACTGTTGGATACGTGATTTTGAGAATTTTACTAAAAACAAGAATGTCAAACTCATTTGCCTAACTATTGGAGTTGCTTGCAAAGATCTTTAGTGTCCACACTGGAGAAACTCTGGTGCCCTTGCCACGCTTTGTTCGGTGCACCACGGGATAAATCCGGTTCACAACGCATGTGCAACTTTCACTGAGGTGACGCTCTAGTGTTCTTGTGCTCCACTCAATAGAGAATTCTAGTGCAATGTATGTTAGCACCTAAACTCAAATGTTGCAGCATCTAATGCAAACACTAGAGAGCTCCAGTCTCTCTGGTTCCTCCACCAAGCAAACTATATTACATCTCTCCGGTGGCCACACCAGAAGTATGATGTCACATCTTCTTCACTACCTCGGACTTGCTCCATATCAGATAACTCTGATGCTCTCTGACATGCAAATCTTCATGTGTCCTTTTGTTCAGGCTTCACATGATTGATGTCTTGAGCTTCATGCTTATGTTCTAGGGTCTTCAGTGCTTTCCTTTGATCATCTTTTGAGGTGTTGATTGCTTGATCTATCTCCACCTTGGCCTAGTTCGAGTCTAGCCTTGCATACTTAGGACTAAAGTACCATGTATACTAGCAACATTGTTAATACTAATGATGTTGTTGTTACTCAACCACCAAACTTGCTAAACCCTTGTTAGAGTTCAAGTTTCTTATATCGTGCAATGGATTCACGTGATATATAACCGATAAGACCTAGAACTATAACATAGGTTCTAAGAGGTTAAGATTTTTGTTGAAACTCTTGGTCATCTATTTTACTATATTCATTTATATGTTGCATTTTTGTCTATATGTTGGATGCACTTGTATTTATTCTAAGCAGATAATGAAAAAAAGGTACACCATCTTCTAGCTAGAAATACAAACATTCCTATGATTTTTAGAATAGATGATTAAGAAAATGAAAATGATTATAACGTAGATGATAGATTCAATTAATACATGCCCTTAGAGATCATAGAAATGGCATACAATTATTGTTTTGTAAATACCAAATTGTGTTGACACAGATACAGAAACTAATTACTAGTTATGAGGGATAGATTGCTATAAATGATTACATTTGTAGGCAAGTTTCGAATGCTATTAAGAATGTTTACATTGTGAGTGGAATTGCAATATTTGGGTTTGGATATTCACCTACGCAAGCCATATCGAGCAACCACTATAAATATTGAACTTGTGTATGCTCTTTTTCTCACACCAAATCAAATAGCCATGGCATCCAACAAGAAAGTAGTGGTGCTCGGTGTCTTCGCCCTGGCCTTGCTCCTGGTGGCACATTGTAAGTAAAACAATCCTTGTTGTTTATAATGTTCAAGGAAACACTAAAGAAAACCTACCAGTAAATTGAAATTTGGCAGCCTAAGCCTAACATATACACCCCCTGCACCACATCATCATGCGACGAGTATTAGTGGCTAATAATCTCAGTCCTTTTATTATTTTAAATCTAAACTTTTTGTGTAGATATGCGCCTAATAACAATTAATTAACCACCTCAATCGCGATCTATAATTGTGTGTGTAGGCGTGGAGGCGGATGTGTGCACGACGAGGAATGGGTACTACCATGGCCTGTGCAACGACAAAGATTGCGCGGACTCGTGCATCCATAACAACGTTGGCAGCTATGGGTACTGCTATGGAGTGCCATGGCCCTTTGGAAGAAGATGCAAATGTACCTCTAAATGTAATGGGGGAGAAACGTCGCCGCCAGTAGGGGCCGAGTCGCCATCATGGGACACGCCTAGGATGGAAATATCCAACTGAGTACGTGTTGCATATATGCGGTCCATCGATGGAATAATTTTATAAGAGAAGAACACATGTAGTCATGTGTTGTTGTAAGCAACAATTGCACCAAGATAATTTGTATGGAGATGCTGAGCAAAATAAACTGGTAGTACTATATTTAATTTGACGTTATCGATGGACCAATCGACTGACAAGGCCAAATTTAGCTTCACTTTGTCAAAAAAAAAAAAAACCCTCGTCGCTCACTGCCTGTTGCAAGTTTAAAACCCTCGTCGCTCACTGCCTGTTGCAAGTTTAGGCCCGGCAGGGAAATCCAGCCCATATACCCCATCGCGCATCCAATTTCCAATCCTTTCTCCGCTCCCAGCCTCCCACCGGCCCACCAGTCCCTCCCGCAGCGCCGCCCACCGCGTCTCGCCAGCTCCAGCTGCCCCGCTCCCGGCAGCGCCGCCAGAGCGCCCTCCCGGCCGTCGCCGCTGACTCCGTCGCCCAACAGCAACGCAACAGAGCAGATCCCCACCGCCACCGCCTGTCTCCGTTGCTCCGGCGACCGACGCGCAGGTACGCTTCTCTCCCGAGAAAAGAGAGGATGGATCCTTCTTTCCTTTGCGCTGCTCTTCCGTGCTGCTGTTAAGAGTGTTGCTCACGCCGCGTCGATGTGCTAGTCACTTTTTTTTTCCCGACGATGCGGATCCATGCCCTGCGCCGTGCGTCTCAGGCGGCCGGCCGCTGTCACCGCACTTTTGGACAGTTCGGTATCCCGGTGGCCAGTAATGACTTCCCTAGCGGCGAGCGCGGTCTCCCATCCTCAGTCGCCGTCCCACCTAGGCCACCATCAATTTAGCCAGTAACATTTCATTCTAAATGTGCAGTTAGTTTGTCCTTCGCTGTTGGCACATTTCTTTGGATTCATCAATTAGTTACGCTGCCTGTGCGTTGTCGATTGCACTGGATGGATGTTTGTTGTTCGTCAGCCTCAAACCAATTGCGCATCTCCCCGTGCTGCCTCATGTCATGTTTAATTTCCCTGCGATACTGTATCAGCAATACTAGCAGCCCTCTGATACTGTATCAGGCATGTCCGTGCCTTCATTACTATCATTCCCTTGCGAGGTCAGAAATGAATCTAATGACACTTCGGGATTAAATGAATAGTCTCTAATATATTCAGTTAGGCCACCCATACGTACTCATGTTCCATTAGTAATTGAAAACAATGCAATACTATCCTGGCAAATCTAGAAAGCCATAGTTTTACTGTCGATTTAGTGGCCCGGGATTGCTTCAGGTGATTAAACTCTGGTATAGGTGACAATCCTATTTGGACAAAGTTGCGGCAGAGAAACCAATGTATGCTAGGTCTGTGAGCACCTCTGTGAGGTTATAGGTGGCTGTGATCAGTGATCTTTTTGGCTTGGGCATTTTGATGGGAGCTATTGTCACACTTATCTTTGTGTATTGAATGACACAGGTTGTAGGAGTACCACCAGGTGAGTGCGATGGTGAGCTCTGCACTGAGGCGTTGTCTCCCATCCCGTGCCTCTCTCCATCATGCCTTTCCTCCCCACCCACTGCCCACTGCTGCCGGTGCCTTCCGTCGCTCATTCCAGTCCGGTGAGCATCCATCCCTCCAGCCCTCCTCTGATCCCTGCTTCTCTGGTTCTCCCTGGCCTCCCATGAGTGGTATCTCTTGAAACAAAAGATACCACTCATGGGAGGTCCTCGTGCTGTATGATGCCCATAGTTGTTATACTTGTGTACCTTTCCCCAAAGTCGGTTATAACAGTAAATTGTATCGAATGGTCTTGGAGATCTAGGTCTGATGTGAATTCTTTGTCTAGCTTTCTTGAGCTAAAAACCATCATTTCCTTATACTTCTGGTGTAATAATACTTTAAGAATGAAGAATTGACTCTTGAATGGTTTCAATCAGGCTGATGTTGATATGGCTATCTTGTTCGACTGTTTGTGTGCAGGGGATGGTGAGACCAATGATGAATTTGAAGAACGCCTGTTTGGGAGGAAGGGCACAGATGAAGGATCACTCTATACGAAGCTTGATAGGGCTGAGAACGCTGGTAGGAGATACAGTATGGGCACTGGGATGGGTGGTTTCAGTGGGTTCAGTGACAGGAGCAGATCTGGATCGTCCATGGGTGATTTCTCTGGGTTTGGTGACAGTAGGAGCTCTGGTTTCCCTGGGTTTGCTGCATCTGGCGACAGGAGCAGCTCTGGGTTGGGTGGTTTTGATTCTTTGGATGATGGCTTAAGTAATAGGCTTGCTGATGTGGCACGCAACTTCCCAATGGAGGAGGAGGAGGACGATGACGAGGACGATGGTGACTGGGCAGATGATTTTGATTTCAGGCCTGATGTGCCGTGGAGGCGAGGTTCCACATATAAACCTCGGGTAAGCAGTAGTTTGGTTAGTCAGTACATAGCCAGAATTATTCGAGTCATCTACAATCTTTTGCATCCTATATGATTCTGTTATCCTGTGGAAGCATTCATGAATTAGTGGGTAAGTGTGTGGGTTAGATATGTCTGCTATGCTGAAATCACAGTAAAATCGTGTGTTTTACTAACTGATGTTCATCAACAAAATCGGAATTTCATTTCCAATATGCGGATTTACTCTTTATAATACCAATTACCAATATACCATGTGTACTTTACAACTTTTTTCATCGTTTATTAGTTTATTCGGTGATCTGCCATGCATGGTTGCTATTCTAAATTTCTAATTCCTTTTTTCATCGAATTCTGATAAGTGTAGGACCTTGACCTTAGAAGACCTGCAGCCGCAAATAACCCTCCTAGACCACAGTTTGAAACAACCACAGCGGAGGTTTTGAAGAAGGCTGATTTTAGGGTGAGTATATCTGCCTGACAACACAAGTAAATTGACTACAGTTTCTATTTTATATTGAAATGTGTATTTTGCTGTGCACTACGGCTTTGTAAATTCTAGGGCTGCTAGGTAACATAAAGCTCAGGAACACAAAGAGTCTATGCCGATCTCTTTTCGCACCACGAGTCTATGTTGATCTCAAAATCGTACTTTGTTTTTTCAATTAGAGGTCATATCCTTGATCGCGCCACCTGAAAGTCTGTTACAAATTTGTTGTCAATATATGAGTTTTCCCAAAATATCTTCATATGTGTGGCTCGATCATGACTAATAATCGCTGTTAACACTAAACTATGTTACTCTGACATTTTTTTCTGATTTTTTCTACTTGTTCTGTTTGAATTTAGCAGATTCAAGGTAGTTCATTGCAGTGAAGTACATGTTAATCACTGCCACCTGCTTTAATTTACTAGTGCATAAAAGAAGCTTATATTCATATTGGAATGGTTTTGGTTTGCAAACATTTGACTGCGACAAGCATCAAAGCAAGTATTTGAATGCAAGCCATGTGTTCAATGTTCCAAGTTTCAACGTGTATGAAATATATATATTTTGACTGATCCCATCAATTTGCAAAGAAAATCACTTTGCTGTGGAAAACTATGTCACTAAATATTGCTGTTAGGTGCTTCTTTGCGATGAAGAGACTTGTAATGTTTCTCCAAAGATTATATCTTTGGTCTGGTTGATGAATTCATGTTTGTGCACAAGTACATTCTAGTTTCATTCTTTAACAGATTTGGAACTGTTCCTTGCAGAACGTTAGATTCCTCTCCAAATTTCTTACCGAAGCTGGAATTATCATCAAGAGAAGCCAGGTAACCGCTGATACTCAAGTACGCATTATATCTGACAACGAGCTTTTTTGGGGCAAGATATTCCTTCCTTTTAGTGAAATTGTCAGATCCTGTTGTGTTAGATAGTTGCTTATCATGCAATACTAGGAGCAGCTATCCTGAATGCATTACTCTATCCTGGATATCTATGCAGCATGGATATGGATACATGTATCAATATCCGATGGACACAAATACATGTATCAATATCCAACGGATATGGGATTTTCTAGAAAAAAAAAGATATGTATTGATATTTTAAATAAATAAACAATTAGGAATATGAAAATTCTACAAGCAGTAGCAGAGTAGCAAGAAGTTACCATGCATCCTTGCAATTATTTTTTTCGCGACCGGGTCTTTTACCCATATTTCATTAAGAGGAAGGGCCAAGGAAAGGCCGAAACACGGATACAAAGAGCCCACAAGTAATCCAGGGATTACCGGCAAAGCCTCAAAGACAACAACACAAAAACACAAAACACATACAAACAGCAAGAATACACAGGAAGTTACCATGCATCCTTGCAATTATGTTGTTATTGTCATCCTTTTATAAACGCTTTAGTGCAGAAGTAGAAACTTGAGGGAGGACTTCCTAATCAAAATGTGAACCTATCTGTATGTATCTCACAAGTTCTAATGTAATGTTATCTTCACCAGATTGACAAGATCTTAAAAGAGGTGGTTTTTCCCAAGAGGGAGAACAGCCTCTGAAGGTGTACTATGCTGGGTATGGGGACACAATTTCTTTAGGCATTCCAGTAATTCCAAATTTTTTAATGATGCTAGACCTAAAGAGATTGCACGAACCATACTAAAAAACTATTGTGATGAGTTAGACCTCAATGTCAGGTGGGAGGAGCTTACCTCTGAGAAACTTATCATTTTTGTGGTGGGAAAAAAGATATCAATGTCCGGAGAGAAATTAATCAAATAAAGGTCGGAGGAGAATAGCAAAAGAGGAACTCAGGCAACATAACTGCCGACCAGCAACCAACACACATCATTCTGGGGGCCTTTGCCCTTATCTCCCTTTTCTTGAAGCAGAACAGCTAAGTGGGCAGAGAGGCTGCTGCTGGAAAACACATAGGCATTGCCTTGGGCCGCCTTGTGTGGAAGCAACTACGCCGTGGCCACGCCATGGAGAGTCATGCTCGGCTACCGTCCCTGTGCCATCGCCTCCTAGCGTGAGTGCAGCCACTGCCTCATCTTCTGGAGCAGCATAACACATCATCTCTCGTCCTGTGGAGCACAGGAAGTCAGGAGTTCTCAATCATGTGGCGTCACTTCTGCAGGAATTCCTTGAGGACCTCACCACTGTGGTCACTTGAGATCTTGCCGTACGGGCATACAGCGAGTTGTGGTGACCATGTATAGGGTTCACTGCTATGGGAGAAAGGATGTGGCAGATAGTGCAGGAGCTATTAACAAGCAAATCCACTGGTGGACTAGACCGTATCGATCTGCTTATTGAACAACCCCAACATATTGGCAAGAAGTAGGTGTGTATTGGATATTTATCCGATACGGGATACGTCCCTAGCCTCTACCCTGACATATCTGAATAGCTGGAAATAGATTCCGATGCCACTGCTATGAGGATCTCCTTATGTTTTTGCATTTGTAATTCTGTATCATAGTCAATACATATGTTTGCCATGGTTTTTAACCTACTCGTTTTCTTCACAGACCCGTATAAGTGCAAAAGCACAGCGTAAGATTGCAAGAGAGATCAAAACCGCCCGTGCATTTGGGCTAATGCCTTTTACAACAATGGGTAGAAGACCATTCATCTTTGGCAGAAGCGCAGAGGAGCATTATTCGGAGGATGAATATTTTGGCTTTCAGAAACGGAAGGATGATGAGCCTGTTGAGGATAATGGAGATGCTGAGCCAGATGTGGAGGCTGTGTAAACATTCTGGAACATCCTTTTGCAAGCGCTTGGTTTGTTCTGTTGCCCTCCCTCAACGCAGTGTTCTATGCTCGTTTTGGGTCTTCAAAGCATAATAGCGTAGCTCAGCTTGAATAAAACTGTAACATCACACTTGTTTTGTGAACTTATGCATTGCTCACTTGTGCTATCCTCCTGGCTGGAGATCATATGCAATATGAAATGGAACATCGGATCAGGGCTTTCCTGTGCGCTAGGAAATTTTAGAGGTAGTAATATTGATTTCAGTTTCTGTTGGATAATAATTATTTGGCTGTTCAACGAAGTCACCGATGGTTTTGATTTTTTTTTTTTTTTTTTTTGACATTTCGACAGTTCTGAGTTCATGTGCCTAGTTGACAGCTAGCTTCATTTCTTTTATTGCTTTTGGAGGATTTGGTCCTGCTGTGTTTGTATAACTCTTGCATCTTTGTGGCCCAAAGAAAACCACAACTCTGGCCTGGCCTGTCAGCGTGGCCTGGCGGATGGACTTGGCTCAGCTGGCATGTGTTATTGACGAGGACATCGCGTCCGCATCGCAGCACTGTTGGTTGGGGCTCCCGTGTAGTAACCCCCAATCGTATTGGTTCCGACTCCCAATCGTATTAGTTCCGACTCGTATTAGTCCTATTATAAAATCCTGGGGAGGTAGCAACAGCAACAGCACCACCTGTCCATCAAAGACAATCGATTCATTCTGCAGATTTCTCTTAGAATCAGATCAGAGAAAGGTCAGTCGGCCATGCAGTGCCTGGCACGGGCGGTTGCACGGAGCACTCGCGCAGCGGCAGAGAGCTTCGGCGGCTAGAGGTTTGCTCCCACTTGTCGTGGCGCCATCAGACAGGCGCGTCCCACTACGCGAGCGCATGAGATCGGCACACGAACAACACGATCGAGCTACGGACGATGTTGAGGACGGTGGAGAGGAGCTTGGATAAGCTGGAAGCGTCGATGGGACTCGGAGCAGACCCTCTGCCGCAGCGAGCAGAGTTTGACACATACTCGGGGGCATACTCGATCGGTGTACACCAGGTCGCGCTTGTCCACGGCGGATTTCTTAGGGCACTCCTACTGCATAGTTTGTTTGTATATGTGGTTTCCACAGTTGATTAGATGATGCAATTTAGATACCACTGTTCCAATGCATACTTACAGTAGTTTTCATTGAACGTAAAATTTAATTAGCGCTTGCATTGCATGCTCTAAAACCAAAAAGGATCAGCTGTGGCAAAGTAACCGTGTGACACATATACTGCTATATCATGGCAGATCCGCATCACAATCAAACATTTAAACAAAATCTGAAATAGCCAACATTATAGAGAGGCACTGACAAGCGAAACCACGGCTCTGTGAGTGCTATCTTCAACGCGGATCGGACTCGGAGACTCGTATCGGTAGGGATTGGATTGGATTGGACGCGCGGAATTTGACGGACAGGCGGTGCGGACTCCGTGATGAAACCAGGCGGGCGATCGCGCGTGCACCGAATTTATTCGACGAAAGCTGCACGGAGAAACACACAGATTCCTACTCGTATTAGTTCCAAATTTTATTGGACGAAAGCTGCACGGAGAAACACAGATTCCTACTCGTATTAGTTCCGACTCCCAAATCCAGTGGCGGATCTAAAAACATCATACAAGGGGGGGCTAAAAATAGTGTAAGGGAAACTTTGGGTGGGGTAAGTTAAATGTACATTTTTATGGCTAATTTAGGGTGGACAAAAGAGCTCTAAAGAGAATTTTCAGCCTCACCCCGAGCTGCAGCCCGGGCAGCACGGGGCGTGGATCCGCCCCTGCCCAAATCCCAATTGCCCGTATTATAAAATCCAGGGGAGGCCGGTGTACCCGTCCATCAAGAAGAAGTACTCATCAAGCGCAGCTACACCGCACAGGACACCGTTGATCACAAGACAACCGATTCATCCAGCAGATTTCGCTTAGATACGATCCAAGAGAGGTCGGTCAGCCATGCAGTGCCTGGCGCGGGCGGTTGCACGGAGCGCTCGCGCAGCGGCAGACGGTTACGGCGGCCGGAGGTTTGCTTCCACCGGCAGCCATGGCGGCAGCGCTAGCGCCGCCAAGGCCTACTACATCAGACAGGCGCGCATCACCCAACGCGAGCGTATGAGATTGGCACACGAACAACACCAGCTGGATAGGATGATATCGGCCACGCTAGGGACAGTGGAGAGGAAGCTAGGGTCAATCGAGAGGAACTTGGATAAGCTGGAGGCGTCGCAGGGAATAATGGGATTCATGAGGAGTTTCTCTGCCACCGTTTGTGGCTTCGCGGTAGCTCAGGTCTTGTTTGGTAGTACTAGTACTTCCTCATCCCAAGAAAAAGAAGAAGTCTCTCCAAATAATACTTAGGCCTTGTTTAGATCCCAAATTTCACCCCCAAATTCCACTATGCAGAATTCATATTCCCCGTCACATCAAAATGCCGACACATGCATGGAGTACTAAATATAGATGAAATCAAAAACTAATTATGCAGTTTTGTTGTACTTTGCGAGACGAACATTTTAAGCCTAATTAATCAATGTTTGGACAATTATTACCAAATAAAAACAAAAGTGCTACAGTGCGCTACAGTGCTTCAGTTGCCAAATTGGCACATCCCAATTTGGGATCTAAACAAGGCCTTAGATTTAGTATTAGTTTTTATTAGAATATTACTTGTCTTGAGATTGTTTGATTCTCATAAACATGATTCTTATTCTTTTGGAGGAGGCAGTACTATAAAATCGGGTTGTGCATACAATTCTTGATGGCAAATAGCATTGCTGTTACAAGACATTTATTGTGAATTAGTGTTTTTCTTTCTCTTGTAACCGTGAAATCGGATTGTGCATGCAATTCTTGATTTCAAATACCATTGGTATTATAAAAAGTTCATTGTGAACTACTAGTTTTTTTTTTCTTTGGTAACGATGGTGCCGTCCTCTGTGTGCATCAATCGTTGTTGCACATTTCACGATCTCTATCTCTCAGGCAGACCTGGAATTGTGGGCTGTGGTAAAAAAAAAAAGTATTTTATTCTAATTAAATTATGTTTTATCTAAAATTGCAAAAAAAAAAAAGATTCACCATATCTAATTCTCTATTTGTCCCAAATTATAAGTCATTTTAATTTTCTTTGAGAGCCAAAGCATCAAAGATTTATGATATCAAATAAATATAATATAAAAATATAATTAATAAAGAATCTGATGATACTTATTTGATATTATAAAGTTATTATTTGATATATAAATTTGGTCAACATTGAGATTTCTTTTACTCCTCGAAAAAATTGAAATGACTTTATAATTTGGGATGGAGAGAGCAGATCATGTGTCAATCAATTAGATCTAAAAAAATATCTTTATATCTAAAACTTCCTTTATTTCACCTATTATACCTACTAAAAAGTAATAGTTGATTTCAACCATCTAATCTAACTAAATGATCGGTTCACAATTATTTGAGGGGTACTAAAATAAAGGCCCATTAAGTTCTCGTTACACCAAACCCCTCGCATGATGTCCTTAGTTCTTAAATAGCTAGTCTAGAAAAAAATTCTATTGGCTATTAAGATATTTTTAGACGTCCGTAATGGTAATAGGTAGTACTAGCTACACACAACTGATGTGGAGGTGAGAGATAAAAAAAGACTATTTTATACTACTAGGTCAACATATTTCTCTTACATATTTTTGGACCATGTGAAATAGATAAGCTTGCTTTTAGCTGGTGAGCACTCTCTCTCCTACTTTTTGCTTGCCACGTCACATCTAGATAGCCAAATAGCTAGCCATTGCGGACTCTCTTAACATTAATTTGCAAATAGCTAGCTAGATGAGACATAAAAATAAGAAAAAAAATAAACATTACTCCCTCCGTTCCAAAATAAGTGTCGTTCTCGGTTCCCGAGAAACAAATGCCGGCAATTATATATTAAAATATATAAATATTTATGTTAAGTAATTAGTATCATCGGAAAGATCTTTACGTCTAGTTTTTTAACAAATATATTTGAAAATATAAATATTGCACGTTTTTTCTACAAATCGAGTCAAACTTGTGGCACGAAAACCCAAAACGACACTTATTTTGAAACGGAGGGAGTATAGTGGAGAGTTATGTGAAATAGATATTTGTAGAAGATCGTGCTAGACTAGCTATTTATAAGTCGCTAGCTATTTGATCTCTCTCCTTGATAGGCAACGAGGCAATAAAAACATTATTATTTTTATGTCTTATCTAGATACCTACTCCCTTCATTCTAAATTGTAAGTCATTCAAAAAAATTTGAAGAGTCAAACTTTTTAAAGTTTGGCCAAAATTATAGAGAAAACTATAATGATCTGTGACATTGAATAGATGTACAATGAAAATACAAGTAAAGAAGAGTTTAATGGTACTTAATTGGCGTCATTATTATTATTATTTTATCATATAAATTTGGTCAAACTTAAAAAGGTTTGACTCTCCAAAATTATTGGAATGACTTACAATTTAAAACAGAGGAAGTATTTCCAAATTGCCATTAAAAACGTTTTGATAGCCAAAAAAAATTCTCCTTGACTAACTATTTCACAACCATTGAAGACGCCATTAGGTCACTTCTTTTCTATATAAGCAATTTTCAAGAGGTTCATGTAACGTGTCGGTAGTAACATGCCGAATTGCCCATCCCTTGTACTCACTCGTGGCCCTTGTTGACTATTGTGGCCTACAACCTCGAAACAGGAGGAAGTTTTGATTTCATAGGCTTATTGTAGTTGACCTGTTACCTGGAATCGTGCTTAGTTTCTGTGTTTAGCGGAAACGTCGGTGCTTAACCTGGTGTCAGCTAGCGCTTTAATTACCGTTTCAAATTTTGCTTTTATATGTAATGTAGTGTAATCACAAGGCGACAAAACATGCAATTGCATTTGCACATGATGTATGAGCATTCTAATGTTCGTAAACAGAGTATGTCAATATAGGCCTTTTGCCAGTTTTTGGATGTCGAATTTTGCTAGACACGATTGAATTCAAACCTGCAACGACCTCGCTCCCCGCATTACATACCCTTCTCCATTTTGTCCAACAACAGTTTCTGAATTCCAGCTGTTTACAAGCTAAATGGCGAAGAGCAGAGCGTCTACCTCTATAAGTATCAGGAATTCAAACAAAAATTAAGAAAGTCTGTAGTACTACGTTTCAAAAAAAAAAATCAAACAAAATATAGGTAAATCGTAGTTTAGTCATGTGATGAGAGCCTGACTGAGCCAATCATTATTTTTTTTTTTTGGTTTTTCTGCGAGGAACCAATAAGGACATGTTTTCCTCTACCAATGCCGATTATACAAGCTCAAGGAGAGCAGGAATCTTTCTCTGTGTCAACTCAACTGAGCATGAATCTCGAGGCAACAATATAGAACGAATGCAAGAGCACCAAAATCAAGAAAATGGAAAAAGAAAGGGAAAACAGAGAGGTAGGCTTACTACAAACAATATTGCAAGGTGCAATAACCAAACAAGTGTGGATGAGCTGGTGCTCCCTCATGCCGCGCGCCATGGCGCCATGACCACAGCTCCCTCGCTCGCTCGGTAGCTGGTGAAGCTAGCCTCTGCACTGGGTGATGGCGGAGCAGCCCCGGGAGTAGGGGTTGGCGGCGCCGCCAGGGCGGCAGTTGTAGTAGGACGCGCCGCGGTACGAGCATGGCGTCTGGTCCTTCTGCAGCGCGCCGTAGCCGACGCCGTTCCAGCCGCCCAGCTCCCTCCTGGTCCTGGCCGCCACCGCGCACTCCGTGCCCGCGCAGGCCGCCACGCCGCCGTAGCCGTAGCCCGTGTCGTCCGCCGCCCAGGCGTCCTCGTCGTCGTGGTACACCGGTGCCGACGCGGCGGCGAGGAGCGCGGCGGCCACCACAACAAGCACCGCGAGCGCGGCGTGGCTCCGTGGCGGCGGCAGCAGCAGCATCGCGCGCGTCCGGCCGGCCGCTTTATGCTGCCGCAGACCAGCGCGGTAGAATGCTCTCCTGCACTTGTGCTTTGTCTGTTTGGTCCGTGTTTGTGTCCTGAGGACTGGGTTCTGGGGCACCACGTTACAAGTGCCAGAGCTACCAACTTTAAAGATCCGAGGACAGTGGAGTCAGTTAAAAAAAATACCCCGAGAGGGTTGGATATTAAATAAGGTGAAGCGTGTGGAAATTCGTAATCAAGGTTAAACTTTTTTTAAGTTTGTACTAAATACATAACACCACTAGACTATATCCTGGCGAGCATGTATAGTGTGATGCTAAAAAGGATTGGAGGTGCTTAGTGAATGAGATGGTCAAGTTTTGCACTGATCTGCACTCTCAGTGTTAAAGATTATTTGGGATTGTAGACAGGTTTAGAGATTATATAGATGGCTCCAATCATCTTGAACTTAATAACATTATAATCATCTGGATTTTGTTTTTGCTCTCTGCGCTTGCCACGCAGTAATAAAATTCATAAAATTATAATCATGAGCGAGTACGAAAGAACCAATTTTCCTTTTGCACCATAGCCCCTAACCAGTTCTTGGTTTTGATGTGGTGTGGTGCCGTAGTTCACACTTTGTCTACACAAGGAATAATGCTGCACGAGATTCATGCACTGTCGGTAGCAGAGTAACATGATATGCAGATACGTGTTACGTAAGCCAAAAAAACAAAAACAAAAAAACTCTTGCAGTTTTGGATCTGCCTCGTGGTGCTCTACATTGACTTACAGTATTTGGCTTGGCTGGAATCTCGAGCGACATATTCTAGTTGATGATGACTTGGTCGTGGTAGCTGCCGCTTTTAGCGGAACCCTCGGTACTTAACAACGTGGCATCCCTTCCAAATTCAAAAAAAAAAAAAAAACAGCAACGTCTGCGACGCGGCATCGCCACCAGCCCAACCCAAAGGAAAGAAAGAAACGGCAGCCCAATACTCAACAAAGACCACCGAACTAGGCCCAGCACGCTCCACGTGGGCCTAAAGAGCAGCTCGATCGATCAGCGCTTCCAGGCCCATACATAACCAATCGTGTTCCGACTGTAAAGGAGCCGTGAATTTTCATCGGTTTCACCAAAATTTGATTTCAATTCTGGGGCCCGTGTCACACAGCTATCCCTGCTTCTCCAAGTTTATTTACCCTGGAATGCAATGCGATGCATGCTGCTGCTGCTGCATCGGCAACTATTTCAATCTGTCTCCTGTCTCCACTCTGTGATGTCTGATCTGAACTGGTAAAAGGCGCAACCTGATTGGATTCCGGCAAAATAGAACAGGACAAGACCAGGACCACTCACCTGTTTATCAGGTTCCATCTGAATGAACCAAACCACTCTTCTACTTGTCCCATACAAGTTACAGCAATGTTCACTTCTTTCCTTATGTACAGATGATTTCACAATTTTGTCTGCAAACCCAATTAGGCCTTGTTTGAATGCACATCTATTCACCTCAATCCACATGTCTTGAAGTGGATTGGAGTGGAATTAAACTAAGTTCCATTCCAATCCACTCTAACACATGTGAATTGGAGTGAATACACATGCTTCCAAACAAGGCCTTGGCATGAACAAGGGTTGTACGCACACGAATATAACGAATCAGTAGTTCTTGATCCATACATGTCCCCTTTTTCCAATGCCAATTACAAAATCATGGAGCGAGCAAGAAGCAGCTTGCTCTATGTCAACAGATCAAGAATCAATCTCTCAAAGCCCAGCTAATAACTAACCAGCTACAGATCACACAAAACACCAAAAAGATTGAAGAAAAAGAATCAAAAGAAGAAGAATTTAAAAGAACAGGATTCGCCTTACAAGCTGCCGCGGCAGGAACTGAGACAGACAGACGGACGAGACCAATGCATATGCATGGCCGGCCGCTGGCCGTGATGATCGATCGCTGCCCTAGCCTCTGCAGCGGGTGATGGAGGAGCAGCCGCGGGAGTAAGGGTTGGCCGGCCCGCCCGGCCGGCAGTTGTAGTAGGACGCGCCGCGGTACGAGCACGGCACGCGCCCGCGGCTCATGGCGTCGTAGCTGATGTACCCGCCGTTACCCAGCTCCCTCCTGGCCATGCCGCCGACGCACTCCTCCACCGTGCCCGTGCACGCCGCGCCGTGATCGGCCCAGCTGTCCGGATCCACCACCGTCGTCTGGCCGGCCACCCGCGGGGCGCCCGCGGCGACGACAAGGAGGAGCGCCACGGTGGCGACGGTGACCGCGAGGGCGAAGCGGCTCCGTGGCCGGTCGTCGACGTGCGCCATCCGTTTGCTAGCTGCCCCGGCGCTGCGGTGCCGGTGCGCGCTCGATCTCCTTCTCCTGCTCACGGTGGGTGGTATATTTTTTTGTGAGCTGATGAGACTAACGGCTAATGGAAGCGAAGTGCTTGCTCGATGCTCGGTGTCCCTGGATCATGATCTCGATCTGTGACGACATGGCAACATGGCGCGCCTGCCGCGCGGCATTAATATACGGCGAGGCGCCTTGTCCGCGCGCGCGCCGCGGCACATGAGGCCACACCTTCACCGGCTGTTTCTGGCACGTCGGGGGCCGGGAGCACGTGCCGACGCTCCCGCCCGTTTCCTTCCATATCTTGCTTGGATGTATGCTCCAGCTGCTAGCTCCAGACACGGCCAGTTTTCTGTGTCTCATCTGCACACCAGATCTGCAGGCTGCTGCAGCGGCGTTTCAGACTTGTTTCTTTGTAAAGAAAAGATAGCATCCAGAGTTTCGTTCCTCCTACAATTACGGCAGCGAGCGTTAGGTTGATTCGTTTGTACGTACTGTATGTTGTATGAGCATAGGTGTAGAAGATTGTTTTCTATTGCAATGCAATTTTAATGTGCCTTCATTTTGAATTAGAGACCTACAATGAGTTTTTTTTTTAAGAAAAGACCTACCATGAGTTTGATACGTGCTCGATTACCAGTACACTCTGTGTGTAGCTAGGTTAAGATTAGAAGTCATTGATTTATGGATTGATTATCCATAGTTGTTGTTCATTTCGAGATTAGCATTTCTAGTCTAGGTCTTTCATTCATGATAAACAGAAGGGCCGAATTGGCAAAAAAAAAAGAGTATTGTGTCTTGTTTTATTCGTATCACTACTTCCATATGATCTGTTAAAACATGCATGCCAGTGCAGATATATGTGTCTGCTCTTATTACATCGCTCACTGCCCATGAACACTCAGTTCAATACTTTCAATTTAGGCGTGTTGAATGCTGGCAGTTCATCCTTAGATGACAACTTGACTCCTGGTGGATCGCCTCCTGGCGGACCGCCTCC
Organism: Themeda triandra; assembly: GCA_018135685.1. Taxonomy (NCBI): domain Eukaryota; kingdom Viridiplantae; phylum Streptophyta; class Magnoliopsida; order Poales; family Poaceae; genus Themeda; species Themeda triandra. The sequence continues at coordinate 917,941 of JAENPR010000018.1, forward strand.
CGGCGGGCACTCAAAGGTACACATGCATTGTTGTCTCAACGGGACCCGGCCTTTGCAATACCCGCCAACGCCGAGGTCATGTTGAACGCATGAGTTGGCACAATCCTTATTGCTCATGCATGCGCCGTGGTAAAAACCATTGCGCCTCATACAGATAGCTGCCTCCGCACCTACATTACAATAATACCACTCAGTAAGAGCATCTCCAACAATTTACCAAATCAACATATACTTTTGAACAGAGCTTCAAAATAATAGCTCCATGGTACAGGAGGTATGTCAGGAGGTATGTCACCAAGCTAGTGTCCAGATAGAAGATAGTAATTCTCCTTCAATATTTCAGCGAACTTTGTAAGAAAAACGTTGTTTTAGTTACTTACAATAGGCCACAAGGAGCAAGGCGAGGATGAAGACAACAGGCACCGCTACAATCTTGTTAGATGCCATGGTTATTTGGTGGGAGGAAAATAGCATATACATGCTCAATATTTATAGTGGTTTCATTCACTTAGGCCTCTCGGCTCTGCTACATTCAGTGTTCTAGCTAGATGGCTATATGTATCGATCTCTATACCAATGAAGTCTTATTATATCTATATCTATATCTATATCTATATCTATATCTATATCTATATCTATATCTATATCTATATCTATATCTATCTATTTGTATCGTTAATCTATATCTATATCTCTCTATTTGTATCGTTAAACTATTTATCTATATACTACCTATCTATCTACCTACTCCCTCTTTCCCTAGATGCCTATCATTTTCGATTCTCGAGAAACGACTTTAACTAAATATATATTAAAAATATTATTGTTTATGATACATAATTAGTATTATTAGAAATATTTTAGAATCTATTTTTTAAATAAATTTATATAAAGATATAAATATTACATGTATTTTCTATAAATTAAGACAAACTTGTGGCACGTACACCAAAGTCGATAGTTATTTAGGGACAAAGGGAGTATCTATATATCTATCTATATCCATCCATCCATCCATCTCTATCATCTAATGTATTTTGATTTGTCCTAGTCAAACTATCCTAAAATTGACGAAATCATTTTTTTGGCATTCTCATATGAGCTTTTTTAGGTATTAAACTTTGACCCGAGCGTGCAATTCACGTTATTAACTTGATGTAATTTTTATGGGATTTATTGTGGAGAATAACTACTTACAAAATTAAGCTATGATTTTGCTAAATACATTTACCCAAAAAATAAAAAAGCAACATGTGATTTACCACTTCTAACATATAGTCACAGTTAAATTCAGTTCTAACAAAATTTATTTCACCATTTTTTAGGTTTTCTTGGATTTATTGCGGTTAAGGCTCAGTGGGAGTTTTATATCCCAGTTTCCAAGACTCCCATGTGTTAAAAACTGTATAGATAAGTTTCGTCCCATAAAGCTTTAGCATTTCTCTCTTCATCTATAATATAACATATCAACTTATTTAATGTCATGAAAGATGAAACTTCCATGAAACTTGCCCTAAGACTGACCTGATAGATATGTAGCATCGGGAACCTTGAACACTAGCACTATCGATCTAGCCTTTCTTCATTTTCTCTCTCTAGCACTTTCTCAACTAGAACCCTCTCTTCTTATCTATTCTTAACAACAGTGTCTTTGTCTCCTCTTCTTCCTATTGGCTAAGAGGGAAACCGTGCTAGTGCGTCGAAGAGTTCCTATTGGCGTAAGGAGAGGGAAATCGTGCCGGTGTGCCGAAGAGTTCCGGCTAGAGGGAACGTAGGGACATTCAGTTTGTCTTGATATGCTCCTTATCCTCTTTGCCTGTTCAATATATGAACAAATCTTGGCTCAGTTTATACTAAGACTGTTTTGATTGATTTGCACCGCTGAATTAGTAGAATATTAGATGTTCACAATGGTACAAGCTACAAGTTAGCTGACGTCGAAATGAGAGATAAAACCAAAGACTATTTTATACATTCTCATATTATTGAATCCACCTGTTCCTTCTCATGTTCTTTGACCACGTGAAATAGATCAATTATTTGCTTGTCACTAGTGACTCGTGTCTCTTCTATTTTTTTTTTCTTGTCACATCACGTCTAATTAGCTAAATAGCTACTGTAGTTGCTAGGGGCATTCTATTTGTAATGGTAGCCATATATAGCCACTATATCCATTTACACTCCTAACAACATTGCTTTGGGTCCAAGAAACAGCGATTTTTTTTTTACTCATTTGTGTTTTCACTACACTTTCATGGGGATTGTGAGGCGCACAACCATCGGTATCAGTATTAACTTACCATAATTTGGAGTCCATATCTTGTGTCTGTCGGGCAAAACAAAAGCAGAGGTTTGCAGCCTCTCAAGTTGGGTGAACCCTGAATGAATTTCTAACGCTTGCCGCATCTGCTAGCCGCAGATAAGGCTCAAGAACCTGCTTTTTTCTAGTTGGCTTTTCCTTGTGTGGCAACTAATAAGAAAAATATTTAACATTGTGCTAACATATCACAGAACTAGACGAGACTAGAAAATTTCCTGTAAGGTAGGTCCATAAAATACATTCAGTTGGGAGAAACAAATTTTTTTTTTTTTGGGTCTGTCGGGTTAACGTTACCGATATAATCAATTTACATTATTGTTTTCTAGTACACAGAAAAAATATTTTTCCAGTAGCAATAATCTCTCCATGGTACGTCGCCAAGTAGTAGTTCGCCTTTAGTATTTGAAAGAACTTGATAAGCAACAAGGTTAATTTTAATTACTTTGCAAGAGGCAAGAGCGTTCATGATAAAGTCATCAACCACCATTGCTTTTTTGTTCGATGCGAGTATATTTTGTATGAGGAAAAGAGCTTTAGAGAATTTTTAGGTGCAAATCACCTTTCCGGTGAAATCATGAAAAAGTCTTTGAAAACCTTATTTGGGGGGGTCATTAAAAGTAAAAACCGATGCACATCCATAATGCATATATATAGATGTACATTGCCACTAAATTTGAGATTTAAATTTATTTTATAAAAAATTATAAAAAATATCAATTTTTGGGTGCATATGTACTACTAACTAGAAGACAATTCTAAAGAAGTTGTCTTCTAGTGCCTAGGCAGTTAAAATTTGTTCTATTCGTACGGTGGAGTCTGAATCTAAAGTTCAGTATGTATATATAGATGCACTATGGGTGAGCATTGTTTTCATTTTCTCATGTTTAAGTAGTCCCAGATCACCGTGGTGAAGATTATATGATCCAATGCCACATGTTATATATCGATAATCTTTCTTTTAGAGTAATATCTAAATGACCAGCTATTACTGCACGTACATTAAACTCAGGAAAGAACGATCTTGTCTTCACTCATCATCAGTGCAAGGTTTAGCCTTTCTAGGCTAGATCTCTCATGGTGAACATGTGGTCGTATTGGAACAAAAAGTACCGAGAGACTTGTCCTTGAAGATGTTTCACATCAAATACTATCAATTTTGTTCATATCACTTAATTATTACTTTCATGCGATACATTGCTTAAAACATGCATGTGTATATTTTTCTCTTATTCCATTGATCAATCACATAAACAAAATCAATTAGATACTTTCAATTTAGACATGCTAGATGGTGGCTGGCACGTCGCCATATGACACCTAGTGCCCCCTGGATAGCAGCTTGACTCCTGGCGGATTTCCTCCTCCCCCTCCCCCTCCCCCTCCCCCTCCGCCTCCACCTCCCCCTGGCGGACATTCAAAGGTACAATAGCATGTTTTGAAAAAACGGACATTGCCCTTGCAGTACCCACTGGTGCCGAGCCCATGTTCAGTACATGAGTTTGCACAGTCCTTATTGCTTCTGCATGAGCCAGGGTATGAAGTATTACGCCTTGTGCAGATTTCTGCCTCCGCACCTGCGTATAATCATAAATCACCAAGTAGTTAGAAGCATATAAAGCACATTTACTCTTGATGTCATCAAGTGTTGAATTGGAAGTAATTCTACTTTGGTATTTTAGTGAACTTGATAAGCGACAAGGTTGATTTAGTAACTTACAATAGGCAACAAGGAGCAAGGCGAGGACAAAGACAGCAGGCACCACTACAACCTTGTTGGATGCCATGGTTACTTGGTGTGAGGAAAAGAGCATATACATGTTCAATATTTATAGTGGTTCTTTAGTCTACCTTTGGGATGCTTTCAGTGTTCTAGATGGATATCTCTATCCTTTCTCTATCTATATCGATATCTATATCTCTCTATCTATATCTAATCTATTCACCCTCTCCATCTTCTTAGAATATAGCTACATCAATTGTTTAAAATTTTGTAAAAGATATAAATATTTTTTAGTATGTGGACAATTGAAATCGCGAACAGATTGAACTACCATGCACTTTATTTGTATGCACAATTATGGAAGTAAATGCTAGCATGCACATAATGAAGTAGCATTGGCACATTACAAGGTAGGCATAGCTGGAACTATCTCTCTCTCTCTCTCTCTATCTATCTATCTATCTATCGCTATCTATCTATCTATCTATCTACGTCCTGTAATCCAATATATTTTAGTTTGTCATAAGTCAACTTAGTTTAAGTTTGACCAAATTTACATTAAAGAATATCATCATCCAACACATCAAACAAGTAAATTATGAAAATATCTCTCCTAATAAATCTAATTATGTTTATCAGACATAATAAATATTTTTACTCTTTTCTATAAATTTGGTCAAACTTAGAATAGTTTGACTCAATACAAAGTAAATTACATTGTATTTCAAGACAGTGGGAGTATCTATCTATATATAGATCTATCTATCGATCTATCTATGTTACTTTTAAGCAGGCCTATCTAAATTTCTAATATTTTTGTAGCAAAATTACTAATATCTAGAAAGCGGCCAAAAAAACATTCACTGCATGTACATTTAGCATCGGAGATGGTGATCTTGTTACACTCGTCGGTTTAAGATTGGCCTTTTGGCGGATAGCTCCCTCGGTTTTTACCAAACAGTAGCTATGGTGAGCCAAAAGCACGGCGAGCGTTTTGCTCGCCAGATATTACTGAAACTGAAGCAAAATTTACGGCATGGCAGACTTACGATGATCTTAGGAAGCCATCCAAACAGAGCACTAAGTTGTTGCGCCAGTTGTGGAAGCAATCAAAACAGAACTTTAGCCTCTTCTAGACTAGGTCTGTCATGATAAACACAGATGTCGTATTGGAAGCAACACTTGGTGGGTCTTTTTGCATATCATGCAAATATTATCAGTTTTGTTCATACTACTTAATTACTTTCACACGACTGCTTAAAACATGCATGTGTACATATACATGTGTTGCTCTTATTTCATCAATCAACTATATAAACATTCAATTGGATACTGTCAATTTGAGCATTATTCCAGATGGCGGCTCATCTCCAGATGAGAACAACTTCGCCCGCTGGATAACGGTTTGACTCCTGGCACTGCTTCGTCCTTGCCCTGGACATTCAAAGTTACATGTGCACACTCTGGTCGGTGGTCTTCTGCCCTTGCAGAACCCGCTGAAACCGATGCCAAAGTGAATGCACGAGTCTCCACAGTCCTTATCGCTTTGGCATAAGCTAAGGTAAAAAGGATTAGGCCTTGTGCATATCTTTGCCTCCACACCTACGTACAATCATAAATCGACAGATAGTTAGAAGTTAGAACCATATATACACCATATGTTTTCTTTAATATGGAGCTCGAACTTGATAGGCGAGAAGGTTGTTTTAGTACTTACAATAGGCCATGAGGAGCAATGCCTGCATGATGAAGATAGCAGGAACCACTAAGTCCTTATTGGACGCCATGGTTATTTGGTGGTGTCAGGTGTGAGAAAAATAGCATAGACATGGTCGCCGTTTATAATGGTTTCTTACACGTCTGGGTACGTTCGTGTTCTTCTAGATAGCTATATCTTTACATCTATATATCTCTATCTAGCTAACTCTATCTATAGGTAATCTAGTCCCTCTCAAAATTATATAGCTGCCTACATGGAAGAAGGACAACAATTTTCATGGCACCGTCCTTGCTTTGGGTTAAAGACAATGATGTCAACTTAGCCCATTTGCTTTAAAATTTGGAATCAAAATCTATGTCCAAGGAGCTATGATATGGGCGCAACAAGACCAACCACAGTTTAAGCTAAGATTTCAACTAAATGCATGTTCTAGATACACAAAGCCGCAGAGGGCCCTACAAGGAGAAAAAATGGATCAAGATAAATAAAAACATATAGTTTAGTAGTTGATAACATTGAGTGCTATAAAATAAATAAATAACATTGGAATTAGAATAAGCATTTTTTATATTTTTATATTAATTTTCACAGACAGCATGTTTATATAGTTACAACTTGGTCCTCTAAATCGGTAACACCCAGGCCTTGGACATGTTTATGTTTACAAAGCTTAAAAATGGTAGTCCCTGCTGCCTAAATGGCCGACTAGGACAGCAATTTTCATGGCAGTGTCAGCTTTGCTTTGGGTTAAAGAAACAGTGACGCCGATGTAGCCTGTTTGCTTTCACCTCACTTTCATGGGGATTGTGAAGCGCACAGCCGTCGGTTTCAGTTAACTAACCGCAGTGTGGAATCCATAATTGGTGTCCCTGGGGCTAATCCAAAGCAGAGGCGTGTCAATCCCAAACGCCTCGATAGTTCTGATCCCTGAATTTTCGCCTCTGGAGCCCTGACGCCTGATAGTAAGCTGCAGCAGCTGCATCATGATCGCTTCATATGCTGATGTGCATTCTTTTCCGCTGTACTTGAGCAAGCTTATCTGCAGCTCTTGTCTTCAGTTCTTGAAGCAGCCGCCGCTCTTGAGGTCTGGTCAGAGTCGTCTATGCATCTTCAGACTTCAGTGCTTCATCTTTACCGTGTCAGTCTACAAACGTCAGCTTCTCTTGCTCTCTCTAACGTTACTCGGTGAAACAAAAGAATAGTAAAAGCGGTAGCAAGTTTCAAATGAAAGGCGAAGGGATCAATGAGAAAAGTTACTAGCTCTGATCCTTCTATTCTTTTCAGCACGTCCAAGTAACTTTGCATTGGAGTTAGCTGAGGAGTTATCCTTTTCCTTTCCCAACAGCAGTTCAATACGTACTACTCTAAAAAAAACAGTAGTTTACTCCTGAATGATTGAATTCAGGTGCAAGATTCACAAGGAAACACAACAGTTCCTGTCTTTGCTCATATTCTCTGTACATACAACAAAGTTCTCGATCAGATGAAGAAATTGAAGAGATTGGAAGTCTCCAGTTTAACCGTGTCATACATTACAAAATTGCTCTGATGATGAGCACCACCAGAGCTGTTCCCTCAGATCCTCACATTCTCCTCTATCATACATGCATCAAAGCATTCAAACTCAGCTCTCAACTTATTCAGCTCCATCAAGCCTGAGCAGTGCTTTCAATACATCTCCTTCCTCATACTCATTCTAAAATCTACTAATAACATATTTATATAGACTCGATTGATTAATAAGGAACTGTAAGCAAACTAGCTACCAGTGATTAACCGATTTCCATGTTGCAAGTAGCCTCCGATCCCTTCACATGACGGTGCAAGAATTGGCGTTCTCGTCGTTGAACATGTCGCCGTACGCGTCCCTTGGCGGCGAGAAGGCGCTCCGCTGCGGCGGCGCGCTGTAGTAGTAATCCTCTGATGACGACGAGGAAGCCGGCTGGTACTGGTACTGGTAGCTGTACGGTGCCGGCTGCGGAGGGCTGTAGTAGTACGGCTCGGGCTCGTACGCCGGCGGCGACCGGTTGTAGCTGCTGCTGTTGTTGTAGTAGGACGGCGTGTAGTGCTCGTCGATGTAGCCCTGCGACGGCCCCGGCCTTGCCATCGGCATCGGCGCCGGCGCCGGCGCCGGGGTGGGTGCGGGGGCGTAGTAGGACGCGCTAACGCTCGGCCGCACCTGGTTGTAGCTCATCACTGCCGGCGGCGGCATCGGCATGCGATGTGCGTAGCCCCCGCCGCCGACGATGCCTTGGTGGTCGTACTCCACAGTCACTCTGGCGTCCACCGGCTGCCTCGCCTCCATCTCCGGATGCTGCATCGCTTTCGCCTTCCCCTTCGCCTCGCTGGGTCCCGCCTGCTGCGCCGGTGCCGGCGCGGTCTCATCGTCGGCATCGTCGTCGTCGGCGCTGGCATTTTCTTTGCTGTCCTGAGCCGCCGGATTCGGGGCCTCACCGCCGGCGCTCTGCTTGGACTCCGGAGGGTTGCTCGGCTCTGCCGCGGCGGCGTCGGCCGTGTCGGCGCCGCGCTTCTCGGCAGGCTCGTTGGGTTTGCCCGGCTCGTCAGGCTGGTTGTTCTTGGCGGGCTCCTGGCTTTGGCTATCAGCTGGTGGTGGCGGTGGCTGCACCGGCTGCTCCGGCAACAGCTCCGCCTGCTTGCCGGACTTGCGCAGCTTGGCGACGAGCATGTAGGGGTCGAGATTCTTCGAGACTGTCGCGACGACCTTGTTGCTCCGGGCATCGATTTCGCATCGGTACACGCCTTCATCAACATCAAAATGAACACAAATTCAGTACGGTCGCATGTATGGTCCATCTTCACCGATCAAAATCAAATTGTGCTAGACTTTCATTGATTGTTTTTTTTATTTTGGTATAGTACAAAGAAAAAAGGCAAGGCAATTGCTTGCAAACAGAGGCACCAAACATGTACTAGACTACTAATGCTCAGTGTTCAGTGTTGCAATCGAAGACGCAAAATTTTGCAGCATCAGGACTTTGACAATGTGAAGCTATCTGCTGGTAAACTGAAAGAGTTGCAAATATTGTTATGCAATTCGGGGAGAAATTAAACAAGAGCGTACCATTGATGTTCTGGAGCACTTTCTTGACCTTCTTCTTGCATCCTTGGCAATGAATGGACACCCTCAGCACCACAACCTGAAACAGGACACACAGTCACAAACGGATTCAGAAGAAGGATCAAACAACATCAGTGACTGAAACAGAAAAGGAATCAGACAGCCTGAAGAACAGAAATTGCTCTGGAAACGTCTACTGGAATTGGAATCCGATCAGGTTCAGAGAGACAAATTAAAGAGAGAAAAGAGAATATTGGTACCTGGCACTCTATAGGCTCGGAGGCCATGAGAGCGAGGTGAGGAAGGTGCTTGCAGGAGGAGAGGGGAGGGGAAAGTGTGCCCTTATTGGAGTCGTGAACTGTGGGGGAAGTGCGGTGGGCGATCTTTATACCCGCACTAGTTTAGTCACAGCAAGTGAAAGGAATCGAAGCAACCGCCATACAGAGAAGGAATAGTGGTTGCTGAATTGAAAATCTTTGGAGGAGCTGCTCAGCTAGGGGATGGAGGGAGAGGGGTGGCTTTACAAATGGGCTGGGCTGGGCTGGGCTGGCTTTGGGAGGAGGAAAAGATGGCTGTGAAAGTGAAACCAAGCGTATGGAGGTGGTTCAGTAGTGCTAGTCCTAGTCGTCTTCGTCTTCCTTGCTTCCTTTCAGAGCTCATCATGAGCTGTACTACAATAATAGTGTTCGTGCAGCTGATGAGATTTTCGGTTTAGGTAATGATGGCAACTAAAGCGGCTTTTTGCAGGCAGGGATGGCGAATTACACTTGAACATCTCTTTTGCTAATCGTTGCTGTCTTGCTGAGCTGAGCTACCTTTAGTGGTGAGAGAGATTTGCCTGCTCTGCTGTACGTGCCGTTCTTCTTCATCTTCTTCCTTCTGTTTTGTCTTCCATAAGACCAAGCAGAGGTCATTGGGTAAGATTTTAGATACGTGCAACCTGTGGAGTTTTGGACAGACCGACAGACTTAGATTCATCTGATCCTCGTGTGATTTTGATGCTTATGTGTAGAACAAGGTTAGTAGATATGTGTGCCCATTTCGCCGGAGGAACAAATAAAAAGGGTAACGTTCAGATTTCAGAGTTTCAGACAAAGACAAATTCACATGCAATTTTCGTGCTAGGCAGCAGTCTTAGTTTGACAACATGTAATCGCTAACCATATTCTATGTTATCCCTATTGTCGACGCGTGCTAATGCCTTCAAACATTACAAGCAAAAGAGAATGGAAAACAAAAATATGTGTCCCTGTCCCTTATACGCTTTTAACACCTTTTTTCATATTGCTGTATGTAGTCAAAGTTTCAATTGTGAATGAAACAAGCAAAAGCGAAGGCAACAACAACTCGCTGAAGGAGACGGCACTGAATTACGACGACGACAAAGAAGGAAAAAAAGGACGCTTGAACTTATCAGCTCGATTTATCAGCCATGATATCACATTTTTCTCTTGCAACAAAACAACATCAGCCGGCTTAATCAACAGCCCGCAAACTGAATGCATCAGGAATTCAGGATACGACGACAGCCGCTCCTATATCTAGCTCCTAGCTGCTTGTTGGTGAGTGAGATTCCTTGCCCTCCCATGGAGTGTTACGGCGTCGCGGGCAACCCAATCTGCAACCGCGGGTTAGTGGTGGCCACCAGGCAGTCCGCAGTCGCCGCCTCCAAAACCAGGAGAAATATTGCTTGATGATGTAAATGCATCTTGTTATTGGTTCGTTTGCCCGGCCGTGCAGTCGTGCAAAGGAAGAGTTAGTTTTGCTGGTACATGCCTCGTCACAAAGCGCGCGTGTAGTCGTGTGTGGTGTTGTGTCACGCTAGCTTTTTTCAGTTTTGCATGGTCGGAGGAGAAAGCATCGATTCCACATTCCATGGAGAAGAAGCCTTTTTTGACAACGCCTGTTAGTTGTCCAAGCCTGAGCCTGGGGGCTGGGGCTCGGAGTTATATTATATTTAGATACGTTTAGCTTTGTTTGAGCCATCATTAAGCGCAAATTGCAGGTGGTTTGGCCGCCCACATTATATTTGCAAAAGCTGAATTCTGGAGTGATCTGGAATTGGTATTTTTGTGTTTTTTTCTTTTCTTTCAGGAACGTGAAAGGAGATCTGAAATATATATGGCTGTGTTTGGTTATGGATGCTTAATTGATTGCTTGTTATTAGGTCGCGGCAAACTTAATTGCTGTTGTTAGGCCATCACCCACTAGCTATAGTTCTGGATTATATATATTACTAGGTGGATTCCCCAGCGTTGCTGCGGGAATCAACATTAGATTTGACACGTGTTTCTATAGGAATTAGCGATAGATTCCTCTCATACTATTGCTATTATTGTTATGGTGCATAAAGTATTTAAAGTTAAATATAATTTCGTTGTCAAAAAAAAGTTAAATATAATTTGAAAACGTAAGTAAGTAGTTGCTTATTGAACAAACTAAAAAATTACAGTAAATCATGATAGAGGTGATATGGGTATTTTTTTGTAATTAATAATACATGACATGGATTTAGTGGAAAATAATGTGGACACCTTGTATTGATTTAGTGGAGAATGATGTGAACACTTTGTATGAATAGATATAATATTTAGTGAGGTCACTTAGTGGAAAATGATGTGGATAGCTTGCATGAAGAGAGAATTCATCTAGTGGGGTTTATCTATATAAGAGTTATAGATGTGTATCGCAATTGTTTTGGAGATTGAGATAATCTGCGGGTTTTATTTTACTTGTACATACTGAATGTGCTGAATGAGGCAGTACGCAGTAGACCTGTCTTCTGACAGCAGGATATCATCGCTCTGACCTGGAAGAATAAGAAGATGCATGTAAACGCACTGAGGAAAAAGCATTTCGATCAGCATTGAATTAGCAGGAAGAGGTCAACGAGAGAGATAGATAGATAGTTAAAACACGCCGCATTATTGTTGCAACGTCAAGAGATGGTGATTGGTGACGCCTCAGACCCGTGCGTTCCTTTCCTGTTGATAGATGAAAACTTGAAAAGTATATAGCTACACATTGGGTTTGCCAAAGAGATGGATGGAAAGGGAAAGGAGGCTAGCTAGTAGCTAGTGACTATTGAGTATTGACCCTCACTCACACTGTCCAACGCCGTCGAAATTTAACAAACAGCAGGCTAGTTCAGTTACTTTGTGCTTCTCCGACTCCATGGAATGGAAGTATGGAACAAGCACGCTGGCTGCACGCACACACAGGTCGCTTTGTTCAGTTTAAAACTAAGATATATATAAGATCATGATGAAGATGTTCAACTGTTGGTTGTGAACAAACAGCAAAGTGCGTGCCATGCATATATCAGGGAAAGCACTTTCCCAAACAAAATCAGATGGCACGCGTCAGCAACTCACTGATCCACCACCATGAACGATTGAACGCATATCTCGTCTGTGTCTGAATGAATGGTACCCGGTCCCTGTTGCTGTCACGATTCACGAATAGGGTGGTACTTCCAAGAAAGATGCATTCCCGAACCGAACAATCATGCATCATCCCGCGCCTTTCCGTTCGTTCGTATATACAGTATGACCGTCGCTGTCGCCTTCCTCCCATGTCCCATCCCGTCAGCCGGTCACCACCACGAGCAAAAGCTCCGGAGCATTAGCTGTTAAAGACGGACGGAGAGGTACATACAGGCAGCGACGGCACGGCTGACTGCTGCTCCACGCGGCTGCGAAATAAAGCTAACTAAAGGCCACCGATCGAGCAGCGTGTGTGGGGACGCGCGATGGTGGAATTGAAAAGCGACGGGGCCGGGGAGTCGACCAGCTGAGAGCGAGATCGATCGAACGAGCGAAGCCGGCGGGGACGGATCGGAAATGGCACGGCCGGCCCCGGCCTTGGTTGGCTCGTCGTCAGCGTCAGCGAGGGACAGCCGCGCATTGGCGTTTCTTGATTCTAAACGGTTCTGCGGCGTCGTCGTCGTCTTGAGCTTTTGTCTCGATCGGACGGTGGAGGAGGGAGTCATTCATGAGGAATATGCATGGGCATGGCGGCCGCTTTGGATCGCCATGACGTGGTGCCGCCGCGCCACGCGTTGAGCCGGGACGGACGGACGCGTAACGGCTGGCGGCAACGGAAAGGCTGCGGTGATCGAGCACTGGGAGGTGGTGATATGATGACGACAGAGACAGACAGGAATGGATGGGAATGGAAGAGGGGAATTGAAGGCGGCAGCAGGCAGTGGGATGGGAGCATCGGAGCACAACATCAAGTAGATTCAGACGCAAGGAACGCACGCACACGTAGCAACTATGGCGGGCCACGACGATCGACAGGCTGATCGACGACGAGAAGAGCAGCGAGCGGTGTTGGGTGCGTTTGGCAGCGGCAAACAAAGCCACGGACGCTCGCTGCCGCACAATGATCGGAAATAAAGGCAGGTTTCCCTCGGTCTTTCTTTTTTTCTGTTCTTTTTCTCCCACTCATCTGTCATCACGTAGCTATGCAACTTATCTATGCCAAACCAAGGTACGTAGTAGCTATCATCTCTTTCGGTGAGATCCATATTCCTCAATGAATCCACTATCGAATCTCTCACAAATTGTTCAGACCTTAGTGTTTCTCTATTATTACAAATATAAATTTGAATTTTTTAGGGTTAACGGGGAGAGAAGATACCCCACCAGATTTTTCTACCCCAAAAAAAAAAAGAATTAAGCACCCAAGGTCCTCCTTTGGGTTGGGCTTGGCGGCACAGAGCCTGCTACTTATTTGGTTGACCCACGGTTAGATGTTTAGCCCATGCACGAATCTGAACCCAGACCAGTCCGGTCCGTTGTTTGGCCCAGCAGACCTATAATCGGTTTGGCCCAAGTGTGGAACGACGGGGCGTGGGGCGAATTTATAAGCCGTGCCCCGTTAGTTATTAGCGCCACATTGCCTGTAAAACCGTACGCTGTGCAGCTAAGGGCAGTCCCAATGCTAGACTCTATCGTAAAGTTTAAGACTATTTATTATCCTTTTATTTATTGTATTTTGCTGATGTGGTGGAATATTTACCTCGAAGATTGTGGACTTAGAGTCTAAATAAGACTTGGAGTCTTGGTTTTTCTGCATCTCTCTTCAATAAATATACCGCCACATCAGCAAAACACAATAAATAACAGGATAATAAATAGTTTTGGACTCTACGGTAGAGTCTGCACTGTGAATGCCCTAATAACCAATTACCGTGACAGTTTGATCGCCGCGTGGGAAGGGCGGAGAGCACCACCTCAAATATGAATCAGAATAGATGCATTTCAAAGCTGGCCACCTAAGCTGGCGCACTACAAGTGCGCCTAGCATTTTTTTTTCTTTTTCTCATGATACATGTCATCTCTTTTGAATACTGTCTACCGATGCCGGACCAATAATCTACATGTTGCACAGATTTTCACTCATCTTGCTGTTTTATTTTTTATGTGCTTATTGTTTGTTTCAATTTCAAAGCCAGCCCCCTAGCTAGGCTGGCGTAGTGTGCCTAGCATTTTTGCTTCTCTTTCTCCAGGATTTTCAAGTGTGGTGATTTTTTTCTCCCCTGATACATGTCATCTCTTTTGGGTTGCATGTCATCTCTTTTGGGTTGCAAGTTTGTTGTCTATCGATGCTAGACCACTAATCTACATGTTGCCCAGATTTTCACTCCTCTTGCCGTTTTATTTTTTATGTGCTTATTGTTTGCTAATTAACATTTACTTCATGGTTTTTCCTTTTATCCTACAGACCCCTAGTTTGCACAAGATGTTTCACGTAGAATATATCCTAGATTGCCTAAGCATGGGCAAGAATTTAGATATTTTTACTTTCAAATAACCACAATGAATTTTTATGATGGCAAGATTGTGAAACAAGATTAGATATAAGAGGTGACGGTATCTAAGAATAATAATATTGTGTCAAATGTATTCAGTTGTTTCTATGAGTAAAGTTTTATGCTACGGATTGCTATGCTCAAGAATATTATGCCTACATCGTCGTCATTCAAACCTTCTCACATCCTCCATCCGATCGTCCTTTAGTTTTTTAGGTAGTCACTGGAGGAGAAAACAATAGAGGGCAAGGATGTGGGATACAGTGTCCAAATGATCCTACATGACCATCATTTGAGCATTATTAGATGCTTTAAGAGATACAATCTCACATTTTATAGTTGAAGGGGTTATACAGTCAACTCTTGATATGTCAGGGTGCTATATAGACTTTTTAATATGCCACGTCAACAAAACCTTTTAAAAAATGCCTCAAGGGTTTATTTAAACGGTTTTTAATAGTTTGAGTAGTAGAATACTTGGTTTTATAGGTGAAGGGTGAAGTAGACAACAACTAATACTTGAGAGGGTTAAGTAGACATTTTTTAATATTATAAAGTCCGATCAAGTGAGGAACAAGGCCTCAGTTAAATGAAAAAAACACATTTCTATATCCATCAAAACCTTATCATTCTCCACCCTCGACAACCATGAACAATGCTTCTCCTACATGAGCAGAGCCACCACGAACAATTATTTCCCTACTTCAATAGTCATGAACAATGTGATGTGTCTATCCCATTGTTCTTAGTTTCCTCATCGTTCATGTACTTATCTGAACATTTGAGCACTCTGAATCCTATTAGTCTGAATCTGAACTTGCGTTCCCTTCCTCCCTTTACTCGTATATCTGCACATGGCGATAAATAGATCTCAATTTATTGATAATTTCCATCTCAAATTCCTTTTCCCTTGCATGTCATGTCTCGTCAACCTCAAAAACGTGAATTGTCGCAATCATACTAAATCCTTTGTGTTATTTTGTAATGTTAAGTAAGAGAAAAAAAACAAAGATGTAATATGTAATTGGTTATTAACTGTTTATTCTCTGCCTCCACCACCTCTATCTCGTCGTCAGGTTGGCTCTAATGCTCCAATATAGAAACGAGATCCTTTGAATTCAGTCTTCATTACTACTGCCGGCAGTCACTCCATTGGCACCCAACCGAGCAGCTGCGCCCAAGCACTCCTCTTCCATTGGCACCCAACCGAGCAGTTGCGCCCAAGCACTCCTCTTCCTCCTCGCTTCCACGTTGCTGCTCCCACATCCCGCTCCCACTCAACCATGTATCCCTCATCGGACAGAGGAGGAGCAGGAGGTGAGGAGGACCCCGTTGACGGCACCATGACCCCTGTGGACTTAGGGGAAGGGTCTCCACATCCACAATGGGTGCTTGTACGGCGAGTCGGCAATGGGCGCAGAGTCAACGTCTGGAGGAGGCCGCGGAGGACGAGGGGCGAATGGGCAAGGCGCAGGCCAACGGCGACAGAGATGGCCGGGGGCACATACACGTCTTCACACCTTCGACCCCATGCAGAGAGTCTTCTCCCTCGACCTTGTGCCACTGCAAGTCATTGACATGTGTTGTTGCATGCGTCATACATTTTGAAGTAGATAGAGATAGAGTATCCCAACAAAAATGCACAAGGTGATAATGCATGGCGCGGTGGTCTACCTATTTTGGTTTTGGCTTCTTAATTAATTGGGAACCAAAACGGTTTTATGATTCTCAAGATGCATGGTTTTGGTCTAGATTTAACTCGGTTGTTTCTTGTCCACACTCCGGACTCTGCTTGGCATGTTTTAGTCTCGATTTGGCTTGGTTGTTTCTTGTCTAGACTCCAAACTCCGCTTGGTGCTCGTCATAGAATTCAGAATTCACTTAACCCCTCACAATGAAACCAAGAATTCTGCCCTCCAAACCAATCATGTAAGAGTCAACCTTGTTCTACCACCAAGATGTATTGACCACCACAATACACATCAATATTCATAGTTCCATGGGCTGGCGACCATCTTGTCACACCCATCATTATATATCTTCCTTATGGCAAACCCAAGCTGCCATTGTTCTCATCTTCTCGTTGACCTTAATCAAACTATCTTCTACAAATTTGATTCAACTTAAAATAGTTTGATTAAGGACAAATTAAAGCATGCACGAGTTTTCTGTGCTTATATAATGGTTCTTTCGCAGGCTCTGACTACTGCTGTTGTAGTACAGCTACATGCATTGCTACATCATACCTAAGTTTGGTAAAAAGCCCTCTATCTAAAAAAAATCTTGCTCTAAACTACCGGACGGTCGAGCAAGCAGAGAGAGGTTAGCAGCTGGGGTAGGAGTAGGAGTGTAGGACGGGCAGAAATTATTGTGTGCAAGTGCAAGAATGATGCCAGCCAGAGCAGAGCGGTTGTGTTGTGGCCGAGCCATTGGTGGATGAGCGAGCGAGTGCAACCAGAGGTGGAGGCGATCGTACCCGGCCAGCGACAGCAAGTCAGCAACATATATTCTCTCACTGGCCTAGCTGTATCCTGTCCCTGCTGTACACATCCATGACTGAGTGGTCGCCATTGAGTAGCTAGAACAGAGACGGAGTATCTCAGCTACAGTGACCGGCTTTGCATTGCATTGCATTGGTTGGTCCTCTCTGGCCAGCAGTCTCCATCCATCCACGGCATGGTGCCGGCGATTCTCGTCGCATAAAAATATTTATCTAAGGATATGATGTTTTCTGTTTGATATGTAAAAGACGATTTTCATTTACACTTCGCCGACCGCAGCCAGAAGAGGGATTCCTTGGTTACTAGCAAGAGTACTGTGCTCGCTCTGCACCTGATTATTTCAAGTGTTAGCTAGGCTTGTAACACTTGGTTTTGGATCAGAGCATCATCATCTAGTTCCCCTCAAAAAAAAAAAAAGAGCATCATCATCTAGTTAATTTTAAAATCGATTTTTCAAAAAAAAAAGTTAATTTTAAAATCTGTTGATATAATCCAATTCATTGATCCTAATTAAAACTCCTCTAATAGAAACTAACTGATTAGTTAGTTCTTGGATCACAACTCTTTAGAATGAGATCGACTAAGAAGTGAGAATACAAGCATTATGCATGCAAACTCATATCAGTACATCAGCTATTTCGGACAAGGCAACCAAATCGAGCAATGGCTACGAACTAGTAACTCCCTATGCACACCACGCGAACGCCACGTACATTACACAAACCGATCGATGAGGATGAGCAAGTAGACGACGCAAGAAATTAGCTTAAGGTACAAACAAAGCAAGGCTAGCTAGCTAGCTATATAGTAGGTAGACGAGATCGATGAACTTCAGTGATGCAGCAGGCAGGGAGGAATTGATCACGAAGAAGGCGACGATGAAGCGATCGATCGAGAAAGGAGAGGTAGCAGCCGCGCGCCAGTACGATCTGCTAGGCGTCAATGACGCGGAAGGCGTCGCGGTTCTTGATGACGATGTCGTACATGTGGACGGAGCCGAAGTGCGCGAAGTCCTTGGGAAGCGAGATGAGGTCCACGGAGGTGCGCTTGTGGTACTGAAGCAGGCCGCCGCCTGCGCCGCCGCTGCCATAGCCGTGGTTGTTCTCCGGGTAGTAGCGCTCCCAGCCGAGCGCCGCGAGCTTGCGCTCGAGCGAGGCGTAGGACGAGACCACCTCCCCGGACGGCGTGTGCAGCAGCGCCTTGCGCTTGCCCGACGACGCCGCCGCGTTCCCCGACGTCGGGTTCTCCACCAGCCGCACCACGCCGTTCCGGAACACCCACACACCCGACATGCCTGCCTGTTGCTGCTTGTGGTGGATGCCGCCGCTTGTTTTGCTTTTCCTCCCTCTCTGATCCCTGCGGATGGAATCGTCGATCAGTTTATTTGTGCTAGGTTGGGGACGATGATGTCCGGATCGATGTGCGGGAGAGGGGTGGTGGGCGAGGGGGCTATAAATAGGCGTCCGGCCGGCGGGCCGGGGTGCGCGCGCTGGTGCAGCCGTGTGTGACGATACCGACCGATGGATCGAATGCGCGCTCGTCGGCGTCTCTTACTGTGGACGGGACGATGTGAACGCGATCCGTACTGGCACGCTAGCCCCCAGCCGGCCGTGCCGCGTGTCGGGGCCCGGCCGGCGACGGCGATCGAACGAGAATGGACGGTCAGGAAGGCTTCGAGCTGTATGCTATGTTTAGCCTCCCGCGGCAGGTTGGTTGCCATGGGAGTGCATGCATGCATTGTTATGGTACAAGCAAGCACAGAATATATTATGAGAATATATAATCGTCCATGTCACGTGCCTGCGGCTATGGCTACGGAATGTCCTGTGCAATTCGCCCATATATACAATATATAGGGACGAAAATAGCTGCGTTCGATGCCTAGAGATAGACGAATGAACGGCGGCGGCTAGCAAGCGCGGGATCGAGTCGAGGGAGGGATGATGCATGCACACACACACGGTGCAGAGAACAGCGTGATGTACGTCCATGGAATCCAATCCTCGATCCACGAATACCACCACTGCACCCCGCCACCCCCATCCCCAGAACCTAGATAGCTAGAGAAGATAAGCTAAGTGTGGGGCAAATTCATATGGAAGCATCGATTCGCCGCCGGTGCATTTAACTTTACCCGCGGGTGACACCAAATGGATTGGCTACAAGTTGTCTTGAGGAGTGAGGAGTTGTCTTCGTTCTCGTCTCGTCTCCGTGTACTACAGTTACATGATGCATGCATCCATCATACATGCTATCTTGTCGTCAGCTAGCTAGATTTACGGTGAACCTTATACGGCTAGCTTTGACACCTATTCCTTTACACACGGATTAATAATCGATATGCTGCTCTTCAGCCCAAAACGGGTTTGCACTGAGACCGAATATCATCGCGGATCACCAAATTCTATCGGCTATAGCTGGCTCTAGTTGAAGAAGTTGAGTGAGAATATGGGTGATCCCCCGATTCCCCATTGTGTGGCGTGCATGCATCGTCCCTGCGTACGTGCGCTACAGAATATGCGGCAGCCTTTTTCCGCCGTGTCCAGTGTCGCCAGACACTCTGCCCTCACACCTTACCCCATCACGAGCCAGCAGCCTGCTGCTGCCCTGGCAGTTGTTACTCATTTCTCCCTACTTGACCAGCAGCTAGGGTACGAGTACGATAGCGTCTGGCCGTCGGCCTGGCCAAGCATAGGCAAACACAGTTTTTTTTTTAAGAAATTGGAGGGGCTTGCGCCCCGTGCAGAATTTATTAAAGTAAAGAAGAAAACAGTTTACAAAGATCACAGATAAATAAGAAAAATAAGGAGGAGTTGCCAAGAGAAGCAACTCGACTCACCTCCGAGCAAACACAGTTGCCACAGTGCCTGTCCGCTCCGCTCCGCGCGCGGAAATGGCATACAGACACGGAAACGATGGGGATGACGAGCCAGCTGGTTCACCCCAGAAAAGTGTCTGTTTGATTTGCTAGCCAAAAAATTGATAAACTCTCACATTTTGTTGAATGTATGGCAATTTTTCCATCCAACTTTTGGCCCATTGTGTTGGACACGACGTTCCCCTCGATAAGA
The DNA here is from genome assembly GCA_018135685.1 of Themeda triandra. Classification (NCBI taxonomy): domain Eukaryota; kingdom Viridiplantae; phylum Streptophyta; class Magnoliopsida; order Poales; family Poaceae; genus Themeda; species Themeda triandra. Next base: position 938,170 of record JAENPR010000018.1, read on the forward strand.
ACACGTCTGTGGTGACTTCGGGAATATCTAGATGTGCTGGCTTAGCCCTTCAGAGGTGCTCATAGGAGTAGGGTTTGCATACATGTGTTCATAGATGTGAGTGTGTGCGTGCTATGGACACTTGCCTTGTACTATGTAATTCCAAAAAAAAAAAACTACCGTACAAGAGTAAAAAAAATCTTCTGTATATTCATATCCTATGTCTAATAATAAAGAGCTAATTTTATTTCTTTTATCTCCCACTCTCTTTCCTTCTGTCCGTACTCAATCATCTTTAATTTGTCCATTGCTATGTCATCGTTCGCTCCTACTCTTTGGGCATGGTTTGGTAGCGATTCACAAACGGCTCCTCAAGTTGTTTCTCAAAGACGGCAAAAAATACCACTCCTCTCATACACATGAGCAACCCGAGCACAAGGGAGGGACGTCGTCGGAGCTAGAGCATCGTAGTGATGCGAACCGTGGTGACCGTGGCCATCGAGGTCGTCGGGGCGCAGGAGCTGCAAGGCCACTAGGCAGAGGACGCTTTGGCCATAGTGATTGCCGAGGTGGAGAAGCCCTTTTTCTCTCGCCTCTCCAACAACTAGAAGTCCGTGAAGCCACTATTTTTTGCTTCGTCGGTTTTGGCTTCTCTGGCTACCAGTAAACCAAAGCCAGATGAATGAAGCTCCACCAAAGAGACCCTTTGGTATTCGAGATTGCTCAACCTTACCCATACTTGCTGCTTTTTAAACTTCATCCTACCTAAAATGAATCACGTAGTTGGTAGCCGAAATTAGTGTGATGTTCATGCATGCCTTTTAAAGCTATGTTTTACTAGAAAATTAAGCTAAGTTAACAAAAGAACCAACTAACTAGACTTCTTATTTGGTTGTTCTATTTTTTTTTTGGATAAAATTATTTTAGAACAGAAATAGTGAACCATAAATAGTGTGTGTGCTGTTTCCATTAAAGGAGGGTAGCATTTCTCTTTCTTGACAGCAACTTGCCTGCCACATCCCAGAGCGGTGGTACACATGCATTTGTGGCCCTACTCCCCTGCCCATGCAAATCGCGATCGATCGAATTGCGGCACGCACGCACGCGCCGTGACGTTATACGTTCGCGTAGGCGACGTCAAAATCCCCCAAGAGATCGGTCGAGAGGCCGACGGAACACCCGCCTGCGCCCCTGCACTGCACGGCCAGGCCTCATCTCGACCACGGCGTCCGGCCGGCGGCAAGCTAGGCAAGCGCATGCATGCCGCGCACGTACAGCACGCTGTGCTCTGCCGTGTGGCACGTACAACCCGACCATCCCCGGCCGGCCGGCCCCCATCGACGACCGCGAAGACATCGCGCCCGCCGGCGTCGGCGTCAAGGGCGGAGCTGGAGAGATTGAGCGCGTGTCAGCGGCCAGCCCGGCCGGTGGATTGCGATCGATACGACGACCACCACCACGACCGCGCATGTACATGTGCTAGAGCGAGCGCGAACATTGATGGCACGCGCACTGTGCTGCGCGCCGATGATGCCGATCGGCGCCGCGGGCCACGCTGCTCCGGTACGTGGCGCCGGCGGCGCAGGCGGCGGATCGGAGGTCGTCCTTGGTATCGATCATCATGTCATCCCGATTCCCGTCCCCGGCCCGAGTGACCGCGCCCTCGCTGACGTGACAGCTGTACCTACCGGGCGCCCGGCTCATGGCGCGCTGGCATGGACTGCTCTGGAGCCTGCTGTGCGCTGTGGCCGCGGACGCGCAGCAAGCGCAAGCGCAGGCAGCAGGACGGCCCGCCCCTCGACCAGTCGCCGTCGCCGAATTTAATCGCGGCGCAGTGGCCGGACCGGACAGGGACGTGGTCACCACTCACCATCTATAGGTATAGGTAGGCCTGGCCGGGGGGGCTGTCTATGGCTCGGGAAGGCGGACGGATCACGGATGGAGCAGACCAGAGCGCGGTGCCGCTGGTCCTCGTCGGATCCCGTCGGCTCGTCCTTGCGTCCCATGCGCGCGTCGTCTACGGCCGCGACCAATCGCCGCGAGCCCTCGTCTCACTGGCTGGACGGAGGAGGACATGCGTCATCTCGCTGGAACTGGAATTATTAGCGCGTCACAACGTACGTACTCTATCGTCATATGCTGCTCTGACAGGCTGAGATGAGCGGTAACTACGACAGGACAGCCCGATATGGTGTGCTACAGTCAAACGTACATGTCCTCGCGTGTTGGAGTATTCAGGAGTATTCTCGTTCAGTTAAGGCAATATGATGCCAGGAATCATTCTGGTCATATGGAAAGCGCGCTTATATATAAATTAAGTAACGATTTAGACCATGAATTCTTCCCAAGAGTCATTCCGGGGAAAACGAATGGGGCTTAGAGGGGTTTTTGATGCGACCATCCTCATCAATTCGTAATGTGATCGAGTTCATCGACAGGAAGACCATGTTCATGGCAATGGAGTAACAAGCTAGTAGTGGAAGATGCTTAGCTATGAGATCTGTTTGGCGGTGGTTGGATACAGACCTTATTTTTTACACACTACCGGAATCGGCTTGTTTGCCGATGGCGGCCAGCTTTGCCGATGGCAAAGTGGTCAGCCATCGGCAAACCACCAAGTTTGCCGATGGCAAAGTGCGGCCATCGGCAAAAAACAGTTTGCCGACGGCCCAGCCATCGGCAAAGTATGGCCATGGGCAAACCTGTAATTTGCCGGTGGCCAGGCCATCGGCAAACTACGGCCATCGGCAAAGGCCCATTTTTGCCGATGGCCGGGCCATCGGCAAAGCCCGGCCATCGTGCAAAATTGGCCCAGGGCCGACGCCGTGATCTTTGCCGATGGCCTGGGCCGTCCAGCCATCGGCAAAGCACCCATTTTGCCGATGGCCACGGCCATCGGCAAACCACGACCACGTGGCAGCCTCGGGAGCTGCCGGGCCCACGCGCTTTGCCGACGGCCGGCCATCGGCAAAACTATTTTTGCCGACGGCTTTCCCGTGCCGTCGGCAAAGTTTATATTTTTTTGATTTTTGCTCCCAGTTTTTTACGGGTGCCTTCCTACCTCAAATACAACCCACTGCAAAAATTGGGAAAATTTTGAGTTTTTTGCTATATTTCGTGAATTATTTCTATTTCTTTGCAATTTTCCACAACTCCGAGTTTTGAGCTGCGGGTACATGAAATAATGGAACTTTTTGATCCAAAACATGGTATTCATGATGCTCGGAGTATGTTGAGGCCGTATCCAGCACCTCGCATGAAATTACGACCATTTTGCCGTCGTAACATGGGGAGTGACGTGCACGGAAAATGTTTTTAAATTATATAAAATCCAAACGAAGTCCGAAATTGACGAAACTTGACGAGTTGTGTGGCCATGGCATGCGGAGTCTGTGGTAAAAAATTTCAAAAAGTTTTGAGCAAGTTGTGACGTCGGATCGTCAAAACCCAGACAACTCCACATGTGATCACAAGTGATGACATGTGGAGATGTCTAGGTTTTGGTCATCCGATATTACAACTTGCTCGAAATTTTTTGAAATTTTTATCAGAGACTCCACATGCGATGGCGAGACAACTCGTCAAGTTTCGTCAATTTCGGACTTCGTTTGGATTTTATATAATTTAAAAACACTTTTCGTGTACGTCACTCCCCACGTTACGATGGCAAAATGGTCGTAATTTCATGCGAGGTGCTGGATACGGCCTAAACATACTCGGGGAATCATGAATATCATCTTTCGGATCAAAAAGTCCCATTATTTCATGTACCTGCAGTTCAAATTTGGAGTAGCTGGAAAATACAAAGTAACAGAAATAATTCACGAAATATAGCTAAAAAGTTCAAAAATGTCCCAAGATTTGGAGGTGGGTTGTATTTGAGGTAGGAAGTTACCAGAAAAAAATTGGAAGCAGAAATAAAAAAAAGCAAAGTTTGCCGACGGCCTGGGTAGGCCGTCGGCAAAAAGGGTTTGCCGATGGCCGGGCCCAGTGGCCATCGGCAAACTCAGATTTTGCCGACGGCCGGGGCCGTCGGCGAAGTCTTTTTTTTTTTGAAAAAATGAAAACAGGCCCGGCCCCACGAGCCAACCCTATCCCATTCACGCCCGATCCCCACTCCGCCGCCGCCGCCACACCTGCCGATCCCGATCCGCCGCACGCCCGCACGCCGCTCCCACTCCGGCCACCGCCACCGGCGACAGTGCCCGATCCCCTCCGCCGCCGCGCCCTCCCCCGCTACCGCCGGACCGCTCGACGCCGCTCATCGCCGTCGCCTCCGTCCCCTCCTTCCTCTCCCGTCTGGCGGCCGGCGGCCCCTCCCCCACGCTGCGCCATCGTCTCCATTCCCGCCTTCCTCCCTCTCCGGCCGCCCTCTCCTGCGGCTGCGGCACCGTCGGCGCCTCCTCCCGCGACGCCCGAGAACCGATCTGTTGCGGCCGCCTCCCCGACGTCGAGGGGAGGACGGCGGCGCCATCTTCACCGCCACGCCGCCCCCGTCTTCACCGTTCCCGTTCACGCGAGGAGGATGCCTATCGGCGGGCCGGTGTGGATCTGAGGCCACCGCTGCCTGAGCATCGCCCGACCCTGCTTGCCCTCTGTCAACGGCAGCCACCGTCACGGACCCGCTCGGTGAGCACTCTTATTGCCCTCGGTGATGGAGTTTGTTCTTCGCCGGCAGGAAATGTTTGTAGATTGTTTTAATTTAGGCAATGCATTTTAGGTTCAGGAGAAGTACTACACAGAAAGCTAAGCATTTTAGGTTCTAAAAATATGTTGGTCTGGACTTCGTCATTGCTGAAATCTAATATGGGATTCAGCTAAATATTATGCAGCTGCTGTTAGGCTTTAGTGTCATATACATATAGGTTAACAAGACCTACTGATTTCTGAGTAGTTGAGATGCAAGGTTGCTTTGTCACACTTAGTCTAAAGGCTTTCATTGATTGAAGCTCCGCCAAGTCTCGATTGCATAGGGCTTAGTATGGGATCTGTTGGGGCTAGGCGAAGAAATGGTTTCCTGGTGGTGGTGGTGGTGGTACTGGCTCTGCAATTTTGCCCTATTTGTTGGAATGGGGGTATCCTCTTACCCCCAATGTGAATATGATGCTCGCTGCAATGGTTTGATCCTAGAATCATTATTGGAATGTGGAATGTGATAGTTAGTAGTGGTTAGTTGTAGTTAGTAGTGTTAGTTAGTAGTGTCTTTATTGATGTCTTCCGTCCCATCGTCAATGCCTTTGTCCACTAATATTGATGTTTTTATTGTTTTGCAATCGTAGGGGGTTTGATCCTAGAATACGAGAGCATTACCCTTCTCTTCTTGTCGGCCGTTGTGATGTCGGCCTTCGTGTCGCTGTGTTCATCGGCCTTCGTGCCGTGGTGGTTATTGGCCATCGTGCCGTGGTGGTTGTTGGCCTTCGTGCCATGTTTTTTTTTGCAGGTTTTGGAACCTCCCCGTGCAGGGGAGGTGCTGCCGAAATTTTTAGTGGCTTCTAATCTTTTTTTCCTCTTTTTGTAGGAGGAGGACCTGTGGGAGGTACTCGGTGACGGCGATCTTCTTCTTGGGCGTTGCGGGCCTTCCTGCACCGCGTCGACTCTCCTCCGGCCCGCTACCTGCCTCTGCGCCGCCACCCTAGGTATAAACCACCTCTGTGTCTTATAGTTGTTGTAAGTACATTGCATAACCGAGTTAGGCGTCTCCCGTCCGAAAGAGATTCGCGGTCGTTGGTATGCGGATCAGTGCATATCTGCGACGGTTTCTCTTTCGGATTGTCCATGTTTTTTGGACAACCCGAGGATGCGTAGATGGGTTAGCTTCCATGTTCCGCCCCCGTCCGAGTCGGAGTTTCGGCAGACCCTCCCCGTTGTTCTCCAGATACACACTCTCCCAGTCGGGACGTGTATCGGGAGAACGCCGGGAGGTGTCTTGCCGAAATTCTGTCTCGGACGGGAGCGGAGCATGGAAGCTAACCTCATCTACGCATCCTCGGGTGGGATTAGGACCTATCCTTCACCTATTAGATGGTAGGAACACCTATAAGATGCAGCCCTTGTTTCTATTACTCGCTTACATTGGCGCATGACAGAGGATGGCTGACCATGAGTGGATGTATACGGGGTTCAGAGACCATACAGAGGAATGGATAAAGGGGACCAATGAATTCCTAGAGCAAGCATTTGGCCCATCTGCTAAAGGGTCGATTCGGGTGTTTTGTCCCTGTGCCAAGTGTAAGAACGAGACAAGGAAAGAGAAGCGGCCGATGTGGCAAGATATTTGGAAGTACGGGTACGTTCCAAACTACACCCGATGGACTCTCCATGGGGAACGCAAACGGCTTAGGGAGGCGGTGGTGATACCGGACCTCACGGGGTTTGATGCAGATGCCGGAATGGCAGACTTGCTGGCAGACGTTGGCGCCTGTGAAGGAACGGAGGTGGAGGAACAAGATCCAGAGGACACAGCAAGGGCGTACTACACCATGATGGAGGCGGCACAGCAGCCCCTTCACGTGAACACCCACATTTCTAAACTGGATGCCATTTCACGCCTAATAGGCTTGAAGTCGTCACTGGGCATCAGTCGAGAAGGTTTTGATCTCGTGTTGGCGACGGTTGGCGGGCTGCTTCCGGTGCTTCACGTGTTGCCGAAGAGCACGTACGAGTCACAGAGGCTCCTTCGAGCACTCAAGATGCTGTATGACCCGATCCAAGCTTGTAAGAACGGGTGTGTCCTGTTCCGGGGAGACGAAGAGATAGCAACACACTGTCCGAAGTGCAAAGCCTCTAGATACGTGGAGGTAGAAGGTAGTGATGGCAGTAAGAAACAGTCTAAGATCCCCTTGATGGTGGTTAGGCACCTTCCTGTACTACCGAGGCTGCAACGGCAGTACATGACACTGGAGTCAGCGAAACAAATGACGTGGCACTCGACAAAATGCTAGGCGGAAAGCGGCCACAACGGAACGTCCAGTCGAGGTACCGGACGCAGCGGCGCAAGAAGGAGGAGCACGTGGCAGCCGACCACCGCGAGGCCGACCACCTCGAGGACGAGGAGCACGTGGCGGCCGACCACCGCGAGGACGAGGACGAGGACGAGGAGCTTGAGGTGGAGCCGTCCACCAGTCGGGGTCGGAGGGCCCCCAGCGGACGACACCGCACGCCGACGAGGAGGCTGTTCGAGGAGGAGTTCGAGACGGCCGGTGACGGTGGAGACGACGAGGATGACGAGGGTGGCGACGACGAGGTCCAGGGTGCCTTGGAGGAGTCCGTGGGCGGCTCGAGTTCCACAGCTACTCGTAAGCCCTTCCAGCGCGGCCCCACCAGGCTCCCTAAGGACCCTCCAGCCGCTAACGAGCGCCCGGTGATCCGGCCCGCGGGCAAGTAAGTAACCATTGTTGATTTCTATACTTGTTCATATGACATTTTCAAATTCAAAATGCGTACTAACAATTGCTGTTAATTGCAGGGCCTGGATAAAGCTGACAAAAAAGGAGTGCTCACGCTGTCCAACTAGCATCCAGGGCCTTCTGATTAAGAAGCACTTCCCTAGCTTGGTCGTCACCCCCAAGGGTGAGACCATCGTGCCGGAGAATTGGGGGGACTTCTACCTTGTCAAGGACGACGAGGGAAGAGTCCTTGCTCAGAAGATCAAGGATGAGTTCTGGGTGAGTCTTTGCATCGCATCACATATCTCAATACAACATTATTCGTTGGACTTCTTTCAAACAATGAAATGATATTTGATGCCTGTGTGCAGTTGTACTTCAAGTTGGACGAGGAGGTGGACCCGGTGCGGGCGTCGCAGCAGCAGGATGTGGTGTGCGCTGACCGGTTCGGGGACATGTTCTACGAGGCGCGTACCCAGGCCGTCATCAGCTACTACGCCAACATCAAGAAGGAGAAGATAAGTAAGAAGGAGGCCCGGGAGTTGTCTTGTCAGGAGGAGACCGACCTCACCGAGGAGCAGTACTTGCAGGTAATTAGGCAGGAAACATCCGTTATGATTTATTACATGACACATTCCATTCATTATCTGTAATATCAAAAACTTGAATGTCATGCAGATGCCTCCGGGCTGGTGCAGCAAGTACGAGAACTGCTGGGAGGCAATTGTCAAAGGGTATGCGGAGCGCAGAAGACGTCATTTGAAACGCAATGCGGAGCTCGACCGGTCAGGGGTCCCACGCCACCAAGGGAGCCAGATCCTGCCACAGTTCATGGACAGATGGGTATGTATCCTTCTGTTGATGCATTTGTTATAGCGCTCAATTGTCACTACTTGTAACCATGTTTGTGTTTTCCTCGCAGTCGGCGTCGCATGGTGGTGAGCAAATCAACGAGTTCACGGGGTACGCGCTTGCTCACATCGGCAGAGCGACAGCGCCCACCACCGTGTACAGCTCGTCGCACGGGCCAGAGAAGTACACCAGCCCGACGGTCTACGAGAAGCTCACCAAGTACACCGTCGCAGCTCGAGCGAAACATGGCGACACCTACGACCCTGCCACCGCGCCCCTGGACATTGACCTCCTGCAGAGGGTTGGAGGAGGGAAGCAGCACGGCCGGTACTACTTGGCCAATAGCGCCATCGACCCGTCCTCTGTTGAGACGCTGACCGAGATCCGCAGGAGAGACCAGGAAAGTGGGGGCGGATCGCAGATCCCCATAGCGCCTCGGCAGCAGAGCAGCGCGCAGGTGATCAGCAGTCTTCCGGTAAGTGGAGTTTCATGATGTAGCCTGCCTTCATGATGTAGCTTGCCATCAAATAACATCAATCGTGCTGATGTAATATTGCAGGCCACGATCGAGCAGATGAGGGCCAGGGAGGAGGAGCGGGAGGAGGCCATTGAGGCGAGGATTGAGGCGAGGATGGCGGCGCGAGTTCAGGAGCAGGTGGTGGCACTGACGGCGCACTACCAGCGTCAGTGGGCCACGGTGTCAGGACACTTCGCGGCCCAGATCCCGGGAATGGAGCCGCCTCCTGCCTCGATCTACGCTCCACCACCGGTAGTTCCACTGTCTGGTGCACTGCCTCTTCCTGGATTTGGTCGGGTGAGTACATTGCCTGTCGCTTTAGCTTGTCGCGTCAGTTGGCTTTCGTGCCCATGTTTGGTGGTTGTTGGCCTTCGTGCCCATGTTTGGCCTTCGTGCCATGTTTTTTGCAGGTTTTGGAACCTCCCCGTGCAGGGGAGGTGCTGCCGAAATTTTGCAGGGGAGTTGTACTAATTACATCACTTGTTCTTTGTGCAGGCACCGTCGGCGGGTTCGAACCCGACTCCAGGTGCTAGCCTACCAGCGGGAGCTTCTCCACAGGGTCCTTCTCCACCGCACGGCTGGCCACCGTACCCGCAGCTTCCCCACGCAGACGCATCGGGGTCCTCCACCGCGCGGGGGTACTCGTGGCCGCAGCACCCGCACTCCGGGCCTGCCGCCTTCCCTCCGCACCCGGGGCACTCCGTCCCGCCGTGCTCCTCCAAAGACGTCGGCCCGGCAAGACGGCGCGGCCCGGGGCGGCGAGTTGGCTCGCGTGGGAGGATGGTGCTGGGGGCTCGGGGACCCAAGGGGACGGCGCCACTAGCTAGGTTTAGCCTTGTAGCTTATGAGACATGTATGGATGACTTGTGACATGTATGACTCTTTTGCTTGTGACTCGGATATGTTTGGATTCCGATGGACATGTATCGATGCTTAAAACCGTATTTTGTTGCTATATATGTGGATTATATGCTATATATGTGGGTTAATTGATATATATGTGATGCATGTGCTAAAATGTAATGTAAATGGAAAGAAAACAGAAAAAAAAATAAAAAAAATTTCCAGGTGTGCCGATGGCTAGCCATCGGCAGACCTGGGATTATGCTTCAGCAAATCCCCAGGTTTGCCGATGGCCCGGCCATCGGCAAACTTACCATAACTTTGCCGATGGCCAAGGCCATCGGCAAAGCCTTTTTTTTATTTTTTTTTTTGAAATTTTTTTGCCGATGGCCGTGGCTATCGGCAAAAAAATTCAAAAAAAAAAATAAAAAGGCTTTGCCGATGGCCCCGTCCACGTCAGCCATCGGCAAAGCCACCGTCAGCCTGACGGCGCGTCGGCTGACGTGGCGGCTTTGCCGATGGGCCGCGTGGCCATCGGCAAAGGTTTGCCGATGGCAATGTCAGTGGCCATCCGCAAACCTGGCTTTGCCGATGGGGGTTTGCCGATGGCCACGTCAGATTGCCATCGGCAAAACGGGCTTTGCCGATGGCGGCCGGCCATCGGCAAAAAACGGGATTCCGGTAGTGACAGGGCGAGAGTTGGAACTCATCGACAAAGCAACCATCTACCTTCAGAGCACCAGCTTATCCTCACCTCCTCACACTATTGAGGATACCATGTGGCCCTCGAGGTTTGTTTTGACACATGCTCCGTCCATAATTTTTTTCTATAGTATCTAAAACTTTACAATTTTGACTGAATTTATGGAAAAGAACGCCAAGATTTATAACACCAAATTGGTGTCATAGATACATGACAAACGATAAGTCGAGGCAACCAAACGATGGCGTCATAGATACTTATAGGACGGCTCTAGGAATTGGTTTATTCATGAACGAAGGGAGTAGATGACACCAAACGAGTTTTGACCTCAAATGATAGTTTAAAGGGACTTTTAATAATGATGCCCCCGACAAGTTATTGGCTAGTGATGATTGATGAAAACGACATATGCGTGAATAAGCTTTTTATATTATATACACCCTGCTAAAGTGTGATAAATGTGAATGAATGAAATAAAGAGGAAGAAAAGGACTCTCTCTGCTCGAAGGATAAATCCTCCATCTTTTTTATTTCTTGTTCCATATAATAAATTAAGACCGACATGGCAGCTCTGTTATGCTGTTGGTACAGCATGCAAAAAGACTGGGCCAGCGCCAGTCCGAGAAGGCTCGGCCGTTGGCAACATGCCAAATCATTGCCAATTGCCAAATCACGAATTCACAATCACAATAGTATGCTGCCTTCTTGGCGCAATGCAGTGATTATTGATGACAAGGACCGTACGTGCAAGAATATGCATCTATCTATCTACATATATATACCTATCATCACATATATATATACCCAACCAGTGAGGATTTATAGAAAACAAAATAAAAAGACCCTGCATGCTAGCTATCGTCTATATATCATATCTTAAGTTCCTGGCCGATCAAAATATATTATACTGCCATCACTACTACCACTAGCAGTGTGGTGCATCCGGAACCGATGCGCGGATGGAAAACAACAGGTTGGGCTGGGATACGGCAACCTTTTTCCGCAATGGGAAAAGGGTGAATATATATGGACGAATTTCCATTGGAATAATAAGGTGATGGATGGATCGATCCGCCGGCCGAGATGATGAGGTTACATTTTCTAAGACGAGCGACGGAGATAAAAAACACAGAATCCTTTTATCGCTTATCGTCTCTAGCTCGCCGACCCGGCCGGCGTGCAGCATTAAAGCACCGCCATATGCATGTGACGAGATGCTCCATGTACCTTGGGTATAGCATAGCATAGCACATATAGCAGGCTTCGGCTACAATAGTGTCTGGTGTGTCCCCTCGTGGAGCGAAGATGCGTCGATGCGAATGAATATTCTGCGCTGCTAACATAGTAACGCGCGTGCACGTGAATCACTGCATACAATCTTCATGCGTGCACGCACCAATTATAGGAGTATAATATATATTGGAAAAGAATATCTCAATTATCACCTTCATGGTTTGATTTTCATGTATACAATCTTCATGCGTGCTCTCAATAACATATGTATATATCTCACATTCCTCCTGTTGATTGACAGTCAAAATATGAAAAAGTGTCAAATTTGGATAAAATTGGGGAAACGAAGTTAAAAATACCAGCCCATTTCTCCTCAAAAAAAAAATACCAGCCCATTCGATATTGAAAAATGACCCAGACCAGTTTTCAATAGCCTCCCGTACAAAGTTGTGCAAAGCCATTTGACATTCTAAGGGTCAAATCATGATTTTCTTGTCAAAAACTCCTCCGATCTACTAGTTTTTAAGGCCCAAATGTAATTCATAAGGATCTATTCATAATTACTTGCCCCACCATAGAAGAAAACGCAAAGAATCTACCTCCACCTCCTCTATAAAAACGGAGAATATAGAAGGTGCAAGAGGGCTTGTCCATCACTCACTTATCTCTCTTCCTCTCGTCCCACTCTCTCTCTTTCTCTAGTTGCAAATCAACACTATTGTGAAAAGAGTTGTGCAATGGAAATAAGAAAAAATCATCTTACTATTACTAATTGGAGGCCTCAACGGAGCCTCCACGTTAACTCTCACCAGATGCGCTAGGAAAAAAGATATATGCTAGAAATTCTCACGTTAATCAGAAACATCTAGCCATCAAATCTATAGACTCGGCAACATGTAACCATTAGATCTAATTTATTTTCTAAAAAATTACCCACCATTGACATTATTATTATTATCATCGATGGATAGAAAAGAAAAAAAACAATACCATAGTAAAATGAATAATACAACAAGAATTAGAATTCTAAACAATTACATTAAAAAATATATGAACTTAAAGGTTGAAATGTAGATTTTTCATGATATATCATATAAAGGCGAGAAATAAGAGTTTATAAAATTTAAGTTCTTTATATTAGATGCATATGGTGCTAAAAAACATTAGTCGCGCAAATTATTCATGAAAATAGTAGAAATAAGAAAAAAGATGATCCAAATTCTTACAAATATCTAAAACATTTTGCCATAAAATTGGTTTATATCCTCAATCAGCATTATAAATAATAGACACTATGGCTAAAACTATCATAATTCAATGAAATTTTAATTCGGGAAAGCAATAAGCTTTTAGTTTAGGAAAAGAAAATCAAATTTTAGGTTTGTGTCATAAAAATAGACAAGGTAGCTAAAACTATCATAATTTAAGAACATGATTCAATTAAATTTATATCAAGAAATTTTTTTGTAAACCTAATATAAGTAATTATTTTTAGTTATCTCTTAAGATTATAACCCGTGCGGGAGCACGGGTAGGTGAACTAGTGGTCAACTTATCCCTATTAGCAACGTAAATCGTCCACCATCGCAAGCGCAATTAGGCTCCTTCAAAAGCATCATTATAATTGGCAGGCTTATAACATATAAATAATCCATAAAATTCATTCCAAGTAATGATCATGAATTTGTGGTCAAATTTGGGAAATTAGGGTCATCCATTATTTAGTTATGAGGTTTTTTGTAATGACTGGGTGGATTCCAAAGCCTATAACAAGTAATTTGATAGCTACGAAAGCAAAAAGGGATGTGAGGCGTCGCCCAACCCAACCGCGCCGCGACCTCGACACTTCCCATATACTACTGCCCCGACGCCTCCTCATCTAGTGCCTGTCACCCTGGCCAAGCGAGTGCGACCCCGTGGCGACGCAGCGCGGCTACTCCACTCGCTCTTCCAGGCTCCACTCGTGGCGGCGTAGCGTAGCTAACTCCACTCGCGGCGCACGGCGGCTCCCCGAAATCGGTCGGCGCCTCCCCGAAATCGGTCGACGCCTCCCCAACTCCAGCACCCGGTGACCCCGGCAAGGAGCGAGGCCCCAACCCCGGCGAGGACCGAGATCGCAACCCCAACAACCACGCTGCGAGGAGCGAGCCCACAACCCCAGCACCCAGCGATGTCCCCGCTAGCTCCTTCATTCGCGGCGTTGCTCCGTAGTTCCTCCACTCTCGGGTAGGCGGGCAAGCCCGCTAGCAAGTTTTGCCCATGGATAGCGGACGCGAGCGGCACTTTGCGCCCGTGGCGGGTCAGGGCGTGGGCACATAAATTTGCTCGCGGGTGCGGGTTTGTGCGACATGTATCCGCACGGATTTTACCCGTTGCCATCTTTAGATGTGAGGCGTTGAGATGGGGTCAATGTGAGATGATTGATGTGTTTGGTCGGTGGGCCCATATATATGCCTCCCGCAACCTCCAAAATTAAGGGGATTAGGACTAAAAATAAACAAGTGATAATTTTTTTGTAGTTCTCTTTTAACTAAGGTTGAAACAGTAAATCCATAATTGCAAAAATAATGTTTTGACTAGTACAATTAGAGTATATAGTATAGTTAGATGAATATCTTCTTGTTAACTAAAAAACTTATTCGAGAAAAAAGGTAAGGATGCAACGGTGGTGTGCGAAAGCAAAGGACGAGGGTGTAGGGTCGAGATGGCGGACTAGAGGGGGTGAATAATCGTTTCTAAAACTAAACACATCGGCTAACCGAAACAAATGTAAAATTAAAACTATCGGTCTAGCCAACACTTCACCCCTCTATCTAAGACTCTATATGCACCTTGTAAAATATCCTAATCAAGAGAGCAAGGTGCCAATCTAGTTTGCCCACAGTAAACAAGTCTAGCTTGCAAGGCCGCACAAACCTAAGCAACTAGTACTTTGGCAACTGGGTGTGCACCTACATAATTTTAATGAGCAAAAGCACAAAACCAACCTAAACTCACATAGATGCATATGAAGCATGACACATGGGGAAGTCTTATCGGCTATTCGACGCACGGGTGCCACTAGGTGAATTCATGAAGTGCATTGCATGTAGGGCCTAGTGAGCTAACCTAACCTTTGGGAAATGTTTGTGAAAAGCTAACACACAAGCACATGGAGATGTACACTTGGTGGTGTTGGCACATTTACAAAGGTGGCGTTTTGGTGCGCTGTGGTTTGCAGGGTAGAGATGGGTTTGGGTCCCTCTCTTCCTCCCGCCGAGACAGGCTCGGCGGGATTCGGCGCTTTCGAGAAAAATGGATGCATATTTTCTATTGCGCCGGATGCAAAATTTGGTTGAATTCATGCTCTCTTTGTTGATCAAGTTGGTATACTTGTTGGATAGCATGTACGAGAAGTTGGCGTCACGACGGGCTGAAAAACGAAGTTTTGATAGCCGGACGCCGAGCCGCGTTAGGGCGCCGGACGCGTCCGGCGCATTGTGACTTAGCGTGAGCGAGTGTCGCGCGTCGGACGCGCGCCGGACGCACGCGGCGGACGCGGGCCGTTCACCGCGCGCAGTCCGCGCGTCTTGGGCTTCGTCGCGAGGCCGCTGGGCCGCGTCGAGGGCGGCGGACGCGGGGCGCGCGTCCGGCGTGGGCCGGACGCGGACCGAAAGTTTCGAGCGCGGGCGTTTCCTCCGGACGCGGGCCGCCGGACGCAGCCGGACGCGGGGCGGACGCGAGGTGATTTGAACGTTGGGCCGCCAACGGTCGGCATCGTCGCGGCGCGAGGCGAGGCGCCGGACGCGTCGGCGCTTGAGCCGCGGGACGCTTCCGGCGGGTTGAAATCGGCTTTGCCCGAGGGTAACGGTTGGATTTCGCCTTGGGCTTATAAATAGCCCCTTGGCCGGCCATGGGAGGCTCTCTTGCCCATTTCTACTCACTTGCTCATCCTTTGTGCTAGAGAAACACTCTCCCTCTCATCTCTCTTGCTTGTTGCTCATCCAAAGTGAGATTGAGAGATCACCTAGTGCATTGCATTGCTTGAGAGCATTCTAGTGGCACTTGTGGGTGGTTTAGCCGGTGGATTTCTTGTTACTCTTGGAGAGTACCGCTTCTAGCCGGCTTGGAGATTGTTGGAGGCGTTGGCAAGAGAAGGTGTATGTTCTTGGCCACCTCCGGTTGATTTGTAAGAGGTTCTTGTGCTCGCCTCGCGGGGATCGCGAAGAGTAACTCTATTGGATTGCGCGTGTCATTGAGTATCTCACTTGAGAGTGGCGCCTTGTGGTTTCCTTGCGGGGAAGTGCCTTGCGGGGCAAGTGGCTTGAGGGTCACACCAAAGGACCATCTAGGTGTTGGTCGACACAACGGGTGACGTAGCTTGGCGGTGCCCAAGTGAACATCGGGGATAAATCATTGTGTTCATCTTGTCTCCCGGTGATTGGTCATCATCCTTTGTGTGTTGCCGATTGATTGATTGTTCATTTCTTGGTGATTGGCAACCTCGACTCTACGCGTCGGTATAACAAGCTCCTACCCTCTCTTGTATTACTTTGATTACTTTCTTGCAAAGTAGAATTGCTTGCGTGGTCGGTCGGGAACCACTTCTTGTGTAGACTAAATCCCGTGGGTAGAACTCTTGATCACTAGTGGTAGCTCTTGTGTGTACTAGTGATCACTTACTAGAATTGTTTGGATAGGAGGCTTGCAACACCTAGTAGGCTAAGCATAACTTGCTTTCCGCCGTTTGTGTATCTAACGAAGTTTGCTTAGTGAGTTTGTAGAAATTTTTATAGGCTATTCACCCCCCTCTAGCCATCTAGGACCTTACAACAAGGCTACACAAGACGAACCCAAGAGCTCAACTTCACTTAACTACACAAGACAAGCAAAGCAAGGTACTCTACTTCTGGCTACACAAGCAAGAAGATGATTAGCAAGCTACTAAAGCTAACAAACCACTAGAGCAACTACACAAGCTATGTATGAAAGTAAGAAATGTAAATACAAGCTTGTGAAAGAGATTGCAAACCACCACGAAGTGTGGAACAAGATGACACAGCGATTTTTACCGAGGTTCACTTGGTTGCCACCAAGCTACATCCTCTTGTGGCGATACACCCACTTGGAGGTTCACACGCTAATTGGTGTCTCCTAGCCAAACCCTCAGAAGGTGTAGTGAGACCAACACAAGATGGGGATCCTCCAAGCTACGAGCTCAACTAGAGTAGCCAATTTGCGAACTCCTGCGGGGAAGGCTCAAGAACCCCTCACAATCTCTTCTCTGGAGCACCGCACAATCTCACTTACGTGCTTCTATGGAGCCTCCTGCCACCAAGCCGTCTTGGAGGTGGCAACCTCCAAGAGTAACAAGAAATTCCCAATCACAAGGATTACCTAGTGCCACCAAATGCAAATCTCGAATGCACACACACTAGTCTCTCATCCCTCACTCAAATTAGCATCAAGCATGAGAGGGAGAGGAAGGGGAGGAGGTGGATCTTCAACCTCTCATACACACCCACAAATGGCTCTCAATCTCTCCTTAAGATTTGGCACATAGCCATGGAGAGAGAGGAGAGGGAGAGGAGGAAGAACCCTAAAACTTGCCCCCAAACGTTGCAAATGAGCAAATGGGTTAGGGAGAAGGTGGGGGAGCCAATCTTATCCTCCCAAGCAGCCAGCCCCCTCTCCCCACGCTCCAAATGGGCCCAGGCGTAGCCCTACACTCCTCCAACGTCTATATTTGAAGCAGACCGTTGGGCTGATTTTAGCCCGACTTGGAATTTTCTAGCCTCCTTGGAATATCCAAGCGCATCACAGCCAACGGTTAAGAAAAACATCCAGGCCCGGAATATCCAAGCCTGACCACAACCAACGGTCGAAAACTTGTCCAAGTTCGGAATATCCAAGTCGCATGATTCCCAGGTCTGAAATATCCAAGCACTGTCGTCCAGGTCCGGAATTTCCTGATCGGCTAGGAATATCCAAACCAAAATAATTATTTGAGGCACAGAGCCCCACTAGGAATTTTTTTTTGGATATTTCAGTCATCTTGGAAATTCCAGGGTAAGCTAGGAAATTCCTGGGATTCTAGAATTAGCTCTCCAAACTCCATTTTCAAGGCTTTTTCAAATGTGTTCAACTCCACCAAATGTACCAACATGTCAAGTGTGTGAGTTAGCATTTCTCAAACATTTTAAAAGCATGTTCTCTTACACCTCACCACGTCACTAAGCGTAATGCATATGCAAATGAAACTCACACTTAGTGTTTTTTTGTGATAAACTCACACTTAGTGTTACTAGATAACCGTTGTAACTAAAAGATTTCCCCTCTTTATAGTACGGCTGTCTATCCTAAATCCGGTCAAGCACTTCTCTACTCAACTTAAACCAGCGAAATGAAATGCAATATAGTTATACCTTTGCCTTGTGCATTCCCATTTCATCCATCTCCTCCAATGTGCCAATGCAACACATGCACCGACACGATCACCAAATGGTATGATCCACTTCATATCATCATGTGATGCTCTCTTGGTCCATCGATCTTGACCTCACTTGCTCTTGGCGTTGGTCCATCGGCGCCAAGTCTTGCTCAAGCTTCACCGTCTCATGGTCATCGCTTCAAAGCCTTAACTTGCCCTTCACACATACAACCGTTCCATCGAGCCAAGCCTCATCTTGACCTTCTCCACCTTGGTCACATGACTCTATGTAATGTCTCATATGCAATGAGCTCCTCCATCATCACATGTGTTGAGCCTTACAATATCTCTAAACCATTTCCACCACCATGGCATATGTTGCTCACACACATGTATTTATGGACTAATCACTATATATCTCAACCATAAACATATTAGTCCATCCTAAAGTTGTCACTCAATTATCAAAATCAAACATGGGACCTTTCAGAGGGTGAGTGGAACCACATGACCTTGCAACACCATACACACCTCGGCGGCGATGGTGCCGGCAGCCATGGCTTGCAGAGACTATGACGATGGTAGCCGCCCTCGGAAACAGTGTAGCAGCAGCGAAATGAGCGGGCAAAGCTTGCTAGAGCGGCGATGGATGTAGAGAGAGGGGAACCCACCGACGACCAACGAACAATGGCGAGGGACAGGCTAGCTGCCACGACGCCATGTGAGGCCATCTCCACCAGTGAGGGAGAGAGCAGCGCATGGCAGGGTGAGGGAGATAGTAGCTTTGCAGCAGGGGCGGAGAGTGATAGGGCTCTGCACAATAACGATATTACCCTTTCAATGAATAAAATCAATAAAATGACTATTTTACGTAGGCGTTGAGAGCAATAGGAAGTGACCCCAACCATCGTAAAAGATCTCCTTACTTTTATATTTTCCTTTAGTTTTCAATCACAACTCAATAATATAGCTTTTAACAATCTAGCTTTTAGAAATTAGGCGCCACGGCGGGGCGCCTCCTCTAGTGAGTCGAATCCTCCGAAAATGTCAATGAAGCAGCTTAAACCATACAAACATGTCGACAAAGCCGAGAAGGGTGCAGGCAATGCATGCAAGCGGGGTAGGAAGTCGTCGCAGCAAGTGATGACATGGCGGAACGTGGGCCAAATCACACAGATCGATACAGCCTAGTTCAGTAAGGGTTGAGAGTAGAATGAGATGGTAGCAAGCAGGCCGTCGAAGAGGGACAACAACTCACGTCGACCACCCATAGCCGTTATCAAATCTAAAATTCCAAGGGCATAGACAGGAGCATAGAGGTCAAGGACACAAGAGGTTTAATTTTGAGTTTGATTCGATTTTCTCCAGCTAGAGGTGTGGACGGAGGTTCATTTTAGCAATTTGATTCTCGGTTTCCGTATATGCAGGCTAGGCTGAGGTGTAGCAAAATAACCAAACGTTGCCATAGTAAAAGCAAGGGTGTATTAAGAAACATCAAGTCGTCATATAATTTTGAATTTTGAAGTATAATTTGGAAGGGAAAGGGGTATTAGATAAACTATAGCTAAGATTGTCATTTGTCCAGTATAGAATACCAGATTTTATGTTTCGAGGAGGCCTATTAGATAAACTATAGCTAAGATTGTCATTTGTCCAGTATAGAATACCAGATTTTATGTTTCGAGAAGGCCGTAGTCGATGAGGTTAGAGTTGGTATTTTCCTTACACACATCGTTTGTTGGTGCGCTGTCAGCAGCGCAGTTTGGAAGCCGAGAATACGGGGGCCGATGCTAGTTGTGGGCTTGTGTCTCGCCGCATGCGGACCGGCCCGGAGTGCAGCAACGTTTTGCTGGGTCGATTGATGCGGAGCAGTTGGACCCTGAGTAAATTGGGTGGGGATAGTCCCTACTGCGTACCGTGCGTACTCAACTCTTGATGGCTGACGCGTGTCTCGCCCTGGGATCCAACCGCGTGCGTGGGGGAGACGCTCCGCTCGGCTCCTTGAGTCCTGCCTGACTCGCAGCGCGCCGGCTCGGACTCCAGCACCCAGCTCGCAGCCTCCCACGCGAGCCACGCAAATAAATCTCTTGTCCGCTGCCACCGCCATCACTCCCAACTGGTCTGATCCGCCGCCGCCGCTTCCGGTCTGATCCGCCGCCGCCGCTCCCAACTCGTCTGATTCGCCGCCTCCTACTTGTTCACCCCTGTACGATAAAGCGTGAACACGGAAGATAGAATCATTGCTGCCCTGCACGGCGCTAGGTTGGTCATCGTCCAGATTTGCAGCCTCAGATTCTGTATCGGGCATCATTCTAACTCCGCAAGGAGTCCTTGCGGTGCCGGTGTCCGGCAAGGAGATGGTCGAGGAGGCACTCGAGATGGTCCCTAAAGCCTGAAGGTACAAGCTCCATTTTATTTTCGTCTGAAATATGTGCGTCTAAATGATATTGTTCTGAATATTCAGGGGAAGGAAGGCTTTGAATTCAAGGATCTCATTTGTGATACTATAAACTGGAGCAGTCCAGACAATCACCTAATCAGTTCTCATCTTCTTTAGGCTGCAGTACGGTAGCTAAATCAGTGCTGCTGACTTGTATGACCAGTAATATTGTTATCGACAGTCATGTAGAAACAGATGTGTTCAGAGAAACTGCAAATTGTATCTCATTTCTCAACTTGTTGCGTGAGAACTGATCTACACATTGTAGATAAGAATGTACAATCTTGCCATTGAAGGTGACAGCTGTCAGATTGACCGTCTATTTTGGTAAAGAATGCTGCTCAACCTGAACCAGCCTTATATGCTGCTACTTGAAGATAGAAGGATGCAGAGGTGGACTCTACAATAAAGTTCAATCAAAGGGGCTGAAAATGCCCTATTTTATTTCAGATAAAAAATTCATCTCTGCATAATACAGCGTCTGTGCCACTACATCTACAAAGCAAGTTTACAAAAAAAAAAAAAAAAAAAATTGAAAACTTGCACAGATTGTTTCTTCATAGCCACTGATCATTCTAAGATTCAAGCCATCATCCACTCTGTAGACACCACACGGAAATGAAAAGCAGTCAAACACCAAACCACAGGGGAACACCAAAGCAACATAAATTGGTCATCACAACTACGACCATATCACTTGATTTATAATGGGAGCCTATAGACACTTCTCTTTTCTTCAACCTGAATACCTGCATATTTCAGGGAGAAATAAAATGTCAGGTGAGTGAGAATTAACCATATCAATGTTGTAGATTAATTAATGTTCAACAGGACGAAAGAGTGTAATGCAATCTAGCTATTTCAAAGACTGTAATCTATCATTGAAGTATTGCTTGGCCTTTTAATTAAGTTCATCATATGGCCAATCGAAAGAAAGATCATGTAACCTTTTAATTAAGTTCAACATCTGGCCATATAAAAGGACCAGATCGGAAAGAAGATGTAGGCACTAGCACGAAGAAGATACAAGCTGTAGAGTGGAGAGAGAGATAACCGGAGTTGCAAGAGATAGGCGTAGAGGATAGCCAGCATCTATAACATTTTCCAATAAAAAATGCATGAGTTAAACTTTCAGGTTTGATGGGTAATCCAAGACCACAACTAATTGAAAATTTTAACACCGCAGACACTGCGGTGTTATAATTATGGAACTCAGGTAGGCAGGAAAGTAGCAAGAGTGCTAGCAAGCAGATCAAACTGCATGTAAAATGGGATAATTAAGGGCCACTCATATATGCACATAACATCAAGGTGCCCACATATACTGTTGATCTGTTGTAGACAATTCCATACCTAGTTCATACAAATGCACAACCATGCTTTATGAGTGTAAATGAATGCTCCAATATAAAATGCACAACTCCATACCTAGTTTTAGTTTTTGCATGATGGATGAAGAATAACACCAATCATTTAATAAACAAGGCACACTGTAAAGAATGCAGAGGTTATAAACTGAAACATTGTTACATTATAAAAAAAGTGAAACATTATTTTTTGAACCAAGGCACATTGTATTAAAGAGAAAACCTTGAAGACCTCGTATGCAAGAGGCAATAGCAAATATATCAAGGACTCAGCCCAATTATGCTACATGGCAAACTCTTGCGAACAATAACTGTGAGGAGTTGGGAACAGAACTGACATTACATTTGTTGTTGCAGATGAATGAACTTAGGCAGCATTCACCTGTTCCTTGAGCAAATGCAGGGAAAATCCCTTGCAGCAGAAGGACAATTAGGCATATTAACTTCAGCAAGGCTAGATTTTGAACCAAAATTAAAGATCCTGTGACAAAAGAAAAGCATCCACACCATTCAGACATTTAATCGAATAGGTTATCTGCATATATATGATAGCACTGAGCTCCTCCAGTTGGATCGCTCACATTGGCATGGCTGTAGACGGCAGAGACGCAAAGTGGGCTCTGAGCTGAGGCTTTTGACAGAACAGATGGTGGCATTCATCGGTTTCTTGTGCAGATGCAGGGAAATCCCTTGCAGCAGAATGATGGGGCATCACATAATACAAATCGAACAGCTCCTGGGTTCCACAATCGAAAATTAGAGGTCCGATTGGGACTCACCGTGGGGCGGCTGGAAGGAGATGGCGCAATCCTCAGAGAAGATCTCGACGGGGAGAGAGCTCGGGACGGCCATGGAGGAGGGGAGGTCGCGCGAGCGCAGCGGCGCACCCCCGGTCCCTTGCGGGCGCACACGATGGGACTGGCGGAGGAAGAAGAAAAGGCAGAGGCAGCTGCGCGGAGGTGGCGGCGCGTGCGTCCCAGCGAGAGCGCCGCCGCACGGCATGGGGCGGGCCAGCGAGTGCGGAGGTGGCGGCGACGGCGACGGCGACGGCAGCGGCAGCGGATAAGCCCCAGCTTGCCAATGCTTGGAGCCGAGCGGCCAGCGCCTACATGCTCATCACGACGAGCCGAGCCAAAGCCGGGAGGGTATTCGGAACTGCGGATACGGACGTCGGGAGGCCGAGCGAGCCGGCTCAATACTGTCCACGCGTCGTCGATTGGTTGGAAATCCGCACCGTGCAGGGTGAGGACTATCCGCACCCAATTTATTCCCTGGACCCTGGACCTACGATGACGTCTTCATGGGCTTGATGTCAGCAGCCATGGCTCATGGAGACTACGACATTGTTCAGAAACGGCGTAGCGACGGTGGACTAAGCAAGCGACAGCTTACTACTAGAGCGGTGGTGAATGTGGAGAGAGGGAAACTCATTGATGGTCGATGAGCGAGGGTGAAGGATAGGGCCACCGTTGCGATGACGTGTGAGGTCATTGCCACCAGCTGCAGTGATGGAGAGAGAAGGGCGGTGGCGGCTCGGGCGATAGAGAGAGCAGCTTTGTAGCGGGGGCGGGGAGTGATATTACCCTTCGATGAATAAAATCAATAAAATGGCTATTTTATGAAGATATTGAGAGGTCATAGGAAACGACCCCAATCATAGTAAAATATCACCTTGCTTTTATATTGTCTTTTACTTTTAACAATCTACCTTTTAGAAGTTAGCCACGCGACGGGGCGCTTTCTCTATTGCATTGAATCCTCCGAAAATGTCGACGAAGCAGCTAAAACCCTACAAACATGTCGACGAAGCTGAGAAGGTGGCGAGCAGCGCATGCATGCGGGGTAGTAAGTCCCAGCAGGTGATGACATGGTAGAAAGCGGGGCATATCACGCATATACGGCCTAGGTCGGTGAGGGTTGAGAGTGGAATGAAGATGACAACAAGCAGATAATCGGAGAGGGACAACAAGTCATGTCCGCCACCAAGAGCCATCATCCAGTCTAGAATTCTGAGGGCGGAGGCAGGAGCTTGGAGGTCAAGGAGGCAGGAGGTTTAATTTTGAGTTCGATTCAATTTGCTTGAGCTAGAGGTGTGGATGGAGGTTCATTAGAGCAACTCCAACACCCTTGCCATCCTATCTTGTGAAGTTCATTTTAGCGATTCGATTTGATTTGAGGCTACAAAATGGACAGTCCAATAGACTCTCTTTGTCGTTTTCGTCTTTCCTCTAGCTGTTTAGCGCTCTTCAACGACAACGATAAGTTTGAGATGGTATCTGCGCACTCCAACGACAAGCACATGGAAGACATCAAACTCCCCTTGCTTCGTTCGTGTGATGGGTGTCATAACCACACTACATCAGTATCGGTGACCTAGTCTCTCTTTTCCTTAGCGTTAGTGCAGCCACTGAATTTATGTGGTCTTTCTCTCTCATATCGTAATACTCCATACGTGTATGTGACAAACACGAGTTGTTATCGCTACATGCGGGGTTTATTTCCAGGTCACGTCAAATCACCTACTCCTTCGGTTCGAAATTATAAGGCTTTTTGGTATTTCAGATTTATAGGTTTTCCCGATAAAAGCAATGTATTTAGAAATCAAACCGTTCTATAATTTTGGATTTTGAAGTATGATTTAGAAAGGGGTACTAAATAAATTAGCTAAGATTGTCATTTGTCCAGTATAGAATATCAGATTTTGTGTTTCGAGGAGGACGTAGTCGAGGAGGTCAGAGTTGGTATTTTCCATGTGTTTCTTTAGAGTGGGATTTTTTTTTTTTTTTTTTTTGAGATTTTTAGGGGGATTTTTCCTTGACGTTTGTTTGTGCGCTGTCATCAGCGCAGTTGTGAAACCGAGAATTGCAAGGCCGATGCTAGTTGTGGGCTCGCGTCTCGCTGCTGGAGGGCCGGCCCGGAGTCAAGCAACATTTTGCTTGGTCGATTGATTCGGCTTTTGAAGCAGTTGGAGCCTGGGCCTACGATAACGACTTGATGGGCTTGATCGCCATACCAGCCCAAAGGTAAGTTGAACGGCCCGGGCGACGTGGCCCGATCACATTGATCGCATTCACTTTTCTTTTTCTTTCTTTGTTCATAAAAAACAATCATGTCGCTGGAAAAAAAAAATTACGGCAAGAAAACGCGTCCATCCCAAGATTTTTTTTTTTTAAAAAAAACATCAAATTTACCGAGAAAAGAAAGTCCAAGGATCAAAGAAGCCACTCAAACACACCGTGTCCACTCCCGTGCTCTTCAGTCTTGACACAACCAAGCCGAGAGAGCAGTAGTGAATGAACACATGAAAGGCTGAAAGCTACAGAAATTTATTCGATTTAATTCACACATCACGCGGCAGCAATGCAAGATGCTGCCTTTTTTATTCGACTTGAACTCCGACGCGTCCGTGGTCTTAACCTCAAGCGGAGCCGGACGACGGCGGCGGGGGGAACGGGATGGCGGCGACGGTCTTCTGGAACGCGGGGCGCTTGGCGATCTCCTCCCACCACGCCTTCACATGTGGACGCTCGTTCACGAGCCCGGCCTTGGGCGTCTTGCTTAGGTAGAGCAGGTAGGACGCGTGGTTGGCGTCGGCGAGCGTGAACTCGTCCCCGGCGAGGTACTTGTTCCCCTTCGCCAGGTGCGCCTCGTAGACGTCGAGCACCTTGGCGAGCTGGTGCGCGTGCTTGTCCACGACCACCGGGTCGGGGGACCCGCCCATGAGCGGCCGGACGAGGAGCTGGAACACCAGCGGCGACGCGTTCGGGTAGAAGTGGTGCGACTCCGTCTCCAGCCACACCTCCAGCTTCGCCGACGGCGAGGACGGGAGGAGGGGCGCGCCGGAAGAGGCGTACTTGGTCGCGATGTACCGGTTGATCGCACGGGACTCTGCAACGCAGGCACGTGAATAATCAAGTCTGGAGATATTTTGTTTCTCAAGAAGACAGAATGACGAGATCCAAGTGGTCAACTTGTACTGGAATAAGGTCATTAAAAAACCAAAAAAATACATAATGTCATGTGAGAAGACAGAAGACAGAATGATGTGAGAAACGCCCATGTGGGATTCATTTTCAAGTCATGTGATCACCTATTCCTTCCATTCCAAATTATAAGACTTTTTGGTATTTAAGATTCATAGGTTTCCTATGTACTTATTATAAATATACATTACAAATGTCCAGAGACATAGTAAATGCAATATACATAGAAATGTCAAATTGTTTTATAATTTTATTTTTTGAACTATAATTTGGAAAGGAGTACTAAATAAACTAGCTAAGATTGTCATTTGTAAATGACTACTCCCTCCATTCAAATTATAGTTCACTTTGACTTTTTTTAGTACATCCATTTTATTATGTATCTAGATACTATATTATGTCTAGAACTCTAGATACATAGCAAAATGCATACATCAAAATAGTCAAAGTGAACTAAAATTTTGAACGGAGGAAGTAGTTAACTTTGAGTATAGAATGTCAGATTTTGTGTTTCGAGTAGGTCAAATATGGTATTTTCCTTGTACCTTTTTTTTAGAGAAATTTTCCTTGTACATCATACACCGTTTGTTGGTGCGCTGTCAGCGGCCCAGTTTGGAAGCCGAGAATTGGGGCTCAGCGAGTCGCAGGCTGATTACGAGGACGATGCTTACTAGTTGTGGGCTCGCTTCCCGCCCCACTGGCGGGCCGGCCCAGAGTGCAGCAACATTTTGCTGGGTCAATTGATGCGCCACTTGGAGCAGTAGGATCCTGGGCCTACAATAACGACTTCATGGGCTACATCGCCATTCGCCACTCTACACCCCAACAGGTGAGTTCAACGTGCCCGGCGATGGCCCTATCACATTGGCTAACGCGTTCACCCTTTTTTTTTGTTCGTCGCAACACAATCATGTCGCTCAGAAAAAAAAAAAAAATTACGGCAAGAAGACGCGTTCATGCAATCCAAGATTAAAAAAACATCAAATTTACCGAGAAAGCAACAACGGAAGCATAGCACAACAATGTCCAACTCTAACACATCGTGTCACTCCCGTGATTCAGTCTTCACACAACCAAGCCGAGAGAGCAGCAGTGAATGAACGCACATGAAAAGTACAGAAATTTATTCGATTTGATTCACACATGACGCGGCAGCAATGCAAGATGCTGCCTTTCTTATTCGACTTGGATTTCGTCGCCCCTCAAGCGGAGCCAGACGACGGCGGCGGGGGGAACGGGATGGCGGCAACGGTCTTCTGGAACGCGGGGCGCTTAGCGATCTCCTCCCACCACGCCTTAACATGTGGACGCTCGTTGACGAGCCCGGCCTTGGGCGTCTTGCTGAGGTAGAGCAGGTAGGACGCGTGGTTGGCGTCGGCGAGCGTGAACTCGTCCCCGGCGAGGTACTTGTTCCCCTTCGCCAGGTGCGCCTCGTAGACGTCGAGCACCTTGGCGAGCTGGTGCGCGTGCTTGTCCACGACCACCGGGTCGGGCGGGCTGCCCGTCATGAGCGGCTTGAAGAGGATCTGGAACACCAGCGGCGACGCGTTCGGGTAGAAGTGGTGCGACTCCGTCTCCAGCCACACCTCCAGCTTCGCCGACGGCGAGGCCGGGAGGAGGGCTGCGCCGGAAGAGGCGTACTTGGTCGCGATGTACCGGTTGATCGCACGGGACTCTGCAGTGGAATGTGCGCGCGGTCAGGTGAGGTGGATACATCAGGTTCAGCGGCAGGATTTGATCACTAGTCACTAGATTTGACATGGGCATCAAGGTAAAATAAGACAGACAGACAGACAGACAAAATCCCTGGTCAACTTATCTTTAAAAAAAAAAACAGGGATACTGTTGCTAGATCTGGATCTCGATATTCGATCCATAATCATAATTAACTGCTACGAGGAATTATGTCAGTAAAATCTAAAAACGGAGGGGTGAATGGGGAGTTTACCGTAGAGGACTTCGTCTCCGTCGACGAGAGCGGGGATCTGGCCGAAGGGCTGTTTGGAACAAGAACAACGATGATGAGCGAGAAACACAGTAAGGAGAGCTAGTAGCGGAAGCCGGAAGTGGGGGAGAAGAGATTGGGGACGCACGTTGAGGGCGAGGAAGTCGGGGTGCTTGTGGGCGCCGGCGGTGAGGTCGACGGGGACGATCTCGAAGTCGAGTCCCTTCTCGTTGAGCACGGTGGCCACGCGCACCACGTTGGGGGACAGCGGCATCCCGTACAGCTTCAGCGGCGCCATCTCCTCCTGCTGCGGCTTGGTGCTTGCCTTCCTTCGTTCTTCTCACACAGGACGGCCAGTCAGTCAGTCTCCCTCACGCACGCGTCCACACTGCAATGGATATGGATAGGAGTAGGAGTTCCCTTGCCCTCCCGTTCTTTATAGCAGTGGATGAAGAAGACGGGTGAGGACATGAGCGGGGGCCACGTGATATTTTAATTGCGCCACCATCACCTCCCTAATTAAATGGCGCAAATTCATGTTCTCACCGCGAAAATGGAGATGGGTACACCGTACACAGGAACCCGACGATCGGTAGGTACAAGGCGTTACGGGCATGGAATCATGGCTGACGTACTGTACGCGTTTCATCGTGTCGGGAGGGGGGAGATAATGTTGGACGAGTGGAGAAGCGACGAGCCGCGTGTGCCCGACCGGCGGGCCGGCCCGAGGAACTGGATGGATCGGGATCGGGGTCGTTGGGAACGCGGATGCGGATGCTTCGGTTGAATTTGCACGTGGTCATGAAGGCTGTAGCAGGACAGGGGCCTGGTTCATCGTTTCTAGTCGTCGTTGAAACGTCTTTAGATTGCACTTTCGTCTTATTTGGCTAATATTGTTCAATCGTAGACTAACTAGCCTCAAAAAAATTATCTCGTGATTTCCAACTAAATTGTGTAATTAGTTATTTTTTTATCTACATTTAGTGCTTCATGCAAACGGTTAAAAATGGACCTGTCTGGTGGAAACGCGTGTGTTTTAATGCCAAACCACACATATGTGTTGAAAAAGTAGAAAAGGCAAAAGTAACACACAGATTTTGGGAGGGGGAAAAAGTGTGTGTTTTAAACAAAAGTAACACACGCTTTTAGGCAGACCCCGATTACAACACTCAAAAAGCAAAAAACGTGTGTTGTTTTCCAAAATAACACACTGATTCCATTGTTTTGGAAATCCGTGTGTTTTATTACAACTTAACACACAAAATTCTGTAGTTATAGTTTCTGTCCTATTCTGTCCTTTGTACTTGTTTTCTTCCTTCTGCCAACCAAAGCCCAACAGACCAGTCCTATTATGTCATTTGTTTTTTTTCCTTCTGTCGACCAAGCCAGCCCACAAACAAAGCAGACCTATTTTGTCCTGTTATTCTTGCACCCTGTTCCAGCCAGCCCACAAACTAAAGCCCAAACATAGCACGTGTGTCTCAGACAGCCCACAAAACCTGAAGACAAACAACACACAACACATAGGTCTAGGGGTCAAAAGTTGCAAGCCTAACAAGGAAGTAAATAGATGTGCGTGGCCTATATAAGCCAGCTACTTGGCAAAGAAGAAAGGAAAAACAGATCGGCTATCCCGGTCTATTCCCCAGATCTGTTTGTGAGGAGCAGCCGGCTCCTCACACAGAACACAACAGAACTCAGGATCAAAGCACCATAATTAAAGTAATTTAAATGTGCAATTTACTACTTATAGATGTGCAATCAAGAAACTGATACTGACCACTAAGATGCAAATTAGGAGATAAAGGATACCCTTTTAATTTACAGGGAATAGCTTTGAGGATTGGAACATGCAAATCAGGACAACAAATAGATAGGATATTCTTCACAGCAACTAAGTTCTGGTTTTGTCAATGGACTCAATACAAGTAGAAAAAATGGAAAAGTATAAATACTTTAAATCATAGCAATAATCATAGCTTCTCTAAGGCTCCTCATCAATATCCATAGCACAAAGATCAATATTTCTTAGATCCATGAAATCTGATCTCATCAATGTTTCTAGGCACATAAGTAGTAAACAAGTACTGGAGAAGATATAAGGCTAACCTGTAAACTGATATTTGTTATCACCATATCCATAGCTTCTCCAAGGCTTAAATCCAAACACATCTGCATTTATATAAAGCATAGATTAGATGGCAAATAGATGTCCTACATGCACAAGGACAGAACACAGAGTTTGATATGTTTTTATGTTAAATTAAGTTGACAACATGGATGGGCACTCAGTCCCAAATTTTGACCTTACAACAATAGAGGAAATCAAGAAATGGCAAGAGGAAATACAGTCCACGTACCAAGCAAACCACCATGGATTTCCAAGTCCTATGTTGACAAATCTATCATAGATGAGTTTTAGTGAATCAAATGATAACAGTACAAATAATAGTTTTGCTTCGGCAAGATGATCAGAAGATAGAAGCATTATTTTAGTGGCCAAATTATTTATACCATTTATGTAAACAACAGGACATTACAAACCTTAAAGTATCTATAGACCTTTTTCAATTGTTTAGAACTACAATTGCAAGACCGAGTACTAGCAATTTACATTAATAGTAAGTGCAATTTTCTCAATCCATATGTTGTACTAGTATCTATATGACAGGCAGCAGGATTGATCATTATCCAATCAATGAAGTCATATGGCACAGGTACTCTCAGTGACGATATACCTTAAGAATGATCAAGTTGCTTACCTTGCTGCTGCACGCATTCCCCAATTTAAACACAATGGCCCGGCCAAAACACTAAAAGCTTCCTGAGTTCCTACTAATGCCATCTGAAAACCAAGGAATGCTATAATTTAATTGCTTATGACTGTTACTAAACTTAATAGGAACTCTCATCAAAGAGTGGGTGGCGGGTTGGGAAGAAGAGAGCCAGATAATGATCTAGGTCCATGCAATGGCAAAAATCACAAATAACGGCATTACAAGGACAAAAATGTGGTCTATATTGGTCCTTCTGTAGAACTTTTTTTAAACAAGACCCTTATGTGGATCTACAAGAACAGAAAATAGAGGAAAACCCTCATCCCTAAACCTAAGTGAACATGCCCTAAAAGCAAGAACAATTGCATGATTGATACTAAAAGGTCATAAGAACATATATTGCGC
Organism: Themeda triandra; assembly: GCA_018135685.1. Classification (NCBI taxonomy): domain Eukaryota; kingdom Viridiplantae; phylum Streptophyta; class Magnoliopsida; order Poales; family Poaceae; genus Themeda; species Themeda triandra. Next base: position 969,008 of record JAENPR010000018.1, read on the forward strand.
ATGCCAAATATTGCAGTTGCAGTATTTTGGTTTAGCAAATTACTACTAAGAAAAGTGCAATAAAGACAACCTGTTTAAGGGCGTCTATCGGACAACGATCATTGTACAAGCCTGCTAGTTCATGAGGAAGAGGTGGCATATGAGAATTAGAAGTAGGAGTAATGTCCAGCATAGCGCATATATACTGAAAGTTATTCATTTAAACACAATTGGGCGACATTTAGAGACAACCACACACTAAAAAAGGATAAATGAGATGTGTGTTGACATAAATCAGAATTAGCAAAGTTCATAAAGTGTAGCACAAATCACAAGAGACTTTGGACCTAAAGGATAGCAGAAAAGCTAAGCATAAGCATATAGTGATAGAAGAAAAGCTAAGCATAACTGATAGAAGAAAAGCTAAGCATAACTGCTAGGCACGGTCAAGCATAAACTAGAGCACTTATATCTCAATCTTAGATTATTAGCTATTATCGTTGCTCACCAAAACCAGAGCCAAGCTTCTGACGTGTTGTTGCCCACCTAATTTTGCACAAGGACTGAAGGTGAAAAGCTGCTGCTAGAAATCAATAAACAAAGGACCTCCCATGCTGCTTCTCTGAAAATGTTGAAAACTGCAAGCAAAGAGAAGTTAGGATAGTAAGCTCAAATTATGTATCTAGTTTTATGTCAGACTTGAGAGCAATAGCTCATTCAGATAAACAAAACAAAAATACAAAAACTGAAGTGATGCATGTGAGCAACCTTGACGATCAAATGCTGAGAATGGGAGTAGAGGTGCTACAACTAGAATAATGCTGAGCCGTTACAAAGATTAACCAGTAGAAGCCAAACACAACACTTAAAACTGAAACAAAACTAATATCAACCCAAGAAAGAGAAAAATAGTTTATTTTGCCTACTCTATGCATCAGTGTCAGAGACAACAACCACAATTTTGCCTACTCTCATTCAGAACCTAGAACTTTAACCCTCAAACACAAAGACAAGGACAAAGACAAAAAAACAAAGTTTAGGATGTGTTATCAGTTTATCACAGGATAACAAGGACAAAGACAATGGACAATTTTTTTTTTTCTATGGAAGGTCAAAAGACAAAGTTCTCTACCCAAAATGGCACAATCACAGAAGACAATAGACAATGGACAATTTTTTCTATGAGAGGACAATAGACAAATTAGCCCCTAGATCGAAACAAGCACAATGGTAGAGGGACAATCTTTTTCTAAGGAAGGACAATAGACAAAATTTTCCCCTAGATCGAAAAAAGCACAATTACAGAGGGACAATCTTTTTTTTACAGAAAGACAATAGACAAAAATTTCTCCCTAGATCAAAACAAGCACAACGACAAAAGGACAATCTTTTTTTATGAAAACACAATAGAAAAAAATTTCTCCCTCGATCGAAACAAAGCACAATGACAAAAGGATAATTTTTTTCTATGGAAGGACAATAGACAAAATTATTCCCCTAGATCAAAACAAGCACAATGACACAGGGACAAAAATGCAGACCAAATGACAGAAAGGACAATTACAGATGACAAATGCAGATAGACAATCTTTTTTCTATAGAAAGACAATAGACAAAAAACACCATACAAGTGGAGATAAAGAAAGGACAAGTGCAGAGGGACAAGTGCAGATATACAAAGTTCAGAGGGACAAAGGGTAGAGAAACAATGACAGATGACAATTTTTTTCTATAGAAGGACAATAGACAAAATTAGCACAATATATCGTAAATAAGCACAAGGGCAAAATTAGGACACTACAAGTGCAGAGGGACAAGTGCATAGGGACAATTACATATAAGACAATAGACAAAATAACGGCACTATAGCTTAACTAAATCCTAAACCCTATAACTAGATAGGAACAAGAACAAATGCAGAGACAACACAGATGCAAATTTGTGTTGGCCCATCTAAGAACCAACCCTGGCTGCAATAGATAATGCCACAACTCTGAACAGTAACTAGTTGTCCCATGACACCCCATCCGATCCCCCACCCCATGCTGATGTGAAATGTAGAGCGACAACACAGGTTGCTTAATCAAATAGAAAAGGACAAACAAAATGGACATTTTTAAGTGAGAAGACTGGATATTGCACATGTCAAACACCATAATTGCAGTAATTCAATTGTACAATTTACTACTAACAAACCTGCAATCAAGAAGTGTGTACTAACCAGAAGGATCCAAATCAGGACCTGAGGTTTGAGCCAAAGGATATTCTTCTAAATCAAAGGGAATAGTTTTTGTGTCTGATAAATCAGGAGCTATAGTTTTAGACAAAAAGGACAACCTCTTAAGCTGGCACCTCTCAATAATACAAAGATGTGCAGCTCTACTGCGCATTCAAGAAAAAAAGATATTTATGATATTTATGATTACCAACCACGTGTCATCCAAACATGGCACATAGCATGGAAATGCAATTTTGTTGTTTGCTTAAATGCAATAAGATATGAGGATTTGGAGACAATATACTTCTTGTCAACTACAAGATTTGGAGACTTCAGATCACGATGAACAATAGGAGGGCTTCGTCAATGTAGGTAATTCATTCCTTTGGCCTGTAAAGCCAGCACAGAGGATTCAGATAGTAACATTGTATTGCTTTAATTCCATAACATGAGGTAAAGCTGTGGATGAAACAGGTTGTCACAATACCACATCAAATGCCATGTTTAATCATCGTCTTTCATCTAGAACTTCCTTTGCACCACTCCTATGCAAAAGTTTATACAAACTGCCCCTGCAATGAAATAAGAGAATCAGTTGTTAGAAGTAGCCAAGATGGTAAACTATTATTATGGTATCATAAAATGAAGAGAAACAAAGGTATAACTGGAAGGAACAAGTATTCTATAACTATAGATAGGTTTGGTGGTTCAATAACACACCCATGAATAGGACAATATTTGGATGTCTCAGACTTTTCATGATTGCAACCTACCACAATAAGAAAAAGATTTATAAGGGAATTACTTTGAACAAGAATTCTCCATAAATGCATAAGCATGATATAGATACAGAAGAGTACTGCCATAAGGCAAAATATTGTGCCCTGCCATAAATTATTCAAAAATTCCCATGTAACCCATGCAAAAATTATTCAACAGACCTCTCTCATAAATTCTCTGAAATGCTCTGGATGAAAATCCTGCTCCATAAGTATTTTGACTGCAACATCCTGTGACAAATATAGAGTAGATTTAAATATTGAGCCCAAGATTATCAGGAACAGAGGACCCGCTCAGAGGACAAACCTCATATTTAACGACTGAGAACAAAAAGGGGCGGTATATTTTCAAAACCTAAGAGCATTATCATGATTTACCTTTTCCTGGCACCCAGCTGTTCATAACATCATCCCCAGAAACATGTTTCTTAGAATAAGGATGGTCCAGAGAAACTACTGTGCTATTAGCAACACCTGAAAAAATGTATGGTACAATCTATGTCACACTCCTGACAGATAAAAACATCCTTGATGAAGAATCCATCCTTAGCATATAGCAACTACTTAATAGACAGACACCAATATGAGTAATAATGCCTTGTTGACACATGAGGAAAGAAGTTAAGATATTCAGAAACTAACAACCTGTGGAAGAATCACTGAACAAGAGATTCAGGGAATGGCAATCTGAGAAGTACTGCTTGGCTACAGAGCCAAAATTTGAAGTTATCTCCAATGACCTAAATTTTGGGGGATGGAGAGGTGAGGATACTGATAGTGAGTAGGGACCATTGACAAAGGCCTGGATCCCCAATTAAATCAATCAAGAATTCCCTGCCAAGTGAAGTTAACAAGAGTTGAGTACAAAACACAAGGCAAATTAAGTCAACCAATCAATGTTATCAAAATAACAGGTAGATAAGACAAATATTCCAGATACACATGAGAACAAGTCATCCCTGCCCATAAGTTATCAAAGAGAAGCAGTAACATCTGCAAAATGGTTCAAGGTTCAAGCATTAAAGGGTTCTACTATGAGATCTTCAGAGGCAAAATACCTTTCAAGCCCAAAGCGTACAAGGCAGGAGGAGACATCGTCAGATTTACAATATTTACAGCCCTTGGCAACTCTACAAGGAATATTGACTTTATCTGCTAACACCTGCAGTACAAGTGTAATGTCAGTAAAGATCAAAAGTAGCAAAAAAAAGAATAACTTAAATCATAACAAAGTTATTCATGTCTGAATTAAAATATAGTTACAGTCACAAACATACATGTGACAGCACTCAGATATAACTCTTTACTGACATTTTGGTTGTAGTTGTCACTGTATTAACATACTTCCACAAGATGAACAATCAGGAAAGCAACTTAAAACAGAAAACATACTTTAAATAACAATGAGCGGTGCTTGTTGTATACAATGCAGCATGATCTGATTTCAAGAATGACTCAATCGGCTGCAGGCAAAGTGAAAAGAGGAACTTACTTCTCCTTGATTGGACCAAACAATCGGTAGTAATGAGGGAAACCCTGTAACCTTGCGTTCTCCCGGCTAGTCAGGACTCTTCCTTGATCCGGATGCACTATAATCTGTGGACAACATTTCAATCAGGATCATATGCAGACATAATCAGAAATCTATAATGGTACAGACACAAAGGACAGATTAAGGGAAGATGAGAATTAACTGAATAAAAGAGAGAAAGACTAGGTTAGGGTGTTTGACAAAGGACAAATAGACAATAGACAAGCACAATAACAGATGGACAATATACAAAAATTTTCACCTAGATCAAAACAATAACAATTATAGAGAGACAAATTTTTTTTTTTTCTATGGAAGGACAATAGACAAAAATTTCCACCAAGATCGAAACAATAACAATTACAGAGATGACAATTTTTTTCTATGGAAAGACAATAGACAAAGTTAGGACACTCAAAACTTTAATGGTGCATATGCACTTGAATCATACTATGTCACTCAAAACTGACGAGTTACTACAGACACCACAACATGTAATAAAAAGACCACAACTGATGTAATAATTTGCAGAGAAATGGTGCAAACTTAAATACCCATCATGTAACATAATGCTACAGCCCAACATATTACTAGCAAAGCTGAAGTCCAAAGTTTCAAACTATTGGGAAAATTTAGCATTTCACTTTAATTAAATAGTTAATTTAACATAGGAAAGGGTCACAAGATGGTAAGGGTTCAATTGAAGTGACATAGTAGCGCTCATGGTGAATCTTTCTACAAGGAATGCAATGCCAAGCTGGAGATACCTCGAACTCAATGTATAAAAAGAAAAAAATACAAAACACCTTACTGAAAGCAAGACATCTTAAAGGTCGAACTTAAAACCAAATTGGCAATCGGACTAAAGGTAAAATGGTGTGGTTTTCTTGAAAAGTTTTATGGAACTAATGAAAATTCAAAATTACAGTACAACTATATGGGTGACAAAATTCATGATTTTTTAAACACATTCGCTTCCAAAACCTAGACATCTCCATTTGATTTCGCAAAGAGTTGCACGAGTGATGAGCTCACAGAAGCGCTGCAGAGAGCAGGTACTACATATTGGTCATACAATAAAGGAAACTCAATGCCAAGATGAAGACGCCTGGAACTGAAACAGGAAGAGAAGAAGTTTCAGATAAAAACTCTTTGGAACCTTCTGAATTTTGAAGATGCATGGAACTGAAACAGGAAGAGAAGAAGTTTCAGATAAAAACTCTCTGGAACCTTGTGAATTTTGCATGGACCTAATTTAAAAGCTACAACCTCAATAGAATGTTTCAAGAGATAGATAAAGGTTGAGAGAAAAACACCTTATAGTATTCTAAAGTCGGAACAACAACTCTGTCCTAGATGGCAAATTGACAATAAACCTGTCTACAGAGCACCTTGGCATCCTTCAGGTCACTCAAAACCAGCCCACCAAACAGAACTATATTTCAGTCGCCTTGTAAATCGTAAACAACAGCTCCTCATAAAAGTGTATTTCAGATGTACTACTGAATCACTTGACAAAACTACAACGAGAATTGCCCTTTTAGGTAAGAAACAAAGTTATGGCCATAGCATTTTAACTATATCAGTTCAGTTTTGAGCTAAAACACATAAACATGTGGCTGCTCACAACAAAGCATAATCCATGTGGTGCATGAAGCAACATATCTCAAATTAACACGCATCAGAGCCGCAGTCAAGGATGCAGACCATCACATTTCTAAAACTAATCGCAACCAAAGCTCAGAAGGACGAGTACAGGACGACAACAGGACTTCATGTGTTTGCAGACCAAAGGTTTCATAATCAAAACAAGTGTTTGTGTCAAACTACTCAAACACTGAAGCTATGCATTCACTGAATCGCCAGCACACCGAGCAAAATTCCATAGCAACTCAAGGACTCAAACTACTCTAGCAGAACACCATCGCTCTGAGCATCTCAACACTTGTTCGACAAATGGAGCACTATCAATCATGCCATGTATTGTTGGTTCTTCCTCACCCACATGCTAATGGACAGATGGCATGGTGAGCCCTATGAACGTACCTTGCGGAGGAGCTTGATCCACATCTTGAGGAACAGCCCCCTCGTCGGTGGACATCATCATCAGCTTCCTGCATAAGACCCATGTTTTCAGATCAGATCAGTCCAAATCCACTCAAATCTGAGACACAGACATAGACAAATGAAAATCCCAAATCCTGATAAGGCAAATGAGTGCAGCCACATCACATGACTTCAATTCCATTGGTGTGGGACTGTAGGACATACAGTACTACTGTACGACTTCAATATTTATCCATAATATGATGGCGATCCGGATAAGCAACTCAATCTTCAAAGAGAAATGCTACAGAGTTACAGCTCTTTAAAAGCTACATATGCTTATTAAGGAAATAACAAGATGATGCTTTCAGGGCATTATTTCTCATAAGGTTCATGGCCATCAAAAGACAAATGTGCTACGGTTCAGGGATACTGGATAAACAAGATACTGAATAGAGAGAGAGAGAGAGAGAGAGAGAGAGAGAGAGCAGGTCCAAATGTCCAATGCATTTAAAACAGCATTGGGTTTTACAAAAAAACTGATCATTTAGACAGTCGACTACTAGCTAATAGTATAAATGAGCCGCTAGCAACAGCTAGTTCATAGTTACAAGGACAGGCATTCAGCTTTCAGTGAAGAACAGACATAAACTGAGAAGCTTGCTACTTCTCAGAGTACTGTAAAATTATCATAAGGACAATACTAGTAAATGAGAAATCTAATAATAATTTATATTAGCTAACAACTTCCTAAGAGATGTTCTTGATGTACCAGGATAACATAAAATGGCAGGCGTGCATCTTAGCTTCAAAATTGTTTGGTACATGAAAAGATAACCATCATATTCCACAAGTGCAGAACATCTAAGTGGAAACTGAGTTAACTCATAGGTTAAATTTGGGTGGAAATTCAGTAGTGAATGCAGAAGTAAAAAAAACATTAGAGCCCAGGAACAACCTGTTTTGCAGGCTTTATTATCACTCTATTAGTCTATTATAGCAGAGGGAATAATATACAGTTATACATAGATATAGTTATACACAGGGAACAATCTATTATAGCAATTCACAGATATGGTGTAGTTGTACTAGGGACTGATGCAACTGAAGCTTGTAATAAGGTATGTAGAAAAGGGACAGATCATCATTTTATTATTGGGATAAATCATCATTTTGGTCGTAATAAGCATGCAGTCCCTGAATCACCTTAATTTGTCAAACCACACTCTAAAAGGGACAGATCATCATTTTATTATTGGGATAAATCATCATTTTGGTCGTAATAAGCATGCAGTCCCTGAATCACCTTAATTTGTCAAACCACACTCAGAAACACAAGATAGATATTGAAATTTTTGACAATTTAAGAAGTTTTATTAATTCATTACCTGTCTAAACTCTTGAGATACTTGTCATAAAGAAGAAAGTGCAATCGGCCTCCAGATGAACTTTGTAAGTGCGTCAAACAGATTGTGGACAGTAACCAGGTCTGCTATTATTGGGCATGAAGGTGCTATTCGTGCAAAAGCACTTAACCTCTCTGTCTTCTTGTCATCGACCTAAATAAATACGCCAGTAAATTATCATGTGTATTGCCACAGAACAAATATGGTTGTCATTAAAGAACTAACTTGAACAACCAATCTTGTGGAATTTGCATAAAAAATTGACCCCTCATCCTCACCTTCAATCTCAAGGGAATCACACACAATAGAACCCTGACCACAACAACAGCAAGACAGAAGAACATAAATTAACACTATGAAGGCAGGCTCATCCTTTCGAAGATGTTCAGTAGATGCAGTGCAATCGAGGAAACACTAAGGATTCTAATCAGGTCAGTTCAATGGCAATGCATTCAAAATCAGGCCAGATGCACCAGCTGCAGACACTGAACAAGGATGAAACCCAGCGCCCCCATGCCACTGATTCTGCTGCTGCAACCAAATCCACAGCCACATACCCCCAAAAAATCCCCGTACTGGAATGCCTGAGCACCGAGCCGAGTCCCCTACCCTATCCCACCCAAATCCCCCAAATCCCTATTCAAATCTCTAGATCCATGAAGCAAACAAACCTCCAGAGATCAGAGCGACACATGATGAGCCAAAAAATCGCCGCGACGATGAGAAAATCGCCGGCGAAAACCTCCGACAAACTCCATCCCTCCACCCCACTCACTGCCTGCTCACGACGGCGAACTAGCACAACCCACAAACCCACGAATCCGACCCAAAATCCCTCGAAAAACAACACAGAGACTGGATGCACTACAAAGCTAAGAACGAGTTCCCCGCAACTCAATCCGCAGCCGCCGATGAATCCCTCGGGCATGTGCCGGGAGAGAGACGGTCGTCGACGACGAGGATAGGAGCTGAGGCCGCCGCTGCCGCCGCTGAATCGCCTCGCGCCGCGCATGGGGAGGAAGACCGTCGCCGACGCTGGGTAGAGAAATGAGGAGGAGAAGCGTCTGGAAGAAATGAGGAAGAGGATGAATAGTTTCGATAAAAGTGGGCCCCACACGTCAGCCAAAGAATGAAGGGGCACCTTGTTGGAAACAGACCGCACCACTTCTCGCCCTCGATCCTTCATCGCACGGACCAGAAATTCGTGTGCCAGAAAACAAAGAAACACACGTGTGTCACCTAGTGTTTCTGTTAAAAATTGATGTGATGGAGATAGAGTGAAAAAACTTATAATTTTGAAGCAATCTAAACAAGGCCCCGGTCGAGAGGTGCAAATGGATCTTGGTCCCCTTTTCGTTTTTGTTTGGTCCTTACCAAGCTCATCATTAGCTAATTATCACTAGCTGACCAGCTCAAATCTGGCTGACGACTCATTCACCTGTTCAGGACAAGCTACTGGGCAACAACGAAGACCCGACCACACAAATCATCAAATGAGATGAAACACTCTTTACCCGAAAAGGATTATACAGCACGCAACGCAATCAATCAGACATAAAGGATCATACAGCACACAACGCAATCTATCAACCCAACACTGGGGCATAAATACTCACCGTACGAGCAGAATTGTTGAAAACATCAAACATACGTACGCTTAGCTAATCTATTCACCAAACGAGTCAAATACTGTTAGGCTACTTTATTTATTTATTATTCAGAGAATAAATAACGATGCATTCTATTACGTTCATCTGCAAACGGGTGTTTTAGCCCTTTCGCAGAACATACATCAGAGATATATTTACAAATAAAAATATTATTATCTCTTGCTTAGCCCTCGGGTCAACGAGGGCACACAAAGATACTGTACAATCGTTGGTACAGGGCGGCAGCCATGAAAAGACAGATGATGATTATGTTGCTATGGTTGGTCCGACGGTTTTAGGAAATTGTAGCACTCCAGCTGCAGCATTTCTCCTCCATTAACTGGGTCAAATTGGCATCTGTAGAAGCTGCAAAACCATTGGGGGAAAAAAAGAAATATTTAGATTCGGATATATAGCTTCAACTACCGTGTTTATAGCAGTTGATGAGAATCAATGTTCCATTTCATATTCTCACCTTCCATCCATACCAACAACTGCCACAGTATTCTTCTCATGTCCAAATGCAACAATATACTGCTCACCCTCATGGAGCCTGAATTGAGCTACTGACCACTCAGAGTGAAAATATTTAGGCAACACACCTGCCATTGATGGAAAATAAACAAGTAAATACAAGCCTGAACAAAAAAGACAACCAGAACAGCAACGAGCCACTTTCATTTTCAGATGGTATCATCCCGTGTAACCAGCATATATATACTAGAGTACAGACCAAAGACTCAATAGTCACTACTCAAGTGTTCGATTTTAGGCTTCCAGCCAGCCAATACTCCCTCTGTTTTTTACATGTTGTATTAGTACTATATCAAACTTTTTCATCTGTGACCATCGATTTAGAAAAGATTGTACCGGTTAACAACAAAAAGTTTATGTTTTTAGATTCACTATGACAAATACTTCCAAAATATATAACTTTCATGTTGTGAATCTTACATGGAATTTTTGAAATTTAGGGTCGAAGTTACAAATGTTTGACTTAGGAGAAACCTAATAAGACATGTAAAAGATCGGAGGGAGTATATCAATGATACTCAAATATAATGGACACGATCAAATCTAAATAAGATATAAAGGAAAATATGCTGTATTCTTGTAACTATTTGGAATTTATTAAAACGGGAAATGCAACATATGCTAAGCCTTTTAAGGTTTATTGTCCAACTAACTCCAAAAGTATAATGCGCAAAATTAGGAAAACATATAAGAAAAACCACAATCACAACTAATGATAAGCTTGCATACTTTTGAAGCAAACTTTTCAGGACTTATCCAAAACATGGGGGTATCCTGACTCAAGTTGTTCAAATGGATAGAAAGGAAACTTACCCTTAATGAATGAAAGAGGGGGGCTTATATGGGGAACTTCAGGATCTGGAGCAGGCATTGGCTTATCATTTGCAGTAGATCCCACATTTATCTTTAAATTGAACACATGTATTGTTCCTTTATCACTGGAGACAGACAAATACTGCAAATTATTCGAGAAAGCCAAGCTATATATTTCTGCTCTATCAGCACCTCTCCTTACCTACAACAGAAGAAAGCAGACACAATTAGTAATTATATCCTCAGTAAAAAGTAAGACACTGTAATGTTGAGACTTCCTCATGTAATAAGTTTGTCAGTAGCTTGGGGAGAAAAGCAAACTCAAAAGAACGAATATATCAATGAGCAGCAAAGGTTGGTAATAGCTACACAAAGAGATCCATAAGCAGGAAACTTGATCAAGATCAGCCAGAATCAGAACTCAGAAGCACCTCACAGTAAAATATTATACTCTTTGTTCAAATCTAGATATATTAAAAAACAGGTAGAAGTCAGGTCGCTCCTATATTGTAAGCATCACTAAGGGTGACCCTCATGAGCATTGAGAATGGGAAAGTTCTGCAATAGTCATCCAAGGCCTCACATGCATCATTTTTTACCTTTTCTAAAATAGTTCAACCCATTGCGAAACAGCCCCAGATGCCACAATACAGTTCTCTTCAAAAAAAATAACACTCATCCTTACCATACTACACACACAGCTTTGTGCTTCCCCTGCACACTAACAAATTGTAACTTTGCTAGGATCGTCAATGCCAAATCCTACCCTGCCTGCCACATGGGGCACCTTTTTGTTGCAGGCGGCAGGCCTGCCCCAGACGGATGCCGCACGGGTGAAATTGTGGATGGTATAGGCAGCGTGACCTGAGAAGTGCACGCAGAAGGCAAACGGAAGGAATAGATGTGCATGTGTGGGAACCAGACACGGGAAGACGAAGAGAGTTGCACACGCACAACAAATCAGAGCTACACCTCTCATGGGCCATGAGCCAGCCATCCAGCGTGAATCGAGAAAGAGAGAGGGGGGGGGGGAAGCAGCATGTGGGAAGGAGGCACCTGGAGTCCTCGCCGGCTGCGCCTCCTTCCAGCCACTCCCTCCCCTTCTACTCCACCGAATCCACGACTCCTCCCTCTGCTCCGATGATTCACACCTCCACTCTCTGCTCCGCCAATTCATCCCCCCCCCACCCACCCACCCACCCACCCACACACACACACACCCCCCACCCCCTGATTTGTGCCCTCCACCCACTACTCTGTGCCTCTGCTGCTTGTGCTTAGATATGTATGAACTGCTCTGCTTGTGCTTGGTGCTACTGCTATCTGTAGGCATAAGTGATGTGTTTTGTGTGCATTTGTCCACTCTAGGTTAGGCTATGTTTATGCTTGCTACATGGGGCTACAAATTGGAAGCAACAAGGTAAGTTTGTCCTTCTCCACTATAGGTTAGGCCATGTGTATGGCATCACCTCACCACGCTCCTTGAAAGCCTAGTCATCTGGAAGGGGGTGGGTCGCCTTACCGCCTTAATAACCATGGTTACCTCATTGGGCTCTTCATTCCTCAATTTCACCCATGCCATGGTCTTTGCTACCAGTCTCACCGCCAACATTCCTATCTTAGTATGATTTGAGGAGGTGGAATCACCTAGGTCTTGTTCAAAATAAGGTGATAATGGTGTGGTTTTCAAATAGAAACTTCATGATATTTCAATTGAAAAACTGACCTTTAAGGGAAAAAAGGTTTACTTTAAGATCACAGTTTGAAATATGAAGTTAAAATTTCCAATTTGTCTAGATGGAAATTCATTGACAGTTGTGGAGTAGGAGTGGAGGCCTGGAGGGTGTAACTGACTGCAGCATTCGTTTAATTTTACAGGAACACTGCTCGTAAAAAAAATAAGGAACAGCTGAAAACATTTGAACCTACTACTAAATTGTGATAGGTTACAAAGGCAACTGCAATTCTCATATTTTCTAGCAACACAAAGTCAGAAACTTTGTAGCGTAACTGTTCTCACAGAGCTATGTGGGGTGTAAATTCGGGCATAAATAATCAAAATGGAGAAACCAGTGCGCTAAAACGCTCAAGCTGTTTACCCAACATTTTCACAGGCTCTTCTTGAGACTTGTTGCAAAGTTAACAGTATGCAATCTGTTACACACTACTAAATAGCTTCAGTTTAAAATTGAACTAAGGCATGCAACATCAATGAAACTGTGATTGTTTGGTGTTTGATCAAGATCAGAAAAGGCTATGTCCTGTTTCTATTAATACCCCACACGTCTCTGAGCTAGACAGAAGTCCTACAGTCAACATCTAAACCACTTATACTAGAAAGTAGGAAGTTTCTATTTAATCACAGCTCTTCAAAAGGAAACCATGTGCGCTGGTTCCATACGATGCTAGCAAAGCAGCACATTTGTCGCATAGAACTATTATAGTTTCCCATCCTGCAGCGGCTCAGAGGTTTTGAAACTAGCGTAGAAGACTGCGGTTACTACTCAATGATCAGAAAGAAAGCAATCCCGCGAGCTGGCAGTCTGGCACTATACGATACTTATGGCAGTCTGGCACTATACGATCCTTAGGAAAAAAAAATAACAGATTTGATTCCGGCATACAGCTATTCTAAGCTCCCACTCAGCAGCTGCTTAAAGACGTTACATGTTTTCCGGCATACGGCTATTCTAAGCTCCCATTCAGCAGCTGCTTACAGACGTTATATGTTTTCCCCGATTTACGCGACAAAATCAGTTTTTATTAGTTGTAACTTCAACCAACAGACGCGCATATATACAATACAACTATGAGTGCTTGATCGAAAACTTACTTCCTGCAGGAGATTGCCTTCAGCTGCATTGTAGATTCTAACAAGTGTTCCCTTGGTGCTAGCAGTTGCAATTAGCCTCCCATCCTGCGACAGCGCAAAGCACGCGACGCGGGAAGTGTGCGCATTTATAAACTTGGTCTTCCTCGCTCCATAGTGTTCCACCCTAACCTGCCCCTTCTGTGCACCGGGGCAAACAAGCACGATGGACCCTGGCTGCTGCGACACGGCGCAGAGGCCCTTGGGGTTGGGCGCCGTCTCGATCTGGTGCACGAGCTTCAGGTCCGCGAAGTTGTAGACGAAGATTTTGTTCTCGAGCACGACGATGATGCGGTCGCGCCTGAGTCGGACGCCCCGGACCGGGGAGCGGAAGGAGAGCTCCCCGATGCAGCGGCTCTGGTGGTCGTCCCAGATCATGACCTTGTTGGGCGGGTAGTGCGGGTTATCCCCGCCGCCGACGAGCGCGAGTATGTTGCAGCGGAACAGCATCTCGACGACGCCGATGCCCCCTCCCCCGGCGCCGGTTGCGCCGTCGCCCGCGGCGGCGAGGTCCCGGCGGAAGATCTCGCGGAACGGGTCGCAGTTGTAGATGCGGAAGCCCGACTTGGTGCCCGCCGCGAAGCAGCCGTAGTCCTGGTTGAAGGAGATGTGGAGGAGGTCCTTGGCGGCGGGGGAGGGCGCGACGGCCGCGGCCGCGGGGACGGCGGAGGAGGGCGCCGAGGCGACGGACGAGGAGTCATCGCTCTCGCTCTCCTCGCCGCCGGAGGGGGTGGGGTCGATCGAGGTGGTGAGGGACGTCGGGGCCGTCTCCGGCTCCGGCTCCGGCTCCGGCGCCTCTTCCTCCTCGTCGTCGTGCTGCTGCGGCAGCGGCGGGTCGTCGGGGACGGGGTTAGGGTTTGGTGGGGCCGGCGCGGCGGCGGGCGTCGCCATGGGCGGGGCGAGGGGCAGAACGGGGAGGTAGGGTAGGGTTGCGTGAGTGGCTGTGTCACGGGGCTGCTGGGGCGGTGCGGGGGGTTAGCGATAGAGGTGAGGAGTAGGGTAGGGTAAGTGGGGCCGGAGGTTGGGGTTATTAACGGTGTTGCCATTGGTCGAGGTGGCTGGTCGTCTTCCTCGGCTCGGGTAGGCGTGGCGGGGAAGGCAGCGCAGCATACCTTTCGTGGCGTACGGGGGTTGCCGTGTACAGTATACGGCCCAGAATTGATCAATGGATGGGCGAAAACGAAAACGTTTCTGATTCGTGGATGTTCTACGCGCTCGCTTCTAATTTCTGATTCTACTCTGGTGTTTTTATAAGGAAAATGATTTATATAGATAATAAGTAACATAATTACATCTCATGTTTAAATGTGAAACTCTGGACACATGAAAACCTATACGCATAAAAACCTATACGCTGAGTCAACTAATAAAGATCTTCACCTCTAAACGTTGTTGTTGATTATCTAATTTCAACCCGTTGGAACTCAATAACATCATTGACAGCAAAGGAGCCTAACTCGATCTCCAGTCATCCTTAATGGCACGCGGAAACAAACAATCCAACATCGCGAAAACTTTCGAGGACATATTTGACACGTTGAAAGAATATTGACAGTCTCATCGTCAAAGATAACTGAGGGGCAATCAATCTAGCTCCTCCAGTACCGTTGGAAATTCGGATACTTGCCACGTCGTCAGCCTAACACGAGATCAGAACCCAACAAGCATATAGATGCAATATAGCAAACTCGATTATTGCTCGGTTGCATCAATCTAGCAAAAACATAAGCAACATGAACACCACCTGGATTGAATGTACACTAGAGAGACAGGGATCTAATGAGCAATCGACAAAGACGACATTAGTCGTCATCATCCCATGGAACAGGGTTTATTCAATTTATTCTAGAACTCTAAAAAAATATTAGGCTTAACGACGGAGGGGGTTTCCACTCCTCCTTGCCCCTGGCGTTCGCGTCATTCGACCATGAACAAAAGGTGATTTGTTTGCATCCAAATTGCCCGTTAACAAGTCGCCATTGGTCATTTTTGGCCCATCAGCACTTTGCAGACGAGGTTCGATCGCCTTTCATCGTACGCGATTAGTTTGTCGTCGTCCTTGACATGAAAAAGCTCCGCACTTGCCATCCTCATGCCGTCACGCGCGCATACGGTTTTCAGGTAGCATCAACAGGATACAGGTGAGGACTTACGACGGCGAGGGTGGCCGCGTCTGTATGATAAAGAGCACTCTTCTCATAAAATTCATATAGTGGAACTTCATTTCCAGGGTACAAGGTTTAGTTTGCATCAACACACATGCCCAGGACAGCGCGACACCTATGTTTTCAAACACAACTTTGTTTTGGCTCAGAAATTGAGATCAAACGATATATGATATCAAGTTGACGCTAAGTTTCCCCATTTTTGAAAAAAAAAAGAGCAGTTGAGGCCGGGGTTTAATTAATATAAAGTGGAGTACAATATGATGCACGCTGCTAACAGACGCATGAGCGGCGTCTGAGCCGCCAATGCTGACTGCTGGAGAAAACCAAGCATCCGATTAGGTAGTACTCCACTCACTCATGGTCTTAAAAGTGGGAATCATTTTTGTTATATTTAAATATACATAAATATTTGTTCAGACTCAATAAAAACAACACTGTTTTAGAACGGAAGGAATATTACAATATGTAAAAATATAGGGCCTACTTGGTTGGGTTCCAATTCTTGCCCAACCAAAATGATGGCAAGCCAAAATCTAGGCATGATCAAATCCACTTGCCAAAGCTAGGGCAAAAAATATGGGTAAGCAATTGGTAGACTACCAAAATCAAGGTTTGCCAATTTTTCTATTTCTACATCCTATAAGAACTTTCTAGAATATTGCCAAAACTTTAGCAATAAAAGTTGGTGTGCCAAAACTATGGTAACAAACCAATTGATGACAATTGATTTAGCATGCCATGGTTTTTGTTTGGCAAAAATTGGAACCCAACCAAGTAGGCCCATAGGCTTGGCCAGAAGAACACACATATTCGTGTTCGGATAGGCGATCGATCAATTATGTCCACCTGATAGCAACTTGCAATCAGCAAGCATCGATCCTTTTCTCGTGGTAATGGAGCTCCCCACAGTATATTACCAAGGACGAAAGAGGCGAGGAACACTATGTGGCACCGTAAAAAAAACGCAACCAGAGAGGAACAACCAACCGTTTTTCATTAAGAGGGCCGCGGAAAAACTCCCGAACCCTGGCCTCGTCAGCGAGGGGATTTTTATTGTGCAGCACCCAGGCTTTGACCTTGGATGTGTGGCACTGTAGTTTGTTCCATAGTAGCGGCGGCCGCTTCAAGCACGAACTTAGCGGAGTACTGAATGTGGTACTGTAGATGTTTGCACCAATATAAGGATTTCTTCAATAATACAAGGTAGCATATCTCTCCATGGTCTTTGGAACTTATGGGACAATGTTTTTTTCTCACAACAACTTAGTGATTATTACTTTTTATAGCTTTTCAGCGAAGCGAGTAGTCTACTGCCACGGTTTAAAATAACAGACATTTGCTCTTGCTCCCTCTTGTGGGCCATCAACCCATCATCGTCTCTCCTCTCCTGAGATCACTCACCTTGAGTTTTGTACATACAGGCATCGTGTTATCATTTCATTCTGGCGAAAAGGTATCATATGGAAAGCTTGACACCTTGCGTTCTAAGCGCGACTTTGTTGTTGCTGAAATGATCAAAGGTGTTGACATCGTGCATATATGCTGATTTCTGTTCCAGCCAAGCCAGTCATCAGTCATGCCAGCTTTGATAGCAGCAGCTGACTATTGGTGTAGTGTAGTACCCCACTTCGGTTGAAATATGCCTTATTGCAAAATATCTTTTAACCACTACCATCGTTTACGTTTTCAAATTCAAATAGATCTATTATGAGACGGGTGGGAGTAGACCCATCATGTTAGAGCGAAATTAGTCTAGCTTCAACTTTGGAGTGAGCTATTGGGCACCGCCACTAAAATTACGCGTTTGAAGTTTCCACCCAATGCAATGGCAATGCGTATGCAATTATGCACATCAACCAGTTCCAAGATTGGATAATCAACACGCCCAGGCAACACTGCCCCTCAAAATATCAATAAGCAGCAGCTTCCCCAGTTAGAAATGTTTGGTTTGGTTGGTTAAACGACACGCTTCAATCGACCAGACATCAGTCAGTCTGATAAACCTTCCAAAGAGACGCAAATCTGAACAAAAGAAAACTGCGCGCAATTCATATAATGTCTCGCTTTCAGCATCATAGGAGTATTTACATTACCATAGATTTAGATCAGATGCATAATTTGATTTGATCCTGACAATTAGATTGCGTAGAAAACGAAACAAATCACAAAGGCAAATCCAAAACGAAAGAACTTTTGTCTCCGAAGATGCTGCTCGGTCACATCAGAGCCCTCTAGAAATCGAAGCCGCCATCGAAGCCACCGCCGTCGTCGAACCCGGCGTCGTAGCCGGCGTCATACCCCGACGCGTCGTCGATCATGTCGCCGATCAGGAGCCCCCCGATGGCGCCTCCGAGCAGCCCGGCCCCGAGCCCCATCCCGAAGTTGTTCTTCTTCTTCTGCGGCTTCACGGCCTGCTGCTGGTACCCGTACCCGGCGGCCTGCGGCGGCGGGTACCCGTAGCCGTACCCGGCCTGCTGCGGCGGGGGCGGGTAGCCGTACCCGGCGGCCTGCTGCGGCGGGTACCCGTACCCGCCGTACTGCGGCGGAGGAGCGGCGTAGGGCGCCGCCGTGCTGGGACCCGCGGCGGGGTAGGCCGTCACCGGCTCGCCCGCCTTCGCCGGCTTGCCTCCCGCGGGCGGGTAGCCGGATGGGGGCGGGTACGCGGTCGCCGGCGCGTCGGACTTGCCGCCGGTGGGCTGGTACGCGCCGCCGGGAGGTGGGTACGCGCCTCCGGGAGGTGGATACGCTTCAGCCTTGGCTGCCGGCGGGTAGGCGGTAGGAGGCGGGTACGCATCAGCCTTGCCTGAAGGCGGCGGGTAGGCCGCGGGAGGTGCGTACGCATCAGCCTTGCCGGACGGCGGCGGGTACGCGGAGGGTGGCGGGTACGCGGCCGCCTGGGTGTAGGCGGACTGGGCGGGGGCGTAGCCGGTGGCAGCGGCCGCCGACGACTTGGTGACCTCGCCGAGCTTGTACGACATGTTGAGGACGCCCTGTGGCTTACCCGAGGAGATCTTGCGGACCTGGTAGGCGACGAACTTGGCGGGGACGGGGCCGTCGGGTGCGCCGGCGAGGAGCTCGGACAGCGGGATGTGGACCTCGCCGACGTCGCGGTCGCCGAGGGCGCGCTCGGCGCGGAGGAGCACGTGGAGGGACCCCGCGCCGGTGGCCGGGACGTTGAAGCGGAGCGTGGCGTTCCAGGTCGGGTTGCGGCCGCCCGTGCGGTCGGCCTGCACCCGCTGCCGCGACCGCGGGTCGCCGGAGAGGGAGACCACCGCGTACACCTCCATCTTCGACAGCAGGTTCACCTCCTTGAGGTCCTTGGCCGAGATCAGCGTCAGCTCCAGCGTCCGCGTCGTCGCCATGGCTGGGAGAGGATAGCTCCGCTCGCGGTCGTGGATTGGTGGGTTTTTCTTGTCTGATCCGGAGGAGACGAGAGAAAGTCAAGAAGATGGATTGGTTTGGTTGGTTCACCGAGATCGATCGATTTGTGTGCTTCTTGCTGCGTGTGATGGATCGACGACTTCTTGAGATTTGTTTGGACGGCACGAGGCTGGTGTTCGTCTTATATATCGGGAACGGAACGGAGGAGGCTTGGGACATTTCCTCAACGCGGATACTTTGCCTGCTGCATGACCGGTGGGTCCATGAACAGGTGGGACCTCTTGTCAGTGAAGGCCTTGGTGCCTTGCAGGTCCTTCTAGACAACGCGTGTGACGCAGGTCGGTTTGTTTACACGCGGAGGAGAAGGGACGAGTCGTGCGCCCTGTATGACGCGTGGTCCCAGGGTGTGGCTGGGTTGACACGTCAGCGGGTGTAGTGCTGCTCTGTGGCGCTGTGGGATGGATGGCAGTTGCCTGCGAATCTTCTACTGCTCCTGACGCGCACGGCGCACCCGATCGGCCGGCCGCAAAGGTGACCGTTTCTTTGGTTCAGTGCCGTGGGTCCGCTTTGTCGGTGTCTCAGCGCTTTGTGTGTGCTCCGTGTAGGTCCCATGTTGTGTGAGGTTTCGGCGCATTGACAAACACCGTGTGGCGTGGTTCGCAGCGAAAAATCTCAGCCGTCAGCTGTGGTAGGCAACGATTCTCTTGCAGGCGAAGCAAAAAGGAGACGACGCTGGCTGGAGGGCCAAGGCATCGTCTAGCCGTTGGCTCCGTTGGCTGGAGGGATCTTTCCACGCGTCGGCGACGCTGCTCGTCCGTTGCTGTGCCTTTCTTCGCACCGTATGCGTATTCCACTTTCCCATGAATGTTCCGTTTCTTAAAATTCTTGAAAAGAGCAATAAGCAATTCATATGCACTGATCTCTCCTCAGCTTATGACCAACTCTAGTAAATTAAAGGCAACAAATCTTAGACACAGTTTGGATTCCATGGTCTAAAGTTAAGTGACTAAGTTTACACAACTTCACCTTTTGAGGCTTTAAATAGTATGTCTAAAATATATATATTTACAGTATCATCTAAAGTTTAGACCACCCACAAAACTTCAGACCATAAATATAAGTTAAAGTGGTCTAAAATTTGTAGTCCTTAACTTTAGTCATTAAACTTTGAACTAGACAATTCAAAAGGCCAAGCAACTTAAGAGATTTTTTATGTCCTTCCTAATTTATAGGGTATCGATTTTGGAGAAAAGAAAATAAGTTCGACAACCCCTTATTACATCTCAAGTCAAAGACAGAGGCTGAGAATGACCATTTATTAGAGCAACTCTAAGATACACAATATATTCTTTATAATTACTTAAGTATAGTGTCGTCTTAACGCTTACTACGGTTTCAATCAATGATGCACATTAAAATAATCAAACAACGATATTTTTTTTATAGTTTTAGACGCAAGCAATTGTATATAACCATGCATATTATTCAGGAAATGCTCATGCATAACAAGGATAATATCTAAACATTCATTTGGGTTGCTAACTTTGTTGCCAAATTTTTCATTCCAATTCTTGCCTTTTTTAATTATTATATTGCAACTCTACTAATTACAATACAACAAAACATATGTTGAGAAATAAATTAAATGGCCCCTTTCTTTTTAATAGAACTGACCAGAAGTGTCTTGAAACACTAAAATGATGGTGAAAACCCTATGCCGTTGTAGCCCGTGCCGTTACACCTCGTCGAGCCCACCATGGTTTGCGGTGCGTCCGTGCGACGGTGTGTGGTGGCCACAAGCGTTTTTCTGCTTCCCGTACTTCTGTTTCACCGTGCTCCTTCCATCCAATTCCAATACATACACATTATTTCCAACGATGACAACGCAAATAAGCTCACCATCGTCGTCCTCGGCCCGGACACCGCCTCTGCCGTTGCAATTTCTGCACAACCAAGCCTCATGCTGTCGTGAGTGCTACGGCCTGGTGTCCATGGCGGCGCTCATGCCAGGCGTGGGTGCCACGCGTCCGAGCGATGCTGACGGCAACGACCTACACGGCGGCGCCGGGGTCCTCCTCGTGGGGCTTGTCGTCGGTGCCTGTAGCATGCCTAACAGATCACGCCTGAGAAGAAAAATAAGGTTAAAGAGCAATTTCAGCAAGGGGGTTTCCGCAAAATGTCCAAGCCATCAATCCATGTGGCATGTCCACGTCAGCAGTTAATGCCTGTGTGGCCACGACAGTACCATTGATGAGGAAGAACAAAAGATCTAGTACCCAGCTGTTACTTTTTTTAGTTGGAGTACCTATCTTGAAACCACCCAATAGTTTAAGTACTTGTGGTTCAATTGTATCCTTTCAAAATTAGCACAGACAATTGTCATGCGCATACACACTCTGATTGTCATGCAAGATTTATGAAGATAAATACAACACTCATGATCTCCATAAATATTAAGCTACTCCAAGTTATCACTCAATATAGTGCAATTTCATCTAGGAGATCAATAAGCATATGTTTGAGGTCAGCTGCTCGTGAACCCAGCTCAACCTTAACACATCAGCTTTTTTCCAATTTCACTCTACCTTTGATCTCACAAAAAAAAAATATTTTGGTAGAACTTCTAGCAATGCAGGCTATAAGAATGCCTATAAGAATTGTCCAAAATGATAAAGTCAAATTCATTCTTACTGAAGCATGCTAAAGAAAGTATGTTAATGTTAACTATGAATAAAAATTTACTCTACCGCTGTCTACAGTAAACCCAAATTCATCAAATTAATAAACTACTTCAGTTTAAAACACATTGAAGTGAATTAACAGTCGGAGCAATTTTGAGGCAGGTACTGCAGAAGCAATGCGAGATTCAGGATGAACTCAGGGGGTTAAACTGTGGGTCTGAGAATCTGGCATCGCTTCAGAACCACAAGAGCTGCGAATCGAATCAAATTATGAATAAATATAGACGAATCCCACCTGCACAGGCGTCAAATCCAAGGAGAGGCGTGCATCGCTGGTGACCTGGACGACTCGGGCCCGAATTGACCTTCTTCATCTCCGTCGCCGCTGCCTCAGTGGGCGCCGCGTGCTTGATCTCCTCACCCGGCAGCGGTAGGGACGAGCAGCACGATGCCGTCGGGGCTTGGGTTCGGGGATGGATCATTCTCGTCCCCGTTGCCGTCACCGCGCGATGTTGCTTGTTGGGGCGTCTCCCCTACGATCATCTGCACGCCCGCCGGCTGCCGCACGTGCTGCCGCCGCCGCGTGTCCATGCGGGTGCTAGCCTGTCTAGGGTTCGGCGCGTCAGGTCCCAGCGTGGTGGCGGCATGGCGATGGGCTGCTGCCGGGGCTTGTTTTCAATATAATGACTCCTATTTTTGGAAGGAGAAAATAAACGCCTATTTTTAGGAGGAGAAAATAAAGGTGGATGGGAATCGAACGCTGGACGACGAGAGCCACGGGTAAGGTGCGCGGGCTGGATTAGTTTGAAGCCGCATGTAAGGGCCAAGGCTTCTTACGCTTGTTGAAGAATCCAATTATAGTATAGATTAGGAAAATAAAGATTTTTTATGAAAACTATACCACCAACTCTTCTTTAATTGGTTATATACCCATCATCTATTTGGATGTATCACTAGCCAAAGATAGATAGCAAAAATGGCTCCCCAAAGTGCACACAAAACATAGGACATCTATGGAAGTGTGGAAGATACAAAAAGCAACGTTGAGCATGATTGGCTATGCTACTTGCAGCTGTTTGGTTTGCGCTATACTACACACGGCACAACCGTTGGTTGCAGGTCAACTACAACCCATTGGTTGCAGGCTAAATCGTTTTCCATCGTGTTCTTCTCATCTTTCATCGATTCCTCTCGATAAGCAGGTTAGCAATAGAAGTCCCCCTATCAGTACATAGTACCCAAGATACCCTGCAAGTAAGGGAGGAGACTAGTCCGACTAAGATTCCTCCTATATGTAATCCTAGTAGCATTACTATCATGTAATCCCACCAAGGCTCTTCTATCTTGTAACTGATCAGGACTTCTACCCCTGAACTATATGAAAATAGGGTAGATCTCTCTAAATCGGCACATCCAAAAATAGAACAGACCTCACGGTCTAAAACCCAAGTATAGGGCGCAACATACTATCTAACCTAGAGTAGACCTACTTACACCAGTGCTCCAGAGTTTCCTAGGCGGCCGATGCTGCTTTTTGAGCCCTCTGTCATTTTGAGTCTAGTGCGAGAAAGAAGATCGACCCTTTCTCACTAGCAACGGGTGGTCTTGGGTGGGGCGCGACGAGCGCCCCACACACACACACACACACCACACACAATTTACGAAAATAGTAATATTGATTAAAAGTATATGTACCCCATACGAGACACGTTTATACATAAGCAAGTGCACCCCCTAGTTGGCTCTACCTTAGCCACTAGTCCTACACAGGAATAACGCCCATTGCATGCCTCCTCCTCCAGCTTCGACCTTTGCTCATCTCGGCTTCCGACATCCTCGTCTGTGGCGCTGCACCTTTACCAAATCGTGTATATCCCAAGCCGAAGATTGGCTTAGTGCCATCTCATGTGTTCATGTACTGATGTGTGCTAAATTTTAAATGACCTGTTGGCTACATCTATTGTACGATTGTGGCTATGTTTGGCTACTTCAGCCAGACAATCTGTGTAGCAGTAGTGCAGTCAACAACGTTATAATGCAACAGGCGCGGACAGTTAGACCTATGGCATTTATGCAAATGGCTTTCTCCAAATGATACTTTGCAACATACAAGTGACCAATAAGCATGGACGTGGCTTTTGCTAGATATGTAGTACACAACTTATGGTTTTTATTGGTTGATGTTATAACTTCATCAAATAAGTGAACATATAAAAAAACTAGAAGATCATCCACAATGCATGGTTCCAAAACTTGCATGAGTTTGATGTATTTTGATTTTTCAAACATGAGTTGATTATTGTGCATCTTGACTTTAAGTTAAGTCGTTTATGCACATTTTTTAAAATGTGACACTTTTTCGAAAGATCAAAATATGACACTTTTGACTTACAAAATTAGACTGGAGTGGAACGAAAGGCCCAACACCTCATGCACCAAAGGAGTTTGGTAAAAATGCACCAACCAGAATGAATCCAAAGGTATCGATTATCTAGTACAATACCGTCCTTTTTTTAATAACCAGGAAAGGGCTCTAAACCTTTCAGGAACCAGGAGTAGATTCATCATCTTAAAAACATCCCCTCTACTGGCACGGGTAACTGATCTGTTGGTTGAATTGAGGCGTTAGTTTAAGGTGCCAATCATCGTTAGTTTAGGCACGGCCTTAAACGCCGGCTTTAGCCCGGCACCGGCCAACCAAAAGCAGCACGCCAGATTTCTATACCAGCGGCCAAAATTTAACGCCCAGAACATGGAACGAAACGCCGAAAGAAGAGGCCCTCGTTCCTCGTTGGCCGGAACGCCTGCCAGCCCGTCTCGAAGTGTCAACCTCTTGGTCGTCGTCCAACGTGGCAACATCGAACAAAGTCGGCGGCGCCCTCGGCCGTGCGTCTCGTCAAAAAGGCTCGCGCATTCGGCTCTGCCCCCCCGGTCGCTCGCGCTGAAGGTGAACCAAGCGCTGGACCGACCGACGACGCGTCGACGCGGCGGCCCCCCGGCCCGAAGAGCCAAACCGCCTCTTTTCCAAAAGCCAAACCACCACCCGTCCACCCCTCCCCCATTCTCCCTCTTTCCTTTCTCGTCCCCCGTGACCCGTCTCGCCCCGCCCCTTCTCGCCTCGCCGCCGCCGCCGCCGCCGATGGGCTCTGGGGAGGAGCCGTCGCAGGCGCGGAGGGCGCTGGTGGACTCGCTCGCGGGCGCCATCTCCGGGGGCATCTCCCGCATCGTCACCTCCCCCTCGACGTCATCAAAATCCGCTTCCAGGTCCTCCTCCTCCCCACCCCCTCCCGTGGTACATTTGTTCGCGAGCTAGGTATCTTAAGATTTCTCTGGTGGGATGACCTGGGGGAGCTTTTGAGGGTGTTGGCCTACCTCTGGAGAGGCGGTAGGTTCGTTGTTTGTAATCCGGAAGCCGTTTAGCCTGTCTGATTCGTGCCTGCATTGCATATCTGCAGGAATTCGGAGTATGCGAGTGCCTGCGGCTGCGTTTGTGTCTGTTTATATCTGTTGGTTGAGCGTGGGATAGATACCTGGTTCGATTAATTCGGAAATGGATTAGGTTATATCAATATATGTAGTATTTGATTGAATGCACGAGGTACACATGGATTAACTGATTAACTGCATGGTTTGGGCGTTTGGCGGTGCTTTCGCCTCTGCGCTAACTGCGAGGCACGATGTCTATTGATTTAGGGATGATGTTGCCAGTTTTAGCTTATTTCCTTGTTGTGGTGGCTTGTCTGGGCGTTACCTTGCATGGTCACCATACATTTAGCAGAAATATTGATGAGTTCTACTTTTTTTTGAAAGTAAGGGCGAGGATTTCTGTGTAATCTGTTAACTTTTTCAACCTCACCGGAAGTGCATTAACAAGCTTATACCAAATGTCAATATTCCTTTGGAATCATGCTTTTATTATGTGTAACCTTGATAAGGATCTCTGGATGTATGCTTGATTATGGTTTTGAGGGCCCTGTTTGTCAGATAATGAACCGCTAATATCACTTGCTTAGTTTGCACAAAGGAGGCTTTCGTTTTCTACAAATGTAGACAGTAAGATCGGAGTATTGGACTATTATGTGACAGAATAATTTTGTACCTGTACCTTTTACCTGACATTATTGCTTTCCCACTAAATTACATGATAGTAACTTTAGTCGATATTATTCCTTTCCTACTAAAACTACATGATAGTAATGAAAGCAGCGCAGAAGCCATCGGGTGAAAAGAAACCTTTCCCTTTTAGTACATTGTAATCTTTTACATATTCTATTGGTTAAGGCATACCCGTTTTGGATGTTCAGAGGTTTCTTCATTATTATCTGCAGGTTCAGTTGGAACCCACAACCTCCTGGGGCATTCTTCGAAGGGATGTATATGGACCTTCCAAATACACTGGGCTTCTGCAAGCAACCAAAGATATTCTCAGAGAGGAAGGTTTACCGGTATCTGCCTTGCCTTGAACACTTCTTGGCTTATGCCATATTAAGCTATTGAGAAACAGACTAGTACAGATATTGTTGCTCAGTACTCTTGCGCTTGCATGCCTCTATATAATAGGCTAAACTAAACAGCATTGCACAGGATAATGGTACTGTTGCGCTCGAACTGTGTCTTCTTACTAGGTAGAGTCCTGCCCTATAGTCTGGAATTGGAAGAATCCTGATTTTCCTTTTAGCAATCCATGTCTGTTTTGAGCTTTGTTTGGACAGAAATGCATTTGGGTTTTCCACAGCTTCCAGTCTTTCACATTCCCATCTTGTTAGACACGGCTTTTCATCTAGAAATGGACATATCAATGTCTCACAACTCAACGAAGCTTGCTTGGCTCTCAACAAGAAAATCGTCTAAGTTGTGGCAGTAAAACGGGGTCATGACTTATTTATGTTCTGATGTAGAATACCAATATTTTCAAATAGCCCAATCGATGTGGTTGCCATGGCACTGATCAGCCCGACTACTCGTGACTAATTATGACTGCCATGGCACCAATAAGGTCGACTAGTTGCAGTTAGTCGGATGACTTGATAATCTTGCAGAATACATACTCACTATGTCCTTATGTCACACCTGTAATATTTACTCCTGAAATCAATGGTGCTAAAACCATGATGTATTTATGCCGGAAAGAAGATGCCATGTGATGTTAATATATCACATGCAAAATAAGTGCGGTGTTACTCAATAAGGAAAGAAAGCATTGCCTAGGTCACCGGGTCACCCTATGCCACACTATAGCTTTGTATCCATCCAGTCTTTGTTCTGTTTCTTGCCTTTCTTGTGATCTGTGTTAAGTGAGGTGTTTCTTGCCTTTCTCACTGTTAGTATATTAATCTGCATATATGTTCTTACTGTACAAGATTGGTAAATTTCAGGGATTTTGGAGAGGAAATGTACCGGCTCTGTTGATGTATATGCCATATACAGCTATACAATTCACTGTTTTACACAAACTAAAAACATTTGCTTCTGGTTCATCTAGAACAGGTATCTTGTCACCCATACAACTTCATTTGTTGCTTTATACTGTATTATTTGCAAGTTGCAATAGTCATTCCCCACACCTTATGAATAATGATAAGGTTCATAGTAGTTTTCTTTCTTCTAGTAACTGCGTTCTGTGGCAAAACATGCTAAATCTTATAACTTGTGCATTATATCACTAGTGCCAGAACACGTGCCACCATATATGTAGAGGAAAAAAGTACACCTAAGCTTAACCATGGTGCTCCTTCGACGTTCACTTGCTCCCATCACTCCAGTTTCAATGATGTGCCATTTTTTCCATTCTAGTTGTTCTCGGGGATCCTTTTTTTTTTGTTTTCTTCTGGCAAACTGGCAGTTACAGTTCCATTAAAACTGGATTTTTTTTTCAGTTCTATCGTGGCATTCTCTAGGATTGTCCCATATTCCACCTTTTTGGATCTTTGACGTCTTCTTTATTTATTTATGATTGAACCATGGATTATTTTGTAGCACACAACTAACTTTGGAGTTGTTGGCTCATGTATCAAACTGTTGACTTACATAGGAGTAGTGTTTTGATGTGGTTGCATCCATTATAGGAGTTGACAATGCCATGACCATAATCTGTTTTAACTTTAATGGTAGTTGTTTACATCAGTGGTGTGCACAATTTGGTGTTAGTTGAATGATTTGAACATTTCCCGAATCTCTTCTCTTTATAACTGATGTTTTTTTTAATATGGTACCTTCAAAGTTAGTTAGCTGCTGTAACTCATCTCACTGCCGTATCAAAAAATCATATATATTGTTCAAAATTAAAGGACTATTAGGAGTATATGCATCTCTACAATCTTATTTGATCTATTGGTTTTTTTCTCTCTCAGAGGATCATTTGCATTTGAGCCCTTACTTATCCTATGTAAGTGGAGCTCTAGCAGGATGTGCAGCAACTATAGGGTCATATCCATTTGACCTTTTGAGGACTATTCTTGCATCGCAGGGTGAACCAAAGGTAAGTCTGATATTACCTTTGGTCTACAAAACTTAGCTTTTTTTTAAACACTTGTGGCATGTTTAGTTGTGTGTAATTGATTGGAGTGATGAGGACTTTAGGGTTAGAGGCAAGTGTGCCTGTGGGATTTCAACAGGAAGGGAATCGGGAAATTTGTAGGTCCAACACCCACTATTTCAAAATTCAAACCAATAGGGTAGCAATTGGAGGGTTGTTGCTGTCTGAAGATGAATGGATGCATCCTGACCCTTCATAATTACTTAAAAAGTTAAACTAGTGTCTTGTCAATTTCCCGCCCCTTTGCCAAACAAGGTGCTGGGCTTTAAATTGAACTTTGTATGCCGTCTCGCAAATAAATTATAGACTTGTTCTTTAGTTATGACTCTGTTAGCTTGGTTTTGGAACTGCTCATATTCTCAAAGACCTGATGTTTTAATTCTGAGGCTGATGTAATTCCTGGAGATATTTTGTACCTTCACTGCAAATGTTTGAAAATATTATGTATTAATTTTCTTCTTGTTAATGGATGCTATTATGCATGCAATTCTTTGTTGAGATTTTCTTCTACAATTTCATGTCAATGTTTTTGGCACTTCGGATGCCACACAGGGTTTGCTGATTCAGAGAGCTGTACTTTTCTCTGTAGGTTTACCCCAACATGAGGTCTGCATTTGTTGATATAATTAAAACTCGTGGTGTTCAAGGGCTTTATTCTGGTCTATCTCCAACTCTTGTTGAAATCATACCATATGCCGGTTTGCAGTTTGGTTCGTACGACACTTTCAAACGTTCAATGATGGTAATGACATTAAGCTCACAGTTTTTACATTTTGCAGACTTGTATTATATAAGTAGAGAGTTCCTTCTATGTTGAAACATGCTTGCCAAGAATAACAAATACTTCTATGAATGCTGGTGAAATTTAATCTTCCTGACTGTATTTTCTGCCATGCAGACATGGAACCGATATAAATATTCACATCTGAACTTAGGAAGCGAGGATGATTCAGTATCAAGTTTCCAGCTATTTCTTTGTGGGTTTGCAGCTGGGACATTTTCAAAGGCTGCATGCCACCCACTTGATGTTGTAAAGAAAAGGTTCCAGGTGATTTTCTTGTCTTCAAAGCAATTGATTACCCGCAGTTGCTTTGTGGTATTTAAATATAGGCAAATAACTTAATAGTTAATACTGCATAGCTTTGAGGCAGTCATTGTGGTTGATCATTCTATGGTTGTCTTTCGTAACTACTTAGGAGTATGAAGTCCATTATATATAACGTTAGCAGAGTCTTTTTCTATATGCACTCATGTACTGTATATTGCTCCCATGGTGCTATTATCCAACACAAGTGCTAAAAAAGGACTCTACTAACATATACATAAAGGACTCTATACTCCTAACACACACCATAGTCCACCAGGCCAGTTACAATTTCCTAATTAACTATAAAGGTAGTTGCAGGATATACTGTTTCTTTACTAAATTAATTAGGGATGTCCTGTTTACTAAAATAGTTAGTCCTTTCTGGCTCAAAACAAAAGAAAAACTTTTCATGCACCCTCCATTTTTTTTTTTGAGCAAAAACCGTGGGGCAAAGCCCCCCGGCAACTTAAATTAAAAAGAGCAAACGAAGTCTTTACAGGGTAAAAGAAACTAACAGGGGGCCTAACAAGAGGTTAGGCAAAAAGAGGAAAAAAGACTGACAAAAAGAAACTGAATCTAAAACTAAACTGAAACTGAAACTGAAACTAAAGCTAACAGTTACAGGGCATCAAGCCAAAGCTGCACCCTCCAAATTAGATAAACTCATTTACTGGTATTTGGATCTTCTCTCTTGGTCATGCCAAACATTGCAACTTCAACCTTGACACAGGATGAAGTTAGACCACTTTTTTTAATTGCTCATGCGAATGTGTTTTTAACTATGGTCTTGTCCTTCAGTTATTTATGTCACTGTGAAATTTATTTGTATAGAATTTGCACCCTTTTGAGTTAATAATAGTAGTCTCTTTTGTTCACTGGGCATGTTTTGTGTGAGTATATTTCTGCTGAATTGCTGAAGACATTTATTTCCATACCATTATATTTGCTTGTTGCCACTTGCCAGTATGGCCGTATGTGGTATACAGGTATACCACTTCATTGAGGAATGAGTTGACCTTAGTGCCTCTTAGGCGCAAATGCCCATTTAGGTTGGCAATGAATTACTTGAGAACGACTCATAATAGATTTCTTCATGCCTTATACTCTGTATTTATCCTGAGATTGCTAGCCATGGGATGATCAGGTTTCCTTGGTCATAATGCAGATTGAAGGACTAAGACGCCATCCAAGGTATGGAGCTCGAATTGAGAGCAGCACATACAAGGGCATGTACCATGCCTTAAAGGAGATTGTCGCAAAGGAGGGATTTGGAGGCCTTTATAAGGGCCTTTTCCCCTCTTTGGTGAAATCGGCCCCTGCTGGTGCTGTGACATTTGTGGCATATGAATACATCTCAGACTGGTTAGAGTCGATACTGATGTGAAAATCTTCAATGCAGTAATACTTTATCCCCATTTTTTCTGTTACTGTCTATATTCTTTCTCCATGCTGTTGTACACTTGTGTCTGGAAGAGGCTGCAGTTCCATTGGATCTTGCAGTCCATACGAGGTTTGGGAGCCAGCTAAAATCAACTGGATGATTCATGCTCGTAAGCTCCTCTCATGGGTTTTGGCAAATCATTAGACGTTACACAAATTGGCAACGAGTTGGTCACTGAAGATTTGCATTTCTAGATGTCTACGTGCTGAGGCCTACCTTTTCTTCAAACCTGAAGTTTTATGTTCTTTTTGTTGTTGTTGTGTGCATGCTAGTTCACGTTCAAAGCAGTGATAGAACCTGGAACTGATTTGCAGGATAGGGAGCAAGGCAGGAGTTGAGTGAGTTCTTGTTGGATCATGGAGCTGTCAGGATACCATGACGAAAACTTTTTGCACACCCTGGACATGGAGTGTGTCCTGGTGAATCGTGAAGTGCATACAATTCCTAGAGATTACATGTAAAGCCTTACATAGAAAAGAGCTGTTTTGTCGTTTCTTATTCTTTTCCCCAATTGCCTAACGTGGTGGTAGGGCATTCGTTGCCGTGTAAAACAAGGCTGAGTAAAACTAACATAGTGATCGTGACACATCACTTATGACGAAAGTCAAATGCAGCCGGCAGTTTTGTTGGGATCGTCTTTCGAATCTTTTTTTCCGCTGTACTACTGCGTAATGGCAGTCTTAATTCATCCTACCGTTTGTTGCCGGACCTTGGTATATGGATGTCATATGACAGATGTATTGTATGCTATTCGCTTTCTCCATTTTATTTGTGCTGTCAAAAACCTGTTGGTTGCTCAACCGAGCTTTTCCCTGTCTTGGGGACAGCATGTTCTTATCCAGCAGATCGTACTTGAGCTATGGATCATCATGTCTTCGCAGGTTTGAGCTATTGATGTACGTGTCCAGCGTAGGTGTTTGTTCTGCAGTATGACTAATCTTTCGTCAGATATCGTCCGAGGTGAAACATTGTGTTGCCATTGCCTGGGCAGCGAACTGCGCAAGGCAGAAGCAATGAATGTGAGTTTACCGCAGATGTTTACATGGACGTCTCTCTCTCTCTCTCTCTCTCTCTCTCTCCCCCCCCCCCCCTCTCTCTCTCTCTCCCTCTCCCTCCCCCTCCCCCTCTCTCTCTCTCTCGATCTCTCGACTTTACATGACGTATCTCTTTGGACCTTACATTTCACAGCAAGAAATTTTGCTTTTCTGATAATGTTTGTTTCCTATTATTATGTCTTCAAAAATCTTTGTTAAACTCATTCTCTAAATTATCATTTGGAGAGTTAGATAAATAAAAATCGTTCTCTATTTCTACCCTCCAACAGCTTCTAATTCTTATTCTTATATATTTTGTGCATAATGTAGAGAGCCAGCCCCGCTGTCTATATTCGACTAGCAAGAAATTTGAATGGAGGCATATTTAAATACCTAATATCTAATTGAAGAAACTATTAGAGGGAAAAACTTCACCAAAATCTCTAATACCAAAGTTTTTACCAAATCTCTACGACTTCATTTTTGCGATTCCCAAATCTCTATGACTTCGTGACTCAGACATGTTAAACATCATCATAACACTTTGTCATTTTTATCAACTGTATTGAAAGAACTAGAATCCGAGGGAATCATAAGAAGCCAGGGATGAAGAGATGGACATCACTATCCCCTTTCTAAAAGGCAAATAGCAAGGGGATTGAAAACCCAACGCCATTTTCAAATTATAGTTCACTATTTTGTTCAAAGCCAAATTTAATTAATGTAACTAAGATTTATTTAAAAATAAAATAAAATATATAATTGCATTTAAAGACATATTTATTGGGGCTTGTGAAACTAATTTGATATTTTAAGGTCAAAGCTTAAGTTTAGAGAACTTTTGATTTTTTTTTCAACAATAATTTTTAAATATATCTTTAAAGCACAGTGAAACAATGTGGGAATGAAATTCAATATTACATAGCACAATTAAGAAAAAACTACTCACAGGGCCCATGAGAAGTGGCCACGGTAGAAGCATCGAGGGTCTTCATTCTTGCACTCCGATAACACAATCGGTTTCTATTGAGGGTCCTCGTTCTCGAATCCGATAGCACAGTCGGTGCTCCTCTTGGATCGCCCGTGTCTCCGAGGATAAGAATTCTTGAGCCGTAGATAATATGATGGATTGCTTCAGCGAGCTCAAGGTATTGGATCCGCAGCAACCAATGCCAGATCTGAGGACCTGCATCAATTGACGTTGGGAGTCAATCCGACACACTAATGCCAGATTTAGAGAAGTATTGACTTAAGTCACCTAAATGCTAAATCCGAGGACCTGCATCAACTGAAGTTGCCGGTCAACCAGAACACCGATGCTAGATTTTGAGAACTTTTGACTTTAGTCAACTAGTTCCATTGCACAGTTTCAAATACTATTTAAAGCTTTGAAATTTTGATACTAAAGAACTCACTCCCTCAATGCATAGTTTCATTGCACAGTTTCACATACTATTTAAAGCTTCTGGGTTCACCGTTATCTCTCTCCTCTCTTCCACCAATGACCTTCCTCCATGCATGTGGATGAAATGAATAACACTCTCAATGGGGGTTTCACACACTTTCCAATGTTTTGGAAACACCGCTATATAGTTTCACCATGGTGAAACGAATTCCTTCTCTCTCCTCCCAATTTCATGCAATTTCATGCAAATGCTGACATGACAGTGTATTTAATGTGCATGACACTCTCGTGAAACTTCCATTGAGACTGGCCTAATACAAAGTTAAAGCGATGATAGAATGGCATTTTTTTAAAAGATAGCACTGACACGTTGATTAACAAGGGACCGTATGTTATGAGAACCAACTAGCTACGCAAACTATGCAAACTCTAATCAAACCCACACGATTCTAATCTGATGGTCTAAATGGGGGTGGGACAATTAAGCACTTAAACCCTCCTGCCAATGCAAATTTTATTCATTTTTTTCAACTCACCCCCAACATCGATCCATCCCTCTGTTACTCCCGTTTGCCGTCACATACACTACCCGGCGCCGCCCCCGTCGTGCGATTTCTTCGACTCCATGGACGCCGCCCATCTCGCAGCCAAGCCCTAGAGTGCCAAGAGGAGAACGGCGGCCGCCACCGGCCCTCCTAAGAAAAAAAGTACAGTGACTAATAAACCCTCCGCTGCCTTGATAATATCAGTACACAAAATCAGACTATGAGCTACTAATCACGTGTCGAGCTTCAATCAAGGCAGTGGAAACGAGCGGTCCATGCTGACAAAAGCGGACGGCCTTGTGCCTCCTCCTCCTACCCCACGGTCACAGCGAGCAAAGCTCTCGAATGAAAGCGACAAAGGTCAGGGGGCGGCTCGAGAGAGACCTGTAGCGGCCCTAGTGGCTGAGGGCTGTAGGATCTCTGGAAGAGTAAAACGGCCTAGAGGGGGGTGAATAGGCCTGCAACAAAATTCACTTCGAACTTCGTCGGTACGGGGGCGCAAAGACTTTGCCGCGCTTATACCGGGCAGACCGCCGGACGGACCAGACAGTACTAACCGAAGTGTATACAAATGAACAAGATCAAACCAATCCGTAGGCCGACCAAGCTTTCCACACCCGCAGAGGATACAGATCGAGAGCCAAACCAAGCTCTAGAGGCAGAGAGAAGTAGATCGACCTCTTAACCCTAGAAACTTCTCAACAACAAGTAAGAATATGA
Organism: Themeda triandra; assembly: GCA_018135685.1. Taxonomy (NCBI): domain Eukaryota; kingdom Viridiplantae; phylum Streptophyta; class Magnoliopsida; order Poales; family Poaceae; genus Themeda; species Themeda triandra. The sequence goes on from JAENPR010000018.1 coordinate 1,003,829, forward strand.
AAACTGAACAGCACAAGGTGACACAAGTGTTTATCCCGTGGTTCAGCTCGCCACAAAGGCTGGCCTAAGTCCACGTTGTTGAGGAAGTCCACGACTTGAAGCTCACCACTAAGGCTAGCTTTCTCCTCGGTCTCAAGTCAAGAGAGTGAACTCTTGAGATGAGGGGTGATTTCTTAGTATTGGGGTGAGGTTACAAACCTCCTAGGCAGCCACACAAGTTGGCGGCTCTAGGGCGACGCCTAGCCGGCTAGGAGCAAAGCTCCAAGAGTAACAAACCCTAGGGCGCCGGCTAAACGTGCACCAAATGCTCTTTTGACAGTGGGAATCAGTAGATCCACTCTCCAATCGAAGTTTGCTGCCCTTTAGCTCAAGAATCCGTGGTGGATTTGATGGGAATGAGTTGGGAGCTTGAGGGGAGCAATGGAGGGTGAGAGAGAGAGCTTCTGGTTCGAGTGTAACGGATATATCGCGAGGTAGACGAAGAGGTAAGTGATGTGGGCTGACAGATGTGTATAAATACCCCTGGGTCCCAACGGTCACTTATAGGCGCGGCACTGCCGCGCCTCTCAAAACAGCAAAGTGAATCAGAGAAGCTGGCTGGCTGTTTTGGTGGCTGGATGAAGTTGGTGATAAAGAATTGAGCATTTGGTAACACTTTTGACCAACAACCTTAGGATCCCTCTTGATAGTACGGCTTTTCCTAAACTCAAATTCAAACTGAAAATGAATTTAAACCTCCTTTGAGTTCGGCAAAGCTTTCTTTTAGGAACGGGGACCCCTCCAACCTGTACACCTTTCTTCCGTAATTCATTGCCTGCTTGTCATCTCAATAAGTCTCATTAGTTCCCTAATTCGGTGGTCATCAACGCCAAAACCCACATTAGGGCTTGATTGCACTTACAATCTCCCCCTTTTTGGTGATTGATGACAACCTAATTAGAGCTCACAAAAGATATTTAAATAAGCGAGACTTTTCGAGACATGAATGTAGGGCCTCCCTAAATATGTGAATAGGATTTGAATTCCGGGAATTGGTATAAGAAACCAACATTCACATTTTTAGGAAAGTGCAGGGGAGCCTCCCCCTAAATATGTGAATAGGAATTGAATTCCAAGAATTGGTGTTAGAAACCAATATTCACATTTTTAGGAAAGTGAAGAAAGGGGAGCCTCCCCCTACATTCATGCCTCCTGTGGGGTGCTAAAAACAAGTGTCACAAGAATAAGACATGATGCGTATGACAGGGCATTTTCACAACAAAGAAACTTGCTGTCAGCAGGGCGCGGCACTGCCGCGCCTGAGACCGCGGCACTGCCGCGCTAGCCAGGACAGCAAGTAAAAAGCAAGCACCACATAGTGAGTTAAAACAAATAACGACAAGCTAATTTAAGCATACACAAAATACATATCCATATCCAACATAGAGAGAGTCATAAAGGTAGCATTATTACACAAAATAGTTTTGAAACGACACTCACAACTCACAAGCTAAAGGAACTACTCTCAACACTCAAGCTAAACACTAATAGGATAGGACATGCTGCTGCTGCTGAACACAAACTCCACCAAGTCTCAAAAGTTGAAGTTTGGACCCCTCTAATTTAGTTTGGACCCCTCTAATTTTCTCCCCCTTTGTCACCAAGCATCAAAAAGGGAGAAAAGAAGTAGCAGGATCACTCCTCATCACTGTCAATACGAGCACGACCCTGGCGGTGAGTGTGAGAAGTGAAGCGTGGAGGTCTAGCTGAAGTAGAAGGAGCTGCTGCAGGATTGGGATCATGAGCTGCCTTGCGCCTCCTCTGAAAAACTCTCTCAGCTGGTTGTACCTCATGAATATCGTCACCATCATCATCCTCAGACTGCTGCTCAGATTGCTCCTCATCCTCCTCATCCTCCTCAGATGACTCAGTGAAATGAGGTGAGTCTGGAATAGGTGGAGGAGAAGGTACTGGTGAAAGTGGTGGAAGTCCCTGCTGCTCTCTTACAAGCTGAATAGCCTCTCTGCTCTGGAGACTGTCCTTGTAGGCTCTCTGGGAAGCATAAGTGCAATGAGACATCATTGACTTCAAATAGGAACCAAGCTTCTTCCACCTAGAGGACTTCTTCCTGTGCCTATAGCTGCTGGAAGGACGAGCTGGACTGTCCTCAGGAGTGTCATGATGGTTGCCCTCTTCTTCTTCTTCTTCTTCTTCTTCATCACTTTCCTCAACCACAGCTGCACCTGCACCCTTGTCGTCAGCGGAAGTCTTCTTTGGAGTATAGGGTGTGTGAGTGCAGTCCTTGGGAAAGTGCTTGCACTGTCACTCTCTCAATCATAAACATCAAGTAAGGAGCATATGGCAAGTTCCTTCTTCCATCATCCATGGCAGTGGCTAACTCAACCCACATAAATCTTGGCACATTGAACCTCCTGCCCCTAGGGAACCGAGCAAGCACATCTCTCACATAGCCATTCAAATCTGATGCTGCTCCATCCTTTGGATTGATGGTGTTTCTGAAAATGTTGTTCACCACATAATAAATCCCAATTAGCTCATTTCTCTTTCCAACATTCTGACTGTCAGGATTCTTCCACACATGCCTTAGTTCATCAGCATGTGCATCAATAGGATCTAAGTGCCGGTGTATCCTGTCATAGCCCCTATGCTGCTCTCCAAAACCAAGGATCTGACAGGAAGTGACAAAGTCAACTCGATAGTGCATAGGTCCTGTCATCCAGTGAACAACATCTGCCTCCTGATCCCAAAAGTAAGTGGCATGGAACTGAGCAAGCACCTCCCTGTTCCAGTCATATCTGAAAGCCATGATCTCCTTCATCTCAAATCTCTCATAAATCTTTTCAGCTGCATTGAATTCTGGCTTCTTCTGAGCTTTCACCTTATCCCATTCAATGTAACCCATGTTGCTGATCTTCCTCCTCATGCACACAGAGCGATAGAAGTTGGAATGAAAAACATTCCAAAATCTGTAGTCAATGCCATTTGCCTGCCTCTGCTCATATGGGTTTCTTTCTCTTTCAGCCTCAACCATTTTGTATTTCTTGAAGTAATCAATCACTTGATGAGGTTGAGTATCTTCAGGGGCATGCATCTCATAGCTGTCTGTTTCATTCCTGATGTAGCTGTCATCGAACTCTCCAATGTGCTCAGGAGTACCTTGCTGTCCAGCAGGAGGGATGGTGTATCCTTCCCTAATCCTCATCTCCTCATCCCTGATCTGCTGCTCTCTTTCTTCTCTAGACAATGGTGCAGCATGAGTGGATGAGGTTCCTGCTCCTTTGCCTCTGCGAGGTGGCTGTTTTGCAAGAGCTGCACCTTTCCTCTTTCCTTGATTGCCTCCTCCTTGATCCATCTATGTAATCAGACAAGTTGTGTAAGAAATTGTAAGAGAGATAAAGAATTGGGTGAATGACAACGTTAGTTGAGGAGATAACTTAACAAGTGATGTGGTGAGCAGAGCTGGCAGTTCTCTACAGGGGTTGCGGCACTGCCGCGCTCCCCCTGCGGCACTGCCGCACTTGCTCAGCTCACCCTGTCACTTGTCATTTTAGTTCCTCAACTAAATTTGCAATCCACCTAATTCTACTACATTCTCCTATATTCTCTAGACACAAGATAGAAGATTGACTATGCCATTATCATGAATTTGGATAGAGGATATAAAGGAGTTTGAATTAGAGAAGATAGTAATGAACCCCAATTGAATTAGCTTCTCTTCAATAGAATAAAGGTTCAGTTCTTTGACAAAGAACCAGGTGCAGTCAGGCTACACACTTAGCCACGGCACTGCCGTGCCTCCCCCTGCGGCACTGCCGCAGGGCATCCCCTTCATTCAATTGATGTGAAGCCAATTCAATTCAAATCCACCACTAAATTTTCTTCTAACTCCTTCACCCATCCTCTGAGAGTTCAAATCCATGACCAACGAGTCAAGATTGCATAGATCGGGCGGTTAGGGTTTACCTCACCTCGTGGAGTGAAGGGAGAAGAGGAGCAGCGCCCTGGGAGGGGTGCCCAGCACTGGCCTGCGCAGCAAGGGAAAGGCCAGTGATGGAGCAGCACTGCCGAACCAGCGGACCTCCGGTCAACAGCGGGCGACGGGTGGCCGAGCCTCCCCCTGTCGCCTTCACGCGCTCGCGAGAGAGAGAGAGAGAGAGAGAGATGCGGCGCGTCGGGATAAGAATGAGAGAGAAGGAGGAAAAACCGTGGGCCAGAAAAGAATAAGAGAGAAAACTGGGCCCACTAGTCAGCTGCGGGTCCATCCAGAAAACAGACCCAGAGCGCGGCACTGCCGCTCCCCCTGGCGCGGCACTGCCGCACCAGACAGACAAACTGCTACTTAGCAATTATGAAAATATTTTCATTAGATATGGACACATATTGCTCATACTTCATGACCAGTGATAGATCAACAATACAGAACTATGGTCATGTCGTATGAGAAAGATTTTATAAGTCATTTTGAAAGACATAAAAGAAGTTTTGAAAAACTTTGTCCTAGCATACTAGTGAAGCAAACAGAGGCATGCTAGATTTCAAACCACGTTGCTGGAGTCAAGGATATTTAGTTCACCGCGCAGCTCACAGAACCTTGACTCGTCAAGAGGCTTAGTGAAGATATCGGCTAGTTGTTTTTCGGTGCTCACATAGCGAAGTTCGATATCTCCTTTGGTTTCGTGGTCTCTCAGGAAATGATGTCGGATGTCTATGTGCTTGGTCCTTGAGTGGTTTACGGGATTGTTTGCAAGCTTTATGGCACTTTTATTGTCACACAAAAGTGGGATTTTGGTGAATCGACATCCGACATCAAGAAGGGTCTGCTTCATCCAAAGTAGTTGAGCACAACAAGCGCCGGCTGCAATATACTCGGCCTCAGCTGTGGATATGGCTACACAATTTTGCTTCTTAGAGCTCCAAGACACTAGGGACCGTCCAAGAAATTGACATGTCCCCGAAGTGCTTTTTCTCTCTACTTTGCAACCGGCATAATCAGAATCTGAATAGCCAAGTAGAGTGAACTTGGAGCCCTTGGGATACCACAAGCCAAGGTTAGGTGTGTGAACTAGATATCTCAAGATCCTTTTAACAGCCGTTAAGTGGCACTCTTTCGGGTCAGCTTGAAATCTAGCACACATGCACATACTAAGCATAATATCTGGCCTAGATGCACAAAGGTAAAGCAGGGATCCAATCATGGAGCGATATACCTTTATGTCTGCAGATTTTCCTTTTGTATCAAGCTCAAGATGTCCATTAGATGCCATAGGAGTATTGATAGGCTTGGCCTTATCCATGTCAAACTTCTTCAGAATATCATGGGTGTACTTGGTTTGACTTAGAAAAGTCCCTTCCTTCAATTGCTTGATTTGAAACCCGAGGAAGAACTTTAGCTCACCCATCATGGACATCTCAAACTTTTGTGTCATTGTCCTACTAAACTCCTCAACATACACATGGTTAGTACTACCAAATATTATGTCATCGACATATATTTGGCATACAAAGATATCATTACCAACTTTATGAGTGAAGAGGGTAGGATCAGCTTTGCCTATTTCAAAGCCTTGTTTAAGCAAGAATTCCTTGAGGCATTCATACCATGCTCTTGGAGCTTGTTTCAGCCCATAGAGCGCCTTTCGGAGTTTGTAGACATGATGTGGGAACTTGGGATCTTCAAAACCCGGTGGCTGCTTGACATACACTTCTTCTTGTATAGGACCATTGAGGAAAGCACTCTTGACATCCATTTGATGTAGCTTGAAGTCATGATGGGCAGCAAAGGCTAAGAGCATTCGAATTGCTTCAAGCCTTGCCACCGGTGCAAAGGTTTCCTCAAAGTCCAAGCCTTCAACTTGAGTGAAGCCTTGAGCCACCAATCTTGCCTTGTTCCTTGTCACCACTCCATTTTCATCTTGCTTGTTGCGTAAGACCCATTTGGTACCAATGATGTTTGTGTTGGGTCTTTCCACCAAAGTCCACACTTGGTTTCTTTCAAAGTTGTTGAGCTCTTCTTGCATGGCCATGACCCAATCCGGATCTCCAAGTGCTTCCTTTACTTTGAGAGGCTCCAAAGAGGAAACAAACGAGTAAAATTGGCAAAAATTGACCAAGTGAGAACGAGTTGTTACCCCTCTTTTGATACTCCAAAGTATGTTATCAACGGGATGGTCACGTTGAATAGTCTGCCTTAGCCTTGGATGCTCAACACTTTCATCTTCATTATCTTCAGAACCTTCAGCATCTACTTGCTCAAGTATAGGCTCCAGATTGAGCCCTTGAACTGGTGAAGTAGGGGTTGGAGAAGCTGCTGCTGAGGTGGAGGGTGCGGCACTGCCGCACCTAGGCAGGACCATTGCTATTCTCAGCCTCATCTTTACCACCGACAAGTGCAGTCTCACTAAGCTGACGCCACACAACATGGTATGGGTCACCCTTAGGAAACACACTGCAAAGTGGCACGAGCAACCTCTTTCGGGCATCTTTTGAGCAAATCCCGCAGTGCCTTGTATGCAACCACATTTGCACCTTCCTGAGGATTCCTACCTCGAGCAATGAACCGACGTCCACACCAAAGTGACGCTCCTTCACTCTTGGCGGGAATTACCACTTCAACCGGAATCAAACTCAAACGCTGACTCTCCGGCTCCTTACTCCACCGATAGCGAGGTTCTTTACCCATGGGATAGCCCACCGAGTGTGAATTCGCCATAGCAAGGAAGGCATTCCAAATTCTTTTAGAAACTTTTTGGCACCACGTGGCTCATGGGTGGCAAGCCGCCGATGCTAAACTTTTCCCTTGGTGGCCTTGGGTTTGATGCGCTTCATTCTTGCCATCCGTCCATTTGAATCACAACCCTCATGAGACGGAGATTAAGTTGGTGACTTTTATAGAAAGAGAGAATCATTCTTTTATAAGGGAAGAAATAATGCAGTTGCCATGAAATGATTATGTGTCATGATGCATGCACGTTCCGTACGCTCACAAATCTGAAAAAACCATAAATTCTAACGTTTTAGACGGTGGCATACCAACGTGCTCTCATATAGCGTAAACTAGTCGGGCTACACGATCTTGCGTAGTTAGTGTACCTGCAGAAAATTCATTTCAGCCCAATATCCCAATGAATGCAAGCGACGTAAAAATCCACGCACCTTCCGAACAAGGTGAAATCTCCGATTACTTGCACCCATTCCCGAGTGCATACTACCCAACAAGTCATCAGAAGACGACACCCTCACATGGGGACTGTCGACGAAATATCGGCGATAGTCCGACCAGGGGTATGCCCTGACCGGTAATGGATTGGCGGAAGGCGCACGAGATTGCGAGCAAGACGTAAACAGGGAGCAATCACACGAGGTTTACCCAGGTTCAGGCCGCAAAGATGCGTAAAACCCTAGTCCTGCTCTCTGTTTCGATTATGATGTGGATGTATGAGTACGTGCGTTATGCCGATTACGTCCTCCAAGCATGGGGGTCCTTGCTCTCCTTATATATCGCGGGAGCAAGGTTACAAGTCGGAACTAGCCTATCCGGTACTAAGTTTATATACTTTACAAGTCTAAACTTTCCTATCTCGGCTAGGTCTTGTCCTCCTTGTCGGTCTTCGATATTCTTGCCTGTTTTATTTGTCCGCCCGGCCCGAGCCGATCGGTCTTGAAGCTTGATGGGCCGGCCCGGCGATAGCGTGTCGGCCCAAACTAGGCCGTGAGGGTATATGGAGTTTATACCTCCACGGCTAGTCCCCGAGCATCATGGATCTTGAGGAAAAAACACCGTCTTGCTTGGTTGAGTGAGAAAGGGTGGTCGGACACACGTTCGACATGTGGTCCGAGCAGGGGGGTGGAGGACCGTCTAATGCTTCCGACCACACTTTGCTTACACTTGGTTGACGTTTTCGGTTTTGACCGAAAGATTTATGATGCTCCCGAAAAGAAAAAAGAATTTTGAAAGGGTCTCAAATGCGGAGACGTGGGCCCTCGTTAGTGTGTGATGCCCGCCATCACATGGTATCTCGTCGTGATTGGTCGTTGCCTTAGCTTAGTTTTGAAACTAAACTCTTTGTAAAGAGAAAGGATCGGCCGAGTCATGCAAATGACGTGGGCCCACGTAGTCCCCGAGGTTGCCGTAAGATAGTATATGTTGCGGCAAGCTCTAAAAGAAGGATCTAGCCCATGTCACCTCTCGGGTGACGTGGGCCCACGTAGTCCCCGAGCCCGAGATGAGGTGGAACACGTTATGTCGTGGTCTAAAAAAGAAGACAACCGATCATTATATCGTGCTTTATGTGTTTCCGACCACTCTTTGAGTGAGACCGAGCAGGCCAAATTTCATTTGGGCTGGTCGGTTTGAACCATGCCATGACTTTGTCATGATTAAGTTAAGGTAGCTTTGCTATTTAACTCAGTCCCCAGCGTGGCTGTGAGACCATGGTTTTGAATCTAAACCCATGAAAATAGCTTTGCTATTTGTGTGCCAGAATAACCGGTATCATTGGCGAAAAAATCCCGCTCTTGTCGGATTGTGTGGGTTGAATTGTTGATGCCATACCGTAACTTTGTTACTGCGGGTTGGAACGCTTCTTCGAGTTGTTGCCGCAAAGAGAAAATTTGGTATGAGTGAATGTTTTGATGAGGTATCTTGAATCGTATTGATTTGATATAATCTATGACACGAAGTTGCATCGGGATGTATTATTTAAGAATGGTCTTGGTAATCGCCTCTCCTTAGAGTTAATCGGTCCTCGGGTGTGTAGATGACCTATAGTGAATAGCGCGTTGCCGAATCACTTAGGGCCCTATTTCCGTTGGAAGCGACCGCTGTCATCCCTGTGTTGTATAGCGTTGGAGCTGTGAACACGTAGCGGGATTGATCAGAGACAGTGCATGCTAATTGTTTTCTGTTGGAGGGGTGACGTACTTGGCCATTTGGTACAAAGAAAAGAGGATGTTTTTAGCTTTGTAAATATGTGTTGAACGTACTTTGAAGTAGTTCGTGTAAAGAAATCTTTTGTGAAAAAAGATTGGTGAGGGCATGTATGTTAGGTTAGGAGAGCACTTATCCGTATTTTCCGTGAGCCACCGTCTTCCCGTGGTGGATTTTGATCATGCCTTTGTTCCCGAAAGAAAGGTCATGTGGTGTGTAAGATTTTCTTATCATGCGAAGGCTAAGTTATGCTTGTTATAGATTTAGAAGAAAAAATTGCCAGCAAAACTAGTCTCTTTCTCATTCAAGAGCCGACCGGGCCTTAGGGATTAGATGATCCTAAACAAACAAAGACGGTGCCGGAGTGTTTGGAGCCCTTTTCCTTTGGGAGCGACCGCCGGCGCACTCGTGTTGTTTGAGCGTGGTGCTTGTTAACACGTAGCGAGTGAGACCGAGACGGTGCGTTCTCGGCTTGCTTCGTGTTTGAGAAAAAAGATTTGTGAAGAACTGGTTTTTCCAAAGTGTGGTCTTTTGAAATGGATGGATAAATAAAATAGAAAATTTATTAGAGATGTTGGATACTTATCTTTTAGTCCGTTGTGTCACGTCACGATCGCGTGTGGAGCAAAAAATATTCGCTTGCTGATGCAACCGTGCATCAGCAACCGACCTGTCACGTCCATCTGGGGTACATTTTTGGACTCCGGTCGGGTCAATTCTCTTTGTTGGCGTGGGATCGAGATGTCAGTGACTCAATCGCTCCAACTCCCTGACGATGTGAGTCAGCGAGCGCGCGGGGGGTTCCCGATGCGAGGGAAACGTATAAATGCATATCGTGCTAGTGGAGCGGTTTTTCGTTACTTCGTGCTCTTGGGGAACGAGAGGGCCGCGGGGTTTTGATTACCCACGATCCCATCGGTTGCCTTCTCGAGTCCTCCAATCTCTCTATAAATTGGCGCCTGCGCTGAGAACTTCTCTATCCGCAGCGCATTTTCTGTTCTTGCTCCTCTCCTTCTGCCCTCCAAATTTAGGGTTTTAGATTGCATTCGCTCGTCGCCGCCATCTAGATGGACCGCCGCCATGGTAAGCGCCCAGTGAGGGAGGAGGAGTCAGTGAACTCCCCTTGGGAGGTGAGGCCGCGGAGGAGGTGAGCTTGGATTGGAGTTTTTCCTTGATTAATCTTGGGGTTTTCTTGTTTTGGTGTAACCGCAATTCGTCGTTCACAATGTAGGTATACCCTCCCCGACCATTGGAGGCGCGGCCGGTACCTACCTCTGCGCGGCGCCGCCGAGGCGGCAAGAAGAGCGGCGGAGGAGCAACGGGCGGTGCCGGGGCGGCGGCCCCGTGTGTGGCTCCGGTCGTGGAGGCCGGAGCCGCCATTGCCGCGGCGGAGCGCGGCTCCCGTCGTGGCGGAGGAGGCGGCGGCGGAAGAGGCGCGGTGGAAGAGGCGGCGGTGGCCGCCGGTGTCTCCACACGCGTTCGTTCGGCGAGCGGCGTTTGGCCGAACTCCCCGGGCGTCGCGCTCGACCGCCGTAGGGCGGAGCCGGCAAAGACGTCGGGATCTCTATTCCGAGGCCACCAAGCAACCGGGGCGGGCGGAGGCGAACGCCGACTGTTCTCGAACGCACTCTCCTCCACCGGGGAGGAGCTAGAGGCGGAGAAGCGGCGGGTCGCCGACTTCGACGACCGAGGCCAACGCCGCCGTCAATGAGGCGGCGGACGAGAGGTTGGCCCGCAAGGTCCAGTGGACACGTTACTTCAGCGGTGTGAAGCCGCCGACACCGGGGTCGGCGGTGAGTGTCGTTTCCTTTTTCTCGTTCATATTCCCTATTTTACTTTGGTGCTTGTTGTTCTAAGTTTTACTCGTTTTTGCAGAAGCGACGGAGCGGCTCGGAGCAGCCGCAGGAGGCCGCGCATGCCGCGGCGGATGCGGTGAACGCCTGTGGTGGCGACGTGGTCGCGCGGGCCGGGCGGCGATCCCCGGCCGTGGTGGCCGTGGCGCTTCATGGCGTCCGCCATGGTGCCTCCGCCGCCTATGCTACCGTCGATGCCATCTCTCGGTGTCGACGTCCGCGGCATGGAGTGTCGGTGGCGGCGCATGACGCCATGGAGGGCGGCGCCGTCGAGTTCGCCGGGCGGCGGAGGCCGTCGTTGCCGCGACTCTGTCGACCCGGTGGTCGGCAAGCTTTTCGGGGATGACTAGATTGCTTAGATGCAATCGGTCCCCGTTTGTAAAAAATTTTAATGAAAGAATTGGATCTTTTGAGATGTGTCTTGTGCCGGAATCCTTCGAGATTCCTTTTATTTATCTCTTTATTTTGATCCCTGTTTTATGACTTTGTCATGTTTATGCCGTAGGATTTTGTTTCGGGATTTGGAATCCTCTCGTTTAGAGAATGTCGTAACGCGTCAGATCCGAGGGATGATTTTCCTTTGAATGACAAGAAAAATTCATGTGCTCAAGTGTTTGACATGAAGAACTTGATTTCTCATTATAAAATAGTACACATTAGATTGCTTTTTTGTCATTAGAATGACTTACAACGATGTGTACGATCGACGCTAACTTAAACCTTGAAAGGGAAATCGCCTAAAAAGAAAACTTGTGCCGATAAAAGAGGAGGACGTATCTCTCATTATTTTTAGTTTTCCGGCTCGCTTCTCCTTCTTCCAAGTCGTGAATCATGACCGGATCTTCTTCGGTGCGAGTAGTAGGTCGTCATCGTCCAAGACTTGATCGTCTCGGCGTCGGGCGTGGTCGGATATACTTATCCCGTTCCGAGTAGTATTGAGACCTGTCCTTTTTTGAAAAAGGCACATCTCGTAAAGGAATCTAAGGAGCTTGAGTTTTTCTCAAACCGGCTTCCTTTTTGAACTACTTCGTACCACTCGCCGTTGATAAACATGCCTTCGATGTTTTGCGCCCGGTGATCGAACCGTTCGATGCGCCGAAGGTTAGCCGGGTTTATTGGATTAGGGAATATGTGCTCGGTGTGCGGCGGTATCCTATCCTCGGGAGGAGTTGGGCCGGGGAGCCTCCGGTTTGGTTCTCGAGTCGGCAAATTGTCCAAGAAAGGAGTGATAAAACCATTGCGGTTTGTTTGGACGGATGGAACCGTTCGACCGGGGGGAGGACTCCGAGCACGTTTGTATATAGTGGTCGTTTGTATGGGTTGGTTACAACAACGAGGCTCATCCATGTTAGGTGAATCCCTCGTGCCATCCCTTAATGGGTTCATGCCAAAACTGCGGCGATTTTCTCTGATTGCTGCCATATGTTTTTGGCGCTCTTCCCTTCGTTTTCTTTCTACGTCTTGGTGTCGGTCAGCAAGTGCCCTGGCCCTGTGTGCAGATGCCCTCGTCATTGAGGGAGACTGAGCTGATCGTGCTCGTGGCCGTTCTGCTCTTTGCTCCGTTGCACCTGATGTTGCCATGGCAGTCAAATTCTCTTGCCGTCGTCTTTCCCTTCGTTGTTCATCCCTTCGGACCGGTCGCCATGACGAAGGGCGGCGGCTAGCTCGTACGTTACGCAAACAACCGAGCGTTGGATGTGTTGATTCCCGCAGATTGTTCTTTGCCGTGTCGCAAAGTAGTAGGCGCAGCTTGGTGGGTTCCGACCGGATCGTCGAATTTCTCGGGCGTCGCCGTCGTTCGTTGCGACGGCGTTTCGCCGTATCGTTGACGCGTAACTCCGACTAGGTACATCGTGTCGGGTAGTTTGTGTCGTCGAGCTGGACCGTTGTTGTTTCGTGAGGCTTGTTGTGAAGTCCTCTCTCGATCTTGAATATCGGCTAAGATTCTCTCGCCGTATATTGCTCGGACCGGCCTCTCCGACCACTACGAACGATGGTTGGCCGTGGTCGGAGCCGCCGTGAGTTTCTTCCGCCACCTGTTTGTGTACGGTTGCCACGAGGATTTGTTGGAATGTGACGTCGTAGATTCGCCGGCCGCGAACGTGGCCGTTCGGAGCGCCCAAAAGTTACTTCTCGCGACGGTTGTTTTGTCCTCGTGTTGACGGATTAGGAACTTGTTGTTGTCGCGCGGTTTGTAGATCGCGATCGACGCGTCGTCGGAGCGACTCAAAGTTGGCATGGGTTTGTCAACCTCATGTCTTGTTGATGGATCAAACGGAGTAGATCCGTGTTGCCGACATGCCTCCTTTGGTTAGGACCGGTCGGAGGTGTTGACGCCGTGCCGTCAACTATCGTGGTGGATTGGTTGGGACCGCAATGGTGGTCACCGGGATGAGTTGGATCTGGTTTGGCGCAGCCACCATTGTTGGTGCCATTGTCGGCGTGATAGCCGGAGGCGTGAGAGTTGTAGTAGCACGATTCTTGCCGAGTTGGAAGTCCAGGTGAACGTTCGAAGTTGAAGGTGAGGCCGGCTTCGAAAGTCATGGAAGCCGGGAAGGAAACCATCTTGATTGACGTGAAATCTCGGTGCGCACCCCTACCCGGCGCGCCACCTGTCGACGAAATATCGGCGATAGTCCGACCGGGGTATGCCCCGACCGTAATGGATTGGCGGAAGGCGCACGAGATTGCGAGCAAGACGTAAACATGGAGCAATCACACGAGCTTTACCCGGGTTCGACCGCAAAGATGCGTAAAACCCTAGTCCCGCTCTCGTTTCAATTATGATGTGGATGTATGAGTCCGTGCGTTATGCCGATTCCCGTCCTCCTAAGCATGGGGTCCTTGCTCTCCTTATATATCGCGGGAGCAAGGTTACAAGTCGGAACTAGCCTATCGGTACTAAGTTTATATACTTTACAAGTCTAAACTTTCCTATCTCGGCTAGGTCTTGTCCTCCTTGTCGGTCTTCGATATTCTTGCCTGTTTTAGGCCGTCCGACCGGCCCGAGCCGATCGGTCTTGAAGCTTGATGGGCCGGTCTGGCGATAGCGTGTCGGCCCAAACTAGGCCGTGAGGGTATATGGAGTTTATACCTCCACAGTACCTTCTTATAAACATGTGTGAACATGTATATAATCCAAGACCAATAAGCACTCCCCTAGATCGGCATTGCGTCCGATCATGCTCTCACAACTCACACTTACCTTAGCGGCGAACCAATCTTACCTTGGCGTAGAGGCAAAACCGAACCATACACAACCATTCAAGTGAATGGCCCTCATACAAAACCGTCGTGTATGAGCGCGACAAATAAAAATATGATGCAAAGTAATCCCCCAAGTTAGTACCGATATAAGCCACCGAAGTCCTTAATTGGGCATAAAGGATATGACGGTCCAAGGCACATATATATAAGTTTTGAAAAACCACACGCTTTTGAAAAGCCTATATATGATATTAAGTGGCTATAAGTTCACAATTACCGTTTATAAAACAAATTCCTTTTGTTTTAAATATACTTATGAACAAGAATACGTTGAACCCGCTCCGATGCACCGTAATGTAACCGACCAATTAATATAAACATAATGTACTAATGATGTCGCTTAAGCAACTTAATTAGCACATGACGCTTATATCAACCCGGTAGTCCGTGAAACCACGAAGGATTTCAAACTTTCCACAATACAGCCCCGACCGAATTAAGTTCAACATAATACCGTCCATAGTAATACATAAGTTCACAAGTAATTGATTACATCGGAGTTTATGAAATAGTTATTACAATGCCAAGTTAAAAAAAAACCCAAATTGCGGAAGCAAAATAAAGTGTTGTTTTTTACAAACGCACACTGAGTTAAAAATAGTGCCTGGTCCACCATCAAATCCGGCAAAAAGCATAGAGGTATGAGATATAAGAGATGACCTTGCCCAAGGTCTAATCCTCCCGTAGTGGGATACAGGTCCATCTTGTTGCCACAGCAAAGGTCTTATGATCGGCAACAAGTGGGAATAAAACCCTGAGTACAAGAAGGTACTCAGCTAGACTTACCCGTCATAAACCAAAAATAAAGTGACACCAAGGAGTATGCAAGGCTTTATAAGTGGGGTAGCTGACTCATTTAAACTTGCGATAAAAGATGAGCTTATCAAATAATCATTTAGTGATAAAGGACTCTCTAGCTTATCATCTTTTAGGTTGGATCCTGACATCACTAGATTAGCACCTGTACTACTCCAACTCCAGGGTATGAGCAAACAATGCTATCCTATCCTTCAGGTTGAGCATACCAGCATCAACAACATAGAACCATAACCATCCTATTTTTCACAATGATTTGCGACAGTGCCGCTGCTCGGTCAAGTGTTCACTGTCCAGGAACGATGGCGATTATAATCGATTGCAAACCAGCTGGCGGGTATTCCTCACACAAACCACACTCGCTGGCCAGAGCGAGTGATGGTCACCTTGGTCTATTCGGGAGGAGACGCGGATTTCAGCAAATACGATTACACCAGGGCATGCCCTGCTACCAGGTCTCTCCGGCGCGATCGGCCACTGGCTTTAATACCGCGCCTGTGGGCAATACACTCAACTTTGTTGAAATTCCGGCCCAAACATCCTCAAGGCTTCGCGGTCGGATGATCGCATCCTTCCAGCTATCTGTGAGGCATTGTTCAACATGATCCGAGGACGTACAAAGCCATATTTCCTTAAGTGACATCGCCGGAGTTTCCGTGGTCTAACACACCACAAACTCCGACTAGTCGTGATTTAACAAGGCCACATGGTTATGTTCTCTAAACCAACCTCCATAGTATCAACCATAGGGTAGTAGCCACCTACCTCGAGGATGAGGGTCAATCACCCGTCTTCTACCGATCTAATTAAGCAGTGCTAAGCATATGAACGATCCCGAACCTAAAGAGGGTAAAGGTATTGGTGGATCAAGGTACTCATAATGCAACGGTTCCAAGTAACGCCTATAAGCTTAATGCATCATAAACAATAAATGACGCAAAGTAAATCATTTTGCAAACCGTAGGAGAAATGCTCCGGGCTTGCCTTCCTAATACGATCAATGTTGAAGCTCTCAAAGACTTGATCACTCCACGTGGTTCCTGGTTCTCGATCACTTCACGTGCCGAGGTTCCCCTTGGTAACTCCTCTTTTGGATCCTTGTCCCACGTCACGTTCTGTTCTTCTAGCGATCCTATATGATGCGGGTGCATGTATGAATACTAAGAATACACATGGTATGATAATGCGAATGCGTGCTTGCTTATTCTTTCTACAAGGTAGTCAACATCATCCAAGAACGTGTACCATAAGCACATGTCATCTACTACGTTTTCTACTACAACAATGTAATCCTAGTACGACATCCCTTTCTACTATCACTAGCAAACAAGTCAGTAAAGCCAAAGAGACTACACTCAAGCATAATCATCCTAACCAATTCATTACGATCTACTCATCCTAGTATACTACTTAACCACCCACCATACCACTAATCACCTTGAACACTTGACAATAAGCCTAGCACACAACATCACTTATTCAAGCATCAATACTAGTCCTAACCATATAACTAACAGATCAGTAAATAAATCATAAATAAATAACCATAGACCCTATGGACCTGAATGAAGACATTCTGGAAAGCTTATGAAATTATCCATCAAACATATGAAGACATCACAAACTGATTCCCAGGTTAACTACACCTAAAACACAGAACATCGGGACTGATTCTGGCAAAACAGCCACTAAAACAGCCCTGGTGACCATCTTGTCACACCCATAACTCTTAAACTATTCATGCAATGACCATGAAACTTTGACAGTAGATGGTCAAGCTAACACACTAACTATCATCTTTAGACAGGTCAACCAGAAACCCAACTTACAATTAGATTAGTCTAGCATCAATGGACTTAACCCCTAATTTGAACATCCAAGAGTGGAACAGGAGCACCATGATTGGCTACTCCTAAAATCCTACAAAAATTACAGTAGACATAGCATGGCAATCCTAGTCTACCAACCAAAATTCACCTCTTTTGGATAAACCTACTGACCTATGCATAATTCACAAGACAACACAATTAATTGGACCTATAAATACTTTGTATTATGAAGTATGGCAAACTCATGTGTTAATCACATCAATGACTTCCTACTAACATATAAACAGCCCACAAAAATAATTAACTCTTAACTTGAAGTAAAGACCCTATTTATGAATTTATTCAAGAGCAAGGCAATAATAAGCACTTGAACTACAACTATATAGAATTGCACTAGACATGCAAGTGATATCTTTTTAATAGACAGAGCACCTCAAAACAAAACCAACAAGACCAAAATCACATTTTTCTGAGTTTCCTAGAATTATCTATGCATTTTTAAAAATAAATAGCAATTATACCAATTGATATAATTTAAATAAAACTATACAGAAAAGTTGCTCAAACAGGGAATATTATATTTTTTCTAGATACTACACTTCATAAGGATTACAACAAGACCAAGATCACTCAAATTGGACACTCCTAGCTCCCTGTGGAATTTTCACAAGATTTATATAGGAATCTGGAATTTCCTTTTTCTTTTAAAAACCGAGCACTAAAATGCTAAACGCACCCGAAACAGTACCCAGAGGCGCTCTACCGCTAGGTACACCCAGTGACTGTACCTAGATCTGGGACTGCTGACGTCAGCGATGACGTCAGCATGACGTCATCGTGGATCCCGCGTGTCATACACCAGACCATGCTGACGTCAGCAATGACGTCAGCGATGACGTCATCGGGACCTACACGTCATAGACACTGATGGCAGTGCTTTTGCAGAAAGACCCTCAGACTCTCACGGAATCGCATAAGCCCGGATCTGCAAACACTTGTGCCTTACGCTTTTGCACCGGGGACCTTGCTCTTCTTCTAATTTCGGGACCGAGGTCCTTGCGCGGGGAGCGAGAGGATGGGCGGCCGGCCGCCGGTTCCGGCCGGCGGAGGGCTCGCGGCGAGGGAGGAGGGCGGGCGAGCTCGCGCGGACCCGGCGCACCCGCTGCTGGGCTCGGTGGACCCCGCGGCGGCCCGTGGCCCACTGGCCACGTGAGCGAAGCGGCCGACGGCGGCTTGCTCCGGCAGCCGCGGCTTCGGGCGGCGCCGACTCGAGGTGAGCGCGCGCACCGCGTGGAGGATGGCGAGGCGAAGCTGGTGGTGGTGTTGGCCGAGGGCGAGGAGGCCCCGTGAAGAAAGTGTGCGGCGGCGCGAGCTCGGCGGCGGGGTGGCAATGGCGGCTCGGGCGCGGCTGGCGGCGAGGGGAAAAAGGGAGGAGAGCGGGCGGCGAACGAGAGAGGCGAGCGTGGTGCTTATAAGGATGACCCGGTGCTCTCCAATTTGGCCCGGAGGGAGGTCACGGCGCGGGAGGGGCACGGCGGCCATGGCGGGTAGCGCCCGTCGCCTCGCCGGCGCTTTAGGGGAAAAGTGAGGCGACGGCGGCGGTCGCGTGCGCGCGTACTCAAGTACCTCGCGTCGCGGCCGTTGCCTGCCTCGCCGCGACGCCTTTGGCTCCTTCATTTTGGCGGCGCATGGCGTGCGGCCGGTGACGACGGCGGCGCGGCGCGCGAAAGCGGGGCGGCGGTGGGCGAGCGCAAAGCGGGCGAGGCGAGCGGGGAGGCAAATGGGGGCGTCAGGCGGGGAAGGGCGAGAGACGGGGACGGGGCAGAAGCGAGGCGCAGCGCTGCGGCGGTCGGCGGCCTGGCGCTCTGCTCGCGCAGCAGAGAGAAAGAGGGGAAAGGATGATGACAGGTGGGGCCCCGGGGTGGGTCCCACTGTTTTGTCTTTACGTGACAATGTTTGACCGCGAATAACTCCAAAAATATAGCGAATTTGGAAAAACTCAAAACATGAAAGTTTCTCCATTTGATGAGTAGAATACTTTTCATGTTGGAAGTTTTTGCTAATTCGGCCTAGTTTTGAAAATGTGAATTAGGGTCAAATTATAATTATAAAAACATTAATTTCCAATATTTTTCCTTGCTGTTTTGTCCTTTTTGAAAGCCTTAAACCCATTTTCTTGACTTGGTGTAAAAACAAAATTTTCTCCAAATAATTTTCTGCATAAACTTTGTTAAAGCTCCATTTTGAGAAAAGCATCACAAGCATGACTTCAAGCAACCAGTAGAAAAACCCTATTTGCACTTTTAATACAAGCACTCAAACAATGCCACCACAAATGTAGATATGATGCTTGTGAGATGATCATGCTCATGTAGTGCAAGATTTATTAAGCAGAAAACCGGAGTTGTTACAGTTACCGGTTAGGATCTCATAGGAAGTCTTGTTGAGCTTCTTGTGTAGGTAGAGACGATTAATGGCATGGCAAGCGGTCTTGACAGCATCTACCCAAAATAGATCCGATGTCTTGTACTCATCAAGCATTGTTCTTGCCATGTCAATGAGTGTTCTATTCTTCCTCTCTACTACACCGTTCTGCTGGGGGGTGTATGGAGCTGAAAATTCATGCTTGATGCCTTCATCTTCAAGAAACTCTTCAACTTGAGTATTCTTGAACTCGGTCCCACTATCACTTCTTATCTTCTTGATTTGGAGACCAAATTCTCTTTGTGCCCTTCTAACAAAAGTTTTCACCTTGTCCTGTACCTGGCACTTATCATAGACAAAGAATAACCAAGTGAAGCGAGAGTAATCATCAACAATAACTAAACCATACTTATCACCCCCTAGGCTGAGGTAGGCAACCGGTCCAAAGAGATCCATATGAATCAACTCCAAGGGTTGAGTAGTAGTCATGATGCTCTTTGGTGGGTGTGGTACACCTACTTGCTTTCCTGCTTGGCATGAGCTGCATATCCTGTCTTTCTCAATTGTTAGTCCAAGGATATGGTTGTGTTTTTGGAGTTTGGCCAAGTTCCTCATCCCAACATGAGCTAGTCGGCGATGCCATAACCAACCCATGCTGGATTTTGCCACTAAACAGGTCTCAAGCTTAGCTTTCCCTTAGCTGAAATCAACTAGGTAGAGCTTATTCTTGAGTTTTCCCGTAAAGACAATAGAGGAATCCTCCCTCTTAAAGACTTCCACACCTTTATCAGTGAAGAGACAATTGTAGCCCATCTCACATAGTTGTGAAACAGACAACAAATTGAACTTCAATGATTCAACATGAAAGACATTTGAAATTGAATGTTCAAGTGTGATAGCAACTTTACCAAGACCAACTACTCCCCCTTTAGAGTTATCAGCAAAGATGATGTTGTCACTAACTTTTGTAGTTGGGGAGTAGGATGAAAACATACTCTTGTCTCCGGTCATATGATTTGTACATCCACTGTCAAGCACCCAACTTGACCCACCGGAGGAGTATGCCTGCAACACAAGTTTAGTTGCTTGATTTAGGTCCCCAATCTTTCTTGGGGACTTCAAGGTTAGTCACAAAAACTTTAGGAACCCAAATAGAAGTATTGCGAAAAACATTTCTACCACTGCCAACAAATTTGGCAAACACCTTCCCCTTAGTGTCATGCTGCAAAACAAAGTTAGAGTTCAACACTTGGAGAGGTGTCTTGACACTTGATTGATAAAAGTTTTCTTTCTTAGGTGCCATGGTAGAAGTATTTGACTTCTTGGGAGTCTGTTTCTTCCGTGGAATCTCGCTTCTTGGGCTTAGCATGATAAGCGGCGTAGCCGGTGGCCTTCCCTTTCGTGGGGTGCGGCGCGCGCCCAACCGCGCCAGCTGCGTGCTTGCCGTGCTTGGCGCTTCTTGGTTGAGGCCGCTTTTGTGCCACACTCGTGCAGGCTTTTCTGTACCAGTTTTGCCCTTACTCATGAATTGGACACATTCAATGCCATTTACCATCTTTCTTCCATTTGTCTTGGCACCTTTCTTATGTCCAAGCCCATCCTTGATACGAGGATTTCTTCCATCTTTATATTGTGGCATCTTTGGTTGATTTGCTTTGCCACCTGTCACTTGCTTGCTGTTCTTGCCTTTTGTGTCCAGCATGCTGTTCAACCTAGCAATCTCATCCTTCATAGCTTTCATATTTGCAAGGTTAGTGGAATAAATTTATATCAAGATTATAGCACTTTCCACAACCTTCACTTGTAGAGGCCTTAGAATTGTCATTTGAGCTAGAGAGAGGTCGGGTGCTCTCACAAAGATGACTGTATTGCTTCTCAAGTTTGTTGTACTTTTCAACTAAGACACAATACTTGTCATTGAGAGCAATATTAATCTTCTTTGTAAGAGCAAGCTCTTTCCTCAAAGAGCTTGTCTCCTTTTTCTCTTGCTCAAAAGCTTCCTCACTATCAATATAGAGATTTTCAGTCTTTTCAATGACATTTTCTCTATGTTCTAGCTCAGCTTTGACATGTTCTAATTCCTCCATGAGAGCTGCAATAAAACGCTCGGTTCTAGGATCAAGATTCTTAGCGGGTTTCAAACTCTCACTAGAATCTTCATCACTAGAATCACTGAGATCACTGCTAGATATATCACTAGGAGATGGAGAAGAGGATTTCCTGTTCAGTTTTACCTTTTCACCTTTTGCCATAAGACAAATGTGATGAGAGTCATCATCATCGGACATGTTGTTGAAGAGTCTTGGTGAGGAAGATGTGTTGTGTATAGCTACCTGTTGCAACCTCTCCATCTTCATCACTTGACTCTTTAGTTGAGTCCCACTCATGCCCAATGTGTGCCTCCCGGCATTCTTGTATCTTCTCTTCCCATCTTTTCTTTCTTTCTTGTTCTTGCCTTGATTCTTCTCAAGTGGACATTCAAAGAATAAAGTGTTCTGTGTTGCCACATCTGAAACATGTCCTCTTTTTCTTGCTTGGGAACCTTCTCTTGGTGAGCTTGTAGCCATTGTTCTTGATGTCTTTGTTGTAGTTCTTTATAAACAATGACATGTCTTCTATCTTCTTGTGATCAGCCCCATTGTCCTCACTTTCACTTGATGTGGATGTTGAGTCTTCTTCTTGTGGTGTTTGCTTGATCTCCTTGGGCTGACTTATTGATGCATGCTTGCTGCCCTTATGATTGCAAGCTGAAGTGTGCTTATGGGACTTGCTAGCTTTGAGTGCAACTTCCTTGATCTTCATCCCATCAAGCTTGGATTGGAGCTCACCGAGCCTCTTTCTCTCATTTGCTTCTTCTCTTTGCATATCAAAGATCAACAACCATCCAAGCACATCATTTGGAGTGAAGTGCTCAAACTTTTTCTTGTCTCTAATCAATATCACAACGGTTTCATTTCTTGGAGAGTAGGCTTCAAGCATCACCTTCACCACTTTGTGATCATCAAGATCCTCACAACCAAATCCTTTGATTTGTCCAACCAACACCATCAATCTATCAAACATTTCTTGTGGCCCTTCTTCACCTTTAATTACAAACCGGTTGAGCTTGGCCATCAAGACTTCAATTCTTGCCTTTCTCACTTTATCAACACCTTCATGTGCAATGATCAAGGCATCCCAAATCTCTTTTGCCACATTGACATTCATCACACGATTGTACTCATTGCCATCAAGAGCACTCAGTAAGATGCTTGTGGCTTGACTGTTGAACTGGGCAGCCAAGAATTCTTCATTGGTTGGGTCTTTGGGGTTTTGTGGCTGCTGCACTCCCTTCTCCACAATCTCCCAAAGCCCTTGATGAACACCTGAAAGATAGTTTCTCATCAAGTGCTTCCACTTGGCATAGTTAGTCCCATCAAACCTGGGTAACTTGCCCATGGGCACATTGACAATAGACTTGCGATCATGATGGGTTAGATGAGAATAATTAAAGGATACAGCGGTGTATTTCTTCTTGTTGCTGCTGCTGCCCTTGTCCTTGATGCTCTTCTTCTTATCCTTCATGTGGCTTCCTTTGGGATTCTTGGAAGAGTGATACGAGACATCATCATCACCATCATCTGAGCTGCTAGAGAGCTCACTAGATGGTGACAACTCCATCTCTTGCTTCTTCTTCTTCTCCTCTTCCTTAGCAAGTACCTTGGCTTTTCTTCTTTCTTCTCTTTGCTCTCGGATAAGCCTTCTAGCTTCTTTTCTGCTCAACTTATCCTCGAGCTCTCTTCTTTTCTTGAGTGCTTCTCTCCTTTCCTTCTTTCTTCTTCTTCTCTCGGCATCACTCACATCTGTGGTCTTGCCACCATCTCTGATAGTGGCATTATCAGCAGTGGACATAGAAGCGTCACGTCTTTGTCCTCCGAAGAGTGCAGCTCAACACTCTTTGCCTTGGGAGCTGGCTTTGATGCTCCGGCCTCTTCCATACTTCACGCGGTTAAGCGTATACGAAGCAACGACGCTCCGATACCACTTGTAGGATCTCTGGAAGAGTAAAACGGCCTAGAGGGGGGGGTGAATAGGCCTACAACAAAATTCACTTCGAACTTCTGTCAGTACAGAGGGGGCGCGGCACTGCCGCGCTATACCCGCGGCACTGCCGCGCTGGACAGAGTACTAACTGAAGTGTATACAAATGAACAAGATCAAACCAATCCAGTAGCTGACCAAGCTTTCCACACCTGCAGAGGATATAGATCGAGAGCCAAACCAAGCTCTAGAGGCAGAGAGAAGTAGATCGACCTCTTAACCCTAGAAACTTCTCAACAACAAGTAAGAATATGAAAACTGAACAGCACAAGGTGATACAAGTGTTTATCCCGTGGTTCAGCTCGCCACAAAGGCTGGCCTAAGTCCACGTTGTTGAGGAAGTCCACGACTTGAAGCTCACCACTAAGGCTAGCTTTCTCCTCGGTCTCAAGTCAAGAGAGTGAACTCTTGAGATGAGGGTGATTTCTTAGTATTGGGGTGAGGTTACAAACCTCCCTAGGCGGCCACACAAGTTGGCGGCTCTAGGGCGACGCCTAGCGGCCTAGGAGCAAAGCTCCAAGAGTAACAAACCCTAGGGCGCGGCCAAACGTGCACCAAATGCTCTTTTGACGGTGGGAATCGGTAGATCCACTCTCCAATCGAAGTTTGTCGCCCTTTAGCTCAAGAATCCGTGGTGGATTTGATGGGAATGAGTTGGGAGCTTGAGGGGAGCAATGGAGGGTGAGAGAGAGAGCTTCTGGTTCGAGTGTAACGGATATGTCGCGAGGTAGACGAAGAGGTAAGTGATGTGGGCTGACAGATGGGTATAAATACCCCTGGGTCCCAACGGTCACTGCCGCGCCTCTCAAAACAGCAAAGTGAATCAGAGAAGCTGGCTGGCTGTTTTGGTGGCTGGATGAAGTTGGTGATAAAGAATTGAGCATTTGGTAACACTTTTGACCAACAACCTTAGGATCCCTCTTGATAGTACGGCTTTTCCTAAACTCAAATTCAAACTGAAAATGAATTTAAATCTCCTTTGAGTTCGGCAAAGCTTTCTTTTAGGAACGGGGACCCCTCCAACCTGTACACCTTTCTTCCGTAATTCATTGCCTGCTTGTTATCTCAATAAGTCTCATTAGTTCCCTAATTCGGTGGTCATCAACGTTAAAACCCACATTAGGGCTTGATTGCACTTACAAGGGCTCACCGGAGAAGAGATGGGGACGTTCTCCTCTTGGCGTTCTAGGGCTTGGCTGCGAGACGGGCGACGTCCATGGAGTCGAAGAAATCGCGTGACGGGGCAGCGTCGGGTAGCGTACGTGACGGCGAATGGGAGTAACGAAGGGATGGATCGATACTGGGGGTAACTTAAAAAAAAAATGAATAAGATTGCATTGAAAGGAGGGTTTAAATGCTTAATTACCCCACCTCCATCTAAGACATCGAATTAGAATCGTGTGCGTTAGATTAGAGTTTGCGTAGTTTGCATAACTATTTCATTTTCATAGCAATACGGTCCCAATTAACAACCCACTAACTAATAACCGAAGCGAACGAGGGGGAAAGAAAAAAAAGGGGAAAAACCTCTCCCTGTCTCCCACCTCCATCTCGTCTCCGTCGCGTCCCCATCTCCTTCCTCATCCTCGCGGCCCACCTCCAAACCCTAGCCCACCGCCGCGCCGTCGAACAGCGCAGCGGCGGAGGCGGCTACCTGATGCCCAGCCCCCCGCGGGGGCCATGGAGCTCGTCCCCGTCAAGCCCGCGGCCGGAGCTCTCGTCGAGGCGGGCTCCGGGTCTGTGGCCGGCGCGGGCTCTATCCCGGCGATGGTGGCGGCGCAGCAGGAGCTGCTTCACGAACAGGTGGATCAGCTCCAGCGCCTCGTCGTCGCCCAGTGCCGCCTCACCGGCGTCAACCCCCTCGCCCAGGAGATGGTCAGCAACTCCCGTCTTCAATCCTTGCCCTGTTCTGTTGAGCTTCTCCCATTGCATGATGTGAGCTGGGCAATTTGTAGTTAAGTAGCATGTGAATTGCTTCGGGGATATATATGCAATTGGGCGTGGGTAAAACCATAGGTTCCTAATGGTGAATATGAGCGGAATTTGCCGTCCACCGTCCTAATTTTAGGCTGTTATTCATCATAGTTCCTACCTACATACAGTGCTCCATGGTGGAAACTGAAAATTTCTTCATATTCCTGAAACTATGAAAGCTCGTCTAATATTTAGATCATGAATGCTTGTGTTATTATGAAATAAAACTAACAAAAAACTATTTGTTGACTGCAGCATTGTTGAAAAAAGCTGTTCTGATCCTTCCTTAGTGCAATTGCTAAACTATCATTAGCTTAATCACGTTGCTGATTGTGTTGTATACAGCATTGCAATGTTATCGTGTTTGTGTTATGGATTATGCTGGATATTTAGGTTGAAGGTTGTTGGACAACACCTTTTATGCTTCCATGTTTTGCTTGCTTGCCCTCTTTCTGTGTTATTACCTTTCTATATCGCTCAAACACACTGCATGTCCATGAGCTGCTATCACTGTTTTCAACTAAATTATTTTGATTCATCCGTTGACTTATGTTGCTTTTGGTTGGTTCTTGCAGGCTGCCGGTGCATTGTCTATCAAGATAGGTCAGTTTGTCCACATCAATTCAATTCACATTGGCACAATATGTGTGGTGGATGTCTTAGCATACAATATCGATAAAATGACATAGACACCATGATGCAGCATAGCTAACATACGACGATATGCTTATTTTTTTTTGAACCTGATTGCTGAAAAATGTCTTGAGCTCGTGCTTGAATTTATCCAGAATCTAAAGTGACACAAAGAATTGATTTTTCTTCAATTATTCCATAATTTTTGTAATTATTGCATGCTATTCTAACTTCGAAGCAGTATTTAATGTTAGTTAAAGCTTTGCAGGTAAGAGGCCAAGGGATCTGTTGAATCCAAAAGCAGCGAAGTACATGCAGTCACTTTTTGCCTTGAAGGATACTCTTGGCAAAAAAGAAACCCGAGAAATTAGTTTACTATGTGGGGTCACTGTTACACAGGTCTGCTCCACATCTCAGATAGGATACTTTTCTGTACTTTGATTTGATGTATTATTATGTTTTTTTGTGCCCTCATAGACCTGTTTATAACACTATAAAAAAATGTCATCGAAACAATTGGACAGAATCCATAACTAGGGTTATTTTTTATTTGTAGTCTAGTAAGTGGATTGTATTTTTCTTCTTTTCCTACATTCAAATTAATCACAGTGGTTGCTGTTATTCTTACTGTCTGTTACGCAAACGGGACTCCAGTTGAGTTGGTTAGGTGGCTGTAGTAGCACTCAGGTCCTGGGTGACTCCTTGTGGGAGCGAATTTTAGGCTGTTTTTTTTTTTAAGATCTCCTCATCTGTCCAGTGTCCACACACCAAAGCACATATCTAAGGTCCAACCCAAGGCCGTGGTCATTCTCACATGGGCTACGGTGCCTCTGTGTATGGATGGAACAGGGGTTCGGGGTTTTCTCGACGTGCATGAGAGTCTTCTTAGCAAAATGCCAGGCGGGGTTGAGTTTTTTATACATTTTTTCCAATTTTCTTTTATGTACATTTTTCATGTAATAACCTGCATGTTAATAAATGTTAGGTTAGGGAATTCTTTACAATTCAAAAATCGCGAGTGAGAAAATTTGTTCGTCTGTCTCAAGAAAAAGCGCTGAGAATAGAAACACCCAAGGAGCAGGACAATGCATACTCCATAAACACTGAGCAGATACCATTGGACATAGAGGCACAAGCTGAAGTTATCGAACCTCTGAGCACTTTAGAACCAGTGGTCCTACAGAGCTCTTTGCAACCAACAGATGCCCATCAGGTCTCTTTGCAATCAATGGAGCTCCAACGAAGCGATCTACAGCACATGGAAGTCTTCCAAAACTCTTTGCAACAAGCAGAGGCCCAACAGAACTTTGCTGCTCCCATGATGCCATCTGGAACAATGGTTATGCAACCAACTGATGCTAAGATTAGTTCAGACTCCGTTCGAAAGGAAATTAAGCAAGAGGAAGTTCATCCTAGTGTTGAGTCAGAAGATAAGAAGCTCTTGGAAAGTATCTTTGCTCTAATGCAGAAGGAGGAAACATTCTCTGGGCAGGTCAAATTAATGGAATGGATTCTGCAAATAAATAATGTTACAGTTCTTAGTAGGTAAGATAACAGCTCTTTAGTACCAACTGAGCTTTCACTGATCATATCTATACTTGGTTTGGTTTCACATTTCCAGTAACCATTCAGGTTCGTAACGATGGGTGGTTTGACCATTATGTCAACATGGTTGAGTCAAGCAGCAATTGAAGAGCAAACATCGGTTATCCATGTTATTTTCAAGGTTCTTATATTTTTCTTCGGTGAACATTTAATGTACTTGTGTGGGCCATGTATTTTTTTTTTGACTTATATTATTGGTGTAGGTGCTGCTTCATCTTCCGTTACATAAGGCTTTACCAGTCCACATGTCAGTTGTTCTGCAGACAATTAATAGATTGCGGTTTTATAGAACACAAGGTGTGTATAAATCACCACAAGGCTTTGCTATTTCGCGCATAGTTATCGAATGTTGGCATTTTACTTTACTATCATTTGCAAACTTGATCTTCTAAGATAAAATGCTGTTGATTTGCACCCTTTGCAAATGATATTTTGAATTAGTGATCTGGAATCTTTGATCCCATTGAGTAGATGAAATAGGAACTCTGCTGAGACCGAGAGCTTCCTAAGGTTGTTATAGTTGGGTCTTTTTATTATAATAAAGTGGCAAAATGCTCAATGTTTTGATTGCTTTGTTCTGATTCACTTCTCCACTTTGGTATCAATGAGATGTCGTTTCCCATTAGAATTTTATGTGATGCATCTGTTCTAGCATTTGTTTCCGTTTCATATTCCACAGTCCACACTAATGTTGTATTAAGTTATGCACATATAGACGTTTCTTTTTCTTTGGCCTGGTTATTAGAACTTATCTGATTCCAAGATCAGACATATCGAGCAGGGCTAGGAACCTCTTATCCAGATTGAGCAAAGTGCTTGTAAGGATTCAGGCATTGAAGAAACCTCAGAAGGACTTGATATGTAAACAAAGGTGAATTTTCTTTTCTAGCACTGCACTGCAATGCTGTTACTCCCTGTTGTTTATTTCTACCTTTTGTTTAAAAGAGCAAATTATATTTTTATATTTTCTTTTGCAGGATAAGTGAAATTCTCCGTGATGAGTCTTGGAAATCTGAAGTTGATATTACCGTAAGCATCTCAGTGATACCATGTATGTCAGCAGAGTAGCTTTACTTGCAAGTTTAACTTTTGTGCTCTTACCAGGAGGAGATACTTGCCTTGACTGATGGTGCTAACGAGAGCAGGTACTTTTCCTTATGGTCTCTACATTGAGCACGATCGAATTGCAGTAGAGTGAAATGATGTACCTAACATCCATTTGACCAGTATAATTGTAGTTTGACCTTGTTTTTATGTGATTGTGCAGAAAGCCTGAGCCCAGAAAAACACCAATGCTTCTCACTGCTTCTGCTGATGAGACAAATAAAAGGAGTTCTGTGCAGACAAGTATCCTTTACCTAAATATAGATTCACCTCTATACATAATTTTATCTCTTTATTTTGTGAAATATGGTCAGCTAATACCATCCCATGTATATAGGCTATTAAAGAATATATTTATTTCATCTACAACTTCCAAGCATGTACAATTTTATGTCTTTATGCTAGCTATCCGATGCAAGTAACTTCCATCTTTCAATATTCTGTACTAATTTCTTGGTGGATTTTAATAGTAGTTTGGCAGTGGCTTTCACCTTTTATACAAAAGAACTGTTTAGGTAAATAGCATTGCTTAAATTTGTTCTGAGATGTTTGTGTTTAATCAATTAGGATTTTGCTAAATTGAATGATTATGTATTCTGTAAGGTTTTATAGGTCAGGCTATGTATTTTTTAGTTATTGTTAATTGCTTGTGAAGAATGGTAAAAAGCCTGTTGATTTGTTCATTCGTTATTTCTCTTGGTACTTGGTATTTACTGTAGCTCAAACTGCTTGAGCGTATTTCCTTATCTGATCTCCAGAATCCAAACAAAAAAGGAAAGTTCTACTTGTGGAACACGAACATCCAAATAAGAAAGCTGTCGGGAAGAATGCTAATTCTATCAGGAACACATCCACAAACAATAGCAGGCCATTATCTGCAGACGATATTCAAAAAGCAAAGATGCGTGCCATGTTCATGCAGGAGAAGTATGGCAAGATTGACACAAATAAAGCGAGTGGTAAACCACAAGCAATGGAAACACAAAAATCAGCTGGATTAGTAAATTCAAATGCATCACCTATGCCCATAAATCCCCATACATCAGCTGCACCACCTGTTGACCCAAGCCCATCTACTTCTAAACGAAGCATAGATTCTCAGCCTGATAATACAGAAATTCCAGGTGGTTTGAAGTTAAGCATACTTTCCAAAAATAATGTTGTAGAGAAGTTGGATTCCAAGAGAGTTCTTTGGCAAATACCACCAGGTATATTTTTGCTTTGTGCTCCTTGATTTCCCTTTCTTTTGAACTTTGAATAGTTCTGAGCTGCTTATTGGACAATGAGAATCGGCAAAAATTGTGCAGAAATTCAAGAATTAAGCATGCTTTCACAAGTGCAAGCCACTGAAGTATTTACATTAGCCGTCGTTCTCCAAATCAGTGTGTTTTTGTGATCCAGCTTCAGTCAACATGGAAAAAACAAAATACCCCCACAATCCTTCACGTGTGTTGTATATTCGCTGATTCCATAAACAACTCGACTAAGAAATTTAGTGGCTCTCCTGCGTTGTTTGAGAAAGAAAATATTGACATTTAACTCATGTATCTGACCCATTCGAGAAAAAAAAAATGTATCTGACCCTAAAAAAATTGGTAATGAAACAGTTTTTCTGAAGGGACGGTTGGCTGTAGGCAGCCATACTTATTTTGTGTGCACTCAATTTATTCACAATGTAATACGAACAGTGGACATCAGTGCAGTTTTCAGAAATGGCACGAGAGATTAGCAACCATGGTTATGCACTGTGTACTGTATCCTGAAACAAGGATCTATGCTGTCTCGAATTAGTTTAATGCTGTTGTAGTCAAGTTGGAAGGTTTGCAAGCCTATCTATTGTGCACTGTCCAATGCTAAATGGTATTTTTTTCCTGCATTTGCAGATATATGCATATAAGCATAAAAATGACTTAACACTTGTACTCCGTCCTTTTCTTTTTTGTAAGGTGTGTGGTCTGACCTGGCAGACTGGCAGTCTCTAACGTCACATTTTGACAATTGATATCTTATCTATTGTTATGCTCCTGATTATGAATTTAAAATCATATGAAAACATTGTTAAATATGAATGTAGTGGTGCCAAATTTGCTTGGTATGATCTACAAATTCTTAAATTCAGTGTTAGTAAGAAGGTCAACAAGTTTGAATCTTGGGTTGCATTCACACCTTACAAAAAGAAAAGGACCTTTTTATGCATAAATGTTGGTTCAATCAAATACCACCTAATATTCCTCCATGTACGCCCACCATTTTAGCGGATTCGATAAATTTTAGTAAAAAGATGAAATACAAATCCAATAACTTTTTATTCACCAAAGAACACCAGCAATTTTGCCCATGGACGTCGCACCATTTTAATTTCATTTGCTCAAAAAACCTTGATGAGGTGGGCTCTGCTTGATTGCTTCACATAAAATAAGTTCCTGAGAATTGAGTTCTCATACAATTTCTGGGAGTTAGCACATGGACCTGCAATCCTTACAACTTATATCAGATGCTGAGTACATCGTAGATATGTTGCGTACCAAATGTTTTAATTACTAGTTGGACTAGCAAGTCCAATGTTGGTTCCATGGATTGCCATATTTCCTTGTTTCTTACATAGTATCAGTGTGTCTGTAGTTTATGTATTTGACCTGGGGCTATAGTTGCATAATTTGTGGTAGGCCTATTTATTAATAACATCTGAAGTAGTCACTGATCTTTCTGGGATCCTCATTCATAACTAGTGAAGCTCTGTGATGTCTGCTACTGTTGATTCGACTATCAGTGAGACATGCTGTAATTTCGAAATACAGAACTTGCAAAGCCCAGAGAAGCTCAAAATCCTTATTATACAAAACCAGCTATAGAAAGCAATTTGCTTACTATTGTGGTCACGAGAACACTACTATGTTACCTACTGCAGTATTTCTAAAGCTTTAGCTTTTGTAACTTGCTATATTCTTTTAGGAGATTTACCAAAAGGTTGACTTCCACAACATTGGCTTATTTCATCATTATTTGAAATCTGTTGCCTCTTGTTGCAGCGGTATGGATAGACCCCTCGTGGAGTGTAGGAGCTGGTGACAACAGCAAGGAGGTTGAGGTTCAAACACAGAGAAACCGGCGTGAAAAGGAAACCTTTTATGCAAGTC
Source organism: Themeda triandra (assembly GCA_018135685.1). Taxonomy (NCBI): domain Eukaryota; kingdom Viridiplantae; phylum Streptophyta; class Magnoliopsida; order Poales; family Poaceae; genus Themeda; species Themeda triandra. The sequence goes on from JAENPR010000018.1 coordinate 1,035,477, forward strand.
AGAAGGATATCCCAATGAATCCAAAGGATCCATGGGATCAGGAAATGGACTTCGACGACAGCCTGACCCCAGAAATTCCAATTGACCAGGTGCCAGATGTTGACTCTATGGAAACAGATAGTGTTCGCGCAGCACGTAATGCTGTGGCTCCTGTTAAGGACAAGCAGATTGAATCTACACCAACAACATCAGGTGTAGTTGCTGATGGTGCAGGCGCTGATACCGATTATGAATTGCTTACGGTGCTACTCAAGAATCCGGAGCTTGTTTTTGCATTAACATCTAATAACAAAGGGGAGAACATGCCTAACGAACAGACCATTGCACTTCTGGATACACTGAAGCAGACTGGCCTTAGCCTTTCAGAGCTTGTTAACAGTCTTGGGAATGGTGCTGGGTTTCCAAAAGAGCCAGAGCCAGAGCCAGAACCTATTCCTGCTTCGCTTCCGTCACCAACACCACCAGACCGTACATCAAGGGTTTGTCTGCTGGCCTTTCCATGTTATCCAGTGTTTATTCTGTCTTCTGTTATTCATGTGATAATTCTTTGGCAGGCTGTCTGGGGACCAGAACATCCAGTGCAGGTGAGGGCTCCAAACTTGCAGCAGCCACATTTACCAACCCGGGGGAATACACCTCCTATTGCAAATGCAATGCAGCAAAGCTTCTCAAATGTTGTCAGTTCGTTACCTTCACAACCTTATACTTCAGTTTCGGTTTTACCGACACAGATTCAAGCTAACACCCCATCTCTACCACAGTCGGCGGTCTCTGTAAATCCGCCAATTCAACATGTTTCCCCTGTGAATAACCATCCGAGTAGAGCTTTAGTACATCAGCAGAACCAGCAATACGCTTTGTTATCTGATCCTGTTGCCGCCCCTTTGCATCAACAAGCAGCGGTGAGCAATTCAACCCATGGACTCCAGAGTATCCCGAACCCTGCTGTAGCACGTTCGTCAGAGCCTGAGCCCAATGCATCTGGCACAACATTCCCTTGGCAATCAAATGCTGCTGAAATCACCCACACTGGACGAAGTGTAGCAGCTGATCCATGGGCTGCCCGCACAACTAACTCATATAATACTGCATCAGCAAACACACTACCGTTTGCTAACCAGAATGCTTATGGTGAACAAAGCACGTGCACTGCATACAGTTCTTATGATTCTGCGGCAGTCTCGTCCCATTCTGCTCTGCCTGGGTCCGGACATGACAGAAATGGTTACAGCCGACCTCCAGTGGAGGAGTACCAGTCGAAGGTGCAGGGCAGCCACAGGAGACACTCAAGGTCACCTGATCCTGGCATGGTCCGGGACTATGGTGGCACGCAAGGTTATAATCAGCAGCCCCGGACACGTTGGAGTGCAGGGCAAGGGCAACACAGCTACAATCCTGAGCCTTCAAGGCAATGGAGTTCCTCCCAGGCACACCAGGGCTACACACCTGCCGAGTCCTCAAGGCAGTGGAGCAGTGCGCAGCAGAGCTACGCTCCTGAGCCATCGAGGCAGTGGAGCTCTGAACGTCAGGGCTACAATGTTAATCCCTCGAGGTCCTGGAGTTCCGGCCAGCAGGGCCAGCACCCGGAGGCATCCAGACAATGGAACCGGGGAAAGCAAGATCCTTACTACAATCCGAGTGATGGTCGAAGATCATACGATCAGCACCGGAGGAGATAACAAAAAGCTGTATACTTAGTCATTAGCTAGATCCTGGAGGGTGGCGGTCGGTTCTTGGGAGGTTTTCTTTCATTTGATTTGATATGAGGCCGGTTATTCGTTGCATTGGGCTTTGTGATTGCACAAAGGCCATTGAGAAAAGCTGTAGATTATGTATCAATCTAGTTTTATCTCAAAATGAGAAGAATGTATTATAGCTGGAGAGGAAAATGGAAGAAAAATAAATGAATGAATAACTCAGAAAGAGATAAGAAGCGCCGGCTCGAATTAATTGCAGTCTTGAATGCTGAATGGATGATTTGGTCAATTTCGTCTGTACTCGCCTTGTTCGCTCTGTTAATTCTAGTGCAAAATCGTAGTCACCTCCGCTTACACTTTTCAGCCGATGGATGCATCGGTGGTCTCGGTTTCTTCGGGGGAAAATAGGTAGTAGATATATCGTCGAAAAGCGTGAGAAAAAAATATCGTCGAAAAGCGTGAGAGTTGGATCCGTGTTGCTTTCTGCTAGATGCTGTCACGTGAAGAGGTTAGCTCATTTAGGGAAAAAAAACCCTGATCGAAATAATTGTCTGCCACTCCACGTGCTAGGCTGCTAACAATTGACAGGTACGTTAATAGCATCTCCAGGGCCAGTGCTCCCTGAACCCTCGAAACCAAATTTAAATGTTGGTGAAAAAAAAAAGCTCCAATAAAGCCGGTTCTCAAATTTGAAGGACCCTAAGATCATTCTCTCATTTTTTGGGTGCTCTTCACTCTCTCCCTACATGGCCGTTGTAGTAGGTTTCCACTTTAGCACCTCATCTCCTAAGCAATCTCCCTCAGCCCGACGTGGCTCCTCTTCTCTCGCTCCTAATCTGACAACTCTTCTTGACGAGCTGTGATCTAGCTTGAAGTAGTTAACCTTGTTTACGCAAGATCCGGGCCCGACGTGTACTCCTTGTGGGACGTCTCGACGCGGCTCCTCTCTGGGGATGACAGGTAGGTCTCTTGTGTGTCATTGGCTCATTTTTTGTTGTGAGGAAATTGAAATTCCCGATCCGAGGGCTACTACTAGAGTCAATAAAAAATTGAGTTGTTGAAAATAAGTATAGCTCTCATATGAAGAACAAAGGCTCTGTTTTGAAAGCTCCTGCGAGAGATGTTCTAAGTACATAGATTTTGAAGTTTAGTAGGTCGTACGAATGTGAAATCTCCATTGAACTTTTGAAATTCGTGGTAAACTTTGAAATTTTACCACGAGAGAGAGAACGACGGCTTGAGCAATGCACAACACCGACGAGCTCACGCGTGTGAGCGCTTCTAACGTGCTCGGACTCTACTTTTTTTTCGAAAACGTGCGAAGCACGTGCCTCAGTAAGAAGAAGAGAGTTTGGGTTACAAACCGGTCATGCGTGGGCGAGCTGCCAAGGGTGAACCGGCTAACACACTTACAAATATCGCTGGCTGGATACGACGTAGCTTAGAGAGTTGTGACTAAGGCGTAAACTAACTTTGCTCTGGGTGTACGGGCGGCAGTCGTCTAGGCCGCGGCGGCGGACGTGAACACCGCCAACTGGGTGCTCGGACTCTACTACTCGTCGGAGGCGCACGTGTGGTCGTGTGCACGCATGATGGGCAGTCACACACGCATCCCATTCATAATCGTTGTAGATTCGTCGGCCAGTCACTCGGGGTCGGAAGTGGTCGGCGCACCGCACGCGCACGCGCACGCGCTCGCGCTCTCCACCCAGACGCGGGACGGGGACGGGACGCGCGAGTCCGCGAGCTCCCAATCCCTCCAGAAAACGCTGAAAAAGACACGAAACGACCGGGCAAAACCGAGAGAAAAAGCTCGCCCCGGCACGGCAAACACCTCCCAAAAAGCTCGCCCCGGCACGGCAAACACCTCCCCTGCTCCCTCCCCTCGTCCTCCTCTCCTCGGCTCCACTCCTCTCCATTCCTCCGCTGTCCGCTCCCGCGCCGTCGCGACAAGCCCAAACACGTAGCAGGCACCAGAGCGACGCGTGTCCGTCCGTCCCGCGATGGCCACGGCGGCCGTGGCCAGGCACCACCACCACCACCGGCAGCACCGCCAGCAGCGGGGGCGCGGCAGGAGCGAGATACGGTGCTCGTCGCCGGCGCAGGAGTTCGCGTCGCTGGCGGCGGTGTTCCGGCGGAGGCTGGTGGTCGGGGCCACCACGGCGGCGGCGGCCGCGGTGGGGGCCAACTTCGGCGGCGTCACCAGCTTCCTGCTCAGCCTGTCGCCGGAGCTCGGCCGCTCGCTCCGCCTCGACGTGCTCTACCCCGTCGGCGGGTTCACGCGCTGCCTCGACTCCGACAATGGCTTCGGTAAGCAGTAGCACCCGTCGAACGACGCCCTCTCTTCCTCCTCCCCACATCCACATCTTGTTCAGTTCAGCAGCCCTGCAACTGCCATTCGCATGTGCTGGTACTGCAAGGCTTTCATTGTCGAAGAAGAGTGCCTTGAAATTGAATCCGAGGCTTCATTTTGGAACAAGAGCACCTTGAAATTGGATCCGAGGGTGGGTGATTAGTTAAATTGCTCGCAATCGTTTTGCTTTTGCCTGGGAGAAGGCGCGAGCCGTTCCATTTTTGCTTCATTGACTTGATTTGCCCAGTGCTATTGGTAGTTAGGTACGGAGTACTCGTCAACAGCAAGATGCAAACAGACGCAACACATTAAGAAATGCTCTCGGTCTCCTTCCTCGTGGGACACATTGAGAATCGAGAGCCATCGCTCTCAACCATAAAAAAACATTTTGTTATGCGCAACGCTGGTGTTTCTTAATGCCCAATTGCTAACCACTCTAGTTAGCTTTCTAAAGGAAAGACTTGCTCCTATTACACATATCTGTCGGTCAACCGAGGTTTACCGTTTACACTTCAGAGCAAAGCAACATGTTCCATGGTGACCTCGACCGGGGGGCAGGAAACAGCAATTCAGGGGCAGGAAACACCAATTCACACAGCAAGTCATGCATCCAATGTCTTTTTAGTTCAACACCGTGCCTGTGCATGTTTATAGTGCTGGATGAAGGTTGAGCAGCAGATAGTAACTGCGGGCAAAAACAAAAAAAAAAAAAGTTGCAGTGTTTGACAAGAGAAAATCTGAGGTCACATTCGGTTGAGGTGACGATTGCCATCAGCCACAAAACTAGGGTATCCTTGCGTGTGGACGTTGTTGTCAAGCAGCAACTTTGCTCCCCACCAAACTGTACAGGAATATCTGCCAAAAAATGTGTAGAAATAGGAAGGCCAAGTGGTTGCTTGGTGTGCACATCCCACTGACTGAAATTAAGAGGGAAAATTGCATTAAAATCCAAAACTGCTAATCACAATGAAGCTAATTTCGTAGTATCCTAAATTCCTAAGTTCTCCTTTCACTTGTTTTGGAACTTTAGTTTAAATTCTTCTTAGCAAACGGATCGATCATAAAGAGAGATTTGTATGCTTCTTTTTTTCGAGACCGTGCCGTTGCGCGTATTTCAAGATTTGTATGCTTCTAATAGAGATAATTTACAAAACCCTTAGCTCCTGAAGCCTGAATCAGGAATCAAAACAGTTTTTGACACTGAGGCCTCTGATTTTTATATGTTTTTCCTGTTTTTTACTTTCAATACAAATAAGTCAATGGTATAAGAAAAAGTCACGAACAAAGAAAAACCAGGCACCTCTGATCTGTATATTTTCCTACATATTCTAATTCTAATGTGGCTACAACCACACGTGGCTCCAAACAAATGTGGTCCTTATTGCAGCCAGACTATACCCCAGCTACATGGCCTGCCTCCAATCCATTGAGGTTGTATGTGTGGATCATGGGCTATCTTGTGCCACATTTAGGACCAGGAATGGCAAGCCACCTGGGATGCATGTAATCACAACTCATCATTTGCTGGCACCTGGTGGACTTGGATTTTTTTGGGATGGATGTTTTCTTCTGAGGACCATAAGCGTGTGTTTTAGAAAAAAACTGATGTTTAAGCGAGGCACCATAAGAACATGTACAATCCGATGGGCGCTTAAGGAAAGAGAATAATCAAACAATTATGTAAGAGCCTTAATCCACAATGGGAAACACTATTTTTAGCTGCTAATCTGCCTGTATATCTTTATAACCGTGACTTTTTTAACAACAAACCCTCTAGCGCCGGCTGCTTATTTGAGCGGCGATGCTTGTGCCAAGCGCCCTAAAAAATGAACACCGTCGCAGAATCTGTAGAAACTGCCGTTAAGCGTCGCTCGAGGCACCGGCGTTGTACGTGGCCTAAGTAGAGTTATGTGAAGTGGCTATCTATAAGTAATGAACTATTTCGTTGTCAAAATAGTACACAGCTCCCATTTTGTACTGTATTAACTGTATGGTGTTGGGAAAACAATTGCAGAATTCATCTATCCATCAAGCTGGGTTGGAGATCAGACTCTACTGTACAGAGAAGCGAAGAAGGCTGAATTGCAAAGATCACTAGACCCACCACCGCTGCCAAATGGAAAATCACCTCGGAACATCAGTGAACCTGTGGCAGCTTTTGGCCCCCCTGGATCCAGTGGGGAGCTCAACGTCAGTGTCATCGTCTCACCTGTACCACGAGACTTCTCGTAAGTTCACTCATTTGTCACCTGCCGTTTGCTCCTCCAAGATTAGTGAACAATTGGATTTCCATCATATGTTTAAGATGGGTGTGAAACCGTGCATCTCTCTCTTTAATACAAAGATATGCAGATCTCCTGCGTGTAAGAAAAAAAATCTTGCATGTCTTATATTAACAAGCCAGACTTAAGTTTGTTATTCTGAAAACATCTTAAGTATGCAGACTTATCTGCAGTTCAATATGGTTTCCACTAATGGAGCAGTTTGAATTGTTTCGAACAGGATTGAGGCTTTTGGTAGTCCAAAAGATGTGGGGGAAGTGGTGCTCAGAAGGATTGCAAGGACAAGGCGAAGCCCAGATATCAATGCTACTCTTATTGATGCCGCCTTGAGAGAAGACGAAGACAACGTGAAATACTACAAGCTAGAGTTCCGAGTTGAAAGCCCTTCTTTCCGACGACACAATGTTGCGGTCTGCTGTGCGAGGGATGGCAAGCTTTACACCATGAATGCACAAGCACCAGAATCGGCATGGAAAGCAGTTCAGAAGGAGTTTTTGCAATGGCGGATTCGTTCAGCTTAGTGAACGATGCTTGATACAGATAGGCACACGCAGTTTTGAACACCTGAGCGTTTTCTCCAGTAGTTTGCAAGTTCTCAATAACGAGATGCTACGGTTTGGTTTAGAGAATTAGGACAATTGTATCATAATATTTCTGTTATACCTTACAATCATGTCTGAAGTTTATCTTCTGCATGCATTGGATAGATAATCTAATCTTTATTTCATCGTGTTACTTCAAAGTTCAGTCTCCACTTATTTATCTGACAAAACTTACCTGAACAACCATTTTGCTGATAGGGATCTATATGATGTACTTGTCAGCAATCTCCATGAGAAGTTCAGACAGCTCCCTTGGTTTTGAGATCATGGCCATATGATCGGCTCCCTGCAACCCCGTCACCTCCGTGCCGGGGTTCCATGACGCCATTTGCCGCTGGAAGCCTGCCGGGACTGACGCGTCATCCTCGGCGACGACGCACACCCGCCTCACGGCGCCATACCGCTCCACCGTCAGGACGTCCCCCTTCATCGTCGCGTCGTCTTGGAACCGCTGTGACGGCCTCACCATCGCCATTGCCAGGGTCAAGTCCTGCGTTGCGCCCACCAGAGGAAGCAGCCATTGTCAGTTGTCAGATGGTGACGTGTGTGTGGCTCAGGAACTAGTGGCCATTGTCAGCTGTCACCTACCTCAGGGGGGCTGAGCTGGTACAGTCTCTGCTTCAGGTACTGTGGCCCGAACCGTAAGGTCTCCAAGGGGTGCTGCGGGTCGCCGCTGGTTTCGAATTCGCAGTCCATGTAGCGATCCGCTGGATGTTCTTCTTGCGAAAACTAGAGTTCATCGATCAGGAAATCATGGTTAGAGTTTGACCCTTTGTTGCCATTTTCGGTGAAACGATCAGACAACCCTCGGTCTCGGGTTTCAGTTTTTTACCCGCTCGAAGACGAACGCCATCGGCTTCCCAGCAGGGGGCATGCCGGCCGAGACGAAGATGGCGACGGCGACCCTGTCCGGGTACCGCTCCATGGCGAGCGCGAGGCTGATCCCGCCGAAGCTGTGGCCGACGAGGACCGCCCTCTCGTCGGGCGGCAGGCCGGCCACTGCGGCCAGGAGCGGCCGGCTGTACTCCTCCAAGGACGACACCTCCTCGGCGCGGCCGGGGCTGGCGCCGCACGCGGCCATGTCCAGCGCCGTCACGCGGTGGCCCGCCGATGACAGGAGCGTGGCTACCTTGTACCAGCACCACGCGCCGTGACAGGCGCCGTGCACCAGCACGAAGTGGTGGTGTTGCTGCTGCTTCTTGCCGCTCTCCATGGTCCTCTGTGCGTTGCGGTTGGTGGGATCAGGACGCGGACGCTTTGAACAGAGGAGGAAGAGGCGAAAGCCAAACTTCCTAGTGTTGGAATTGTAACCAGGTGCCAGTGTGCCACTGAAAATTGTCATGCTTGATGTACTCTTTTTTATTTTTAAAACTAGATGACAAGAGCTGTATTAGATTGGTCATCAACATAGTACTTCCTCGAAATACAGGCACAATGCCTGATCGAGAGAAAAAAAAACATAGCAATTCCTCTATTTTTGAGTAAATTTATTCTTTAGATGTGTTCTAAATATATTTTTTTATTTTAACCATATTTATATTTATAGGAAATAAATATAACAATACTTGGCATTAAATGAACAAATTATCAAAACACATTTGGGCTAGTCTCAATGCGACGTTTCATCTCACAGTTTAAAAATATGAAATTGTAAATGAAACGAGTATCTCTCTTTAATGCACCGTTTCATTGCACGGTTTCACTTACTATTTTTAGTTGCATGGGTCCCACCCTCTCTCTTCTCTACGATTTCACTTCTTTATTTTTAGCCCATGAAACAATTCATGCGTCTCAATGGGAGTTTCACCAGTTTCACACACTTTCCGAGTGGTTGGAAACAGCGCTCACGCGTTTCACCACGATGAAACGTTTTCTTTATCTCTCCTCTCCATTTCATGCAAAGATTCCCTTTTGACTGATGTGGCACCCTATTTAATGTGCATGACACGCCCATGAAATCCCCATTGAGACTAGCCTTAATAGTGTATCTCAAGGAAAAAGCATAGCAGCGTGGGAGGTTTGGTATTCCTATTTTTGCCATTATGCCAACTTTTAGCCCCACATGCTATAGCGGGCTATTGCGGCGCTATTTCAGATTTTGCAACAATGACAATTTAATTAGTTATTTCTTACTTATCATTTGCTACTAATTTGGTATGTTAGAGAGTTAAATGCTAGTTTTATGAAGCATGTTGTAATGTTATATTGCTAATGCTAATTTGTGGAACCTTAGAAACATTGTGTTCATGGAATTTCGTATTTGCCATGTTTTTTTAAATCAAACACTAGTATTTTCTATGTTTTTTTTAATAAAAACACACTATCTGTCATAGCGTCGCTATAGCTTCGTAGTTGCTGAAAAAAAGTTATTGCTATATACTTATTTTCGATAGCTCGCTATTTCAAGCTATAGTGTAACTATTGATATTAATTTGATTTATAAAATTTTGTGCTCTTTCTTATGAATTCAATCAAACTTAAATCTTTCTTTTGACTTAGGATACCTCTAAAATTATCTTTTTTTCTTGAGTCGTATCGACTTCAATCCTAAGTCCCAAACCGTTCTAGTGGAACCATGGGCTCAACTCTAAAAACCCAGCTCCTGACCATGGTCCATCCCCGTATGACGGTGTATGAGTGTGATATAATACCATTTTAGCCTATCCGTGAACCTTATTTTTCAATTAATAATATGTTGAGATTATGTGTCTACATGACTAAACCATAATTAATTGCTTGTGTTAATCTCTAAATCCTTCGTATTAAGGGTAATTGTGCCTCTATTATCAGTCAAAGTTAGATAAATTTACAAGCTAATTGATTTTTCAGTTAGGCCAATTAGTAGCTAGGGTTTTGGTGGGCATTGAGAAGGACGTACGGTGTCGGCCATAACTGAAATCAAATTTGCAAACTAAACCAATTCTTCCCTAAAAAACTTAGACATAAGTCCCCAAAGTTCTTCCCCGAAATCAGACACCCTGGATCTAAAGAAGCACCATTCAACCCAAAAAAAAAAAAAAAAAAAAGTTCAGAAGCTTGCTAACCGATGCTTGAATCAGTTCTCAATAACAAGATGCGTGGGTTTGGTTCAGAGATCTAGGGCAAATGTATCATAATGTTTCATTGTACTCATATCTTACAATCATGTCTGAAGTTTTTCTTCTGCATGCATTGGATAGAGAATCTAATCTTATCAAGTTACTTCAAACTTATGTCTCCATTTATTTACATGAACAACCATTTTGCCGGTAGGCATTCAGATATGCTATAAGTTTCAGATGTACTTGTCGGCTATCTCCATAAGAAGTTCGGACAGCTCCCTTGGCTTTGAGAGCATGGCCATATGATCAGCTCCCTGCAACCCCCTCACCTCCGTGCCGGGGTTCCACGACGCCATCTGCCGCTGGAAGGCTGCTGGCATCGACGCGTCGTCCTCGGCGACGACGCACACCCGCCTCACGGCACCATACCGCTCCGCCGTCAGCACGTTCCCCTTCATCGTCGCGTCCTCTCGGAACAGCCGTGACTGCCTCACCGTCGCCATTGCCAGGGTCAGGTCCTGCGGTGCGCCCACCAGAGGAAGCAGCACATGTCAGATTGTGACGTGTGTGTGCGTGTGGCTCAAAAACTGGTGGCCATTGTCACCTACCTCAGGCGGGCTGAGATGGTACAGTCTCTGCTCCATGTACTGTGGTCCGAACTGAAATGTTTCCACTGGATTCTGGGGATCGCCGCTGGTTCCGAATTCGCAGTCCATGAAGTGATCCGCTAGCTGTTCTTCTTGCAAAAACTAGAGTTCATGGATCAGGAAATCATGGTTAGAGTGAACTTTGACCCCTTCTTGCCCTTTTCGGCAAAATAATCAGATCAAACAACCTACCCGCTCGAAGAGGGACGCCATCCGCTTCCCAGCGGAGGGCATGCCTGTCGATACGAAGACGGCGACGGCGACCCTGTCCGGGTATCGCTCCATGGCGAGCGCGAGGCTGATCCCGCCGAAGCTGTGGCCGACGAGGACCGCCTTCTCGTCGGGCGCCAGGCCGGCCACCGCGGCCACGAGCGGCCGGCTGTACTCCTCCAAGGACGGCACGTCCTCGGCGCGGCCCGGGCTGGCGCCGCACCCGGCCATGTCCAGCGCCGTCACGCGGTGACCCGCGGATGACAGGAGCGTGGCTACCTTGTACCAGCACCACGCGCCGTGGCAGGCGCCGTGCACCAGCACGAAGTGGTGGTGCTGCCGCCGCTGCTGCTTCGTGCCGCTCTCCATGGTCCTCTACTCCTCTGTGCTCTGCGGTTGATAGGACCAGGACGCAGGGCACTCTGATCCAAGAAGGAAGAGGCGAAGTATCCTTCGTCCTGTTCTGCAACCAGGTGTCACTGAAAAGATCATGCTTCTGTGGACTGTTGGGCAACTATGGACTTGCAAATTAATGACTACACTACACCGATCCTTTTGAAACAGTCAACTTTTTTCAGAAATCAATTAGTTGTCCCTTTCTTCATGGAGATTATTATTTTAATGTACTGGGCCATCTGGTCAGTGAGGAATGATCCAATCTTTAGGAATATCCAGCCATCCATCCCAAATGCGAGAAGACACTTCAAAGTTGATTTTGTTCAAGTTATTCTTCGAGCAAAGAAGAGATATGTTCTAGCTATTAGGTTTAAAGTTAGAAGCTTATGTGCAATTGTTATGATCCTTTTTGTTTCATGAACTTGGTTGTGACTTAGTTTGTGTTCTAATAAAAGCACAATAGGGGCTAGCATCCTTCTGTTTTTCTTAAAAAAAGTCATGCTTGATGTACTTCTTTTGCTTTTAAACTCAATGGTAGGATCTCTATCAGATTGATCATCAAAGCAATATTTTCTTTGTCTCTGAGTAAATCAATTCTTAGAATTGCCTTAATGCATGTTTGGATCCTTGGAATTGAATTCATTATATTAAACTATAGTTTAGGCACATATTTGAAATAAGTTATACAATTTGTACAACCTTCCTTTAGGTAGAGAGTACAAACATAGCATGATGAGCTACAAAACTTATTTTCCACCTCTCGTCCTATGAATTTGAGATAGACTTGATATGTGAACTTTGGGAAGTTGTGAAATCTCAAATCTCAACTCAAATAGTCTAATTTCTTAAGTATAATATAATTCTCCAAAATGAAGGGATTGCATTGTCATTAAGTGTTTGGCATGAAGGGAAGGTGGAATGAGATACTGACGATTTTAAATTCTATGTTGGCAAGGGTATACTTCTTTAGAATGGTTGGTTCAAAGAGTGAATCTTGATCCTTAGATATTTGGAACGGTATACTTAGAATGCTGTTAAACGTGGACCATAGTCTCAACATATTTATTTATTTAATTAACTACTATAATTTTAAACTGCACGGAAGAACATTAATGTTAATATATTTGTCATGATTGCGTGTCTAGATTGTAGGCTCAATTGAATTAATAGTCATATGCCTTGTAGGCCTCGTATATTTTTTCCTTTGAAAAGCATATATAAATTATTTAGATATAAATATATCATAACTTTATTTTTTTCGTTCTGACTGGTATTTTTTTTCTGATTTTTTTGCAATGTAAAAACAAAAGAGAAGGAAAAAAATGTTTGCATGGCCTTGGTCTAGCCCACAAAGAAGCCGACCTAACTCTAAGGATTAAGCCTAGGTAAAAAAAAATGCCCACCTTTAAGAGGTCCATTTGAATAGGAATTTTGCATTAGGAACTCTAGTATATCTTTAAAACTATTAAAAATCATTTCTTCTTTTTTTCTCTCTCTAGCGTCTTTATATTTGGAACCCCATATTTTTTCTCTCGTTCCTACTCTAATCTCCTTAGAACAGGCATCACGCAGGGGGACGGCACACACCGACACGGACACGGACACGCACACACACAGCCAGCGGAAGAAAAAGTGGTGCAAAAAAGTTTTATGGCAGAAATTTTGTCTTTTCATTATAAAAAAATATATTTTGCATAGATATAAATATAAATATAAAATTATAGATATAGATATAGACGTTATCTATTGCTATTAATTGGATAATATAATTCTTTGGTCCATGCTATAAGAATGGAGAGGGCCACAAACACTCCGTCAAGAATGGAAAGGACCATGGAGAGCGGCAAGAAGCAGCAGCACCACTTCGTGCTGGTGCACGGCTTCTGCCACGGCGCGTGGTGCTGGTACAAGGTGGCCACCCTCTTCTCATCCGCAGGCCACCGCGTAACGGCGCTGGACATGGCCGCGTGCGGCGCCAGCCCCGGGCGCGCCGAGGAGGTGCCGTCCTTCGACGAGTACAGCAGGCCGCTCCTGGCCACTGTGGCCGGCCTGCCGCCCAAGGAGAAGGCGATCCTCGTCGGACACAGCTTCGGCGGGCTGAGCCTCGCGCTCGCCATGGAGCAGTGCCCGGAAAGGGTCGCCGTCGCCGTGTTCGTCTCGGCCTTCATACCTGCCGCTGGGAAGCCGATGGCGTTCGTCTGGGAGCAGGTAACCAAACCGTAAATCCGTGACCGAGTGTTGTTCGATTGTTTCGTCAGTAAGGCCAAGAAGGCATCAATTCTTACTCCATCATGTTTTCCTGATGATCTCTAGCTTTCGCAAGAAGCGCCAGCGGATCACATGGACTGCAAATTCGAAACCAGCGTCGCCGGCGACCCCCAGCATCCCGTGGAGACACTTCGGTTCCGGCCACAGTTCATGAAACAGAGATTGTACCAGCTCAGTCCCCCTGAGGTAGGTGACAACTGACAATAGCCACTAGTTCCTCATCGGCTCATCCACACACGTCACCATCTGCCGTGTGCCGCATGACTGTATCCTCTGGTGGCGCAACGCAGGATCTGACCCTGGCAAGGGCGATGGTGAGGCCGTCACGGCTGTTCCTAGACGACGCGACTATGAACGGGGACGTCCTGACGGCGGAGCGGTACGGCGCCGTGAGGCAGGTGTGCGTTGTCGCCGAGGACGACGCGTCGTTCCCGGCAGGCTTCCAGCGGCAGATGGCGTCGCTGAACCCCGGCACGGACGCGAGGGGGTTGCAGGGAGCTGATCATATGCCCATGCTCTCAAAGCCAAAGGACCTGTCAGAACTTCTCATGGAGGTAGCCGACAAGTACAGCTGAAACTTATCAGTATTCAGTATGACAGTATCATACAGAATGCCTACGGGCAAAATGGTTGTTCAAGTCATGCATGCTTGTTCAGAATTTCCGATGAATAAATGAAGACTTCAGTTTGAAATAAAAGATGAAATAAGATTGGATTCTATCCAATGCCTTAGGACTTTTTGAACCCCATGGGCTAACTACTAGTTAACTTTTTTTAGAAAAAAAATATATTAGTATCCCAACTTCTATATCGACCGCTACATAAATAACATCTTAAAAAAAATACAAAAGTTGCCTCTGACGCTCACTAATCCGACCGTATCTACCAAATACTAGCGACCATATGTAGCTTCTAGGACCAAACTGTCTTAATCTTACTACTAAAACAACCAAAAGGTATCATCTCCGCGCCTATCGGCCTGCCTCTCCGACGCCGTAGCCTCCCTTCATAAAAAAAAAAAAAACAAACCGCAGCCTCCCCCTTCCTTTGACCCGGAACCGGCTCTCCCTGGTCCTCGCCCATCCGCCGCGCCCCGCTCGCCGCCGCCCGAGCCCGCCGTCCACCGCGTCTGACATGCCGATCCACGCGCGTGGCGGCGGCCAACCGTTACCCGGCCGACCACTCAGCGGAGCCAGCGGCGGAGGTCCGTGGTGGACGACGGCGACACGACGACTTCCCCGCCATTGATGCTCACCGCCGGCCGCCTTGCCCCCTCGGCCCTCTCTCTCCCTATATTACAGCGTCGCGGCGTGCTGGTCGGGCCTGACCGCGGTCTCCTCGGGGCTTGGCGCGCTGCCGGGCGGCGGCGCCCCCGGTCTGATGCGGCCGGCGCGGTACAGCGTGCCGTGGCCAGCGCAGCTGTGCCTCCTCCCTCTCCTCCCTCTCTCCCGCGGTGGCATCTACGGCAGGCGCCTTGCTTTGGGCGCAGCGGAGCAACGCCTCGCCCAGGCGCCGCGGTGGCCTCCCTGTGCTGCATGCGGACGCGGGCCTGGCGGCGGGCTCCGCCGGTGCCCGTCCCCAGCCACGGAGCAGAGCTGCTCGGTCTTCGCATGGTATCCCTCGGATGCATGACCACCCCCAGCGCGATTCCGGCCTCCCAACGGCACGGCAGCGTCATCTCTTCCTGGCTCCCACCGCTCCAGTGATCTGACGACTGGATTTAGCGCCACGGTGGACGGATCCGTCGATTTAGCCCCAGATCCGTGGGCTGGATTGGTGAGGCGATTGCCGGCGGCTAGGGTTACCGCCGCCCGCCCAGGTGAGCTCTCATCCCATCGTTCTTCTCAGTGTCCTCTTTCTTTTGAATGAGTTATTGTGTTTCGATGATGCGTTCGTGTTTCATGTGACGGAGGCAGCAATTGCCGCGCTGTTTGCAGTGCAACGGCCGAGAGTTATACCATAATTTAGTGATTTGTTGTTGACGATTTCAGTCATTTAATATCCTTTTTCTAATTTGGAATACTAGAACAAGAAATCAACAAAGATTCCTTGGTTCATGCTTGAGACGATCCCTTGGTTAATTTTGACAACAAAAAATCCTATGTGTAGGTTTCAGCTTTTGCAAGCAGGATGGTGGTGGGGGATTTCACACCAGCAATATGAACATATACTGAAACGAAAGGTGTGTGGTTCTTTCCGTTAATTTGCATTTACATATTGCTGCACCAGTGCTGCTAGCTGCTCTGCTAGGTCTGCGTGCAGTAAGATTTTTTTACTTTTTCAAATTGGTTTACTACCTACATGACGGTAAAGGGGCATATATGCATCAGAAACAAGGCATGTTTAGTTCGGCCACCCTTGAGGAGCTATAGTAGTTGATTTTTCCTGTTATGCAATTTTTAATACTCTACGCATGGTTATGAACGGTTCCACTTACTATGATACAGAGGCCACCGAGTCACCAACAATCTAGACTTCTAATGAAAGTGTCTATCCGTGCACAGTGACACAACAGTTAGGATAGAAATTGTTCTATATTTTTAGATTGGACTGTCATGCCTTTCAACCATTATGCTGACTCCTCTATTGTCTGTACCACTTTTCTTTATTCCTTATTCTCACATATAGACTGAAATTTTCCATATATGCTTCCTTGCAGGAACTCAACAATCATGCAAGCTCAGTTGCAGTATAATGAGCTGACGACATTCTCAGGTGAAGACATTCTCAACATTTGGCTTAATGTTTTGTGACTGTGTTAAAAATCAAGGGAAAATCCTATCTTAAATCATTCCATTAGCTTAAAAGAAGTGAACTCTTGTGTACTTTTGACTTGTGAAATCAGCTCTGGTAATGAAGTACTCCCAGCTCATATTATTCTAGGCCTTTATCATGAGCACTTTGAAATCAGCTCTGGTAATGCAAGTACTCCCTTGAATTGTGAATAATTCTACCCTTTTCTTTGAGTATATGTGAAATCGGTTTCTTTTATTGGACTCCAGAGGAGGCAAAGGGTATGTGCCATTTTGTGGCACCAGATAATCATGAAACTAGCTGGTTGTTGCAGTTACAAACTGACAATGCCCACAACCCACTCACAGCCGAGCTCATCCTCAAAGACACATTGGCAAATACCAACTTATGCGCAAAGACAGATTGGCAAATACTAACTTATTTGATGTGGTACCGCCAATAACATTAATCAGTTTGTTGCATATCTGTTGAGATACGCTTGTAGGCATTCTATCACAGGAAAAGGAGGTAGTGAGGAATTATATATGGGAAATGGGTTTCTTATTTTTGGTTCTTTTCTGTTTAGAGTTCTGAACTTTTTAAACTTGTTACTGATCCAAGCCACACAATTAATACTAAAACTCACTCTGCCTTTTACTAAAAACTGCTAACACTCACATATACATTCACAGTGTTTTGCAGGGAAGCAGATCGGCAGTTCAACCATTTGGAAGTTGCCAAGCATTTGATGTTGTCTGAATGTGTCTCTGCAGTTCAGTGGTATTCTGGAGCAGCTTGGAGTTCTTATTTGGCTAAACAATCGGCAAATGATTCTGGGACAATGGAATGTTGCTCAATTTCAATTTGACTACAAGGGTGTGACTCCTCGTCCAGATTTTATTCTATCGCAGTGTTCTTGATATAGTAGTACATTCTGTGGTTGCGCTAACAGATTGCACAGGCATTAGTGATGCTGACCAAGCTGCTTCTCGGATCTGTGGCACTCACAAAACATTACATCTCTTGGTTCAGTCTAGCAGTTTTTTTTCTGAGATTTGGATTCAACAAATTATTTGGAAGGGCTACAGGCTGGAGTTCTTTGAGCAAGGAACATGGAACAAGTATGACATCAACCTGAATAGCATGATCGTTATAATATCAGAGCTTGGAAGCATCAAGATCTTCAAAATTCAGTGTTCTCGTGGGATCAGCTATAATTTATCTCTTATTAAATCGTTGGGCTGCTAGGAAGCATCAAGAATCTTCAAAATTCAGTGTTCATTCTTGAATTTTCCATCGGCAGTTCATGTATGTACTCTGGAAATTTCAAAAGGTTCATTGAGTAGCACCTTTATGTAACTTCATTGAGCACTAACATGTAAATTTGAATCATATTCTAACTGTTCATGACCTCAAGTATTGATAATTGACTGAAACATTAAGTATTGCATTGTCTTTTAACAGTACATGACATGTTCATATTAACATTGTTGTGGCATTACTTTTCTTGCTGCAACGCGCGGGCATTTACCTAGTGAAGGTAGAAGTGCCACACACGCCCTTCAGATACCAGTAACAATACCTCCTTGTGCCGGAAACAGTCGCCACAGAATGGGACCGCTCGCCGCCTCAACGCGCTGGTCATCTCAGCAACGCAAAACTGCTGGCCTCATCGCCAACTCCATGTGCGTCTCCCATGCCGGTCGCCTCGCCAACTTCGTGGGCGCAACTGGCTAATGGTCTCACCAGACCACCACCCTCCATTGCCAGGAAGATGCAAAGCCCTCCAATCACCACGCCAATGACGTCTAGTCGCATTCCTCCATTGTGACAATGCAAACCTTCCTCAACTAGGCCTCCACTTTCCTTGACACGACGCTGGCCACCGCCACAAATGATTGAGCCCAAGTCCAAAACGACGCCTTCAAGGACAAACGCGATGACATTGGCATCATCGTTGACCAGAAGGTCAAAGTTTTTACCCTAGACACCACACAAGGGGAAGAGGACCATTCGATGGATGCTTCCAAGAAAGAAAACGGCACCCGAAGCCGTGGCCATCATCGGTCCAACATAGGCAAAGCTTTCACCATGACACCTCACCCTTGTGCACTGCGATGATCAGTCTGCTGTGGCAACAACCGCCCTGTCATCGCCGACCCACAAATCGCCACGTGCGCAAATGCCAGTACACACCCCCAAGGGCCCTTGCATCCATCGCGACCCATCCTCGCTTGTGCTGCACTAGCACGATGGAGTCCAGCACCGCCGATCTGCCACAGGCACCGAAGGCCATCGAGCTGCGCCCCCACGCAGGCACCGCAAGGATCCGATCGTTGGGACAGGGAAGCCGCCTCCGGCCGCCATGGTTGCACCTCAGCGACGCCACAAATCGCCGCCTCGCCCTGAGCTGTTGAAGGAACTGCTGCTCCACCACACAAGAAGAAGCCGACGCGCCGCTACCCGTTGAGGAGGTCCTCCCGATGCCGCCAAGTGGAATAAGCCGAATCTGGCCGCCTCCATAGCGCGAGGGCGAGACCCACGCTGGCAGGTCCTGGATCCGCGTTCCTAGAACAGCGGAGCGGGCTTCAGACTCGACGGCGGTGCCACAGCCCCACCACAGCCGTGCACACAGAGAGAAATATCACCCCACCGTCGCCCTCCTCACGGCCACTGGGCTCCGGTAGTCTGCTCCGGCTGCGGCGAGGACGAGGCATAGACTGAGGGGATCGGGAGCCCTGCCCGTGCCGCCCGGGAACCAGACGGCGTGGGGTCCAATTGATGAACTATTAGAGCATCTCCAAGAGTTTGCCATTTTCACTTGGCATCCATCTATTTTTGGCAAAACAAGAAAAAACCTCCTCCAACAGTTTGGCATCCAACTTGGCAAATTTTAGCAAGTTGCTAAATTCCACCCCTCCACGCCCATATATACGCGCGCGAAGAGGGTTGCCATCGCGTTGCCATCACGCATGCAACCACTTGATTTTTGCCATCACGCATGCAACCACTTGATTTTTGCCAAAACAGTTGATCGGTTGCAAGTGGGCCAACTGTTTTGATTTTTGCCAAGCTAAAATGACAAACTATTGGAGATGCTACAATATTTCACTTGCCAAATCACAAGATTTGACAAGTAAATTTTAGCAAACTCTTGGAGATGCTCTTAGTTAACTAATATTTAGCTAATGAGACAGGTAGACTAATAAATGGACTAACAACTAGTAATTCACTAGGATTAATGATGAACCAGTAATTTTACTAATTGGTTCATTACTAATCCTAGTTCATCTAAACAACCCGATTTTGTGGCTTCTCTATCCTTGTAGCATGGGTTAGCCTAGGACTTGGTCAGACGTGTCAGTTAGACTAATCGATCGTGGGCGGTCATTAGTGAGGACTGGCCTAATCTTCTTTTAGGGACGATAGTTACTCCCTGCATTCCAATGAATTAATACGTAGGACTATTCTGAGTTAAAAAAGAATTTTAAGTTTGATCAAAGTTATGGGAAAAACACAAAGATTTATAGCACCAAAATAATATCAGACGAAATATATTTTTCATTGAGTAATAGAAACACGTGTACTATAGAAAGCTACAAATTTATGATATATTTATATCTAAAATAATTATGCTCTTTGTAGTGGAAGAAAAAATATAGCAATATGTATTTTAATTTGATGATATAGGTTTAAGATAATATTGTTATTTATCATTAGCTTCACTTATAGTAATAGGGATGTGATCGTCATAATGAAATAAATTATAAATACATTATTGTTTTGCATAAATGTTTAGTATTTTCTCTCTCTCTCATTGCGACACGGGTTTATTTACTATAGTTAAGGAAACGTGTCAGATTTGTACATCTTATTACATGATGTGGATACAAGATTTGTAGTACATCTCTCAAGTCACCGATTCAGATACCATACGTAGCTGATACTACGATCACGATCAGGCAGGGTTCAAATCAGAAGTGATGTGATTCCTCTCAACTGTACCTGTTGGCCACCTCAACAAGCAGGTCCGAGAGGTCCGTTGGCTTGGAGAGCATGGCCATATGATCAGCTCCTAGCAGGCTCCTCACCTCGGTGCCGCGGCTCCACGAGGCCATGCGCCGCTGGAATTCCGCCGACCACGACGCGTCGTCCTCGGCGACGAGGTACACCCGCCTCACGGCGCCATACCGCTCCGCCGTAAGGACGTTCCCCTTCATCGTCGCGTCGTCTTGGAAACATCTTGACGGCCTCACCATCGCCTTTGCCAAGGTCAGATTCTGCATGCATTGCTCTTGCACCGTCAGGCGTCAGATCAGGTAAGACCAGTGTCGTGTCGCCATTGTTTGTCAGTCATCTTACCTCAGGAGGGCTGAGCTGGTACAGTCTCTTGGCCAAGTACTCTGGTCCTAGCAGAAGTGTCTCCATGGGATACTCAGGATTGCTGATGGCGCTGTTTGTGCAATCCATGTAGAAATCTGGCCCCGTTTCTTTGGAAAACTGAGCATATACAGACAATAGTATACTAGTATACAAAGTTCAGATCAAATGTTTTCTTCAGAGTTCATATCAAATGGTTAAGGTGCTAGAGCAATGTGTTCTTAAGAGTTCAGATCAAAGAGTGAAAAATAACGGAAGAACAAGATCAATGGAGCCGTTGTCATTTATCAATGCCAACTTTGAGCTTTTTTGGAGAAATGGAATGTCACCATACCATACGCAGAGCCGACGGATCGGAGGCGTTCGCGTACCTCATCCAAGACGAGCGCCATGGGCTTGCCGGCGGCGGGCATGGCGGCGGAGACGAACGCCGCGACGGCGACTCTGTCAGGGAATCTCTCCATGGCCAGCGCGAGGCTCTGGCCGCCGAAGCTGTGCCCGACGAGGACCGCTTGCTCCCCAGGCGGCAGCGCTGCCACCGTGTCCAGGAGCGGCCGGCAGTAGTCCTCGAAGGACGCCACGTCCTCGCCGCGCGCGGGGCTGGCGCCGCACCCCGCCATGTCCAGCGCCGTGACGCGGTGGCCGGCGGAGGTGAGAAGGGTGGCCACCCTGTACCAGCACCACGCGCCGTGGCAGACGCCGTGCACCAGCACGAAGTGGTGCTGGGGCTGCGGCGGCACCCTGCCGCTCTCCTCCGGCATCGCCGTCGTTCCTGACGAACTCATGGCTGTGGGGAGCGATCGAGGAAGTCAACGCCGCACCAACAAGAGTTAGTGGTGGCACCTTCTCCCTTTTCTTTTTTTTTTAATAAAAATATTGTTTCTCCTTATTACAGGAATCTTTTGCGATACACATGGAGCCTTATTCTGTCGCAGTCTCGTTTAAACAAATCCATATGATCATCTGGTCAGGTACGCTGCACGTTCGTCCTGTGATTCCTTTATATACTCGTCGTTGGGTTACAATAATTAGCATCACGTTGATTAACCTGAAAACCTCTGACCTGTAATTCGAAATGACCAGAGGTATTTTATTTTATTTATTCATATTCATATATAATAAAATACTGTATACAAATAATAACAATAACATATATATAGATACTGTAGTACTACTAGTCTACTACACGTGTCAACGATAGTCGCAGTTGCCGTCGTCGTCGTCGTCGTGCTCTCAGTCGCATCTGCTGGCTATCCTTCCAAGGACATCGCAAAGTTCCTTGGTCTTGGAGTTCATGACGGCGTGGTCGGCGCCGGCGATCTCCTCGACCTCCGTGCCGGGGCTCATGTCCACCATCCAGCGCTGGAAGTCCTCGGTGCTGGATTCGTCGGCCTTGGCGACCACGAACACCTTGTTGACGGACCCGTAGTTGGCGGCCGTCAGCAGCGCCTCGTCCTTCATCACCGGGTCGTTCAGGAACTGGTTGCCGGGCCTCACCAGCAGCTTCGCCAGGGTCAGGTCCTCCGCCGGGCTCTCCTGGTAGTACTTCTCCTCCATGAACCTTGTGCCCATCACAATCGCTATCCCTTGCTGGACGCCGCCGGCACCATCACTGCCAGCACCGGCGCCGGTGCCGCTGCCAGTGATGGGCACCACTTGGCAGTCCATGATCAGCCCTTTTGAAGCGGCTCTTCTCATGAACTGCACCCATCACAAAAGAACAAAAGATTCAAATTCGACATATATATTTGTGAGTCGTGACGTGCCAATTTGGAATAACAGAATACAAAGACGAACAATGCGTATGTACATACCTCCTCGGAGGTGACGCCCAAGTGCTTGCCGACGCACGGCAGCGCGGCGGCCACGAACACGGCGGCGGCGATCTTGTGCGGGAACCTCTCCATGGCCAGCGCGAGGCTATGGCCGCCGTGACTGTGGCCGACGAGGACCAGCCTGTCGCCGTCGGGGGCCGCGGCGACGGCGTCCAGCAGCGGGCGCGAGTAGTCCTCGAAGGAGCGCACCTCGTGCAGGCGCGCCGGGTGGGCGCCCGACGCCGCCATGTCCAGCGCCGTGACGCGGTGGCCGGCGGATTCCAGCGCGGTGGCAACCTTGTACCAGCACCACGCGCCGTGGCAGAGGCCGTGCACCAGCACGAAGTGCTTGCCACTGCCGCCGCCGACTTCCATTGCTGCTACCTGTGCGTTTTGATGTGGACTATGGAGTGGCTGGAGAGTTTGTGATCGATTGATCTTGTCTGCTTCGTTGTTGGTGTGCAGCTACCTGCAAGGCGTGATATGTTTATATAGAGGCGCGGAGGTGGTTGCCGCTGCGTTTCTTCTCCTTCAAGTTGATCATCAGCCATCACCTTCTGCTGCAAGAAGCAAGTGTTGACTCAATTCCCAGAAGCTAGTTTCCCTTTACTAGATAATAGAACAATTCTGGAATGAGTTGGTAATGCACGAGTTAATTGTGAGGAATCTTAGATTCAGTTATCATTGTACTCCCTTCGTCAAGTAAAAAGAGAATACAATTTTAGAGCGTCAAGATGAACTCCATCTGATGGAGTGCCATTTTGATTTGTATAGATGGGACAAATTAAAGAAGTACCAGTAGTCCAGTACAATGTAGTTATTCAGGGATGATGATGCATAAATGTGTAGTAAACTATGGTACATATACGGTGATAAATTGTTCCGTTACTGGTTGTGATATTTAAAATTTTGCAAACCAAATACAAGCAGCTACAACTTATTTCACTACTATATTGGAGTAATTTTCATCCTATAAATCTATAACCCACCATAGGGCTTGTTTGGATTGGGATGGCCACAAAGAAGATGTAAGGTGTGGCGACACTACTACTCTATCATGGAGTACTTCGCAAGCAACCACATGTGTTCTCTAAACTTAGCTGGCCATATATAACCTTAGTGTAGAACGATCGCAATCGTCAGCTTGTTCTAAGGCTAACTTAGAGAGGCTCCATGGGTATGGTGCCGGGGTTGGGGGGGGGGGGGGGGGGCTTGATCCCCGTACCTTGCGCAAGCACCTATAGTACCGGTCCGTCCATATCATGCCAGCGAAGGCCAAAACAGGGAAAACCGAAACACACATAACACTCCGTTTCTCAGGCGTACGTGAGATATAAAAGCCCCAACGTCTCCAGCATTCCGAACACGGCAAGCCCAATCAGCAGCCGTATGGTTGGCCCAAGAACAACCCAGCCGACTTCTTGGAGAGGTCGACACTGGTTTTTTTTCGAAGTCGTGCGAACGCACGTGGCTCATTAAGAGAGAATAGAAGATAGTTTTACATTCCGGCCGGTCCTTAGGCGAGATGCCCCGGGCCGGACGGACACACACACTTACAGAAGGCGCCGGCTCTACGGCGGAGCTTCGAGGTCGTACTTCCTGCTTAAAAACAATTGTGCTCTAAAAGAGGGGAACTACCTAGACCTGGGCCTGGAAGGCTGCAGCGAGCAGCGGCGCCAGGCCCCTGTACCCAACCGCTACCCAGATATCGCTGGTGATGCCACTTCTCTCTGTTTACCTAGATATCGCTTCTTCCCATTTTAGATGGACATGGAGGGTTGTATGTGGCGAAAATGTAGGAGACAGTCGGACGGAAACAAAAGAACATGCGGGAGGAGTTGGTTAGAGGAAAAAAAAAAATTTCCATACCGCAAATCCGGGAATGGAGCTCTCTAGACACCCCTCGAAGATGGGGCTTAGGTATTAATTTGAGGGTCTTCATAATAGAAACTTTGACTTGAGGCTCGTTTGATTAAGGTTTTCTCTAACCTATAAAATAGAGTAGCGACTTTAGATTTTAGGTTCTCTTTTTGAGATGCAATGAGGAAAACTGTGCTAGAATTTACAAGAGAGAAGAAAATGACCATAAACTTTTAATTCTAAGGGAATACAAGTATTTTATTGAGGCCTCGTTTGACAGGGCTCTGTGTGTCTGAAAAATCCCTACCAGACAGTTTAGTAGGAGAAACTGTTTGGAGACAGTTTTTAGTGAGAAAATAGATCTGCTTTGAAGGTGTATCGTAGATTATAGCTCCTATAAAACGACTCTAACTTATTTGGAGGAGCCCTCCAAAGCAAGAACTTACTCATAATACAGCAGTGTTTATTGACAATTTGATATACATACATGGACAACCTACTAGTTTACTACACGTAATAATTTTTGAAAAAAAAAATAGACTGGTGTGTTACACGCGCCAAGAATAGTCGTCGTCATAGTCTTAGTCGTATCTGGTGGCTATACCGACAAGGACGTCGCAAAGTTCCCTTGGCTTGGAGTTCATGACGGCGTGGTCGGCGCCGGCGATCTCCTGAACTTCCGTGCCGGGGTTCGTGGCCTCTATCCAGCGCTGCACCTCCTCGCTGCTGGTGCTGGAGCCATGGGCGGCCTTGGCGACCACGAACACCTTCTTGACCGACCCGTAGTTGGCGGCCGTGAGCAGCGCCTCGTCCTTCATCACCGGGTCGTCCATGAACTGGTTGCCTGGCCTCACCAGCAGCTTCGCCAGGGTCAGATCCTCCGCCGGACTCTCCTTGTAGCACTTCTCCAAGAACTTCGGACCCATCACGATCGCTGTCCCTTGCTGCCCGCCGGTATCTTCACCGCCGGTGCCGGTGATCGCCACAATTTGGCAGTCCATGAGCAGCCCTTTGGAAGCAGCTTTTTTCATGAACTGCAAGCATTCATCACAAGAAAAATTCCAGCTTTGATATGAGCTGATCATGCTAGCGGCATATATATATATACTTGTGAAAGTGAAACAATGGTCAATGAGTATTGCGTGTGTGTACCCCCTCGGTGCCGACGCCGATGTGTTTGCCCACCCACGGCAGCGCGGCGTCCACGAACACGGCGGCGGCGACCTTGCGCGGGAACCTTTCCATGGCGAGCGCGAGGCTGGCGCCGCCGTGGCTATGGCCGACGAGGACGAACCTGTCGCCGTTGGGGGCCGCGGCGACCGCGTCCAGCAGCGGGCGCGAGTAGTCCTCGAACGAGCGCACCTCGTGGAGGCGCGCCGGGTGCGCGCCAGACGCCGCCAGGTCCAGCGCCGTCACGCGGTGCCCGGCTGACTGCAGCGCGGTGGCCACCTTGTACCAGCTCCACGCGCCGAGGCACAGGCCGTGCACCAGCAGGAAGTGCTTGCCACCACCGCCGACCTCCATTGCTGCGCGTTGCCGTGGACTAGTGCAGGGAGTTAGCGATCAATTGATCTCGTCTACTTCAGGTCATATAGTATTTTTCCTATAAGATTAGTCAAACAAATTTTTTAATAGTTTAGTAGGTCGTGGTGCTGGTTAGGGCACGTACAACGGCTGTTGCAGCCGTCTGTATATGATTTTATTTTTTTGCAAATAAGTCTTTATTTTGCTGGCGCCCAGCGTCTCGTTCGTCGACAGCACGGGCTCGTGCTCTAATGCAGAAAACAACGCAGCACGGGCTCGTGCTCCAATGCAGAAAACAACGCCCGTCCATGCGCTATGCAGTCCACTCGATGGCACCCAGATCTGCTGTGGTTGCCATGCTGGTTCACATGATGAATGGGTAAAAATAAATCGAAGTAGCTAGTAGCATTTTATTTCCATCCATGAATGAATACATATACATATATAGTATTATATTGGCGAAATAGCCATCTTGGTCCCCAAACTATTTGGCAAGGCTCATTTTGGTCTCTCAACTATCAAAACGTCCAATTTAGTCTCTAAACTATCTGTTTTTGGGTCAATCTCGTCCAATCCTATTAGTTAATCGCCATGTGTCCTTGAGTGCATGCAAAATGACATTAGTACCCCTCTTTTCATCCTTAAGTAGTTGACCGCATCTGAGTCCTCCGTTTCCTCCCTGTCTTATCTGTTTCCAGTGTCCATCCTTCCTATGTTGACCGCAAAAGATGGAAGCTTCTGTATGAGGTTTGCTTCCCGAAAGCATATATACATATATACAAGACAGTTGGTTCCAAATCGTCAAGGATATTAGCTCAAGATGTGACCGGTCGCCATTGGGCCTCAGGACATGGCTAACATGCACAAATAAATTTTTGATAATGGATGTAGAAACAATGAGTGCATAAACAAATTCCTGATAATAGACGACGTATATGTCTCGTGTCTCATGCCCATGTTTTCGACATAACAAGTGCAAGTGTTCATAAACTAATGATTGCATGATACATAGGCATTAACATTAATGCCTTGAAACCACATCTTTTTCTTTGAGTGCACCAAAGTGTTGATGCTTTTTCTTGACAAGAGCTGCTTTGTGTCCTGCTGCTGCTCCACGTCCAAGTGATGAGGACTGGGTGTTTGCAGATGCACACCCACCTTGCACACCGATTGTTGCCTTTGCAAATGAACCAACGATCTCAGTATTGGTCTAAATGATAACATAAGCACTCCCTTCAAATGTTTCATTCACGGATGCTTGAGCACTTGACTTTGCAGATGCTTGAGTACTCTCTCCAAAAATTGGGCAACACCTGGAGGAACAACCGAACAAGACCGGAAGAGGAGAAACGGGAACGAGAGAAAATAAACGACACACAGTAACACTGTCAACCTGGCCGCTCGTGCAGGAAAAATGCAAGGTTCCAATGACTTTTTCCATGCACTCAAGGACATGGCAATTAACTAGTGGGGATGGATGAGATTGACCCAAAAATAGATAGTTTAGGAACTAAATTGGACATTTTAATTGTTGAGGGACCAAAATGAGCCTCGCCTGGGCGCAAGCCCCTCCAGTTCCCTCAAAAAAATGAGCCTCGCCCAATAGTTTGGGGACCAACATGGCTATTTTGCCTATTATATTTGTATACCAAAGGAAGTCGTCATCACTTATTTGGATTTATCGTGTTTTGATTTATAAGGAAGAAGATGTACATATGTTATATTGATTCAAAACACATATTACATTATATAATTGATTTTGTTTCATAAAAAAATTATTGTAATATATATATAATCATTTGTATTGATGGTTATAAAAAAAATATTGTAACCATATTTATCATCTTAGCTATGCTTTGATCAGATTTCTCTTAAATAGCAACACAATGGTATACAAAGTTGTACTCGTAATTGATCATAGCTATATACAAAGAATTAAACAACGTGGAGCCCTTATCCATTACCGAGTACTTAATTATGTTTCCTGCCGTCTTCAATACGATAAAGCATTTTTTTAAAGAAAAAGGAAAGATGCTTTGACATCATGGACAACTGCAGCATCCGGCGTCCTGCGTTTGTTTGAGTTTTTTGCTCGGATTCTGATGCAAGAGGGGACAGAGAAGAAAACAGATAAAATTATCCACGGTGATGACCCGGATTACAGATGAATTCGCTCAGCACCTCTTAACACTAAATTAAAATTATGCAGTAGCCGCCTGAAGACTGAAGTTATCATTGTCCGTCATCTTCTTCTCAGTCGTACCTGCCGGCAATCCTGACCAGAACTTGACAGAGCTCCGTCGGTTTGGAGAGCATGGCCATGTGATCGGCTCCGGCGATCTCCTCAACGTCCGCGACGGGGCTCCGGTCCACCATCTGCCGCTGGAACTCCTCTCCTGCTTCTGTCATCTTTGGCGATCACAAACACCCTCTTCACCGAGCCGTAGTTGCCATCCGTGAGCAGCGTCGCGTCCGTCATCGTTGGGTCGTCCACGAACTGGAAGCCGGGTCTTAGCAACAGCTTCCCTAGTTCAAGATCCTGCCAAGAACAATTCAAAATCAGTACTCTGTAAACATTGCAAAAGTTTGATTCATCCAAAATACAGTATCCTTTTATGTTCACAATGGCGAAGGAAGTGATATTAGTGTGTCTGTGAAAAGAAATAATACTTTTCATATAATTATCTCTCACTGATATACAATTGAGAATAGTAATTACATACAGGTAGATTATTTTGGGAGAAAACAATTTTTTTTTACCTCGGCAGGGCATTGATCATACAATTTGGATGCCAATAAGTTGGGGCCAAGTAGAAGTGCAGTTTGAGGCCCCTGCTCTGTGTTCACAACCATCATACAAGTAGAAGTGCAGTTTGAGGCCCCTGCTCTGTGTCCATGAAAAAATCTGGTTCGATGGTCCTATTGAACTAGCACCAATGAAAACAAAAGATATTGTTACCACCATGAAAAAATCTGGTTCGATGGTCCTATTGAACTAGCACCAATGTAAACAAGATATTGTTACCACTATCATGGTTACAGCTGACACATATATTAATCAATCATGGATGCACAACGAAGCAGGTGCTGAACAAATTTGGCTGTATGACATATGAAGTATTTCCCTCAAAATGACACTTTCTTGAGTTTCTTCTGATCATCGTCAGAAAATATGGCAAACGGACCATCGAGTAACTGAATCACAGATTCACAGCAGCGGTGATGTTAATTTTCTGACCAAAAAGTAATTGGAGCTAACCTCTTCGATGGTGATGCCCATGTGGCTGCCGACGCGGGGCATGCACGCGGCCAGGAACACGGCGGCGGCGACCTTGCCCGGGAACCTCTCCATGGCGAGGGCGATGCTGAGCCCGCCGAGGCTGTGCCCCACCAGGACGAGCCTGTCGCCGTCGGGGGCCGCGGCCACCGCGTCCAGCAGAGGCCGCGAGTAGTCCTCGAACGACGCCACCTCGTGGAGGCGCGCCGGGTGCACCCCCGACGCGGCCATGTCGAGCGCCGTCGCCCGGTGCCCCGCGGCGCGCAGCCGCGCGACCACCTTGTACCAGCACCACGCGCCGTGGGCCAGGCCGTGCACCAGGACGAAGTGCTTGCCGCCGATGCCGCTGCTCTCCATCTGCTGATCGTCGGTGCCACTCGCCGGGCTTTGCTGGGATGGAGGCGCAGGTCCACTGCAGCTTGGGCTATCAATCATTGAGGAAGCCTCGTGTGTTCGTGTATTTGTTTGCACGGACAGGTGGACAAGACAGTATTTTTATTTATTTTTAATTAATAGAAACGGCCGATCGGGACTAGCTGTCAGTGTCTCACCCACTCTCATGCAGTCACGCAAGTTGTTTTCGAGACCGGGCATATAGTCCATATTTCATTAAACAGAGAAAAATAAACCTACGTATAGCTGATATAAAAGGTTTCGTAGGTAAATTCATTGATTATCAACGAATTCTACCATACAAACAAAAAGCAAGAA
This sequence comes from Themeda triandra, assembly GCA_018135685.1. Lineage (NCBI taxonomy): Eukaryota > Viridiplantae > Streptophyta > Magnoliopsida > Poales > Poaceae > Themeda > Themeda triandra. The sequence goes on from JAENPR010000018.1 coordinate 1,065,272, forward strand.
AACGGGTGGGGGACCTTCCACCTAATAGCCCCACCTAAATAAATCTAATAAAAAATATAACTCGGCACATTGATAATCATCAATGAAGAGGAGCCTAGATGATAGAAGTGGCAAAGCATCCGTTAGGAACTCAGAGGCAAAGTATGCACCCAAGCACGAAGACCATCAATGCAGCAAAGCATCCGTGGATGGAGCCAACACGCGGGCAGCAAGCAAAGGATCTGAGTCACTCTCCGAGTACTCCTCGATCCAAGTCACTGAGGACGACTGCCCTCAGGACCATGCGTGACGAGGGCCTCCGAGAAGACCACCACAGGCGAGGAGGGCCTCCAAGAAGACCAAGGCACGCAACGACGACAACTCATCCTCCACGACATCAGCGGCAAAGCATACGCCCAAGCAACACTGACGGCAAAGCATCCGTCCAAGCACCAAGACCATTAGCGAGGCAAAGCATCAACGGATAGGGCTGACACGCTTGCAACAGTAAAGCATCTGCATGCGAGGGGGCCTAAACACAACTACGACTACACAATCACCAGCTGGACATACCAAAATGAGAAGCATGAAGCACAAAGAGGTGCGGCACAACGACCATGGCAACCACATGGGAGATCATCGACGAGAGCATGGGACGAAGAGGCGGCCGGGGTAGTGGGCAATGGGTTGCAGTCATGCTCCAACAATGCCTTCAAGGGAATTGACATCCACAGACGCTAACCATGTTGGGACAAGCACCTGAGTAGGACTTTCGTCCCCAGCCTGTTGTAGACGAAGAAGCTTCGGCGATGCCACCAAGGAGGTAGATGACGCACACTGCTCACCGCCTCCCGCCCGGAAAAAAGGGTAGGGTTTTCACCCAGATTCTTGCTGAAACAGCGACGACGTGAAGGTCGAAGCCGCGATGTAGGCGCCATGGCTGCAGCAACCTGCACACCACCAATACAGCCACCCTAATCGGCCCCGCTGCAGCCCATCTTGGCTGCACACACGGAACGTGCCGAGGCCACCATCATCGGACGACACAGCAAGCAGACGCCCATGCCTACTCTGGCCATGACAGTGGGCAGCTCCCTTGGTCAAGGCACCTAGAGGGGCATCGCCTCCATGCAGCCGACACTGCCTTAGGATGCCGCCCCACGTAGTCAAGCAGGTTATAGTGAAAATATGTAATGCAAAACCACATACTATGTGGAAACATGTAAACCAATTTAAAAATATATATTTTGGTCGTTCAAAAAAATCTAAAATTTGGAAAATCCATAGTGCATACATAAACGTCCTTACATGTAAAAGTTAGGATGCAAACTCATTTTTAAAAAATTCATATGAAAATGACAAATTTTGGATAAAATTTGTTATTTTCGTATGTTTTTTCTAGTTTAAGTTCGCTTCTCAACTTTTGCGTGAAAATAAATATCTATATACTATGGTTGTGCCAAATTTTAAATTTTTTTAAACGATAAAATTATAGAGATTTTGAATTGATTTACATGTTTCTACCTAGCATATGGTTTGCACCATATATATTTTTCCGATTATAGAAGTGTTCATCAGAATTCTCTAGTGTTTTTATCAGAGAAAAAACTAGAGTTATAACGGATAATTGCTGGTTTACACACAGTACATGCGATCGGTTGCTGATTTCTCCTGGTCTCTCTATCCGGTGCTCACGGTTTTTGCAGTGTTAAATGTGGGGCTATATCTCTCTAGGCACCTCGGCAAGTCTCATACTGTCATACACTCTAGTCACGATTTGGATTTCATTATGTGAGTGTTGGATCAAGTCTCTAATGTATTGTTGTTATTGGTGGCACTAGAAGATCATATTACAGATTCTTTTTACTTGAAGCAAAACAATATTATATTACTGCTCCGGGGAGGATTGGTAAGCGGCTATTGTGTTCATCCCCACTAGAGGAGGTGAAGAGCGACTCTAGTGAGAAGAGGTATTGCAAAACAATATTAAATTACTACTCCAGGAGGATAGGTAAGCGGCTATTGTGTTCATCCCCAATAGAGGAGGTGAAGAGCAACTCTAGTGAGAAGAGGTATTGCAAAACAATATTAAATTACTACAGGAGGATTGGTAAGCGGCTATTGTGTTCATCCTCACTAGAGGAGGTGAAGAGCGTAGTGAGAAGAGGTATTGCGACTCTAGTGAGAAGAGGTATTAAGAAACTGGCTAAGCAGGTTTGACAAATATTACTTCGACAAAGTTTTGCATTTACTAAGTGAAAAAATAGCCTTTCTCGTTATTTGGGGTTGGCAAATTGAAAAATTAGTGGGGCGATTCCACTTCCTCTCGCGTGAAGAAGATCACATGCAGCGGAGCTTGGTGCATGCGTCGCATGCGCACATATTTACACCGGGAAGGGGTCCTTTTATCAATGTTGCCAATTTACAATGTTTTTGCCAAGTGGTTTTGCCAAACTGTTAGAGTTACTCCAAGTACTATCTCAGCTCAGCTTTAGTTCAAATAATTAGATTGTGTTTTTTTATGTTCCAACTAGTTCCAACTTGAGTTGCTCTAAGTACCATCCCAGCTCAGTGTTAGTTCAAATAATTGGATTGTGTTTTTTTATGTTCCAACTAGTTACCTAAGAAACAAACATAACATTATTTTAGATTTATAATCAAAATTGCTACTGTCTTCATATTTTTTAAATTAATGGACTATATTGGATTTCTAATCAAAATGCTACTGTCTTCATTTGCGCCGCCAGGTGCAGCGTAATACGGCTTGCAGCTCCATCGATGGCCATGCCGCCTGTAGGAATTGCAACAGTGTAGGTTGAACCAATAAGCAGATTTTTTTACAACCATTTAGCCATGTAAAGCACTGCTTGAATCATTTATCATTGATATAATTTGACGGTGCAATTACACCTTTCAGAGTACAGTATCAGTTGGCAGAGCAAGAACGTTCACAGCGGCTCCTCGTTCATAGCGGGTCCTCCTTGCTAGACAATTTACTAACAAAGGGGCAATTCCGGTTCCGGTTCCACTACCATGATATCAGTTCCTAACATATCAGAGTTCTACCTGTATCTCATAAAAAGGAGCAATTCATTTAAAATTAATCAGCAAAAATATGTTCAATTGAAGAGCACAGAAAAGATTCAAAGACAAATAACAGATGTTCTTAAGATTTACTAGACCAGCCTCAACGAGGTGACCCCTCAGCTGATCTGAAGACCAAAAGATTTCCTCTCCGAGTAACGCAACACCTCCATTGCCATTGAAATCGGACAAAGGGGCTGCCTGAATCGTTGCTCGTTGGATTTCATTCAGAAAAATGGTGACAGATTTTAAAAATCAAGAGTATTTGAGCAATCTACGCGATTACGAGTGTCGGTCGAATCCAGGCCCGCGAGATCAAAGCCCGAGGGCATCAAAGCGAGCAGACATGCGGACCTTGTTCCGTCTCCGTGCACACTACCATGCTTCCTTCCTGATTTCATAATCCAGAGCATCGGCTTATTGTGAACGGATCGCAAACAGTACAGCATTCAACTTCGTCAGGTGACAATCAAACAGCAAAATAAATGATTTATAAATATAAAACAATTGAAAAGGCAAGATTTGTGGAGTTGATCAGATAATTGTAGTCTGATTTTTTGGTCAACACTGAAGTTTCTGTCAAGGTTTTTCATCACATCAACATGGCAAACATCCTGCCTTTTTCAGGTAAAATCCGACGAAAACAGATCCAAACCTAAGCAAGCAAGCACAAATCAAATAGAGAAAAGAACTCGCGTATAGATCTTAGAAAAGGCTCAGAAGGATCCATTGGATTCTATCGTCAGGAGTCAGAAAATAGGTAGGTATTTTTGGTCATCACTGCCTTCAGTAAGATCAAGCGACAAAAGCAAGCAAGAAACAAGAGGACCAAAAGAAACAGAAGGCTACCATCGTTCTCCGATATGAGCAAATCGATGAACAAACCTGACGATTCCGGTGGCTGCAGCAGCAGAGAGGATTGCGGCACAGCGAGGATTCGAGAAAGCCGTCGTTTATATAGGGGGCGATTTGTGGGCTAGGGTTTTCCGGTTCCGGTGACTCGGCAGATTGACAAGAATACCCTCAACCTCTTATTGGGGCGGCCCAGTTAATTCTCCAACAACCTCGCCGGAGGCAAAACACGGCCCACGGGTGGCAAGTTTGCATTTTGGAAGAAAAATAAGCAGGTTACATAGATACTAGGCCCACGGGCCTAAGTGAGGCCCAAAGGGGCTGACGCCACCGAAGCAGCTCCTCTGGTCCTCGACGCCGAGGTAATCCACGACGCGGACGTCGTCCGGCCGCCGGTGCTCTGTCTGCTGGCCGCCGCCGCCGCCGTGCATCAGCGACCCGATGGCCCTGGCCATCGAGCCATGGCTGCTGCCGTAGAACTGCTGCTGGCCAGGCAAGAGCCTGCCCACGTCGAGGCCCACCAGCTGCGTCTGCCCGAACGGCAGCCCATCGTATGGCTCCAGCGCATCCGGAGTCTTTATAGGCCCAAAGGGGCCCATGACGGGGAGACGGTGGTCGGGCCCAGACATCATCACGGGCCCGAATCCGACGGTGGAGAAGCCCGCGCCGTACCCGCCGGCGGTGGCGCCCATCTCCGCGGCCTTCTGCAGCAGCGCCGTGGCCGACATGCTCGCCGAGGCGGCGGCAAGGGAGAATGCGTCGCCCATGCTGTGGTTGTCGAGGCCTGGTGACTTGCCTGCCCCGCTGAAGAAGGTGGCTGGTGACGGTGGCGTAGGCGGCGCGGGCCTCGCGGCGCTCTGCTGCTGCAGGCTGGAGAGCATGCACCCCGCCATGCTGAGCGGCGGCGGCAGGAGCAGCTGGTTGGAGGCGGCGGCATCGGCGTCGGAAATGTTGGGGAGCATCCTCAGCTGCGGGCTCTTGGTGTCGAGGGCGAAGTCGTCGTCGTCCTCGGCGGCGGCCATGTCGAGGTCGCCGTCATCGGGCTGGGACGACGATGGCAGCGCCATGTGATGGGGCGCGGCTTGGCCCTGCAGGGCGGAGGCCACCGTCGCCATGTTCATGGGCTGCGATAGCTTGTTGTTCTCCTGGGCTAGGGCGTCGCAGAATGCCCTGTGCGTCACGAAGCTGTCTCGCCTGGTGAGAGCAGAAGAAATTTAAAAGCAATTGATTACTACGTCATCAGAAGAAACTTGAGACATGCATTGGTAAAATGCTGATGTCACATTACACCATGCCCTAAGAACAAATTACTTCTGTCACTGATTGTACATGTATGCACATGCACGTACGGCGACCAAAACTCGAAAGTTCACAGAATTCATGCACGTACGGACACCTGCATGCATGTAACGCATACTATCGTGCGTCCGTGATCCAGGTAAGTTTGTGACCTACGCAATCCCGTTCGAAGAAGAAGACAAGTGTTAGTCCATCATCAGATCCCATGCATATTCTTGTCTTCTTCTTCCTTTTTTTTTTTTGGCTAAAGATGCATATATATTCTTGTCTGAAAGATCAATTTCCTGAGCTATGCATCCTGGCGTGTGGTGTGTATCTCACGATTCTCACCATGCTTATGCAATTATGCATGGCAATATGAACTCTAGCTTTTTTTAAAAAAAAAAATCGACCATCCTAGGAGGAACTAGGCTGTCTTTCATTAATCATTAAAGAGAGAAAAGGCACCCAAATTTGGTCATACAAACTTGGGGTGGTTGGATGTATTGCCACACCTCTCACACTTCTGTAACTACTGAATACAAGTGCTGCAGCTCTCTCTCTATAAGCCAAAACAATTCTCTACGCGTTGTGACTGAATGTGATGGAGATGGAGTATAGTTTAGTCGTCAGAGAAGAACAAGTCCAATCCCTTTGTCTCTGAGGCTAGGGTGCCACAAAAACAAATCTCCTCCTTTGTCTTCCCCAGGAATCTTGACTGATACAGTCCTAGGATATATAAAGCCAAACTAGACATGCATGGAACAGTGCAAATGCAATGCAGAAGAAGTTGGCGCCAATGGCGTTCACACCACCAGTGCCGACTCCTGCCGACTGACTGACCTGGAGAAGACGGTGCCGCAGTCGCACTTGTACTCGCGTGTGCCGCAGACCTTGGCGTGCGCCTTCCAGTCGGAGTGCACGGCGTAGCGCTTGGCGCAGCGCTCGCACTTCCACTTCTTCTCGCCGTGCTTCCGGCAGTAGTGCTTCTTGATCCCCGTCAGGTCCCCCAGCGCGCGCGCCGGGTTGTGGTGCACGCACGACGCCTCCGGGCACACGTACACCCGCTTCCTCGGCGGGCCGCCGCCGCCTCCAGGGCCGTCGGCGCCGCCAGGGCCCCCGCCGCCGCGCTGCCGCAGCTTCCACGGCAGGTTGTGCCCGCGCCGGTGCAGCTGCAGGTTCTGGTCGCGCTGGAAACCCTTGTGGCAGATCTCGCACACGAACCGGTTCGTCGCCATCAGCGTCCGCGGCGACAGCGCGATCACCTCCGCGCTCGGGTCTAATTCACCATCAATAATTAATTCGTCGTCGGTCGTCGTTGCATGCAGATAAGACAATAAGCACCTCATCATCAGTATTCAGTGCAACAAATTGGAGCATATAGTATATATATGCAGTACTTGTCAGCTAAAATTGGAGTATATTATTAGTTTTGTAGAGAAATCTTGTAGGACAATGTTGCACTAATGTATGGTTTGAAACTAAATTTAGCTTAAAATGTATCCAGGGTTTCAGTCTGAAGAATAATGCAAGAATCAATCAATTAGCGGTTGATGAGCTCATTCTGGATGGGATCGATCGTTTTCTACCAAGAAGCTAATGCCAATTATGCCATTATATATAGTTTGCATTAAAGAACGCGTTGAGGGTCTATCTAGCTATCTACCAAGTTTACCTCAAGCTTCCACATACAATGTTCAAATATTCCCTTACAGTATGTATGTCGTCATCTTATCACCGCAAGTCTTTGGTGAAAGGGAGGTTTGGACTGCTAAACAGTTACTGTCATAATTGAACTTTCTGCCCTATCAATCATAGCTCTAGAGTTCACAAGATTTGCAAAAGACCTTACAGATGCCCAACAAGCCATTGCTGATCTAGTCATATCAATAATTCTCAAGAACTAACATACATACGTCCTAATAATATTCGGTTCAAATTGGAGATAGTATTCTCTCCATGCATTCATCTGCATGTAGTTTTTTTTAGCTATGATGGGACTAATTAAGAATCAGTGTGCACGATCAAAATCAAACCTGGTGTCCCCGGAAGGCTTCTCTTCTTCTTCACAATCGGCGGCGGCGGTGCAGGCGGCAGCTCTGAGGCGCCGATGACGTGCTGCAGATCGTCGCCGCTGCCGTCGTTTCGCATCTCCATCGGGCCACCGAGGAGCGGCTTGATATGGTACTGCAAGAACTCCTCCTCCACCTCCCTATGTGGGTTGCTCACCGAAGAGAAGCTGCTGCTGCCAGTGCTCTCCCTACCAGCAGCTCCCGACATGGATCAGGATGACAGCAAGCAACTAGACCTGGCAAGCACACATGCGCATGCGCCAAAACGGCCACACGCGCTAGCGAGATCAATAAATTGGCAGTACAGACTGCAGAGGCAGGCACCTTCTCATCATATCACTACTATACACACTCTTGCTTGGTTGTCGAGAGGGAGGAGGGAGGGAAAGAGGAAGTGTGTGTTCTCTTCAGTTTCTCGCTCTGAGAGACGACAGACAGCAGGAAGTAGAAGGGAGGGAGGTCGTTGGTCTGCTATTTATCCTACCACTCTTCCATGCGGCTTTTCTTTTATCGAATACGCACGAGAATGTGCGTATCTTTGTATTAGAAGAAAGCAAAGGTCTTAGAAGAAGTTACAAAAAGCCGTTACAGGCGAGCAAAGCAAAGCATCAAGGATTACATTGCTGAAACAAACCAAAAAACCACATTCCAATTAGTACCTTTCTGTACTCCCTCCTCCTAAAAGAGAATTCAATTCTCCTTTTTTTTAAAAAAAAAAAAAATCTCTCTATTGCAAATTGTAAGTCATTTTGATTTTTTTATGCATTAAATTTCTACTTATCATGATATACGATATGTTTAGATACATAACAAATTCAATGTAAAAAAGTCAAAGCGACTCATATTTTAAAACGGAGGTATAAATTAAATCAATTATTTAAAAATATTAACATTATGGTACCAAATAAGTACCATTAAATTGATCTCATAAAAATCCATTTGTTGAAGATATAAATGTTGATATTAACAATGTCCGGCTTACTCCAAACTTAATGTTGCATTCTTTTTTTCTGTTTGAATTGAGGGAGCACAGTCCTGTGCCTCTCATTTTCGGTATGTGTGTCAGTGATGACTAGTGCATGCCTGTCATAATATGTCTCGTGAGTATTTTTTTTTTTTTGCAAGCAATCTAGACTTCTAGAGAGAGAGAGAGAGGATCTGGTTAATAATGTGTACAATGTACGGCTAGCCGCGCGAGCTAAGAGAGAGAGAGAGAGTTTTATATGTGTGCATCGTTTGGATCTACGCAGTGGCCTTTGTTGTTTCCTCCCTTGGGATCGTCGATCGGCCGGCTATACAGGCAAATGCCCATGATTTCCTGATATAAATAGCTTGCAATGACAGCAACCTCCCTGTGTTGGTCAAGTTGATCGGCTGCTTCTTGTTGCCTTGTTTTCTTGCCAAGGGCGCCTGCATTGCCTGGGCCCTCGTTTTCAATTCAGCGCCTACAAATTTGCAATTTAAAATCAGGTTACCGATCCCAAAGACCAATCTTTCTACCAACCTCAATCGGCTTCTTGAATACACTGGAGCCTTCTCTCTATGCTTGGTTCGAATCAATGCTTATTTTGGTTAATAAACTGACCATGTAAAAGTAATCCAACTTTGTTAACTGAAAAATATCATGACATATCTATGTTGATGATAGTGATAATGAAGGTGAGTGCCTATCAAAGGGAGCTATGGCCTTCATGGCATTTCGGGTTTCTTTGGAGTAAACGGTGATTGTTAATTATGCTTAAATATAATATCTGCTTGATATAAGAATTAATCAGTGTCCCTTCTAGATCTTATTTTGAGCTCTACCATCAATCGTGAACCTTCTAATGCATGTTTTTTTCTCGAATACGTAAAAAGTTTGTGCATCTTTGTACTAAGAAGAAGAGTTTTGTACAGATACGCCAAAGCTAGCGCTCAGCCGGGAGGATAAAGATATTACATTAAAGCGCAGCCTCCCAAACTCACTCGCTATTTAGGGGATTACTCACGACTGTTTATGCCTTGTACCAATCTATAGTCTTGAATTTCACACCAACTAACCCAACATACATGAATTGAGATGAATACGTTGACATCCAAATAATCCTTTAGCTGGCAGTGACAAACCGGGACATTTGAGTACTACGCGTGTATATATAATGATCACTGAAAATAGTTGAGAAGAAACATGATGCATGCGACAATGGTTTGTGCTAAAAAGTACAAAATGACAAGAAAGAAAAATGGAACTGTCTGAAACCAACAGCAAGATCCAGGACTGTTCTTTCTTTTCTGAGACAGAACAAATCTATTATTGCCCATGAGCTTTTGATTGGCATAGACCCCGTGATCTTAAACCTGAAATTAATGCTGTTTTTAATCATGCCTACAAGCTACTAGCATGTGTACTGTGTGTCACCAATCGCACTTGCACCTCCACAACCTGACATCTCTATCACAAAATAATTGCTTAAGGCTTCTCACTCAAATGGTGTAGGTGGGTCGAAAGTATGGTCACGGGAGGAAGTGTGGGGATTAAAGTCAATGATGATGTTGGCCCATACTTCCAAACCAAAAGGGGTCTCCGACAAGGCGATCCTATGTCACCAATCTTATTTAACATCGTTGCGGATATGCTAGCTCTTCTTATCAATAGAGCAAAAAACGATGGTCAAATAAGAGGTGTCATCCCCCACCTAGTTGATGATGGTTTGTCAATTTTACAATATGCGAGATGACACTATTATCTTTATTGATCATGACACGGAGCAAGCAAAGAATCTAAAACTCTTGCTATGTGCCTTTGACCAATTATCTGGGCTCAAGATCAATTTTCACAACCCTCAAAAAAAAAAAAGATCAATTTTCATAAGAGTGAAATTTTTTGCTATGGTGCAGCTAAAGAGATGGAATCTTATTATGGTTGTAATGCTGGTGAATATCCTTTCCGATATTTAGCGATCCCTATGCACCATAGACAACCCCTAAATTCTGAATGGAGAAAAGTTGAAGAAAGATTTCAACAAAAACTCTCTTGCTGGAAAGCAAAGTACTTGTCCTATGGGGGAAGACTTATACCGCTTAACTCGTCTTAAGCGGTTTACCCATGTTTATGATGTCTTTCTTTGAGATTCCCAAGGGGGTCTTAAAGAACCTTGATCAATTCAGATCGAGGTTCTTCTGGCAAGGTTCTTCTAAAAACATAAGTATAGACTTGCCAGATGGAACATCTTATGTCATCCTAAGGACCAAGGGGGTCTAGGTATTCTTGACTTAGAGTTACAAAACAAATGTCCACTGGCCAAATGGTTGATTAATTTGCTCAACACAGATGGCATGTGGCAGTCTTTATTGAGAAATAAATACCTAAGATCCAGATCACTTACTCAAGTGACAGCCAAACCTATTGACTCTCACTTTTGGAGAGGACTCATGCATATTAAAGATGAGGTCTTGGCTAATGGTTCTTTTCAGATTAAAGATGGAACCAGTTCGAGGTTCTGGGATGACACATGGGTGGGAAATGAGCCTCTAAAAGTTAGATATCCTGCTTTGTATAATATAGTGTGCGATCCACATGCAACTGTATCCAAAGTAATGGCCACAAGCCCCCTTAACATCTCCTTTAGGAGGGCTTTGGTGGATAATAAACTTATAGAATGGCACAATCTAGTAGCAAGAATTTCAAATGTTGAATCTATTTTAAATGGAATCTAACCATTTCAGGGTTATTTTCTGTTCGCTCAATGTATCTCCATCTCATTGATGCACAACCACATTTTCGCCATAGAAAGACTTGGAAGATCAGAGTCCCTCTAAAAATCAAAATCTTCCTCTGGTTCGTACAAAGAGGTGTCACATTAACAAAAGACAATCTGACTAGGAAAAATTGGAGAGGGAGCCAGAAGTGTATATATTGCAATAGGAATGAGACCATTCAACACTTGTTTCTAGATTGCCCATGTGCACAATTGATGTGGAGGATTATTTTCTTTGCTACTAGTTTGGACCAACCAAGATCTATCAGACATATGTTTGGTAATTGGCTTATGAATCAGCATAATAAAGTCAAAAGCTTGATCCGGGTTGGGGTGGCTGCCTTATGTTGGGCTATTTTGGCGATGCCGGAATGACGTTGTTTTCAATAAAATGAAAACTAACTCTATTTTCTAGTTATCTTCGGGAGCGTATTGGTTACGCTTTTGGGCCCGGGCGGCGTGAAGAGCAAGCCAAGGACACCCTCACCACCATGAGCAAGAAATTAGAGACCATAGCTCTGGAGATTTCCAATAGAGGGTGGAAGCAGTTGTATCGATTGCTTTAGTTTCCTAATATATATTAAGACTTTGGCTCTCTTTTTCGGTTGTTTACCACACTTTTGTAATAAGGGTTGTGTACATCCATTGGATGTAGAGGCCGGATGCAAACTATCCTTTATTAAAAAAATATTTAATTAAATGTTTATAACTGTAATAAGTATCACTAGATTAATTAATAGGAAAATATATGTCTCATGATAAATATATTAAGAGATATAAATAATTAAATATTGTTGATAATATTATTTATAAATCTAGTTATAACTAAAATCATTAGACTTGTCAAAAAACGAGATGCACAGTTATTGATCTGAGATGGACAGATCGAGCCATACTTATCCAAGTAGCTTGGAACAACACAGTAGTATTCAGCAGCAGTTACCATATTGCATCACTGCTTGTTGGTTGTGGTTAGATGGATAGACTGATCGACAGGGAACGAACTAGGAGGATAAACTCAGGTTGGTTCAATGCACTTCATATATCGCTCTTTCACTTTGCATATGATTTCAAGACATGATGACATGAGGACCTGTAGGTCGACAGCGGCAAGATTGATTGAGTGCATCCATATCACCTACAGCGACGCTACGCCGTGCCGTGCCGTAGAGGTAGAGAGTGTGATAGACAGGGAAAGCAAAAAAACACATCAAACATAACATATTGCGTCAAGAAGAGACTTTTCTTCTAGAGCGAGCGAGCTAGCTAGATAGCTGCTGCTTCCTGCTTCCTGCTTACTGAAATGTGGCTGGCTGGCTATTCTATTCAGTAGATCTAGGACCCATAGAATATATGGATAGATCACTGTCCTCTCTTGATGATTAGGATACGAACGAATCAAACAATGACTAATCGCCTGCTTAGTTTAGTTTCGTCCGTACGAGCTTATTAGCTCGTCGCATCTCAGCATATTACCAAATTTACCATTGCTGTCATAGTTGCGCATAGTCTGTACTAATAGCATTGATGTTTTGTCGTTTCTATCTTCTTCTTCTCTGATTTTGTTTTCATCGCAGCATGCCGTGCATATTCTTTTGGAATTTGGAGTAGTACTTCAGTGATCACTTCTGAAAAAGGAAACCTTATATATGCCGTGCGTTTGTGCTTACCTGTGCTTCCAATCCGTGGCACCGGCCGGGCGGCAGGCAGGTTTTTCTTCAGGACTTGGGAAGAACGTTAACTGGATTATTATTATGTTACTGGCCATCTTCTAATCCGCGGAGGCTCGAGACCTGACGCCACCTTGTAATCTTCCTGGAACTGGAAATGGTGAATTTTTTTTATTTTTAGCACTTTTTAAAACTATTTACAAATCTGCCACGGTGAAATAACTATTTCCAAATCTAGAGGTTTTTACGCGCCGTGATGAAGGCGCGGCTCCCCACCTTAACCGCGCCTTGCATGTAGGCGCGGGGTGGCCACGTGGCCCGCCCAAGTCGCCGCTCCCGCCGACGTGGCGAGTCGAGACGCGCCTCCATCTATGGCGCGGTTTAACCGCGCCTGCATCGAGGGCGCGGCTCGTCTACCTCTAAGCCGAGGCGCGGCTCCCCACCTCCTGTCTTTCTCGCGTCAGGCCGCTCCTCCGCCCGCAGCGCTCGCAGGCCGCTCCTCCGCCGCCGCCGGCCGCCCGCTCATCCGCCCCCGCTCGCAGGCCGCTCCTCCTCCGCCGCCGGCCGCCCGCTCTCTCCTCCGCCCCCGCTCGCAGGCCGCATTTCCTCCGCCGCCGCCACCAGCCCGCCAGCCCTCTCCTCCGCCGTCGCCGGGAGCGTCTTCGGGGCGGCAATGGCGTGAGGTAGGGGCGGCATTTGCTGCCTTTGGCGGCCGTCGCCATCGCCGGGGCCATCTGCTGCCTTTGGCAGCCGTCACCCTCGCCGGGGCGCCAGCCCGGTGCTCTCTGTCTCTCCGGCCGTGCGGTGAGGAACAAGGTGAATTTTTTTCTTTTTTTTTTTTCAATTTTCATATATTAGTTAGTTAGTTAGTTAGTTTCTTGTGTATGAGTTAGTTTAGGTCATGGTTAGTTAGTTAGTTTAGGTCATAGTTAGTTAGTTAGTTATATATTAGGTCATAGTTAGCTAGTTATTTATACATTAGTTTAGGTCTTAGGGTGATGAAGACTATATCTTAGTTAGTTATATTAGTTAGTAATAGGCAGTTAGTAATAGGCAGTTACATAGCTATATATTAGTTACTAATAGGCAGTTAGGGTTAGAAGATAGCTATATATTAGTGATGAAGAAGTACTAAAGTGGGTTATGAAGATAGGCTTTAGGGTTAGAAGTGGTTGGACCAATCCGTATCCCTGATGTCATGGCCTCCCCATTTTGTAGATGGATTGTTTTGTGCGTGTTTTCTACGGAGGAAGTGTCACGAAAGAAGATTGCTTGTTCGTTGATATGACGGAAGATTTGGAGATCTTTGATGCACCTCCGAGCTTCAATGAGCCGATGCTTCGTTTGAAGGCCAAATTTGGCGGTGATATCATCTTTGCGGGGAGGTTTGATGTTGGGACAGCAAGGCCTCTCTATGTTATGATGCCTTTGGGGAACTCGGCTCTTTGGTCCCGCTACACTCATGTCCTTCGGGGTTGCAATGGTAAAGTTCTTTGAGGTTGTTGTGGAGACATTGGGCGATGATGTGCCTTACTCGAGGACCATGGAGGTGCCGATGATGGGGTTCGTGCCGATGCCGACACAACGCGGGGAGATGGACTTGGATGGTCGGTTGACGCGGGAGCAACCTTTGATGGATGAGGACGAGTCGGGCGGGAGGTCACCGGGGCATATGAACAATGACTTCGATCGATGATTTCGATCGCGAAGATGCGGAGAGGCTTGAGGATGATAGGATCGGTGACGATGTAGATGATTCGGATGATTCGGGGATGAGGAGGGAGGCACATATGCAGCTCCAAAGACCGGCTCATCCTATGCCACCTCCTCGTGCTGTTGAAGAGCCGCATGCGGTGCGGTCCAAGGAAGACTAGCTACGTAACACCCGGAAGCCCCTTATGATGGATGTGCTACTTTCGGTGCGGCACGGTCTTTTGTGCCACCCGATCCTTACACAGACAGTAGCCGATGCGGCGAGGTCGGCGAACATACCTTTCGGGGGGGTTCCTAACTATAGGGATGTCGGCATGGCAGATATGGCGGTTTGTGACACCGGCCTCCAAATGTGTAGGGACTTCTTCACTCACTTCAGGGGATGAGAAAGCGATAATTCGGAAGGGCATGATGTTCAATTCGTTGCTTGATCTCGAAGTTGTTCCTTGAGAACTATGCCGTGTACCACCATAGGCCGTACTATGTCACCAATTCTAACGTGAATGAGCCGTACTACGTGAGATGCAAGAGGGGTTGTGAGTGGAGGGTTAATGCAAGAAAGAGACCGAGCGATGACAAGTGGAAGATAACCCGAGTCGTGCGGCCTCACGATTGTGCCTCAAATGAGGGACAACAAAACCATCCTCGATGATCGCGCGGTATTGTGCTCGTCGCATATTGGCCCTCGTCGATAACGACAACGACATCTCGGTCTCTTCCTTGCAGATTTCACTAAGAGAATTCACAAAGTACAAGCCTAAGTACGGAAAGGTGTGGCGTGCTAAGCGGCTAGCCCGCAGATTCGTTGGGGTAGCTGGAAGGAGGCCTACAATAGGGTACCCCGAATCTTGTGTGCAATGGTTCATTTCAACCCCGGAATGAAATGGTGGATAGACACGGGTAACAAGTACGGATTGGTGACGTAGGGCGAGACCACAACAAGGTACAATGTGCCGAGGCGTGTTTTACGGTTTTTCGACCGGACAAAACATGCATTCCAGTTTTGTAGGCCGGTCGTGGTCGTGGACGCCACTTTCTTAACAGGGCAAGTACGGGGGAGTGTTGATGATGGCGCTTCCCGTGATCCCGAGAATCGATAGTTCCACTTGCCTTTGCAATTGCCGAGGGAGAGAACAATGAGTCATGGTCATGGTTCATGAGGCTTCGCGGGTCAATGTACTTGGAAATTCTCGCAGGATATGCATGATATCCGATAGGCATGCCGGTCTCTTGAACGCCGCTGAAGAACAGCATTGATGGACACCCTCCTTCTCGGAGCATAGATGGTGCATGCGCCACTTTGCCGCTAATTTCTCGGCGTCGGAGGAAGAGGAGGTATGTAAATTGTGAAGAAATTGTGTTGTGTTCGTACAGCGGCGAGTTTGATGAAACATTAGTGGCACTAAAGAAGGACATGAATGAGACCGCGCAGCTGACTGGTTGGAAGAACAAATGGCCGAGAAGTCCAAGTGGGCTTTGGCTTATGATGAAGGTGGGTACAGGTATGGCATCATGACCACGAACTCGTCGGAGTCTTTTAACCGTGTTTTCAAGGGTGTCCGAGCATTGCCTCGTAATCGGAATAGTGGAGTATTCGTTTCGAAGTGCAACGAATATTTTGTGACGAGGTACCAAAATGTACAAGGTAAGTGGGCAACCCAAAGATGTTTGATTACGGTGCTTGGGGAAAGGCTGCAGAAGAGTACCTTAGTGAGGCGGAGAAGTGGGCCGAAAAACGGAACCGCATTGCTTATGGACCTAGCATGATGATTTACGTGCACGAGCCGAGGGTGGAACGACCTTGGGCGGTGAACAACAAGGCGGTGAATGTTTCAAGGTGGATCTTGAGAAGGTCGAGTGCACTTGCAACATACCACAGATCATGCATGCCCCCTGTCATCACATGGTCACAGCTTGCAGGGCCCTAGGACATGACCACAAGTCTCCACCATACATGTCACCTTATTACCTCCGATCGAATTGCCTAAGGATATGGGAGAAGGCCTTCGAGCCGTACCTTGACCCGAAACATTGGCCCCCTTATCATGGTCCTGAGCACATGCCCGATCCCGATCTGCTCAAGGTTGGAAAAGGTAGGAGGAAGAAGAAGAGACTTAGAGGGGACATGGATGCTATGAAAGGGTACAAGACATGTATGGTGGGGGGGACTTCGACGCGGCGCGTGGTAAAAACCATTGCTCCGTTTGTGGCGAGGCCGGTCACAAGGCTACTAGGCATAGGAGACAAGGGCAGCAGGTGTAAATTCTAGCTTCTATTTATCTTGTAGTACTTTTATTATTCTATTTTGTTGTCAATATTGTTCATTAAATTTTTTCACCGTTGTTTCTATAGCTTCTATCTATCTTGTTGTACTTGCATTACACTATTTTGTTGTCATTATATTGTTCATTACATTTTTCTAACCCGTTTCTATGTAATGTTGTAACAGGATGGCGAACCATCCGGTGCACCACCTGCTTGAGTTGTACTACGACGAGACCCACCGCGCCCACGTGCGGGTGGACGAGGGTAGAGCCTTGAAACCTTTGAGGCTACGCACGCACGCGGCGGGTCCGAATGGGACGATCGGTATGCTACCTACATGGAGCGTGCGGGGTTCCTCGAGCGGGTTCGGACTGTGAACCATGGTCGCAAACCGTGACCCCGCTCTACTCGGTGCGGCCGTGGACAGTAATACAATATCCCCAATGACTTTCTCGACCAGCGTTGGTACGATTCAAGCTCTCTATTGACCCTCTTTTCCTTATATACACTGATGCAGGTGGAGGCCTGAGACCCACTCGTTCCACGGCCCTTTTGGTGAGATGACTATCACCATGCAGGACGTGAAGCACATCCTATGTCTTCCTTTGGGAGGGGTGCCACTTTCAGGGACTTTGGATCCGGCCACGGAGGAACCGGGTGGCGGAGTTCTCGTGGACTTGTTCCACCGACGACGCGAATGCAAGACGAAACAAGTTAGTAATTCACTAGCAGTTCATATGACATTTCATTAGTACCCTTTATTTATTTGAACAAGTTAGTGACTCATTTACGACTTTCAGGAAACCAGGCGGGGTGCCTTCTTTCTGGCTCAAAGACAACTTCAGACGGCTGCCACCCGACGCTCCAGTTGAGGCGGTTGAAAGGCATGCGAGGGTATGGCGTGGCACTTTGTAGGCGGTTTCCCTGTTCGACGGGTCGGGAAACACCATCGGCTGGATTTTCATCCCCATACTCGATCGCCATGGGAGCACATAGCCACTTACACCGGGGGAGCGGTTCGCTTGGCAGATGCATGGGACAGCTCGCGAGGCGTGCCGTCGATGTGGAGAAAACGCCAACCTCGCCGGGCCGTGCGTACCTCTACCGCAGATTTGGTGCCGGGAAAGATGGCTGTCGGGGTGCCTATCCGACCTCCGGATTTGCCGGTAAGTCGATGAATGATAATGCTTTGTTGAACTAAACTTTATCGTGACATGTCTAACAAATACCTATCTTGTGTTTCGATGTAGGAATGGCCACACGACGATGCGAGGCCAACTGCGATGTACAAATGGCTCAATGCGAGAGGTGAATACGGGCGCGGCCAGCGAAAGTACCGGAGGTACACGACGCCATCGCTTGCCTCACACATAACCAGGTAAGGGTTGTTGACATGTCATGGTACATTTTATTCTCGTTGTTTGACATTGTGCAAATGTAACATCGGTTCAATACTTGGCGAGTCAAGCGGCAGCCTTGGGAGTGGCGGGAACATATAGTAAGCCCAAAAACTAAGGAGGAGGCCAATGAGTGGCGATTGAATACGCCGCTTATTTTCTTTCACGTGGTGGAGATGCACCGCCGAATAGGGTATGCGAACGGTTCGGCAAGCTTTCTCGGATGCCCACCTATACCATACTCGACACGACGAGACTTGCATGAGTACGTTACCTAATCAAACCACTACTTTTATTGCAAATTGGCATGCGGCTACTAAGTTGTGAAGTATGCAGGATTCAGAGGGGGAAGTACCGTCGCAGGAAGGACTGGGTCGCGGAGCACCACGTGTACATCCATGTTTGTGGGAGAACAGACACGCCGAGGCACCACCACCACCGAAGAACCGCCGCATGATGAAGCCTGTCTTCAACGACTACCTAAGGTGGCTGCATACTTGCTTCCTGGGTGCACCTCGCTACAAAGCATACAACGACGACGACATCGGCGAAGAATCGGGTGAGGATGCAAAAGAAGATGCATATGACAAGGACACTAGGGAGGGCGTAGATCCACAAAGAGGAAGGCAACTTAGATACATGGTAAGTTTGATCGATGTGCTTAAGTAGTAATAGAATCTTGCTTTAATTACTTCCACTTGACACAATGTGAAAATGGTCTATATTCGTGTGCAAATCGGATGAGAGACATGGCCGCCGAAGCCGAGTTTCGTCTAGCCGAGGCCGAGCGGGATGGCCCTGGCATCCTAGTAGCTTTTGTTAAGGTATGAGATAAACAATCACCACTTTTTTATGTCATTAGTTGATATTGCACTCTCAAAAAATGACACGACCCCAATCATGTTTTGGTCATTGGCTGATCTTGCAGAAAGTGGCAAAGGGATGCAAGAAACTCGCGCAGAAAATGAGTTGCATGGAGGAGCCTTTTGTTCCACCAGTACCCCCGCGTGAAAGTACACCGACACCACCACATTACAGCACGGGGAAGGGACCAGCTGATGATGATGAAGAACAATACTTCTACGAGCAAGGCAATGTGGGCACCGACGACTCTACCTCTGACGACGCACCAGGGTATGAAGCACCAGAGTATGGCATTCACTTGCACCAGTCGGGACAGAGAGACGCGGACTTCCTCAACATGTCTCAACTCCCCGGTGCCCCAGTAGGCACACAAGGCGAGGATCAGGTGATTACTATAGCTTAATGTTGATGAATTAAATAATTTTCCTAGAAATGGTTCTAACATACTTGTTGCAGGGCCCTAGTACGACGCAGGAAGAAGAAGCACGGCCAACGAGACGGGGGCGGCATGACCGTGACCACACGGACGTTGCATTCACAGGCAACCGATGTACCACCGGGAGGAAGCGACAGAGGCGTCCGAAGAAAGTGTTCACTCCTGGTAGCTAGAGTTGTGGTAGAGGGGACTTTGTGCTATAGGTGACTTAGTTAATGAACTAATGTGTCGAGTTTGGAACCGTATGCAAGTCAAAATTGAACTCATGTGTCGAGTTTGTAGCCCTATGCAAGTCAAGGTTGAACTCATGTGTTTTGTTTAGTTAATGAACTCATGTGTCGAGTTTGGAAACCTATGAAATGCAAGTTCGACCTCATGTGTTGTTCAGTTAATGAAGTCATCTTGTTCTTTGGTTTTGTGCATTCATCACCTTAGCCGCGCCAGGAGATAGTTACGCACGCCTCGGCATCTGGATCGAAGCTCGTTACGCTTCTGCCGGGAGGAGCCACGCCCAACCGGGGCGCGCTTCCTCACCTTAACCGCGCCTTTGTCAGTGGCGCGTGTTAGCCGCGCCTTTACTGGGGGCGCGGTTAAGGTGAGGCATCGCGCCCCCAGTTGTGGCGCGGCTCCTCCTGGCCGCAGAAGCAGAACGAGCTTCAGTCCAGCAGTGCCGAGGCTAGTCCAGAGAACAACCTTAGTACTAATGAGTTCAAACTTGACTTGGTACTAAAAAGCCAAAAGCACAATCGCCACACTTGCACAACTACATGACACATCTTAGTACTAATAATAAGAGTTGTTACATGACATACAGAGGCCATACACAACGAATTTACATGACATACAAAGGTCATACACAATCCGAATCTGTCCAAGTACATGACAAGACAGTTTCACCAAAAGCACTTAGTACCAAATGAGGCCTACACATCAGAAACATAACCAGGAAGCAAATCCTCATCGCTACTGGAGTTGGGGGGCGAATCGTCATCGCTGAGTGAGTTGGGGACCCAATCATCCTCTACCACAACCTCGTTGGTGGTTGGAGTCGAACGTGTGGCCTCCTCCTTACGCTTGTAGTACAAGGCCTCAGCTTCATCGATAGCTTGGGTATCCCACTCAAAATCTTCCTCAATGAGCACCCCGGTACAACCGGGCGGGGTGGCTACTCTCGGGCCGGCTTTGCCTCATCCGCCTTCGACTTCCGTAGAAGCGGCCTCCGCCTCGTCCATAGCTTGTGTATCCCACTCTTCCTCTTCCTCTCGTTGGAATCAATGGCACAACCCGGCTGTTGTCCGGGTGCTTTTGCATCATCTACGGGCTGCAAGTGAACCTCCCCTTGCACCCGCACGTCGGCCAACACTAGGTCGATGAGCTCATCCAATCTAGAGGTGTCGTCCTCCACGGCCTTCTCCGCAGCGGCCGGCCCGCTCGCAGACCCCGCTTTTCGGCCTCCACCGCCGTCTCGCTCCGAGATAAGCGTAGCGGGCCTCCTCAACCTCCCGGTTCCCGAGCACCCAATCTCTCGTAGTTGTAAAAACCAAACGGTTACGAAGCAATTAAAATGGAGGACAACACACGGGAGTGTTAGGAGTTTCAAATACTCACCGAGACACAATTTAGCTTCAAGTCCTTTGATGTCCTGGTACTCTTGCCATTCGCGCTCGCTCGGCCTTACGCACCGCGTCCCTCTTCTTCACAAACTCAAGCATTTTCTTATGCTCAACACCGCTTGGGGTTTGGACACGCATATCGTGAGCCTTGCGACGCGCTCTAGTATGCGATGCTTGATGTAGTTCTGCACAAGCGCATTTCCACCCATTCTTTGCTTCATTTTAATTGTATGCTTGTACTCGGCCTTATCAAGAAAATCCTCCCACTTGCATTTGCGGGTGCTCTGTGTAGAAACAAAACAATTAGACACAAACTAAAACATAAGAACACAATTCTCACAGTAATTGCACCAACCTCATCATAGTCGACCATATGGCCGCACCAATAGCCAATTCCAACCTCCGAAGGAACTAGGCCGTACTGAGCTTCGACGCCACACTTGCACAACACAGGAGGAGCGGGGACAACGGTTTTCCTCTTCTTCTCCTGTTGTTCCTCTGGCCAATAAGACTTGGGACCCCATGCCACTCCCCGAAGAGGCATTTCCGGAGCGCGGTATATGCCCGATCCTACAAAAAAGAAGGTTACGGGATGCACATAGAGTTGGAAATAAAAGGTCCGAGCATGCACATACACAAACACTAGAAACTTACGGGATAAGGGTTGCCACACTCAAATTCATTAGGATTTTCATCGCCGATCACGTAATAGTCTCCACAATGGCAAACAGGCGGTGATTCAAGACGTCTAAGTTTGGCTAATTCCTTCTCCTCTTCATTCATCGGCGGGGATTAGGTGGAGGTGGCACCCACCGTTTAAACCTGCTATGTGGTTGCCTTCCTTTACACCATTGAAAACCACTGAACAGGAGGTAGCTAGGATCAAACTTGTCCGGCCCGTCGATCCATTGGAAGAAATAACACTTCTTATGGTCCTGCAAAACAACCATAAATTAAATTTCCGGTTGACTAGTCACGTAAAATATGACAAATTGAAAGTGCAAGAATTACTTACCGCTTGTGAACTACAAGTGTAGAAGGCACGGGCAGCGGTGTCGGGATGGCGAGATAGGTACACGTGACATTCTCTACCACAATCACAAAAAGGGACGGGGAGTTCGGAGGGACGGGGCATCTTTGCAAGAGGCATCGGGGTATAATTCTTTAGGGCGACCCCTCTTGGTCCAATACTCCTTACGATACAATTCCATCTATCGAAAAATATGGAACAATATATAGTATGGAATCAATAATTAACCATGGACACATAATTAAACTAACCAAGTATCCACTTAGCTACAACTAAGTAACGCTAACCAAATCATCCTAGCCAACTAACTATAGAACCAAGGCGACATAATTCAACTAAGCATGTCACTCTAACCAAAGAGGGGTAAAACAAAGGATCGGGACACTTACGGTTCTCAAGCGTGTGGGTAGTGAAGCGTGGGGGCTTCCCCAAGCGGTGGAGATGGCCTAAGGCGGCGCCATCCCACCCACCATCCCTCACCCCCATAGCGGCCCCCCTACCCACAAGGACGTGGTGGAGAGGCAGGGGAGGGGCAAGGGCGTGGTTGAGGAGGGGAAGACCTCCGGAACGACGACGGGACGTGGCCACGGGCGGCGGCGACGAGCTGCGGCGCGACGAGCGGCGGCGGCGACCAGAGACAGGCCACAGAAACAAATGAACTGCTCGGGCTCGGGCTGGACCTCTATACGCCCGAGCCGCGCCTTCGATGGAGGCGCGGTTAAGCCGCGCCCTCGATGCAGGCGCGGCTTGACCGGCCACGTCGGCGGGAGCGGCGACTCGGGTGGCCACGTGGCCGCCCGAGCCGCGCCTCCATGCAAGGCGCGGTTAAGGTGAAATGCCGCGCCTTCGCCTACGGCGCGTAAAAACCTGCTAGATTTGGAAATAGTTATTTCACCGTGGCAGATTAGTAAATAGTTAAAAAAAGTGCTAAAAATAAAAAAAATTCGAAATGGTTGTTTAACTAGCAGTGGGAAATCACGGTGTCACTGATGATAGTGAACAGTACGTACGATACGATGGGCACCTCGTTTCTGCAGACAGCATGAAGGTAGGTAAAGGCCTGGCTCCCTGCAGCTGGATTCATTCAGAATTTCAGATCTGAAGAAAGTTCATGTATATGTCTTCGCTTTTTTGTTTTGTCCTCCTGGTGTATGGTATAGATCAGATGATGCAGAATTCATCTGACGGAGGTAGTAGCATACACAAGCACTATTTGACAGCAAGATGGCCTGGAGCATACTCATACATATCTAGGCCTTGTTTGGATGCTAAAAAGTTAGAAATTTTCTAACTGTAGCACTTTTGTTTGTATTTGATAAATATTGTCCAATCATGGACTAATTAGGCTCAAAAGATTCGTCTCGTGGTGTACTCCAAATTCCAAGTTTTTTTCACTCTAGGAAGGTACAAACAAAAGTATTGACGTACAACATGTGTAAAGACTGAAGATGCCCAGAGGAAAAGATTACGTCATTTCAAAGAAAGATAACAGAGCTAGCTAGAGGGCTACATGCATGTAATTTACACACCACAAATAAGCTAGTAGTATTCCGCCGCTACGGTCATGTGGCAAATCATTGGTGCCTGCATTGCATTCATAAATGAGCGCGTCCGTCCTGAATCTTCGCCGCTTGATCGACGGCACGTCAACACCTAATCTCGATCGGCGCCCATATTATTGATTGGCTAGCAGTAGGAAGCAGGAAATTTTGGAGGAGCCCAATGAGAGAGGTGTGTGCATTAGGATATGCATGGTAGCAGTGCAGCAGTAGTAGTAGCTCAGCTCGATCGTCAGTAATTAATAAGAAGGAAAAGGACCTGGCAATTGAATCCTGATAACCTGAACACCAAAAGAATCTCTCTTTTGAACTCTTCTGTCAAGCTAATCACAAAAGTCTTGGCCAATAGACTCCAGGGTTCCATTATACCCCTGATACACGGGAATCAATATGGTTTTATCAAATCAAGAACCATTCAGGATTGCTTGGCTTGGGCTTTTGAATACATTCATCTTTGCCATCATTCAAAAAAAAAGAAATTGTTATCATCAAATTGGATTTCGAAAAGGCTTTTGATAAGCCTGGAACATCAAGCTATGATCAAGATTATGTGCTCATGGTTTTGGGGATAGATGGATTGTCCGGATGAATGCTATATTCAGTTCAGGGACTTCTTCAGTGCTTCTAAATAATGTTCAGGGCGAAAAGATTCATTGCAGAAGAGGGGTAAGGCAAGGAGACCCTCTTTCACCATTGTTATTTGTTCTGGTAGCTGACTTTCTTCAAGTTCTGATCAATAGGGCAATGAACATGGGTTTGTTGAAACTGCCTATTCCAATTACCTCTGAAACAAACTTTCCAGTGGTCCAATATGCAGATGACACGCTTATTATAATGGAAGGAGATGCCAGGCAGCTGTTTTTTCTGAAAACTGTCCTTCAGAATTTCTCTGAATCCACTGGTCTCAAGGTGAACTATAACAAATCTATGATGTTGCCCATTAACATGTCTGAAGATAGGCTAGATCACCTAGCCAGAACATTTGGATGTTCAAAAGGATCTCTCCCGTTCACTTACCTAGGTCTTCCCCTGGGCACCACCAAACCTAAAATTGTTGATTTCTTGCCTCTTGTTAATAAGTGTGAGAGAAGACTGGGAGGTGTTGCTTCAATGTTGAATCAAGCTGGCAGATTGCAGATCACTAATTCAGTTTTTAGCTCACTTCCCACATTCTACATGTGCACAATTGAATTACCCAAGGCTGTCATCAAACAAATTGATAAGTATAGAAAGAACTCGCCTTTGGAGAGGCAATAATGTGAATGGAAGGGGCTTTCCAAAAGCAGCTTGGGAGCTAGTCTGTCAATCAAAGCAGGATGGAGGTTTGGGAGTTATAAACTTGGACCATCAAAATCAAGCTCTGCTGATGAAAAATCTAGACAAGTTCTTTAACAAAAAAGACTTGCCTTGGGTTAATCTTATTTGGGAAAAACATTACAGAAATGGTAAGTGCCTGGGACCTCCAAAAAGGGGTCATTCGGGTGGAGGGATGTTCTCAAATTGTTAGATTCTTTCAAAGAAATGATGAACATCCAAATTAAAAGTGGTGAAACCTGTTTTCTGTGGACTGACAAGTGGGGACCCAATAAGCTAAAGGATCAGTTCCCCCAGGCTTTCTCCTTCGCTTTGAACAAAAACATCTCTGTTCAAAAGGCAGCACAATCAGAACCCCTCACAGATCTTTTTGCAAACCCCCTGTCTAACATTGCTTTTCAGCAGACCGTGATTATTCGAACCTTCTTCAGAACAGCATTTGGATCCTACTTCCGTGACAAATGGCAAGGACCGGAAGGGCAAACACCTACAAATCCTCTTCACCTACAAGAAAATAAATGGTGCTGTGCTCCCGTTGATCGGGCTTTTAAATTTCTCGCGCGAGCACCCACCCACCCAAAGACAGCTCCTGTTTTTTTGGCTTCTTCTTCAAGATAGGTTGAGCACTAAGAACATTTTAAGAAGAAAGCAAATGAATCTAAACGGCTTCAGTTGTGAATTCTATGTTAATCAAGTTGAAGAGGATTCTGAGCATCTCTTTTGGTATTGTAACTTTGCCCAACAATGTTGGGGGCTAATGGGTCTCGAGGTGGTTTTGGAAGGATCCACTTTTCAAAATGTGCGTGCTATTAAAGACCAGTTACAAAACAGATTCTTTATGGTGGTGTCATCTTGATGTGTTGGACAACTGAAGGCCGGGAATCAAATGGTATTTAACAACAATCAACTCACCTTACAAGACTGCAAAGCCTCCTTTGTTCAAGAGTTGAAGTTGGTTTCATTGAGAATCAAGCCAAGCTTATCCAAGCTTTCCACCAATGGTCTCAAGCTTGTTTGTGCTAGATTGTTTTCTTCTTCTTATTTTCTTTTTTAGCGGGAAGGTTCCCTAGCTTAGCTTAGCTTGTCGGCTCGGCTCTACGCAGGCTTGGCCTAAGTGCTTTTCTCTGTTCTTTTCTTTCATCTTTCCTTTTTTTCTGTAAACCTCTTGTTTTCTCTTATAATAAATTTCCCGCAGGACTTCGGTCCCTTCGTTTCATAAAAAAAGACAGGTTTCAGAATCGGTCGGTGAGGTCTCCGAAGAGACAAACGATCCGATAATGAAGTAACAAAACCAACCAGTTGATGCACGCAATGGCCAGTGAGCAGAGCAGGCATGGCCAATCAGGCACTACCACACATGAATGATCCTAATTAAGCAGGCCATCAATCTCGTCTCATATGGATGGTAGTGGTCTGACAGACGAGGATGGATTAATTCCTCAAACTGACACTAATGCGTTTGCTATCTAGCATAGCAGTAGCAGTGTCCATCTTGCTTTGACAAACTTCCATATCACTGAAAAAGGGTTTGGCAGCGAGGAGTTCTTGGAATTGTCTGTCGATCGACAGGAACTAGACATGACAATGACATGACGAACATTTTTTCCCCACAAGAAGAGAGATCGATGTGGGGAGCTAATGACACGGCGAACCGAGGTGGCCACAAAGTCAAAGCCGCCCGCTAAACTGTCCGTAATCCAATGATGCCGAGAGACAAGAAGCGAGAGGTGAGATCGAGACGGAGCACTAGCGCCGGGGCCGCCCACACGATTCTCGCGAAAAGAGAAAGCCGGCCGGGCCGCTGTTTGGGAAAAAGCAAGCATCTCGTTCATATGCCCCGCTATCCTTGCTTGATTCTCGATTGTGATCGGAGAAGAAGGCTGAAGGCGGCCGGTCCTTGATTACCGTCGCCCGAGTTGGCGCCAAGAGGCATTCGTTTAAAATTATCAACCCGGCTTATTAATTATTTTTCTCATACAATAAAACATCATTAGCAAGCTTCGAAACAATTAGCCAAACTAGGCACTACTATCTATTGTCCCTATCCAAGGAATAAATATTGCACTGCACCTGCTGCTGGTGAGCGGCGGTGACCGTAGGAGCGAGAAAGCAGGCAACTGCATGTCGGTCTTTGTGGGTTGATTTTCATGTCCCAGGCCGACATATCTGGAGCTGCCTCGTCCTGTCATTCTAATTTCTAACAGTAGTCCAAATACTGTACGTACTGGTGAATGTCGAAAGTAATGGCATCAAAATGCGACTGAAGAAAGGATGCAGAACTCAGCGGCCAAAACCTTTACAGTAACATTTCGAGATACCATCGTCTAATAAAATTCAGCGGCAAAGCTTTTGCCGTTCGTTAAAAAAAAACATTTGGAGACACACACAGAGGGAAAAGAAAAACATACCGTACATTTCAGACTACAGCCGTTGCGGACTCATGGGCTTCTACTACTTAAGGCCTACTGGGCTAACATGGGCCCAGTAGGAACAAGGGCAATACGTAACTTTAGTGTACTCTCTCTCTCTCTCTTTCAAATCAAAATCATATTAGTTTCAAAAAAAAAAATCAAAATCATATTCTCTCTCCGTTCCAAATCGTAGTTCACTTGGATTTTTTTATACATGTATTTTGCTATGTATCTAGACATATTATTTATCTAGATACATAACAAAATGCATGCATCACAAAAATCAAAGTGAATTACAATGCCTGAAGCACTCCCCCCGTCCCTGTGGAGGTATAAACTCCATATACCCTCACGGCCTAGTTTGGGCCGACATGCTATCACCAGGCCGGCCCATCAAGCTCAAAGACCGATCGGCTCAGCTGGTCGGACACCCTAAAACGGGCAATAATATCGAAGACCGACAAAGAGGACAAGACCTAGCCGAGATAGGAAAGTTTAGACTTGTAAAGTACGTAAACTTAGTACCGATAGGCTAGTTCCGACTTGTAACCTTGCTCCCCGTAATATATAAGGAGAGCAAGGACCCCCATGCCGAAGGACGGAATCCGGCATAACGCACGTACTCATACATCCACATCATAATCGAAACGAGAGAGCGGGACGTAGGGTGTTACGCTTCATAGCGGCCCGACACGGGTAAACCTTGTGTGATTGCTCCCTCGTTTACATCTTGCTCGCAACCTCGGTGCGCCTTCCGCCAATCCATTACCGGTCGGGCATACCCCGGGTCGGACTATCGCCGATATTTCGTCGACAGGTGGCGCGCCGTAGGGGGTGCGCACCGAGATTTCACGTCGATCAAGATGGTTTCCTTCCCGGCTTCCATGACTTTCGAAACCGGCCTCACCTTCAACTTCGGAACGTTCACCTGGACTTCCAACTCAAAGAACCGCTACTACGATTCTTACGCCTCCGGCTATCACGCCAACAATAGCACCAACAATGGTGGCCGCACCAAACCAGATCCAACTCATCCCGGTGACCACCATTGCGGTCCCAATCTATCCACCGCTGATAGTTGACGGCACGGCGCCAACACCTCCGGTCGGTCCCAACCAAAGGAGGCATGTTAGCAACACGGATCTACTCCGTTTGATCCATCAACAAGACATGAGGTTGATCGAAACCCATGCCAACTTCGAGTCGCTCCGACGACGCGTCAGGCGCGATCTACAACTCGCGCGACAACAAATCTCTAATCCGTTGACACGAAGGTACAACAACCGTCGTAGAGTCACTTTTGGACGCCCCGAGCACCCACGTTTGCAGCAGGAGAATCTACAACGACGCGTTCCAACAAATCCTCGTGACAACCATATACGGCCGATAGCGGCGAAACTCCACAAAGAATTCCGACCACGGCCAATCATCGTACGCGGTGGTCGGAGAGGCCGCCCGAGCAACATACGGCGAGAGAATCCCGGCCGACATCCAAGATCCGAGAGAGAGGACTTCACAACAAGCCTCACGGGACAACAACAGTCCAGATCAAACAACACAAACTACCCAAAACAATGTACCAAGTCGGAGTTACGTGTCAACAGTACAGCGCAGAAACGCCCGTCGCAACGAACGACGGCGACGTCAGCGAGAAATCCGACGAACTGGTCGGAACCCGCCGGCTGCACCTACTACGGCAACGCAGCAAGAACGATTCCCACAAAACAACACATCTAATGCCCGGTTGTTCGCAGAACGCACCGAGCTAGCTGCTGCCCTTCGTCGTGATGAACAAAGGGAAAGGCGACGGCAAGAGGTATTGGCTCGCCATGGCAAACGCAACAGAGCAAAGAGCCGAACGACCACGAGCACGTTCAACTCAATCCCCTTCGATGACAATGGCGTCGGCACGCAGGCCGTGGCACTTGCCGACCGACACCAAGACGTAGAAAGAAAACGGAGGGAAGCACATCGAAACACATGGCGGCAATCGAGAGAATCGCCGCCGTACCGGCAAGAGCCCATTAAGGGAAGATACAAGGGACTCGCTTGACATTGACGAGCCTCATGGTTGCACCCGGCCAGCCAACTCGATGACTATCGCACAAACGTGCTCGGAGTCCTCCTCCTAGGCGAATGGTTCCGTCTGTTCAAACAAACCGTAATGGATTCATCACTCCCTTCTTGGACAATTTGCAGATCGAGAACCAAACCGGAGGCTTCCTAGTCCAACTCCTCCCGAGGATGGGATACCGCCGCACACCGAGCACATATTCCCTAATCCAATGAACCCAAGAAATCTTCGGCGCATCGAATGTCCGATCACCGGGCGCAAAACATCCGAAGGCATGTTCATAAACGGCGAGTGGTATGAAGTAGTACAACAAGGAAGCCGTTTGAGAAGAACTCAAGCTCCTTAGATTCTTTTACGATGTACCTTTTCCAAAAAAGGACAATCTCAATACTACTCGGAACGGGATAACTATATCCGACCACGCCAGACGCCGTGACGATCAAGTCCTGGACGATGACGACCTACTGCTCTGCACCGAAGAAGATCCGGTCATGATTCACAACTTGGAAAAAGGAGAAGCAGAGCCAGAAAACTAAAAAGATTGAGAGATACGTCCTCCTCCTTTATCAGAACAAGTTTTTTCTTTTTTAGGCGATTTCCCTTTCAAGGTTTAAGTTAGCGTCAGTCGTACACATCGTTGTAAGTCATTTCAAATGACAAAAGCAATCTAATGTGTACTATTTTATAAATAAGAATTCAAGTTTTCGTGTCAAATCACTTGAGCACATGAATTTTTCTTGTCATTCAAAGGAAAATCATTCCTCGATCCGACGCGTTACGACATTCTCTAAACGAGAGGATTCCAAATCCTCAAATAAAATCCTACGGCATAAACGTGACAAAGTCATAAAATGGATCAAAATAAAGAGATAAATAAAAGGAATCTCGAAGGATTCCAAAGACAGACACATCTCAAAAGATCCACTTCTTTCATTAAAATTATAAAAGTTTTTTACAAACGGGGACCGATTGCATCTAAGCAATCTAGTCATCCCGAATGCCTTGCCGACCACAAGGTCGACAGAGTCGCGGCGACGACAGCCTTCCGCCGCCCGGTGAACTCGACGGCGCCGCCCTCCATGGCATCATGCGCCGCCACCGACGCCTCCATGCCACGGACATCAACGCCCGAAATGGCGTCGACGGTGGCATAAGCGGCGGAGGCACCATGGCGAACGCCATGAACCGCCACCGCGGCCACTTGGCCGAGGATCGCCGCCGGCCCGCGCGATGACATCGCCGCCTTGGGCGTTCACCACGTCCGTCGCGGCATGGGCGGCCTCCGCAGCCGCCTCCAGGCTGCTCCGTCGCCCGCAAAAACAGTACATTATAGAACAACGAGAACAATTCGGGCGCATGAACAAAAGGGAAATCAAGACTTACCGCCGACCCGATGTCGGCAGCCTCGCGCCGCCCGAAGCGGCGTGTCCACCTGGACCTTGCGGGCCGGCCCTCGTCCGCCGCCTCATTGATGGCGGCGTTGGCCTCGCGTCGAAATCGGCGGCCCGCCGCTTCTCCGCCTCCGCCTCCTCCCCGAGCGGAGGAGAGTGCGTTCAGGAACAGGTCGGCGTTCGCCTCCGCCTGTCCCAGTTGCTTGGTGGCCTCCGAGTAGAGGTCCCTGATGCGCTCCAGCTCCGCCCGACAGCGGTCGAGCGTCGACACCAAGGAGTTCGTTGAGAAACTGCTCAGCGAACGCACGGTGGAGGCACTGGCGGCCGCCATCGCCGCCTCCGCCACAACAGGAGCTGCTTGCTCCGCCGCAGCAACAATGGCCCCGGCCTCCACGACCGGAGCCACCTGCTCGGGGGCCACACCCCCGGCGCGCCCTCGCGGCTCCTCCGCCGCCCTCCTCGCCGCCTCGGCGGCGCTCGCAGCGAGAGGTGCCCGCCGCACCTCCAATGGTGAGGAGGGTGTACCTACATTGTGAACGACAAGTTGCGGTTACATCAAAAGAAGAGAACCTCAAGATTAATCAAGAAAAATTCCAATCCAAGCTCACCTCCTCCGCGGCCTCACCTCCCGAGGGAGTTCACCGACTCCTCCTCACCCGCCGGCGCTTACCATGACGGCGGTCCATTGCAGGTGGCGGCGGCGAGCAAATGC
Source organism: Themeda triandra (assembly GCA_018135685.1). Classification (NCBI taxonomy): domain Eukaryota; kingdom Viridiplantae; phylum Streptophyta; class Magnoliopsida; order Poales; family Poaceae; genus Themeda; species Themeda triandra. The sequence continues at coordinate 1,096,723 of JAENPR010000018.1, forward strand.
GATCTAAAAACCCTAGGTTTTTGGGAGCAGGAGTAGAGGAGCAGGAACAGAAAATGCGCGGCGTGTACAGAACTCCCAGCGCAGGCTGTAATTTATAGAAGAGCCCGGAGAACTCGAGAAGGCAACCGATGAGATCGTGGGTAATCAAACCGCCGCGGCCCTCTCGTTCCCCGAGAGCACGAAGCGACGAAAACCGCTCCACTCAAGCAGCGCGCATTTATACGTTCCCCTTGCATCGGAACCCCCGTGCGCGCCGACGCACGATGTGAGGAAGGTGGAACGATTGAGACACCGACATAATGGCCCCACCACATCAGCGAAGAATTGACTTAACCAAAGACAAAAAACCGTACGCCGGTTTGACGTGACAACCCGGTCGGCCGATATACGGTTACATCAAGCAACCGAATATTTTCGCCCGCACGCGATCATGACGTGCCATGACGGACAAAAGATAAGTACCCAACATCTCTAAGAAATTTCTTTACTTATTCGGTTCACCCATTTCAAAAGACCACGTTTTTGAAAAAACCAGTTCGCACAAATTTCTTACCTCAAACACGAAGCAAACCAGGAATGCACTGTCTCTGGTCCCACTCGCTACGTGTTCACGGCTCCAACGCTATACAACACGAGTGATCCAGCGGTCGCTCCCAAAGGAAAAGGGCTCCAAACATTCCGCACCGCTTCGTTTGTTTAGGATCATCTAATCCCCAAGGCCTGGTCGGCTCTTGAATGAGAAAGAGAAGTGTCTTTGCTGGCAATTTTTTCTTCCAAATTTGTAATAAACATAACCTACTCTTCTACATAACAAAATTTATACACCATATGACCATTTTTCGGGAGCAAAGGCATTGATCAAAGTCTTATCATTGGCAAGACGATGGTTCACAACAAAATACGAGATAAGTGCTTTTTCAACCTAACATACACGCCTTCTTTAATCTTTTTTCACAAAAGATTTCTTCAAACGAACTACTTCAAAGTACGTTCGAACTCTTTACAAAGTTAAAAACATTTTCTTTGCACCAAATGGCCAAGTACGTCACCTCTCCAACGAGAAAACAATCAACATGCACCGTCTCTCGATCAATCCCGCTACGTGTTCACAGCTCCAACGCTATACAACACGGGGATGACAACGCTTCCAACGGAAATAGGGCCCTAAGTGATTCGGCCAAACGCGCTATTCACTATAGGTCACCTACACAAGACGATGATTAAGGAGAGGCCTAAAAACCAACGCAAAGCATTTTGATACAACTCTATGTCATAGATTATATCATCAAAACATTCACTCATACAAAACTTTCTCTTTGCAGCAACAACTCGAAGAACCGATACACAACAAGATAGCAACGGTATGTCATTAACATTTCAACCCACCGTTGACGGTTGTTAATGATCAATTTTATATGTCAACCGAGAGAGAGAAAGAGGGGTATAATCTGTTCACCATCATAGACTTAGGGTTTAAACCGACGATTCCACAAGTTTTGGTGAATATGTGTTTTCATAGGATTATCGGGAAAACATCCAAGGAGGCCCACATGTCATGATTACATAGAGAGAAAGACCGAACGGGTAAAATTGTATATTCTAGAAGACTCCGAGAAGGCAAACCCCGGGAAGCGGGGACCCACCGGCATTGTGGTGGGTCGGCCGACTCCCTCCTTGGGTCGGCCGACTCCCCCTCCACCAATCGTGGAGGCTCGCGGATCCCGCCTCCACCGCCTTTGAGGATGAATAATTATCGTCCGTTTAGGTCGGTTTGATCCGATGGCCGTGGTGTATCCTAGGGGACTATATATTGAGCCCCCGGCCCCCGGGCCGGAAGAGATTTTTCATTCAAGAATTCATTATTCGAGGTAGCCATCAAGCAAAGCTAGGGTTTAGAGAGAGATCTCCACCGAGAGAATTAGAATAGATACTCTAGATCTTCAAGTTCTACATAGGTTTAGACTAGATAGAGGAAGAATCGGGCGCTGCGTGCTCGGAATTCGGATCTTCATCATCGAATTGGTATTATCTTGTATCTATTCTTGTGACTTTATTCTAAATATCATTATGTTTCTATTTATTATGTTCCTAGTTTATTCTAGTTCTATATTTGATATGGTTATGATTGGTAATAAGTTTATGTATATGTTTGCAAAGCGCTTAGCTCTCTTCCGGGGGGTTAGGTGGTAGATTTCATGTAAGCATGGTGCTTAGATGCCGTTTACCCAAATGCACCCTATTGGCCGGGTCGTGTGGTAGATCGCGGAAGTGACAGTTCCGTTGAGTCCTCTCGTATTCCATCCCCGTTGGTAGGTCTAGCGGAACCAAAGTTGCGTAGTAAGTCCTGCTATGTCTTGGCTTGTTATAGCAATGATCCTTATACATAGATGAAAAGTCTTTTGTGCTTGTATATGATAGTGTAGAGTTGGAGTAGATGAATGACTTAGTAGATTAGAACCTACATAGGATTTATATTTCTTGCACTAATCGATGTCAACCTACCTTTGTGAGTAGTCTATATCTAATCTCGTGTGATTATACCCCGAGCTTATTACTTTATAATCCCTTATCTATCATGGTTTACCCCTCTCGCCAAAGTATGTGACGGTGAAATCAATCACTCATAAGTAGTCGTGTTTAGCAAGTTCATCTCATAGTTTAAGTCCGTAGTTCTTTCCTTTGAGCTAAATATAAATAACGATACCGGAATACTTCCCGGTAAAATGCTACGATGGTGTATTATCTCGTTCGCTTGCGGATCCCATATTTTTCTTGATTAGAGGAGCAGTTTCTATACCAACACTTCGGCGCCATGTTAGGGATGACAACTTAGCGTGAGTGGTGTTAGAAGTGTCAACAAGCATTTTTGGCGCCGTTGCCGGGAACGGAATAAACTTTTAGAGAAAAATTGCTTAAGCGAGATACTTAGAAAATGAGTGATTGTCACTAGTCACCTCTACTTTGGCGGGTTCACCCCGTTGTTTTTCTTTGTCTATATTTTATACGGGGTATTAGCGGGATTGAATCGATTCATTCAAAACTCTCGATCATCGAGTCGGTTCAATCAAGAAGGAAGCTCGTCACCAATCAAGATGGCCGAGAAGACCTTCGGAGTTCTCTGCTCCAACAATAGAGAACATCCGCACCGGTCCAAAGAATACACAATAATATGGAGTTTGAGATCAAGCCAAGTCTCATCAACATGGTGCAAGCTATCCAATTCGGTGGAAAGGTACATGAAGATGCAAGTACACATCTACGGGACTTCATGGAGATTGGAAACACCATCGCCATAGATGGAGTTAAAGAAGACCTCATACTTCTTCGCCTCTTTCCATTCTCACTAGTGGGAAGAGCGAAGCAGTGGTTCTATGCCAATAAAGAAGATATCAATACATGGGCGAAGTGTTCCAAGGCCTTTCTAGCAAAATTCTTCCCAATAGGCAAAACCAATGCCTTAAGAGGAAAGATTACCAATTTCCAACAGCAGAAGACGGAGACCATGTCAGAAGCATGGGAGCGTTTGCAAGGATATATCCAAGATTGTCCCCATCATGGAATGGAAGAATGGTTACTCATGCAAGGTTTCTATCACGGATTAACTCCAAAGACGCGTGAGCACCTAGATGCAACCGTGAAGGATCATTCTTATCACTCACTCTTGGGAGAGCTAAAAGACTCATGGAGAAGATAGCAGATAATCAAAGCTGGTCCCAAGACAACATTCAAGATTGTCACCGAGTGAAGAAGCAATTGAAGAAGTGAATGCATTATCAACCAAGATGGACACCTTACTCCATTGGCTTGACCGAGGGCCAAGTACAAAGAAGATCAAAGAGCAATTGAAGCAACATATAAGCGAGAATTCAAGTCCCATCATGAGAAAGGTTCCACATTGGGTGCAACCATCCATTAATCAAGGTACTCGATCGAGGTAATTATGCAAAGCAACCTACTTTAAGAGAGTTGGTTCTACAACAGTCCAAGATCAACTCATCTATGGAGGATAGGTTTGCCGCTAATAACAAAATCTTGGAAAACTTAAGTATTAAAATGGATAGTTTCTCCTCTCGCCATTAATGATCAACTAGAGTTCAATAAAAAGATAGAAGAAAAGATAGCCAAGTTGGCCGTTGCATTACTGTTGCCACTAACCCCGAGCGAGGTGAGATCTATTACTACAAGAAGAGGGAGTTCCACGAGAGATCCTCCCTACCCAAAAGGAGCAAAAAGGCCAACCGTGCTACCACCAAATGGCGAAGAAGAAGACTTCCAACCCGAGCTAGAAGTATTACCACAAGAATCAAGTACAAGCCGTACAAGATCGGAAGCAAGACAACAATTTCGAGATACAAACTACCTACCATTCCCTAGGAGGAAGAGAGGACCACAAAGACAGATGAGCAGTTTGGTAAGTTCGTGGAGGTAATTCAAAAGTTATATGTCAATATACCTCTGCTTTGGATGCCATACAGTCCCCACTTATGCCAAGTACATACGAGATATTCTTAACAAGAAGAGACCACCGCCATCCAATGAAGTGATCAAGCTAACCGAAGAATGTAGTGCGGCCATCCTCAACCAACTACCGTAAAAGAAAAAAGATCCAGGATGTCCCACTATCGATTGCACAATTGGAGATCAACATTTCAATAACGCACTCGTGATCTTGGAGCAAGTGTCGGTGTGATGCCCCCGCAGCAGTCTACTACAAGCTCAACCACACTGCACTTGAGCCAACATCAATGTGTCTACAACTAGCCGACCAATCGGTCCGTTATCCGTTGGGCATTGCTGAAAACATCCCGGTCAAGATAAGAGAATTCTTCGTGCCAGTAGACTTTGTAGTACTGGATATGCATCCAGACTCAAAGGTGTCACTTATACTTGGAAGACCCTTCTTAAGCACCGCCAATGCACACATTGATGTCGGGAAGGGAGAAATCAAGTTCACTATAAATGGGCAAGAAGAGCAATTCGCATTCAAGTCGAAACAAGAGCTCAACAAATCCACGAAGATGGTAGAAGAAGAAGATCGACAAGTACAACCACCGAGACAGAGGATGTATCTCTCGGGATCATCAGCGGAATAAATATTTTGGAAGGTCCAATTCGGAGGACTTTAAAAATCCGAATCCTCGCCGGAAGGTAACTCGGTATTTATCCGCATTTCAAATTTCATCTCTTATAATTTTCTTAGGCATATTTATTTCCAGCATTGCATTATAAAATTCTACGCCCCACATAAATAATTTTACGGTGTGTGACAACCCGTCAAAAATATTTTATCGTGGTGGCACAAAAAAATTTATCATTTCATGCATTTAAATTAGTTTACCTTCATTTAAATTTCTGCATTGTTTATAATTTTTATCATGGCATTTAGTGCTTGGTGGGTCCCTCACCATGGGTCCCACATGTCATAGACTACACCTCACATACATCAAATCACATAATTTCATCCACTTCCACTCACCTCCACTATCCTCTCTTTTCCACCGCCAAAACCACTCAACCGACCAAAATTTCTCGGATGAAGGAAAGATCACGCAATAGCATGTGAAGTGGCACCATATTGGTCAATATGGTGGGTCGGCCGACCCCACCATTGAGTCGGCCGACTCTCCTCCTCCTCCTCTATAAATAGGCCTCCTCCCATGGCTTCCATGCACCACCCACATTCCAGAATTTTAGCCAAACCACCCGCTCTCGACTTCGAGTTTCCGGAGAGAAGAGGAGAAGAGTAGGAAGAGAGAAGAAGTGAGAAGAGTGAGCAAGAGTTTGTAGCAAGTGAAGGGAAGGTGTAGTGCTGAGTAGATCATCACAAAATTAGTGGAGATGCTGTCCAAATAGGATAAAGAAAATTTAAAATTTAGGGGAGGTTCTGTCAAAATCAAGACCCGAAGTTTAGAGCTTTTTGTCATGAAGAACGACTAACCTCCGGACCGGCCGACTACGGACGGCTAACCACTAACCTTGTGCTAATCCTTCTCTCCACTAGTGTTTGTTTGTTTTGAGCAACTTGCGGGATGAAGAGCGTCTTCAAGGGGATCTCGGGAACCATCCGGAACATCGGGACAAGAAGTGCCTCTCGCGTAACTCGGTGGCTGGTTCCGACATGAGTGTCGACCCACCACCGAAGCACCAAGCACCACGCAGCAGCGCCGCACCACCACCAAGATCTCGTAGAGTTCTCATGAGAACATCGATCTTGCCCCGAGAACTACTCGGGAGAAGGATGTATACAAGAAGCTCAAAAACAAGCGTTTCATCCACACACCCGTCATCGATCCGACACTTCGCTAGCGATGTGTATGGCTCAAGAATTCGATACAATTTTTCCACTAGTTGGTTGGACTTCCTTTGCAAACCTCACCGAGAAGGGGATTAGGCTCTTGACCATAGAATTCCTTAGCACCCTTCGATACACGGACAATGGAGTTTATTTTAGAATGTTTGCTCGAATATTCGTTTCTTGGAGAAACCTTAGTGACCTCCTAGGTTTCCCTCAAGATACCCTCATAGATTTAAATGCAAAGCACTAGGTGATTTTGATGCACATAGGTTTTGGAGCAAGCATTTCTAGAGTACCGTACCACTTAGCGCAACGTACCGCAGCCATAGAGCATCCTACGCTTAGGTTTTTGCACCGTTGGATAGGAGCCACCTTTTTCCCACGATTTGATGAAAGCAAGATCGTAGTAGCCGACTTGCGGTTGCTATACGCAGTATTGTCAAGAAACAAAGTGTCTCCCGTCCATCTCCTAGTGAACCATTGGATGAGTGTCCCCGGTTACAAAGTAGGAAGTGTGGCCATTTGCTCGCTTATCACTCGCATTGCTACAAGCTTGAAATTATTAGAGGGAGCTACTTTTGAGTACATTGAACATCATAGAGAATTTTATGACATCTATACTTTTGGCCAAGGTCACTTATCGAAGAAAGTGAATGATGTTTATTATGCAAAATATGGTGATCTTTGCGATCCGGTTACCTAACCCGGAACCGGCTTTGTATCATGTGCAAAACTATCATATTGAGTTGCGAAAAGAGAACCGGTGAATGAGAGAGCACCTCGAAGAGTTCGCTCGGAGAGGGTAACAGAAATCGTGAACCGTTTGGCGTGGTGCCGAAACCGCCCGAGAAGAACCAGCGCATGCCAGTTTCAATGAGTGGAATGTACCTCAGCACCACTCACTAAACTCATGGGTATACCCACCACAAAACCAACCACATCAACCATTCTATGGTTACTACCCACCATACAACACCCCAGGAACATCAGAGCCAGGTCCATCAGAGCCAGGACCCTCACCCACCAAGATACTCCTATGACCCCTTTGGTACCACCGATGAAGAAGAAGAACCCCACCAAGACTTTGAGCCACGTCGCCATTCCGATGCCACCAGTTTCATTTTCACCCAAAGAAGCACTATGATGAACAAGTAGCCTTTCAAAGACAACACCACCGCCACTCGAATCGTCATGATCGAGGTGGAATGACCGGTTCCGGTGGAACCGAACACCACCCGGACACCGGGCACCATTCAAGAGAACCGGGGGAAGAAGCCGCCTCCATGTTGCATGGCTTGGTGGACTGTTGCACATCCACTATCCACCACCACCGCCGCAAGACTAGCTTGGGGGAGGACCCCCATTATCAAGATAAGTATTTCTTTCCTTTTGTTTCAGTTTGTTTGTTTTCAGTTTGTTTTTCTTTGGTTTGTTTTAAAAAAAAAAAAAAAAAAAAAAAAAAAAAAAAAAAAATCAGAAAAACTAGAAAAACCCAATAGAAGTTTGCTTTCTCTAAGTGTGTTTACATTTCGAGTTTGCATTAAGATGAAAACCAAATAAAAAGAGTGTGTAAGTTTGTTTTCAATTCAGTTTGTTATAAATAAAATTGTGTAGACTTGAGGATTGTATGATGGAAATGATGAATAGTTGCTCTGCTCTAAATTCTTTGCAAGTACCTAGCTTTAAATTTGAGTTCTCCCAAGATTTGGATACACTTTGTTTGACAACCGGATTTACTCTACACGAAACCCGTGGGAGCATATGCTTAAACTAAGTCTAGGTAGTTGACGGGCATGATATGATAATAGTCTCGACAATTTCTTGTTCATTGTGTTCCAAAGTGCCACTAAATTTCGGAGATTTGTTTGTGAAAATTATAAATGATTCATGATGAGTTCCTTATATACGTAGAGTTAAAATTCCTACCTGACCAAACTTGATCATTAGAATAGGAAGCCTCCTCATTGTTTAGGGCTCGTCTTTGTCGGGCCGTGTTGTATCCTTATGAACTCATCATACAACCTAAATCCCGGTTTCACACACTCACATGCACCCCCTCGCTACTTCTACCCCGGAAGTACGCACCACAAAAAAAACCTATTATTATCCATTAAAATTGTTCTACTCTTACCGAGAGTGAACACCCAAAAATATTCCCCTGTTCATCTTTGCTAGCCACTTATCCAAAATCAATGCTCCAAGTGTTTCATTTTGTTATCCAATGTGAAGTTGTCAAGATTGAGAAGTGTTCCATTCAAGAAGTATTTTATTCTTTTTGGGCTGCAAGAATTGTAAAAAAAAAAAAAAAAAAAAAAAAGAAAGATTTATGAGCCCAGTCTTTGTCAAGTTTTCAAGTTCAAGTTCCAAGAAGTTCAAGTGTTGAAGTAGTTCCAAGTTTCATCCAAATAAACGAGCATTGATAATTCCTTTGTGCACCCCTTCTCCTCCCACAAATATTTCTCTCTATTTTATATATATATCATCCACATATAAAACCACACATGCACATACCGATTGGTTGTATGTTGAGTTCCTTCGGATCCATGGTTCGATCATGCCAATGCATTAGTTCTCCACACCTATGAGCTCCATATAAACCTTTATTAGAGTAGGGTGAGAGAGAGAGTGAAGGCTCATCTATAAATGCCTTGAACCACAAATACTACATATTTCGAGAGTAAGAGAAAAGGCATATCTCCTTTCAATGCCTTAGAGAGGATCCAAAAATACCACATATTGAGAGACTTGAAAGGGTTGTATTAAGGAACTCGAGTTTTATTGAAAATCTTGTAAAAACCTGCACGAGGTGGAACAACGAGCATGAGACAACGGTGCTTGACTTAATTGTTTGTCTTGCAACTACTCAAGATCCAAGTGCGGTAAAAGCCCCATGGTTGAAAGAAACATGAGTAAGTTTGGGAGTTATGATAGTTCACTCTAGTCTCGGGGGATGAATTCTTGTTTAGAGCATGTGTGTTTGTTAAGCATGAAAGCATTGCAAAGCAACTCCCGATCCATCTTCTGTAGCTATTTGCTCAGGGACGAGCAAAGGGTAAGCTTGGGGGAGTTTGTTGACGGTTGTTAATGATCAATTTTATATGTCAACCAGAGAGAGAAAGAGGGGTATAATCTGTTCACCATCATAGACTTAGGGTTTAAACTGACAGATTCCACAAGTTTTGGTGAATATGTGTTTTCGCGAGGGGATTATCGGGGAAAACATCCAAGGAGGCCCACATGTCATGATTACATAGAGAGAAAGACCGAACGGGTAAAATTGTATATTCTAGAAGACTCCGGAAGGCAAACCGGGAAGCGGGGACCCACCCGGCATTGTGGTGGGTCGGCCGACTCCCTCCTTGGGTCGGCCGACTCCCCCCTCCACCAATCGTGGAGGCTCGCGGATCCCGCCTCCACCGCCTTTGAGGATGAATAATTATCGTCCGTTTAGGTCGGTTTGATCCGATGGCTGTGGTGTATCCTAGGGGACTATATATTCGAGCCCCCGGCCCCCGGCCGGAAGAGATTTTTCATTCAAGAATTCATTATTCGAGGTAGCCATCGGCAAAGCTAGGGTTTAGAGAGAGATCTCCACCAGAGAATTAGAATAGATACTCTAGATCTTCAAGTTCTACATAGGTTTAGACTAGATAGAGGAAGAATCGGGCGCTGTGCTCGGAATTTACGGATCTTCATCATCGAATTGGTATTATCTTGTATCTATTCTTGTGACTTTATTCTAAATATCATTATGTTTCTATTTATTATGTTCCTAGTTTATTCTAGTTCTATATTTGATATGGTTATGATTGGTAATAAGTTTATGTATATGTTTGCAAAGCGCTTAGCTCTCTTCCCGGGGGTTAGGTGGTAGATTTCATGTAAGCATGGTGCTTAGATGCCGTTTACCCGCAAATGCACCCTATTGGCCGGGTCGTGTGGTAGATCGCGGAAGTGACAGTTCCGTTGAGTCCTCGTATTCCATCCCCGTTGGTAGGTCTAGAGAACCAAAGTTGCGTAGTAAGTCCCGCTATGTCTTGGCTTGTTATAGCAATGATCCTTATACATAGATGAAAAGTCTTTTGTCTTGTATATGATAGTGTAGAGTTGGAGTAGATGAATGACTTAGTAGATTAGAACCTACATAGGATTTATATTTCTTGCACTAATCGATGTCAACCTACCTTTGTGAGTAGTCTATATCTAATCTCTGTGTGATTATACCCTGAGCTTATTACTTTATAATCCCTTATCTATCATGGTTTACCCCTCTGCCAAAGTATGTGACAGTGAAATCAATCACTCATAAGTAGTCGTGTTTAGCAAGTTCATCTCATAGTTTAAGTCCGTAGTTCTTTCCTTTGAGCTAAATATAAATAACGATACCCGGAATACTTCCCGGTAAAATGCTACGATGGTGTATTATCTCGTTCGCTTGCGGATCCCATATTTTTCTTGATTAGAGGAGCAGTTTCTATACCAACACTTCTGGCGCCATGTTAGGGATGACAACTTAGCGTGAGTGGTGTTAGAAGTGTCAACACGGACTGATTAACTCTAAGGAGAGGCGATTACTAAAAACCATTTTCAAGCAAAGCATTTTGATACAACTCTATGTCATAGATTATATCAAAACAAGGATTCGGTAATATCTCATCAAAACATTCACTCATACAAAACTTTTTCTTTGGATCCACAATGTCATTAACATTTCAACCCACACAATAGCTGGGATTCTTTGGCCAATGATACCGGTTATTTCGCGCACAAATAGCTAAGCTATTTTTATGGGTTTAGATTCAAAACCATGGTCTCACGGCCCACGCTGGGATCGAGTTAAATAGCAAAGCTATCTTAACTTAATCATGACAAAGTCATGGCATGGTTCAAACCGACCAGCCCAAATGAAATTTGGCTCGCTCGGTCTCACTCAAAGAGTGGTCGAAAACACATAGAGCACGACACGATGATCGCTTATCTTTTTTAGACCCCGACATAACGTGTTCCACCTCATCTCGGGCTCGGGGACTACGTGGGCCCACGTCATCCGAAAGATGACATGGGCTAGATCCTTCTTTTAGAGCTTGCCGCAACATATACTATCTTACGGCAACCTCGGGGACTACGTGGGCCCACGTCATTTTGCATGACTCGGCCCGATCCTTTCTATTCACAAAGGGTTTAGTTTCAAAACTAAGCTAAGGCACGACCAATCACGACAGATACCATGTGATGGCGGGCATCACACACTAACGAGGGCCCACGTCTCCGCATTTGGGACCCTTCCAAAATTCTTTTTCTTTTTTCGGGGAGCATCATAAATCTTTCGGTCAAAACCAACAACGTCAACCAAGTGAAAGCAAAGTGTGGTCGGAATCACTAGACGGTCCTCCAGCCCCCGCTCGGACCACATGTCGAACGTGTGTCCGACCACCCTTTCTCACTCGGCCAAGCAAGACGGTGTTTTCTCCCTCAAGATCCATGATGCTCGGGGACTAGCCGTGGAGGTATAAACTCCATATACCCTCACGGCCTAGTTTGGGCCGACATGCTATCACCAGGCCGGCCCATCAAGCTCCAAGACCGATCGGCTCAGCCGGGCCTCGGACGGCCTAAAACGGGCAATTATATCGAAGACCGACAAAGAGGACAAGACCTAGCCGAGATAGGAAAGTTTAGACTTGTAAAGTATGTAAACTTAGTACCGGATAGGCTAGTTCCGACTTGTAACCTTGCTCCCGTAATAAATAAGGAGAGCAAGGACCCCCATGCTAGAGGACGGAATCCGGCATAACGCACGTACTCATACATCCACATCATAATCGAAACGAGAGAGCGGGACGTAGGGTGTTACGCTTCATAGCGGCCCGAACCTGGGTAAACCTTGTGTGATTGCTCCCTGTTTACATCTTGCTCGCAACCTCGGTGCGCCTTCCGCCAATCCATTACCGGTCAGGGCATACCCCTGGTCGGACTATCGCCGATATTTCGTCGACAGTCCCCCTGCCCTCCCCTCGCCTCCGCCGGAGGGGGCCGCTGGGTTGCCCGCGCGGCTCCCCAGGAGGGCGGCGGCGGGGCCTTCTTCCCAGATCGGGTGGCCGCGGGGTCAAGGGGGAGGCGGGGCTCCCTACTCCGGCGGCCCTGGGCGGCACCTGCGCCCGGATCCGGGGGCCCCCTGGCCGGATCCGGTGCCCCACGGTGAAAGCTCTGGTTTGGTTTTGGTAATTAATGACACTCAAACGTTGCTAATGCTTTGCTCTAAGTGTGGTTAGACACATAGCAACGTGATGGTGGATGATGGAGCATGGTGATCACAGTGATGAACATGGTGGACATGTGAGGTGATCAAGCTCCGACGGAGGCCCATGGAGATCAAGGCGAAGGTATACTTGATAGGGCTTTCCGGTTTAGTGGTCGAGACACTTAGCGAGTGTGACCACATTTAGGATTGATAACCGACTATCAAGAGGGGTTTCCTCGGTTTCATTCGCGGTTCTAAGTGCCTCTAGTTGCGACTTTGCATGATGCATGAGAGACTAACTAGAGGGCTAACTCTTGCCGACGTGGTCGTGCTTGTACTACTAACTCCGGTGCTTGAGACGAGGTCTACACTTGGTGGAGTTGGTACTCAAGGCAAGAGAATGGACTTGGATCGACGACGGCGCGACATCGAAGATCAAACAAGAGGTGGACGAGTTCACTGGGCGCCAGACGCAGGCGCCGGACGCCGGGCCAGGAGGCGCCGGACGCGTCCGGCGCGTTGTGTGCTGGCTCGGGCGTGCTGGCAGGGCGCTGTGAGCGCCGGACGCTGAGGACGTGCGTCCGGCAGTCGCCAGACGCCGACCAGAAACTTCCAGAGCTGGGCTCGCGAGCGTGCCAGAGGACGCCGGACGCGTCCGACGCGAGGCGGCGGACGCGGGCGGCGGACGCGCCAGGTCAGCAGAGTTTGAAGGCAACGGTCGGATTCCGCGACGTGCTGAAGAGCGGCGGACGCGTCCGGCGGGCAGCGGCGGACGCGTCCGGCGCATGTATTTCGGGCGGCCGTTTGGCGAAAATGCCGCGCCGGACGCGTCTGATGCCCCCGAGGACCAACGGCTCTGCGCGTCCTGCGCGTGTTATTTGACGCCCCCGAGGACCAACGGCTCTATTTCGACTTGAGGTCTATAAATAAGAGGTTGGCCGGCCTTGGGAACTCTCTCTTGCCCATTCTAACACTCTTGAGCATACTTTGAGCTAGAGACACTCCTCCCCACTCATCTCTTTGGTTCCCTTGCCATTCTTGAGAGAGATTTGAGTGAGAACAAGTGATTTGCATTGAGAGTTGCATCTAGAGGCACTTGTTCATCGAGTGAGCTGCGGATTCTTGTTACTCTTCGGTGATTCCCGTCACCGTAGACGGTTTGGAGCAGCGGGTGGTGGTTGAGATCGACTTGGTGATTGTTCGAGGCCACACCGGGTTCTTGTGAGGGGTTCTTGATCCTTTCCACGGGAGTTCGCGAAAGGATACTCTAGTGGATTGCTCGTGGCTTGTGGATCCTTGTCTTGTGTGGAGATTGCGGCTCCCCATTGGGGTCTTTGGCACCGAGCCAATTGAGCGGGCAACTCACCAAGCAAGTGCATCGCCACAACGAGGACTAGCTTGCCGGGAAGCAAGTGAACCTCGGTAAAAAATCATTGTGTTGATTTGTTTTGCCGAGGCTTCGACCTCCTTGTGCTTGTGCTTGAGCTCCCTAGGTGATTGGCTTCTACACCGGTGATTGGCCATCTTCTACTCTTCGCGGCGGTATAAACTCCCTTCATCTCTTTACTTACCGCAAAGTAGAATTGCTTGTTGTGGTCGGTCGGGAACCACTCATTGTGTAGAGTAAATCCCGTGGGTAGAATTGCTTGGTCGGAATTTGGTGAACCGACATTGTGTAGCTTGATCACCGTTGTTGTGTGTGCAATCGGTTTTTGAGTAGCCTTGCTTGGTTAGGACGGCTTGCATAGAGTAGTTGAAGCTTTTGCTTTGCACATTTGCCGCCTTGCTATCTAATTGGGTTGTCTAGTATTCTTGCTAGAAATTTTTATTAGGCTATTCACCCCCCCTCTAGCCATTGTGACCTTTCACACGGCCGGTTGCTGCTGTTGGTGGATGGGGGTCAGGTGGGTGGCAAGTCTATGGCGGCGGAGGTGCTTCTTCCGGCCGCCGGAGGCCCGATCCGCGCGGGTCCGGCCTGGGGTTGGCCGGATCGGGCGTCCCGGTGGCGCTCCTGGTGGTGGGGGGTGGCGGCTCATGGATGGCCGGGGGTTCTTGCTTGGCGGTCTTGGGCGGCATCCCCCTTCAGTGCTGCTTGCTGGCTGCCTGCTGCGGGCTCGTTGCCAGCTGGCTGGCCTTGGCCGGGTGGCAGCGGCCAACTTCGGTTTGGGGGAGCCGCTTCGGCGGCACCGTTGTGGTGTGGATGGCTGTGGTTCGGGCGTGTCTGTGGCGTCATGGTGGTGCCGCTGACGGTGCCGGCAGCGGTGGTGGCTACTCCCCTCCGGCGGGGAGCGGTGGCTGGGCGTCGCAGGGCTGCTGCCTTTTCGGCTCCCTCCCCCTCTCCTCGTCCCCCGCCTCCACCTTCTTGATGGTTTCTTTGTGGCGGTGGCTGGGGTTGTGTCGGCGTTGGGGGGGCGGTCTTCGTCTACGCCGTTCCTCTCTCATGCCTCCGACCGTCGTCGTGGAGCGGTCGTTTTGGAGACGGAGGCCACAGCGTCCGTAGGGGTGCTGGTCCGGGGCTTCGCTCCTATTCCGGCGCCTTCGAGGGATGGTGGTTCCTGCGATGGCGGCTCGGCCGGGTGCGGTGGCCAGCGGCGGCTGCGACTTCGGCGAGCGGTTGGTGGAGGTTCACGGTGACGGAGGGCTGGTGTTCGACAGGGGACTTGGTAGGGTGCTCGTGCAGCTTTGCGGCTGCTCGCGTGGCCGGCGCGTCTACTCTGGTGGGACTTCTTCTGAAGGCTGGCAGCGACGTCTTGGTGGCTGGTGGGGAACCGAGTTCCTGTCCGAGTCGGTGCTGGGGTTGTTTTGGGCGAAAGCCTGGCGACGGCGACACTTGCGGGTGTCGTTCCCCTGCTGAGGGCGTCGCGTCCTTAGCACATTCCATGGGTGAAAACCCAGTCCTGCCTTGGACGGACGATGGCGACGCATGGGCGTTGTAACCTTCTTGAAGGCGTCGTTGTGGAATTCGACTCGGCCGGGTTGTTTTGGGCAGTGCTACTTCGTCGTCTCCGTCAACATGTTCGTGGTTGGTGTTGGTGGCGGTTTAGGCTTAGTTTTGTTTTAGTTGCTTAGTTTTTAGGTTTTGTTGCTTTCTGTTGAGTTGGCGTCAGTGGTGGAGCTCCTTGTGGTTTAAAGTCGAACGTTCGTGTCGATGACCCAATCCGACCGAGCTCTAAGTGGTTTACAAGCTTGGTGTCGAGGTCCCAATTCGACCAAGCATGGAGCTGAGTTGAGTTGAGTTGACGCTTTTGTGGCGCGAGTTGAGTTGTATCTTAGTACCTATGTGTGCTTTGGAGTAGGGTACCTCCAGATTGTATGATTTTTTGGCCTGGTTTCCAAGTAAAAAAACCGGGCAAGACTTGCCTTTTCTTTTCCTCGTCTAATAGAAATCCCGGCAAAGTTTTTACGGGCCTTTTGAAAAAAAAAATTGTGAGAGAAATAAGTAAGTCATAAGCGAGTTGTACAAGAAAAAAACATGAGAAAAATAAAGTGACTCATTGGTGAGTTGGACAAGGATCAAGAAATTTCGTGTGAAATAAATGGATGATACGTGAGGTAGATTTGCTCTTACGAGGAGGAAACAGCTAGCACCAGCACTACTCACATTCTCTCTTTGCGGATGAACCTTACGGAGCATTGATCAATCGTATAGC
Source organism: Themeda triandra (assembly GCA_018135685.1). Classification (NCBI taxonomy): domain Eukaryota; kingdom Viridiplantae; phylum Streptophyta; class Magnoliopsida; order Poales; family Poaceae; genus Themeda; species Themeda triandra. Next base: position 1,112,909 of record JAENPR010000018.1, read on the forward strand.
CATGGAGGAGAAACTTCCAGTTTTACACCGTAGTTTCCCCCACCCCCGAATTTACAGTAGTTATGTTGTTTTTCTTTTTGTTTTTCTTTTTTTTTTTTGAAATTTAACGGGGGGAGAGCTTCCCCACCTTTTCATTTCAAACGCACACACGCATCGGTTACCCGGGGTGTGGCAAAGAGTTTGTAATACAGTCGCGGATGAAGACATGCCAGCCCAAGAGGCTGTTTACATAAGCAGGTTGAAGGCGTTTACTCCAAATCACTAAGTCGTCTCTAACTCTGGACAGAACCACTAAGTGTGAGAAAACTTCATGACGAAAGATGTGCCCGTTCCGACAGTCCCAGATCCTCCAGAGGATGGTTAGGTACACAAAAGGCCACAGTTGTGCATCAAGACCAGCAGGCGTGGTTGCAGTCCAGGCGTCTTCATCAGACAGGGACGCAACATGCTGCATCCCGATTGTTTTTCTTTTTGCATTGACTTGAAGCAATCAATCAAGCAAATATTACAGAATTTTCGTTACATGAATGAAGAGACCAATAATAACTCACTTCATGTCTTCATCAGATACATACAACCCAAACAAAAGATAATAAGATCAATCTTGGTCTGTCCATGGCGCTCCACAGGCCTCCTGTCCCTTCATCGATCACATCACATTGCGTCGTCGTCGGTGAACTCGGCGATCTGCTTCTGCAGTTCTGGGTCCAGATGCTTCACCACGTCGCCTCGGCACAGCGGGCATGTCGGCTTATGGCGGAACCAGGTGGAGATGCACCGGCGGTGGAAGGCGTGTGCGCAGCCCGGCAGCTCCACGGCCTCCCCGCGCTCGCGTAGCCGCAGCGCGTCGAAGCAGACGCTGCAGTCGGCGTCGGCGTCGCCCTTTTTCGCCACACCATCGTCGATCTTCTTGCACCCCGTCATGAGCACCCGGGCCGCGTCGTAGCGGACGCGCCGGACCACCGCCAGGTGGACATCGGCGGCGCCGCCGTTGCGGCGCTGCTCCTCCGGGTCCGCGAGCCGGGGCACCACGTCCTCGGGCACGATGGACTCCCACTCGCCCTCGGTGAGGTCTAGCAACTGCAGCTCCGGGACCGACCTCAGTGCGCCGCGGAGCGCGTCGCGAACGCCGTCCTCGCCGGTGCCCCGGACGACGAAGCAGCTCGCTGCGTCGTCGCCGGCCCCGCTGCCGTACGAGAACTCCCGCTTTCGCCCGTGGCCAGCGCTGATGTGCACGGTCACGTGGCACGTCAGGCGCACCGCGAACCCTGGCAGCTCGCCGCCCCCGCTCGGGTTGCTGGTCGTTGCCGTCGTCTGCGGGCCTGCGGCGGAGCGAAGACGTCGTGTTCGCCTCCACGCGGCGCTTGATCAGGGACCCGATCGTCGTGCCTTGCCCTTGCGCCTCCATTGCTGGCACCACCATCGATGGAGTTGCTGGAGCTTCCTGTCATCCCGTCGATGGCGCTGTCACCCCATATATATAGGGGCCGGGTACTCTGGATCCATGTGGCTACGAAAACCATTTCCGATACGACCTCGACTTTTTTTTTTAGCAGAATACGACCTCGACTCGAAGACGGGTCCGAGAATTCAAGCGAAAAACGAAAAACAGTTCACCGGCTTCTGAGAGTGATAGTCCGATACGGCTGCGAGCGGATCCGACTCCCAGCCCAACTCTACATCGGAGTGGTATTTGTCCGCGGGCCGGCCCCCTCGTCAATGATTCTAGCAAAATGGGCCCGCGAAGTTGTTTCTGATACGTGGTCAGCCCAAGTCAGCATCTCGTCAATGGTTCTAGCAACCTGGGCCCCCAGCTCATGACCAAATTGCAAGTTTAGTACGAACTACATAGTACATAGGTTTTGCTGCCATGCGTCACAGTCACAGTTGCCGGTGCCTCCCGATGCACCGCAGCTTAGACCGATTGCGCTAGTCCACCTCATTACCTCAATTTGTTTTCCTGCTTGAGTGAAAAAGGCAAGGCTAGAGAGAGAAATCATTCCACTCCTCGCTGTCAGCATGCTTGTTTTCTTTCACGACGACACTGTATTGCCTTGCTAGACTAAGATAGCAAAAGTGACACTATATTGCCTTGCTAAGCTAAGATAGCAAAAGTTGGGATGTTTGGATGTCAAGCAAGTTAGTTTCAAGACTTGTGTGGATAAGACTGTTGCCTTGCAACGTTCAGAGAGCCAATTTGGCTTTCTCCGGCTCGCAAGCTCTCATTGCTACTGCTAGTGATGCAAGACAAGTTTGGCCAAACAACCAAATAAGCCCTAAATTTTGTAGAGGCTAGCTTTTTGATAGCTGTCCTGGGAAATCACTCTTTAGAAAAGCTCTACACAAGAAAGCCATGTTTCGCGCGTGGCTGACCCTTAGGCTTCTTTGTGCCGACCTGCACGAGTAGGGGTGTAGCCGCGGTGCTCCTCAACTATGTTCAGGGGGCCACAAAATAACCACAGGTTTTGTTCAACAAGTGAAACACATTAGAAGATCCACTTTTTAGTTGTGCATTAAGGACTAGAAGGAACAATCGTCACTCATCCTTAAATCCAGCATTCTTTATAAGTCAAAACCAAAGAATTAGTCAGGAAAAAGATAAGCTCCCGATCTCGGTCCTCGGTGTGCATGCAAGTGAAAAGAAGAGAGGCTCCTCGATCGCTACTCGTTGCCTAGAAAATTCACCCTCCCATTCATTTAAGAGAAACCAAGCCAAAATGAGCTTACGTAGAAGCTTTTTGTTTGGTCCACGGAGTGCTTTTCTTATAAGTTTAGTGGCCCAATAAGCATCCAAACACGGCTTATAGCTCCACCTAGGGAAACTAAAGTTTTCATTTTGCAACCAGTAGCATTCCCGGCAACTTATTATAGATGAAGGGCTCTTTGAGAGAAGGCGAAGAGGTGTGAGACGTTCATCATTGCTTAACCCAAGAAACCAGAGAAGCTAGAGCTGAAGCTTCTCAAGAAGCCAAATAGAGCCCTAAATAGTAGAGTATCATATGAATACACATGTATAATTATGGAAACTTTCTTAGGTAGAAATAGTAGATACATAGGTTTCTCTAGTTATACAAAGTTGCAAATACCTATTCAAGGAATCAATAGGGAAAACAATAGTAAGGAGCTCTCATATACAATATTGCCATCTAGTTATGCAAAGACTTATAATCTTATATATGTTATAATTATAATACAAACAATAGTGTGGTTCAAAAGAACAGTGCTATTATTGAGTCAGTTGCGGATTCCAATATTCAAGTTAGATTTTACGCAATCAAACCAATCCTTCTGATAATGATAGTGGATTGCTTTACGTGGCAAGTGCTAACATGTGAATGGCACAAGTGTAAAAAGCTTCCTTACGCATGCGAATGTAATCATTTCTTCCATCTCTCGAGATGTTTATTTCGGTAGTGCGCTTCCACACCGATCCTCACTTCGCAACTTGACACTTGTTGTCGGACGACATTATCCTTCAAAAAACATCTTTTTTTGCAAAATGTAGATGTAATGACTACGTACGATGCTCAACACGAGATGGCTTTATGAGGGATGAACACAAAACCACTCTCCCTTCTCTATCTCTCTGGAAAAGAAATGGTCCCTAGCTACAAACTTTATTGTGAATTGCAAACTATACCTAATTTGCTGTGCTTTTTGTGCTCTTCGATCCAACTTTCCGTGTTGTGCCGTTGGGGCACTTGAATTTAATATGATCCATCATAGGTCCTAGGACAGTGCGCAAACAGCTTCTGTCTACACCTGAGAGCAATCAAAAGACCGAATTGCTTGGGATGTGCTGGATTTGTTTACCCAAAATGATGCGGCAAGTTGGAGTGTATGGGTCATCCTTGCTCATTTCGGTGCTACTTGCTATGGCCACAAACTTAGTTCATTAGTACACCAGCTCAGTCTACGGCACTTGTTGACTACTGATTGCACATAATATATTATTTTAAAACAAAAGGAATTATAATAAATAAATCCCCTTCCCCAAAAATATTTTTCATAATATATATTTAATTAATTTCAAGTATTCCTAGGCTCCAAAAACTGAAATAATTCAAATTAGGGAACTGCTATACATCATGTGTCTGTTTTTGCGTTTCTCTAAGGTGAAGAATCACAGTCATTAGATCTGAATCGTATGACTGTGGAGTCATCTTCAACCTCAGGTCATCTTCTTTAGCATGAGCATACCTGCAAATCTGCGAGCTCGCCCTCGCCTCCCGCTAGCTTACCCAATCCTCTCTGCCTCCACCACTAATCCGATATCGTCGGGAGATTTCCATGCTTCCTCTTCCCCTACCTAGTGCAACCGCCATCCACATCCACCGACAACTGTTGGCAGATCTGCCGCCTTGCTACTGCTCTGCCCCCTCTTGCCTGATTCTTCCATTTAGTCGGCCTCCCTCCCTCAAGCTCTCTTCCAAAGGTCGCAGAGCACATTTTATTTCTAAGCTAAACCTAGCTCCATCCTATATCTAAACCGGTCGTCTAAGAAGGATTCAATTTTCAGACATCTATGATGTGCTTTTAGTTGTATTCAAATAAAAACACTTGCGTTGCATGTAAATAACCCCCCCCCCCCAACCCCCACCCCCACACGAGAACAAGGGAGTTAGTTACACCATTATTGCTACTTCTTCTCTCTCTCTTTCTCTCTCTCTTTTGCGAAAAACACTATTATTGCAACTTCAGGTATGCAGATTAAATTCCTACACACACCTATATATATATAGAACTTACAAAGAAACAATAGATGTTGTAACACAGTTACAAGGTTTATAATTTTTTTTGAACATGGACAAAAGGAAACATGACTCTTAGATAACAGAGGGAGCTCTAGTGATCTTAGGATCAAAGTGATCGGGGGGCAAGAGCCTGCAAGAAGCTATGTGCTCGATGCACGCACACAAAGTATTTAATCTCTGCCATCTTGCTGCTTGCTGCCTTTGAAAAAGGAGAGCTCGGCCCTCACATCAATCTGAATGGCCCCTGTCGTCGCGCCGACCACCGCCATCGTTGAGTGCCGCCGCCAGCTCCTCGTCTCACGATACCTCTGTAGGTACCTGCGCATGGCGTCAGCGTAGTGGTCCAGGCCAAGGCTCCTCATGGCATGGCAGATGTCATCACCGTTGATGGTCTTCCTCCGCTCTCGACGGCACCGCTCTGAGGCCTCGCCAGTGACAAAGCCCACAAACTCTGTTGCGCACTCTTGGATGGTCTCCTTGGCATGCTTCGAAATCTTGGCCTGCGGAGGGAGGGCGTCCTTCATGATCCGCCCAACGTTGGCAATGGGCAGGAGGTTGTTGTCATGCCTAACGTCGTCGTTGGCACCGTGTGTGGTTGAACTTGATGCCCTAGAGTGGCTTTGGGGTTGGGGCTGTCCTGATTTGGCAAAACCAGTGAAATTGAAATTATCGCTCATCGCGACGAATACTAGTATGGTGTGTATGGAGTCTTGCTTGCAATGAGCTATATAGCCTCTTGCTTCGGACACAAAGCTATCTTCTTAAATCTGACTGTTTTCAAGTGAAGGTTAGCCTTGTTTACGCATAGAGACACACAAAGGCTTTTTTGGCTTTTTCCTTGAACTTTATCGGTTCTCTCAAAAAGTGTGCCATGTTATGTCAAGAGGTAGGACAACTAGAGTTGTCTGCCACACCGTACCACACATGTTAATGATTCGATAAATATAAAACAAAATGTGTGGCCCTACATTTTATTCGCCTTTATAATTGTTAAATATACAACTTGTAGGGAAAATATCGGTCTTTCATCCTTCTAGATATATCCAAATTATATTTTCTAGGTGCAGAGGGACATATACAAGTTATATTTTCAATTAAAATCATGTATCTAAATAATTATTTTTACCAATACCGCAATAAGACATGGTATGTATGTGATCTTATTTGCAACAAATCTATACAGCTTCACTTACAATAAAGCCATACTAACCTAGTTGTTGCATAGAGGGGTGCAAGAGGGGTTTTTTGGGGGTGTTTTTTTGCCTTGCTCACTGGCTTTCTTGGATCTCTAAAGAAATGTACAATGTTATATCTATAGATATTGCAACTGGAGTTGTGTCCACCATATCATGCATATTAATGATTCGGTAACTAATCTATATCTATACTTCTAATATAAACAAACCTCATTAGATGATTTCTCTCAACATGCAAGGTGTCCACATCATACCCCACTAAATGACCCCCACTAAACATTATCTCTTCATGCAAGGTGTCCACATCATTTCTCACTAAGTTCAAGTCATTCCGTATTAATTAAAAAAATATTCATGTCATCTCTACCATGCCATATACTTAAATTTTTAATTTAATTATTAACATACAAGTCATCTACATACATGATTTTTTTACCATATTTGATACACAATTAATTAACATACTCGATAAGCTATATGATAAATTCATATAGATGTACACACAAAGAATACCATATAGTAATGTCATATATATACCAGATTTATTTTTAAGAAAATCCTGCGGCAACGTTATTAAAATGTGTGTGACCTTGCACATTATTTGTCTATCCAGTTGTTAAATATATATCCAACTTGTTAGGAAAATAAGAGTCCCTAGTTCTTCTATGCCATAATTTTGTATAGAAAAAGGAATGCAAGAAGTTGTTTTTTCCATTATAACTTTTTCAACATACTCCCTCGATATAGTGCATTTTAGTTTGTCCCTAAGTCAACTTAGTTTAAGTTTGACCAAATCTATATCAAAGAATATTATCGTTTAACACTTCAAACAAGTAACTTACGAAAATATGTCTCGTAATAAACCTAATTATGCTCATTTCACATCATAAATATTATTACTCCTTTCTATAAGTTTGACTCAGGACAAAACAAAATGCACTGTATTTCAGGACAGATGGAGTATGTATAATGTATATTAATTAGTATCTTTAGTCCCCTCCATGCATGCAAGTTAATGATTAACATACATATATTTACACTGCCCCGTTAACAATTGATCATAACTAATTGCCTTCTTAACTCTATATTCCGGTTAATAATCAGACGCAATAATATGCGTGAGGGCGAAAATACACTGGATAGACGACGGAAGGATAAATGCACACATAGGTTACATGTAAACACACCATATTCACAAGGACCAGGAACACGAAGTATGCGCCTCTATCATCAATAAATACGCGCATAGAACTTGAAGAATTAACAATAATAGAAGTGGTATCACAGTTACAAGAGGTCTTGGAATATGGACAAGAAAAAGAGAGAGACACGGCTTGGTGAGATGCATGCATCCTTAAAGCCTTAAATTTTAAACACAACGGCCTTCTCGTAATCGGAGTCTGATAGAGCAAGAGCTAGCATTGGTTCTGCAAGAAGATATATACTCTCATGCATGCATCGTTATATCTTATCTTACTGCTCGTTGCCTCTGAAGATGGATAGCTCATCCCTCACATCGATCTGAATGGCTTTGTTGCCATCGCCGCTGCTGCCCTCCACTAGCTCGTCATTCTCGTGATACCTTTGCAGGGCACCAGCATAGTGGTCCAGGGCCAGGCTCCCCATGGTATGGTAGATGTCATGGCCGTTGATCGTCTTCCGCCGGTCTTGGCGGCACCGCTCGGAGGCCTCGCCGGTGATCGATGAAGCCCACAAACTCTGTTGCACGCTCCTGGATGTTCTCCTTGGCATGCTTCGATATCTTGGCGTATGACGGGAGGGCGTCCTTCATGATACGCCCAACGTTGGCAATTGGTACAAATACTGATGTCGGCATCCCCTGACGGGGCTGAAGAATTTGATACTCTAGCTAGGAATGCTTTATTGGGGTTGGGGTTGCCCAATCGGGTAAAGCTGATGAACTTGAAATTATATACAGGTTAATCGTGTATATAGATCTCGTTCTTGCTGCTAACGACGATGGTAACTATACAGATCGATCTCGACACCGAACAGGTTGATTGATATATGACAATATCTTCAGATTGCAAGGAGTTCTGCTTCTTTTTTTGAATTCAGGAGTTCTGCTTCTGCAAATACATGCAGTATACATATCCACAATCTATATATATAATCCTTTCGCAAAAAAAAATCTATATATAATGCAAGGGACGAGACGAAATGCCTGTACGTAGCTAATCGTGAAAGCAGATGCTAATCCGCCACTTTCTTTATGCGATGGCGATCGTCGAGAGCCAAAAGCACTACTGCAAGGAAGAATAATAGTAAACCTTTTGGCCGCTGCTAGTTGCGATGCCCTATGACGACCGTGCAGGGAGCAGCCAATGGGGCGCCCTTCTTTTGCAATTTGCAGAGTTGCAATGCAAGTTGTGCTGCTGACTGGTGGATGCCCTAGGCGCGCGACATCTGCCGACAAGCCGTGCGACCCTCGCATGGCGGCGATGATGGCGTCCAACGCCGCGGCACGTGGCCGTGGATCCAGACGGATCACCGTCCCGGAGAGCTAGCCGCACTGCACTGTTCTTTCCCGGACGCACAGCGCACAAAGGGGCCAGGGGTTAATTAGCATTTAGCAACTGGTCCTTATATTAAAAAAAAAAAAGCCACTTGATTCCTATAAAAAGGCTACTAATCCGCAGCTTTTGTGAAGCTAGCAGGGGAAACCCACACCAAACGCCAAAAGGAGGTCCTGTGATGAGCAGCGATGCAGGAGCTAGAAGGTAGCCAATTACAAGCGAGGGAGTAGTGCATCTTTTGATGCGACTGCTGCTGCCAACCTGCTGTGCTACCTGTTCCCAATGAAGCTCCCCATTGGGTGGAACCATCCTTGATTACTTTGTTTTTCTTACAGTAGAATTGTATTTTTCACAGATATAGTAAGATTCCTTATGAATGATTAGTGTTTGTTTGATTTAGAGATATAAGTAATGATGAATGGTTTATTCATTCTTTTTCTTTGTGATACAATCATCCACCTCTATATCGGGTTAGGATTATTTTAATTTAAATCTATCGTTTTCTTTTCTTCGGCCAGTCTTATCTTCTCACGCGGCCTGGAGAGTTTGTCCAATCAATGTGCCCGATGTCCTCGCCTTAGGCCTTCAGAAATGCCGCCTTCACAATTCGTGCATCCCCACAAAGTCCATACCATAGTGTTGTGGTGTCATTGACCAAACACATCTACTGTCTCCTATGCTCTCCTCATGTTTCGCTACACCACCCTCAACAAGATCTCCTCGTCCTCATGACTTGTCAGAACATGTGCAAGAGCCTACCTATGTCATGCCAAAGGAGCTCGGCCTCAAAACGGCGGTGCCTCCCTCGACTCATGCTAGAGCAAGTCAAAATCGAGCATGCTTCACGCCCACCCGCCCCTCTCATTCACTCAACCCACTCGCGAGAAACGCCTTTGGAGAAAGAGAATGATGGTGTCATCGAGGGACGAGTCCATCCACTTGTTTTGCTGGTTGGGTTCTTCTCCCATCGTTAGCGATTATTCGCTTGTGTGTCCACTCATCTCTCCTCGCTTTGCAACCAAACGCCGGTGAAAATAGGATCGCCCCATCTTGTCCTTGTTGGTCCTTTGAATGTGCATTAGTAATCACTCTTTTGGTGGTGTAGATGGAAATGAGACATTTCACTTTTATAACCTTTGGGTCTTGTCCAAAGCACGGCTCTACTCTACAAACATAAAAAGTGATGAGCATAACAACTCTATATGTGACAAAATTATGGATGGGTTAAGGTCAACCATCACATTCTACTGGATGAAATATGACGAGTTTTGGTCACTGGCCACCACTTTTTACTCTGTGTATATTTGATAATCTTATTCTCATCCCATTTAGAAACAATGAAGACCATTTTTCTTGCGGCTGACCTCATCAACACCGACTGCCTCCATATGGGTCTGTTTCTTGGTGACCTCCTTCTCCATATGAGCACAAGCCTCCTCTCCTCTCGAGTGTCTACCTCCAAGGCACAAGGTTCTCCTCCTCCACCAACATCACCAGCGTTCCATGGTGCATTACTACCCCCTCTTTACCAATTTGGCCTATTTCTCCTCCTACTACTACTCCACCTCCTTAAGGGTTAACACCTAACTCCTTCCCCTTCATGAATGAATGGGTGTATGCACTAGTAGATGAACTAGTTGATTGATGAATGCTATGTATGATGGAAGAAGTTTTAGAATGGATGGATGAAATGATGATGAATGGATGAATGCATAGATGGGTTAGTATTTATATATATTGATCTAGGGATTAGAGTTTAAATGAACCACTTTGCGTTGTAGTAAAGCCACACATGATGTTTTGTCTAGGCGATTCACCTGTCGCTTTCTTGGGAGAAAAATATTCGTGGTTGGAAAGATTATGTTATCGGTCTTCTATCAAGGTTGCTTCCCCTTGAGTCCAAGACTTGGGATGTGTTTTTGTGGTCTTGTCTAGTCCCTTAGTTGCAGTTGTCTATATTCTTTTGTAGTTTTTGTGGTGTTTGGGATGTGAGTTTGGGTGGGGCTCTTTTGCCTCCCCTTTGTAATACTTTATGATCGTTTCTCCTATTTAAAGGAAATGATGTGCAACTCTACTGTAATTCAATAAAAAAGAATTACGAAAAGGAAAGCTCGAACATCGGAAGTAGTTTGTGTTGTTTTTCATATAGTATTCTAAGCTAGATATTGATGTAAATTCATCTTATAATATATTGCTCACTGGATATTTTGTATGGAGTCTTTGATGCAAATTTCTCTTCTAACATATTGGCAACCACTACGAAACTAAAATCATCTTAAAATTCCTTTGAATATGAATCTGTTGGTGTAACCTTCAAAGCTAAATTAAACACTTACACAATTGGATTAACCATCTAACATTTTTCTAGTTTTTTATTTTCTAGATAGCATATGCCTTACATTGATTGGGGTACCCTATAGTTGTCTTGACAAGTTGATCAACACCAATTATATGCTACAACCCAATGTTGGCTTACTAATTCATTATTAAGTATGTAACAACTAAAGTATATTAGACTATTCACTCATGAATCCTGATCATTGTGCTAGTAATCAAAAGGTCCACCTAGCAACTAGCAATAACACAGGGAAAATATTATTTTCCTAAATAAATTATGAATCTCCTATACAAAAAAATCATTTATTATTTTCAAAATAGTTTGGTAGCTAAATAAAACTTCTGGATGGCTGTAATGAATAGAAGTAGGCTAGTGATATGAAACTAACAATCATACGAAGGGTAGCTCATCTTAGAACATGCAAATCATCAAAGAAATCACCATGTAACAACACATAGGTTTTTGCCTCCCCCACCCCAAAGAAAAAAGTACACTATATATTTTAGTGACAAATGAAATACTAGGAACATGACTATCTATGTATTTTCCGTGTTGCATATTATATAACCTGCATATTTATCCAAATAAATGAAAAAAATCCACAAGGGCAACTGTCATTTTTGTACACAAAAGCTTACAATTTGGCATACACTATATTTAGAGATCAATGCAACGACGATGTATCTTTAAGTGCACACTCGTCAACTGTATTATACAAATGGTAGCATTATCCTGTTACATATAGAACTAGTGCCCCATCCATCAACAAATATAAGCATTTATTAGAGGCTTACAATAAATTAAACAAAAAGAAAAATGCTCATGCCAATAAAACCAGACAAGCTCTAATAGAAAATTGTTTTTAGGGATAGTTTGGAAGCTATAGTACAACAAAACATTTCTATAGACAATTTACTATATGATCCACCCTTAAAAAGATGAGACACAATCATAAAAGTCATCGATGTTGTAATGACAGATATAGGCCTTAAATGCCATGAATTAATCATATGGCACTACCTAAGTAAAAGCTACGGCTTAAATAATGCCTAAAATAATCTTAGTCATGGATGTAAATAACCTTGACAAATTTTGTGCAAACAGTTGCATTTAATAACAATAATTATTATACACAAGGCATGGTTAATTAGTTTAGTACAATGATCCAAACCATACGTTGGGTATCATAACACCAATAAATTCGAACACAAGCATTTTGACTTAAGTGCCAAAATATATAAGGCCTCTAAAAGGATACCTCAACTTGATAGTTCCATTGTTAGTTTTTTTTTATAAAAAATAATATGATTATCGATATCAAATTAATTGAGAAAGCCCCAAATGAAACAAACCAAAAAGGTGCATTTTTAGATAATGAAAGAAAAAAGAGCATCACAGTTGCCTATAGAAAGAAGTTAATTAGCTTTCGGTTGTTGACAGTGAACTATGGCCAAAACCGATTCAGAGTAGTGGTTACAAAGATATACTGTGATGGATACTCAAAAGGAGGGAGTTTGTCCACCACCTATTAAATTTTACGAGACTTTCTATTATTATGACAACATATACTTCCTCCGTTTCAAATTGTAAGTTGCTTTAACTTTTGTGATATATCCATTTTGCTATGTATTTAATTTAAACATATGCAAGATCTAGATGAAGAGTAAAAATAAAAGTACCAAAAAGTCAAAGTGACTTATAATTTGGAACGGAGAGAATAGAAAACAAGACTGACACTTCCTGTTGTATCGTTTAATATAGTCATACTCCGAGAGAGCTCATTGATCTATCTGTCACTTATATTTTGGTTTGCAGGTGTGTGTGGGCACCATGCATAATTGCATATGGAGTATGTTATGATATGCTAGTATTAGTATGTAGTATGTCTAGCTGTCCCACAACCACATACACAAACAAGGACGTATAGATAGATTCTGTTTGTATATTATGCATGTGTGATGCCTGAACCTGAATTATTGGAAGGCAGATCGAGTCCGTCACTCTCTCTGGACCCTGGAACCTGGAACAACGACGTCATGGACATGGGGCATATGCATGCAGCATGCCATTTAAGATGTCAGTGGTTAAAGAAACATCAATTTCTGTGTCCTATGAACATTTAAAACAAGACTGCACCACTGGATGATATGAATATAACGTACTACCACATGCATGCTAAGCACAGAGATATATACTCTGATCTTTCAGATATTTATTTCGTACAACACAAGGAGAAGAATGAAACTAAAACCTACAAAAAACCGAGATGCAGACAAATGCTAGACTCGATCTTCTCATTCAAACGATACTAGAGTACTGAACAGATTGTGCAAATAGCACTGAAAATTTTTAACTTTCATACAAGCATGCATCGTTGTACTAGTAGAAGTTATCACAAAACGATGAGTAATATACCACACAGTCGCTTCAAATTAAACGCAAAATAAATAGCTTCATGCATGGATCTTGTATATGCATAACAAGGAAGAATCAACCATAGTGTTTTCAGAGTGTTTTTAGTTGTTGGATAATTTTTGTTCTGCATAATGTTTGTAGTTTTGCATGAACCAGCAGCACCGCATTTGCTGTCTAATTAGTTTAATTTGTCACAAAGACTCTCTGATGGGAATCTTGGATGGTGCATGAAGTTAGCTAGCATCATCCTCTAGCTACCTAGCTAGAAGTATACTACTAGACATCTTGCCTAATCAAGTCAATTATTGATGAACTCTATAAGAAAGAAATATTAGGAGCCAATAATAAGCAGCAAGAGCATCAACAACAATTTCACTATGAAGCTAGAATAATATTCTTACCTGCTACATAAATATTGAAATTAAACAACTACGTACGTTTCATTTGTGCAGATCGATCGAGCTGCATAGTAGCTTCACAAATTGACAATTTGTCATGAACAAATCAAAATCGAATCAATTCATCGATGATGGGCATGATCCCCGGTAGGCGGTAGGGTCTTCGTCTTCATCCATCCTAGTAGTACTCTCCTCGTCTGATGGTGTTCCAATGATGGATCTACGGTACCTCGTCGGTAAGCCCAATTCACCCATCACTCCATCCCAAATTCCTTCTTCACCGATACATGCATACCCTAGATCAATAGCAAAAACTCTAGTCCTCCTCTATAGCTACTACTGGGTACATATACCCTCATAGCTACTGTTGTTACTACTAGCACTAATAAGGAATAAGGCAAGAAGCTATATGTGTGTGTGTGGACTGTGGAACTGTGGATACATAGAGATAGAGATAGCCCAGCAGGTAGATATATAGCTTGGAATTTGGATTGGATACGACGACTCACCTCTCCAAAAATGAGTAGCGGTAGAAATTAATTAATAAGCTAGTAAGCTCGTGGCAGCTAGCTTTTGTTGTTGATCTCTGATGAATAACAAGCTAGCAGGTGAAGGTCTGAAGACGATGGATTAGAAGGGCCTGGAGGAGGAGCTGTTGTCGGGGCGGTCCATGGCGGCGCCGAACATGAAATGACCGGCTGCGGTGCTGGGACCGGCGGTGGACGAACCCGGGGTGGAACCACCAGCAGGGTCGTGGTCGGGAGGCCCGCCGCCTGGTCCAGGACCGCCCCCGCGTGAGGATGCGGCTGCGGCGGCGCGGTCTCCCTCGAGCTCGCGGTACTTGTGGAGGTACCTGCGCATGGGGTCGACGTAGTCGTCGAATCCGAGGGCGCCAAAGGCCCAGCAGACGTCGTCGCCGTTGACGGTCTTGCGCTTCTCCTTGTGGCACTTGTCGGAAGCCTCCCCCGTGACGAAGCTGATGAACTCGGAGACGCACTCCTGCATCGTCTCCTTGGCCTCCTTGGAGATCTTGGCGTTGGGCGGCAGGATCTGCTTCATGATGCGCCCCACGTTGGCGATGGGCAGCAGCCGGTCCTGCTCCTTGATCTCCAGGTCGCCCCCTCCTCCGGCGCCGGCGCCGCCAACGCCCACCAGGCCCGCCCGCCGCCCGTCCCCGTCCGGTGGCTGCCCGTGGTGGTGGTCGGCCATGCTGCCGCCGCCGTACGACGACGTCGTCGTCGTCTACCTTGCCGCCGTCTCCTTGCTTCGTCCCCGGCCGCGCGCCCTCGCTAGTGGCTTCCCCTCGTGTGTGTGCTAGTTGTTGGCTGTGTCACGCCGGTCGGTCTGTGCTGTGTCGCTGACGATCCATCGGTCGGGTCGGGGTCTCTCTCTATGAGCTTGCTAGGCTCTCTCTCTTGTTTTATTGGTGCTATAGCCGCCGAGAGCAAGACGTACGAGAGAGACGTACGCGCTTGGAGAGTGTGTGGACTAGTAGTCGTATAGTGGCAGCTCTCGCTCTCGTCTACCGCACGCGCTGATGGTCTGTTGCGTGTGCCCAAACCACATGGCACACACGAGAGGCCGCCGGTTGGCATCTTGGCACGCTGTACACTACAGTACGCTGCTGTCACAGCACCGATGAGCCTATCGCGTCTCGCGTGCTTGGTCGTTCGGCTCAGTGCGAGTAAACAAATGGCTGCTGCCTGCTTCCTGTAGCCTGCCGGGATCCGGATCCCTACGGTCGTGTCGTCGTTGCCGGGCGTTCGCCATTCGCCGGCGCCACTGGGTCTTTCTTCCACAATGTGCCTGCCGGGTGTCGTGCCGGCCGGCGGGGCTGCATCTGCATGTGTATTGCTCTTACTCGTGGCCGCACTGACACTCGTACAGTCGTACGTCGTCTTCGCACTATACTAGTACGAGTAGTGTAGGCAGTAGCTAATCAAATGAACCTCGGCCAGCGGCCAACCTCGGCCAGCGGCCAGCGGCCAGCTAGGCATGTGGCACACAGCAGGCCGGCCGGCCGGCCGGACGACCTAGCACGATCCCTTGCATGCATTTCTTTTGGTCCCCGTCTACTAATCCTTATACTGTGCCAATAGCTAGCCTCTGCTGGTGGCCTTCATCCCTGCTGCGTGCTGCCCTGCCGGCGCCGGCTCTATATGTACCTCTGCTGCGTGTGCGTCCCGTCCTGGCAAGGGGTTGGTTGTTGTTGCCTTGTTGGTGGTAGCGGCCTGGCCTCCACGGATTTGCATTGCAGCGTCCGGCGAGGCCGAGTCCTCCTCTGCACTGCATGCACCTGGGGGCAAGCTCGATGGTGAGAACGAGAGGCCGATCATGCTCGATGGTGAGAACGAGAGGCCGATCATGGCCGGCCCGGCGGCCCCAGCCGTAGGGTAATTTTAATGCGTGGATCCCCGTACCGCCTCGGGTGGAGCGCGTCCACATGCGCACGTGATTGATCGATGCGCGCGGGGGCCGGGCCGGGGCCGTGGGGACGAACCAGAACAGAGAACCGCCGCGCTCTCGCGGCCGGCCGGCGGCCCCCCGCTACCTGCACTGCAGGCTACTGCTGCTTCTTGCTCGTTCGCCGCAGGGGCACAGTGGGGGCAACGACGACGACGTATTGTACGCTGCTGGCCTGACGAGTGAGGACGACGCCTCCTCTTCCTGCTGCCTGCTGGTGCGCTGGCCTGCACCCTGCTGCTGATCAATTCAATCCGGCCGCGCGCTCCTCGTCCTGGTCCTGTCTGGACACCTCCGTCAGTAACAGTAACAAGTACACGGCCTCCACATGTGTCCATGCACACAGGAACGACAGACACACAGGCCAGGACCGACCTCTACGTACGACCATATCCACATATATATGGACATATACATGTATATATACTGACTTAATTTGCTCTACGTGTTTGGATCACGCTTATCACGCGCTCTCGAGAAGACACAGATGTCCATCACGGATGCACAAAATCGAACGTCTAGAAGAGAGCTAAGCACGCGATGAAGCCGGTGATAAGCAGAGTTTGCCTAACAGTATATTACACACCTATTTGGATTCTCAAGGATAACCTTTAGCAAACTAGTTTTTAGAAGATATAGGATCCAAAGAGGCCCTTATGTATATACAGTATATATACGCACTATTATAGGTTACAACAAGCAACCCTATAGCTAATAACGTAGTAACAACTGATTAAACAAGTAGCCGATCTTGTCCATAGCGCAAACCACAAACTAATCATCAGTGGATATATTCAAACTAGTAGCTAGTATCTGCCAAGTCTTGCTTGATGGTATTGAGAAACAGTGTACTTGTATGCATATAGTATTTGTTATTGTATGCGTGTGCTTGACATGTTGTGCTAGTATATTCTTGTTTCAGCTCCAAGGGCTGAGGAACTGGGCACTTGCTTGCTTCCTTGGGTTCCTTCAGCTACATCCATGAGGGGACACAACAATTTTTGTCTCTCTAGTATCAATCGTTTCCTCCTCCGGATGGATGCACATATATAGTATATATACAAACGCCGCCGCCTCAATAAATAATCATATACTTGTCCCAAATTGTAGTGTGTTTTATAGTATTATAATTAAGAGTCTTCGTCAGTCCATCACTAAGCGTTGAGTGTGAGATTAAAGATTGTGACATCTATTTTTACCGTGGCTCAGGGAGCAGCGATTATTCACAAATAAACAATGTTTTCGTGATGTACAATTAACATCATGGAGGTTAAAAGATCAATAATCGTCATATCCGATGTAGTACATGGAGGTATTAGGTATATCACTTCGATTTGAAGGCTTCTGTTTAGGTGCATGAACCAATGGAAGATCGAGTATATAGAGTAGATAATATATCATTATTATTTTTTCCCCATCCTTATCCTTGTCTTATTGATCCAGTCACAAACAAAAAGCTACTCTCTCTGGGTCCATTAATTTTAGATTTTTTAGAATTTTTACTATACTACTACCTCTATCAAAAAAATATATATATAGAACTACCGTGTATATATATATATATATACTCGTCAAAGTAGTTCTAGTTTGACCAAATTATAGCGGATATTATTCGAATTTACAGGTCAGTTTGTTATGAATATATTTATATATATTTTATAATCAAACTAATGATACTTCTTGTGTATCATAAATGTTAATTAGTATTGTTTTACACAAAACTTTGGTCAAACTTGAAAGCATTTTGAATCCTCAAAAAGTGAGAATTGTGTCCCTTTTTGAAATTTTGTGTGCTCCTTTTCTCTCTTTTCTATGTATCAGCCAGGCCTATAGTGGTTGTTCCTACTGCGGTTCTGTTGCTGGCACAATATAGTACATGAAGAGAACATATAGTGGTTGATCTGACCTGGCCTGCAGCTAGTTAGCAAGCAGCCACATGCACATCAGCAGAGATATGGACATGTACTCATGTGAACTACTGCCGTACATTAAACTAAGAACCCTATTTCCCCTCCTTTCCAAGATACGGAGAGGATTAGCCTAAGAAATTTATTCAAACCAAAGGTCCACTAGCTTTTTGGTCCTTTTGTCTCGGTACCCTGTACCTGTAAGTGCAAATAGATACAAGTGGGAGAAGGTCAGGACACATAACATAACTACTACTAATTAACATTACATATATATATGCTCCTTGGCCCTTAATTTGCTCACCCACTCAACCTGACCTCCACCAAAGTAGCAATTTTATCGGATCACAATCATAAACACATCTAGTATTATTGTAAGTCAAACTATTTTAGCTCCGACAAGCAATATCGACAAAGATGTATTACCTTGAGTTGTACAAAACTGACACACAAATTTTAGATATTGATTGATGGTATAAATAAAAATAGTTTTATTTATATAGGACAAAATTAGATAGATATAGGAAACTTATTATTGATGGCCGGGATCCATGACTGTCACATAAAACAATGACCTTTGTCAAAAAAAGGGAAGAATCCATTTTCCATTGTCCTAACATGTTGTCCATTGAGTAATGAATAGTCTTGTTCTTTTGGAGACAAAAACGCTAGCTAGGAATGTTTTCAATACATGATAATAGCCAGTAGTGTTTGCTGATTCCCTTGTGCTTTCTGCCTAAGATACCATGATCACCAAGAAGAGACCAAACATATTACTACTACCTGCACTAAATGTCCTATACGTCTCCTCCTTGGCCTTGCTTAAACAAATGAATTAGTACTAACAAAATAGTATAGATTTATACACCTATGCATGTATTTTAGGTGCTTCTTTATCTAATAATGTTTTAGGTACCTTTTTTTGTTGTATCGGCAATATGTAATTTTATCATAATTTGGCTATAGAAAAAGGGAGATGGTAAAAAAAACTGGTGTCTAGTTTTTTTCTAGAGCGATGTTCTCTACTGCCTTCTGAGGCTGCAGAGGAAGCGAGGTCCCCGATGGTAACAGACTGAGCAGGTCAGCCACAACATGTACCTTTTTTTTTTGAAAGATTGACAACCTGTACCTTAGGAGGTGTGATTATTAAATTTGTGAATTATCACTTATTAGCTGTCCATTTAATTGTACTCTAGTTGGTCATGTAAGATAGTTGCTAGAAAATTAAGGCAGGCTCAAAAATTACAACTCACATATACTCCCTCTGTTCTAAAATAGTAGCCACTTTAGCTGAATCTAAACAAATATCTATCTAGGGCCTTGTTTGGATTGCAAAAAAATTCAACTCTAGCTATTGTAGCACTTTCGTTTGTATGTGATAATTAGTGTCCAATTATGAATTAATTAGGCTCAAAAAATTCATCTCATAAATTAAAGACAAAATGTTCAATTAATTATTTCTTTTACCTACATTTAGTGCTCAATGCATATATCTAAAGATTGATGTGATAGAGAGAGAGTGAAAAAATTTAGAATTTGGGAGGGAACTAAACAAGGCTCTATCCATATAGTTATGACGGATATGGAGTATATACATGTGAAATATCGTCAAATCAGCGAACAAGGAGAGAGTACATCATGTTGGATATCTGGCTAGCTAGTGGCTATTTTGGCCACTTTGAGAACAACGCGGAGATGGTCAGATGGATCAACATGCATGTGGTTTAAATGGACGAACGACCGAGATTGGTAGCGTACAATAGTAAGACACGCACATACATATGCATACACATGCTGACAACTGACATGCTGCACCACCGTACCACCACTCCGCTGTCTCTTGCTATGCTAGGTATAGTACCTGCAGTATAGTACCTGCAGTAACATAGCCCAACGCACAGGAGTTACTACTGGCAGTGTGGGAATGGGGACTTTTGCACAATCGCCAATCCGTTCGATCACCGGCTGTTGTCTTTCCTGCTTCAGTGCTGCTTCACATGTGTAAACTTTTTTTTGTTTGCTCTTGAACTTTGTTAACCCGGTCTCCATTATTGTTAATTACCGTCTCTCGAGGTGGCAACAAGCAAGCGGCCATGGAACCCGGGCGTGAAGCCGGCCAGCAGCAGCCCAGCATTACGGATAATTTCAACGGTAAAATAAACCCTACACCGTAGGCAGACAGACAGACAGATAGTGCACAGTCGTCGATGCACGCAGGGCAGGCAGCCAATCGGATGAGGCAGGGCACGGCAAGTGCACATGTGTCGGCAGGGCACGGCAAGTGCACATGTGTCGGCGCTCCTTGTGGTCCACGTGGCCCCGGTTCTAGCCATGCGCTAAGCTCTCCCCATCTCTTTTTGTTTGCCGTGATTTCTACAGCAGGTTGTTGTTGGGAGGGGTGCCTGCCTGCTAGTGCCGCTGCTAGGGCTACAGAATTTCCGTGTACAGAAGCTTGTCCGTGATGCACTGATGCACGAGCTTTCAAGTCTTGGCAGGGTGCCTTCAGGCAGCCCTGCTGCTCACAGCTTTTGTGATGTGCAAGCTAGGCATTTCATTGGTAGGAGTAGGACGAGTCCTCCCGGGTGCTGCCTTTTGCTGTGGTACACCATAGGAATGGCAACAAGTGGCAAGGGCACTATGCCTCGTGAGAGTGACATGAGAGAGCCAAAGGGATAGGATTGGAAGGGGAAAGAGTAGCTAGCTAGTACTAGGCTACAACTTGAGGTGGAGGCCTCACAGATCTCTGGGTTTTAGGCCTTGTTTAGTTCCCCAAGTTGGGATGTGCAAACTTTCCCCAAGTTGGGATGTGCAAACTTGGCAAAACGCACTGTAGCAACACTGTAGCATTTCGTTTGTATTTGATAAAAATTATCCAAACATTGATTAATTAGGCTCAAAACGTTCGTCTCGCAAAGTACAACCAAACTGTATAATTAGTTTTTAATTTCATCTACATTTAGTACTTCATACATGTGCCGACATTTTGATGTGATGGGAATTTGCTTTTTGCATAGTAGAATTTAGGACCAAATTCTGGGAACTAAACAAGGCCTTAGCCAAAGGTGCTTCATGCCGATTCCCTATGGACATCGATCGGTTATCCTGCTTTATTTATTTCGTAAGCTTACCAATGGGTTTGACTGTACATATATGGTTCAAAGAAACAAAACATGTTTGTTGAAAGGAAGCATAGAGTGGACAGTTGCCTGCGCGCCAAGTTTTCATATACCCTACTTCCACGTCTAAAATAGTAAAATTCTATCTAGAGTTGTCCGAAATCAAACTTTTAAATTTTGTCTATATATATATATATATATATATATATATATATATATATATATATATATATATATATATATATATATATATATATATATATATATATATATATACACCGTATTTCTATATTATACCTGGGTGCATTCTATGTATTGAATGCACCCAGGCAAACTGACTCAGACCGCATGATCAGGTTGCACAAACCCAACCAACCGGCCCACCTCCGACCGATGGACCACCCCAGACTGCAACCCGCCCCCAACCCCCCGACTCGCACATCGAGTCCGCCGTCTCCCCTGATTCCCTCTGCCCCAACGGACCGACCACGTCGGCGCCGCCACACCTGCACACCGGCGGCACGCGCACGAGCGCCCCTCCTCGACCCGCGGAGACACCAGGCGCCGAGCGCCCCAATCCGTGGGCGCAGCGACCCCCAGCAACGCCCGGCGGCGACGCAGCTCGACCGCGCGCACTGCCGGCCATGGAAGAGGCGCCTTCTCTCACTCCCAACCGGCGGCGCCCGCTGCCACCCCCGACGGCGCGGTCTCCCTCGCCGGCCGGCGGCCCAGCGGCGGCCCAGCTGCTCTCCACCACCTGCCGCAGCCCTGCTCCTTCTCATTCCCCCACAGCCCTTCTCCGGTCGTCGGCGCGCGGCCCCGCTCTGCGACCCGGGCGTCGCGTCCCGCTCCTCTACGACAGGCAGCGCGCGAAGCCCCACCCTGCCGGCCGACGGGCCCCTGGACGGCGGGACTTGGGCGGCGGCGGCTCTGGCATCCCCTGGACGCCGTGGAGGATGCCGGAGCGGCTTCCACGATGCGGCAACCCTCCCCACCATGGCGACGCGAGGCCACGATGGTGCTGCTACGACGCGCTGCTACGGTCTCCAATTCTCCTTCCCAGGCGGCGGCGGCCCATCCCCAGCACCTCCCCGATCTGCGATCCCGGCGGCGGCGAGCACCTCCCATCACGGATCCACCGCAGCGCCCCTCCCACACCGTCGGCGGTGGTGTCCCGTCGGGTCTCCTCCACACCTGCATCGACGCGGCTCCCCAACTGGCCATGGCGGCCCCTGTCCTCAACGACGAGCAGAGCCCCTGTCCTCACTGATGGCGACATGGCGCACATGAATTCTAGGCTGTGGATCTGGCTGCTGGAGAGGCCCCAGTCATCAACGCCGGGGAGCTGCCTGCTAGGGTCTCTGCTAGCTGCGGCCTGCTCGTCTTTACCATAGACATGCCCATCAGCCTACGGAGGTGATTTATCTTATCCATATGCTTATCTATGTCAATTACTTGCAGTCATGTGGAAGCGATTTGGGTCAACAAATGCTGTTGCAAGCTTGCCACTGTGCATTGGGGGTTATATTCATGTTGTCTGATTAGCCATCTTCTTCATTTTGTTAGCAGTGTTGGTGACTCCCGCAGATTGGAATATTGTTTATTCTTGCTGATCCGTACAGATAGAAGCAAAGAGAGTTATATGATAGTGCCTTCTATAGATTGAAACAGGCAATCAGCTTTCTTATTTTGTCGGGTGAGTTCTCAATTGCTCATGGACATATTTACTATTTTTCATCTTTATTCCAAATTGAAAACAATTTGGTCATGCATAGATGCAAACGAGCTTGCAATTATATAGGAGACAAAGAGATATCTGAGAGAAACATAGATTCTATTAAATCTTATCCATTAAAGGGCATAGATTCTAGTAAATCATGTATGAATTTCTCGTAAACCATGTCAAGTTCACAAGGACAGGGGAGGCTTGGATTATAGTAATTCATATTCATGGTTCATTCTTTTAAATCGTGGACTAAATTCTCGTAAATCTAGAGCTCATGTTTTATGAAATCAACCGTACCAGATTCCACAATTTCGGTTTACATTCTGATTCAAGAACCTGTTAGTTCAGTCAATGTGCATGATTTTAGCAAGATACTAGTGCCAGAACCAATTTTCTAAATGATGCCGTGTTTTAGATCTAGCACAATACATGCTGCTGTGCATGCTACTTAATTATTATAACTTACTTTGTCGTAAATTGATGAGGAATTTATGATCTTTCCCTAAATCAGAGTTACTAATTTTTTGCCGTATTTTAGATCTAGCACAATACATGCTTCAGTTTATTTTGCAACTAGTGCCATCTGACGCTGCCTGCTTGTGTCGGCCATGCAAATCCCCATCAGGTTTAGTGGAGATAGACTATTGCGGTGCTCAATTTACTAATGAACGAGGCATTGTGCAGTATTCTTATTGCTTCTATCTATATTTTTGAATGTCAATTTCATCAGGGTCAATTACTTTGGTAGATTCATTAGGCTTTTGGTAGCGTCAATTTCATCAGAAGGATTTTTATTGCTGCATTTGCTAATCCCCAATTTCTATTGGTGATCTCAGCTTGAATTTTTCTACTGCTTATCCTTCAGGTCACTGTTATTCTCTCAGAGGATGCAAGTAAGGCGGGCAAGGTACTGATGGCATTGGACAAAATTTTTTGCTTGTGCGGTGTGCATCTAAAAAGACATCGGTTGACTTCATTTGACTGTGAAGTTATATGCAGTCGGGGAAGAGCTGGAATTGTTGGAACTAGCTTATTATTGTAGTTGCAACTGGTAGGTGTTTCTAGTTGCAATTGGTTGACATTTTTTGAATCGATACTCACCTTGTTGCTGCAACTGACTTTTTAATGTGAATGTGCATCTCTATGAAGGTTTTCGGAGGAGACGGAGAGGTGGCAGTCGGGGTCGGGCTTGACATCCACGTCGCCGGAGGAGGCGGTATCGAGGTAGAGGCGGAGGAAGATGTCGGCGTTGGGGAAGGTAAGCGGGATTGGGAGAGCTGGAAGTGTTGGAACTAGCTTATTATCATAGTTGCAACTGGTAGGTGTTCCAGGTTGCAGTTGGTCGAAATATTTTTTTGAATCTGGTACTCACCCCTTGTGGGGTGGTTTTACTAATTTGCGGTTGAGTTGATGATGGTGATACTCGATTTTTTGTGTGTGGGGAGTGGTGATGATGATATTGAGTTGATGATGGCGATGACCAGATTGATTAGGCATTTTTAGTGTGCCACTAGTCAGTGTGAAGGTATCATCAGTTTAGGTTTATTATCTTAGTTTGCAACTGGCATGGTGTTGTTGTTACAATTGGTAGATAAATTGGTTATTTTTGAGTTCTATTTTTAGTTCTTTTTCTTGAGTTTTATTTTTTAGTCCTTTTCCCTCCTGTGCCCTACCATCAGATTTTGGTGAAATCAGACTGGTGTGAACTAGCCTATTATCACATTTGTAACTGGTAGGTTGTTGTAGTTGCAATTGGTCAACAATACCATTTTTAATTTGAGTTGACCTGTGGCATGGGAGATGTGCTCATTAGATGTATTTTTTATGTGTTATATATGAAATAAGACATGCTATAGGAAACAGCAGACAAAGGTTATTCACTTCTTGCTCATTAGATGCATCTTTGATGTGTTATATGAAATAGGACACGGTATAGCAAACAGTTTAGCCAAATTTTATCAAGTTAGATAACCTGGCAATAAACTATACTAAAATCAGCGTTTCTTTCTCTCTTTGGTTTATTTTCTTTATTTTTTATTAACTGTAGGTCTCGACTGTTGCTGTTGGGGGCAACAGGTGTCTGCATGGTTGGTTTCAGGCTGACTACCTTCATGCAAGTTGTGCTGGTTCTCAATTACTGGTGAGCTGAATCGCTGCTTCTAATTCCATCTCATTTTTGTTCAGTTTCATTCTGTGATTTGGGAATTATGGGGATATGGTTCCTTATATGTACAATATAGAGTGGGGTTGTATTGCATTGATACAAGTTTGTGTGTCAGTAACATGTGATTACTGATTAGTTTGTAATTCTACAAAATTTAGGCTCTTTCAAACAATTGGTGATGCTTACCTGAGTTTCAAACAATATTTGTAAACTCATCATTTCTCTTGTACAACTTGGTGCCCTATTCTAGTACTAATTTAGTTTGATTTCTAATCTCTGTATATATGTGACTATTTGGATCAATATAGTATGCTATTGCAAATTTTCTTGAGCTTATTGTTAGAGTACTATAATAGGTTTCATGAAGCCTTGTACACATGTGTTATGGAAAATGGTGGAATCTTATGGTCGAATTGCTATGAATCTTCCTTTTTTTATTTACATTTCTGGGCATCACAGAGATACTTTCACTTTGCATGTGTAGGGGACTAGAAGGAGCTTTATCATTTAGTTTGGACATGGATGGATGCTAAATAATGCAGAAAATTTGTTAAATGATGTGTATAACTAGCTTATTTTATTAGTTGCAACTAGTGGGGTGTTCTAGTTGCAATTGGCGGATAATTGATCTGAAATTCAACTGATTTGTGTTATTGTTGCTGCAACTGACTTTTTTAATGTAAAGGTGCATCTCTAATGTTTTGTTGGTTGCAAATTGGTTGACAATGCAATTTTTGTTATTACTCTAATATGTATTCTGATGTGTACGATCTTATGTTGTTTTGCATTCTGATGTGTATAACTAGCTTATTCTCTTAGTTGTAACTGCAGGGTGTTCTAGTTGCAATTGGCTGACATTTTTGTCATTGTTGCTGTAACTGACATTTTAATGCGAATGTGTATCTCTAGGAAGGTTTCCGGAGGAGACGAAGAGGTGGCAGTCGTGTCAGGCTTGACATCCACGTCGCCGGAGGAGGCGGGATGGCGGAGGAAGATGTCGGCGTTGGGGAAGGTAAGCGGGTCGGGAGAGCTGGAAGTGTTGGAACTAGTTTATTATCGTAGTTGCAACTGGTAGATGTTTCTTGTTGCAATTGGTCGACATATTACTGTTGTATTGATTAGTATCAATTAGCGTCTACTACCCGTTCTGGCTCCTGAACTTGTCACTATTTGTAGCAAGACGAATCCTACTTGTTATGAAATGTTAGGCAGTAGGTTTGGTAAGCAAGCTACTGGAAGTTTACTTTTGGTAGTAATACTCTTGCATATAGTGCTATGATGAGAAATATTAGTAATACTTTTTGGTAGAAATACTCCTGCATATAGTGCTATGATGATAAATATTAGGAGTAATATTAGCTGCTACTGGCAGTGTGCTTTTGGTAGTAGTACTCTTGCATATAGTGCTATCATAAGAAATACTTTTGGTAGTAATATTACTACTGATATTTGTACCGAGCACAGCAGTAATATTAGTAGTAATTTAAGCTGGAGAATTAGTGCTTACTAGTTTCCTGATTATAAGAAAAATACTTCTAGAGAGAAAGGGGCTATAAGAAAATTCTATTATAATATGTTCCAATTGCACCTCATTTAATCTATCGACTTCCTCAACCCACCTATTTTGTGTTCATTCATTGAAAATATAGTATGCGATGTTGTGTAAGTTCACGCAGACTCTTGTTAAATTTTCAAAAAATTTATTCTTCTGCCACTTTGTTTCTCACTAAAGAAAATTTAGTGCAGATTGTTACATTCAAAGAGAGCTAAAAAAAATGGGGACCTTGATCAATTCGGCTCAGATCAATGAAGGAACGGCACATAGACGAGTGGTTGGGAGGTGTGTTGACCAGGCACATGAATGGCCAATGGAGAAGCATCTCCTCTAACCATGATGGATTAATTGTTTTAGCGGTTGTTTTCATTTTCTGTAGAAATGTGATGGATCATAGGACTCAACGCCTACAGGAAGTCTGATTTGGTCGATTTGTTTTGTACAAATTTGATGAACAGATTTCACTTTCATCCTGTTGTTTTAATCACTCCTATAGCGAGTGGATTTGTAATATTTTGTGGAGTGCTGATTGTTTGTTATTGTGATTACTACTAAGATTTTGTAAATTACTACTCAAATTTCAAAATTTTCAATTTGATGTTAGGCCAATTTTATATAAATTTTACTGCTAAAGAGAATATGTGTTACGGTTAATAGCGAGCTCTGCTGGACTGCTTTGAATTTTGATCTATAAGTCTACTACTAATTCCTGGACTGCTTTGAATTCTGAACGAAGAAGTTTACTACTAAAAACTTTTACAACTAATAAATCTTGATAGTTTTGAAATTTGTTCCAATAAGTTTATTACTAATAACTTTTACTACTAATAAATCATGAACAGTTTTGCATTTTGGAACCAAGACAACTTAGTGGAGGCTGGAATTAGTTCTCATGCTAAGATAACTTAGTTGCAACTGGTAGGTGCTTCTAGTTGCAATTGGTCGACATTTGTTTGAATCTGGTACTCACCCCTTGTGGTTGCGGCCTACCCACCTCCCAGCGGCCGCGGCGGCTCCTTCCCTGTGCATCCTCGCCTCATGCGCATGCTCTCCGGCATTGGTTTGGCTTGGCCCGCGTCCACGGGGTTGCCCGGCGGTCACGTGACAACCTCCCTCCTATCTGCGGCAGCCACTATTCTTAGTTGCAACTAGTTTATTTTCTTAGTTGCAACTGGTTGGGAGTTCTAGTTGCAATCAGCTGACATTTTTTTTGCTGCAACTTGTCCAGCTATCGTGTTGCAATCGGTTTAAAAAAATATTGTTGTAAATTGCATCTCCCCCTATTGACATCTAAAATAAGTTTAGGGTGTCCTTACGTGTACAGAGATTAAGGGCTTTTGACAGAGATTAGGGTTAGGAGCGTCGACTGAGATTAGGGTTAAAGGAACTTTCAGTACATCCCATGTTTTCATAGTATAGTTCAAATTTGTTTTATCATACCACTGACTGAGATTATGGTCAGTAGCGTCGACAGAGATTAGGGTTTGAGGCTTTACCAAACTGTCAGCAGTTCCCATGTTTTCATTGTATAGTTCAATTTTGTTTTATCATACCATTGACTGAGATTAGGGTCAGTTTCGTCGACTGAGATTAGGGTGAGTAGCGTCGACAGAGATTAGGGTCAGTAGCATCAACAGAGATTAGGATCATTAGCGTCGACTGAGATTAGGGTCAGTAGCGTCGACAGAGATTAGGGTTCAAGGCTTTCTCAAACTGTCAGCAATTCCCATGTTTTCATAGTATAGTTCAATTTTATTTTATCATATCATTTACTGAGATTAGGGTGAGTAGCGTCGACAGAGATTAGGGTCAGTAGCGTCAATAGAGATTAGGGTCATTAGCGTCGACTGAGATTAGGGTCAGTAGCGTCGACAGAGATTAGGGTAAGGGTGTACATTAGGTTTTGCAATCAGGTTGCAATTGGTTACTAAGAAAAGAACATGTTGCAACCGGACGATAACCAAGTTTGCAAAAGAAAAACACGTCGAGTTGCAATTGGTGTGCGCGTACTGCTGGTTGCTAGCTAGTGAACAACATGTATAAAATACACATATTTTGGTATATAAAATGCACGTTGTTCACTAGTTAGACTTTTGCAACTAGGTTATAACTAGTTGCATATAAGAGCAAATTTGGCAAAAATTATGTTGTAAGTGGTTACAACAAGCGCTAATACGCTACAGACATGTTGCAATTATGTTGTAGTCATGATCGCAACTCATAGTACATTGATGTTGTAATTACATACATAAATAAAAAGTTCGTCAAATATAGTCTTCATGGATCTCGTTTTGTTAAGCACATTTTTTTGAACAATCTGATGCAAACGGATCTGAAATTGGAGCTACGGTTTAGAAGATATTGCATTTTTTCGATTGGAAACAAAAAAGATTCCCTGCATGCATGCATGGGTGGGAGGCGCATGCGTGCGTACAGGCTGCTGGTTGCTCCTTGCTGTAGGGTCTGTGCAATCCCTATAGCGGTTGCACCTTGTTGCATTTTAGTCGCTCCGTATATATATATATATATATATATATATATATATATTTTTTATACATGTTGACATAATAAGTTTGGCACTATTAGTGTCGGTGGGTAAGCTTCAGTAGACTAGCTTAATCTGGAGTTTAGTTTTCGGCTGGAGAATCCGAAGCGGGGGCACAAAAATCATATCTAAGCATACGGGAGATTTTTACTAGATCTAAGCTAGTGTAGTTCAGTGTACATGGTTAAGGTTGAAATCCCTACATCCTAAGTGAGTTGGAGCTCTGTGTATGTGTGTTCTTGGTTGCAAGAGTTGGAACCTAGGTCGACCGGATGAGACATTTTGATCCTTCCTACAAGGTGTTGGAGCTAACCTTTTATACTTCAAGGCTGGCCGCACTCAAGTGTGCATGACATGGTATCACAATGATATTTTCATAAAGCTATCAAATAAGTTATATATAATTTTTCATGTATGCTATAACGATAAACTGCTTCACCAAGTCCTTGACATGGTCCGCATGGACAACTATCATTGTATGGCTCGAGCGATGGACCGTGGGCAGATGATGATAACACAATTGTCATCAGCATTGAGTGTTGCTGATGGTGCGCCCCCTGCTAGGAGAGGACAGACACATAGTGGTGGGGCCGTGGGGGCTACCACTAGTGGCATGTGGCGAGTAATGCTTGACACATCAACACAAGCATCCCCCTTGTGGCCCCTTGTGAACCCAGCCATCCGGTGCGGTTGGCACCCTCTGCAGCGTCCATGTCATGGCCAGTTACTACTCAAGTTGTTGGGGCGTCCATCGGGGCGCCTACAATGGGTGCACTTGACGCTCCATGCTTCCTGGTTGGCACGCCTAGTTAGGACACGAGGAAAACGCTCCTAGATGCTTGGTCAAGGAGAGGGGTGCTCAACCTCCTTAACCGAATCTTGGTCGATGGTTTTTGTTGGTCTAAATAAGCATATGGAACCTTTGTTCCCATGAAACTAACAATTAAATTTGTTGTGAAACATGTTGTAATGTATAACTCTTTTTAATTTCTGATGCTACATTTTTCGTATAAATATATTCTTATGAAAGTGTTGTTAAAGGTTGTATCGTTGCCCAAATATTAACGATGGTGACCTTGTTTCTAATCAAAGGAAATACAAAATAAGGCAAGAGAAAGAAAATTAAAATGAGACCCAATCCATGCGGAGATTCCTAAGACATGTAGTTTGGTCAAAACTTAATGCTCCGTCCAAGGGATCGAAACATAAACATATGAGGCAATAACTTGGAAGCATATGAGTTGATTGTTGGGAAAAGGCATCTCAGCAGCGGAGACATGGCATGTGCCTACGGTCAACTAACCCTCATTTATCTTATTTGCTGCGGTTGTCTTGGCTTGTTACGCAGGGTTGGATCGGAGGTGTGATACCCGCCGCCGGAAACCATGCCGGCTTGCGCCTCAGAAGGTCTCCGGTCGCCGTCCGGAGACAACAGGCCGGCAGCCAGACCTCAGGCCTCCGAGCGGAGGTAGCGAGCCGGAGGCGGAGACCCCCGTCTCCGGCCGCCGGCGGAGACACCGGGCGGGCGCAAGCCTCCGATCCGGGCGGAGATACCCGGGCGGTGGCGGAGACGGCGGGGACGGGGCGGAGACATCCGGCGGCCCAAGAGGCGGCCCGCCGCCGGCCCGGGAGCGAGGAGGACATCGCACGCTTTGGAGGCCCGGGAAGAGTCCAGCGGGCCCGTCGGCGCCGCGGTGGACGATTTTGCCGCCATCGACCCCACTGGAAGAGTCTTAAAATTAGGGTTTCCCCGTCCCCCTTTGGGGTTGTAATGTCTTTTATATTAGGGAGCCGGGTGGCTATAAAAGGAGCCCCGGTTTGTTGTAGGGAGAGAGCGGCGGAGTGGAAGAGTTTCCCTTCTACACGCTCTAGCATTGTAATTGTGATTACGATTGAATACAAAACCTCTTTGGAACCGTGTTCCAACGGTTGGCGCCCACCGGTGTGTCACGGCCGAGGATATCACTCACGAGATGCCAACAAGAAAACAAATAGCGGCCGCCGCCGCTTGACGAAACGTGCCGCCGCGAGGCGGAGGCACCCGCGGAGGCACCCGAACCATCGCGAAGGGCGGACCACGGAGGTCCGCCCGAAGCACGTATGCCTCCGAGCGAGGCAACCGAAGATGAACAGAACGATGATGACCACGGCGAAGATGAACCACCTCCGGCAAACCGGGACGGCGACCAACACCAGGAAAATGAGGTAAGTCGGTGAAAGCCGAAATGCGCGCATGGAACGAGAACGAGATGGGCGAGAGCGAGCAAGCAGCTATGCACGGGGCAATACACACCTCCCAGCAAGCAGAGGAGATTAGGCAGCAAATGGCAATATTGCAAGCGGAGATTCAGAGCATGCAACCCATAACAATGCATCAAAACAACACTACGACAACCCCACAACTCAGCCAATACATGGCCGCAACACCCACAGAGATACCTCAGATCATGGTTTACCAGAGGACGTTCGACCCGAAATCCCCACTGTCAGAAGGCCTACAGAAAGCACCATGGCCTCCGGGCTACAAGCCCATGGTCCTGCCTAGGTACAATGGAAAAACAGATCCACGGCAATTCCTGATGAGTTTTGAGGCGGCAGTTGCCTCCGCGGGAGGAAATGACAGTGTCCTAGCCAAATCCTTCATCATCGCCTCGGAGGGCGACGCACTGACATGGTACTCCATGCTTGCGGCCCAAGCACAATCTACTCATGGGAGAACGAGGGATAAGATAATCGCCAATTTCAAAGGTTTCTCAAGTGAGTCATTGTCGTCGGCGGACTGTTCGGCAACAAACATGACAAGGGAGAGCCGTTAAGGGATTACTTCCGAGAGATTCTTACACCTCGGGCGAAGGCGCGGATGTGCCCGGTGCGTCGCAATAGAGGCAGCAATTAAAGGTCTCCGCATCGGACCCTTCGCAAGCCACTTAGCAAGGGAAAAGCCAGCTACTATGGAAAAACTGCATGAAGAGTTCGAAAAGTACTGCAGATCAGACAACGACCTCCGGAAAAGACTGGATGAAGGAGAAGGCCAGAGCAAAAGGCCACAGCAATAGGGACAATAGGTCCTATGACAGACAGAATTCTCAACAAAGGCAAGTCCTTAATGTGCAAAGCGGCCGGCCTCGGCACCCGACGGACGAGCCGGAAACGGTCGAGATGCAAAGGCTCGAATAACCGAATTTCAACAAGAACAAGTCGAAGAAGCTGGAATAAGAACCGAAGCCGAGAAGACATTATTGTATCTTCCATGGGGAAGAAAAGGGGCACAAGCACCAAGGAATGCCCCGAAACCAAAGAAACAATGGATCGGATGAAGAGCAAGCAACGGCCGCCTCCACCCGTTCGGGAACCGGCCCGGACAAGTGAATCACACCTTCACTCGGCAATACCATCGCGGTACAACCCAAGCTACCCGGGTACACCAATGGTGTTTTCTCTCAGCAGAACGTCGCACAGCAGTATTACCCACCGTCCCTACCAGCATGGCGGCCTGTGCAGTACCAGACGTCTCAGTGCGGCAACCAGGCACCCGTCAGAGCGGAGAGTGCGATCACTTATGTCAACACTCGACCCCCCACGGATATCCATGGTAGAAACACCTCGGTCTTCACATCACCGGCAACGAAGCGACGCGGCATTACCTCCACCTCCGCAACAAAGGCAATTCGAGGCCCTACCGGCACCTCCGCAGCGGGTCACTGCCTTTGATACCATGCCAAAGGCCGAACCTCCGATTGAGAATCGAGATGAACCCCCATTACCCGCTCGCCCACAATAGGAATGATACTACCGATAGCCGGCGGCTCGAGATGGAGTTCGAGACAAAGAAACGAGAAAAAAGATCACCTCCGATTGGTGAATAATGTGGTGCGGGGAGCACACCGAACAACGAGTGGTCTAAGGCCCAAATCAGTTTTCGGAAGAGGACCTCCGATTGGAGAGTTACCCTCACACCGATGCGATGGTCATAAAGCGAATGTCGCGGGATGGGAGATAAACGGAATCGGTTGACTCGGGAGTTCGGCGGATATCATTTTTGCAAGTGTGTTTAATCAAATGAAGCTCAGCGGGTCTCGGCTACAACCACCAGATACACCTCTGATAGGATTCGGAGGTAGGAAGATTCACGCGCTCAGGAAAATTTCCCTACCCGTGTCCTTTCAAGATGGGGACAAGGCGAGAACAGAATACACCACCTTTGATGTAGTAGACATATACTACCCATACAATGCAATCCTAGGAAGAGGATTCGCAAACAGGTTCAATGTGGCAATCCACATGGGTTACCTTTGCATGAAAATGCCAGCGCGCATGGAATCATCACGGTTCGAGGAAGCCGAAGGAAGCCGAGAAACATAGAGAGAGCAATATACAAGGCTCACGAAACATAAACACGGTGGCATCGGATGAGCCACCGGATATGCCGGAGGAAAGACGGACATGAAAGATCGGAGGACACGATAACGGTGCCCCTTGATGAGGCGGTGCCAAACGGGAAGGTCACGATCGGAGCAAATCTATCGAAGAAGAACGGAGAGAATTACTTAGCTTATTGTCCAAAAACGAGATGTCTTTGCATGGTCGCGGAAGACCTTAAAGGAATTGGGAGAGACATAATCGAGCATACCCCGGATTTAAATGAAAACGTAAAGCCAAGGAAGCAAAGGCGAGAGAAAAATGTCGAGGAGCGAACCTTGGCCGCGAAGGCGGAGGTGCGAGATTATTGGATGCAAACGTCATACGAGAGGTCAAATACTCGAATGGCTAGCAAATGTGGTGCTTGTCCCAAAGAAGAATGGCAAAATGCGAATGTGCATCGACTTCACGACCTGAACAAGGCATGCAAAAAAGACCCATTCCCGCTACCTAGAATAGACGCCTCGGTTGATAAGGCCGCCGGATGCAAAAGATTCTCCCTCCCGGACTGTTTTTCGGGATATCATCGAGTGCAGCTCGGGAAAGAAGACGAGGAAAAGACAAGTTTCACTATACCGACTGGAACCTACTGCTTTGTGCGAATGCCTGAGGGGCTCAAGAACGCAGGGTCAACCTTCGCAAGAATGGTACAAGTGAAAGGTCACAATGGCTAGAGGGGGGGGTGAATAGCCTAATAAAATTTCTAGCAAAAACACTAGACACCAAATTAGATAGCAAGGCGGCAAAAGTGCAAGGCTAAAGCTTCGACTACTCTATGCAAGCCGTCCTAACAAAGCAAGGCTACTCAATCTAATGCACAACAACCACGGTGATCAAACTACACAATGTCGGTTCACCGAAACCAACCAAGCAATTCTACCCACGGGATTTACTCTACACAATGAGTGGTTCCCGACCGACCACAACAAGTAATTCTACTTTGCGGAAAGTAAGGAGGTGATGGAAGTTTATACCGCCGCGAAGAGTAGAGGATAGCCAATCACCGGTGTAGAAGCCAATCACCTAGAGAGCTCAAGCACAAGCACAAGGAGGTCGAAGCCTCGGCAATTACAAATCAACACAATGATTTTTTACCGAGGTTCACTTGCTTCCCGGCAAGCTACTCCTCGTTGTGGCGATACACTTGCTTGGTGAGTTGCCCGCTCAATTGGCTCGGTGCCAAAGACCCCAATGGGGAGCCGCAATCTCCACACAAGACAAGGATCCACAAGCCACGAGCAATCCACTAGAGTATCCTTTCGCGAACTCCCGCGGGGAAGGATCAAGAACCCCTTACAAGAACCCGGTGTGGCCTCGAACAATCACCCAGTCGAGCTCAACCACCACCCGCCGCTCCAAACCGTCTACGGTGACGGGAATCACCGAAGAGTAACAAGAATCCGCAGCCCACTCGAAGAACAAGTGCCTCTAGATGCAACTCTCAATGCAAATCACTTGTCTTGCCACTCAAATCTCACAAGAGATGCTCAAGAATGAAAGAGATGAGTGGGGGAGTGTCTCTCTAGCTCAAAGGATGCACAAGTATGTGAAAATGGCCAAGAGAGACTCCCCAAGCCGGCCAACCCTCTATTTATAGACCCAAGGTCGAAATAGAGCCGTTGCCCTTGGGCTGGCACTTCACAATGTGCCGGACGCGTCCGCCGCTCTGCCGGCGGACGCGTCCGCCGCTCTCTGCCGCGCCGTCGTCAGCCGACCGTTGGAGTTTGAAGTGGCCACGTCACCAAGCGTCGGACGATCAACAGTGATCCACCAGCGTCCGGCGACCGCGTCTGGCGTGCGTCCGGCGTGCCCTCACGCGCGAGAGACAGCCCGGCCAGAAAGTTTCTGGTCGGCGTCCGGCCGCCGCCGGACGCGTCCGCCGCCGCGTCCGACGCTCTCTACGCCCAGCCAGCCAACCTGCGCCATCCCGCACGCGCCGGACGCGTCTGACCCGCGTCCGGCCCGCGTCCGGCGCCCTGTGACTTGCCACCTTCTTGTTTGATCTTCGATGTCACGCCATCGTCGATCCATTCTCCAAACCACTTGTCCAAGGTGCTAACTCCACAAGAGTAGATCACTTCTCAAGCACCGGAGTTAGCGTATCTTCTCAAGATCACGTCGACAAGTGTTAGCTCTCTAGTTAGCCTCTCATGCATCATGCAAAGTCACAACTAGAGGCACTTAGGACCGCGAATGAACCGAGGAAACCCCTCTTGATAGTCGGTTATCGATCCTAAATGTGGTCACACTCGCTAAGTGTCTCGACCACTAAACCGGAAAGCCCTATCAAGTATACCTTCGCCTTGATCTCCATGGGCCTCCGTCGGAGCTCGATCACCTCACTTCCATCAAGTTCATCACCGTGATCGCCACGCTCCATCATCCACCGTCACGTTGCTATGTGTCTAACCACACTTAGAGCAAAGCATTAGCAACGTTGAGTGTCATTAATTACCAAAACCAAACCAGAGCTTTCAATCTTCCCCTTTTTGGTAATTGATGACAACCCCTCGACAAACTCACAAAGATATGGAAATTGAATTCAATATGAAATTGAATTGCTTGCCCAAGATATTTTGATCAAGAATCTTGGATTGGACAAGCATTTCAATTCCGGTTTTTGGTAGTGGTAGCTCCCCTACATGTGTGCATCAAATGTTTGGTCGATTTTCAAGCACACATGCATAGATGAAACTTTTGTGAGAGTTACCACAACCAAAATGGTACTAAGGTTTATAGAATTGACCTTTGAAGCGTGATACCAATCGGAGTGCGATAATAAACCTTCCTTAGCACCATGGGAATCTAGACATCCATCAAAACTCAAAATATCTCATGAGATCATATTAAAGCAAGGTACTTGAACAAGAGAAACTCTATGTCTAGAGACCACCTAAGCATGCTAGTACTTCATTTCATCAATCAAGTTCTATACTAGCAATACACCAAACAAGCATGAATATTAAATTTAGCTTGCAATGTTCCATATCATCATGAATGCACACACAATATGCAACAAATAGTCTATGAGCTTGCTCCCCCTATTTGTGTGCTCATGGTTGGGTCATATCATAAAAATTGATCCCCTTCCATTGCTCTTTGTGACTTATTTCTCCCCTCTCTTTGTGACTTATTTCTCCCCTCTAGGAGTAAACTTCTCCCCTATACTTACTTCTCCCCCTTTGTCATCAATGACCAAGAAGGGTGTATAAGATGAGAGAAACAAGTCAATCAACTATGGCCAAATCTAAACCACATGCCTAGAAAATGTATCTCGGTTTGAACCAAGGGCAAGCTTCTTCACACCTCATAAGAATAAGGGTTATCTTGACCATGTTGAGATACACATCATGAGCAAGTGCTAAAGATTCAACACTAGGTTTACAAGCTCACAAACAAGTCATATGCCACCACTAGATCAAATCAAGCATAGAAACAATAGTGGTGCCATATATCCTTCAAAATCATTTGATTTGCAATGAATGAGCCTAGCAAGATGCACATGTACATGTCTACACAACTAGCAAAGGATGCATGAAATACAACAACCAACTTTACCTTGCTATGTTGGAGGAGAGGCATGTCATATATGGGGTGCATCAATCCATGTTGGAGAAGCTAAGTATGTTCAACTCATTCCTCAACTTGCAATATCTTTTCTCATCAAGAGGCTTGGTGAATATGTCGGCTAGTTGATCTTCGGTGCCAATGCTTTCAATGCTAATATCACTCTTTTGTTGATGATCTCTACTGAAGTGGTGCCTCACATCAATGTGCTTGGTTCTTGAATGTTGAACCGGATTGTTTGTCATCTTGATTGCACTTTCATTGTCACAAAACAAAGGCACATGCTTGAATTTGATCCCATAGTCCTTCAAGGTGGCTTTCATCCATAGCAATTGTGCACAACAATTCCCCGCACTAATATATTCGGCTTCGGTGGTGGAAAGTGCCACACTATTTTGCTTTTTTGAAGACCATGACACAAGAGATCTTCCTAGCACTTGGCATGTTCCACTTGTGCTCTTTCTATCAATCTTACAACCGGCATAGTCGGAGTCAGAGTATCCAATCAACTCAAAGCTTGACCCCTTGGGATACCATAGACCAACATCTTGAGTACCCTTCAAGTATCTCAACACCCTCTTGGTTGCCGTCAAGTGACTCTCTCTTGGAGAAGCTTGAAATCTTGCACACATGCATACGCTAAACATGACATCCGGCCTTGAAGCGGTCACATATAGTAAGCTTCCAATCATTGATCTATATAGCTTTTGCTCAATCATCTTGCCACTATCATCAATGTCCAAGCCACCATTGGTTCCCATAGGTGTACTAATGGCCTTAGCATCTTGCAACCCAAACTTCTTGATCATGTCCTTGATGTATTTGTCTTGACTCACAAAGGTGCCATTCTTCATTTGCTTGATTTGAAGACCAAGGAAGTAGCTCAACTCTCCAAGCATTGACATCTCAAACTCACTAGCCATCATCTTAGCAAACTCTTCACAAAAGAATTGATTTGTTGATCCAAAGATGATATCATCCACATAGATTTGCAACACAAACAAATCATCTTCTATCTTCTTGGTGAAGAGAGTAGTGTCAACTTTTCCTATCTTGAAGCCTTTGGATATGAGAAAGTAACTTAATCTTTCATACCATACCCTTGGAGCTTGCTTCAATCCATACAAAGCCTTCTTGAGCTTGTAAACATGGTTGGGCTTCTTGTCATCTTCAAAACCGGGAGGTTGTGCAACATACACTTCCTCATTGATGAAGCCATTGAGAAATGCACTCTTCACATCCATTTGATAGAGCTTGATGTTGTGAGCACAAGCATAGGCTAATAAGATTCTAATTGCCTCCAATCTTGCTACCGGTGCATATGTTTCTCCAAAGTCAAGACCCTCAACTTGTGTGTACCCTTGTGCCACTAGTCTTGCTTTGTTCCTTACTACCAAGCCATCTTGATCTTGCTTGTTCTTGAAGACCCACTTGGTTCCAATCACATTGTGCTTCTTTGGCCTCTCAACAAGCTCCCAAACTTCATTTCTAGTGAAGTTGTTCAATTCCTCATGCATGGCATTTATCCAATCCGGATCCTTCAATGCCTCATCAATCTTAGTTGGCTCAATGAATGACACAAAGGAGTAGTGCTCACATATGCTAGCCAATCTTGATCTTGTTTGCACACCTCTTTGAATATCACCAATGATATGATCTAGAGGATGATCTCTTGCAATGTTGGAAGGTTGAAGAACTAGCTCATTTGCATTGCTTGCTTGACCTTGATCTTGATCTTCATGTTGAGTACCACTTGTGCTTGCCTCATTGGAATCATCAATCACTACTTGAGTTGGCACCGGCACCTCATCACCATCATCCACTTGCCTCGGCCTAATGTCACCAATGTCCATGTGTCTCATTGCATTGCTCAATTGATCTCCACCCACATCTTCTTGATTTTGATCTCCAACTTGAGAGCCTTGGGTTTCATCAAATTCAACATCATGAACCTCTTCCATTAGCCCACTTGCCAAGTTCCACACTCTATAGGCCTTGCTAGAAGTAGAGTAGCCTAGAAGAAATCCCTCATCACACCTCTTATCAAACTTGCCAAGTCTTTGTCCCTTCTTGAGAATGTAGCACTTGCAACCAAAGACCCGGAAGTAAGCAATGTTGGGCTTCCTTCCATTCAAGATTTCATATGGAGTCTTCTCTAACTTCCCATGGCAATAGAGGCGGTTGCTATAGTAGCAAGCCGTGTTGATAGCATCACTCCAAAACTTCTCACTCACATTGTACTCAAGTAGCATAGTTCTTGCCATCTCAATCAAGGTCCTATTCTTCCTCTCAACTACACCATTGGATTGGGGAGTGTAGGTTGGTGAGAATTGATGCACAATTCCAAGCTCATCACACAACTCTTCAACTCTTGTGTTCTTGAATTCACTCCCATTGTCACTCCTTATCTTCTTGATGGTAGTGTCAAACTCATTTTGCACCCTCTTGAGAAATGACTTGAATAGATCATAGACTTCACTTTTGTCATAGAGGAAGAACACCCAAGTGTATCTTGTGTAATCATCCACAATCACAAAACCATACTTGTTGCCCCCAATTGATGTGTAGTGAGTTGGGCCAAACAAGTCCATGTGCAACAACTCAAATGCTCTTGAAGTTGACATCTCATTCTTCTTGGGATGTGAGTTCCCATGTTGCTTGCCGGCTTGACATGCACTACAAGGTCTATCCTTCTCAAATGTGACATCATTCAAGCCTCTCACTAGATCATGCTTCACCAACTTGTTCAATTGCTTCATCCCAACATGTCCAAGGCGCCTATGCCATAGCCATCCCTTGCTTGACTTGCCAATCAAACATGATGT
Source organism: Themeda triandra (assembly GCA_018135685.1). NCBI lineage: Eukaryota > Viridiplantae > Streptophyta > Magnoliopsida > Poales > Poaceae > Themeda > Themeda triandra. The sequence continues at coordinate 1,152,834 of JAENPR010000018.1, forward strand.
AAGTTGAGCTTCACTAGCATTGAAATCAACCAAGTACAAGCTTCCATGCCTAAACCCTTTGAAGATGATATTTGCTTGATCCTTGCTTACTACCTCAACATGCTTGTCATCAAATATGCACTTGTAGCCAAGATCACACAATTGTGCCACCGACAAAAGATTGAAGTTCAAAGTATCAACTAGCAACACATTGGAGAGATCCTTGTCATTAGAAATTGCAACCTTTCCAAGCCCCATGACATCACCCTTGCTATTGTTAGCAAATGTGATGGAGTTGAATCCACCATTGTCATTCTTGTCAAGTGACTTGAACATACTATCTTCACCGGTCATATGATTTGATGCACCACTATCAAGCACCCAATGCCTCCCTCCGGCTTTGTAATTGACCTACAAGAAGACATCAAGCTTTAGGTACCCACTTTTGCTTGGGTCCTTGAAGGTTAGTCACTAGAGTCTTTGGCACCCAAATAGCTTTCTTCTTTGAGCTCATCCATGGTGTACCAATGAATCTAGCACTCACACCACTCTCACTCTTAACAAGCATATAAGAAGCATTCAACTTGTAAGAGGAGGCACTAGTGTTCTTGTTCTTGCATGCATGCTCTAGATGACCAACTTGCTTGCAACTCTTGCAATAGCTACCATTGTTCTTCACAAAACTAGTCTTGTGAGGAGCAAAAGCGGCCTTGCCTTTCTTGGGGGTATAGCCCAATCCCTCTTTGTAGAGAGAAGCTCTTTGGCTACCCAAGCACATAAGCAAGCGGTCCTCACCACCATAAGCCTTAGCCAAGGTGTGGTTGAGCTCCTTGACTTCCTTCTTAAGTGACTCATTCTCAACTACTAGTGTAGAGTCACATGCATGACTAACACTACTAGATGAAGTAGAGGCATAAGAGCATGAAGGGTCAAGTGATGCAACAACAATTGAATCATCAAGTGAATCACATGATGTGGACACATTTTTCTTTTCTATGATCACCACTTGTGATTGCTCTTTCTCTTGCTTCTCAACTAGAGAAGAATGAGCTTTCTCAAGCTTGAAGTGAGCAATCTCTAGCTTCTTATGGTCTACCTTTAGACTCTCATAAGAGGCCCTCAACTCCATAAGTTCTTGCTCAAGGTTTTGTTTATCCTTGCGCAAGCCCCTACATTCTTTCCTAGAGTCATTGAAAGCCTTTGCAATCCTCAAGCATGACCCATAGTTCTTCTTTTGTGGTCTCATCATCATCATCACTCTCATCATCACTATCGGGTGGAGGTTTTACCTTAGTGGCCTTGGCCATGAAGCAAGATGATGGAGCACCAAATAGAGAAAGCTTCTCTTGAATGGCAATGCTTGCGTGCCCCTTCTTCTTCTTCTTCTTGGAGTCATCTTCATCATCACTTGAGGAAGATGAATCACTCTCCCAAGTAGCCACATGAGATTCACCCTTCTTCTTCTTGTGGGAGGAGTCTTTCTCCTCCTTCTTCTTCTCTTGCTTCCTCCTCTCCTTCTTCATGGCATCTTCATCGTCACTTGCATATGGGCACTTGGCAATGAGATGATCCTTGCTATTGCACCGGAAGCACTTCATGGGACGGTCGCTAGGTTTGGATGAGCTTCTCTTGCCCTTGGACCGGTACCCCTTCTTCATGAGCTTCCTCATTCTCTTCACAAGGAGTGCCATTTGCTCACTCACTTCTTCTTCTTGCCCACTTGAGCAAGAGCACGACTCATCTTCACTTGATGATTCTTCTTTCTTCTTCTTGCCCTTGCTCTTGGATGATGCGGCCTTGAATGCCACACTCTTCTTGTCATCATCCTTCTTCTCATTCTCCTTCTTCTTCTTCTTCACCAACTCTTCCTTCTCATGATCTTCTCTAAATTCATCATCGGCCATAATCTCTTGAAGGACTTGGTTGGGAGTTGGCTTCTCCTTCATAGTTGTCTTCACCATGACGGTCTTCAACATGTCAAATCTCTTGGGAAGACATCTCATGAACTTGGTGGAGAATTGAGAGTCCTTGATTTCTTCCCCAAGTCCCTTGAGCTCATTGACAATGACTTGGAGCCTATGGAACATCTCCGGCACACTCTCATCCTCCTTCATGGAGAAGCTTGCAAACTTCTCTTGCAACATGTAGGCTCTTGCGGTCTTGACACTCTCGGTGCCCTCATAAGCTTCTTCTAGCTTCTTCCAAATGTCATGAGCCACCTCAAGGTTCTTGATGAGCTCAAAAGCTTTATCATCAAGTGCCTCATGAAAAGCACTCACGGCAATGTCATTTGCTTGTTGCTTCTTTTCTTCGGACGGTGTTGGCACCGCACCCTCAACAAGCTCAAACTTTGTCTCCACCACTTTCCACACCTCAAGGTTGATTGATTTGAGATGACTCTTCATCTTGAGCTTCCACTTAGCATAGTCATCACCTCGAAATGATGGTGCCTTCTTTGTGTTGTTGATATGCATAACCAATGCCATTGTTTCACCGTAAGATGTTAATCCAACACAAACAAACGGTGCCCGGCTCCGATACCACGTGAAAGGTCACAATGGCAAGAGGGGGGGGTGAATAGCCTAATAAAATTTCTAGCAAAAACACTAGACACCAAATTAGATAGCAAGGCGGCAAAAGTGCAAGGCGAAAGCTTCGACTACTCTATGCAAGCCGTCCTAACAAAGCAAGGCTACTCAATCTAATGCACAACAACCACGGTGATCAAACTACACAATGTCGGTTCACCGAAACCAACCAAGCAATTCTACCCACGGGATTTACTCTACACAATGAGTGGTTCCCGGCCGACCACAACAAGTAATTCTACTTTGCGGAAAGTAAGGAGGTGATGGAAGTTTATACCGCCGCGAAGAGTAGAGTATAGCCAATCACCGGTGTAGAAGCCAATCACCTAGAGAGCTCAAGCACAAGCACAAGGAGGTCGAAGCCTCAGCAATTACAAATCAACACAATGATTTTTTACCGAGGTTCACTTGCTTCCCGGCAAGCTACTCCTCGTTGTGGCGATACACTTGCTTGGTGAGTTGCCCGCTCAATTGGCTCGGTGCCAAAGACCCCAATGGGGAGCCGCAATCTCCACACAAGACAAGGATCCACAAGCCACGAGCAATCCACTAGAGTATCCTTTCGCGAACTCCCGCGGGGAAGGATCAAGAACCCCTTACAAGAACCCGGTGTGGCCTCGAACAATCACCCAGTCGAGCTCAACCACCACCCGCTGCTCCAAACCGTCTACGGTGACGGGAATCACCGAAGAGTAACAAGAATCCGCAGCCCACTCGAAGAACAAATGCCTCTAGATGCAACTCTCAATGCAAATCACTTGTCTTGCCACTCAAATCTCACAAGAGATGCTCAAGAATGAAAGAGATGAGTGGGGGAGTGTCTCTCTAGCTCAAAGGATGCACAAGTATGTGAAAATGGCCAAGAGAGACTCCCCAAGCCGGCCAACCCTCTATTTATAGACCCAAGGTCGAAATAGAGCCGTTGCCCTTGGGCTGGCGCTTCATAATGCGCCGGACGCGTCCGGCGCTCTGCCGGCGGACGCGTCCGCCGCTCTCTGCCGCGCCGTCGTCAGCCGACCGTTGGAGTTTGAAGTGGCCACGTCACCAAGCGTCGGACGATCAAAAGTGATCCACCAGCGTCCGGCGACCGCGTCTGGCGTGCGTCCGGCGTGCCCTCACGCGCGAGAGACAGCCCGGCCAGAAAGTTTCTGGTCGGCGTCCGGCCGCCGCCGGACGCGTCCGCCGCCGCGTCCGACGCTCTCTACGCCCAGCCAGCCAACCTGCGCCATCCCGCACGCGCCGGACGCGTCTGACCCGCGTCCGGCCCGCGTCCGGCGCCCTGTGACTTGCCACCTTCTTGTTTGATCTTCGATGTCACGCCATCGTCGATCCATTCTCCAAACCACTTGTCCAAGGTGCTAACTCCACAGAGTAGATCACTTCTCAAGCACCGGAGTTAGCGTATCTTCTCAAGATCACATCGACAAGTGTTAGCTCTCTAGTTAGCCTCTCATGCATCATGCAAAGTCACAACTAGAGGCACTTGGGACCGCGAATGAACCGAGGAAACCCCTCTTGATAGTCGGTTATCGATCCTAAATGTGGTCACACTCGCTAAGTGTCTCGACCACTAAACCGGAAAGCCCTATCAAGTATACCTTCGCCTTGATCTCCATGGGCCTCCGTCGGAGCTCGATCACCTCACTTCCATCAAGTTCATCACCGTGATCGCCACGCTCCATCATCCACCATCACGTTGCTATGTGTCTAACCACACTTAGAGCAAAGCATTAGCAACGTTGAGTGTCATTAATTACCAAAACCAAACCGGAGCTTTCAACAAGCTGTACTACGGTCTCAGTTGCAGAGAAACATCATAGCCTATGTAGATGACATTGCCGTGGTAAGCAAAGAACCGGAGAACCATCTGGAAGATCTCAAGGAAACCTCTGCAAACCTTAGGGAGGCCGGATTGAAGCTAAACCCGGAAAAATGTGTCTTTGGAGTCGCGGGGAAAAATGTTGGGATATGTCGTCGGACCCGAAGGTCTCAGGGCCAACCCAGACAAAACAAAAGCCGTCCTGGCCATGCCCGAGCCATCAAACAAAAAAGAGGTCCAGCGACTCACAGGAAGAATTGCAGCCTTGAACAGGTTTATCTCCAAATCGGTGAACGCGGCCTCCCTTTCTTCAAGGCACTCAAGGCCAACGAAAAATTTGAATGGGGACCGAGCAATCGAAGCTTTCGAGACGGCTCAAGAAATACATGGCCGAGGACCTAATGGTGGCAGCCCCGAATAGCGACGAGCCACTCCGTTGTACGTGTCGGCATCGGCGGGGGCGTAAGTGCGGTACTCGTGCAAGAGAGAGATAAGCGGTAGCGGGTGCGGCGGCCAATATACTATGTGTCCGAGGCATTGCAAGGAGCAAAGCTGAACTACACGAGAGATTGAAAAGATAGCGTACGCAGTAATCACGGCATCAAGGAAGCTAAAGTACTACTTTCGGGACCACACTATTACGATACCAACGGCGCAGCCACCGGCCGAGATCCGAACAACAAAGAAGCCTCGGGAAGAATTGGCAAGTGGGCTACGGTTTGTCTCGGTTCGAGATTAGGTTTGTCGCAAGAACTGACAATCAAGTCGCAAGCACTAGCGGATTTTCTCTCGAGAATGGGTGCCGGCAAATACCTCCGAATCAAAATCGGAGGTATCCCACTTTGGACACTTTACACGGATGGTGCACTCGGGGAGTCCGGGGGCCGGGGCCTCCGCAGTCTGTTTTCACCATCGAGTCGGGACAAAATATGCGGCTAGACTATGCTTCAAAGCAACAAACAATACGAGTATGAAGGTGTCATATTGGGGTTGACAAAAGCAAAGGCACTAGGGGCTACTCACGTCTTTGGTAAACACAGATTCACAGTTGGTAGCAGGACAAGTGGAAAACGAGTACACATCGAGGGAACCTGAACTCGCAAGATACCTAGAGGTCATGAGAGGCCTTGAGAAGAGATTCAAAGGGTTCACCCTCAGGCACATACCAAGAGGAGAAAACATGGAGGCCGATGAGTTGGCAAAGGCAGCAGCAAACAAGCTTGACATGCCGCGGGCACCTTTTACCAAGAGGTACAGCAACCGGCCACGGCCGGGTTAAACGAGCATTTGCGGAGGTACTACTAATTCACTCGAAGGCGGAGGCAAGCAATCATAGATCAAATCGGTGGCAATCATGTAACCTCAGATGAAGCCAGCGCGGCAAGGCTGGCGGCTCGAGCAAGAAGCTACACCGTAATAGAGGGACAGCTGCTCAAAAAAGGCATAGTGCAACCACTACTCAAATGCCTAAGCAATGAAGAAGGCCAGGAACTCCTACGCAGCATTCATGCAGGGATTTGTGGATCCCACATAGGCCCAAGGGCATTATCCGCAAAGGCCATTCGCCAAGATTTTTACTGGCCCACTCACATCAAATATGCCCTACGCATAGTGAAGACGTGCGGCGCTGCCAAAATTTCTCACCAAACCAAAGCAAGCCGGGGGGGGAGTCACGGCTCATCCCACCAACATGGCCTATGCGAGATGGGGTATGGACCTCGTTGGGCCGCTCCCACCGGCTCAAGGAGGTAGCAAGTATGCGGTTGTGGCGGTAGAATATTTTACAAGGTGGATTGAGGCCAAGCCACTATCAACCATCACTTCAGAAACATTAAAAAAGTTTTTCTGGCAGAACATAGTGTGCAGATTTGGTGTTCCAAGAACCCTAACAGTAGACAACGGAAAGCAATTCGATTCTGACAAGTTCAAAGAGTACTCCAGAAGCATTGGTACTCAGTTGGCCTTTGCCTCAGTGTACCACCCGGAGAGCAACGTGGCAGTTGAGAGGTCCAACAGGATCATATTCTCAGCAATCTCAAAAACGCTACACGGCCTGAAGAAAGGAAAATGAGTAGAGGAGTTGCCTAAGGTCGTGTGGTCTCACAACACCAACATCTCACGAGCCACCGGCTTCACACCCTTCAAGTTACTATATGGGGAAGAGGCTATGATGCCGGAAGAGTTAAAAAACCAAAGTCTCAGGGTCACAAAACAAGCACTAGCGAGAAAATGAAGAGTACGAGCAAAGAGATGATAGAGCGAGAGAGACTTGAAGCCGTGGACAACATAATCAAGTACCAAAACCAAACGAAGAAGTGGAGGGATGCCAAAGTGGTAATCAAAGACATCAAAGAAGGAGATTAGGTCCTCCGGAAACCAAATGCACCGAACGCGGAAAGCGCAACCAAAGTGGGAAGGACCTTACCTAGCTCACCAAGCGGGGAAGGAAAGGATCGTTCCTCTTACAAGATGAAAATGGGAAAGTATCAACCCACACTGGAATGTGGACAACCTCGGGAAATACTACATCTAAAATGTAAGGAACCTCCGTAAATCTATAAGCGGAGGCATCCGGTAGTTCATTTTCATGTTTCTTTTCTTTCCCTTTGAACCGGATTGCACTCTTTTCCTCACGCGGGGACTCCTTATCGGAGGTGAGGTTTTTAATGAGGCAACTCCGTTGTAATCAACCTCGCAATATATAAAGAGGACCCCGAGAAACAGCGAACGCAAAGTCAAAAGCGGCGGCAACGCGGCCGCAATATTCGACGGAGCTTTAAGCATCGGAAGAGGTCACTTCAAACTTCGCCTTGACCGGCGGACCTCAAAAAGATTTGTAAGCGACCTCCAAAAAGGTTGAAAACCCTTGGAAAAAGACACGATGAATCGGGCACTAAGGGATCTACAAAGCCAAAAAAGGCATGACCAAAATCGGAAAAAGACCCAGCAGGCAGCTAGGGCACCGATATCAAAGTAAAGATCGCTTAATCAGCCAATGGCCTCTCAGGCCTCCGCAAGATTAGCGGAGGCATGCCAAACATGATAAACGAAAACTGAAGCAATCAAAGCAATCCAATCGACATAAGCAAAAAAGGCCACCAAAAACAAACAGAAGGTAACACGACTGCTGAGCAAGCCACTCCAGTCCATTAATTTGCATACGAGTATGAAATTAAGGCTACAAGAATCACCAATGCCCTAGCTCTAACTAGTGTAGACTCTAGGGAAGGTGTGCTACTTTTTACTATTACAATCAGCAAACGAGCCTGCAAAAGAGCAAAGAGCGCTGCAATTCTCCATTGCCGAGAAGGGAAGGAGCCTTAGAACTGACGGACTTCGGCTGCTGGTACCCAAAACACAAACTGCCAACCGACACACCTCGCACTAGCCCGTCCCACTACACACCTCAGAAGAATAGACCAGGCGACAAGCACAGTTGTATTCGTAGCCGGATACCACTCCAGACCTCTCAGCAGAAGAGCGGCACACCATTGTGATGTAGCCATTACGAATTCTTACTCAGTATCAGCCTCAAGTACATCTAACAGCAAAGCCATGCGCTAACGAAAGTGAAGTGTTGGCAATACTACACCGAAGTAACTAAGCAAGCATCAGAAACCACAAGCTTTATATAGCCCCACGAAGGAAGAGGGCGGGTAAATGCCTACCCGAATCGAACAAATAAACGCCTTGATACGTTAGTCTACCACATTAAAAGACTAAGCCCCGTATCTTAGCCTTTAATGGCAACCAAGTATATCCGACCCACAGCGTACCATCAGTAGCAATTGTTTTTTGGCCTTGAGCAATTAAGAGAGCATATCAAGAGAAATTAAACACAACATCCATAGCATTTACTAAGAACTGTACCAAAGAAGATCAACTGTACCAAAGAAGATCAGAGGCAATTAAGTCAACCAGCCATACCAAGGCCTATAAAAGGGAAGTGTTTTCAACATCCACCCCCAGCATCACACACGGCACAAGTCAAGAGTAGGGGGGATGGAGGCTGATGTATATTTACAAGAGTTTCACGGTAGCAGTAGAGAGACAGCGTAAGAATTCGTAAGCAGAGGGCCACATAGACCAAAATGCACACCACCCTTTTCTTCAGAGCATGCACCAACGAGCCTTTCCTCAGAGAAGAAAACGGGCTAGGGGGGACACCGCGTAAGAATTCGTAACGTCCCCCATCCCCGATCAAAATCGCTCAACAAAGGCATGGAATGTCACATGAAAGTGAGCCCGAGGACAGGTGGTACCTAGTGACAAGTTGAGAGTCCCCATTAGCAAGGGACCATGTCCAATTAGCTATAGTAGGAGAAAAGGCAGCACTAAGACCCTAATCTCCATGCCTTAGCATGGAACCATGTAACCTAACAGCTGACCATTCAAAAGATCAATAAAAGGTACCTGAGAAAGAGTTTTAGGAATCTGGCCAGAAACCTCCACGGGCAATTCAAACATAGAATAAAGTAGCGTCGCAACGCGTGGAGATGAATCTCCTAAAATACAAGCAAGCGAAGACAATACCTCCGTTTTTATGCCTCGGTTCAAAATCGAGGCAAGGGCAAAGACACGGCACACGTGCAAAGAGATAATAAAAACTTGTCCAGCGAGTTCATCTTCCGCAACCTCCGCGTATGAAATAAAAACCTCGTGTTCCATTACGGCATGCCGAGACAAATCTTAAGAAAAGGCCACAAACAAACACATACGCGACCTCCGGAAAAAGGCAACAAGAAAAAATAAAACATCTCGTGCAAAACCGACAAACGCCAAGTTCACCAAGGACCCCTCCACGCTAGCGACCCAACGAAGGTGTCGCGCCTATCGTCCAGCTGAGCACGAACAAACTCAAACATATCATCAATACTACGATGAGGAAAAACCGATCGCCAGCAATCCCACAGAAAACCGCTAACGTAAACACCATCGCGCATAAGGGTTGCAGGGTCCACCTCCTGCACAGGCCCTAAATCGGAGACCTGCGCAGGAGGATTCACCCATAAGTTCCATAGCAAGCACAAAAGAGAGTTTAATTACAATACGCGCACGACAGGCGCCACAGCAAAATCAGCAAGTGTTTTTACACTACGACAAAGAAAAGACCCTAGTCTACCTCCTCTCCGCGGACATCGTGAGCCTCAGCGGCCTTCTCAGCATCTCCGTCCCGCCCCTCTTGTAATGTCTCCGCGGGGGAGCTAGCACGAGCTTCAGAGCGAGCCCGAGTTTCCGTCTGAACCTCCGTCTCGGGTTGTACCCTCACCGGAGACACGGTCGCTTGAGGAACTTGGGTGCCTCCGCCGCAACCTGATTTGGAAGTCTCGCCAGGGACAGGGACACCCTTCACCACAAGCCTAACTGGTGTCCGGCCTCCAAGCGGCGGCCTTAAAAACACAAAAATATTAACTCCATGAGGAATCAAAAGAAGAGAGAAACATAAAAGACGAGGGAAGAAAAGATTCACCTTCCGCATCGCGTGAGCAGCAAAGAACGGCCTCCGCCCGCCAAAAGGCGCCCGAAAGACTTCAAGAATTTTTGAACTGTCTTGCGGATCGGGGCGGGAGGTCTCCCCGAGCTCGACGGATCGGAGATCTCGGGAAAGCCAACGAGTGCTGATGTCGATACCTCCGCGAATCAAGCTCTTAATTAACTTGATAGCGGAGGCCCGTGCCGCAAAATCGGACACGCTCCGGCAAATAGGGATAGCTTCGCCGAGATTGGACTTGATCCAAGACATCAATCCACCGCGGTGCGGTTAGCGGGAAGAGGAGAGGCAACACCACCAAACTCTTCAAGAGCGGACAAATATGTCTCCGCAATTTCGGTGCCGGCAATCCCGATCTCCTCGATCTCCGCGGCCAACCCCTCCGCCTCCTTCTTGAAGGTCTCCGAGTCTTTTCCATTGAGGCCCGGTGGGTGCGGAGGTTCTCGAGACACCTCCGTTGCTTTGTTGGCACGCTCAACGGCAACGTCCTTGGCCTCATCGGCAGATTTGAGTTTCGGCTCCAAGCCCTCAACCTTTTTCTTCGGGGCCTCCCGTCCGCATTTGTGCGGCCTCCAAGATAGAAACCTTGGCCGCCGGGTCGGTCTTCTCGCGGCCAAGGGTCTCCACTTCTCCCTTCGAACCTCAATGGCTTGAGTCCGCTTAGCAAGTTCCACAGCTCCCCGGTGCTCGATGGCGAAGGCCATGTGGTGAGTCTACAATGATAGAGTGAGAAAAAACAAGGAAAAGATTAAAAGGCAAAACGGCCAAACCATACTCACCATGCGGTGGTGCTCCGGTTGAAGGCGGAGAAGGCGATCGAAGGCGCGCATCAAGATAGTTGTCAACTTGGGCTGGATCAAACAAAAACCGGAGGGAAAATGATAGTAAGTGCAAGCCTACAACGGCGCAAACTCGCGGAGACAAAGCAATAAAACTATATGGCAAAAACCTCCGTAATGCTCAAAAATATCGTGAACATTCAAGCCCCACGCACCGAACGTAGCGGAGGCATCGAAACGGAGCGAAGACACACAAACATATCTTAGCAAGCCAATCGTGCAATCAACGTGTGAACCAAAAATAAGACAAGAATAAAAAATCTTTACCTCCGAAGCATGAGCGGCGGAAGTAGAACCTCCGCCCGTAGGCGAGTCCGAGCACCCCGCGCCGGGAACACGCGCCAAGTCAACACGGGGAGGAGGCCTCATGCTCCCAGCAATGCCGGCAAGCTCAGCTATAGAATAAAAAGGTTAGAAGTCTTCTCACGTCAAGGAAAAAAAGGGTGTGTCCAAGAAACTTAACCAAGTCAAAAAATTTAACTTACGAAGAGAAAGCCCGTCCACCGGAACCTTGTCACCAGGAGCGGAGGCCCGCCCTTCGCCGGAGGCCTGTCCGGCAGCGGCCTTGTCAGCAACAAACTCAGCATAAGACGTGCTTTTCGACACCTTATGGCCAGGACTCCCAACAAAATCATCATCGGAGATTTCGTCGGGGATATCACGAACCTGGTGAGCCGGAGAGAGCGATGCCTCAGTGTCCCCGGCCTCCTCGTCCTCCTTCGCTTCTTCCTCTTCTTCACCAGCCTCACCGTCTTCAGAGCTAGACGGCTCGGCAAAAGCGCTAGGGAAGGGGTGAACGGACACCTCCGGTGATGGAGCCCTCGTGGAAGCGAGAGGGTGTGAAGCCACCTTTGTCTCCGCCGTAGGCGAGGGCTTAGCGGACGCCACCACCTCCTTGGCGACCTCTTCTCCCCGTCGTCGCCTGGTAGCCGGCCTCGAGATGCATTGGGGGATGCAGATGCGGAAGCCTCAACAGCCTCCGGCTCAGAGGTCTTCTCCTTCTTGGAAGGCCCACGGCCAGCGCATGAACGTTTCCTCTTTTCTAATGCCTCCGCCTTGATTGTAGCAACAGCGGAGGCGTTCTTGAGCCTTTGATTCAATCCTCCGGAGCACCTTGCCGGGGACAGCCGGGAGGAATAAGGAATTTGAAGCTCTTCAAAACGCGGTTTAGACGCGGCATGATGCCGGCCTCCGCCTTCCGCGCAAGGTATTCACGTTCGGAGACCTCTCCGATAAGCTCCACCACCTTCCGCTCAATACGGTTCACAAAATTCGTCCCAGTTTCCCCCCGTGGCAAACTGAGACCAAAGATAGGGCGAGGAGGTATGCCCGCCGCCTCTCCGAAGACCGGCAATTCCTTCCGAACAATCTCAAATTTTGGCCTCTCCTTAGCCAAGGGCCGCGGCCCGGAGGCCACTATCTCCTCCGGAAGGTCGCGACCTCGGAGTATTTGCAAGCCAACGCGAAGGCCTTTCGGCAGGACTTCTCGTGAGCGGCAGCCTCAGCAGAAGATGCAGGCAATGGCTTCAAGTTTGTGTGCGGCTTCATCTCCGTCATAGCGGAGGCCAGTGGATACCTCACAATCTTGTTACCATCGTCATCCAACCCAGTGACACCAATGGTTTGCACATAAAACCAGTAATCCATCCAATTAGCTGGTTCCCACTTGCCCTTCTGGCACCAAGATATCTCCAACCGCTCTTCCTGGAACCTCTTCGCCATAAAGGTGCACGCACCAAACTGGGCCTTCACCTTGTCGTCACCAAACTGCCGTGGTTGTTTCTGCAGCTCATAGTGCCTCACAAAGGTATTCAGATCCGGCTCTCCGCCGTACGACTCCACGGCCCAGACAAACTTGCTGAGGTTTAGGAACGCATGAGGTGTCAAGTGGTGGATCTGAGCGTTGAACTCCGCTAAGACTTTCCTCAGAAACGAGTGTGCCGGAAGCCGAAGACCGCAGGTGAAGAAGTCCCTAAACACCACCGCATACCCGCAGCCCGGCTTTGGTTCAGTCTCCGAACCAGGAAGCTTGGCGCGACCGACCGGAATAAGACCCTGCCTCTCGAGGTCCTCGATCATCTCCGCAGTCATCTTGCTGCGACCAAAGTCGTAAGTAATGAGAGCCATACCTCCGGGACTATGCGGAGGAACAAGGTCGTCGACGGAGGCTTCCACGTCAGAGACAGACTCTTCCAGGTCTCTGGCCTTCGCAGCAACAAGCATACACTTTTCAAAAAGACCCAGCCAGGCACCAGCCTTCACTTTCTGAAGCCGGGAGTAAGGGCCGGTGTAGGGGTGGCGGAGACAAGCGCGTCGCAGCGGAGGTGCCACGATCGAAATCAGAGGCAACCGGCGGAGGCGGAGGTGGCACGAGAGAGTGAAAAGAAAACTACAGCTTGGGGTAAAAAGCTCTCACCGCCCCCTCCCTTTTTATAGTGGCCGGACGGCCGGTCGTGGGGGTGGACATCCCCTCCACGCCAGCGGTAAAAATTTCAACGGTCACAAACCGCAGACCCCGGATCCAACGGCCAGAAAAAGAGAGAGAAAAAAAAAACACAAAACAACAGCAAGTACCTAAAAGAGAATACCTTTTTCGCACCCTGAAGTCTCCGTCCACCAAAGGCGTGCCAGGGGGGCCATGGTCTCCGCTGATCAAGCCAAGAGTTGATGGCCAGGGCCCGCCTCCACTGGACCTAACCCTCAAAGGGGGAATGTTGGGAAAAGGCATCTCAGCAGCGGAGACATGGCATGTGCCTACGGTCAACTAACCCTCATTTATCTTATTTGCTGCGGTTGTCTTGGCTTGTTACGCAGGGTTGGATCGGAGGTGTGATACCCGCCGCCGGAAACCATGCCGGCTTGCGCCTCAGAAGGTCTCCGGTCGCCGTCCGGAGACAACAGGCCGGCGCCGGACCTCGGGCCTCCGAGCGGAGGTAGCGAGCCGGAGGCGGAGACCCCCGTCTCCGGCCGCCGGCGGAGACACTGGGCGGAGGCGCAAGCCTCCGATCCCAGGGCGGAGATACCCTGGGCGGTGGCGGAGACGGCAGGACGGGGGCGGAGACATCCAGCGGCCCAAGAGGCGGCCCGCCAGCGGCCCAGGAGCGAGGAGGACATCGCACGCTTTGGAGGCCCAGGAAGAGTCCAGCAGGCCCGTCAGCGCCGCGGTGGACGATTTTGCCCCCATCGACCCCACCTGGAAGAGTCTTAAAATTAGGGTTTCCCCGTCCCCCCTTTGGGGTTGTAATGTCTTTTTATATTAGGGAGCTGGACTGGCTATAAAAGGAGCCCCCAGTCCCTGTTGTAGGGAGAGACTGACTGGAGTGGAAGAGTTTCCCTTCTACACGCTCTAGCATTGTAATTGTGATTACGATTGAATACAAAACCTGCTGGAACCGTGTTCCAACATTGATGATTTAACAATGTCTACAATTTGTATTCCCATGTTCGCTCCTCTATCGGTTCATTGGTGTGAAATTTTCAACAACAGGGACCATCCATGAGTTGTTTGTGTCGTCTTGTTCATCAACACGACTCTCTCCTGATTCCAGTAACGAGGATACACATATATAACAAACTTGAACTACTATATATGATATGAAAGGAATCTCCAACCCCTAGAGGAATACATTTATACTATTTAAATGTGACATGACATTGGACTTTAGCTAGATCCTATTTTAGTTTATACATATACATATGGAGATACGGTCTAGTTAGCATGTACATGTATGCGTGTGTGCTCAAGTCTTAATCGCGCTGCGCTTGTGTACAAGAATAGTGATACTTAAGTAACCTAGCATGATGCCGGCCGGCACGCCTAACTAGAACAAATTAGCCAATACGGAGTACGTACCACAGCTCTTGCTTTGCATTAGATGCAATGTATGCAAATGCCATTGCACATGCAGGCCTTGCCGTCGAGGAGAATGCCGTCGACCCAGAGGTCGAGAGCAAGTTCAAGGCCGTCTTCCACAACATGTCGGATCGGAAGAAGCGAGCGTTGCAGCTCTACGTGAACCAGGGCATCGACACTTCAACTATGGAGCTGGACTTGTCAGGGTTGGGGGACGACTTCATGTAATCCCCGGTTGGACTGTCGTCTTGTCGCTACTTCGTTTTTATGTAATCACAACCTCGTGTTGCTCGGGGTCGGGAGGGTTTCGGTAACCTCGAGTTACTGTCCTCTCCTTTCATTGTACTTTGGAAACTCTCTTCTCCTTAATGAAATACGCGCTTAGGCATGCTCTTAAAAAAAAACATGCAGGTCACTCCTGTTGCAATGGAAGTCTAACGATATAAAGAAAACAAAGCTGAATAAACATATATATACACTTGCTCCCAACAGCAGTAGCAACAAGAGAAGAAACCATCTCAGCTTATATTGCTAGCGCATATATGCAGGCTGAGTATTGATTATATATTCTGATGAACTGGACAGAAACGACACGGAGCTTAGCTTAAAGAAATGGGAGACGCGTGCCCATGCATTAGGAAAGATTCCTGCAGCATCAGGCAGTTAATAAGATCCCTGCAACTATCTGCAAGTAGTTGTGTGCCCATGCAAATGAAGGACCACAGCAAAGACCAAAGATTAAGAGAAGAGAGGGGGGAAACAATGAAGAAAGAATGGCAGGAACTAGCAGAACTCCAAGAGCAAATACAATGCACGCAGAGACAGAGTTTGTTGGTGTCAGGGTGTGTGCTTTGTTTGCATCCGCATTGCTGATCAACCATAGACAATTTGGTTAGTTGGTAATCTATCTGTCAAGAAGCAACAAGAGATGATGATGAGAGACCTGCTCTATCTTCAATTTGACCGGGCCACTTACTAGTATACTTCCAAAATTCAAGAGATGAAGAGCTTCTGTTTCTAGTTTGTTTCTGATACATTGCCAACGACAGATGAATGGCTGATCGTGGTTCATACGTACGTAGTTTGTTTCTGATAGATTACTAGTATACGGTGAGCATGCGATTTGCTCCCGCCTCCCGCATTTCTAACTGCTACTGCTAGTCTGCTACGTACATAGTTCGTACTTTTTTTTTTTAGTATTAGGCTAGTCTGAATGGAGGATTTTTTCCTTTAGTTTCCAAAACATGAAATTTTAATGTAAAATAAGTATTTTCCTCAATACAAATTTTATTGCACGGTTTCATATGCTATTTTTGGCTCTCGTGAGTCCCACATGCCTCTCCTTCCATCTTCGCCGCATGGAGGCCGCAAGACCAACACCACACATGCTTGCCGATGAAACTTTCAAGCGCCTCAATTCGGATTTCATCGGGTTTCACCGCGTGGGAAACATATCGCCGAGGTCGTGTCCTGAGGATAAAACGAATTCCTTCTCTCTTCTCTTCGTTTCATACAAAAAGTGTAAATATGTTGTGACACCATATTAAATGTGCATGAAACGTCCCATGAAACTCTATTGAGACTAGCCTTATTGATGTGGAGTTGAGAGGATGACTTGAGGGTGTAAGTTGGATGGTTTGGTAGCAGTATTTTAGTCTGAAGTTTAAGTTCCACTGTACTACATGCAACTAGCTAAAAAATATTTTTATACATACACTCCCTCTATTCCAACAAGTTACATATATAGGAGTAGGACACTTGAGCTTTATCAAACTCGTATAAATAAAATCTATAGCAATACCAAAAAACACGCTAGCTATGAACGAAGGCATATTTCTCTGTTTTTTTAGGGGAATTTCTCTGCTAGTTGATTGAATTTAATGATACTAACAGTTTGATGTTGCAGGCTTAAGCGCATGCATGTATTTGTTGTCTAGCTACAAAGTTGATAGTCAAATAAGTCAGCTAAAATCTAGTAACTTATTAGAAGGAAAGGTAAAATAACATATAATATATTGCAATTGCACGCGGTAATCAAACCACAGTAAAAAGGGCTTCATTTCCTTGCAACAGTTGCTTAATGTATGTACCTCGAAGCTGTTACCAAGGAAGAAAGATGAGACGTTCCAGAGTTGGCATCTGGTGGGCATACTATACACACGACACGATCACACGAACGAGGTGAGCTGCAGCTGCAGTTTCAGGTGGACGGGTGAGTACACACACGAGACACGAGCCAGCAATGTCGTCCAAACTGTGTTGATTGATTGATCAATCGATCGATGCATGCATGCAATGCTGCTGCAAGATCTTGCAGCCTTTCTTAGGCCAATGGGCAATGGCAATGGCAATGGCATGCTCATCTTCATCTCCGCGGCTTCGCTGTTCCTGCACAGTGGCTGTTCCTGTAGCTGCATTGCATTCATATTTGTAAGAGACGACGAGAGATGAGATCAGATCGAGAGCCAGCCAGGTCGTAGATGTAGGCCTTTCAGAATTTTCTCCCAAATTGTATTATACAAAAAGAAGATTCCCCGTCACATCAAAATGTCGGCATATGCATGGAATATTAAATATAGATGAAATTAAAAACTAATTGCACACTTTTATTGTATTTTGTAAGACAAATCTTTTGAGTCTAATTAATCAATATTTGGACAATATTTCACAAATACAAACAAAATCTGCTACAAGACACACTACAGTGTGTGAACACCAAATTTGGCATGCCAAATTCGGGATCTAAACAAGGCCCTAGCTCGGTCCGGTGTTGCTGCTAGATGGGGCCCGGCCCGGCCCAGGAGTAGTTAGTGGCGATTAACTTCGGGCAGAAGGGCAGCGAGTGTACTAGTACGTTGGGTCAGGGTTCGATTCAAATGCCTGACACCAAACTCTCCTCGCTGGCTGGGCTGGGCTTCTATATCTGCGTTGGATACAATATTTACGGCGTATCAATGCGCTCATCATAATCATAATTAATATTGTTGCCAGGTAGGAGGAGTAATTACTTATGAATACACATCTGGTGTAACATCAATGGTTTGTTGGATCAGTATACTGCTGAAAAATTGGTAAATAAGGCCAGTCTCAATGGAGGTTTCACGAGAGTGTCATGCACATTAAATAGACTGCCATGTCAGCATTTGCATGAAATTGGGAGGAGAGAGAAGAAATTCGTTTCACCATGGTGAAACTATATAGCGGTGTTTTCAAAACATTGGAAAGTATGTGAAACCCCTATTGAGAGTATTATTTCATTTCATTCGCATGCATGGAGGAAGGTCATTGGTAGAAGAGAGGAGAGAGAGACAACGGTGGACCCATAGAAGCTTTAAATAGTATGTGAAATTGTGCAATGAAACTATGCATTGAGAGAGCGAGTTGTTTCGTATCAAAATTTCAAAGCTTTAAATAGTATGTGAAACTGTGCAATGAAACTAGCCACTGAGACTGGCCTAATGGTTATAGCGGCGGATGCGGCTCATGTAGGGACCCGCTTGTGTATAGCAAATCCCCAATAGCTATTGCCTATAAAATTATGGGTTTGCTGTCACAGTGGAAGATGCTGCTGAGGCCAACAGAGGTGTTGAAGATGAAGGATATACAATCACGAAGTTTTTTTTTCTCAATCATATAAAAGACTTGCGAGTATTTTTATTAAGAGGGAAAAGTTTTTACATTGGGATTGTTACAGGATTTTCAATGAACTCACCCGATCTCTCTGAGATCAAGAACTAGGCTATGACTCGCTGTAACAGACTATACAATCGCGAAGTTAAACTCAAAATGATTTAATTTTGCTCTGACTAAAAGTTTATCAATCTAGGATCCATATATACGGGCAGTGACAGTGTGAGTACGAGTACGAATACGACATGTGTGAAAGCGATGAAGGAGTACTCCTGGATCCAGCATGAATTTGTTCATATGGTCACGTACGAGGACGACACGCATGCTACTGCGTTGCGTGGTCACTCACTCGGAAATGGCGCGGTCCCGGCCGGCTAGCTAGCTGCGAATGCTGCATGGCGATCGACATCGATTACTCCTCTCCTACAGTATTAAATTAACCTCGGCGGAGGTAAATGCACCTCGGAACATCAGCACGTGCTCATCTGATTCGTCTCTGCCCCCTGAGCCTGCGTGCATTGCCATGGCCGGCCATGGTCGACAACGGATTTGACGACGATTCAGAGCTGCTGATGCTGCTCTGCTGCACCTCCTGGTGGCTCCTGCTGCAGCATTATCATCTGCCTGTTGTGCTGCTCTTCTCTCGACCATAAAGAAAATCATCCACAGTATATCCTTCCCATTTTCCAAAGAGTAGTAATATTATATAAAAGCAGCTACTAATATTTATAATAAGTAAACAGAATAATTATAAATTTGTTTTTTATAATAATATATAGATACATATAAACATTGAAATATATCATTAAAAGAACCATTGGAAAAAATTATATCGGTGTAACTCGGTTTAAACGGTATATTTTTTTTCTAGGACAGAGATATTCCATCCGTCCTAGAATAAATGCACATCTCTTTTCTCAAGGAATAATTTTTTTGTAAGTTTGATAGAAAATATAAAAAATAATATCAACAAATAATATCAACATTTGTATCTCTAAATAAGTTTATAAAGAAATATGTCATGGTCAATATAATAATACTTATAATATATCGCAAATATTAGTATTTTTTATATAATTTTGATTATTTTTTTAAAAAAAAATCCTTAGAAAATGAGACAGTAGGCTCAAACCCTATACAGGACACGGGCGCTGCTGAAGCCTATCCAAACTTCCAAAGGCCAAGCGCTCGTCGGTCAAGTCAGGAGCGCATCATATTCCGCTAGGGTTTGGGGGCGCCGCCGCCAAGACCACCACCGAGGGGGGCCGCCGTCGCCACCACCGCCTGCGGCCCCCGTTCCCTCGCCTCCGGCCTCGCTGCCGGCGGTGACGCGGAGCGGGGGTCCGCCTCGTGTTCCAGTTTTTCCTGTTTTCTTAGGGTCTTAATCGAGTTCTAGGTCTAGGGTTTGCTCGCCGTCGATGTTCGACGGCGGAGTTAGGTTCGGTCGGAGGAGCGTGGCTCCTTTGCGACTCGGTCTTCCTGGCGACGCCGGCGATGCGGAAGCGGCGGCGGCGCAGAGGAATAATTTCTCCCAGTCTCTTCCGTTCTCCGATGGCGATCTATTCCGACGTCAACGGAGAGGCTGGGGAGAACTCTCTTGGAGTCGAGGGCCGGCGCATCGTTGTCTTCGTCAGGTGATGATGCTGTTGACCATGTTAATCTCGAGGAACATGTTTGGTGAAAATCTGAGCACTGCTCGGGTTGCCGGCGATGGAATCGAAGGATGCGTCGTGGGTACTGGAGTTGGCCGATGCGCCTGGGAGGCAACGTCGGCTGATTCGCCCAAAAGTAAGTCCTCCTCTGCGGCCTCCACCCCGTGGAGTTTGGCCTGTGCCTGACGACGATGAAGACGCGGCTTCGATGGCGGTGACGGTTGGATCTCTCGAAGGCTTCGAGGAAGATGAACGGGGAGTTGTAAAACATGTAATTTTCCTTTTCTTTCGGTCGTCAGTAAAAAGTAGGTGTAAAGACTAAAATGAATACATGTTTTTTTTTAAAAAAAAAAAGAGACACGGGCGCCGCTCGCGCGCAATTGCACGCAGAGCAACAACGAGAGTGCAATACCGACGGGCGGAGGGGCCGACAAAGGTGTGAATCCATTCGGCCCGCGGGTTGGCAGCTACAAGGCCGACACCAATGTGTCCCAGTCAATCCATCGATCATTCAGCAACAAATATACTGCTACTCAATTGGCCGCGAAGAACGAAAAAGCATGGATGCAAGAGTCTTTTCAGTGAGATTTTAATGTCTCTCCAAAAAACCATGTGCCTAAATGTTTTGTTATAGACTATAGGTTGTTACTGTAGCCTATTATTTTAAAGAATAGTCACTAAATTCTATGATAAAGATAAAAAATACAAGCACTCATGTCAAATCGAGAACTTGACTCCAAATAAGTGACACTGTAGGTAACCTAGTTAGCTAAGCTACACACAATTTTGTATAGCACTTGTTTAATTCGACCATTTTCAATCGGGTCTCTATTTCAAATTATAAGTTGTTTTTAATATTTTTTATATTTAAATTAGAATAACTTTTTGTAGAATAGTATTAGAACTTTTTGACGGCACCCTTTTAGTGTTGAGCTCGAATCTCTCCGTGGGAGCAAATTTCAGGCAGGAGGAGCGTCTCCCCGTCGAATCACGTTTTTTTCTGTGATCTGTGAGAGAGTGTGTCATCGAGTGTGGAGGAGCGAAGTCAGCAATGCAAGGGCCAAGGCAGAGGTGGTGTTGCACCCGTCTGGCCCGGATGCTTGCTGCCTGGCTTCGCTTCTGCATTGCATCTGCCATTAGATCTGCCTGCCAAATTAAAGGATCCATGGCAAATGTTTCCAGTGCAGTGATATAACGGTACGGAATGTACGGAGTTGCTGACAAATAACGATTAATTCAGATCCGCTATTTCCGCTTAAATCCCCTGACAAATCATCATGAGGCCACGTTCTGAGTCAGTTTACTGCCGCCACCACAGGATTTTTTGGAAGAAAAAAAGAGACAGAATAAAAACCAAAGACGAGAGAGCCATTGATTCCTATGAAGACGGACTGGTTGATTCCACAAACAGCCCGTGCTTAATTCAGCCCACCCGGCCAGTAGTAACTCATAGTAACCTAGGCCTACACAAAGCGTATTGGGCTCAAAAAGGCCTTCATGCGGCTGTATGGGCCAAGACAACTTTTCCAAACGGAAAAAGTCTACTTTACCTCCCCCAACTATCACGAAAGTTTACTTTTCCTCCCTCAACTCCAAAACCGGACAAATCACCTCCCTCATCTTTTCAAACCGTGCATTTTACCTCCCTGGAGTGGTTTTGAAGGCGGTTTTGCTACAGTAACGGCGGTCTTGCTACAGTGACGGCGGTTTTGTCTTTTCTTTTTTTATTTATTTCGGCTGAATCTTTGAAAAATCATAAAATAGAAAATCCAATTTTGTTGGACTCCACATGAGTAGATCTACACAGTGAATATATAATATAGTATGTTTTAGTACAAAATTTTTGCTATGAAGGTTTTAGTACACAATGAATATATAATATAGCAAAAACTTTGTACTAAAGTATACCATATTATATGTTCACTGCGTAGATCTACTCATGTGGAGTCCAATAAAATTGGATTTTTTATTTTATGATTTTTCTGTGATTTACTATGATTTTTCAAAGATTCAGCCGAAATAAAAAAAGAAAAAGGCAAAACCGCCATCACTGTAGCAAGACCGCCGTTACTGTAGCAAACCGCCTTCAAAACCGCTCTAGGGAGGTAAATTGCACGGTTTGAAAAGTTGAGGGAGGTGATTTCTCCGATTTTGGAGTTGAGGGAGGAAAAGTAAACTTTCGTGATAGTTAAGGGAGGTAAAGTAGACTTTTTCCTTTCCAAACATGCCATGAACTACTGGGCCGCTTCGCTTTTCTATTCATTACGAAGCCGCGGCCACCAACCCAACCTTTTCCACCGTTTTCACGAGCAGCGGCAAAAAAAAAAAAAAAAAAAAAAAAAAAGAGCGAGAAGCGACAGAGACAGAAGAACGAAATCCCTTGAAAACCCTCTCGAAAAAAAGGAAAATCCCCTTGAAAACCCCACACAACCCCCATCCGCCGCCGCTGCCCTCCCACGGTACGGTCCCACCACGCGCGCGGCCGGCGGGCGACAGGGAGACCACTGGACCAGGCGGGCGGCCACCGGCGGGGAGCAGCACCGCGCGATCCTCACCCGACGCCTCCACCTCCACCTCCGTGGGTACTAGCCTCCTCCTCCTCCTCCTCCTCCTTGTCCCCTCCCCTCGCCGAAACCATCAGTTGACGGGTGCTCGCCTGGCCTCGCTTCCCGCAATCCTCCCCCTCGCTGCGATCGAGAGCCGAGCGATCGAATCGGAATTCGTCCGTCCTGCCATCCCCGTTCTTCCCCGCGGCCGCGAAATCAAGCCCTGCCTGGGTTTGCGCGTGCGGTTTGTGTTTTGTCTGCCAAGTCTGGGGTTTCAATGCGCGCGTCCCTGGCCAAGCCCGCGCCTGCTATGGTTCGTTTACGCTGGGTTCAATGGTGTTGCTTAGGAATCGCATTCGCTGGTACAGGGAATGAATGAATGATGTGGCCAGAAATCTGTTGCGATGTGCGGTGAATGCTTGTACTCGCTGGTACGGGGAATGAATGATGTGGCCAGAAATCTGTTGCGATGTGCGGTGAACGCTTGTACTCGCTGGTACGGGGAATGAATGATGTGGCCAGAAATCTGTTGCGATGTGTGGTGAATGCTTGTACTTCTTAGTTTTCTTGGAATTTGAGACTGAAACCAAGTACTTTTTTTTTCTGTCATCTCCTTCAAGTTATTACTCTGAGTTTCAGTTACAGATCCTGAATACATCATCTGACTATGCATTGACCAGTATAATTTTCTCTTAGTTGTTTTTGCTATTACATCAACATGTTAATATTGACAACTTCATTGTACTTGTACTAAGTTTCGGTGAATTGATAATGTTTGCTAATTTATGTCCAAGTCTGGGAACTAGTCTTCCTCAACCCTCAGTTGCTTGTGTATGCCATATTTATGAGTAGATAGTTTTCACAACTCAATCTACTAGCACTTTCATAACAAAAGATCTATCTTTGCTTCATTTCTTCTGTTATTGGCTTATTGCTGAATCTAAAAAAAAGCACGTCTGATACATTTTCAACTACTGCAGTGGCGTCAGAAGTCAAGTAGCAAAATGAGCAGACACGTAAGCTTTGAGGAGGGCTGGAAAGTCCTGGAACAGGGGATTGTAAAATGCTCGAAGATTTTGGAGTGCACCAGCATAAGGCCTAGTGTGGAGGACTACATGAACTACTATGAGTATGCTTCTACAGCTTCAAGATGCAATATGTATCTTTACTATCATCCATGATCATGTGCTACTTAAAGCTGCAGCTCATGATTTGTTCTTCTATTGTTCTAGTTGTGCTTACAGGATGGCTGTGCAGAAACAACATTACTGTCCTGAAATGTACAATGGTTTCAGGATGACACTTGCAGAATGTGTCCGAACAATGGTACTATAATTATTTTTTGCTTATACTCCATGACCTACTGTAGTTGAGGTAAAATATTCTAGAATTGAACATCTCGAGTTCTGATGCTGAAAATGGATGACCGAAATCATATATCTGAAAAAAAGGACCACTGTGGGTGCAGTTCTTGCTTTTTTATCTCTGCTTCAGTGTATGAAACCTTGTGATGCATGAGCTATTTCATGGCAATTTCTGTGTTATTTCTATATTTGTCCTCAGTTAAAACCCTGGCTAATAAATCTTTGATAGTATAGATCGAGCAACTATAGACCAGAGCCTTGCTGCCCATAAAAAATGAAGCTTAGATCTACTTGTACTATTTGCTGAATATTTATTACCTACAGGGCTTCTTTTACTATTTTGTTTTTCCCTTGATTTGAGGCAAATTACGTGCTGACACCAGCAGGAATTGCTGCAAAAGCCATCGTGTATCTAATTTCCTTAGCAACAAAAGGAGGTACACCTTCACAACAAAATTACACATGATTGTGATATGTTGGATGTGATGTGAAATAGGCATGTGCTAATTTTATAAATATAGTGGATACAGTAGAGAACTACTATGGTTGAAACTTGAAAGTGTAATAATCTAATTTCTATGCATATTTGTGTGGTCATGGACCACCATTACAAAACTTACTGTTTTTTTAAGAATTCTGGAGGAGAGGCTCCTTCCTAAATTTTCATTGACAAAATAAAAAACACTTTGTCACAAACAAAATAGATATGGATCAGAGTGAGAAAGGTGAAGATGTATTACTGTCATTTCCCTGCCTTACTGTAGTACCTCTGTAATGTCATGTTTACTGCAGTAGACACTACCCTGATTTACTGTAGAACCACCACGGTGTCATTTCTTTCGAAATACCCCACTTCAGATATACTCCATGTATCTGTGTACAATTCAGTTTAGAAATGCTTACCCAGTTAATTGATTTTGGCAAGGATATCTTCCTTTACCCCTGGCTTGACATTTTTCACTCTTGTTTGTTTATTAGGTTCTGCCCCATCTCATGCACAAGCAAAATGACAGCTTCTTCAGAGAGCTTGTGAAAATGTGGTCAAACTATTGCATCATGACTAAATGTGTAACTGGCTTCTTCAGCTATTTGGACCGCTGCTATGTGGAGCAGTACAAACTGCCATCACTTAGCGACGCTGCTGCTACTGCTTTCTTTGCTCCAGTGAGTATTATTCAAGAAAATATTTTGCTTCCGCATTTCCTCCTGCTTGTGAAGATGACTGCTTACCCACTTCTCTATCTGCAACTTCTTATGTCATTTGCCCATCTGCTAGGTCTTTTCCTACTTCAATGATGAAGCAAGAACTGCTCTTCTTACTCTGGTAATTCTTAGGTGGTTGTCTTTCACCTTTTTTTTCCTTCAAGGCATTCCTTCTGTACATAACATTCAAGTTGATCCTAGATCCAACAAGAACGTGGTGGAAGCATGATGGATTCAAGCCTTCGGGATGTTATGCATGGCATATGTTGTTCTGAAGTCAAATCCATAATGCAAAATGCTTTTCTTGAGGAAACATATGGCTACTACTCCATGAGAAGTTCCGAATGGATTAAGCACTACTCTTTGCCAGATTACCTTACTAAGGTCAATATATTTTTAATATATCGTATGAGTAATGTTGTTCTTCTACAGCTTGTAGTTACTGTTGATTATGTTGTCTACAGGTTGAGGAAAGTATGGAAATAGAAACCAAGAGGCTGGCTTACTATCTGGAAGTTCCAAGTGGGGACAGCTACCCGCTCTGTCTGCAGGTTTCTTTCTACTGTCAAGTTAACAGTATTTGTCACTCCTGCTTCTGTTAGAAGTAGTACCATACAGTTGTTGTAAGTTATCCAGTGTTGTTGTCATGGTTGGTTTCCTTGCCCAAACTTGACTACGTGGGCAAGGAAATTTGATTTTGGACAAGCATTTCATTTTGAACTCAAACCTTATGTTCCTTGTTTATTCCCAATTTATGCGCCCTCTACACTTGGCTGCCAGCAGTGAAGTGTTAAATTGAGAAGTGAAATCTGCTGTTGCGTAGGCTTTATTGGAATCCTGTACATTACATGCGTGCAACAAACATGAGACAGCTTGCTGATTTTACTCATTGCAGGCTGTTAATGCTCCATTGATGGAAACTTATGCCAAATATGTGACAGAGAATCAAATCGGTGGTCAGCTGATGCTTGAAACGTACAAGGTAAATTCAGTAGCGCTACCTGTTACTACAGTACTGCAGTTTAATGGTTGGTTAGTTTGTTTTTTGTTAGCTTGCATCTGATCCAATCCTTCATTCATTGCAGACTGTTGAGGAGGAACTGCTTGGCAGATGCCGTAGCTTGACACTTGGATGATCAGAGAGCAGCTCTTTGGACTGAGTGGAGTGGGAAGGCAACTTTACTGACATCCATCCATGACCCAGCTTACATACAGGAGAGTTTTAGAACATAGCCTGCCTGAAGTATAACTTTTGCTGCAGCTTGTTTTTTGGTAGTGCTCAAAGCTACCCAGCTTACTCGTAGCATAGACTTATTACAAGGAGATTTAGCTGCCGATGTGAATGCGATTCAGTTGAGATTTATGCGGATGACATTCGTGATTCCCAGGATCTTAGGGCTGTGAGCTCAAGCGTCATGACCCTTTTGCCTGATCTTGCGTGTTATTTGTCAGAAGAACTGATACCCTTGGAAATGTACATGATGCTTGAATCCCTGTGATCAAGATGCTCGTTTCTGTGAATATCATCTAAGTACTAGCATATACTAGGTGGGCTCTTTGCCACTTGTGCTCTCAGTGCTTCTTTGATTTCAGTGTATTGGAGTGAATTGGAGTGGAAATTAATTAAGTGATACTTTAATCCACTCCAACACCATGTGGATCGAGGTTGGATACATTTGCATCCAAACACGGTGGGGCGGGAGCTTGTTTGGGATGTCAGTAGGATGAATGATGCGTGTTTTACATTTGCCTGTTTCGATCTCTTTGGTTGGACAAGTCTTGTACTCTTGTCTATTCCCTTCCCCATAAACTGCACGTACTAGCTAGCTAGTACATGATTGTGTGAAACGGCCGTCCTGCTACATGATTGTGTGAAACGGCCGTCCTGCTCCTCCCATGATTGTGTGAAACGGCCGTCCTGCTCCTGCCATGATTGTGTGAAACGGCCGTCCTCCTCCTACTCTCTCTCAATACCTTTCTCATGACTGCTGCATGTTACCTGCTCCTCCTAGTCCTATTTATGCCTGGCTATAAAATCGGCGGCCATACCCAGGAAAGCTCCAGAGCTTGCCAAAAGAAACCCCTCCGATACGGCGTGGTCGGTACTGCACTTTGTTTCGCAGCCATACTGCATGAATCGCACACCGCGGCCGGGTTGCCTTTAAAGGGCTCAGCCGCGAGACGCAATTTAAAAGACAACGAATCATGCCGCGGCGGAGCCGTTCAAGGCAACCCAGCCGCGGTGTGCCTTTTAGGGAGCGCGGTGGCTGCAGGCCGTTGCCGCCGAGTTCAACCTCCCCATGACCGCCTTCCTCCTCCGAGACGGCACAGCCCCGCGGTTCCAGCTCCGATGGTTCACCCCATCACGGAGGTACATACCCGGCCAGACCATCCACCTCCGAACCATATCATGACGCCGCCGTTCCAGGTCGCGACGCTGGCCCCGCGCATTTCCTCTTAGCATTGTTTAGATCCCAGATTGGGAATGGCAAATTTTGCATTTTGCCATAAATGTGTTGCTGCAGCATTTCGTTTGTATTTATGAATTATTGTCTAAACATTGATTAATTATGGTCAAAAAATTCGTCTCGCAAAGTACAACCAAATTATGCAATTACTCCATGCATGTAGCACAAGTTTAATATGACGAGGAATTTTTTTTTTTACATAGTGCTAAAATTGGGAGATTGAAATGAACTAAACAAGGCCTTTGACCTCCGTCCTCGCGGACCACGACTCGGTGGTCGAGTTCGCGACCAGGTCCGGGATTCTCACCGGCAGAGGGTGTCTCCGGTGAGGGGAAGCTGTTCATCGAGCTGGACCTAATCCCCATGATTGGCCTTATCGAGTACCCTAACGGCGAGCTGCCGTCCATCCCCAAGACCTTGAACGGGGCTTCCATCGTTAGCGTCCACAACTCGGCGACCTCTGGTGAGTTCATTGTAAACTCCTCTCAAACTTGTTGCTTGAGTGTCAACATTTCAATTTGCATTGCTTTCGAATCCTGGCAATTAACTTCCCAACCAAACATGCGTGGAAAATTTCAAGATGAAAGTTAATGTGAAAGAAACATTTAGTGATCATTTTCCTCATCAGTGCAAGTATTTGCTTGCGCAGATTTAACTAGGACTTGCAAATAAATGCTCAACAAAGTCTTCAAGTCATGCATTATGTTAGATTAACAGTTGCCTGATTAGATTTTGACTCAACATATAAAATTAAAGATAAAAAATAGAGAGGTGGTATAACTCACCAATATAATGGAGTTTAACTAGTCGTGTTATATAGTAATTGACTGAATGAAAACTTTGATCTTGCTTTCAGGTGGAACTCTCCTCGGGAAAAAAAAAGTTGTCGATATCATTCTTGACATCCATGAAATTGAAAAATGTTCCGGTAGAGGCGTTATCGTTACGGGACCTGCACCTGTCTGAATCCGCACTCTCCTCGCTGGGTTTCCAATTCTATATAATATTCCGCCCCTTGGAGATGCCTGATGATATATGGATAAATTTGAAAGTTGACAAAAAAAACACGATGGTTGATATTGAGCACATATTAAAGCGGTACTACAAGGACATATACTTGAAATGCAGTCAGATCTTTTGTTTTCCAAGCTTCTCACCCCAGTAGGGTGCTAAAACACAATGAGCACTACCACAAACAAGATCCTGTCAAAGTACCCTGCTGGAGTGGAAAGCTGGGGAAACAAAAGATGACAACATTCAAGTATGTCCTTGAAGTACCGCTTTAATATGTGCTCAATATCAACCATCGCGTTTCTTTTGTCAACTTTCAAATTTATTCGTATATCATCAGGCATCTCCAAGGCCGGAATCTACTATATACTCTTATTTCTATATACCAATTTTTGTTTCCACGAAGAGCCACGTCACCTGCTTTCTGTATCCGTTCCATTCCAAATCTACGGCAACCTGCCCACTTCTTGGATCCTCCGACAAACCTCTTGGACCATTCAATCCTCCACACTGCTTCCATGACTCGGGTAAAAGGGGAGGCGCTACCCGTACGCAACCCCAGCAGGCCAGCAGCGTGATGCGCTTCCACGTTCGCCGCTTCACCCCCCGCGAGCAGCGCGCGCGATGCAGGCCTGTCCCCTCCGCCTGCGCCCTCGCCTTGGTCGCCTCTTGCGTGCTGTGCTGCTTCAGCTCGGCTTCATACCCATCCTAAGTCGCAGGCGTACCGGTCTGACTGCACGGCCACAGGCCCTTCCCCTCGGCCACCTCCCCGCCGCGACGCCCCAGCATGCACGGCTGGAACTTGACGTTGCGTGCCAGACCTTGCACGGGCGATCCCAAGTTGGCTGGCGTAACTGTGCGGTGGAGCTAATGCCATCGCTACTGCCACCTGCGTGTGTCCGTCCGTTTCATGGGTTCATCTTCTTCGCCCTGCTTGCATTCTTCTGATTCCCCACCATCACTCCAATGACTATCTTCTCAGTCTGTTCTGATTTGTGCCCTTACCATGCTCGATGAAATGTCTACAAGTACATGTGTTTGCTGCTGCTTATTTATGTTTGTAGGTTGGCAACGTATCACGTCTGAAACCCAAGCCAGATGCACCTGTCGTGGCGATTAACCACCAGCGCCAGATTTAGATCAACGTCGAGTTTTTTTCACTTAAACCCCTCCACCCGTGGAGTTTAAATCTAACCCGTGTGTATTCGGGTGGGAGGATTTAAGTGAAAAAAATCTCCAGACGTTGATCAAGATCCTATGACCTTAATGGTGGTTGCATAGGTTACCTAATTGGTACTGCAGCCGCGGGTCAGCCTGCGTCGCGAATCCTGTCCTTCGAGGCTTCGACGTTCCCACAAGCACGTCCTTCGTCGTGCTCCTTCTTAGCTGTGTGGTACCGTTGACCCCAGGACGCAGTCTGATGCCTCCACAGCCTGCCGCTGCCAATACTAGAGCCCAATTTGTTGGTTTGCAATTCATTTTTAAAAAAGTAGAAAAAATGTTATGTTAATTTGACATTACGTTCAATTTCGTGCTCTATTCCAGCCAACCCCCGCGCAAGGCGCGGGGTTATTAGCTAGTATCATATCTGTAATTGGAAGCTGCGGCGAGGAGAGTGCGGATTCAGGGCGAGGCTGTCACTGTGATGACTGGTACCCTGCTAGCCTAGAGAAATTACAAAAATAATACACTATCGAATGTTGGTTGCACGAAAATGTAAATCAGGATTGCGGATTCAGGGTGAGGCTGTCACTGTGATGACTGGTACCCTGGTAGCCTAGAAAAATTACAAAAATAATACACTATCCAATGTTAGTTGCACGAAAATGTAAATCAGGATTAGATAGTGCTATTTCTATGGATCTATGATGTAATACAAGAATCTTGCGCGGACTAAATTAGCAACTGCTGCGTACATGCTTTGCTAATTATCCGATGTTAGTCATCAACTAATCAGTTCTGACTTGTTTTGTTCTTAATGCACGGAGACTGAACAATATCTGTAGATAGTATGGCGCTTCTTGGAAATAATTTTATCCAATTGATATTTGCTTTGATTTCTTGTGTCTGTAAATAGTAGTGATAAGAAGATCTTTGCTAGAGTTTTCAATAATTTTTTCTTATGCACATGGAGTAGCATTTTCTTGAATTTCGACGTAGCAAAATTCTTTGGAAAAAGTCTACTTAACCCCCGAACCAATCAAAGGTGGTCTACTTCACCCCCTAAACTATGAAACAGTCTAAACTACCCTTTGAACTTTCTAAAACCGTCTATTTTATCCCCAGGCGTTTTTCAACGGTGGTTTTGCTACCGTTTAGATGGTTTTGACTTTTTTCCTTTTTTATTTTTATTTCCATTTAATCTTTGAAAAATCATAGTAAAATTATAAAATTATAAAAAAATCCAATTTTATTGGACTTGTAGAGCTAGTCACGTGGAGTCCAAGAAAATTAGATTTTCTATTTTATGATTTTTCTATAATTTATTATGATTTTTTAAAGATTCAACAAAAAAAAAAAAAATTCAAAATCACTCGTACTATAGCAGCCCGTCGACATTGTAGCAAAACCACCGTTAAAAGCCATCTGAGGGTAAATGGATGGTTTTTAAAAGTTTAGAGGGTAAATTAGACCGTTTCATAATTGAGCGAGTTGTGTTGACCATCCTTGATAGGAAGGGTTAAGTATACTTTTTCCGTTACGTAATAGTGATTATCCAACCATGCCCTATATTCTACACTCGATCTTCCTGAGATCCGCTTTTTTGCCCTGTCGTCTTTATCATCCAAGAATGATGATGTGTTTGGAAAAACCATATCACAAGCTTTTGAAAAAGTGACCCGGCCTAATTCAACTGCCTTTTGGTGCTCTTCCCATCATTTTCTGCACCTCAGGTTCATGGTATCTCAGGAGATAAGCTCGGCCGGTCATCCCATTCTCATGTAGGGTCATGGACTTGATGGCCAGAGTTCAAAGCAGCTCTGCCTGTGTACTTTGCCGTAAAACCGGCTTTGACACGTGTTGCACAGTTGCAAGACACAGACTGATGCACTCAGCAACACACACCAAATACTGTATACAAATACAATACTCTTGTTTTGAGGTAAGAAAGGTGATTGATACAGCACTGCATGCTTCATTAGTACAATAGTTCACTTTTGCAAACTTGTAACTTGCAAGCACAGGTAGAGGCAGCTTGATGACCAAATTATATGCAACTACAGGTCTCCTCAGGAGCCGTGCCGTTGCGTTCTCCGGCCGAGGTCTCCTCAGGAGCCGTGGCTTTGTGCTCTCTTGCCGGCGGATTAATCTTGACGAACTCGAGCGTCTTCTTGCCCTCGAGCCTGCTGGTGACGTAGTGCCGGCTGTACTCGCCGTGGTAGAACCTCCGGTACCGGCACGGCGTCTCGTCGGTGACAAACTCCGGCATCGGTCCCAGCTCGACGTCGTAGGCCGGCGCGTAGAACGTCACCACCGACAGCCGGTCCTGCTCGCCGTTCACCACCGCCCGGTGCTCCACGCTCCTGTACCTGCCGTTCGTCAGAACCTCAAGGCTGTCGCCGAGGTTGACGACGAGGGCGTGCCGGACGGGCTGGACGGGCACCCAGGTGCCGGCCTTGCTACGGACCTGCAGGCCGGCGCAGCTCATGTCCTGCTGGAGCACGGTGACGGCGCTGCCGTCAGAGTGCGCGCTGAGCCCCATGACGAGGTCCGGGCGCGGGCACGGCGGGTAGAAGTTCATCCGCACCGCCTGCACCGCCTCGCCGAACATGTCGCCGAACGTGGCCGGCGCCAGGCCCAGCGTCTCGGCGATGTGCGCCAGCAGCCTCTGGCAGAGCGCCCTGATCTCCGCGGAGTACGCCTCCAGGGTCTCCTTTAACCCGGCCGGCGAAGTCGGCCACAGCTTCGGCTGCCGGATGAACGCCGGCTCCACGCCCAGCGCCAGCATGTTGCACCAGTCCAGCTTCTGGTCCTCGGAGAATACAAACGCGTGGCCGTACCCCTGGATCCCGCCCGGCGCCATGGGGTACTTCTCCTTCTCCTCTAGCGGCAGCATGAAGAACTCCCTCGTCAGCCTCTCCATCTCGTCCAGCAGCTCGTGATCGATGCCATGGTTGACAACCTACACGCATGCAGACCAATTCCATCTCGTCACTCAGCATGGCGATGAATCAATCATCATCAACCCGGCCGTCGTTCACCTCCGGACAGAACGCCGGTACGTCACCTGGAAGAAGCCCCACTCCTCGCAGGCAAGCCTGAGCTTGTCCAGCTCGTCGTCGCCGTGCGTGAGCTCGCCGACGTCGATCACCGGGATGTGCGCGAGGGTGCAGACGTTGTCGCCATCCGGCCGATCGTCGCCGTCCCTGATGTACCGATCGGGCACCGTGTCCAAGCCCGTTCGGTACAGCTCCTGCACGTCGTCGACCTGGCCAATCTTGATCTCATTCTCAGCAGCAGCCATTGGCATACGCTCCAATGTAACAAGATCTTGCTCTTACATACCAAGATGATCTTTGTCTTGCATTGAATCTTTATGGGAGGTGGCCGTATATATAGGGTCCCTAGATTTTTCATAGCCGTCCGTTTCTTTTGACAAGAGGAATGCTTTGCTTGTCCTGCTTTGATCATCAACTTGCATGATCACTAACTTAGTGAAAGGAGAGAGGGTGTCATACTGTCATTGGGCTGGCCTACCATGCTCCCTCCATCTGCCATCTATTATGGACTGTGATTGAGCACTGTAGCACTGCATCATCAGCATGGTGCCGCCATAGTGATAGTGCAGTCCTGTGCCACATGCATGTGAGCTCAGTCATAGCTAGCATAGGCTTTCCCATAGTCATAGCTTAGTCGTGGTGGCAGGCAGCATCACCCGGACAGCAATTCAATGTTACCGATGATATGTGTTCTTGATGACATATGGATGCGCGTATGTAACCTGATGATTAACATTGTAGCCTGATGATGGATGCTCGGTCATAAACAAGAACCCAAGGCCTTGTTTAGTTCCCTAGAATTGGTTCCAAAATCAGTATCCAAAAAGAAGATTCCCCATCACATCAAAATGTCGGCATATGTATGGAATACTAAATGTATATGAAATAAAAAACTAATTGCATAGTTTGGTTGTACTTTGCGAGACGGACGTTTTAAGCCTAATTAGTTAATGTTTGAACATTTTTTATCAAATACAAACGAAATGCTACAGTAACACTACAGTGCAAAATACTAATTTGCAAGCCCCAAGTTGAGGAACTAAACAAGGCCTGAGGCCACAGCCATAGCATTGTCCACTGACCAGTCCACCACCGGCAGTCCTTCCTCCACCCAAAACAATGTATTTCGAAAAACATTGTTACTATTATTTTTAATTTAACTAGATTTACAAAAGCATTATCAACATTTATATTTACTAGTATTTGATTATAAAATCTAATAACATTTATAAATCATAAATATAAGTATTTGTATTTTACACACTTGATCAAAATTTTATAAAATAAAATGAATCTTAAAATAGTGAGATTATATATAGTTATTTTAGACTAGAGGGAGTAATCTGCATCCCCGAATCGAGGATGAAGCTGGCAACCACAGACACAAAGGAGGTGCTCTTTGGACCTCTGCTCCTCACTTTTGGGGCTCTAGAAATCTCCAAAAGAAAAGAAAAAGGCGCATGTACATGTACATACATGAGGTGCTCTCGTAGCTACTGGGCGGCAGTGCGCTTTATAGCTCTCTCTCACTGCCTAAGTGCTTCGTGACCGTCGTCTTTGCTCCATGATTTGACATTCGGACGAACCACTTTGGGTGGTTGGTCAGCCAGTTGTTTAATTATTTCATCCTAGAGTTGGAGTAGAGTAGACTGGGAAACCTGGGGCCTCAAATACAATCCTCCTGCCATCGATGCTCGATCTCTCCCCGCCTTTTCGAGATTAGGATTTAACTTAAGATATCTCGTAATGATCAAGGCTATTGGTGGATCATGATTCGTCTACTTTTAATTTGTACAAGCGCCTATGAATAAAATTCTCAAGGAAATTCATTTGATTATATAGCTCGCTACAGCTTACTATATGCCTAAAACAAGTTTTTTGGTGATTTGCGAATTGCGAGAAAGGAAGACGTAAAGGAAAATCATGTAGTAGAAAATATAAGATAACTAAAAAAAGGATGATTCAAAGTATCCATATTATTTTCAATAATTTAACAAAGACCAAGAGTCCCTTTGAAACTTATGGAATGCATAGGAATTTATTTATTTTTATACAAAAACATAGATGAAACAAAGAAAAAAAATCCTTCATTCTAGAGGAAGCACCAATTAGCAACGTCACTTATTATATATATTATAGATAAATATGGTCTATCACGCTGACTCAGTGGCTCTACCCCACCCAAGGCTCACTTCAACTTCAAGTTCACAGATCATGTAGTCCCCTGTCTACTAGTCTCCGCTATAGAAGTGTGTGAGAGCTAAAGAATTTATTTATTCCTAAGAGCATCTCTAAGGGTTAGGCAATTGGAGTTTGGCATTTGAGGCAATTTGCAACTCTCCAAATGAAAATGGCAAGGCTAAAAAGTTGTGATCTCCAAGGGTTATGCATTTGCACTTGGTATTTGAGGGAATTTTGGGCATGCGAGAGGGACATGCGGCGAGAAAAAGTCGCGGGAGGGGGGCGAGAGAAACGTGGACCGAGATATGCCAAGCCGGACTGCCTTGGCATATATGCCAACTCTTGAGCTCTATTTGCCAAGTTAAGGAAAATGCAAAGGCCAAATGCAAAACCATTGGAGGGGAGTTTTTAAGAGTTTTTGGCAAATAGGTAAATGCAAAGGCTAATTGCATAACCCTTGGAGATGCTCTAATACTAGAGTTACTAAAACAACAAGAATCCCTATTTTCATCTTATATGTTGAGAAGCAATCGCGACGATGCACACAACCATCTCGTGTTGCCACCTCGCCTCGCCACAAGCATGTGTTGCGTTGATCTTGGTAGCCTAAGCGCCCTCCCACATCTGCCCATTCTCATCATTCTGCTCTCTATCTCCCCGGTCTCTATCATCCACAACACTCTACAATTAACCAAATCCAAACCCACAACACTGTCATGAGCTCCTCCATCGCCCCAACCTAGTTGCGCCTCTGTTTGTCCAAGGTATCGACCTACGCAAACAACCATGTCAACATAACACATAAAAAGCCTAGACATCGCCACCATTGACCATGGCGCCATGTTTAACCTCGGTGCCAATTGCTATCATGCCAAGGCGCGGTTTAGAGAATGAAAGGATACCACTAGGAGTCTACATATGAATATTTGTCACAAAAAAAAAAGAGAAGGGGGGTTAAGAAAAAAACCGGATACCGGAACATGTCCGAACCTAAAGCTGCAAAATGGCCTTTATTTGGTTTGCTTGTTTCAACAGTGATGATTACTTAGATCTAGGTGAAAATGGGCCACCTGGGCACCCACACACGTGATCCAGGCCCGCGAGAAACTCTGCCCTCCTTGAGCCAAGAGTGGGAAAAAGCCCATTTGCACTTGCTCAACCAATGTTCCCGATGCAGCCCGTGGGCTTGGCCAGTGCCAACAACACATGCTAATCCGGCCCTAATAGTAGCGGCCTCGTCACCCGATGTCGACTTGCACTGCAGCAGGAGCCCACACGGAAGGGGTGGTCTTCTTGTGCTCTCACGTTTTTCTCCCTCCATCCAAACACAGGGTGGTCGGTTATATAGGGTGTGTTTGGTTTGTTTCCCACTCTAGCCTGGCTAGCAAAACTAAGCCTGGTTAGACTTAGCCTGCCTCCATCAAGCCAACCTCCGCTTGTTTGGTTGTCTGTATAATGTTAGTCTGGCTAGCACTAGAGCATGTTTGGTTGCCTGGTTTCTTTCGATGCAGTCACCTCTTCTCTAGTTTGGTAAGTTTATCTCCTTTGGGGAATTTCATCGAACAAATGGTGGACATACGAGCATTAGCACATGACAACAATAGAGCACGGCAGCAAAGCTAGGGTTATGCACCCAACCAAACACATCCATAATCCCGACCCCTGAGCCACAAAATCTTCGTCTAGGCTGCATCACTCGTGTGAGCGTGTGCTCGGCTTCCGCATTTTCCAAACTCACAGTAATTTGGGCCGATCTGTGATCGAATTTTCATTTTTTTATTGAACATAGTAGTTGAAATGATATAATGGACCAGCATTTATGATATCATCACGACTGGAGCAGTGACAAGGGAGAAACCGGTCAGTCTCTCGCTCGTACGGTCGTACCGACAAACCTCCCGTGGAATTTTACTCTGCCTCTCCGGTCCACGGGCACCGGTCCGTTCGGCACCTGGATCGCACGGCCGCACGGGACACCAACCACAACCAGCCGCGCGATCCGACGCGCTTCATTTTCATCCACACGTGCCGACTGCCGCTACGCTAGTTGTCCATGGAAAATGGGAAAAAATTGGAGACCGCTAAAATCATCAGCTGGCCACCAGTACTAGTCCGCATTCCGCAACAAACATCCATCAGCATCGCTATCTCTATCTCGGGATTATTCCCTCTATCTCCATCAAACCTCCAATTCTATTCTTTTCTTCGATTTCCTCCTCAGAATTATTGCTTTTTAGCGGAAATGCGCCAGATAAATAAAATAAAATACTCGTAATAAATGTTATATTTCGCATTATCCGCGAGTGAAAAGGACCGAATCGAAATTATAATAAATAAATAAATAAATAAATAAATAAATAAAATAGGGTATGATAATTGCATAGCGACAAATGAATCAATCAATCATCATAGCCTAGCCTAGGCCCCCCCTCGCCCTCTCCTCCGCGGCTCCACCTCCCCAGTGCCGCGAGGCTCGTGACGTGACGCACCCGGGCCGCGCGCTCTCTCCGGGCCGGACGCCTCGCGCCGCCGCTCCGCTCCGCTCGAATCCATGGACGCCGAGGCCGGCGTCGCAGGCGCCGACCAGCTGCCGGTACGGGCGCCACACTCTCGTTCTCTCATTGCCGTGATCCCGCTCTCCTCCTCCTCCTCGCCTGTCGTTGGTGTTGGTCGACCTCGGGGTGGGCATGGATCGGCCGGTGCCCGCCCGCCCCGGCCCCGGTGGCCGGTGCGTGTGCCTGCGTCGCGATCGGAGAGATTTAGGGGATTCCGGTGCGGGATCCTCACGGGGACCGTATCAGGGATTAGATCGATCTCTGTCGGCTAATTCATTCCTCCCGTGTGTTCCAATCTGAGGGGTACAGTACCTAGTGTCATTCAATTTCTCCGCTGCAAATGTTTCGGTTTTGTTGAGGCGACAATGGTCGAGTAGGAAGCGGAAACTAGCCACCTTATGCGATTTGATTTCAATCTGGGATCACTGATGTTAAGCAGACACGGGCATATTTCTATCACCAAGTTGTTATATAAATATAAGGGTAGTATAAACAGCCATTTAGTTGCATGTATTATATATGATCTGTTTCCCTTGTTGATTTTTTGGGTTACATAATAATTAATGAGCATTGTAGTACTACTTTAGAGCACTGGTTTGAATATGCAGAGCATGACCCTTCTCAACATTTCCTAATGGCTGTCGTTCTGCCTTGCGATTTCAGCGGAGGCAGTACTACATGAATCTATTGCTTTTAGCTTACCAGAGCTTTGGTGTTGTTTACGGGGACCTAAGCACATCGCCTCTTTACGTTTACAAAAGCACATTCTCTGGAAAGCTCAGTCAGTACCAAGATGAGGAGACGGTGTTCGGTGTGCTTTCGCTGATCTTTTGGACCTTCACTCTGATTCCTTTGTTCAAGTATGTCACCATTGTCTTGAGTGCCGATGATAACGGTGAAGGTGTGTATAAAATCCTTTCCTAAACATCTTCTCTATCTTTTTATATGCCTGGATGTAATGGAATGGAATTAGTTTGTTGTCTAGCAACAATATATAAGGAAAGCTAGGCTATACTGTTTATCGTCCTGGTAAATCATATATTGAATGAATATATCCCCTAGTCTATCTTCTGAAATAAGGCCTATCTTGACACTTTTATCTTACGAATGAATAAGAGGTGCCTCCACTTTTGCAGGTGGACCATTTGCTCTCTATTCGCTCCTTTGCAGGCATGCAAAACTTAGCTTGCTTCCAAATCAACAAGCAGCAGATGAGGAGCTATCTTCATACTACAGAAATGGGTTTGCACCTCGCAATGGATCTTCGCCTTGGTTAAGAAGGTTTCTGGAGAAGCACAAGAAAATGAGAACTGTGCTTCTTCTCATAGTTCTCTGTGGTGCTAGCATGGTGATTGGTGATGGTGTCCTTACCCCAGCAATCTCAGGTGGATACTTACTGCCACAATAATCTATTTGATTGGCTCTCATGTTGAGAAAAATTGCAGTTATCAACCTTTTCTATATATTTATCATGCTTCATTCTTCTTGTTCTTTTCTTGCAGTCCTCTCATCTATGTCTGGACTACAATTTCGAGCTACTGGTTTAGAGCATAGTAAGTACAAATCATCTCTGTGAATTCATAGCTCTTGAATCTTGATGCAAAAATATTGAAAACACCCCTTTTATGGGAGTCCTATTGGTTGCAAATTTCTAGCAGTATGTAAATTCGCTTGATAAATAGGAGTACAATAAATTTCTAAGACGCATACTTGTGTGCTCAAAATTATCACGAAACCACATATTTTAGAACCTTTATCATAGAACTATACAGATTTGCACATATTATCGTAGAACATTAGTGGTTTTCTCTGTATTTCCATGTCTTTTATGAAGATCACCTTTTATCATTTATATATACAGATTCTCTGGCATACTTTTTAAAATCACCAGTTTATTTCAGAAGTTGATCCTGTTGTGTTTCACACACAATTTGTGTTTTATACAGGTTCTGTAGTTCTCCTTTCATGCATTGTGTTGGTTGGTCTATTTGCCTTGCAACACCGAGGTACTCAGAAGGTTGCATTCTTGTTTGCACCAATTGTCATCATCTGGCTGCTTTCCATTGGAGGAATTGGTTTATACAACATTCTTCATTGGAACCCAAACATATATCAAGCTCTCTCTCCATATTATATGGTTAAGTTCTTTAGAAAGACAGGTAAAGATGGATGGATTGCTTTAGGAGGGATCCTTCTTTCTATGACAGGTTAGTTACCACGGTGATGTTTCATGTTTGCCTTTCCCTTCCTTTCTTTTATAACCTGGTTGCAATTTAGGATTTTAATCACCGGGTCTACTTTCCACTTTTCAGGCAGTGAAGCAATGTTTGCTGACCTTGGTCACTTTACAAGTGCATCTGTCAGGGTAAGTTGAACTACTATGATCCTCTGTCCATTAGAATTTTTTTCTCGAATGATGCAGGAGAGTTGCTCATCATTTCATTAAGGAAAGGAACAACAAACCACGTTTAGAAAAAACAGATTCGAGGCCCCAAACACATCGACAGACTAAACAAACTTGTCCCAAAAAACTACATGACCACCTGACCACACTGGTGTCTAAACCCCTGGGGTCAGCGACCTAGCTAGGATCTGTCGATTAGAATTTCAACTGGAAAACATTCAGTCCTTTTGGGTATATCATTTTATGTTCTGTAATTATATTAGGTGGTGAAGTGTGCCGTTTGATGAAACAGACATGAAAAACGACTTAGATATAATCTATATGTTTTCTTGTAAAAATAGAAGCAAAGTTATTGTATTAAACAAATTATACATGTAAATGCTCATTTTAAAAGTATATTACCTGCATATTTGAGACATATCAGAACCCAAAAGAAGCCAGCCTAGTTAACTGGGGAATTCCTATTTGATTTTCTAACTTGTCTATAACTACAAGGATAGCTTATGTTTGGTTTAAGTATGCACCTTCTTCTGAAACAAAAATGTTTTTAAGTGTACAATTGTTTTCTCCTCGGTTCAGGTGGCCTTTATTACCGTCATATATCCATGCCTTATACTACAATATATGGGTCATGCTGCATTTCTGTCGAAGAACACATTTCACATGCCGACAAGTTTTTATGATACTATCCCAGGTTTGTTCTCCTCCCTCACCCCAGCCCCTCCGTTTTTTCGTGAACACAGTGTAATTTAAGTTTGTAATGTCATGCAGAACCTGTGTTTTGGCCTGTATTCGTGGTGGCCACACTCGCTGCAGTTGTTGGTAGCCAAGCTGTTATTTCAGCAACATTCTCCATTGTGAAACAATGCCATGCTTTGGGATGTTTCCCACGAGTGAAGGTTGTTCACACATCGAGGTGGATCTATGGGCAGATATATATTCCAGAAATAAATTGGATCCTTATGGTTCTTTGTGTCGCTGTCACTATTGCATTTCGTGATACTACTCTTATCGGCAATGCCTATGGTAAGCTTTTAGCTTTGATTCGTAAGCATTGGGATCCTTCTTGTCTTTTTTTTTGGAAAGAAATCCAGCATTCTCATGCACTGGAGTCTAAGCACAGTAGCTTTTTCTTTCTGTGTTTCCAGGTATTGCCTGCATGACTGTTATGCTTGTCACTACATTCTTGATGGCATTGATAATAATATTTGTTTGGCAAAGGAACATAATATTTGCCCTAGTTTTCCTGGTTTTCTTTGGATCCATTGAAGCCGTATATCTTTCGTCATCTCTCATGAAGGTTCCTCAGGGAGGATGGGTGCCTCTTGTGCTTGCTTTCATATTCATGTCAGTCATGTACATCTGGCACTATGGGTTAAGGAGGAAGTACCAATTTGACCTACAGAACAAAGTATCAATGAGATCCATCTTATCTCTGGGTCCAAGCCTTGGCATAGTTCGGGTTCCTGGTATTGGATTGATTTACACAGAGCTGGTCACTGGTGTACCCTCCATCTTCTCACATTTTGTCACTAATCTTCCTGCCTTCCATGAAGTCCTAGTCTTCCTTTGTGTGAAGTCAGTGCCAGTGCCATATGTTTCAGCAGATGAGCGATACCTTGTGGGTAGGATTGGACCTAAAGAATATCGGATGTACCGTTGCATTGTTAGATATGGTTACAAAGATGTGCAGAGAGATGATGACAATTTTGAGAACATGTTAGTTATGAGCATTGCAAAGTTTATTATGATGGAAGCCGAGGATGCTTCTTCTTCAGCAAGTTATGACATTGCTAATGAAGGAAGGATGGCTGTCATAACAACCACTGATGCCTCTGGCAGTCCATTGGCCATGAGGGATTTCAATGGCCTAGCTGACTCCATAACTATGAGGAGCA
This sequence comes from Themeda triandra, assembly GCA_018135685.1. Classification (NCBI taxonomy): domain Eukaryota; kingdom Viridiplantae; phylum Streptophyta; class Magnoliopsida; order Poales; family Poaceae; genus Themeda; species Themeda triandra. Next base: position 1,194,535 of record JAENPR010000018.1, read on the forward strand.
GCAAATCAGAAAGCCTTCGAAGTTTGCAATCCTCTTACGAGCAAGAATCCCCAAGCGTAAGCCGGCGCCGCCGTGTTCGCTTTGAGGTCCCAGAGGAGGATGACATGGGTCAGCAAGTGAAAGAAGAACTCATGGCACTAGTGGAAGCGAAACATGCTGGGGTGGCATACATCATGGGTCATTCTTATATCAAAGCTAGGAGGAGCTCAAGTTTCCTGAAGAAGTTTGCTATTGATGTTGGCTACTCTTTCCTCCGGAAGAACTGCAGAGGTCCATCAGTCACACTGCACATTCCACACATTAGTCTGATAGAAGTCGGCATGATCTACTACGTTTAGGCTATGCCCATTGCCAAAGTTCACATGTGGATACCCGGTTGGGACAAAGCTTGGTGAGTTCTCGTTGGAACATGCGGGGCAATCCTTTTTTTTCTCATTCGTAGGCAGGAATTAACTTAGAGACTGATTTAAACTAATAACCTTTGTTTCTGTTTTCCTTCAGTGTTATCTGCGGATTTTGATCTGGAGTTCAGGCTTGTGCTTTCTGGGACAAGGATCCTCATGTGCTTAAGTTTCAGCTTGTAGAGAAGAAGGCAGACTTTCCTTGTTAATATTATTTTTATAGCCTAATAAACCATCAGAATGTTGACGGTGATGTTTCTCATTTGGCATATTTGCATGCATGCTCTGTAATTTTTCTGCGAGCTATGTGATGGAAATATATGCGCTCATTATAAACTTGTCAACGCTCTCTACCGCGGCAGTGTTGTCTTGCCCAGTTTTACCGTGACCGTGACAATTTTTTTATTATACAATGCGGGCTGGCACTTTCATAAAATATTGGTTCATTGTTGAAAACAAAAAAAAATTTTAAATTTCATAATGCAATAATCCTGAACACACATCTAGCCTCTGCAAAAACACAGCCTATAGAAAAGAAAAGGAAAGAAGGAGCATGGCATCTCAATGGCTGGGGAAAACGCCTGCCCGACCACATGCGAGTCCTGTTAAGAATAGAGTTTGTATGGAGCCATGTGATAATTATGTAAAACCATATTGGTTAATGTATTGCCTTTCACTAATCGGGTTACAGTTTCAGACGCTCCTGTTCTCACTGAAACAACTCAAGAAAACGATGAAAAAACCATCTTGCTTTGTTCCGTGCTTTATTGTGAACATGTGCACAGCTGCGAAGGCTTTAACGGGCTCTACAACTGAAACGTATCTGAACTTCTCACATATGTAAATATCTACAAAGGTTTGTTACTATTACTACATTGGTATCATAACATCTACGAACATAGCAGGAGGCAAAATGCCTCAGGCTGAACTTGCAGCAACCAGTGTCTTGTTCAGCAGCTCGCGAAGCGCCTCAGGTGAGGTTACTGGCGGGCTGCACTTGAAGTCCTGGCACACATGCGCCACTGCTGGTTTCCCTGGAGGGCTGCTCCGTGCCATTTGTGCGATGTTTGCATTGTTGCCATCCCAGAATTCCATTTCTTCTGTGTTCCTAGGATCAATTTGGATCACCTGGTTCAACAAATAATGTGCTTAAAGTCACTATGACACAGCAGGAATCAAAAGTCATGCATAAAACTTAGAAGGGTGGTTAGATTTGAAGGAGTAACACATATAACGAATTCATACATTTTTTTTAGATAATGGATAAGCATATCCGGCCAGATGTACACAGCTAATTATTACAAGGTTTTTTAAAGTAAACAAAGTGAGAAAGCCAAGGTCTTATAGAACGATCCGGAACGAATTCATACATGAATCAGATATATGCAAAGTAGTCAACTAAACCGACTATGATAGCGTACATAGTTCCCCAGTAACTTATTCGTTTGGCTAGAGGCTTGACAAGCAACTTGTGCTGGCTAGTCACAAGGACATTAGGTTTTATGTATAGAAGAAAAAAGTGCAGCAATGGTTATTGATGCCCCATTAACATGGTTAGCAGAACAGATACACTAACCAAAACAGAATACTTTGGCCACTGAACAATCTTCACTTACGGTTCTATTCGGATCATATAATGAAAATGTAGCCGCTACCATGTCCTGAAATTCTTCGGATCCTTTCTGCCCCACTAGCACAACCTGCTTCCTTGAAGGTACAGAGAGCATATCTGCTGCGCAACACATCAAAGGCAGCGCTATGCTAAGTTGTCGTAGCCTGGTCTCAAAGACCGCCTGCAAAGCAGAAAAGGAAAACAAAAACAAAACGAACATGAGCAAATATGCCGTTCAACTGCTTCAAATACGACTGCTTTCATGTAGAAGCTTTTAGCAACTCTTGTGTGTTGAAGCTACAATCTTTTTCTTAAAGAAAAGAGTTTTAATATTGACGTCTTTTTCAATAGGATATCCAGGACAAAATAAACGAAAGTTCCCTATCCTATTATTGTCACACGTCACTTCCAGTGAAGAAAACCAATTTTAACTACAAAATAATGATGGCTATGATAGTGGAACTAGTGTATGACATTCGGCTGATGTCGGAATGTAGTGATACGACCTAAGCATAAATAACCACATACCAGGAGATGTTCAACGTTGCGCTTGTAACCAGTAGATTTTGAAGCATCAAATATACTGGATAATCTGATCAAGTTGATTGCTGCAACTGAATTACCAGAAGGTTCTGCACCATCATAATCCTCTTTAACACGCAAGAGAACAGAAGGGTCTTCTCCAGGAGTATTAAAATAGCCGCCTCCTTGTTTATCCAAAAATAGCTCATCCTACCAATGCCAAAATTTATGACAAAAAATATGGATAAATTAAGAGTGAAGATAGTATCCTCATAAGAGAGAGAGAGAGAGAGAGAGAGAGAGAGACAGCACTAAAGTGTTTAATGAATACATTTAACTTACCTGAGTGACTTGCAGTTGGACAGCCCACAGAAGCCACTCTATCTTTCCACCAAACTCGTAGAGATCCAGCAAGCCACTGATTAGGAAAGCATAATCATCTAAAAATCCTGGTGCTTTTGATGGTCCATTGCGATAGCTATGATGCAGCCTCTTTGAGCTTGCATCATAGAGTTTTTCCTTTATAAAGTTAGCTGCATTTTCTGCAACTTCAAGATATTCAACTGGCTGCAAAAACATCCAGAAACACGAGAGTATCAAACTTGTCCAGAAAAAAAGTGATCAAAGCTATACTTGGAGTAAATAACATTGTGATGTGGAGCATGCAAAAAAAATATATATCTGACACATTCTCCTCTCATATAAGCATGAGATGACAGCTAAAAATGAATATATATTTGCGTTAAAAAATGCAAATATATCACAAGGGATAACTGGTGCAAATATGGCCGACAACATCATGGTACTTCCTTTGACATACAAGGCGCAGGCATCAGATTGACTAACAACTTAACAGTTAAGAAATTATTATCATGGATTCCCATGAATCCGTTTGGACAAGGAAACTATCATGACATATGTTAAGAGAAATTCAATTGAAGCAAGCAGAATCAATACTCCTGGAAGTCATGCTATATTGATTAGATCATCATGGAGTACGACTGTAAATGAAAGATGGGATGGAGGGAGAATCAAAGACTTACGTGGCATCCAGTTACAGGGAAATTGAATACAGTTCCAGATGGTCCCGACTTCAGAATTTGTGAAGCCCTTGCGAAAGCAGATATTGCTAGCCCATTCCAGGAAACAATAACCTAAAAAGTAATTGTAGTTAGTAGATTGTAGCCTGGTTAAAATGTGATGTGATGGGCATGTAAAAGAGAACCTTATCATCCAAATGAGGTCTTGGCCTTTTTGACCTGACATCAAACAACTTCTGCCGACAATCCCCCAGAATTCGAGAATATTCATCAAGAGATTTTCCAAACTTCGATGCCATCAAAGAAGCTGGTTTTCTTTCTATCAGAACATTCTTACAACTGAACTCATTGTGAGGATCGCTCATCCGTGAAAGATCACAATTGCCGGATGATTTAACATAGTAATGGTTCTTGAATAGCTCTGCATTCTCCCCAAGTGTCTCTTCCATCTTTTCAAAATGCAGAAATTAAGTATAAAATAAATTCTAAGTATATGAATAGTTATATATTATACAGATATTCAATGATATATTACAACTATCAATAAGCAGTTACCAACTAGGTCAGCCTCGACACCACCTTTTGGCCCCACTTGTTCACAATTTTGTAAAGTTTTATGACTTTTTAGGTGGATTCAAAACATCAAACTGAAAAACTCAGATTTGAAGAAAGTTGTGCAGTTCACTTGAAGTTGATGACTTGCTACTTGTGGAGTTAATATAATGCAAACATAAAATAAACTTAAATAGACAATGGTGGACATGATGGTAATATGAATGCAACAAGGTGTGAGAGCTTCAATGTTGCCAATCAAGTGGAGAACATTTTCAAGGAAGTGATCACATGTCCAGTTGTCCACATTATGTTAAAGTATATAAGAAGTTCGCATATATATAAGAAGTTTGCATATATGTACCTCTTTACTGGTCCACACATAAAAAGCTCCCTCCTTTTTCCTTGGAGCACCTTCATATTCTGCACTGTCAGCATCTTCTGCTGAGAAAATTTCACCTTCTTTTCCTATCATGTCTCTCCTCAAGTAATCTAGTATGTCACGTGCAACTATAGAATAATACCCCTCCCCCGAAATCAGAAATGTGTCCAGGTACGCATTTACTATCTGTCCCTGATCGTACAGCATCTTCTCAAAATGTGGAACTGAAGATGCAGAGGACCGGTGAGAGGAGCATACTGCAAAGTCCGGAAAAGAAATTCTCCATGATATTAGAACAAACTTACCGTGCCAGCACTCGTCCACGCTATATCTGTGAAAACCACCACCTACGTGGTCATGAACTCCACCTCTTGCCATACAGTCCAATGTGTGAGTCACCATCTTCTTTATGTTCAAGGCTTCACTCTCCTTCCCAGCCTCCATGAGCTTACGGAATTTATAGAGCATTATATAATCTTCAACAGGTCTTGGAAACTTGGGAGCAGAGCCAAATCCACCAAATTTTGGATCGTACCTGCTCGCTAACTGCAATAACATAAGGTGAAAATCTATTAAGGAAAATAATAAAGGATAAGTCCATGATTGTCAGGTTTTCCACAAACTACATTCTATAGGCAGCATTATGTTAACAACAGTTATAGTCATCCCAAAAATACTGTGCTACACATTGAAACAGCAGCATTTGATTATTGTTCTGGCTGATTCAAAGGCTATTAATTGATGGAAACACTTCCATAACAAGATAATATTTGAATTTTAATCCTGAACCCATCCATACGAAAGAACAAAACCATGCTAGTAAACTCACAGCATGTTGTTCAAGCATGATCACAAATAAAGGATATATGCACACCAGTTTTTTCTCTCAAACACACAGGAGAACTGTGTATTAAAGAAGAGAGAAAGGGCCAAAGGAGTAGAAACCCCAAAGTACACACACTTAACGGGGTAAACTAAAACCTTCTTAAAACATTGCTGCTAATAAGTCTTGCCCACAAATGCGTCCATAACATAGAACAGAGTAGCATCCATAATAATATGACTGCTCGGTGCAAGCCCCTCTTATTTAAGCATATTAGGTAGCTATTTAAGAAAAGCATGAGCTAAAGAAGAAACTAAGAATCAAATTAAGTCAAGTAAACTAGGAGCTAAGCTAACTTGCCCACAAACGCGTCCATAACATAGAACAGAGTAGCATCCATAATAATATGACTGCTTGGTGAACAGAGTAGCATCCATAATAATATGACTGCTTGGTGCAAGCCCCTCTTATTTAAGCATATTAGGTAGCTATTTAAGAAAAGCATGAGCTAAAGAAGAAACTGAGAATCTAATTAAGTCTGAGTAAACTAGGAGTTAAGCTAACTTTATCTGTGTCTTAAATCAGGACCAAGACCATCGCTGAAAAAGACACATTTTAGCTCCTGGGATCAGTAAATTTGAGTGTACTTCCTTTGGAAACCATTACTCTTTTCTGAATATATTAGTACTTCGTGCAGAAGAATATCTTATTACAGTACCAAAAAATATAAAATATAGTACTTGTCAAACCTGTTCGACACATTGATCAACAGAGACAACTGCCAGATCATTTGGCACATCCTGAGAGCTAGCCTTAGCAGATAATGCATCCTTTAATTGTTCGATAACAAGATTTCCCGACCGCTCAAGTGCTTCACGTTTAGTTTCCCAGGCTTCCTTGACCTTCCTAAAGATAAGATATATGCAGTAAAACGTTTAGTAGGGGTGATGGGGATAGCTTCTGAAACTATGTACTTCAGCTGATACCTCAATACAGTCTTGAACCCGGGTCTTCCATAATTATCATCCGGTGGAAAGTACGTACCGCCCATCAGCGGCTTCAAGTCAGGTGACAAAAAGACACTCAAAGGCCAACCACCACCACCATGCAGTGCCGATACATATGTCATGTATACCTACATATGTGAGGTTATAGTCAACAAAGAACCTAGTGTGCCACCCAATACAGACACGCTCAAAAACCTTTTCGAGCTAACTACAGAAAAAAAAGGGAAAAAGGAACTGCAACTCGGCTAGAAATGGAACTGATGCATGGAAACACTTGAAGAATATTACCTTATCAACATCTGGGCGCTCCTCACGGTCAACCTGTCAAAACTAATAATCAGAGTGAAAAAAGTATTGTCACGTTGCATATGTATAGCTTTTGACACATCAAAGACAGGTAAAGAGTGAGACACAACGGAATGAATTTTTAGGAATCAAATAAAATTACCTTGATGCTAACAAACCAATCGTTCAGCAACTTGGCCACTTCCTCATTCTCAAAAGACTCCACCTCCATTACATGACACCTTCGAATTCAGTCCCAAACCAAATGAACAGAAACTTATGTTAGCATGAACATATAGTGCATAGTAAAGGTCACAGATGGCAGCAATATACAATCTCAATGAAAGAAACAACGAAAGCTAACAGAAACTCACCAATGGCATGTGCTATAGCCAACTTGTGGGGCACAACCGCATTTGCAATGAAGCAAAATAAGAATGTTAGGTAGAGAACATTTGGGTTCACTAAAGCAGAATAGACGAATTCGATAAGATTTTAACTTAGTTCTCTGATTCTCTCTTGACAAAACCATCATAACATGGTTATTCAGATCAACTTAGCATGTCACACATTGGCGACACTACAAGTCTACAACTACTTGAGGACATAGTCGATGGGAAACTACTGAGCTAACACAATGGTATACTTGAGGATATAACATCAGAACAACTACTGAGCTAACCCAATGATGTACTTAAGACATAACGTTTTATTCAGAACTACTACAGAGCTAAGCCAGACAACATTTTATTCAGAAGAACTACTAAGCTAACCCAGTGATATACTTGATTGAGGACAACGTTTTATTCAGAATCAACTACTGAGCTAACCCAATGATATCAGGAGAGAGTTCATACTCGAGAGGAAGATGGGGACGTCCCTGGCGCGAGCCTTCTGGAAAGCCTCCTCCCCCCAAGGATACCAATCAACCTGCGCCAAGCAAAATCAATACTGCACAGAAGAGAATCCTATCCACGGAATCCAATTCAGTAATTCACAGAGAGAGGCGCTCAGGAAGCAGACGCAGACTCCTCACCGGGTTGTGCGCGTGCTGCAGCAAGTAGGGGCTGTGCTCGGCGGCGAGGCGGTTGGGCTTGCGGCCGCCGTGGGGCGCGGGCGCGGACGACGACGACGACATGGCGGCGGCGGCGGCGACGAGGGCGCGGAGGCGGAGAGGCGTGCTGCTGCTCGGCGAGGCGGCGGTGAGGCGGTGGCGGAGGAGAGTGGAGAGCATTGGAGTTGGAGGAGGGGTGAGGAGGGGGCCGAGAAGGTGGGAGAAGACCACCGGCGCGGAAGCGGCGGAGGACATGTGGGCTGCAGCGCCCAGCGACACCTGCCTGGTCGGGCAACTCGGCACACGCTGGCGTCCAGGGCTCCAGGCCCGCGCGGCTGACACTGTGTGTGCGTGTCACTGCCTTCTGGGCTTGCCAGTTGGCCTATGGGCTATCCTCTCCATACAAAAACAAATGAATTTTCAAATTTCAAATGACTTTCACCTACATGGATAAAATGGGCGGAAAAACTCCATGACCCGTATTTAATCACAAAAGAAGGGGGACTGAAATAGAGAAACAAAAACAAAAACAAAAACAAAAACAAAAACGATATATACGGCGGAAATGAACAAACACGGATAGGAATTTAAATAAACTAAGTCCATGTTTAACATTTCACTAAATTTATTAGGGGAGCATCTCCAAGAGATTAGCTAAAAATGTTTTCTAAATCTCTTTGTTTAGTTATTATGTAAAATAAAACGTCCATAAAAACACCAGACTAATCCAACAGCCTTTGTAAAAAATTTCTATTCTTACTATCTATATGTGCCACGTCATGGTGCAGCAACCGGCCAGCGTGATGAGCAGCATTTTGGAGTCTAGGCCTTGTTTAGATGCTGATTTTTTTTTAAAAAAAAAATCTACTGTAACACTTTCGTTTGTATTTGACAATTAGTGTCTAATCATGGACTGCCTAGACTCAAAAGATTCATCTCGTCATTTACAACTAAATTGTGTAATTAGTTATTTTTACCTAAATTTAATGTTCCATATATGTGTCCAAAAATTGATGTGACGGAGAAAGAGTGAAAAAACTTGGAATTTAGGGTGCATCTAAACAAGGCCTAGACTCTAGAGCGCCCTGACAATTGGCTCTTGTCGTCCAAATATGGCGACCGGATTTTTAGGAATAGACAGCGATTAAATTTACATAATCTGTTGGAGTCTTGTTTTTATCAATAATAGTTATGTTTAGTTTTATAAAACTTTTTAGACAATCTCTTAGAGATGTTCTAACTCTCATCCAGGAGAATGCCCTTTAATCTACTTCTGTTATTCGTCACTCTTCACTAGTTGGGCATACGGTGGTGGATATAAAGGATTTCTATTTCTAGTAAGCATTATTATTCCTTCTAGTTCTGCTACAGAGTCCTTTTATGCGTGGCTTATCATATCCTTTATGAGATTTTTTACAACATAGTACCTACATAAGCAGATAAGCTTATCAGATCCTTTCAACGGCTTTGCAAATTTCCTCCTTTCTGCTGTTATCAGTTTTGATTGTTGATTACAGCATAACATAGGCATCCTATCTCTACTAAGAGCAACTCCAACAGTTTGGCAAAACTACTTGGCAAATCTCTATTTTTGGCAAAACCATAAAAATCCTCCTCCAACAACTTGGCAAAACCACTTGGCAAATTGGCAAGGTTGGCAAAACCAGCCCTTCCCGGCGCAAATATGCGCGCACGGGAGCGCTTGGCATATCGCGAATTCGGTTGGTCTACGGTGGTGGATGCATTCATGGTTGCATGCATGCAGGTGAAAAGAACCACTTGTGGTCTTCTTTTTTTGAATTGGCAAGCTAAAGATAGCAAACTATTGGAGAGAGGTTCTTTTTTTAGCTTGGCAAATCTTTTAAGAGTTGGCAAATCACAAGATTTGCCAAGTTAAAAATAGCAAACTCTGGGAGATGCTCTAACTAAGCCTGGATTTTGCTATTGAGCTATATTTTGCTTGTGATTTGAAATGCTTCACCCTCTTTTGAATTATTAGTAATTTTTTTCTGAGAATTGCTAATTAAAATGAATATGTTTCTAGTGTGGATAATATCCACGAGATCGTCAAGCAAGTGCCTGAATTGGTCACTGCTCCTTTATACTGTTACTGCATTTCAGCAATTGACTCGTTTCTGTGTCGTAACCTCCCGGTATTGATTTTCAGAATTCATATTCCTGAAAGCATTTCAATCGCCTAATTGTATATTCCATCTTCCAATTCTTAGATGGGAATCAAATGGATTTTTACATATATATACACATATTTTGACTGAACTTCTCGATGAAAGCCAACGGAACTCTGAACATGAGGACTGAAGAAAATGCAAGACACAGGTTCGTCTGTCCCTGTTTCTTGAAATTTCCTGAAACGGAGGGTGAGCAGTGAGTGAGAGAATCACCAGCCACGAGCTGCTTGCATTGCGTTGCGTTGTCCAGCTCCCCGCAGCCAGGAAGCAGTGCTCGTCCTCTGTTGGTTGCAGATTTGAGCGGCGATCACCGCCGGCGGCCGGCACCGGCCAGGGCGCCAGGCAACGGGCATGGGAGACAGAACAGGTGGATTCCGGCCTCCGGGCGCCGGCTCGCTTTGCCTCGGCTCTCCGGAAAGGCCTTGTCGTCGGCGTTGGGGGCGGCGGCGACCATGCTTCATCCTTGGTTTGATGATGCCGGCGGGTTCCGATGATCAGATCAGGACGTGAAGAGCTGGCTGCCGAGCGTGACGATGGCGGTGCCGTCGCCCATGACGGTGGTGAGGGTCATCTCCTTCTCCAGGATGCGGTCCAGCTCCGCGGCCACCAGCCGCATCCTGGGCCGCCGCCTCGCCGACGGGCTCAGGCAGTGGAACGCCAGGCCCACCACCTCCGCCATGCCTTCCGAGGTAAAGCTCCCTCCCAGCCTCGGGTCGATCAGCTCGTTCGAGCTGAAACGTGCCTCTATCTGAAATTCGTCAGTCAGTTAGTAGTCAGGCAAGATCATGAGGTTCATCATTTACCTGTCCAAATTCGGAAAGATTAGAGATTTGTTATGTGTATTCACCCATTGAGCGAAAGAATCCTTGGATTCCGGCGGAATCAGCCCCGCTGCTTCCCTGCCGGTGATCAGCTCGAGAAGGAACACTCCGAAACTGTACACGTCGCTGCTTTCAGAAAGCTGCGCTGATGAATGTACCCTGTAAACGAACACGCCAGAAACGCATGGTAAGAATTCATGAGGATTGCATTTTCATGGCTGCACAATGTACATTCAGAACTACTACTCACTCTGGGTCTTGGAAGACACTGCCGCTCGTCACCGGAGCGGCGGCGCCATCGGGCCCTCGCAGCAGCCTGTCGATCCCGGCGTCGGACACCTTGGCGATGAAGTTCTCGTCGACCAGGACGTTGCTCGTCTTGAAGTCACTGTGGATCAACGGCGGCGCCAGGCTGTGCAGGTGATTCAGACCTGCAGTTGAGAATTCAGGCTTCAGTTTCAGGCGCCTTGTCTGTGTTTGTGATTCAGAGCAAGGCATGGAATGCATCTCCAGTGCACTGGTCGCCACGATCGAGAGATGTTGCAAAAAGATGGTGTGACTTGGCAGTGTTGTAACCTTTAGCTGCTCCAATGGCTATCGACAGCCTTTGCTTGAACTCCAGCCTCGTCATCGACTCCTTGCCGGTGTCTGATGAACAGAACAGCACACATATGTACACGGTGTCGATGAAACATCCGGGGAGAAGACAGAGAGATGTTACTGCTAGTCATCAGCTCAGCTGAGGTCATTACCGTACAAGTGGCCGCTGACACTGCCGTTGGGCAGGTACTCGAACACCAGCATCTGCAGACCGCCTTCTTGGCAGTAGCCGATCAGCGTCACCACGTTGCGGTGCCAGATCTCTGACAGCCTCCTGATCTGCATTTCAAGTTTCAAAATGAAATCATCATCATCTTTTCTTTATGCAAGTACTGATGAAGATGATAGCAGTGCACAAGGTGCATTGGTGTTTGGTAATGTACCTCCTCGGCGAAGTCATGCCGTGGCGCGCCGGCGCGGCGCTTGATGGCGACGACTGAGCCGTCGAGCAGCAGGCCCTTGTACACCAGGCCGAAGCCCCCGGCTCCCACCAGGTTGGCCTCGGCGAAGTTGTGGGTGGCGTGCGCCAGCTCCTCCAGCGAGAACTGCCTGGCACCGTGGAACTCCGGAGCCGACGAGGTGCGGCCGCACCGGCCCCATTCCGCTGCAACTACCAAACACACATGTAAGTGGCCGGCGATCGACGAGGAGCGCTGCCTGGTGCCGGGTGGGTCATGCCACGTACGTACCCAGCGTGGGAGGAGGAGCCTCCGACGAGGAGCCGGTGTCGGAGCTCCGGTCACGTTGCCTTCTCCGCCGCCACCTCACGAGCCACCAAGCCACGGCGAGGGCGGCGGCAAGTAGCAGCACGGCGGCGCCGGCCGCAATGCCGGCTACCACCGGGGTTCGGAGTGCCATCTGGGCGGCGACCGGGGCATCGAACCTGGGTGCAGCCCACGATCGAGATCGATCACCCAGCTCAGGGCAAGGCTGTCTATCTTACAGATCAACTGATCAAGCAAGGTGAACCGATCGACGAACCTGGGAACCAGCAAGGACCGCTATAGCTTCGGCATTCATCAATGAAGCGACGACGGAGCTCCGGCCGGACCACTCTTCTCGGCTCGATCTCTCTCGCTTTCAGCGCTGCAGCTCGACGCCGTCGCTGGCCTACGACGACCAACGAAAGCTTTGCTCCGTCCGTCCGGCTCTTTAAAGGCAACGAGAGCGGCGGGCCTGCCGTTAGTGGTCAAGAACAGGAAGAGGGGACCGGAGCGAGACGACGCCGCTGGCCCAGGTCCAGGTATGGATGTGATGTGACGTGACGTGTTGCGGCGGAAGCGAAACCCCACATAGCAATTGGATGGCCGGATGCAGTATGGTTCTTCAACTGCGACGCCATTGTTTTTGTCGCCCTTGGGACTTCTCAGTCAGTGCAGTGTGCATGTGGAGCTGTAAAAACGGATCGGTGCGGTGCCTGCCTTTCTCGACAGTTCTTTCTTCCCATTTCTTCCTAGACTGTTAGTCGATCTTGTCCTAGCTATACTCCTATGGGCATTGGGCAACATGGAAATGGGATGAGATGAGATGATCAGGCTAAGCTTCCATGTTCCATCACAATCGACTGAAAGGAAGAACCGAAACTGAATCGTCTGAATTGGCTCGTTGACAGGAAAACGAGGAACGCCACCCTGTTCGCTTGAACTTATTAGTTCTGACTTATCAGCCATGGTACGATGTTTTTTCTTAAAAAACAGCATCAACGGGTTTATCAAAGCAGAAATATCCGCCGAATCGCATTTCATGCAAAACTTTTCTTGACAACCCTTTTTTTTTTCCTTGTGTTGGTCAGAAATCAGAATTCAGAGATGTGGCAACTGGCAACTGAAGCAGGAGTAATTGATAATTGGCATCTCGGCCAGTTACTTCGCCAGGCCGGGCCATCATCTAGCCGGCGGTGCTGCCCGTGGCCGATAGCTGCTACTGGTAAGCGGTAGCAGCAGACAGGCACTCCTTCCCCAAGGGTCCAGCCTCCAGCTGTTATTAGCGTGAGCTTTGCGAGATGGGGACCATATGGCTGGCTAGTGTAGGGCTCGATCTCCTCCTTTGACTGGCTGACCATGAGTGAGTGAGTGAGTCCATGCATGATAGGCTGGAAAGCCGAGCAGTGTGATGCGCTTGTCACCTAGCGTGATCTCTCTCTGGTGTAGGAGGAGGCCATGCCAATGGACGTCCGAAAAGGAAGCCCAAGCACTCGCTTTCCGGGCGCCAAAAGCTCCCCCCGCTGTCACCGTACAAGTGACTTAAAACCTGTCTAAAAAAACCTCCTTTTTTCCCTCCTAATAGAAAAATCCCGTTCAAGGAACTGACTGAGGAGTGAAAAGACTGAAGATTAACAGTAAGAGGGACGCTGGATGTCATTCATGGGTACAGAAAGCAGAGGAGCCAAATCAGTTTGCAGAAGGAAATACTCCTACAGCACCTGCAGCTGAGTTGCACGTCATGTGCTGATGAGCTACGCAGCCGGCCATGATTCCACCAATGCATGCTCAAAGTATAGTTCCATTACGCTGGCAAGCTGCAACATGCATGGAGGAGGACAGGATGAGTAGTTGCTTCCGAATGAGCACCTGTTATGTATATTAAACTACTGCAAATTGGGCAGCTCACGGCAAAAACAAGTGTGTTTGGCTGATCATGCAGAAATCATACTATTACAGTAACATTCAGAGAAATTAGAATGTGCTGCATTGCATTATCATCATGTCACATGCTAACTAACTGCAGCCACAAGTGTATTGGCCACTGGGTGTTTTTAAAGTCTTTAAGAATTGGGGAGACACAATGAGGTGTACATGACTGTGGCATGCTCGTGCCGAAAACGAGGTGAAACTTTACAGGCATGTCGTCCTCTGAGATTTCTTCGTATGGAGTCCTCCAAGTTTCTGTATGGTCAGCATCAGCATCACCAATAAACGCAACCTGACAAGTCTCTAATTACATTGACAGCTTATATATAGTTTGTTTTCCTCCAATGAATTCAGAGTTCGATTGGTTCCTGCTTGAGATTAAGAAACGTGCATCTAGTTCCGATGCGATTAGTTGATAATGCAATGCAAGAATCTGAATGATTTAGGAAACAACGTGCAATACAACTCTTTGCCGGCTAGCAGGCGCAACTTGTTTCAAATTCTAGTCCCAGGAGAGCTGTAACAGCAACAAGAAGGGGTCCAGTCAGATACTGTCCCTCCGAGATCCAAATCTGGATCGAATAGAGTATCAGATTTGCTCGCGCATACACACACACGCCAGATAGAAAATTGGAGGACATCTGAACATCATTGTTAATTCCAAATCTTTCTCTTCCAGTAAATTAAGATTCTTTCATTCTGCAGAATGTATTTTTGATCTGAACTTCTGGATGCTGTTATTACAAAACAAAAACAATGTGGTTGCCTGGACCAGATTGACTGTTCCGGTTCTTCAACACACTGAAGAGAACAACTGTGAACAAATCCATTTGTTGTTCAGAAAACTTCTGTCCAGACTTAATTGTCTCTGACAGCATGTACTACATTAGTATTATACTTGTATGCTTGCATGAATACAACATCTGCACTGAACCTGGACTGCATTTGGACATGATCTAGGATGCAAAGTTCAGCTGTTTTGGCTGATAATAGTATATATCATCAAGAGAAACATCTTCAGGGTGCATGCCAGAGCCCAGAGTTACTCCACAACCACAAGAGCCAAGGGAACCCAATTAAAGAAGTAAACGGCACATGCTTGGTGTAGATGAGAATCCAATGACTATCACAGTACCAAGTGTTGGTCAGAACAGGCCAACTTCCAGCCTGGAGAAATCAGAATTATGAGATGAGATATCCTCGCTCTTAACAGATCCATATACAGATATATAGTAGATATCCATATACAGGTGATGGGGAAATTGCTGAACTATTACAAGCTAGGGATACAAAACTATTAACAGAAAGCCTGCAGAAGCAACTCTAATGGCAGCTGTACTTTCTGGGTCTGGTAAGTGTTAAAGTATGCATTAGCTTCGAAAATTCTATATACTCGGATAATTGGAATCAAGATTCTAGTATGCAGAAGTCAGTTTCTTGTATATACTGAACCTGATGAAGACTGTCCAAAGTTCAGTGCATCAGCCTGAACTTCATTTACATTGTTAAATCTTGTGATTCTTGCAGAATCAGTAAAGCTGCTAGCTGACAGACAAGACATCATGGAAAACAGATTGTCGTCAGTGTACCATTTTCACAGTAAGATAATTTGAATTCTTTTCCCCCAATCGACAGAGGAAGGCTGAAAGCCGGCAAGAGCATAAAGAATCATGAATTAGTACACAAGATTATCTTGGTGACTTCAACCGCTTTCCTCTTAATGAAAAATATGCAACGGCAAGACGACCACGAAAAAGCTACAGGTTCCTTAAGGTAGTGATGAATGTAATGCAGAGGTTGGCTGAGAAACCAAAAGTTTCCAAAACCAAACAGCATTGATGCGGCGGCTCCCTTGGAACAGGAGTAGGGGAGAAAAGACAGGGATGAATGATAGCGAATGGAGAGAGTTGTAGAGCCGGCCGGCATGAGTGCCATCAAAGGTACGGTACGGCGTGCAGTCCGGAGGTCACCAACCGATCTGCATGCCATGGGCCGATGGGCGACGCTGTTCTTCTGTAACTGCCAGCCCGTTCACCACATGCGTGGTTTGCACTAGGGTTAATGGTCCTGTGTGTTTCTGATCCCTGCATCTCCATGCATGATGCCTCTCAAGTTTTTTGGCCCCCCTCTGCCCATGGACCAAGATATATGCAGGCGTGAGGACGAGATCTGCACTGAACAGAAACGTACTGCCTTGTGGCAAACATATCTTTCACATTTTGACTTTGAGTGATCTTGAATTCAAATCTTTGACCACTGTTCTACAACTAGTTCGAAAAAACTTTCAATTTCATGACGTTTCGTGAGTGTTTATTATGGTACTGAGTCTACACACAGTACTCTGTATCTTACATCATCTTTCGGAACTAAATACAGTTTAGAAGATACTATTGATGATGTCTGTAGTTTTCAAGGTTTGATCAAATCTTGCGGTAAACTACGTGTTTCATTCATGACGGAAGCACATACTACTACTACGAGTCCATGCATGAGAACGGAAGAGGAGAAAGGCGGCAAGAATCAAGATTGAAGCGACAAGACACCAAAAACTCCCGTCTGTCTCCTGGTGTCCGGTGCCTACTGCCTGCATCTGAAATTTTCTGCGTGACCAGAATCCCATTGCCATCGACGTGCAGACAGGCACAGATGCAATGTCCCCTGCGAGCTCAAGGATTGATCCAACAGTGGTGACCAGCGAGAATAGGCTGCCGCAGGATCCGGTATCTGGTTAGCAGGCCACAGCTCCTTGGTATCTGCTGTCCGCGTCCATGTCGCATCATGGACGCATACTATACCAGCGTAGGCCTAGTGGTGCCAGCCGTGGGTTGCCGACATGCAGTTGGGCATGAAGCTGTACGATCACAATTCACACCACCACATTGTATGTGTACAGTGCAACCGTACGATGGTCAAAACGATGGCCCGAAGCAGCAGCGTATGTATTGATCATTTGGGTACTATCGAGTAGCTGCATCCAACGTGTCCGGTCACATGGATGCATTATCTGTACTAGTACTGCCTCTCTCTAAAAAGGGATGGTAAACTTTCTAAGTTTGGATTGGGTCAAAGTTCCTTAAACTAAATCTCTACGAAATATTATTATTATTTGTGACTCCAAATAGACATGCTATGTAAATAGACATCCTGGGCGCCCGGCAGCTCTGGAACGCCAAGGCTCCGGCCAGAGTTAAAGTCTTCTTCTGGTACTTGCTGCACCGGCGGCTGTGGACGTCCGAACGATGCGCGAGACATGGTCTACAGCCGGGCAACTCGTGTACCATGTGCGACCAGGAGCCTGAAACTTGTGGGCATCTGTTCCTCGGCTGTGTCTTTGCGCGTCAGGTGTGGTTCCTCCTGCTCTCGCGTCTCCAGCTCGGCAGCCTGGTGCCCAGGGGCGGTGACGATGTCGCGGTGTGGTGGCTGAATGGAAGACGGCGCCTCGACTCGGCTGGGAAGAAGGTTTTCGATTCCCTAGTGCTTCTCGTCGTTTGGAGAATTTGGAAGACGCGAAATGCTCGGGTATTCCGGAACGAGGCGGTCTCGGTGACAACCGTTCTACAAGACATCGCCTTGGAGGCCAAGGAGTGGGTTCTGGGAGGCTGTGCTCCGCTCGAAGCTATCCAGCTGCTGTTGTCGCAAAGTGTTGTCAGTTTGTAATAGAAACTTCCAGAGGATCCAGTAGAATAGGTACTCCCTCTGTTCCAAATTGACTGTCGTTTTTTATTTTCGTACCACAAGTTTTTCTCAATTTGTATAAAATATGTGCAACATTTAAATCTCTAAATAAATTTGTTCAAAAACTAGATTCAAAGATCTTTCTAATGATACTAACTATGTATTATAAATATTAATATATTTAAAAATATAATTGTCGCCGAGTTATTTCTCGGGAAGCGCAAACGACAAACATTTTGCTAGCATTGCTTGCATCTTGCTAGCTTTGTTGTCCAGCGTGTAACTTGTGTTTTTACTCTTCTTAATAAAAAACCGGTGAAGTCCGGGTCGTGAAGAAAAAAATTAATTTATTGATACTTATTTGGTATCACAAAGGTTAATAATGTTGGTATAGATTTGATTAAATTTAAAAATATTTGACTTTTCTAGAAGCAAGAATTACATTATTATTATTATTATCATTATTTTGCAGAGGGAGTAATTCTAAAGGGCTGCATACTAACACGATGACACGCAAGCCAAACACTCGAAGCCTTTGCACTTAGTTTTATTATTACCACAGCAATGCTGTCAGATGATGAGGGTGAAATAAGCACCAACCATGTGCTTGTTGCCCAGCAACAGCGCTCAACGCCAATACCAGAATAACTTGGCAAGCTACATAAGTACATAATCAAACTGAAAAGAGTTCATCATCGATATTTACCATTACTGCAAAGCTAGCATAAATCTGTCTTCCACCTTAGCAGGGATTTAGGGGCAACTGAAAATTACTTGACCAGAGACAATTTTCAGAAGAACAGCGAAATAGTATTTGAGAGCAGAAGAACCAGCAGTTCGCCATAAGTCTATCTGCAAGATTTTGGTGTCCTGTCGGGCGCTCAATGCATCTTTGGAGGAACTACCGTAGCGGATATAGATCTAAGTAGACAATTGTGTCCTTAGCCATGATCAGTAGAAGAATCTTGAAGTAGATCAAAGCCCACTTCCTGGTAACATCATGGTGGACATAGTCCAGCAGGATCTCCTTGTGGAACATGTAAATCTGATGGAAAACTGGCATGACAAGAAGAGAAGTGGCAATGGTATTTTTCGACGTGAAAAGCAGAGCTGGGATCATGACATATGTAGCTCCTCTAGCTAGCTCAGTTGCCCTCACTTTCAAGCTTTCACGTGTCAGTGGACTGCGTCTGGGTTTGGCGATAGTTGCTTCTAATGGGCTGAATACCATCACCTTTGTGGAGGCACTTTCCTGTGTCTTCAGTTCATCAGATTGAGCCGTATCAGCAATTTTCTTAGGCAGTGTAGAAGAGATTTAAGGTATAGAAAAAACATTGAATTTGCACTAGCAAACCAATGACTAGTGGGAGGTCAGAACAAACTATCAGAGGCATAAATGCTATAAAATGCACAATAGGACTCACCTGCATCTGCTGCACAGAAGATCCATTGGATGCTCCAGCAGAAAACCAGCGAGGGAATACTTGTGTGCCACTGAGTCGTGAAGTTCGCTCATACCCTAGAATCTGTTTGAATACTCAAAAGATGAATTGGCACAAGAATGTAAATTAATAGGAGCACAACCAATGCTACATTGCTGAGAAAGATGGGATCAGAAGTACATAAACACAAGAAGTTCATTGAGAGGGCACAGACTGAACTTATTAAGAGTTAGGTACAATAGAATACGCCACAAACCATGCATTAATAATACAACTCTCCATGCCAATAATACAAATATTATGTTCCAAATTTTCAAAAGTGTGATAGCACAAGACAGAGAATTTCTTTCCAATGCAAATAATAAATAGTAAAGCATTCAAGAAATATAGAGACTCACAGTAAATTTCATAGTCATGGTAGTTAGAATACAATTGTCATAGTGAAATGTGACACTGTTTTTTGTGTGAAATTGGTAGTTGTTGGAACACAGTTCCAGCAGGTTTAATATTAATTTGTAATCACAGTTACAGAGCTAGAGTGTGAAGAAGAGAGGCTCTTCCACTCCAGGAGTCATCGTTTACAACAGGGGCTAGGGGGCTCCTTATATAGCCAGCCCAGCTCCTAAGTACAAAAAGACATTACAGCCCTAAAGGGGAAACAGGGAAACCCTAATCCTACGACCCTTCCAGGTGGGGCTGGCAGGGGCAAGGTCGTCCACCGGAGTATTCAGCGGTTCATGGGCTCCTTCTGGGCCTCCCAAGCGCTCTACGTCTCCCTTGCTCCCGGCCGTTGGTGGGCCGTCTTCCATGGGCCGAGATGCCTCCCGCGCAGGCCGGTGGCCTCCGCCATCGTCCGATGCCTCCGCCTTGAGGTCATCGACTCGATGCCTCCGACGGAGGCCAGGGTCTTCGTCTCCGGCCCGGTGTCTCCGACAGAGGCCGGAGGCCTTAGCCCCCGAGCCGATGCCTCCGCTTGGGGGGCTAAGGTTTTCATCGCCGTCCCGATGTCTTCGCCCTCCGATCGGAGGTACTGCGACGCACCGGTCGGCGTGGTCTCCGATTACTCCGCACAACGGGTTAAAGCATGTGTAACAAAATAGGATAAATGTGGGGTCAAACGCCCGTGAGCGTGTGCCATGTCTCCGCTGCTGAGATGCCTTTTCCCAACATTCCCCCCTTGAGGGTTAGGTCCAGCGGAGGCGGGCCCTGGCCATCAACTCTTGGCTTGACCAGCAGAGACCATGCCCCCCCCCCCCCGGCACGTCTTTGGTGGACCTCGGTTTTTCTTTGGCTTATTGAGGGTCTTTTCTCGTCCATTGGATATAAGGCCGTTGATTTCTGACCGTGCGATATGTGACCATTGCGGTGGAGGGACGGTTCCTTCTCGGACCGTCGCCGGCCGGCCACTATAAAAGGGGAGGGGGTAGGTGAGAGTTTTTTACCCCGCGCCGTAATTCTCACGCTGTAGTTTTCTCCACCGCCTCTCACGCCACCTCCGCGCTTGCTTGTTGCCTCCGGTCTCGACCGTGGCACCTCCGCGCGACGCGCTTGCCTCCGCCACCACCACTACACCGGTCCTTATTCCCGGTTTCGAGAGTGAAGGTCGGAGATTGGTGGATCTCTTTGAGAAGTGTATGCTTGTTGCGGCGAAGGCTAGGGACTGGAAGAGTCTCTTTCCGACGTTGAAGCCTCCGTCGAAGACCTCATTCCTTCACACACGGCCACGGAGGTATGGCCGCCATTACCTACGATTTTGGTCCTAGCAAGATGACCAAGGCGATGATCGAAGACCTTGAGCAACGGGCGTTATCCCGGTTGGCCGTGCCAAGCTCCGGGGTCGAGATCGAGCCAACCCCCGCCCGGGGTATGCGGTCGTTTTCAGAGATTTCTTCACTTGCGGCCTTCGGCTGCCGGCCCATCCTTTTCTGAGGAGAGTTCTGGGGGAGTTCAATGCTCAAATTCACCACCTTACGCCTCATGCCTTCTTGAACCTTAGCAAGTTTGTCTGGGCGGTGGAGTCTTATGGCGGAGAGACTGATGTCAATGCCTTTGTGAGGCACTATGAGCTGCAGAAGCAACCACGGTCGTTTGGCGAGGACAAAGTGAAGGCTCAGTTTGGGGCCTGTACCTTTATGGCGAAGAGGTTTCAGGAGCGATTGGAGATCTCTTGGTGTCAGAAGGGCAAGTGGGAGCCGGCCAATTGGATGGATTATTGGTTCTACGTGCAGACCATTGGTGTCACCGGGGAGGATGACGACGGCAATAAGATTGTGAGGTACCCCCTGGCCTCCGCAATGACGGAGATGAAGCCGCACACCAATTTGAAACCTCTTCCAGCGTCTTCCGCCGGTAGCCTGCCGCTCGCGAGAAGTCTTGCCGAAAGGCCTTCGCGCGGCTTGCAAGTACTCCGGAGGTCACGACCTTCTGGAGGAGATAGTGGCCTCCGGCCGCGGCCCTTGGCCAAGGACAGCCCAAGTTTGAGATTGTCCGGAAGGAATTGCCGGTTTTCGGAGAAGCCGCGGGCATACCGTGCCTGTCTTCGGTCTCGGTTACCTCGAGGGGAGCGGGACCAATTTTGTCAACCGTATTGAAAGGAAAGTTGTGGAGCTTATCGGAGAGGTCTCCGAACGTGAATACCTTGCGCGGAAGGCGGAGGCGGCTTCATGCCGCGCCCGAACCGCGTCTTTGAGGAACTTCAAATTCCCTATTCCTCCCGGCCTGTCCCCGGCAAGGTGCTCCGGAAGATAGAGTCAAGGGCATTGAAGAATGCCTCCGCCGTTGCTACGGTCAAGGCGGAGGCGTCAAAAAAGAGGAAACGTTCGTGTGTTGGCCGCGGGCCTTCCAAGAAGGAGAAGACCTCCGAGCCGGAGGCTGTTGAGGCTTCCGCATCTGCATCTCCAAATGCATCTGAGGCTGGCTACCAGGGCGACGACGGGGAAGAGGAGGTCGCCAAGGAGGTGGGAGCATCCGCTAAGCCCTCGCCTACGGCGGAGACGAGCCGGCTCCACAACCTTCTCGCTTTCGCACGGGCTCCGTCGCCGGAGGTGTCTCGTCCATCCCTTCCCTAGTGCTTTTGCCGAGTTTGTCTAGCTCAAGACGGTGAGGCCGGTGAGGAGGAGGAAGAAGCGGGGAGGACGAGGAGGCCGGGGATGCCGAGGCATCACTCTCGCCGACTCACCGGGTTCGTGATATCCCCGACGAAATCTCCGATGATGATTTTGTTGGGAGTCCCGCCGTAAGCCGTCGAGAAGCACATCGATGCCGAGTTTGTTGCCGACAAGGCCGCCGGGGGCAGCCTCCGGCGAAGGGCGGGCCTCCGCTCCCCGGGTGACAAGGGTCCGGTGGGCGGGCTTTCTCTTCGTAAGTTAATTTCTCGCCTTGGTTGTTTCTCTTGGACATCTGTTGTAACATTGAGTCCGAGGAGACCTTTAACCTTTTTATTCTCGGCGCCAGAGCTGGCCGGTATTCTTGGGAGGATGATGCCTCCGCCCGGCGTTGATCCGCGCGCGTGTTTCCGGCGCGTGGTGCTCGTACTCGGCCTCCGGGCGGAGGTTCCACTTCGCCGCTCATGCTTCCGGAGGTAAGCCTTCTACTCGCGCCTTATTTTGGTTGACGCGGTGTTGTACGACTTGCTAACGAAAATACATTTACATGTCTTTGTTTTCTCAGATGCCTCCGCGACGTTCGGTGCGTGGGGCTTAAATGTGCATGATATTTTCGAACATTACGGAGGTTTTTGCCAAAAGATTCACCGTCGTCTCCGTATGTTTTCGCTTATTCGGGTTTGCACTCATTTTATTGTTTTTTGGTCTCTCTTTTGTTTTGGCTTCGGCCCAAGTGGACAACTATCTTGATGGGCTGCCCTTCGAACGCCTTCGCGTCTTCAACCGGAGCACCACCTTTGCATGGTGAGTATGCTTTGGCCTGTTGCCTTTTTATCTTTTGCTTGTTGTTGTTTCTCACTGCTCTATTATTGGCTACAGACTCACCACATGGCCTTCGCCATTGAACACCGGGGGGCTGTGGAACTTGCTCAGCGGACTCAAGCTATTGAGGTCCTAAAGGGAGAAGTGGAGACCCTTGGCCGCGAGAAGACTGATCTTGCGGCCAAGGTTTCTAACTTGGAGGCCGCGCAGCAACAGTCGGAGGCCCTGATGAAAAAGGTCGAGGACTTGGAGCTGAAACTTAAAACCGCCGACAAGGCCAAGGACGTTGCCTGTTGAACGTGCCAACAAAGCAACGGAGGTGTCCGAGAACCTCCGCGCCCGGTGACTTCCATGGAAGAGAACGCGGAGACCTTCAAGAAGGAGGCGGAGAGATTGACCGCGGAGATCGAGGCGATCCGGGTTCGGTGCCGAGATTGCGGAGGCGTACTTGTCCACCCTTGAAGAATTCGGCGGCATTGCCTCTCCTCTTCCCGCGATTGCACCGCCACGGGCTTGATGTCTTGGATCAAGTCTAATCCGGCAAAGCTGTCCCCGTTTGTCGGAGGTGTGTCGATTTTTGCGGCACGGGCCTCCGCTACCGGGTTGCGAAGAGCTTGATTCGCGGAGGTCTCGATATCAGCACTGTAGATTTTCCTGAGATCTCCGATCCGTCAGAGCTCGGGGAGACCTCCCGCCCAATCCGCAAGACGGTGCAGAAGTTCCTGAAGTCTTTCTGGGCACCTTTTGGTAGGGCGGAGGCCGTTGCTGCTGCTCACGCGATGCGGAAGGTGAACCTTTTCTTCCTTCGTCTTTTCTGCTTGTCTCTTCTTTTGGTTCTTTATGAAGTTAATGTTTTGCGTGCTTTAAGGCTGCCGCCGGAGGCCGGACACCAGTTAGACTTGTGATGAAGGGTGTCCCCGTCCTGGGCGAGACTTCCAAACTAGGTTGCGGCGGAGGCACTCAAGTTCCTCAGGCGACCGTGTCTCCGGTGAGGATACGGCCCGAGACGGAGGTTCCGACGGAAACCCAGGCACGCTCTGAAGCTCGTGCCAGCTCTCCCGCGGAGACATTACAAGAGAGGCAAGACGGAGATGCTGATAAAGCCGCTGAGGCCCACGACGTCCGCGGAGAGGAGGTAGACTAGGGTCTCACTTTTTCGTCTCTCATGATGTAAAAACACTTCTTACTTTTGCTGTGGCGCCTGGTGTGCGCGTATTGTAATTAAACTTTCTTTTGTGTGTGCTATGAAACTTATCGGTGAATCCTCCTGCGCAGGTCTCCGATTTAGGGCCTGTGCAGGAGGTGGAACCTGCAACCCTTATGCGCGATGGTGTTTACGTTAGCGGTTTTCTGTGGGATTGCTGGCGATCAGTGTTCCCTCATCGTAGCGTTGATGATATGTTTGAGTTTGTTCGCGCTCAGCTGGACGATAGGCGCGACACCTTCGTTGGGTCGCTAGCATGGAGGGGTCCTTGTTGAATTTGGCGCTCGTCGGTTTTTTTCCATAAGATGTTTCTTTTTTCTCGCTGCCTTTTTTCGGGGGCTATGTATGTGTTTACTTTTGGCCTTTTACTTAAGATTTGTCTGACATGCTGTAATGGAACTCAGATGTATTCATTTCATACGCGGAGGTTATGGAAGAAATCTTAGATTATTGTATATATGTTTTTTTTGTGTGTCATATGCCAGTGTTACCTGATTCTTTGCTAAGGTATTAAAACGGAGGTATCGTCTTTGCTTACGTGTAGTTTTGTAAACTCATCTTCGCGCGTTGCAACGCTAGTCCATACTATGTTTGAATTGCACGCGGAGGTTACTGGTCAGATTCCGGAGACTTTTGGTCGGGTACCTTTTATTGATCTTTTTGAAAGGTCGGCTGTTGGTTTACAAGATTCCATGCTAAGGCATGGGGAATAGGGACCTAGCGCTGCCTTTTCTCCTACTATAGCTAATTGGACATGGTCCCTTGCTAATGGGGACTCTCAACTTGAGCTGTCTGAAAGCTTCTGATTGCTCTGGTCCCCATTCGAATTTTTCGCTGGCTTTGAGTGCCTTAAAGAAAGGGAGGCTGCGCTCAGCTGATTTGGAGATAAACCTGTTCAAGGCCGCGATTCTTCCTGTGAGTCGCTGGACCTCTTTTTTGTTTGACGGTTCCGGCATGGCCAGGACGGCTTTGCTTTGTCTGGATTGGCCCTGAGGCCTTCGGGTCCGACGACATACCCCAACATTTTTCCCTTGCTGACTCCAAAGACACATTTTTCTGGGTTTAGCTTTAATCCGGCCTCCCTAAGGTTCGCAAAGGTTTCCTTGAGATCTTCTAGGTGGTTCTCCGGCTCTCTGCTTACAACTGCAATGTCATCTACATAGGCTATGATGTTTCTCTGTAACTGAGACCGTAGTACGGCTTTCACCATTCTTGCGAAGGTTGATCCTGCGTTCTTGAGCCCCTCGGGCATCCGCACAAAGCAGTAGGTGCCGGTTGGGATAGTGAAACTTGTCTTTTCCTCATCTTCTTTCCTGAGCCAGACCTGATGATATCCCGAAAAACAGTCCAGGAGGGAGAATCTTTTGCATCCGGCGGCCTTATCAACTGAGGCGTCTATTCTAGGTAGCGGGAATGGGTCTTTTTTGCATGCTTTGTTCAGGTCAGTGAAGTCGATGCACATTCGCATTTTGCCATTCTTCTTTGGGACAAGCACCACATTTGCTAACCATTCTGAGTATTTGACCTCTCGTATGACGTTTGCGTCCAATAGTCTCTCGCACCTCCGCCTTCGCGGCCAAAGTTCGCTCCTCGACATTTTCCTTTGCCTTTGCTTCCTTGGCTTTACGTTTTCATTCAAATCTAGGGTGTGCTCGATTATGTCTCTCCCAATTCCCTTAAGGTCTTCTGCTGACCATGCAAAGACATCTCTGTTCTTGGAAAATAAGCTAAGTAATTCTCTTCGTTCTTCTTCTGACAGATTTGCTCCGATCGTGACCTTCCCTGTTTGGCACCTTTGCCTCGTCGAGTGGCACCGTTATTGTGTCCTCGATCTTTCATGTCCGTCTTCCCCGGGCATATCTCGGTGACTCATCGATGCTCGTGTTTATGTTCTGTGAGCCTTGTATATTGCTCTCTCTATGTTTCTAGCTTCTTTTCGGCTTCCTCGAACCGTGATGATTCCATGCGTCCGGCATCTTCATGCAAAGGTAACCCATGTGGATTGCCACATTGAACTTGTTTGCAAATCCTCTTCCTAGGATTGCATTGTATGGGTAGTATATGTCTACTACATCAAAAGTGACGTATTCGTCCTCGCTTTGTCCCCATCTTGAAAAGATACGGGTAAGGAAATTTTCCCGAGTGCATGAATCTTCCTACCTCCGAATCCTATCGAGGTGTGTCGGCGGTTGCGCTCGAGACCGGCCGAGTTTCATTTGATCAAATACTCCTAAAAAAATGATGTCCGCCGAACTCCCAGAGTCGACTAGTATTCTGTTTATCTCCCATCCGGCCACGTTTGCTTTTATGACCATCGCATCGGTGTGAGGGTAACTCTCCAATCGGAGGTCTTCTTCGGAAAAACTGACCTGGGCCTTAGACCATTCTGTCGTTCGGTGTGCACCCCGTACGGCTACATTGTTTACCAATCGGAGGTGGTCTTTTTTCGCCTCTTTGTTTCAAACTCCATTCCGAGCCTCCGGCTATCGGTAGTATCATTCCTATTGTGGGTAGAGCGAGTGAGGGTTCATCGATTCTCAACCGGAGGTTCGGCCTTTGGCGGTGTGCCGGGCGGGTGGTCTCGCTGCGAAGGGTCTTGGTAGGGCCTCAAATTGCCTTTCTTTGCGGAGGCGGAGGTATCTGCCGCATACCGCCTCGCTCGCGATGATGTGAAGCGAGGTGCCTCTATCATAGATATCTCGTGGGGGTCGAGTGTTGACGTAAGTAACCGCACTCTCCGCCCTAATGGGTGCTTGGTTGCCGTGCGAGACATTTGGTACCGTACGGGCCGCCATGCTTTGGTAGGGACGGTGGATAGTACCGGCGTGCTACGTTCGCGAGGGAAGACACCGTTAGCGTACCCTGGGTAGTTTGGGTTGTACTTGTTGATGGTACTGCGGAGTGAAGGTGTGATTCACTTGTCCGGGCATTTGGTTCGAACGGGTGGAGGCGGCGTTGCTTGTCCTTCATCCGATCCATTGTTTCTTTGGTTTCGGGGCATTCCTTGGTGCTATGCCCCTTTTCTTCCCCATGAAAAATACAATAATGCCTTCTCGGTTTCTCGGTTCTTATTCCAGTTCTTCGACTTGCTCTTGTTGAAATTCTGGTTATTTCGAGCCTTTGTATCTTGGCCGTTCCCGGCTCCTTGTCCGCCGAACGCCGAGGCCGGGTTGTTTTGCACATTGAAGACTTGCCTTTGCCGAGCATTCTCGCCTGTCATAGGACTCGTTGTCTCTATTGTTGTTCCTACCGGAGTACCTTTTACCCCGGCCTTCGCCTTCATCTAGTCTTTTAGGAGATCATTGTCGACTGCAGTATTTCTCGAATTCTTCATGCAGTTTTTCCATAGTGGTGGCTTTTCTCTTGCCAAATGGCTTGCGAAGGGTCCGATGCGGAGACCTTTGATTGCGCCTCTATTGCGACGCTGTCCGGCACATCCGGCGCCTTTGCCCCGAGGTGTAAGAATCTCTCGGAAGTAATCCCTTAGCGGCTCCCCCTTGTCATGCTTGTTGCTGAACAAGTCTCGCGATGACAATGACTCGCTTGAGAAACCTTTGAAATTGGCTATTATCTTATCCCTCGGGTTCTCCCATGAGTAGATTGTGCTAGGCTTCAAAGCATGGAGTACCATGTCAGTGCGTCACCCTCTGCGGCGATGACGAAGGATTTGGCTAGGACACTGTTGTTTCCTCCCGCGGAGGCTACCGCTGCCTCAAAACTCATCAAGAACTGTCGTGGATCTGTTTTTCCATTGTACCTAGGTAGGACCATGGGCTTGTAGCCCGGAGGCCATGGTGATTTCGAATGCCTTCGACGGTGGGGATTTCGGGTCAAACGTTCTCGGTAAATCATAATCCGAGGTATTTCGTTGGGACTCCAGTAGGTGTTGCGGCCATGTATTGGCCGAACCGTGGGGTTGTTGTGGGCTGCATGCTCGGATCTCTCGCTTGCGTATCGCCATTTGCTGCCTTATCTCCTCGGCTTGCTGTGACGTATGCATCGCCCGTGCGTGGCCGCTTGCTCGTTCTCGGCTGTCTCGCTCGCTTCCATGCGTTCCATTTCGGCTCTCGGCCGACTTACCTCATCTTCCTGGTCTTGCTCACTCATTCGGTTCGCGGGTGGTGGTTCATCTTCACCGTGACCATCACCGTTTTCCTCACCTTCGGTTGCCTGCACGGAGGCATATGTGCTTCTTGCAGACCTCCGCGGTCTGCCTCTTCGGGGTGGCTCAGGTGCCTCCGCCTCGGCGGCGGCACGTCTTCGCCGAGCGGCGGCGGCCGCTACTTGTTTTCTTGTTGGCATCTGTGAGTGATATCCTCGGCCAGACACACGGGTGGGCGCCAACTGTTTTATACAAGTAGTGTCTCCTTGCTTGTGTGGTGCAATGCTAGTATAGAACTTGATTGATGAAATGATCTACTAGCATGCATAGGTTGTAACTAGACTCCCCTTGCTTTACAAGTGGTTCAAGAACTTTACTTATAATGTTGATCTCATGAGGTTCTTGAGTTTTTGATGGGTGTCTAGTTACTTCATGGTGCTAAGGATGGTGCAAATTGCAACTCCGATTGGTATCACGCTTCAAAGGTCCATTTCTTACACCTTAGCATCATCTTGGTAGAATTACTCTCCCCACACTTCTATCCATGCATATGTGCAAAGCTTCAAATCCAAACTCTATGCACATATGTAGGGGGAGCAATACTACCAAAACCGAACTTGCTATAGTTGTCCAAAATTCTTCTTGTGAGCTTAATGATTGGACAAGTATGACAAGTTCAAAATCTTTATTATAAAATCATCTTTGTTGAGGTTGTCATCAATTACCAAAAAGGGGGAGATTGAAAGTCCCTAGTTTGGTTTTGGCTAATTGATGAAACCTAGGACTAACCTTGTTTATCTAAGTGGTTGATTTAGAGAAAGGTTGTCCACATGATGAGCATATTGAATATGAAGCATGACACGTGTCATGTGATCAAAGATGAAGATCAAGACGATGCTTGGCTCCATGGACCGGTGTTGAAGGTGAAGGGCTAGTCGAGGCTTCGGAGTGAAGGACCATGCGATGGTGAAGCTCGGGCAAGACTAGGCGCCGATGGACCGATGCACGGTGAAGGGCAAGTGAAGTCAAGATCGATGGATCGAGACGGTCACATGATGGTGTGAAGTGTTCATATCATTTGGAGGAACAAAATGGGCTCAAGGCAAAGGTATAACCGTTAGGGCCATTTTGTTTTGCACTCAAGACACCATAGAGGGTGTGAGTGGTTTAGGATCGATAGCCGCATTATTAAGAGGGGAAGTCTTATCGGCTATTCGACGCACGGGTGCCACTAGGTGAATTCATGAAGTGCATTGCATGTAGGGCCTAGTGAGCTAACCTAACCTTTGGGAAATGATTGTGAAAAGCTAACACACAAGCACATGGAGATGTACACTTGGTGGTGTTGGCACATTTACAAAGGTGGCGTTTGGGCGCGCTTGTGGTTTGCGGGGTAGAGATGGGTTTGTCCCTCTCTTCCTCCCGCCGAGCCTGTGAGGCGGGATTCGGCGCTTTTGAGAAAAATGGATGCATATTTTCTATTGCGCCGGATGCAAAATTTGGTTGAAATCATGCTATCTCTGATGATCAAGTTGGTATACTTGTTGGATAGCATGTTGGAGAAGTTGGTGTCACGACACGGCGACGAAAAGATGGAGGCTGCGCCTGGCAGAGGCGCCGGACGCTGGGCGGACGCGTCCGGCGGGCGGCGGACGCCGACCAGAAAGTTCTGGTTTTCGGCCGTCGGCCGAGCGTCACGCCGGACGTGGGCCGGACGCGCGCGGCGGACGCAGAGTGGTTCTTGTCTTTGCGTCCGCGCGTGTTGCGGCTCGGCGCGGAGCGAGGGGTTCGACGAAGGCGGCGGACGCGCGGGTGCCGCGTCCGCGCACGCCGGACTCGAACGAAAGTTCCCAGCGCGGCGTTGCGGAAGCGGACGCGGGCGCGGACGCGCAACGGCGAGCGCGCGGACGCGCGCCGGACGCCGACGTGGCGGCACGTGGTTGGCGCGGCGCCAACGGTCGTCTGGGCGCGCGCGCGGGCGCCGGCGCCGGACGCGTCCGGCGGCTCGCGGCGGCGGACGCGTCCGGCGCGATGGTGCGCCCCGAGGGGGTAACGGCTAGTTTGAAGTGTTGGGTCTATAAATAGATGGGAGGCCGGGTTTGGCTCCCTCTCTTGGCTCTCCCAACTCATTCATTCATCCTTTGAGTGAAGAAACACTCTCCTCTCATCTCTCTTGCTTGATTGTGAATCCAAAGTGAGATTGAGAGATCACCTAGTGCATTGCATTGCTTGAGAGCATTCTAGTGGCACTTGTGGGTGGTTTAGCCGGTGGATTTCTTGTTACTCTTGGAGAGTACCGCTCCTAGCCGGCTTGGAGATTGTTGGAGGCGTTGGCAAGAGAAGGTGATTGTTCTTGGCCACCTCCGGTTGATTTGTGAGAGGTTCTTGTGCTCACCTCGTGGGGATCGCGAAGAGTAACTCTATTGGATTGCGCGTGTCGTTGAGTATCACGCTTGAGAGTGGCGCCTTGTGGTTTCCTTGCGGGGAAGTGCCTTGCGGGGCAAGTGGCTTGAGGGTCACACCAAAGGACCATCTAGGTGTTGATCGACACAACGGGTGACGTAGCTTGGCGGTGCCCAAGTGAACATCCGGGGATAAATCATTGTGTTCATCTTGTCTCCGGTGATTGGTCATCATCCTTTGTGTGTTGCCGATTGTGATTGATTGTTCATCTTCTTGGTGATTGGCAACCTCGACTCGACGCGTCGGTATAACAAGTCTCATCCTCTCTTGCATTATCTTGTTTACATTCTTGCAAGGTAGAATTGCTTGTGTGGTCGGTCGGGAACCACTTCTTGTGTAGATTAAATCCCGTGGGTAGAACTCTTGATCACTAGTGGTAGCTATTGTTTGTGCTAGTGATCACCTACTAGAATTGTTTGGATAGGAGGCTTGCAACATCTAGTAGGCTAAGCAAAACTTGCTTTCCGCCGTTTGTGTATCTAACGAAGTTTGCTTAGTGAGTTTGTACAAATTTTTATAGGCTATTCACCCCCCCCCCTCTAGCCATCTAGGACCTTACAGCCTCCCAAGCGCTCTACGTCTCCCTTGCTCCCGGGCCGTTGGTGGGCCGTCTTCCATGGGCCAGATGCCTCCGCGCAGGCCGGTGGCCTCCGCCATCGTCCCGATGCCTCCGCCTTGAGGTCATCGACTCGATGCCTCCGACGGAGGCCAGGGTCTTCGTCTCCGGCCCGGTGTCTCCGACAGAGGCCGGAGGCCTTAGCCCCCGAGCCGATGCCTCCGCTTGGGGGGCTAAGGTTTTCATCGCCGTCCCGATGTCTTCGCCCTCCGATCGGAGGTACTGCGACGCACCGGTCGGCGTGGTCTCCGATTACTCCTGCACAACAGGTTAAAGCATGTGTAACAAAATAGGATAAATGTGGGGTCAAACGCCCGTGAGCGTGTGCCATGTCTTCGCTGCTGAGATGCCTTTTCCCAACAGTAGTGCTTCCCTATAAAACTTCAATGATCCTTATTCAGGACAGTGAATTTTAAGTTCCCTCCTTTATATTCAGTCCTCCAAAGAATAATGAACCATCACTGATTAATGCAAAAGAACTTTAGTTGGAAAAAAAGTTCACACCAAGTGTAAAGATAATGAGTAAAGATTTGTCGACTAACCCAAGCAGGTTCTAACGATGTGATTACTAATCCTAGCAAATTCTTAAGGATATTTATCCTATCAAAATTAAAAGGAAATATGAACTTGCATGACAAGGAATACTTTATATCAGTAGGTGAGCTACCATGAAACCTGGTGGCATAACATATTAACTAATAATAAGAACCCCGTGTATATAAAAAAAGAACCCGAATGTCACAAAGGAATGACACGTTTGTTCTCTAATAAGTTGCTACTAAAGGTTGGCATTGAACTGAGAGACTTTGCATAGAAAATGAAAGTGTTTGCGCAAAGGTACTCCCTTGATCCAAAATGCAAGTGTTCATGTTCTGGAGGTGAAAAGGTCTACAAGATTACAATTCGACTAACAATTTCTATGAAAAATGTGTGATTCAAACAGCATATTGCGAAAGTATTTTCCATGATCGATGTAATGATGTCACTTGTTTTTGTTGTCAGTCTACACGATCGCTTATCTGTTGATGGTCAAAGCTTAAAACAGAATTGACCGACAAGAGTTCTTCCATTCATCTATCTAGACTATTTTAACTAGCTAGCAAACTCTACAACTGCCCCCCAAAACGCATGCAAATACGCAACGCTGAGAACCATAGATTCGATCTGCACAGCCACATTGCCTGAGATAAAATGCATATCCGGAGCAAGGAAATGGGCGGGGCGAGGGAAGGCGAACGCGAACCTTGGGGAGGTCGAGAGGGGAGCAGACCGATGTTTGGCGCTGCGACGGGGCGGCGGCGGCAGCCGGGTTCTGAGGGAGAGTGGAGAGCGCGCGAAGACACCGGGCGCCGTGCAGCGGCGACGGCGCGGTCGCGTCGGCCCGCGACAGGGCGTGAGCCAGGGCTATGGATCGGGTCAGCACTCGCGACGCCATTCTCGCCGTCTCTCCCGCCGCGCCGGAGGAGAGGACTGCAGCCAGAAGGGAAAAGGAAGAAGAAGGTGGCCAACGCCGTCTACGAATATGGCTTGGCCCAGTAAGGAATACGGCCCAGGTATGGGCTGGGCCAGCAAGGACTTCGGCTTTCGAGCCACAAAAGCCTGGAATTAACCAACAAGTCAAATGTTGCTAAAAAAAACCCCGACAAGTCAGATCTTTTTAACTTAGATGGATGGGTAGATAGATTCCATGATCAATTTACGCTTGTTCAGGAATACCAATTCGTGTCGATGAATCTGTGATTTTGGATCGGATTAAAGGACAAAGCATTGACTTGGCACAAGTAAGTCTTTTTTTTTCCCCGATCGACACGAGTAAAGTTTCCCACCAGGCGATTCAGTTCTGAATGAAAGCCTCTTTCATGATGTAGAGGGTTGTAATCCTTGAGGATAATCTGAAGAAATCAATTGCCAGATATTAGTTAGTGCGGGGGTAAGGAAAGTTGCTAATAGTATGTGGAACAAGTAGAGGCATGAAGCGAGGAAGTTAGGTCTTTTGTGGCCTCGTGGAGGGGAAGGAGGCAATGGCATCCATTAAAGTTTTGTAGAAAAAAAAAGGATTGAATTATATATTCTTAGAAATAAATATATCCTTGTAAATTATATATACATATAGGTCCACAAGAAAAAAAAAACACTACCTCCCCTATCTTGTTATGTCTTGTTTAGCTGAACTTGTATCCACTTCAGTCCATATATAGCATAGATGGATATCTAGGTCCGGGCTGCTACAGCACTCTCCCCATCATCCGAAACTGCATCCTCCTTCAACACAACATTAGTTATTGTCTGCGGCTACAATACCCTTGTTAGTGTTGCACCACTCATATCATAGCCTTATCACGCATGGGCACTAGCTCACATTCCATCTTTCATAACTTAGAACAACTGAGCTATACATCTAAGCTTAATCTCTAGTCAATTCTCACATACAGAATTGATCTTTTATCTTTTATTACACTTAATTTAACGTTCATTATTATGAGCCTTATAATTCATTTGGTTTAATTTGAACAAGGTTGGGCTCAATAAAATTAGAACCAACAAAGATAATTAGCTTGTTATCATTGGCTAAGATGGGTTCAGGTAACCATGCAACAATTATACATCCTTATGCAACGCACGAATATATTTGCCAATAAAAGTCATATTGCCTCAAATAACATGTGGTTGGATTTTCTTGAGAAGTGATATATTCTTCTTGCTAGGTGTAAAAAATGCTCTATAAAAGAAGGAATAGCATCAATTGCACGTTTTATCTCCACGTGTAAAAAGGTCAATTTAACTCGATCAACACACACGTACCTCACAAATGGGGAAAAGGCAGATAGGGCGGTTACGACTGCTGAATCACCTCAATTATTTTTTAGGAATAGGCATATTCTACCGACATTCATAGCTAATGACTTAGTGTACCAAATTAAGGGCCCCTTTATTCCTTGAGTGTCATCTTAGGCTTTGGAAATTCATTGATTAATCAATTATATATATCGATTGTTTCGCAAAAAAAATTATATATATCGATTAGTACTTAATCCTACCGGTTTATTCTGACCTCGACGTGTAGTGCAAATAGATATGCTCGTTCTTTTCACGTTGACACGTCGAGAGTGCAAAGTAGGGCACTAAAGAAATGGGGGTTTTGCGCCAATGGCACCCAAAACAATGTGCTGATCAATGCATAATGTTTGATGCCCACTCATCAAGAATTGTTCTTCTTGTAATACTGCATTCGGCGAAAAGGGAAAACAGCTCGAATCGATTCAGTACGTCCTTATGGAGCTATCTACAAATAAACTGAAAGAAGTCAGAGGCATGCATACATGTTTACTTGCACTAACTTTCCATTGGTTCATTTCCATGTAGTGTAAGATGAGCTCACTTGAAACTTGAAAGGTCCAAAAAGTCAAATATTATATTTTGATAAAATGGCATAATACACCTTTGTGATGGCGGACACACTCATGTTATATTAAAAAATACAACACCCACGTTCAATGGAGGAGGATTTAAATTTAGATGAGCAAATTACACCAAAAGTTTATCTCTAAAAAATTACACCAAAAGTAACATAGCCAGCTACGCTAAGCTTAGTTTGCGCCATCGTTTTTAGTAGCAGTAGACAGAAGAAATAAAATGCTGTTATGGCACCCGGCTCACGAATTTTTAGTTCGCGCGTCATCATTTTAGTATGCAATGCAAGCATCAGACGCTGGTATTTTCAGCTCAGCGTGATCTTGGTGATGTAACTACTAACTGCATTTATTTTCAAACAAGTTAAATAAACAGAAACTGTAGGAATGGTGGCCCGTGGCTCGTCCCAAAAGCAAAGACGATCACAGAAAGTAGCCGCGAGTCTTCTCAACAGAGAACATTCGATTCCCTAACTAGCCATAGCTAGCCGGCCACTCCTCTCAAGATTGCGCTGCCCCGGTGGCCACTTCCTCCAAAAGCCGGCCGGCCGGCCGCCGGCCGGTGCGGTGGAGACGGCCAGAGATCTTGTCGATCTCTGCTATATAAAGGCAGCCAGCCTCATCATATTTCGTCAGCATCACCACAACTCATATACACACACACCAGCAGCAGCATAAACCCTCAAGCTAAGTGAGAGGTTCGATCGGATCATCGTTGGCACCATCAGCAAGGCACCATCTCGAAGGTGAAGGGACGGCGGCGGCGCCAATGGCGGCGGCTGCGGACGGCGGCGTGGCGAGGCTGGCGTCGCAGCGGGCGGTGGTGATCTTCGGGACGAGCAACTGCTGCATGTGCCATGCGGTGAAGACGCTCTTCTCGGAGCTGGGCGTTGGGTGGGCGGTGCACGAGCTGGACAAGGACCCGGGGGGCAAGGACATGGAGAAGGCGCTGGCGCGCATGGTAGGCCGCTCCCCGCCCGTGCCGGCGGTCTTCATCGGCGGCAAGCTCGTCGGCCCCACCGACCAGGTCATGGCGCTGCACCTCCGTGGCAAGCTCGTGCCGCTCCTGCGCGAGGCCGGCGCCCTCTGGCTCTGATGTGATCGTCATGCATGATCCGATCCATCAAGTTTAAATATACTGCTTGGTAGTGCTTGCTACGTAGTACTTCTAAGTTCTAACTGATCCAACAAACACATGAAAGGTCATCGAACTATTAAGAGCTATGATCTTTCAGTTCAGTACTATACTTGTCGTTACTCTGTTGAGGAAGCAATGGAATGCTCTGCAAGCTGTAACCGATGAGCTAGTATATGCTACCTCCTTGTACAAAGAATGCAACCCTCGTTTAATTTCTTCAGAGTCAAATGCTTTCAAGTTTAACCAAAGTCTTAAAGAAAATATTAAGACCTTGTTTGACACGACTCTATTTCACTAGTAAAGCAGGTTTTTTCAGCTTCAACTTCACGAACAATTGTCTTGATGCAGCTAAAGTTATTATTTGGGACCGTTTGACAGAACAATTGTCTTGCTGGAGCTAAAGCTATTTTTGAGACCGTTTGACAAAAAAAAAAAAAAAATCCTCATGGTGAACCAAAAGTATAAAATAACTATAATTTTTCTCATATTTCCTTCTTGTTCCTGGGCCATGCCCGCGCCCACGCCGTGCGTGTTTATTTTTTCTTTTTTTTTCTCCCGGTAGCCGGTCCTCACCGTATGCACGCATCTTCTATGTGTTAGGGCAAAATGGCCTTGGCCTTTGCTGGCCCATAGGGTGAGGTGTTGAAACCGGGCGAAGCCATTATTTTTTAGCACAAGCCTTCATATATCGTCTCAACATGTTTTAAGAAGCTTCATAGGTGACGTTGTTTAGTATTACCTTGTTTGACAAAAAACTGCTCCAAACGACTTTAGGAGCTGGTGAAGAAGTCGTTCCAACTGACTTAACATTTATAATACGAAATAAATACTATTAGATCAACTATAGAATATATTCTCATAATAAACCGAATTGAAGACATAGTTATGAATAACTGAACTATAATAACTGAACGGATACTAAAGTTGCGTTCTCGTGTAAACAGAGCTAGAACGTACATACGTACTTCCTATCTTGAATGGAAAACACACAAGTGCGCAAAGTTTATACATATATTTTTCCAGTGTTGGGGCAATGTAAGAGCATCTCGAAGGGTTTTGCATTTTTGTTTTGGCATTTGTAGTCATTTGTCAACTCTCAAAACAAAATGCAAAGGAATAAAAGAGGCCATTTCCAACCGTTTTGCAATTTTGACTTGGCAATTACCCAAAATAGGCAGCGTGGGTGGAGGGATGTGGTGCGAGATTCGCGCGCGGGGACGTTGGAGGCAGCGCATGCGACAAATGCCAAGCGCGAGGGGCTTGGCATATATGGCAAGTCTCCCCCTCCAAATGCCAAGTTAATGAAAATACAAAGGCTAAATACATAACCATTTGAGAGGGTTTTTTAGGAGTTTTATGCAAATTAGTAAATGCCAAGTCGAAATGCATAACCCTTGGAGATGCTCTAAGGCCATGGTTTGCCATCAGAAGGGAATAAGGGATACTTACAAGACAAGTTGTTGCAGTAGATTAATCAAGTCAAATTACTCACGATTTGGGCTAGCCGCGCAATGCGACCAACATATCTAACTCCAAACAAAAAGTGCACACTTGTCGGTTGCCCCCTATATATCGCATCCCGCCATGTGTTCCACGATGTAGGAGTATGTGGATGAGATGTGCCGCTAGTTTCAGCGCACTCTGTTTCTCGGCAAGAATTCTGGAAAGGTGGCAGCAGAATCGGCGCAAAGGACTCTGCCTGCGCGGTTTGCGGTTGCCGACCGTGAAAAGCAACGTAGGTTCTTCAAGGTTTTCTGCGGTGACGACTGACGATGATGATGTCTTGGTTTTTTTAATATGTCTGACGACGTGTATTCTGGACTCGTGGACTCGTGGCATCGACCTTTTGTTTCCAAACTACACTCGCTGACTGCTACTGCTCGAGTCCAAACCTGGCGGGCGGAGGTGCTAATAATCAATTTCCCGGGCCGGACACACGTCTCTGCACGAGTGATAGAGCCACCCAGCGTCGTCGAGTGGCACTGTCAAAGACCGCCACTACTACCTCATATACCTCGTGCACGTAGCCACGTAACCATCACACATCGTTCGGGGCGGTGGCCATGACGGCATACACACAGGTACGTAGTTCTTGGCACCGAGTTCATGCATGGCGACGGTCGCGTGAAGTTCACGTCTACAGTAGGTTGTAACTCGATGATTTTTGGGATTTTGATTATTTATTGATAAACACACGTGTCATGAGTAATATCTATTTTATAATAGGATTTACAATTAACTAAGGCCTTATTTAGATCACCCCAAACTCTCAACTTTGACACTATGCAAAAAGAAGATTCCCCGTCACATCAAACTTCTGTATACGTACATGCGTAGAGACTTAAATATAGATGAAATCAAAAACTAATTGCACAGTTTTATTGTACTTTGTGAGACGAATCTTTTGAGTTTAATTAATCAATATTTGGACAATATTTCACAAATACAAACGAATTCTTCTGAAGACGGTGTGTGAACGCCTGAATTTGGCATGCCAAATTGTCGGTCTAAACAAGGCCTAAGATATGCTGATTGGTTACAAGCCTACAAGTGCTTTTTGGCCCTCGAAAATTTGGATTGATGCTTGGGGTATGGACTTGTTGAAAAATAATTGAGCAAATGTAGGTTTGATGCTTAGAGAGATACTCATTGTAGAGTGTATTAGGAATTTTATTTCTTTGGTCCGTTACCATAGAAAGTTTATTATCGCTAAGTCTAAAATCCCTTTCACCGTATGTTTTCCCTTTTGACGAGGAAAGTGGACAATAATTGACTTGTTCACTTGAACTTGTCAGTTCTATAAAACAGTATCATCCAACTTATCAGCTGCAGAAACCATCCGACTTATCAACCGCTGAAACAATCAGTCGAACAACCTTTCCCACCGGCTCTTTGCATGAACCGGTGGTTGACCAGAAGAAATAACAAAAAACATAGTTGCTAGTGAGTTGAACCCTCTTCAACCCACCGTGACTCCGTAGCAGCAACGTCGTATGTCATCACCCGCTAAATACGCCTACCGTATCTAACCTTGGCTTGTCGCCACCGCCAAGTCTGGGAGGGGGGAGAGAGGGTGAGAGACCAAGACATGAGGAGAGGGGTTTTGCCGCTAGGATGCCACCACCGAGGAAGAGGGTGTGACCCAATGCTAGAATGCCACCGCCGTGGTGCGCCGAGGAAGGAGCGCCTATTATGTAAGTACTACTCCACAATCCACAATATGTATAGTAGAATTTTTACTATTTATCCTAATGATTTGCAGGAGGTTAGCAATTACTTTCACTATTTAGAGAAGAATATAATTCTAACACAATATCAACTTAAAGTATCTCTAGTTTGACTAATCATATATTAAAAATATTATTAATTAATATTTATGGTATCAAATAAATAACTTTGAATTTGTCACAAGTTATATTTTTTATAGATGCATATATGGTGTTTTAATATTAATACTAGTATAATGCCCGTGCTAACGCTACGGTTTTATCTTAGGGATGCACATAAAAGTAACTAATATTTTTTTTTGCATAGTGGACATGTATACAATCTGGGAACATATAACCATGCAAATCAAATATCAAAAGTGAAAAGGACGTCCATCTCACCTTATCAAAATATGAACAATTGCATTTTTCAACATTAATGGTCACATCTATAACGAAGCATTTTCATACTACTTTTTTAATGGTGATATATATATTTCTTTTTTACAAAGCAGTATCACATTATTTTGCAGAGTCTTCTTATCATGCATCTCAGATCCTGACAGAATTAAAAATTAATTGTGTATCACTAATGTTGCCGCCAGCTACATATATGCTACTTAATTGCCGCGGGCAATTGTATCACTAATTTTCCCTGTTCAGGTGCAAAAGTTGCAAAGATGTATAAGCGTCATTTCAGAGTTTGGTCAGAGGAGCAAATAACAAATAGAAATTGTACAATTCTTAACGCAAAAAATATTCCGAACACGGGAAAAGGTCAATATTGGATGGAAACGTCATCATCTAATTTTAATAAGCCAGCCACGGTTCCTGATGGATGAATGACTAATTGTTTTGGTGACAGACATTAGAAGGAGATGATCTGCTTACAGGTAATATGATCCTCCTTGTTGCTGAAAGAACAGAGTTCGAGCACAGCGAAGTTGCTGGATACCGCCCATCACTTGCACTCCATGATCCTCCTTGTTTTTGAAGAAATAGGTGTAGCATTTACCCAACCATTCGTCAAGACTTTAGTAATAAACAACAAAGAGACTCTGATGTGTTTCTTTACCTCTTGCAAGGTATAGTAGAAAACAAATTAGAAAACAACATATGCTTTCGGGTGTATACATGTTGCAAGGAAGCCAATGACATTTGGGTGTGACTCTACGTGTGCTACAGGACCATCACTAATCTGTATGTGCAATTGTCAGCAACCGCTCGCTGCGGCGGCGCCAACCACACACACTTCGTCTCCGACGACGGCGACTCGCCGACGAACCTCACTTCTCTCAGCCCGCTCGATGGCAGTCGGCTCGTTCGAATAGTCTGTTACAAGATGGATGGTTGCTTTCCTCACGTCTCTCCCCTTTTCTACTCACACCTGGCCTCGTCATTTGCGGGCTTACAGATGTCACAAACCCATTCTCGGGCCGGAGAGCTTCTTGGGCTTCACCTTCTTCCCCGGCGCTTCTCTTGACCGACTTCCCGGGCCTCTTGATGGGCCGAGCCCGGATGAGGAGTGGTGACATCCCCCTCCTTGAGACGCGGCATGTCCCTGTGCCGCCGCATTCGGAAAACGCGCTTGATGTACTCAAAGCATCCTCCCAAGTAGCCAAATCCGCGCTCAATCCGAGACCACTTGATGAGAAACCGCTCACCGTAACCCGCACCACGATGATGAATGCGACGCCGAAGGATAGATTCAGTACTCGGAGACCATCGCTATGTCGGGGATGTCAGCTGATATTTAGTTGATGGAGCAGGCTTCAACAATGACACGTGAAACACCGGATGAATAGAAGATGATTCCGGCAGATCAAGCAAGTAAGCCACCTTGCCAATCCTGGACAACACAGTGTAAGGACCGAAGTACCTGAAGGAAAGTTTCTGATGGGCTCTTGGCACCAACGACTGCTGGACATATGGTTGAAGCTTGAGAAAAACTTTGTCACCAACAGCAAACTCCCGCTCGGACCGTTTCTTATCAGCTTGCCGTTTCATGCGCTGTTGAGCCCGCAGAAGGTGTTGACGAACCAAATCCAACATCGAGGCTCGCTCAGCAAGCATAGCTTCCACATCTGGGACATCACAAGCATCAAATGGAGATAATCCATAGTGGCGAGGTGGATGGCCAAATAATACCTCGAATGGTGAGCGATTGAGGGAAGAATGCAAGCTAGTGTTATACCGAACTCCCGATTTAAATTTGATCCACTTCTTAGGGCAAGAATGCACAAAGCATCTGAGATATTGTTCCAGACATTGATTTACCCTTTCCGTCTGACCGTCCGACTGGGGGTGATATGCAGAACTCATACACAATTTGGAGTCAGCAATACGGACCAACACACAGTTATCATGGCCTGCCCTCGGTAGTCCTTCGATAAAGTCCATAGAGACCACTTGCCATGACTCTGTAGGTACTGGCAAAGGACAAAGAAGACCAGGGTATTTAGCATGGTCCGGCTTGGCTTGAATACAAGTAGTGCAAGAGGACACATAAGTTTTGATTTGCAGTCTTCGAGCTGTCCAAGAAAACAACTTCCCGACACGAGCATAAGTGACAGGAACCCGGAATGGCCTCCAATAGCACCTTGTCATGGAGAGCATGAATGATCTTCTCGTAAAGCCGGGTTAGCTCCCACCCAAACACGACCCTTCAAAGATAATAATACCTTGATGCAAGGTATATGGAGGATGAGAAGTACCATCAACTGAAAGTTCCGCAAAAGACGCTTAGACCAAGGATCTGTCTCATATCCTGCAAAGCAACTTCATTAAGCCAAGTTGGGGAAGTCGAAGACGGGGCCTCGACAAGTTTCAGGAGGATCGGGATGCCGAGACAAGGCATCAGCAGCAGCATTAGAAGATCCAGGTTTGTAGATAACCTTAAACTGTAAGCCCACCAATTTGGTGTACAACTTCATTTGCCAAGGAGTTTGCAAGCGCTGCTCTGTAATATGCATCAAACTCTTCTGATTAGTATAAATACAGAATTCTGCATGTTGCAAATAAGAACGCCACTGCTCCACTGCAATCAAAATAGCAAGATACTCCTTCTCATATGTGGACAACCCACTGGACTTAGGGCCTAAAGCTTTACTGACATAGGCAATGGGATGGCCATCCTGAAGAAGTACTGCACCAACTCCTTTCTCCGGCATCGTTGCAACCGAAAGGGTTTAGAGAAGTCTGCGGAAGAGCCAAGACTGGGGCTGTTATCGAGCTTCCTTAAGGGCTTGAAAAGCTGTTGTGTGATGACAGGTCCAAATGAATAGAGTACCCTTCTTCAGAGGATCAGTCAAGGGCCTAGCAATAACTGCAAAATGCTTCACAAATTTCCTGTAGTATCCAGCCAGACCAAGAAAACTTCTCAACTGTTTAACATCTGCTGGAAGTGGCCAATTGGAGATAGAATGGATCTTGGAAGGCTCAGTAGATACCCCACTTGCACTTATCACATGTCCTAAGTAGGAAATGGACTGTTGGGCAAATGTGCACTTTGACAGCTTAATGAGCCATTGATCCTTAGACAGTAACTAAAACACCTGGGCAAGATGAGAAAGATGATCCTCATAAGTTTCACTGTACACAAGGATGTCATCAAAGAACACAATGGCACAGATACGCAGCAAAGGATGCAAAGTAGTATTCATTGCTCCTTGAAATGCGTTTGGTGCTCCAGTAAGCCCAAAGGACATGACATTATACTCAAATTGACCCCAGTGAGTCTGGAAAGCTGTTTTGTGTTCTTCTCCAGGTGCCATACATATCTGATTAAAACTAGCACGAAGATCAAGGCAAGCTAACCACTTAGCATGAGAGAGCTCATCCAATAATTCATCAATGACTGGTATTGGAAACTTGCTTTTAAAAGTGAGAGCATTCGGTGGCGATAGTCAACACACATACGCCACCCACCGTCCTTCTTTTCGACCATGAGAACTGGAGATGAGAAAGCACTCTTCTTGGAAATTTGAATAAATCCGAAGACAAAGAACTCAGGTAACTTGCTTCTCTATTTCAGTTTTGAGGACAGGGTTATACCGATAAGGACGAGCAAAGAATCGGAGTGGCTCTGGAATAAGAGGGATAGAATGGTCACAATGGCGCCGTGGTGGTAACTGTGAAGGTGGTTCAAAGAGATGCTTGTACCGATCCAAAAGCCGCTGAATTTCGGAGGGTGCACCACCGCAACCGGTGAATCATCGAGACCGTACAAAGCAAATACTTGCACCATAGCACGAGACTTCATAATCTGGAACCACACCTTGTAACACCACCGATGAGGGCCATATGGAATCGTAACCACTTCTTTACCCAATTGGCTTTCATTGGTGAAAAAGCATGCAACCAATCCATTCCAATAATCATGTCGTGGAACCCGAGAGGAGGAACTTCAAAGTGGAGTGGAAAGTAATGCCCTGGATGGACCACTCTGCAGACTTGATGTAAGACTCACAACTGACTATGCTGCCATCAGCAATTCTGACAGAAGTGGGAGCAGGCAAAGGCTGAACTCCATCCAGAATAGAAGCAAAACGACTGTGCAAGAATGAATGTGTACTACCTGAGTCCACCAAAATATTGATTTCATGGCCTTGAATCACTCCTCGAAACTGCAATGAAAGAGGGTGAACTGGTTGAACTATCGCATCATTGGCAGCCATTTGCATTGACTTGTGCTTCGAGATGGAGATGGAGGATCGGTTACGAGGAATCGGGCAAATCATCACGAGAAAATTTCCGGACAAAGATCCCAAACTTCCCGTAATGCATGAGCTTGCGGTTGTGGGGCACATTTGTGACCTTGATGCCATTTCTCACCACGGTGCATACAAAGCCCCTCGATCTTCCGTAAGTCCTCGGGACCGAAGCTTTTCATCCATAGAAGTACGACGATTGTCGGGCGCCGAGGGTGCGGCACGGATTTATCATCAGCACTTGTGCCCGCCACTCAGCCGAACGGGTGGGGGTACATATGAAGAAGAAGCCCGAGGAACATAAGGCTTGGATGCACCATAATCACCACGACGAGCATCCTTCTTCTGATATGGCGCCAATGCCTCCTCCTGTAACAATGCCAAGGAAATAGCAGCATCGAGTGTTTCCGGAGAATGCACGAGAACAATAGCACGAATATCATCACGAAGGCCATCAATGAATCTAGTAATATAAGAGAGATGGTCTGGATAGGGTGTATAGGCTGCTAACTGCTCAACAATGTCAATGAATTGGTCCACATACTCTTGAACTGTGGCAGTTTGTTTGATTTGGAAATGTTGACGTAGAAGTTGATCGTGCTGATCCCGACAGAAGCGTTCACAGATCATTGCACAAAAGGCTTGCCAATCGACATAAGGAAGACGATTGACGACTGACTGAAGCCAACACTTGGCTGACCCAGTGAAATGAGCAGTGGCCACACGAACACGC
This sequence comes from Themeda triandra, assembly GCA_018135685.1. Classification (NCBI taxonomy): domain Eukaryota; kingdom Viridiplantae; phylum Streptophyta; class Magnoliopsida; order Poales; family Poaceae; genus Themeda; species Themeda triandra. Next base: position 1,239,077 of record JAENPR010000018.1, read on the forward strand.
ACAGCAGGATCTACAGAGTACATCTCAAAATGGGAAATAGCTTGGGTAATCCACAGCTGTGGTGTCGAACCATCAAATAGGGGAAACTGGATTTTAGGTAAATGGCCAAGCTGGGAGTAATGGTTCTGATTGTTGAACTCGGAATGATTTGGGTAACATTGGTTGGCTGGCATTGGGTAAGAGTGAGGACGATTGATTGGGGGATTAGGTGGTGGTGGATTTGGTGGTGGATTGGGATACGGTGGGTTAGGTGGACGATTGCAATGGTGGTAATGGTTTCTGAAATTAGACGAATAGTAAGAAGAATTCGGGTCAGGAGGATGGGGATGATGAACATGCGTACCATTGGCCGGGGTTGGAACCTGGGTTGTGACCAACCCAAGGTTCCGTGCCCGTGTAATCATCTCGTCGCGGTGCCCGTAGGGCCATTCGGTCGTTCTGCCGGCAGATGGGCGCGCGGCGGCCGAATCGGTGCCCGCCGGCCAAGCAGTGTGCGTCGGCGGCGGGTCGTGGTGTTCCGGCCAACCAGGATGCGGCGGCGGAACTCGGGGCCTGGTGAAGCGGCGCATGTCGAAGTGGAGGTCGTCGATGTGGCCGTCGACGCACTCTCTCCACGCTTCCACCCGAGCATCCCTCTCGTCGGCGCAGTCCGCGGCACGGATGTTCTCGAGGTCGTAGATGCGTCGCTCGAACCCGTAGAGGCGCTCGTCGAAGGCACCGCCCCAATTGTCCGCCACCACCGCCGCCGTGTACTGCGAGGTGGTGAACCCCTCCGAGGAGGCGATGCGGTCGTCGAAGGCGGCGTCGCGGTCCCGGATCTCGGCCTTCGCTTCGTCGATGCGCTTGTCCAGCGCGCCCGGCGGTCGGCGGAGCGCTTGTCGAGCTCGTCGCAGCAAAGGTCGAAGCGCTTCATCAGATCCTCGAAGGACTTGGCGACGACGGGATCCATGGCACCCCGAGCTCGGCGCGGCCTGGTGAAGTGCTCGTGTGCGGAGGAGACCGAATCCAGCGCTCCTCGGCCGGATCGAGAGCGATACCAACGTCGGCAACCGCTCGTAGCGGCGCCAACCACACACACTTCGTCTCCGACGACGGCGACTCGCCGACGAACCTCACTTCTCTCAGCCCGCTCGATGGCAGTCGGCTCGTTCGAATAGTCTGTTACAAGATGGATGGTTGCTTTCCTCACGTCTCTCCCCTTTTCTACTCACACCTGGCCTCGTCATTTGCGGGCTTACAGATGTCACAAACCCATTCTGGGCCGGAGAGCTTCTTGGGCTTCACCTTCTTCCTGGCGTTTCTCTTGGACTGGCTTCCCTGGGCCGGATGAGGAGTGGTGACAGCAATCGTATATGGACCTGGCTGCAGAGTTTAGAGAACACAATACATACCTTAGTATACGGCAACACATACGCCGGCGTCCAGGACACAATCAGCAAGACAGTAACCCGTTCTTTTTTTGACATTTCGATACGGTCTGCCGCCTTCCTGCCGAAGTAAAACAAGAATGCATGCTTTCTGAATTGCAGGATCCAAAACATACACGTGTACCTGGATCAGGAGTTAAGAATTCAGAATTTACCTGGATCTGAAGCAACGAGGGACAGCAGCACGTACACGGCAAACCGGTCGCAGCCGCCGTCGAGGCACCTGATTCCACGTCGAACTAAAGCCTGCAGCAACCGTATGTCTCGAGACGCCGGCAGCGTGCGGCGTTCGTATGTAGGTGCGTGGAGATCGCGACGGCCGGCGCGCTAGATGCCCCGCGCGCCGCCGTGCCCTTCGCTACGTCTTGGAGTATTCCACGTCGAACCCAACGCTCTGACTCGGCGTTTGTTTCGACGCTCGACGCCGGCGGCGTGCGGCGGCCCTACGTGTGCGTGGCCGAGGAGCGTAGGTGCAGGGAGAGGGACTTGAAGATCATTTGTAGCTGACACGGTGTTTTGCAATTTTCAATCAACGCTGATTCATTCCCATCCTCAAATCACGCAACAACGGCCGCGTATATCGTGTCACCGTGGTCTAGGAATAAGGAAACAAATTTGAGCACGGACATTGCAGGCACTGTCTCGCCCATCCCAAGCCGAGATTAGGGGATGTTTTTGCGGGGGGAGGAGGGCTAGGCTTGAGTTTGTTTGCTGGGATGTGGGCCAGGGGTGAGAAGCCTGGCTTCCCACTCTTGGGAGAAGATTTCAATTATAGTAGAGATATTTAACCATACTTTAAATACTTTATCAAAGAAAGATATAGAATTGAACTGATTTTTTTTACTTGAGGTATAAAAAACCGTCGACGAGTATTCAAAGGTGGCAGCCAAAGACGAGAGATGAAAATGGATGTGCCCCTGCCCTCTTCCTTTCTCTCTCTCTATCCACCGTGCCCGTTGCTGAGCAGAGCTGACTTTTGCTCCGCCTTGCCCACAGGGCCACAGCCCAGCCTCATATTCCTCCTCCTCCTCCTCCTCCTCCTCCTCCCTGTAGCTGTAGCTTTCACCCCACTCCCATTTCCAGAGCCTCCCTCCACGGCACCTCGCCTCCCCTCCCTCCCCGCTCCCCCTAATCCCCCACTACCCTCCCCTCCCCTGCGCTGCCCTCTCCTCCGTTCCCTCCCCAATTCGGCCAATACCCCGCCCGCCTCCAGCTGCGGCGTCCGTCGGTCGGGGAAGAGGCGGCCTCGCTCCCGCCCCGTCCCGCAGATCGGGGCAGGAGCTCCCGCTCCCCGCTCCCTGCTCCCTGCTGCTGCCTCGTCGGCACGGCCACGGGCCACCGATGAGCTGCTTCGTCTGCTTCGGGTCGGCGGCGCAGGACGACGGGGAGGCCCGGAAGCCCCCCGCCGCGGCCGCCGCCAAGGACGCCCCGCCGGATCGCGCGGTGGCGCGCGTCGGATCAGGTACGCTACGGCACGGCGGCTCGACCTCCTGGGCCTGGATCTCGCACCCGCCGCCCTCCCTCCCTCGCTTCGCTCTGCTCGTTTGGTCGGCTATTCTATGCTCGCTCCCTGTTGCTTGCTAGGCTAAGCTACCTGCGCGTGCGCGCAGCCGCGTACGTACCACGAGCTAGCTCAGCGACCAGCGAGTAGAATCAGCGGCGATCGTTCCTGCCGGCGAGCCACTACTGGCGGCTGTGGATCGGCGGAACCCTGCCTTGTGCTCCGTTTGTTCGGTCGGGGAAACCACGGGGAACCGGTGCTGGTGTTGCTGGGTGCTCATTTCCTTTGTGCCTCGGGCATTTAACTCTACCGAGCGTTACTGCGTTACCGGTGCGCGTTGCCCGTGGGGAGTGTCTGAAACCGCGTTGGGCTGTCTGGATACAGACACACGCTGTCCGAACTCCCAAGTAGTAGGAGTATTTGTTTTGTGCCACGAATCTCGGTAGCTATTCATATCAGTGGCCTGGTACAACGTCATGGATGCTGCGTTGCTGCCGTCCTTGAAGTTGTTAGCAGTGGAAGAGGATTTAGGTATTCTTCTGTTTAGACGATTGGAATGTGCTTGGACTCTACACCAGAGTATTTTTCCGCACCTAGGTAGCTCCCTCCCTAGATATGTTTGTGATGTGCAAATCGTGTTGAGTGATTTGGTGGTTTCATAGTGAGAAATACTGGATGGATTATAGTGGTGGCCATCTGAAGTTTTGACAAATATCAACCCTGGGGTCGATCCTTGTGGTCTTGCCGATTTGCCATTGCATGGTTGATTCATGAACTTGTTTTCTGGGGCTGACGGCGTAGCTTCTTACACTGCTTCGGATAAAAAACCTATTTTTATGTGTGTATTTGTACAACTAGATGTATCCTAACAATTGCAGACCATCTAGAGTTGCAGGGGATGTGTATGGACCCTACAACAAAGTCTTTTCCCCCCCAACTAGATAGCTCCCTATGTGTGTGATGTGCAATTTCCCCACCTAGACTAGGCTAGGCTAGGCTTGCTCCCTGTTGCTTGCTAGTCTACCTGTGCGTGTGCATACGGTGTGCCACGAGCTCCGTGGGTAGACTCAGCGGCGATCGTTCCGGCGAGCCAGTAGTGGCGGCAGTGGATTGGCGGAACACTGCCTTGGGCTCAGGTTGTCTGGTATGGGAAACAACGGGAACCAGTGCTGGTGTTGCTGGGCTCTCATTTCCTTTGTGCCTCTGGCATTTAACTCTACCTCCAGCGATACTGCGTTACCAGTGCGCGTCGTCCGTGGAGAGTGTCTGAAACCGCGTTGGGCTGTCTGGATACAGACATACAGTATCCGAACTCCAAAGTAGTAGTAGGAGTATTTGTTTTCTGGGTGGGATAGTATGTGGGTGCCACGAATATGGGTGGCCTGGTACATGGCTACATTGCTGCCGTCCTTGAACTTGTTAACAGTCGAGAGGATTTAAGGTATTCTGCTGTTTAGACTATTAGGGTGTGCTTGGACTCTACACAAGCTATGCGTGTGATGTGCAAATTGTATGGGGTGATTTGGTGGTCTCATATCGAGAGATGCTGGATGGATTGTGGCAGTGGCCATTGTTTAGATGAAATATCAACGATGGGGTTTGTATGTAGTTATATGGGTTGCACTTTCTCCGCCATGGCATTTGATCCTTGTGGTCTTGCTGATTTGCCATTGCAAGCAGGCTGTCGATTCATGAACTTTGTTCTGGGGCCGAAGGCATAGCTTCTTACACACTGTGGTATTTATACAATTAGATGTATCCTTAAAATTGCAATGGACCACCTAGAGTTGCAGGGGATGTGTTTGGATCCTACAAAAAAATGTTTTTTTTCCTCACCTAGACAGCTCTCTATGTGTGATGTGCAATTTGTCTGCGGTGATTTGGTGGTCTGATACTGTAAAATGTCGGATGGGTTATGGTGACCTTCAGCACTGTATAAAAAAGATCAGTGACAGTAGTACTTGCTTGCCCATTACATCCTTGTGATGATGCCTCAACTAAACTTTCTTGGGCCAGCACCATATCTTTTTACACAACTTTATTGCTGCTGAAGGGAAGAGGAACATACAGGAAACTATTTTTATGAGTCTATTTACAAGTAAACGGGTGTGCACCATTCAAAGCTGCAGGGGATATTAATTCAAAAAAAAAATGCTGGGGATATTATATTCGTATTTTTCCCTTTGTTCCATGTCTGTACTAATATAGTTCTACTTTTCTGAGTTAACCTTTTTATAAATGTTGAATTCTTGAACGTAACTGCTGCTGATTCAATGTACAATTTCTTTCTTTTTGCTTAGATAAATCAAGATCACAGGGTGGACCAGACGCCAAGAAGGATCTAATTATCCATAGGGATGGGAATAATCAAAATATTGCAGCACAGACTTTCACTTTTCGTGAACTTGCCGCAGCCACTAAGAACTTCAGGCAAGATTGCCTTTTAGGGGAGGGAGGTTTTGGCCGTGTATATAAAGGACGCTTGGAGAATGGGCAGGTAAGTATCTCTGAAACCATTTTGATGCATTGACATTTTGTCTGTAAAGCTAAACCCTATCAAATTTGACTTCTGAGTTGAAACATCAAGTAAAATGTTGGTAGACAATGCTAACTTAACGATTATACTTACGCGCTGGATTAGTCTTGGATACTAACAGAGTTTTACTTCCCAGGCTGTTGCTGTGAAGCAACTTGATCGTAATGGTCTCCAAGGAAATAGGGAATTTCTGGTTGAGGTTCTCATGCTCAGTCTCTTACATCACACTAACCTGGTCAGTCTAATTGGCTACTGTGCTGATGGTGACCAACGCCTTCTTGTTTATGAGTTTATGCCATTGGGATCACTAGAAGATCATCTGCATGGTTTGTGTATCTCCTCTTTGCCATCCAGTCTTCCGAATATTCCATTAGTGCCTGTAGCAATGTAATGAAGCATAGTGGCATGCTTCATCTGACTGTTAAATCTATTTGGTATATAGCATGACTGTAACTGTGTGCTTAGGTTGATAGATCGTAATTCTTGGTTCAGCTTAAAATGATCAGCATATATGTTGTACTACTAATGGGCCTATCAAATAAGTAGGGGTGCTAAATTTTTTATATCGTGTGCCTGGCCATGTAATTTTTATACACTATCTATAAACAAAAAAACCAAAAAAAAAAACTCGGCTAGAGGGAGAAATGTTCCCCTCATTTTTTTCTTAAGAAGTTTGTGCCAGCCTTCGAACCTGAACTGGTGTGGGCAAGCCCCAGACTTCATCAGTCAGTGTAACTCAGCAGAAGTTGGCTTTTCATAGGCTAGGCTACAATGAATCTGTGTTGATGTTTCCTGGGACTTTCTCCGTAGACCTTTGGATGAAGCTCGCTGAAAACATAAAAAAAGTGTTAAACCATATTTAGACAGTTTCTTCTGACTAGAGTTGATATTCTTTTCTTTCTTTCTTTCCTTTTTTTTTTTGCTCTTCCAATTCTTTGCAGTCAGTTCATGGTCTTGTAACTGAATAGTATTTATTTGTTTATTTGTATAGATCTGCCACCAGATAAAGAACCTCTTGACTGGAACACACGGATGAAGATAGCGGCAGGTGCAGCTAAGGGCTTAGAGTACCTTCACGACAAGGCAAGCCCTCCGGTTATTTACCGGGATTTTAAGTCGTCAAACATTCTTCTTGGAGAAGGATTTCATCCAAAGCTATCAGACTTTGGCCTTGCAAAACTTGGTCCGGTTGGTGACAAGACCCATGTTTCAACACGTGTGATGGGTACATATGGCTACTGCGCCCCTGAATATGCAATGACTGGGCAGCTTACAGTTAAATCGGATGTTTATAGCTTTGGTGTTGTGTTCCTTGAACTTATCACAGGGCGTAAAGCGATTGACAACACCAAGGTTCAGGGGGAGCAAAACCTAGTGGCATGGGTATGTTTCTATCTTATTTCATTGCATGTAGCTTTTTTTAATGTCAGTAAAACACCTATGCGTGCTTATAAATGAATGCCTAATCTGAAACTTCTATCTGATAGACTGATACTGCCGCAGCCTTTAAAACAGAAATGCCTGTTTGTCGTCAATTTAATCTGGAGAATTAAATACTAATACAATTCATCTAATCTGCAGGCTCGTCCACTGTTCAAGGACCGAAGGAAATTCCCTAAAATGGCTGACCCAATGCTTCAAGGCCGCTTCCCTATGAGAGGTCTATACCAGGCCTTAGCCGTTGCTGCCATGTGCTTGCAAGAGCAAGCTGCTACACGACCTCATATCGGGGATGTGGTCACTGCTCTCTCATACCTCGCTTCTCAGGCATATGACCCAAATGCTCCTGTCCAACACAGCCGGAGCAATTCATCCACCCCCAGGGCCAGAAACCCTGCTGGATGGAACGAAGACCAGCGTAGCGTGCGCTCGCCTAATAATCATCACTCCCCAGACCCGCGGCGGAGGGAAGCGGCCAGGGCATCCAAGTATGGAGCAGAGGTTAGCAGGACTAGCTCCACCAGCGACTCTGGCCGGCGGTCAGGCCTGGATGACATGGACCTGAACGGGTCGCAAGTGGGAAGCCCAGCTCAGACCGGAAGAAGAAGAGAAGCTCCAAGGACTGACAGGCAGCGCGCTGTCGCAGAGGCCAGGATGTGGGGGGAGAATTCAAGGGACCGAACAAATGGCCATGGAAGCTTCGACAGCACAAACGAGTGAAGCTGCCAGGTTCCATTCAGAGGCATCATATCAGACGAACGATGGGTTGAGTCCACTCATCAGCACCAGTCGGGATCCGATCTTGGGACATGGCGTCGTCGTGTTGGTGCCCATCTGGTCCCGAGTGTCTGTGAATAAGGCTTTTTCTTGCCCTCCTGTGGCGATGCAATTCTCCTGGCGTCCATTCCTTGCGGATGCGACCTGTGTCGTGCTTTCGGGGAGCCTCGGGAGGAGCCTGTAGGATTCAGTCAGAGTCAGAGGTAGACAGTCAGTTGAGAAAGAGGGGCGCGGAGTCACATTGGTGAGTGTTTTTTTTTTTTTTTTCTTTTTTGGCGGCTAAATGCTGAGCTTGTTCAGCTGCATGTATCCTTTTTGTGTATGTGTATCAGTGTATGTGTAATAGCAAACTGTGTCAGGTTTGGCTACCTGAGAGGCCTTCGAAGCTGCTGCTGCTGGCCTGCTGCTTCGTCCTCCCCCTTTGGGAGTTCAGAGCCGAAATGTAGAATAGCGATGTTGTTGAATGTTGAGTACAGCAACTGTTTTTTTACCCTTCCATGTTAAGAGTTCCCGCTTGCCTGTGTATGTATGACCATGTTGTGGTCCTTGCGCGCCGTCGAGCCGCCCGGCGGCAGGTTGACTGGTCTGCACGCGTTTGAGCCGCCCGGCGGCAGATTGGCATCGGTTTGCTGGAGGCTGGAGCCGCCGGCATCGCACCGCACCATCCCCGAACCTGGTTGGCGCTGGTACGGCGGCGCTTGTGAAGAACAGAAGATGCCAATATGATGATGGCCATCGATCACGGCAGCGGCAGGTGGCACATTTCGCCAAGATCCGAAATCACTGGCTGGTCCGCGGGAGCAGGGCCCACACGTCAGGCATGGATGTTTGACTCGCCTACCCACCACCCATCGCGTCCAGCCGCCGCGCGGGGCCCGGCGCATGGGGTAGGTGAGCGCACCGCACACCAACGCCATTCGCGCAGCCCGGCTGCGCCTGCAGTGCAGACTCGGGATTTTGGCCCTTGGCAGTTGGCAGAGGCAGACTGTCGCTGCAGATCAACAAAAGGCTCGGCACTCGGCACTCGGCACTCCACCGCGCTGCACTTCAGGGCCGAGCGCGCCTGGATCCAGATCCAAGGTAACCCCTCTCCGTCCTCACTCCTCTCCTCTCACCGCGGCCTTCCCGCGCCCCGTCTCCCCGTCCAGGACCGTGTAGGATACGTCTCGTTTCGTTCGTCAACCATCGTCAGGTTGACCTAGCAGGGTAGCGCGGGTGAATCTGCTGTTACGTCCGGTCCTGCTCGGGAGGACTGGACTGGGCTGCCCTTTTTGTTTGCTGGTATAGTGTAGTGGTAGTGGTAGCCATGGAAATTGGAACCTTCGTTTCTGAAACTTGAGTGGATAAGTCTAGCCATGTCTCCGAATCTCCTAGGAATTAACGCCGTGGACGGGCTTTTGAGTTTTGATGCAGGAGAAGATAGATTTGTTCTGTAGATTCGGCTATGGTTAAATTAGTCCTTTAGGTTGCTCGGGGGAAATTGAAACGCATGATGTGGTCAACCTCACCTAGTAGTGGAAGGGGAGCTGGGAAATTACCTTTGAAATCTTTAACATGCTGCACTTGTCTTGTCTGTCGCACATCCTTGCCATCAGTTAGTGTCAGTCAGCTCTTAGCAGTTAGCACTTGGTCACTGCCTTCATTTCTTAATTTTTTTTTTTTGTTCACAAGGCTTCTTCCTCCCCTCGGTTGTTTGGTTTCGAAAAATGCGATGATCCATCATGGCTCTGTTCGTTAGCAACATACCTTGTTTGAGGAATGGAATGGGTCCATCTGTTGTCACTTTGTTCCTCACAAGTGCATAAATAAATTAGTACAAACACGAAAGACAGTGTCATCCCTTCAAAGTTCACGGTATCTCCCATGATGGACTAAATCCATCTTGTTTGGGTCTGTCCCTCATACCAGGCTGTCAGCCACCAATAGAGGTCTGAACAAGGCTCATATCCTCTGTTACATTTGAACTGAGGTCTCTGCGTGCGTGATCTGCATTTCGTTTGGTTTTTCCTCTAAAAATCTGCATTTTGTTTCATATAAACCTGATATACTCTTCTTGGTGCTTGTGTATCCAGGTAGAAGATGGCTCTCACGAGGATCGGTCTCGCGGGCCTCGCAGTCATGGGGCAGAACCTTGCCCTCAACATCGCAGAGAAAGGGTTCCCCATCTCAGTCTACAACAGGACGACCTCCAAGGTTGATGAGACCGTGCAGCGTGCCAAGTTGGAAGGGAACCTCCCCGTGTTTGGTTTCCACGACCCCGCGTCATTCGTGAGCTCCATCCAGAAGCCACGCGTCGTCATCATGCTCGTCAAGGCTGGGGCGCCGGTGGACCAGACCATTGCCACCCTCGCGGCGCACCTTGAGCAGGGGGACTGTATCATTGATGGTGGCAATGAGTGGTATGAGAACACGGAGAGGAGGGAGAAGGCCATGGAGGAGCGTGGGCTCCTTTATCTTGGCATGGGTGTCTCCGGAGGAGAGGAGGGTGCCCGCAATGGCCCGTCCTTGATGCCTGGGGGCTCCCTCGAGGCATACAAGTACATTGAAGATATTGTTCTCAAGGTGGCTGCTCAGGTCCCTGATAGTGGTCCGTGTGTCACATATATTGGCAAAGGTGGATCTGGCAACTTTGTCAAGATGGTTCACAATGGAATTGAATATGGTGACATGCAGCTTATCTCTGAGGCATATGATGTTCTCAAGTCAGTCGGTAAGCTCACAAACAGCGAACTGCAGCAGGTGTTCTCTGAGTGGAACAAGGGTGAGCTCCTCAGTTTCCTGATTGAGATCACAGCCGACATCTTTGGTATCAAGGATGAGCAGGGTGAAGGCTACCTGGTCGACAAGGTCCTGGACAAGACTGGGATGAAGGGAACTGGGAAATGGACAGTCCAGCAAGCTGCTGAACTTTCTGTAGCTGCTCCTACAATTGAGGCATCCTTGGACTCGAGGTTCCTCAGCGGTCTGAAGGACGAGCGGGTCGAGGCTTCCAAAATCTTCCAGGGTGACTACTCCACTGGCCTACCAGTGGACAAGGCACAGCTGATCGAAGATGTGAGGCAAGCGCTTTATGCCTCCAAGATCTGCAGTTATGCACAGGGCATGAACATCATCAAGGCCAAGAGCTCAGAGAAAGGATGGGGCCTCAACCTTGGTGAGCTAGCGAGGATCTGGAAGGGAGGGTGCATCATCCGTGCCATCTTCCTTGACCGCATCAAGAAGGCTTACGATAGGAACCCTGACCTTGCCAACCTCCTTGTTGACCCTGAGTTTGCCCAGGAGATCATGGACAGGCAAGCTGCCTGGCGCAGGGTTGTCTGCCTAGCCATCAACAATGGTGTTAGCACCCCAGGCATGTCTGCAAGTCTGGCCTACTTCGACTCATACCGCAGGGACAGGCTTCCCGCCAACCTGGTACAGGCACAGAGGGACTACTTCGGGGCTCACACCTATGAGAGGGTTGACATGCCTGGCTCTTTCCACACCGAGTGGTTCAAGATTGCGCGCAACTCCAAGATCTGAATGGCTGCTCTGCTGACGGCACTTACAACACGATAGAACATGATTTCGTGTTTACATATGCCGCCATGTCGGGTAATCAATCATATAGCTTGAAGGGGAGACTGGTTTAATTTTATTTTCCATGCGCAGTGCTTAATTTAGGTCAGGAAGTCCAAAGTTGCTCCCATTGTTTTCTTGTAAGAGCTGTACCAGATGGAGAACATTATATTTGCCGGAACTTTGCTGTTTATCTTTGTAATAACATGAATAAAAGCATTTTGACATGCTTGTGTTTAGTTCTCTGTTGGCCAATCATCATATTTTCTTTGCTTTGGCAGAAACACTCTTCTCCTGTAGTAGTTTTTCTCTGCATTGAACTGTTGGCTAATTTTCCCAGTCCCTGCTCATCCAGACTAGGCCTGACGTGGAACTTTGCAAAAGCTTAGCATGGTGTCATTTCACGAACGTTCATGCTGCCTATTTATAAGAAAGACGAAAGAGTTTTAGTTTGCTCACGCCAAATTGGATGAATTGTTGTTTTTCAGACGCATTTGTCAAATATCGGCACATATATATTTACAAACTGAACAGTACATTACTAATCACATGTACAACAAGCATATCTGAATAGGCATGCTTCGTTCCAATTCCAATCCTCGCATTAACAATTCAACAGCCAGAATCACTAGGGAGGTGAGAGGGAACATATGTGCAGCGATTGCTCCGAACATTTTATACTATATACAAATCATACACTGGTTCACTGGACACTAAATCCTCTGTCATTCGACAAACCAGGCTGCTTAGACAATAAGAGATTACCGTTGAGGTCCATCTGATACTGCAATTGCTGTAGTCCATGACAATTCTGCAGGAGCTCAAGTCTTCTGCATGCATGCTGACACCAAGATAGTATATATGGTCTCGCACGCTATCTCCAATTACTGACCTGAACACCGAAAATGCAAAAACAAATATGGAAAGCACCCATAAGTTAAAAGTGGAGGGGGACAAAAGGAAATGCAACAGTGAATCTACTGTGTTATTTCATTTGAAAGAGATAGAGGACCTGCAGCATGTAGGGTCTTCACCAGAATCGTCACAGATCTTTTCTGCGGAGTACACTAGGGTTCCTAATCCAACATTATGAACCCATACCTGAATAAATGAACAATAAAGTATATGAGTCTGAGGGAGCATACAAACAAGGAATGACACCTATCTGTAGAAGTAGAAAAGTACAATACCTCTCTTGGGAAGTGATGGTAGGTCTTCTGTGGGAAGAATGCGAAGTATGGTGGCAGGTGAGGCACGATATCGTGGGCATGAGTAACTCGAATTGCTTGAGGCAGGTATGTCTTGAAATAAGAAGCAAATGCAGCATTGCCAATACGGGGCTGCCCAAACGTCATCAGTTTTACGCCATCCAGTCCATAGTTCACCTAAAAGATTGTAGACATTTAGTTTTGGGTGTAGAAGCTAAACAAGAAGGAAGAAAATAATGGACAAACAGTCTCTTCTTTTTAGGAAACATGGCACTCTCAACATTTTATTTAAAGCAATATTTATGGTATAATCCTAACTGTTCAGACATGTGGAAGATTATCCGAAACTCAAGACAAGGTTTAGATTGCTAAATGAAACATGAAGCATTATCCCTACAAAATGCTAACTCAACACCTGCAGATATTGCTACCGAGCATAAATTTCTGAAGAATGAAGCTTAAATAGCATATACTTCGGGCAAGGTTCAGTACTCACAACAAGATCGAGCGCACAAAATGCAGCCATAGCTCCACCCATTGAATGCCCTGTGATCATGATTGGAATCTCTCCGTAAGCTTCCCTAGTCTTTTGAATACCACTGACTACTCCATCACGTAGTGTCGTGTTGTGGTAAGCAGCATAAAACCCTCGGTGCACCTATAACAAGGCAGAACGATAGTATGAATCGGGTTTGCCACGAGTACTTGTTTAAATATAACCCTTAAGCTATACCCACCTTTGCTTCAGGCATGCCAGGGTAGTCAAGATCAAGTTGTTTCCATAACAAGTCCTCTATCCAGTTCTGGATGCTGAGAAATTGGACAAAGAAACAGTACATTTTACACATTGCACACAGATATGACAAATTGTCAACTAAAGATCAAAGCACTTCTAAAAGATTTGAGGTGGCGGAGTTCTGAGTTGAGATGCGAAATTGCGAATAGCATGTTCAAGAACTAAGCAAAACAGGATATGTGCTCAGTACCTGTTCTCTTGAGTTCCTCGAAAAACAACAACGACAGCGTTTATATCACTGGCAAAACCAACATATGCCTGCTTATATACTCAGCAAAACACAATGAGTATACTATAAAACAGGGAGATAATGGTACGAGTAAATCAAGTAGAGAAGAACCTGCAAGCAGTTCTCGACATCCACAATTATAGAGATCATCTCGAACCCCTAGGCCATCCAATAAAATTCCATCATCCATCCATCCCAAAATTGCATGGGGTGGGATAACAAAACTCAGAATGCACATGAGTGGTAGTGAATGTTTACCTTGATCAAGTCACCGCATCTGTCACATGTCCATGTAAACAACTGTGTCAAATCAGCAGTATAGATCTGCAAAATATCGTAATGTTTAACTCCAAAACACAATAAAGAAAAGCCACAAACCTAAACAACTCTGGCCTATTTCGATATGAATTTTGAGGAAACAGTTTAACAAGTTGAATATTGAGGAAGAAATAAGGGGGAAAAGGTAAATGAACTTACTGCAGCAGCATACTCCACAAGTATCTGGGCAAGAGTCGAGTTGTATATGGTAGTGGAAGGGTTCTGTTTGATCGCAAGTTCTATTTGAAAAAATCAAAGTGTTATGTTAAAGCTTCATTGCGAAATTACTGTGGACTGTGGAGTAATATGGAACACAATGAATACATGGAGATAAACCAACTTGCAGACAGAAAAGTATGTAACATGGAAAAATGAAGGAAAAGTATAACTGCACACAATAAAATCTGTACGCAACTGTGGCTTGTGAGAGTGAAACTGACTGTGACCAGGCTACACAACCATGCCGACAAGACACGGCTCCAACGTTGTCTTTCAACCTTGAAGAATCGAAATGCAAGGACAATGCAGATTCTATACTACTACTCAAAGAAAACCTGAAGAATCGAAATGCAGGATTGACAGCACATGTGTCTTCAACTCTGCATAGTAAGCAGCATCATAATTTGCTGCTAATTTGTTTAATCAACCTTTGAAATATAAACGCGTTTCCAGATTGTTAATAGACTCCTGAGAAACAGACGCTTAAAAGTATTCATCTGTTCTTTGCATTTTCTTTTTTTCACAGATACTCCCATCCTCATAGAGAATCAACCCAAATTAAGTGAAACAAGCACCTCTAAATGCAAGCGACGAACATCGCGATAGAACATTGCGGAACAAAGAAACAGAAAAAGGGGAGTAACTGCTTACCTCTCCCGGAGCAACCAGCAAGGAAGCACAGCAGAAGCGCGGCCGTCAGCAACCCGCGGCGCCCCATCCTCTGAATGGCTGATGAAGCCAGAACAGAGGACGGGACAGGAAAACCAAGCACAGCACAGCCGAAAATCACGACGAGTTCCGCCCGAGGGCAGCTGGAATTTGGGCGGAGATTAGGCGAACAGCCGCCGACGCCGAAATTCCGCCGCGCGCGACCGTGGGGCGCGAGAGATCGGTGGATTTGGTGACTCCAAACTCGCGCGGAATTGACACAAGCAAGCGCGAGAAAGCAATCCGAGGCGGTCTGTGGCACGGGAACAGTCGGGAAAGGAGGGCGAGCGAAAGCAATACTAGTCGCTACGATGCAATTATAAGAAATAAAATAAATTAGGACTGATGATAAATTAAGGGAGCGAAGCGAGAGCACGAAACCGCGATCGGTGATGGTGTTTTTTATACGGGGGAGGCGAGGGAGGAAGAACAGAACAGAACAGGAACAGTACAGCACTGGGTTGGTATGACGAGGAAGGATGCCCCGCCGCTGAAGCTTATCGACGATTTGGATCGGGGTCGCGATCGGAGACTGACCCACGACCACGACGACGAAGGTTGCAGTACATCTCGCTATTCACCATTGATCATGTGTTTGTTTCCTGCACAGCACAGCACAGCACTCTGAGGCGAAACCTTGCTAACAAATTTATTCTATAACAACAACACAGCTATTTGTCGAGAGTTAGCAAAGCAGAGGAGACATATTGATTAGTTCCATTTTCAAAAAGAATGTCTAGTTCAAAGAAAATGGTTAGTTTAATATATTTATTTGGTAACTGGTATTATTATAAATTTTAACATAATTTTTATATAAATTCGATCAGATCTAGAATTGCATCATTTCTAGATGTGCGAAAGTAAGAATATGACAGCAAAATGCCAAGAGCAATTGAGCAAGCGTGCGATCGATGGGCACGTTAAGGCATGCCACATGCATGACATATGATCACATGAACGAGGTGAGCGTTAGCGATCAGCCAGTACTGTGGTCTGCCTCACCAACCAGATTTTTAAAAACCATCATATTCCGTTTTAATTCTCTTCTTGGAGCATCCAATGCAACGCATCCGTGCAGGTCGTCTATCAGTTTGTTGGGGGGTGGTTATGCATGAGCTCGACGTAATAACTTGCTTATATTTCAACCCTACCAGATTCCTTTTCCTCCTTTCCCAACGTCCTGAAAATGAGGCCCCAGCTTTGATTTGATCTGTCTTCAGGTTCAGGGTACTTTAGCTTTTAAATTTCTCGCTAAATGTTTTATTTGCATTTTAATTCCTCCACTACTAATAATAGCTCATGTTAATTACTCCTCCGTCAAAGCTTGCTTCTAGAATCTGGACAGAGAGGCAGCAGAGTCGTTAAAACAAGTGCAACTGCACGCACGCGTACACGTAATTCAATTGTGTTTCTTGGATGGATTTACTTTGGAGGAGCAATTATATCGTTACACTTGCTTATTTCGTAATACAAATGTTAATAATTTTGACCATTTTTTCAAAAGTTCTCTCTTCTGCCACGTGCCCACGTCGATGAGTTCCAACGCGGAGGATTTGAATGAGAAAATGGTAATGGCGAGGCCTCGAAACCGTTGGACACACGAAACGGTGCCGTGTTACCATCAGTCAGTGGTCTTTTGACAGATAGGCGACGTATGCATGATGCCAACTTTTAACTGAGTTTTGACATTAGATCGGATCAGTCCCCAGGTGGTGGGACTGATGTCATCTTCGTTTTTATTTTCTGTCAATGAACAAATAAGTTTTGTATGAAATAGAGGCGAGAGAAGAAAAGAGTTTTTGGTTTTTGTTTATTGTAGAAGAAACTGATTAATTCGTGGCTAAATAAAACACCGATATGGGCATGGAAATTCATGTCACGTGGACATAGGTTCTGGTGGGCTTAGGACCACGTGGGACTGATGTCACCTTGAGTTCTCTTCTGCTTCTTCTTTATTACAGTACTTTTTTATTTGATCGGACACTGATATTTTAATTAGTCGCTACAAATACCCATAAAAAAACTGATGATATGGCCATGAAAATTCATTCATGTCACGTGGACATAGGTTCTTTGTGGGCTGGACCGCTGAGTAGTCCGAGGAAAGGTCGGTGTTCAAATTTGCCTACAGGCCAGAGAGCACATCAGCCTTCCACAGGCAGACAGTTGCAACGGCCCAGCGTGTCCAGTGTGGTGGGCCAGCCCAGAACAACCTTCGCACCACCGCATCGGTCCACTAGAGACATGATTCGATGTTGCTAAAAAAAAAGAGACATGATTCGCTGGCTGAAAATGACGTCTCAAACTGGAATTATCGGATGGTTTGCGTAGACATAGCATGTGATGAGCTGATAGAACTTTGACACAAACTTTGTCAAGACATAATGGGACCTGCTCCTTCGGTCATCCTTTATGTTTTCAACAGAAAAAAAAATGTGTGCATATAGAACCCTTTCGACCTCACCTACTCTATTCGCAAAAACACATCGAAAAAATTAAGCAAATCTAAAAATTACGAGACAACTTAAGTCCAGATAAACGAGTTCCACCATAAATAATGACCCTATTTTCGACTTCACACAAATCAAAATTTTTTTATCACGTTAGCAACAAATGATTTGGAGATGCAATACAACAAATTAGTGTGGTTCGGCTTAAGTTGACCTCTTCTATTGGTGGACTTGACTCACATTTTCAGTAGTCAACGACAAAAAAAAAACATTTAAATGAATCGGATTATTGATTGCAATTGGGAACAATATGATTTTTTCCACAAAACTCCCTGGAAAAGTATAACAATTTTCAAAATAGTCCTTCCACGCACTCTTCCCCAGTCCCCATGGCTGATGCTCCCTTCTCGTCCGGCGGCGGCGACGGCAGCTCCCGTCGCGGCGAGTGGGCTCCCATTCCTCCTGCTTCTCTCCCTCCCCTTCCCAGCCGTGTTCTGCGCCGCTGCACCCCCATTCCCACAAGTCTCTAACCATGGATATGGCAGCTAACCGCCCCGGCGCTACCACGTCAGAGTCTCAGAGGAGGGGATGACAGGGTCGACAAGGAGGAAGAAAGGAGTCGTGTGGGTTGCTGGTGCGGATTGGAGGATCACGAGGAGGAAGGATGTGGGGATTATTAGATCGGAGTGCGAGTTCCTGGACCATTGGTTTCCCCTGGTATGCTATGTTTGACTGCTTTCAACTACTTTATTTGTCCCCACCTAAATGCTCGAACCATGCTCAAAAAATGCTCGAACCATGATTTTTCTGCTCCAATATCTTTCTCTTCTATATATAAAATAGATCTGTGTTCGTCAGCACACATAAGTAATTAATTGCTGAATCTTGTATGCTCGAATCATGCTAGGATAAGTTTTCTTTTCCTTCCTTTTGACACTAAAGTAGCACAGATGAAGCCTCAAAAAAAGATATAGCAAAGACTGATCACCTTGACACTAAAGTAGCACAGATCGAGCCTCAAAAAAAGATGTAGCAAAGACTGATCATGCAATTCATGAACTGGGACGAACTACACACTCGTCCCTTCAAAATTTTACACAAAATCCTAGTTACATGGCTTGGAAAGTTCTTTTTCATGATCTGACAGAAAATTGGACACAAATAAATCTCTTGCAGAAGTCTACTCAAATACCAAATCAACAAATTTCAGCAGTCAATTTATAAACTTTCGGATCAGGTTACAGATCAACCTTTTGCAGTAGCCACATTGATAATAATAGAACGCTTTACTATTCAACATAATTTATTTCACAATTTGAACTTAGTTAAACTCAACATATGATGCCTAGCTCGGTGCTCATCTCCTATTCACCCCAGCACACCTCAGAAGATGATCCTCCCTACCTTGAAGATTGAAGGCGTCGCCCCATCCTAGCAGCTAGGGTAGTAGACGACGCAGCGCCTGCGCCGGGAGGTGTGCACAGCATCAGCAGCAGCAAGGCGAGGACGATGGTGACAAGCAGACCCAGAAGGTTGAACGCCGGCTCATCTTCTTCCTGGCTGCAACACAGCTTGCCCATGTTAGCTGTTACAAAGGGTGGAGCGATGAGTTTTTGGTAGGATGGGGATGAAAGAGGCGAGGAGGGCAATTAAAAGCTTCTTGCTGTGGAACTTCTGTATGCCGATGACTCTGGACAGAAGGTCTTTCTATTCTATGGTATGTCCGATATGAATCTTCTTTGCTTTCGGGAATTGTTTTGTGGCTGTGTGGGGCTAGTTGTTGAGCCATCCCTATCCGCTTTTCCATGTTGTATTTTATTTTCTTCTTGGTCCTTCTGGTTGAAGATGAGACAACTCACTCACTCAACCAATCAATCCCACACCAACTAGTACCACTACCACCCAATCAGGATATAGTTTGTTACAGGTACATCAGTAGGAATGTTATATGATTTAACTGGCATCAGCTTCCTGCTTTTCCTTTCAGTATATCCTGGTCAAATTCATATTCTTCTGATCTGTACTGTCATTATTGAGTGTTAATTTGATTAGATCGACACCTTAATCCAGATTGGTAGCATGTGCTGATATTGGTGGAAAGCCATGTTGTCTTCAATAGTTTGCTGTTTTTCTCCCAGTGCTGCTATGCGTCGTGTATGGTTTTTCCCCCTCATTTTGCTTCATTCATAGGACCTGTCAGATCTATCGATAGCACATCTATTGTGGGCTGTCAACATCAACTTGAATTCTGGTAAGCAAATCATTTGTACTTTAATTTAAAGACACCTGTCCAGCTGTTTTCACTGTATCTATCATATAGAATACTAACTACAATTAACTACCCTCGCTCAGTTTAATGATTTTCAAAAATTTCTACCCAACTCTTGATGCATCATTAGCATTTGCATTGAGTTTTTTTTTTTTTTTTTTTTTTTTTTCTTTTTTTGGTGTGTGTGTGTGTTGAATAAAGATAAGACAACCTGTCTAGAAAAGGACATGCTGACTTTGTTTGTTGTTCTATATGTCCTTGATTTTGAATAATGCAACAAACTCATCAACAACTACCTAACCAACTACATTGAAACCACATGGTCATTACAGATTTGCCTAAAATGGTATTTTTAGACAGATACCTTAATGCTGTATTGCACAGAATAACAGTGACTCTATCAATTCTGTAGCAGTAAGAAGCACATATAGAACTCACATGCATGCACAACTTCTTTGACTAAAAGGAACAGAGCACGTTGAACATTCAATGACGCATACATGTTATCTGGTATGATACATCATTTTCAGTTCAAAAAGAAAGATGCACTTAGAGCAACAGCCTTTTCATCATTGTTCTCCTTCTCTGGGCTCAAAAAGACGATGCACTTAGAGCAGCATCCTTTTCATTATTATCGCTTTTCTTCTCTGGGATACCCAAGTCCAGTGTCTTTTCCTCTGTGGTTCTGGCCTCCTTCAAATCAATGGGTTCTTTCCCATCTGATTCCCCTGCACATGGGACGAATGGGTTTTATGCACCTGTACTTAGTTTGACATATAATGGTACTATAGAGCAGAATTATATAATTGCTTGCATGTAGGGATTAGTGTTGTTAGGAACAAATTGATTATAAATTTAGGATAGCAGCAGAAGACTTACTACTTTCGCTCTGATCAATTATCGTGAGTTCATGACAAAATAGAAGATATGTGTGGTTAACATATAGAATGACACAGTTAACAATAAGAAAATTCAACTTACTGTCCTCGTCTCTCAAAGGTGTAATGGATTTCCCATCCTCTGGCTCTTTGGAGACACTCTCCTCTTCCTCCTCAACCCTGTTCTCCCCTACTGTGTCCACCTTCTCCTCCACTTTCAATTCCTCGACAACTTTGGTTAGCACCTGCTCAACAACAATAGGATCTGGCAGGTCTGCCTCATTGTTTACCTCGTTATCTTCAGAAGGTTTAGACTGCCCTGCCTCCTCCTCTTCAGCTTCTGTTGCACCATCAGCATTGGTCATGGGTTCCTCATCCTCAAAAACAGTAGGCTCTGCCAGCTCCACCTCGTTTTCCACCTCCTCATTGTCCTCAGAAGGCTCAGATTTCTCTTCTGCCTCCTCTTTCTCCTCCTCTTGTTCTTCTTCTTCTTCCTCCTCCTCCTCCTCCTCCTCCTCTTGGGCAACCGGTAAGCCAACAATTTCGCTGTCCTTGGTCATTGGGGAAGCTGCAGAGCCAACACTATCGTCGTCCTTGGTTGCAGGGGTAGCCACAAAGTTAATACTGTGACCATCCTTTGTCACAGGGGCTAATGGTTTTGCGAAGGTGACGCTGCCATCATCTTCAGTCACCATGGCAGCCATGTCTTGGTCCTTGGTTGCTGGGGCAGCCGCAGAGATAACACTCTCATCATCCTTGGTCACAGGGGAAACTGGTACTGCAAATGTGACACTTCCATCCTCCTCGGTCACCATGGCAACCATGTTGCTGGTCGTGGGGGCAGTTGCAAAGGTAACACTTTCATCGTCCTTGGCCTCGGCGTCATCTGGTACTGCGAAGGTTATGCTGCCATCCTCCTCTGTCACCATGGCAACCGGGAATGTGACACTGTCATCCTCCTTGTTCTCTTCAACGCTGTTCTCAGACGATGCAGCCTCATCATTCTCCTCGAGTACCATGTCTATATTGTCACCCCCATCTTCCTTCTCAACAGATGCCTTAGTCGATACTTTGAGCACATCATCCTTCTTGATATATTTTTCTCTGTCCTCGGTGATGACATTCACATCCTCAGTTGATGGCATGTCAGCCTTCTGATCAGCGACCACTGCTTTGTCCTTGACGACCTCATCTTTCTTCTCCTTGGCAGCTTTATCTATCAATGCTTCTTTGCTCTTTTCAATGGTGACAGCTTCTGTAGCATCCGTGATGACTGCTTCAACCTTCTTGATCTCGACCTGTTTCTCCTGCCTGTTGGCATTTGCCGTCGACGTTGCATTGCCTTCCTTCGCAACGATCGCTTCTTTGTTGTCCTTCACGACCTGTTCGGCCTTGTTGCTGATACCTTCCTCTTTCTTCTCCCCAATGGCTTTCTCTTTCAATGTAGCTGCCTTGTTCTTTTTCTCAGCGATCGCCTTGCCATTGGCCTTCGCACTGGCGGTGGAGGCATTGTCGGATGGCTGAAGCACACGAGACGATGGCTGGGTGGCGTCGATGACGCTGGATTTCCTCTTGAATCGGTTGCATCTGCTGCTGCCGGAGTTGCCGGTGGCCACCGCTTCTTTGGAGCCACCGCAGCCCATGGTGGCTCAAAGGAGGAGAGGAGAGAGAGCGTAGAGATGCAAAATGCAACGAGAGGACGAGGAACCAATATGGGGGTCTGTGGGATTTGAGGCAAGGAGAAGTCGCAGGTGCATGCATGAATGGACAAGCCTCGTGGGGAAAACGCATGCATGCATGATGTGACAAATTTAGGGAAACCATGACCAAACAAAGGTTTTTTGTTGAAGGGGTTGCGACAGGTGTGCTTGTTGTCTAATTGCAGCGCATCACTGCTGTAAAATTTGCTTCGTTTAGAGATTTTATTTAATTTTTTAACAAACTTTGTGCCTGCTGGCAGTCTTAGATTATTGGGCTCGGCTGGCCGGTCTATTGCTGTCCTTGCTGATCCAAGAAGGAAGGGAACTATTCAGGTGCTTCATTATCCCCACTCCCCCTCCTACTCCAAATATGCTGACAGCTTGGATACAAATGTTGACTTTGTGGACAATGCAGCAACACTATGTTTTTGTAGATCACAACACCGGTAACAACTGAGGCGCAATTAGTCATGTAGTGAACCAAACTTAAGAGCGCAAAACTCTTCCCTAGGATGCAACAGTAATTAAAGAACAGTGGTTGAGGCAGAGACCAGAGGATGAGATCAGATGGAGGTGCCATTGCCGATTGAACGACAGGTGGATGCACAGCTGCCAGTCCTGAAACTTGATCGCCGGTCTATAAAATCGACCTCCGCCTTGAGCTAGCACTCACATAAGTTCATACACTCAGCTGCATTCTTGGCTCACTCTGGAAATTTTGTGGCCTAGGCTGAATTTTGTGCAGCTGACTGAGGTCACTGGTTAGGCAGCAGCTTCCTGTCTTCCCCCGATGGGTCCTCATGGTCATAGACCTGGAGGCCCAGGGTGGGACCCTCCTGGAGGAGGCCCTGCGGGCTGGGGGCCGCCGCCCATTGGACCTGGTTTCTGGGGACCTGGCTTTGGAGGCTTCATGGGATCTTGGTGAGCTGAATTTACTACTGTAGCTAATAACATTCTAATCCTTGCATTTGTAGTCAACAGAACTGTCCAATCAGATGCTCAATGCTTCAGATGTTTATATAAGATTCTCAGCATCTCTCGTTTACTCTTTGTGTTTTTGCTCGTGTTAGCCGGAAAAAATTTCGACTCTGATGTGCTATGGTTCTTGTACTGCTGTGCAGCTCTGTTGCTGCTTGCTGCAGGACTGCTGCCCGCCGTTCCTCGGACACCCCGGCCCCGGCGGTCCACCGCATTCTGAATTCTGAATCTCTGATGCCGATTCCTGATCAAATCCATGTGAAATAATGTATATTGGTCCTCTGCAGGGCCCATCAGGTTGAATGGATTTCTGTTTGCTGGTCGCTGTGCCTGTGCGTACCCACCCTTTGCATGCTCCATACTTTTCGTTGCATGAATACTGGTGAAAATCCAGTCTGACTGGCTCTTGATACATCTTGGTATCATGAGACGAACTAAACAATCGTGAATTCGTGACTTGGATTTTTGATACACTGTTTGCCACTATAAGCCAGGATATTAGACTCTAGTTAATCAACTAGATAAACTCATTAACTGGAACGAAACCAGGTGTAAATAGTAACACAGCAGATCAACACCAATTCAGGACAAGCGAATCAAGCGACAGCAATCTGTAAAAGGGGAAAAATGCTTAGGCAGATGGAAGAATCCCAGGTTAGTCTACAAGGCAGCAGACATCTTTTGGGTGGGTTCTATACAACGCGAAAAAAGAAACTGTTCTATACACAAGCAACTGGTAGTTTGACACTGCTGTTATGTGCAAAACCATATTTAGTTCTGAACTAATAATGCTAACAATAAATTCATCTGTCCAAGATTTTGGAGCGCAAATGCCATTCAGTTCTCTTGCCACGTACGAAGCATCCAGCTGCTGAACTTTTTCTTCCTTTTTATAGTTCGGAACTCATAGTCGGAGCAGGTAACCAAGTGAGGTACCAAGAAGCGCCACGTACACCACAAAGAGCAAGGGGAAACCCAATTGACCCCTTGGGGTTCCCTTCTTTCTTAGGAATACCTGCACAAACCATGCATAATAATATAAGAAATAAGAAATAATATAAGCAAAATATGACCAAGATGTAATAACTAAAGCCAAGCAAATTCAATGATAGTAAAAGAGCAGTTTCAACAGTGAGAAGTTTGAAACACACATTCGGTTAATATGATAGTTCAGAGAGTATCTTCAGTGCTCAGTTTCAAACATGGATAAGATATCCGGACCAGAGACTATCAGTCGACCCTTCAGATCTATCTAAACACATGAATAGGGAAATGAATGCATCGATAAATTTTGGTTGTCAGATTCTATCAGGGGACCTTTTCTTTAGATATATGGGGACCATCTAGTAAATGAAATTCCAGATGGATGGCTCCTCCAGCATCTGGTACAAATGCCTCCAGCAGAAAACATGGCACGAAGAATCTACCAGAACCAGTTAACAGCATGATGCATTGCCATGCGGATCTGACTAGAAAATGTAGCCGCTTTCATTCATTGTGACTATAAATGTGTTGGTTGGCACCTACAAATTTCAGGCCAAACAGTAACAGGATGGGAATTGGGAAGGGGGTTGTAGCTATTCAGCTAAAAGGCATTTAGCTTTTTCCATGCTTCTTATTTATCAGCCAAGCTAAAAACCCTATGCTTGAACACTCTTTCTTTTAAGCAACAGTATAAATAGTTGTTCTACATTTTCCAGATGGCGATATAAATATAGATGAAGCTCAAGACATACCATTTCTTGCTGTAGATTATCCCGCTCCTGGGTGGTACTTCTGCTCTCTTCTCTTAGCCTTATTATCATCTTTTCAGCCTACGAAACAGAAACATATCTTCACCATTCAATGAAAAATCTAATCCTTGTTCAAATAATGGAAAATATCCATGGTGTTCAGTTTACCTCTTCCAATTTTGATTCAAGATTGTTGAGCTTTGATTTCAGATTCTGAACATCTTCTGTTACCTGGTACATAAGTAAAAGGAGAAAGTCAACACATTGCTGTACAAAAAGTAAAACAACAAAACATCCCCATGCAAGTTGGGAGTTTTATGTATACGTTGACTTGAAGGCTGTGATTCTGTGAAAGAAATAAATCAGAACTGTAGAGCTAAGATGAGGACCATAACTCGAAGTTCGATCCAGTTTTCTAAGTAACTCTACATCATTGTATTTGATAACAGTTCTTTGTATAAAGATTCAGTATTAAAGACAGGGTTTTTTTTGCCAAAATCTAACCAGTATTAAGCCTTAGTTCTGCTTGGGGTGTATGTGACTCAGTTGGGCTAGAAGTGGGTTGTGACTAATGTATCAAAAACATGTGTAACAGCTCTACTGACCATTCGCTTATATTAAGCTAAACTTAGGATAATGGGCATATGGTGTACTGGATAATGGAAACTTACATGAGATAATTGATGGTTGTGCACATTGAAAAGTCCTCGGTCACCTTGCATAACAGCTTCTGTAGAAGCAGTTTCCTCCAGTGGAAGAGATTCCTTAAAAACTGCAATGCTTTGTTTCAAAGGAGGAGATTCCTTAAAAACTGCAACATTTTGTTTCGAAGGAGGGGATTCGATGGAAATAGCAGGGGCATGTTCAATTGTAACAGCAGAGTCATGTTCAACTGTAATAGCAGAAGGATCTTTTTGGGTTGAAGGAGATTCTGCCAATACAGCTGGTGCTTCATTCAGTGACACAGGAATTTCTTTCAGGCCTGGAGTCTCTTCGACAGGTGAAGGTATTCCAGTCACAATTGCTGGAGCTTGTGCCCGAGGGGCAGGAACTTCTTTTGCAACACCTGGCACTTCGTTCTCTATATTTGGCATCTCTTTCAGTACAGTAATCCCAACAGCTGGCTCAGCATTATGATTTCCATTAGCTGGTTGCTCGTCGAGGGCACTAACAAGAACAACTCTTAATTTGCTTTCCTCGATGTATCTGCCAGTTTCTTTAGAGAACTGATAAGAAAGAACTAGTGAGCATCACAGTTACAACAAATGACATGAAAAGAACACTATGCAACTAAAGGTTACAGCTCAGTGCTTACAAATGCAGGAACGAGTTCCTCATCAGATGTACCATAAGGAACGACTGTGGTTTGTACCAAAAACTTGTCTTTTAATTGCATGTCTGGTGGAGCAGTCCGGAGTGCTTGCATGGTAACTACATATACAAGTAAAAACAAGCACAAATAGAATAAGAGGAAAGAATAATGTAGCCAATATAAGAAAGAAAACTGACAAGGTATACAAAAGACAAAAAATTAATAACTATTTCCCTTGTACCAATAGCAAACAAAGTGTTTATTTAATGGGCAGTGAAAGCAAAGAAGGAATCCACATGTAATGCACATCAAACAAGAGTCAGAATTACTACTCCGGTCTGAAATCTATCACTTTAGCTTCATGCACAGTTATACCGAACCAGGACTCCATGAGGATGTTAAGAATTACTGAATTGCCTATTTTTCTCTTTACTTGACAATATAAATTATTGTGCTTCAACCTCTCAAACGCCAATAGCAGTAACCACATAGTGATAATAGTTGTGCCAAAACAACATCGGACAAGATGCCTATGACATCTCTTTCAACTTCTAAACCCCAAGTAAGCATAATTTTTAGAAGTAGGTTAATATGATATCAGAGCACTATGTACTATCAACATGATCCTACTTCAATAACACAACTATTATCAGTAACAGTGAGAAGAGATGCATACCTGTGAATTCACATGTTTTCCTCGGAAGGATAACCCCGGTGTTTGGTCGAACACAGTATCTTTTAGGAGATGTTGTTTTAACCTAGCCAATTTGAGGAAAAAGGAAACCAAGATCAGAATCTGCTCAAAACAAGAACTGAACAGACAAGGCACAAGCAATGAAACATTTAGTTCTAGCTATAGCATCGGCATAAACTAATTACTTAATTGGATTGGATAATAGCTTGTATTTTATCTACTCAACATTATATCAAGTAATGGATAATTGGATATTCAAGACATGACATATCAGCCATTAGCGTGATTGGAGCCGTGATTGGAGAAAGACTTGAGTAGAAAATAGGACTTGTTTAAGATGCTAAGTCAAAGTTGATGACACACCTTGAAAGCAACATATTCATTGGACTTGTTGATTAGGTGGACAACACATGAACTTTGTTTCTTCACCTCAACTGTAAACAACACAGAACCAGAGAAAGGGGGTCAGATCTACATTTAAAAATAAAGAACAAATACAGAGTCAAGGGTTTGAAATGAAATGACAAAACTAGTGAAAACAAAATAGAAGTCCAGAACAAAAATGTAACAATGCAGAAATGTTAAAAAAAGGACGCTGAGTTCAGTACAATAACCAAGCTAACCAGCCGAACAATTTTAAGGTTTCAACATGGTAGATTAGGTATCTGTGAGAGACTGTTAGAATTTTCCTGTGGAAATCACAAAGTCAATTTGATCACGCAGATATTTGACAAATGTGTTGCCAGCATTCACAGAGACCAGAGCAAAACTAGTGACGGGAAAAACTCAAGTGCACATTCTTATAGAAAGATCAGTAACAAAACATTTCACTGCAGGTCCCCCAACTATTACTTTTAGCATACTCATTGTGCCTTTTTTATTCTCTTCCCAAAAACACTCATAGGAACATTTTTCACTTAACAGTGTAACCCAACCTTTTTGAGACAAAATCAGTTCCAGCCATGATTGTACTCAGTCCAGGTCCAACCCAACACAGCACATTTGCAGTTCATGGATGCAAAATAATTTATCAAGTTCATAAAGCTTAACACCTTTCCCTCTCATCATCAAGGCCCTTCTCTCTCAACACAATTAATATCAGGCGTAATGTGAGCCATTAGTGCACTTTCATGTAAATTAAGAAGATCCAACAGCCAAGCACTTCCCTCCGTCCCTGCTTCCTTAACACGCTGACACACGCCCCACCGCCACCAGCCACGGGACTTTACAACCACTCGCACCACAAAACCCACCTGTCTGTGACCAAACGAAGAGAATGGAAGCAACCAACTAAAGTAGCACTCTGAATTAGGGTGGAAGAAAAGTCACAGGCTCTACACTTCTGCAGTCGACACTGCCACACATTACTGACTGACAAAGTTAAAGGTTGAAAAAAAGGCTAGGCTCATTGCCTCGATTGGAGTTGGATCCTCCTGTAAATCCTACCGAGACAGAGATTCTGCGAGGTGGTCCTCTAAAGCTCATGGTCATGGAACCGTTACAACTGCAGTCCAGTCTGAGAAAGCAAATCAAAAAAGTGGACGAGACCGTTTGCTTCCCGAATTCACAAGGGGTTTAGCTTGTCTCCTACTCCATCGAGCACGGTGCATCGATCGCAAAGTTCGGAAGCCGATTCCCCAAACCAAACGCAACAGCAGCAGTTCGCGGGCGGGCTACTCTCTACGCCCTGTGATCAATTCAGCGTACGCGACAGGAAACCAACGAATCGGCAAAGTTAACCCGAATAATATGACTGTCATGCATAAAACTCGGGCGGGCGGCACGAGACACACACACACAGACGATCCGTAATAACGGGGGGAAAAACGTGAGGTACGCCAACAGAGCACGGAATCGAAGCGGATAAGCACGCCCAGAGAAACGAAACAAGCGCGGCGCCGGCGCCGGCGCCATGGGCTCGTGCGGTTCGTCGGCGTCGGCGTCGGCAGACGAGACCTGGTCAGGCGAGCGGAGCGGAGCGGGGGCCGGGGGAAGGGGAAGGGCGGATTGACTTACAGGTGAACTGGAGCTCGCGCGGTTGGATCTCGACGAGGTCCTGGCCCATCGCCGCCGGCCGCGAGCAGACGCACAGCACCGGGTACAGAACAAGCGAGCGCTGGGCACCACCAGTAATCCACTGGCCGCAGCTGGCGAGGCCGAGGCCGAGCCGGCGGGTGTGGTGCGCTATGAATCAACCGCCCGTCGCCGTCACGAAGGCTCGGCGTCGCGCGCGACAGGGACGCACCGCCCCCCTAGCAGCAGGCGTCGGAGTGAAGACGAGGAGGACGGCGGTCGCTCTCGCCCCCGGCGCCGATTTTGACGAAGGCCGGACGCGGACGGGGTTTGGGAGGGACTTGGGGACTTGTGGACTAGAGCCTCGGGGGACGCGGAGCGGGTGGGGCCGGCCTTTTGGCGGTGCGGGGTCCATCCGGCAGGCCCTTTTTGCAGATTGGTCCCTACGCACGCTGTACACACATCCTCCAGCCCACTGATTTCATGATTTGCTCGCGACGGAAACGGGAGTGGCCCTGGTTTGTGAATCGGCGATAAGGTCGGGGCACTTGAGTGAAAAAAAGTTGTCATGCGGAGTTGCGAACGCGAAGCGGCGTGGCGTGGGTTTCTGAAGCGGAGGCTGGCAGGTGGGGCCCGCCGCCATCAGTGCCGTGTCGGCTGGGTCGAGCGGGATGAGCGGGATTCGTGATCGGTCGTCAAACGCGAACGGTACGGCGGGTCTAGGTCCAGTGGGGCGGCGCCACCTGGAGGATCTGACGCGCGACGGGTTGGCTGGGAGGCGCGGCCGGGTCAGCGTCGGCCCGGATGCGGTGGGCGCACCTGCACGTCTGCACCCCAGCCAGGTCCGTACTGCGCCAAGGGGGAGACACAGTGACAGTGCCCAACGTGGCGCAGTCCATCGCAGAAAAGTCATGCGATCGATCGGGGCCCAAAACCCCAAATCCGCGTTAGCGTTGCCGTAAACAGGCTTAATATTAAGACTTGATGAAAAGACTAGAGAGAGTGATGATGAGCAACTGTTTGATTGAGCTACCAGGCAAATTTTGCTACGAGGCAGTGGCTCTCCAAGCCGTTGATTTTGATCGTCGAGCGGCCGAGATCGACGCGTGAGCAGAGCAGGCTACCTGGTAGGCCATCAACCAAAGGAGCAGCCTCTAGTGCAAGTGTTTCAAATTGCATGCGTGTAGGGCAGCGGTGCTCACCTAGCAAGTACTACCTTGTATAACGGTGGCACACTAGGAAAGCAAGGACGAGAAAGGATTGACAACCACCGCGCCATCTTTCTGCGTGGAGCAAGGGGAAGAAAACATATATATATATATATTTGTCTCTAAACAACATTTTTTAGAAAAAGATCTCTAAACAGCATGTTTCTTCTCTGTCTAATATAATCTCAATGAACTAATGACATGGTCTCATGATTAAAAGTTGCTTAAGTTTTAGTAAAGCATTTCTTTTGCCAAAAGACGGTACTAGATATTATTGTTGATTCGATCGCCTTTGCATGGAAACAGCTGTTCTGCAATGTAGAGGGGTAGTCGGCCCTTCTCTTATTTCTGTGTGGAACGACGCATGTGGCCAATATATATACTAATTTGTCTATTGTGCTCATACTAATATCGCATTTAAAAAAACGATCCAACAAACGCTTTTCACACTTTAGGGTATGCAAAGGTGTGCATATTGTAAAAGAGTATGTAGAGCCCTCACCCTTTTAGTTGAGCTAATAAAGAAACTAAAAGAAAACCCAAATGTGCAACCGCTTAGAGTCTATTTATATCCTATATATTCCCTTGGTTTCACTGAAAGTGTCATTTTAGACTCTCAGACTTCTTGTTTGACCATTTGTCTTATTCAAAAATTTTGTATAACTATTATTTATTTTGTTATGATTTATTTTATCACTGAATTAAAGATACTTTAATGATTCGGTTTAAATTCTCAAGTCATGAATATATAGTGCTTTGTAGTCATATAGAGTACTGTTTGTTTTGGAGTCAGATTAATTTCCTTGCAAGGTACGTGTATGCTACTACAAGCCGGCTCATGTGTTTCGATCTTGTGCGGTGGTTGCGGTTGAGCTTTCATCGTCATCGTCCAATCTAGCCAACCGACGCAGTTAGTAGCGTACCGACAAGCCAAGGGACGAGCGAGCGCCGCTCACCGGCCGTTCTCCCACTCAGCTTTGTTGCTTCGCTAAAGTCTAATCGCTACTGTTCCCTTCTTGCTCCATTTCCATCCACTGATGTGTCACGTCGAGGTCGTGCCATTTTCATTGCCGGCATGCACTACGGCGTTAGTGATGACCAGCTATATATGCTTGTATATTTCTGATGCAATGTATTGTTTGGTCCAGGAGGAGGAGATAAAAAGGGTGTCTGTTGTCTGTTCACCTCTCTTTTTCTTCCCGTTTTGTTCTTCAGATCGGATGGGTCAGGCTAAAACTGGCCGTGATATGACGGGCTGTGGGGGCGGCATCAGGACTGGCGATCTTTGC
Source organism: Themeda triandra (assembly GCA_018135685.1). Taxonomy (NCBI): domain Eukaryota; kingdom Viridiplantae; phylum Streptophyta; class Magnoliopsida; order Poales; family Poaceae; genus Themeda; species Themeda triandra. The sequence continues at coordinate 1,270,318 of JAENPR010000018.1, forward strand.
GTGGGCCAACTGCAGGCCTGCTGTGCATTTCCCGGCCGTTGGGCCTCTCTCAGACTACCCGCACTCATGCAACTCTATTTTCTTCCTCTATCCATCCTGGTCATCAAGATTCTCTCCCTATACTACTTTCTCTCGCATTCATCAATCCTTTCACAGGTTCTTTACTCAATTTGTGGCCCATTTATTATTTTATCTAAATATATTCGTGAGATCTAGTTTTGAAAGATTTATTGAAACAAATTGATGGTGTGATTGAAATTTAATTTGGCTTATTGGTTTGTGAGTTATAACATTTTTTCTTAAGTTAAAAGAGTGGGGCCCGCCGCATGCGCTCTCTCTCCTCCCATATTCTCCCCTGCCGCACGCTCTCTCTGGTCACTCTCTCTCCTGCCTCTCTTTATTTGCGTATACAGTTCGGATTCCGTACTTCCCGGAATTTGCCGTAAGCTGAGTGACACGCTGGCATGCAGTTGCATTTGCAGGCTACCGTTGCAGCCATTTTTCCTGTAAAGCCGGACCTGCAAAACCATTTACAGGTCCCCAGTGCGGACAGTCTCAGGCCTCGCTTAGATGCACCAACTCGGGGGTGCCAAAATCTGCATAGTGCACCCCCGAGCACTGTAGCGATTTCGTTGTTTTGTGGTAATATTTGTCCAAATATTGATTAATTAGTCTCAAAATGTTCGTCTCGCAAAGTACAACAAAACTGTGCAATTAGTTTTTGATTTCATCTACATTTAATACTCCATGCATATGGCTACATTTTGATGTGATGGGAATCTTCTTTTTGCATAGTGTCAAAGTTGGGAGTTTTGGGGGAACTAAACAAGGCCTCACTCTCAGGGTCAGATGCAGACAGGCCTGCACCTCAGGAAAAAAAAAGGCCAACAACGGGCTTTGCCTCGAATAGGGCTATATTCGCCAATGATGCTTATCACTGTTCAAACTTAAAAAAATTAACTAGGATTGTCTATTGTTCACGAAAATAACAGAAATAGGATCGACCAGAAGCAGAATCACAGCAATTTTTCTACTGGAGTTGCTTAGAGCATCTCCAACAAGTTGGCATAACCACTTGGCAAATCTGATTTTTTGACAAAACCATAAAATTCCTCCTCCAACAAGTTGGCAAATGGACTTGGCAAAAAGGGCTCCTCTCGGCGCATATTTGCGCGCAACGGAGGACTTGGCATCTCGCTATTTTCGGGCCTCCTCCGTTGTTCCCGCGCACGCGAAGCCCGGTCCTTCCTTTCTCGCGGCCGCGAAACTGGATCGACGCGCGGTATACATCTATTTGCCAAGAATAGATGCTAACTTGTTGGAGAAGACCTATTTTTGCACTTGGCATTTGGGTTTTACACTTGGCAAAACTAGAGATTTGCCAAATCAATTATGCCAACTTCTTGGAGATGCTCGTGCAGTGCACCACCCTCATGTCATATTATCTAGTCTAGATGTAGCGTAGCCATTAAAATTCTGGTTCTCCACCTTTGTCACTGTTTTGAGCAGCAGCGGCCGCAGCATCTGCAGCGTCATTCACTCAACCCATCTTCTGCTTTGCATTTGCAAAGCCATCAACACCTGTAGGAGTTACCTTATACGGTGTGTGTGACTTGGAACAGGAAAAGTCCGAGTTTCCACTTCTTGCTTGTACTCTGCTAATGCTTTTTAATTTGTTGATGGCATCGTCCACGTTACCAAATTGCTTAAAATTTTGGTGTGACCATTTGGAGAGGAGAAGTACACATTGAGATTAATAAACTGGAACAGGTAACAAAGAAAATTTGCTTAGGAACCACACTACAACCTTATTACTTTTTGCATAGGAGTAAATAAATATTTATTAAACACTTGCCTTGGCATATTGTGGGTGCTACACCATCCCTAACAAGTCATGGTACACCAAGAAGTAGTGAATTATTTACACAATGGATAGAGATATTAAAAGTAGTATGTATTACTGCAGTTTGCTAAAGTCTGCTATAATAATGTTGCTCTGTGACTTAGGAGGTCATCTGGCGTAGCTTTTGCATCGACTAGTACAAATACATCACCACTTTTTTTTTCGAAAACACGCATTTGCACGTGTTGCTTTAAGGAAAATTAGAGTTTGTTTACACTGCTTGTTGTGACCATTGCCGAGATACCGTGGATAACCGCAAGCAAACACACTAAAACATGAATCACCAGCTCAAACGGTGACTAACTGTGCGACTGAAGCGACGTGGCCGACATCACCACTTTTCACACCAGTAACAAATCATTTTGCATCGCATGGTAAACGCTGGTAGCCATGGTATATTGCCACAATCTCAGACATCAAACAGAAGTTGGACGCAAAGAACTGAACCACTTTCAAGGAAAAACAAGGTGTACAAACTTTACATACACACAAATTAATAACAGACCCTCCTCCCTCCCCCTAACAGCAAAAAAGCCCTGACGACTAACCCACAAGAACCCACCTATACACAAGACAACATAAAAATCAACAGCGCCCACAGCATGTTGATCAACAACACCCACCTATACACAAGACAACATACAAATACACAGAGTCCCCGAATAACGTACATGGTGCAAGGAAGCATTAAGTCATGATCTGGCCTGACATGGCTGGGCCGTCGAGGCCACCGAGTTCCACCAGCACCTTGACGACTGTGAGAAAATTATATATGTTAATCCCTTAACAGAAAGCTTTTTTAAACGCTAAGCCTGATCCGATTGTTTATTGGAACTGGTTCCGGCGTCATTCGTAGCTAGATTCGCCCTTAGTTTGAACGGCCATTGTATGAGACAACTGTAAATAATGATGATCATTACCACGGTCTTCTTGGACCTGATAGACGTGGTTGCTGTCAACGCATAGAGCATGGTTAATAAAAGCGTCGGCTGCCGGCTGTAGAGTAGTGCCATGTCATCTAGAGCCTGTTACTTTGCGTTTACCGAAGATTGGAATACATTTAATATTCGTATGTGCACAACATCACCTATGATTTGTTGTGGCCACATGAGAGGAGCTGACCACTCACGCATAGGCTATTAAAGGGTGGATGGAGCATGGGATCAGGACTGAGAAAAGCAAACTGTGCAACCGCCGGGTTTGCCGCTGGTGTGGCCTGTAAGCGGACGCTCTCACCTCGTGAGCCGTGATTCAGCCGGGCTGCAAGCTAAACGCCCGCTCCACCCTCTTTGTACATTTCTCACTCCTCCAGCTAGGATTTTGATGATGTGGAACACCTTACAGTCTGCTGACTAGACCTTATTATACTTGCTCTAACCGTTGATGAGCAAAAACCAAATAGCAAGAAGGAAAATCTGGGCTGCTGCAGCTTTGCCGTCTTCAATGAAACTTTTTTCTGTCGCAGGATCGAAAACTTTCAATGCCAATACAAGAAGCAAACTAGCTGGTATACCAAAGCAAAAGCAAACGTACGCAGACAATTTGAGGAGCTGAATGGGCACCTTTGCAGAATCATGCTGGCTTCCAGAGAACACCCACATGCTAAAGTAAGAGAACATACCCGACAAGGTACAAGAAACGAAGACCCTAGTGCACCTGTCAGCAGAGATGATGTTCCCTTCGTACGCGAACTTGGACAGAAAAATCACCGCTGCTGCAGCTGCTGCACCAAGAATGGTGACATCGGACTCGAATGATATGATCTTATCAATAATGTAGGTATATCCACCATGGTCAAAGTGATCAAAGAACCATAAAAGCGCCGCTCCAAGCTCTGGCATGCAAAGCAGCACCATGTCTTCACCAACCCATTCTGCACCTTTGGCGTGCAGCGCCATATGTAGAACTACGATGAAGGTCATCCGGAGCACTTGAGACACCTTTGCGAACCGCAGTGTGACCATCATCACTTGCAGTGCACCGATGGAGGAACTGAAGAAGAACAGGAAGTGGGAAATGAGAAAATTGTCCTGCTGCTGCTGTCCAACAAACACTAACTTATCCAAGCCTGAACATAGCACGAGCTGTGGCACAAGCGTAACTGCTGCCAACGCCACCAGCATCTCAACACGGTTGGCAAATCCAGTCTCGCTGTTGTTGGCATAATACTGCCGTCCGCCAGTCGAGTAAAACTTGCAGGCCACAGCACCAATGAAGGCAAGCATGATAGCTGGAATGGGAACTAATCTTATGTAACTTATGCTGATCATAAGTAAGTGCGCGTAGGTTGCCAGCACCGCCAGAGCAGCGAAGATAAAGATCTCAATACCATGGCTGGAGCTCAGCAGCTATAGATAGATTCAGAAGACGAAAGCAGTAATAGTTAGGACCGTAAACTGAAGTCTTGAATACCCAACATAAAGAGAAAATTTGCTGCGAGCTGAGTTATAATAGGGGGTAATACCGTAACGGAGGCAGGCTGAGAAGCCTCCTGCGCCGGCGTAGACATAGCTTCCATAGCTTCGGCCGCTGAGATTTCTACCGACCCGGATTTCAAACTCAGATTCAGATCGGCAATGCTGTGTGTGTAGTTGGTAGGACGAACCACGGAGCCAGCGACGGAGAAGGGGACTTGTACTCCGCCGCTAGTCCAGACCGTGACATTATTGCCTCTCAGAAACAAGACAGAGGACCCACAATGAAACACTCTCTTACCTATTGGCTCCGTCCGCATTGATCTTATCCTCACGTACGGTACCATTGACTTGACCCAACACAGTCAAGTCTCCCTTTCTCCCGAAGCAGGGAGCAGCCAGTGTTTTTTTTACCGAACCGGACCTCCCGACCGGCCGAGCGCGGAGGCGGTTTACCGGGCGGTTTGTCCAGAAACCGTCCGGTAACCGCCCGATTGCAAATTCAAATTTGAATGCCGTAGTTCTCCGGTTTGTACCGGTAAACCAGCCGGTTTGTGGCGGTTCGGCCGGTTTTTCCAGAACCGCTGCAAACCGGTTTTTTTTCTTGAATAAACACTTTTTTTGGGTAGTTTTTTTGGCACCTATTAATATTCACATACAACACAATGCAGTACTAAATAGCATAAGTGACTAAAGCAACAATATTTAGTCGAATACAAATACATAGTCGGTTACAACTACAAACCGATACGTAGTCTCATACAAATAAATCGTCGCATACAAATTCAAGCACGTCGTCGCATACAAAGACCACCACATAGTCTCATTCACTCTGGAGGATGTATGGGAAGACCCCATATCGGCACGACGCTTGATATTCGGCGGTGGACATAAGAGAGATACCCTGCTCCTGGAGCAGTTCAGCCTTGTATTGTTGCCAAGTTTTGCCCGTCCATGCTGCTGTTGTCTCCCAATCCTGAACTAATCTCCTGAAAAATAAGCACAACATATTAGCATCTTGTACGTATCCGCAGAAAAAAAAGATAAGAACACAACAATGTTTAGGAGGTACCGAGTACAGATATTCTGCATCTTGAGTTAATCCAGTTGCATCAATAGATTTGTGAAACCATGTGATCCCATTGCAATATATCAGAAAGTTTATGACACTCATTCTAGTGGGGCCAGTCCAAGAATCACACATCAACGTGACGCCAAAGGTGGGCCACTCGGTCGAAACTTTGCGTACTTAATCTGCAAGTCTTTCTCATTCGGATCGAGGTACTTGCCATCAATCTCCCTTCCAGTGGGTGACATGATGCCTTCACCCGAAACCATAGGCAAATAATGAGAACATGCAAAGATAAAAAAATGCCGAATCTACAACTATAGGTACTTACCATGCTTCGTGTCTCTCGGACCGCACCGACAAAGTAGGGATTGTCCGCATTTCTTCTGGGACTCCTATGTAATGGAACCACTTTGACCAAGCTTTACCAATTGCTTCCTTTGCATTTTTCCTTATTTGTCCACTTGCCAGTATCAATCCTTGGTTGGTACATTCCTCTACTCCCACCCATTGCCGCATTATAGTCGTCCACCACCACAGGAGTCTCCCTCGTGATCCTCGCTCTTCTACTAAACATCCTCCGAAAAGGATTCCCCCACGCGAACCACGACCACCACCACCACCGCCACTACCACTACCCCCTCCATGCTCGTAATGACCTCCTCTGCGTCGAACAGTTTCTTCGTACTCATCCGTGTTCTCGACATGTTCATTCTTTGCATCCGAGCCTCATATTCCTCATCACCAAGGGGTGGTTTCCCTCTTGTGCGGCCGCCTCGTGCCGGCTTTACTCGAGCCCGGTCATTGCTTCTTTCCTTAGTACTTTGTCAAGCTCTCGCCGAAAGTAGGCACGCACATCCGGTGGCACTCGTTGCAATGCACGACATCCGTCCCGCGCCCGCCAAATCTTTGCTTGAATCTAGTGCAACCACCGCCATGTTTCGTCGGTTCACGATGAATCGCAATACCATCCGGGAGAAAGGTTTTGACCATGCTCCCATACACGATCGTGGGGTCTGCCCGACATTGTCTACCTGCATGAACGAACAACAACATACACATACCAATATATAAATACACCAAGTGCACGAAATGTATGTCAAGAATATATATGAAGTCCCTAAGTCACTAAGTCACACCTAAATTCCATGTATCTCAACAATATATAACAAAAAAAATACATGCATCCTACCCCAAATCCTACCTAAATCATACCCTACACTATAAAATCCTACCTAAATCATAGATCGGGCCCAAAATCATACACTAGAAGCATTTCCTACCTAAATCCTAGAGCCAAAACTACTCTAAAAAAAAAAAAGCTTACCTACCCCGGCGGCTAACCGCCCGAGCCGGTCGGTAAACCGCGTTCCGGGCCGGGAAACCGCGCCTCCGGGGCGGTTTACCGAGCACCCGTGCGCGGGCGGTAAACCGCGCGTCCGGACCGGGAAACCGCCCCCCGCGGCGGTTGGTCGGGGCGGGGCGGCGGAGGGCGTCGTCGGGGAGCGGAAGACGAAGGAGGGGGGCGGATGGCTATGCGGGGGCGTTGACACCCCCCCGAGCCGCGCCGTCATATGCGCCCTCTGGCGACTATAGGGCCTGATGGGCCTTAACGGGCCGCGCCGGGGTTTTTTTTTAAACGAACTGAAATTTGAATTTTTTCATATCAAACGAGTTCCAATTTCAAAAAATTTTACACCATTGAGTTCCATAATTCATGAGCTATTTTTAGTAATTTTTTCAGCATTTTTTTTTCAAAATTCGAATTTGAAATTTGGGCCGGTCCGAACCGGACCGAACAAGAACCGGACCGGCCCGGGAAGCTCGGTTACCGCGGTTTACCGCGGTAAACCGAGCGGTAAAAAAAACGCAGGGAGCAGCCCGATTCTCAAATCTCATACCAGGTAGTAGAGAATAAGCTCTGGCTGCTCCGCCATTCATCTTTATCCACATCCCCTACTATAGACCACAAACCACAAGAACCTAATTATAAAGATAAACATCTACTAGTATATAGCAATCTCCGGAGGACCGCTCGGCGGCTGGAACCAATGCAAGATAAGAGCTAATTAAAACAGCGAGCTCCTAGGCAAGGTAAAATCTTGCATGAATTTTTGGATACCTTCATCCTCTCCCTTTTCCAATCTCGATTCAGTGTTCTTCGAACTATCTTTGGCAGCAGCCACCAGGATACTCCTATATGTAGCTGCTAAAATCCTGAAATTTCCGTATATGCAGAAAGTAGGCGGAACCGAATCGTAGGTGCTAATTTGATCAGCTCCATGGCGCATAGAGTGGACCATGAAGCGGTAAGTTATAATCCTTTCCAAAGTAAGATCTCACTCTCACCGGATGAGCACGATTCTGTATTCTAAGTCTTCAGCCTGCACAACATGTTAAATGTTGGCGACTCGTGCCTCGATGCCAACATAAAAAAAAATCCTATGTTCGTCAAATTGATAATAAAAAGATAATAATATTGGGACCGTTTAGTTATGCTGACACATTTCATAGATTTAAATCTGTCAGATGCTAGACCAATCAGAACATGACACATAAACATAGTTCAATCTGTCAAATTCGGATCCGGCGGGTTGTTACGGAGCATAGAGTGTGCGCAAGGAATGACTGATAGCACTACTACGAGTTCTGGGTTTCGGCAGGGAACGAGTGAACCATTAAGGAGGAGTGGATTAAATCGGCTAAAAAATAGACAGATTTTTTTCAAATAAATCTGTTGGCAGATAAATAGCAGTACTCAAGAATATTTGTGTTAATATTTTCTCTATAAATCTAGTTAAATTTAAAATAATTTGACTTAAGATAAAGCTCAACTTTATGATTTTAGGATGGAGGTATTACCATTTCGTTAAATTTAAAATAAATTGCAAAGACGAATGTCCATCTTCAAATTTTTAAGAAGACTAGCACCTGTTATTTAAAAAAATGCGATCGGGTCGGGACAAGGCCCAAACACCGTATTTCAGTAAGCAGAGGAGAATCCGTTGCGATCCCCCGATCGCTTGAGAAAAAACCCCCTCCCTAATCGAACTCGGGACCGAGTGCCGGGCTAGCTGGGGTAACCGGTTGAACCCAACATCCTTTGGCCAAAGACTGTTATTTACAAACGTATAAATAATCTAGGAAACTCGAATTTAACTTTGAGCATGTTTCGTGGTAACAATTGGTCCTAATAGAAGCGCACAATTCCTTTTTTTTAATTTCATCCGCATGTATAAAAAAATGCATGATTTTACAATTAGAGGAGCTGCGAAGCCTTTTTTTTTTTGAAAGATCCGGACACCCGACGTTATATTAATAAGCAAGAGAGAGTTTTAACATACATACGCAAGAGGCGCTTCCTCCAGATGGCAGACCGCCATCTGAAGGCTTGGGGCCTAAACTGACTACTCGCTAATGATTACATTTTTCTCGGGGCGCGTCGCCCGAAACCTTGCCGAAATCCAGTTTGAGAATTCGTTTTTGATCCCCAAGAACACGGCTTGCTCTGTTTCAACGGTGCCTCTGAAGATTCGCTCGTTTCGCTGCTTCCAAATTGCGAAGTCTTAAAAATCTCATGAACAGACACTTTCATCTTGACATTCTATTTCAACAATTAACTATTTCCCCTAGAAAAAATAATTTTTGTGTTCAATACAGGGGCAGACGCAGACCCAAACTAATGGAGTGGTGGCTCAAAACGGATCCAAGAGCTTGCAACAGGTAAGGGAAACCTCCAAATCAAGGCATCTTTTGTTCAAAAAATAACAATCAAAGCATCTATTTTTGATTTAGTGCTCTACATCAACTCTAGCTGGAGTTCCCTAATCAGGGCCTTACTTTTTGTTCTACTTTTTGTCATTTTCTCTATGCATTTTACCAATTTGATCTGACATAAATCCAAATACTAATGCTACAAGCTTATACAAATGACTAATATATATATATATATATACATGGATCCCAATGACCTCACAGCTATCTTCATTATGCAACAGGACGCCCTGAACCGTATCCGAACTTTGACGGGAGGCATCATGATCATGGCATGCCCGGTGCTCCTCGCCATTGCTGTCAACAAAGTTAACCCGAAGACGGGTGGCATCATTTGGATGGCAGCATTGACGTTAGAGGCCGGTATCTGCCCTTTCGTCACTCTCTGCATATCAAACGCCACTGCCAACCTCTGTCCGCGTATCTCAGGGCACCTATTTGTCGCCTCCAAGCTGCTCGTCCACCTCTGCGCCATACTTCTGATGGTCCTCGCCTACGGCATCCTGCTACTCATCAGCAAGGGTAATCTGCCGTACATGGTCCTACTAATCGTCTTTGCGGTTTCCACCCTGTTGCTCTGCTATCTGTCAGTCAAAAACAGTCCGGCCACCTACCTGAACAATCCGGCCACGGCCATCGCCCCGATGAACAGTCCTGCCACGGCCACCGACTCAACGAACAGTCAGACCACGGCCACGGACCAGACGAACAGTCAGGACACGGCTACCGCCCCGATGGTCACATCTGGTGGTGATCGACAGAAGCAGGAGGTAACAATGCTGGAAAACTTGGTGGAGTTCTCTGTTACTGGCACTAGCATTGTGTTCCTGGGCCTCCAGGGGTTGGCGTTGGAGAGGCTGAGCCGCAATGCTACCGCTAAGCCTACGCCGACACCACTGGATCGAGACCTGCTCAAGGCGTCGCATGTCCTCAGCTTTTTCACCTGCCTTTTTGGTGTGTTCGTCATGCTCCCAGGGGTGGTGCCACCACCCCAACTGATGACCGGCGTCAAAGGTGACAGCACCGCCAAGTTAGTCGAGGGACTGAACATCGTGTTGGCCATCTTCATCGGGATGACGGTGATCTTGATCGCATCTGCAGCGGTGAAGGAGCTGGCGTGTTTGGTGGTCGTTCCAGCGCTAGTTTCCTTCATGGTTTGGATGTTCATCCAGGCTTTTGACGGCGAAACCATCGGAAAGGATGTGAAGCCGGCGTCCCTCGACCTGACCAAGGTCACCTTTACGGGGTTCTTGGCTGTCTCAGTGATGGCCATTGATAATGTTGGCCATCACCCGGTCAGCTTCTGGGAACAAGCCTTCATATTGCTTACCTCTGCAGCCGTGGTCGCGGGCATTGTATGGAGGTTCCTCACATACCGGACGGGCCAGTCCCGAGCCATCGTCGTGGCTGCCAATGTTGCCTCTGTCTGTGCGCATGCGTGCGTTGCTTTTGCGGTTGTTCCGTTTGCAGTAATGGCTTTCAAAAGGGGCGGAGCCAGTGCAGGAGCTGCCGGGCCTGCACCACCCCACTGAACCCGTGTGCCCTTCCTTATGAAGAAGTTCTTGTGTGTTTGCATTCGTCTAGGAACAATTGGGAAACCAAATTTAAATTTGAATGTTTTTGCTTCGATCTAGCCAGAACATAAAGACGGCATGGATAATCTTTAGCTGTATTCAAAGGTGAGTTCTTCTTGCCAATTCTCTAGGATCTTCATGCTGGAGATTTACCTATCTTTGAGCTTAATTTTTTTATTGTGTTACTACACTTATTCTGAAGGTTCAAGACACATTGTTGATTCAACGATACTCCCTCACTTTTATAGCATGTCATGCTTGTTAAAGTGCGCTTAAAGTTTAACTAAATATATAGATAAAATTGTTAATGTTTATAACACCAAATGAATAAGCATACTATGGAAATATATCTCATGGAAAAATTAATAACACTTATTTGAGCGTAACACTGATTTTTTTTTAAATATATAGTTAGTTCAACTTAAGATATTTTATTGACGGAATAGCCAAATTCGTCCTTGAACTATCACTGAAAGCTCAATTTGGTCCCTGAACTATTAAAAAGGTTGTTCTCATCCTCAAACTTTCGCAATTGGCTCAATTTCGTCCCCGATCCGACGTGCCACGCTGGCTTGCCTCGTCATCGCCAAGTCAGCTGGGGTTTCCTTATGTCCTGCCAAGCGACGCGGCCTTTTGACGGGCGCGCTCGGCCCATCACCCTCGACATCATGCGTGGGTCGTCGTTGTCGCCGTGGAGAGCAGCAAGGCGAGCATGAGCGAACCAGCCCAGGCGGTGGCCGCGAACGCGCTGGAGGCGGCGCGCATGACGGAATCGTTCCTCGTGAAGAAGCTCTCTGTCTCGTTCTCTCCGGACGCGACCAACAACGTGGTGCACGAGATCCGGCTGATGTCCAAGCCCGGCGCCGTGTGGTCAGCGGGCTAGTTTTGGCCACGACCTCTATGCGCGCACGGTGAACCACACATTGGTTCTCATGTGCGTATGCAGAGAACACAAACAAGCAAGCTAAATATAGTAAGTCTTGTTCGAACACGGTTCGTCGGAGAGGCCCGGTGTCGTGCCGCTGCTGGTGCCCTTGCTCTACTCGATCCGAGGATGCCGGGCTCCAGCTCAATGCCGTCACACGGGGCTGCTCAACCTCCCCATACTGAAGGCCAACAGGAAGCGCATCATGCGAGCCGAGGGCATCGTGGAGGCGGTCGCCCATCATGAACTCCGGCACCGTGCTCAGCCTATCGTCCCTGCACACCTACCGTCGTCGCTTCGGTCGAAACCTGCCATCGTGGACAAGCTAGTGCATGTGCACCTGGTCCGCACCGGCCCGACGAGCACCAAGAAGGACGCGCTGCTACTGCTGGCGGGTGAGAGGGAAGAACGTGGGAAAGCTCGTGGACGTCGGCGTGGCGCAGGCGTCGCTGTCTGGGGTCAGCGAAGAGGAGACCGCCGCGATGGTGCTCGCCTTGCTGCTGTCCATGGCGACGACGACGGGTTCGTGCATGATGTCGAGGGTGATGGGGCAGCGACGGCACTGAGTGCGCCCGTCGTAAGGCCACGTCGCTCGGCAGGACATAAGGAAAGCTTAGCTGACTGGGCGATGACGAGGTGAGCTAGCGTGGCGCTCCACGTAGGACCAGGGACGAAATTGAGCCGATTGCGAAAGTTTGAGGATGAGAATGGCCGTTTTAATAGTTTAGGGACTAAAGTGAGCTTTCAGCGATAGTTTAAGGATGATTTTGGCTATTCCACCTATTTTTTTTGAAAGGAGCGGCAAAAGCTTTGCCGCTTTTTTATATTCCACCTATTTTTTAATATATACTATGTTTGAATGGTATTTTTTGGACATATGGAGTATATACCAATGTATCTGTTAATATAAATGTCAACTTTAGTATCTTTATCAGGTGGTTACCAGCATAACTAGTTCATTATCAAACGTCAAAACATATTATTCAGTGTCAAGAGTTAAATGTACCGTAGATCCATTAATGTATATGCATAAAATTCAGTTAGCTCCATCTCTTATCTTATATACAACTAAAACATTTCAAAAACTTCCGTCCACAGGCGACTCCAACACCCGTACGACCACGAGCCCGCCAGGCGAATATTGGTTTGTTTCCTCCGCTGCCTGATTCCGTGTACAGGCGACGCAAATCGCGCGCTCCTAGGCCCGCCCGGCAATTCCACATGCGCGCTCACATGCCCCACCTGCACAACCGCATGCGTCTCGCTGATCGCAATCTCCGGCAATCTCGCTGCTGCCTGTGCGCGACCAAAGAAATAGGAAAGGAATAGGAAATAGGAAACGAACCAAGAAACAACACGAGATCGCCTCCTCCAATCACGTCCCCCCACCATCCACGATCCCTTCGAATTGCCGATCGCGCTCGCGCCCTCTCCCCATGATCCCCTCGCTCACCCATGCCACAGCTCGCTCGTTCGCTCGATCCTCCATGACGCCGCTGCCGATTCTCCTCGCTGATTGGAGTCCGCCGTGCCGGTTCAAGGAATCACTGTCGCCTTGATCTCTATCATCAAGGTCTAGGACCATGCATGCATCGCGCTGGGCTGGCGTGAAAGCTGTCCGTCAGGAGTTCATCAAGAGAACTGCCACCGAGAAGCATGGCACAGGTGAGCATCTTCTTGTGCTGGAATCCGGCGTGTGGCTACGTGCGTCTGCAGATGTCTAGAAACAGCCATCTCCCATCCAGACTTCCAGATTCTAGGCATATCTATTCTGAACTTTTTGTAACACCCGATTTTTTTGGGGTGTGACAATTTTGCTTACACAAACAAGAAGAAGTCTAGCATATTTACTCTGAAGTTTTGCTTATACAAAAACCACTCCATACGTGTATATGGTTAATCCTATGACATTAGCCATTTTGTTTAATCCTGTTTGTACTTCGGCTGTTCTAAGTCAACATTGAACAAGAATTCGATTCATTTTATGTAAGTTAATCCAAATGAAAGAACCCTTCAATACTTGCTGTGAGTTTGTTTTATATAAATCATATACGTGAATTAGTTTGTTTGTTTCATCCGTATGCAGGAGTTGTAGTCCCCATTTTAGCTGATTGAAGAATCAGCTATTAAATTCAGAAGATCACAGGTGCAGTTAAAAGGTTTACATACTTATCACTTCCCAGATTAATGTATTGCTTGTTCAGTACCCTTCATTTCTAATTATGTTCTGATGATGGTTGTGCCAATATAAAGGTTTTGATCTTTTGCTCAGTTAAGATTCAGCATAGGATGGTGGTCTCGAAAAAGTTTTATCATAGGATCTTTGAGTTTCAAGAATCGATCCTAGATTTTTTTTTTTTTTTTTTTTTTTTTTTTTTTTTTTTTTTTTTTTTTTTTTGATAAGGGATCCTAGAAAAATAATTCAGTTTTGATTGACGGCATGCCTAGAATAACATTTTGTTTACTGGAAAGTTTAACCAGATATTTCTTCTTTTTGAAGAGCTTTTGAGAGCCGTGTGTTACATTCTTCTATAAGGATGAAGGTATAGTACAGGAGTGGTGCTTGTGACTTGTGAGCATGTACATCAATGTAACCTTCGTGACTCAGACAACTACATAGGTTTTGACATTGCCGATTCCATACCCTCCATCGATGGATACTAATTCTTGTGTCTGCAGCTTACATGTTATGCTAATTCAATAGAGACCTAAGATCTTACATCATGATTTTGATCATTACAGATCTGACAATGACTATAAAAAAACCTGGATGCATCTTAGATAAATCAACCTTTTTTTATATTGATCATAACAACAAATTTTTGAATGGGTCTGTTATGTTTTGGGGCCATGTTAAATATTAAACTACACGATTCAGATTATTTAATTCTTTGGGAAATTTAGTGTATACTAGATAAATGCCCGTGCGTTGCAACGGGAAAATATATCATTGTGTTATATTTCCGCTCCCTCAAGCTCAAGTTGAATAAAAGGGACAAATAAAAGGAGATGGACATTCATATTCATATCAAATCTAAGGGCCAGATGAAGAGGAATGGATTTGTGGTAAAAATCGCTTAAAAGCACTTAAAAAAACAGAGTACGAGCACCAACGCTAGGCGTGTGTGCACGCTTGCGGAAGCGCACTCACGTCACATGCATGCACCAAAGCACTTATTCTGATGTTAAACCAACCTCATGAAAACAGAAACTACCGAACTCTAGCTCTCTCTGGATCATCGATCTCATGATGACGATCGCTGCCCTTTTGCAAATCGATGATCCCCGCTAGCTAAGCTAACGGCCAAGCCCGTTCTCGAAGTTGAAGTTGCTGCACGCGCCCATCCTGTTATCGAACATGAGGCCGGTATAGCCGAGCACCCCCTTCTTGAGGTCGAACTCCAGCAGGTTGTTCTCCATCTGGTGGCCGCCGATGACCACCGCCGGGGAGTCCGGCACCGCGTACGCCGCCGCGGTTCCCGGCCCCATCTCCACGAAGGCAAAACACAGCGTCTGCTGGACGACCTCGTGCATCGCGCTAAAGCTGGTGAACGTCCAGTTCTTCCCGTCGGCCAGCATCAGGTCGACGGACACCGGCAGGGAGCCCTTCCACGTGCCCATCTGGTTCATCACGGTCAGGTTGAAGCAGCGCTCCAGAGGCTTGGGCACATCGACGGCGCGCGGGAGGTCGGCCGTGACCGCGTCGAACGACGCGAGGACCGCGCGGTAGATGTCCGGGCGCAGCGCCGTGTAGGGCGTCACCGTGCTCAGCGCGACGCCGCCCTGGCCCTGGCTGGAGAGGGCGAGGGCGCCGTCCGGCAACGCCACACGCGCGCCGTTCACGGCGATGCCCGCGACGTCGATGTAGTAGGCGCTGTTTCTGGGGTTCCGGACGAGGCGGGTGCGGCTCAGGTGGTCGGTCACCGTCTCGACGTCGTCGGCCGAGCCCGGGATGTGGACGGGCCCGCCGCCAAAGATTGCAACGTTCGGGAGGCAGAGCGCGAATTTGCTGGACACCTTGAGCCCCGTCGCGACCTGCGACGGCAGCGAGAGCGGCGACCACGATAGCCCCGCCACGCCGGGGTACGCGGACCGCGTCGTCACCGGGCCGTACCGCCCCTGCACCTGCGACTGGATGACCTCCGGGAACGAGGCCCACGCGAGGTCGTACGGCGCGCACGACGCCACGGCGCGGAACGACACCGGGTACAGCGGGCGCCTTCCGTCCGTTGTGTTCGCTGACAGCCACTCCCAGGTGAGCCCGCCGCTGCCGCACTTGCCGTTGACGGGGTTGTAGGGGTAGGTGGTGCAGTTGCAGCCGGGCTCCGAGGACCCCGGCCTGCCGCCGTCGACGTAGGGGCAGTTGGGCGGGTGGTTCCTGTTGGCGACGCGGCACGTGCCGGAGCTGCAGGGGATGGGGTGCTCCTGCGCTTCCCCCCACGCGCATGACCACCACAGGAGCGGGCCGGAGAGGTCGAGAACGAGCGGGTCGGGGACGTAGTTCCTGAGGCTGATGAGGTAGAGGCCGGTGGGGCTGTCCTGGCTGACGCGGGCGACGATGGGCAGGGGCTTAGACTTGGCAACTGCGCTCTGCATGGCGAGCGGCGATAGGAGCAGCAGCAGAGCTGCCATGACGGCCGCCATGGCGCTGGAGCTGCTGGATGGCAGAGAATGATCGCCGAGAGCGGTGCTACGCACTGGTCTGATTGCTGCCTGATGATATGCATGCATCCGTGTGCTTATATATATAGCAACTGCTACCGTGTTCAGATTAAACAAATGAAGCTTGGTCAATTCCTACAGTAGCAGTGCTGATAGCTGATTCGACAGTTTCCTCGTAAACAGGTCTTTCCAGACTACTATACAGAGATGATAAATTCACGTGTTATGCTTATGCCTAGAGGGGAAAAAAAATTGATCCACCGACACTTAGAAATGCTCAGGATGCATGGATACAGGATTAGTTTGAAGTAGGAAAGGATCAAACCTGAATAGAGGAGGCCAAGGCGGACATTGTGTACACTTTCTTCAGGCTGATTGTTGCCTGGGAGATTGTGTGTCCGGACGTCCTGCGTTTGTTCGGGGCGCTCTGGGACCAGGACTTCAGGAGCTTCCACCATGTCAACGAGGCCGTCATGATCTTGCTCCACAAGACCCAGTCGCCTGCGGGGCTTACGGACTACCGACCCATCAGCCTCATCCACTCTGTCGGTAAACTGTTCTCCAAGACTTTGGCGATGCGCCTGGCAAGCAGAATGCCAGAGTTGGTGAGTTGCAACCAGACGGCCTTCATCAAGGGGAGGATGATTCATGAGAACTTCAGGACGGTTCAGTTGACGTGCCGTTGGTTGCATGTGCACCGCCGCCCCACTGTACTTCTGAAGGTGGACCTCGCCAAGGCCTTTGAGACGTGGCCTGGCCTTTCCTGCTTGAGGTGCTTGAGCACGCGGGTTTCCCTCTCCGGTGGCGCGACTGGGTTGCGGCGATGTTGTCTTCGGCCAGCACGAGGGTGCTGGTAAACGGCCGCCCCGGCAGACGCATTTGTCACAACCGAGGTCTGCGCCAAGGGGATCCCCTGTCTCCCTCGCTGTTCGTCATAGTCATGGAGGTCCTCAACGCCCTCATCTCGACCACTGACAGGCGTGGACAGCTGCTGCCCCTGCCGAGGCACGTTGCACACTGCCGGGCGTCCGTTTACGCCGATGGCCTTGTCGTCTTCCTCAGCCCGGCAGCAACGGACCTCGAGTGCATGCGCCAGCTGCTCGAGCTTTTCGCGGGCGCGTCGGGCCTGGAGACCAACATCCACAAATGCTCCATCACGCCTATTCGCTGCTCAGAGGACGACATCGCCACAGCGCTGCAGACCTTCCCCTGCAAGGTGCAGCCCTTCCCCTGCCGCTACCTTGGGGCGCCCCTGTCCGTGTCCAGGCTAAGAAGAGAAGACGAGCAGCCTCTTATCGATGCGGTGGCGGTCCGCATCCCGACCTGGAAGGCCAGTCTCCTCAACATGGCGGGTCGCAAGACGCTAGTGCAGAGCACGCTCTCTGCCATACCCATGCACGTCTCCATCTCCTGCTCCCTGTCGCCGTGGGCGGTTGCTGAAATTGACAAGCGCCGCCGGGGGTTCCTCTGGGCCGGCAAGGAACCGGTGGCCGGCGGCAAGTGCAAGGTGGCGTGGCCTCGAGCGTGCGCGCCAAGGGACCTCGGCGGCCTCGGCCTCCCGGACCTTCGGATCCAGGGCTTCGCGCTCCGCCTGCGTTGGGAGTGGCTGCGGCGTGCCAGGCCGGACTCCGCTTGGGCGTCCTTGCCCTACAGGCCTGAGAGGGTGGTTCAGCAGATGTTTGCCTCCTCCGTTCACTTTGTAGTCAACAACGGGGAGACCACACTATTCTGGACAGACTGCTGGCTGCCGTGCGGTCCTCTGTGCACCGCCGCGCCACTACTGTTCGGTCACGTCGGTGTGCGCCGCCGCAAGCGCACAGTCAGGGAGGCGCTGCACAACAGGACTTGGACGCAGGACGTGCGGGGAGCCCAGACCGCGTCGTACGTCACTCAGTTCGCGCGCGTCTGGAACCTCACGGAGTCGGTTGTCCTGGACCCGTCCACCCCAGACCGCATGTTTTGGCGCTGGACGACCGACGGGGTCTACTCTAGTGCCTCGGCTTACCAGGCTTTCTTTGTGGGGAGGACACGGTTGGCGGGCGCGGCTGAGCTTTGGGCGGCTTCCGCTCCGCCGAAGGTGAAGTTCTTCATCTGGCTTGCCATGCTGGGGCGCCTGTGGACTGCGGAACGTCGAAAGCGACACGGCCTGCAATTGCAGGATAGCTGCGTTTTCTGCGACCAGTTACCCGAGACCACGGACCACTTGCTCGCTGGCTGCGTGCTCGCCAGGGAGGTTTGGTTCCGCACGCTGCGGCGCGCCGGCCGCGCCGACCTTGTCCCTCCATCAGATGCGGTGCTCTCTGACTGGTGGCTCGGGGCGAGGGAGAGGATCCCAGGACAGTTCCGGAAGGGCTTCGACTCGATCGTCCTACTCATCTCGTGGGTGCTGTGGAAAGAACGCAACAGGAGGACCTTCGACGGCATCCGCAGGCCCCTGCTAGAGATCCTGGCAAACGTCAACGACGAGGCGGACGCTTGGTTGGCGGCGGGTTTCCGTAGCATCGCCCCGCTATTCGCGTCCTAGAGCTCACACTCTTCTGTCTTTCTTGTCGCAAATTGGTTTTCCTTAGAAAGTAAGGCCCCGAAGCACCACCGTTAGAGCCGGTGATTTGTGTAAGTGTGTGCGCGTCCGCCCGATGGCATCTCGCTGTTGGGTGCCCGCTTTGTAATACTCTATCTTCTCTTAATGAAAAACGTGCTAAGGCACGGTTTCGAAAAAAAAAGAGATATCTATAGTATTCCTGATGCCAAAACGAGATCATCAGAAGATGATAGCGGATCCCACGTCTGCCTGTAGCACGCCAGCACCGACGCTTCGGTGTGCTACTTGGATACTTTCTGCCGGGGGCGTGAATCGCATTCCTCTCCTTTTTGTTTAGTTCTCGGCATTGCCACAGTGAAGTTTTCAAAAAATTTCTATGTACTGAGGAGATAATGAACATTTTGCATCCATCTGCTTTGTGTGGTTAATCCTGACGAGGAGCCAACTTGGAGCTTGGCATACGTGTCTCACATAAAAAAACTGTAAATTCCCAGATGTCTTGAATTATCTACATTTAATATGTTTGGTAGAGACCATTGGCCACTGCCATATGCTAGCTGAACTCGAGATCAAATTCATAGTTCCATTCCAGTGACAAGCACCACTGTTCTTCGTAGCTTATTTACTTCGGCTATTACTCCACGTACACTCTAAAATGTTTTTTTGTGGTGATTTATATGTATGCAGCTTGTTGCTGCATTCTGATGTGCATACCACTCAGTATTAGCCGATTACTGATTCCAGCATATTGCTTGCTTGAGTCTACGCTCTTTTTTTTTTTTTTTTTTTTTTTTTTTTTTTTTTTTTAAAAGAAAGGACGGCAAAAGCTTTGCCGCGATTTCTATTAGACGAAGAAAAGAAAAAAGAAGGCAAGTGTCCCCACCCAGTTTTTTTTGAAGTGGAAACTGGGCGAAAAACCACATACAAATTTGGAGGGTACCCTACTCCAGAGTTACACCTAAGTAACAAAAAGCAACTCAACTCGCGCCGAAAGAGTGCCAACTCAACTCGACTGAACTCCGCGCGTGGTCGGATTGGGACATCGATATCAAGCCTCTAAACCACTTAGCACTCGGTCGGATTGGGTCATAGACACGAGCGTCCACTGAAAAGCACTAGGAGCTCCACCACTGACGTCAGCTCAAGAGAAAGCAACAAAACCTAAAAAACTAAGCAACTAAAACAGAACTAAGCCTAAACCACCACCGGCGCCACCCACGAACACATTGACGAAGACGACGAAGTAGCACTGCCCAAACATCCCCGCCGAGTCGAATTCCACAACGACGCCTTCAAGAAGGTTACGACGCCCAAGCGCCACCGTCGTCCGTCCAAGGCAGGACTGGGTTCTCACCCATGGAATGTGCTAGGGATGCGACGCCCTCAACAGGGGAACAGCACCCACAAGTGTCGCCGTCGCTAGGCCTTCGCCCAAAACAACCCCAACACCGACTCGGACAAGAAACTCAGGTCCCCACCAGCCACCAAGCCATCGCTGCCAGCCATCAGAAGAGGCCTCACCAGAGTCGACGCGCCGGCCACGCGAGCAGCCGCAAAGCTGCGCCAGCACCCTGCCAAGATCCCCTGCCGAACACCAGCCCTCCGCCGCCATGAACAGCCACCAGCCGCTCGCCGACACCGTAGCCGCCGTCGGCCACCGCAACCGACCGAGCTCCCGTCGCAGGTACCTCCACCCCTTGAAGGTGCTGGATCCGGAGCAAGGCCCCGGATCAGCACCCCCGCGGACGCCGCGGCCTCCGTCACCAAGCTGACCGCCCCAGGACAATGGTTGGAGGCATGGGGCAGGGGCGGCAAAGACGAAGACCGCCCCCAACGCCAACACAACCCCGTCCACTGCCACGAGACAGCCACCAAGAAGAGGAGGCGGGGGACGAGGAGAGGGGGAGGGAGCCCCTCAACCGCCCCCCACACCCGAAAGGGCGGCAACCGTGCGACGCCCTGCCAACGCTCCCCACCGGAGGGGAGTGGCCGCCACCGTGGTCAGCAACGTCAGCAGCACCACCATGGCACCACCGGCTCGCCAACCACAGCCAGCTGCGCCACCACGGCGCCGCCGAAGAGCCAAACCACCACCAAGAGCGCCCCTCCCCCACCCAAAGCCGGCAGCCGCCAACCAGCCTTGGCCAGCCCGCAGGCAGCGCCAGCCGGCCGTGGCCAGCCAGCACAAGCACATGCCGGCCGTGTGCAGTCTGCAGCAACCAGCCGAGCAGCACCGGGGAGAAGAAAACGCCGGCCACCGCGAGCCTCCCCCCACCAGGAACATCACAGGGGCGCCCGATCCGGCCAACAGCGGGCCGGACCTGCGCGGATCGAGGTCCCCGGCGGCCGGAGGAGGCACCTCCGTCGTCGATGACCACCACCAGCACGCCCCGTCCACCAAACTGCGGACCCCGGCCATGGGGCACCGGATCCGGCCGGGGCCCCCCCGGATCCGAGCGAAGGCGTCTCCCATGGCCGCCACCGTGGCCGTCGGAGCAGGGAGCCTCGCCGCTACCTGTGCACCGCGAGCGGCCAACCCGGGAGGATGTCCCCGCCGCCGCCCTCCTGGGGAGCCGCGCGGGCTTCCCGGCGGCCCCCTCCGGCGGCGGCGAGGGGAGGGCGGAGGAGGGTGCCCGGCGGCGGCGGCGGCGGGGTGCCACCCATGTCGCCCTAAGCGGGAGGGCGACGCGGGGGTCTGTGTCTTGAGTCTACGCTCTGAAATTGCTCAATTGCAGCATATGTTGTTGTGTATTCGCCAATTAGTAATTCAAGCATATTGCTTGAGTGATCTTAGCTAGTAAATCAAATTTAGCGGTATAGCTATTTTTTTGCAGTAGTAAATTTCTGGATGACTATATATATTGATCCACATTGCTTGTTCTTGACCTGCACTATTGTTGTTCAAACCTTTCTGAATATAGTGAGCCGCTGCAGTTCTTGCGGCAGTTGGTAGATTGAGAAGAAGTCCAGGAAGAAGTTATTTCTAGTGTTTTGACGTTGATACTAGACTGTGATCAGACAATAAGTAGTAATCATTGTATCAAAAGATGGATGCGTGCTAGCTAGTATCTCCACAAATGCTATCCATAATAAGTAAAATACATATGCTCTTCACAATGGAAATTCTAAAGCATTCCAAAGACTGTGGCCCATGTATTGGAAGTCCATAACAAACAGCTAGCCTTGCCGGCTGTAGGCCTGTAACCACTGATGAATGGGTCCATACATAACAGATTAACAACTTCCACTCACTCATCACTCATCAGTGATTACACCACTAAGCTAGATTAGTTCCGGTAGCAAATAAAACCTTTTAGTATAGACCACGTATGGCATGGTACTACACAAATTAAAGAGTTAGTGTTGGTTTAATTTGGTCGTACTTGTACATTTATATAAATATATATATGGAGTGTCAGGAAGAATTCCCTGGTGCTTGGCCCATCTAGCTATCCCTTCAATTGACAGAATTCAGGTCCCAAAGATCTAATATGAGGGATAACAGCGTGATGACAATGTTCTTGTTCTATATGGTTTTTGGATCCCTTTTATTGCCTGTTCTGTGTTAGTATATGCAATTATATCGTGCTTGCATATATATTAATTTGCGACAGATTACAGATACATAAATGGGTATTACTAATGTATAAAACGCGACATATTGCAGGTCATCCTCAGCTACTGAATGGTAGGAGTTCTGTCGCTGCAGTCGATAACTCCATAACAGTACCAGAAACAAAGATCTCTTTGGTATTTTGTGCTAGAAGCACTTGCATTTACTTTGGTGGTATAACTCGAGTTTGCTACTGTTGCCCGGACAAAAGTCGACCAGAGTATTGCCACTTGACACTGAAAGAGTGCAGGACAACATGCAGGAAGTGCAAACCCAGATGCCTGCAGTAGCTATCACTTCAAAGAGAGATGGAGGAGGATCAACCATTGGATGTAACAACGAGTGCTATATGTTATAGGAAGTTGCACAATCCATAAATCAGCAATTTGTAGCCAAAAAATGATACAATGAATATGATATACTATTTGTTTTACTGCATTGATGTTTAAAGATGAAGTGGGTACCCAATGGAGTTTCTTGGGGTGAACTAACTAATTCGAGTCAAATGTCATTCTAGTTTATTTCTCCCTTCACTCATCAATTCTTCTTCTTCTTGGGTAACCAACTTTTTTAGTGAAAACTCATCACTCATCAATTTTTCTTCTTAATTGTGCAACGATACACAAATCTTTTGTGTATTCGAGAACAAAAAAAAAGATTACACCGCTAGAAATTCGATACCATTCCAAATTAAAAGTTTGACCACTCATCTTATTTAAAAAATATATATGTAAAGATTGTCAAAAGTTATTTTTGAAGAAATTTTATTATAAAGCAAGACACAACAAAAGATGTGACGTTTCACATAGATTTTTTTAAAAAAGCGAGTTGTCAAACTTAGAGTAAAAAAAGTCAAATATCTTGTAATTTGGAATAGAGTTAGTAACGATTAAAACCTTTTAATATAGACCATGTATTGTCGTATGGTACACAAATTAAAGAGTGGACGTCCTTGTACATCTATATATGGAGTGTTCAAGAATTCCCCAGCCAATATGCAGCCCTGGCGCTCACATCCGTCCAGTGCTTCAATCGGTAGATTCTGACCTTAAGATCTGACATGAGGGAGAACAACGTGATGACTATGTTCTTGTCCTTTGTGGTTTTTGGATCCCTTTTGTTGCCTGTTCTGTGTTAGTATATTATATGATGATCTTGTTAGGATGATCTCAATCCCGGGCCCCTTGTGAACCTTGCACCCTGATCGGGGGCGCCCAGCCCATCTATTGGCTGGAGGGCCCCTGTCACCCTGCGCTATATAAAGAGGTGGGCACCGGCGGCTCTCAGTACGAGGTTCACCGTGAGCCGTCACACCCACCGACAACCCTAATCCGATCTAGGAGGGGCGCAGCCAGTGACGGGAAGCACCTCCGCGCCGCCGCCACTGCACTGCGCCGTACACCTTCTTCCCCGACGTCGCCCCTCTCCTCTCCCTCGACGCGATGGCCGACCCCAGCAGTGCCGCCGCCGGTTCCTCTTCCTCTACTCCCGTGAAGCCCTCTGGTATAACCCCTTCTCACTCTTCCTCTCTCTTTTTTCTCTCTGCCTATTGATTCCCAAAGATTTATCCCCTCTAGATGTTACTACTAGTGATCCTATAATGTAACAATGGTATCAGCCGCCAGGCTAGTTAGTGGATCTAGAGTTTGGATCGAAAAGCATTTGATCCGATTGGATCAAGAAAGGGAAAAGAACCCTAACCCTAACCCTAGGTTTTGGATCGGGCAAGGGAAAAGAAAAGGGGACGGATCGAGTGGCTTCCCTACCTGGGACTCACCGTCCCGGTCTCGCCGCCGGCCATTTCCATGACCGGCGCGCGGACAGACCGAGGGCCGCGCTGCCTGCGCCGCGCGTGCGCCTGCAAAGGGCACCGTCACCCAATCCACTCGACGGCGGCGCGCCCTGCCATGGGCGGACGCGCGCGCCGGCGAAGGGACCAGGGGCGGCGCCGTTTCTCCTCTTCGCCGGGGCGGCCATGGCCGGCCGCAGCCTACTCCTTTTCTGCTACTGGCGGTCGCTGCGGCTAGCTGGAGAAGGAGGAAGGGGAGGAAAAGGGAAGGGGCAGGGGAGCCGCCGCCGGCGAGCCGCTCGACGGCGCCGCCTCACTCCGCCATGGATGCTGCTGCTCGGCGCAGAGAGAGAAGGGGAAGAGCAGCTGCGGCGCTGAGAGAGGAGGTAGGAGGAAAAATGATTCTAGGGTTTTCAGGACAGGCCGCCGGTTGGTTTTTTGTTCAACCGAAACCCATGCGCGACCGTCAGATCACAACCCTAGAAGATCAACGGCCGGGATTCCTCGGGCTAGAATCAGCCCAGGCGGGCGCGCGAAGCAAGCCTGATTCGCGGCCCAGGCCCACGTTAGGGCCTGGCGCCCGATCGGCAGCTTCCGCCAGCGCCTAAGGCCGCGATGGGCCGGACCATATTGTTGCGTGGGCCGGCCAACTGCAAGGAAAAGGAGCGCGCTCGCTGGGCCGCTGTGCCGCGCGCGGTAAAGGTCAGCTGGGCCGGGCCAGTTTCTGCTGTTGGGCCGGCTGGGCTGGCGAACAGGAAATAAAAAAAAAGGAGGAGCGCGCTAGACTGGGCCACGCTAGACTGGGCCGCTGGCCAGCAGCGCGCATGCGCGTGAGAGAGGATGCGGGCCGAGGCCGCGCTCCTGGGCCGAAATGGCCGAATTGCATAGTGAAAAGAAAATTTTTATTTTTTTTTCTTTTTTCCAGAAACAGTTATAGAAGCATATTTTGCTCATTTTGAATTGAATTTTGATGCGAATCTCATGCAAATATTGATCCAACGATTTTTTTTGCACTGAGAGCAGTAAAGTTATTTTATGTTTCTGGAAAATTGATTATGCAAAGTTAAAGTTTCCGCTGCGTATTTAAAGTTGTTATCGTTTTCATTGTTAAATTCGAACCAACGGGAGAGTTTAATATTTGAAAATGGATAATTTTACTGTGATTATAATGTTGTTATTATTCTGACCAATGTTGATTAATAGCAATATTATGATTTTAATTAATAGTTGTTGCCTACATTAATTCTATTTCGCCCAACGGTGATTTAGAATTATTGCAAAATAAATTTTATATTATGTTCTCACCTCATATGAATTGTAATTTCAGGTAGTTCCTCCCTGATGTCTGCCTTGAGAGAGATTCCACCACTGAGGGAAGACAAATACCTTGAGTGGAAGAGGAAGATTGACTTCACTTTCACTATAGCTGAAGTTGACTGGGTGCTCACTGAACCGTGTCCCACAAAACCTGTGGAACCGGTGCGGGAGACCAGTGAAAGTGATGAAGCATGGGACAAAAGGGTGAAAGATTTTGGACCCATAAAGATGGCTTATGACATAAAGCATACTCGATGGGTCAGTGACAACAAGAAATGTTGTGCTGTCATTAAGAATACAATTGACCCAGCTCTTACAGGGTCAATTGAAAAGTGTGACACA
The DNA here is from genome assembly GCA_018135685.1 of Themeda triandra. NCBI lineage: Eukaryota > Viridiplantae > Streptophyta > Magnoliopsida > Poales > Poaceae > Themeda > Themeda triandra. The sequence goes on from JAENPR010000018.1 coordinate 1,296,242, forward strand.
GCTGTTGCTTACTTTGAGAGGATCAAGAACCAGTTCACTGGTTCCTCCAAAGTGTATGCTACCCATTTGTTCAAGCAATTGACAAATGAAAAGTACAAGGGAGGTAGTATACGTGACCATATTTTGAAAATGAGTCACTTGGCAAATAAGTGAAAGGAATGGATCTCGGAGATACAACCACGGCTCCTTATCCATTTTGTTTTTGCTTCCTTGCCTAAAGAGTATGAGAATTTTGTCATAAGCTACAACATGCGGCTCGAGAAATGGGACTTAGACAAGCTCATTGCTCGGTGTGTTGATGAGGAGCTCGGGATCAATGGCCAACAAGGTGGCCAAGCGAACTGGTCAAAGGGAAGGGCAAAAGGCCCTTCAATCCCGGCTCCCCAAAGAAAGAGAGGTCCTATGCAACGAAACCACGGTTTCAAAGCAATGGGGGCAAGCCACGGGAAGGTGAAAACTTGTCGGCACTTGTGGTAAGGAGGGGCACAAGAAGACCGATCGCCCCGGATGGTTAAGGGAGCTTATGAAGAAAAAGGGTGAGAATATTATTTCATTTATAAATGAATCTACGTATGTAAAGTTTTCAAAGTCAACATGGTTTATTGACTCGGTGCAACCATTCATGTTGCAAATTCTTTACGGGGATTCATTTCGATGAGAACTACGCTAAAAAGAGAAGAGGCCATTAGCGTTGCGAATGGCGTACGGTGCGTGGAGGCAATTGGAGATGTAGCATTAGATTTACCTAATGGCTATAGTCTTACTTTGAGAGACGTTTTTTATGTTCCTACACTACAGCGCAATTTGATAAGTATAATAAAGTTGGATGATTCAGGTTTTACCTGTAATTTTGGACATGGCAAATGTGTCATTTGGTTTAATGATATTTGTGTTGGTCTTGCCTTCCGACAAGACGAATTGTATATGTTATCGCTATGTGAAAGTGTGAATTCTATATGTAATGTGAATGATAGCGTTTCCTCGTCTACAAATGAGAAAAGAAAAAGAAAGCGAACTACAAACGCAACGGCGAAATTATGGCACTGTCGTTTAGGCCATATTTCGAGGGGGAGAATAGGAAGACTAGTAAAGAATGAAATTCTTCCTCCTTTGGAGTTATTTGAATTAGAGCAATGCATCGATTGCATAAAAGGAAAATATGTAAAGCAAATTAAAAAGAATGCCAAACGAAGCACAGGAATATTAGAGATCATTCACACTGACATTTGTGGTCCCTTTCCTGTAAAGAGTGTGGATGGTTATGATTCGTTCGTTACATTCACAGATGACTACTCCCGGTTTGGCTATATTTATCCAACTAAAGGAAGAGATGAAGCATTGGATAAATTTAAAATATTTAAGGCTGAAGTGGAAAATCAGCATAGTTTAAAGATTAAGCTAGTCCGTTCCGACCGTGGGGGGGAGTACTATGGTCGGCATACCCTATATGGTCAAGTTCATGGACCTTTCGCAAGGTTCCTACAGGAAAATGGTATAGTTGCCCAGTATTCAATGCCGGGTGAACCTCAGCAAAATGGAGTAGCGGAAAGGCGTAACCGTACCCTGATGGACATGGTGCGCAGTATGATGAGTTACTCTGATTTACCATTGAGTTTATGGATAGAGGCATTAAGGCGAGCTGCAGCGGTGTACGCAACTGCTTCCTGAAGGAAGCTTTTGCGTAGGAATCTGCTGCAGCGGCGTCCGCAAAGGCTACGCAAAAGTTTGCGTTCCGACGGACGAACGGCTAATTTGCGTGAGTACGGCATCGAACGCAAAAGACATCGCGGGCCCCGCTGGTGAGAAGAGAGAGAGCAAGGCAGGGAGGAGAGAAGGGGCCGGGGGGAGGATGGGCCGCCGCGCCGGAGCCGGAGGAGCTCAAGGAGGCTGCCATGGCAGCCGCGCCGGAGCCGGAGGAGCTCAAGGAGCCGGAGGAGCTCAAGGAGGCCGCCATGGCAGCCGCGCCGGAGCCGGAGGAGCTCAAGGAGGCCGCCATGGCCACCGCGCCGGAGCCGGAGGAGCTCAAGGAGGCCGCCATGGCCGCCCGCCATGGCTGCGTGGCGGCGGAGGGAGAGCAGGGCGGCGTGGTGCTCCGCCATGGCCGCGCCGGAGCTGGGGAGGAGGAGGCGGTGGAGGGCCGCTCGTTCGGGCAGCCATGGCCGTCCGCCGGGCCTGCCGGATCTTGTCCCCGCCATGGCCGCCCGCTCCGCCTCCGAGCTCCGCCCGCTCGCCATGGGGAAGAGGAGGCTGCCGGGAGCTCCCTTCGCGGCCATGGCCGCCCGCCGCTCGGAGCTGGAGTAGCACACTGGAGGAGGAGGAAGGCCGCCATGGAGGAAGAGGAAGGCCGCCGGCGCCGGAGGTGGAGGCGCAGGGCCGAGGCGCCGGCGAGGAAGAGGGGGGGGGGAGCGAGGGCCCTCGCCGGCGGATCCTGCGACGGCGGACCTCCGCCCGCTCGACGACGACGGGCGCGGAGAGAGAGGGGCGCCGAATGGAGATGGGGCGGGGGACGACGCGGCCCCGGCAGCCTCGCGCCATGGCCGGGGGGAGCTCCGCCGCCGGGTGAGCGGGCAAGCTCCGCCCCCTAGCCGCCGGGGGAGCTCCGCCGCCGGGTGATGGAGGAGGGAGGAGGGAGCTCCGCCGCCGGGCGATGGAGGAGGGAGGAGGGAGGCCGCCATGGGAGGGAGAGGAGAGGAGGGGCGGCGGTGATGAGTGCGCCGGCGAGGAGGTGAAGCCGCCGATGAAGGTGGAGATGAAGGACGGGGGCAGGGCGGCGTCGGTGAGGCGAGGAGAGAGAGCAGGAATGGATAAGGAGAGGGGAAAAGGAAAAGGAAAAAAAAGGAAAAAAGAAAAAATCTTGACATGTGGGACCCACTTGTTGGTATTGAGTAACTGTAAAGGATTGATGAGTGCGGGAGAAAGATGGATAGAGTAAGGAATCTGGCTGACCAGGATGGAATATTCCTTTAGAGGGATGAAAATAGAGTTCCATGAGTGCGGGTAGTCTAAAAACCTCCATTCATATTCTCAATAGAGTGCCAAGTAAATCGGTGCCCAAAACATCGTATGAATTATGGACGGGAAGGGTACCTTCACTAGATCACTTGCGTGTGTGGGGGTGTCCTGCTGAGGCTAAAGTATTTAACCCAAATATTGGGAAACTTGATCCCAAAACAGTGAGTTGCCATTTTATTGGCTATCCTGAAAGGTCAAAAGGTTATCGTTTCTACTGTCCTGATAGACTCACAAAGTTTGTGGAAACGAGACACGCTATTTTTCTAGAGGATGAAATGATGAGGGGGAGTATGGCTGCTCGGAAAATTGATCTTGAAGAGAAGCGGGTGTGTGCACCCAATCCCGTGATTCGGGAGCCATTTTTCGAGCTACCTATTGTTCCGCACCAATAGTGCAAGACACGTGGAGCAAGAACCTGTCGTTGTTCCTCCCGTGGTAACAACGAGAGGAAAATGAGGAACCCGAGGAACCTATTCATCAGGAACCTATTGAAAATGTTGCCACAAATGAGGGGGAGCAACCTCAGCCTCCAATAGTAGATGTGCCAAATGTAGAGGCCCCTAGAAGGTCCCAAAGAGAAAGAAGGCCAGCTATCTCCAGTGATATATATGAGCTAAATAATATCACTGAAGAGTATCAAATGGAGGGTGATCCCACCTCATTTGAACAAGCCATGAGAAGCGATCATTCATCCAAGTGGTTTGAGCCATGGAAGATGAAATGAGATCGATGAGTGCCAACGATGTTTGGGACTGTTGACACTAGATACGCACACGAAAGAATCAAAGAGAAATAATCCGCAAGCGCACGGATATCGGTGAGCACTTCACCCGGGAGATAAGTCCTGAGTATCGTATTTGTTTTTATCCGCTAAGAGAAAACGTGCAATAGACTAACCCGATCTTTACTACTACCCCTGGGCTGCTAGTCAAGTGAGAATTAAGCGATATAGAGAGAACTCCTTCGTCAGTCTTCTTCTAACCTATGGCAAGCTTTGAGACTACTGTTCTAAGGGGGTACCTGAGGAATAGACACCACGAGAGGATGCTAAACCGGGCACAAAGGACCTACCTTACCTACCAACGGGAAGTGGATTACAAAGGTAATAAAGGGATTGTCACTTCCCTCACTACTACCACGGTTCCGGCCGAATAGGGAGCATCTACAAGTGAACCTAGCCTAAGCACCACGCTTATGCTAAAGAACGATTACTCTATTCCCAACGCGAAGCGAATAAAGTAAACTTGTAAACCAAAGAACAATAATAACAACGAACTTACTAGTATTAGAAGTTGAATTGCCGAATGATTCTGAAACCAAGCCTCGGGTTAGGAGACTTGATCCCGCAGATATACTGGAGAGGAGACACCGACAGGCCGGGCTTCCTCCAAATCTACCTCCACTCTATACTCTCTCAATCTCTCTTGATACTAATACCCTATAGAGATAGATCCATTTGAGGGACCCTTCTCTATCTAACTCTCTCGTGGATTGAAGTCTTGAATGAATTGGAGAATGAATTAGGGTTTCACCCGGGGGCCGGGGCTCGCTTATATAGCCCCCTAGGATTAACCACAGCCCTCGGATCAAACCGACCTAAATGGACGATAATTATTGATCTTCAAAGTCGGTGGAGGCGGGATCCGCGAGACTCCACCGATTGGTGGAAATGGGGAGTCGGCCGACTCCCCTCTCTCGGTCGGCCGGCCTGGCCACGGTGCAGTGGGCCCTGTGTTTCAGGTGACGCCTTCTCGGAGTCTTCTAGATTATACTTTTTCACCCGTTCGGTCTTTCTCTCTATGTAAACCCAACATGTGGGCCATCTTGGGTAGTTTTCATTTGTCACCCCGTAGAAATAGATATTCACCAAAACTCGTGGAATTCGTCGGTGGTAACCCTATATCTATCAAGTATTTATGAATAGGTCCATTTGCATGCTAAGTTGACGGTTAATTTTATGAGTTAACGACCATCAACAAACTCCCCCACACTAGTCTTTTACTCGTCTCGAGGAAAAGGATGGATTACCTTAAGCATAGCCTCAAACTAAGACATCAACATTAGATTATCCCTGATCATATCTGTACTGCGGGATTCAAAGTGTCTACCATTGAACTTTGGGGAGTTGAAAGATGGAACAGCGCGAAGTAGAGATCCTTCTTCTATCAATCCTGTCACTTGGAGTTTTTATAATATTTTTGCAAAGAAAAACTTAGCTTACCCTTCTCCATCATGTAGCACACTCGAATCACTCATTATATGTGGTATTTGTGGATCTCACCATTATGTATAGAGCACTCAAATCTCTCAATGTATGTAGTATTTTTGGAACTCACTTGAGGCATGTGAAAGGGTATGCCTCTTATTCTACTAAGGCTTATGTGGAGTTTAAGGTATTTCAAGGAATAGCATTTTTACCTGCGTATATTGATTAGTCAAAAACGGGAACCAAGGAGAGGGGGACCTTACTCTAGATCAAGTGTGTGCAGGTGTGTGGAATATTTGGTGGCTAAATTGATGATAATAATGCTCCTTCCCTCTCTTGCACACTCTTCTCTTGAACATTGCTTTGCTTGATCTTTTCTTGAATAGCTCTTTGAGCTTCTTTGAACTTTCTTTCTCTTGGGATCACAATACTTAAGAGCTCATGGGCTATCTCTTTTCTTTCTTCTCTTCTTCTTTCTCTTCTTTTTTTTTAATAACATTATTTTTTTGCATAGCCCATGTCTCACTCTCGGATACAATAACTTCCTTGAATATGATGATGACAATAATAATTTTCTTTCAACAGCTGGATGATGATAACAATCCTTGGAGCATATAGAAATCCTAGAAAGTGTATGTATCCTTGATGAATGGCGGAAAGCATGTTTTTGCGTGCTCCCAGTGTAGGAGCAGCAGATATATATGTGGGTGTAAGTGCACTTGATCATATGAGTAAGAGACCCTTCTCTAAGGCTCTAATACCGCCAAGACTATTCTCAACACAAATAACAGCTTATGTGCTGGTCTTTCAGAATTTTGTCGACGAGGCTCTATAGGCATTTATAGCCACAGAGGAGAAGTATAGCTAACATTTTAAGATTTTCGAAAAGAAATTCTCCAAGCAACTAGACATCAAGAAATCAGGTTCTCATGGTCCATGCTATGTCACTATCCTCAACAACTTAAGTAAAATGGGGTCCCTATAAAATACGTTCCCAACAAAGAACGGGGATTCCCGGGAATTATCATGGTGTGAGTCTATCTTGGGGTCATGATTAAAATAATCTACCTTCTCAATATATATAGCAAGTGATTTAATTCAAAGTGTTCCCCAAACGAATCGGAAAAACGTGATCGGTATAAATTTTGGAACGTAGGGAAGCAAACCTGACCGTGGACGAAAGCTGGAGCCAAATGGGCCCAGCCCATGGGCGGCCGACTCCATATATGGGTCGGCCGACTCTAGCAGGTGGCCCCTCGGGGTCCGCTTCGTCGTGCGTGATCTTCACATCGTATACTCTCAAATATTTTTGCTGGTTCGCTGATATCCGTTAGTTTCGTCGTCGGTTGCCTCCCCCACACTAGATTCCTGTTATCTTCATTCACAACAAGGTGGAGACAAAAGAGGCAACACATATGCAATAATAAATATAACTAGAAACTTTATTTCATCTTCATTAAGGCCTGGATTACAAGTATTGAAAGGAACTAAGATCGAACTAAAATTTAACTAAGCACTCTTGCGAACTAAAACTTTTAATCTAAACATACTAGGCCTTTCTGATGCTAAGACAACTCTCATCTAATCAACTCGCTTCTCTAGAGCATCTAACCTCTTTTCTAACTTATCCGTCCTCTTCTCTTGCGCACGAAGTCTATCTATGAGAGTGACAATGCTACCGCTTTCGGATATGTTGGGCGTTTCGCGAGAGATGCAATAACGTCGCGCTGAGTTTCTAACTCCTTCTCTAAGTCTGCAACGGTCTTGCGACGCTTTCTTGGAGCTTCTGAGGCGGCGAGAGCTGCTTTCGGGGCTTCCTTTGGAGGGACAAACTTCACTTTGCTCGGGTGAGCACGGACTCCCTCAAAATACGAGCGCTCTCCAGTGCTATACTTAGCACAGACGATCTCCCCTTGCTTGTTGGTCTTCACTCCCATAAGCATCTCATTGTGCTTAGGAGGGAGGATCTTGGTGCCTTCTGGGAGCTTCACAATAGGACCTTTTGGTGGAGGTCCATCAAGGAGCAAAGGTTTGGGTGCAGCGATGAATGGTTGAGCGAAGTAGCTATGGCTGTAAGCTTGAGGTTTTGGAGGAATAGAGGCTAGGGGTTTGGGCTCAGCAAGAACGATGGCCTTGGACTTGGGCTCCTCCTTTGGGATGGTGTTGAGATCAATCCCGAAGCGGATCAATCTCCTATCTAAATTCTCGGCTCGACTTCGCCATTGCTTTGCGTAGCAAGCTTGATGCTAGGAGGAGGAGGCTTTAGATGGAATGAGGTTGGCTTGAGGTGGGCTTCTTTATATAGGGGGGATGGAGAGGTATCTAAAGGGCATCAAAAGGGAATCTCCGAAGGGATAACGCGTCAACGTGATCTCAAAAACCCTAATCGGCAAAAATTCCTGAAGGAAGAGTATGGAAGGATCACGAATGCAAAAGCTGGCGGTGAATGGGGGAGTCCATGAGTCGGCCGACTCCCCCTATGGGTCGGCCGACTCTGGCAGGTGGACTCCCCTGCCAGGGCTTTTCGCAACCTATTTAGCATATTTTTTACGTTCGGAAAAATACCCTGGACCCCGAAAAACGAAAAGTAAAAAGGTCGGGCCCAACTACCTAATTGAGAAAGAAGTTTAATTCATCTATTTCACCTATTTCCTCAATGGGCTCTAAAAATATTTTAAGGCGTTGACCATTTACCTTGAATATCGTACCTTCGTTGTTGCGAAGCGTAACGGCTCCATGCGATGATGAGCTTACTACTTCGAACGGTCCTTCCCATTTGCTTCGAAGCTTTCCTTGCCCGAAGAGTTTGACCCGGAATTAAATAGTAATACCTTGTCTCCGGGTGTGAACTCCTTGATCTTGATTCTCTTGTCGTGCCATCTTTTCACTCTTTCTTTGTATATCTTGGCATTGTGATAGGCTTTCTCTCTCCATTCTTCTAACTCGAGATTTGCATCCTCCTCTTCTCTCCGCGCTTCTAGGTCCATATTCCATTTCTTGATGGCCCAGTGAGCTTTGAATTCCAGCTCTTGGTAAGTGGCGAGTCTTTCCATAGACTAGTTGATATGGTGACATCCCAATAGGTGTCTTGTATCTTTGTTCGATATGCCCATAGTGCATCGGGAAGCTTGTCCTTCCATGCAGTTCCCATTTCATTCACTTGTCTTCGAAGAATATTCTTGATTTGCTTATTTGATGTCTCTGCTTGGCCACTTGTCTGAGGATGATACGGAGTAGCAACATTATGGCGTACTCCATGCTTCAATAAGTATTGCTCGAAACATTTGTCGATGAAATGTGATCCTCCATCACTTATGACTATCCTTGTGTTGGTATAAATTAAGTGCAACTAAAATATGAATGATTCCGCAAGCGCACAGAATTTACCATTGTAGCATTTTACCGGGAGTATCCAGGTGTCGTTATTTATATTTTACCACAGGGAAGCAAGGGTTAAAGAATCTGATAACTCACCATCATGTATCTACTAACTTAGTAAACCAACTAGACTAAAGCAGGGGTAAATGATATATATGTAAGGTAATAATAAAGCACACATGAGAATTCTATGATAAATGAGTAGCTAGCTAGATTGAGAAGACAACGGAAGAGATCAAGGTTCCTATATACTTCTCTATTACTCTGGTTCTATGATAACAGGGGATGGATAGATGTAGCAATCATACAATAGCACTTCGGGACATCAAAACACTAGCCACAGAAATGGATGAGAAGGGGGCTAGGAAGCTCCGACTACGGTCCTACAAACACCAACCCGAACGAGGTGGAATACGACGACCGTCAGGACTGTCACGATCCTGGGGCTACCACAACAATCCGTGGGATTGGGTGCAATCTCGAGGTAACCTCTAGTCTAGACACCATGTCTACACTATCAATTACTACTCTAATTACCTAGGATAACTAAAACACTCGATGCGAGCGAAGATCCCATACTAAAGCATAACTACTATACTAACAATCACAAGATAGGCATAAAAGTAAATAGAGAAGATAAATATATTAAAGCATAAGTCTTACAAAGAGTAGATACAAAGACATACCAATCTCTGAAGACTTCTCCAGAACTGGAGCGTAGCTCCGCTCTCCCTAACTCTTATCTAGATCTAATCTACTACATTGGAATGTCTAGCTCTAATTCTCTAGAGAAGAGAAGTCATCCATTCAAGGGACGCCTCTACAACTCTGATCCCGCTGGGAGATAATGAATTAGGGTTTTAGGGATGCCTCCTACAGGGGCCAGGGGCCTTGTTTATATAGCCTCCTAGGATAGACCGCAGCCCTCGGATCAAACCGACCTAAACGGACGATTATTATTCATCCTCAAAGGCGGTGGAACAGGGATCCGCGAGGCTGACGCTGATTGGCTGAAGTGGCCAGTCGACCGACTCTAGGGTGGAGTCGGCCGACTCTCCACCGAGCCGGTTCGGGCCCCCGTTTGGTCCAGAGCCTTCTCGAACCTTCCAGATTACAGAATTTTCACCGGTTCCCGATTATCTTTATGTAAACCTGAGATGTGGGCCTTCCTTGGGTATTTTCAGCTGACACCCTGCAGAAACAGACATTCACCAAAACTCGTGGAATTCTGTCAGTATAACCCCTATATCTAGTTGGTGAACATATTTTAGTCCTTTCTCATGTCTCGTTGATGGTAAAAATTGGCACTTAACGACCGTCAACAACTCCCCCAACTTACCTTTTGCTCGTCCCTGAGCAAAGATAAACTCAGTGATGGATCAGGAGTTACTACTATGATTTCACTCCTCACAAGTACACATGCGTTCAAACAAGAACTCTCCTCCGAATTAGAGTGAACTATTCTGACTCAAAACTTACTCATATTACCTTTCACCATGGGGCTTGTAACCGTCACTTGGGTCTTGAGTAGTTGAAAGATAGAACGGTCAAGTCAAGCGCCATGTTTCTCGCTCTTTGATCAACTATTATTCTGGAGTTTTTGCAAGATTTTCAAATAAAACTCAGAGTTCCTTGTATGAACCTTTTAGGTCTCTCATTTGTGGTATTTCTGGATCCTCTCCAGGCATGAGTAGTGTATGCCTTCTCTCTTCTCTCAAAATATGTGGTATTTATGGAACTAAGGCATAATGGAAAGTGCCTTCTCTCTCTCTCACCCTACTTTCTAATAGGCTTATGTGGAGCTCATAGGTGGAGAGACACTCAAACTCACTTGCATATATTGCACAGTTAAGACATGGATCCAATAGGAACTAAAATAATAATAAAGTCATATGTGCATGTGAATGAGGAAATGGATGATAAGATGATGATAGGATGATGATGATAAGGAAATGATTATGAGGGGTGATCACTTGGTGAACATCTACTTCTACACTTGCTCCTTTGGGGATAACATGACTCCCTTTATTCGGAAACCTTGAAACTTCTTGAAAGGAAGGACTTGGCTACTCTTTCTTTCTTTCTTTCTTTCTCTTTTTTTTTCTCTTTTTTTTCTCTCTTTTCTTTTTTTTACTAGAGCAACCAATCCTCTAAAAATGTAACTTTAGCAACGGGGAGTGTATAACTTGAAATGACAATGACTGGAGCTTTATGTAGGCAAATGGAACGGCGATGATTATTTCTAGATGTTCACTCCCGGGATAGGAGTAGAACCTTTTCTCGGATGAAGTGAAATGAGTGGCGTATGTATATGTGGATGGATGGATGGATGGATGGATGTGTACTCCCGGGTAGGAGCAAAGCATAAGTGCGTATCTCCAGGGTAGAGACAACATAATATGTGGGGAAATGCGTACTCCCAGGGTAGGAGCAGCATAAGTGCATATCTATAAGGTAGAGATAGCACAATATGTGGTGGATGTGGATCTATATGTGGGTGCTACTTCTAGGGACAGAAGTAGCACAAAATGAATGTAGTATTTATAAAATGGATGCATGCTTCTGAGGACAGAAGTAGCATAGATCAATGGGTGGAGAGCACATAGTATTGACTTTAAGTGCATGACTGATTCCTTATGGGTCCACAGCATAACCACACTCAATGCCTAAAAATACTACACTCAAGCCTACAATATGGTCTATATAAACAGATGGGTTTTTCCTAATCTAGTAAGCATGAATATACGGCTGTGGTAGAAATTTGAACTCTCATCATAAAGGAACTCATCATGCAGGAATTTAATGTTTTCAAAGATAAATTCTCCAGAACTCTAGTATCTCTAAGAACAAGATGGACAGCGGCTCAAAACCTTCCCATATCATACCCGTCAACCACCTAGACTTAGATCAAGTGTTTGCTACCCAAAAGTTTTAGGTTCAGAGCAAATCTCAAATCTAAACAGTTGTGTCCAAAACTCGGGAGAGTGCAAGGTTGAAAACTAGGTACTTGAAAGGAATTACGGCAGAGCAACTATTCATCATCTCCATGTAGAGTTTATTCGGGGGTTACTTAAATACAGATTAATAAGAGCTCTCCAAAAGTAGAAAAGATAAATCTTTTTGGGTTTCTAAGGTTATGCATCTTTTTATTTGTTTTAACAAAGCACACTCTAACAAGGCATAAAATAGATAAGTTGGAAACACTTAGCTTGGTACACGGGGGATGCTCTCCCCAAGCTGGATGTTGACATAGTCTCATGCGGATATAGCGACGAGGCAATGAAGATGTTCTAGTCTTCCGGAGTTTCGTAGATAGTTCTTTGTTTGAGACGGTGTTCAAGTGTCGCGGGCAAAGCACTCCGACAGGGAATTTGGATGTCCTTCTCGCTGTTTAGCTCTTCTTGATCCTTTATGTTCTGCGTGAAGCTCAAATAGACAACAAAGCTTGTGGAACCGATTAAGCATTAATGATAAAAACCTCTAAGCCTTGGTTGTCTAGAACTTCTTTAACTCAAATGTCTTCTAACGGGATCACAAGAAATATTTTTATCTTTTTATACTAAAAGGGATGCGGAGACAGAGATGAAAGGGCATGATCATGGTGAGGAAATTTTTTTTTCTTTTTAGATGCAAAACGTATGAATGAATGCAAGAAACTAAACATGCAATGGATGAGCAAACATAAATAAGCTAAACGGAGTGAATGCATGAATTGTTAAAAGTAAACATGCAGTGGGGTGCAAGAATTCAAAAAGATAACTACTCATCAATTTTAAAGTCCACGAGCAAGACTATCTCACCTTTCTTGATCATACTTACCATGACTCACATGATGAAATTTGTGAGCGGTGCAGCGTCTATGTTCGTCACTTGTGATGTGATTTGAAATTCTTATGACGATGACCTTTTCTCCAATCTACACATGGTTAGAAAATATATATGTATACGCAAACCTGTGAGGTGGTAGGGTTCCAATGTTGATGAATGTTGAATGTTGAGGGACCCTGGGCTCTTCAATGTCTCTTCTTTTCTTGTGGAAACTTGCCGGAAGGTCAAAACGGCTTCTTTTGTCCTGTCTATTCCACACTAAACAGAACAAGGGTAATCCTACTAAAGCTAGTGATACACTAAATTAGCAGACATCAAGATCACTATCAAAAAAACTTAACACCGATTGCTTCCCCGGCAACGGCGCCAAAAATGCTTGTTGGTATAAATTAAGTGCAACTAAAATATGAATGATTTCGCAAGCGCACAGAATTTACCATTGTAGCATTTTACCGGGAGTATCCAGTGTCGTTATTTATATTTTACCACGGGAAGCAAGGGTTAAAGAATCGATAACTCACCATCATGTATCTACTAACTTAGTAAACCAACTAGACTAAAGCGGGGGTAAATGATATATATGTAAGGTAATAATAAAGCACACATGAGAATTCTATGATAAATGAGTAGCTAGCTAGATTGAGAAGACAACGGAAGAGATCAAGGTTCCTATATACTTCTCTATTACTCTGGTTCTATGATAACAGGGGATGGATAGATGTAGCAATCATACAATAGCACTTCGGGACATCAGAACACTAGCCACAGAAATGGATGAGAAGGGGGCTAGGAAGCTCCGACTACGGTCCTACAAACACCAACCCGAACGAGGTGGAATACGACGACCGTCAGGACTGTCACGATCCTGGGGCTACCACAACAATCCGTGGGATTGGGTGCAATCTCAGGTAACCTCTAGTCTAGACACCATGTCTACACTATCAATTACTACTCTAATTACCTAGGATAACTAAAGCACTCGATGCGAGCGAAGATCCCATACTAAAGCATAACTACTATACTAACAATCACAAGATAGGCATAAAAGTAAATAGAGAAGATAAATATATTAAAGCATAAGTCTTACAAAGAGTAGATACAAAGACATACCAATCTCTGAAGACTTCTCCAGAACCGGAGCGTAGCTCCGCTCTCCCTAACTCTTATCTAGATCTAATCTACTACATTGGAATGTCTAGCTCTAATTCTCTAGAGAAGAGAAGTCATCCATTCAAGGGACGCCTCTACAACTCTGATCCCGCTGGGAGATAATGAATTAGGGTTTTAGGGATGCCTCCTCCAGGGGCCAGGGGCCTTGTTTATATAGCCCCCTAGGATGCACCGCAGCCCTCGGATCAAACCGACCTAAACGGACGATTATTATTCATCCTCAAAGGCGGTGGAACGGGGATCCGCGAGGCGACGCCGATTGGCTGAAGTGGCCGGTCGGCCGACTCTAGGGTGGAGTCGGCCGACTCTCCACCGAGCCGGTTCGGGCCCCCGTTTGGTCCGAGCCTTCTCAAACCTTCCAGACATGAGAATTTTCACCGGTTCCCGATTATCTTTATGTAAACCCGACATGTGGGCCTTCCTTTGGTATTTTCGGTGACACCCCGAGAAACGGACATTCACCAAAACTCATGGAATTACGTCAAGTATAACCCCTATATCTAGTTGGTGAACATATTTTAGTCCTTTCTCATGTCTCGTTGATGGTAAAAATTGGCACTTAACGACCGTCAACACCTTGGGACTCCAAATCTTGGGAATATTATTTCTTCGAACATCTTCTTAGAGCTTGAGCTATCTGCCTTTTTGCATGGCAGAGCTTCGACCCATTTGGACACATAGTCCCTTCGCTACGAGGATGTATTCACATTTCTTTGATGGTGGAAATGGTCCCATGAAATCAACTCCCCAAACATCAAAGAGCTCGATCGAAGGTTGTTGATAAGTGGCATGGCATCTCTTGAGTTAATGTTGCCATGTCTTTGACAAGGACCGCATCTCCGAATGAAATCTTTTGTGTCTTCATACATTGTTGGCCGAAAAATCCGCATTGCCAAATCTTCGCATGTGTACGGAACACCCCATAATGGCCTCCATATGGTGATGAGTGGCATCTTTCAATGATTTTGATTCCTTCTTCGGTGGGCACACATCTTCGAGCAGGCCATCGAGCACACTCGGAAGAGGTAGGGCTCATCCCATATGTGAGTACGACTCTCCCGGATAAGTTTCCTTTTGTTGCCTCCCGGTGGTACATAACCCGTAACCATAAAATTAACAATATCGCATACCAGGGGTCGATCCGTTGATTCCGTAGAGCATGTCATCCCGGAGTGCGTCGTCGATGGGTAGTTCCTGTGGTTTTTCAAACTGCATTCTAGACAAGTGATCGGCAACATAGTTTTCTACTCCCTTTTTATCTTTTATTTCTAGATCAAATTCTTGGAGTAATAAAATCCATCTTATCAATCGAGGTTTAGCATCTTTCTTAGTGAGCAAATATTTTAAAGCAGCATGATCAGTGTAAACAATCACTTTGGCACCCACTAAGTAGGATCTAAACTTATCAATAGCAAAGACAACAGTTAGAAGCTCTTTTTCAGTGGTAGCATAATTAAGCTGAGGTCCTGTCAAAGTTTTGCTAGCGTATGCTATTGCATGATGCTTCTTATCCTTAGTCTGTCCTAACACTGCTCCTACAGCGTAGTCACTTGCATCACACATAATTTCAAAAGGTAAAGTCCAATCAGGGGGTTGAATGATTGGAGCAGAGATGAGCGCTTTCTTAAGGATCTCAAATGATTGCAAGCAGGCATCATCAAAGTCAAAAGGAACATCCTTAGCCAATAAGTGGGTAAGAGGTCTAGCGATGTAAGAAAAATCTTTTATGAATCTACGATAAAAACCAAGCATGACCAAGGAAACTTCTAATTCCTTTCACATTGATAGGAGGAGGCGGTTGTTCAATAACTTCTATTTTGGCTCTATCTACCTCGATGCCTCTTTCAGACACTAAGTGTCCTAGCACTATTCCTTCTCTAACCATGAAATGACACTTTTTCCCATTAAGGACTAAGTGTTTTTCCTCACATCTTTGCAAAACTCGATCTATGTTTTCAAGGCACTCATCAAAAGTTTTTCCATAAACAGAAAAATCATCCATGAAAACTTCCATAATCTTTTCAATCATATCAGAAAATATAGACATCATACATCTTTAAAAAGAAGCTGGTGCATTACATAGCCCAAAAGACATCCTACGATAAGCAAAGGTTCCATAAGGGCATGTAAAGGTCGTTTTGTTTTGATCATTAGGATGGATAGGAATTTGATGATATCCAGAATATCCATCAAGGAAGCAAAAGTAAGAATGGTTGGCTAATCGCTCAAGCATCTCATCAATGAAAGGCAAAGGAAAGTGATCTTTTCTTGTTGCCTTATTAAGCTTTCTATAATCTATGCACATCCTCCATCCCGTGACGGTTCTTTGTGGGATTAACTCATTCTTCTCATTTTGGACAACGGTCATGCCTCCCTTTTTAGGCACAACTTGAACAGGGGCTGACCCACTCACCGTGTGGCACGGGGTAAATAATCCCAGCGTGCAACGGTTTTAAAACTTCTTTCTTAACAACTTCCCTCATCGCATTATTGAGTCTACGTTGGGGTTCTCTCGGATGGTGGAATATCGGGATCCGTGGGAATGCGATGGGTACAAAGGGCGGGACTAATTCCTTTGAGGTCCTGGAGTGAGTAGCCAAAAGCTTTTTTATGTTTTTCTAGGACAGCCATTAAGCGAAAAGTCTGCTCCCGAGTGAGAGTATCACTTATGATGACAGGAGTGTCTCGGATCATTTCCTAGAAAGGCATATCTAAGACCGGGCCGGTAAAGGTTTGAACTCAATAGGAGGCCTAGGTGGTAGGGTAAACTCATCTAATGGTTCATTCTCAGAAGGGTCAGCTTCTTCTTCTATGAAGAATCTAGCTTCATCTTCTAATTCTGGCTTCACTAGGAATTCTAGAGAGGCTGCTCTAAATTCCTCCAACGGATCATAATGTGGATAAGGCTCGGTCATAGTATTTAAAGAGTGTAAAATGGACATTGCAAACTGGAGTTTCTTGCCTAAACAAATGTTTAGTTTCCCAGTTTGTCCTTCATAAAGAAGTCTTCTAAATGGTTGTCCTATCAACAGGTGGGAATCCCCTATGTCAAAGACATAAAAGCTTAAGTGAACAGGGGTTCCTTCTACTCGGAGTGGTAGGACATGTAGGATTCCTAAACAAGGAAGAATTTGTCTTGAAAGATTTCTTATGAACTTTACTGTTGGGGTCAACGTCATGTTTCTTTGCAAATATTTTGCTAGTGTGGTAGACATGATATTTATACCCACAACTGGATTGTAGAGAGCGTCTATGCGATCATTGTTAATCATGCAATGAATGGGAAGAGAAGATGAATCCAACCGAATTATTTCAGAGGAAAGCTCTGACTCTTCTAACCACTCATTGCTCATGACAGATACTAACTCTCCCGAGGTCTTTCTGTTGGAATATCCTCATCAATATTGCATGGCTTTATTGGGTGATATTTGCCTTGTGGCTTCTTCACCTTGTGATAGTTGAAGATGTTTCCAAAATCGGAAAACAGATCGGGTTCAATATCTAGCATAAAATCGGGAAGTGGAATGTCTTCCTTGTCTTGCTCAAGACATGGATTAGCCGAGGTGGATGGTGTATCGGCAAATGTTTGTCTTCGGCTACTTGAGGTTCTACTTCTAGGAGGTAGTCTAATTCACTTGGATAGGATTTGGTCTAGGATTGATCTTGCTTTCTCACGAGAGATATGCAAGAATGATCCTCCCGAAGTTGTATCGAGCAATTTTCTCTTGTCTCTACTCGGACCTTTATAAAAGTGTTGTAAAAGAATGGAATCGGTAGACTAAGGTCCGGGCCGATGCTAAAAGTGTAGTAAAACGATTCCAGGATGAGGCCAAAGATTCTTCGGGTTCTTGCTTAATAGTCGAATCTTGACTCTAAGATCGACGATTTGGGAGATGGGATAGAAATCTAGGCAAAAGTTGGAGCGTAAGGACCCCCAATCTCCTTGTTGCTTACCTACAGCTTTATCATACCATTGTCTAGCTTTTCCCCTTAACGAGAAAGGAAATAGCTTCCAACGGAGGGTTTTGTCGGACATGCCCTCTATGCGAAGACAGTCACATGTTTGCTCAAAGTCTCTAATGTGAAGGTAAGGGTTTTCGTCTCCTTCTCCCGAAAAGGATAGGCTTTGGACCAATGCAATCAACCGCGGACTCGGCCTATAGCTAGGTGTTTGGATAGGTTGTGATGACTCATGTGGCACTAGGTCGGTCTCCGTGGGTGCGAAAATTGAAAGATAGGAATGGAATTTGAATTATCCATGAGGATAGAAAAAGATAAAATGTACGAGAAAAGTAAAGTGCAAGAAAAAGATAAAAGTATAGGTACAAGGTAGAGCAAGATTTAGGTTATCTAAGCAGACCGTCTTTCTCCCAAGCAACGGCGCTTTAAATGCTTGTTGGCACTAGATACGCACACGAAAGAATCAAAGAGAAATAATCCGCAAGCGCACGGATATCGGTGAGCACTTCACCCGGGAGATAAGTCCCGAGTATCGTATTTGTTTTTATCCGCTAAGAGAAAACGTGCAATAGACTAACCCGATCTTTACTACTACCCCGGGTCGCTAGTCAAGTGAGAATTAAGCGATATAGAGAGAACTCCTTCGTCGGTCTTCTTCTAACCTATGGCAAGCTTTGAGACTACTGTTCTAAGGGGGTACCGAGGAATAGACACCACGAGAGGATGCTAAACCGGGCACAAAGGACCTACCTTACCTACCAACGGGAAGTGGATTACAAAGGTAATAAAGGGATTGTCACTTCCCTCACTACTACCACGGTTCCGGCCGAATAGGGAGCATCTACAAGTGAACCTAGCCTAAGCACCACGCTTATGCTAAAGAACGATTACTCTATTCCCAACGCGAAGCTTAATAAAGTAAACTTGTAAACCAAAGAACAATAATAACAACGAACTTACTAGTATTAGAAGTTGAATTGCCGAATGATTCTCGAAACCAAGCCTCGGGTTAGGAGACTTGATCCCGCAGATATACCGGAGAGGAGACACCGACAGCCGGGCTTCCTCCAAATCTACCTCCACTCTATACTCTCTCAATCTCTCTTGATACTAATACCCTATAGAGATAGATCCATTCGAGGGACCCTTCTCTATCTAACTCTCTCTCTCGGATTGAAGTCTTGAATGAATTGGAGAATGAATTAGGGTTTCACCCGGGGGGCCGGGGGCTCGCTTATATAGCCCCCTAGGATTAACCACAGCCCTCGGATCAAACCGACCTAAATGGACGATAATTATTGATCTTCAAAGTCGGTGGAGGCGGGATCCGCGAGACTCCACCGATTGGTGGAGATGGGGAGTCGGCCGACTCCCTCTCTCGGTCGGCCGACCGGCCACGGTGCGGAGTGGGCCCCGTGTTTGGTGACGCCTTCTCGGAGTCTTCTAGATTATACTTTTTCACCCGTTCGGTCTTTCTCTCTATGTAAACCCGACATGTGGGCCATCTTGGGTAGTTTTCATTTGTCACCCTGTAGAAATAGATATTCACCAAAACTCGTGGAATTACGTCGGTGGTAACCCTATATCTATCAAGTATTTATGAATAGGTCCATTTGCATGCTAAGTTGACGGTTAATTTTATGAGTTAACGACCGTCAACAGGGACTTGGAAGAAATTCCCAAAGGAGCCAAAACAGTAGGCTGTAAATGGGTCTACAAAATAAAATATGACTCCCAAGGGAACATAGAGAGATTTAAAGCGCGACTTGTGGCTAAAGGTTTCACACAAAGGGAGGGAATTGACTACACTGAGACCTTTTCTCCAGTCTCATGCAAGGATTCTCTCAGAATAATAATGGCATTGGTGGCACACTATGATTTAGAGTTGCATCAGATGGATGTGAAGACGGCATTCCTAAATGGGGATTTGGAGGAAAATGTCTACATGGCACAACCGAAAGGTTTTGTTGTGGAAGGCAAAGAAAAGATGGGATGTCGCCTAAAGAAATCGATCTATGGATTAAAGCAAGCTTCAAGGCAAAGTGGAACTTGAAGTTTGATAAAACTATAAAGAATTTTGGGTTTAAAGCAAATGTCGAGGACAATTGTGTTTATACAAAGTTTAAGAATGGGAAATACATTTTCCTAGTCCTGTACGTAGATGATATTTTACTTGCAAGTAATGATATGAGTCTACTACAGGAAACAAAA
Organism: Themeda triandra; assembly: GCA_018135685.1. Taxonomy (NCBI): domain Eukaryota; kingdom Viridiplantae; phylum Streptophyta; class Magnoliopsida; order Poales; family Poaceae; genus Themeda; species Themeda triandra. The sequence goes on from JAENPR010000018.1 coordinate 1,316,007, forward strand.
AGATTTTTGTCCTCAAAGTTTGAGATGAAAGATCTTGGTGAAGCTTCTTATGTTTTGGGCATAGAAATTCACCGAGATAGAAGGGGGTATTAGGATTGTCTCAAAAGGCATACATTGAAAGAGTCTTGGAGAAATTCCAGATGCATAAATGTAGTCCTTCACCTGCACCTATAGTCAAGGGCGATAAGTATGGGGATTTTCAGTGTCCCAAGAATGAGTATGAGCTCAACCAAATGAAAAGTGTGCCATATGCTTCGCAGTTGGACATTTACAAGTATGCTCAAGTATGCACACGCCCGACTTGGCTTATGTAACCGGGCCGCTTGCGTATTCCAAAGTAATCCAGATGTTGAACACTGGAAATTGGTAAAGAAAGTTTTGCGATATTTACAAGGTACAAAAGACCTGATGCTAACGTACAGAAGATCTGACTCCCTAAAGATCTTAGGATACTCAGATTCTGATTATGCGGAAGATGACAGAAAGTCCACATCTGGATATGTGTTCACTCTCGCAAAGGGAGCTATATCATGGAAAAGCTCAAAACAAACAGTTACTACAAACTCTACTATGTATGCCGAGTTTGTAGCATGTTATGAGGCATCGGGTGAATTGGCTAAAGAAATTCATACCCGGTTTAAAAGTGGTCGATGACATCAATGGACCAATGACTCTATACCGTGATAATAATCCGGCTATAGAGTATGCTCACAACAATAGGTCAAGTGGTGCTGCCAAACACATTGACATAAAGTACTATGTTGTGAAAGAGAAAATCCAGGATCGTGTTATAAATCTTGAGCACATAAGCACCGAAAAGATGCTCGCGGATCCGCTTACAAAAGGCTTACCACCCAAAGTGTTCATTGAACACGTAGCCGGCATGGGTTTAAGGAGAAGCCTATGATTCCTGGATAATAATAAGGGCCCAAAGATAAAGTATTTATTTGTTTCAAACCAGAGATGTGTATTGTAGCTGTGAAATCCAACGGCAATAGACCGTGACGATGAAACATGTTCTATGCACAAATCTGAGATGGAATAAGTAAAATGAAAGGTTAAAGTGAAAAGAGTAAAGTTAAAGATGAGATCAAGGGGGAGAATGTTAGGATGATCTCAATCCCGAGTTGGGCCCAACGGCCCAACTCGGGCCCCTTGTGAACCTTGCGCCCTGATCGGGGGCGCCCAGCCCATCTATTGGCTGGAGGGCCCCTGTCACCCTGCGCTATATAAAGAGATGGGCGCCGACGGCTCTCAGTACGAGGTTCACTGTGAGCCGCCACACCCACCGACAACCCTAATCCGATCTAGGAGGGGCACAGCCAGTGACGGGAAGCACCTCCGCGCCGCCGCCACTGCACTGCGCCGTACACCTTCTTCCCCGACGTCGCCCCTCTCCTCTCCCTCGACGCGATGGCCGACCCCAGCAGCGCCGCCGCCGGTTCCTCTTCCTCTACTCCCGTGAAGCCCTCTGGTATAACCCCTTCTCACTCTTCCTCTCTCTTTTTTCTCTCTGCCTATTGATTCCCAAAGATTTATCCCCTCTAGATGTCACTACTAGTGATCCTATAATGTAACAGATCTTTGTTCGCTTATATCATTAAATATATGGGAACACTCTGATGATGCTCAAATTTCAGGTCATCGCCACCTAATGGATGCAAGGAGTTCTATTGCCACAGCCGATAACCCCACAGCAGTACAAGGAGGAGATGTCTCGTTGATATTTTGCTATAGAATCTTGTGCGTCTACTTTGGCACACCTACGACATGCTATTGCTGCCCGAACGATTCACGACCAGAGTATTGCCACTTGACACAGGCAGATTGTAGGAACCACTGCGCCTTATGCAGACCCAAATGCTCGCAGAACCAATGGTGATTGAAGATAGTCCGTTGGATGCAACAATGAACATGTGCAATCCTAAAGTCCTCGGTTTGTAGCGAGATAATAATACTAGTGCAGATTGTTGGGAAAAGGCATCTCAGCAGCGGAGACATGGCATGTGCGAATGTTGGGAAAAGGCATCTCAGCAGCGGAGACATGGCATGTGCCTACGGTCAACTAGCCCCCATTTACCTTATTTGCTGCGGTTGTCTTGGATTGTTATGCAGGGTAGGATCGGAGGTGTGGTACCCGCCGCCGGAGACCATGCTTGCTTGCGCCTCAGAAGGTCTCCGGTCGCCATGCGGAGACAACAGCCGGCAACCGGACCTCAGCCTCCGAGCGGAGGTAGCGAGCCGGAGGTGGAGACCACGGTCTCCGGCCGCCGGCGGAGACACGGGCGGAGGCGCAAGCCTCCGATCCGGGCGGGAGATACCGGGCGGTGGCGGAGATGGCGGGACGGGGACGAGACATCCGGCGGCCCAAGAGGCGCCCGCCCGCCGGCCCGGGAGCGAGGAGGACATCGCACGCTTTGGAGGCCCGGGGAAGAGTCCAGCGAGCCCGTCGGCGCCACGGGGACGATTTTGCCCCCATCGACCCCACCGGAAGAGTCTTAAAATTAGGGTTTCCCCGTCCCCCTCCGGGGTTGTAATGTCTTTTTATATCGAGCGGGGATCGGCTATAAATGGAGCCCCCGGTCCCCGTTGTAAGAAGGGACGGACCGGAGTGGAAGAACTTCTCTTCTTCACACTCTAGCTTTGTAATTGTAATTACGTGTTAATATTAAACTCTTTGGATCCGTGTTCCAACGGTTGGCGCCCACCCGTGTGTCCGGCCGAGGATATCACTCACGAGATGCCAACAAGAAAACAAATAGCGGCCGCCGCCGCTCGACGAAAACGTGCCGCCGCCGAGGCGGAGGCACCGCGGAGGCACCGAACCATCGAAAGGGGCGGACCGCGGAGGTCCGCCCGAAGCACGTATGCCTCCGAGCAGCAACCGAAGATGAACAGAATGATGATGACCACGGCGAAGATGAACCACCTCCGGCAAACCAGGACGGCGACCAACACCAGGAAAATGAGGTAAGTCGGCTGAGAGCCGAAATGCAGCGCATGGAAGTAGAACGAGACAGGCTGAGAGCAGATCAAGCAGCTACGCACGGGGCAATACACACCTCCCGGCAAAGCGAGAGGAGATCGGGCGGCAAATGGCAATATTGCAAGCGGAGATTCGAGCATGCAACCCATAACAATGCATCAAAACAACACTACGACAACCCCACAACTCAGCCAATACATGGCCGCAACACCCACGAGAGATACCTCGGATCATGGTTTACCGAGAGGACGTTCGACCCGAAATCCCCGTCGTCGAAGGCCTACGAAAGCACCATGGCCTCCGGGCTACAAGCCCATGGTCCTGCCTAGGTACAATGGAAAAACAGATCCACGGCAATTCCTGATGAGTTTTGAGGCGGCAGTTGCCTCCGCGGGAGGAAATGACAGTGTCCTAGCCAAATCCTTCGTCATCGCCGCGGAGGGCGACGCACTGACATGGTACTCCATGTTGCGGCCCGGCCAAAGACAATCTACTCATGGGAGAACCCGAGGGATAAGATAATCGCCAATTTCAAAGGTTTCTCAAGTGAGTCATTGTCGTCGGCGGACTGTTCAGCAACAAACATGACAAGGGAGAGCCGTTAAGGGATTACTTCCAGAGATTCTTACACCTCAGGGCGAAGGCGCCAGATGTGCCAGACAGCGTCGCAATAGAGGCAGCAATTAAAGGTCTCCGCATCGGACCCTTCGCAAGCCACTTAGCGAGGGAAAAGCCAGCCACTATGGAAAAACTGCATGAAGAGTTCAAAAAATACTGCAGATCAGACAACGACCTCCGGAAAAGACTGGATGAAGGAGAAGGCCAGAGCAAAAGGTATTCCGGCGAGGAACAAAGCAATAGGGACAATAGGTCCTATGACAGACAGAATTCTCAACAAAGGCAAGTCCTTAATGTGCAAAGCGGCCGGCCTCGGCGCCGACGACGAGCCGGAAATGGTCGAGATGCAAAGGCTCGAATAACCAGAATTTCAACAAGAACAAGTTGAAGAACTGGAATAAGAACCGAAGCCGAGAAGACATTATTGTATCTTCCATGGGGAAGAAAAGGGCCACAGCACCAAGGAATGCCCCGAAACCAAAGAAGCAATGGATCGGATGAAGAGCAAGCAACAGCCGCCTCCACCCGTTCAGGAACCAGCCAGACAAATGAATCACACCTTCACTCAGCAATACCATCAGCAGTACAACCCAAGCTACCCAGGGTACACCAATGGTGTTTTCTCTCAACAGAACGTCGCACGCCAGCATTACCCACCGTCCCTACCAAAGCATGGCGGCCGTGCGGTACCGGATGTCTCAAGACGGCAACCGGGCACCCGTCGGAGCGGAGAGTGCGATCACTTATGTCAACACTCGACCCCCACGAGATATCCATGGTAGAAACACCTCGTCTTCACATCACCGGCAACGAAGCGTACGCACGCAAAGCATTACCTCCACCTCCGCAACAAAGGCAATTCGAGGCCCTACCGGCACCTCCGCGGCGGGTCCGCCCCGAGTACCATGCCAAAGGCTGAACCTCCGATTGAGAATCGATGAACCCCCATTCTCCGCTCCGCCCACAATAGGAATGATACTACCGATAGCCGGCGGCTCAGCGATGGAGTTCGAGACAAACAAACAGAAAAAAGATCACCTCCGATTGGTGAATAATGTGGCTGTGCAGGGAGCACACCGAACAACAGAGTGGTCTAAGGCCCAAATCAGTTTTTTAGAAGAGGACCTCCGATTGGAGAGTTACCCTCACACCGATGCGATGGTCATAAAAGCGAATGTTGCAGGATGGGAGATAAACAGAATCTTGGTTGACTCGGGAGTTCGGCGGATATTATTTTTGCAAGTGTGTTTGATCAAATGAAGCTCGGCGAGGTCTCGGCTACAACCACCGAGATACACCTCGATAGGATTCGGAGGTAGGAAGATTCACGCGCTCGGGAAAATTTCCCTACCCGTGTCCTTTCAAGATGGGGACAAGGCGAGAACGAGAATACATCACCTTTGATGTAGTAGACATATACTACCCATACAATGCAATCCTAGGAAGAGGATTCGCAAACGGAGTTCAATGTGGCAATCCACATGGGTTACCTTTGCATGAAAATGCCAAAGACCTTTGCATGGAATCATCACGGTTCGAGGAAGCCGAAGGAAGCCGAAACATAGAGAGAGCATACAAGGCTCACGAAACATAAACACGGTGGCATCGGATGAGCCACCGATATGCCCGGAGGAAAGACGGACATGAAGGATCGGGAGGACACGATAACGGTGCCCCTCGACGAGGCGGTGCCAAACGGGAAGGTCACGATCGGAGCAAATCTATCGAAGAAGAACGGAGAGAATTACTTAGCTTATTGTCCAAAACGAGAGATGTCTTTGCATGGTCGTGAGAAGACCTTAAAGGAATTGGGAGAGACATAATCGAGCACACTCTGGATTTAAATGAAAACGTAAAGCCAAGGAAGCAAAGGCAGAGGAAAATGTCAGAGGAACGAACCTTGGCCGCGAAGGCGGAGGTGCAGAGATTATTGGATGCAAACGTCATACGAGAGGTCAAATACTCAGAATGGCTAGCAAATGTGGTGCTTGTCCCAAAGAAGAATGGCAAAATGCGAATGTGCATCGACTTCACTGACCTGAACAAGGCATGCAAAAAAGACCCATTCCCGCTACCTAGAATAGACGCCTCAGTTGATAAGGCCGCCGGATGCAAAAGATTCTCCCTCCTGGACTGTTTTTCGGGATATCATCAGGTCTGGCTCAGGAAAGAAGACGAGGAAAAGACAAGTTTCACTATACCGACGGAACCCTCCGCTTTGTGCGAATGCCCGAGGGGCTCAAGAACGCAGGGTCAACCTTCGCAAGAATGGTACAAGCCGTACTACGGTCTCGGTTGCGAGAGAAACATCATAGCCTATGTAGATGACATTGCCGTGGTAAGCAAAGAACCGGAGAACCATCTCGGAAGATCTCAAGGAAACCTTTGCAAACCTTAGGGAGGCCGGATTGAAGCTAAACCCGGAAAAATGTGTCTTTGGAGTCGGCGGGGAAAAATGTTGGGATATGTCGTCGGACCCGAAGGTCTCAGGGCCAACCCAGACAAAACAAAAGCCGTCCTGGCCATGCCCGAGCCATCAAACAAAAAAGAGGTCCAGCGACTCACATTTAGAATCGCAGCCTTGAACAGGTTTATCTCCAAATCAGCTGAACGCAGCCTCCCTTTCTTCAAGGCACTCAAGGCCAACGAAAAGTTTGAATGGGGACCGAGCAATCGAAGCTTTCGAGACGGCTCAAGAAATACTTGGCCGAGGACCTAATGGTGGCAGCCCCGAATAGCGACGAGCCACTCCCGTTGTACGTGTCGGCATCGGCGGGGCGTAAGTGCGGTACTCGTGCAAGAGAGAGAGATAAATGGTAGCGGGTGCGGCGGCCAATATACTATGTGTCCGAGGCATTGCAAGGAGCAAAGCTGAACTACACGAGAGATTGAAAAGATAGCGTACGCAGTAATCACGGCATCAAGGAAGCTAAAGCACTACTTTCGGGACCACACTATTCGATACCAACGGCGCGGCCACCGGCCGAGATTCCGAACAACAAAGAAGCCTCGGGAAGAATTGGCAAGTGGGCTACTGAGCTGTCTCGGTTCGAGATCAAGTTTGTCGCAAGAACAAGCAATCAAGTCGCAAGCACTAGCGGATTTTCTCTCGAGAATGGGTGCCAACAAATACCTCCGAATCAAAATCGGAGGTATCCCACTCGGACGCTTTACACGGATGGTGCCACGGGGGAGTCCAGGGGGCCGGGGCCTCCACAATTCTGTTTTCACCATCGAGTCGGGACAAAATATGCAGCTAGACTATGCTTCAAAGCAACAAACAATACACGGAGAGTATGAAGGTGTCATATTGGGGTTGACAAAAGCAAAGGCACTCGGGGCTACTCACGTGCCGGTAAACACAGATTCACGGTTGGTAGCGGGACAAGTGGAAAAAGAGTACACCGCGAGGGAACCCGAACTCGCAAGATACCTAGAGGTCATGAGAGGCCTTGAGAAGAGATTCAAAGGGTTCACCCTCGGCACATACCGAGAGGAGAAAACATGGAGGCCGATGAGTTGGCAAAGGCAGCGGCAAACAAGCTTGACATGCCGGCAGCACCTTTTACCAAGAGGTACAAAGCAACCAGCCACGGCCGGGTTAAACGAGCATTTGCGGAGGTACTACTAATTCACTCCGAAGACCGGAGGCAAGCAATCATAGATCAAATCGGTGGCAATCATGTAACCTCAGATGAAGCCAGCGCGGCAAGGCTGGCGGCTCGAGTAAGAAGCTACACCGTAATAGAGGGACAGCTGTTCAAAAAAGGCATAGTGCAACCACTACTCAAATGCCTAAGCAATGAAGAAGGCCAGGAACTCCTACGCAGCATTCACGCAGGGATTTGTGGATCCCACATAGGCCCAAGGGCATTATCCGCAAAGACCATTCGCCAAGGTTTTTACTGGCCCACTCACATCAAAGATGCCCTACGCATAGTGAAGACGTGCGCGCGCTGCCAAAATTTCTCACCAAACCAAAGCAAGCCGGGGGAGTCACGGCTCATCCCACCAACATGGCCTATGCGAGAGATGGGGTATGGACCTCGTTGGGCCGCTCCCCCGCGGCTCAAGGAGGTAGCAAGTATGCGGTTGTGGCGGTAGAATATTTTACAAGGTGGATTGAGGCCAAGCCACTATCAACCATCACTTCGAAACAAGTAAAAAAGTTTTTACGCGAGAACATAGTGTGCGATTCGGTGTCCTAAGAACCCTAACGGTAGACAACGGAAAGCAATTCGATTCGACAAGTTCAAAGAGTACCTGCGAAGCATTGGTACTCAGCTGGCCTTTGCCTCAGTATACCACCCGGAGAGCAACGGGGCAGTTGAGAGGTCCAACAGGATCATATTCTCAGCAATCTCAAAAACGCTACACGGCCTGAAGAAAGGAAAATGGGTCGAGGAGTTGCCTAAGGTCGTGTGGTCTCACAACACCAACATCTCACGAGCCACCGGCTTCACACCCTTCAAGTTACTATATGGGGAAGAGGCTATGATGCCGGAAGAGTTAAGAAACCAAAGTCTCCGGGTCACAAAACAAGCACTAGCAGAAAATGAAGAGTACAGCAAAGAGATGATAGAGGCAGAGAGACTAGAAGCTGTGGACAACATAATCAAGTACCAAAACCAAACGAAGAAGTGGAGGGATGCCAAAGTGGTAATCAAAGACATCAAAGAAGGAGATTGGGTCCTCCGCCGGAAACCAAATGCACCAAACGCAGGAAACCGCAACCAAAGTGGGAAGGACCTTACCTAGCTCACCAAGCGGGAAGGAAAGGATCGTTCCTCTTACAAGATGAAAATGGGAAAGTATCAACCCACACCCGTAATGTGGACAACCTCGGGAAATACTACATCTAAAATGTAAGGAACCTCCGTAAATCTATAGCGGAGGCATCCAAGTAGTTCATTTTCATGTTTCTTTTCTTTCCCTTCGAACCGGATTGCACTCTTTTCCTCACGCGGGGACTCCTTATCGGAGGTGAGGTTTTTAACGAGGCAACTCCGTTGTAATCAACCTCCGTAATATATAAAGAGGACCCGAGAAAAAGAACGAGAATGCGGCAAAATCGCGCGGCCGGCAACGCAGCCGCAATATTCGACGGAGCTTTAAGCATCGGAAGAGGTCACTTCAAACTTCGCCTTGACCGGCAGACCTCAAAAAGATTTGTAAGCGACCTCCAAAAAGGTTGAAAACCCTTGGAAAAAGACGTGACGTATCAGGCACTAAGGGATCTACAAAACCAAAAAAGGCATGACCAAAATCGGAAAAAGACCCAGCAGGCAGCTAGGGCACCGATACCAGAGCAAAGGTCGATCAGTCGACCAGCGGTCTATCAGGCCTCCGCAAAAATAGCGGAGGTATGCAAATCGCGTTAAACCAAAACCAAAGCGATCAAAGCAATCCCACTCGACATAAACAAAAAAGGCCACCAAGAAAAAAGAGGAGGTAATGCGCCCGCTGTGCAAGCCACTCCAGTCCATTAATTTGCATACAAGTATGAAATTAAGGCTACAAGAATCACCAATGCCCTAGCTCTAACTAGTGTAGACTCTAGAGAAGGTGCGCTACTTTTTACTATTACAATCAGCAAACGAGCCTGCAAAAGAGCAAAGAGCGCGCAATTCTCCATCGCCGAGAAGGGAAGGAGCCTCGATCGATGGACTTCGGCCTCTTTGGTATCCAAAACACAACCGCCAACCAACACACCTCGCACTAGCCCGTCCCACTACACACCTCGGAAGAATAGGCCAAGCGGCAAGCACGGTTGTATTCGTAGCCGGATACCACCTGCACCTCTCGACGGAAGAGCGACACACCATTGTGATATAGCTATTACGAATTCTTACTCAGTATCAGCTCAAACGCATCTAACAGCAAGACCATGCTCTCACTAAACCAAAATCCTGGCGAACACTACACCAAATGACCAAGCATCACCAGAAACCATAAGCCTTATATAGCCCTAGGGAGGATAAAAGCAAATAAATGCCTTGATCTGCAATCTAATGCATTAAAAGACCAAGATCTGTACCATAACCCGTAGTAGCAATCAAGCGCATTCAACCGCAGAGTACCATCAGCAGCGACTGTTTTGGTCCTCGAGCAATCATGAGAGCATATCACGAGAAACCAAACACAAGATCCACATCATTTACTAAGAAGTGTACCAAAAAAGGTCAGAGACATTTAAGTCAATTAGCCATACCAAGGCCTATAAAAGGAAAGCGCTTCCAGCATCCACCCCCAGCATCACACAAGGCACGTATCAAGAGTAGGGGGGATGGAGGTTGATGTATATCTGCAAGAAATCCAAAATAGTAATACAGAGACAGCGTAAGAATTCATAAGAAGAGGGCCACATAGACCAAAATGCACACCACCCTTTTCTTCAGAGCATGCACCAACGAGCCTTTCCTCAGAGAAGAAAACGGGCTAGGGGGGACACCGCGTAAGAATTCGTAACGTCCCCCCATCCCCGATCAAAATCGCTCAACAAAGGCGTGGAATGTCACATGAAAGTGAGCCCGAGGACAGGTGGTACCTAGTGACAAGTTGAGAGTCCCCGTTAGCAAGGGACCATGTCCAATTAGCTATAGTAGGAGAAAAGGCAGCACTAAGACACTAATCTCCATGCCTTAGCATGGAACCATGTAACCTAACGGTGATCATCCAAAAGATCAATAAAAGGTACCGAGAAAGAGTTTCGGGAATCGGCCGAAACCTCCGCGCGCAATTCAAACATAGAATAAAGTAGCGTCGCAACGCGGAGATGAATCTCCTAAAATACAAGCAAGCAAAGACAATACCTCCGTTTTTAGACCTCGTTCAAAATCGGGTAAGGGCAAGCACAAAGACACGTGCAAAGAGATAATAAAAACTTGTCCACCGAGTTCATCTTCCGCAACCTCCACGTATGAAATAAAAACCTCTCGTGTTCCATTACAAAGCATGCCAGACAAATCTTAAGAAAAGGCCACAAACAAACACATACGTGACCTCCGGAAAAAGGCAACAAGAAAAAATAAAACATCTCGTGCAAAACCGACAAACGCCAAGTTCACCAAGGACCCCTCCACGCTAGCGACCCAACGAAGGTGTCGCGCCTATCGTCTAGCTGAGCACGAACAAACTCAAACATATCATCAATACTACGATGAGGGAAAACCAATCGCCAGCAATCCCACAGAAAACCGCTAACGTAAACACCATCGCGCATAAGGGTTGCAGGGTCCACCTCCTGTACAGGCCCTAAATCGGAGACCTGCGCAGGAGGATTCACCCATAAGTTCCATAGCAAGCACAAAAGAGAGTTTAATTACAATACGCGCACGACAGGCGCCACAGCAAAATCAACAAGTGTTTTTACACTACGACAAAGAAAAGACCCTAGTCTACCTCCTCTCCGCGGACATCGTGAGCCTCAGCGGTCTTCTCAGCATCTCCGTCCTGCCCCTTTTGCAATGTCTCCGCGGGAGAGCTAGCACGAGCTTCAGAGCGAGCCCGAGTTTCCGTCTGAACCTCCGTCTCGGGTTGTACCCTCACCGGAGACACGGTCACTTGAGGAACTTGGGGGCCTCCGCCGCAACCTGATTTGGAAGTCTCGCCAGGGAAAGGGACACCCTTCACCACAAGCCTAACTGGTGTCCGGCCTCCGGCAGCAGCCTTAAAAACACAAAATTATTAACTCCATGAGGAATCAAAAGAAGAGATAAACATAAAAGACGAAGGAAGAGAAGTTTCACCTTCCGCATCGCGTGACGCGGCAACGGCCTCCGCCCGCCAAAAGGCGCCCGAGAAAGACTTCAAGAATTTTTGAACCTGTCTTGCGGATCGGGCGGGAGGTCTCGTTGACGATCGTTAAGTATCAATTTTATACCGTCAACGCAGCAAGAGAAAGGACTAATATGAGTTCACCGTTAGATATAGGGGTTACACCGACGGAATTCCACGAATTTTGGTGATTGTCTATTTTGCGGGGGTTATCGAAAAGAGAACCAAAGGAGGCCCACATGTCATGATTACATAGAGATAAAGACCGAACGGGTAAAATTGTATAATCTAGAAGACTCCGAAGGCAAACCCGGAAGCCGGGGCCCACTGGCGGGTTGGCCGGTCGGCCGACCCGGGGAGTCGGCCGACTTCCCATCTCCACCAATCGGGTGGAGTCTCGTGGATCCCGCCTCCACCGCCTTTGAGGATGAATAATTATCGTCCATTTAGGTCGGTTTGATCCGAGGGCCGTGGTTCATCCTAGGGGGCTATATATTCGAGCCCCCGGCCCCCGGGTGAAACCCTAATTCATTCAAGAGTTCATTCTCTCATCGAATTCGGAGAAGCCGAGCCACCATCTCAATTAGAGCTCCATAGTTTAGTAGCATAGCTACATAGGAATAGATCTAGAGGGAATCAAGCCTAGCTTGGAGTCCGGATCTGTCGGAGTTCTTGGTAATTCCCCTCTACATTCTTGTAATATTCATCATTGTTCGTGATACTATGAGTAGTACTTTATTCTATTCTATTATATCGACTTGACTTTGCTCTATTTGATTATGTTCTCAATTATATCGTTCTTAGTTTACTTTGATTATATGTTTAGCATAGTTGGACTAGAATTATGTTTATGCATAGGATCGTATAGCGCTTGCTCATTAGGCCAATGGGTGAGTGGTAGATATTGTGTAGGCATGGTGCCTATACCGTATTTATCTGCGATTGCACCCTATATTCCGGATCGTGAGGTAGATCGCGGGAGTGACAGTCCTGTTGAGTCCTTTGTAGTCCTTCTCCCGAGTATAGGTCTAGCAGAACAAACCTATTACATTGAAGTCATTGCTATGTCTCTTGTCTTCTCAGGTAATATCACTATGCATAGATGTAACCTTTTCCCGTCATGATTGCTAGATGTTCTTGCACTAATCATTGTATGATTTGACTTTATAGTTAGAATAACATAGAATTATACCCTAGATCGTCCTAGTCCATGCTAGTGTTATAAGCTTAGAGTGCTAAGTTGAGATGGCTTATTACTATTATTTTATGTGTCTAAATGCTCTCATTTATCTTATGTCATTAATCATTCATTCCTATATTTTATGTGACACTTACCCTGTATGAGATGATCGATACAGACAAGGTTAAGCTCTCCATTATAGCATGTGCATTGCTCATCACTCATTATCCAAAGTGCATTCCCTTCCCAAAGTGGTAAAATTATAAATAACGATACCTGGATTACTCCTGGTTAAAATGCTACATCGGTATTATCTGTGCGCTTGCGGATCCCATATTTATTTTTAGTAGCAGTTGCATTATTTAGTACCAGCATTTTTGGTGCCATGTTGGGGATGACAACCTAACACTGAGTGGCGTTAGAAATGTCAACAAGCATTTTTGGCGCCGTTGCCGGGGAAGGTTGAAAGCCAATGGATAATGAGCAGCATTGCACTACATAATGAGATTGAGCACTGTCACCATTCTCTACTCATACAGCCTTACCCTTGTCTTTCGTCTATTTTTATATCTTATGCGGGGTAATGTATGAAAAAGACAATTCTTCCCGATAATTATATTGACGATCCGAAGCTTTATTCGGGAAAGCCGAAGCGGGTTGAAGAAGACCAATCAATCATCATCATCATCAACTCAACTTGGAAGTTTGTCGAAGCGAAAGTCAACCTTTCGTGCGAGACTTGACACCAGCGTTTGAAGCCATGGCGAACAAGTCACTCCGCAAGTTCTCGGCTCCAACTATGGACAACATTCGTCTTGGACCAGCTGCGGACATCGAAGGAGCTTTTGAGCTCAAGCCGCGCCGATCAACATGGTGCAAGCAAGCCGGTTCGTGGGAAGGCCCATGAAGATGCTAGTGCTCATCTCCAACACTTCCCGGAGATTTGTAGCACATTCACTATCAAGGATGTCCCCGAGAGATACTATACTACTTCGCCTCTTCCCATTCTCACTCTTGGGGAGAGCGAAGCGTGGTTCTACGCCAATAAGGAAAAGAATACTACGTGGGCACTATGTTCCACCAATTTCTTGGCGAAGTTCTTCCCCATGGGCAAGACAAATGCTCTTCGTGGGAAGATATCAAGCTTTCAAAGCAACACCATGATGAGACTGTCCCGAAGCTTGGGAGCACTTTCAAGATTACATCCTCGAGTGTCCTCATCATGGCATGGAGAATTGGCCGCTTATGCGAGACATTCTACCATGGGCTTAGCAACAAGCACACGTGAGACGATGGATGCCGCTGCTAGAGGTGCATTCTTATCACTCACTATTCCTCAAGCCACGGCTCTTGTGGAGAAGATGGCATCCAACCAAGGTTGGAGTGAAGAAAGAACTCGAGACCCGCAAGAGAGGTGGAGGAATGCACCAGTGAAAGAGGTAGACATCTTTGTACGCCAAAATGGATTTGCTAATGAAGAGGCTCGATGAGAGAGCCCCGGAGAAGAAAGAAGTCATGCATATACATGATGCTCGCATGACATGTGAAGAGTGTGGAGAGCTGGGCACACAGGTGCTAACCGCCCGTAGCGAAGGAGGACGTGAACTACCTCAACAACAACAACAATAATAATTACTACCGTCCTCGCAGAATCAAGGTTGGAATCGCAGCCCAGAGGCCTAACTACTCGGGCAATTATTCGGGCAATTACCAAGGTAACAACTCCTCCTACAATAATTACAACCGGCCGCCTTTGAGAGAGTTAGTGCTTGAATCAAGGCAAGATGATGGACAATCTGTCCAAGAAGCCGACATCAAATGACAAGGTCCTAGAGACACTCAAAGCAACGGGATGGATGGCTTTTCCAATGCCATCAAGAGCCGGCTCGGCTTCAACAAGATACTTGAGTCACGGGTACAACGGCTTGTTAACCTTGCTCCCTCCAATGGCCAAGGTAAACTGGCAGGACAACCCGAAGAGCTCGAAACTGCAAATCTTGTTGATATATTCAATGTAGAAGATAGCCGAAGTAATCCATCGAAGGGGTCATGGATTGACTCAACTCGCCAATCAAGAAGGGCGATCCGGGAGACCAAGTCATTCCGATCTCCATTGGAAGTACCAACTTCAATGAGGCAATCTGTGACTTCGGTGCAAGCATCAACATCATGCCAAGAGTGATATATGAGAAGCTATTCAGATGCCCCTTAACATACACAACCATGTGCTTGCAGCTTGCAGATCAGTCACTCCGTGTTCCTTTGGGAGTACTTGAAGACATATGTGTACGAGTAGGCAACTCGTATGTTCCAGCAGACTTCGTGGTAGTGGATACAGGCAGTAATGAAAGGTCCCCTGTCATTTTGGGACGACCATTCTTGAACACTGCTGGAGCTATCATGTATGCCAACACTGCCAAGATCATCTTCAACATCAAGGGCAAAAGAGAAACCTTCTTCTTCAAGAACAGAGTCTTTGCAGTTCCCAAAGACACCCACATCGCAGAACGGTGAGAAGAAGAAGAATCCGGCTAAGAAGAGCAAGAACAAAGATAAGAAGACCAAGAAGACGGAGACAGTGAGGATGGTCACGCAGTCCATAAGGAGCATGACCACTTACTCAGTCCCCACGTCGATCAAGAAGGATGACCTGTGTGTCCCAACCATTCAATGCTCCATCAACGAAGCTCTTTCAATAAAGTTGTCTGTGACACCGGATCTGGCGTCAATATTATGGCCAAGGTAACCTATGAGTATCTATATGGCACTATGCCTTTGGAGCCTACCTATGCACAACTGCAGATGGCAGATCAGACATTCCGCTTCGTCGAAGGAGAAGTGAAGGATGTCCTCATCCAGATAGATGACCATTATGTCCCTACAGACTTCCTAGTCATTGACATGGGAGATGACTACGATCCTCCAATCATCCTAGGAAGACCATTCCCGAACACCACGAGCTATCATCTATATTGGGACGGGAGAGATCCATTTCCACTTTCCCACCGAGAAGGTACGCCGCTACTTCAATAATAATTATATAATCACCGAGGAACCCAAGAAGAACAGAGCAAGGAGAAGGCAGCGTACCGTCGCGAGAACAAGAAGAACATCACTACGAGATGGATGGACTGACTATGAGGGAGAAGTGTTCAGATATGAAGATCGATACCCAGAAGAGAAGAACATTGTAGAAGAACCCGAAGAGGTGCTACCAGAAGAAAACCAAGTGCCCCAAGAAGCTTCCTCCTCAAGGTCATCCTCTCCAACAAAGAAGGTGTGGAAAGTAAAAGTAAAATCAGAATCAATTCCTACACACGAGGCGACATCATCTGAGGCGCCAGCCAATACACCCCTTGAAAAATGAGCGAACATGACAAGTCCTGTTCGGAGGACTTAAAACCACCGAACGCCGCGCCAAGTGGTAACTTGGTATTTATCAGCATTACTTTTCAGCATTATATTTTTACCTTAGCATATTTATTTTCCCACTTGCATCTTAGTTGCATCTTTACTCTTTTATCGTCGCATTTGAAAAGAAAATAAAAATGTTTTGCAATCGCATCCAGAAAATCATTAAGCCCCATGTGAATAGTCATTCACTGTGGTGGCACAAAAATAATTTCTCAGCATATTTATTTCCCCTGTCTGCATTTCTTAAATAATAAAAAGATAAAAATATTTCTTGTGATCCTGTTAGAACAAGTCTAAGTTAAGAAAGTTCTAGACAACCAAGGCCTAGAAGTTTTATCACTAACGCTTAATGTTGACACTTCTAACACCACTCACGCTAAGTTGTCATCCCTAACATGGCGCCAGAAGTGTTGGTATAGAAACTGCTCCTCTAATCAAGAAAAATATGGGATCCGCAAGCGAACAGATAATACACCATTGTAGCATTTTACCAGGAAGTATTCCAGGTATCGTTATTTATATTTAGCTCAAAGGAAAGAACTACGGACTTAAACTATGAGATGAACTTGCTAAACACGACTACTTATGAGTGATTGATTACACAGTCACATACTTTGGCAGAGGGGTAAACCATGATAAATAAGGGAATATAAAGTAATAAGCTCAGGGTATAAATCACACAGAGATTAGATATAGACTACTCACAAAAGGTAGGTTGACATCTGATTAGTACAAGAAATAGAAATCCTATGTAGGTTTTAATCTACTAAGTCATTCATCTACTCCAACTCTACACTATCATATACAGCACAAAAGACTTTTCATCTATGTATAAGGATCATTGCTATAACAAGCCAAGACATAGCAGGACTTACTACGCAACTTTGGTTCTGCTAGACCTACCAACTTTGGTTCTTGTTTGAACGCATGTGTACTTGTGAGGAGTGAAAGCATTGTAGCAATTCCTGATCCATCACTGAGTCTATCTTTGCTCAGGGACGAGCAAAAGGTAAGCTTGGGGGAGTTTGTTGACGATCGTTAAGTATCAATTTTATACCGTCAACGCAGCAAGAGAAAGGACTAATATGAGTTCACTGTTAGATATAGGGGTTACACCGACGAATTCCACGAATTTTGGTGATTGTCTATTTCTGCGGGGGTTATCGAAAGAGAACCAAAGGAGGCCCACATGTCATGATTACATAGAGATAAAGACCGAACGGGTAAAATTGTATAATCTAGAAGACTCCAGAAGGCAAACCCTGGAAGCTGGGGCCCACCTGGCAGGTTGGCCAGTCGGCCGACCCAGGGGGGAGTCGGCCGACTTCCCATCTCCACCAATCAGGTGGAGTCTCGTGGATCCTGCCTCCACCGCCTTTGAGGATGAATAATTATCGTCCATTTAGGTCGGTTTGATCCGAGGGCTGTGGTTCATCCTAGGGGGCTATATATTCGAGCCCCCGGCCCCCGGGTGAAACCCTAATTCATTCAAGAGTTCATTCTCTCATCGAATTCGAGAGAAGCCGAGCCACCATCTCAATTAGAGCTCCATAGTTTAGTAGCATAGCTACATAGGAATAGATCTAGAGGGAATCAAGCCTAGCTTGGAGTCCGGATCTGTCGGAGTTCTTGGTAATTCCCCTCTACATTCTTGTAATATTCATCATTGTTCGTGATACTATGAGTAGTACTTTATTCTATTCTATTATATCGACTTGACTTTGCTCTATTTGATTATGTTCTCAATTATATCGTTCTTAGTTTACTTTGATTATATGTTTAGCATAGTTGGACTAGAATTATGTTTATGCATAGGATCGTATAGCGCTTGCTCATTAGGCCAATGGGTGAGTGGTAGATATTGTGTAGGCATGGTGCCTATACCGTATTTATCTGCGATTGCACCCTATATTCCGGATCGTGAGGTAGATCGCGGGAGTGACGGTCTGTTGAGTCCTTTGTAGCCCTTCTCCCGAGTATAGGTCTAGCGAACAAACCTATTACATTGAAGTCATTGCTATGTCTCTTGTCTTCTCCGGTAATATCACTATGCATAGATGTAACCTTTTCCCGCCATGATTGCTAGATGTTCTTGCACTAATCATTGTATGCTTTGACTTTATAGTTAGAATAACATAGGATTATACCCTAGATCATCCTAGTCCATGCTAGTGTTATAAGCTTAGAGTGCTAAGTTGAGATGGCTTATTACTATTATTTTATGTGGCTAAATGCTCTCATTTATCTTATGTCATTAATCATTCATTCCTATATTTTATGTGACACTTACCCCGTATGAGATGATCGATACGAGACAAGGTTAAGCTCTCCATTATAGCATGTGCATTGCTCATCACTCATTATCCAGTGCATTCCCTTCCCAGTGGTAAAATTATAAATAACGATACCTGGATTACTCCTGGTTAAAATGCTACATCGGTATTATCTGTGCGCTTGCGGATCCCATATTTATTTTTAGTAGCAGTTGCATTATTTAGTACCAGCATTTTTGGTGCCATGTTGGGGATGACAACCTAACACTGAGTGGCGTTAGAAATGTCAACAGTCTCCCCGAGCTCTGACGAATCGGAGATCTCAGGAAAACCAACAGTGCTGATGTCCAGACCTCCGCGAATCAAGCTCTTAATTAACCCAGTAGCGGAGGCCCGTGCCGCAAAATCGGACACGCCTCCGACAAATAGGGATAGCTTCGCCAGATTGGACTTGATCCAAGACATCAATCCACTGGCAGTGCAGTTAGCGGGAAGAGGAGAGGCAACACCACCAAACTCTTCAAGAGCGGACAAATATGTCTCCGCAATTTCAGTGCCGGCAATCCTGATCTCCTCGATCTCCGCGGCCAATCCCTCCGCCTCCTTCTGGAAGGTCTTTGCAGTCTTTTCCATCGAGGCCAGCTGGGTGCGGAGGTTCTCAGACACCTCCGTCGCTTTGTTGGCGCGCTCAACAGCAACGTCCTTGGCTTCATTGGCAGATTTAAGTCTCAGCTCCAAGTCCTCAACCTTTTTCTTCAGGGCCTCCGATTGTTGAAGCGCGGCCTCCAAGTTAGAAACCTTGGCCGCGAGATCAGTCTTCTCGCGGCCAAGGGTCTCCACTTCTCCCTTCAGGACCTCAATGGCTTGCGTCCGTTGGGCAAGTTCCACAGCTCCCCGGTGCTCAATAGCGAAGGCCATGTGATGAGTCTATAGACAATAATAGAGTGAGAAAAAACAACAAGGAAAAGATTAAAAGGCAAAAAGGCCAAAGCATACTCACCATGCAGTGGTGCTCCAGTTGAAGGCGCAGAAGGCGTTCGAAGGGTAGCGCATCAAGATAGTTATCAACTTGGGCTGGGATCAAAACAAAAACCAGAGGGAAAATGATAGTAAGTGCAAGCCCGCAACAGCGCAAACTCGCGGAGACAGCAGTAAAACTATATGGCAAAAACCTCCGTAATGCTCAAAAATATCGTGAACATTCAAGCCCCACGCACCGAACGTAGCGGAGGCATCTGAAAGAGAAGCGAAGACACACAAACGTATCTTAGCAAGCCAATCATGCAATCAACGTGTGAACTAAAAATAAGACAAGAATAAAAATCTTTACCTCCAGAAGCATGAGCGGCGGAAGTAGAACCTCCGCCCGTAGGCAGAGTCTGAGCACCCCGCGCCGGGAACACGCGCGCCAAATCAACACCAGGAGGAGGCCTCATGCTCCCAGCAATACCGGCAAGCTCAGCTATAGAATAAAGAGGTTAGAAGTCTTCTCACGCTAAGGAAAAAAAAGGTGGTGTCCAAGAAACTTAGCCAAGTCAAAAAATTTAACTTACGAAGAGAAAGCCCGCCCACTTTGGACCTTTGTCACCGGGAGCGGAGGCCCGCCCCTTCGCGGGAGGCTGCCCGGCAAGCCGGCCTTGTCAAGCAACAAACTCAAAGCATAAGACGTGCTTTTCGACACCTTATGGCCAGGACTCCCAACAAAATCATCATCGGAGATGTCGTCGGGGATATCACGAACCTGGTGAGCCGGAGAGAGCGACGCCTCAGTGTCCCCCGCCTCCTCGTCCTCCTTCGCTTCTTCCTCTTCTTCACCGGCCTCACCGTCTTCAGAGCTAGACAGCTCGGCAAAAGCGCTAGGAAAGGGGTGAACGGACACCTCCGGTGATGGAGCCCGCGCGGAAACAGAGGGGTGTGAAGCCACCTTTGCCTCTGCTGTAGGTGAGGGCTTAGCGGACGCCACCACCTCCTTGGCGACCTCTTCTTCCCCGTCGTCACCCTGGTAGCCAGCCTCAGACGCATTGGGAGATGCAGATGCGGAAGCCTCAACAGCCTCCGGCTCGGAGGTCTTCTCCTTCTTGGAAGGCCCACGGCCAGCGCATGAACGTTTCCTCTTTTTTGATGCCTCCGCCTTGATCGTAGCAACAGCGGAGGCGTTCTTCAGAGCCTTTGATTCAATCCGCTGGAGCACCTTGCCGGGCACAGGCCGGGAAGAATAGGGAATTTGAAGCTCTTCAAAAACACGGTTCAGACGCGGCATGATGCCGGCCTCCGCTTTCCGCGCAAGGTATTCACGTTCGGAGATCTCTCCGATAAGCTCCACCACCTTCCGCTGAATACGGTTGACGAAATTCGTCCCAGTTTCCCCTCGTGGCAAACTAAGACCAAAGATAGGGCAGGGTATGCCCGCAGCCTCTCCGAAGACCGGCAATTCCTTTCGAACAATCTCAAATTTTGGCCTCTCCTTAGCCAAGGGCCAGCAGCCGGAGGCCACTATCTCCTCCAGAAGGTCGCGACCTCCGGAGTATTTGCAAGCCAACGCGAAGGCCTTTCGGCAGGACTTCTCGCGAGCGGCGGCCTCAGCAGACGATGCAGGCAGTGGCTTCAAGTTTGTATGCGGCTTCATCTCTGTCATAGCGGAGGCCAGTGGATACCTCACAATCTTGTTACCATCGTCATCCAACCCGGTGACACCAATGGTCTGCACATAAAACCAATAATCCATCCAATTAGCCGGTTCCCACTTGCCCTTCTCGGCACCAAGATATCTCCAACCGCTCTTCCCGGAACCTCTTCGCCATAAAGGTGCACGCACCAACCGGGCCTTCACCTTGTCGTCACCAACCGCCGTGGTTGTTTCGCGGCTCGTAGTGCCTCACAAAGGTATTCGAGATCCGGCTCTCCGCCGTACGACTCTACGGCCCGGACAAACTTGCCGAGGTTTAGGAATGCATGAGGTGTCGAGTGTGGTGGATCCGAGCGTTGAACTCCGCTAAGACCTTCCTCGAAACGAGTGTGCCGGAAGCCGAAGACCGCAGTGAAGAAGTCCCTAAACACCACCGCATACCCGCGGCCCGGCTTTGGTTCGGTCTCCGAACCGGGAAGCTTGGCGCGACCGGCCGGAATAACACCCCGCCTCTCAAGGTCCTCGATCATCTCCGTTGATCATCTTGCTACGACCAAAGTCGTAAGTGATGAGAGCCATACCTCCGGGACTATGCGGAGGCACAAGGTCGTTGACGGAGGCTTCCACGTCGAGAGAGACTCTTCCAGTCTCCGCCTTCGCAGCAACAAGCATACACTTTTCAAAAAGACCCGGCCTGGCACCAGCCTTCACTTTACGAAACCGGGAGTAAGGGCCGGTGTAGCGGTGGCGGAGGCACGCGCGTCGCAGCGGAGGTGCCACGATCGAAATCAGAGGCAGCCGGCGGATGCGGAGGTGGCGCGAGAGAGTGAAAAGAAAACTACAGCTTGGGGTAAAAAGCTCTCACCGCCCCCTCCCTTTTTATAGTGGCCGGACGGCTGGTCATGGGGGTGGACAACCCCTCCACGCCAACGGTAAAAATCTCAACGGTCACGAACCGCAGACGCTGGATCCAACGGCCAGAAAAAGAGAGAGAAAAAACACAAAACAACAGCGAGTACCTAAAAGAGAATACCTTTTTCGCACCCTGAAGTCTCCGTCCAACAAAGGCGTGCCAGGGGGGGCCATGGTCTCCGCTGATCAAGCCAAGAGTTGATGGCCAGGGCCCGCCTCCGCTGGACCTAACCCTCAAAGGGGGAATGTTGGGAAAAGGCATCTCAGCAGCGGAGACATGGCATGTGCCTACGGTCAACTAGCCCCCATTTACCTTATTTGCTGCGGTTGTCTTGGATTGTTATGCAGGGTAGGATCGGAGGTGTGGTACCCGCCGCCGGAGACCATGCTTGCTTGCGCCTCAGAAGGTCTCCGGTCGCCATGCGGAGACAACAGGCCGGCAACCAGACCTCAGGCCTCCGATCGGAGGTAGAGAGCCGGAGGCGGAGACCACGGTCTCCGGCCGCCGGCGGAGACACTGGGCGGAGGCGCAAGCCTCCGATCCCAGGGCGGAGATACCCCGGGCGGTGGCGGAGATGGCAGGACGGGGACAGAGACATCCAGCGGCCCAAGAGGCGGCCCGCCAGCGGCCCGGGAGCGAGGAGGACATCGCACGCTTTGGAGGCCCAGGAAGAGTCCAGCAGGCCCGTCAGCGCCACGGGGGACGATTTTGCCCCCATCGACCCCACCTGGAAGAGTCTTAAAATTAGGGTTTCCCCGTCCCCCCTCTGGGGTTGTAATGTCTTTTTATATCAGAGAGCAGGACTGGCTATAAAAGGAGCCCCCAGTCCCTGTTGTAAGAAGGGACGGACTGGAGTGGAAGAACTTCTCTTCTTCACACTCTAGCTTTGTAATTGTAATTACGTGTTAATATTAAACCTGCTGGAACCGTGTTCCAACACAGATGATATACTATTTTTTTTTTACATTCGCTGTGTTTACTCTGTCTTTCTATGATTCCAAATTGGCTTTTCCCTGAATTTGCTCTGATTGACCTTTCAGAAAAGTTTGCATGAATCTTGTAAAGCCTAACAATTACGCAGTAAATTTGTTCTGCGTTAATTTACCCACGGATCTGGGCCCTATTTATACCCAGATATACTGAGCTCGATCCATTGGCAATCCACGCAGAGAGCGTAGACTTAGTTTTCCAAGCTCAGTGGCACTGTGGCAGCACCTCACCAAGCAGAGTTTCTTATGCGTTTGCAGTTTTTGGAATGCTAAATTCTGAAGTGTCTCTAGTTTCATTATATTAATTAATTAAACGAATGCTTTATAACACACAGAAAAACAAGTTTACGACAAATACAAAAATTGTAGGAGAATACAAAACCGGCACATCATACACATAAGCAAGTGGTACCTAGCTAGGCTAGCCAGCGAGAGTGAAATTGAAGTTACTGCACGTCGTCTGCCTTCCGAAGAGCAGGTCACTGAAGCCGAGCTGCCCCTTCTCCTCATCGAACACCAGCAGGTTGTTCTCCATCTGGAACCCTCCGATGACCACCGCCGCATCGCCGTAGCCGTGTCCTCCCTGCTTCTCTTCCTTCATCTCCACGAACGCGAAGCACGCGGTGTCGTCGCTGACCTGCACCATGGAGTTGCCGCCGAACACGGTCCAGTTGGCGCCGCTCTCGAGCATCAGGTCCACCTGCGGCACGGCGTAGCCGAGCCGCGTCGACCCGAGCTCCCGCGAGTCGTAGCACAGCTGGAACGGCGGCGTCGGCGGGGTCACCCGCTTCATCCCGGCCGTGGCCGCGTCGAACGCCCTCACGAACGGCTTGTACACGTCCGGCCGGAGCACCGTGTAAGGGATGCGCGTGCTCAGCGCGACGACAAGTGGTCCCTGGGCGACTTGCGCTTGGTTGATGGCGATGCCCTTGGCCGAGACGAAGTACCCGGGCACCTGGGGGTTCCCGTGGAGCGGAGTGGTGCCCGCCAGCGACGCCGTGACGTCGGCCCGGCCATGCGGGAGCAGGAACAGCGGGCCCCCGCCGAAGATGGCCACTCCCTGGCCGTTGCCTTCGCCGGGGAGGCAGAGGGCGAACTTCCTGGCGACCTTCTGCTTGCTGGCGACCTGCGCCGGCAGGGCGATCTTGTTGCGCGCGAGGCCCGCGACGCCGACGGCGCCCGCGGGGAGGCCGGCGAGCAGCGTCCGCGGCGCGCAGGCCGCGACGGCGGTGAAGGAGGCCTCGCCGAGCGGGTTGGCGCCGTCGGTGGCGTTGGCCGTGACGCGCGCCCGCGAGAGGTCCCCGGACAAGGCCCGGCGCGCGAACGGGTTGTAGGGGTGCGCCCTGCACCGGCAGCGGAACGGGTCGTCCTCGTCGGGCACGCCGTGGCCCGTGCGCGGGCAGCCCGGCGGGTGGTGCGCGTGCGCGTGCGCGCACGCCGCGTGGTGGCACTCGTAGCTCGGGTGCGCGG
Source organism: Themeda triandra (assembly GCA_018135685.1). Lineage (NCBI taxonomy): Eukaryota > Viridiplantae > Streptophyta > Magnoliopsida > Poales > Poaceae > Themeda > Themeda triandra. The sequence goes on from JAENPR010000018.1 coordinate 1,340,252, forward strand.
GGGCGCACGTGGACCAGATGAGCGGGCCGGAGAGGTCCAGGACGAGAGGCAGCGCGTCCTTGAGCGGCGCCGTGTACAGATTCGTCGCCGCGTCCCTGGTGATCGCCGTCACCAGGGGCTTGCCGATGGATGGTGTCGACGTCGTTGCTGCCGCCGTGATGCACGGCGAGAAGAGGCTGAGCGCCGAGACGACGGCGAGCACGAGCAGAAGCTGCGCCATCTTGGGCTGGGCGTGGGCGGGATGGTTTGGTGTCTGTGACTGTGATCGACGACCGTGTGCTTAAATATTGAAGGGCGCCGCTGCAGATCTGACTGCCTTGGAATGCTTGCGCGCTGATTGTTTTCTAGGTTATCGCCGTTTTTGGTCAACCATGGCATCTGCTAGCTGGAGAAGATGGATCCATGAGAGTCTGGGGAGTGTGCCGCGATTCCCGTCTGGGGACTTGATGGAGGAGGCCTCGATTCTGCACTTCGTCAACACGCGCAGAGTTTGTTTTGAGAAGCAAGATGGAATTAATCGCATGTGCACTCATTGTTAGCACCCCTCACTCCCATGTGTATGCCGGCGTCGTCGGTGTTTGCATTGCATTGCATCCATTCCCAGGTGTCAGCTCGCTTGGCCAGCACACAAGCTCTGAAGCTGCATGCCTGCATGCAGACATTTCTCTTCTCGAACGTGGCCTGCACTTGCACGCACAACTCTGAGCTGTAGCAGAGATCCACGAGGACCATGACGACGATGCCGAGGACGCCGGGGTTCGAGCACCGCACATATCGGATCTGGGACGTTCTGGGGCGACGCGCTTCTCTCCTCCATGCCTCCTGCCTTGCATTGCCCCTCCTGCCTCCATGCCTCTAGGCTCAAAAGGTTATGGAAGCTAGCGATTTCAAGTTCTGATTCTTTTTCTCTGCTGTGGCACCCGAGGCCGATCTATCCGTGCCTGACGCCGTGCTTTCAGCAAGAGATTATTAGAGCTCCCAGTAAAAATTACCGTGGTGCTTTTCATAGTTACGGTGGCCGGTAAAAATTACTGTGGTGCTTTTCATAGTTACGGTAGTGCGCCGGCACCAACGTGCAATGCAATCCAAGCGTTCTAACATGGTAATATTGCCATCTTACTTTACAGTAAGAGAGAAATATTGTCTTTTCACTCCATGGATTACATAGGTGAACTCAAACTTGAAAAAGGAGAGCAAACTTAAGCTGATGGAGAGAGGTCTTTTCATTCCATGGCTGACATAGGCAGTGGCGGAGCGTGACAGTGATAAGGCTGGACGAAAAACTCGAAACTCGCTAGCTCGCTCGACTCGCTCGTTAATGGCTCGGCTTGAGCTCGACTCGTTTTATAACAAGCCAGCTCGATTTAAAACGAGCCAGCTCGATTTATAACGAGCTAGCTCGAGCCAGCTCGCGAGCTGCTCGTTAGCTCGAACGAGCCAGGGAATTAACAAGCAAAATATCTAAATCTAGCTTGGGCTATCTTGCTGGAGTATTGACTGTGCCTGTGCGGCTGCTATCTTGCTTTTGGTGTTCTATATATATTACCTACAAAGTTAAAACTTGATCAGTCTATCTAGACTACGACTTAGCTTATTTATTTTGCTTTGTTCTTGGATTATGTGTGGTCATATAGATGATAGGTAAACTGTATGGACTAATGGTCATGGTGGACTAATCGATGGATGGATTATCTATAAGTAATTTGTATAATTGTGTTCTTACTTTGATAATTTCCCTGAAAATGTGTTTTTGTGATTTAGCTCGCGAGCCAAACGAGCTGGCTCGAGTTTCTTAACGAGCCGAGCCGAGCTGCTCTTCCAGCCTGTTTGCTTAACGAGCCGAGTCGAGCCAGCTTGCTAACGAGCCGAGCTATAACGAGCCAAGCTCTAACGAGCCGAGCTGGCTCGTTAGCCAGGCCTACAGTGATGGTCTTATGTACAAGTCCAAGGCTTAGTTTAGACTTTAGTTATATAGCCCATTGTTTGTGATCCTCATATATACGAGCCGTCCTATTATTCTTCACTTACACGTACTCCTCCTTTTTTGCATTGTCTTGCAGAAGCGCTAGCCGGATTTGATGCAGAGATGATAACGTGATCGTACCAGTGGCGGATCTAGAAAATATTGGGGCCAGGGTTGGCACAGAATCATGATAAAAATTTATAGTAATCTAACACTAGAATACATGCAAAACGTAGGCATACTGAGGAGTGGAATTAATTAGCAATGTTATAATAAGACCAAAAGAACTGTTAACTAGTGGTTACCTCTTATAATTTCACTATACGGACACGGTCATTCATATTTTGAAATTGAACTATGACATCGTCATTTGGGATTGCATCTAGAAATTCTCTTTAATTTGTTTTTGATGTCGTATACTCGTATTTGGCTTTGGTGCATGCATACAAAACAATTGGAGAAAATAAACTAGGCGGGGAATTCACTTATATTCCAACACCTCCGCGACAGAAATAGGAGCGAGTAACAATTAATTTATTTTAATTGTGCTAACCAGGATTCGGAGTCAAATCCTCTGGAGCTGGTACCATATTGAGTTGCATGCACCAACCAATTCAACCTAAAAGTTTAAATTGATGGGGAGAGGTGGGCAATTAACTTATATATTCGAACACTTATATTCCAACAATTCTCATGTGTTCCTGAATGAATATACTAGTTTAACAAATTTTCACCCCAATCCACCGTACTCCCTCCGGTCATAAAAGAATATAACAACGAGTCTTTACCGATGGAACTAGTTTAAGTTTAACCAAATATATGTGTAATAAATAATATTAATATTTATGTAGTCAGAGTTCAAAATGTTTATTAGTCTAGTTTCACCAAAAGAAACGCACGATATTCTCTATTAAGGAAAAGGACTCCTATACTAGTGGCAGAGTAAATAACAGTGATCATCAACACGTAATGGTCATACCGTCGTAGTGGCCATCTGACAAAAACGAATCAAGATGCACATGATCATTAAACCAAGCTACATGGCAGGTTGCTAGCAATATCTAGTTTGACTTTGACTATCTAGAACCTGCGCCGACACTGGCTTATTACAAAACACTTTATTATTACTTTCCCCTAGTGAAATTGAAGTTGCTGCACGTCGAAATGATCGGCACCTTGGCGAACCCTAGCTGCTGCTTCTCCAGGTCGAACTGGAGCAGGTGGTCCTCCATCTGAAACCCTCCGACCACGATCGCCGCCGCGGCGGGGTCCCCGGCCTTCACTCCCTTCATCTCGACGAACGCGAGGCACGCGGTCTTGGCGTTCACGTCCACCATGGAGCTGCTGCCGACGAACGTCCACTCCTTGCCGCCCTCCAGGACGAGGGTGATCTCCGGCACGCCGTAGCCGATCCGCGTGGGCGGCAGCAGCGTTCTGTTGTAGCAGAACTCGAAGGGCGGCACCGCGGCCACCCTCATGTCGTGCCGTATCAGGCCCCTGTCAAACGCCTCCACGACGGGGCGGTACACGTCGGGCCGGAGCGCGGTGTACGGCACCCTGGTGCACAGCACGACGCCGCCACGGGCCAGCGCGTACGGCGGGAGAGACACCTGTGCCTTGTTGACGACGACGTTGGTGACCGGGATGTAGTACAGCGGGTTGCCCGGCTTGCTCCGGAGCGAGGTGAACTGCAGCGTCGGCGTGAGGTCCCCGCTGGACGGCTCCCCGGTGAGGGAGAGCTTGAGGTAGAACGCCCCCCTGCCGCCGAACACCGCCACGCCGTAGCCGCGCCAGGACCTGGGGAGGCAGAGCAGGAACGTGTTGGCGACGCGCTGCGACACGGCGACCTGCGCGGGCAGGGCGAGGCCGGCGGCCGACAGCCCCGCGACGCCCGTGACGTTCCTGGGCAGCTGCTCCAGGAGCGTCCTCGGCGCGCACGCCGCTATAGCGCGGATCGAGACCAGGCTCAGCGTGTTCTTGCCGTCGGTGGTGTCGGCGATGAGTCGGGTGTGGACGAGCTCTGCCGCCGCGCACCGCCCCGTGATGGGGTTGTACGGGTACGCCTTGCACCGCTTCGAGCAGTTCTGGACGGCGATGCCGCCGCAGCTCGGCGCGCGGTAGGCGGTGGCGAGCTTGCAGGTCGGGTCGCCGCAGGAGATCTCGGCCGGTATGTGGTCGCAGGTGGACCAGAGGAGCGGGCCGGCGAGGTCGATGACGTGGTTGGCGCCGTCGCGGACGGGGATGGTGTAGAGGGAGGTGGCCGCGTCCTTGGCGACCGGGAAGAGCACCGGGTTGGTGCACGATGCCGGGAACGCCAGCACGAGCGCCGAGATGGCCAGGAGGAGGAGGGGGTTGCGCCGCGGCATCTTCTTGGACCTTGGGGGAGCTTGCATTGCATCCGAATGTGATTGGCAATGGCGTTCGTTCGGTGCGCGTCTGCTTATGTAGCGATCGAGTTGGCTGGTCACCTCGATCGATAACCTGTCAGGCTGTCACGAGATGGGCGGTGCATCGTGCATGCAGAAAAGCTTCTGTAACAGAACAGATCTCCACATCACATGTACAGAAATGGTGAGATCCCAAACCTGAAAATCGGCGGGTCGATGAGTCGATCTGGCCGCCGTGGGGGCGTGGCGTATCGACGAAGGTGCGGGCGAGTCAACGGAAGCATATCGGGCATGCATGCCCGCGCGTCACTCGAGTACAAACCACCGTGAAGATGGGAGCATCTTCACGAAGAAGCCCGGCCAGTTACAGCCGGCAGCACCCCGTGGAGGATCGTATCAGATTCGGTCGGCGTCGCAGCCGATAGGCCGAAGCCCAAGATAGCACTCTTTCGTCCCATAATAACACGAATCGTGCATTCGTGCGACGCAAGAACTCTGACCCGGCCGGACGCTAAAGACCTCCCCGCTGGCTGCCCCGATATTTACAACGCAAGGAAGTAGTTCGGCTGCACGGCGCTCGGCGCACGCAGAGCACAAACGGAACTCGCTGCCATTTCCCAACTCCACCGTAGGGTTTCACCGTGCCATCACCTCTCCTCCGTGGAGGAGATGGCTGTGGGCGGCTCCTGCGTCTCCGAGGTAATAGAGGCGGAGCCCGCTGCATCTGCCGTCTTAGAGCATGGGGTGCTGGATGCTGCGGCGGCCGCAGTCGATCCTCCTGTTGCCGTGGACTCCGACTCGGACTCGGACTCGGACTCGGACTCGGACTCAGATGGGGTGCTGGATGCTGCGGCGGCCGCGGTTGATCCTCCTGTTGCTGACCCGGACCCGTACTGGGACTGGATGGAGATGCCTCTGAGTACCCTGCGGTGGGTTCTGGCTCAGACGAGGGAGAGCGACGCGGTGCCTACCCTGGAGGAGCACGGCATCTACACGGAGGAGGACCTGGAGAGGAAGGATCCGGACAAGGTGATCCGCACGATGATCGCTACGCGGCAGGCCGAGCACGACGATTTCTTCGCGTTCCAGGCCTGGGTCCGCGACGTGTTCCTGAGGAACGGGCGCGTTAGGGTCCCGGAAGACGGGTATCAGGCCTGGGTCCGCAAGGTCTTCCTCAGGAACAGGTGCGTTATGGTCCTCTCGGAAGACGAAGACGTCGTTGGCCCCAAGGAGGAGCTCCTGAAAGCGCTCGATGAAGCTTGGGGAGACGACATTCATCAGTTGGATGGTGATGATGATGATCCCGAACCCGATGCCAGCGATACTGCTGATTCCAGGAGCAATCAGTCTGCTAATAAGCAGGCTATGCAACCTTTTTATCTACTTGCTCCCCGTAATCTATAGTTACAGTGTGGCATACAAGGGGTTTGATGGCGATGCCTCACGTCTTCTATGTCATGTGTAATAGTAATGGAGTCATCTACTAGAAAGTTATAGTTTTCCAAATGGGCCGAGCACGGTGGGCCGGAACGAGCACGACACGAGAAAGCACGGCCCAGGAACGGCCCGACCCGGCAGCATCCGTGCCCGTGCCTGGCCCAGCCCAACGCCGTGCCAGTGCCTGGGCCGCAATGTTGGCCCATGGGCCGGCACGAGGCACGACACGAAAATTGGGCTGGCACGATGCGGCCCGCTAATTCTCAACCGTCGGATGATCTCAGATGAAGTACAACCGTTGGATGCACTATATAAATCCAAATCCTAACCCCAGTTCTTGTGTTTCCCTATTATTCAACGCACGGCCGCCATCCATATCCAACAACCAGGCTCCCGATCTCCCGTAGGCCGAGTCCCGTCCGTCTCCATCCTCTTCTATTTCCTTTCTTCCCCAACCACTCAACTCCCATCCTCGATGTCTGAATGCCCGGAGCTCCCTCAGCACGGCGTCCCAACGGCGGCGGTGCTCGGCGGCTCGCGGTGTGGGCAGTACAGCGGGCGATCGGGAGCGTCCTGCGGCGGCGGTGCTCGGCGGCTCGCAGCGTGGGCAGCGCACGGCGGGCGACCAGGAGCCTTCCGGCGGCAGCGGCGCTCGGCCTGGCGCGCGGGCGGCGGTGGTGGCGCGTCCTAGAGCTCCTGGTCGACGACGACAACCACGACGGTGCGGCGAGCGGCGAGCACACCGGAGCGGCGCTTCCACGAGCAGCATGGCGACGACGGAGCGCGTGGCACGACCGCGGGCCGGCACGGACACACCGGACTGCCGTGCCCACAGGCACGACACGGCACGGATAACCGGCTGTAGTGCCGTGCCTGGGCTAAGGTGCTGGCACGCGGCACTATCGAGCACGGCACGGCGGGCCGTCGTGCTGCATCGTGTCGTGCCTCGGCGTGCCGTGCCATGGCGTGCTCGTGCCCGTGCCGTGCCGGGCGGCCCGTTTGGAAAACTATATAGAAAGTTTACAAGTTCGCCGCATTGTTCTGTTACCGGGCAAGTGACCGGTTTTACTTTCTTCCCCTCGCCATGTGCAACATTTTTACACGTGAGATCATCCTGGTGGCTGGCCGGGCCGGGCAACTGTCACCTCGAGAAGAACTCTCCCGCCAATTCCAAGGTAGGTAATTAATAAGTCCTCATGATACAAATTGTAATGCAGGTATTAGGTTCTCTTGATTACAAACTGTGTTTGGTGCAGTGAAACAGGATGTAAAAAATGAAAATTAATGTTTGAGGCGCCATGTGATGCAGCTCCGTGATTGCATATTCGATCCTTAGGCCTGCAGATCTGAATTTCAGCTATTTTTTTTAGAGTACTAGGGCAGAAACGCCCCCGCCTTCCAAATTGCATTCAAAAGACAGATCAAATCGTTTTTACAGCACTGTTCTGCCAGCACCCGATAGCAAGAAACGCTCCAGACCCCTTCCAGGCCGAGCCCCCTAACGCCCCAGAGTTTTAACCCAAAGTTGCGACCAAAGTAGTAATACTATACCAGGCTCTCAAGCAGCGTTGTCAAACTGAAAAGCAAACCAAACGAAACTAACCTATTACAAGATAAAAGTTTTTCAGATTGCGCTCCCCATCTGGTGCCCAAAACTCTTTTGCAGCAGAAAATCATCAGCTTGCCTTAGAACAGCGCCTTGAGGTTCTTCACGATGTCGCCTCTCAGAGATTTTGCTCCTCTCTTCACACCGTATAAGGAAGCCAGTAGCCGTATAAGGAAGCCAGTAGATCCTGCTTGCCATCTGCTTCAGTCTTGCTAGAAATTCCTCCAGATTCTTCTTCTCCTTCTCGGGCAAAGAACCAGCCAACTTTGTAATATCCCATGGAGCTTGTAGATAAGTATCTCCATACTTTTTCCACCCAGTTTTCTGAAAAACAAACTCATTTCTGAGCTTCCAGATCGACCACAAAGCAGTTGAGGTAATAATATTAGCTAAGACATTCTTCTTATTACTCAGCCACAGTTTTCCTATGCTAACTAGGTCTTCTCCTACTTGTATGTCTAACAATTCATAGATGATAGACCACAGTCTTTTAGCAACAACACATTCAAAAAATAGATAGTGACAACTCTCTAGCTCTTCACAAAACAAGCAAGTTTTATCTACAACTTTATGCCTCTTAGCTAAGTTGTCTCTTGTCAGTCCTGTTATGCATCAACAGCCACAAGAAAATGTGGACTCTTGGGGGGACTTTCACACCCCAGACAGCAGGAACATAAACTTGTTTTATACCAATTTCAGCTATTTTCAACTCTTTTCTTTATGATACTTAGTTCATCATCGATGCTTGTTGTGTTTGTTTCATTCCTAGCTCTTCTTGTGGCCCTAATTAAAATACAAATTTCACGGTTCGACTCATATATTTCAACTGCGTCAAATGCAAATTAGATGTTGAATGCACCATGTTTTTGTACCGTTCTTGTTTACCATTCAGATTGAAATACTGTTCGAGCTCACGTTATATCTACTGATTCAAGGCCATACGAAAATTAAATAACGGGGATCAACATCACAACTACTGAGGCACCTCATGATTACAACCACCGGCAGCAGCCCGTGGTGGATCGTATCAGAGATTTTTCGTCATAGCCGGCAGGCCGAAGCCCAGAATAGCACTATTTCGGCCCATAACACGAATCGTGCGACTCAAGGACTCTGACGCTAAAGACGTTCCCGCTGGCCGTCCCGGTGTTTATAACGCGAGGGAGCTGCGGCGGCACGGCGCACGCAGAGCACAAACAGAACTCGCCGATCAACCTCCAATTCCACCCTAGGGTTTCACCGTGCCATCACCTCCTTCGTGGAGATGGCTGTGGGCGGCTCCTCCTTCTCCGAGGTAAGAGAGGCGGAACCGGCTGCGTCTGCCGTCTTAGAGCATGGGGTGCTGGAGGCCACCGTCGATCCTCCGCTGGCGGAGGCGGAGGAGGCTGCTGACTCTGACTCGGAGGAGGTAACAAACTGGGTGGAGATGCCTCTGAGCAACCTGTGGTGGGTTCTGGCCCGGACGAGGGAGACCGACCCGATCCCTACCCTGGAGCAGTACGGCATCTACACGGAGGAGGACCTGGAGAAGAAGGATCCGGACATGCTGATCCGCAGGATGATCGCGACGCTGCAAGCCGATCAGGACGAGTTCTTCGAGTACCAGGCCTGGGTCCGCGAGGTCTACCAGAGGAACGGACGCGTCATGGTGCCCGAAGACTTCTTTGGCCCCACGGACGAGCTGAAGAAAGCACTCCAGGAAGTTTGGGATCAGTTGGCTGGTGATGCTGATGATCCCGAACCCGGAGCCAGCGATACTGATGATTGCAGCACCAACCAGGTGCATGCTGCCTCAACAATCTGAGTTCTAATGCTGATGATTGCAGCACCAATCTGCTAATAAGGCTATATGTATGCAATCAGTTTATCTATAGGCCCCGTAATCTATTTAGTACAATTATTACAGTAGTATATCAGGAGTTGACGGCGATGTTTTAATCAGATCAGTGTCTTTGTGTCCTGTACTCATGTCAATTTTACTACGGAACTCATGTATGTTCAGTTCGCCGTCCAATTCCTACACGCATCATTTTCTGCTCTCTTTGGTGATTTGGTCCTGTTACCGCCTTACCGGAGCAAGTGGTCGGTCCATGCAGGCAGGCTTCTCAAAACACACTACTGCACAGCGTTGCCCAGTGCCAAAGGTTCTTCCGGAGACAGACGGAGTTACGGTGAACAGTAAGTAAGTCAGGGAGCGAGAGAGATTAACTCAATCTCTTGCTGTCTTTCATTAACCCAAATTTTGGTACTTAATCAAATTGACTAACCACTCTCCTGAATCTAAGAAATAGCAAACTCTAACTAAGTAAATAACAAACTCTGAAAATAAACACTGAAACGTGTCCCCCTGATGAATAATTCTAAACACTGATCCAGTCATAACATCACTTCCCCCTCGACGTAGGGAGGGGTAACTCTGCGCGGAGGTCGTCGAGGGGCTCCTAGGTGGCCTCAACGGGCGGTAGGCCGACCCATTGCACGAAAATGCGCCACTAGCCGCGGCGGAGCTGTGCACAGAGCGTGTGTTCCGGCTGGAGGAGGCGACGGTCGTACTGAAGTGGCGGTAGAGCTGGCGGCTGTGTGGACGGAGTACCCCGGAATAGCTTGAGGACGCCCACATGGAAGACGTCGTGGATGCGAGCGCCGTCCGGCAACGCGAGGCGATAGGCGACCGCACCAATGCGCTCCAACACCTGGAACGGACCTGCGTAGCGCTAGCTGAGCTTGCCGTGAGGATCGGGTAGCCGGGACTAGACAGGTCGATGAAGACTCACTACTACAATAAAGCATTGTAGGGGCGGTTTTGGCCCAACCGCCCCTAGCTTGGTGTTTCTACAGTGGGTCCACTGCAGGGGCGGTTGGTGATCCAACCGCCCCTACTGCGAAGGAGTACCCAATCCTCCACCGAGGTGGCTATCGTAGTGGCGGCGCGCGTACTCTTGTGCTTGGAGCAGGCGTTCGCGCACGTGGCCAGGAAGGCATCGCGGTCCTGGAGCGGGCCATCGACAGCGTCCATGCGCGCTGCGCTGGCTGTGTAAGGCAGGAGCGTTGGCGGGGCGTGCCCGTAGACAACATGAAAAGTAGTGCGCAGAGCCGAGTAATATGATGTTGTAGTATTCGGCCTATGGGAGCCAGTCCAGCCATGCGTGCGGTCGATCGCCGGTGATGCAGCGAAGGTACATCGCGATGGTCCTATTGACGGCCTTAGACTGGTCGTCCGTCTACCGGTGGAATGCGGTGCTGAGCCAGAGTTTGACCCCCATGCACTTGAAGATGTCACACCAGACGTTGCTGTGAACACAGGGTTCCGATCACTCACGATCGAGTTCGGGAACCCGTGTAACCTGACGATGCCCGCAAAGAACGCCTTGGCCACGGACATGGCGGTGTAGGGGTGGCTCAGGACGATGAAGTGGGCGAGCTTGGAGAAGCGACCAACGACTGTGAGGATGGCGCTCTTGCAGTGTACGCGTCGAAGACCTTCGATGAAGTCGATGGAGATGTCGGTCCAAATCTGGGGCGCCACCTCCAAGGGTTGCAAAAGGCCCGCTGGCTGCAAGTACTCCACCTTGCTCCACTGGAAGATCGCGCAGGCGCCGACGTGAGCGTGCACCAAGACGCGGTCGTGGTCCATGACGAAGTCCTCGCGCAGGCGATGGCAGGTTTTCTGTATGCCTTCATGGCCTGATGAGTGAGCCAAATCCATGACCCACAGAAGGAGTGACGACGACACAGGGACAAAGACCTTGGAGCCGTGGAGAATGAGGCCGTCCGCGACGCGCCAGGGCGCGCCACACTCGGCCACGATGGTGTCGCGCAGCTCCTGGAGCACCACGTCGGCCTCCAGCTCGCGCCGCAAAGTGTCTAAGAGAGGGTGAGAGCACGGCGAGCTGGACTGCCATGTCGTCCTCCAAGCGGCACGAGAGGGCGTCGTGACTTTGTTGAGGCGCCCTAGACGGAATTAAATGGAGAAGTCGTAACCGAACATTTTACTCACCCAATGATGTTGTGGCACTGTCGAGAGGCACTGGTCGAGGAGGTATTTGAGCGCAAACCACAAAGCACCGGCCCCAGACATACGGCCGCCAGTGGCATGCGGCATGTACGAGGCCTATGAGATCGTGCTCGCAGGCTGCTAGCTTCATGTGGCGCGGCGGGAAGAGGCGACTGAAGAAGGCCACGACGCCCAAGCCCTAGTGCAGAACGGCGTCAAATCTGGAGCCCGACCCGTCGGAGTCAATGTAGAACGTGCGGTCAAAGTCGGGGAGAAGAAACCATTGCAACTCACTGATGGAGAAGAACTGGAGAGCTCAGCTAAAGCTGGAGAAGGTGGTAGTACCAGTTTCCTACTGGTACCGGTGGTGGCTTGATCACTTCAAATTGGTGGGGCTATTGGGCCAAATTCCCATAATGTAAACACAGAGTGTCTTATATGTTGCAATACGATGTTGGATCCGCTGAGCATCTGTGGTGACTATTCCTTAGAAAAATATTGTGGTAGGCGACGTGCCCGTCGACAGCGAGGCGCCTGTGGTGACTTCGTGAACTTTAAGATCTACCGGCTCAGTCCTTTGAAGGTGCTCATAGGGGTAGAGTTTGCGTACGTGTATTCATATGAGTGAGTGTGTGTGCGTATTATGAGTGTCTAAGTTGTATTGTGTAATTAAAAAAAAAAAGATATTCTTTCTGTCGTTGAAAATGGACATGAACATGTGTCTGAGATTACAAGTAAATAAGGTGTGACAGATTAGATCCATAATCTACATTGTTTGAAACTTTTTCCGCACTGAAGCTTTTTCAAGTTTGACCATGTTGACGATATAAAGTGTGGCCCATTATGTTACTAAGAACTTCCAAAAATGACCCAACCTCGCAGCGAGCTAACGAATCTCTTTCTTTTTGCCATTGGACTTTCCAATTGAATTGATTGTAAGACTTATAATGATCGATTTTACGAAGATCCCATTGTATTCTAGAAGCTTGTAACATTGATCCTGATAAGCCCCAATTTACAGCTTCTCCGCTAATAAAACCGACCCCTTCGACTTGGTCTAAAAAAATAGGATTCTGTATAATAAGTTGTTAATATTTACAACAACTGCAAAACGACCTAAAAGAAAGAGGAGATTGACTCTGACCTTTCAAAACCCTATCTCATCTGGTTGATAGTAGAAGGTACGTACGGGCCGCGTGAGGTTTATGGTTTTCGAGCCTATGGACAGTCAAGAAAAGGAATTGTTTTCTCTCTCAGAAGCAGTCTTTCGATAGATTTTATCTCTATTCAATTTTGAACCAACATGATAAATTGTCCAGAGAGTAGATAACCCATAGAAAATGCTTCTGATCATGGATTATTGTTTTACAAGAATTTTTTCACATTATCGCTACAAAATAAATGATGATTGTGTCTCCTAATTAAATTTGAACCAACTAGAGAATTTAGTTTTGAGAATAGAAATATTTTAAGTTTATTATGGTATTGTTATTTTCTGACCAACGTTGATGATAACAAGATTATAATTTTATTTGTGAGTTTATGTTTAAATTCAAATCTCTCGATAAATTTTGTATCAAGGTGATCAATTTTTTTCAGAGTGATGACAAAGATCTAAAATTGAAAATTGTATTTTTCATGTTTCCGCTATGATGATTGCCTTCCAATTAAATTTGAACCAACAAGAAAATTTAATTTGAAGAGAAGTTAATAGAATTCAGTAAATTATGATATTGTTATTTCCTAAGCAAAGTTGTTTAATAGCAATATCATGATATTATTTATGAATTATATGTATTAATTCTATTTCGCAAACGGTGATTTAGAATTGATGTAGAAGAATGATGTTTTATTCTACTTTTGCCCAGCGGTGATTTAGAATATGAAACGAACGATTTAAAAATTTAAATGTGTATGTCTTTGACCAGTCCAACGTAGGATTATTTTTATGCTCATTATTACATAGGAGGTGGGGTCAGGGCTCACTTCACGAGGTTCGATGCCGCTACACTCCACCTGACTCCCTAGTCCGATCGACAGGGATGCCTGGAAGCGATGGGAAGCGTCACCGATGTCACTACTGCTCCACCGCTTCACCACCTGTCGCTGCCCTAGCGCAGACCAGAGATGGCCGGCAGCTGCTCCTCAACCACCGAGCCACGCCCCACTCCTACATGATTTCACCTCACTCTCTCCCTATCTCCCTAGGTACCTGTTCCAATTGTTACTCATCACAAAGTACTCGTACCAGATCATCCCACCTAGATCACTCCCACTCGATCCTCACTATCTAACACGTACAAGGCGTGGCAAGTTGCTCCTTTAGACGAAACCAGCGCCGACAGATCTAGTCATGGCGTCATGGAATTTGTTTGCCACGCGGACGCATGGAGGAAGCTCAAAATGGCTGACATCGAAGAGGTTGCAGCTGGGTGCCGCCGTCGATGAGGATGGAGACAATCTCCACCCTTACCTTTACCGGTAAGCGGTGAGGCCGCAGTCAGTTCTCGACAATCACGGGCTGCTTGGTCTGGTGTGTCCGGGAGGAGGTGGCCGACCGGCGGGATCAACCTGGTGCTCGTGTCTTGATCCCTGGTTCCCTGTTCGATCGTCCTGAACTCCTGACGCTGGCGGTTTTTTTTTTTTTTGACAAACATTGTTTCCTTTTTTAAAAAAAAATTCCGTGATGGCAGACTTCGAGCACTGCCGCGGCGGTGTGCCGGGGCGCGTTTGAAGCCTTGCGTGCGTTGGGGAAAGCGCGCGGGGTACGGCTGAATTTGAATCCTGGCACAAACAAACACTGGTCATCGGATTGAGTTTGTGTGTTTTTTAACCCTTAATTTTAATTAAGACAATTTTATGTGTTCATTTTTCTCGGAGCACAATGGTTGGAGGCTGACATTTTCCTGGGGGGGGGCGGGTCTAGTATAAGTTTGATTAGTCGATTAAAATAAAGTTGCTCATGTTTTAGAGAAGTACAGTAGATCATATATACTAAATCGGAAATTTGGCATGTGACTGTGGCGTGTGTAAGTGATCTTATATTGCTTGAGGCTTTGTACAACTGAGTTGGCGAAAGGCAAGTACGTCTAAAAAAAGTGATAGGATATATGAAACAAAATTGAGATACGGAAAGTGAACAGTATAGGCTATACTGTATAGCCAATAATTGAACTAAGATTTCTAAATCAATGAGTACATTAAACCAATGGTGCAAAAGCTGCGATGAAAAGTATTAATACTACGCTCGTGTTTGGTGGTGCCTGAATCAAAAATACAAACAATAAATAAGCTATTAATGCAACGAAAAATTGAAAAGAACAAATAAACAATTAAGAAATCCACCTACGTACCTGATCTTGCTACGTAGCTGCAAGCTGCTCTTGATACTATAGACAATAATAATTGAACCAAGCTGCTCTTGTAGTATACGGCAAAGAAGTATTTTCCTCTCTGGTTATTTTAATTATTTGATTGTTTTATCTATTCTAGAAAATTAAGCGATATGATTGTTTGAGATATATTTTGTATCCCCTAAGAAGCAATGGGAGTACAGTACCATATATAGCAAGTCCCTGTTAGGCTAGGAACTAAACAAATGCTCAATAGTATAGTGGGTGGTTGTATATATATATTTATACGGCAAGGAAGTATTTTGTCACGCGCATAGCATGGGCCGTACTACCCAGCGGAGGATTTAGGCCAACTCGGTCCCAGAAAGGTTACGTCTGGCCGCTGTCGCTGGCCCCACACCAACATTATCACCAAAGAACTCCATTCGAGATTCGAGAGTCAGGTAGAGCTAGTCAAACACTCCAACTTCAAAAAATGTTGGAGCAGCCCAGCTCCATAGAGTTTTTAGAGCTCTAGTACAAATGACATGTGGTTCCTCTATATGACATGTGGGTCCTACTCAGAGGGCAAAGTGGCCAATCTACACAATAAAACCTGACTGTAGAGTTGAGAGGACCTTTCCAGTCAAACACCTCAAAAAGACAACTTCAACTTCACTCAAAGCCAGCTCCATTTGGATTTCTGGAGTGGAGCTGCTCTACCTGAAGTTGGAGCCATGCCAAACAGACCCTATATCTAGTCTGGTTCTATTTAGGGAACATAGGTTGAAGTTAGAAAGTGGAGTTTATTAAGACAGAAAAGGAGAATCCAAGCCTTATGAGGATCTCCTAGCTTTCTTAGAGGGTCAAATCTCATTAGATACTATAAATATAAATATAGGAGAGATATAATTAGATGGGTTAAGAAAAGAATAGAGTGAAAGCTCCTTTATTCCCCCTCTCTCGCCCTTGCGCCCGCGGCCGCGCCCCCCCCCCCCACCACGCAGCCGCCACGCGTGCGCCCCCTCCCGCTCCCTCATCGTCGCGCCACGTCACCCCCAAACTTAACATATTTTTTCTCTCGGTTATTTTAATTATTCTTTTTCGAGATTGCGACTTCACGTGTTTTTCATTAAGAAGAAGAGCCAAAAGAACGACAAAGTAACCGATGCATAAGATTTGCAAGTAACCCATGGATTACTGACGAAGTCCACAACACAAACAAAAAGCAAGAAAATTGGAAGGAGGAGACGTCCAAGACGCCATTGCCGCTGGCCTTAGAGACCTCCAAGGCGGGGCTTTCACCCAGAATCCAATGGCGAAGAAGTTTGGGTTAAGAAAACGACGCCTCCAAGTAGGGGTATGGCACCCGAGGCATCACTGCCGTACCCCTGACAAATCCGGACTGAGCTTTCGCTCATAACCCATGAAATTACCACTGCCATAGATATTGTCGGCCCTCGTCACGGCAGACGGAGCGAGCGGTGGAGGACGCCCGGGCCGACACAACCCATACCACCCATCCGGGCACGCGACCCGCCAGGCCCGCGACCCCGAAGTCGCGCCGCTGTGCCCTGCGTGAACGCCGTGCATACATGCCGGAGCGACATTTGATGTCGCAGCGGCTGCCTGGTCTGACAGCCGCATGCATGCTGGCCCTGCATTGCCACCACCACCGAGCAGACCAGCTAGGGGGATGCCACACTAGACGTGTGTAGGAGCCCACGCCGTCCACGTGACGTGTAGGCGTTGCCCCTGGCGGCGGGCGTGTAGAGCTGGGACGGAGGAGCAAGATCCAGCCCCCAGGGGCATGGATCCACCACGCCAACCGGCAGTCCCGCCGGAAACCTGCCAGTCGCGCTCCAGCTGGCCTGCAGGCCACCGCCGCTGAAGGGGATGTGCTTGGGCGCCGCCTCTCCGCTACCGCGGTGGAACCTCCAGATCGGAGGAGGTGCTAGATCTGTCCATGGAGGTCCCGAATCCGGCTCACCGGGCACCCAAGTTGTCGAAGTTGGAGCTGAAGAGGAGTGGGAGGACGGAAACGACGGGGGTGGGAAAGAAGGCACGACTGCGGCATTTTGTGGCGACACAAACGCAGGCGGCCACCACCGAGCGTTGGAGGGGCGGTGATGGCGGCTGGTAGGGAGCACGGGCGGGGACTTAGGCAGTGGCGATGGGAGACCCCCGAGTCGCCCCTGGAGGAGCAACGCGGGGTCAGGGATATAAGTACGACAATAATTATTATTTTAATTATCCAATTGTTTTATCTATTATGGAAATATAAGCAATATGATTGTTTGAGATCTTTTTTTTAGCAAGATTGTTTGAGATCTTTTGTATCTCCTAAGAAGCAATGGAAGTACCATGGCCCTCTTTAGATGGCAAAAAGTTTTGTTGAAAAGTATTGTAGCACTCTCGTTTGTATTTGGCAATTATTGTCTAACCATGGTTTAACTAGGCTCAAAAGGGCTCAAAAGATTCGTCTTGTAAATAACAGACAAACTGTATAATTTATTATTTTTTTACCCACATTTAATGTTTAATGCATGTGTCTAAAGATTCAATGTGCTAGGAAATTTTGAAAAGTTTTAACTTTTCACGGAAACTTAACAAGGCCCATATAGAGCTAGTCCCCGCCGGTTTAGGAAATAGGAACTAAATAAATGCTTAATGGTAGTGGGTGGTTGTATATATTATTAATATAAATGCATGGATATGATAAACCCACGACGTCATCTCTTGCATATTGAACATGATGACAACCACCAACAAACAACGCACACCCTATATATACACACTACTCCACTCCTAGTAAGTAGTAGTGTATTGTGCAAGTTCGAAACCCACACGGTCCTAGTAAGCAGTAGTGTATTGTTTTTTTGGCAAAACGAGGAAAATCAAGGTATAACAGTTTGGCATATGGCTTGGCAAATTTTTCCAACTTGCCATCCACCGGTCTTTCACGCGCATATTTGCCGGTCTTCCTGGGTGCGCATGCAACCACTTGTTTGCTGCCATGCAACCACTATCTAGTTGATCGGTTACAAGTGAGCCTACTATTTTAATTTTTGCCAAGCCTAAATGACAAACTATTGGAGATGCTACAATCTTTCACTTGTCATATGTTTTAGACACTTGGCAAGTGAGTTTTAGCAAACTCTTGGAGATGGCGATACGATTGATTGAGATTGTTGTTTCTCCTAAGAAGCAATGAGAGTACAGTACCATATATAGCAAGTCTCCGTCGGGCTAGGAACTAAACAAATGCTCAATAGTAGTGGGTGGTTGTATATATTATATATTGTATATTATTATTAATATAAATGCATGGATATGATAAACGTACTGACGTGTCTCTTGCATATTGAATATGATGACAACCGCCAACAAACAACGCACACCCTATATATACACACTACTCCTAGTAAGTATTCTGCAAGTTCGAAACCCACACGGCCACATCTCGCTCGTTGTAGGTTTGTAGCTGAGTTCCCTCCCGGCCAAAACCATGGACATGGGCACCACATCTGATGTCTTGTACAGCATCCTGGCCCTTCTCCTCCTCCTGTACCTCATAAAGTCTTGCACAGCATCCCTTTGGTCCGAACACCGTCACGGCCTCAACCTCCCACCAGGTCCCTGGAAGCTCCCTGTGATCGGAAGCCTCCACCATCTCATCGGAGCACACCCACATCGCGCACTACGCGAGCTGTCGCGCCGCCACGGCCCCCTCATGTTCCTCAAGTTCGGCGAGGTCCCCGTCGTCGTGGCGTCCTCCCGTGAGGCGGCCAGAGAGGTGATGAAGACCCACGACGCCATCTTCTGCTCGAGGCCACAGACATCGACGGTCAAGATCATCAACCGGGGAGGCACCAACATTGCGCTAGCCCCCTACGACGACCAATGGCGGCAGCTTCGCAAGATCTGCATGGTCGAGCTTCTCTGCGCCAAGCGTGTCCAGTCTTTCAGAGCCATCCGCGAGGAGGAGGCGATGCGGCTCATCCAAGCCGTTTCCTCTTCCTCCTCCTCAGCTTCAGCTTCAACTCCACAAGCGCAATTGGTGAACCTCACCGAGCTCCTTGCGTTGTATACTAACGACATAGCAGTGCGATGTATCATGGGTGATCACTTGAGCAATAGGGACACCTTCCTGCGCTATGTCAACCGGGCTATCAATTTGGCAGGAACCTTCCGCCTAGCTGACCTGTTCCCGTCGTCGAAGCTGGCATGTGCCCTAAGCCGCATGAATCGCAAGACAGAGGTGCTCCTGGATGATGTATACAAGTTCATGGATGACATCGTCGGCGAGCACATTCAGAGAAGGTCACAAAAGGAGGAAGCACATCATCAGGAAGACATGACTGATGTCCTACTGAGGATTCAGAAGCAGGGCGACCTTCAACAGCCAATTACAATGGCCACAGTCAAATTGGTTCTTTTTGTATGTTCTTCTCTTGCTTGCATTGCATCATATATAGATCCATGCATGTTTCTTAATTATCTTATTACTGGCTAGATATTTTTTATTTCCTGCTTAACAACAACAACAATTTATAATAACTTGTGTATGTAGGACCTTCTATCTGGTGGAACAGAAAGTGGGACTTCTGTCTTGCAGTGGGCTTTGGCCGAGCTACTGAGGAACCCGAATGCGATGTATAGGGCACAATCCGAGGTAAGGACAGCTTTCATAGGGCAGTCGAAGGTAACCGAGGATGGGCTAACCAAACTGAGCTATTTGCAATGGGTCATGAAAGAGACCTTAAGGTTGCATATTCCTGGGCCATTTTTGCTTCCAAGGGAAAGCCTAGAAGCCTGCCACATCATGGGCTACCATGTTCCTAAAGGAACAGTAGTCATCGTGAACGCATGGGCAATCTCTAGAGACCCAGAGTATTGGGATGAACCGGAGGTATTCAAGCCAGAAAGGTTTGAAACTGACAAAAGAGACTTCAAAGGTCATGACTTTGAGTTCACGCCGTTTGGTGCCGGACGCCGAATTTGCCCAGGCATGTCGTTTGCTATTACCAGTGCTCAGCTGGCTCTAGCTAGCCTTCTGTTCCATTTTGACTGGAAGCTGCCGGAAGGCATTCTTGCAAGTGAACTAGACATGGAAGAAACTATGGGGATCACTGCTAGCAAGAAGACAGACCTTTGGCTGGAACCTATTCTCCGAGTCCCTCTTGTTTAAGTAAACAATTTAATTGCTGCCTGAATGAACAACTGCAAAGAATATGTATGCGTGGACTTTAAGTTAATTTATTTTGCTTTACACACCTACTATATGTAAAAACCGTTGTACAATCGGGTGTAAATAAATTAAATAATTATGGGTTGTTGAGAGCCGATAGGCTATATACTTTGAACTCTGCAAAGCTGGTAACCCTATCGAACTTTTTTTTTTTAACTCGGGGCAACCCATTCCCATTTATATTAAACAGAAATACAACATTTTTCGAGATATTTCAGGAGAAGCAAAAGAGGGGTAAAGAAGAGAAGGCTGGCCCTTATCGGCACCAGTTTTAACAGTATGCGCTTGACCACCAGCGCAAGAGGAGCAAAAAACAAGCAACATAGAAGGCCATCGCAACGGCAGATCAACAGTTTTTCTGGGCACTCCAGATTTCAGTTCCACCCTTGCAACATGACTTTTGAATTTGTCTTTCAGTCGTCAATTCCCCCCTCCTTGGGGCTTCTTGACTTGGGTACCATCCCTCTTCTCCGTCTTCGTCTTCTTGTTTGCTAGGAGTTTCGAAGCCAGTTGGATCATCAGCGTCACCCCGGCCTCCAGCTCCTCCTTCTTCAGCTCTGGGTACAGACCTGCCCAAAACCGGATTAAAGCACCTGCATGACAAACGATTTCCAGCAGGGATTTGATATAAACTTTATTGAAGCAAGCGTTGTTGCGGGCTTTCCAGATTGCCCAGCAAATGGCAGAGACGCCAATTAAATGATACTCTTTCCCCTTTGGAAACCACTGCTGCAGCCAAACCCAACATTGTTCTATGTTGCTGGGGATTTCATTGGCTCCAATGCATTTAGCAATACAAGCCCAAACTACTTTAGCAACAGAGCAAGTAAAGAAAAGATGGTTAATGGATTCTTCCTCATCACAGAAGTAACAATCAGGGTTGCCCTTCCATTTCCTTTTGATGAGAACATCCTTAGTTAAGATCACACCCTTATGAACTAGCCACATGAAAAACTTGATTTTGGGGGGAATCTTCCCCTTCCAGATTGTTTTAAGATAGATCCCATAATCCCCTTAAGTTAACTTCTCATAAACTGATTTGACTGTAAATTTCCTTTTCTTGCCCCACCTCCAAGTGATTTTATCCATTTGATCATTCAAAGGAAACAACTTTACCAGATCCATAATCTGATCCCAAATGGTTTGTAATTCCATTGGTAGATACCTTCTAAAGGTAATGTTCACCCTACCAGTTTTAACTTCCCACACCGAGATGTGTTTCTGATCACACAAGCAGTATAAGCTAGGAATGGCTACTACTAGAGGCTTATCAAACAGCCAAGAGTCTAGCCAGAATCTTACAGCTTTCCCATTCTGGATCTCAATTGATCTACCCTTTAGGTAGATTTCTTTGTTTTTTAATAAGTCAGCCCACATAGGAGAATCATTTAATTTGTGAGAAATACTATGAATTGAATCTTTACTTAAGTACTTATATTTCACAATTGTTTGCCAAAGCCCATCTTCCTTTTCCAGCTTCCACCACCATTTGCACATTAAGCTAATATTTAGTAGGCTCAAATCTTTAATGCCAACCCCCCTTCTTCTTGCTTTTACAAATGACAGGCCATCTTACTAAATGGTATTTTCTTTTTGCACCACCACCCTGCCAGAAAAAGGATCTTCTGGTTTTATCCATATCCTTTATAATGGTTTTTGGCAGCAAATAAACAGACATATGGTACATAGCAGAGTTGTTTAAGCTGGTTTCAATCAAGAGAGCTCTACCAGCCATAGTCAGTGTTCCACCTTTCCAGACATCCAGTTTTTTATGGCATTTCTCAGCTAGGGGAGACCTGTCACAGATATGTAATCTACTTGGACTTATAGGTGTGGCAGAACCTCCTAAGTAATGTGGCCCACATGCACTAATCCTCGTCTTAACAGACCTCAGATTACTATGCATGTGTTCCACACGACTTATGAAGCCATGTCGATGTTCTTAACGAACACCGATTGAACCACTTTTACACTCATACCCGGGATCAACAATGGAGTAACCACAACATTACAATATTTGTTACAAAAATATATATATCAGAGTGCGGAAGAATGATAACATTAAAAGTTTACAAAATAAGAGTGAATTAACTTTTACAAACTTAACTTTAATTGCGGAAGCAGAGAAGAACTACAGAAGACAACTTAGGTAGAGCACCTGAGTTGGGAGAGGGCAACCAGATCACGCCGAGCCCACCGACATAATCTTGGTTCACACACCAGTTATAACCTGCAACAGGGGTTCAACAAACCCTGAGTACGGGAGTACTCAACAAGACCGACCCGACGAAAAGAGGGGTGAAGACTAAGAAATGCAGTCGAGGGACAAGGTAAGGCTTGCAAGAATCAATATTTTTGCAGAAAAGCTTTTGAAAAACCAAGTTGAAACTTAACAGCTCTCTTGCCATAGCTCAAGCCGACCAATCCACCTCAATTAATACCTAAACATTAATTAATTAGTTTCTACGATGATGCACACCGATCGAGTCTTCTTCTCCGAGAAGCAACGGCGATTCGAATCCATTTTTACCCAGCTGGGACCTAGATCACTGATAGACACGGAGACTTTAACTCCTGAGAATATCAGATCACACGATATACCGGGATAACAACCGCAGCCATATATCACCACATGATACACATGAGCACTTCGACCCAGTGTACCGAGATACATGGGAACTTAAACCCACAGTATACCACACTATGACATATGTGGGTTACTCCGACCCACAAAATCTCACTCCATGACATACCTTTGGCATATCACTTCATGCATGTGGATTTTCTAATTTCTCGATATCACCAGTACATCAACGGACGGTCCTTAGGGCATCAACAGACGGAAACACTACAGAGGGACTTCTTTCCCAATGCAAGTTAGCCGTCCGGACTTAAATTAATTGCTAACAAAGTGATTCCAACAATAAAAGCCATTCTCATCTTTTTCATTCTTGACATTTTGAAAACATAACTAAATAAGCAGGGCTAAGCAATTATACGCATTTTCTTAAACAGGTAATGAGGAATACGAAAATAAGACAGGTAATGCAATTGGTGGGTTTCACTCAACTCCTAGCCTTTAATGCAACAACTCAAAGCTGAGAGATAAAAACTTTATAAAATCAAGGTAAAGGTTTAATGCATCCGGGGCTTGCCTGTGTTGCAGAGTAGTTAGAATCCCAATATCAAACTTGACATCAACATCATGGCTAGATGACACCAACGCCAAATAGAGATGATTCGACATCATTGGTGGATGCCCTTCTTGAGTTCCACTGTCGGTCGACACCTCTCCGAACTTTGATCAACATAATTCAACTCACTCTCGTATCATCTACACGTAATTAATGATGCGCCTTAGTATGATGAGCTCATGGCATGATGCATTACATTAAGATAAACCAGCAGATCAAGATAATTCATGCAACATCAATTTTCTTCTACCATAAAGCTATAAGATTACTCGCATGAAATAACCTCTAGCAATAAAAGTAACAGGGGTCCAAACAGTTAAGCACACACCAAGGGTTATTATGGTTAATGACTAAGGTTACCACTCAATCCTAAAGTCACTCAAGAAAAATCCTAAGGCATTAAAGACTAAATAAGCAACTAAAGAGCTATTAAATAACTAAACATAAAATAAAGACAAAATAAAAGGTTGACAAATAAATCTCAAAAATTAAACTTAAGCTCCTCATGATCTGAGAAGGCTACAAAATAATTTTCAAGATTTTTAGAGTAATAAATAAATAACTTAAAAATAAAAGAAGGAGAATTTTTCAATTAAAAGGGCTAATTTTAAAACATATAAAATATAACCAAAATAGGCATCTAATATTTTTCCTAGGTAGAGGACATCATAAAGAGCACCCACAAAAATTTTCAGAATTTTTGGAGCTACCAAATAAAAGATATGAATTTCTAAAGAATAAGCATTTAAAAACATTTTCTGAAATTAATAAATCCTGATTAACAGTGTCGTCTTCAACCTCCAGCCGTTGACCGCGCACGGAAAACTTTGACTCGCGATATCTCACCAACGGCTGGACCAAACGCGACGCGGTTTGTTCCTACCGGCTCAGGACGACGAGGCGAACACGACGGACTAGCTAATGTGACTGCGGAAGCACCGGAGCATGGTCGGCGGCGGCAACAGCGGCATGGCGGCGCGGCGCGCAGCGGTGCAGCGAGTTCGGCGTGAACTAGGCGAAAGAGACGGTACGGTTAGCTGCAGGGGAGCAAGGCAAAGCTGGTGCTCACCCTAGACAAGGCCGAGGCGGAGCGGAGCTCGGTGGCGACGGTGGCGGCTATGGTGGCGGCGAGCTCTAACGACATGCTCGACGTTCCTGAGCGACCTGCACGCCAAACAGAGAGGTACGGGGAGCATGGTGAGCAGAGGAACAAGGCAAGCATGACCTTGAAGATGAATTAGACAAATGATCAACGATGGAGGCCGTGCCCAGTGTCGAACTCGGGCGGCTCAGTCCGTCGGCCAGGAAGGGAATGACGGCACACGGGCATCGCTGGACAGCGCGGGGCTGCGCTAAAGGGTTCTATGGACGCGTAAGGGCAGGGCGGAGATGATGATGGTGAAAAGCGAGGCGATTAGCAAGCGGAGGCGGCGAATTTGGCGTCGAGGCGGAGCTCGGCCCTGGCGATCGGTAGAAACAGAGGAAGAAGAGAAAAAGAAGACGGCGACCGACTTGGCGACTTGAGGACGAGCGGGAGGCTTCTGGGCATCCTACGAGGGCCTTCGAGGCGGCACGTGGAGCAGGAGGTGGCAGCCGGACGCGACTGGAAGGTGATCGAAGGGCGGCGTCGACCGTCGGCGGTGAAACAGAACACGCAACTCGCGATTTGCACTATTTACAGAACTGCCACTGACCGAATTTTGCAAAAAGCTCTCAAATTTTGAACTGAACTCAAAAATCTCCAAAAATAGACTTGACCTAATTTTCCAAGAGCTACAATTTTCTCAACTGGAGCATTTTCAAATTCGGCCTAGAAATATGAATTTTGGTCAGATTTTGAAAAGGGGACAAAAACCCTAGAATAAAATATATGCAAAATTTTTTAATTTTTCTAAACAACTTGAAAATCTCCAAAACTATGGAATGTGCATCTTTTCAAACCACACATTTTCTCCAAAAATAGTATTCCCAAAATATGCATAATTTTTGAAATATGGATTTAAAATTCAAAAGGGAACAACCGTTCGGAAAACGGTATTTTCAAATTCGTTTGAAATTCTTTTTGAAAACTTGAAAAACTTTGTTCACCAACTTTGAAGCTCTCAACAAGACCCAAAATTTTTCTTTTTGAACCAACCCCAAATTCTTTATAGATTTTGAAATACAGAAAAGGGGATAAATAGGGTTTTCGGGAAAAATAGGGTTTTGAAACGAATTTTGAACTCAAATTAATTTCTACACTAACTAATCGGTCATTAGCAATCACAAGCATCATTTCATAAGTAAAACAAAGCATCACATCAAAAACAATATTAAAACATGAATGCATTAATGCCATGATGCTCGATGATTAGGTTTTAATAAAGTACTAAATCAAGTTTT
Organism: Themeda triandra; assembly: GCA_018135685.1. NCBI lineage: Eukaryota > Viridiplantae > Streptophyta > Magnoliopsida > Poales > Poaceae > Themeda > Themeda triandra. The sequence goes on from JAENPR010000018.1 coordinate 1,365,798, forward strand.
AGTTGTAATTAACATCTAGGATGTTACAATAGGTACCCCTAGGTACTTAACAGGGAAGGTGCCAATTTGGCAGCCAAACAACTCAGCATAAGTAGAGCACCAATCTTCCTCATCATTAATCACAAGTATTTCACTTTTGTCAAAATTAATCTTTAGACCAGAAAGTAGCTCAAACATGTATAGAAGAAATTTCATATTCCTAGCTCCCTCTAGGTCATGTTTCATGCATAATATGGTGTCATCTGCATACTGCAGAATGGCAACCCCATCAGGCACAATGTGCTCAACTAGACCAGTGATTAAATTGTTACCCTGAGCCTTAGTAACCATTCTAGTCAAGCAATCAGCTGCAAAGTTAAAAAGGATGGGGGATAAAGGGTCACCCTGCCTTACACCTTTACAGCTTTTAATATAGGGGCCACATCTATCATTTACTTTGATGCTTACTGTCCCCCCAGTGACAACCTGCTTAACCCATTCACACCACCTTGGGCTAAAACCCCTCATCTCAATGCAAGTAAACAGCAAATCCCAATTTACTTTATCATACGCTTTTTCAAAATCGATCTTGAACAAGATTCCAACCTGCTTTTTTCTTTTTGTTTCATGCAGGATTTCATGCAAGCACATAATTCCAGAAGTGATGTTTCTGCCTTTCATGAAGGCAGTTTGGTTCTCATGAATGAGCTTTTTAGCATAAGAATTTCATGTAACCCTATCGAACTGTTTGCTTTCTATAAAGCAAGTCCATATGGTCTATGGTCTAAAATAAATTAAATAAATTCCATGGAATAATTTTATTGCAATGTATGGTTCTTTTTTCCTGACAATCTGATATTGTACCTTATGATCTTTTTTTCTCGTGAATTCTAGAAGCAGTTTTGTAGGAGTTGTTGATATCATGCATCTCACAACTTTATTACTTTTATTCTGTGCATAAACGAATGAATTGTGAATTACTGTAAGGTCCTATTTAGGTCTTGTGAATTGAACTTGTTGTAATAAACTTACATATTTGAGATAGATTTATACGTGAAATTCAAAAAGTTGCAGAATCTCAAATTTCAAGCTAAATAGCCTAATCCATTAAGTAGATTTTACTTCCTCCAAAATAAAGGAGGGATCCAACGGGTAAGACAACTCGTGTACATGTTGTCTACTAAATCTTTTAAAATTACATGGCAACCGCCTTTGAAACAACATTCAGTCTACTTGCTCTTATAGTGTTTTAGTACATTGTAAAATGAAAAAAAAAATGAGGATACGGGACCTCCTACAGGAGGTGAGATGGCAGCAATACCAAAGGTTGTGAAACTTAGCTCCAGATGGTAACCATTTTTCACACCAAGACCAGCATTGACTAAGGTTATAATATCCCAAACTGACTTAGCAATGCTAAACTGGAAGAACAGATGGTTAACAAATTCATTCTGAGGATAGAAATAGCACGATGGGTCCCCTGACCATTTTCTTCTAAGCATGTTGCCTTTGGTTAGAACAACATTATTTAACAACAGCCAGAAAAAAAAATTATCTTGAGAGGCACACAACCTTTCCAGATTTTCTTGTAATAAATTCCAGTATCAGATCTAGTTAGAGCATCATACATTATTTTAACAGAAAAGCACTTTTTACCGACCATAAAGTCCACACCACTCTATCCTTCCCTTCCTGAAATTGATAGTCATTCACCATTTTTAACAAATCTTGCCACTGCAAACTCCATGGTTCTAACAGCCCTCTTGTAAAAGATATGACATGAGGATTACTAATTACTTGATCAACAAAAATGTCTTGCTACATACATAAAGCAAATAGTTCAGGATATTTCATACAGATAGGCATATCAAATAGCCATGCGTCTTTCCAAAAAAGAGTTTTCCTACCATTTCCCACAATCATTTTTATTCCTGTCATATAAGCTTTTCTTATTTTTATCATGTCAATCCAAATTTGAGAATCATCTTGTCTATGATTCACAGCACAAGGTGAAGCCCCCTTAATATATTTGCATTGGATGATGTCTTGACAAAGACCAGTTTCTTTTTCCAATTTCCACCAAATCTTGCACAACAAACTAACATTCATAGTCCTAATATCTTTAACCCCCAGTCTTCCCTTTTTCTTGCTTTTACATATCTTAGTCCATTTGATGAGGTGATATTTTCTTTTGAGCAAAATACACCAGACGTACTCAAACTATTGTGGGGGTAATAAATAGGTACTCCAACTCAAAAACTTACCAGCTAGGTACTCAAACTATTGTGAGGTAACAAGTCGGTTCCAAATTACGTCACGCATGCACCATCAGCTCATTACATTTTGCTAAAACCCCCCAGCCAAACACACATTCACAATTCATTACATACTAGAAAACAAGCGCCCTACATTGGATTTGGGCCAGTGTTTGGCCAGCTTCAGGTGGAATGTGTATGCAATGCAAGCGTGTTGTGCACGGGTTAATTTAGTTGAACCTGTAACGGATTTTAGAGTGTCAAATGCAGATCTTGAAAGTTGCAACATATTATGCATAGATGTAAAACAGATCACTTTCATAGATATGGTTCTAATTTGTCATCCCCGACTACCATGCCATAAATTTGTGGTCATCATGATGAGAACCTTCTGAAGAAATTGATCCAAGCTGCAAGAATTCAAGCGGGTGCCCCCATGCTTCGCATGGACCAGGAAGTCGAAAGTATATATAGCATTTTGTATGATTTTACATGGAAGGAAAAGATTAGTACTATTAGATTAGTAAAATCAGTTACAGATGGGCTCTCATTGGCGAGATGGTATAGGCAACAGAGAATTGTCATGACAATGTGGTACACCGGACTGAGTATTGATTATGAAAGACATTTATTATTTAAAGATGTCCAGCTGTGAGTCAACAAGATGATGCGAGTCACTTCAATATGTTAAAATACACCTTTAGAAAGAGCGTCTAATTTTATCCAACTTGTATACCACAATTTTTTGGGCCAAGTAAATGGACATTTGATAAACAGGAGAGTTATTCAGGCTGGACCCAATTAGGGTAGTTCTCCCAGCTATAGACATTGTTCCTCCTTCCACACATCTAATTTTTTTACCTTGTTTATCAATCAAAGGAGCCCAATCCACAATGTGGAGTCTACCGGGACTCACTGGCACTCCCAAGTATCTAATTGGGAAAGATCCCACTTGACAATGAAAGATATTTACATATATAGAATCCCAAGAATTACTGTCATTAATATTGACAACTTCACTCTTATGAAAGTTAATTTTCAACCTTGCCATCAATTCATACATATATAAGAGAAGCTTAAGATTCCTAGCGCCCTCCAAATTATGTTTAAGGCAGATGATGGTGTCATCTGCATATTGCAGGACATCCACTCCTCTTTCTACAATGTGATCAATAAGACCATGAAACAAATTATTAGACTGAGCTCTAATTATCATTCTTGTCAACCCATCTGCAACAAAATTAAAGAGAACGGGAGACAGGGGATCTCTTTGTCTAACTTCCTTATAACTTTTGATATAGGGTCCTACCAAATCATTGAGTTTCATACTGACAATACCACCGGATACTACGTGTCTTATCCAATTGCACCACTTAGCACTCAGACCCCTAGCAGACAGTCATTCAAAGAGAAAAACTCCATTTTACTTTATCCATAAGAATTATTCAATCTGAGGCATGCACAGCTCATCCATAATTTTGTTGACCATATATTGTTGGTATTCTAAAGGTGTATTTTAAGATATTGAGGTGATTCGCATTATCTTGTTGACTCACAGCTGGACATCTCGTTTTGTCATGTTACGCACTTCATAATTTTAGGTGCAGCCATGAGGGAAGCAAACAAATTTTGTTATATGCAACCATGCGTGAGGGAATCAAGCAATGGATTGACCAATCTAATTTTATATGCATCCATGAATGAGGAATCAAGCAATGGATTGAACAATCTAATTGTTTATGCAACAATGAGGGAATCAAGCAATAATATGGATTGAACAATCTAATTGTTTATTCAACAATGAGGGAAGCAAGCAATGGACCAGTCTAGTTTGTGTGTCGAAGCAAGCGGGGAGATAGCTATCTTTAATCAAAGGAGAGCTTTGGGCAATGCAAAGAGGGATAAAAGCCAGTGACATGTGGACATACACATTTTTTAGCTGTAGTGTAACATAATAAACGAAACCATTATAAAAGAAACATAAGAAATGAAGCATACTTTTGTACTTGTTTTTCTACAATGTAAAGGTTATATAATTCAACTGCTTGCACCATTTGCTATTTTCTGAATATGGAACTATAGTAGATTGCTGACCCAGGTGTTTCGGAGGATAGAGAAAATAGGCTTTATGTATGGTACTCCCAAACAATTGTGAACCGATCGAGCTAGGTGTTCTTAATATAAAAAGTAATGGGAGTAACATAGCAAGACCCCCACTCCAACTAAAAAATTGTTTCTAAGCCTAGCTTAGAAGAGAAATTTGTCGGCTCGGAACTAAACAAATACTCAATAGTAATGGGAGTACCATAGCAAGAACCTCAAACAAATAGCTGCTACTCCCAACTAAAATTTTATTTCTAAGCCTAGCTTAGATGAGAAATTTGCTGGCTAGGAACATGCTCAATAGTAGTCGGTGTGGTTGTATATATTAAATATGATAAACACTGCATATTGTCTTGTATATTTAATATGACAATCACCACCAAACGACGCACCCTATATATACACTGGTATTCTGCTGGTTCGAAACCCACAACACAACTAGCTCTCGTTGTAGGATTTTGTAGCTGAGTAATTCCCTCCCAAACCATGGACACCACATCTGTCTTGTACAGCATCCTGGCTCTTCTCCTCCTCCTGTACCTCATAAAGTCTTGCACTGCTTCCCACCTGTGGTCCAAGCACCATCACGGCCTCAACCTTCCACCAGGTCCCTGGAAGCTCCCTGTGATCGGAAGCCTCCACCATCTCATCGGAGCACACCCACATCGCGCACTACGCGAGCTGTCGCGCCGCCACGGCCCCCTCATGTTCCTCAAGTTCGGCGAGGTCCCCGTCGTCGTGGCGTCCTCCCGTGAGGCGGCCAGAGAGGTGATGAAGACCCACGACGCCATCTTCTGCTCGAGGCCACAGACGACGACGGTCAAGATCGTCAACCGCGGAGGCACCGACATTGTGCTAGCCCCCTACGGCGACCATTGGCGGCAGCTTCGCAAGATCTGCATGGTCGAGCTTCTCTGCGCCAAGCGTGTCCAGTCTTTCAGAACCATCCGTGAGGAGGAGGCGATGCGGCTCATCCAAGCCGTCTACTCCTCCATGTCAGCTTCAACTCCGCATGCGCAATTGGTGAACGTCACCGAGCTCCTTACGTCGTATGCTAACGACACAGCAGTGCGATGTGTCATGGGTGCTCGCTTGAGCAATAGGGACACATTCCTGCGCTATATGACCAGGGCTACCAGTTTGGCGGGAACCTTCCGCCTAGCTGACCTGTTCCCGTCGTCGAAGTTGGCGTGTGCCCTCAGCCGCACGATTAGCAAGGCAGAGGTGCTCCAGGATGAAATATACAAGTTCATGGATGGCGTCATCAGCGAGCAGCTTGAGAGAAGAAGGTCGGAACAGCAAGAGGAGGAGGAATTCGCGCGTCACCAGCAGGAAGACATAACTGGTGCCCTGCTGAGGATCCAGCAGCAGGGAGACCTTCAACACCCAATCACGATGGGCACGGTCAAAACAGTTCTTTTTGTATGTTCTTGCTTTGCTTTGCAAATTGCACAATATATATTATATATAGATTCATGTTTAATTTCCTCATCAGCAATTATATATTCCTAATAAAACAACCACACATGCTGCTGCATGCATGTAGGACCTTCTATCGGGTGGAACCGACAGTGCGAACTCACAACTGCCGTGGGCTATGGCCGAGCTACTGAGGAACCCAGATGCGATGCATAGGGCACAATCTGAGGTAAGGGCAGCTTTTATGGGGCAGACCAAGGTAACCGAGGACGGGCTAACCAAACTGAGCTATTTGCAATGGGTGATGAAAGAGACCTTAAGGTTGCATTCCCCGGCGCCAATTTTGGTTCCAAGGGAAAGCCAAGAACCTTGCCGCGTCCTGGGCTACGATGTTCCTAAAGGGACAATGACCATTGTGAATGCATGGGCAATCTCTAGAGACCCAGAGTATTGGGACCAGCCAGAGGTGTTCAAACCAGAAAGATTTGAGACTGACAAGAGGGATTTTAAAGGGCAGGACTTTGAGTTCACGCCGTTTGGTGCTGGGCGCCGGATTTGCCCAGGCATGACCTTTGCCCTTACTACTGTTCAGCTGGCTCTTGCTAGCCTTCTGTTTCATTTTGACTGGAAGCTCCCGAAAGGCATGCTTGCCAGTGAAATAGACATGGAAGAAACTATGGGGATCACAGCCAGGAAGAAGACAGACCTTTGGCTGGAACCTATTCTCCGAGTCCCTCTTGTTTAAGCAAACAATTTAATTCCTGCCTGAATGAAAAAAACAACAAAGAGATGTCTGCGTGGACTTTAAGATAATTTGTTTTACTTTATTTACCTATATGTATATGTACCTTGGTACAATCGGTGTAAACTAAAATTTCTTCCATGGAATAAAGTTAATATTGCAATGCATGGTTCTTTTCCTGATAATCTGATATGGTACCTTATGATTCTTTGCGTGAATTCTAACAACAAAACAATTGTAGGAGTTTTTTATATGATGCATCTTACAACTTTATTACTTTTATTCTATGCATAAATGAATGAATTGTGAATTACTATAAGGAGCTGTTTGGATCCTGTGAATTGACTTCATTGTAATAAAGTTACACTTTAGGTAAGGCTGGATAACGAGCCAACTCGGCTCGGCTCGGCTCAGCTCGTTTTGGCTTGTAAAGATAACGAGCTAGTTCGGCTCAGCTCGGCTCGTTATCTTAACGAGCCAAAAAGCCAGCTCAGCTCGGCTCGCTAAAAGCTCGAGCTGGCTCGTTAAGCTCGCGAGCCAGGTATAAAAATACATAAAATATAATATCTATATTTATTTAAAGCTTAAAAATAGTGATAATACAAAATTAATGCATACAACCGTATTAAATATGGTCAATAAGTATATCCATACATAATTTTAAAATAATATAGTATTACACATACATATATTGTGTTTTATGAGTTTTTTCTTAGAAGCAGGGCTCATTTGGCTCATGAGCGACTCGCGAGCTAGCTCGAGTTGACTCATTATAACTAACGAACTAAAATCTTGGCTTGGCTCAGCTCATATCCTAACGAGCCAAGTCGAGCCGAGCCGAGCGAGCTAACGAGATTCAAGTTTTCGTCTAGCCTTAACTTTAGTCACATATTTTGAGATATATAGACATATCTAAAATTTAGAATGTTGCGGAATCTCAAATCTATATCTATACCTATACCTATTAATAAAGAGGGAAAATTTCAGTCTGCCCTTTTTTCTTCCGCCATCCAAATCTGTCCGCTCTGTATACGTTAAGGATCGGATTAGTTATTTTTTTACACGTAAAGGAAAAGGGCAACCGGAAAGGAAAACATGTTTTGTATTGGGAACCCTGGACTTTCTCGAAATCTTTATTTGCCCTTCCACCAAAATTTTGTCCCTGTTAATTTATAATTGGAATCCTGTTTTTCTTCAAATTTCTTCTCTGTCCTTCTTCTCTGGCTCGTATAGAGCACACACTAGAGAGGGTGGTGCTCGACTCTGGCTAGAGAAGCTCCGAGGGCGGCGACTGGACAGCCGACGATGCGCGTGGGGCTCACACAACACGGGTGCAGTAGCATTCCGACTGGATAAGTGGATGACATGGTAGTGAGTGGGAAGTTGCCTACACGTCCAGACGTCCTTATGGGAGAATAACCGATCTTACAAGAACATGGTTGAAACTGATCGTCTATCTAACCAAATGCGAACTAAGAGCAACTTCAAGAGATGTGTTATCCTTCTTATGTATGCTATTTTTACAATTTTTTTGAAAAAATTAAGCTCCAACAGCTTTGCTATTTTGTTTTGTAAAATAGCAAGTTAGCTATTCCTAAAATCTCGTATGCTAAATATACCATGCATATGTTGCTTGCTATCTAGATTTGCCATATTAGAAAGGCTATTGGAGTTTTATGTTTTTTTACAAAGTCTACTATTTTAAAAATTGGCTAAATCATAAGTTTAGCCAACCATTATTTTACCATTTCTTTTGGAGTTGAGTAAGCTAATGATCTACCTATCAAATGTGATTAATACCTTGAGGTGATCGTTGTTAGTTCAATATAATAATAGTTCAGTATAAATAAATTTGTGTCTCGACTCCGTGAATGCACCAGACGTGTCCTGCAATATGAAAACTAGAGAGAGGTCTACCGTCATACTAGCAGCGGACGGACCTTTACTTGATATATCGACAACTATCTCCTTGTCAACTTGAACTAAAAATTAGAATAACACTTCTAGCTTTCATTGAATCCTCAAAGAAAATCACAAAACTTAATATTTAGTTTTACAAAAGCGTGCATAGTTTTTTTTTTTTTTTTTTTTTTTTTTTGCGACATACCAAAGCATGCATCATATGAAATTGAAGTTACAATATATTTATAGCTTATAAATAAATTTATAAAGGGTTTTATACATACATAATTTATGTTTTCATTTTCTATTGTAGTCTGGTAACTTAGTTTCTCCCGTTGCAACGCAGCCAAAAAGAAATCTGTCCGCTCGCTCCGTATGTCTTGCTCGTTGGGAAGTCGGAGTTCGATAGTTACACGGTAAGTTACGTTGCCAAATATATAGACATATAGACAAGGGGCCAAGAAGATAGTAGGAAAAAATACAGGGTTTCAGATGTAAAAAAATATAAGAAAGAAACAAAAAGTAAGTAGGTCTTAATAATTTTTGAATAAGATGGGTGTTCCTGATGTAAAATGTTAAAAATCTTACAAAATTTAAAAAATCATTAAAAATTAGAAAAATATAGAATCGGTTTTGTTAGTTTATGATATATCCAAATTGAATAAATAAATAAATAATATATGTATCCATATATGCTTAATTCTTGTTAGGTTGTGCATTTTCTATAGGTGTATTAAATCATCCGTGCATATGTTGGATGCATATAGAGGATGTCCTCGTTATCAGCGTCCCCCGAACCTTCACTAATTTTTTGTTGTCGAGTTCTTGCCCAAGACAAGTCTCGATGCATAACCTCTACATTTAAATAATTATTCTATTTATTTCTGCATTAAGTTTTGAGGAGAAATATTTACACCATTTGATAAAAACTTATTTATATTAAAATTTTAATTAATCAATGGTATAACTAATTATTTTATGAACCGAAATGTTGGACACCATGTAATCCCTGAAAAAAATTACCATCTGAAAAAAGAGAGATCTTCTGTCATAATCATGGGTGGATAGACCAATCTTAATGCATCGACAAAAATGTTATAGAAGTTGATATGATAAGTCAAAAAAACTACCTACCTATTCGCTTTATAGTTTCAATGACTCGATAAGTTATTTGGTGTTGTTTTTTTGTGAGAGAAAAATATTATATTATGACCGATAAGTTAACCTGGTAAATTCAAATGAACAGGATGACAAAGATCGAAATAAAATATAAAAAAGCTACAATATATTTATTTTTATCTAAATAATTATATGTTTTGTAAAGGAAGAAAAAAATATACCAAGGTGTATTTAAATATGAAAAAGATACAAAGTTATAATATATTTATTTTTATCTAAATAATTACATGCTCTGCAATAGAAAGAAAAAATAAACCAAGATCTATTTTAATTTGATACAGGTTTATAAAGGATATTGTTATTTATTGTGAGTATTAACTTACACTGGATGTGATAGTCATTATAAAATAAATAAATAAAATAGTAAATGCATAAAATAAAAGTTGTCATTCAAGTTATTATTTAGTAATTTTTCTTCTCCCGTTGCAACGCACGGGCATATTTGCTAGTTCTAAGCTAAATAGCCTAATCCATTAAGTAGATTCCAATTCCTTCATAATGAAGAGATCCATACTAAAATCATTTTAAAATTACGTGGTAACCGCTTTGGAGAAAACATTCAATGTAGCTACTTGCTCTTGTAGTGTCTTAGTACATTGTAAAACGAGGATATACGGGACCTCCTACAGGCAGGAGGTGAGATGGCTTTCTCATTCTTGGTTACGCACTCGACCTACTGTGTCTTGGTGAAGTTGAAGTTGCTGCACGCCGTAAAAAACGGCAGCTTGGCAAACCCGAGCTGCTTCTTCTCCAGGTCGAACTGCAGCAGGTGGTTCTCCATCTGGAACCCTCCGACCACCACCGCTGCAGCGGCGGGGTCCCCAGCCTTCACCCCCTTCATCTCGACGAACGCGAGGCACGCCGTCTGCGCGTTCACGTCCACCATGGAGCTGCTGCCGACAAACGTCCAGCTCTTCCCGCCCTCGAGCACCAAGGCGATGTCCGGCACGGCGTAGCCCAGGCGCGTGTTCCCCAGCATGCTGGACCTGTAGCAGAGCTCGAACGGCGCCACCGCGAGGATCTTGGCGTCGTTCCGCGCCAGGGCCCTCTCGAACGCCTGGACAACCGGGCGGTACACGTCCGGCCGGAGCTCGGTGTACGGCACCCTGGTGCAGAGCACGACGCCGCCGGTGGACAGAGCATGCGCCGGGAGCGTCACTCGCGCCTGGTTGACGACGATGCCATTCACCGGGATGTAGTACAGCGGGTTGCCTCTCCTGCGGCGGAGCGCGGTGAACGCCAGCGTCGACGTGAGGTCCCCAACTGCCGAGTCCGGGAGCAGGAACAGCGGGCCCCCGCCGAAGACCGCCACGCCCTCACCGCCGCCGGACCTGGGGAGGCAGAGCAGGAACCTGTTGGCGACGCGCTGCGACGCGGCGACCTGAGCGGGCAGGGCGAGTCCCGCCGCCGACAGCCCCGCGACGCCCGTGGCGCCCGCGGGCAGCCGCGGCAGGAGCTTCTTCGGGGCGCACGCCGCCACGGCGCGCACGGATACCTGGCTCAGCGGGTTCCGGCCGTCGGTGGTGTTGGCGACGAGCCTGGTGTGGACCAGGCTCGCCGCCGCGCACCGCCCCGTGACGGGATTGTACGGGTACGCCGTGCACTGCGTCTTGCTCGCGCAGGGCCGGGCCGCCTCGCGGCAGCGCGGCGCGCGGTAGGCGTTGGCGAGCTTGCAGGTTGGGTCGCGGCAGGAGATCTTGGCCGGCAGGTGGTCGGCGGCACAGGTCGACCAGAGGAGCGGCCCGGCCAGATCGATGACGTGGTTGGCGCCGTCCCGGACCGGGATGGTGTAGAGGAAGGTGGCAGGGTCCTTGGTCACCGGGAGGAGCACGGGGTCCGCGCACGATGCCGGGCATGCTAGCACCAGCAGCGAGATGGCTGAGAGGAGCAACGGGGTGCGCCGCCGTGGCACCTCCATGTTCATCGGCAGTGGCCGGCGGGTGGTGAGGTCGATGGGAAGCAAAGTGAGTTGGCTTGTGAATGGCGTTCGACGTGCCTGATATATATAGGTAGTGTCACTTGGAGCTTGCTCTGCCATGCAGATGCAGATGCTCCCGTTAATGGAGTCTAATATCGGAAGCGACACCATTGCTGAAATGCAGATGCAGTACCCCAGCCTGTTCTCCACACCGTCGTCTCTCTGACTCGCCGTACGTGTTCACTCGTCACAAGGAATTCGTTAATGCAGTGTCGATCTCTGTGCACGCAGGAATGGAATGGCAATGCCTCCGCGCCGCTTGCTGAAAGCCAGAAACTGTACAGAATGATAGCCAGCTACCATGCCGATCTCGGATCCTGCCGTGGCGTATGGGCAAAGCCATGCGCATAGAAGTGCGTGCGAGTCAACGGAAGAGTGCCGATCGAGTAGGAACGTGTCAGGCGGAGACCAGGAGGAGCATTTTCCTTTGGGTACGTGCTGGATACGCATTCACCTTATCGCAAGTCGCATATACTGATAGGCGAAATGCACACAGAAACACAGAGCTTAGCGAGCGGGAGCTTCGCGTAGAGATGGGGCGGCAACTGGCAGGGTCCGTTAGGATTAGAGGAAGCTGGCCGGCGCGCAAGACGAGAGGATGCGTACGCGCGCGGTGACCTCCGCGGTCGGCGACGTACGGCTTTGCCGCCATAGTTTCATGGCATTGGCATCCTCGCCGCAGCGATCAGTTTTGGCACCACTGGAGGAAGAGTACTCCTGGAGGAACAAGCAACGGCGTGTCGGGCCTCCAGCGAACCTTCCGTTTCGGAGGCTGGGATACGATTTGGGCCTCCAATCTGCGGTCACTTTCATGGGCTCATGGCCCGTGTAACGTTGCCTGGCCCAAATTCAAATTCCAGCAGAGAATTATACAAATAGTTACGACTTTAGCTTGCACAATTTCTTCACACAACAGTATCAAAAAAAAAATATTCACACAACACTGCAAAGTATAAAACTGGACGAAAGTTACAAATAGTTACTGCTCTAAATTTGCACTATTTCTTCACACAACACCACCCAGAGTCTACCACTAGACGAAAGTTACATTACAACCATGGTTTTTGAAGAACGGTTCAGCCGCTGACTATATGGAAAACAACCAATATTATTACAGAGAAGCAGTATGTAAAACTTATCCGGGGCATGCTGCATGCAGGTAGCTCACCCAATTGCGAAATTAAAACAACACGGCAGAAAACAGAAGGAACAAGCAACACACCCAGATCAGAAAATCTGACCGACCGGCGAGCCCACGGCCACACAGGCTGATTCTGCGACTGCCGACTGCATGCACGGCCTGCACTTGCAAAAGCTTCAACCCACGCCGCTGCTGTGCCAGCATGATGACGCCATACACTGGGTCACCACATTGTTTTATATTTTATATAACAATAATGTGGGCTGCAAAATGTTATTGTCCCAGTTGATCAGTATTCCTTCCAAGCAGTTGAGTAATGAGTACTTGAGTAGTGATGAGCTGAATGATAATGTGTAATAAGCTGAACTCACCTGCAGGGAATGGGATAGCCGCCTGCTAATAGCTGAAAATGGGTAACGAAGCACTCATCATAAGGTCCGGAATGTTTGCCGCCCGCCCCTGAGGTACAAGCTAGCTCTCTGCAGTTCAAAGACAACAACACAGGCGAATTGTAATACAATTAGTTTGAAACGAGCTCCTATATATATATATATATATATATATATATATATATATATATATATATATATATATATATATATATATATATATATATATATATATATATATATATATATATATATATATATATATATATATATATATATATATATATATATATATATATATCCACCATTCATTTTCTTCAGAGTTTGGCAAGGCTTTACTTAATTACCATCTGTCCCGAACGAAGCAGACTCGCTATATATCCGCCCGGTGCACCAACGAAGACCAACCTGTACGTGGTAGACAAGTCACAGAAATTAAATAAACATACAGACAGTGTATTATATAAAAGAAGACATCAGCGAGAAGGATCTTACCATGCTAGATATTGACACGCAGTTGGTCACGTGGGAACCATCGGCTACTTGGATGTGACCTCTAGAATATGAGCGATCTTGTGCTTGTCCTCTCCTTGGCACTTCTCTAACAGCTCTGGACACAGTCAATTATCCGTAGTTTCTTCAACCCAGTAAGGCCGCGTATGCTTTCCGGCAACGAAGACAGCTTTAGGCACTCATCGATACGAATTTCTCTCAATGAAGTGAGGTCTCCCAGCCATTCTGGCAGTGCCTCTAAGTCGGGACACCACAGTATCTCGAGTTTTAGGAGGGACTTGAAGCATCGGATAGCATCCGGCAAGTTTCGAAGGCCGGTGACAGACTCAAATTGCAGACCCTCAATTGAAGAGAGGTGCTGGGTCGTTCGACGCCACCCTTCTGAAGAAATTGATGTGCGGAAAATCGCAAGGAAAAATGGAGAGGTGGTAGAGGAGAGGTTCCCAAACCCATGTTCCGGCAGCACGTGATCACTGTTCTCTAACATCCACACCATGCTCCTTGGGGGGTAAGGCATGAACTTCAGCTTTGGGCAATCCAGAGCAACCAACGAATGCAAATTAGGGATTAAGAACTCGCCTTCATCAGTAGATGATCTCGATGTCCACCACTCTTCCAAGTTTTCCATTGAATCTAAACAAATTATTCTTAGCTTTTGGCAGCTCCCGTAGTCCCCATAGAATTCCCTACCAACATTCTTGATATTGGGCATGTTAGACAAGAGCAGTGCTCTCAGGTTTGGCAGACGCCCAAGTGGGGGGAGACAGTTGCACTCTTTTGCACCGAAAAGATAGATGGTGGTGAGATGAGGTAGGTAGGAAGAAATGTCTAGCATCCACCCAGGGAAGTCTGTGCCGATATAACCACATAGATCGAGGTGTTGGAGACTTCTGGGAGGCAGAAGCTTCACCAGCACTGATATGGCAGCCGCTGCATCTGCATGCTCCACTAGACTATCCTCATCATGTTCCCATTCAAGCGACAACTTTGTAAGCTTCAAGTTGGTGGACAGTTTACCTTGCTCTGCCCCTTCCAAATGCTCGACTTCTTCAAGGCCTGTGATCTTCAGCTCATGGCAGAGTGTCCTCTCGACCTGTGCAATTTGGCTCCATAGATCACCGCTTCCTCCATCAAGCTCATAAGACCCTTGCAAATTCAAACTCTCTCTCAGTTTATGAACTTCATCAGCTACACCCACTGCTAGTTCTGCCCCAAGACTTTTAAGTGTAGACATGTTAAATATGCTATCAGGCAAGTCATCCAGGAAAAAACAGCCTCCAAGGTCCAGAGTTTCAACTCGTAAATCACCGATAGAAGAAGGCAGGTGTTCAAGCTTTACACAGAATGACAAATTTAGATGCTTTAAGATCATAAGTTTGCATAAAGAATCTGGCAAAATTTGAAGCTTGGAACAGCTTGTCATGTTCAGATATTCAAGCACAGAGAGTTAGTCGATCCAATCTGGGAGCTCTTCAAGGTTATGGCAGTCTGACAGATCAAGATGTGTCAGATCATGAAGTTGAGAACAAGATTCTGGTAGTGATTGGAGTTTGTAACAATCAGATAGGTTCAAAAATTGAAGCCTATGCAATTCCCCAAAGGATTTTGGAAGTGTATGAAGTTCATGGCAGCTTGCTAAGTTTAGGAAAAGCAAAGCACTTAGGTTCCCAAAAGAGACAGGAAGCTCACAAAGGCTGACACATCCTGATAGGTCAAAGTATTGCAGCTTTCGAAGGCAACCAATGTTAGTGGGTAATGTCTTTAGGGAAGTGTTTGAAAATATCAAGGTTTGCAGGTTTAGCAGATGGTTCAAGGATTTAGATATGATTGAAATAGGAAGAGTGGAAATGTCTAGATACCTTAATAGCTTTAGTTTATAAACAGAAATTGGTAGCTCTGACACATGGCATCCACTCAGATCCAAGGCTCTCAAATATAATGTGCGTGAGAATGCTTTCTTATGAAGTTGGAGTTTATCACATTCCCTAAAATGCATGGCCCTGACCTTTTTTGGCAAATGCTTATAAGATGAAGGCTCATTAAATTTCATCAACAACTGATAGTGACAATTTCGATTATCACTTCTATTGTTATGCGCCATTTTGTTCACATATGAGAACTCTTCACCAGCAACATATCTTGCGAAATCATGTACCACATCATGCATGCGGTATTTCAGGGTGGGTTTGAATGTCCCTGAATCAATTACCTTGAAGACACTAGGAAATTAAAAGTATTAGAAAAATTGAAAAAAAATTGCAGACAACAATCTTATCAAGGGTTTTGGATGGTATTGTGGATAAAAATATACAACTGCTAGTAACAGCTAGAGATGTTATACATGTAGAGGTTCATATCACAATTCTAGTGATTTTTTACCTGAAGAGATCATTTTATTATTCATGAAAATACGCTCATATATTATCACTGAAAGGTGTGTTTGCTCAACAACTAAAACCTATTGCGAAGTCCACGAACCCCACCCTCCCCCCCCCCCCCCGCCCCGTGTCGTCCCCTCCAAGGCGACTCGGGGGCGACCCGCCCGCGCCGCCAAGCTCCCCCGCCGCCGGCCTTCCCCGGCCGCCGTCGCTGCCGCTCCGGCCGGGCGGCGGCGGCGGCCCGCCACGGGAGCTCAAAAGGCCCACCCCCGGCACCTTCCCCTTCCTCCTCTCTCCACCCCCTCCCTGCTCTTCTTCCACTGTGCAAATAACCGGCAACGGTGGCCGCCGGCGGCCCTGGCACGCCAGATCCCGGCTGCTGGGGACCGGATCCGGTGTCCCCCAGCATGGATCTTAGCGCACGTGCGTGGGTGCCTCCCGGTGGCCGGAGGGCGCGCCTCCGCGGCCATGGCGCCTCGGGTCGACGTGGAGGTCGCGACGGCGAGGAGGGCCTGGAGGCAGGCGAGGACGACAAGGTGGTGGCCGCGCCTCCCGGTGACCGGAGGGCGCGGCTCCACGGCCATGGCGCCTTGGGCTCACGCTCGGGCGACCGGCAGGGGTGGATCCAGCGCTCCGTGTGCGTGCGCGGCTCCCAAGGCTGGATGGGTCGACCCTCCGTGGCCGCACAGCCCCCTCAGCTGGCTGCGGCCCGAGCCGGCGCCATGGCCGGCTCACGAGCTGGGCCAGGGCACACTCCCGGAGCCAGAGCAGCACACGACGGCCGCCCAGATGCGGCGGCGCGGCGGGCACTGGGACCACGATGGGCTAGCCCCATGGCCCCCAAGGTCCCTCTCCCCTGGCGCGAGGCTCCGGGTGAGCAGCGGCTGGCGGCGGGCGCAAGCAGATCTCAGCCGGAGGGCCCTGCAGCGGAGAAGGCGCCGGGCGTGTAGTTCGGCCGCGGGCATGCCGGCGGTGGGGCAGCGTGCATGTGCTTCCTTCTCTGTGTCTATTTGCAGGGCCAGCAGCGACGGGGCGCACAGTTTGGCCGCGGGCTTGCCGGCGGCGGGGCTGCGCGCCCGCGGAGCGCCGGTTGGGGACCTTAGGCGAAAGCCTTGCACAACCATGTTTGTGCGGTCGGCGGCGACGCTCCCTAGCACCGTTAACTCCTTGGAGGCGTCGATGATGTAGGCCCCCGGTCTTTGGCTTTAGTGTGTCCTCCTCCTGGTGAAAACCTTGCTCTAGTTATCTAGAGCCGGTGGTGGCGGCGTCGACGACGTCGTAACCCTCTTGAGGGTGCCACTGTGGAGGATGGATTCCAAACCCCTGTCGTGCCCTTGTGCTCTCCTCGTTTCCTCTTCTCCCATGTTGTTGCCCCTCTTGGGTGGGTGTGGCCCTGGTGAAAGGTCACAATGGCTAGAGGGGGGGTGAATAGCCTAATAAAATTTCTAGCAAGAATACTAGACAACCCAATTAGCAAGCTAGGCGGCAAATGTGCAAAGCTAATGCTTCGACTACTCTATGCAAGCCGTCCTACCAAGCAAGACTACTCAATTCAATTGCATACACAACAACGGTGATCAAGCTACACAATGTCGGTTCACCGAAACCAACCAAGCAATTCTACCCACGGGATTTAAGCTACACAATAAGTGGTTCCCGACCGACCACAACAAGCAATTCTACTATGCGGTAAGTAAAGAGAGGATGGATGGTTATACCACCGCGAAGAGTAGAAGATAGCCAATCACCGGTGTAGAAGCCAATCACCTAGAGATGCTCAAGCACAACACAATGGAGGTCAAAGCCTCGGCAATCACAAATCAACACAATGATTTTTACCGAGGTTCACTTGCTTCCCGGCAAGCTAGTCCTCGTTGTGGCGATGCACTTGCTTGGTGAGTTGCCCGCTCAATTGGCTCGGTGCCAAAGACCCCAATGGGGAGCCGCAATCTCCACACAAGACAAGGATCCACAAGCCATGAGCAATCCACTAGAGTATCCTTTCGTGAACTCCCACGGGGAAGGATCAAGAACCCCTCACAAGAACCCGGTGTGGCCTCGAACAATCACCAAATCGAGCTCAACCACCACCCGCTGCTCCAAACCGTCTACGGTGACGGGAATCACCGAAGAGTAACAAGAATCCGCAGCCCACTCGAAGAACAAGTGCCTCTAGATGCAACTCTCAATGCAAATCACTTGTCTTGCCACTCAAATCTCACAAGAGATACTCAAGAATGAAAGAGATGAGTGGGAGAGGGAGTCTCTTGCTCACAATAGCTCAGAAATGAATGAAATGGCCAAGAGAGTCTCCCCAAACCGACCACCCTTCTATTTATCGCCGCAGCCACAAATAGAGCCGTTGCCCCCCTCGGGCAGTCGCGCAGAACGCGCCGGACGCGTCCGCTCGGGACCGCCGGACGCGTCCGGCGCCCTTCGCCGCGCCACGCGAGACGACCGTTGCGATTTGAAGTGCGCCACGTCACCACGCGTCGGACGCCGCACGTGATCCGCCGGCGTCCGACGCCAAGGCGTCCGTCCGCGAAGTCCGGCGACCGACCGCGTGAGAGATGCCCGCCGAAAGTTTCGGTCGGCGTCCGGCCGCCGTCGGACGCGTCCGCCGCAAGGCGTCCGACGCTCTGCGCCCGGCCCGGCCAACTGCGCCGATCCAGCATGCGCCGGACGCGTCTGGCCCGCGTCCGGCCCGCGTCCGCGCCCTGTGACTTGCCACCTTCTTGTTTGATCTTCGATGTCGCGCCGTCGTCGATCCAATCTCCAAACCACTTGTCCAAGGTGCTAACTCCACAGAGTAGATCACTTCTCAAGCACCGGAGTTAGCGTATCTTCTCAAGATCACGTCGACAAGTGTTAGCTCTCTAGTTAGCCTCTCATGCATCATGCAAAGTCACAACTAGAGGCACTTAGGACCGCGAATGAACCGAGGAAACCCCTCTTGATAGTCGGTTATGATCCTAAATGTGATCACACTCTCTATAGTGTCTTGATCACCAAACCGGAAAGCCCTATCAAGTACCTTCGCCTTGATCTCCATGGGCCACCGTCGGAGCTTGATCACTTCACATGTCCACCATGTTCGTCACCGTGATCACCATGCTCCATCATCCACCATCATGTTGCTATGTGTCTAACCACACTTAGAGCAAAGCATTAGCAACGTTTGAGTGTCATTAATTACCAAAACCAAACCGGAGCTTTCAATCTCCCCCTTTTTGGTAATTGATGACAACCCCTCGACAAACTCACGAAGATATGGAAATAGAATTCAATATGAAATTGAATTGCTTGCCCAAGACATTTTGATCATGAATCTTGGATTGGACAAGCATTTCAATTCCGGTTTTGGTAGTGGTAGCTCCCCCTACATGTGTGCATCAAATGTTTGGTCGATTTTCAAGCACACATGCATAGATGAAACTTTTGTGAGAGTTACCACAACCAAAATGGTACTAAGATTTATAGAATTGACCTTTGAAGCGTGATACCAATCGGAGTGCGATAATAAACCTTCCTTAGCACCATATGGATCTAGACATCATCAAAACTCAAGATACCTCATGAGATCACAAAACAAGGTACTTGAACAAGAGAAACACTATGTCTAGAAACCACCTATGCATGCTAGTACTTCATTTCATCAATCAAGTCTTATACTAGCAATACACCAAACAAGCATGAATATTGAATTTAGCTTGCAATGCTCCATATCAACATGTATGCACACACAATATGCAACAAATAGTCTATGAGCTTGCTCCCCCTATTTGTGTGCTCATGGTTGGGTCATATCATAAAAATTGATCCCCTTCCATTGCTCTTTGTGACTTATTTCTCCCCCCTAGGTGTAAACTTCTCCCCCTAGGTGTATACTTAGGTGTAAACTTCTCCCCCTAGGTGTATACTTACTTCTCCCCCTTTGTCATCAATGACCAAGAAGGGCGCATAAGATGAGAGAAACAAGTCAATCAACTATGGCCAAATCAAAAACACATGCCTAGAAAATGTATCTCGGTTTGAACCAAGGGCAAGCTTCTTCACACCTCATAAGAATAAGGGTTATCTTGACCATGTTGAGATACACATCATGAGCAAGTGCTAAAGATTCAACACTAGGTTCACAAGCTCACAAAC
Organism: Themeda triandra; assembly: GCA_018135685.1. Taxonomy (NCBI): domain Eukaryota; kingdom Viridiplantae; phylum Streptophyta; class Magnoliopsida; order Poales; family Poaceae; genus Themeda; species Themeda triandra. The sequence continues at coordinate 1,385,925 of JAENPR010000018.1, forward strand.
AAGTTATATGCCATCACTAGATTAAATCAAGCATAGAAACAATAGTGATGCCATATATCCTTCAAAATCATTTGATTTGTAATGAATGAGCCTAGCAAGATGCATATGTATACATGTCTACACAACTAGCAAAGGATGCATGAAATGCAACAACCAACTTTACCTTGCTATGTTGGAGGAGAGGCATGTCATATATGGGGTGCATCAATCCATGTTGGAGAAGCTAAGTATGTTCAACTCATTCCTCAACTTGCAATATCTCTTCTCATCAAGAGGCTTGGTGAATATGTCGGCTAGTTGATTTTCGGTGCCAATGCTTTCAATGCTAATGTCACCCTTTTGTTGATGATCTCTAATGAAGTGGTGCCTCACATCAATGTGCTTGGTTCTTGAATGTTGAACCGGATTGTTTGTCATCTTGATTGCACTTTCATTGTCACAAAACAAAGGCACATGCTTGAACTTGATCCCATAGTCCTTCAAGGTGGCTTTCATCCATAGCAATTGTGCACAACAATTCCCCGCACTAATATATTCGGCTTCGGTGGTGGAAAGTGCCACACTATTTTGCTTCTTTGAAGACCATGACACAAGAGATCTTCCTAGCACTTGGCATGTTCCACTTGTGCTCTTTCTATCAATCTTGCAACCGGCATAGTCGGAGTCGGAGTATCCAATTAACTCAAAGCTTGACCCCTTGGGATACCATAGACCAACATCTTGAGTACCCTTCAAGTATCTCAATATCCTCTTGGTTGCCGTCAAGTGACTCTCTCTTGGAGAAGCTTGAAATCTTGCACACATGCACACACTAAACATGACATTCGGCCTTGAAGCGGTCACATATAGCAAGCTTCCAATCATTGATCTATATAGCTTTTGCTCAATCATCTTCCCACTATCATCAATGTCCAAGCCAACATTGGTTCCCATTGGTGTGCTAATGGACTTAGCATCTTGTAACCCAAACTTCTTGATCATGTCCTTGATGTACTTGCCTTGACTCACAAAGGTGCCATTCTTCATTTGCTTGATTTGAAGACCAAGGAAGTAGCTTAACTCTCCAAGCATTGACATTTCAAACTCACTAGCCATCATCTTAGCAAACTCTTCACAAAAGAATTGATTTGTTGATCCAAAGATGATATCATCCACATAGATTTGCAACACAAACAAGTCATCTTCTATCTTCTTGGTGAAGAGAGTAGTGTCAACTTTGCCCATCTTGAAGCCTTTGGATATGAGAAAGTCCCTCAATCTTTCATACCATGCCCTTGGAGCTTGCTTCAATCCATACAATGCCTTCTTGAGCTTGTAGACATGGTTGGGCTTCTTGTCATCTTCAAAACCGGGAGGTTGTGCAACATACACCGTAATGTAACCGACCAATTAATATAAACATAATGTACTAATGATGTCGCCTAAGCAACTTAATTAGCACATGACGCTTATATCAACCCGTAGTCCGTGAAACCACGAAGGATTTCAAACTTTCCACAATACCCGGACCGAATTAGTTCAACATAATACCGTCCATAGTAATACATAAGTTCACAAATAGTTGATTACATCGGAGTTTATGAAATAGTTATTACAATGCCAAGTTGGAAACAAAGCTCGGAAGCAAAATAAAGTGTTGTTTTACAAACGCACTCTTAGTTCAAAATAGTGCCTGGTCCTTCATCAAATCCAAAGAAAAAGCATAGAGGTATGAGATATAAGAGATGACCTTGCCCAAGGTCTAGTCCTCCCGTAGTGGGATACAGGTCCATCTTGTTGCCACAGCAAAGGTCTTATGATCTGCAACAAGTGGGAATAAAACCCTGAGTACAAGAAGGTACTCAGCTAGACTTACCCGTCATAAACCAAAATAAAGTGACACCAAGGAGTATGCAAGGCTTTATAAGTGGGATAGCTGACTCATTTAAACTTGCGATAAAAGATGAGCTTATTAAATAATCATTTAGTGATAAAGGGCTCTCTAGCTTATCATCTTTTAGGTTGGATCCTGACATCACTAGATTAGCACCTGTACTACTCCAACTTCAGGGTATGAGCAAACAATGCTATCCTATCCTTCAAGGTTGAGCATACCAAGATCAACAACATAGAACCATAACCATCCTATTTTTCACAATGATTTGCGGCAGGCCGGCCGCTCGGTCAAGTGTTCACTGTCCAGGAACGATGGCGATTATAATCGATTGCAAACCAGCTGGCGGGGTATTCCTCACACAAACCACACGTCTCCCGTCGGAGTCGATTAGATCACCTTGGTCTATTCGGGTGGAGTCGCGGATTTCAGCAAATACGATTACACCGGGGCATGCCCGCTACCGTGTCTCTCCGGCGCGACCGGCCACCGGCTTTAATACCGCGCCCGTGGGTAATACACTCAACTCGCTGAAATTCCGGCCCAAACATCCTCAAGGCTTCGCGGTCGGATGTCCGCATCCTTCCGCCTATCTCGTGAGGCATTGTTCAACATGATCCGAGGACGTACAAAGCCATAGTCCCATTAAGTGACATCGCCGGAGTTTCCGTGGTCTAACACACCACAAACTCCGACTAGTCGTGATTTAACAAGGCCACATGGTTATGTTCTCTAACCAACCTCCATAGTATCAACCATAGGGTAGTAACCACCTACCTCGCGGATGAGGGTCAATCACCCGTCTTCTACCGATCTAGTTAAGCAAAGTGCTAAGCATAAGCGAGATCCCGAACTTAATTAGGGTAAAGTATTCGGGTGGGTCAAGGTAATCATAATGCAGTAACGGTTCCAAGTCAACGCCTATTAACTTAATGCATCATAATAAATAAATGACTCAAATAAAATATTTTGAAAGCTGTAGGAGTAATGCTCCGGGGCTTGCCTTCCTAATACGATCAATGTTGAAGCTCCCAGCACTTGATCACTCCACGTCTGGTTCCTGGTTCTCGATCACTTCATGTGCCGAGGTTTCCCTTGGTGACTCCTCCTTTGGATCCTTGACCCACGTCACATTCTGTTCTCCTAGCGATCCCGTATGATGCGGGTGCATGTATGAATACTAAGAATACACATGGTATGATAATGCGAATGCGTGCTTGCTTATCCTTTCTACAAGGTAGTCAACATCATCCAAGAACGTGTACCATAAGCACATGTCATCTACTGCGTTTTCTACTACAACAATGTAATCCTAGTATACTACTTAACCACCCAAGCATACCACTAATCACCTTGAACACCCGCCAATAAACCTAGCACACAACATTACTTATTCAAGCATCAATACTAGTCCTAACCGTATAACTAATAGATCAGTAAATAAATCGTAAATAAATAACCATAGACCCTATGGATATGAATGAAGACATTCTGGAAAGCTTATGAAATTCTTCATCAAATATATGAAGACATCACAAACTGATTCCCAGGTTAACTACACCTAAAACACAGAACATCAGGACTGATTCTGGTAAAACAGCCACTAAAACAGCCCTGGTGACCATCTTGTCACACCCATAACTCCTAAATCATTCATGCAATGGCCATGAAACTTCACCAGTAGATGATCAAGCTAACACACTAACTATCATCTTTAGACAAGTAAACCGGAAACCTTACTTATACTTAGATTAGCCTAGCATCAAAGAACTTAACCCCTAATTTGAACATCCAAGAGTTGAACAGGAGCACCATGATTGGCTACTCCTAAAATCCTACAAAAATTACAGTAGACATAGCATGGCAACACTAGCATACCAACCAAAATTTCATCCCATTTGGATAAACCTACTGCCCTAGGCATAAATCACAAGACAAAGACAATTAATTGGACCTATAAATACTTTGTATTATGAAGTATGGCCAACTCATGTGTTAATCACATCAATGACTTCCTAAGGACATATAAACAGCCCACAAAAAAGAATTAAATCCTAACTTGAAGTAAAGACCCTATTTATGAATTTATTCAAGAGCAAGGCAATAATAAGCACTTGAACTACAACTATAGAAAATTATACTAGACATGTAAGTGATATCTTTTTCATAGACAGAGAACCTCAAAACAAGACCAACAAGACCAAAATCACATTTTCTGAGCTTCCTAGAATTAACTATGCATTTCCAAAGATAAACAACAATTATACCAATTGCTACAATTTAAATAAAGCTATACAGAAAAGTTGCTCAAACAGGGAATATTATATTTTTCCTAGATACTACACTTCACAAGCTTTACAACAAGACCAAGATCACCAAATTTGGACACTCCTAGCTCCCTATAGGAATTTTACGAGATAAAAATAGGAATCTGCCCTTTTCTTTTTCTTTTAAAACCGAGAACCAAATTGCTATGTGCACCCAGAACGTACCCAGACACGCATTTCTCGCTAGATGCACCCGGCTACTGCACACAGACTCGTAATAGATGACGTCATCCATGACATCGGCATGACGTCATCGTGGGTCCGCGTGTCATACACTGACCCAAGCCATGCCGACGTCATCAATGACGTCATCGATGACGTCATCGGGGCCTACACGTCGGCGGCACGGGGCAACACTTTTGCGTAAAGGCCCCGTTGTTTTCTCAAATCAAGAGAGCCCCGTTATGAAACTAACCGAGCTTGGCCACTTTGCACCAAGAACCTCACCTTTCTTTGAATTCTAAAACACAGTCCTTGAGAAGGGAAAACGGAGGATGACGACGGCGCTCGCGATTCCGGCCGGTGGAGCGGCTCACCGGGCGGCGAGGGGCGGCGGAGCACCGTGGGTGCCTCGCGCACCTGGGCGGAGGCCCAGGTTGGCTCGCGACGGCCCGTGGCTGCGGGCCTTGTGAGCTCGTGGCTCACGGCGACGCGGCGCGCCGTGCCGGGTCGCTAGAGACCGCAGCCGACCCGAGGCGAGGGGAGCTACGGCTCCGCGGCGGCGGCGCGAGACGACGACGGCGTTGGCTCGGCTCGGGATGACCTAGAACGGCAACGACGCGAGCTCGGCCAAGGTCCGCTAATGGCGGGCTCGGTCCGGCAAGGGGAAGGCAAGAGAGCGCGGCGGGGAGAGTGAGGGGATAAGGAGGAGGAGCGAGGTCGGGCGTTTTTCGGACAGGGCCTCCTTGGTCTTTATGGCTGGTCGGGCCGGTCGTCGGGCGTCCTCGATTTCGCGTGCGACGGCTTGCGCCGTCGCTCGGCCATGATGGCGGAGCAGCGATGCAGCCCGACGGGAGCGGTGGAGCGCGCACGCGCGCGCGTCGTTTTGCGCTAGGCCGGATGCGGCGTGCGGCATCGGGCAGGGCGCAGGCAGGGCAGGCAGGGCAGCGTGCGCCGCTGCGGCGTTCCTGTGCGTGAAGCAGCGAGGAGGAGGAGAAGGGTGATGACAGGTGGCCCCCACCTTTTTTGTCTCGACTTGCAAAGTTTGACCTCCTGTAACTCCAAAAATATTGCGAATTTGGAAAAACTCAAAACATGAAAGTTTCTCCATTTGATGAGTAGAATACTTTTCATGTTGGAAGTTTTTGCTAATTCGGCCTAGTTTTGAAAATGTGGATTAGGGTCAAATTATAATTATAAAAACATTAATTTCCAATATTTTTCCCCTTTGTTTTGTCCTTTTTGAAAGCCTCAGCCCCATTTTCATGACTTGGTGTAAAAACAAAGTTTTCTCGAAATAATTTTCTCCATAAACTCTATTAAGAGTCCAACTTGATCGAGCAATGTAAACAGGACTTTTTTGGAAAAGTTTGAAAACTACTTAATATATAAACATAACAAATAAATCTATTTAACCACAAGGAAACAAGCATCAAGCAATTCGACAATTATGAGCATGAGATGCTTATGGGATGATTATGCTCATGAAGTGCAAGATTTAAAAAGCCTAAAACTGGAGTTGTTACAGCCTACCCCCCTTAAAGAAATCTCGCCCCGAGATTTAAAGCAAGAAGAGGGGAAAAAGAGGAGAGATAAGAGCTTTATTCATAGATCTGGATTTACATCGAGGATTACAAGACTCTGATACGAACCCTCTCAAGATTTGAGAGAACAGGGCTATGAGAAATACACGAGAATCATTAGCCTAATCCAGATAGCGACTGATACAGGGACAATGGAGACACAGGATGAACACGACGCTCCAAAACGCCAAGAACGTCCACAAGAACCAGAAAACCTCGAGGGTGAACTCAACCATCGTGAACCCAACCAGCAAAATCAATCCCAAACAGATCAGAAGTTCCTCCATGAAATACATATCCTTCTTCTCTCTTACGTTGGCGACTCTGGATCCACGGGCAACCACTTTGAATCTTACCACTCGCTCCCGATTGCTCCCTCTTTCCAAAGCGATGGCTTTCTCAAGTTTCCTCTCTCAGAGCAAGGTTTCAGATTTGGAAATGGAAAAGAATAACAGATGCACAGGAGGGCACCCACGACGGAGTGGGAAGACAGAATGATGCAAGGCACTAGAGCGGAGGCAAGAGGAAGAAGATGGACGACGAGTCACTCACGCACGAGCGAGATAAAGGAGGGAATAGATTTGCTCTGCGAGGAGGCGGGCGAGCGACTGTCTTTGACGCCGGGAAAGGAGAGGAGGGGTCCGGCACGGGAACGAGGACGAGGCGCGAGAGCTGACAGGGCGACAGGATAAAGGAGAGTACCCTGTGCAGGTGCTGCGAGTGCGGCGATCACGCGAACACAGTGCACAAGTGGGTCCCCTAGGATTGCAACGGTTCTCTTCTGGTTGACTTGCTGTGACCACTCCAGTTGTCCACATATTCATTTTTTTTTTCCACTACCAAGACCATTAGAAGACACTCTTCTACTTATCCCATTCTTCCAATCTGATGTCAAATCCTTTTTTTTTAATCTGAAGTATGAAGATGACGGGAATAGTACGTTGTGCTCTCTCATTAAACCCCAAGATTACTACACCGTAGAGGCGGGTTATCGCGGGCGTAACCAACAATTACCCTATTGGAGACATCAAAAGGGTTTAATGTGAGAGAATCGCTACTCACATCATCAAATACATCAAATGGTGCTTCAACCCTCAAAGTGTTTACCACTACGAACGAGTCAAGGCGAGGTTTGCACATTGTCAAGCTAAATCCAAATCAAGTTTCTTGTCAATAAGAATAGCATCTGCAATTCTTTCTACAATATCACCAAGGACTTGTGTGAACAAAAGACAAGCTGAATTGGGCATCATCCGTTGGATTCCTTGAGGTGAGTTCAACTCTGACATAGTCATACATAAGAGCACAAAATAATGTATGCTAATATGAACCAGCTTGACTGAAGAATTCCACTCTTTTGCATGTAGAAGTCAAAGTTCTTAGGTCAAAGACATCCAAATCATCTCATGTAGAAATCAAAATTCCTAGGTCAATGATTCTCTGACTCCATAGAAACCAACCAATTGCCTCTCTTATAGGACCAGAAACATTATCATGAGCAGATTCTTTGGCAAGGACTCATGATTACCAATTCCTTTCTATAAGTCACGCTCTCGAAGCGGGGATTTGTTGAGTTTTGTTATCCAACCAACATTCCTTTCCAATGATAAGCGTGTAAATCTTTCTTTCGAATGTTGCCTCTCTCGAACCAAATTCTCATATTCGACGACCTTTGTTTGATACTCAAGGCGAAGCGTATGTTGGTAAATCCAAGATTATACCCAAGCACTTGTACGATGCGTACCCAATGCATAGTTGAATCCGACACCATGACTCTTGAACTCATGACCGAGATGCAACCCCAAAATTGTTGCCATAATCCGTTTATAAGAAGTTTTTGTCGAAGAATTTCCTTCATTGTCTCCCATAAGGCATGAATACTCCGTAAAGCCTTAGAATACCTAGTAGAGGTATAGGAGTTCTAAATCTCTACCGAGGAGTACCATGGAATAGGAAACCATTCTCTTGATCGACAAACACGATATAGTCCTTTGGCTACCACCTCTTGTGGTCCGATGAGTCTTGCGATAACGATCTCATTCTCTTTGATTTGCCCGATTTTGCTCTTCGGGGAAAATATCATAAGAGATTGGATGATGAATATCGAGAGGAAATCAAGGTAGGTTCACGCAAAACGACACCTCGAGGCAATCTCTCAGAACAGTCGAGATCAACAACCGTGATACCTGCGCGTGCCGAGCAGCACATCCATGTGTCTGCAGCCACAGGGTGCTCTCAGTTTCGTCGCGGCACCATCAGTCATTAATCAGGACTCCATTACAAGTCTTGCATTTGAAATGCAATTCCACATGATGGAAGGTTTTATGACAAGGATGTTGTCTTGGCTTTGTCGGAATAACGAGTTACGATTAATAATTACAATACCTGCGTACCCCCTAGCAATCCATCTAGGTGCGTCCACCCAAATGGTCTAGGTTCGTAGCGCACGGAATCGATTAACCGAGACAATATTGCCATGACTATGACCAAAGGAATAATTCGCGAGATAATCGAATTATATATGATATCTTGTACAACTAAGCTTTGTGCACAAGACAAGGTGAAGGAATTACCGAGAATTTAAAATTTGTGGATAGCAAGGAATATTTTTCAATGACATAGCATGTGCTACATACTATCGTCTCGTCGTTCCCAAGTGATGATTATTAACAATATTCACTTGACAATTGGTCTAGGCATGTGACAACAAGAAACCAATGTCAACATATCATTATAGACCGAGAGGAATAGAAGTGAATTTACATGGACAAGGATAGAATGCAAATTTGATCAACGGCGAGTTTTGATGCCCAAAATACATGACATATAAAACTTGTTCTTGCAGGCCGCATAGGACGAATACATCACTTAAACACGCTAAGATCCATAATCACTAATCCTCAAACCATTGTAGCATCCGCTTAGGAGTACGGCTCATCTCAATAGGTCTCGCTCCAAAGAAAACATAACATTCTTACTAAAGACTTCTCATCAGGCCTACTCCTCATGGTCATGGTCCATGTTCTCAACACTTTCTGCATTTTCAGTATTCACACTATCAATGTTGGGCACTATCTGAAGTCCTTCCTCATCCACACCACGAGAATTGGGGTGAAGCTGGTTGTAGACCCGTAGCAATTCTCCTTGCAAAGTACCATTGATGACCTCTAATACAAGCACTTGCTCCCTCAGACGGTATTTCTCATTCCAAGCTTCATTTCGTTCTTCGCTCAACTATACCAAAGGCTTGTTGCCACCGACCAAGTAGGGCAAGCAATTCCCGAAACCGACTTTGTGCCACAAAGGTCTCATGAACAAGAAGCATTTTCTCTTTGGATGACTCGATCCTTGGAGATTGTCATCTCTCGAACAATGTGGTCGGTCCTTCAACTTCCTCTTCGATTCCTTCTTCATCTCTCGCTTAAATGAGGTGACCTAGACGAACTCGCGATTAAGGGATTCCAATGCGTTCTCCGAGGCGGGAGTAACTCTTCATCATAGCAAACACCGCGCTACTAGCGGGACCATTGTTGTTCTCGGCCTCATCTTTACCACCGACAAGTGCATTCTCACTAAGCCGACGCCACACAACATGGTATGGGTCACCTCTAGGAAACACACTGCAAAGTGGCACGAGCAACCTCTTCGGGCATTTTTTTTTTTTTTGAGCAAATCCAGTAGTGCCTTGTATGCAACCATATTTGCACCTTCCTGAGGATTCCTACCTCGAGCAATGAACCGACGTCCACACCAAGGTGATGCTCCTTCACTCTTGGCGGGAATTACCACTTCAACCGGAATCAAACTCATACGCTGACTCTCCAGCTCCTTACTCCACTGATAGCGAGGTTCTTTACCCGTGGGATAACCCACCGAGTGCGAATTCGCCATAGCAATGAAGGCATTCCATATCCCTTTAGAAACCTTTTGGCACCACGAGGCTCACGTGTGGCAACCGCCGATGCGAAACTTTTCCCTTGGTTGACTAGGATTTGATGCGCTTCATTCTTGCCATGTGTCCAACCGGATCGCAACTCTCATGAGATGGAGATTATGCTGGGGACTTTTATTGAAAGAGAGAATCATTCTTTTATAAGGAAAGAAATAATGCAGTTGCCATGAAATGATTATGTGACATGATGCATGCACATTCCGTACGTCCTCACAAATCTGGAAAACCATAAATTCTAGCGTTTTAGACGGTGGCATACCAACGTGCTCTCATATAGCGTAATCTAGTCGGGCTACACGATCTTGCGTATTTAGTGTACCTGCAGAAAATTCATTTCAGCCCAATATCCCGATGAATGCAAGCGACGTAAAAATTCACGCACCTTCCGAACAAGGTGAAATCTCCGATTACTTGCACCCATCCCCAAGTGCATACTACCCAGCAAGTCATCAGAAGACGACACCCTCACATGGGGTACCTTCTTATAAACATGTGTGAACATGTATATAATCCAGCACCAATAAGCACTCCCCTAGATCGGCATTGCGTCCGATCATGCTCTCACAACTCACACTTACCTCAGCGTCGAACCAATCTTACCTTGGCGTAGAGGCAAACCGAACCATACACAACCATTCAAGTGAATGGCCCTCATACAAAACCGTCGTGTATGAGCGACAAATAAAATTATGATGCAATAATCCCCCAAGTTAGTACTTATATAAGCCACACGAAGTCCTTAATTGGGCATAGAGGATATGATCGGTCCAAGGCACATATAAGTTTTGAAAACCACACACCTTTGAAAAACCTATATATGAGATTAAGTGGCTATAAGTTCGTAATTACTTGTTTATAAAACAAATTCTTTGTGTTTTTAAATATACTTATGAACAAAGTAATACGTTGAACCCGCCTCCGATGCCAGAATAATGAGAACCGACCAATTAATATAAACATAATGTACTAATGATGTCGCCTAAGCAACTTAATTAGCACATGACGCTTATATCAACCCGGTAGTCCGTGAAACCACGAAGGATTTCAAACTTTCCACAATACAGCCCAGACCGAATTAGTTCAACATAATACCGTCCATAGTAATACATAAGTTCACAAATAGTTGATTACATCGGAGTTTATGAAATAGTTATTACAATGCCAAGTTGGAAACAAAACTGCGGAAGCAAAATAAAGTGTTGTTTTACAAACGCACTCTTAGTTCAAAATAGTGCCTGGTCCTTCATCAAATCCAAGCAAAAGCATAGAGGTATGAGATATAAGAGATGACCTTGCCCAAGGTCTAGTCCTCCCGTAGTGGGATACGGGTCCATCTTGTTGCCACAAAGGTCTTATGATCTGCAACAAGTGGGAATAAAACCCCGAGTACAAGAAGGTACTCACTAGACTTACCCGTCATAAACCAAAATAAAGTGACACCAAGGAGTATGCAAGGCTTTATAAGTGGGATAGCCGACTCATTTAAACTTGCGATAAAAGATGAGCTTATTAAATAATCATTTAGTGATAAAGGGCTCTCTAGCTTATCATCTTTTAGGTTGGATCCCGACATCACTAGATTAGCACTGTACTACTCCAACTTCGGGGTATGAGCAAACAATGCTATCCTATCCTTGAGGTTGAGCATACCGGCATCAACAACATAGAACCATAACCATCCTATTTTTCACAATGATTTGCGACGGTTGCATTTGCTCGGTCAAGTGTTCACCGTCCAGAACGATGGCGATTATAATCGATTGCAAACCCGGGGCGGGGTATTCCTCACACAAACCACACGTCTCCCGTCGGAGTCGATTAGATCACCTTGGTCTATTCGGGTGGAGTCGCGGATTTCAAGCAAATACGATTACACCGGGGCATGCCCGGCTACCAGGTCTCCGGCGCGACCGGCCACCGGCTTTAATACCGCGCTGTGGGTAATACACTCAACTCGCTGAAATTCCGGCCCAAACATCCTCAAGGCTTCGCGGTCGGATGTCCGCATCCTTCCGCCTATCGTGAGGCATTGTTCAACATGATCCGAGGACGTACAAAGCCATAGTCCCATTAAGTGACATCGCCGGAGTTTCCGTGGTCTAACACACCACAAACTCCGACTAGTCGTGATTTAACAAGGCCACATGGTTATGTTCTCTAACCAACCTCCATAGTATCAACCATAGGGTAGTAACCACCTACCTCGCGGATGAGGGTCAATCACCCGTCTTCTACCGATCTAGTTAGCAAAGTGCTAAGCATAAGCGAGATCCCGAACTTAATTAGGGTAAAGTATTCAGGTGGGTCAAGGTAATCATAATGCAGTAACGGTTCCAAGTCAACGCCTATTAACTTAATGCATCATAATAAATAAATGACTCAAATAAAATATTTTGAAAGCTGTAGGAGTAATGCTCCGGGGCTTGCCTTCCTAATACGATCAATGTTGAAGCTCCCAAAGACTTGATCACTCCACGTCAGTTCCTGGTTCTCGATCACTTCATGTGCCGAGGTTTCCCTTGGTGACTCCTCCTTTGGATCCTTGACCCACGTCACATTCTCGTTCTCCTAGCGATCCCGTATGATGCGGGTGCATGTATGAATACTAAGAATACACATGGTATGATAATGCGAATGCGTGCTTGCTTATCCTTTCTACAAGGTAGTCAACATCATCCAAGAACGTGTACCATAAGCACATGTCATCTACTGCGTTTTCTACTACAACAATGTAATCCTAGTATACTACTTAACCACCCAACATACCACTAATCACCTTGAACACCTGCCAATAAACCTAGCACACAACATTACTTATTCAAGCATCAATACTAGTCCTAACCGTATAACTAATAGATCAGTAAATAAATCGTAAATAAATAACCATAGACCCTATGGATATGAATGAAGACATTCTGGAAAGCTTATGAAATTCTTCATCAAATATATGAAGACATCACAAACTGATTCCCAGGTTAACTACACCTAAAACACAGAACATCAGGACTGATTCTGGTAAAACAGCCACTAAAACAGCCCTGGTGACCATCTTGTCACACCCATAACTCCTAAATCATTCATGCAATGGCCATGAAACTTCACCAGTAGATGATCAAGCTAACACACTAACTATCATCTTTAGACAAGTAAACCGGAAACCTTACTTATACTTAGATTAGCCTAGCATCAAAGAACTTAACCCCTAATTTGAACATCCAAGAGTTGAACAGGAGCACCATGATTGGCTACTCCTAAAATCCTACAAAAATTACAGTAGACATAGCATGGCAACACTAGCATACCAACCAAAATTTCATCCCATTTGGATAAACCTACTGCCCTAGGCATAAATCACAAGACAGCACAATTAATTGGACCTATAAATACTTTGTATTATGAAGTATGGCCAACTCATGTGTTAATCACATCAATGACTTCCTAAGGACATATAAACAGCCCACAAAAAGAATTAAATCCTAACTTGAAGTAAAGACCCTATTTATGAATTTATTCAAGAGCAAGGCAATAATAAGCACTTGAACTACAACTATAGAAAATTATACTAGACATGTAAGTGATATCTTTTTCATAGACAGAGAACCTCAAAACAAGACCAACAAGACCAAAATCACATTTTTCTGAGCTTCCTAGAATTAACTATGCATTTCCAAAGATAAACAACAATTATACCAATTGCTACAATTTAAATAAAGCTATACAGAAAAGTTGCTCAAACAGGGAATATTATATTTTTCCTAGATACTACACTTCACAAGCTTTACAACAAGACCAAGATCACCAAATTTGGACACTCCTAGCTCCCTATAGGAATTTTACGAGATAAAAATAGGAATCTGCCCTTTTCTTTTTCTTTTAAAACCGAGAACCAAATTGCTATGTGCACCCAGAATGTACCCAGACACGCATTTCTGCTAGATGCACCCGGCTACTGCACACAGACTCGTAATAGATGACGTCATCCATGACATCAGCATGACGTCATCGTGGGTCCCGCGTGTCATACACCAGACCCAAGCCATGCTGACGTCATCAATGACGTCATCGATGACGTCATCGGGGCCTACACGTCGGCGGCACAGGGCAACACTTTTGCAGAAAGGCCCCGTTGTTTTCTGAAATCAAGAGAGCCCTGTTATGAAACTAACGAGCTTGGCCACTTTGCACCAAGAACCTCACCTTTCTTTGAATTCTAAAACACAGGTCCTTGAGAAGGGAAAACGGAGGATGACGACGGCGCTCGCGATTCCGGCCGGTGGAGCGGCTCACCGGCGGCGCGAGGGGCGGCGGAGCACCAGGGGTGCCTCGCGCACTGCGGGAGGCCCCGGGTTGGCTCGCGACGGCCTGTGGCTGCGGGCCTTGTGAGCTCGTGGCTCACGGCGACGCGCGCCGTGCCGGGGTCGCTAGAGACCGCAGCGACCCGAGGCGAGGGGAGCTACGGCTCCGCGGCGGCAGCGCAGACGACGACGACGGCGTTGGCTCGGCTCGGGATGACCTAGAACGGCAACGACGCGAGCTCGGCCAAGGTCCGCTAATGGCGGGCTCGGTCCGGCAAGGGGAAGGCAAGAGAGCGAGGCAGGGAGAGGGAGTGAGGGGATAAGGAGGCAGGAGCGAGGTCGGGCGTTTTTCGGACAGGGCCTCCTTGGTCTTTATGGCTGGTCGGGCCGGTCGTCGGGCGTCCTCGATTTCGCGTGCGACGGCTTGCGCTGTCGCTCGGCCATGATGGCGGAGCAGCGATGCAGGCCCGACAGGAGCGGTGGAGTGCGCACGCGCGCGTCGTTTTGCGCTAGGCCGGATGCGGCGTGCGGCATCAGGGCAGGGCGCAGGCAGGGCAGGCAGGGCAGCGTGCGCCGCTGCGGCGTTCCTGTGCGTGAAGCAGCGAGGAGGAGGAGAAGGGTGATGACAGGTGGCCCCCACCTTTTTGTCTCGACTTGCAAAGTTTGACCTCCTGTAACTCCAAAAATATTGCGAATTTGGAAAAACTCAAAACATGAAAGTTTCTCCATTTGATGAGTAGAATACTTTTCATGTTGGAAGTTTTTGCTAATTCGGCCTAGTTTTGAAAATGTGGATTAGGGTCAAATTATAATTATAAAAACATTAATTTCCAATATTTTTCCCTGCTGTTTTGTCCTTTTTGAAAGCCTCAGCCCCATTTTCATGACTTGGTGTAAAAACAAAGTTTTCTCGAAATAATTTTCTCCATAAACTCTATTAAGAGTCCAACTTGATCGAGCAATGTAAACAGGACTTTTTTGGAAAAGTTTGAAAACTACTTAATATATAAACATAACAAATAAATCTATTTAACCACAAGGAAACAAGCATCAAGCAATTCAGACAATTATGAGCATGAGATGCTTATGGGATGATTATGCTCATGAAGTGCAAGATTTAAAAAGCCTAAAACTGGAGTTGTTACATACACTTCCTCATTGATGAAGCCATTGAGAAATGCACTCTTCACATCCATTTGATAGAGCTTGATGTTGTGAGCACAAGCATAGGCTAATAAGATTCTAATTGCCTCCAATCTTGCCACCGGTGCATATGTTTCTCCAAAGTCAAGACCCTCAACTTGTGTGTAACCTTGAGCCACTAGTCTTGTTTTGTTCCTCACAACCAATCCATCTTGATCTTGCTTGTTCTTGAAGACCCACTTGGTGCCAATCACATTGTGCTTCTTCGGCCTCTCAACAAGCTCCCACACATCATTTCTCGTGAAGTTGTTCAATTTCTCATGCATGGCATTTATCCAATCCGGATCCTTCAATGCTTCATCAATCTTAGTTGGCTCAATAAATGACACAAATGAGTAGTGCTCACATATGCTAGCCAATCTTGATCTTGTTTGTACACCTCTTTGAATGTCACCAATGATATGATTTAGAGGATGATCTCTTGCAATGTTTGAAGGTTGAAGAACTAGCTCATTTGCATCGCTTGCTTGACCTTGATCTTGATCTTCATGTTGAGTACCACTTGTGCTTGCCTCATTGGAATCTTCTATCACAACTTGAGTTGGCACTTGCACCTCATCACCATCATCCACTTGCCTCGGCCTAATGTCACCAATGTCCATATGTCTCATTGCATTGCTCAATTGATCTCCACCCACATCTTCTTGATTTTGATCTCCAACTTGAGAGCCTTGGGTTTCATCAAATTCAACATCATGAACCTCTTCAACTAGCCCACTAGTCAAGTTCCACACTCTATAAGCCTTGCTAGAAGTAGAGTAGCCAAGAAGAAATCCCTCATCACACCTCTTGTCAAACTTGCCAAGTCTTTGCCCCTTCTTGAGTATGTAGCACTTGCAACCAAAGACCCGGAAGTAAGCAATGTTGGGCTTCCTTCCATTCAAGATTTCATATGGAGTCTTCTCTAACTTCCCATGGCAATAGAGGCGGTTGCTATAGTAGCAAGCCGTGTTGATGGCATCACTCCAAAACTTCTCACTCACATTGTACTCAAGTAGCATGGTTCTTGCCATCTCAATCAAGGTCCTATTCTTCCTTTCAACCACACCATTGGATTGAGGAGTGTAGGTTGGTGAGAATTGATGCACAATTCCAAGCTCATCACACAGCTCTTCAACTCTTGTATTCTTAAATTCACTCCCATTGTCACTTCTTATCTTCTTGATGGTAGTGTCAAACTCATTTTGCACCCTCTTGACAAATGACTTGAATAGATCATAGACTTCACTCTTGTCATAGAGAAAGAACACCCATGTGTATCTTGTGTAATCATCCACAATCACAAATCCATACTTGTTGCCCCCAATTGATGTGTAGTGGGTTGGGCCAAACAAGTCCATATGCAACAACTCAAATGCTCTTGAAGTTGACATCTCATTCTTCTTGGGATGTGAGTTCCCATGTTGCTTGCCGGCTTGACATGCACTACAAGGTCTATCCTTCTCAAATGTGACATCATTCAAGCCTCTCACTAGATCATGCTTCACCAACTTGTTCAATTGCTTCATGCCAACATGTCCAAGGCGCCTATGCCATAGCCATCCCTTGCTTGACTTGCCAATCAAACATGATGAAAGTTGAGCTTCACTAGCATTGAAATCAACCAAGTACAAGCTTCCATGCCTAAATCCCTTGAAGATGATATTTGCTTGATCTTTGCTCACCACTTCAACTTGCTTGTCATCAAATATGCATTTGTAGCCAAGATCACACAATTGAGCCACCGACAAAAGATTGAAGTTCAAAGTATCAACTAGTAACACATTGGAGAGATCCTTTTCATTGGAAATTGCAACCTTTCCAAGCCCCATGACATCACCCTTGCTATTGTCACCAAATGTGATGGAGTTGAATCCACCATTGTCATTCTTGTCAAGTGACTTGAACATACTATCTTCACTGGTCATATGATTTGATGCACCACTATCAAGCACCCAATGCCTCCCTCCGGCTTTGTAATTGACCTACAAGAAGACATCAAACTTTAGGTACCCACTTTTGCTTGGGTCCTTGGAGGTTAGTCACTAGAGTCTTTGGCACCCAAATAGCTTTTTTCTTTGAGCCCATCCATGGTGTACCAATGAATCTAGCACTCACACCACTCTCACTCTTAACAAGCATGTAAGAAGCACTCAACTTGTAAGAGGAGGCACTAGTGTTCTTGTTCTTGCATGCATGCTCTAAATAACCAACTTGCTTGCAACTCTTGCAATAGCTACCATTGTTCTTCACAAAACTAGTCTTGTGAGGAGCAAAGGCGGCTTTGCCTTTCTTGGGGGTATAGCCCAATCCCTCTTTGTAGAGAGAAGCTCTTTGGCTACCCAAGCACATAAGCAAGCGGTCCTCACCACCATAAGCCTTAGCCAAGGTGTGATTGAGCTCCTTGACTTCCTTCTTAAGAGACTCATTCTCAACTACTAGTGTAGAATCACATGCATGACTAACACTACTAGATGAAGTAGAGGCATAAGAGCATGAAGGGCCAAGTGATGCAACAACAAATGAGTCATCAAGTGAATCACATGATGTGGACACATCTTTCTTCTCTATGACCACCACTTGTGATTGCACTTTCTCTTGCTTCTCAACTAGAGAAGAATGAGCTTTTTCAAGTTTGGAGTGAGCAATCTCTAGCTTCTTATGGTCTACCTTTAGACTCTCATAAGAGGCCCTCAACTCCATAAGTTCTTGCTCAAGGTTTTGCTTATCCTTGCACAAGCCCCTACATTCTTTCCTAGAGTCATTGAAAGCACCTTTGCAATCCTCAAGCATGACCCATAGTTCTTCTTTTGTGGTGTCATCATCATCATCACTCTCATCATCACTATCGGGTGTAGGTTGTACCTTAGTGGCCTTGGCCATGAAGCAAGATGATGGAGCACCAAATAGAGAAAGCTTCTCTTGAATGGCAATGCTTGCGTGCCCCTTCTTCTTCTTCTTGGAATCATCATCTTCATCACTTGAGGAAGATGAATCACTCTCCCAAGTTGCCACATGAGATTCACCCTTCTTCTTCTTGTGAGAGGAGTCTTTCTCCTCCTTCTTCTTCTCTTGCTTCTTCCTCTCCTTCCTCATGGCATCTTCATCATCACTTGCATATGGGCACTTGGCAATGAGATGATCCTTGCTATTGCACCTAGGAAGCACTTCATGGGACGGTCACTAGACTTGGATGAGCTTCTCTTGCCCTTGGACCGGTACCCCTTCTTCATGAGCTTCCCCATTCTCTTCACAAGGAGTGCCATTTGTTCACTCACTTCTTCTTCTTGCCCACTTGAGCTAGAGCATGGTTCATCTTCACTTGAAGACTCTTCTTTCTTCTTCTTGCCCTTGCTCTTGGATGAAGTGGCCTTGAATGCCATGCTCTTTTGTCATCATCCTTCTTCTCATTCTCCTTCTTCTTCTTCTTCACCAACTCTTCCTTCTCATGATCTTCTCTAAACTCATCATCGGCCATTATCTCTTGAAGGACTTGGTTGGGAGTTGGCTTCTCCTTCATAGTTGTCTTCACCATGACGGTCTTCAACATGTCAAATCTCTTGGGAAGACACCTCATGAACTTGGTGGAGAATTGAGAGTCCTTGATTTCTTCCCCAAGTCCTTTGAGCTCATTGACAATGACTTGGAGCCTATGGAACATCTCCGGCACACTCTCATCCTCCTTCATTGAGAAGCTTGCAAACTTCTCTTGCAACATGTAGGCTCTTGCGGTCTTGACACTCTCGGTGCCCTCATAAGCTTCTTCTAGCTTCTTCCAAATGTCATGAGCCACCTCAAAGTTCTTGATGAGCTCAAAAGCTTTATGTTGGCGTTTCTTAACGTCATCACTAGAAGTAGCAACAGCACCAAGAAACGCCGGTTGGTATTCTGCAACGATTACAGAACAAGTCCGCAAGCGCACGGAAATACCGTTGTAGCATTTCACCCGGAGGTATTCAGGGTATCGTTATTTATATTTCCCAAAGGAAGGCATGGTATAAAGACTCCAATATGGACATGGACAAGATAACAAGATTGCATAATAGACCAATGCTCATAACAAAGGTAACAAAGGTTTTGTATAAGGATAACTGACACACACACTCGAGCCAACTCAAGGATAGAGTAAAAAAACAACAAATAAACCTAGACTGGAGCAGGCATTCCTAAATAAGCGAGTCGGGACAACGGACAATCACACAAACACATGATTGTTAGTGAGGTTCTAAGTTAAGATAGCCGGCCACTATTAGCTTACTTCGGGCACCGGATCGCACCCAGTCCGCCAAGTGATGCCGGCTGTAGCTCTACGCCGTAGCCGGACGTGGGGATTACAAGGGACGGACGGGGCTGTCACCACCGCCGCCTACCACCTCAACCGTGGACTACGAGGCAAACGAAGGTAGGTCCTAGCCTAGACACCACGTCTATGCCAGTTGCTACAACTCTAGCGGTGATCAGGAGCTCCCGTCTCTATCAGGGGTCCTCTTACTAGAGCTTCCGCCATAGGGACGAACGACGAACCCGCAAGCCAACATTGACCAAGACTACAATAAGATAGACCTCAACATCACAACCTAGCCCTAGGTCTAAACATGCATGCAAGATCAAGACATGAAAACTATATTCTAGTTCATATGCCAAGATCATATCATAAGAACTATGCTCTAGTTCTATGACACAACTATACTAATAGAACTAAGAACAAGAACAAGATCATCTAGAACAAGAACATAGGAACAACTAAGAACAAGAACATAAGAACGAGAACATAAGTGAAACCTTGATATTATTCATACCGAGATTCCCCCTAGAGGTTCAAGCTCTCGAACGAGGCTGCTTGCTCCACTACATAACTAAAACTACTAAAGAAGAAGATACAAGTGGAGGGAGAGAGGCTCTAATGTGTTGTGTCCCTAGGAGGGGGAATGGCCCTCCTTTTATAGGTGAGGTGGAGGGGACTCTTTGGAAAAGATCCATCCCTACATGGAAGGGACCAAACCGACCTCAAAGAGGCGGTTTCACACCTTCCATGTAGGAATCACCACCGAAACCGCCCTCAGCTTGCCGTCATGGACCGACTGACCAAAGTTGGGCCCGTTTGGCGCCAGGACAGGTGCGCCCGCGCCTTGAGCGCGCTCGTGCCCAATGTGGGCCTGCTGGGCCTCTGTTTTTGCCAGCAGTGTGTGGGCCTTTCAGCTGGCTTCGAATCGGCTGGTCATTTGCCCAAATCGGAGTCCGGATGTATCCGTGGCGCCCAATTTACTGAGACATGGTCGTGCAGCCCAAGATAGAATTGGTCTAGACTTTGGCCCTTCACCTCATGGGTTCATCTTGGACACTTGCACCCATGTTTGGATCTCCGGCACTCTCGTAAGAGGGTTTGGCCTAGTTTTGGTCTATATTTGTCATTTGCTCTCCCTCTTTGGTTTTACGCTTTTCGGAAAGGCGCATTTCTTCATACAATTCCATGCACTTGGTGTATATTCCTGCAAAGTGTTACATCTTCCGGTACATGTGGAATTGGGTTAACGGTAAAGATATATGTGCAATGAAATATTTATTTCTCCCAACATGATCTATAATTGGCGGGTAAAAATTGGAGTTAAGGACCGCCAACAAGATCTCCCAAGCTTATCCCTTGCTCGTCCCGAGCAAGGCCTGCCGTTGGGTTGTTGATTAGGAGTTGCTTTGCAATGTTGATTACATCTCAAGTGTACAAAATTTAAAAGAGAGCTTTCTACTGCAATTTGAATAAATCGGTAATTTGTATCTACTCGTGATTCGAATAAAGCGGGGCTTCTAATTTTTCAGGTCTTGGGCGATTGCAAGATAGAACAGTTTCAAAGACCGGTGCTTTTCATTCGTCCCAAGATCAACTTTCAATCCGGAGGTTTTGTAAGATTTTTGAAAGTATAAACCAAGTTCCTCAAATGATCCGCTCGATCGCTCAAAGTGTATGGTAACCTTACCAAAGGCTTTGATGATTGCCTTTAAGTCCTACCTCTAGTATTTTTTTAGTGGAGTTCTGGGTAGGCATACAAGGAATTGCTTACTTACCGCTTGTGGATAGCCGAGTCAAAGTTCAAACCATGTTAAGATAAAGGCCATACACTAGGTTGAGATGTGCAAGTGTGTGGGATGGATGAAGAATGATTCCTACTTTTTGTGGTATTTTTGGGTCTCCATGCATCATGACAACCTTTCTTTTATTTTGGGGAAGAAGAGATAAAGGAAATATGGGCTATCAAAGAGTAACTAGAAACTATTTTTCTTTATTTTCTTTTCTCTCTTTTTTTTACGAACGGGGATCTAAGATTTTCCCGTTATCTAAAAAAGGAATGCCCCTTGGCATAGCTACTCTTCTTTTTTTCTCTTCTTTTTTTTTCTTCTTTTTTTCTCTTTTTTTCCTTTTTTTGAACGGGGATCTACTATTTCCCGTTTGTCTACAAGATTGGAAAATCTAAAACTTATTTCACCCTCTCTTTTTTCTTTTCTTTCTATCTTTTTTTCAACTAAAAATATAGCCCATAACTTATTGCTTGGAAAAGGATAAGAGAGATGTCATGATGGAATGCATGGAGAATTTTTGGCAATCTAAAAGAGGGGTGCACGATCCTCAGGGTAAGGGTCGGCACTTTTATTTGGTGGAATGGTGCGCAATTCTTGGTGTAAGAATTGGCATTCTGGGTGAAAGGGGGTGCATGTTGTGCGCAACTCTCAGTGTGAGAGTCGGCAATTATTTGGTGGGTGCAAGTGAATCTCAACCATATGTGTAAGACCCAAATCTAGGTTAGGTTCAAACCGTGACAAGGCCCAACAATTGATAATAAGCATACGACAAAGGGTTTTGTAAACTTGTAGAGAAGCATGTCGTATTTGGCCTTGGTGGGTATTTCACGATCATTGAGGAACTATTGTTTTTGAAATGTTTGAAATAAAACTCCGGACGTCAGGTTTTCTCAAGGGGACAAAGTCATTGCTGTGGTCTATGTCACTATATCATATCGCGCAATAACCTAGACTAGAGCAATTGTATGCAACCCACTAAATCAAGTTTCTAGAGTATGATAATGTAAAGCCGATAAACCCAAATATTAGAGAAAACTCCATTTTAAATTAAGTACAAGAGAGACATAAAACATAGCAACTATTCATCATATCAACATGGGTAGAACTAAACATTTCATGGCACATATATAGAGTGGAATTATTTTTTTTTTATTTTCAATGCAAGATAAAAAACTTGAATTTAAACATGCTAAAAAGAAAATAAAATTGCTGGAATTTAAATATGCAATGCAAGTACCTTATGTGGGGTCCCTCCCCCAAGCTAGCTCTTTACTTACCATTAGCCTGGAATGCCGCTAGCTGGTGCATGCTATGGCCTGATTCTCGGTTCATGGCCTCCTTTGAGCATGCTAGGAAGATCCCCTCCCCCAAGCTTGTCTTGTGGTGACATCGAGATAACAGGACAACATACTTGAGGTTTGAAAGGTTTATTAAATTATTATTTTTTTTAGTTCACCAAACAAAACTTTATCTCCATTGTCATCTCGAAGACTTACCCTCATAAGATCTATAAATTCCTGCAGGGGTTAGTCCATATGATCAACCAAACTCTACACTAGAAGCTTTGGTTCAATAATCAAACTCGACTCCATGTCTTGTTTGATTAAGGTAGGCATAGCTAACCCAAGCACCATGCTTGATCTAGCAAGCCTATGGGAGTATGATCATTATGAATGACCAAAACTTCCAAACCAAAACATGCAGCATAGAAACTGGAGGCATAAAAAAATAAGATTCATCCAAAGGAGACAAAGGCATTGCACAGGTGAACAAGATAACCAATTTTTTTTAAAGA
Organism: Themeda triandra; assembly: GCA_018135685.1. Taxonomy (NCBI): domain Eukaryota; kingdom Viridiplantae; phylum Streptophyta; class Magnoliopsida; order Poales; family Poaceae; genus Themeda; species Themeda triandra. The sequence continues at coordinate 1,409,163 of JAENPR010000018.1, forward strand.
ATGTTCAACCAACTTTTATTCAAACTCAAACAAGGCTAGAAAGATCATGCCTTGCTTTGTCTCCAACATGGATTACTTCCATTGTTTATGACAACAACTCTAAGCTCATTAATCAAATTTCAACACCGAGCCAAAATTTGATTAAAGAAGGCTATTTTAATCTAAGCACCATGCTTAAATCAAAAGGCCTATAGATGTATCTCGAGAATACATCAAAACTAGAGCATTATCATAAACAAAGAAAGCAAAACTTTTATATCTATAGAGACAAAAGTGAGTAAATGAGTTGGTGAACATCACCTTTGCATACGAGAGTTGTTTACCGGCAACACTATGGATGTAATGACAAAGTTGTTCTTTGCGGTTGGCATGATGGCTTTTGCCCAGGCGAACCTCAAGACCGGGCCACACTGACTCAACATGTATGGGCCATAGGTCTTGACTGTTGTAGCAAAGGCTTGGAGGTGAGCCCTTCTTGCTTGTCGAAGAAATGTTGGATGGAGTTGGGAAGCCCAAAGGTGTTTCTCTTTGGTTATGTGGGGCCATCCTTCTCCTTCTCTCCTCCCATTTTTTTATATTCTTTTTTCCTTTTTTCAAACATGATTTTTTTTTTCAACACTCTTTTCTTTCATCATTTTTTTTACATAATTTTTTTCCTTTTTTTCTAGCACTCCTTTTTTTTTTTTCTTCTTGTTTCTTTTTTTTTTTTTTTTTCAAGCAAGGTAGAGCCAACGTCTCTATTTCTTTTTTTTTTTTTTTTTTTCTAACCAAGATGGCCTTATAGTGAGACTCATCCTCCGCCACACTTAGACTTTTGTGAAAAAGTCAAGTATGTAGAGACTGGACCACCAAAGGCATCAAAGTGTTTATCTGATGTGACTCTTGTGTCTTCATGTACCATATGCCCCCTTGTTCTTCTTAATCTCCACCTAAAATGGTTAGTGACCAAGAATACCCGAAGGTGCATAGTAACTTGAAAACATATCCTTGCCTTATTGGTAAGGGAAAAGATTTTTTTTGAATAATCCGGGGTACCTTCCGGTAATGCTTGCTTTATGGTCATAAGCTTGACCGCCAAAAACTAGGACGAAGTTTATAGCCAGAAGCTATGATTGGCTTCCATCGACATGGCTAATCAACTTGTCCCAAAAGTAGATTTTTTTTTGGCTTGGTAAAATTATTCAAAGATCACATGCAGTAGTTTCGAAACAGTGATCAAACATGTCGTTCAATCAAAGTAGGCAATTTAACCTAAACTCCATGCTTAATTTAAAGAGCCTATGAAGATATGATGTTGCAACAACCACACTTCAAACCGAAACATGCTTCATGCAAAACTCGAATACAAACCAAGTTTTTAATAAATATTATATTTTTTTCTAAAAATAGTTTTATAAAATAAAATTTAGTTATAAATTTTTTTCTAAAACAAAATATTATAAGGTAACAACACAAATAGTTTTTTTTAAGATAGTTTTATAAAATATTTTTTTTTTTGATAAACAAAAATTATTTTTTTTCGTTATGATCAATGGCTACAACACAAGCAAGCTAACATGAACATGTCCTAATAAATTCTTTTAACCAACGCCTTCCCCGGCAACGGCGCCAGAAATGCTTGTTGGCGTTTCTTACGTCATCACTAGAAGTAGCAACAGCGCCAAGAAACGCCGGTTGGTATTCTGCAACGATTATAGAACAAGTCCGCAAGCGCACGGAAATACCGTTGTAGCATTTCACCCGGAGGTATTCAGGGTATCGTTATTTATATTTCCCAAAGGAAGGCATGGTATAAAAGACTCCAATATGGACATGGACAAGATAACAAGATTGCATAATAGACCAATGCTCATAACAAAGGTAACAAAGGTTTTGTATAAGGATAAGCGACACACACACTCGAGCCAACTCAAGGATAGAGTAAAAAAAGAACAAAGAAACCTAGACCGGAGCAGGCATTCCTAAATAAGCGAGTCGGGACAACGGACAATCACACAAACACATGATTGTTAGTGAGGTTCTAAGTTAAGATAGCCCGGCCACTATTAGCTTACTTCGGGCACCGGATCGCACCGGTCCGCCAAGTGATGCCGGCCAGTAGCTCTACGCCGTAGCCGGACGTGGGGATTACAAGGGACGGACGGGGCTGTCACCACCCGCCGCCATCGTTGACGGTCGTTAAGTGCCAATTTTTACCATCAACGAGACATGAGAAAGGACTAAAATATGTTCACCAACTAGATATAGGGGTTATCTTGACGAGAATTCCACGAGTTTTGGTGAATGTCCGTTTCTCGCAGGTGTCGGTGAAAATACCCAAGGAAGGCCCACATGTCGGGTTTACATAAAGATAATCGGGAACCGGTGAAAATTGCGTGTCCGGAAGGTTCGAGAAGGCTCGGACCAAACGGGAGCCGAACCGGCTCGGTGGAGAGTCGGCCGACTCCACCCTAGAGTCGGCCGACTGGCCACTTCAGCCAATCAGCGTCAGCCTCGCGGATCCCTGTTCCACCGCCATTGAGGATGAATAATAATCGTCCGTTTAGGTCGGTTTGATCCGAGGGCTGCGGTGCATCCTAGGGGGCTATATAAACAAGGCCCCTGGCCCCTGGAGGAGGCATCCCTAAAACCCTAATTCATTATCTCCCAGCGGGATCAGAGTTGTAGAGGCGTCCCTTGAATGGATGACTTCTCTTCTCTAGAGAATTAGAGCTAGACATTCCAATGTAGTAGATTAGATCTAGATGAGAGTTAGGGAGAGCGGAGAGCGCGCTCGGTTCCGGGAGAAGTCTTCGGAGATTTGGTATGTCTTTGTATCTACTCTTTGTAAGACTTATGCTTTAATATATTTATCTTCTCTATTTACTTTCATGCCTATCTTGTGATTGTTAGTATAGTAGTTATGCTTTAGTATGGGATCTTCGCTCGCATCGAGTGCTCTAGTTATCCTAGGTAATTAGAGTAGTAATTGATAATGTAGACATGGCGTCTAGACTAGAGGTTACCCGAGATTGCACCCAATCCGCGGATTGTTGTGGTAGCCCCAGGATCGTGACAGTCCTGATGGCCGTCGTATTCCACCTCGTTCGGGTTGGTGTTTGTAGGACCGTAGTCGGAGCTTCCTAGCCCCCTTCTCATCCATTTCTGTGGCTAGTGTTCTGATGTCCCGAAGTGCTATTGTATGATTGCTATATCTATGCATCCCCTGTTATCATAGAACCAGAGTAATAGAGAAGTATATAACCTTAATCTCTCCCGTGGTCCTCTCAATCTAGCTAGCTACTCATTTATCATAGAATTCTCATGTGTGCTTTATTATTTATATATATATATCATTTACCCCTGCTTTAGTCTAGTTGGTTTACTAAGTTAGTAGATACATGATGGTGAGTTATCAGATTCTTTAACCCTTGCTTCCCTGTGGTAAAATATAAATAACGATACCTGGTTTACTCCCGGTAAAATGCTACAATGGTATATTCTGTGCGCTTGCGGAATCCTTCTTATTTTATGTGCACTTAATTTATACCAACACCTACCACCTCAACCGTGGACTACGAGGCAAACGAAGGTAGGTCCTAGCCTAGACACCACGTCTATGCCAGTTGCTACAACTCTAGCGGTGATCAGGAGCTCCCGTCTCTATCAGGGGTCCTCTTACTAGAGCTTCCGCCATGGGGACGAACGACGAACCCGCAAGCCAACATTGACCAAGACTACAATAAGATAGACCTCAACATCACAACCTAGCCCTAGGTCTAAACATGCATGCACTAGTGTTAAACATTAGGTTCTATATGATAAGATCAAGACATGAAAACTATATTCTAGTTCATATGCCAAGATCATATCATAAGAACTATGCTCTAGTTCTATGACACAACTATACTAATAGAACTAAGAACAAGAACAAGATCATCTAGAACAAGAACATAGGAACAACTAAGAACAAGAACATAAGAACGAGAACATAAGTGAAACCTTGATATTATTCATACCGAGATTTACCCTAGAGGTTCAAGCTCTCCAACGAGGCTGCTTGCTCCACTACATAACTAAAACTACTAAAGAAGAAGATACAAGTGGAGGGAGAGAGGCTCTAATGTGTTGTGTCCCTAGGAGGGGGAATGGCCCTCCTTTTATAGGTGAGGTGGAGGGGGCTCTTTGGAAAAGAGCCATCCCTACATGGAAGGGACCAAACCGACCTCAAAGAGGTGGTTTCACACCTTCCATGTAGGAATCACCACCGAAACCGCCCTCAGCTTGCCGTCATGGACCGACTGACCAAAGTTGGGCCCGTTTGGCGCCAGGACAGGTGCGCCCGCGCCTTGAGCGCGCTCGCGCCCAATGTGGGCCCGCTGGGCCTCTGCTTTCACTAGCAGTGTGTGGGCCTTTTAGCTGGCTTCGAATCGGCTGGTCATTTGCCCAAATCGGAGTCCGGATGTATCCGTGGCGCCCAATTTTCGAGACATGGTCGTGCGGCCCAAGATAGAATTGGTCTAGACTTTGGCCCTTCACCTCATGGGTTCATCTTGGACACTTGCACCCATGTTTGGATCTCCGGCACTCTCATAAGAGGGTTTGGCCTAGTTTTGGTCTATATTTGTCATTTGCTCTCCCTCTTTGGTTTTACGCTTTTCCGAAAGGCGCATTTCTTCATACAATTCCATGCACTTGGTGTATATTCCTGCAAAGTGTTACATCTTTCAGGTACATGTGGAATTGGGTTAATAGTAAAGATATATGTGCAATGAAATATTTATTTCTCCCAACATGATCTATAATTGGCGTGTAAAAATCGGAGTTAAGGACCGCCAACACTTTATCATCAAGTGCCTCATGGAAAGCACTCACGGCAATGTCATTTGCTTGTTGCTTCTTCTCTTCGGCCGGTGTTGGCACCGCACCCTCAACAAGCTCAAACTTTGTTTCCACTACTTTCCATACTTTAAGGTTGATTGACTTGAGATGACTCTTCATCTTGAGCTTTCATTTGGCATAGTCATCACCTCGAAATGATGGTGCCTTCTTGGTGTTGTTGATATGCATAACCAATGCCATTGCTTCACCGTAGGATGTTAATCCAACTCAAACAAACGGTGCCCGGCTCCGATACCACGTGAAAGGTCACAATGGCTAGAGGGGGGGTGAATAGCCTAATAAAATTTCTAGCAAGAATACTAGACAACCCAATTAGCAAGCTAGGCGGCAAATGTGCAAAGCTAATGCTTCGACTACTCTATGCAAGCCGTCCTACCAAGCAAGACTACTCAATTCAATTGCATACACAACAACGGTGATCAAGCTACACAATGTCGGTTCACCGAAACCAACCAAGCAATTCTACCCACGGGATTTAAGCTACACAATAAGTGGTTCCCGACCGACCACAACAAGCAATTCTACTATGCGGTAAGTAAAGAGAGGATGGATGGTTATACCACCGCGAAGAGTAGAAGATAGCCAATCACCGGTGTAGAAGCCAATCACCTAGAGATGCTCAAGCACAACACAATGGAGGTCAAAGCCTCGGCAATCACAAATCAACACAATGATTTTTTTACCGAGGTTCACTTGCTTCCCGGCAAGCTAGTCCTCGTTGTGGCGATGCACTTGCTTGGTGAGTTGCCCGCTCAACTGGCTCGGTGCCAAAGACCCCAATGGGGAGCCGCAATCTCCACACAAGACAAGGATCCACAAGCCACGAGCAATCCACTAGAGTATCCTTTCACGAACTCCCGCGGGGAAGGATCAAGAACCCTCACAAGAACCCGGTGTGGCCTCGAACAATCACCAAGTCGAGCTCAACCACCACCCGCCGCTCCAAACCGTCTACGGTGACGGGAATCACCGAAGAGTAACAAGAATCCGCAGCCCACTCGAAGAACAAGTGCCTCTAGATGCAACTCTCAATGCAAATCACTTGTCTTGCCACTCAAATCTCACAAGAGATACTCAAGAATGAAAGAGATGAGTGGGAGAGGGAGGCTCTTGCTCACAATAGCTCAGGAATGAATGAAATGGCCAAGAGAGTCTCCCCAAACCGACCACCCTTCTATTTATAGCCACAGCCACAAATAGAGCCGTTGCCCCCCTCGGGCAGTTGCGCAGAACCCGCCGGACGCGTCCGCTCGGGACCGCAGGACGCGTCCGGCGCCCTTCGCTGCGCCACGCGAGACGACCGTTGTGATTTGAAGTGCGCCACGTCACCACGCGTCGGACGCTGCACAGTGATCCGCCGGCGTCCGACGCTCGCGTCCGTCGCGAGTCCGGCGACCGACCGCGCGAGAGACAGCCCGGCCAGAAAGTTTCTGGTCGGCGTCCGGCCACTGCCGGACGCGTCCGCCGCTGCGTCCGATGCTCTCTGTGCCCAGCCAGCCAACCTGCGCCGATCCAGCATGCGCCGGACGCGTCTGGCCCGCGTCCGGCGCCCTGTGACTTGCCACCTTCTTGTTTGATCTTCGATGTCGCGCCGTCGTCGATCCAATCTCCAAACCACTTGTCCAAGGTGCTAACTCCACAGAGTAGATCACTTCTCAAGCACCGAAGTTAGCGTATCTTCTCAAGATCACGTCGACAAGTGTTAGCTCTCTAGTTAGCCTCTCATGCATCATGCAAAGTCACAACTAGAGGCACTTAGGACCGTGAATGAACCGAGGAAACCCCTCTTGATAGTCGGTTATCGATCCTAAATGTGATCACACTCTCTATAGTGTCTTGATCACCAAACCGGAAAGCCCTATCAAGTACCTTCGCCTTGATCTCCATGGGCCACCGTCGGAGTTTGATCACTTCACATGTCCACCATGTTGTCAACGTGATCACCATGCTCCATCATCCACCGTCACGTTGCTATGTGTCTAACCACACTTAGAGCAAAGCATTAGCAACGTTTGAGTGTCATTAATTACCAAAACCAAACCGGAGCTTTCACCTGGTTTGTCTGCTGTTGCCGGCGATTCGATGCACGTCCGCCTCTGGCATCTCTGCTCCGTCGACGCTCTCCTTGATGGTGCTTAGAAAATCTTTGGCGGGTGGGGGCCCGGATGTGCTGTATGTCTCACCATCAACACCAAGGAGGTCGTCGTGTCCGGTGATCTTGGGTTTGCGTGTCTGTCATCACTCTTAGTCCCCATTCCACTGTTCGTTCCACTCCACACATTTCGCGTCTCAAGTGGAGGGCAGCAGCGGAGCGGCATAGCTACGAGGAGTGGTGAAGGCCACAAAGGCTTCGGTGAAAACGGTGAGTATGTTGCTCGGTGGTGGCGAAAATCGGCGACCGGCTATCGGCTCTCGACTGGTGTCTAGACTTACCCTAGGGATGTCTTATTGTTTCTCTCCCCCTGCTAGTTTGTTCTTGGTGTTGTTATGTTGTATGTTGTTGTATTCTCTCTCGCCCCCTTGTACCTCTGAAAATTGTGTGGAGGATTGGCGTTTACGCCCTTTCACCGCTCGGCTTGCCGAGCACCTGTGAATGAAAAGTAGGTGGGAATCGTTTTGATTCCCCCCGAATTCCCTCTAAAAAAACCTATTGCTGCCTTCAAAAAAAAAACTATTATTGCCACAGTAACAAGGTTTGATGTTCATGGTTCATGTAGCTTGATCAAGGGTTTCAGCTAGGATAGTCGCGGATACAGGTATAAAACTATTAGCAAGAGATCCAATTAATGTTACATATGTGGAGGTTCATGTCACAATTCTAGAGATTTCCCTAAATTGATTTGATACCTTCCTTTGTGGAAGCGACACTAATATACAATTAAAAGGTGTGTTCGGAAACAACTGAATTTGGTTGATTTTGCTACTCGTGTCTCAACGAATCAACATCGTTTTGAAGGAAGGAGTCATCATTGTGGATAGCAGCCAATGCAAAAGGGATGTTAGGGTTATGTTTTAGGATAGCATCTGTATTGATCCTATGTTTGCTTCTTTAACCATTTTCACTCTTTCTCTCATCACTCATCGTGTTTGCAAACTTTTGCACTTAAGTTCCTTAATACAATGACAGGTAGCTCCCTTGCTGTAACACCCCAAAAATTACACACTCAGGGATGCCACTAAACAACACCAACAACAACCACATAAATCCAAATAAAGATTTTGGCGGCATCTCCTTTGTATATAAGAACAACGCGGAAGCAAAACAAATATATTATCCAAAGAAAATAAACTAGCATTAACGAACATCCTAACACAAGAATGCAATACTCCAATAAGAAAGTTTAATAATCACTCTTTAAACAATTAATTCTAAGTCTCATGAAGATGACCAAAGTATCTATTATTAAAAATTGAACACTCTATAAGGAGAGTGTGTCTGACGTGCAGCTAATCCCCTTCCCTTCCAAGCAAGCATCAAGTACCTGGAGTGAGTAAAGCAAGAGTGAGATGAAACATCTCAGCAAGCAAACTTGTTTTGACAAGTTATTTAGACCACAAGTTGATTTAAGCAACAATTTAACATAGAGTCTTCAATTACCATTATATCAAAATAAAATGACATACTTTCAATTTAGAACATATCAAATGATAGGGAACTTCATAATAACATTAAAAAAAACCCTTCAATAAAATACTCCAAAATCCCTTCAAGATAAACTTCTTGTGAATGCATATGAATGCAATGCAAATGTCTCCTGCCTGCACACCCAACAAGGTGTGGAGCTGCATCCCATGATGCGTACCGGTACAGTCATGACCATAGGTCAAGACATTAACTTCCAATGCCAATGAATAATGCAATGCACTTGGCATGCTATATAAGAAAAATAACATCCACCACCATAATACTTCAACTTCAACTTCAGAGTTGTGGGCTAGCCACAAATATCAATATAGAATAATAACATCACCATAAATAGTTAAATGAAACCACACTTAAATAAGATTGAATATACCAATACCACAAGTTTTGGAATATTAGTGGAATGACATTTTTTATAAGTAATAAACTGTAGGTGATAAAAATAACAAGCCAAAACGGTAGCAAACCACCGCTACATTCACTTGCCTCAATACCGAAGAAGATCAAAGCACTAGCGACGTTCCGAAGTGCTACCACCTGATCACAAGCAATATTCAGTACATGCACCAACATACAAGCAAGTATGATAACAAAACGCACTAGAGCGCCCCAAACCCGACATTCAAGCCTCTACCGTTTGTGCTACCGATCAAGACAGCAGCACCGACTCTTCTCTTTTTTGTAGAGTTCAAACTACAATTCCAAAAATTCTTAAAATTTACCAGATTATGTAAAACTCCATCATCAATAATATTCGTATTATAAAGTTTTTCATCAGAGGTATCTAAGATTGCCTAATTAACCACGCAACATAACTGAATAAATCTGGCGTCTAAAACTGAACATCAATACTCAAAAATTCATAACTGAAGATATACTAATTCAATGAATACGAAATTTACCAATCTGGAAAGGTGATGAAAAACCCTAAAACTTTATTTTAGATGACAAAATCAAATTAATTCATCTATATAGTCCAAAACGGCATAGATCTAAAACTGTTCAGATTCTCGTCACTGAAAAACTGACTGATTCAACAGGTCATATCTCCTAAACTATAAAGTATATGAGGGTGATTCTGGTGTCCAAAGAAACATATCGAAGTTGTTTATAACTTTGTCTACAGGCGCAATATTTATTGAGGCCTCTAAGATGCCCTAAAACAGCGAGGAACACAAACTGCAGAATCTGCTGGGTCTCAAAACGCGGGCAAGATTGATTTCGGGAATTGCTCCAACTAAACCCCTCCTAAAGACGTGATCCGATCCATCAAACTTGATCAAAGAAAGGGGATTAAAATTTGTCTTCTCACCTAGGGGACTCAACCAGTTTTTGAGGGGAAGAACGGCACCACGGACGACCCCGACGACGGCGGTGGCGGCGGCGGCGACGGCGGCGACGGCAAAACCCTAGGGTTTCTCCTTCCTCTTTCTTGGTCTTTTCTGCCTCTTCGTGGGATGGAAGAGAGGGGGCGGCAGTGGCTGTGGTAGAAGAAAGAGTCGTGGTTTTGGGGAGGATAAGCCGCACGGGAGAAAAACTCACGATGGTTGAGTTGGACTCGGTCTCGGGGAAAAAATATGGCCACGCGGTACTGTAGCAACGCTACAGTAATCACTACAAGAAATGTGTCATCTTATGACATTCACCAGGTCCAAATGTCACTAAATCAATGAGTTTATGACATTTGTTTTGAAGGCATGAAAAAGTTGTGACAAAAACAAGTTTATGTCACAAAAAATGTCCTAGCATGTGGTAGGTCTTTGTGCCTAATAATATCACAACAACATAAGGCTATTAGAAACAAAAAATTTCCAACGTGCCTATTTTTTTCTATAGGTTAGATGAGAACTCAAATAGAAATACCATGAATATTTGGACATTCTAATAGATAATAATTAATAAATACAATTCGGTTGGTTTCAATATAACATGGAAATATTTATTTATAGATTAACCGGAAGAAAATGATACTTCTGTGTTAGTTACAACAACAGAAAAATAATAATTATACAATGTTGGTAAGGTCTTTACCAATAGATAATTAGCCTACCGACATAAAAAAAAAAAGACATTTTCCATATGGGTGAGTGGTCCAACGACAGGTTTTTTTCTATCGATACCTAGAATTATTTGCAGGTGGAAAAATTTTAACAAAAAAAATTAATGTCACACGTTCTCACGTTGACCAGGCCATAACGGGAAAAGCACAGAACCACATCTCCCGCCCTACAAAGTTTCCTCCCGCGTGAGATTTCACCAAATTGCTACCTGAAAAAAAAATGTCAAAGAAAAAAGGAAAAGAAAAAGTCCCTCTCGCCTTATCCACACGCACATCTCCATTGTCGCCGCTCCTCCGATGCTCGTCTCCTTCTCGCTGCCCTTCGCCCCCTTCGCCGCCCGCCTCCGACGCGTCGCCCCGCCCTACTCTCACGCGCCGTTCCCCCTACATCACTCCCCCTCCTGCTCCCTGGCGCAGGCGCTCTCGTGCCTTTGGTGCCACCCAAGTCGCTGGCCTCCTCCGGTCCTCCCCAACCCTAACCTGCCGCCGCTCGCCCCCTGCAGCCCTCCGGTCGCCTGCCGCCCTAAGCTGATGCAATGCGTTTCCGACCACCCAATCTCGTCCCCTATGGTTGACTACTCGACTGTCGCAAGGTGGTGAGGAGGGGAGATCCACTGCGCTGTGATTCGGTCACAGCTCTCCTCGATGGGAACTGAGTCCAATCGTTCCGCAGTTGTGGCAAGATGAAGGGCAGCAGCGACAGTGGCTAGTTTGTGCATCCGTCTGGCTCCGCCCCTTCCTGCACATGGATCAGGTCCTGCATCCGACCAACTTCTCTCTTTCATATCCATGGTATTCCCCTTTTATATTGCTTATTAGTTAACTTGTTTCTGATCTGTGAAATCAAGAAGCTAGTTCAAAAGGGAAAATTGTTGATTATCTGTTCGTTTTCTCTTCTGACTTGTATGCATTCGTGGTTCCATGTAAGTGGAACAACGGAGTTCAGTTAATTTGCAAGGAGTTTTGAACTGCTCTTGTATTGTGGTGTAATGCATAAATTAATTGTATCAGATTCAATGACTAATCTGCAAGCGACCTTTGATAGTAAGATTGGAGAAACAAAGTTACAACTAGGATGCAATCTTAAAAAAAATAGCTGGCAGATCTGTTTTGTTTTACAGTGTTAGTAATAATCAACAATCTTCCAAAATGGCATACATTCTATTCTTTTTTAGTTCCATAGAAATATTTTAGACAACTGCTTCTACGCTTTGGTAACATATATGTCATTTTTCCAGTTAGCCTTATCACATTCATGCTCTCTATGACAGTGATGCACATCACCATTTGCGTTCTCAGTGACACTGATGCACATATCATATATATGGCCTCTGGTTGCAACAACTTGGCACTAATTTTCGCAACCCTCCTTTAAGATTAACACACATGGTTCTATTAGTTGAACTGCAGTTGTGGCACTCAATATTGCAACTTTGGCTTCAATTTTGGAATGTGTTCTTCTTATTTGGAGTAGCTCTTCCTCTGCAATGAGACTACAGCCAATATTACTTATGTTTGAGTATTCCTCTGCAAATGGAGATAACTTTACCAAGTTTTTTCTAGGAGATTACTTATGTTTGAGTATTCCTTGCATATTTTAAACTGCTCTTATACTATAGTGGTTACTAATTTATTTATTCAGTATATAGTTTGTTACATATACAAAGTACTGTACACTGAATTTATCTAAGAAAATAGGCCTTCTATCCAGCATATATTCGGCCTCTTTTTGCTAAACAGGAATGTTAGCGTGTTCTTTGTAATATTTTTTTTGTTACCCATACTTTTATGCATATTTCTGCTATATGCAGAACTGCAGGGCCGAAAATTTTAATTAGTTCAAACATGCTTATTTATCTAGTGGCACCAAAATGTCTAATTTCACTGTTGACCCATCAAGCTGTGCTTCTGCTGTAATTTCCTTTACGCCTTGTTCAACTTGCAGCCTCCATGAAATGGCAACAGAGGAGGCTGGAGGAGTTACAGCAGCTGTATCCGAGGATCAATGATATTGAAGACAACAATGGCAGCAACAACACAAGGTGAGTAGCATGACTTTGGGTGTATTCCAAAACCAACAGTGTGAGGTTTGAGGTGATCAATGCCTCATTGATCATGGACACCGACACTACCTTCTGTATTCTGGATTGTTTTCCTTTCTAATTCTGAATTGTTTAACTTTTTTGGTTTGCCTTTTGCAGGCACCATGTATGAGGAGCCACATGCTGGGCAACAAGATCACAACAGCTAAGTTGCTAGTTTCTCTATATGGCAAGGTAAGGACCCACAACATCTATGAAGAGCCATAAAATCAAATGTTGTGACTTCATCAATATGTACTAAATTTGTAGTATTGACTAGAGCAAGTATCCAAACTTTATTATTCTTGTTGTATTTACTTGCTGTGATTTTGTCAAACTAGTGTCAGAATATTTAGTGTGAAAGGTGTATTTATAGAAATGCTTAAATATATATGTTGCACGATTGAGAAATGATCGTTGTTACTTGATTTATTTTAGCTTTACACATATGCAAAGTCTGTTTTTTACTTTTTTATTTGTTGCAACAAGTGATGATTCCTTCTGATGTGTTGTGTGTCTGCAGGATATGGAAAATTCTAGCACTCTAAAGCATTTGCTCCTGGCAGCTCCATTGTTTGAACTATTAGTTTGGTAACATAGGTCACTTGTGAGACAGGGGTGTGGAAGTTTCATCTGTTTATTATATCTGAGATACCTTTGTGACTAAGGTCACTTGTTGAACGAGTAGTTTGGTGTTCATGATGAATGTAATAAATTGTTGATGTATGATTTGTGAACCTAAGGATTTGGTATTGAATGGAATATATTGTTTGGCATACATATGTTATTCTAGATTGCTTGTGTGGATCTGGGTCTTGAATAAGGTTCAAATAAATATGGTGATGCACGTAATTGGCCACCTAGCAATCTCAAAGAACTTATGACATAAAAGCAGATGTCATAAAAGGTTATGACATCCAAAATCAATGTCATAATGTTATGACGTGAACACTTAAATGTCACAAGTTGTCGTCATTATAGACGTTCATCTTTTGACATTTAATTTTCGTCAACTTGGTGTCATAAATGGTGACCTATGACATATTTTGCAGGTATTATGACATATATCAAATGTCAAAAGATGATACATTTCTTGTAGTGAATTTTTGTTTTTTTTTATTTTTTTCCCTTTTCTTTATTTAGTTATATATATTTTTTCATGGGTCTCACACTTGCTTATTATATATATTTTTTTTGGGGGGGGGGGGGTGTTGTGCATATGGTGCATTTCCAATCACTTCCATGTGTTTGTTAAGGCCATAAATATCATGAACCAAGATTAATTAAAATGAACACATATGGAATTAGGCTTTGGAGACCATTTTCCTTGCAAGTTGTTATAGGAAGAAAGAGACAATAGGAATGAAAAGATGTCAATTTTTTTCTATGCAAACTAGTGGTGCTTTGGATCAGGTTAAAAAATGGCCTTTATATACAATAACTAACCCAAGGCTTCACTCTTTTATGTTTTCGACAACTCAAACATAATTATGAGTTTCTGAGGTTGGACTGGATGTAGGTTATATTGAATAAGTAGATATAGAAATATTAGGGCCCATGTTGTCTTTGAAATCAAAGGGGATTATGCATGGTGCAATTTTATTAACTGTTTTTTTTGTATTGGATATCTGTTGGATCTAGCTCTTGGGTTGATGTTTGTAACATGGTGCAATAGGATACTTATATCAACAAGTTGCAACTCCTTTTTCGGGAGCCCATCTTCTAAAAACTCCAAAGTTAAGCGTATTGCCTTGGAGGCGATGGGTGACGGACCGAGGAAGTTCTTCCGGGTCTAGCGCGAAAAAAGGCTAGTGTTTGTAGTCTATGTCCTAGTTAAGCTGCCGGATGCGGGCCCGGCCTCGGAGGGCGGGACGTTACAATGTTTAGGAGATAAAGGTGCTAAATAAGCGCTGTTCTTGTTTGAATCATGGTTTGTAGCACTAGCTTTGTTAATGGAATTTGGGAGTAGATTAAAAAACAAAATTAAAAAATAGTATATACAATTATATGATGAATGCAACCATACTCACCTTAGGGGTCGTTGAAAGAGTAAGGAAGGACATCCCCAAGAAATCATTTACATATTCCTGACCAATTAGGTGAAGTGAGGACCTGGGAGCATCTTGAATGAAACCCAAAGCAACCCATTGTTGAATCAAGCTGTCATGATCTATGTTATGGCTCTTAGGAAAGACAGAACAATACATGAAACATAGTTTCTGATGTGAGGGCATATGGTAATAACTTAGCATCAAGCGACTGATAATCCCATAGTCATCATGTTTGATCTCAAGAATATTACTGTCTTTAAGTGCCATCCATGATTCTTTTCTGCAATGCTTATTCATCACATAACCAAGAGCTTTAGCAACTAGTGGTACTCCACCACATTTCTTCGCAATTTCTTCTCCAATTGTTTTAAGGTCAACATCCAACCCATTTCCTTGCAATGAAGGATTCATTATAGAAAAGCAATCATCACTTGATAAAGCCTCCAATTTAGTTGGTGAAACAGTATGATATTCTAAAGGTCTGATGATAGACAATGCTGCAGCAACTTGATCGCTTCGTGTGGTTACTATTATTTTGCTACCTTCCTTACCATATTGTAACATTTTCATCAAACTATCCAATTTATCTCCCCTTTCCTCCCATAAATCATCCAAGACAATTAAATAAATCTTCCCTGATAGTATGCGTTCAATCTGTGAATTTAGATTCTGTAGTGTAGCATCATTTGCTTGGAAGCTAACTTCAATATGAGAGATAATAGAAGCTACAATCTTCTGACATCAAACTCCATTGAGACATGGACCCATGATTTCACATCAAACACATTTGTCTCTTTATCATTGAAAACAGATTCTGCAAGTGTAGTCTTACCCATACCACCAAGTCCAACAATGGGAATAATGGATATTTTTGTTTGACCATCTTTCTGCAATACCAAATTCAGAACCTTTCTTTTTTCACTTTCTCTTCCTACCATATAAATTTTATCACTACAACCCACAGATGTTTCTTGGTTATTTATGTCCACAGACTGCCTTTTGTCTACGAATTGCAGAAAGTTAAAAATTTTTTGTTCCTCTACTAAGTTATCTAGCCCTTCCTTGACTTTTCTCATCTTATATGACAGGGTAAAGCGTGTGATTAGTGGGTTCAATGACATGAACACCAATTTAGCCTGCAGTGCACAGGTAGTTAGACCATCAGATTCAATATTTTCTCCTATTACGTGGGCATTTGCTGATTTTAGTAATATATCTAAGTAGTAGCTATGCAATTTCCAAATATATATCATAATTTGAATCCTAAAAAGCTGAATTGATATCGACCTTTGCCTTTTGATGACAATGCTTATTGTAACCTATCCCTAAAATGGCATAAATGAAAGCCAAAGAAAAAAGAGCACACTTGATAACTTTGCTTCGTCTAGGAGAATGGAAAATGGGTTACAAAATGCATATGTTGCATGTATGCAACTACATCACACAAACTTGTCTTGGTCTTAAATTGCCATAAGAAATCTTTTTAAATTTGAAAATCCCCACTAAATGTATGTCCATTCAAAATGCCACTACTCCTTCTATAAAAAAGGACGGGAAGGAGCAGACAGCACCCCTGCATTGTAATTACGAAGGATACAGTGAGAGACTCCTATAAAATGCCCAGGTAGAATATAGAAATGTTTAAATATTTTATTCTTCTGCTTACAGGATTGACAAATAATAACAAAAGAACATAATTAGATTTATTCAAAACAACACAAGGGATCTGCATGTTATCTGATTAAGAAGAGAGCATAAAAAGTGCAGATGAGAAATCAAAGAGACCACTCCCAAACACATCCCAACACACACGAAAAGACAAGTTACAAACGTGGTGCACTCTAGGATCTAAAACAACCAGGAGCATTCCACTCCCTAAGACTCCAGGGTGAGTGACCAAAATGTAATAGATGTTTTGGAAATGATTTGCAACTGCATACTTGTAACATGAACTCCCAAAATCATATTTTGAATCAGACCTCATGCCAATATCAAACAGGATCACTTATGAAATGCATCTCTATTTAAAATGTATGTGGTTTTGGACATGGCCGTGTTCTACAATAAATAATTTAAGTTATTAGTGTCCCTGGTAGAAGTTGTTCTATTCGTATATGCTAAGAAGACAATGATATATTACTATTTTTTCACGCAAACCAATGTGATGCCATGAATATGGAGCAACTTGATTATGAAGGAGAGATTTGGTTATTGCCTAGAAATTGCTTTTCTTTCGAGTCAATCAATTTAGTTAAATCAGAATGGTTAAGGAACACTGAATGTATCAGTAAAAGAAGAAAGTTGTATAGTCTATACAATTTATTCAGATCCAAGCCACACAATTTCAGGGCACTTCCATTAGTTGTTAGTGATATGAGAGACTGCAACCTCAATAAAGATGTCATCAAACTTCTTATTAGTTTTTCATGTTGATATATGTTGATGCAAAAATGGTTGCATAATAGATGCAGCTATCATAAATGAAATAATAAGCTTGCTTTATATATTCAGGAACAGGATGTAAGTGCTACCGGGCAAGTGGTGCTCCTCCATATCATTGTATTGGCCTCCAGCTCGTCAAACGTGTCTTCGATGTTGTAGGCAGCAGATTTGAGCTTCTTGAGCCAAAGCCGCACCGACTCACTGTCAGTGCCATGGGAGCGGTTCTCGGCATCCGCCATCACAGCCTGAACAATAGCCAATTTGCTCTTCATATCCTCAACATCATCCTTGAACGTCCACAAAAGCTCAACCCTTTCCCATGCAGCCTCCCCAAGCATGCCGGCCACACGCTGCACAACGGCTCCAGCAATCATCTCAGCACCCCCACTCATGGCTACAGCCTACAGACCTTGATCTCTCTTGCACTCACTGCCACCGGCGCTATTTCAGTTGTGCCCAAGGGAGATAGAGCTTGTATATGGGTAGCACAAAGATGATGTGCTCTGCTCTATGTATACTGCTATGTTTCTTGGCCTGGTGCTTTTGCACTGATACCTGGAGTGTAGTGTAATTGAGTGCTAGGGATATCTACTAAAGGCAAAGTGCAGATATTCTGATGCATTGTTGCGGCTAGCACGCCAAGACCTTTGAGGAAAGGTATTTGATGGCCTCACCCTCTCCAGAAGGAACATCTTAGAAAAAAATAAAGAGAAAACCTCGGACTCATTCGAAATTCATAAGTTAAAAAATGGTTAAGATAACTCTGAAACCAGTACCTGTGTAGCTTAGGGATTACGTGGTCCTTGTTTAGCAAAGAAATGGAACATGGGTAAGAAAAAAAGAGCTACCTGTGACGTGACTGTGAGATGGGATGCGGATCCAACGCTGAAAACACATGGGGCAGTGACGAATTCAGCATTCCGGGTATTCCCCAGCAGCTGTCGAAGCCGTTTTGCCTCGCACACCTATACCATACCAAATGGCTCAAAACAAAACAGCTCCCCCTGCGAATCTCCTGAAAACACGGTGACACAAGGCGTTTGCGTCCGTTGAAGACGGAATAAAAACCAGGTCCTCCCAGCTCCTGGACTCACCTGAAAGCCGGATACAATTTCGCCCTCTCGCGGTCTCGCCGATGCTGTAGCGGCGGCGCAGGAGCAGGAGCACGGTGCTGCACGCAACGGCGGCGCGTGGCTTGGCGCGCCACCGAGCAGTAGCGACGCATTGGGCCGGCACGCCCCTTTGCGGCGGCGGCGGCAAGTGGCCCGGCGCATCCCGAGCGGCGGCGGCACGTGGCCCGGCTCAACCCCTCCGTTGGGCAGAGACAGCCGGTGGTACAGGCGCGGTGAACGACAGCGTCGACGTGAGGACACCGACCGCCGACTCCGGGAGGAGGAACAGCGGCCCCGCGCCGAAGACCGCCACGCCCTCGCCACGCCTCGGGAGGCCGAGCAGGAACCTGTTGGCGACGCGCTGCGACGCCGCGACCGGCATGATCCGGAAGGACTAGAGGAGGCTGGCCGGCGCGCAGGACGGGACTACGGGAGGACGCGTTCGCGGTGACCTCCGCCATGGCATCCTGCATTCCTGCTACTGCCCCGAGCCGACGGACAAGCAACGGCGTGTCGGCCTCCAGCGAAGGCTGGGGTACGGTTTGGGCCTCCATTCTGCAGTCAATTCCATGGGCTCATGGCCCGTGTAATATCGCTGGCCCAAAAATTAAATTCCAGCCAAGGTTCTTTACGAACAGAAGATGATGCAACGGGGACGAAAGCTAAATTAGTTATAGCTTTAGCATGGACGATTTCTTGTCTGTACACAACACCACCCAGAGTCTAAAACTGGACGAAATAGAGTTATATTGCAGCCAAGGTTTTGAAAGAACGGTTCAACCGCTGATTATATTTCGAAAACAACCAAACATTATTACAGGGTGGTAGTGTAAAAGGTTTTGGAAGAACGGTTCAACCGCTGATTATTTATCGAAAACAACCAAATATTATTACAGAGTGGTAGTGTAAAACTTCTCCGGGAATGCGCAGCTAGCTCAACAAATTACTTAATTAAACCAACATGGCAGAAAGTAGAAGGAACAAGGAACACGCCCAGAGCAGAACAGACCGGTGACCATCTCAACTTTTCTCAAGCTTTTCACCTTTGTCTCTTGCAGTCTTGCTCCATTCATGCAAAGTGGTCTTTATCTAATAAAAAACTCATGCAAACTCGGCCACACCTGGAAAGCTTCAAACAGTGCCCCCTTCGCTGACACCATACACAGGGTCGTTGTGGTCTGCAAACATTGGCCCCGTTGATCAGTATTCCGTCCAGTTAGTTGAGTAATGATGAGCTGAATGATAATGTGTAACCTGAACTCACCTTCCGGGGAATGGGATAGTAGCCGGATAATAACTGAAAGTGGGTAACCAAGCACTCGTCGGATGGTCCGGAATGTTTGCCACCCTGAGGTACAAGCTAATGAAGGCATGTAACTGCTAATAACTGTCCCAAGCATATGGAGTGGTAGAAAACGCTTGCACTCGAAACGTCGGCAGCAGCACAGCGTTTGCTTCACCAGACAAACTTCGGCTTGCCTATGAGCACATAATATATTTATCCACCATTCATTTTCTTCAGATTTCAGCAAGGCTTTACTTAGTTACCCTCCGTCCCGAAGGAAGCACATCTTGCTATATCCCCACCCGGCCCACCAACGACGACCAACCTGCAGCATACAAGTCACACAGGAATTAAACAAAAACGTACAGGCAGTGTATATTAAAGAAGATTTCAGCGAGAAGGATCTTACCATGCTACATCTTAGCACGCAGTTGATGACATTGACAGCCATCAGCTACTTCAATGTGACCTCTGGAATATGACCGATCTTGTGCTTGTCCTCTCCTTGGCATTTCTCTAACAGTGCTGGACAGTTAATTATCCGTAGTTTCTTCAACTCAGTAAGGCCATGTATGCTTTCTGGCAGCGAAGACAGCTTTTGGCACTTCTCGATGTGAATTTCTCTCAATGAAGTGAGGTCTCCTAGCCATTCCGGCAGTGTCTCCAAATCCGCACATGACTGTATCTCGAGTTTTCGGAGGGACTTGAAGCATCGAACAGCATCCGGCAAGGTTCCAAGACCAGTGACAGACTCAAATTGTACACCCTCGATCGAAGAGAGGTGCTGGGTCGTTCGACGCCACCCTTCAGAAGAAAGAGATGTGCCGAAAATCCCAAGGTAAAATGGAGAGGTAATAGACGAGAGGTTCCCAAACCCATGTTCTGGCAGCACGTGATCGCTGTTCACTAACCCCCACACCATGCTCCTTGGGGGGTAAGGCATGAACTTCAGCTTTGGGCAATCCCCGACATACAACAGATGTAAATTTGGGATTAAGAACTCTCCTTCTTCAGTAGACGATCTTGTTGTCCACCACTCTTCCAAGTTGTCCATTGAAAATAAACAAATTATTCTTAGCTTTTGGCAGCTCCCGTAGTCCCCATAGAATTCCCTACCAACATTCTTGATATTGGGCATGTTAGACAAGACCAGTGCTCTCAGGTTTGGCAGACGCCCAAGTGGGGGGAGACAGTTGCACTCTTTTGCATCGAAAAGATAGATGGTGGTGAGATGAGGTAGGTAGGAAGAAATGTCTAGCATCCACCCGGGGAAGTCTGTGCCGATATAACCACGTAGATCGAGGTGTTGGAGACTTCTGGGAGGCAGAAGCTTCACCAGCACTGACATGGCAGCGGCTGCATCTGCATGCTCCACTAGACTATCCTCATCACGTTTCCATTCAAGCGACAACTTTGTAAGCTTCAAGTTAGTGGACAGTTTACCTTGCTCTGCCCCCCCTTCCAAATGCTCGACTTCTTCAAGGCTTGTGATCTTCAGCTCATGGCAGAGTGTCCTCTCGACCTGTGCAATTTGGCTCCATAGATCACCGCTTCCTCCATCAAGCTCAGAAGACCCTTGCAAATTCAAACTCTCTCTCAGTTTATGAGCTTCATCAGCTCCACCCAATGCTAGTTCTGCCCCAAGACTTTTAAGTGTAGACATGTTAAATATGCTATCAGGCAAGCCATCCATGAAAAAACAGCCTCCAAGGTCCAGAGTTTCAACTCGTAAATCACCGATAGAAGAAGGCAGGTGTTCAAGCTTTACACAGAATGACAAATTTAGATGCTTTAAGATCATAAGTTTGCATAAAGAATCTGGCAAAATTTGAAGCTTGGAACAGCTTGTCATGTTCAGATATTCAAGCTCACGAGTTTGTCGATCCAATCTCGGGAGCTCTTCAAGGTTATGGCAGTCGACAGATCAAGATGTGTCAGATCATGAAGTTGAGAACAAGATTCTGGTAGTGATTGGAGTTTGTAACAATCAGATAGGTTCAAAAATTGAAGCCTGTGCAATTCCCCAAAGGATTTTGGAAGTGTATGAAGTTCATGGCAGCTTGCTAAGTTTAGGAAAAGCAAAGCACTTAGGTTCCCAAAAGAGACAGGAAGCTCACAAAGGCTGACACATCCTGATAGGTCAAAGTATTGCAGCTTTCGAAGGCAACCAATGTTAGTGGGTAATCTCTTTAGGGAAGTGTTTGAAAATATAAAGGCTTGCAGGTTTAGCAGATGGTTCAAGGATTTAGATAAGATTGAGATAGGAAGAGTGGAAATGTCTAGATACCTTAATAGCTTTAGTTTATAAACAGAAATTGGTAGCTCTGACACATGGCATCCACTCAGATCCAAGGCTCTCAAATATGATGTGTGTGAGAATGCTTTCTTATGAAGTTGGAGTTTATCACATTCCCTAAAATGCATGGCCCTGACCTTTTTTGGCAAATGCTTATAAGATGAAGGCTCATTAAAATTCATCAACAACTGATAGTGACAACTTCGATTATCACTTCTATTGTTATGCACCATTTTGTTCACATATGAGAACTCTTCACCAGCAACATATCTTGCGAGATCATGTACCACATCATGCATGCGGTATTTCAGGGTGGGTTTGAATGTCCCTGAATCAATTACCTTGAAGACACAAGGAAACTAAAAGTATTAGAAAAATTGAAAAAAAAAATTGCAGACAACAATCTTATCAAGGGTTTTGGATGGTATTGTGGATAAAAATATACAACTGCTAGTAACAGCTATAGATATTATACATGTAGAGGTACATATCACAATTCTAGTGATTTTTTACATGAAGAGATCATTTTATTATTCATGAAAATACACTCATATATTATCACTGAAAGGTGTGTTTGCTCAACAATTAAAACCTATTGCCACAGTAAGAGCATCTCCAACAACTTGGAATAATTGACTTGCTAAATTGTGTGATTTAGTAAGTTGCTAAAAGATATAGCAAGTGAAATAATATGCCATCTCCAACAACACCTTATTTTTAACTTGCCAAACAGGGGAAAAGAAAAACAAAGCCCGACACTGACCCGTACCCTTCCGTACCCTGGACTTTCATGAAATTAACGAAGTCTATATCTGTAAATTTATGTGTCTTGGTTGTTTTACATATTAGTCCACAAAATGTAATACATTTTGGCAAATGCCCTCCGTCTTCGATCTCACGTCGGGACCAAGCTCAACGACACCGCCGCAGCTTCTCGCTCAGCGACGCCGAGCTCACCGCCGCCGGCGGAGGCGTCGCAAGGAGGGGCGTTCCCCTCCTCCGCATGGTGGCCGCCCCTCTTCCCTTCCGCATGGTGGTCGCCCCTCCTCCCTCCGTCTTCCTCGTGACTCCTCCCTCCCTCTTCTATTTTGGGTTGACTATTTTGGGACGAAATCAATCCGTGCGAGCTCCTCCTCCACCTCGATGCACGCAATGGTGGACGCTCAGCATGCGCGTGCGATAGAAAGTTCCTCCGCGCGTGGAAATATACGCGCGCGGGGACGATGTTTACCAAGTTGGGAAATATACCAAGTGGATTTAAGGAGTTGTTGGAGAGGTGTTTTTGTGTTTTTGCCAAAATAATAAGAATACCAAGTGAATTTGAGGAGTTGTTAGAGATGCTCTAACAAGGTTTGATGTTCATGGTTCATGTAGCTTGATCAAGGGTTTCAGCTAGGATAGATGCGGATACAGGTATACAACTATTAGCAAGAGATCCAATTAATGTTACATATGTGGAGGTTCATGTCACAATTCTAGAGATTTCCCTAAAGTGATTCGATATCTTCCTTTGTGGAAGTGACACTAATATACAATTAAAAGGTGTGTTCGGAAACAACTGAATTTGGTTGATTTTGCTACTCGTGTCTCAACGAATAAACATCGTTTGGAAGGAAGGAGTCATCATTATGGATAGCAGCGAATGCAAAAGGGATGTTAGGGTTATGTTATAGGATAGCATCTGTATTGATCCTATGTTTGCTTCTTTAACCATTTTCACTCTTTCTCTCATCACTCATCGTGTTTGCAAACTTTTGCACTCTTGCTTTAAGAGAAAGTTTTGCTGCTCATGGTCTGTGCATATGGTGCATTTCCAATCACTTCAATGTGTTTGTTAAGGGCATATATATCATGAACCAAGATTAATTAAAATGAACACATATGGAATTAGGCTTTGGAGACCATTTTCCTTGCAAGTTGTTACAGGAAGAAAGAGACAACAGTAAGGACAATAAGAATGAAAAAATGTCAATTTTTTTCTATGCAAACTAGTGGTGCTTTGGATCAAGTTAAAAAATGGCCTATATATACAATAACTAACCCAAGGCTTCACTCTTTTATGTTTTCGACCACTCAAACATAATTATGAGTTTCTGAGGTTGGTCTGAATGTAGGTTATATTGAATAAGTAGATATAGAAATATTAGGGCCCATGTTGTCTTTGAAATCAAAGGGGATTATGCATGGTGCAATTTTATTAACTGTTTTGTGTATACTACTGGTATTGGATAGTGTGTTGGATCGAGCTGTTGTTGACGCTGGTGCATGAGGAGATAAAGGTGCTAAATAAGTGTTGTTCTTGTTTGGATCATGGTTTGTAGCACTAGCTTTGTTAATGGAATTTGGGAATAGATTAAAAAACAAAATTAAAAAAATAGTATATACAATTATATGACGAATGCAACCATACTCACCTTAGGGGTCGTTGAAAGAGTAAGGAAGGACATCCCCAAGAAATCATTTACACATTCCTGACCAATTAGGTGAAGTGAGATCCTGCGAGCATCTTGAATGAAACCCAAAGCAATCCATTGTTGAACCAAGCTGTCATGATCTATGTTATGGCTCTTAGGAAAGATAGAACAATACATGAAACATAGTTTCTGATGTGAGGGCATATGGTAATAACTTAGCATCAAGCGACTGATAATCCCATAGTCATCATGTTTGATCTGAAGAATATTACTGTCTTTAAGTTCCATCCATGATTCTTTTCTGCAATGCTTATTCATCACATAACCAAGAGCTTTAGCAACTAGTGGTACTCCACCACATTTCTTCGCAATTTCTTCTCCAATTGTTATAAGGTCAACATCCAACCCATTTCCTTGCAATGAAGGATTCATTATAGAAAAGCAATCATCACTTGATAAAGCCTCCAATTTAGTTGGTGAAACAGTATGATATTCTGAAGGTCTGATGATAGACAATGCTGCAGCAACTTGATCGCTTCGTGTGGTTACTATTATTTTGCTACCTTCCTTACCATATTGTAACATTTTCATCAAACTATCCAATTTATCTCCCTTTCCTCCCATATAATCATCCAAGACAATTAAATAAATCTTCCCGATAGTATGCGTTCAATCTGTGAATTTAGATTCTGTAGTGTAGCATCATTTGCTTGGAAGCTAACTTCAATATGAGAGATAATAGAAGCTACAATCTTCTTCACATCAAACTCCATTGAGACATGGACCCATGATTTCACATCAAACACATTTGTCTCTTTATCATTGAAAATAGATTCTGCAAGTGTAGTCTTACCCATACCACCAAGTCCAACAATGGGAATAATGGATATTTTTGTTTGACCATCTTTCTGCAATACCAAATTCAGAACCTTTCTTTTTTCACTTTCTCTTCCTACCATATAAATTTTATCACTAGAACCCACAGATGTTTCTTGGTTATTTATGTCCACAGACTGCCTTGTGCCTAGGAATTGCAGAAAGTTAAAATTTCTTTGTTCCTCTACTAATTTATCTAGCCCTTCCTTGACTTTTCTCATCTTATATGACAGGGTAAAGCGTGTGATTAGTGGGTTCAATGACATGAACACCAATTTAGCCTGCAGTGCACAGGTAGTTAGACCATCAGATTCGATATTTTCCCCTATTACGTGGGCATTTGCTGATTTTAGTAATATGTCTAAGTAGTAGCTATGCAATTTCCAAATATATATCATAATTTGAATCCTAAAAACTGAATTGATATCGGCCTTTGCCTTTTGATGACAATGCTTATTGTAACCTATCCCTAAAATGGCATAAATGAAAGCCAAAAAAAAAGAGCACACTTGATAACTTTGCTTCGTCTAGGAGAATGGAAAATGGGTTACAAAATGCATATGTTGCATGTATGTAACTACATCACACAAACTTGTCTTGATCTTAAATTGCCATACCAGAACTTTTTAAATTTGAAAATCCCCAGTAAATATATGTCCATTCAAAATGCCACTACTCCTTCTATAGAAAAGAACGGGAAGGAGCAGACAGCACCCCCGCATTGTAATTAAGAAGGATACAGTGAGAGACTCCTATAAAATGCCCAGGTAGAATATAGAAATGTTTAAATATTTTATTCTTCTGCTTACAGGATTGACAAATAATAACAAAAGAACATAATTAGATTTATTCAAAACAACACAAGAGATCTGCATGTTATCTGATTAAGAAGATAGCATAAAAAGTGCAGATGAGAAATCAAAGAGACCACTCCCAAACACATCCCAACACACACGAAAAGACAAGTTACAGACGTGGTGCACTCTAGGATCTAAAACAACTAGGAGCATCCCACTCCCTAAGACCATCCGCAGCCATGAACCTCCATTTTCTTACTCCATACGTCCTGGTCATCAAGATTCTTTACTCCATATACGTTTCTTCCGCACTCATGAACCTTCATATCTCATACTCCATTTCAACTACCAAAATCGGGCCCACTTATCACTTTATCTAAATATATTCATGTGAGATCTAGTTTTGAAGTATTTATTGTAACGAATTTAATGGTGCAATCGGAAATTAATTTAGTTAATTAGTTTATGATTTATAACATTTTTTGTAAGTTGAAATAGCGGGGCCCGCCAAAAGATTCTCTCCCTCCCTCCTCTTCCTCTCACGCGCACGCTCTGTGGAGCCCGCAGCCTGCCCGCATCGTACGCACGCCACAGGCTGCTCGATACGCCAGATTTCGCGCTCGGCCGCTCGTTCCGGAGGCTGTGGCGTACGCCGCTGCAGCTGCTCGAAGCGTCATATTCACCGCCATATCCGAGCTGGCTTGGTACCGTTTCGTTTTCAGGCGAGCGCTGCGGGTAGTCTAAGACCATCCGCAGCCATGAACCTCCATTTTCTTACTCCATACGTCCTGGTCATCAAGATTCTTTACTCCATATACGTTTCTTCCGCACTCATGAACCTTCATATCTCATACTCCATTTCAACTACCAAAAATCGGGCCCACTTATCACTTTATCTAAATATATTCATGTGAGATCTAGTTTTGAAGTATTTATTGAACGAATTTAATGGTCAATCGAATTTAATTTAGTTAATTAGTTTATGATTTATAACATTTTTTGTAAGTTGAAATAGCGGGGCCCGCCAAAAGATTCTCTCCCTCCCTCCTCTTCCTCTCACGCGCACGCTGTGGAGCCCGCAGCCTGCCCGCATCGTACGCACGCCACAGGCTGCTCGATACGCCAGATTTCGCGCTCGGCCGCTCGTTCGGAGGCTGTGGCGTACGCCGCTGCAGCTGCTCGAAGCGTCATATTCACCGCCATATCCGAGCTGGCTTGGTACCGTTTCGTTTTCGAGGCGAGCGCTGCGGGTAGTCTAAGACCATCCGCAGCCATGAACCTCCATTTTCTTACTCCATACGTCCCGGTCATCAAGATTCTTTACTTTCTCCATATACGTTTCTTCCGCACTCGAACCTTCATATCTCATACTCCATTTCAACTACCAAAATCGGGCCCACTTATCACTTTATCTAAATATATTCATGTGAGATCTAGTTTTGAAGTATTTATGTAACGAATTTAATGGTGCAATCGGAATTTAATTTAGTTAATTAGTTTATGATTTATAACATTTTTTGTAAGTTGAAATAGCGGGGCCCGCCAAAAGATTCTCTCCCTCCCTCCTCTTCCTCTCACGCGCACGCTCTGTGGAGCCCGCAGCCTGTGCTCGATACGCCAGATTTCGCGCTCGGCCGCTCGTTCCGGAGGCTGTGGCGTACGCCGCTGCAGCTGCTCGAAGCGTCATATTCACCGCCATATCCGAGCTGGCTTGGTACCGTTTCGTTTTCAGGCGAGCGCTGCGGGTAGTCTAAGACTCTGGGGTGAGTGACCAAAATGTAATAGATGTTTTGGAAATGATTTGCGACTGCATACTTGTAACATGAACTCCCAAAATCATATTTGGAATCAGACCTCATGCCAATATCAAACAGGATCACTTATGAAATGCATCTCTATTTAAAATGTATGTGGTTTTGGACATGGCCGTGTTAAATAAATAATTTAAATTATTAGTGTCCATGGTAGAAGTTGTTCTATTCGTATATGCTAAGAAGACAATGATATATTACTATTTTTTCACGCAAACCAATGTGATGCCATGAATATGGAGCAACTTGATTATGAAGGAGAGATTTGGTTATTGCCTAGAAATTGCTTTTCTTTCGAGTCAATCAATTTAGTTAAATCAGAATGGTTAAGGAACACTGAATGTATCAGTAAAAGAAGAAAGTTGTATAGGCTATACAATTTATTTCAGACCCAAGCCACACAATTTCAGGGCACTTCCATTAGTTGTTAGTGATATGAGAGACTGCAACCTCAATAAAGATGTCATCAAACTTATTACTTTTTCATGTTGATATATGTTGATGCAAAATGGTTGCATAATAGATGCAGCTATCACAAATGAAATAATAAGCTTGCTTTATATATTCAGGAACAGATGTAGTAAGTGCTACCGGGCAAGTGGTGCTCCTCCATATCATTGTATTGGCCTCCAGCTCGTCAAACGTGTCTTCGATGTTGTAGGCAGCAGATTTGAGCTTCTTGAGCCAAAGCCGCACCGACTCACTGTCAGTGCCACGGGAGCGGTCCTCGGCATCCGCCATCACAGCCTGGACAATAGCCAATTTGCTCTTCATATCCTCAACATCATCCTTGAACGTCCACAAAAGCTCAACCCTTTCCCATGCAGCCTCCCCAAGCATGCCGGCCACACGCTGCACAACGGCTCCAGCAATCATCTCAGCACCCCCACTCATGGCTACAGCCTACAGACCTTGATCTCTCTTGCACTCACTGCCACCGGCGCTATTTCAGTTGTGCCCAAGGGAGATAGAGCTTGCATATGGATCGCACAAAGATGATGTGCTCTGCTATATATATACTGCTCTGTTTCTTGGCCTGAAGCTTTTGCACTGATACCTGGAGTGTAGTGTAGTTGAGTGCTAGGAATATCTACTAAAGGCAAAGTGCAGATATTCTGATGCGTTGTTGTGGCTAGCACGCCAAGACCTTTGAGCAAAGGTATTTGATAGCCTCCACTCTCCGGAAGGAACATCTTCTAAAAAATTCAAACATGTTAAAAAATGGTGAAGGTAGCTCCCGTAAAGAAATGGAAAATGTGTAACAAAAAAGAGCTAACTGTGAGATGGGATGTCGAATTGTGGATCAAAAGGTGAATACACATGGGGCAGTGACGGATTGCGCGTTATGTCCGGGTATTCCACAGCAGCTGTCGAAGCTGTTTTGCCTCTGCAATGCACCAACCAAACCGCTGCGAATCTCCTGAGAACACGGTGACACATCAAGGCGTTGGCGTCAGGTGAAGACGGAAAAACCCAGCTCCAACGCGGATGTTCTGTCCTGCGGTTCCGGTGTCCCCCCTATCGGACAGCTAGTAACATCTAGTCATCGAGATGATTTAGTGCAGCTGGAGTCCGTAACCCGAACCGTAACTATACGAGATTAGGCCAGTCTTAATGCAGAGTTTCACTTCACAGATTCTAAGACGTGAAACTTGAGTATAAAACAGGTCTCTTTCTCAATGCACAATTTCATTCACGGTTTCACATGTTTATTTTAGCCTTATTTTTAACCACCGGTATTTCTCTCTCTTCTCTATTCCCCATCGGCCATCGCCTCGCATGTCGATGGCAGCCATACACCGGTGAAATTCATGCCGTGAAACGCCTCAGTGGGCAGTTTGACCGGGTTTCACTGCCTGCGAAATCGTGCCCACGTCGTTTCACCATGGTGAAACTCCTGCCTTCTCTCTCCTCCTCGTTTCAATCAAAAGATAATCTGGTCCTGGCGACGCTATAATAAATGTGCGTGATTTACACTCGGTGAAAGCTCAGACCGAGACGACCTTACAAGTAGGCGGGTAGCATTTATCATGGTAGGAAACCGGTAGCATTCATTACGACGCGGCCCGGCTCCTTCGACGGCAAGATTGGTCCTTCGATCTACGGCGTGGTCTCAAAAGATTAGACGGCAAGCCTGGCGTCGGAGGGCGCCACCCGAGTTCATCTCGAGGCGTGATCTCCGATTCGTCCTCGCCTGCCCCTTTCCCTCGCCGCCACTGTAGGCGCAACGAGCGAGGACGCGCCGTCGACCGCCTGGTCCGCCTCTCCTCCTCGCCCCTTCCATTCCACGCCCGTAGGAGGATGCCTGCTTCTCCAACGCGCTTCGTGCCGCCACCGTCGCACGCCAGGAGCTTGAGTCAGAGGAACGTCTGTACCACTGCCAACAACTTCTCCTCGCCCCCACCCCTGGCTCTTCGTTTTCTTGTAAGTGGATCTCTCCTCCGAGGCCCCAACACCTCTCCCATTGTTCGGCTTGGCTGGCGGCCAATCGTCGTCGCTCATTTATTTAGGGTTGATTCCATTCGGTTGCAGACTTGCGGTGCATTGGTGTGATTCCAATAGCTCAAACGCAGCTGCAATAAACGAATTGACTATGCAAATGTATGTGCCTGTGTGAGAGACAGAGAGACTACATAGATGCAAATCGGCTGTTGGTTATTTGTCCACATAAAATTTTCATTTGTGTCTGCATGCCCGTCAGAGACGATTCAGTAATCAGGGTGGACTAAGTTTAGTATGCAGGCATACTGAATAATATTTAACAATCTGGCCCGTAATGACAAAGAATGATTCATCCTCTTGATTTACTCTGACTTTATTTTAGCTTGCAATGACATCCTGGAGGTAGCTCTCTAATACTCCTTGAGCCAAACTCGATTCTGCTAGTCTGAAAAACTACTATGGTTTGGACTTGGACATCTCTAAATTTAGGTGTTAATCGAGCAATAGCTGATTTAAGTGTTGTACTTTTCCTGGCAGCCAACCTGAAAAAATCAAGTACCTTAAACAATAGAAGTGTAGCACTTTTCTTGGCAAAACCAATCTGTTGAAATCATAAGCTAAATGTAAACCTACATAACTTTTTTTTTTTTTTTGAGGTAACAACAATCCAAAATGGGCTACTGGGAGGAGGCAACGGAAGTAGATTTTTTTTGAACTATTTTTGAACTAAATGCTCCTACAGATGTGAGGACAGCATTGTGGAATACTGCAAAGGCTGAAGCTAGCTCTGTTGTTGTTGTTTGTTGAATTGGCACGGTTGGACTTGCAGTAAGTTATCTTATTTGGTCATCCTCATAAACTGAATGGTATGGTTTATTTGGTCATCCTCATAAACTGCATAGAAAATAGTATTTGAATTGTGGCAGCAGACAAAAAACATTTGCTAAAAATAAATTTTAATTGGCCAATCAGACATGGTTCAGAGTAGGTCACAGTCTAAGTAATGGAAATTAATCAGCATGGCCTTTTTGTTTGCTACCACACATAGATCTATACAATAGTGATGGAGGCTCAGAACACGTTCATATTAGTTAGTTGTGATTCCTAGAACGTTTCCAATAGCTCATACACACTCACGTTTAGTAGAAAAGAAACTGCAGCTTGTTGGAACTCACAGTACATTACTTGGCTCTAATTATGCTAGAAATTGGGATTTTGGGATTACAGAACCTTTGTTGGAACTGCAGCTTGTTGCAAGTGCAACTGCAACTTAATCGTTCCATTCGTTGTTAATTTTCTGCATGGTATTTTGTTGGCACTGCTATTTACACTTTTGTTTGCTTGAAAATTTTCATGCTCCTGATTCATTATGTTTTTGTCAGTCTCATTCTAACCAGAAGCAGAGAGGCGAATGGCGGGTTCTGAGTACACCAGATTGCCATGGTGGTCGGTGGAGAAGCTGAAGAAACTTAGCACTGGGACAATAGCATGGAAGAAGACGAGACTCTGCAGTCAGAACCAGATGATGAGATGATGAATCACGAAGCTCAGGTGAGAGGGTCGCGAATCCGCTAGCTTTGCTGGAAGAATCGACAAATCAGACACGGGAGTCACAAGTGCACGGAGAAGACGGGGGAGAGGATAGGCGAACAGTAATTACCATACTCAGAACAATTGATGGTACATATCAGGTACAATTAGATATGATAACTGCAGATGCAACACTATGCTTGGCTTCAACTTTCAAAATGGAGGATAATGGTACAATTGAAGTCATCCTTATTGTTGTTGAAAGGGCACACACGCACACTCCTGCTAAGAGGATATCAAGATTCAAGACATTAAATGTTAAGACCTGATATGATGTGTGCTTCTGTAGTATGAATAGTTCCACTGGGAGCTTAATAGTGTGTGGACATGTGATTTTAGCTAAGTGAATTTTGTACAAATATCCTGAGTGTGTGCTTACACAATATGAATGAGATGTGTCCATGTCTGGGTGCATCTTGCTTTCTGGTAAGTGCAGCCATGAATTAATGCAAATTGCATTGTACACTTGTAAATTTGGATCCAATATATGTCTGATCATTATAGATTCATACACCAGTGCATCATTACAAATTTACATACACATAACACATGCTAATCAAATCTGGAGAATGTATATGCCTAATGATTAAAATACTATAGCACAAGCTTCAAAGTTACGAATCTTCACACTGACAGATCATAGATTCCTAAAACAGTCTTAACACAAGCTGACGATTAGCTATGTTGGAGCCGTCGGGAGTCCGGATACAACAGACTTTCAAGTCTGGTCTAGAGTTTTGTACTGGACAGTGACAAGAGCAGTGGAGGCATGCAACTGATGTTTCAAACTGGTGCAGTAGAGATTCCAAGCAGAACATTCAGAAAAGAATTTAATAGAGATTATACACAAAAAATTGTAAAGTTAAGAGCTTCAACACACTAAATAAACGATTATACATAGCCTCAGAAATACCTATCAGCGTGGTCTCCATAAATAAACAGTATCATAGTTTAATGGTTCAAAAAAGGCAGTAAGCATCACATGGTGGTTAACAGCTTTGGGAATATCAAGAAACAACTATTGTGTACCAAAATGGGCATTTTGTTACTTAAGAAAGTTTCAGAGACAGTGCTAAACTCATAAACAAATCGGAAAATGTCCTGAACCTACCAGTAAAATAACTTCGTGTCTGAGATATTTTTCAATGACAGCGAAGCATTAAACAAATTCTCAGGTCGAAGTCAGTTGATTGAACCTCAGCTTCAAAGTAGAAGATAAAAGGGTCTCTGATGGTCTGAATTATGATTCTGATATCGTTGTAGTATCCTCTCCTTCTGTTTCGGGGCAGTATGGTCCCCTGGAAAGGTGTGATGTACTTCTTTATGATTTCATTCACAAATTACATGGTACCTCTATCCCATCTTGAGACAGTGAAATAGTTTATTCATTGGTTTATAACAGCAAAAGAGAGTATGTTCGTTGTCTACACTTCGCAGAAGAAAATGTTTGGCAGCCGTAGATATCAAACCAGCACAAACCGAATATGAGTTCACATGCCTAGCTAGCAACCCAATATAAGAGTAAGTTCTTTCAAGGCTTACTTCGCAGCCATAATTCAACTCCCTGATAGGCTTCTAACCAAATATGACCAAGCCAAGAAGACATCCCAACCAACCGATTGCCTTGACTTGATGCATTAATAAAAAACACACTTTATTTATGCAGACTACAGATACTAGTATAGTGCCCGTGCTAACGCTACGTTTTATTTCAGGGTAGCACGTAAAAACAACCAAACAATGATATTTTCTCCATGGTATGTTGTCCGTGTTTATACTACCGTGATGTCTAGAAAATTAAATCATAAAACTCAAATAAATCAACTCATGGAAAGAACACGGATTTATGAGAAATATTTTCTCACTACAACCGGGATCCATCAAAACTCACAAGCTATTGTTATTACACCGAAGGACCTTTCCAAGAGCTGAAGCTTCGATTAAAGACAGTGATCCCTCTAATTGGAGCTCGAATATGGTGATCTAGCTTTCTTTAATCTGAAAATCCATAGCTCTCTCATATTTTAGAGATTAATATTATATCTGCATTACCATTGCAAAATAGAAAACCATACATGAAAATATAAATATAAATATTCCTTCGGTCTTAAAGCTTGGAACATTGGATCAAGCAAGGATATTATTATTTATTGAAGAGTGAACAAAATGACAAACCTGTTAAATTTTGATTTATTGACCCCAACACATGATCAGTTTTTTTAGTAGTAGAGATTTGTTGTACATGATTTTGAAATGGAACCTGTACAAAAGAAAACTTACCAAGCAAGGTAAAAAAAGAAACAAAGAGTGTCACTAATACTACAAAGTCAATGTTGGATGGAAACATCATCATCAAATTTTACGTAGCAGGCCCTTTTCAGTATTCTCAAACAGGAGCAAATATTACCCTCTTCTTGCAGCCAACATAAATGTTGCAACCAAGTATCCAGAAACCATCTACTTCCACTTCTAGCATGAACTAAATTTGCAGTTACAGGATATGTTCTATAGTATTATAAGCTTAGTAACCAGGGGAGAAGATAATAATAATTATTTATTTATGGAAGAAATTGTAATGACTACATCTATTTCTTGTGTGTTTGTTTACCTCTTGCAAGGTATAGAAAATAAATTTAGCAGTAGTGAGTAGCCAAGTACAACTAAAACTACAAAGGGAATGCCCCTCACCTGCAAGAGAAGATCCTCTTTGTGACTGGGACACTGGTGGCGGAGTGGAGCAGCAATAGTTCTCTTCAGTACGTATCCAAGATCAGCTCTTACGCCTTAATCATCCGGTTCATCGACTCTCGCATAACCTTAACCTGCATTGAATCAAAAATCACAAATAATGATTGAGTAAAAAACATTTTTTGTGTGTGTACTTTGCCAGAAAGCATCTCCGATGCAACATCCTCACAAGTCCTGAAACCAGTAGATTAACTGACAATAGATTAATTGACAAAATGCTCTCACTATGCTGTGAGTTATTGTGCACTGGAGCCAACTCATGACAAAAAAAAAACACAATAAGCTAAATAAGTGCTATATGGCATACCACAGTTGCAAGACAGATGAACTGCTCCAGATAATGTACCTAAATTTCAGTTTTCTTCAAAACTGCAACCGGTGGTTTTTTTATAGTGGTAGAGATTAGATGCTATCAGTATCCTTGACAGTTTACAAGAGCTCAAAGCAAGTTAATTGGTTCAACAGTTTACAAGAACATATACTAAAATTATCAAAGTGGAAAAATTGATGAAATAAACGCAACGCATGACCTTGCTTCATGTATCTGTAATTCTGTATGCTGGCAATGCAGCACAACGGACAAATCATAAGCTAGGAAGGCAACAAACTTCTTTCTGTCCTCTGCATCTGCTCTGGACATTCAGAAGACAAGCACATGACAGAGGAGCTCACTGGGGGCAGGACAACAGAGGAGCTCGGAGAAGCAGCAGTGTCCTGTGGAGGAGGGCTCCCGGAGAACCAGCACCAGCGTCCTCGGAGAGGCCAGCTGCAAAACATGCGTGAAGGATGAGGGCATGATTGAACACAAAACTCCAGTGAGAAACGCAAGCAGTAGTATATGTATTGTATGGATGTCAAAGGCCAACTCACCAGCCAAATATGTTACCGATAGCATCTTCTCGAACAGCAAGGCAAAGTTGATTCATTATCCCTTTTCTATACCAAGACATCATCAGAAGCACAAGCGAACAATCAGCAATCGGTAAACAGAATGTGGATCATGGTCGGCGTGGGCGAGTCAGAGAACAAGGACAACTCATCAATTTGCGAAAAGAAGCACACGCCGTTGAAAACCAGCACCTCAATTCACGGGCATAGCCTGCGCATCATGAACGCACCTGACGCTGCAAGGCTCCGGTGTCTAGTCATTGGAAGGGCCCTCGCCATCGTCATTGGCTTGTTTTTCAAGCTTCCCTTTGACTTCCCCCAATAAGTTAGTTGCTGCAACATGCAGAAAATAAAGTTAGGAACTTGAATCAATATCAGAAATCTAGAAAACATGTATTCATTGAAATGCAAATTCATGACAGTAGCAAATACTCATCTTGATCCATATATAAATACACAAGCTTAGTTGATGACAAACAACAGTTTGCAAAAGAAAAATCATTTATACACATCTTGAAATCAATTAAAAGCTGATTTCTCCTAAATAAAAAACCATCACGAACTCTATGAAAGCTGATTTCTCCAAGATTTTAGTGACTCCCCCATACCTAACTCATCCGATCAATCAATATCCTGAAACTCTTGAAATTTGTATTCTACCTATCTAGATCATAGCAATACGACCATTATTAACACGATGGGTTACAACAAATGCGACAAAACTTTATGTCCCAAATTTGAAAGCTCAATTTATCTCCATCGAAGAAAACAAACAAATTAACCCTTAGCTTATTGTCTTCGCCACCTATATAAACAGATCTGAGCCCAATCCCCACCGGCACCAAGTTGAGCCTAATTAGAGCAAGACTATCCGCAGCAGATGGAGACTACTATCGGATTATCATTATGGAGCGGCTGCAGATGTAAAAGCGTTCAATCTGCAGTTCATATGAGAAGTTGTTTCTCCTCTCCATAAAAGAACAATAGGAGACATACAACCTGCAAGGACAATTACAAGTTTAAAGGCCAGCAATTCGTTCTCATCTTCCATGCTCAGATAATAAAATTCATAATACAAAATCATAGTCAGATTAAGTTTGTACGTTTGTCACACACACCTTTCCCAGCACTCCATCTGCATCAACAAAACAACCAATATCAGAAATTATTACACAGATGACCATACCTGCAACATCAACCACATTGAGATCGACTCGGGAAGTTCAAACAAAGTAGCAATACTTGAAACAAATATAGGAAATACATTATTGTTGCCGACATAACAAAACCAGTGAGACAACAGCTAACTTTGGTTCAAGAAGTAACTCAAACTAAACTTCGAACCTTTTGAAATCTTGGACAACAATTGACAAGAAGGGATCATTCTAGTTACCCTCTTACCCTATCTCTAACATGGTTGCTTGCCCCCTTTTGTTTGGAGATAAGTGCAACAAAAAAATATTACTCCTGTATGCAAATCAAAGGGAAACAAAATAGTACCTTCATAAGCAAAGCCACATCTGCTAGCAAGATAGTGGGAGAGCACAGCGTATCATAGACATTCTCCTTGCATGTTTTCCTTTTGTCATACTATGGATAGCAGCTGGACGTTACAATTGACGTGCAGGGTGCAGGTGGACAACGACAACCAGAGAAGGGCAAAGGTATTCATATGGTGAATTATTCCATGTCTAAAATTCACTGCTATAGCAACAAAGAAGAAAGGGATATATATGAATCTGGTATATCAGATTCTGCTGCATCGAATTAAGAACTACCAGCACTACCAATTTGCCTAGATTAGAATCACAAAGTCGAACCTTTTATGCAGATCTTAGCAGGAGCGCAGCTGTAGGGAGGGGCTTGCCCGAGTGAACCACATGCCCGCACGGCGTCGGCCCGCTCCCCTGAACTGAGGCAGCCGGCCATGCATCCGTCAGCTGAGAAGGGGAAGAAGAGGCCATCCCTGGTGGCTTGTGCGGCCATGCCTGGTGGCCGGCGGTGTCATCTGTGAATCCTGAGATCCGACGCCATCAGAGGCGGAGGCCATGGGAACTCGCGAGTACTATTCCTACTCCACACGTCGCCAAACCACCGCGCGCCGCCCGACTCCCGCAACCGCCGGCCCCTTCCCCTGCTCCCTCCCCACCCCGGCCTCTTGGTCGTCTGAGTTTTCTATCCATATATGTACCTGCGCGTGGAGTTGCATGCCTGTGTACATGCGGAGATCGTGGCAGAAATCTCGCGGTAAGTTTAAAATTTGAATCACTGCGTGAGCTGCGGGCGTGAGGGGCGCTGGGTGAGGAGGGTGGGAAGCTTGGCTGTGGGGTCATGGGGTGAGATCCAGGCTTTCCACTTCTTTGAAAGAATTCAATTATAGTATAGATAGATTTGGAAAAAGAGTGGAAGACAATGTTTATTTTCTATATTAAATGTACTTTTGCAGGGTAGGGGTGATAGGCTATTATATATAAACATAAAACAACAAATACTTGTGCGATGGTATAAACAACATGGTGAAGCACCTGATATTCCTTTCTTATACACTTTACATGTACCTCATAACTTTAAATTCTTACTCATAAGTAGTTAGATACAATCTATGCGAAGGGAATAGACCACATCATAATAGTATTGGCTATCATAATAGTATTGGCTAGTATCTGCCCAAATCAGGTGACAAACAGTACAAATTGCAGAACAAATCAACATAAATGGACTCTAGCTCTGAGGGAATTGCAGCACATTCCATTCAGACCATGAGAGAACAATCGTGTAGACCATGAATTTCTGTAAGAACCGTAGAACAAAGATTTGGTACATGAATTCTAGAATCTTCAGCTTGCAAGCAAAGGAGAGGAGACGAGCAGCCGGAACAAGAGTGAGCAGAAGAGTCCTGGAGCAGGGCTTCGGAGATGCGGGCGTCGACATGACGGCGGAGATGCGAAGGGCCGGCGGCGAAGTTGTGGGAAGGACGCCCGGCGGCGGCGGCGGGCGAGACCTGACGGCGGAGCTGCGCAAGGGCCGGCCGCCGGTGGCCTCACCCTGGTGAGCCGCCCCGGACATGCACGAGCGCCAGCCTCCGGCGGCGAAGCTGTGGGAAGGACGCCCGGCGGCGGCGGCGGCGGCGCGCGCGACCTGACGGCGGAGCTGTGTGAGGGCCGCCCGCCGGTGGCCACCCGGGTGAGCCGCCCCATCTGCACCACGAACCCATCCCGTGCTGCCCTGCTGTGCGCGGTGGCCGCCCCGGCGGCGTCGAGGGAGTCGTGCAGCACGGATGCCAGAAACAGCGGTGGGAGGAACAGAGGTTGCAATAACTACGGGTAGATGGGTGAAGGATAACAGGGCCTTTTACCTGTATATCCCTAAAAAAGTTTGCTGCTACCTCCATGCCACTAAAAAGTTTGGTCACACCTACATGCCCAAGTTGAACTTCGTTTTACCCCATATGCCATTCCGTCCACCTTCCATCCAGTTACTGCCGTTTGCCAGCCCTGACGTGTGGGCCCAACTAGCAAAAAAGTCCAAAATACCCCTGTCTCATCGCCCCATCATCTGCTTCTTTCACTCTCTGTCAGGTGAGGCCAGATTGTCATCTTCTTCCTCCAGGCCTCCGGCCACGCGCGCCGCCTCTCGCCGCCGGCCGCGTGCCCCACCTCCCGCCGCCGGCCCACCTTCCGCCTTGCCTCCCGCCGCCGGCCTTGGGCTCGAGCACGGTGGCGGCGGAGAAGCACGACCGGCCCCTGCGACGGAGGTCCCGCGGAGGACGGGGTCACGACGGAGGACGGACTCGCGGCGACCTCGTGGAGGACGGCTGCCGCGCCCGCGGCGGAGCAGCGCCCGTGGCCAGCCACCGTGGCTGTAGTGGAGGGCGGCTCCGTGGGCGCATCGGCCGCCGAGGCGCTGGTTCCAGGCTCCGATGCTTCCAGGCTCCATGGGGCCCACGCCCGCGCCGCGGACTTCCTGCCGGCGGCGGCCGGCCGGGTCATGCTCCCGCGGCTCGCGCTTGCGCCGGTGGCCGGGCCGCGCCCGCGCCTGGTTCGCGACCGGTGGGGGAGGCAGTGCGCCTGCGCGTCTGAGAGGCGAGCGCCTACGCCTGGTGGCCGAGGGCCGCGGCGGCTGGGGCCGGGTGGGCTCCGCGGTGGCCGGCGTCGTGCCCGTGCCTGCCTTGCGGCCATTGCTCGCTCGGTGGCCCGGGGGCGGATGCGGTGTCCAGGCGACCTCCGGGGAGGATTCGCGCCGGTGACCGCTGCTGTCCGCTCGCCGGTGGCCGGGGCGATTTTTTTTTTCGAGTGAGATTGAGAAGAAGGGGATGAATGTGGGGTCCACATGTCATTGGTGCTGTGGTTTGGGGGTACTTTGGACTTTTTTCATGACAGTTTAACACCGTTAGGCTCAGTTGTGGATGGAATGGCGCAGAGGGTAAAACGAAGTTCGACTTGGGCACACAGGTACGCTCGAACTTTTTAGGAGCATACAGGTAGCATCAAACTTTTGTAATGGTATACAGGTAAAAGGCCCAGGATAACAAGCCAGAACAAGCGAAGGGAAACACGAGTGGAGGCTAGGGTGCGGTTTGGGCCTCCAATCTGTAGTCACTTCCATGGGCTTATGGCCCATGTAAGATAGCCAGCCCAAAAATTAAATTCCAGCCAAGGTTTTTTACCAACACAAGATGCAATGCAACAAGGACGAAAGTTAAATTAGTTACGGCTCCAGAATGGACAATTTCTTCAGTCTTCGCACAAACACCCAACTGGACGAAATAAAGTTATATTGCAGCCAAGGTTTTGTAAGAACGGTTCATTTCAACCGCTGATTATATCGAAAACAACCAATATTATTATTACAGAGTGGTATATATTGTGTAAAACTTCTCTCGGAATGCACAGCTAGCTCAACAAATTGCTTAATTAAAGCAACATGGCAGAAAGTAGAAGGAACAAGCAACACGCCCAGATCAGAATCAGACCGAAAATCATCTCAATTCTTCTCAATCTTCGCCTTGTCTCTAGCTCCATTCATGCAAACTGGTCTTTATATTGAAGAGAAATCCATGCAAAATGATCGAAATCACGGTGAGCCACACAGGCAGGTGCTGCGACTGCCGATGACAGCATGCACGGCCACACATGGAAAGCTTCAACCCGCACCGCCGCAGTGCCAGCATGCTTATGCCGTACACGGGGTGGCGACATTCTGATACAAAATGTGGGCTGCAAAAGGTAATGTGTAACCTATTGATCAGTATTCCTTCCAAATTAAGTAGCTGAGTGCTGATGAGCTGAATGATAATTTGTAACCTGAACTCACCTTCCGGGGAATGGGATAGCTGGATAATAAATGAAAATGGGTCCGGAATGTTTGCCGCCCTGAGGTGCAAAGGCATGTAACTGTGCAAGCACATTATAACTGCATAATGCGTGTCCCAAGCATATCCAGTCGTGGAAGCCGATTGCACTCGCACATGGGCAGCTAGCACCACAGCGCGCGTTCACTTCATCGAGACCAATTTCGCGTCTTGCCGATGCACGTGCACGTAGGACCTACTAGCTCTCTGCAATTCAATGACACAGACGAAATACGATTAGTTTGGAATGAGCACATATAATATATTTATCCAACATACATTTTCTTCTGAGTTTGGCCAAGCTTGGCTTAATTACCCTCCGTCTCGAAGGAAGCAGACTTACTATATATCCGCCCGGCACACCAATGATGACCAACCATGTTGAGATAAAGACGCTCTCGCGAAACGAGTAGAAACTGCTCTTCGTAGTACCGTACCCAACTTTTCCCCTTCTAGCCTCCGCCGCCGTCCTCCGCCGCCGGCCCCCTGCCTCCCCCGGCGTTCTCGCCGACGGTAGAGCAGGAGGGCCGGTCCCCGCTCCTCCTTCCCCGTTTCCCCTCTCTCCTTCCCCTTGTAAAATCCCTTTTAATCTCGTATGAACTACTACCGGGAGTTTGCCGCCGACGCCGTCATCGCCATCATCGTCTTCATCTTCGTCGCCGGCGTCGTCGCTTCCCAGGTCAGAATAAACGCCCTTTCGTCCGCCTCCGCTTCCACCAGCGCGCGCTGCTCCGCCCTGCCTCCACCTCCATTCGCCCCGCTACCTCCTCCGCCCGCTTCCACCTACGCTTCTCCACCCACCTCGATCCAGGCATCCCTGAATCCTGCAGATCCAGAGACAAATCAGGAAACCCTACATCTGGTGTTGGCTCGACGAGCTCGCTTCCACTGGGAATTTGACATCGAGTTTCATCCTCAATCTCCGGCGACGGCACTACTTCAACCTTTCGGTCACCTGGAGTTTTCCTCCTCATCGGCTCCGTCGCCCCATCATCAACTGACGCCTAGCGCGGTCTTCCATCCGGGTGTAAGCGCCTCTGGCGCCCCTACGGCCCCTCGCCGGCGCACCCGTCGTCGTCTTCACCGCCAATGTAGTCGTCGTTCTTATCTGGTCTTTGGACCTTGTTGTAATTTGGTTCTCTTCCGAGGACCTTTGTGTAAAAGGGATGCTTAATATAATATATCGTTTGTTTTTGTCAAAAAAAAAAATGATGACCAACCTGCAGCAGTCACCGAAGTTTTTTTTTAAAAAAAAAGCCGTACAGGCAGTGTATATATAAGAAGACATCAGTGAGAAGGATCTTGCCATGCTAGATCTTGACACGCAGTTGATGATATGGGAACCATCAGCTACTCTGATGTGACCTCTGGAATATGAGCAATCTTGTGCTTATCCTCTCCTTGGCACTTCTCTAACAGTTCTGGACAGTTAATTATCCGTAGTTTCTTCAACCCAGTAAGGCCACCTATGCTTTCAGGCAACGAAGACAGCTTTGGGCACTTCTCGATGCGAATTTCTCTCAATGAAGTGAGCTCTCCTAGCCATTCTGGCAGTGTCTCTAAATCCTCACATGACTCTATCTCGAGGTTTTGGAGGGACTTGAAGCATCGAACAGCATCCGGCAAGGTTCCAAGACCAGTGACAGACTCAAATTGCAGACCCTCGATTGAAGAGTGCTGGGTCGTTCGACGCCACGCTTCAGAAGAAAAAGATGTGCCAAAAATCCAAAGGAACAATGGAGAGGTAATAGAGGAAAGGTTCCCAAACCCATGTTCTGGCAGCACGTGGTCACTGTTCCCTAGCTCCCACACCATGCTCCTTGCTCCTTGGGGGGTAAGGCATGAACTTCAGCTTTGGGCAACCAAGAGCAACCAACAGATGCAAATTAGGGATTAAGAACTCGCCTTCTTCAGTAGATGATCTTGTCGTCCACCACTCTTCCAAATTGTCCATTCCTTTCAAAATAATCGTTCTAAGCTTCTGGCAGCTTCCGTAGTCCCCATAAAATTCCCTGTCAACTCTCTTGATATCAGGCTTGTCACTCAAGGCCAATGCTCTCAGATTTGGTAGACACCCAAGTGGAGGGAGCCGGCCGCACCCTATCAGTTTGTAAAGAACAATGCTGGTTACACTATTGGGCGAGGTTGCTTGACTATGCAGGACTACACTATTGGGCGAGGTTGCTTGACTCTACAGATTCTCCAAGGGAACGGTCAGACGACTGACCGAGTGGTTAGCCCGGCTCAGTACCACGCTTCCGAGGTGATCTGGGTTTGAGTTTTGGACTCACCCTTGTGGCTTCGGCTACAGTGATCGGGAGGGGAAAAAAAACTCCCCCCCTTCCACATCTAAAGCATATATGTCTGTGGGCTCATCTCACGGAGTTATGATGTCGCTGCGTGAGGATGTGGTGGTAAGAGTTCAAGTGGTTTCTTGATCCACGTGAGAAGGTCTTCTTCTAAATGAAAAACACATAGGGGTTGTGTAGTCATCATGGATTGAGCTTTATCTAGATTCTAGAATAATAGTGGACATCAAATAGTGCATCAGCCTTCTCATTTCCATGGTGGTACTTATAGAAAAGAAAAAAAAAAGTCTTATAGTTCAGAGGAGACGTAGTATATATTACCTTAATGGTTTGGATATTTCCTCGGCGATTAAAAAAAACTCGACCCGGGGGGGGGGGGTGTGAAACGCCCCTGGGCATTACGCTTAGAAAGAAACCTTGTTAGGTCGAGAAAATAAAATCCCAAAATTTCTGCCCACCACATGTACTTTGGCATAAGACATACGAGGGAGCTTTTTTTTACCCACTCGAAAAAAAACTTGAAAAGCAACACACATGTGCGGCACGCTTTGGAGCTCGAACTCGCACCACGAGGTGCCAACGATAGCGCTACACCATCTGGTCTAGCACCTCTTGGCTTCCTACATTCTCTAAGAACATTATTTTAGGGGTAGAGGGACAAAGTATTTCTCTATAGTTCTTTCGTTTGTGGAGCCATCTCATGCTATATAGAATAACTCCAACAGTTTGCTAAAACTCACTTGAAAAATCTATAGTTTTGCCAAATCTCAAAACTAAATGTCAAGTGAAAAAAGAGGTCTTCTCTAACAATTTGCTATTTGGGCTTGGCAAAAGGACTTGACATTCTAGAATTTTTATCAAAATCACCAAATTGAGCCTCCATCAAGTTGGCAAATTGGGTAACACGCAATGCCAAGCGACCGAGGCCGGCGCAAATGTGCGCGTGGAAGGGCCTAGGATGCCAAGTTACCCAATTTGCCAACTTGTTTTGGTAATTTGTTGGAGGCTCAATTTTATGATTTTGACAAAAATCCTAGAATGTCAAATCCTTTTACCAAACTGTTGGAGTAGGTTATACATCATTTGTTCATTCTATAAATATATTGATGGAACGGGCCCATTCTCGTGTATATACTAATTATTAGCTCGCGAAAAATAGGATGATAATTGATCATCTCATTCTATTCCACAATCCAAATAAAAATTTAATAGACTGAAAAAAGATTGACCCCTCGTTCATCAAACCAAACATATGCAGACAGAGAAGGTTGGCCCGGCGTGCGGCGGGCGGCCGGCCACAACCT
Organism: Themeda triandra; assembly: GCA_018135685.1. Classification (NCBI taxonomy): domain Eukaryota; kingdom Viridiplantae; phylum Streptophyta; class Magnoliopsida; order Poales; family Poaceae; genus Themeda; species Themeda triandra. Next base: position 1,453,542 of record JAENPR010000018.1, read on the forward strand.
AGTAGCAGTTCTTCCTGCCGGTTCTCTATCGGCCGTGAAGGAAATAATGGTCCAGCTTGGATCAGTCATACGCGCTGCTGGTTGACGCTGATTACGGACCTAACCCCTGCACCTTCCTCTGTTTTGCACTGACGATGACATGCACGCGTTCGTTCTCTCCCATGTCGACCTTCCTCTGCTTCAGGTGGGTCCAGCGACGACCGAACCGACTTCCACTGCATGCCCAGCAGCCCACGCTCTACCTCGCCTGCTAACAATGAGCCCATGAAAGTGAACATGGCGTGTACAATAACCGTGTCCGTAAAGCCCAATCAACCAAACTGGCCACGACGCCAACTGCTCAGTACTGCTCCCGCCGGTGGGGACCGGACCTCACCGAGCGCCGGTCGGACCTGCTCTCGCCGGCGGTGACTGACCTCACCGAGAGCCGGCAAGCGTGGGTCATGCATCGACCTCGTGACTGGCGTACGTATGTCCTCGCCAGCGGGCCCGGCCTAACCATGAACCCGATCAACCAGCTTATACTGAATATCAATACTGGAAACATTATTAATCGAGAAAAATATTCTGGAAAGATTATCAAGTACTATGGCTGTTGGCTGATATTAAGGATACTACCAAACTGCAGACTGCATGTTCGCTTAGCTTCCACTTGCACCGGCGACAACAAAGTCGACGACATGTTCGTTTTCGTCTGCATATACATATGTCACTGTAATCACTTATGGCAGCACACTACTACTACCGAATAAAAATCAGCAAGTCCTCCGATTCGTCCTCACCACACAACCAAGCAGGCCTCATCATCTACGTCACACCTATTTTAGTTCTTTCTTTTCTTGCCAAGCTCCACACGTACATCTGCAGATCTTGTGCCGTCGTAGTCCTGCATATATGAATGCACACACATTTGTTGCGCGCGGACCGGCCGGGTACACTCCTTGGAACAGGAGGCCGTGTGACAGATGACGTGCATGCGTTGCACGTACGTGCGTTGTACGTCCACCAGGAAAAGTATACAAACCGCGTAGTGGGCAGTAGCCACCGCTCGCTGTGCGACCGCGCGACACGGTGTCCACAGCGTGCCCAACGGTTCATGGTGATAGGTGCTGCTGGCGGCGGCCATCCTGATCTTCGAGCCAACGCGCGCGCACCCACTTGGCCACTTGAGCGACAGCACTTAACCGTCATCGCTCCCGTCCTCGTCCTGTCTCTCTCCTTCCTTTCGTGCTGCTCAAGATCGGCGACCCGGCGGCGAAGAAGTCAGGCCTTGTTTAGTTCCGGCCCAAATTGGGAGTTTGCGTAGTCTTAGTGTCCAAATCGTAGCCAAGATCAGAAGATTTCGTTTGTATTTGGTAAAAATTGTCAAATTTTGACTAATTAGGCTCAAAATGTTCGTCTCGCAAAGTACAATCAAACTGTGCGATTAGTTTTTGATTTCATCTACATTTAAGATCTACGCGTGTGTCAACATTTTGATGTGACGGGGAATAGGAATTCTGCATAGTGAATTTGGTGGCAAATTTGGGGATCTAAACAAGGCCTCAGTCGTCTGGAAACCGGCGAAGAAGTCAGTCGTCTGGAAACCGGTGGTGAATACAGAATACTGATGGCTACCGCTCTGTCTCTGTCTCTCCCTCTCTCTCCGCGTTAATTTGCGCTGACGCTGCTCGATAAGGCCGCAGCTGCCATCGGGGAAATTGTATAATTAAAGACCCGCCACTCCACTATTCTCCGATCAAACACCACCGGATCCACAGTGTTTGCCGATGGCTTGATGCCATCGGCAAACACCTGTAAGCCATCGGAAAAGAGGTTGCCGATGGCAAAGTGGACGTGGCCATCGGCAACCTCCCATCGGCAATATCGTAATCGGAAAACAATTTTTTGCCGATGGCAAAAAGATGGATGCCATCGGAAAACTATTTGCCGATGGCCGTGGCCCCCATCGGCGAACACTCCACGTCGCCCTCCCCCGCCGCCGGTGCAGTTTGCCGATGGCCGACGCCACGTGGCCATCGGCAAACAGTCTTGTTTTCCCGATGGCCACGGCCGCCGGCTTTTTTTTTGTTTTGAAAAAAGAATTCCCGATTTTTTTTTCCGATGGCCGTGGCCATCGGCAAACCTGAGGGGTACGCTGGGCCAAATTCCCCTGGGTTTGCCGACGGCAGCCATCGGCAAACCCGGGAAATTTTTTTTCCTTTTTTTCCTGTTTTCTTCCATTTCCAAGACATTTAATCACAAACAATGATATCACAAGCAAGATATACAACATTCATCACATATATTCGCAATAATACGCCATTTAAACCATAATATAGCATCAAATCCATATAAAATGTCCGAAATCATCCATACAAGTCGAAATGGCTCCATACAAGTCCCAATTCATGCATACAACTCCAAATGCATCCATACAAGGCCAACATCGGCCAAACATGTCCGACGTGGCACAACAAGGTCCAAAATCAGAAATAGAAGGTACCTAGCTCGTGGCGCCGTCCCCCTTGGGTCCCCGAGCCCCCGAAGCATCCTCCCACGCAGCCAACTCCCCGCGGCTGCCGCCGCTTCGCCGCGCCGCCACGAGCACGCGCGGGCCGAGCCGCCGCTGCGGCTCGAGGAACCGAGACGGCCGGGCTGCCCCTGCGGCGGCCATGAGTACCCGGCTGCGTGGGGAACCGAGACGGCCCGGGCTGCCCCTGCGGCGGCCACGAGTACCCCTGCGTCGGTGGAGGACCCGGACGAACGGCCGCGTGAGGAGGCTCGGAAAGGACCCCAACCGGCCGTGGAGCGGGGAACCGTGGAGAAGCACCCGCGGAGGGCTAGCACACGGAGTTGGGTTCGAACCCTCCGACCGTGTCCGCACAAAGACCAAGTGATGGAATTAGTACCGCAGACCGGCATCACAAGCTAAAGCGATAGGCAATGTAGGGACTCACCGGACGAGGTGCAAGAAAAGGCGGCGGTGGAGGTGCGGTGGTGGAGCGAAGAAAGAGGCCGGGGCTCATTCCCATGGCACGCATGTCTTTCAGGACATCCGCGACCACGCCGCTGGTAGTGCGGCGCAAGCGCGGCCGCGTGCTCCGATAGGCAAGCGCCATCGCTTCGGTTGGCTAGCACCTCTTGGACCGTGGCCCGCAATATTACACGAGCATGGTTGATTGTATTTGAAGGCAAGGTACATTATTTGTGAAACGGTCGAACGACGAATGAAACTCCACTTACCTGAAGACCCGCGATCTGCTGCGCACTGCTCGGCTGCCGAGGCGCTATGGGGACCCACGGTGCGCCCCTACGCTGGTCTTCCTTGCGGATCTCGGTCAGCGTCGGGACAGTGGACGGGTTAATGGCGCGCGTGGGCCATATAGAACCGGCCGTGCCGCTTCCTCCCAACCTCATCACGAGCCGAGGGTCTATGGGCTCGGTGGTGACGTCGTAGGTGTCGCCATGGGCCTCTCGAGCCTGCGGCGGTGTACTTGGTGAGCTTGTCGTACACGACCGGGCTGGTGTACTTCTCGGGCCCGTCCGAAGAGCATGTACGTGGTGGAGGGCGCTTTCGCCGGGCCCTTGTGAGCAAGGGCCCACCCCATGTACTCGTTGATGGGCTGCCCGGGGTGGTGCTCCTCTGCGAGGAAAACAGAAAACATGGTTACAAGTAGAGATATATGAAATCCGGCGCTATAAGAAATGGTTGAACACAAGCATACCCATGTTTCCATGAACTCGCCGAGGTTCTCTGGTGTGAGACCCCGGACCTCGCCATCTCTTCCAAGCGCTTCGCCCGACGTGCTCGTGCTCCACGTACGCCGCCGGCGTTTGCCACCCTCCTCGACAATCTTACGCCGGCGGTCGGCGTACTTGCCGCACCCGGCCGGAGGTGTCTCGCATGACATTCAAGTATTAGATCTTCCGGATAATGAGTTGAATGTGTCACATAAGGAATCACGGCGGTTGTTTTCCTACTTATTTACCCGCATGTCTTGCTCCTCGGTGAGGTCGGTCTCCGGCTCACATATCATCTCCCCGGCTCCGGGTCTTATCCACCTTCACCCCCCGAAGTTGGCGTAGTAGGAGATGACGGCTGGGTGTGCGCCTCGTAGAACATGTCCTTGATCCGCAACTCGCACACCTTGTCCCGATGCCGGTCCGCCACATCGGGGTCCCGCCCTCCGCCAACTTATAGTACAACCGCACACAGGCATCAAACATCATTCCATTGTTTGAGAAAAGTCCAACAAATGCGTAGTATTGAGATATGCGTTGCGATTGAAAGACTCACCCGAACCGCTTCTTGATCTTCTCGGCGAGGACTTCCCCATGTGCGTCCTTGATTAGGAAGTAGTATGGCCATTTGTCGGGCACGATCGTCCTCCCTCGATGGTGACCAAGCCGGGGAAGTTTGCCTTAATCACTCGCCCCGGATGCTAGTGACATGGGGCGAACACTTCCGGCCGACACCTTTCTCCGCCCACCGCACAAGCACAACAATTGTTAGTATGCGGTTTTAATTCAAAAATGAAATAAGAACAAGTATAGAAATCAACAATGGATACTTACGTCCCGGAGATCACGATCGCGGGCGGTCCTCGTGGCGCGGCAAGTGCTCGGGAGCCTAGCGGGCCCGCGCTGGAAGGGCTTCTTCGCGGTGCACGTGGAAGCCGAGGTGCTGCAGTCTCCTCCTCCTCCTCGTCGTCGCCACCGCCGCCACCGCCACCGCGTCGCCGTCCTCCCTCCTCGTCGTCGTCGTCGTCACCACCGCCGCCGGCACAAACAGCCTCGTCCTCAAACGGCCTCATCCCGGGCGGTCCTCCGCCTACTCCCACCCCCCTCGGCGGTCGACGGCTCCACCTCAAGCTCCTCGTCGTCCTCCTCCTCGTGGTTGCCGGCCTCCACGTGCTCCTCGTGGTGGCCGGCCTCCACGTGGTCCCGCGGGGCCCGAGGTGCATGTACTTGGACGACGTTCGCGTCGGCGCGACCGTCCTCCGCCTCGGCATTTTGTCGAGTGCCCGCAATGACAAAGATTAAAACAGTTAGTATTAGTAGATTGCAAGTACTTGTAAAGAAAACATAAATGTAAGGTAATATAAATAACGGTATCAATATTACATGGATTAGAAACTATCTCCGCAAACGGCAATATTCGGCGAGCGCTCATCCTCGTCATCGATCGTCGTCATCACTATCAATATTGTCGAGCTCTCTTAAGTCCTCATCATTAGGCGCCACATGTTCCCCAACTTCTACATCGCGTCGCGTCTGCCTGTGCATCTAGGATTCTTAAGTCCTCAAAGCATCGTGCACCTCATCACCCTCATCCTCATCGATGTCGTTGTTTACTTCCATACTCATCAACGAATCAATGTCTATCTCCAACTTACCTTCTAGCCCCTCGGGTTGATAGAACTCATCTCGCCCTTGGGTCAAAGTTGTAATCATCATCGTTCGGGACCGCCGCTTTACCACGTGGCGATACGAACCGCACAAGGCTCCAACCCGCAAGGCGCTTGTCATTCCGGTTTGCCCATGGGAGGTAATAAACTTGCTTGGCGTCTCGGTTAGCCACAATATAGACATCATCTCCTCCATATTTGGAATCTGTCGGATTTCGACTTGCCCAATCTTAAGGTCCTTTTTTGTGACACGGGGATCGAACCAATGGCATTTGAACATCACAGCTTACAACCTAGGAACTTGCCAAAGTCAAGCTCCAATATCGTTCGACTATGCCGTAATAGTCCTTCCCATCCGTCCGGAGTCCGAACTCCGGTGCACGTGGTTTTTAGATTGCCCCGTTTCTCTTCGTAGCTTCTCGTGCGAAACCGATAGCCATTCACGTCATAAACGTCGAATGACTTGACATGTCGATCGAAGGTTTGGCCCACACATCTCAATGCGGGGCTCATTTCCGCATCACAATTAGCCTCGCACGGTTAGGACGGGTGGATAGTTAAGTTAATCGCCGATAGGAGCAAAGTGGAATCGAGGTTAGGTAGATAGTTACCTTTTTGCTGAACCAATTGACGAAATCGGGCATATTATGTCTCGAGAAGATGGTCTTTCTCATCCTCGGTAGGAGCCCCTACTTTGCAGCTCCGGTGTTCATTAATAAAGTCCCGGAGAAACAATAGACAAGAGGGTCGGATCAATAGGTGGAGGATAGTGGCGACGTATGGAACAAGCTCATCGAGAACTTACTCTTGATAATCAATCGTTTCCTCAAGGTTCAACAACAAGTACATCATGATAGTGTGCCACTCATCATGCCGCAAGTAACGAGGGTCCTCGCTCCCGCTCTTCCGAGATCCCCTCCGAAAAGGCCGAGAGTGCATGAATTCTCGTCGATGTTGTAACGAGGGATTGGATCTCGTGGTCTCGTAAGTTTCTCGGTATAGTACGCCCGTGTGCATGTGGACACCTCCTCCGAGAATGAATGCCTCTCGCCACGAAGCCTCAATTTTGGCTTTATTTTTACACTTTTTCCGAAGAAGCTTTAGACACCTCTCGATTGGATAGCACCAACGGTCTGCACGGCCCCCCAACCGTGCCTCCCTTGGTAGGTGCAAAATCATATGCTGCATGGACGGGGAAGAAGCCCGGTGGAAATATCATCTCCAACTTGCGAGAGCAACTTAGGTGCAGCCTCCTCCAGTTCAAGACAAACGTCCCGAGACAACTCCTTGGAACAAAGCCGGCGGAAGAAAAAGCTCAACTCGCGCCCGGGACGCGCCACACCGGCTCGGGTAGGTATCCCCGGGTCATCGCGGGAAGGAGCCGCTCAATCCGGATGTGGAAGTCATGACTCTTCATCCCTAAGACTTTGCCGTCGGCAAGTTCACTCCCGGCTCGATTCGCCGCATACCCATCGGGAACCTTAGCTTCGACAACCACTCCAAAGTGCTTCCTTCCTATGCGGCCTTTTCGGGATGTAATCGGCCGGGCCCTTCTTCCATCTCTTGCCTCGGCGCAGGGGTCTTCATCACTAGATTTGGTCTATCGCAAATCGTTTCAATGTCCGATCTAGCCTTAACATTGTCCTTTGACTTCTTGCCAATGTCCAGGAGTGTTGCCCAAAGTGCCTCGGCGATATTCTTTTCGTGTGCATTACGTCGATGTTGTGTGGAAGAAGAAGGTGCTTGTAGTAGGGAGCCTAGTCAAGCCCGATATATGAGTCCACATGTGGTCGGTACCATATCCTTTGAAACCACCATTGTCATCAATTTCGAGAGCCTCTATCGTGCAAGGATGTCAGTGGGCTCTTTTCCTTAGGGATGGGGCCGGTGACTTGAACACCTTTCGTGAAGTGCTTTTTATCAAGTCTCGGTGGATCATCCTCCTTTAGAAATTGACGATGTTTGTCGAAAGAAGAATACTTGCCACCCTTGGCCGCCCGGTGAACATCACATCTCGCCTTGCATGTTGGGCAAGGGAACTTCCCGTGAACACACCACGCGCTGAACAAGCCATACGCCAGGAAGTCATGCATTGAGTACTGGAACCACACATGCATCGTGAAGTTCATCTTCGTAGCTCGGTCATACGTCAGCACCCCCTCATCCCAAGCTTTCTGCAATTCATCCCACACCGGCCGCATGAACACACCCATTTTGTTGCCGGGTGTCCGGGTATTATCGGCGTCAAGAACACGTTCTTGGGGTCGAACATGACGCCGGGGGGAAGATTGAGGGGATCAAAAACACGGGCCAACAAGTGTACGGGGCCGCCATCATTCCAAACGGGTTGAACCCATCGTTGCCGGCGCTACGCGTACATTTCGAGCCTCCTCGGCCATGCGAGGATTCATGGCATCGAAGTGCTTCCATGCATCACCATCCGCCGGTGCTTTGCATCTTGTCACCGTATCTTTTGCCATTCTTGTGCCAAGTCATTTGTTTCGCGGACCCCTCTCGTCATGTATCGCCGTTGCAGCCTCGATAGTACCTTGGAAGGTGTCGTATGACCATCTCGGGGATCTTAGACTGTTTCTTAGTGCCATCACCGCCTTCTACCTCCACGTACCTAGAGACTTTGCACTCCGGACGGTGTGTTGCCGCCTCGTGGTCTCCCCGGAACGGGACACACCCGTTCTTACAAGCTTGGATCGGGCGATAAGGCATCTTGAGTGCACGAAGGAGCTTCGTGACTCGGTCGTGTTTTTCGGCGGGCGGTGCTCCTCCGGAAGCGGCCCGCCAACGGTTGCCAACACGAGATCAAAACCTTCCCGACCGATGCCCAGGTGACGACTTCAACCCAATTAGGCGTGAAATGGCATCCAGTTTAGAAATGCGGGTCTTCTCGTGAAGGGGCTCCTTTGCCGTCTCCATCATGTCGTAGTACGCCTTTGCAGTCGCCTCTGGATCTTCTTCCACCACCTCCAATCCTTGAAAGGCTTCAACGTCTTCAAGCAAGTCTCGCCATTCCGGCATCTTGATCAAACCCCGGAGGTCCGGTCTCACCACCACCTCCGTAACCCGTTGGGGTTCCCCATGGAGGATCCGGCGGGTATAGTTTGGAACATACCCGTTCGCCCAAATATCATTCCTCATCTGTCGTTGCTCTTTCCTTGTCTCGGTTCTTACACTTGTTACGGGGACAAAACACCCGAATCGCCCCTTTAGAAGCCGGGCCAAATGCCTTCTCCGGGAACTCCCGGTCCCCTTAACCCATTCATTGGTCTTGTCTTTGAATCCCATGTACATCCACTCACGGTCAGCCATCCTCGTCATGCGCCAACATAAGCGAGTAATAAGACCAACATCTCGCAACTACAAGGCGTTCCTACCATCTACTAGGTGAAGGATAGGTCCTAATCCCCACCCGAGGATGCGTAGATGAGGTTAGCTTCCATGCTCCGCTCCCGTCCGAGATGGAATTTCGGCGGCACCTCCCCATTTGTTCTCCCGATACACGTCCCGACCGGGAGAGTGTGTATCCGGAGAACAACGGGGAGGGCTGCCGAAACTCCGACTCGGACGGGGGCGAAACATGGAAGCTAACCCATCTACGCATCCTCGGGCTGTCCAAAAAACGTGGACAATCCGAAAGAGAAACCGTCGCAGATATGCACTGATCCGCATACCAACGACCGCGAATCTCTTTCGGACGGGAGACGCCTAACTCGGTTACGCAATGTACTTACAACAACTATAAGACACAGAGGTGGTTTATACCTAGGGTGGCGGCGCAGAGGCGGGTAGGTGCACGAACACGGTCAAGGTCCCCTCCGACAAGTCCTGCTCTGCAAAGCAATAAAGATATCAATATTTGTTGAAAATTTCGGCGAGAACCTCCCCTATACGGGGAGGTTCCAAGACTCGCAAGAAAAACCGCCGGCTCGAAGGCCGGCGTCCACATTTGCGGCACGATGGCCCACACAACAACAAACCCGGCACGAAGGCCGTCAACACAGAAACGGCGCGATGGCCGACAACCCTAGAGCTTTACCTTCTCCTCCGGCGACGCGCGTGCACGGACGACGTGGACGAACGGTGGACGAACGGCGTCGGCGATGTGGACGAACGGCGTCGGCGACGTGGACGGACGGTGGACGAACGAAGCGGACCTTCTCCGGCTCCTCCTCCTCTCTTCCTCCTCTCTTCTCCTTCTTCTCCTCCTCCTTTCTCCTTCTTCTCCTCCTCCTCTCTTCTCCTTCCTCTCCTCCTCCTTCTTCCTCCTCCCTTCTCCTTCCTCTCCTCCTCCTTCTTCCTCCTCCCTTCTCCTTCCTTCCTTCCTTCTTCCTCCTCCCCTTCTCTTCTTCTCCCGCCCCCTTCCTTCCCTTCCCTTCCCTTCTTCCTACCGGCGGCGGCGGAGGAGAAGGGCCGCCGGCGGCCGCGGAGTGGTGCGCCGGCGGCGCCGGGTGGCAGCGCGGGGTGGGCGGGTGATGGTGGCGGGGGCGGAGGAGGGCGGGGCCGAGGTCGGGGTGGCGGCGGTCGGGAGCCCCCGCAGCCGGCGGAAATGGCGGCGCGGCGGAGGGCGGGATCCGGGGGCGGCGGGGAGTAGGGCGCGCAGGCGGGGGGAGCGGGGCGGCGGGGCGGGGAGTGGTGGCGGAGGAGGCGGGGAAGTGCGGCGGCGTTGAGGAAGCGCTCCGGCGGCGAAAATGGCGGGCGCGGCCGGCCGGCTTGTGTCGGGTTCGATAGGGTTTGGGGGGGCGGGGGCCGGCTCTTTTTTATTTTCTTTTGAAACTCGGTTTGCCGATGGCCGTAGCCATCGGCAAGCTGGCCACGTGGCGGCTCGCGGCTCGGCCGGCCCACTATATTTGCCGATGGCCGGTCATCGGCAAACGGGCGTGCCGATGGCTTTCCAAGGCCATCGGCAAACAAAATTTTTTTTTGATTTTTTGCTTCCCATTTTTTTCGGTGTCTTGCTACACCAAATACAACCCACCTCCAGAATTTGGGACAATTTTGAACTTTTGAGCTATATTTCGTTAATTATTTTGTTTTCTTTGAATTTTTCCCGCAACTCAAAATTTGAACTGCAGGTACATGAAATAATGCAGACTTTTGATTTAAAAATGATATTCATGATTCTCGGAGTATATTGAGGCCGTATCCAGGACCTCGCATGAAATTACGACCGTGTTGGCCTCGTAACATGGGTAGCGACGTGCCGGGAAAGTGTTTTTAAATTATATAAAATCCAAACGGAGTCCCAAATTGACGAAACTTGACGAGTTGTCTCGCCATCGCATGTGTAGTGTGTGGTAAAAATTTCAAAAAGTTTCGAGCAAGTTGTGACATCGGATGGTCAAAACCTCCGTGATCACATGTGGAGATGTCTGGGTTTTGACCATCCGACGTCACAACTTGCTCAAAACTTTTTGAAATTTTTACCACACACTACACATGCCATGCCAACACAACTCGTCAAGTTTCGTCAATTTCGGACTCCGTTTGGATTTTATATAATTTAAAAACACTTTCCCGCACGTCGCTACCCATGTTACGAGGCCATCACGGTCGTAATTTCATGCGAGCTCCCGGATACGGCCTCAACTTACTCCGAGAATCATGAATATCATTTTTTTAATCAAAAGTCTGCATTATTTCATGTACCTGCAGTTCAAATTTTGAGGTGCGGGAAAATTCAAAGAAAACAAAATAATTAACGAAATATAGCTCAAAAGTTCAAAATTATCCCAAATTCTCGGAGGTGGGTTGTATGTGAGGTAGGAAGACACCAGAAAAAAATGGGAAGGAAAAAACAAAAAAAAGTATTGTTTGCCGATGGCTTGCCACCGTTTGCCGATGGCCGGCCATCGGCAAACAAGGCGGGCCAGGGCTCTCCCCGGCCGCCACGTGGCAACGATTTGCCGTTGGCCGTGGCCATCGGCAAACGATGCAGTTTGCCGATGGCCTAACGGCGGCAGCCATCGGCAAATCGGACGGCGTCGGTCGCCGTCAGCTCCTGGCGAAATTTGCCGATGGCCCGGCCATCGGCAAACAAATTCTTGGCCGATGGCTTTTGTTCGCCGATGGCCTGGCCATCGGCAAACAGGAGTGTTGCCGATGGCCGTTGTTCGCCGATGGCCCGGCCATCGGCAACAATGTGTTTGCCGATGGCTTTACTTTGCCATCGGCAAACCGGGATGTTTGCCGATGGCAGATTCCTTGGCCATCGGCAAACTCCTGGGCCATCGGCAAACACTCGCTCTCCGCCGGTAGTGAAATGCCCAGTCGGTAGCCGGCGCCGCCCGCTGGGGCTCCAACCCGGCCTCTCTCTCCAATCTACTCCACACAAGCCAACGCGAAGAAAGTATGTACGTAGGAGGAGAGGTGGAGGAGGTGGGCTAGGAGGTGCGGCAGCACCCGATCGAACGCCTTCACACGTGTACGACCGCGCCGGCGACGCCAGAACGGACACAAGCGAGGTATACTTGTTTGAACTTTGAAAATTTATAAGAAATTTAGGAAATTTGTCCTAAAGTTTTTCTAAGGAATATATTTGTATATTCTTGCAGAGAATCATGAGTAATTTAGGAAATTTGTAATGAAGTTTTCAAAAGGGAATTCTATATTCCCATTTTCGATAAAGGAAGACTATACTTAATTTTGATTTTTTTATACAACTCCTTCAAAATTTCTCATCTCTGCTCACGTGAGCACACAACCTAAAACAAAAAAATATAGCAAGCACACTCTAGTGACGATTAATCTCTAAATTCATCTGAAGAAGGGGTGTGTTAAGCTTAGTGTTTCTTAACCAATTTCTGTACCATGCCTATGGAGAAGCCCCATGACCTGCAGCCACCTAAAGTTTCTTATACAGGTTGATATACTGTATCGCATCGGACATGCCAAACCATTTCTCCATTTGCAAGATTGAGCAGCTAATAATCAACGTGAAAATTTCCAATGGCAAAGCGGCAAAGAAGGAAGAGGGTGAAAAGAAGAAGATGAAGGAGCAGGAGAGGAAGAGGAAAGAGAAGGAGAAAGAGAAGAAGAGGAAGGAAAAAGAGAAGAGGAAGAAATCAGGATGTTTCCCAGGAAGAGGAAAAACAAAGGTCACTAGCTTCTTCATCTTCAAATAATGCATCTGAATGTTTGAGATATATAGATTGTTGTAATACGCCTTTGTATAGAGACATCAAACTAAACAACTTTTTTTTTGAAAGATTAGGCATTGCCGACTTTTTGATTTATAATAACAGAGAAAGCAGTTCAACGAGTACATGCACGAGCTGCGCTTCCCCCAAATCAGCCTAAACTGCTTGGTATGCATTATTACATAAGTGATTACTCGCTAATTGATGGCACGACTGTGAGTGGCCTAAGGGCCAAGCAACCTGCTGAGAAAACTATTGCCTCGCCGTTTTCTTGATCTCCTCAAAACCAGCCTGGACCGGCATCCGTTGGTTTCTGGACCGACCTCCATTTATGGTTATCGAATGCGCCACCTTCCCGCCATTGCCTAGGGCCTGAGTGAACCAATTCTCCAGATCACAGCCATCCATCCAACCGCTCGGGGACATGCTTGACAGGAACACCAGAGGGCTACAAGCTGCCACAACAGTCTCTGGCTACAAGCTGCCACATCATTCTTGAGAAGGGGCACTCGAAAAAAAGATGTTGAGTCGTCTCCAGGCTTCGGATGGAACGCACCCAGTCCATCGATCATGCATCATTGCATTTCAACCTGCAATGCAACTTGTCTCTCCCCAATTAATTTCTGCAAACTAGCCAACCGGCCGTGGAGATTACCGCGAGCCCAGCTGTAGCCTGGGGCAGTGGAGCTGCGACAGCACGTCCACAATCCACCCCACTTGAGGGCTTCAACCCAGTCGGTCCGATCACGATGCCCTGCCAAGCAAATGCACTAGTAGTGCAGTGGCGTGTGCTCCCTGTGGTTGAGCCAGCCGGTCAGGATTCGATCCCTGGTCTTGCATCTTATTCAGGTGGGAACCACCCCCACCCCACCAAATAATATTAAAAAAAAAACGATGCCCTGCCAACATGCGATGCCGCCATACACATGATGCCACGAGATTAACAATGCTTGTTGTTGCTGCAAAACATATATACGGTGTGAAAGATAATACACCATTGCACGGGGGCATGTGCCCTTTGGCCCTCCACACTCCACAACGTGAAATAGTGTTAAAAATTTAACCCCATCAAGAAGAAGTTGGCGCATGCTTCGTGCCTTCTCACCATGGCATTTATTATCATGAACTGATGATGGCAAAAAGAAATTAGTAGGAGAGACTTGTCAACATTTTTGCTCCAACCTATTGAATGAACTGATGGTGGGGAGCATTCAAGCCTTGGTGGTGGGGTGTCTTCCTCATCCTTGACCGAGTAGAATGGAAGCTCAAGCAGAACCTGGAGCTGCTAACAGTTATCTAGGTACTACCTAGAAATTGCCATGGATACACCTCGAGGAGAGGTTGAAACTATCTAGAGATGGCGTCGTCCCCCTTGGGCGACTCGGGGGCGACCCGCCGGCGCCGCCACTAAGCCCACCGTCGCAGGCCGCCTCCGGCCGCCGTCGCCGCGGCTCGTCTGGCGGTGGCGGCGGCCCGCCACGGCACCTCAAAAAGGGTGTCCACGGCAGCAGCCCCTCCCTCTCCCACTCTCCCCACCTCTTCTTCCTCCCCTAGTTTGTGAGCTCCCTGGCACAAAGGTGGCCGCCGGTGAGCACGGGCGCGACGGATCCAAGCCCTCTGGGCACGGATCCGGTGCCCCTTGCCCCGGGTCCGGCGGTTGGCAAGTGGAGGGCCGAGAAGGTGCAGCTGTCGGCGCACGGCTCGAAGCTCGAGATGGCGGCGGCCGGCGGCGACCATGGCTGCTGGGTGCGCCAGGGAGGGGCCGGATCCGCGCCCTCCGGGGCCGGTTCCGCCGGCTCCGCCCCGGATCTGCGGTTCCCCCGGGCGGCGCGTTGCCAGGCAGGGGGTACCAGACAGGGGGCCTCCGCGTGCTGGACGACGACGGCGCCGTCTGGCGGCTGCAGCGAACGCCGTGGCGGCGGCAGTCCCCGGCTGGCCGGTGTTCTTGCCCCCCAGGCTGGGCGCACGGAGGCGACCGGGGACAACTCTTCCTCGCCCTCCTCAACCCCCCGGGGGTGCGCGCCCGCATCCAGGCCTCCTGGCCGGTGGCGCCTCTGCTTGAGGTCGCGACCTCTCGGTCGGGGTCCCTACCCGCTGCCGCTGCTGCTGGCCCAGTTCGTGCATGGAAGGCAAGGTATGGCTGCTTTGCGCGATGAATCTGTGACATTGGCTATAATCCACGGGGTCGGGGAGCTTCGGCGAAAGCCATGCGTGACCCTGTCTATGCGATCGACGGCGACGCCCTTCTGCGTCGTTTACCTCCTTGGAGGCGTCGATGTTGTAGGCTCCCCACCCCAAAGGCTGCGCCTTGTTTTTCCTCCTGGTGAAAACCTATCTCTAGTCATCTAGGGATGGTGGTGGTGGCGTCAGTGATGTCGCAAACCCTCTTGAGGGCGCCATCGTGGAGGAGATTCTAGCTCTTGTCGTGGCCTTGCACTCTCTTCGTCTGTTCCCATATTGTGCTGCCCCCCCTCCCCTGTGGTGAGACTAGCCAGGGCTGTTAGATGTTGTTGTCGATGCTTGATGAGTGCCTCCCTCTGGCGCATCTACTTTGTCGGCGCTCTCCTCGATGGTGACATAAAATCAAATGTTGGGTGGAGTTCCCGAATGTGCTGGAGGTGTCTCCGTCATTCCCAAGGAGGTCGTCGTGTTCGGTGATCTTGAGCTCATGAGTTCGTCACTGCTCTTAGCTGAGTGGTGTCGGGCACAAGGAGCTCGGCTTGCGAGTCCGTCGTTGCTCTTAGCTGAGTGTCGACGGGCACAAGGGCCCCGGCTTGCGAGTCTGTCGCTGCTCTTAGCTGAGTGTCGACGGGCACAAGGGCCCCGGCTTGCGAGCTCATCACTGCTCTTTACTGAGTGGTGTCGGGCACAAGGGCCACGGCTTGCGGGTTTGGCGCTGCTCTTAGTTGAGTGGTGCCGAGCCTAAGAGCCAAGGTGAACCGACAAGTATGCTGCTCGGTGGGTGGCACAAGTTGAAGATCGGCGGGCGTCTTTACGGCTTCGTCTAGGTTTACCCCCTTGATGTGCTTTGTGGGGTTGTTATGTTCTGTGTTGTAATCTCTTTCCCCCTCCATGTATTGCTTCTGTATCCTCTTTAGAGTTGTTTTTAGGGCTCGCTCTCGTGATTGCATCACACTTTAGCGACGCCCGGTTACTTGCCGCCTTGCGGCATGATGTTGTAACCAACTTCCACCCACCGGTTTCCGGCATCTGTGGATTATAAAAAGTAGGTGGGGATGTTTATTCCCCCCCGAAACTCCTCTAAAAAAAACTATCTAGAGATTGAACTGTTGAAGACAACATGTAATTCGCGACTTTGGGCTACCAGCTAGGCTCCTAATCTATTCGTTTTTTTTGACAAGAAAACCAAGATGTATTAGCTAGCAGCAAAACGCTGCAATATGATTACAGAGTTCCATTGGTACATCATTGAGAATCGTTGCCACCGGGCAAGCTGGTACATGATCAGCTCTGTTGCAAGTTACATGCAAGGCACATGATACATTCCCTAAGTGTTTGAACGCTAATGAAGCCAACGTATGGGCAACAGAGTTGTTAGCTCTGTTTATTTTGAGGACTCTGAAGGAGGTACCCCTAGCATGGTTTATAAAGCGTTGAGTGAATGGTTTAATCCTCCAGTCCGGTGGGGACTCAAAATCACCTGAGTTGATGAAGTCTGACAATATTTGATTGTCAGTATAAAAGGTAATGAGCTGAGGCCTCAGTCTATCAACAATTCTAGCCGCCGCAAACAAGGCAGCTGCTTCCGCCGTGAGCACCGATGCGCAGTTTAGGACCTGTAATTGAATTTTGAGATCAAGGTTGTTTGATGAATCCAATATATGGATGCCAAGTCCCGCCTTCCTTGGCTCTAACGAACTTTCATCAGGACAGATGGAAGCATCTGTGTAACAGTGTACGCCTTCGAGATCATTTGGGTCACCTGCAAAGAGAGAATGAGGCACTTGCTGCCTTAAACGATGTTGGCAGTTAACAGCTTGAGCTGTAGTCAGGCTACTGGTTTTCTTTTCCAGAGCCAGATTCATGGTTTTGAGATGAGCTCGCACTTCATAATGAACCTGCAAGACAGACCATCTGTGTTTTTGAAACCGAAGCTCATTACGAGCTCTCCAAATGAACCACAGAGTAACTAGGATAGTGGCCCAGGTGCCTTCATCTGTACAGCCAGATAAGAGAGATTCAAGGCTGCATTGCACTCCATCTTGTTCAATAGGAAGAGCAGATGCTCTTATGGAGGGCCTGGAAGAAAACCAAACAGCTCTAGCAAAATCACAGTGAAAGAAGAGGTGACAATCAGTTTCAGGTTGGCCACAGCGGCTACAATTCTTATCAATGTGCCTAGATAGAGAGCCAGCTCTCTCTCCTGTTGCAAGGGCTCTTCGAACAAGTCTCCAAATGAAAGTTTTTATATTGGGAGAGAGAGACTTTAATTTCCATACCTTTTTTAGGATGTTCATGGAACCTGTAGAAATGCTCCTGGGACCTTGGGAGGGGAGCTGTACCTGCAACTCTTTGTTGAGAAATTTGAAAGCCTCTTTGGTGGAGCACTCACCTTTTGTGGAATGTTTCCATTTGATAACATCATCATGCTCAGAAGGAGTGGTGATAGTGCTATGTATGACAGCTGAAGCTCTTCGATCGAAAATCTGGTTGATAAGATCACTATTCCACTCTATGGAATCAGGATACCAAAGATCTGAAATGGTGTCCGGTAATTTAGGAACTGGGGTAGGCAGGATGAGGTGAGAGTGGATTTCTTTCCAGATGTGACACCAAGGGGTGGACCAGATACAAGAGTTTCCTTTCTGAATTTGGATGGAACAATTGTTTGTAAGAGTGTCTTTGATGCTCAAAATAGATGACCAGAAGGCGGATTTTATGTGGCTGTTTGTAGCTTTCCAGAAACTGCAATGGGGATGATACTTGGCTTTTAAAACTTGAGAAAGGAAAACATTTTTACCTGTAGCAATCTTCCATGCTGCGTTCAACAGGAGGCTTCTATTAACTGTTAGTAAGTCTCTAATACCCAGACCTCCTTCTTTTGGCCTACAGATGTCCTTCCAGGATCTGAACTGGAACCCTGAGGTACTATTTTCTTCTGGAGCTCCGGACCACCAAAATTTCCTAATAATGGCTGTAATTTTTGCAAGAAACTTTTTGGAGAAAAGAATAGTAGTCATGTAATAGATGGGGATAGAGGCCAAAACTGAATTGATGTAGGTGAGTCTACCGGCATGATTGAGTTTTTGAGATTTCAATTTAGTTAATTTTGCTTTGAATTTGTTAATTATGAAATTGTAAGCTGTGCATTTATCTTTATGATTGAAGATGAGAGGATGACCAAGATAGATAGAATTTGAGTGCAAGTCTTGAACAGGAAAAATATTTTTTACCTCTTGCTTACTCTGTTGATCAACATTAGCACTGAAGATTATCTATGATTTTGCCAAGTTTGGAGTTTGACCAGAAGACCTGCAAAAGGACATGAGAGTAGAATGGAGTTTGCTGGCCTCCTCCTTGTTAGCTTGCCCACAGATAATCAAGTCATCAGCAAATAAAAGGGAGTGTATGGGAGGGCAACTGGGACCAAGTGTGACACCATGGATTTCC
The DNA here is from genome assembly GCA_018135685.1 of Themeda triandra. Taxonomy (NCBI): domain Eukaryota; kingdom Viridiplantae; phylum Streptophyta; class Magnoliopsida; order Poales; family Poaceae; genus Themeda; species Themeda triandra. Next base: position 1,471,714 of record JAENPR010000018.1, read on the forward strand.
TGCAAGGAGGAATGATTTTGCAGACAAATAGAGAGCTCATTTACAGCAATAATAAATAAGTAAGGAGATAAAGGACATCCTTGTCTGATACCTCTTGGGGATGAAAAGAAGAAGTAGGCTCACCATTTATGATGACTGAAATGGTAGTTGTAGAGATACAATTGTAAATAAGATTGATGAAGTGATCATTGAACCCCTGTCTTTTCAAAGCTTTTATAATGAAGCCCCATTCTATTCTATCAAAAGCTTTAGCAAGGTCAACCTTGAGAAGAAAGGCCTTTTGTTTCCAGCTTTATGATTGAAACTATGAATAATTTCCTGGGCTAGGATGATATTAGTGGCTATGTGTCTCCCTTGAATAAAGACAGATTGAGTAGGATGTATGATGTGAGGGAGGTGGTTCTTTAATCTGTCAGCTAAAGATTTGGCAATAACTTTGTAGGCTACATTACACAGGCTAATGGGTCTGTAATCCTTGGGGCAGCTAGGATTATTGACTTTAGGTATAAGAGAAATGTGAGTCTTGTTAATTTCAAAAGGGAAGGATCCAGAGATATAGAAATCAGTTACCAGATTGCAAATGTCCTTACCTGTCCATTCCCATGAAGATTTGAAGAAATCAGCATTTAGACCATCTGGTCCTGGGGCAGCATTACTCCGCATGTTTTTTATAATGGCATTTATCTTCTGCTCATCTGGAATTGAGTTGGTGTAGGGATCAGTTGAGGTAGCTTGATGAACTTCAACTTCTCTGCTCCAGAAGCTTTCATCCCTATCATTAGTATTAGAAGAGAAAATTTCTTGAAAATAATTGTTAATCTATTCGTTGTTAGTCTGATAGTTGTAAGCTTATATTTGGTAAAAATGTATGTACTGAAGTGTGAAGACCGTAAAAATATACTTGTTGTACCTCATAAAATCCAGGGTTCCAAGAATGCATCCAGAAATAGATTTATGGTAAAATATACATATTGAATATTGTGTAAAATCAACTACGACATGCTTTTTTCTCATAACTATGACATATTTTTTTTTTTGGTGTTAGAAGTATGTATATATATATCAGCGCTACACCAAGGTGTAGAATAAGCTATTCTACACCAAGTTATAAAATACTTAGTAATACTGATTCGTGATCAGTATGAGTCATTACGTGTACTAACTACTAACATGTGAGGCAATTACCAAAATTTCTTTGATATAACACCCAGTAGCTAAAACAGACACTAAAATACTAAATAATACTGAACCGCGCCTAGTAGGTACGCGTATCACAAAGTACTGAATAATGATGACACGCAAATAGGTTTAGTAATAGCACCTGTATATATAGGAATAGGACATACAAACCGATTATTATTATCTTTTTTTTTTTCTAGTGGAACCGATATCCATTTTTTAGGGAAGCAGGTGGACGGACCTATTCTGGGCTTTTCGCATATGCATTACGGGCTTGCTGGGCCGCTTAGCTTCCCGATTGTGTTTCAAATTATGAATTCAGGGTACCAGTCTGTAGGTAGTGAATGCAAATCTGGAAATGATTTGGTGTTTCAATTCGTGAATTCAGACTATCAGTCTGGACTCTGGAGGAGGGAGGGTGTAGGATGGGTACCTATCAGGCTTGCTCGCCACATACCTTCCGCATCGGCAACATACGACGAGCCGCCGCAGTTGCATCGTATCCTCGACTTCTCGCCGCAAGATCAATTTTGACAACACCAGAAGCGAGCGCCGCCGCTAAAGGGCTCCTGCCCCCTGCCCGGGCCGCCGTACAACCACGGCGTCCGCCTCCAGCGAAGAAGCAGCGAGCCGGTGAATAACTTCCATCTGCCTCCCACACCGCAACCGCCTCACCACTGACCGATTTCCCGCCCCTCGATACTGTAACAACTCCAGTTTTTAGGCTTAACAAATCTTGCATCTCATGAGCATAATCATCTCATAAGCATCATATGTGCATTTTGTGGTAGCAATTGGTTGAGTGCTTGTATTAAAATGCAAATGGGGTTTTCAAAGTTGTTGCTAGAAGTTATATTCGGGTTGCTTTTCTCAAAATGGAGCTTTAACAAAATTTATGCAGAAAATTATTTCGAGAAAACTTTGTTTTGACACCGAGTCCTGAAAATGCTTTTTAGCCCTTCAGAATGGCCCAAAACAGTGTCTAAATAATGTTTAATAATATTTTTATAATTCTAATTTGACCCTAATTCACACTTTCAAAACTAGGCCGAATTAGCAAAAACTTCCTTCATGAAAGTTATTCCTCTCATCAAATGGAGAAACTTTCATGTTTTGAGTTTTTCCAAATTCGCATTATTTTTGGAGTTATTCAAGGTCAAACTTTTCAAGTGGGGACAAAAACAGTGGGACCCACCCTGGGCCCCACCTGTCATCATCCTTTTCCCCCTCCCTCTCTGCTTCGCGCGCCAGGCCGCCGCAGCATCGCTTCGCTTCGCCCTGCCGCCCTCGCTTCCCCCGCCTGAGTCGAGCACGCCGGGCCGCATGCGCACTCGAGTACGCCCGCCCTGTCCCCTCGCCTGCCCCTGCCGCCAGCGCTGCCGCCCGCTGCCGCGCTGAGCCGCCTCGGCCGCCATCGCCGATCCCGCACGCCGCGCCGCGCCAAGCGAAGCTGCCAAGCGCTTCGCGACGCCGCAACGGGCACGCCGAGAGGCACTCGAGCACCCCCGCAGCGTCGCCTCGATTCCTTGCTGCGCCGCTGAGCCGCCTGCGACGCTGAGCGCGTCCCGCCGTCCGCCATGGCCGCCGTATCGCCCCCGCGCGCCGTGGTCCCTCCCGGTCCGAATTGGACAGCCCCGGCGCCCTTAAAAGCTCGCCCGCTCGCTCGCGCACTCGCCCGCTCCATTTCCCTCTCCCGCTCGCCTCCCCCGAGCCGAGCCGCGGAGCTCGCCATGGCCGCCGCCGCGCCCGCGCCGGCTAGCCGCCACTCCGCTTCACCATTTTCATCCCTGAGCGTGTCACCAAGATCGCCTTGCCATTCTCCACCTTCGCCGCTTACCCGTGCTTCGATTCGACCCAAGGTAGAGGCCAATCGGCCGCTTCTTCCTCGCCGCCGGAAGCCAAGCTCCGCGAGCCTCTTCAAGACCGCCGCCCGCTTGCGTCGGCCATCATTTTCAACTCCCAACGCGTGCACATGCACCGCCTAGGTCTAGCGTAGCCCGTCGGCATCACGGAGAGCCTCGCCGAGGCCTGCTCCGGCGAGTCGCCGTCATCCGCCACCGCCGCTCGCCGCCGTGCGCCACGCTCGTCTATTTAGGGCACGAGAACCACCTTCTTCACCACCGTTGCGTGCGCGTCGCCATCACGAGCACAACGGTGCTAGCCGTGTCGCCAGGCACCTCGCCGCCGGCGAGATCCGGCCGGCGGGGAAGCCTCCCCTGCTCCCGAGCCGCTGGCGGGTGGGCCCGGCTGACGTCATCTGCTTGGGTCAGCTGAGGACCCGCCTGGGTGCACGAGTCGGGTGGATCTAGCAAAGATTCGCGTGTGGGTGCAGCTCGGGGTACGCGTAGCAGTTTAGGTGGTCGATTTTCTGAAAAAATGATTCTTGGCAGATTTGAATAAAAGGTTTTGAAAAATCATATCTCAAGCTAGGAGTGTCCAAATTGAGTGATCTTGGTCTTGTTGTGATCATGGTGAAGTGTAGTATCTGGGAAAAATACGAGGTGCCATGTTTAAGTAACTTTTCTGTATAGTTTCATTTAAATTGTATCAATTGGTATAATTGCTATTTATCTTTGGAAATACATAATTAATTCTAGCATGCTCAGAAAAATATGGTTTTGCTGTAACAGAACCGACCAATTAATATAAACATAATGTACTAATGATGTCGTTTAAGCAACTTAATTAGCACATGACGCTTATATCAACCCGGTAGTCCGTGAAACCACGAAGGATTTCAAACTTTCCACAATACAGCCCAGACCGAATTAAGTTCAACATAATACCGTCCATAGTAATACATAAGTTCACAAGTAGTTGATTACATCGGAGTTGCGAAAATAGTTATTACAATACCAAGTTGGAAACAAAGCTGCGGAAGCAAAATAAAGTGTTGTTTCCAACTTGGTATTGTAATAACTATTTTCGCAACTCCGATGTAATCAACTACTTGTGAACTTATGTATTACTATGGACGGTATTATGTTGAACTTAATTCGGTCTGGGCTGTATTGTGGAAAGTTTAAAATCCTTCGTGGTTTCACGGACTACCGGGTTGATATAAGCGTCATGTGCTAATTAAGTTACTTAAGCGACATCATTAGTATATTATGTTTATATTAATTGGTCGGTTCTCATATACCGCATCGGAGCGGGTTCAACGTATTCATTGTTCATAAGTATATTTAAAACAAAAAGAATTTGTTTTGTAACAAGTAATTACGAACTTATTGCCACATAATCTCATATATAGGCTTTTCAAAAGTGTGTGGTTTTCAAAACTTATATATATGTGCCTTGGACCAGTCATATCCTTTATGCCCAATTAAGGACTTCAGGTGGCTTATATCAGTACTAACCTGGGGGATTGCTGCATCATATTTTCTATTTGTTGTGCTCATACACGACGGATATGTATGAGGGCCATTCACTTGAATGGTTATGTATGGATCAATTTGCCCCTACGCCAAGGTAAGATTGGTTCGCCGCTAAGGTAAGTGTGAGTTGTGAGAGCATGATCGGACGCAATGCCGATCTAGGGGAGTGCTTATTGGTGCTGGATTATATACATGTTCACACATGTTTATAAGAAGGTACCCCATGTGAGGGTGTCATCTTCTGATGACTTGTTGGGTAGTATGCACCCGGGAATGGGTGCAAGTAATCGGAGATTTCACCTTGTTCGAAAGGTGCGTGGATTTTTACGTCGCTTGCATTCATTGGGATATTGGGCTGAAATGAAGTTTCTGCAGGTACACTAACTACGCAAGATCGTGTAGCCCGACTAGTTTACGCTATAAGAGAGCACGTTGGTATGCCACCGTCTAAAACGCTAGAATTTATTGTTTTCTAGGTTTGTGAGGACGTACGGAACGTGCATGCATCATGACACATAATCATTTCATGGCAACCGCATTATTTCTTCCCTTATAAAAGAATGATTCTCTCTTTCTATAAAAGTCACCAACTTAATTTCCATCTCATGAGAGTTGTGATTCGGTTGGGAGATGGCAAGAATGAAGCGCATCAAATCCAAGGCAACCAAGGGAAAGGTTTCACATCAGCAGTTTGCCACCCGTGAGCCACGTGGTGCCAAAAAGTTTCTAAAAGAATTTGGAATGCCTTCCTTGCTATGGCGAATTCTGCACTCAGTGGGCTATCCCACGGGTAAAGAACCTCGCTATCAGTGGAGCAAGGAGCTGGAGAGTCAGCGTATGAGTTTGCTTCCTGTTGAAGTGGTAATTCCCGCCAAGAGTGAAGGAGCGTCACTTTGGTGTGGATGTTGGTTCATTGCTCGAGGTAGGAATCCTCAGGAAGGTGCAAATGTGGTTGCATACAAGGCACTACGGGATTTGCTCAAAAGATGCCCCGAAGAGGTTGCTCGTGCCACTGCAGGTGTGTTTCCTAAGGGTGACCCATACCATGTTGTGTGGCGTCAGCTTAGTGAGACTGCACTTGTCGATGGTAAAGAAGAGGCTGAGAACAGCAATGGTCCTGCTAGTAGCGCAATGTTTGCTATGATGAAGAGTTACTCCTGCCTGGAGAATGCATTGGAATCTCTTAATCGCTAGTTCGTCTACGTCACCTCATTTAAGCGAGAGACGAAGAAAGAATATGAAGAGGAAGTTAAAAGAGTGACCACATTGCTTGAGCAGATGAAAATCTCTAAAGACCAGGCCATCCAGGGAGAAAATGCTGCTATTCATGAGACCTTTGTGGCACAAAGTCAGTTTCTGGAGTTGCTTGCCCTACTTGGTCAGTGGCAACAGGCCTTTGGTATAGTTGAGCAGCAACGACATGAAGCTTGGAATGAGGAATGCCGTCTGAGGGAGCAAGTGCTTGCGTTAGAGGTCATCAATGGTGCTTTGCAAGGAGAACTGCAACGAGTCTACAACCAACTTCACCACAATCCTCTTGGTGTTGATGAGGAAGGGCCTCAGGTAGTGCCCAACATTGGTAGTGCTAATACTGGAAATGCAGAAAGTGTTGAGAACATGGACCATGACCATGAGGAGTAGGCCTGATGAGAAATCTCTAGTTGGAATGTTATGTTTCCCTTTGAGCAGACCTATTGTAATGACCTGTACTCCTAAGCAGATGGTACAATGGCTTGTGGGATAGTGATTATGAATCACTTAGCGTGTTTCAGTGATGTATGGGTCCTATGTAGCATGCAAGAACAAGTTTTATGCGTCATGCCTTTTGGACATCAAAATTCAGTCATTGATCAAATTTGTATTCTATCCTTGTCCATGTAAATTCACTTCTATTCCTCTGGGTCTATAATGATATGTTGACATTGGCTTCTTGTTGTCACATGCCTAGACCATGGAAAAAATAGCCCGCTATTTTTGGCGCTATAGCCCGAAATAGCTTGAAAAAAATTGTGCCGCTATTTGCGTTCATACACAATTTTGCCGCTATTTTGCCGCTAAAGTCCGCTAATTATGGTTTATAAAACGCTAAGCACATTGGCCTTAGCTCGCTATTTAAAACATGGGCCTAGACCAATTGTGAAGTGAATATTGTTATTAATCATCACTTGGGAACGACGCGATGATAGTATGTAGCACATGCTATGTCGTTCAAAAATATTCCTTGCTATCCACAATTTTGAAATTCCCGGTAATTCCTTCACCTTGTCTTGTGCACAGAGCTTAGTTGTACAAGATATCGTATATAATTCGATTATCTGTCGAATTATTCCGTTGGTCATAGTCATGGCAATATTGTCTCGGTTAATAAGTTACCGTGCCGCGACAAGAACCTAGACCATCTCGGTGGACGCACCTAGATGGATTACCAGGGGGTACGCCGGTATTGTAATTATTAACCATGACCCATTATTCCGTCCAAGCCAAGACAACATCTTTGTCATAAAACCTCCCTTGAATGCTTGCTTATGCATATCCTTGTCAATGCAATCCACCCACATTCAAATCGCGCCATGATATTGTGACAGTAGGTTGCTACAAATTGGTGTAGTTGACCTTTTTTTATTACCTTGTGTCCTTGTGAATATCCTTCGTATATCCCACTTTTGCCTTGCACGTAATGCTTATTCGTGCGAGAATACCTTCAATCATGTGGAATTGCATTTCAAACGCAAGATTTGTAATGGAGTCCTGATTAATGATTGATGGTGCCGCGACGAAACTGAGAGCACCCTGTGGCTGCAGACACATGGATGTGCTGCTCGGCACGCGCAGGTATCACGATTGTTGATCTTGACCTGTTACAGAGATTGCCTCGAGGTGTCGTTTTGCGTGAACCTACCTTGATTTCCTCTCGATATTCATCATCCAATCTCTTATGATATTTTCCCCGAAGAGCAAAATCAGGCAAATCAAAGAGAATGAGATCGTTTTCAGTAAGACTCATCGGACCACAAGAGGTGGTAGACAAAGGACTATATCAGGTGTTTGTCTGATCAAGAGAATGGTTTCCTATTCCATGGTACTCCTCGGTAGAGACTTAGAACTCCTATACATCTACTAGGTATTCTAAGGCTTTATGGAGTATTCATGCCTTATGGGAGACAATGAAGGAAATTCTTCAGACAAAAACTTCTTATAAACGGATTATGGCAACAATTTTGGGGTTGCATCTGGTCATGAGTTCAAGAGTCATGGTGTCGGATTCAACTATGCATTGGGTACGCATCGTACAAGTGCTTGGGTATAATCTTGGATTTACCAACATACAGTTCTGCCTTGAGTATCAAACAAAAGTCGTCTGAATAAGTGAATTTGGATCAGTAGAGACAACATTCAGAAAGAAAGGTTGGCATATTTATCATTGGGAAGGAATGTTGGTTGGATAACAAAACTCAATAAATCCCTGCTTCGAGAGCTTGACTTATAGAAAGGAATTGGTAATTCTGAGTCAGTGCCAAAGAATCCGCTCATGTTACCGTGTTGTCCAATAAGAGATGTGATTGGTTGGTTTCTATGGAGTTAGAGAATTATTGACCTAGGAATTTTGATTTCTACATGAGATGAATTGGATGTCTTTGACCTAAGAGTGGACTTCTTCAATGTAGTTGGTTCATATTATCATCCATTAGTACGTGCTCTTATGAAGGAATATGCCAGTGTTTAACTCACCTCATGGAATCCAATGATGATACCCAATTCAGCTTGTCTTTTGCACACACAAGTCCTAGGTGATATTGTAGAAAGTATTGCAGGTGCTATTCTTATTGACAGCAAACTTGATTTGGATTTAGCTTGACAAAGGTGCAAACCTCAGCTTGACTTGCTTCGTAGTGGTAAACACTTTGAGGGTTGAAGCACCTTCTGATGTATTTGATGATGCGAATAGCAGATTCTCTCACATTAAACCCTTTGATGCCTCCAATAGGGTAATTGTTGGTTACGCTTTGCGATAATCTGCCCTAGTGAATAGCAATTTTGGGGTTTAATGAGAGAGTACATCGTACTATTCTTATCATCTTTATACTTCAGATTAAGAAAAAAGGATTTGACATTAGATTGGAAGAATGGGATAAGTAGAAGAGTGTCTTCTAATGGTCTTGGTAGTGGAAAAATGAATATGTGGACAACTGGAGTGGTCACAGCAAGTCAACCAGAAGAGAACCGTTGCAATCCTAGGGGACCCACTTGTGCACTGTGTTCGCGTGATCGCCGTACTCGTAGCACCTGCACAGTGAACTCTCCTTTATCCTGTCGCCCTGTCAGCTCTCGCGCCTCGTCCTCGTTCCCGTGCCGGACCCCTCCTCTCCGTCCCGACTTCAAATACAGTCGCTCGCCCGCCTCCTCGCCGAGCGAATCTATTCCCTCCTTCATCTTCTCCTCGCCCGTGCGTGAGTGACTCGTCGTCCATCTTCTTCCTCTTGCCTCCGCTCTAGTGCCTTGCATCATTCTGTCTTCCCACTCCGTCGTGGGTGCCCTCCTGTGCATCTGTTCTTCTTTCCATCCCCTAATCTGAAACCTTGCTCTGAGAAGAGAAACTTGAGGAAGCCATCGCTTTGGAAAGAGGGAGCAATCAGGAGCAGAGTGGTAAGATTCGGTGTTTGTCCGTGGATCCGAGTCGTCGCGTAAGAGAGAAGAAAAATATGTATTTCATGGAGGAAGTCCCGATCTGTTTTGGGTTGATCTTGGTGGTTGGGTTCACTATGGTTGAGTTCACCCCGGAGGTTTTTTCGGTTCTTGTGGACATTCTTGACGTTTTGGAGCGTCGTGTTCATCCCGTGTCTCCATTGTCCCCGTATCGGTCGCTATCGGATTAGGCTAATGATTCTCGAGTATTTTCTCATAGCCCTGTTCTCTCAAATCTTGAGAGGGTTTGTATCGAGTCGTGTAATCCTCGATGTAAATCCGATCCGTGAAATAAGAATCTTATTTCTCCCCTTTTCCCTCTTCTTGCTTTAAATCTCGGGCGAGATTTCTTTAAGGGGGTAGGTCAGAATAACTCCAGTTTTTAGGCTTAACAAATCTTGCATCTCATGAGCATAATCATCTCATAAGCATCATATGTGCATTTTGTGGTAGCAATTGGTTGAGTGCTTGTATTAAAATGCAAATGGGGTTTTCAAAGTTGTTGCTAGAAGTTATATTCGGGTTGCTTTTCTCAAAATGGAGCTTTAACAAAGTTTATGCAGAAAATTATTTCGAGAAAACTTTGTTTTGACACCGAGTCCTGAAAATGCTTTTTAGCCCTTCGAATGGCCCAAAACAGTGTCTAAATAATGTTTAATAATATTTTTATAATTCTAATTTGACCCTAATTCACACTTTCAAAACTAGGCCGAATTAGCAAAAACTTCCTTCATGAAAGTTATTCCTCTCATCAAATGGAGAAACTTTCATGTTTTGAGTTTTTCCAAATTCGCATTATTTTTGGAGTTATTCAAGGTCAAACTTTTCAAGTGGGGACAAAAACAAAGTGGGACCCACCCCCGGGCCCCACCCCGTCATCATCCTTTTCCCCTCCCTCTCGCCGCGCGCCAAAGCCGCCGCAAAGATCGCTTCGCTTCGCCCCCCCGCCCTCGCTTCCCCGCTTCGAGTCGAGCACGCCGGCCGCATGCGCACTCGAGTACGCCCGCATCGTCCCTCGCTTTTCCCTCGCGCCGCCGCGCCGCGCCGGCGCGCCGCGAGCCGCGGCCGCATCGCCGATCCCGCACGCGCGCGCGCGCAAGCGAAGCGCGCAAGCGCTTCGCGACGCCGCAACGGGCACGCCGAGAGGCACTCGAGCACCCCCGCAGCGTCGCCTCGATTCCCTGCTGCGCCGCTGAGCCGCCTGCGACGCTGAGCGCGTCCCGCCGTCCGCCATGGCCGCCGTATCGCCCCCGCGCGCCGTGGTCCCTCCCGGTCCGAATTGGACAGCCCTAGCGCCCTTAAAAGCTCGCCCACTCGCTCGCGCACTCGCCCGCTCCATTTCCCCTCTCCCACTCGCCTCCCCCACTGAGCCGCGGAGCTCGCCATGGCCGCCGCCGCCAGCCGCGCCGGCTAGCCGCCACTCCGCTTCACCATTTTCATCCCTGAGCGTGTCACCAAGATCGCCTTGCCATTCTCCACCTTTGCCGCTTACCCGTGCTTCGATTCGACCCAAGGTAGAGGCCAATCGGCCGCTTCTTCCTCGCCGCCGGAAGCCAAGCTCCGGCGAGCCTCTTCAGCACCGCCGCCCGCTTGCGTCGGCCATCATTTTCAACTCCCAACGCGTGCACATGCACCGCCTAGGTCTAGCGTAGCCCGTCGGCATCACGGAGAGCCTCGCCGAGGGCCCGCTCCGGCGAGTCGCCGTCATCCGCCACCGCCGCCGCCGCCGTGCGCCACGCTCGTCTATTTAGGGCACGAGAACCACCTTCTTCACCACCGTTGCATGCGCGTCGCCATCACGAGCACAACGGTGCTAGCCGTGTCGCCAGGCACCTCGCCGCCGGCGAGATCCGGCCAGCGGGGAAGCCTCCCCTGCTCCCGAGCCGCTGGCGGGTGGGCCCGGCTGACGTCATCTGCTTGGGTCAGCTGAGGACCCGCCTGGGTGCACGAGTCGGGTGGATCTAGCAAAGATTCGCGTGTGGGTGCAGCTCGGGGTACGCGTAGCGGTTTAGGTGGTCGATTTTACGAAAAAATGATTCTTGGCAGATTTGAATAAAAGGTTTTGAAAAATCATATCTCAAGCTAGGAGTGTCCAAATTGAGTGATCTTGGTCTTGTTGTGATCATGGTGAAGTGTAGTATCTGGGAAAAATACGAGGTGCCATGTTTAAGTAACTTTTCTGTATAGTTTCATTTAAATTGTATCAATTGGTATAATTGCTATTTATCTTTGGAAATGCATAATTAATTCTAGCATGCTCGAAAAATATGGTTTTGGTCTTGTTGGTCTTGTATTGAGATGCTCTGTCTATGATAAAGATATCACATGCTTGTTTAGTGTAATTTTATAGGGTTGCAGTTCATGTGCCTATTATTGCTATGCTCACATTAAATTCATAAATAGGGTCCTTATATCAAGTTAAGGTTTAATTCCTGTTGTGGGCTGTTTATATGTCCTTAGAAAGTCATTGATGTGATTAACACATGAGTTTGCCATGCTTCATAATACAAAGTATTTATAGGTCCAATTAATGGAGCTGTCTTGTGAATTATGCATAGGTCAGTAGGTTTATCCAAATAGGATGAAATTTTGTTGGTAGACTAGTATTGCCATGATTTGTCTACTGTAATTTTTGTAGGATTTTAGGAGTAGCCAATCATGGTGCTCCTGTTCAACCCTTGGATGTTCAAACTAGGGGTTAAGCCCATTGAGGATAGGCTAATCTATTTAAAAGTTGGGTTTCTAGTTAACTTGTCTATAGATGAAAGTTGGAGTATTATCTTAGTTAACTACTGTTAAAGTTTCATGGTCATTGCATGAATGGTTTAGGAGTTATGGGTGTGACAAGATGGTCATCGTGGCTGTTTTAGTGGCTGTTTTGCCAGAATCAGTCCCGATGCTCGTGTTTTAGGTGTAGTTAACCTGGGAATCAGTTTGTGATGTCTTCATATGTTTGATGGAGAATTTAATAAGCTTTCCATAATGTCTTCATTCATATCCATAGGGTCTATGGTTATTTATTTACGATTTATTTACTGATCTGTTAGTTATATGGTTAGGACTAGTATTGATGCTTGAATAAGTGATGTTGTGTGCTAGGCTTATTGTCAGGTGTTCAAGGTGATTAGTGGTATGATGGGTGGTTAAGTAGTATACTAGGATGAGTAGATCATGATGAATTGGTTAGGATGATTATGCTTGAGTGTAGTCTCTTTGGCTTTACTGACTTGTTTGCTGGTGATAGTAGAAAGGGATGTCGTACTAGGATTACATTGTTGTAGTAGAAAACGTAGTAGATGACATGTACTTATGGTACACGTTATTGGATGATGTTGACTACCTTGTAGAAGGAATAAACAAGCACGTATCCGCATTATCATACCATGTGCATTCTTAGTATTCATACGTGCACCCGCATCATACAGGATCGCTAGGAGAACAGAACGTGACGTGAAACAAGGCGCGTGAAGTGATCGAGAACCAGGAATCCGACGTGGAGTGATCAAGTCTTTGGGAGCTTCAACAACGCTCGTTTTAGGAAGGCAAGCCCGGAGCATTTCTCCTACGGTTTGCAAAATGATTTACTTTGCGTCCTTTATTGTTTATGATGCATTAAGTTTATAGGCGTTACTTGGAACCGTTCTTCGCATTATGAGTACCTTGATCCACCTGAATACCTTACCCTTTTTAAGTTCAGGATCGTTCATATGCTTAGCACTGCTTAATTAGATCGGTAGAAGATGGGTGATTGACCCTCATCCGCGAGGTAGGTGATTACTACCCTATGGTTGATACTATGGAGGTTGGTTAGAGAACATAACCATGTGGCCTTGTTAAATCACGACTAGTCGGAGTTTGTGGTGTGTTAGACCACGAAAACTCCGGCGATGTCACTTAAGGGACTATGGCTTTGTACGTCCTCGGATCATGTTGAACAATGCCTCACAGATAGCTGGAAGGATGCGATCATCCGACCGCGAAGCCTTGAGGATGTTTGGGCCGGAATTTCAGCAGAGTTGAGTGTATTGCCCACAGGTGCGGTATTAAAGCCAGTGGCCGGTCGCGCCGGAGAGACCTGGTAGACGGGCATGCCCTGGTGTAATCGTATTTGCTGAAATCCGCGATTCCACCCGAATAGACCAAGGTGATCTAATCGACTCCGACAGGAGACGTGTGGTTTGTGTGAGGAATACCCGCACGGTGGTTTGCAATCGATTATAATCGCCATCGTTCCTGGACAGTGAACACTTGACCGAGCAGCGGCACTTTCGCAAATCATTGTGAAAAATAGGATGGTTATGGCTCTATGTTGTTGATGCTGGTATGCTCAACCCGAAGGATAGGATAGTTTTGTTTGCTCATACCCTGGAGTTGGAATAGTACAGGTGCTAATCTAGTGATGTCAGGATCCAACCTAAAAGATGATAAGCTAGAGAGTCCTTTATCACTAATTGCTTATTTAATAAGCTCATCTTTTATCGCAAGTTTAAATGAGTCAGCTATCCCACTTATAAAGCCTTGCATACTCCTTGGTGTCACTTTATTTTTGGTTTATGACGGGTAAGTCTAGCCGAGTACCTTCTTGTACTCGGGGTTTTATTCCCACTTGTTGCGAGATCATAAGACCTTTCTTTGTGGCAACAAGATGGACCCGTATCCCACTACGGGAGGATTAGACCTTGGGCAAGGTCATCTCTTATATCTCATTCCTCTATGCTTTTGCTGGATTTGATGAAGGACCAGGCACTATTTTTAACTAAGTGTGCGTTTGTAAAACAACACTTTATTTTGCTTCCGCAGTTTTGTTTCCAACTTGGTATTGTAATAACTATTTTCGCAACTCTGATGTAATCAACTACTTGTGAACTTATGTATTACTATGGACGGTATTATGTTGAACTTAATTCGGTCTGGGCTGTATTGTGGAAAGTTTGAAATCCTTCGTGGTTTCACGGACTACCGGGTTGATATAAGCGTCATGTGCTAATTAAGTTGCTTAAGCGACATCATTAGTACATTATGTTTATATTAATTGGTCGGTTCTGTTACAGATACTCCCGCCTCCGGCTGCAGACCGGTGAAAGCGGATTACTCCCACTGAGGAGAGAAGGGAGGAGCGCAAGGTCGAGCGCCTAGGAGGCGTCGGCCGCGCGGTCGATGGCATTGGCATCGCTCCCACGCTCGCCGTCGCTTGGTTAGGCCCCGCAGGCTGCAGCGTCCTACGGCCCACCCACCGCTGGCGAGGAAGCGGATATCTTCCGCGGAAAAAGTCCGATTTTGCTCCCCCATCTTTCATGAAAGTCTGATTTTTTTCCCCGAACGCAAAAATCGGACAAAAGTCCTCCCTCATCTATTAAATTCGTGCATTTAACCTTCTTGACTGGTTTTGAGTCCAGTTTTTTGCCTGGGGGCGCCACGTCGGATTTAGACCCATGCCACTCAGCCCAAGGTAAATACTAAATAGAAGCTGGCCGGCGAGGACTCCCGTTCATCTCGTTTCATATTTGGTCGTACCCCTCGCCGTCATCACGCATGGCCGCAATGGGGTACCACCGCCAGTACGAGGCCAACCATCCGAGCGTCCGCTCCACGCCGCCGTCGGGTAGCCCGCGAGGCTCGCGGCCCGCCGGTGCCCCCTGCCGCGCCGCCGCCAGTGCTGGTACTTGAGATCCGTCCTCCCGATCTTGCCGCACGGCACGCCGACTCCTCCCGCGCCTCGCCCTCCACGTGCGTGCGATGTGCTCTGCGAGCTGGGCCGCGCCGGTGCGGGAGCTCGCCGCCGGTTGAGGGAGGAGAATCGAAATTTGCGGAGTAAAATAGGACTTTTTCCATTTTCCGCCCGCTTGGGTTTCCGGCTTGCTGCTACCTAGGGCCTTGTTTAGTTCCCCTAAATTGGGGGTTGCTAATTTGGCATGTGCTACTGTAGTGTACTGTAGCATTTTATTTGTATTTGTGAAATATTGTCCAAATATTGATTAACTAGGCTCAAAAGATTTGTCTCGCAAAGTACAGCTAAACTGTGCAATTAGTTTTTAATTTTATCTAAATTTAGTACTCCATGCATGTGTCGTCATTTTGATGTGATGGGGAATCTTTTACTGTGCTAAATTGGCAACTCCCAACTTGGAGGACCTAAACAAGGCCCAGGCTAGAGTTTCGGCTTTCAGTACAAGCTGAGAATGGCCACTTTCCTGGTGGGCTCAATGCCCATCTTCATACCCGGGCCAAAATCGAACTCCATCCACAAAGGTTCTTTCCTTTCCTCCCAAGTCCTCAAACCAGTTTACCCGCAGATAGGTGAAGGCAATTGTTGGGATGAATGAAAGTTAAAAATTAGTTACGGATTTAGAGTGGAACAATTTCTTCGCACAACAACACCTAGAGTCTATATTTGGACGAAATAAAGTTCGATGGCAGCCAAGGTTTCAGAAGAACGGTTAAGCTGCTGATTCATTGAAAACAACCAATATTATTACAGAGTACACTTATCTGGGAATGCGGCAGCTAGTTCAAACAATTGCTAAATTAAAGCAACATGGCAGAAAGCAGAAGGAACAAGCAATACACCCAGATCTGAATCAGACCGGGGATCATCTCAACCTTAGCCTTGTCTCTCGATCCATTCATGCAAACTAGTCTTTATCGAAAGAAAAATTCATGCAAACTGCTCGGTCGAAATCACGGTGAGCTGCACAGGCTGCTGCTGCGACTGCCGACTGCATCCACGGCTACACTTGGAAAGCCTCAAAGCACGATGTCGCGTGCTGTGCTGGCATGCTGACATCTCACATGGGGTCGAGACATTATATAACAATATGGGCTGCAAAACATTTGGCCCCGTTGATCAGTATTCCTTCAAAGCCGCTTACTAGCATAGAACTAGTTGACTACTAGTTGAGTGATGAGCTGAACGATAATAATGTGTGAACTGAACTCCCACTGATCTGCTGGGAATGGGATAGTCTTCTAGTAACTGAAAATGGGAAACGAAGCACTCGTCACAAGGTCCTGAAGGTTTGCCACCTTGAAGTACAAGCTAATGCAGATGCAGGCAAAGTGTTCGCTTCACCCAGACCAACTTTGCGTCTTGCCTACGAGCTATCTAGCTCTCTGCAGTTCAACGACAGACGAAATGCGATTAGTTTGTGACGAGCACATAACATATTTATCCACCATTCATTTTCTTCAGAGTCTGGCAAGGCTTTGCTTAATTACCCTCCGCCCCGAAGGAAGCAGACTTGCTATATATCCACCCGGCCCACCAACTACGACCAACCTGAAGGAGACAAGACACAGAAATTAAACAAAAAACGTACAAGCAGTTTATATAAAATAAGACATCAGTGAGAAGGATCTTACCATGCTACATCTTGGCACACAGTCGATGGTGTGGGAACCATCAACTACTTGGATGTGACCTGAATATGAGCGATCTTGTGTTTGTCCTCTCCTTGGCACTTCTCGAACAGTTCTGGACAGTCAATTATCCGTAGTTTCTTCAACTCGGTAAGGCCACCTATACTTTCTGGCAGTGAAGACAGATTTGGGCACTTCTCAAGGTGAATTTGTCTCAATGAAGTACAGTCTACCAGCCATTCTGGTAGTGTCTCTAAATCCGGACACGACAATATCTCGAGTTCTCGGAGGGACTTGAAGCATCGAATGGCCTCTGGCAATGTTCTAAGGCCGGTGGCAACCCCAAGTGAAAGATACTCGATTGAAGAGAGGTGTTGGGTCCTACGCCACCCTTCAGAAGAAAGAGAAGTGCCCAAAATCCCAAGGAAAAATGGAGAGGTAGTAGAGGAGAGGTTCCCAAATCCATGTTCTGGCAGCACTTGATCGCTCTCTAGCATCCACAACATGCTCCTTGGGGGTTAAGGCATGAACTTCAGCTTTGGGCAATTTATAGCAGCCAACAAATGCAAATTAGGGATTAAGAACTCGCCTTCTTCAGTAGATGATCTTGTCGTCCACCACTCTTCCAAGTTATCCATTTCATTCAAAACAATGACTCGAAGCTTCTGGCAGCTTCCGTAGTCCCCATAAAATTCTCTGTCAACACTCTTGATATCAGGCATGTCATATAAGGCCAATGCTCTTAGGTTTGGCAGGAGCCCAAGTGGAGGGAGCCGGCTGCACCCTTTTAGTTCGGAAAGAACGATGCTGGTAAGATGAGGTAGGTAGGAAGGAATGTCTAGCATCCACTTAGGGAAGTCTACGCTCGTATAACCATCAACACAAAGGACTTGGAGACTTCTAGGAGGCACAAGGTTCTCCAATACTGATTTGTTAGCTATTGCACCCCCATGCCCCACCAAACTACCTTTATCATGTTCCCATTTAAGACCCAACCACGCAACGCTTGAGTTGTTTGATAATTTAGCCTGTTCTGCCCCTTGCAAATGCTTGACATTCTCAAGACCTTTGATAAACAGATCATGGCAAGGTGTGTTCTCAAGTTTCACAATCTGACCCCATAAATTGTTGGTGTACGCTTGCTGCTAAGCAACGAGAGGAGGTAGGCTGCTGAGCTGGTGAAGCAACGGCGCTGGAATTTGAATTCAAGTTGCTGGGCGGGAACAGTTGGCGCGGTGACCGCGCCCACGATGCAGCCAGGGCGCAAGCAGTTGCACTGACACCCCATTGTATCCCATGTTTTAATTTCATGTGTGTATTTTTGTGTAAACCAACTGTTGGTATAAATAGTTGGATGTATCAGGAGTTGTGTATCGCGAGGTGTTGGTTGTAAACACTTTCAGACTTGTATCTATCAGAGGCGAAAAGGGGCGCCGAACACCCTGTCGGTTCCTGCATCTGTTCTTGTCTGAAACTCGCGTTCTAGTGTTCATCTCTTAGCCAAATTCTTCAATTAGTGTTTGTGATTGTGTTCTGGGATTCAACACGTGGTATCAGAGCCATAATCACGCACTAATCACACCAGATCCACTAATATGAGTGAGCGAGGCGATGGCGGAGGGCGTGGCGATCGGATCCCGTATCCGACGCTCACGGCAACCAACTATACCAGTTGGAGCATCCGCATCCAGGCGATCATGGAGGATCAGGGGGTGTGGAAGGTGATGGAGCCGGCAGCGGGTTCATCCGAGCAAGGGGCGACGGCGGCGGCGGTGATCAAGGCGAAGGACACGAAGGCGAAAGCTCACCTGTTGCAGTGCATCCCGGATGACTTGCTGATGCAAGTTGCAGGGAAGAAGACAGTCAAGGAAGTGTGGGAGTCGCTGAAAGCTCGACACGTCGGGGAAGAGCGTGTCAAGGAGGCGCGGTTGCAGACCTTGATGAGCGAGTTCGACGCCATGAAGATGAAGGACGGCGAGAACATCGATCAGTACAGTGGGCGACTGACGGGGATGTCAGTTCGTTACTCCAACCTCGGTGGAAAGCTTGAAGATCAGGCACTGGTAAAGAAATTGTTTGATACTGTGCCTGAACATTTCATTCATGTAATTGCTGGGATAGAGCAGTTTTATGATTTGAAGAAGATGGGGTTTGATGATGCTGTGGGTCGGTTGAAAGCCTTTGAAGAAAGGACCAAGAGAGTGTCAGTTCCAGGTTCAGGAACCAGATATGATCCTCAAGCACTGCTGACGCAGGCCGAGTGGGAAGCTAGGCAGAAGCGTGCATCTGGTGAAGGCTCGGGGAAGAGTCGATCACAGGAGGGCAGCAGTGCAGGTCGGGGTCGAGGGAGAGGCCGTGGAGGAGGCCGGGGTGGACGCACTGGACAGGGAGATGGCTCTGTCAGAAAAGATAAGAGCCATATCAAGTGTTTCAGATGCCACACCTATGGGCATTTTGCAAATAGATGTCCAGGAGAAGAAAAGAAGGAAGATAAGAAAAAGGAAGAAGCTCATCATGCTAGAGCAGTAGAGTATGAGCCGGCAGTGCTCCTTGCTGAGACAGTTCTGTCAGGAAAGTAGGAGGGTGTGGCTGAAGACAGGCTGTTGTCGGATGGCTGTCAGTTATCTCTGATGGAGAAGAAGGTATACCCTGAATTGCATTACACTGACACAGGTGTGTGTTCTGGTGATGTCTGGTACTTAGACAATGGTGCAAGTAATCACATGACAGGTGATAAGAAAAAGTTCAGAGATATAGATTCTACTGTGGGTGGCAAGGTGACTTTTGGTGATGGATCTACTGTAGAGATTATGGGTAGGGGCTCTATTTTGTTTCAGGGAGTGCTAGGAGATCAGTGGATTCTGAGTGATGTTTATTACATCCCTAAACTGAAGAGTAGCTTAGTCAGTCTTGGACAGCTAACTGAAGTTGGGTATAGGGTTGTGATGGATGATGATTTGATTGAAATAGCAGAGAAAAATCCTGAAAGAGTTATAATCAGAGTTAGAAGATCTGTGAACAGATTGTACACAATAGAGTTGAAGCCCGTAGAACCAGTTTGTCTGTTGGCTAATGTGGGTGACATGTCATGGTTATGGCATGGAAGACTTGGTCATGTGAATTTTCAGTCATTGAGATTGATGAATGAAAAGGAGATGGTTGGAGGAGTACCTTTGATAGACCATCCTGATCAAGTGTGTGAATCCTGCTTAGCAGCAAAGCAGACAAGATGCTCTTTTCCACAGATGTCAAGGTGGAGAGCTGATGAGCCACTGGAGTTACTGCACATAGACTTGTGTGGACCAATCACCCCTATGACTGCAGGAGGCAGTAGGTACTTTATGCTCATTGTTGATGACTGCACTAGATGGATGAATGTCACTATTCTGAAAACCAAGGATCAAGCCACTGAAGCTTTTGCAAAGTTCAAGGCAGAAGCTGAGAACAACTTGGGTTACAAGGTGAAGTGTGTGAGGTCTGATAGAGGAGGGGAGTTTCTAGCAGCTGCATTCAAAGAAATCTGTGAGAAAGCAGGAATTAGAAGGCAGTTGACAGCACCTTACTCACCACAGCAAAATGGAGTGGTGGAAAGAAGGAATAGGACAGTCATGGAGATGGCAAGGTCAATCTTGAAGTGTATGGAAGTGCCAGGGATGTTTTGGGGTGAAGCAGTGAGACACTCTGTTCATTTGTTGAATAGGCTACCAACAAAACCTATGGGAAATAGGACACCATATGAGGCATGGAATGGCAGAAAGCCACAGCTCGGTCACATGAGAGTGTTTGGGTGTAAAGCACATGTGAGACCATCAGATCCACATATGAAGAAATTGGATGATAGGAGTGTGCCCATGGTGTATTTTGGGGTAGAAGATGGAAGTAAAGCACACAGGCTCTACAATCCTAGTACAAGAAGCATAGTAGTGAGCAGAGATGTGATTTTTGAAGAAGGAGTGTGCTGGAAGTGGAACACTGAATTTGGAGAAAGTTCAGGTTTTGCAGTGGAGGAAGTTGCAGAAGAGAATGTACCACAGTATCATGGTGGTGGAGTTTTTGGTGGTGATAACCAGAATGGAGAACCACATAATGACTCAGGGGGAGTGCCTGAGAATGAGTTGGATCATGCTAGTGGAGCAAGTCAGATCCAACATAACTTTGATCTTGATATGCAGGGTGGTGATAGCCCAGTGCAGCATATCAGTGGTGCTATGACAGAAACTGTTGACAGTCAGGCAACAGAGGGAGAAAACTCTGTAAATGGAGGGAACTCTAGTCAAGCACAAGATGTAGAAGATGATGATAATATGGATGTTGACCATGATGATGATGCACCTTTGAGGTTCAGAAGCATTTATGAAGTGTATGAGGATGCAGAGGAAGTGGATTTAGCTTCAGATGCAGACACTGAGATCAATGCTCTGTTGACAGTCATGGAGGAACCTAGATGTTATCAGGAGGCAGCTGGTAGTGAGAATTGGAGGGCAGCTATGGATAGTGAGATCCAGTCCATCAATAAGAACAAGACCTGGGATTTGGTCAAATTACCAGCAGGCCAGAAATCCATTGGTTTAAAATGGGTTTTCAAATTGAAGAAAAATGCAGAAGGTGAGATTGTGAAGCACAAAGCAAGATTGGTTGCAAAGGGCTATGTACAGAAGCAAGGGATAGACTATGAAGAAGTATTTGCACCTGTTGCAAGACTTGATACAGTCAGATTGCTCTTGGCCATGGCAGCTAATTGGGGCTGGGGAGTGCATCACCTAGATGTCAAGACTACATTTTTGAATGGAGATTTAATTGAAGATGTTTATGTGGCACAACCAGATGGTTATGCAGTGAAAGGAAAGGAGCAGCTAGTTTACAAACTCAGCAAAGCCTTGTATGGGCTGAAGCAAGCTCCTAGAGCCTGGAACACTAAGTTAGACAATAGTCTGAAGAAGTTGGGGTTCAAGAAATGTGCTAGTGAGGCAGCAGTGTACACAAGGGGCAGTGGGAAGACAAGACTGATTCTTGGGGTATATGTGGATGATTTGATAGTGACTGGTGGTGAACCAGCAGAAATTGCAAAGTTTAAAAAGCAGATGACCTCTGAGTTTGATATGAGTGATTTGGGGAGACTGTCATTCTATCTTGGAATAGAGGTAAAGCAAGAAACAGATTGCATTACTATCAAGCAATCAGGTTATGCAAAGAAAGTGTTGTCAAGGTTTGGAATGGAAAATTGTAATCCATCCAAAGTGCCCATTAGCCCAGGGACTGTACTGAATGAAGACAAGCAAGGAAGGCCAGTTGATTCAACTGAATACAGAAGAATTGTTGGCTGCTTGAGATATTTGCTGCACTCAAGGCCAGACCTAGCCTACTCAGTTGGTATGGCCAGTAGATTCATGGAGAGACCCACTGTGATGCATCAGTGTGCAGTGAAACAGATACTCAGGTATCTTCAGGGTACTTTGAATTATGGCCTGGTATACACTAGAGAGGAAAGGGAAGAAATCCTGACAGGGTATTCAGATAGTGATCTAGCTGGAGACAGGGAACACAGGAGAAGCACTGGTGGGATGGCATTCTACTTGAATGGTGGTCTGATCACATGGTGTTCACACAAGGAGAAAAGGGTTGCTTTGTCAAGCTGTGAGTCTGAGTTTATGGCTGCAACAGCAGCAGCAATGCAGGCAATGTGGCTCAGGAGTTTGTTGAGTGAGCTCACCAACAAGAAGGCTCAGTGTGTGACTTTATTTGTTGATAACAGATCAGCCATAGAGTTGATGAAGAATCCAGTGTTTCATGGTCGTTCTAAACACATAGACATCAAGTTCCACTACATAAGGGAATGTGTGGAGAGAGGAGAAATTTCAGTGAAATGGGTTGGGACACTTGAGCAGAAAGCAGACTCTCTGACGAAGGCAATGTCAGTGACTAAGTTGGGAGAGATGAGGCACATGCTTGGTGTCAGAGAGCTTGAGGAGCATCAAGCTTAAGGGGGAGATTGTTGGTGTAAGCTTGCTGCTAAGCAACGAGAGGAGGAAGGCTGCTGAGCTGGTGAAGCAACGGCGCTGGAATTTGAATTCAAGTTGCTGGGCGGGAACAGTTGGCGCGGTGACCGCGCCCACGATGCAGCCAGGGCGCAAGCAGTTGCACTGACACCCCATTGTATCCCATGTTTTAATTTCGTGTGTGTATTTTTGTGTAAACCAACTATTGGTATAAATAGTTGGATGTATCAGGAGTTGTGTATCGCGAGGTGTTGGTTGTAAACACTTTCAGACTTGTATCTATCAGAGGCGAAAAGGGGCGCCAAACACCCTGTCGGTTCCTGCATCTGTTCTTGTCTGAAACTCGCGTTCTAGTGTTCATCTCTTAGCCAAATTCATCAATTAGTGTTTGTGATTGTGTTCTGGGATTCAACATAAATCACCACTTCCTCCATCAAGGGTTAACTCTGTTAAGTTTAGTTTCTTCCTTAGTTCTTCAACTTTAGAGTATATATAAACTGAAAGTGGGGTCTTATGGACATATACAAGTGCAGACATGGAAAAAATGCTATCTGGCAAGTCACGAAGCAAAAAGCATCCATCAAGGCCCAACTTTCGTAGTTTTAAATCACCGTTAGAAGAAGGGAGATGTTGAAGCTTAACACAAAATGACAAATCTAGATGCTTTAACATCGTGAGTTTGCATAGAGAATCAGGCAACATTTGAACCTTGGAGCAGCTTGTCATGTTCAAATACTCAAGCTTAGAGAGTTGATCAATGCAATCTGGGAGCTTTTCAAGGTTATGGCAATCCGACAGATCAAAATGCACCAGACCATGAAGTTGACAACAAGATTCAGGTAGCGAGTGGAGATTGTAGCAATTGGATAGGTTCAAAAATTGAAGCTTGTGCAACTTGCCAAAGGATTCTGGAAGTGTACGCAGTTCATGGCAGCTTGGCAAGTTTAGGAAGAGTAGAGAACTTAGGTTCCCAAAAGAGATGGGCAGCTCACAAAGGCTGCCACATCTTGATAGGTCAAAATATTGAAGCTTTTGGAGGCAACCAATGTTTGTGGGTAATGTGTTCAGGGAAGTATTTGAAAGTATCAAGGTTTGCAGGTTTAGCAGACGGTGCAAGGATTTAGATAAGTTTGAGATACAAAGGGAGGAAGCATCCAGATACCTCAATAGCTTTAGTTTATAAATAGAAACTGGCAGCTCTGACACATGACATCCACTCAAATCCAAAACTCTCAAATATAATGTGTGTGAGAATACTTGCTTAGGAAGTTGCAGCTTATCACACTGCCTAAATTGCATGGCCCGAACCTTTGTTGGCAAAGACTTACAAGCTGAAGTATCATAATGATTCATGAATAGCTGATAGCGACAATTACGATTGTCACTTCTATTGTTTTGCACCTTTTTGTTTCTGTATGAGAATTCTTCATTGGCAACATATATTGTGAGATCATGCACCACATCATGCATATGATATTTCACAGTGGGTTTGAATGCCCCTGAATCAAATACCTTGAAACACGAAGAAATAAAAGAAACTTTAGAAAAAAAGAGGACATGGCAGTAAATTTGATTAGGGTTTTGACTGAAACAAGTATACAACTAAACGTATGAGATCTAGAGGTTCATCTCAGAATTTTAATAACTTCCCTAAATAGATATTTTGTGTTATCATGAAAGGACATTGATATATATCACTCAAATGTGGATTTGGCCATCAACCGAAACATGTTGCAAAATTGCTATGTTTTGTTGTTTATGGTTTACGTAGTTTTCAAGCTCTAACTGTTGAAGTGTTGGCTATAGTCAAACAAATCCATTGCATATGGAAGCATGCTTTGAGAACTTTTCCCTTGCGAGAATGGAAATAGTGACCAGTAAAGGAAAACTCAAATGATGGGGTGAAAAAGTATCTAGATTTTTCTCAGCAACCTACTGATGCTTTCATTCAAGTTCTCAAATTACCTTCAGCTATAACAAATAATGCAAGAGTTCAATCTTGTAGGGTTTAGAGAACCAAAACACTATGACTTTTGTGAGGTTAGTTCAATTGCAGGTTCTATTGAAGAAGTATATGTGGAAATGATAGATTGATAGAGCCACCATGGTTTCATTAAATTCGAAGTGGGAGTTATGGATATAGCAAAAAACATTTCAGGCGCCTTGCATTGAGAGTTAATCATGCAACCATTTTATAATTGCTTATTGATTGTTAAAGCTGGTGGATATCTAGGAGACAAAAGGTGGATGGAAAGGGGTATTCTTCCTTGTTCTGAAAATGATTTCTTTATTAATGATTGGGAACTGCTCTGCTTTTCTCAAATAAAACTAGAAAGTAGTACAAATGTATGATGCATACAGTTATATGAGGAATTTGGTCACACTAACCTTAGGGATAGTTGAAGGAGTAAGGAAGGACATTCCCAAGAACTCATTAATACATTCCTCACCAATTCGTTGGAGTGAAGTTCCATGAGCATCTTGAATGAACCCCAAAGCAGTCCATTGTTGAATCAGGCTGTCATGATCTATGCTATGACTCTTAGGAAAGATAGAACAATACATGAAACAGAGTTTAAGATGGGAGGGCATGTAGTGATAACTTATCATCAAGCCACTCAAGACCCTATAGTCATCATCTTTGATCTCAAGAATATTATTACTGTCTCTAATTTTCAGCCATGCTTCTCTTGTACAATGTTTATTCATCACATAGCCAAGAGATTTAGCAACCAGTGGTAGTCCACCACACTTCTTTGCAAATTCTTTGCCGGTAGTCACAAGGTCAACATTTTGACCATTTACTAGAGATGTAGGGTTCATGATAGACCAGCAATCATCACTTGATAAGGCCTCCAACTCAATGTGTGGAACAGTATGAAACTGTGAGGACCGGATTCTGCAAAATGTTGTTGGAACTTGATCACTCCTTGTGGTTATTATTATCTTGCTGCCTTCTTTACCATATTGTAGTAGTTCCATCAAATGCTACAGACTATCTCCCCTTTTCTCCCATATGTCATCCAAGACAATTAAATAAATCTTGCCTGAAAGTGTGCGTTCAAGGCAAGAATTTAAATTCTGTAGTCTAGTATTATTTGCTTGGAAGCTACCCTCGATCTCAGAGATAATAGCAGCTACAATCTTCTTCATATCAAACTCCTTTGAGACATGGACCCATGCTTTGACATCAAACATATTTGTCTCCTTAGCAATGAAAACAGATTTTGCAAGTGTCGTCTTACCCATACCACCAAGCCCAACAATGGGAATGATAGATATTTTTGCTGGACCATCCTTCTGCGATAACAAATTTAATATCCTGGTTTTTTCATTTTCTCTTCCTACCATTTCAATTATATCACTGGAACCCACAGATGTTTCTTGGTTGGGCTCTTCTTGGCTATTTGTGTCCACAGCTGGTTTTTTATCTGCTATTTGCAGAAAATCAAACTTTCTATGTTCCTCTGTTATTTTATCTAGCTCTTCCCTGATTTTCCTCATCTTGTATGACAGGCTGAAGCGTGTGACTAGTGGACTGAATGACGCGAACAACATTTTAACCTGCAGAATGTATAATTAGCTAAATCATCAGAATTTGTTTTCTCCTATCAAGTGGATGCATGGTGATTTTAGTTTGTTGTCTAAGTATTAGCTGTGCAACTTCCAAAGCAAATATTGTAATTTGAATCATAAACTCTTAAATTAGTATTGCTGTTGACTCTATGAGAACACATAATGTACCATATCACTAATAAAATAGCAAAAATGAAAGCTAAAATAATAAAATAGCACATTTGATAAATTTTGCACGTCTTGGAGAATGAATTGGTAAATGCAGTTGTGCGTATACCATTACGAAACACAGGCTTCTTTTTTTCTAAAGAAAATTTACCATCGTGGCTTTTTTCCCCTTCAAAATTTCCCACTCAAAATCACGTCCATTCAAAATGCCACCAAAATCTATAAAACATTCAAGCACAATATGGAAATCCATAATCTATACAATATGCTTCAGGATTCATAGATAATCGTCACGCAATTAGATGTTTTGATAATGATTTTGAAATATATTGTACGTGTAACATTATGCTAAAACTCAGCTCTCAAAATTGTGGTTCAGACATCATGTCACCATCAAACATGATCACTTTCCTAAAACAATATACATCTATGTTTACAAATTTATTATGTGGTGTTGGGCATGGGTACAATCTATAATAACAAATTTTAATTGTTAGTATCTATGGTTAATTGGTTATAAAGATATATCTAAGACATTGGAGATTCAGTAGGAATCCCAAAATGCTCACAAACATGTGGTAAGTTCAGTTGTATTTTTTAAAACCAAAGGTACACTAAGCACTGTCTACTCACAATATAATAGATTTTGATTCCATCCATTTTACATATTCGAAAAAGATAAATGCTAGAATCTTTTGCTAAAAAAATAAAATAATAAGCCATCAATTTGGACAACTTGATTTGAACATTATGTTTTGGTCACGCTTAGCAATTTTGCTAAAAAAGATTATGACAGCGATTAGCAATTTTCAGGGCTCAGAGTGTAGATAATACCGGGTACACGGTACTCCTCCATATTATTGTATTGGCCTCCACCTCGTCAATCATGTCTTCAATGTTGTAGGCAGCAGATTTGAGTCTACTGAGCCAAAGCCGCACCAACTCACTGTCATGGGAGCGGCTCTCAGCATCCACCATCACAGCCTGCACAGTGACTAACTTGCCCTTCATCTCCTTCACATCATCCTTGAACGTCCCCAGAAGCTCGACCCTTCCCCATGCAGCCTCCCCAAGCATACCGGCCACACGCTGCACAACAGCTCCGGCAATCATCTCAGCACCCCCACTCATGGCTACAGCCTACAGATCTTGATCTCTCTAGAACTCACGGTCACAGGTGCTATTTCAGTTGTGCCCAAGAGAGATAGAGCCTGTATGTGGGTAGCACAAAGATGATGTGCTCTGCGGGCTGGGTGGTGGTAGCTGGGAGCAGCGCCCAGCCTGAAGCAGTAGAGGGGCGATGGCGATGAAGGTGGCCACGAACCCCTGCTGCGGCGATTGTCCCTCGCGGGAGACCAGCAGCTCCGGCGAGGCCAAGCGCCCGGCCACCGAAGAGGAAGAGAGCCGCGGGGAATTCCCGTCCAGTGCGCAGTCGAAGTCCAGGCACCGTGATGCCGGCGGGCTCGTTGGCGTCGTAGGAGCGGAGAGTGCCGGCCACCGTCCCGGCGAGGAAGGCGTGGCCGTTCCCGTCAAGGGACAGAGAAAGTTTCCGACGCGGATGCCACGGCGGTAGGCCCCTTCCCAGTCCGAGGGGTAGTCGCAGCGTGGGTGGTGGTTCCTGTGGCGCGGGTCGGTGGAGTCGGAGTCGCGACGTGGCGTGGGGCAGTAGCGGTCATCGTACCAGTCGTCACCGCCGTCGCCCGCGCCGCCCTGGTCGTCATCATCCCCGCCGTCCTGGCCCGGCGGCAGGTCTCCCTGGTGCACAAGATCCTGAAAGTCCACCACGCGAACGAGTACAAGGTAGTGGAGGCCTCGCCGCACGGCCTCCTCCGCCGGGTCAGCCGTAGGGAACCAAGGTTCCGTGATGAATAGGAGCTTTTCACGTTCAATGTGCTGTGGGTGCCAACACCAGGCGGTCACAAAGAACTCCCGATCGTCCTCGATGGGCCTGTCCCTGAGGTCCGTCAACTCGATGTGGGCGCAGCTGCGTCCCAGGACACGCTGGGCAGTATCCACATCCCGCGCGTGCGCCGGCACGTTGCGTAGAGCGAGGACGACACGGTGGTGGAAGGCTCCCCCGATAGCACCGGACACCCTGGTCCAGGGACGCCAGGAGAGCGGCAGTAGGGTGCCCCAGGGTGAAGACGAGAGGATCCTGTCGCGGTCTTCCCTGCGAGCGAAGCGGACTAGGAAGTCCCCAGGTTCATGGATCCTGACGACCACGTCCACAGGTGGAATGTTGAAGCGGCTTTGCAGAGACTCCTCGATCATGGCGGTGGAGACGAACGGCCGGTTGCCCACAATTGTGGCGATCAGGGCCAGCCTCGAGAGGGCGTCCTCGGAGTGTTGAAGCGGCGCCAACCGGGGGATGACGACCATGGAGGACGTGAGAGCCCCCGCGGCCACGGCCGCAGCTGCGGCTGAGGCGCCATCAAACATAGGCCCCTCGTCCGGGCCGCCCCGCCCGGGTCGCGGCGCCAGGCGTCCAGGGGGCGCGCGCACCGGAGGCTGCGGAGGGCGGCGGCGGCGGCGGCGGTGGTGGCGGTGGTGGTGGCGGTGGCGGCGGTGGCGGTGGTGGGGGGCCGCCGGACACGGAGTCCGCAGACACAGCACGGCGGCGGCGTCTCCTCGGCCCGCCCGGGGAGGGCGGTGTAGAGACTGAACGGCCGGACACAGTGTCCGCCGAAGCCGCACGTCGCTGGCGCGGAGTGGAGGGGCGTCGGTGGGATGCCGCCATCACCGTCCTGCCATCACGAGGGGGAGAGTGCGCACGCCGGCGCCCCCCCGGGCGAGCCTCGTCCGCGCGGCGCGGGGAGTGGCCGCGTTTGACGCCCCGACGCTGACGGTGCTGACGGCAATCGGCTGTACGGTGGCCCTCACGCCAGCAGTTGTAGCACCTCGTCGGGAAGCCATACCTTGCCTTGACATGGCCCGGCCTCCAGCAGTTGAAGCAAAGGCTGTTAAGCTCCGGTGGAGGCGAGCGAGGTGGCGATCGCGGCGGCGTGCGCACCCGGCCATGTCTTCTGCTCCCGACGGTGAAGAAGCCGTCCCCGTCGGGCGAGCCGCGCGCTCACGGAGGGTGCATGGCCGGTGGGGAGCAGCGTTGCTCGGGGCCGCCATGCCGAGCAAGAGAAGGCCGCCGTTCCGGTGCGGCACGACGTGGCGGGGAGCGAGTCGGCGCACAGCGTCGTGGAGGGGAGCGGGCCTGCGGCACGCCGCGCCATGGCGGGGAGCGGGCCGGCGGGGAGCGAGCCGGCGCCCCACGGTGAGCTGGACGGTCCGGCGGGGAGCGGGCCTGCTCTCCGCGTCGCGTGGGGGAGCGCTCCGTAGGGGAGCGAACCGGAGCCCCGCGTCGAGAAGGAGAGCGGGTCGGAGCCGGCGCGCCACGACGTGACGGCGAGTGGGCCTGCACGCCTCGCCGGGTGGGAGAGCGGGCCAGCGGCGAGCGGCCCCGGGGAGGCCCAGACATCGAAGCCGGGGCAGCCAGGCCGGCTGCAGACGAGTGCCCCGCCCCCCGCCGGCGGGGGCGGTTTCTGCGGGCGCGGTGCCGCCGGCGAGTGCGGGGCTGCATGGGGGCCTTACCCTTGCCGTCAACCAGCGGCGCAGGCTCCGGCTCCGGGTCGGACTCCGACTCGGAGAGTTCCTCCGAATCGCTCAGGAGCACGCGCTCCGAGGGATCCCGGTCGAGGACCTCCCGGAGGAGCCCCGGCGAGCTGGCGAAGAAAGTCGGTGGCGGAGGGAGCGGCTCGTCCGCCCGGTCGGCCAGATCCGCCCAGGAGGCGCCGCCGGACCCCGCCGGCCCGCGGCCCAGCGCTTGGAGTAGCCTCCCCGGCGAGCCAGCCTCGAGGGCCTCATGCACCTCGGGAGCCCAGGCGCGGGGAGAGCTCGAGCCGGCCATGGCGACCGGATCTGGGCGGAGCGAGTTGGCGGCCGGGAGCAGCGGATGTAGAGGGGAACCAGTGCCGAGAGCTCAGGAGGGGGGAGGGAGGGGTAGGAGGGCGGCGGCGGCGTACCTGAGGCGCTAAGGAGCTGCGGTGGCCGGATCTAGGATGCCGGTGTGGGCGCGACGGCGGCAGCGCGAATCGCCTCCGCGTCGCCCATTTTGTCCGGACTCTCTTCTTGGTTCTCCTCAAGCTAGGTCTCAAACAACCCTTACCTAAGAAAGATCTCCGAGGGTTATGCGATTGACTTTGGATTTACTAATTTGCATAAAATTTCTAAAAACCCTCTCCGATGGTTATGCATTTACCAGATTTTCCATAACTTGGATTTGGAGGAGGAGACTTGGCATATATGCCAAGCCACTCCGATTATGCAAATAGCGCTCGCGCGTTTCTCTCCCCCTCCTCGCGACTTCCTCGCCGTCTCCTCCACCTCGCGCTGCCATTTTAGCCTAGTTGGACTTGGCAAAATGCATAACGGTTGGAAATCACACCTTTTTAGCCTTGCCATTTTCATTTGGGGGTTTGCAAATTGCCTCAAATGCAAAACTCCAATTGCATAACCCTTGGACATGCTCTAAGATGCCACATACAAAGAGAACTCCACTAGGCTGGACAACGAATGAAATTTCCGGCAGCATGTCCTCTGAAAACAGGGTGCATCGAAGAAGCAACAATTGACATATATATAGGGACAAGTAAGAAGATATGTACATAGCATTGCAGTGAACAGATGAGCATCAACCAAACAGAGGCAACAAGAACTGATTGAACTCAGCAAGAACAACCATATGGTTAATTAAGTGGTTAACCAACAAACAATAGGGTTCACAGCACAAGTTCTAACACGACGACTCAAGCACGTACGTGCGTACATAACAATAATAACGCCACAGCCCATAGACAGCACAACCTTAGACGAGGGAGGATCTGAGTTTGTTTATTTATTGCAAACGCAACCGGACAGCCGGATAAACCACGTACACACACATCAGGGCTCAAGTTGGTGCAGGATTGAGGCTTGACTCGCCTCCGGCCTCCAGGTCATGGCGCTGTCTCAGCCTCATCAGTAGACAGGAAGGGAGACCTCCTTGGCACCGCCGCCGCCAGTCACCTTCTGACCTTCACCGTCGTCTGACTTGATTGAAGCACAATCATAGCTAAGGGATCTTGCAATGGGATCACGGTGTAGTTGGCGAATCCAGCCTCCAAGAATATCGTATTCCACTGATGATCATCTCTCTCGAAACCGTGCCCTCTCATCATGTAAAGATCAAGCAAAACTTGGGCCTCAGTTAACTGCTTGTTTCCCTTCCCCCTATGCTCAAGAACGGTGTTGATGATGAACACCTTTCCTCCCATTGGTGGTATCGCTTCCTTGCATCGTTTGAGTATCTTGACGCACGAGGCATCGTCCCAGGAGTGCAAGACGAGCTGAGATGAACAATTAACAGTGCATGTTACCAATGTGAAGATAGGTAAAAAAAAAAATGAGTGTACATTCTGTACTGAAATGTAGGAGTGCAAAACGAGCTGAGATGAACAATTAACGGTGCATGTTACTTTTTTTATTTTGGAAAACAGTGCATGTTACCAATGTGAAGATAGATCAAACTACCTTGAGTAGAACGGCATCTGCTGGTGGAATTGACTCAAACATATCACCGGCCACGAACTTGACCGTCCTGCCGCGCTCAGGTGCGCTGTTGATCACTTGCTGCAGGTCCAACACGGTGCACTGCATTTCCGGAAAGGCTTCAGCGATAGCAGCCGTGGCTGCGCCGTGGCCGCCACCGACGTCCGTCAGAGTCTTCAAGCCCTTGAAATACCTGCCGGCCTCTTTGATCACAACCTCCATGGTGAATCCGCTATCCGCCACACAGGCTCTGTTCATGGCATCGTTAAACGATGGATCGCTCTGAGTGAGACTCCAAATCGACTTGCCGTGGGCCTCCTCGAAAACACTCCTGGTACCGGTTGGATCTCTAAACCAACCCTCAAGGTCGAAGAAGGTTGACACAGTGGTGCTGGGGCGCGTGAATAGCAGCAGCATGGGGGACATGTCGCACGTTGAATCCGCCTCGTGGACGAGGAGCCGCGACGTCGGAGTCAGCTTGTACACCGTCTGGCTTTCAGCTGACACAGACTCCTCGTCGTCCTCCTCGAACAGCCCGAAGAAGGCAAGGAAGCGCAGGAGACGGCTGAGGTATGCCCCCTTTGCAGGGACGAGGCCGATCTCCTTGATGAGGTCGGAGACGGTGGCCGCCCCGCCGCCGCGTTTGATAGCAGATGGAATGCCCAACTCCACGGCGCACTTGGTCGCTGCCGACTTGAAATGGGCGAGGCCAAGGCTGTAGAGATGACTGTACCCTCGCATCATATCGCTGTTCTGCTCTCCACTTGATATGGAGTCGCTGCATGCAAAAGGCCGGAACAAAAGAATTGGCATTAGAGACTATGTCAATTCAATTATATTTCTTACTTTTTTGAAAAAAGTTGACATTAGAGACTATGTTTGTATATAATCAATCATATACAAGCTGCAATTTATTTAAAAAACAACAAAGGAACAAAGCACACATTAGAGGTAGATTCATTACACTGACAGGATGCTATATCATCATCGTCCGTCCTCTATGCTTATAATAATCCTAAATATCCATATACTATTTGCTAAGTGATGAACATTCCTAAATATTGTGTGCATTTATTAATGTTTTTCTATTTGGGCCAGCACGGTTTGGATAAAAATAGGCTAAAGAGATTATAGTCTGGTTCGGCCTGGATTTGCAGTGAACCTGTTTCCATCGGTCCCGGCAATGGACGCAGGAGCCGCGGCGTCGGGGCGGTCACTCCCGTCGCGGAGGCGGAGGCACGGAGCCGCGACTAACGTATCGGTGCCTCGGTGGTATTGGCTGGTTTCTGTAGATATGGATCAGATTGGGGTGGCCTAATTAATCACCGAATGCACATATGGGCTGGGGTGGGTTCGGTTGGGATCTTGGCCCATTGTCAGGTTGGCAAATCTGTGAGAAAAGAAAAATGCATCACAACTTAAAAAAGGCGGAACTAGAAATAAAATGCGGTTGGGTTCTTTAGAAGCCCGGCCCGCACAGCCCAAGAGGCTCCCAATATTTTTTTTGGAGAACACGCCTTAAGCCCAAGCGGCTCCCAATATAGAGCCAATTATGAAAATGGCCCTCAAAACGAAACTGTTTAGGAAACTGGCCTTTTTTTTCTCGAAGTTTGGAAACTGGCCTCGAAATGAAATTTCGTTTGGAAAATGGCCTTCCGTTAGTTTTGGGCTGTTGACGGTGTTAACTGCGGGGTAAAAAGACAATTTTACCCCTGGATCAAAAAAAATAAAAAAATATGATTTCTATTTTTATAATATTTTGAGTATATGTGTATATTTAAATTATTCAATTTATAATCACATATATATAGGACAACGCTATGCACAACATTACGGTCAATAATCTAATGGAATTACGGTCAATAGACTGAGGTGGTAGACTAGTTTTTTTTTTTCTCAAAAACAGGAAATATTTTTATGGCTAATGTGGCCGACATGCAATGGAGGACAAATGAAAACAGCCTGACACAACATCATATCCACTTTTCCATTTATTAATTACCAATAATATTGTTACCAATAAAGTTACTAGGAATTCCATCATATCCGCTTTTACATTTTCTCTGCTCCGGTTGCCACGGTTGGGAATCTTTGGGTCCAAGGAAAAGCTGCATGCCGTTGGTGCCGAAGGAAAAGCTGCATGTTGGTGTGAATAGCGCTGTCCACATATGTGATTATATATTGAATAATTTAATTATACACATATACTCAAAATATTTTAAAAATAGAAATCATATTTTTTTTATTTTTTTGACCCAGGGGTAAAATCGTCTTTTTACCCCGCAGTTAACACCGTTAACAACCCAAAACTAACGGAAGGCCATTTTCCAAACGAAATTTCGTTTCGAGGCCAGTTTCCAAACTTCGGGAAAAAAAGGGCCAGTTTCCTAAACAGTTTCGTTTTGAGGGCCATTTTCATAATTGGCTTCCCAATATAACTGACTTGTCCCTTCCTTTTTGCTAAAAAAAAAAAACAATCTCGGTCCCTTCCAAATTACGTACAACTGCAGCAGGCACACACCTACGGGGGGCATAAGGCCCTCATGGCCTCATCCTTGTCTTCTCTATGGTGTTCTAGATTTTCGAGGTCAAATGTAGCCATGCAAGTTGGTCAGCCTAGATGGAACCAATTTTAAGCCTAACCCAACCCATACTATCCAACAAATTTGGATTGTTTTATTATTTACTTATTTTTATTGGGTTGACCCAGCCCAATGAAACCTTTGACACACAGGCGGTGGTGTCCTGTCACAAACTCAGAACGGCGGAGTGATGACAAGCGGATTTTGCAGCGGAGCTCCATGGCTCTTCGTCGGAGAACATGTGTGCCAGTACAGGAGGAGAGCCCTGCAGCGCATCATATATAGGGGGTTGGGCTCTCGACGGCCGGAGCGTCTGCCGGGGTTTCATGCCCGCGGCGTCGCCCACGTTCCTTGTGGTGGCCTGTGGGTGCTTGCGTGCGAGGTGATGTGCAGGGAGGTGGTGGCCCGCGGCTGCCAATTGGAGAGGTAAGCTGTACGTGTGGCCGGGATCTGGCTACGTACGCCGGCCGGAGATGTGAAGGCTGGCGACCGGCGGGCGGATCGGAGTGTCGGACTAGCTAGGTGCTGGTGGCCTGGTGGTGATGAAGGTTGGGTTGGAGACTTGGAGAGGCGAGATCGGCATGCTGCTTCCTTAACTCCCATATTTTTCTCAAGGAGAGGCGAGGGGGATCGAGAAGAAAATGGTTGTTCTACTAACCTGAGAGCGCTCCGGCTCCTTTTTGTTCCACGAGGAACGTTGCCAGCGACGGCGGCGCTCGGCTGACCCTCCGTCTCAGCCTCAGCCTCCTCCAGAGGCACCGGCACAGGCAGTCCCTGTTCCATCTCCATCTCCTTCCCCTCCTTCTCCATCTCCCCCAGCCCAGCAACGTTCTCTCTCTTTTCTCTAACTCCCAATGCACCGGCGCAGCTGCTACGGCCTACGGTTGTAGTATTTGTCTCGATGGATAGTTGAGAGATCGGCTACACTAGGACTCTGGTTCATATGGAACGCTCTGCACTACCGCTGGACTGGCACGTGTTCGCCACTGACATCATCCTTCCTTCCTGTTACTGTGCAGCCGCTGCACGTGAGTTCAGTTCAGTATACCAGCCGGGCATACTAGCTTCTTCTGAATCTAAGTGGCCATGGCGCCATACACTACCGGATCCACAGCTTTTGCCGATGGCTTGAAGCCATCGGCAAACCCATCTATACCATCGGAAAATAGATTGCCGATGGCAAAGTGACGTGGCCATCGGCAACCTCCCATCGGCAATCTTTCCATCGGAAAACATTTTTTTACCGATGGGAAAAGTATAAGCCATCGGCAAACTTTTCCGATGGCCGTGGCCCCCATCGGCAATCCCTGCCACGTCAGCCGCCCCGCCGTCGGGGCCGACGGCGGGTTTGCCGATGGGCGACGCCACGTGGCCATCGGCAAACAATTATGTTTTCCGATGGCCACGGCCGTCGGCTTATTTTTTTTTGTTTTAAGAAAATCATTTCCCGATTTTTTT
Organism: Themeda triandra; assembly: GCA_018135685.1. Taxonomy (NCBI): domain Eukaryota; kingdom Viridiplantae; phylum Streptophyta; class Magnoliopsida; order Poales; family Poaceae; genus Themeda; species Themeda triandra. Next base: position 1,507,666 of record JAENPR010000018.1, read on the forward strand.
TTGCCGATGGCCGTGGCCATCGGCAAACTTATGGTCGGTTCTTGCCGATGGCCTCGGCCATCGGCAAACCTGGGGTTATTTGGGCCAAATTCCCGGGTTTGCCGATGGGCGGCCATCGGCAAACCCGGGGAAAATTTTTTTTTTCCCTTTTTTCCTGTTTTCTTCCATTCCCAAAGCACATTTAATCACGAGCATGATATCACAAGCAATATATACAACATTCATCAAATATATTCGCAATAATACACCATTTCAAACATAATATAGCATCAAATCCATGTCCATGCATACAAATCCATATCATAAGTCCAAATGCATCCATACAAGTCCTACATCGGCCAAACATGTCCGACGTGGCACAACAAGGTCCAAAATAAGGAATAGAAGCTATCTAGCTCGTGGCGCCGTCCCCTTGGGTCCCCGAGCCCCCAGAAGCATCCTCCCACGCAGGCCAACTCCCCCGCGGCTGCGGGCCAGCCGCTTCGCCGCCACGCAATCTTGCCGGTGGCCGAGCCGCGAGGAACCGAGACGGCCCGGCTGCGGCTGCGGCGGCCACGAGTACCCGGCCTGCGTGGGGAACTGAGACGGCCCGGGCTGCCCCTGCGGCGGCCACGAGTACCCCTGCGTCGGTGGAGGTGTCGGGACGAACGGCCGCGTGAGGAGGCTCGGAAATGACCCCAACCGGCCGTGGAGCGGGACCCGTGGAGAAGCACCCGCCGGAGGGCTAGCACTGGAGTTGGGTTCGAACCCTCCGACCGTAATCCGCACAAAGACCAAGTGATGGAATTAGTACTGCGGATGGCATCACAAGCTAAAGCGATAGGCAATGTAGGGACTCACCGGACGAGGTGCAAGAAAAGGCGGCGGTGGAGGTGCGGTGGTGGAGCGAAGAAAGCGGCCGGAGGCTCACTCATTCCCATGGCACGCATGTCTTTGGGACATGCGACCACGCCGGCGGTAGTGCGGCGCAACCGAGGCCGCGTGCTCCCGATAGGCAAGCGCCATCTCGCTACGGTTGGCTAGCACCTCTGGACCGTGGCTGCAATATTACACGAGCATGGTGGATTGTATTTGAAGGCAAGGTACATTATTTGTGAAACGGTCGAACGACGAATGAAACTCCACTTACCGAAGACCCGCGATCTGCGTCGCTTTGCACCTCGGCCGCCGAGGCGCTATGGGGACCCGCGGTGCGCCCTACGCGGTCTTCCTTGCGGATCTCGGTCGGCGTTGGGACGGAAGGACGGGTCAATGGCGGCGTGGGCCATATAGAACCGGCCGTGCGTCTTTGCTTCCTCCTCCCAACCTCATCACGAGCCGAGGGTCTATGGGCTCGGCGGTGACGTCGTAGGTGTCGCCATGGGCCTCTCGAGCGCGGCGGCGTACTTGGTGAGCTTGTCGTACACGACCGGGCTGGTGTACTTCTCGGGCCCGTCCGAAGAGCGTACGTGGTGGAGGGCGCTTTCGGCTGGGCCCTTGTGAGCAAGGGCCCACCCCATGTACTCGTTGATGGGCTGCCCGGGGTGGTGCTCCCTCGCGAGGAAAACGAGAAAACATGGTTACAAGTAGAGATATATGAAATCCGGCGCTATAAGAAATGGTTGAACACAAGCATACCCATGTTTCCATGAACTCGCCGAGGTTACGGCTCCCCCGGTCGTGTGAGACCCCGGACCTCGCCATCTCTTCCAAGCGCTTCGCCCGACGTGCTCGTGCTCCACGTACGCCGCCGGCGTTTGCCACCCTCGACAATCGTACGCCGGCGGTCGGCGTCCTTGCTTTGCGCCCGGCCGGAGGTGTTTGCATGACATTCAAGTATTAGATCTTCCGGATAATGAGTTGAATGTGTCACATAAGGAATCACGGCGGTTGTTTTCCTACTTATTTACCCGCATGTCTTGCTCCTCGGTGAGGTCGGTCTCCGGCTCACATATCATCTCCCCGGCTCGGGTCTTATCCACCTTCCCCCCGAAGTTGGCGTAGTAGGAGATGACGGCCTGGGTGTGCGCCTCGTAGAACATGTCCTTGATCCGCAACTCGCACACCTTGTCCGATGCCGGTCCGCCACATCGGGGTCCCCCCTCCGCCAACCTATAGTACAAGCGCACACACAGGCATCAAACATCATTCCATTGTTTGAGAAAAGTCCAACAAATGCGTAGTATTGAGATATGCGTTGCGATTGAAAGACTCACCCGAAGCGCTTCTTGATCTTCTCGGCGAGGACTTCCCCATGTGCGTCCTTGATTAGGAAGTAGTATGGCCATTTGTCGGGCACGATCGTCCTCCCCTCGATGGTGACCAAGCCAGGGAAGTTTGCCTTAATCACTCGCCCCTGGATGCTAGTGACATGGGGCGAACACTTCCTGGCCGACACCTTTCTCCTCCTTCTCCTCCTTCTTTTCTTCCTCCTCCCCTTCTCTTCTCCTCCCCTTCCCTTCCCTTCCTCTGCCTCCTTCTTCCTTCCTTCCCCGCCGGCGGGGAAGCGGCGACGGCGGGCGCCGCGGGGAGCGGGGCCACGGCGGCGCCGCCGCCGGGAGCAGGCGGCGACGGCGGGTGCCGGTGGGAGCACGGGGCCGGCGGGCGCGGGATGCGGCGGGGAGCGCGCGCCGCGGACGGGGGTGGAGGCGGTCGCGGCAGCGGTGGCGGGCGGCGGCGACCGCGCCGGCGAGGAGCGGGCGGCGCGGCGGGCGCGGGCGCGGGGGGGGGGGGTGCGCGGGGACGGGCGGCGGAGATCCGGGGGACGGGACGGGTGTGCGGGCTGCGGCGCGAGGGGCGTCGCCGGCGGGATTCGTGGCGCGGCGGGGGGAATGGCGGTGCGGCGGCGGGATTGGCGGCGCGGGCTGGGGGATAGGGTTTGGGGGTCGGGGCGGGGGGCCGGCTGTTTTTTATTTTATTTTGAAACCGACTTCGTGATCACATGTGGAGATGTCGGGTTTTGACCATCCGACGTCACAACCTGCTCGAAACTTTTTGAATTTTTTACCACACACTACACATGCCATGCCAACACAACTCGTCAAGTTTCGTCAATTTCGGACTCCGTTTGGATTTTATAGAATTTTAAAACACTTTCCCGACACGTCACTACCCATGTTACGAGGCCAACGGGTCGTAATTTCATGCAAGCTCCTGGATATGGCCTCAACATACTCCGAGAATCATGAATATCATTTTTCGAATCAAAAGTGTGCATTATTTCATGTACTGCAGTTCAAATTTTGAGGTGCGGGAAAAATTCAAAGAAACCGAAATAATTCACCAAATATAGCTAAAAAATTTAAAATTGTCCCAAACTTTGGAGGTGGGTTGTATGTGAGGTTGGAAGACACGAGAAAAAAATTGGAAAGGAAAAACAAAAAAAAAGATTGTTTGCCGATGGCCTTGGAAAGCCATCGGCAAATAGTCTATGCCGATGGCCGGCCATCGGCAACTAAGGTGGGCCTGGGCGCTCCCCAGGCAGCCACGTGGCCATAGTGTGCCGTTGGCCGCGGCCATCGGCAAACGAGGCGGTTTGCCGATGGCCTAACGGCGGCCGCCATCGGCAAAAGTGACGGCGTCTGCCGCCGTCCGCTCCTGGCAAATTTTGCCGATGGGGGCTATGTGCCGATGGCCGAAGGCCCGGCCATCGGCAAACTAGCCGGTTGCCGATGGGCTTTTTTCGCCGATGGTCCAGCCATCGGCAATAATAGGTTTTCCGATGGCGTTACTTTACCATCGGCAAATCGGACTGTTTGCCGATGGCTTATTCCTTGGCCATCGACAAACTCTGCCGCCATCGGAAAAGGCTCGCTCTCCGGTAGTGATATATACTATTTTTGCAGCGTTCAACAAATTAAAGCTAGCACCCATATATGTCGAACGCCTGTTCGGACGACGGGCGGAGCGAGCAAGTAATGCATGATTAGACCAATGAGCTAGGCCCGGCCAGGGTCGTCGGGTGCGGGTGTACGAAGCCCGGCCCGTGACTGCTCCGGCTTGTGCGAGTATTGCAATTGCTGCACTAGCCACCAGCACACCTGCCACCTTTTATTAGCCCCCGTTCCAATCCGATGCTAGTTTTCATTTACGCGACACTACGTCTCATCGGCGGCAGCACGCCCGGAATGGGGAAGCAGGGAAACAGACGCGAACGGGCTAGCTGGCTAGCATTCATGGACAGGGCTTTTTGAAGCCAATGGACGGGCTCTCCGTCGATCGGCCGTGGCCGCCAGAGGTGTCCTGCGATGCTGCCGTGGCCGCCAGAGGCCCGCAGGTCGCAATGGTGAGATTCCCCACCAGTGGGGTTTTATTTTATATTTTGATAAATGCTGATGTAGAGCGGTGTGGGTGATTGGTGCAGGAGAAGCAAGAAAAAGCATGATGGAGATTCAGTCAAGGTCTGATGCAGAGATAGGAGAAGAGTAGAAGGTGCAATATAGTTAGAAGAAGGTAGAGAAGCTAGAACGCTAGCTGCAGTGGTGTTGTAGTCGTGTGGCTGAAAGAGAACAGTATCACAGGAGGGTAGGTGAAGTAGTATAATTAGTAGATGCAAATTATGAAGTTTTGAGTTGAAGGGAGAGCCCTGCCATGGTGTCTGCCCAGCTGTACCAGTAGAGGGTAAGCGTTGCTGCCATGTTGTTGTAGGCGTGCGAGGGCAAAACTTCGATTGCTTCAGCAGTTTGCAAGTAGTGATTGGCACAAGATTCAGAAGCTTTGAAGCCCGTGCAAAGCAGTACATGTAGTTTTGCATAGAGTGAAGCCACGGGGTGAACTGCTTCCAAACCTGCCTACATCAAATTGAATGTTTTCCAATAACAATGCTCGGAGTTGCTGTGCCCAATTCCTCTGGGCTCTGGCATACATGCGCCCATTATTGTTTCTTGAGATTCCACATAACACAAGGAGGCACAGTATCTAGAGGAAGTCCAACCTAAGGGTAAGGAAGAGTAATTAACCACCGAGGTGCTTGGTCTCCAATCAGTTTACAGCAGCTCATACAATACAGCAGTTATTATCCTAATAATAAGATAGTACGACATGATCATGCGTAGACTCCTAGTCCACCTTTTCAGCTGGTCCTGCTACACCTCCTGGGCCGGTGATGCCATCGCCATCGCGGCGCGCTTGAGCTCGGTGCCCTTGCCCCAAAGGAACGCATACATTCCCACCACAATTATCACTGTCCCCAGAACGCTGCACATGCAGATATAAGTCAGCACCGATCTCCAACAGCTGACTTTAACTGAACTGAAGGGCATGACATTTGGAGGCAGTCAAGCTCCTTTTCATTCTCCAAAGCTTACAAACATCTAAGTGGTCATGCTACAGTACACCCAGCAATAAAAAAAGTGTTGCTAAAATCCATGATCAAACAGTCGTGTGTAGAGAGCTAGTAGACTTGCTGCTCACCTGCCAAGGTAGATCTGGGTGCCCAAGAGGACCGAGTCGAGAACAGTCGTCATAACCAGGCACAGAGAGTTAAACATTGTCGGATAGATCGGTCCACTCCGGCGGATCACCCAAGATAGCAGCAAAAATGCAATGCCAGTGTTGAGTACACCCTGATCATCAAAACACAAAATTAGGGTTAAAACTGTAATAATTAAGGTACGAGATACCGAATAGACGAGCTCGTACCGAATAAACCACAGTCAGCAGCTCCAGGTTCCAGTGGAGCTTCCAAGCCGCTGTGTCACGGACGAGGAACGCACCCACCACTAAAGCCTGTACACTTCCCACCAGAGACGTCAGCGACGTCATCCAATAAGTTGATGCAAAAATGCTGACCAGCTTCTCCTGTTTTTTTTTCATCATCAGTTCAGTAGGTAAGGAAGAATACTTGTATTGATCAGTCCAAGTAGTAGTTTGTATTACCTGGATGATGAAGTAGAGTGCATAGCTCATGCAGCTGCCACACAACCAGAGGGTACCTACCACCATGTTGTGGTGAGCACCCGTCGCATTGGCTGCAGGTGACTGGGAGTACCCGAGCATGTTGGTTGGCCAAATATGCAGCAGCGGGCCTTTCAGCAGGCTAACCAGCATGGTTCCACCGACACAGAGCAGCGCGCCAAGCAGCTTCATCTTTCCTGGCCACTGTCCCAGTGCTAGATTCTCAGCCCTAGACGGATATCAACACACAGACACGTTAAACGCAATCACGATGTGTATCATGTAGAGAACTATTGATCATATATACCGTAGCACTATCGCGGTGACAAAGGTGGCAATTGGGATGAGGTTGAGAAAAATAGAAGCATAAGCAGCGCTGGTCGTCCGCAGCCCGTAGAAATACAGGCCCATTGCCAGGACGTCTCTGCAATATAAGAGGCAAGAAACAAGGTATGTGCACGCTTGAAAGAGATGCACTGTGTCCTTGTAATGTACTAGTTATATCAGCTACTAATGAAACTGGTTCCGTTTCCTAAGGAAATTGTATAAGTATTGGTACATAACAGAGAATATATATATACAACCGTACGGATTAACAAGCTGAGTTGAAAAAAGATTACTGATGAGTTCAAGTGCTCTCACCCAAATGCAGCATTTGCAAAAATCCAGCAGCATACAGACCAGTTTATCTCTTTCCACATTTCCCTGCAACACAAACATGAAATAAACTATGAGACTTATATATTAGCAGCATACAGACCAGTTTATCTCTTTCAATCTACGCAGTGTTTGCAACTGTGGTTTAATGAAGAGGCTGGCAAGAATTTGGGTAGTAGCTGAGACTTATATATGGTTTGGGCAGTTGTGGGATTGCACACCGGCATGGGTTTAAGGGATAGTGCAGCCAAGGGAGTATTTGTGGCTAGCATGGCCAGGAAGGGGACCCTATCAGGGTCTGATTGCTGCCCTGATCTTGTTCCTCCTCCCACTGTCCCACATCTGGATCCTCTAGACGCAAAGTTGTCTGATGGATATTCTCGCGGAGTTGAGCCTGCCACTCTTCAGTACAAGCAGGATGGGGTGGTCAGGGTTCATTGGGCCTACTTGGGAAGGAAGCATTTCGGGTTAAGTGGCTGCGGGCATGCAATGGGGCTGCCGTTCCTGGATTTGTTGGTTGGATGCTCCATTGTAACATCCATGTTAATTTGTATGTGACGAACTAGAAAAATTATAAATCCTAAAAAACTTAGAATGGCCTGCCATGAATTCAGTATACTCTAATATTAGCTATATTGCATTGCTTGATTGATTAGCTATCAATGTAGAATGGAACACTTGATCTTATTCAATCATATGGCTATATGCGAAACTGGCTGGCGCAATTGGGAAAAACAATCAATCAATTGTCTAATATGCAAATGAGGAATTCAACATTTATGATATGAAACTTTGATACGCTACTTTTAAAAGCATAATATGGATTTGTTTTTTTTTCTGACAAATGATAAGAAATGGTACTGCTGCAGTGCTGCTATTAATCCTTTTTGTGGTTTAACTGACAAAGTATATAGATTATGCTGAGTGATTGCATCAGTAAATTAGAAACGGAATTTGGGGTAATATATAACGCATAATTGAGCATGATTTCATATTTATTCATAGAATTTGGGCATAATTTTGAAATTTTCTAACACAAAGATAGCAATACTTCAACATATATAGCAAATATGTGGCAACATATGATCCCAATACATATAGTCAATGCGACTACCTAAGATAGATAGAGCAATTGCGGATGCCTGGATAAGTGTTTTCTCAGCAGCTATGTAATACAAACCTCCCTCTTTTCTCTCTGAAACTGATCGTTTGATCAAAGATGTGCATTCTAACTTGCAAACACCTTATGCCTTGAGGCAATGAATGAGCAATACAAATTCAGGTGGGGATGCTTCCTCCCCCTCACCCCCCACCCCCCGCGGTGAACTTCAAAAAAAAACTATGATATGAAACTCTGATATGCTACTTTTAAAAGAGTAACATGGATTTGTTTTTTTCCCTGACAAATGATAAGAGACGGTACTGCTGCAGTGCTGCCACTAATCCTTATGTTGGTTTAACTGACAGTATATAGACTAATGCTGAGTGATTGCATTAGTAAATTAATAATGGTATTTGGGGTAATGTATAACACATGACACAATTGAGCATTATTTCATATTATTCATAGGATTTGGGCGTAATTTAAACCTTTCTAACACAAAGATAGCAATAGTTCAACATATATAGCAAACAAGAGGCAACATATAGAGGATATGATACTACATTCCCCTGTTTTTTACTCTTCTTGGCTGAGACAACGAAACCCTAAATATTGAAACAGTTAACGGAAATGAGACCTAAATTTCTATATCCCTGTTTGTCTTCCTAATTTCACTCTCATTTTTCATAAAAATTCTCAATTTCACTTATACAGGGCAACATAGGTATACCTGACTTGGCTCTGTGCTCGGGCAGCTCGGCCGCACAGAACCGGCCCACGCAGTGGTAGCGCGCGCCGGGCCGCGGCAGCCGGCTAAAGGCACCGGCCTCGGTCTCCGGCTGGCCGGCTGCCGACCGCCACCGCCCGCGCCGCATAGGGTTTGGTCGGGTGGGTGCGTGACGTTGGGAGGTTGCACAGAGTCTTTGAGATAAGCAGAGCTCTCTGGCGGACCTTATTGGGCTATATTGGGCCATAGGGTGGGGAGGGAAGCAGAGCTCTATAGTGGGCCGTATTGGGCCAACTAGTAAAGAAGTGAAGAGTGTGAACCGCTTATTTATCTTTATTTTTAATTTTTCTAATAATAATATGTATGCGTATGCATATATACTACACTATATGCATAGATCTAATTCTAAAAAAAATAGAATTTAAATTATTACCCTTGAATACTTTCAAGATTAGCCTCGGCAAAACAAGAATCATAAAACTAAAAAAAAAAATCTTTGATTCGCCGAGAAACAATATGCACGTTCTTTTTGGGAAGAGGAAACAAGACACTACACTAAATGCATAGATCTAATTCGAAACAAAAATGAGCATTTACCTAATACCCTTGAATACTTTCAAGACGGGCCTCGGCAAAACAAGAAGAATTAGAAAAACAAAAAGAAAAGAATCTTACTCATCAGGAAACGATATTGACATTCTCTTTTGGGAAGGAAGCTAAGTGAGTATACCACAATATATAATACTATGAACAGGTCTTTTTCGCAAAAAAGAAAAATGGTTTTCGACTGTATGAATACTTCATGGTGACCGATCGAGGGGGAAAAAAAGGAGAAATGAACACGTACCTCTCGAAGTAGACGGCGAGAGGGGCAACGGCGGCAGCGGCGATCATGTTGCGGTACACAAGGATGACGAAGGGGCTCATTCCGGCGCTGAGAGTGAGCTTGGAGAGCAGCAGCATCCCGACGACTATAACCTGAACGGCGACCATGCTGAGCGGCAGCATGGCCCTCTCCCGCGCGGTCGGCGCAGACGGCCGCTTCACCTCCCCTTCCCTCGTCGCCTCCGGCGCCGGCGCCGTGGGCGCAGCCACCCTCTCGCTCGCCACCTCGTCCCTCACCACCGGCGAAGAAGCCATCGTCGGCGCGCGGTCGATCGACGCACAGGATCAGGAGGGGAGGGAGACAGAGAGTTTGAGAACCAGCAGGTCGAGCTGGGACTGGTGATTTGTTTCAGCCGGCTGGCCGGGGCTCCCTTCTCTCTCGATCTCCTTTAATTTTTACTCTCTCCGCGCGCGTCACATAAACCGCCGTGTATGCCCATTGTATCCCAGATCGGACTGGCATCTATGGCAGCAAATATGGCTTGCGACGAAGAGCAGTTTAATGATGACCTGCCTGCCTGTCAGGATGCCTGCCCGGAGCCCTCGGCCCTTGCTATACCGGGGATGAGGAGGTTACCTTATGTGGCTTGGAGCATCAGCAATTGCGCTGCAATTGATCGCTCTTTCTGACTCACGGCTCCGCGGCATCGAACCACCCGGCAGTCCGGCACCCGGCACCCGCACCCGACGACGCAAGTCACGCAACGCGGCGTCCGATCGTTGGTGGAGTCAGGACACGCCCAACGTACGTACATACGTACGTGCACAATCGTATATATGCATCAGTTTTGCGTTATCATCAGTTATTATCTCCCACCATATGCATCCCTGCTCCCCTGATTCACACCAGTATTTGCGCGCGGCAGATGCTCTCTTCGGAATAAAAAATAGATTAGGCTAATAAGCAAGCAATTATAATTTTACAATACGAGAATTTGCATCAAGATGGTCTGATGCTTTATTACTAAATATAACTCCTAATAAAAGCAGTTGTCAAATGCATGTTCACGACACCATGCACATTTTTTTTGTGTATCATCACACATTAGACAATTATAAATATTATCTTCCACATCTAAAGTTTTTTAGACCAAAGACCATTGCATCGCTTTATAGAAAGCAACAACAGAATCTACTGGGGATACCAGCTTACAAGGTTTCCTGACATTAGAGTGCCTCCAGCGCGCACACACACCATAGTCTTAACGTAAAAATAAACGACATTAATACACAGATAGGTGGAACATTACCCATACGAAATTTAGAAGACAAAAAACTTCGTCCTGGGCACCCCTACACCATCACTCGGGAACACTTTGCTCCAAGTACTGCGAGAGCTTGTTCATTGTCCTCAAAGTCCATCCTTTTCCTTTTCCTTGAGAAGGATGCTTCATTTTTGCATAAAAATCATCGATAGTTGGATCACTGCATTAGGTCTTGCTAGCAGTCTATTTTTTTTGAAAGGAACTAAAGGGGTTTGCACCCGTGCATAGCAGTCTATTATTGAACACATAATCATTGTGAATTAACCACAAACCCTAGCAAATGCTTGCCAACAAGAAAATCATCATAGGTTTGGGTACATCCCCTATACCACAGCTAAATTCAAGGAATCGGTTTAGGTTTATAGGTGTGATTGTCTAGCTCAAAGCATCCTGAAATGCCCACCAACAATAGTTTGGCAAGTGCCGAGATGTCTCCACTTGTCCACACATTTTGCAATGTTCATCTTTGGCAAATTCCATTTGAATAGTTGTTCTACTAAAGACAAACAATATGTATATATAGACCAAAGAAAGAACTTAATTTTCATAGGTATCTTAGCTCTCCAGATACTCATAATCCCTTTGCTAATCATACCAGGAAAAGTTAGCTCTGTATACAAAGAGGCAGTTGTGAAATTCCCCTTCTTGTCTAGACCCCATGTGACTGTATCATGTCCCTCTCCAAGTTGTTTTTGGGTTTGCTAGTAATTGTTGTCACTCCTGATAATCATCTTCCCCAAAAGATCTCCTGAAGGTAAGATTTATCTCATTGTTTTGTAATACCTCATGAACTGTGCTGTTTTGTTCATTGCATATATTAAAAATCCTTCTATACACCACACTGAGAGGGCATTGTCCTAACCAAACATCTAACCAAAACTTGGCCTTCTTGTCATCATTGACAATGCAGATCAGACCTCTAACACAATAATGCTTTACTTCATGCAGTCCTGACCAAAACTAAGAAACACCTCATTGCTTTGAACTATATAAGCCTTTCTGCCCCATATACTTAGCTCTCAACAAGTTGTAACAGGGATTATTATCTCCTCTTTCTAAGTTGTAGAGGATAATGTTGAGCTTCCCTAAGCTTGGTTTCTTAGAAAAGCGTAGATCGAGCCTTTCCAACCTATGAATAAGGGGGAGAGATGAAGAACACAAAGTATACAAGAACATGTACGGTATACCAAGTAATCTCAACAACAAGCACACGAGACACAAGATTGATCCTAAGATTCGTCAATCCCCACAAAGGAGTTCCTACATCCCCATTGTTAAGGTGACCACCCGTAAAGGGGAATGGTGACAGCGGTGGAACTACCCGACAATTGATTTTATGGCGACACCAAGGAGAGCGGCGACGAAGCAGAGGCGCCAGAGGAAGACGCTCGTCGAAACAATGGTCACAACTAGCTGCCAGGCTAATCATACCCAAGAGGGGAACAAGTAGCAGGAAGCGGAAGGAGAGGGGCGTCAGGGACAAGGATAGCCGTAGATAACGACGGCTTCATCAAGGAAGTGACATCCACAAATGCCATCGTCGTAGGCTAGGAGTAGGTGGGGCTCTCACACCAAGACGCACGCAACCCTGTCGAGCTTATGAATCTTCAACGACGCCTCCAAGGAGGGTCATGACGCTCGCCATCGTCGCCGAACCAGAACAAAGCCGGTTTGAGGCTTTCGCCCCGGCAAGCCCACGTCCAAACTATGCAAACTTGCTGGGTCCCTGCAGAGAACACGAAGAAGAAAAAGGCACGCTGCCCCACCACCGGTGTTATGGTGGCTGTTGGGGATCGAGGTTGAGAGTTGCGCGCTGGCGGCTGACGCGCTACAGTACCCGCGGGGTACTGTTCACGGGATGAGGGCTGTTGTGGCGGCGGCTAGGGCTGCAAGAGCGAGAGATCCAGCCGCGGGGCGTTCGCCCGCGGCTGGGCAAGAGGGAAGGGTTTTCCTTCTTAATTCTTGCTTGATTCTAAATTGATACATCTCTCATTATATAGAGAGGTCTTACTTGGCTCCTAAGCAAGCGACTAATTAACCCTAATGGGCTAAGGCCCAATAGGCCCTCGACTCCTCTGACAACCGGCATTGCCCACGGCCGAACTATGCCACTCCGTAACATGAACGTACCCTCTCGCCATCGGAAGTCAGCGCCAGTGCACGCACCGACCTTCACGGGGCCCTATAGCCTATAGGCCGCTGTGGCGCCCGTCGCCAGAGAAGCACAGTCCACGTGCAGGACAAAGCTGGCCACACCAAGCTGTGAATCGCGTCGGTGTTGCAGCGCCGGCGGCGTCTTCTTGGCCGGCGCACTCGAGGCGCGGTGGCGGCGTCGCCACGCGGGTCCAGGCCATGGTCCCGGCGCGGTTCCATTGCTCGACCTCCCAGGCGGCCATTGGCAGCCGCGCCCGGGCATGGGCCTCCCGCCGGGGGGGGGGGGGGGGGGCTCCATGCCTCCACGGCAGGGACGGGCACTGTCGGTTGCGGCCCGGCCAGGCAGGGCCTGGCCGACCCCGGCCGCAGCTGGCCACGCCCAGATCGGCCGAGTCCGAGGCGGGGACAGCTGGATCCAGGGGGTGGGCGCGGTTCTGGTGCTCCCGGACGTTGCTCGCTGCCGGCCGCCGCCACCCGGACTAGGACCTCGCGATGATACCTCTTGAGCACCGGCCACTGACTGATTATGGCATAGAACTAGATCCCATACATCTTGCTAGTTTGGACAAAACAAACATCAACGAGAACATCTCCGTTCTCCAGGCTGATACCCGCTTGGAAGATACGAAGGTAAATGGACTCCAGAAGATCGATGGTATTCAAGGAATTACATGTGAATTTTTCTACTGTAGCCAAAGGCTTAAAAGTTAATTGTAGGTACTATGAGATTTGTATGTCAGATTGCTGTGAAAACCGTGTCAAGGTCCTGTATTTCCAGCTTTATGATCCAATTTGATACATGTTTGAAGCAAGACTCTATGCTATGATCCGATGTTTCTGCTTATGCAGGTAATTAATCTAATATTCCAGACAATTTGCACCTCGCAGACCAACACATGTTTAACAAAATGCAGCCTGTTGAAATCTGCCGAAACAAATATGGATCGAACTCTAGGACAGTTCACGGCACCGCTTTTGCTGGAAAAGTGACCTGATCTTTCAGTTGCCCTGGATGTTTACCTGTCTGGCTCAGCATGGTTGCAGCACCAAGAACCTGTAAACAACATATATAATAGACAAAAACGTCAAAAGAAAGAGCAGCCGATAAACAGAAATCACTATTTTTTTTAAAAAAAAAAGGACAACGGTGGAGTAAACTGAGTTAGTATAATGCATAAGAAATTCAGTTTTACTGAACCAAAATACAGTAATGCGTAAAGGAACTCAGTTTAATGAAGAATATAAATGTTTACCAGGAGATGTCAACTTAAAAGAATCACACAGCATATGCAAAGAGTGGATCACAGCATATCTTAATGGATTCAACGCTCATTGTTTGAGATACAGGCAGTGGCGGAGCGTGAGGTATAATCAAGGGGGGCAGCTAGAATAGATTACTTGTGTGTGACAAAAAAGAAACTCCAAATTACATGCATGCAAGACGTTTTTGTTGTTCTTTCAAGAAACCTGGCATCACTAGTCCAGATGACAAAGAACTACAATTAAAAAGCCTAGCATGCTATCGAAGGTACTAGTACTGATGGAATGAAGTTGTGTGGATATATGCTTTCATTAGAAGATTGATTTGATAGGAGATGAAGGAGACAAAATGGAGACAGAGAAGCTTGCCAATGCCTAGCCACACTACGAAATGAGTCACCATATGCTCAGAGGTTCAGACCTGTATCGATGCTCTGTCAGACTAGGGGGGGGGGGAGTTGCCAGTATCGCCTCTATGACACAGAAACTAAGGGCCAAGGGCCCCGAGGAAGCCCAGCAGCAACTCTTTTAGAGCACGCTTATGCGTGTATTTCATAGCCCAGCAGCAACTCCAGTAGTACACCAGCAGCCATGGCCTCTCTTGCTAAGAAAATGTAGGCCGGGCCATTACCACTATATTAACACTAAAAATACAGAAATTAGCTCCACCCTTGAATGTTTTTTTTTGTGACAACTCCACCCTTGAATGTTGACACCCTATTTTAGTATCACATACATAATCAGCTACATACCTCAGGCCAGTCACAGCATCAAAATATTTCTCTTCAGCTGTCCAAAACTTTTCCAATGGCACTGAACAGTTTTCTTATACGGTTTCAGACAATGTTTCATCTTGTTACCTCCCCCTCCCCTGATAATTTACTTTATTATAACACTATGAAAAGTAATTCAGTTTTTTCAGTGCATCCAAATTTCAATAATCATAAACGTTAAGCACACAAAGCCATTTCATGACAGAGATTGTGTAGCAAATTTTCATTCATAAAAGGCATACCACAATTCAAGGATTATTCATAGGTCAAAAACGGCTCATGGATTAGCAGAAAATTCTACCTGATGCAGCTTGTCCAACAGCTGATCGTCATCTCATCTTGCATTTTGATGCCGGCAGCAGTGGACACGAGAAGCTTTTCTTCAGACACCCGTGGCCTCTGCTCAAGTAGAACCTGCTTCACTGCAATTAGATGTGTAAATGATATATCAAAATAATGGCAAATACCACGAGAACAAATCGGGCAAGGTAACGGATTGTTCATGGAGCACGAAATTAAACATGATAAGATTGCACAATCAACTCCTTGCATCCAGAAAGGGAAATCTCAGAAAAGAAAAAAAACGTCACTTACCGATCTGAGGCTTCACGGAGATGAGATGGCGATCACATCGCTGTCGTCGACAACCTAGCACGCAGGGGGATTAAAATTCGCGTAAGAGCCGAGTTTCCACGGTGATGTGCCAGGAAATACAGGCGCGTGCAATTAGAAGAAGAACCGGAGTCCGGAGATCAAGGGGGAAAGGAAAGAGGGAAAGAAAGCACGGGGGAATGGATACCTGGGCATTGGTTTGTAGCAAGCACGCGCCGAAGGTCGCGAAGGCCTCGCCGCGCTCGGGGCGGCGGTGGGGCCGCGCGGTGCGGATGGCGGAGGCCGGGAGGATGCCAGACCCCGCCACGCCGCGGGCGACGCTGTCGGCCAGTTTGCCCGCGCCGACGAATCCCAGGCGGAACGCGTCCCCGTTCACGGCCGCCGCCTCCGCCGCGGGTGGCATGGGCGACAGGCGGCGCCGCTTTTTTCAGGAAAGCTATATCCCTCAGACCCTCACCCATGCAATTCGTTGGCCTCCGTCACACAAATTTCCTGTCCTGAAGACACTTATGCAACGCTGAACTGAATGTGTTACATTCCTCAAGATTGTGTCGTTTCTCATCATCCAAATAGCCCAGCAAATGGTGATGATGATTTCCATGTAGAATGGAACCCTTAGCTGATCTCTGATTCCTTCAAGACTGACTGTTACCTCTTCTGAGTTGGGTATGAGAATTTGCATGCTGTACGAGCAGGCCATTGCAAATGGACAATGAAAGAGAAAATACAGTAGGTCCATTTCAATGTTATGAGTGTAGAAAACACAAATGTAGTCCTCAAGATGCATACCTCTTCGTAAGCAAAGCTCTGATGCTCAACCTGTCACTTAATTTTCCTTTTATTTTAACAAGAATAATTCCATAGCCACTTGTACGATCGATGGATTTGATGATGGCCAATAAGATGCTAAAGCCTGTTCAGAGGAATAGGAAGAAGAACCCCACGCATATGTCCCAGACATCATTTACTTGATCAAGATGGATGGATTGGAAAGTGTTAGAGAGACCTTGAAATTGTGCATCATCCCGCCCCCTTCGCCATCCTTCCCGTGCTCTGCCCAATCCTACAGCCGTTCTTCTTCTTCCTGCTCCCGGGCAGCAAAGCCGAGCGCCCATGAATCCACCGCTGGTTGAGGATTCCGGGCGGCGCGCATCCGGCAGACGACGTCGCCTGGGCGCAGTGCCAGCCCTGCGTCGACTGCTACCAGCAGTCGGACCCGGTGTTCGACCCGGTCTCTCCGCTTCGTACATCGCCATCTCCTGCGGCTCCCAGCGGGGCCTCTTCGTCGGCGCCACGGGGCTGCTGGCGCTCGGCGGTGGGCCGTTCTTGTTCCAGTTCCCGTCCCAGATCTCCGCCTCCAACTCCTACTGCCACGTCGACTGCGACTCCCCTGCCACTCCCACGCTCCAGTTCGGCGACGGCACGGCTGAGACGGACAACGTGACGGCGCCCCCTCCTCCGCAGCACGGGCACCTTCTACTACGTCGCGCTGTCGGGCATCTCCGTGAGCAGGCAGCCGCTGTCCATGCCGGCCTCCGCCTTCGCCTGGACGCCACGTCGGGGTCCGGCGGCGTCACCGTGATGCGGCTCCTGTCGGTCCGGACGAGCGTGACGCTGTTTATTTTTGGGACACGCAGCCGCAGCCCGCAGACAGGGAGAGGCTGTGCCGTTTCATCAGTTGATAAATCACGGTCGCCGTGGGCGTGGGCTCTGTGGAATAATGTCATCATTTAAAATTTTCCTGTTCGTGCTTTTCTGATCGACGAACTGTGGTTAAATTTGAATTTGACGGCCATTTGAATGGATTAACAGAGCGTGCAAGCAGAGCACGGATGGGAGGTGCAGGTGTCTAGTCCGAGTAGGATTCCTGTGACGGTAGCAGGTCGCGATCGCGAGTAACGGATTCGAAGATGTCTATTCTGTCATTCGTTTTCATGGCCACAGCTGCTGACAGCACAGCGACGAAGCCGACTCGTCTCTGACTCTCTTGGTTTTTTTTTTAATTACACAGTACAACGCAGACGCTCACAATACGCACGCACACTCACCCTTATGAATACACGTACGCAAATTCTACCCCTACCCCTATGAGCACCTTCGAAGGACTGAGCACCCGACAGATCTGGAGATTCTCGAAGTCACCACTGGCGCCTCGTCGTCGACGGGAACGTCGCTTACCACTTAATGCATAACGCCGGTATATCCTTGGGAAAATCCCAAGAAAAGGTGCGAGCACCAGGATTTGAACCCTGGTGGGTAGCGTCCCACTGGACCGTCCTATCATTGGACTACAAGCCAATTCGCCTCTGACTCTCTTGGTGGGCATGGGTCCCATCAAGATTGACGTGTGCCATCCAAGAGCCCACGACTCTTTTTTTTTTTTGAAACCCACGGCTCATGTACGTAGGATTATGGGCCCTAACTTGTGTGGATTTTTTTGGTGTGTCTTTGGAATATTTGGTTTATTGGGCTGGAAAGGTGAGAAATGGAGAGGAGCAAGAAATAGTCTAGATGATTTTTTTTTCTAAAAAAGAAGCGAAATGATTTATAAATCAGTTGGTTGGGTTCTTACGAGATGGCAACGGGTCGGGTTCGGGGCGGGTTTCGGGTCTAACGGGTTCGGGTTTGGGGCTAGTTTTTCACCCACGGTTTTCGGGTTCGGGTTTGGGGTTAGTTTTTCACCCACGGTTTTCGGGTTCGGGTACCCGAAACCTATCGGGTTTGGGTTCGGGTTCGGTTTTTCACCCGTGGATATCCAATGAATATCCGAAATATGTATATATATGTGTGTGTGAATATGTGTATATATTTCCGCGGGTTTCGGGTATTTATTCCGGTTTCGGGTATCCGTTCGGGTTTTGGGTACCCGTGGGTTTGGGTTTGGTTATGAAATTCCACCCGAATCGGTTTTGGGTTTTGGGTTTGGGTGCACGGAGACTCCACCCGATCCGAACCCGACCCGTTGCCATCTGATGGAACTTGTCCACCAGAGATCCAGTTCTTGACATGGCAATGATGCTCGCATTTTCCTGAATTTATTTTAAGATTTTCTGGCGTTATGCTTTAAGTGGCAAGTGACGTTCGCGTCACAACGAGGCATCAATGGCGACTATGGAAAATCTCTACGTCAACTGGCTCAGTCCTTTGAAGATACTCATATGGGTAGGGTTTGTGTACATGTGTTTATAGAGATGAGTGTGCGTGCTTGTTAGGCATCTGCGTTGCAATGTGTAATCTCAAAAAAAAAAACTTAAAAATGCTAGGACGTGAGTCGCTATCGAGGAGCCGTCTTCGACTTCTGCGAAAACACAGAGCTCCTCCTAAAGTCAGAACTTATGTGAAAAATTCATGGGGGATTGGGGCTCCAAGGGATCAACGAGAGTATGGGGGCTTGAGCCCTCTTGCCTCACTACTGGATTCGTCTGTGCCGCATCAAGCTTGACCGCAAGGCAGACCTCATGGTAGAGGCCGATCGACTTCGAGCTACCGCAACTCGATCGCTCTACATGTACAATACGTCATCGCTAGAGCGTTCGGGTATAATCAAGATCAACTACCACGGTGGTCATAAGATAGCTCCGGCAATGTTACGACGACAACGTAATTGCAGAGATATATAGAATCAAATCTAACAATACAAGACATAAGGATTTATGCTGGTATGGGACGTTACGTGCTAAACCTTACTCTCTAGTGGCGTTTTGTGCTGATCTTGTATTCGTATGCTCGGTTATAGAAGATGTTGCTGCTAGCTACTTAGTAGATCGGGATGAATGAGTTAGATCTCAAGCCCGAAGTCCCTGTCCTCTATATATATAGTCGGAGGAGGAAGGGTTACAACAAGAGCGATAAGGTCTCCTAATTACTTTCGTAATTTGTTACACCGAGTGCGCGCGCAATAGATTGATCCAAGCTATATATATAGTCGGCGGAGGTAGGGTTATAACAAGAGCCATCAGGTCTCCTAATTTGTTAGCTATTGTTCAGATTTGCTTATCTCTGGCGGAGTGCCTTGGTCATAACCGAAACTGAGCGTTTGCTTCCGTCGACTGGATTGAGCTGCACCCGCATCATCTCCTGCGAGCGTTGTCGACTGACTGTTCAGAGTTTCAGACCACGCGCCCGTTTTGTTGCGATTGTGCACTGAGCCTTGTGCTACTAGGTCTCGCTTCAAATTTGAGCCGTTGCAGACGATTCAAACTAAACACGTCTGTAACTAAATTGGTATTACTGGCGCGCCTTCTAAACAAGTGTCGTTGGATTGGCCTTACTACATACGCATCTTCCACATTCGCAGACGCTTAGTGCCCTATGCACGTCGGTAGTAGCTGATTATTACAGACGGGCCCAGACACGTCTGTAAATAGTCATTACAGACGTTTTGTTTCAGATGCGCGCTCACGGGTCTGTGATTACACTGAAGAAGCGTCTGTAATGTTCTTTTTTTACACAGTGTTGTTTAATGGTGAACACACTACCTTCAGATTCTGTTGCGACCTTGACCACCCTTGGGCGACCTACAGTGCCGGCAGGTAATGACAAAGACTGAGCACCAGCCGTCCGACCAGAATAGCGCTGACGTGCCATCTCACCATTTCGGCCTGACCAAAGGAAAGCCCGACGCCGAAAGTCGATTTGCTTGATGGCCCAATGAGAGACATGATGCAAAGGATATGTGGACAGGCATGGCGGACAATGTCACTTTGGTCAGAAGCACTTGGCCTCTGCAGAGGTGCGCATGCTCGACTTCCATGTTGGGATTCGCCGCGATTGCATCGAGGGCGGTTGCTCGGCCGCTCTCTCGAGTCTTGTAATTGTAAGGGAACTCAACGACCTGACATTGGGGAATGTTTGCTGCAGCAGCGCCAGGTGCTGTTCTTTTTTTTTTTTAAGAAAAGAGGTTTCCATGCTTTTATATTTCAAAAAGCAACCAATTCGTTACCGTTCAAGGTAAGGAGAAGCGCTAAACAGCCATTACAGATTGGGTGTCCTCCAAGACTCGACTGGCAAGACCAAAGTCCGATACAGAAGCAACTATTGTCGAAGGTGTAAACCCATCTTCATCTTCAGCGAGACTCCCATTACTTGCGCAATCCGAAGGCGTAGCACCCGATGACGATGTCGCCATTAGTCCCTCCCTCCAGCCAATTTGAGCTGGCTGCTTGGATCCTTCCTCCAGGACAGCCATCAGGCTCCTGGTGGTGTTCTTCAGTGCACCGTATCGGTGTCGCCTGGTATTTGTCAACATTTGTGATTTGTGATGAGGCCGAATGCCCCAGCGAACAACCGCAGCAACTCCCGGAGACATGTGAGGTCTGCGGTCGTTGGGCCGACAGCCACGAAGTCATCAGCGTACAGTGACGTCCTGTGCCTCATGCCCTCATCGCCGAGACGCCGAGCCTGGCAGCTGTGTCAAAGATACTCCTCCGATCCTATCCGCCTCAGCGATCAGTGAGTCGAGTACCTCCGATCCATTACTATGACAAAAAACATACGAGACATCGGGTCGCCCTGGTGCAATGCTCGAGCATGAGTGATTCTTCTACCCGGTCTTCCATTGACAAGCACCCTGGTATTCACCTATGAGAGCAGCATGGCGATCCAGTTAGTCCATGCATCTGAAAGAGAATCCAATCACTACCGGAATCGGCTTATTTGCCGATGGCCGCGGAGTTTGCCGATGGCAAAGTGGTCAGCCATCGGCAAACTACCGGCTTTGCCGATGGCAAAGTGCGGCCATCGGCAAACCAGGGTTTGCCGACGGCCCAGCCATCGGCAAAGCATGGCCATGGGCAAAGCCATTCTTTGCCGATAGCCGGGCCATCGGCAAACTATAGCCATCGGCAAACCCTTATTTTTGCCGACGGCCGGGCCATCGGCAAAGCCAGGCCACGTGGCTGCCTCAGGAGCTGCCGGGCCCGCGGCTGCCGATGGCGGCCATCGGCAAAGCATCTTTGATGGCCGTCGGCAAAGTTTGAATTTTTTTTTGTTTTTTCATGCCCATTTTTTTGTGGTGCCTTCCTACACCAAATACAACTCAACTTCAAAAATTGGAACAATTTTGAGTTTTTTTCCTATATTTCGTTAATTATTTCTGTTTCTTTGCAATTTTCCTGCGACTTCAAATTTGAACTGCAGGTATATGAAAAAATGGAAATTTTTTATTCAAAACATGGTATTCATGATCCTCGGAGTATGTTGAGGCCGTATCCAGCACCTCGTACGAAATTACGACCATGTTGGCGTCGTAACATGGGGAGTCACGTGCACGGAAAGTGTTTTTAAATTATAGAAAATCCAAACGAAGTCCGAAATTGACGAAACTTGACGAGTTGTGTGGGCATCGCATGCGGAGGGCGTGGTAAAAATTTCAAAAAGTTTCGAGCAAGTGGTGACGTCGGATGGCCAAAACCCAGACATCTCCATATGTGATCACAAGTGATCACATATGGAGATGTGTGGGTTTTGACCATCCGACATCACCACTTACTCGAAACTTTTTGAATTTTTTATCACGGTCTCCACATGTGATGGCGAGATAACTCACCAAGTTTCGTCAATTTTGGACTTCATATGGATTTTATACAATTTAAAAACACTTTTCGCGCACGTAACTCCCCATGTTACGACGCCAACATGGTCGTAATTTCATGCGGAGTCCTGGATACGGCCTAAACATACTCCGAGGATCATGAATACTATTTTTGAATCAAAAAGCTTCATTATTTCGTATGCGCGGTAAATTTGAAATTTTAAAATTGCAAAAAACAAATAATTAACGAAATAAAAAACTCAAAATGTTCCGATTTTTTCCAGTTTGTATTTGGCCAGATTAGAGGCGCACCATAAAAAAAATGGGCACGAAAAAAAACAAAAAAAAATTAAACTTTGCCGACGGGCTGTGATGGCCGTCGGCAGAGATGGTTTGCCGATGGCCCGGCCCAGGTGGCCATCGGCAAAGGAGATTAAAAAAAAAAAGAATTGTTAAAACAAAGGGCCCAGCCGGCCCACCCAACCTTATCTCCACTCCAACCCTATCTCTTCCCCATCCCGCACCCGACCCCCGCAGCCGCCCCTTCTTCCGCCGCGCCAGCGAGCAGGCAGGCGGCCGCTCGAGCTCCCCCGCCCTCTCCGCTTCCCCGGCCGCCGCCACACCCTCACCGCCGCCGGACCCCCGCTCCGCCCCAGCCTCGCCAGATCCGCCGGCGCGGCCGGGCTCGGCGCTACCCGGCCACGCGCCGCCGCAACTACGCCCGCGCGGCTCCCCACCTCTCCCCATCGCAGCAGCACCTCCTTCACCTTCCCTGGCGGATCCCCACCTTCTCGGCTCGGCGGCGGCCCTCATCATCCAGGCGGCAGGCCCTTCACCTTGTGCGCATCTGCGTCCCCACGAGCGCGGCAGCACGGCGGCCCTCGGCCGCGCGCGGCTTCCTATCCCCATCCAGGGGCGGATGCTGCTCTCGGCGATGATGGCGGCCTGTCCCGGGTGATGGGGGCGACGACGGCCGGACCACCTGCACGCGCAAGTCTGGGTCCCCATGGACGTGGCGGGACGGCGAACTGGCGGGCACGGCGGCCCCTGGCCGTGTGCGGTCTCCCATCCCCAACCAGTGGCGTGCCCGTGGTCCTCATCTCCGATCCACGGTATGTCTCTCCATCGGTACTATGGCCGCAGCCATGGATGCATCCTCAGTTGCGTACATCCACAGGAATTGAGGAATCCGATAGCATGGATCAGATCCAGTGACGGGAATGCCAGACTTTCTTTTGTTTTATTGATCTTGGATCTGAAATTCCAGTAATCTTTCTATGCAGATAGAAGAGTATGGTTTAGTTAATTCCATCTGTCTGATTAGCGATCTTGATTTTGGTAGCAGCTGGTCACTCCCGTGGATTGCAATATTGTTTATTCTTGCAGTACCGTAACTTAGGAACCTAGTACTACCTTCACTTCATATATTCCTTAGTACATAATTCTTTCCAGTGAGCATGAATGCCATATCTCTCCCAATGTAAATCATATAGACCAATCTTTCGGTATGCATCACTGTCTTATGGTAATTCTGTTTGAAGCCATCAATTTTATACTGAAAGTTCATGTTGTAGTTTACTATAATGAATATGCAGAATATAGTAAAAGCCACTTCATATTATTATGGTAAATTGGCCATGTCCTTATAGTGATCGATTGACACCACGCAGGCCGTGGCCAAATCCCTCTTTATTATTCCAACATTGTGTTCTTTGGTTGGTCTGCTATCTTGACTTTGTGGAGACAGAGCTGCATAGTTGGGAGTATACTGTTATAATTGACTTCTACCATTTGCTTCTTTTGCTTGTGAGAATCATGTGATAATTGGGAGACAGAGCTGCATAGTTGGGAGTATACTGTTATAATTGACTTCTACCACAG
The DNA here is from genome assembly GCA_018135685.1 of Themeda triandra. Lineage (NCBI taxonomy): Eukaryota > Viridiplantae > Streptophyta > Magnoliopsida > Poales > Poaceae > Themeda > Themeda triandra. The sequence goes on from JAENPR010000018.1 coordinate 1,531,388, forward strand.
GAATGACTTTGCTTCATGTTTTATTATTTGATCTAGTGCACATACAACAGCTCATAATTAAACCTCAAATCATAACAAAACAGTTATTTAAACCTCATGTGGTGTCCTATGACTAAGTGCAAATCTGAAGAAACTCTCCTGCTAACTTTGTGATGTGTATTGGCAGCTCTACTGAAAGATTTGATCGACGGGAGCCTAATTGGAATATGCTTTCAAAGATGAGTGCTGGAAGGAACTTAAAACTGGGCATACAAAAGTGGAATGGTAAGATTATTCTACGCACACCATTTTTCGTCTTAGTTGGCCTGTACATGATGTGATGGTCATGGTGTTCTGTATTTTCAGTTTTAATTGCCTACTGAGTGATGACTGCATTAGCTAAACTTACTAACAGATTGCTAGCATTTGTGTTGTTTCTTTCTTCACTAACAAATTTCTGTTTGCTATAGTAGCAGCCAAGTCCTGAGCCTCACTCCTCCCTTTTAATCCCTTCTATTCTGTTGGCTGCTTCACGTAGGACACTATGAGCATCTATCTGCTTGGTAAGTCAACAAGCTCTTGCCATGCTAAATGAAGAACATTAGTTACTGGTGGGATACAAGGAGGCTGATCCATTTTCTATTTTATAGAATTGTTAGTATATAGACCTTCTTTGATGAATATCTAGAACACCGGCTACTTGACATGTTAGTGTCTTTCTAGGTCGCTGTTATCCTTAAATGTTATCCAGTTAGAGTGATAAGCTGAACTTCTATTTATGTTGTCTTTCAAGCAGTTGAGCTAGAATTGCTATGTTCTTTGCTGTGATAGACTTGTTATGATGATGGACTTGTAATTTAATGGACTTGAGGAACTTTTGAATTACAAACTTGTTATGATCGACTTGTATTTGAATTATATGTGTTTTGCTATGGTCAGATTTGATATTATATATATGCTGTGACGTGGACATGTGTATAATTAGTGTTCCATAGCTTTTTTGGCATCTATTTTTTTTTAAAAAAAATAATTACTCTGCCGAGTGCTTTGGCCATGGCAATCGGCAAAGTATTTTTTTAAAAAAAATACAGAAATTTTTTGCCGATGGCAAGCCATCGGCAAAAAAATACGAAAAAAAATAAAAAAAACCTTTGCCGATGGCCGCGCCACGTCAGCCGTCGGCAAAGCCGTCGTCAGCCTGACGGCGCGTCGGCTGACGTGGCGGGTTTGCCGATGGCCCACGTGGCCATCGGCAAAGGTTTGCCGATGGCAATGTCAGTGGCCATCGGCAAACCCGGCTTTGCCGATGAAATTTTTGCCGATGGGGGTTTGCCGATGGCCACGTCAGATTGCCATCGGCAAACCCTTTGCCGATGGCAAAACTGGCTTTGCCGATGGCGGCCGGCCATCGGCAAAAAAGGGGATTCCGGTAGTGAATATGACGCAGCACCTCAATGAGAAAGGGCCAAGCGATAGAAAGCTTTGGCAATGTCGACTTTGAGTAAAATGCAAAGGAAGCGCTTGCGCTGTGTAACCATTTGCACGCGAGCTGGACACTCTGGTTGATACCAACAATGTTCGGCAGCTTCCGGGCGAAGAGCTTGCCGAAACCGTGCTTCAAATTTATTGGTCGGTAATCTTTCAGCTTTGTCGGCGTGGTGCACTTGCGAAGAATCATCATCAGTGTGCATCATTCAGAAATTGGAAGCTTCTAGCGTCCATCGACCACACAGTGCATTGAGACAATTGACGATGTCGTCTTTGATTATCATCCACACAGTCTTCTAGAACAGAGTCGTGAAGCAATAATAATAAAAAAAAAAAGAGTCGTGAAGCCATCCGGGCCGGGGGCGCGAACTGCAGGCAGCGCTCCTGGACCCTGGACGGTAGCCCATTTCTCCTCCGGTGGGAAGCACGCGTCAAGCGCCTGTAACTGAAGCTGGGGCGCTCACAGCCAGGGTGCTATGCGCGACTTTCGTGGGCCGCTTTGTCGTTAACTCGAAAAAAATATATGAGTATTTTTAAAATTTAAATTATCTCGTTGGTTCAAATTTGATAGAAGATAATCACCATCAGCTTTACAATGGAAATATATGAAAATTATTGGATGTCAGCAGACTCGTCTGCTCTCTAAATGAATTATCCCGTTGGCTAAAATTTGATCAGAAATAGTAGATGAGTCCTCTCCGATGATAGCCATATCCGTCCGAGGAAATTCCACCCCGAGATAAAAACTGCGTGAGCGCCCGATGAAATCCGGCCCTAACTACTTGGCTGGTTGTTCGGTCGCAGGAAACGCTCGTTGGGGTCAAAATGCCACGTGCAAATCGTCGAGGAGGTGTCGCACGGAAGGTTAGATTTTTGTTTTTTAAAAATACATAGTCACACAGAGCATAACGTTAGAAAATCTTGAGTAAATTTAAAGTCGAGGATTTTAATCCGGGTCAGTTGACGCATGGAAGGTTAGATGGCACACCATTGTTCAAAATTTCTTTCCGGGGGCTGAAGTAAACTCTACAAAGGCCCAACGAGAAATGGTTTTGTCTGCTAAAGTCTGAAGCAGATGGGCTTAGAGCAATGCCCTCCAACCCACCTTCTAAACATGGCTCCCTCCCCACGCCGGTCGCGCCGTCGTCCCTCCCCATGACGGCCTGGCCTTACTGCACACGCGGTCGGCGAGTGCCTCTTCCTCTCCCTTATTCCACATCTAAGGACTCGGCCACCTCTCCTCCGCCGCCGTACCGGTGCTGCTCGTCGTCGCCGGAATGAAAAAATCCACGTGTGTGATGCCAACCCACCTCCTCGCAGGCTCCCATTTTAAGAGAACATGCAAAATTTAGTTTCAGGCCCCCACCTACAGGAGGCCCCGATCCGCTTCCCGACGCGTCGTTCCCCGCGGCCGGCGCCGGCGCTCCCGCCGCCACGGCCGCCGCTCCTCCACCGCGCCCGCCCGACCTCGCGTCCACACTCCACTGGCAGCGAGCAGCAGGAGACGCTCCATCCGCTAGGCCGCTCCACCGCCCGGCCGCGCGCCCAACGCCGCGCCCGCCCGTCGCGCCCGCACTCGGCCGCCCGCCACGCCCAAGTTGCCCTCTCCAACGCTGAGCGGCGAGACCGGCATCAGCAAGAAGCCCAAGGTGGTATTGGCCGCCTCCAGCCCCGGATCGACATCAGCGTCGACGTGCAGCTGCTCCACTGCGTCGTCGTCGAGTGCTACCGCCCCCTCAAGCCTCCCGTAGTCAAGGTGAGACTTCTCGAGAACCAAATGTAGGCAGCAGATGGTTCGTTTTCTTCAATGGCTATGGCTATGGTCCATGGATACAAGAAAGATTTGAAAATGTCAGGTTTGTTGCAGGAAGTGTCGCCATGCTCTTGGCAGGAAGTGTCGCCATGTTCTTGGCAGGTTTCAATCCAACAATATTGCTGAAATCTGAAGACTTTTTCTTTTTGACAAAGAAACAATTCAATTGCAGCAGCTGATACAAGTAGCCACAGTCCAGGAGCAGAGTTGAGCAAAAAGTGCAGAGATAGGAGTGTTTTTTCAATCCTGATGTGTGTATAGAGTGTTCTGATCTTAATCTGTCTTCATTTTTTAATTCTTCTTGTTTTGGTTCCTTCTACTACTTAGTCTGTCTTCATTTTGCTCTAGGCACAGGGCTGTGATCAGAAGATGTTGCTGGACTGCTGGTGCTGTAGGCAGAGGGCTGTGAGGAGAAGATGGTGAATGCTCGTGGCCGGTGGCTGAGGCAATCCAAAAGGTGTGGAGTCCATTGGAGTCAAGAGTCCAAGGGGTGCTTCCTTTTCAGTTTCAGTCTGCTGCTCGTTGCTAGAGCCTGAAGTGGAGACAAGTACTCCACAAATCTCGAAGTGGATTCAAGTAGTCCTCAGATCTTATTTGTTGTATGGTTAGGAGTTAGGACTCTGTAAATGCAAGCATCAATGTGCTCGATGCTGTGCTGCCGACTGAATTAATGTAACGGAAAAATTGTTTGGCTATTACTAATGGAAAGGGAAACATTGTTCAATGCAAAGTCCTCCTGTTGTTCTTGCTGACTATTCCTCCTTATTGTTCACTTCCTATTACAGGCATGGCATCTTCAGTCATGACTGATCTTGCAAGCTTCTGCTTATGATCCATTGCTGCCATGATGCAAACATAATGACATGTTTTACATTATACTAAGAGTTATTTGGAAGATCTGGAAGAGAACTTCATGTAAGTGTACTGCTACATGTTTCTGCAGATGAGCTCTGCAGGAAATGAGCTTCTGTCGACATGCTTCTGCAGATGAGCTCTGCAGGAAACGAGTTCAATTTACAGAAGGATGTCATCTTTGAATTCCAGATGGGTACTTTGGTGATCAGGAACTTCTTGATTCCTCTCTTGGCTCACCATGGGCAAGAGTTAGCATTTAGGATGGTAATCTGAAATAAGTCGAGCAAACACAATATACAATCTACAGCTACAGCTGAAATGACAATCTACAGATATCAGGTCAAGGAATCAATTGGCTTTATAGCTGTTTCAGTACATCAAAGAAAATCTCTTGTTTTTCACTACAATCTTGAGACATGCTGATATCAGGTCTTCTCTACAGCTAATTGGTTATCAGTCAAGGCGGCGCAGGAGATACTCGACTTCAACGTCCTTGGTCGCTGGCATCACCCACTGATCATACAGCTTGGAGAGCACTTCAGGATCGACCTTGCATTCACTGTCACTGGCAGTGCCATTGTCCTCCAAGGTGACATCATGCCCCAAAGTCCTTGCCTTCTTCTCTACTCTCTTCTTGACCTTCTCTTCCACAGCCTTGAATGTTAGCTGATCCATCAAAGAATTGTTGTCCTGCATTGACAGTGAGACAAAGCATAAATGGTTCGTATTCTGGAGCTTATGTCTGAAGCACATTCAAAGTAGACTTCATACAATTCAGCCGTAAGAGAAGAAGTCACTGTATAGTATGGATGAAAGAATGATACAGGTATTATAAGCATATATGGCTTCACGCTTGCCATCAATCAAGATAAAGGGAATTTGTATCTTTCATATTTAGTCCTAAATTGCTTGCTAACCAATATGTGTAACCTTTATCCTTCTGAAATATTTGAGAACAGTAGTATAAACATTGTAGATGCCAGTATATGAAAGAAATGAAGGAGAGTTGTTGTGCCAGTAGTATAACCAATATGTGTAACCTTTATCCTTCATGAACCATATAATGAAACATTGAGCCTCCATTTCCTACCGCAGACAAACTCAAAATCACAGCCTAGTAGCAAACTTACAGTTCAGCAAATGCTACTCTGACTGAATCAAGAAATGCAGAGAGCTAAAGTACAATGGAGAAGCAGAGTTGTTGGTGTTGTTCGTCCAAGGCATGATGAGCAACAACAAACCGACTTGTCAGCAACAGCAAGCAACAAGGACTAGCAAGAAATACTCGTCGTACCACTCAGCTAGCCTCCTCCAGGTACACTAGTAGTACAGCACACAGAGTTACAGACACATGGGCATGGCGATCTCGAGCTCAAGTACTGGACCGGAGGCCGGAGGACCGGAGGACCGACGCGCGTACCAGGAAGGGCGGCGGCGGGGGCAGCACTGTGACATCGGTGTCGTGGAGATGGACCTGGAGCGGCACGGCGCCGGCTCGGACCCAACGCGCCGCCTCCTCGGACCACGCCGCGGCCTCGTCGTGCGCGGCCTCGCCGTGGAGCTGGTGGCGCGCGTGCGGGGAGAGGAGGCGGCGCGAGGGAAGATCGGTGCTGGCGGCGGCGCGTGCGGGGCGTCGGTGCTGCCGGAGTTCTCGGGCCGGAGGTTTTTTTTTTCCTTTTTTTAAGAGAGAAGTAGGGACTTGGGCTGGAGTTGGATGCAATTTTGGGCCCCTATTTTTTGCAGGCCAGCATGTAAATGAGAAAAATAGGATCCCAATTTACATGGTGGGCTGGAGTTGCTCTTATGGTGTTAAACTTGAGAACTCAAAAAATGAGGCCCTTCATCTTAAAACTCTTCGCATGTTGTTTAATAGATTTGATATTCCTTGGGTTAACTTGATATGGGAAAAACACTACTCCGTTCCAAATTGTAGTTCGTTTGACTTTTTTGACCCCAACTTTGACCACTCGTCTTATTCAAAAAATTAGTGCAAATATGATTAAATTTAAGTCATTTTTGAAGGCCTTTTGTTAGTAAAGCAAGCCATAGCAAAAGAAATGATATTGACATAAATTTTTGAATAAGATGAGTGGTCAAAGTTGAGGTCAAAAAAGTCAAATGAACTACAATTTGGAACGGATTAGTACTCAAATGGTAAGCTTCCTAGTCATAAAAATGTAGTAGACAACTTCAAGCTTCTTGTAGATTCAAAAGTTTAACATCGTAAACTAGTCTATCAACTGCACGCATTAACTTTAGATAAGTCATATAAAAGCATATTTAATGTATCAACTACTAAAGACTTTTTCATATAACTAACTTTTATTTGAGTCTGGAGTTGCACATGTGTATGAGTTGGCATTGGCATGTGTGAGAGCGATCATCGTGGCACAACTAATGATTTAACATTAGTTTGATTCCAATGCTTGGCGTTTTTATATTCCATTTTTTGTGTCTAAGTATGGCTGAATCCCATGCAGTACATGGACATGTTGGGTGTCCCTCTTTAAGAATTGAATTGTGTGAATAATAACATTGAAATATTAGTTCATATGCGGACCTGGAAATAAAAATTAATAACATGATGAGTCCTGAATATTGTAGTCTTTCTTTGATTTGTCTGATGAAAATTTTGAGGTTCATGTGAAAGTCCATATCATATGGTTTCCCATTTGTTGGTTTCTAACCTTTTACTTGTGAATAGTTGTCATCAACGTAATTAAGTCATTATTCTAACCTCCTTGACATATCGCCGTTACATCTTTCAAATTATTTGATATGTATTAATTGCGCTATTGAAAAGGAGGTGCTAACAATGATTATGTTTCCATCCTATTCAGAGGTTGTGGCGCTTCTTTCAAAATAATCTTGCTAATATAGATGACTTCTTAGGTTGGCATGATGTGTGTGATGCGATAATAATTGGGTTAATATGTCAATTGTTTTAGTATTAATGAAAAAGTTATATGTAAAAGAAAGGAGGCGCATTGGTAGAGATTACCTTGTTGATCTTGGCAACACCATTGTAGTTTCTGATTTTGAAGGTCACATGTGATGGAGTGGTGTGTCGATGTGTTGTTCAAGCCCTGATGGCTTAAGTTTTGGCTACAATTAAAGATTAAAACTTTAGGCAACTTGGGTCACTTGCTTGTGTAGTTTAACGGGGAGATCAACTAAACCTTAGAAAACACTTTACACCTCTTGTTTCGAGCCCTCGATAGCTAAGTGGTCTAAAATATAGTTGTTATTAGACTATAGGATCCAGAGTTCCAAATATGGATTTATTTGTATTTGATTCTAGCATCATCGTATAGATTTGTTACCATATTATGTGACCAAACCAGTAAGATTGATTAGTTTGTCATAGTCTCATAGATATAGGTTGGACATATTGTTTTTGGATTGTGGCAGTATTTTTTTAGAAACTTTTGTGAGATTCAGAGCCACGTTTATTAATTGTGTGTCTCGTGAAGGATATATTGGATTTTTAAGATAGGGTGGTCTGAGTTAATGTATTGCAATAACATATTTTTTTTGTTTGATTTCAAAAAAGTGTAGATTCTAGGCTAAATTGTTATCTACTATATTGACATAAAAATTTGCTAGAAAAGCACCACAGCAATTAAAAGGTTAAATTTATAAAAAGTTGTCATAATTGCATTACAACAATTAAAATTTTAAAATTGTTATTGTTATATTTATAAATTAGATTACCAGTGGTGATAGAGCATAAAATTTTACATAATATATAGTAAAGTGATATAAATAACAACGGTTGTCATAATAACTTGTATTAATATTTGCATGTAATTTGGTGTTTGTTCATTTATTTTTAAAATATACTATACCACATAATGTTTTAGTTAGACATAACAAAATTATTTCAAATAATAGTGATTATCAATTTTTTCGTAGTAGTAAATTCTATTAGTTTGCATGTAGATCTATAGATAATTTTATATGTTTTTATACTATAACAACAAAGGTGGATTTAGACATAAGTTAGAAGTTTTACTTTTTTATTATTTTGTTAATAATAGTGTTCCCCTTCTATAGAAGCTGAAGCCTACTTGTCCAAATACCATTGTTGAAGAGGGCATATCTGAGGCACCCACGGTGAGGTAGAAGAAGGTAGTGGCTAGGACCCGATGTTGTTCCCCTTCCGCATCGTCTCACTCTTCAGTGTGGCGACGATTTAGGCAGCACGTGTGTGGGTCTGACGTGCGGCACGACAGCTAGGCGAGCGTAGGCTAGGGTGGAGCCAGGGGCCAGGCATGGGGCATGCGCCCCCACCTAGCATCACAACACTTTTTACGTAATATACAACTTAATAATCTATATTTATATCATGTCATCATTTGTATTTTATCATGAGCATGCTTATTAATTGAGCGGTATTATTATTATATGTTGGCTCTCTATTTTACTCTAAATCGCATTAAAAACATCGGTAACTTGGGATGTCGCGTTAAGCTCATTGTACGTGTCATCTAAGTCTCTAAACTGATGGCTTTGTTTTGGCAGAGAAAAACTAGTTGTGTTTTTTTGGCTTGCAGTTGGTGGTGGTGGCGTGTTTGAATGAACATGTACTTTGCCACTATGGCGTGTTTGTTTCCTGAACAAATTAATGGCCCGTTCATTTGAGATAGACATGGTTAGATACTTAGATGGTAGGTTCAATAGGTGCAACATTTCCGGTTTGACTCTAGGAAAACAAAGTCCATTATATTTTAGTTTTTTAAGAGCCAGGCCGAAGGGTGCTCTGAGGGCCGTCAGCCGTGTTGGCCGGGCTAGAAAGCTGGACAAGAAAAACAAACAAAAAAAAAGGTTACGGCTAGGGAGCCTGGCCCATGGCCTGAGTGCAAACAAACACACTCTTTACTCTTACTTAACTGGTAATTCTAAAATAAAAAATAAAAAAAAAACTCACCTGTAGCCACTAAGAAGGTGGAGCACGATGCAGGCGTTGGTGAAGTTGATAGAGCCAGTACGGCTCGTAGAAGTTGAAGGCTTGAAAGCCCGTGAGCAGGGTGGAGCACGAATGCACCATGCAGGCTAACACTTAACTTTCCTGTACCTTTTTTCTGATTAATAAAAGGGCCTGTCTAGTTAAAACATGTGTGTTTTTAAGGCTGCTGCCACACGTGTGTTTTTTCTAAACAAAACACACAGATTTTACCCAGCCAGAAAACCATGTGTTTTTACCATCCTAACACATGGATTTTGAAAGGCTAGCTAACAAGCCTAATAGAAGACAGAAAAGGTAAACCATGTGTTTTTTTCCTAAGAAACACACGGATTCCATCCAGGGGGGAATCCATGTGTTTTTCAACAAAATAACACATGAATTTGTACTTATATTTGTACACAAGTATTTGTCCCTATACAAGTTATATTTCTACTTTTTCAAGTTGTATTCTGTGTCAAACAAGACCCCAAAACATATAGCCCATGTGTACTTGTCGTTGTTGTCTGTTGCAGCTCACAAACCTAAACACAAAAAGAGGCCCATGTTAACCACTCTAACACCCATCAGCCCAACAATCAAATGCTAGCCAACTTGGCAAAGAAGCAAGGCAAAAGATCAAAAGAAGGGAAAAACGGGAGAAAGCACCAGATCCAAGGAGGAAAGACTCACCTCAACATCATCCAAGGTCAGTAAACAAACATTCCCAAGCCACACTTCAATTAGATCCCTGATTTGTTGATCTCAAACAATCTGTATAGAGGAAACAAATTACTTTGCAAATCAAAGAAATAGAGAATAGAAAGTTGATTACAAGTGTTTTTAACACAATCTTATCTAGGTATATATGTACTAAATGACTGGTACATGAAGAAATTCTAGGCAAAAGTAGTAAAACAGTCCTGTTTAAGCTCAAGCAAAAATTCTACAACAGAAGTAGATGCTAGTTCTGGCTTCTTATAAAAAACCAATGTCATGCTAATGAGGCTCTGTCAAACACAAGAAGTGCCTAAGCTTTTATGCTACAAAACCAATGTGCCAATGGTTTTACATGTCTTTCAACTAGATCACTAAATATCAGACATAACATTTCAACTGCTTAAGCTTGCTCCAACAGCAGGGCGTGGCCCTGGTTGCTCACTGTGCACAAGGAGCAGATCCAGCACTTGGGGGGTTGTGATGTGGTCTAAAAGGCTACAAATACAGATTTTCATAGTGCAAAACAGAGAGCATGAGATCACACACACATCTAGATAGCAGAAATCAATCACACACACATGAAATTTGCTAGGCCAATTTCTAGAAGTAATTCTGCATCCTAACGCCACTCATCAATCCTCAACTATTACACATATATCTATTATGCATTTGTTATATTCCTATTGCAAATAATTTGCAAAACACAAATATGGAAATTGCACATTTCACATAGTGCAACTTGTACTTGCTGCTAATGCAATTATACTGCTCATGTATAGAATTTAAGATCCAGCTAAAGACTCCTACTTGTACCACTATCAATTCAACTAAAGTTACAAGAAAAATAAAATAAAAGGCAAATGGATGAGAGAAAATTCTAAAAGGAAACAAATTCAGGAATCAAAGAAGTAGTTCATTTTCTTTCTAGAGAAGAAGCATGAATGGACCAATTCTGAAAAGCAAATTAAAGAGACAAGCTAAAAGAGGGGAAAGTCAGAAACTAAACAGCATATACCTGCAGTGTGAGGAAGGGGCCATGCCAATATTCAATAACTAATTAACCTTTTTCAGTTAGTTTATATATTACAAGTAGTTGGGCATTGGTTATGACTCGTCAGACACAACAGACTAGTAAACCATGCAGTAATTTAAGTCAAAAACTGAAACTGAAAGTAGCAGTCTTGAAAAATGTTAACACAAAGATGTTACTTATAAAAGACCAGATATTGCACATGAAAAACACCATAATTACAGTAATTTAAGTGTGCAATTTACTACTTATAAATGTGCAATCAAGAAATGAATACTAACCACTAAGATGTAAATTAGAAGATGAAGCAACTAAGTTCAGGTTGTCATTGGACTGAATACAAGTAGAAAAAAAATATAACTATAAATACTTTAAATCATAGCAATAATCATAGCTTCTCTAAGGCTCCTCATCAATATCCATACCACAAATACAGAGCACAATCAATATTTCGTAGATCCATAAAATCTGACCTCATCAATGTTTCTAGGCACACAAGTAGTAAACAAGTACTGGAAAAGATACAGGGCTAACCTGTAAAATGATATTTATTATCACCATATCCATAGCTTCTCCAAGGCTTAAATCCAAACACATCTGCATTTACACAAAGCATAGATGAGATGGCAAATAGATATCCTGCTTGCACAAGGACAGAACACAAGGACAAAAACAAAAGACAAGTGACAATTTCTTACTATGGAAGGACAATAAACAGATCCCTATATGTATCTGCACAAACACAAAGGACAAAGGTCAATATAGGACACAAGAGATGGATGGCCTGCTTGCACAAGCAGTCCATCCATTAGTAGAACTAGTAGACACACACAAGGAAAACTAGTTTGAGCATGACTCAACCAAAAAAGGACAAAAGACATAGAACAAGAACAATGACAGATAGGGTGTGTGATCATAGAATACAAGTACAAAGACGTTGACAAGAGTACAATCTTTTTTCTATGGAAAGACAATAGACAAAAATTTTCACCTATATCGAAACAAGCACAATTACAGAGGGACAATGTTTTTTCTATAGAAAGACAATAGACAAAAATTTTCACCTAGATCGAAACAAGCACAATTACAGAGGGACAATCTTTTTTTCAATAGAAAGACAATAGACAAAAAATTTTCCCTAGATCAAAACAAGCACAATGACAGAGGGACAATCTTTTTTCTATGGAAAGACAATAGACAAAAACTTCTCCCTAGATCAAAACAAGCACAATGACAAAAGGACAAACTTTTTTCTATGGAAGGACACTAGAAAAATTATCATCCTAGATCTATACAAGCACAGTGACATAGGGACAATCTTTTTTCTATGGAAAGACAATAAACAAAAATTTTCACCTAGATCGAAACAAGCACAATTACAGAGGGACATCTTTTTTCTATAGAAAGACAATAGACAAAAATTTTCACCTAGATCGAAACAAGCACAATTACAATAAATAGCAACAAATTCTTCCTCTGCCTTGATCTAAGATAAATAGCTAAGATGTCTAAATACAAGTTTCTAGACAAAACAATACAATAAAGGCCCAATTGGACTACAAAACACAAGGAATAACGAGTTAGTGAGATCATTATTATATCACCATACAGGTCAGCTTCAAGTGTAACCCAATGTAAAAATTCATCATAAGTACTGGATATTTATAAAGTTATTTTATAAACACTAGATATTGCACATGCTAACAAATGTGCAATTAAGAAAATGATGCTTTTACATAAAGGAATAGAATGAAATCACAGTTCAGTAAAATTCTAATGCTACCACGGTAGCATCTGAAACTCTAGTCCAAAAAAGTTGCTCTTCATCACTCTCATTTCAAATGAACCATTGTAACCACACAAAAAAGACACAAATGGTCTACAAGATTAAAGAATAACAAGTAGCTCTAGTCAGATAACAGCTGCCATCATCATTCAAACCATTTTTTTGTAAAAAAAATACTATGTAGCTTCAAACTACACTATGCCTCCCTCTTCTTTCCCCTGAGAATAAAAACCGTAACACTAAGAGAATGGTTTATAAAGACTAGATATTGCACATGTCATACACCATAATTGCAGTGGTTTACGTGTGCAATTTACTACTAGTAAATGTGCAATCAAGAGAATGGTGCTTAACATGAAGGAATAGGATAAAATCATAGTTCAGTAGACAAGGATAGAACTTCTGTTGTTTAGATCATAAACAGCGGCACAATGACAAGGACAAGGATAGAAAAATTTATGCAAGCATCAACTCTTAGCTCTTTATATCATTCTTTCGCAGCCTACAAATGCCCATCAGGTTTGAAAAAAAAAAGATATAAAGCCAGAACAAGAGGGGAAAGCAGTAGCTGGAATAAAATGTTTACATGAATACATCAATACTACCTGCACAACAATATAAAGATTAGCCCTCAGATTGACCAGTACGAGGTCCTTCATGCACTCTAGTACCACTCCCTTGAAAAGGGTGCCCAAGAACTCAACAAGTGCATGTGCATGGAAGTTGTCAATAGGCAACTCTGAACAATGTTGCATTAAAAAATATAATATTAGTTTAACAGATTGGTAAAGAGAGAAGAGATCAACCAAAACAATGCAAAGATTACTAACCTAGATGGCACACAAGTACAATCCAGCCTTTTTCACATATGTGAGCAATACGAGGGCAGTCATAGTGATTGAACATGCCATTTGCAAGAATGGAATCCCCAACATTTGGTAAGTCACAAAGTTAATCTCCAAAACCTATCATGATCCAGCAGAGGCCATGGAGTAGTTAACCAGCTTGCTAGTCTAAGGCAAATGTTCATATTCAAATGAACAAACAAATAATAACCTTGGTTTCAAGAAAAGCATGCTCTGGCAAGTTTGGCTTAAGAACATCCAACAGAAAAGTTGTTGCCTCCCTTATCATGTTTGTCTGTTAATAGAAGGATGTAAGCCAAAGCAACAAATCAAATTACTAGTAAAAACTAAAAAGACTGTATGGAGAGTTGGTAGACAACACAGAATTTATATACTACTACAGACAGTGAACTGTTAACCTACATATAAAATACCCAGATGATGACTACAACATTCACATGACTTTATCTGTATGAGCTTTAAGATCAGCAGAGTTCATCTATTTTGAGACACTTTCAATTAATGAGAAGTAGGGCATTTAGTTTTTAGAAATAAAAAAAAAACAACACAAGATGTGGGGTTCAGTGAGTTTCTAAGATTCTCCATCGATTACCCAATGGCATGGCTTACTTTCAGCGTAGCAGCTATGCTCAAACTCACAGATCTTAAACTAAAATTTTATTCAACCCCATCAAGTAAGATAGACAGTGCTACATATAGAATAGAAAAAAAAATGAAAACTCTTATGCCATTTCTAATAACAGCAACAAAATCAGTTGCTCTGTATTCAGTTAAGAAAACAAAATCTGACAAAATAAAAAGGAACCCCACATCAATAGCTTGTTTAGCACCAGCACCTGTAACTCGCTCAATACTTTGGGTTCCATAGGTAGCAGAAACCCCACACCCAGCAGCCGGTGCAAGTTGAGCAGCAGCTAACCCAAGTGCTCCTCCTCAACCAATCACACGAACTCTATGTCTGTAATTGGAAAAAATGGCATTAAACTCAAGAAATAAAAAAAGAATTCAATAAGCTTCCAATTAATCAGTAGCCTTACGCAGCTAATGACAAAGCAAGAAAGCATGTAAACGTATGCAGTAGCCTGACTAACACACTGGTATTTAGATTAACCACAACTAATTAGCATTTTTCAGCTAAAAACAAGCAAATAGTATGTAAGCGTGCGCAGTTCACCTGACTAACAGATTGGTTTTCAGATTAACCAACCCCACACCACAACAAAAAAATATGTGTCGGGATTTCATTAATCAGCTCTCCCAAAATCAAGAATATCGAACATGAAACTAACTTCGGTAAGGAAAATATCAATGCATGTAAGTTCAACATAGGACCTGAACCGATGTCCCAAACAGAGGCTAAAACATTATGCAGTTGGTTTAAAAAATATGTCCCAGATAGGATGGACAAGTGTGTACGCAGTTTAAAGACAGCCATCAGCTCAACTCCCGTTGAACTTATTCTTGGAATCCTACAGGGAAGGTTCGTTATCTCTGGTTTTATCAGTTAGGCGAAAATTGTTATAAAACCTGTATAGCCTTCGATGCCTTCGAATTAACAAAACATAAGCAGATAATCTGTGGTATGTTCAGATAATAAGAACATATGACAACACTTGAGCCAGATATATGCAAAATGAAATCCCAGTTAGTCAATTAGGAGTAGACAATGCACCACTAGTTCATGCAGTTTACGATGAATGTACTTAAAATTTGAACATTCACAACTAGAGAAAATGAAACCTAAGCATGCAGAATATGCAAACCTCATACGGTAGTACTTTTGTACTTAACAGGGATCTGCAACATCCACAAATTAGAACTAAGATACTAGCACTTAGTACAAGCAGTCAGGCAACAATAGCATCGACGGATTCCGCGGTATAAATCAGACAAAGGCCATTCCTACTAACGATTTCCTCATATCATAGCCCTGAAGCACAAAAACATAACAGAAAAATGGGCAAGCCCCACCCCCACATGGCCTGCGCACTCGCCATGCCTGTCGTCAGGGCAAGGAACGCGGCTGCGGACGATTCCTACCTGCGAATAGAGCTGATGCGCTAGGCACCCCCAACAGCCACCCCTGCTGCAACCAAAACCCAAAGCCACAACCCAAAAATCCCCCAAATCCAATGCAAATCCCTAGTCAACATCCAAAAATCCCCCACCCAAATATTCATCCATCTTCAGATCAAGGGAGAAAAGCGATGAACGCAGGTACCTCCAGAACTCTAGCAATGGCAGACGAGGAGCAAGCAACCGATTCGATGAGGGGGAGGCCACACACAGACCTTGAAGAACGCGTAGACCACCGGGGAAGACGCGCCCAAGGCCCGGCGCGCGACGGTCGCGGCGGCCACGCCCGCGCAGGCGACCCACGCGCTCGCGCCGGCTCCTGTGCTGGCGCCGCCGCTGCCGCCGGCGACGGCTGCTGCGGGGGACCTCAATCGCCACTTCGGCGGCGACGGCTGCAGTCGCTCTGGTGTCTCGAGGGAAATGGATGGCCGTGACTCCAAAAGTGAGGTCTCCATATCAGTGACAGAAACAACGTGCTGGACAGAGTGGCCTCTCAATCGCACGATGCTCATCCAACGCCCAGAAAAATCGTATGCCAACATTCAAGAAAACACACGCGTGTCCTTGAGTGTTTCTCTAATAAAATGCTAGGGCCGGGAGCTAAGCTCTACGGTTGTTGTTCATAAAAATATTAAACATAAATAAATGGTTCCATAAAATAATCCCACAGATATAAGTACGTCAACTAGCATAGAGTTTCATAAACATAAATATCTCTGGAAAGCACACAATGCTTCGTCTAACATAAATAGAGCCACAAACATAAATTGGCCATACTACACTCAAATTCCACTACCTCCACCAATAGCACTGACCATTAATGTTTGGTGTCTTTTGAGATGCAATATGCTCCCTCGTTGCTAGTACATATATAGGCCTTTTTGTTTTGGCCCCATGGTTGAGACATCATAGAACATGATCCTTTGTTCTTGCTCCCACATTATCAGCTTGCGTTCCTCGAGCATAATAATCTTGCACTCTTCAAATATGGCTCACTCATCATCTTATTCTCCTTCAACCTTTCTTCCTTTAGTTTCTCTTTCCGCAAGTATATATTGTACACGTTTCCTACATGTTATAGTTTTTCCTCCACCCTTCATCTTCTCATTTGCTTGCTTTGCTTCCTTCATATTGGCCTTTTCTTTGAACTTGACTCTAATGAATCAAGAGATTGACTCTTGCCATCATTTTCTTCTTGTTATGGTGGAGAGATGCTAGTCCTTTACCTCTTGTTTGTGTCTAGTGCAAAGAGTTCTTGTCCATTCCCCACTTGGAGCCAACAAAGTAAACTAAAAGGACTTGTGCTTTGGATCCTTCTCCACCCACATAGATTGTGCTTCCAGCAACTACATCAAAGATAGATACATTTGAGTTCCAAACCAAATACACTTTTAATAATTGTAGATATATATAAGGGAAAATTGGTTCTATTGCACTGAAAGAAGACCATTTTTAGAAAATAGAATTGAAAGTTATAGCATTAAAAAAGAATAGTCTATTAACTAGATATAGCATTCCATCACATTTGGAGATAACACCGTGATTGGGTATCGGTCATTCCCTCATCCTGAAGTCATTGGCGCTAGACTGGGCAACGACATCATAGATAGCTGCACGACGCACATCGGCGCGTCACACCGCATGCGGGTTCTGCTTCTGGAGCGGTTCGATCTACTTGCAGGTTGAGACAAGACTGAGTCAAGCTATACCCTGGCACCACAACACTGCATGAGGCCACGCAATAATGCATCACTACTCACCACAATTAGGAGTGCTGGCGTGGACTCATTTTCAGCCACATTATCTATGCCTGGTGGATCATATGATAAGCCGAGACCCCGAGTATTTTCCAAGAGGATGTGCATCATCCGTAAAAATTGGAACATGATGTGTGGGATGCTAAGCCAATGATGACGAATACAAATGAGCATAAGGGACATGTGCGCCCTCCACAACGTGTATTGCTAAAAGATCGAGCCTTATCAACAAGAAGTTGGCACCTTCCGCAATACAGGTGGACAGATGCATTCTGGTTTCCTGAACCGTTTTAGCTTCCCGCTTGTAATCACGAGAGGCCGAGGCCCCATCATGGGCCTCATCCTCTGATTGTTGCTGGGCTAGGGGCCCATAAAAAATGAATAACCAAGTCAATAACTTGTCCCTTCTCTGATAGTGATAGGAGTATATCATGTCCTATGCTAGGGATTTTTTATTTCCACTCTAAAACTTTTCACTTATCCCATAGAATTTTTGGACGTATGTACATACTATTAAAAATAAATTAAAAATAGCTAACTACACAGATTGCGATACCTTTGTGAAACCAACTTTTTAAGACTAATTAGTTCAAGATTTGACAATGTTGTGCTACAATAAATATTTAATGACAAATTAATTAGTCTTAAAGAAATTTCTCTCATAGTTTTCTTATGGAATATGTAATTTGTTTTCAGAAATGCTATATGATAGCCGGCTGTTTAGTTGGATGAAAATAGCCGGATTTTGGGCCGTCCGATGTGGCTACGTAGTCCGTTTTTTGTGCGTTGGATCTGTCATTGGCTTGGTGGAGCGCAGCTTGTGTCTCCGCTAGCCGGCTGTATGGGTTTTTAGTCATTGACATGTGGGGTCCACATGTCGGCGCCACCGTTCAATTTGCGCTGCCGTTTCGTCATTTCGCATCTCCATCTCCATTTCGGCTCCTCTTCTTCTCCGGACACACCTCCGCCGCGGCGATTGCTGCTCCTCCGTCCCGGCGACGTGGTCGCTAGGGTTTCGAGGTTTGTCTACTTCATTCGCGGTGGATTGTTGCATCTCTCCGTCTGTTCCCCTTTCTCTCGTTTATTTGTTGTTGTAGATTTTGTATGGTGATATTTGCGGCGATATCCGGGTCTTTGTGGGTTCCGGTGGGTGACTAGATGCGGCGATTGATATGGTGATGGTGCGGATCGTGTGGCGGCTCCTGATGATGGTTGATTTTTGTTGCGGCCCCTTGGTTTTCCTAGGGTTTGGGGAGGTATGTATATTAGTTTCGATTTAGTTGCCCCAGTTGCATGTCTCTCTAGTTGCTCTTGTTGATGCGGCGATTTATACACGTTGCTTGGCTTAGATTAGTGGATCTGGTTCTCTATCTCTGGATTGCATGCGTGATTTGTCTAATTTTGGGGTTCATCGGAATTGCTATATTGTGTGTGCGGCATTCATCTTAATATCTTAGATTAGTGAGTGGATGTATGATTTTCCTTGTATTGTTTGGGATTCTCCGGAATGGCTATATTGTGAGTGGTGTTGTCTATTTTTGAATTTTGCATGTGAGAATAGTGATATAGTGAGTGGGGGGATTTTATGGACTGCCTATATTTAGTTGCTTTTATATTGAATTGTTATTGACATGTTTCTCGAGGATGCATCATTTCAGGCTATTTTGTTTTCCTACTGAACTTGCTTAGCTATTTGTGGATTGTAGCTACTCTAATTCATTTAGATTATAGTTTCATTTTTCTAGAGATGTGATATGTTTCCAAGAGTTGGGTGGTGATATAATTAGTTCAGTTTCTGTTATTTCAATTTAAATGTCAGTAATCAAGTGTTGGTTTTCATTTCAGTTTTGTGTCCACCTGTTAGTGAACTCGATCCTGTATGTAGGGAACTTGATTCTTTCTGTAATTGAATTTTTATCCTATTTGTCCAGGTAATGGTATTGAGTCTGTGGTTTCTTAATGGTATATGTCCAGATAATGCCGCTCGTATGATCTTCTGAAGAGGGGAGCTACTGCTTTCTTAATGTGCTAAATTTTCTGAAATATGAATAGAGTCTGTGTAGTGCTATTTTCTGAATGTGCATGTGCTATTTTATTTTATTTCTTGTCCGCCCTTCCTCTAGTGTCAGTTTCCATGAATGTGGAGTCGATTATTTGAAAGGTTTTAAAAAACATATGTTGTAGTTTTTATCTTAGTTGTAATGGGCTTGATGTAGTAATGGTTTATCTTAGTTTTTATCTTAGTTGTTAACGCATCCTATAATTATGTCATCATTGCACATTGGTGATGTTTGGTTTGTCAAAATCTTGTGTTTCAGTCTAGTTTAGAGCTAGTAAATTGATGTTAAGTGCCTGAATTTATTGTCTTTTTTTGCTAGATGGTTCGGAAAAGGGCTGCTAGTGGTGTCATTGAGCTATCTAGTTCTAGTGAGTCTGACAATGATGATTTTGAAGATATTCAGTTTTCTCAGCTACCTTTATTGTATTCTGTGCAGACATCACGTGGGAACAGAGGCTTGTTCTGTTGCACCCATGGAGCAGCTTTTACATTCCCAGGTTGATTGTTTGTTCTAACATCTAACTTAGTTCATTGAATTGAATTATTCTAATTATATTTGTGAATTCTATCTGATAATCTTGGGTGAATACTTCTTTTCTTGTTTCTTTCCTCCTTCTTTAGGTTGTTTCAGAGCATTGGATAGTTTTGGTTGTTGTCTGATTCTTTGCTGAAGGTTCAGTGACTCCTTAATTCACGTGAGTTTTCTCGAGCTTGTTTTTGTTTTGTGCTTACTACTAGAACTCTTTGCAATGGTTCTCTTGTAGTGTTCATCCAACCAACCAACCCAACAATCTTTGCCTACCTGTCTGCTTGATTTACACTGTGGTAGTATATTATTTACACCCATTGGGTGATTATAAGTTTAGTGCTAGGGTTATGTAAATTTAGGATTTGAGTACTATAAATTTGATTTTACTATTTAGCATTTCAAGGTGTTTTTTGAATCTAGAATTTTTGGACCATGCGAAATATTTATCTATGTTATCTGTCCTATATAGAAAACTTTTGGGATATTTGTTCATATGTTAGTATTTCTTACTATTATATTTCAAATATTTTTGTATTTGTTATCTCTGCTATCTCCCTTACATAGAAAGCATTTGGATTTTGTCGGATACCTAGATTAGGGGGTCCTAAATTGGGTGAATTAGAGACGAGCAAATCAGCCTCATCCCTCTCTAAGAATCCCAAAAGCTAATTGACCGAGAGAAACCCCAATCCTTCTCACACCGGGCCGGCCCACTACCAGCCCGCAAAGCCTCGAAACCTTCCGCTCGGCGAGTGACCGCTCACCCGCTCGAGAAAGAAGTACGGAAACCGCTTCGAGCGAGCGACCGCTCGAGACGGTAGCATAAACCGCTCGAGCGCCGACCGCTCGAGCGAGAGACGGAGAACGCTCGAGCGAGCAACCGCTCGAGTACGCCCCCAATCATTGCCGTCCGAGCACGCACGTGGCTACGGGGCTCGAAGCAGCCGCCAAAGTACTCGACGCCGCCTAACCCCATGGCTACAGGGACTGCAATGGTGGGACGTGCGCCGGTCGCCTCCGCCATTACACCGCCCATCCCCCGGATTCAAGGATGGCGGGTGCCCCGTGGAGCCGTGCTACGACTGTGCCACATGCGACGTCCCCCTTTAGGCGCCGTAGTCAAACCCCCGCACCATCAAACACGTCGTGCCGTCCCATCGCTCGGGTCGACGACCCCTCGAACCGGCACCCAGGCGCTCGAGGAAGTAATGGCGGACGCGATTGGCGTACGGAGCAAGCAGTGCCCTGTCTTTCCCACCTCGACGACCATACCGCAGGGTTCCCGGGCGCACGTGCTCGGCTACGCCGGCACCGCACCTCGACTACGTCAGCCCACGACCGAGAAGGACGAGCAGGCCATCAATGACCATACCGCTACAGGCTCGAGTCGGACCACAGGGAGCGTCTACAGTCTCGACGACACGACATGGCGCCCGTACCTCGACGTCACGCCCACGACAGCCCTATCTACTCTGTACTCCTGAGCCTCCTCTTGGCCTATAAAAGGGGATGCCAGGGCCTAGTTCAGGGGAGGCTTTTTACGCATACACGTTTTGACGCCTTCACCCACACTCACTCACTAAGTCTCAGGACTACCTTGTACTCACCCCGGTACAAGCACCCCGGTGCAAGATAATACAAATCTCTCCCCACCGCCGGACGTAGGGCATTCTTTGCCCGAACCGGGATAAACGCTTGTGTCCATCTTGCATCACCATCCGGATTAGGGAGCACGCATAGAAATTTACTCGTTGGTTTTATACCCCGGTACGAAACACCGACGGTTGGCGCGCCGAGTAGGGGTACCTTGCGTGTTTCTCGCTCGATTCCCGCCATTTTCCGGATGGCGAGATTCCACTTCCTCGCTTCCGCGCCACGATCACCCGGTTTGGGAGTTTGGAGTTCGTGTCGCTCGGCTCGGCCACGACATAACTCTGATCTCGGTCAGAGACGCGAGCGGAGGCCGCAGCGTGCCCCCACGTTCAGGAGGGGCGCTGCGCCGTTCACGCCGCCACGGCTCTCCTCCCAGAAGGAGGCGCCGTCGGCGCCGTCGTCATCGCCAACCCGCGCCCGGGCAGGCACCATCTGCGATTCCCCCGTCCCCGGCGCTGGATGCGGGTCTCCCCGCAGGGGACCTATCCAACTCACGCCCAGGGGCGGGAAGCGAGCCGGCAAGCCTCCGCCAGGACGTCGACTCCACCTTCACCATGCGCGCGTCAAGGGAGCCTGGCGCGGCCCCCTCAGCACGCGCACCGCCATCGCCACCCAACCTGCTGCCGCACGGGATTTACGAGGCCCGTCGGCGGCTCCCGTTCGGCCTCACCAACGCCGCCGTAACTTACTCCGCCGGGATGCACGCCACCATGAGTCCGCACGAGGACGGCCCGGGGGCTCCCCTGCGCACTACTATGGATTTTGAGCCAACGTGGCCAGCATCTCAAGACAGCGGCTTCGTGCGCACCCCAGCTCCAAGGCGCCATGCCATCAGCGCCACGAGACGGCAGCCCGAGGACGAGCCGCGCGTGGAGTCACGCCCCTTCTACTCTGGCACCTTCGACCTCGACTTCGACCACCATGACGAATGGTGAAGCCAGGGACGCACGAGCCGACGGACAGCAAGGGATCGACCCTCGCCGATACATGAAGCGTCAAGCAGCTACGTCACTCTTACCCCTAGGCCTCGAGGCCTTGTACATTTCCGTATTTATGTACACATATCGCACCATGAATGAATAAAGAGTCCGCGACCCCAGTACTTTTACTTTCATTCGTAACTCGAGGTAGAGTCGACTCCACCCCTCGACGCCTCTCTTCCTTCTACTCCTCGAAGTATGCTTCACGACAGAGTAGGAAACGCGCTGGAGCCCTTCAAAGGGTCGGGGGCTGCCAAGCCGGGACCTCTCCTACGCCTCTGGGCTAAGGTGCTCCCACTTGCTTCCCCCCCCCCCCTCGAGGGACTCAAGCGTGTGTCCAGCACTCACGTCAAGAAGCAGAACAGTCGGGCCAGTGGAAATAAGAGCGGCTCGAGAAATAAAAGCAACTAGGAAACGTTCCGATGCGCTTTAGTTCTTTTCTGTTTCCGCTCGTAACTTTAAGGTAGACGCGCCTTTGCTCCTACAAGGTTGAGCCTTCCTCGGGGGCTAACAGGGGGGTACCCCCTAAAAAGTCCCCGAAAAGCGCTGTCTTTTCGAAAACTCGACGCCTCCTTTTCCTCCCACGCTCCGAGTGCGCTCCGCGACTAAGGTAGGAAGAACGGCTCGAGCCCCTAAGGGGACGGAACCGGTCGAGCCGGGGGCTCGCCCACGCCTCTGGGCTAAGGCACCCCCACTCACTACTCCACCCCTCGAGGAGCTTGAGCATGCATCGAACTCCTAAGTCAAAAGCAAAGCTCGAAACGAGTCAGGAAATAGGACCGCTCGGGAACAAAAGAAGCTTAACTTCTTTCATATTTTGGCTCGCAGGCCGGATAAAAACTACTCCAGTCAGGCGGGAGGACTTCTCGCAGCAGTTCACCTCCAAGACGGGCGCCGGCTCCTCGGCCTCGGCCTTGGCGCTCGATCCGGGGTTGACCCCTCCTTCTTGTTCGCCTTCGGCGTAGGTAAAGCCGCTCGCAACGGCCTCCATCCCGGCCGGGCGTCCTCCCTCGAGATGCTAAACCCCGAGTAGAAGATGGCCATCGTCCGGCGCGCAAAGCAAAGACAAGGGCTTCCGAATACGACCCCCGAGAGAGGCGCCGAACTCACGGACCGGCTAGCGTAGCTCGCGGCATCCGGCCCCTCGACGTCGACCACCGGCGGAAGCCCGATTGGCGCTAAGGGTGTCGATGGCGCCGGTGATGTGGGCCTTGGGCGAAAGCACGCGGTCGGCCCGGCGCATGGGTTGACTTTGCGTACTCACGCGCGTCCACCAAATCCGCCTCCAAACCGAAAAAGGACGACAAGAATCAAGTACTCGTCAAGTACTCGAGCAACACGTATGAATCACGCACGAAAAAAGAACTAAAGGACTCGAGCACTTACCGGTGCGGCGGATCGAGAGCCCTTGCTCGCGTTCGAGCACGCCCGCGCGAGCTCGTCTCCTTTCTCCGGAGGCGCGCTCGATGTCGCGTTTCTCCACGCGCGGCTCCTCATAAGCCTTGCCGGCGCCCGGATGGCGAGGTCCTTCTCCGTCATCTCTTGACGGAGGTTGACCGCCTCCGTCCGGAGACCGCTCGCCGCTCTTTCTCCGCTTCAAGCGCGGCCGGCAAGGGCCTCCTTCTCGGCGGCCTCCCGGGTGACCGTTGCCTAGAGCTCCTTCACGTAGGCCTCGACGCCGGCCTTGTCCTTCGGAGCTGCTACATGTCCGGCACTTGGCCTTATAGCTCGCGCGCCGTAGCCGCGTCCTTCTTGAGCCGCTCGAAAACCGTGCGGCTACCGCGCGCGTACTCGACGAGCGGCCTCGGCCTCCTGCGTGGCTCGGGCGAGCTTCTCGCTGGCCTCCCATTGAGCCGCCTCGGCCCCCTGTGCCACTCGAGCGAGCTCGTCCTGAGCACTTCCGGCTTCTCCCTTGGCGGCGTCCAGGGCGGCGTTGGCCTCTCGAAGGAGTCGTGCAGACCGGTGCAGCTCCGCCTCGGCATCCCGCCCCATGCGCACGTATCGCCGGATCTCGTCCTCGCTCTCGCTAAGGGCGCGGATGTGAACTGACTTGGCGTATGAGCAACTGCGCCGTCGAATCACGAAAAAGAAAAATCGATGCAAGCTACGATAAGTCCGAATAAAAAATGGCCGTGCTCGAGAATACTCATGGAAGAAAGCCGAGGCGGGTCCTCGGAGACAAGTGACGGGGCGGTTTCGGGGCATGCTCGAGCCCACCGCGGCGCTCCTCGGCCTCCATATGCACCTCGAGCTCCTTTTGATCGTTCATCACGATCGCGGGGGCCTCGTGGTCGAGGGGGTCGGGAAGCACCGGCGGCGGCCTTTCCCACATGGGGAACTCCTCCCGCATCTCCTTATCGACGGAGGAGTGGAGTTTCCTCACCGCCTCTAAGTCGACGCCCGCCGTCACCACTCGTTCGGCCCGGGGTTGCCGGCGGCGTGGTTGACTCCGGGAGGAAGATGCCTCTTGGGCGAGGGCCCGCGCCTCGATCCGCCTCCGCTCCTCGATGGATACGTCGGTGGGCTCGGTGCGTCCAAAACCGACCGTCCGCATATGACTGTCTATAATGGCGGACGCCGTCAGCTTCCTTTGGGCCTCCTCCCAGTGGTCAGCCTCGGACATGACGGTGAACTCCACCTCACCCGTCGTCGAGTCAGGCACGAGGTGAGGCACCATAACCTCCCTTAGCCGCTGCAGAGGCAGCGGCGCCTGATACGGCGCCGAGTGGAGTTCTGCTTGCTGTCCCACTGCGGCCGCTGCTCCCCTAGCTCGGCCCCGCAGCTCCACCTCCGCGGGCCGGCGCTCATCGCCACCCATGACGAGAGGGCTGCTCCACCACCGGCTCCGCCGCCGCTCCACCACCGCCGCTTGCCGCTCCGCTCGCGGTCGATGCTCTTCGCCGCCTGCGGCAGCGGGTTGCACCGCCGGCTCCGCCTGCTGCTCCACCGGCTCCTCCGTCTTCTCCTCCTCTTGCGTGATGGCGGGGTGCTCCTCGAGCGCCCCCACTCGAGCGGCAGCTTGGGCCTCCCGTCCTCGACCCTTTGCCCGCGAGAGGAATCGACCTCCATATCCCGAGGAGGGGTTGGGGCTCGGCTCGGGCGAGGCTCGGGCGCCGTTCCGCCTCCCGCATCTCCACATCCCCGCCGGCCGATCGGCGGCCGCCGCATCTCCTCCTCCTCCTTCTCCCCGCGCTCCTCCTCGAGCCGGCGCGCAGCCGATTGGCCGGGAGGACTTGGCGCCGAGCTCGGACTCTCGTCTTCGAGCGTGATGGGCCGCTGCTCCGATCCGGCCCGTCACCGGGATAGAGGCCGCCGGCTCGGCGCCATCACCCCTTGGTCGCCCGCCGCCGCCGCCCGGGCCGCGCCCGACGATGACGGGGTCTTGAGCGGGAGGGCGTCGAGGCCGTGGTGGTGGTGGCGTCCGCATCCCCGTCGTGGCCTTGGTCACGGCCCCCCGACGCGCACGGGACGCGGCGCCATCGCCCGCCACGCCTAAGCGCATCCTTGGCCCGCTCTAACCAAACCGGAGTAGAAGGAGGAAGGGTCACTCCACCTGGCATCGACGGGGTGCCGCTCGACCCTCCTGTGGTCCTCAGCCTCTTAGTAGGCAGCATGGGGGGGAGGGACGGTAACGTCTGCAGGGGACGTTTAGTCCTGGAAGAAAGAGAAAAACAAAAATTCGTTGTGACAAAATACTCACACACGAACAAAATGGTACAATAAGGTCGACCAGAAGACTTACCCCGCGGTCGAGGTAGCGCTGCCCGAGCCACCCGGCCTGCTCAAAGCGCTCGGGGGCTGCCGAGCCTCAGCCGCCCCCCTCGAGTCACTCGAGGACTTGGGGACCTCGAGCCTGCCGCTTGCGCCGCTCGGGGGCTTCGAGACCCTGGTGGCCGCCCCTGTTCTGGCCGGCTCCATGGCCGGGACGGGCACGGTGTCCCTTACGGGATCCTGAGTCCTGCGGGTCGAGGTCCGCTCGGCCCGGCGGTCGCTGGAAGGAGCCCGGCGTTGCTCGCCGGGCTGCGCAGAAGTTGAAGTGCGCACATTTGCAGCCTCATGCTGCCGGGCGTGCGCGCCCGTTGAAGAAGAGTGATGGCGGGGCGACTCCTCCGCCGCCCCGCTTGAGCCGGTGACGGCGAGCGAGCGCGGTGGCCGGAGCGTTGAGACGCCCCGCCGCCTCGCACGGGCCGGCGACGGCGCTCGAGCGCCGCGGCTCGACGACTCCTCCCGCGGGCTCGCCGAACGGCGACGAGTCGACGCGAAGGCTCGGGGCGCCAAGGCTAGCTCCTGCACGCGAGAGCGGGGAGGCGTCAGGGCTCGGGTGGCGGTGGCGCCATCGCTGTCGGTCACCTCATCGTCTCCCCCGTCGCCATCGCCCTCGTCCTCGTCGGTCGACTCGAGACTAGGGCTCCAGTCGGTCGGGTCCGCCGCCAGACGTATTTCACGCTCCCGGCGGCGCCTAGCCTTACGCTTCTCCTTCTCCTCTAGCGCACGGGCTTTCTGCGCCTTTTCCTCCCTCCTCGAGACCACGGCAGCGTGTTCTCGTTCGCCCCTCAGGCGTCTTACCTCGCGGTCGGGCGCGTCCTCTTTCACCGGGGGCCTCGACTCCGCGTGGTCATTAATATTCTGAAAAGAAAAAGGCCAGGCCTCGATAAGGATCGCTCGAGTAAAAGAAACGACGAGAGAAGAGCTCAAAAAAACTTACAAAACCCAGCAAGTTGAAGGCCGGACGCATGCGGAAGAGGCCGACTTGGTTCTCGCCGAAGTTCCTCCCACCGTCGATCGCGTCGCGCACCCGAGCCACGATTGTGGCGGCCGGGAGGGGCGCGTCCGACATCCCGCGACGCGAGCGCCGCCGGATCGGCGTCCTCCGTCATCCGGTCGAGCCGTAGCGGGCGCTCGGCGAGCGGGAGCACCCGGCGGGCGTGGAACTCGGCAACCACATGCGCAATGTTGAAGAAGAGGTTGCCGGACCTCCGGTTGCGGAGGCTCGAGATGGCGTTGAGCGAGAGAGTCCATGCGGGGCGGCGTGCCGCCGACCGGCCGTGCGTCCGGTTGAAACCGGGCGCGGTTAGCACGCGCCGGTGTATTCGGGAAGAGGCCCTCCTCGTTGCGGAGATAGAACCATTCTCGATCCCAGCCGGCGTTGTTCGACGACCACGCGCCGGATAGCCAGCACTCTTTCCTCTTCAGCCCGATCGAGCAGGAACCCGCTCGAACGTAGCGGCGGACCTTTGGTTTCACCGCCTTCTCCTCTTCCTCCTCGTTCTCCTCTTCCTCCTCCTCCTCGTCATCGTCATCACCATCGTCGTCGGCGGCCTCCTTGTCCTTCACCGCCTTGGTGAAGAGCGTCGCCTTAAAAATGTGGGTGAACAGGTCCCACTGTGGCGCCATACCCAGGTATCCCTCACACACGGCGGCGTAAGTAGCCGCGAGCGAGATGGAGTTGGGGTTAAAATGCTGGAGCTCAACCCCGAAATGGCGGGGGAGCGCCCGCATGAAGCGGCTCGGCCGCGCACCAAGTCCCCGCCGGTGGAACCTGATAAAGCTCAGGATGTAGCCCGGCGGGGGATTGGGCTCGAAGTGGTCGTCGTCCGGCACCCTCCACTCCGGTAACCCCTCCGCCGGATTGGGCGGAAGCAACCCACCATTCACCAAGTTGAGCAGCATCGACTCGGTCACCGTGGACCGAGGCCACGGAAGCGCCTCCGCCATCACCACCGGCGTGGGAGGCTTGGCGGCACTCCTGCTTTTGCCCTTGCCTTTGCCACCGGCACCCTGGCCGGAGCTCTGGCCCGTCTTCCCGCCCGACCCTCCTCATGTCGGTGACGGGAGCGGGACGGTGGAGAGCCGGCGGCGGCGGAGCACGAGGAACGGTGGCGCGGGGAACGGTGGCGCAGAAAACAGCGCGATCGCGGGCTAGAGTGGCGCGGCGGTCACGGCGGCGGCGGCGGCGGGCGGCGGTTGCGAATGAGGGCAGCGCGGATTGAATCGGAGAAGGGCGCAAGCGGCGGCGGAGAGCGCGAGAAGGGCGAGAATGCGGGGAAGAAGAACCGGGAGCCTACTCCTCCATATTTATAGAGCCCAAGCCGATCCGCGTGAATCGCATCCGACGGCCTAGATTACGCCATCCAACGGCCGCGCGCCCCGGCGGACTCGACGAAAAATGGTAACCGCATTTATTGCCCTGACAAACCGCCACCTACCTCCACTTACAGGGCGCACGCGTCGCGAGACGGAGCGGAACCGTCGCCAAGCCACGATCACCACGATGCGCCGGTTTCCGCCTAAAAAGGCGCGCCGCTTGCAACGGACGGATGCGTAATGACGGGACGTCTCGACAGACGGTCCCTTACACGGTAAGAAACCCAGGGACCCCGGTCCCACAAGAAAGTCTCGAGGGAGCGGAGGCTGACCCACGGACGGGTTCGAACAGCCGCCCTCGAGCACCCGAGTCAGGGGCGCCTATGGGAAGGAACCCTCGAAAGGTTCCGCTCGAGAACGAACCCTCGAACCCAGATGGCGTGTCCAAGGCGGGGCACTAGGTATCCAAGAGATCCCGTCGACGGGAGGCACTCGAGCCGCCGGTCCCCTCGAACGGGGCCGGTCCTCCGGAAACTAAGCGCCCGCTCTAATGAGAGCGCCCCGGGCCACGAAGCCGTCTCCCCTCGAAAGGAGACGAGCTCTCACTTGGACTACCCGCCATCGGCTCACGGGGAGGTATGGCGCTCGCTCGG
The DNA here is from genome assembly GCA_018135685.1 of Themeda triandra. NCBI lineage: Eukaryota > Viridiplantae > Streptophyta > Magnoliopsida > Poales > Poaceae > Themeda > Themeda triandra. The sequence continues at coordinate 1,560,661 of JAENPR010000018.1, forward strand.
TCGCGAGTAGTGTCGACCTCTCACCACTTGGATCGATCCAAGAGATCCGGCGAGGAACCGGATCACGACTCCGGCCCGGCCATTCGAGGCTCGGGGCTCGAGTCACACAAACAACCTCCTCGACACGAGAGGAGCGCAGGAAATACTCGGGGGCTCGAACAGTTATCAAAAATCTCCTACCTCGAGCGCTACAACTCCAGTTAATAATACTCTTACACAAAACCGTTCATCTCAAAGCCCCCGGAGGAATGCCTCATTCCTCCGGGGCCTCGGCTACCCCGGGGACGCTTCGCGCGCCCCCACGGAGAAAGGACGAAATGACTCCTCGAAACGACATGACCCTAAGTCTAGGTACTTCAACTCCACTTCATGATCCCTTGCTTGAAGTTTTTCACAATCAAGCAAGGGCTCGGGGGCTACTGTCGGATACCTAGATTAGGGGTTCCTAAATTGGGTGAATTAGAGACGAGCAAATCAGCCTCATCCCTCTCTAAGAATCCCAAAAGCTAATTGACCAGAGAAACCCCAATCCTTCTCACACTGGGCCGGCCCACTACCAGGCCCGCAAAGCCTCAGAAACCTTCTGGCTCGAGCAGTGACCGCTCACCCGCTCGAGAAAGAAGTACGGAAACCGCTCGAGCGAGCGACCGCTCGAGACGGTAGCATAAACCGCTCGAGCCAGCGACCGCTCGAGCAGAGACGGAGAACGCTCGAGCGAGCAACCGCTCGAGTCTGCCCCCAATCATTGCCTGTCCAGAGCACGCACGTGGCTACAGGGCTCGAACAGCGCCAAAGTACTCTGACGCCGCCTAACCCCATGGCTACAGGGACTGCAATGGTGGGACGTGCGCCGGTCGCCTCCGCCATTACGCCGCCCATCCCCTGGATTCAAGGATGGCAGGTGCCACTGTGGAGCCGTGCTACGCACTGTGCCACATGCGACGTCCCCCTTTAGGCGCCGTAGTCAAGCCCCCGCACCATCAAACACGTCGTGCCGTCCCATCGCTCGGGTCGACGACCCCTCGAACCGGCACCCAGGCGCTCGAGGAAGTAATGGCGGACGCGATTGGCGTACGGAGCGAGCAGTGCCCTGTCTTTCCCACCTCGACGACCATACCGCAGGGTTCCCGGGCGCACGTGCTCGGCTACGCCGGCACCGCACCTCGACTACGTCAGCCCACGACCGAGAAGGACGAGCAGGCCATCAATGACCATACCGCTACAGGCTCGAGCCGGACCACAGGGAGCGTCTACAGTCTCGACGACACGACATGGCGCCCGTACCTCGACGTCACGCCCACGACAGCCCTATCTACTCTGTACTCCTGAGCCTCCTCTTGGCCTATAAAAGGGGATGCCAGGGCCTAGTTCAGGGGAGGCTTTTTACGCATACACGTTTTGACGCCTTCACCCACACTCACTCACTAAGTCTCAGGACTACCTTGTACTCACCCCGGTACAAGCACCCCGGTGCAAGATAATACAAATCTCTCCCCACTGCTGGACGTAGGGCATTCTTTGCCTGAACCAGGATAAACGCTTGTGTCCATCTTGCATCACCATCCGGATTAGGGAGCACGCATAGAAATTTACTCGTTGGTTTTATACCCTCCGGGGTACGAAACACCGACAGATTTTTTTTCAGGATTTGAAAGATTGCACTAATAATTTTAGCTCTTATTTATGTAGCTCAGAGGCCGGTCAGAGAGGCGTGTTCTGTTTCACCCATGTAGCCCGTTTGCTTTCCTAGGTTCCTTTCTTATTATGACCTGAATCATGCAATTCATATAGGTTCCTTTTTACCAAATTATTGGTTATTAGCAGGTTGTTCAATGTCTATCTTATAGTGCGATTTTGATAAGCTCAATCTAGTGTCTATCAAACTAACTAATCCAACAATCCTTTCCTTCCTTTTTGATTGATCTACATCATGGTTCTACATTATTTACACCAATTTGGTGTTGTAAGCTTTGTGCAAGGGTGATGTAAATTTAGGTTTTGAGTGGTGTTAATTTGATTTTGAGTTTAGTATGGATTATTTGAGCATTATATTTGTATCTTGACTATTTCAACCATGTGAAATGTTTATCTCCACTATTTGTCCAACACAGAAAACATTTGGGTTATTTGTTTGTATTAGAGAATATGTCACTATAATATTTGGGTTATGTTGTTATATGAGATACTTTCTTAATAGATTATTATAGGATGATATTTGATTCTTGACTATTTGAACCATGTGTAATATTTTTCCACTGCTATCTGTCCTGCATAGAAAACATTTGTGATATCTTTATGTTTGAATGAATTTGGTACTAGTACATTTGAAATTGTTCTAAATTTTATATTTTTTTTTCTGATGTTCATAGAAATCATTTGGTTTTTTTTTTTTTTTTGCTTTGGAAGGTTTCACTAATAATTTCTATTCTGTTTGTATTTGGCTTAGAGGCAGGACAAAGATGCGTGTTCTGTTTCACCCATGCAGCACCTTTGTTTTGATAGGTCCCTTGCCTCCCTGTCTGCTTGATTTCACATTCAGGTAGTGTATTATTTTCACCAATTTGGTTATTGTAAATTTAGTGCAAGGGTGATGTAAATTTAGCTTTCCATTTGTGTAAATGTGAGTTTAGTATGGAGCATCAGAGGCTGATATTTGTATCTTGATTATTTGAACCATTCCTGTCTGCTTGTATTTAGCTTTCCATTTGTTCATTTGAATTTGCTACTTGAATCTACACTCTTTGTCCCATTTTGCAATTATGTCAACTCTGTCATTTGTCATACATAGAAAAAATCTGTTTTTTTGGATCTTGAATATTTGTACCATGTGAAAATTAGTTATGTTATCTACTATCTCTCCTACATAGAAAAAATTTGGCATCTATGGTTAATTTGATTGCATATGTTTCTAATATATCCTTGTGTCTGCTATCTGCCTTTCATTGATATAATCTGGAAGTTTGTTTTCTGCTTTTGATAGATTTTCACTAATACTTTTTGCTTAGGTTCAGATGTTGTGGGGCGAAAGAGGCGTGTCTCTGTTTCAGCTATGGAGCAACTTCGGTTTTGCAAGTTGGTTTCTTCTTTTTCTACATTTTTCAGTTCATTCATGCTATTCAGATTGCTTGATTTTGCTCAATCTGAAATAAACAAGAGTAAAAGTAAAACTGAAGAAGCTGACTTGAACATCCCTACACTAAAACAAAGAAGCCATAAAATTGAAATTTTTGATGAGTATACTGCTATATGCTATCTGCCTCACATGATTTGGAAATTTGTTTTATGGCTTTCATTGAGAACACTAACTATTTGTATTGGGATTTATTTGGCTCAGAGGCGGGCACTGAGGTGTGCTCTGTTGCATCCATGCAGGACCTTTGCATTCCAGTTTACTTGCTCTTCTAACTTGATTCGTGCATTTCATAACTTTCAGCACCTTATGTGACTGGTTGTTTTGTGGCTGTCTTGCTTCCCTCTTTAGGTTGTTGTCGAACAATAGCAAATGTAGTGTCCATTCAAACCAAGGAACCAAACTACATTCCATGTTGAACTTTGAATTGATTACTTGATTTTGTTTTACCCAGGCAGCAAAATCCCTAAGAACCTCGGCAACCCCAGTTCTTCAGTAGTATACTCATCAACAGTACCCTAAACCAGCCCAGAAAACAAAAAGTCTGATGGTTTGTTATGCTCTTTTTTATTAGACTTGTATTTAGTTATTGATTTACATTAAGGTAGTAATTTATTTACACCAATTTGATTATTGTAAGTTTAGTATTAGGATAATATAATTGGTGTAAATTTCAGTTTTGTAATTGAGGATCACTGTGTAATTTGTTTTCCCTTTTGAAAATTTTAAAAAAATTTATATATATTTCTTTGTTTGTAATCGAGGATGAGTGTTTAAATTTCAGTTTGTAATTGAGGATATGTATAATTTGAAAATTTGGCATATGTTTTTTTTGATATATACAATTGTGCCCAACATCACCTTGTTTAATAAATTACACTAAAAAGTCATTGTAAATTTGGTAATAAGGTGGTGTAAATTTAGCTACAAGAGGGTGTAAGTCAGTTTTTGATAATGTTATCTGTATGAGGTTATGAATTTGAAATGGTTTATTTGTTTAATTTTGGTTATAATAATGTTTTTTGTATTATATATTTGTCTATTAAATTTGGTCCATTTGATTATGATCTGGTGGATATGAAATCCGGCTATTTCATGGTTGCAAAATAGCCGGATTTGTTTGTTGTTTGGGATCCGGCTATTTTTGGCCCCCAAAATAGCCGGCTATCCATTAGACCAAAAACATCCGTATATTGTATAGACAGATTCGTTGTTTTTATTGATATCTGTAAACTCCTTCCGACATTCCACGTGACATCCGAGGTGACACCCCAAAAAACTTTTCAGCCACAAACTGACATCCCCAATCCGCACGTGTATCATGCCTGAATCCATATAATCGATCATGTTTCCATTTACTAATCCATCTAGGGTTACAAAGTGTTGGATATACCATTGTTTCGGTTGAGACTTCTAGTTTGTCAAACTGTCATGATTTATGCTATGATTTTAATCTGAAAATTGTCTAATTATTTAACACGAAGATCCTATCTCAAATACTATTTGGCAGAGTGCCTAATAATCTTCTCTACTATAATGAAATACTTGTCAAGGCTATCCCCTCATCAAAATCAAGGGTCTAAAACATCTCTAAACTAGATCTAAGAGCTACAATTAGATGTATGGTCAGACTTCCGACTCTTCCTCACCAGCGCCCTCACGCCACGCGGACGTCGCACCCTCAAACACCGCAAGTTCGAATCCCCATCTCGCAGAAAAAAAAAAGAAATAAACCAGCCGCCGCCAAAAATCTCGGAGGAGGTATACGTGGCTCTGTCCGTCCGTCGTGCCTCCATCCATCACGTACGGTGAACCAATAATCACGGAGGATTTCAAAATACACCGATTGTCATTGTCTTTACGAATGCCCACAAATCACGGACTCCGTCCCTAAATCATCGCGATGATCCTTCACCATATCCTCCCTCTCCTCCAGCGCCTTCATGGTGTGGCACGACGCGGGCATCCTCCGGCCATTGTGACGTTCCTTCTCCATCTCCTTCTCCTCAGGCGGTTTCATGGTCTGGCGCGACACAGGACTCCTGCGGCCATCGCGAGGAGGACGCCCCTAGGGCCATGGCTCACTCGCGAGGACGGAAAACAAGGCGACCTCGCACGCGGGCCTCCAAATCGCGTCGTCGCGCTGGCGTCCTGCAGCCATCGCTATCTCGCGAGGACGGAATACATCGCGACCTCGCGCGCGGGCCTCCTGCGGCCATCGCGAGGAGGACGCCCCTAGGGCCATAGCGAGGATGGAAGACATCGCTCGTCGTGCGCGCACGGCTGCTCCTTGCCGGCTTGCCGCAAATGGCGCACACTGAAGATTAGCCAGCAGCAGATCGGGTGTGCCGCTCCCTGTTGCTCACCGTCGTTCCCTGCCGCGAACGCCGCGCATGGGAGATCAGGCGGCTGCCGATGGTGGAGATCGTCAGCCGGTGGCCGGTGGAACGTGGAAATCAGCTGGGTTCACTTTAGACACCGAGATCATGAGGCGGGCGGTGGACGTCTTAATGTCAGCCGGGCGATGGACATAATCAGCGATCGGCTAAGACGTCTGAGATTAGGTTAGTGCACTCTGTGTTAGGATGATCTCAATCTCGAGTTGGGCCCAACTCGGACCCCTTTGACCCTCGCGCCCTGATCGGGGGCGCCCAGCCCACTATGGCTGGAGGGCCCCCATCACCCTGCGCTATAAAAAGAGGTGGGGGTCGGCGGCTCTCAGTACGAGGTTCACCGTGAGCCGCCAGACCCACCGACAAACCCTAATCCGATCTAAGTGAGGGGCGCAGCCAGTGACGGGAAGCACCTCCGCGCCGCCGCCACTGCACTGCACCGCCGATCTTCACTGCGCCGACCACCTCTTCACCGACCGTCGCTCCTCCCCTCTGCATCGACACGATGGCCGAGGACAGCAGCGCCGCCGCCGGATCCTCTTCCACTGCTCCGTCAAGACCACTGGTGAAACTCTTTCCCACTCTTCCTTCCCCTCTCTCTCACTACCTCTCGATTCTCAAAGGTTGTACCCGCTAGATCTCACTGCTAGTGATCCTAAAATGCTAACAATGGTATCAGACGCCTATCTAGTCAGTGGATCTAGAGTTTGGGTATAAAAGAAACGAATCAAAGATGTTGACCCGATTTAAATCGGATCAAGAAAGATCTAACCCTAACCAAGAAAAACAGATCGGGTTTGGGGAAAGAAATGAGAAAAGGGGTCCTCTTACCTGGTGACCCGACCGAACCACCCACCGGCGAAGTCCTCGCCACCGCGGGGTCGCTGGGTCTCGGGCTTGGGATGTCAAGGGCACCGTAGCGAGGCCCTTTTCGACGGCGGCGCGCTCACCCTCGGGTGGACGCACGCACCGGCGAAGGGGCACGCGGCGGCGCCACCACTCCTCCGTTTTGCCATGGCCGGGCGCTGCTATGTTGTCTCTGTGTCATGGCGCTGGGGAGAAAGGGAAGTAGAAGAGAAAGAAACAAGCAAGGAAAAGAAATGGTCCGGGGGAGCCACCATGGGTTGCTCCGGCGAAGGTCGCCCTCGCCGGCGGACTCTCTCCTCTCGGCTGCGGCGCTGAGGAAGGAAAGAAGGAAGGGAGAAGAAGCAGAAATGAAGTTAGGGTTTTGGGCGCCGGCTGGCCTGGGGTTTTGATCACCCGATCTGCGCGCTCGGCGGAGATCGGGCCGGATTGAGCCCATGCGGGTGGTGGCTGCCAGGCCGAATTTCCGGCCCAGGCCCACGTTAGGGCCTGGTGCCAGATCGGCTTCTCCCGCCAGCGCCAAAGGCCAAGTGGGCCGGGCCGACTTGCTGGCCAGGTTGGCTAAATAAAAAAAAAAGAATGACGCGCTCGCCGGGCCGTGCCTACTTTCTGGGCCGCGAGGCGGCAGTGCGCGCGCAGAGGCCACGGGCCGAAGCCACGTTGTGGGCCGAAATGGCCATTTGCTTTTGGCAATTACAGTTATGCATTTTCTATTTTTCAGAATCAGTTTTGATGCATAATTTGCTCATTTCGAATTGAATTTGATGCAAATTTCTGTCCAAATTTTATCCAACGATAATTTTATTCAGAGAACAGTAAAGTACCTTTATATTTCTGGAAAATTGATTATGATAAAGTAAAGTACCTTTATTCGAGAACAAGTAAAGTACCTTTAAAGTTGTTATCGTTTTCATTATTAAATTCGAACCAACGGGAGAGTTTAATATTTGAAAATGGATATATTTTAAAGATTATTATAATGTTGTTATTATTCGACCAACGTTGATTAATAGCAATATTATGATGTTGATTAATTGTTGTTGCCCTACATTAATTCTATTTCTGCCCAACGGTGATTTAGAATTATTGTAAAGTAAACTTATTTAATGTTCTCACCTGATATGAATTGTAATTTCAGGTAGTGGCTCCCTGATGTCTGCCTTAAGAGAGATTCCACCACTGAAGGGAGACAACTACGTTGAGTAGAAAAGAAAGATTGACTTCGCTTTTACTATAGCTGAGGTTGACTGGGTGCTCACTGAACCGTGTCCCACAGTGCCTGTGGAACCGGTGCGGGAGACCGGTGAAAGTGATGAAGCATGGGACAAAAGAAAGAAGGATTATGGCCCCATCAGGATGGCATATGATATAAAGCATGCTCGATGGGTCAGTGACAACAAGAAATGTTGTGCTGTCATTGAGAATACAATTGAGCCCGCCCTTTCAGGCTCAATTGAAAAGTGTCAAACTGCTACTGCTTACTTTGAGCGGATCAAGAACCAGTTCACTGGTTCCTCCAAAGTGTATGCTACCCATTTGTTTAAGCAATTGACAAATGAAAAGTACAAAGGAGGTAGCATAAGTGACCACATCCTGAAAATGAGTCACTTGGCAAATAAGCTGAAAACAATGGAATTGGAGATACAATCACAGCTCCTTATCCATTTTGTTTTTGCTTCCTTGCCTAAAGAGTATGACAACTTTGTCATCAACTACAACATGCAGCCTGAGAAATGGGACTTAGACAAGCTCATTGCTCAGTGTGTTGATGAGGAGCTCGGGATAAATGGCCAACAAGGTAGTCAATTGAACTACATCAAAGAAAAGGGCAAAAAGCCCTTCAATCCCGGCTCCCCAAGCAAAGAAAGGTCCTATGCAACGAAACCACGGTTTCAAAGAATGAGCAAGCCACGGGCGCAGTGACAACGCATGCCGGCACCGTGGTAAGGAGGGGCACAAAAGACCGAATGCCCGGATGGTTAAAGGACTTCATGAAGAAAAAGGGTGAGAATATTATTTCATTTGTAAATGAATCCCTGTATGTAAAGTTTTCAAAGGCAACATGGTTTATTGACTCTGGTGCAACCATTCATGTTGCAAATTCTTTACAGGGATTCACTTCGACGAGAACTACGCTAAAAAGAGAAAGTTCCATTAGCGTTGCGAATGGAGTAGAGGCTGCAGTGGAGGCAATTGGAGATGTAGCATTAGATTTACCTAATGGCTATAGTCTTATTTTGAAAGATGTTTTTTATGTTCCTACACTACAGCGAAACTTAATAAGTGTAATTAAGTTGGATGATTCAGATTTTTCCTGTAATTTTGGACATGGCAAATGTGTCATTTGGTTTAATGATATTTGTGTTGGTCTTGCCTTCAGACAAGACGAATTATATATGTTATCACTATGTGAAAGTGTGAATTCCATATGTGATGTAAATGATAGCGTTTCCTCGTCTACAAATGAGAAAAGAAAAAGAAAGCGAACTACAAACGCAACGGCGAAATTATGGCATCGTCGTTTAGGCCATATTTCGAGGGGAAGAATAGAAAGACTAGTGAAGAATGAAATTCTTCCTCCTTTGGAGTTATTTGAATTAGAGTAATGCATCGATTGCATAAAAGGAAAATATGTAAAGCAAATTAAAAAGGATGCCAAACGAAGTACAGGAATATTAGAGATCATTCACACTGACATTTGTGGTTCTTTTCCTGTAAAGAGTGTGGATGGCTATGATTCGTTCATTACATTCACAGACGATTACTCCCGGTTTGGCTATATTTATCCAATTAAAGGAAGAGATGAAGCATAGGATAAATTTAAAATATTTAAGGCTGAAGTGAAAAATCAGCATAGCTTAAAGATTAAGTTAGTCCGGTCCGACCGTGGGGGGAGTACTATGGTCGGCATACCCCATATGGTCAAGTTCCTGGACCATTCGCAAGGTTCCTACAGGAAAATGGTATAGTTGCCCAGTATTCCATGCCGGGTGAACCTCAAAGCAAAATGGAGTAGCCGAAAGGCGTAACCGTACCTCGATGGATATGGTGCGCGGTATGATGAGTTACTCTAATTTACCATTGAGTTTATGGATAGAGGCATTAAAAACCTCCATTCATATTCTCAATAGAGTGCCAAGTAAATCGGTGCCCAAAACACCGTATGAATTATGGACAGGAAGGGTACCTTCACTAGATCACTTGCGTGTGTGGGGGTGTCCTGCTGAGGCTAAAGTGTTTAACCCAAATAGTGGGAAACTTGATCCCAAAACAGTGAGTTGCCATTTTATCGGCTATTCTGAAAGGTCAAAAGGTTATCGTTTCTACTGTCCCGATAGACTCACAAAATTTGTGGAAATGAGACGCGCTATTTTTCTAGAGAACGAAATGATGAGGGGGAGTATGGCTGCTCAGAAAATTGATCTTGAAGAGAAGCGGGTGTGTGCACCCAATCTTGTGATTCAGGAGCCATTTTTCGAGCTACCTATTGTTCCTGCACCAATAGTGCAAGACAGTGTGGAGCAAGAACCTGTCGTTGTTCCTCCTATGGTAACAACAGAGGAAAATGAGGAACCTGTTCATCAGGAACCTATTGAAAATGTTGCTGCAAATGAGGGGGAGCAACCTCAGCCTCCAATTGTAGATGTGCCAAATGTAGAGGCCCCTAGAAGGTCTCAAAGAGAAAGAAGGCCAGCTATCTCCAGTGATATATATGAGTTAATAACATCACTGAAGAATATCAAATGGAGGGTGATCCCACCTCATTTGAACAAGCCATGAGAAGCGATCATTCATCCAAGTGGTTTGAAGCCATGGAAGATGAAATGAGATCGATGAGTGCCAACGATGTTTGGGACTTGGAAGAAATTCCCAAAGGAGCCAAAACAAGAGGGCCGTAAATGGGTCTACAAAATAAAATATGACTCCCAAGGGAACATAGAGAGATATAAAGCACGACTTGTGGCTAAAGGTTTCACACAAAGGGAGGGAATTGACTACACTGAGACCTTTTCTCCAGTCTCATGCAAAGATTCTCTCAGAATAATAATGGCATTGGTGGCACACTATGACTTAGAGTTGCATCAGATGGATGTGAAGACGGCATTCCTAAATGGGGATTTGGAGGAAAATGTCTACATGGCACAACCGAAAGGTTTTATCGTGGAAGGCAAAGAAAAGATGGGATGTCGCCTAAAGAAATCGATTTATGGATTAAAGCAAGCTTCAAGGCAGTGGAACTTGAAGTTTGATAAAACTATAAAGAACTTTGGGTTTAAAGCAAATGTCGAGGACATTTGTGTCTATACAAAGTTTAAGAATGGGAAATACATTTTCCTAGTCCTGTACTTAGACGATATTTTACTTGCAAGTAATGATATGAGTCTACTACAGGAAACAAAAAGATTTTTGTCCTCAAAGTTTGAGATGAAAGATCTTGGTGAAGCTTCTTATGTTTTGGGCATAGAAATTCATCGAGATAGAAGAAAGGGGGTATTAGGATTGTCTCAAAAGGCATACATTCAAAGGGTCTTGGAGAAATTCCAGATGCATAAATGTAGTCCTTCACCTGCACCTATAGTCAAGGGCGATAAGTATGGGGATTTTCAGTGTCCCAAGAATGAATATGAGCTCAACCAAATGAAAAGTGTGCCATATGCTTCAGCTGTTGGACACTTACAGTATGCTCAAGTATGTACACGCCCTGACTTGGCTTATGTAACCGGGTTGCTTGGCAGATTTCAAAGTAATCCAGGTGTCGAACACTGGAAATTGGTAAAGAAAGTTTTGCGATATTTACAAGGTACAAAAGGCCTCATGCTAACGTACAGAAGATCTGAGTCCCTAAAGATCTTAGGATACTCAGATTCTGATTATGCGGGAGATGACAGAAAGTCCACATCTGGATATGTGTTCACTCTCGCAAAAGGAGCTATATCATGGAAAAGCTCAAAACAAACAGTTACTACAAACTCCACTATGTATGCCGAGTTTGTAGCATGCTATGAGGCATCGGGGCAGGTGAATTGGCTAAAGAAATTCATACCCGGTTTAAAATTGGTCGACGACATCAATGGACCAATGACGCTATACTGTGATAATAATCCAGCTATAGAGTATGCTCACAACAATAGGTCAAGTGGTGCTGTCAAACACATTGACATAAAGTACTATGTTGTGAAAGAGAAAATCCAGGATCGTGTTATAAATCTTGAGCACATAAGCACTGAAAAGATGCTCGCGGATCCGCTTACAAAAGGCTTACCACCCAAAGTGTTCATTGAACATGTAGCCGGCATGGGGTTAAGGGGAAGCCTATGATTCCTGGATAATAATAATAGAGGGCCCAAAGATAAAGTATTTATTTATTTCAAATTAGAGATGTGTATTGTAGCTGTGAAATCCAACGGCGAAAGACCGTGACGATGAAACATGTTTTATGCACAAATCTGAGATGGAATAAGTAAAATGAAAAAGTTAAAGTGAAAGAGTAAAGTTAAAGATAAAGTTAAAGATGAGATCAAGGGGGAGAATGTTAGGATGATCTCAATCCCGGCCCAACTCGGGCCCCTTTGACCCTCGCACCTTGATCGGGGGCGCCCAGCCCACTATGGTTGGAGGGCCCCCGTCACCCCGCGCTATAAAAAGAGGTGGGGGCCGGCGACTCTCGCACGAGGTTCACCGTGAGCCGCCGAGACCCACCGACAAACCCTAATCCGATCTAAGTGAGGGGGCGCAGCCGTGACGGAAGCACCTCCGCGCGCCGCTTACCGCACCGCACCGCCGATCTTCACTGCGCCGACCACCTCTTCACCGACCGTCGCTCCTCCCCTCTGCATCGACACGATGGCCGAGGACAGCAGCGCCGCCGCCGGATCCTCTTCCACTGCTCCCGTCAAGACCACTGGTGAAACTCTTTCCCACTCTTCCTTCCCCTCTCTCTCACTGCCTCTCGATTCTCAAAGGTTGTACCCGCTAGATCTCACTGCTAGTGATCCTAAAATGCTAACACTCTGATCGCACAACTCCAGTGCTGCCCCTTGTTTATCTCTTTCAGTGATGAGCGCGTTCCTGGAAGCAAGATGCAATCAGTCTTTTTTCTTCTTCTATGATTGAGGTGCGTTACTCCATACGCCTGGTAATTGCATATGGAAGTTCTTCGAAAATTTTGAGGTTCGGTAATTCTGATGCCATACCTTGCAGCAGAGTGCGATCCCCCTTCCTGTCTGTATTGCAATCCATGACTGCCAGTTAATCATGCAAAAAATGCAGCAAGGGGTCACACGAGAGATTGCAGGAGAGGTCTGGGCACCCATCTCAAGTTCTTGATCCATCGTGCAGCTAGCCAGACTACTGAATGTCTAGCTAACAGGCAAGTCACCACACAGAAATCCTCTACTTTCTTCAGTAATTAGATTGGATCAAGACAGTAGTACTCGATAGATAGCCTTTGCTGCCATGCGTCACTTGGAATTAGGAATATAGAAATATTTTGGTGAGTATTTCTTGTTACACTGGGTAGTGACATACTTAGACACTGATGGAAGATCAGGTTGTTAGTTTATATCGTCAGATAAATGCGATGCTATGTCTTTCAGAAATATTGATCTGTATGGTATGTCTTTCAGAAATATTGATCGCCACCGTCACGTCCCTGCCAACGTTCTTGGTTGTGGTCTTCGACGTGCCCATGCTGCGGAGACTGGTGCACATGTTTTAGTAACTATTTTGTATATGGCAACGGATCCTATGCAAACTAAGCATCCCGTGCAAACTTGCAAACTATGGATCTAGACTCTAGGATGGTCATGCGATGGCTGTAGAGAGAGGTGGGGTAATTTTACATTTTAACGCCCGCAAGCCCTTGTGCTTTTTTCCAAAAGACCCCCTCCCTCTGTCTCCGTTTCCTTTCCGTCTCGATCCGTCCGACTCGATCTCGCGGATGTAAAAAAAAAGTCGCGACCGCGAACGCCGCCCGGACCTGCCGCCCGGTGGAGGAGCCACCGCGACGACGCCAAGCGGCAGGAGCGGGTGCACGTGTGCGGCGACTGCGGCGCAGAGTTCGCCACAGGGGTGCAACTCGGCGGCCACAAGCGGAAGCACTGGGCTGGCGCGCCGATCGTGCCCAAGAAGAAGCCACGCGCTGTCGTCGTTGTCCTCGGCCAGCACCTTCCCCCGCCGGCGGGATTATCAGCTGCATGCGCGGTGGACATCATGCTGGCACTGGCAGTCAAAGCAGACAAGACGTTCGCGATGCCCTAGCGATCGATCGATCGCGTGACGACGCCAGACGGAATTGATCGGACCTGAGACGGAGGGAGGGGGTAGATGGAAAAAATAAAAATTAGCACAAGGCTGGCGGGCGCTATTATGTAAAAAGACCCCACCTCTCTCTACAGCCATCGGATGACCATCCTAGGATCCAGATGGATAGTTTGCAAGTTTGCACAGCATACCCAGTTTGCATAGGATACGTTGCCTTTGTATATGGTGTTTACGCTGATTTGCTTCACTGTATGATTTTGCCTTGCTGGATTCGATCAGGTACTGAAGACAACAGTTAGATTTATTGAAGCTAAGTTGACATCCTGTTGCTTGGCTTGGCTGCATGAGTTCTACGTCAGAATTGACAATACATTTGAAATTTCTAAAAGTAGGCTGATACGTGGGTTGTGCACAGCCTTCAATTTTATTAAGCCAATGTCAATTGATGTTTCATCCAGATTTTTGAGACTGCATTTAATAAGAAGGAAACAATTGGTCTTGTCACCAGAGAGCAGTATGTCGGGAAGGTAATTAGCCAATTCATACATACATCAGTATTTGCTGGTTCATTTGTTCAAAACTAGGATTCACTTGCTGGATGCACTTGGCTAGAGATTCTTTGGAGAAGCTTTTTCCTGACTCTTTTGTTATATGTGTTCATGTGCTATTTAAACAATAAAGTAGTCTCAGAGGCAAGATCAAGAATCGAAATAAAAAGTATACAACAAAATATGCTTTGCTCTCCTTCCTGTGTGCAATTTGAAGAGCATAATTGTAAATTATCAATACTTATATCCTTTTGTTAATTTGCTGAAGCAATCCAGTACCAGTTTCAAGCATTGAGTTTTCCATCTTAAAAAAGAGGCATGTTTACATATTTGCTTCTTTGGGTATCAACGGGTTCTGGCATTGCAGGTAGCTGAGCTCTACGGGCAGCGCAGCCACAAGAGGAGACGGCAGAGGGCACGGAGGGACGGGGGTGCGGGTAGCTCGGCACCTCAAGATGTCTGAAACCTGGAACACATCAGATACATTTTGGGCATGCACATTTTTTTTTATCATAATTTGCTTCTTTGGTATGAGGTTGTCATCATAACCATGCTTTTTATTCTATATCGAAGCATTTACATCATTTTGGTTTAATTTGTTGCCCTAAATATCACCGTAGCGTTAGCACGGGCACTTAACTAGTAAGAAAGAAGTTACTCAAAAAAATAATAAGAAAGAAAAAGAGCTCATAAGTCACGAGCTGAACATCTCGATCCTAGTCTTGGTTAATCTGAGACATACCGGTTAATTGGTTTGGATGTGCTTGTAGGGCAGGGATAAGAGAGTGTTCTTCTCTAAATAATAAGGGCGAAATGCCGACATCTCCACTCGTATTTTCCAATGTAGCAACCACGGGCAGTTTTCTCATGTACGTACTTCCTTTCGGGGTAAATCAATACAGTTGTCTCACGCAGTTATGCTTGCTTGCGAGACTGTATTTTCTGGAATACATAAAATGTTTGCGCATAAGTAGAGTTTTGCATTTGAGGCAATTTGCAAACCCCCCAAATGAAAATGGCAAGGCTAAAAAGGTGTGATTTTCAACCGTTATGCATTTTGCCAAGTCCAACTAGGCTAAAATGGCAGCACGAGGTGGAGAGAGACGGCGAGGAAGTCGCGCGAGAGAGGGGAGAGAAACTGAAAGCTCCGGTTTGGTTTTGGTAATTAATGACACTCAACGTTGCTAATGCTTTGCTCTAAGTATGGTTAGATACATAGCAACGTGACGGTGGATGTTGGAGCATGGTGATCACGATGATGAACATGGTGGATGTGATGTGATCGAGCTCCGACGGAGGCCCATGGAGATCAAGGAGAAGGTATACTTGATAGGGCTTTCCGGTTTGGTGATCAAGACACTATAGAGAGTGTGATCACCTTTAGGATCGATAACCGACTATCAAGAGGGGTTTCCTCGGTTCATTCGCGGTCCTAAGTGCCTCTAGTTGCGACTTTGCATGATGCATGAGAGACTAACTAGAGGGCTAACTCTTGCCGACGTGGTCGTGCTTGTACTACTAACTCCGGTGCTTGAAACGAGGTCTACACTTGGTGGAGTTGGTACTCAAGGCAAGAAATTGGACTTGGAGCGAAGACGGCACGAAGAAACGACAAGGTCGACGCCTGTCAACGGCGCCGGACGCGGCTGTCGCAGGGCGCCGGACGCGCGAGGAAGCGCAGGACGCGGTCCAGAAACTTCCTTGGCGCGCGGCACCTGCGGACGCCGGTGTCGGACGCCAGTTGAAGGGCGCCGGACGCCAGAGTTGCGCGTCCGGTGGTCTTGGCCAGGGCTGAGCAGCGGCGTGCTCAAACGGCGAAGGACGCGGCCGGCGGTGTCGCGGCAGACGCGGTACGGAGCAGTCCCGGCGTCCGGCGCTCGGGTGAGCGACGCGTGGCTCGGCCTGGACGCGCTGGGACGGGAACGGGCTGGTTCACAGCGCCGGACGCGGCCGGCGTGCCGCGCCGGACGCTGAACCTGGCGCCGGACCCAGTCTAGTAAGTCCTCGGGCGCGAGGACTTGCCGGACGCGGCGGAGGACGCGCGCCGGACGCACGTTGGAGGAGGCGTCGGACGCGGTGATGTGTCACATCTTCAAACGCCAACGGTCACCTGCGTGCGCGACGGAGGAGGCGCCGGACGCGTCCGGCGCTGTGTTTTCTGGCGCCCGAGGAGGCTAACGGATCTATTTCGAGTGGGCTCTATAAATAGACCATTGGCCGGCCTTGGGGAGCTCTCTTCGCCATTTCTTCATACCTGAGCATACTTTGAGCAAGAGAGACACTCCCCCACTCATCTCTTTGATTCCTTTGCTAATCTTGAGAGAGATTTGAGTGAGAACAAGTGATTTGCATTGAGAGTTGCATCTAGAGGCACTTGTTCATCGAGTGAGCTGCGGATTCTTGTTACTCTTCGGCGATTCCTGTCACCGTAGACGGTTTGGAGCAGCGGGTGTTGGTTGAGCTCAAGTTGGTGATTGTTCGAGACCACACCGGGTTCTTGTGAGGGGTTCTTGATCCTTCCCCGCGGGAGTTCGCGAAAGGATACTCTAGTGGATTGCTTGTGACTTGTGGATCCTTGTCTTGTGTGGAGATTGCGGCTCCCCATTGGGGTCTTTGGCACCGAGCCAATTGAGCGGGCAACTCACCAAGCAAGTGTATCGCCACAACGAGGACTAGCTTGCCTTAGGAAGCAAGTAAACCTCGGTAAAAAATCATTGTGTTGATTTATGATTGTCGAGGCTTCGACCGCTTGTGCTTGTGCTTGAGCTCTCTAGGTGATTGGCCACTACACCGGTGATTGGTTATCTTCTACTCTTCGCGGCGGTATAAATTTCCATCATCTCTTTACTTTCCGCAAAGTAGAATTGCTTGTTGTGGTCGGTCGGGAACCACTCTTTGAGTAGCTTAAATCCCGTGGGTAGAATTACTTGTTGTGGTCGGTCGGGAACCACTCATTGTGTAGCTTAAATCCCGTGGGTAGAATTGCTTGTTCGGTTTCGGTGAACCGATATTGTGTAGCTTGATCACCGTGGTTGATTGTGCATTTGAATTGAGTAGCTTTGCTTTGTTTAGGACGGCTTGCATAGAGTAGTCGAAGCTTTAGCTTTGCACTTTTGCCGCCTTGCTATCTAATTTGGTGTCTAGTGTTATTGCTAGAAATTTTATTAGGCTATTCACCCCCCCTCTAGCCATTGTGGCCTTTCACTTGGTATCGGAGCCGGGTACCGTTTGTTTGAGTTGGATTAACATCCTACGGTGAAGCAATGGCATTGGTTATGCATATCAACAACACCAAGAAGGCACCATCATTCTGAGGTGATGACTATGCCAAATGGAAGCTCAAGATGAAGAGTAATCTCAAGTCAATCAACCTTGAGGTGTGGAAAGTGGTGGAAACAAAGTTTGAGCTTGTTGAGGGTGCGGTGCCAACACCGGCCGAAGAGAAGAATCAACAAGCAACTGACATTGCCGTGAGTGCTTTCCATGAGGCGCTTGATGATAAAGCTTTTGAGCTTATCAAGAACCTTGAGGTGGCTCATGACATTTGGAAGAAGCTAGAAGAAGCTTATGAGGGCACCGAAAGTGTCAAGACCGCAAGAGCCTACATGTTGCAAGAGAAGTTTGCAAGCTTCTCAATGAAGGAGGATGAGAGTGTGCCGGAGATGTTCTATAGGCTCCAAGTCATTATCAATGAGTTCAAGGGACTTGGGGAAGAGATCAAGGACTTTCAATTCTCCACCAAGTTCATGAGGTGTCTTCCCAAGAGATTTGACATGTTGAAGACCGTCATGGTGAAGACAACCATGAAGGAGAAGCCAACACCCAACCAAGTCCTTCAAGAGATCATGGCCGATGATGAGTTTAGAGAAGATCATGAGAAGGAAGAGTTGGTGAAGAAGAAGAAGAAGGAGAATGAGAAGAAGGATGATGACAAGAAGAGTGTGGCATTCAAGGCCACATCATCCAAGAGCAAGGGCAAGAAGAAGAAGGAAGAGTTTTCAAGTGAAGATGAGCCATGCTCTAGCTCAAGTGAACAAGAAGAAGAAATGAATGAGCAAATGGCACTTCTTGTGAAGAACATGGGGAAGCTCATAAAGAAAGAGTACCGGTCCAAGGGCAAGAGAAACTCATCCAAGTCTAGTGACCGTCCCATGAAGTGCTTCCGGTGCAATGGCAAGGATCATCTCATTGCCAAGTGTCCCTATGCAAGTGATGATGAAGATGCCATGAGAAAGAAGAGGAAGAAGCAAGATAAGAAGAAGGAGGAGAAGAACTCCTCTCACAAGAAGAAGGGTGAATCTCATGTGGCAACTTGGGAGAGTGATTTATCTTCCTCAAGTGATGAAGATGATGATTCCAAGAAGAAGAAGAAGGGGCACGCAAGCATTGCCATTCAAGAGAAGCTTTCTCTATTTGGTGCTCCATCATCTTGCTTCATGGCCAAGGCCACTAAGGTAAAACCTCCACCCGATAGTGATGATGAGAGTGATGATGATGATGAGACCACAAAAGAAAAACTCTTTGTCATGCTTGAGGATTGTAAGGGTGCTTTCAATGATTCTAGAAAGGAATGTAGGGGCTTGCGCAAGGATAAATAAAACCTTGAGCAAGAACTTATGGAGTTGAGGGCTTCTTATGAGAGTCTAAAGGTAGACCATGAGAAGCTAGAGATTGCTCACTCCAAGCTTGAAAAAGCTCATTCTTCTCTAGTTGAGAAGCAAGAGAAAGTGCAATCACAAGTGGTGATCATAGAAAAGAAAGATGTGGCTATATCATGTGATTCACTTGATGATTCAATTGTTGTTGCATCACTTGACCCTTCATGCTCTTATGCCTCTACTTCATCTAGTAGTGTTGGTCATGCATGTGATTCCACACTAGTAGTTGAGAATGAGTCTCTTAAGAAGGAAGTCAAGGAGCTCAATCACACTTTGGCTAAGGCTTATGGTTGTGAGGACCGCTTGCTTATGTGCTTGGGTAGCCAAAGAGCTTCTCTCTATAAAGAGGGATTGGGCTATACCCCCAAGAAAGGCAAAGCCGCCTTTGCTCCTCACAAGACTTGTTTTGTGAAGAACAATGGTAGCTATTGCAAGAGTTGCAAGCAAGTGGGTCATTTAGAGCATGCATGCAAGAACAAGAACACTAGTGCTTCCTCTTACAAGTTAAATGCTTCATACATACTTGTTAAGAGTGAGTGTGGTGTGAGTGCTAGATTCATTGGTACACCAAGGAAGAGCTCAAAGGAGAAAGCTATTTGGGTGCCAAAGACTCTAGTGACTAACCTTCAAGGACCCAAGCAAAAGTGGGTACCTAAAGCTTGATGTCTTCTTGTAGGTCAATTACAAAGCCAGAGGAAGGCATTGGGTGCTTGATAGTGGTGCATCAAATCATATGACCAGAGAAGATAGTATGTTCAAATCACTTGACAAGAATGACAATGGTGGATTCAACTCCATCACATTTGGTGACAATAGCAAGGGTGATGTCATGGGGCTAGGAAAGGTTGCAATTTTCAATGACAAAGATCTCTCCAATGTGTTGCTAGTTGATACTTTGAACTTCAATCTTTTCTCGGTGGCTCAATCATGTGATCTTGGCTACAAGTGCATATTTGATGACAAGCATGTTGAGGTGGTGAGCAAGGATCATGCTAATATCATTTTTAAGGGGTTTAGGCATGGAAGCTTGTACTTGGTGGATTTCAATGCTAGTGAAGCTCATCTTTCATCATGTTTGATTGGCAAGTCAAGCAAGGGATGGCTATGGCATAGGCGCCTTGGACATGTTGGTATGCAGCAATTGAACAAGTTGGTGAAGAATGATCTAGTGAGAGGCTTGAATGATCACATTTGAGAAGGATAGACCTTGTAGTGCATGTCAAGCCGGCAAGCAACATGGGAACTCACATCCCAAGAAGAATGAGATGTCAACTTCAAGAGCATTTGAGTTGTTGCATATGGATTTGTTTGGCCCAACTCACTACACATCAATTGGGGGCAACAAGTATGGTTTTGTGATTGTGGATGACTACTCAAGATACACATGGGTGTTCTTTCTCTATGACAAGAGTGAAGTCTATGATTTATTCAAATCTTTTGTCAAGAGGGTGCAAAATGAGTTTGACACTACCATCAAGAAGATAAGAAGTGACAATGGGAGTGAATTCAAGAACACAAGAGTTGAAGAGTTGTGTGATGAGCTTGGAATTGTGCATCAATTCTCACCAACCTACACTCCCCAATCCAATGGTGTAGTTGAGAGGAAGAATAGGACATTGATTGAGATGGCAAGAACTATGCTACTTGAGTACAATGTGAGTGAGAAGTTTTGGAGTGATGCTATCAACACGGCTTGCTACTATAGCAACCGCCTCTATTGCCATGGGAAGTTAGAGAAGACTCCATATGAAATCTTGAATGGAAGAAAGCCCAACATTGCTTACTTAGGGTCTTTGGTCGCAAGTGCTACATTCTCAAGAAGGGGCAAAGACTTGGCAAGTTTGACAAGAGGTGTGATGAGGGATTTCTTCTTGGCTACTCTACTTCTAGCAAGGCTTATAGAGTGTGGAACTTGGCTAGTGGGCTAGTTGAAGAGGTTCATGATGTTGAATTTGATGAAACCCAAGGCTCTCAAAGTGGAGATCAAAATCAAGATGATGTGGGTGGAGATCAATTGAACAATGCAATAAGGCACATGGACATTGGTGACATTAGGCCAAGGCAAGTGGATGATGGTGATGAGGTGCAAGTGCCAACTCAAGTTGTGATAGAAGATTCCAATGAGGCAAGCACAAGTGGTACTCAACATCAAGATCAAGATCAAGGTCAAGCAAGCAATGCAAATGAGCTAGTTCTTCAACCTTCAAACATTGCAAGAGATCATCCTCTAGATCATATCATTGGTGACATTCAAAGAGGTGTACAAACAAGATCTAGATTGGCTAGCATATGTGAGCACTACTCCTTTGTGTCATTCATTGAGCCAACTAAGATTGATGAAGCTTTGAAGGATCCGGATTGGATAAATGCCATGCATGAGGAATTGAACAACTTCACAAGAAATGATGTGTGGGAGCTTGTCGAGAGGCCGAAGAAGCACAATGTGATTGGCACCAAGTGGGTCTTCAAGAACAAGCAAGATCAAGATGGATTGGTTGTGAGGAACAAAGCAAGACTAGTGGCTCAAGGTTACACACAAGTTGAGAGTCTTGACTTTGGAGAAACATATGCACCGGTGGCAAGATTAGAGGCAATTAGAATCCTATTGGCCTATGCTTGTGCTCACAACATCAAGCTCTATCAAATGGATGTGAAGAGTGCATTTCTCAATGGGTTCATCAATGAGGAAGTGTATGTTGCACAACCTCCCAGTTTTGAAGATGACAAGAAGCCCAATCATGTCTACAAGCTCAAGAAGGCTTTGTATGGATTGAAGCAAGCTCCAAGGGCATGGTATGAAAGATTGAGGGATTTTCTCATCTCTAAAGGCTTCAAGATGGGCAAAGTTGACACCACTCTCTTCACCAAGAAGATAGAAGATGACTTGTTTGTATTGCAAATCTATGTGGATGATATCATCTTTGGATCAACAAATCAATTCTTTTGTGAAGAGTTTGCTAAGATGATGGCTAGTGAGTTTGAAATGTCAATGCTTGGAGAGTTGAGCTACTTCCTTGGTCTTCAAATCAAGCAAATGAAGAATGGCACCTTTGTGAGTCAAAGCAAGTACATCAAGGACATGATCAAGAAGTTTGGGTTGCAAGATGCTAATGCCATTAGCACACCAATGGGAACCAATGGTGGCTTGTACATTGATGATAGTGGCAAGTTGATTGAGCAAAAGCTATATAGATCAATGATTGGAAGCTTGCTATATGTGACCGCTTCAAGGCCGGATGTCATGTTTAGTGTGTGCATGTGTGCAAGATTTCAAGCTTCTCCAAGAGAGAGTCACTTGACGGCAACCAAGAGGGTGTTGAGATACTTGAAGGGTACTCAAGATGTTGGTCTATGGTATCCCAAGGGGTCAAGCTTTGAGTTGATTGGATACTCCGACTCCGACTATGTTGGTTGCAAGATTGATAGAAAGAGCACAAGTGGAACATGCCAAGTGCTAGGAAGATCCCTAGTGTCATGGTCCTCAAAGAAGCAAAATAGTGTGGCACTTTCCACCACTGAAGCCGAATATATTAGTGCGGGGAATTGTTGTGCACAATTGCTATGGATGAAAGCCACTTTGAAGGACTATGGGATCAAGTTCAAGCATGTGCCCTTGTTTTATGACAATGAAAGTGCAATCAAGATGACAAACAATCCGGTTCAACATTCTAGAACCAAGCACATTGATGTGAGGCACCACTTCATTAGAGATTATCAACAAAAGGGAGATGTGAGCATTGAAAGTATTGGCACCGAAGATCAACTAGCCGATATTTTCACCAAGCCTCTTGATGAGAAGAGATTTTGCAAGTTGAGGAATGAGTTGAATATACTTAGCTTCTCCAACATGGATTGATGCACCCCCATATATGACATGCCTCTCCTCCAACATAGCAAGGTAAAGTTGGTTGTTGCATCTCATGCATCCTTTGCTAGTTGTATAGACATGTATACATGTGCATCTTGCTAGGCTCATTCATTGCAAATCAAATGAATTTGAAGGATATATGGCACCACTATTGCTTCTTTGCTTGATTTGATCTAGTGGTGGCATATGACTTGTTTGTGAGCTTGTGAACCCAGTGTTGAATCTTTAGCACTTGCTCATGATGTGTATCTCAACATGGTCAAGATAACCCTTATTCTTATGAGGTGTGAAGAAGTTTGCCCTTGGTTCAAACCGAGATACATTTTCTAGGCATGTGATTTAGATTTGGCCATAGTTGATTGACTTGTTTTTCTCATCTTATGCACCCTTGTTGGTGATTGTTGACAAAGGGGGAGAAATAAGTCACAAAGAGCAATGGAAAGGGGATCAATTTTTATATAACCCAACCATGAGCACACAAATAGGGGGAGCAAGCTCATAGACTATTTGTTGCATATTGTGTGTGCATTCATGATGATATGGAGCATTGCAACCTAAATTCAATATTCATGCTTGTTTGGTGTATTGCTAGTATAGAACTTGATTTGATGGAATGAACTACTAGCATGCATAGGTGGTTTCTAGACATAGAGTTTCTCTTGTTCAAATACCTTGCTTATAATGTGATCTCATGAGGTATTTTTGAGTTTTGATGATGTCTAGATTCCCATGGTGCTAAGGAAGGTTTATTATCGCACTCCGATTGGTATCACGCTTCAAAGGTCAATTCTATAAAACTTAGTACAATTTTGGTTGTGGTAACTCTCACAAAAGTTTCATCTATGCATGTGTGCTTGAAAATCGACCAAACATTTGATGCACACATGTAGGGGGAGCTACCACTACCAAAACCGGAATTGAAATGCTTGTCCAATCCAAGATTCATGATCAAAATGTCTTGGGCAAGCAATTCAATTTCATATTGAATTCAATTTCCATATTTTTGTGAGCTTTGCGAAGGGTTGTCATCAATTACCAAAAAGGGGGAGATTGAAAGCTCCGGTTTGGTTTTGGTAATTAATGACACTCAACGTTGCTAATGCTTTGCTCTAAGTGTGGTTAGACACATAGCAACGTGACGGTGAATGTTGGAGCATGGTGATCACGATGATGAACATGGTGGATGTGATGTGATCGAGCTCCGACGGAGGCCCATGGAGATCAAGGCGAAGGTATACTTGATAGGGCTTTCCGGTTTGGTGATCAAGACACTATAGAGAGTGTGATCACCTTTAGGATCGATAACCAACTATCAAGAGGGGTTTCCTCGGTTCATTCACGGTCCTAAGTGCCTCTAGTTGCGACTTTGCATGATGCATGAGAGACTAACTAGAGGGCTAACTCTTGCCGACGTGGTCGTGCTTGTACTACTAACTCCGGTGCTTGAGACGAGGTCTACACTTGGTGGAGTTGGTACTCAAGGCAAGAAATTGGACTTGGAGCGAAGATGGCACGAAGAAACGACAAGGTCGACGCCTGTCAACGGCGCCGGACGCGGCTGTCGCAGGGCGCTGGACGCGCGAGGAAGCGCAGGACACGGTCCAGAAACTTCCTTGGCGCGCGGCACCTGTGGACGCCGGTGTCGGACACCAGTTGAAGGGCGCCGGATGCCAGAGTCGCGCGTCCGGCGGTCTTGGCCAGGGCTGAGCAGCGGCGTGCTCAAACGGCGAAGGACGCGGCCGGCGGTGTCACGGCAGACGCGGTACGGAGCAGTCCCGGCGTCCTGCGCTCGGGTGAGCGACGCGTGGCTCGGCCTGGACGCGCTGGGACGGGAACGGGCTGGTTCACAGCGCCAGACGCGGCCGGCGTGCCGCGCCGGACGCTGAACCTGGCGCCGGACCCAGTCCAGTAAGTCCTCGGGTGCGAGGACTCGCCGGACGCGGCGGAGGACGCGCGCCGGACGCACGTTGGAGGAGGCGTCGGACGCGGTGACGTGTCACATCTTCAAACGCCGGTCACCTGCGCGCGCGACGGAGGAGGCGCCGGACGCGTCCGGCGGTCCGCGGCGGACGCGTCTGGCGCTGTGTTTTCTGGCGCCCGAGGAGGCTAACGGCTCTATTTCGAGTGGGCTCTATAAATAGACCATTGGCCGGCCTTGGGGAGCTCTCTTGGCCATTTCTTCATACCTGAACATACTTTGAGCAAGAGAGACACTCTCCCACTCATCTCTTTGATTCCTTTGCTAATCTTGAGAGAGATTTGAGTGAGAACAAGTGATTTGCATTGAGAGTTGCATCTAGAGGCACTTGTTCATCGAGTGAGCTGCGGATTCTTGTTACTCTTCGGTGATTCCCATCACCGTAGACGGTTTGGAGCAGCGGGTGGTGGTTGAGCTCGAGTTGGTGATTGTTCGAGGCCACACCGGGTTCTTGTGAGGGGTTCTTGATCCTTCCTCGCGGGAGTTCGCGAAAGGATACTCTAGTGGATTGCTCGTGGCTTGTGGATCCTTGTCTTGTGTGGAGATTGCGGCTCCCCATTGGGGTCTTTGGCACCGAGCCAATTGAGCGGGCAACTCACCAAGCAAGTGTATCGCCACAACGAGGACTAGCTTGCCGGGAAGCAAGTAAACCTCGGTAAAAAATCATTGTGTTGATTTGTGATTGCCGAGGCTTCGACCTGCTTGTGCTTGTGCTTGAGCTCTCTAGGTGATTGGCCACTACACCGGTGATTGGTTATCTTCTACTCTTCGCGGCGGTATAAATTTCCATCATCTCTTTACTTTCCGCAAAGTAGAATTGCTTGTTGTGGTCGGTCGGGAACCACTCTTTGAGTAGCTTAAATCCCGTGGGTAGAATTACTTGTTGTGGTCGGTCGGGAACCACTCATTGTGTAGCTTAAATCCCGTGGGTAGAATTGCTTGTTCGGTTTCGGTGAACCGATATTGTGTACCTTGATCACCGTGGTTGATTGTGCATTTGAATTGAGTAGCCTTGCTTTGTTTAGGACGGCTTGCATAGAGTAGTCGAAGCTTTAGTTTTGCACTTTTGCCGCCTTGCTATCTAATTTGGTGTCTAGTGTTATTGCTAGAAATTTTATTAGGCTATTCACCCCCCTCTAGTCATTGTGACCTTGCAGAAACGCACGAGCACTATTTGCATAACCGGAGTGGCTTGACATATATGTCAAGTCTCCCCCTCCAAATGTGAAGTTATGGAAAATGCAAAAGCTAAATACATAACCATTGGAAATGGTTTTTTAGGAGTTTTATGCAAATTAGTAAATGCCAAGTCCAATTGCATAACCCTTGGAGATGCTCTTACAAAAGCGCAAGGCGCGGCCCGGGGTGGATTTGATTTACCGCCACCCCTAGCAGCAGCTCACAATTGCTGCCGCATGGATATGAAGCCTCGGCTCGAGTGCTCGACGGCGCATCGCCCCTCGCCTAGCCGTGCTCGCTGTGCACCGGCCGGTGCAGCCGTGCAGGTGCAGCGTCAGCCATGGACATATGGGGTGTGTTTGATTTCTTGACTCCAGCTGGCCAGGCCGGCCGGCCAGGCTGTGGCCAGCCACGGCCTGGTTCCGTGGGGCAACACCTCTTGTTTGATTTTTTTGTATCTAGTGAGCCAGGCCAGTTTGAGATGGCGTTTGATTTGTGTACAAATGGATTGGATGACCTTTGAACCTAGAATATGGTGAAGTTACCCTGTTGTTTCTCTTTTGGACATTTCATCGAGCACTTGCTGGGCGCCAGCCATGGTCATGGTGATCGAGCAGCGGCACCTCTCGTCATTTCCACCGTGTGCCGCCCTCGCCACCACGCCATCGCCTGCCTCCACGCGCTCGCAGCTTTACTTCTTGAGTCTCCTCGCAGCCGCAACCGTGCACTAGCGATCATCGGATTTGGGGAGGAGCACTTGGTGTAGAGGAAGAGCTCGGTCACCGGCGCGGACAGCTTGGCCTAGGAAGAGGCAGCGCGGCAGGCAAGGAGGAACCCTTCTCGTGCACGGCGGCGAGGAGCAACTTCTCGCGCGCAGCACGGCGGAAGCAGCCATCTCGCGTGTGGCGGAGGCAGCCGGCTCGCGTGCAGCTCACCGGAGGCGGCGGAGCCTTGTCCGTGCGCACGGAGGACCTCGCCCGCGCGCTGAAGAGCCTTGCCCGCGCGGTGGAGGGACTCGCCTGCGCCCGCGGTGGCGAGGACGACGGCAATGGAGAAGAAACGGAGATGGAAGGAGCGTTCGGCGGAGGTGATGGTGAAGGAAGGGAGGTGACCCCAACATCGTGCGAGCGCCGAAACGGGCCGAGCCCTGGAGAAACGCAAGGGGAGTAGCGTTGGCCGGGAGCCATGAGAGAGAAGGTTTTTTGCATCTGGCCGGCCTGGCTCGCGAGTGGACCCAAAATATCAAACACAACAACCTGCATCCCGGGAGCTCAGGCCATGGAAATTGGCCCAAATCAAACACGCCCATGGTGGCGCGCGTGCCGCCATACAGCATGTGCGGGTGTGTGCCCACCACCTGCTCCCCACCCCGACCAAACTCTCCAAAACCCAAAGAGTAGCAGACTCCACCATCTCGCTCTCGCCGCCACCACCCGCGCAGTCGCACACCCACACGCGCGCTCCGCGGCCCAGTGCCCACTGCCCAGCGCGTACAGCGTCACAGCGACCAATGGCGAGGGCGCGCGGGCGTGGGCGTCTCCTCCTCCTCCTCCTGTCATTCCTCGCCGCCGCGAGCGCCGCGGCGGCCCGACACGACGCGCCAGCGCCGCGGTCGTCGTCCATCTCCGCGGCGCCCGAGTACCCGCCGCTGCCGCGCCTCCCGACCCAGCACCACAACCACCACGCGTCCAGCCCCGCGCTCCCGCCGTCGGCGCAGCCGGCGCTGTCGCCGGACATAATGCCCGTGCTGCCGTCCCCCGCCGAGGACGGCGCGGCGGCGCCGGCGCCCGGCGCGGAGGAGCCCACCATCCCGTCCAGCCCCAGCCCACCCAACCCGGACGCGCTGGAGCCCGACTCCGCCTTCGCGCCCTTCGGCTCCGCGCCCGCCGTCGCCAAGCAGTCCCACGCCGCGCCCCGGGCCGCCGTGGCGTCCGCATCGGCGCTCCCGCTCAGCCTGCTGCTGGCCATGTTGCCGCTGCTGGTGTAGTGGAGTGGGTGGCCTGCCTGCCGTGGACCACGCCGTCATGGTCCTCGCCGCCTCGCGCACAGCTAGCTCCTCGTGGATGGGGGCAGCTGGGGCAGATCATTGTCGTCTCGGCAGCAGGCGTGCAGGAAAAGGTGGCCCTTTGGTTGGTCGGCCGGGCTGGCTGGCTCTCTGCAGCTTGCCATGCCTGCCGCCACTACTCTCTGCTAGCGCTTCATCCTTGTGAAGAATTGTTACTGCTGCTGCTACATTTCATCAGCTTTTTACTTCTCTCCTGTAAATCTTAGCTTTCTTTTCCTTCATATATTTTTGGGAGGGGTTACGATATGTTAATTACTATAGACTTTTGTTTTTGTAACCTTTTTGTTACGTGGAGATTATTTGGGTGATTCTTGTAATAGAACTGGAGGGATTATATATTAGTTGATTGCTCAGCTATGGTACACTACCTAGTACCTGTCTTGAGTGAAGTTCAAATTTGATCCTTTCTTGCCAATTTCAACTCTACCAGTCTGCCTTGCCTGCTGCTGACTCTTGAATTTCATAAACCCCATCACCGATTACCAATTTGCTCCTATTTTCCTCAAATAACATAAATGGGATTGGTCATCACAACTTCACAAGCCAGCCAAAAAAAGGCCATATCTGCATCTAGCAGAGGCTCTGCTTACCAGCCAATCATGTTGTGTGTGATTGTTTGGGTCCCTGCTTCCATAATTTGCAGCTCATTAGATCAGATCATTGGCAGTAGTACATCATGGTAGGAAAATACTTTTACTCCTACCTTCTACACAAGCATTCACCTGAAAAAGTGTAGTGTATGATTGTTCCCTTTCTATCACTGGTCAGTTTCTGAATAGAAAAACTCTGAAAGAAGAAGGAAAGGGAACATGGTAATAATTCACGGGCAGCAGTGTGCAGCTGGAACTCCACATCGAAAATTCTATACCCTCAGCTTTCTTGCTCCTTTAGATAGAACTGGCAGATCCATCATCACCCCATGATTATCAGCATAAATAAAGCCTTGGCATTGCCACTTTGCCAAGAAATTAGCTTTGAAGACATCATGATCAAGATTAACTGCCGCTGTGCTGCACGCAGGCATGTGATCTCGTGTTTTTGAAACGGTCATGATTAGAGAAGCTCTCACGTGGTCTCTGAACTGTCCAGGTATATCTTACTACGGTATCTACCAAGAACATTGACTGTTGTTTCTCACAGCCAACTAATAAAGATATGGGCTGAGTGGTTCTCGCAGTATTCGTTCATTTTATCGAGTGGATTCGCAGTAGTCGTTCTCTTTGTCGGATAGCCGGTGTTGTTGTCTAAACCTACGTAAGAGAACTTGTTTAGTAGCAGCAGTTTACTTACTTAACGGCCACAAATTACAGTTTACGGTACTGCAAGAAAGACAAACTGCTTCGGCATTGTACAGTTTTACACCTTTAGCCCTTTGAAAAGCAGTAATTTCACAGAAATTGTGTAGGAATTTTACTGAAAAAAAATGTTGAAAACATTAAGAAAAAAAAAACTTCTTTTCAAATGGGTAAAAGGAGACGTATTGTAGTAGGAGCTTGCTTACTTATGGCCACACCACATTATTTATTACAGTTTAAGTAACAAATGTTGCAAAGAAAAAAAAAGAAAAAAAAACAAATGGTGCAAAGAAAGCATGGCTGAAGAACAGACGATGCAATGCAACAAGGGTTTTTTTTTTTTTTTTTTTTGTGACTGAACGATGCAATGCAACAAGTAGCTAGCCAAATCACATGAACCATGATGCCCAAAAATCTCGTGCATAATAAGAATTCACCAAATTAAAGCTGAAATTAGATGCGCACACGCATGTGACGTGAACTCGTGAAGGCAGGCGGACAAGCTGCTCCTTGGTGAGCATCCAATGATCGGAAAAAGACACCCGTGGGCGCGCGCGATGAAGATGGGATCGCCCGCCCGGCTGGTCATGTCGTCACGCTAGCTAGACCTTCTTCACGTGCAGTGTCCTTCCATCATCGATCGATTACCCTGCAATTATGCATGGATCCATCGGTAAATCTGGCTTGGCATTTAACCAGTCACCGGGAGTATATTACCAGCTGTGACGACTAAGCTTTCACTGTGGACATGAGCTTTGGGACCGGACCGGACTCCGGAGAGGCTGCTGAAGCTGAAGCTGAAGCTGAGCTCCACAGCGGTCCAGCCAGCACGAGCACGAGCAAGAAGAGTGGGCGTTGGATGGACGACCGTGCGAGACCGAGACGGGATCACGTATCGTGAGCTGTCTGTCAGTGTCAGCTACGATCGATCGTCGATGAGAAGATTCTCGCCTGCGTCCTGCGTCCTGCCTTCTGCTCTGCTCTTGGATAGGCTGTCGGAGGAAGACGCCAACGGATTAAGTAGGCAGTCACGTGCCCTTGATCGTCTGCTAATCAACCGGGGTCTCCCTCCATGATGCTGTTTTGTAACGTAACGGCGCGCGACTCACGGTGTCTCCGTGTCGTCTTGGGACGGAGAGAATCGGCTCCTCGGCTCCTGGCAAAGTGGCAAGTGAGAAAAAGTAGCTTTATGTCATTGGAGGTTGGAGCCAGCGTGGCCGAGAACAGTTACCGGTAGAACACTTTCCATTTGAACGGTAGACCTGCTCTCCTGCTCGACAGTACTCCTATCTATTTTTTTTACATATCGTTTTAGTCTGTCCTAAATCATTTTTCCTGTTATTTATCATCAATTTTTTTAGAAAAACTTTGTATAGGTTAATAACAGTACAATTTAAGTATTACCAGAGCCTGCTGAACTAATTATATGGTTGTTTCTGGTACCGGAGAATATTTGAGTAATTTGGTAGAGATGCTCTTTTTTTTAACATGTGTACTTCATTACTAAGCTGACAATTCGTCAGCAACGATTACAGACACAGATTGAGGTAGGGAGTTTGTGAATTCCCCCTCACCCACATTACAAGAAAAACCCCTAGCTGCTAATTCATGGGCAGCTTGGTTACATGATCTACTAGCAAAAACACACTCAACATGATGGCACCATGGTTTGTTATTTTTTTACATATCCTTTTTCTACACATTTTTGGGTGCCCTGATTTCAAGTAAACCTTAGATCTGGGCCCCGGGATCCAGCCTATCATAATCCATAACTGGCCCAAGCAACAGTTGGAGTTCCATCCTGGTGGACTTGGCCAAATTTTCTGTATATTTGTCAACCGAGGAGGAAACTTACGGCCTTCGTGGCCCGCCCGCCACGCTACTGAGGAGATTTCTTCGCCGTTCTCTTCCGAATTGTGAGTTCTCAAGCATCACCATTCACCCGCCGGCCTTCCAATGCAGGAGCAGAGCCGCAACCGCCGGCCGAGCTCGACGCACCGCGGCGGTGGATGCGACGCCACGCTCCCGGCCGTTTCGCCGCCAAGCTCCTCCGCGCCTCGTCGCTTCTCAGACCCCCGTCCGTCCTCGCCGCCCGGTCCTCCTCGTTCCACCATGCGCCGGACAACGCCCACCTCCTGCTCGACGAAACGCCGCACGGGAGGGCGGCCGCCATCGTACGTGCCCTCAGGTCCTCCTCCGGTGAAACGGACCGCATCGCGTGCCTCCACTGCGCGTCCCTCAAGTCGAGCGCCGTGCTGGACCCGCCCGTGCGCACGTCCCTGCTCGCGGCGTACGCCAGGGCGCCCGCCGGCCACGGCGCGGACGCCGCCTTGGCGCTCTTCCGCGAGGCTGTGGCGCCCGACGTGATCCTGTGGAACGCGGCCATCGGCGCCCTGACGACGAGCCGCCGGTACGGCGACGCCGCGGCTCTGTTCCGGCGGATGGCGCGCGAGCTCGGGGAGTTCGATTCCACCACCGTGGTGGTCATGCTCTCGGGGGCGTCTCGCGCGGGTAACCTTCGGCGCGGGATGGAGCTTCACGGCATGGCGACCACGAGGTGCCTCGACGGTCACTGTCTCAGCGTGTGGAACGCTCTCGTTGACATGTATGCGAAGTGTGGGGATTTTGACTCCGCAGAGGCTGTGTTCCGGAGCATGCCGTGCAGGGACACCACCTCGTGGAACTCTGTCATCAGTGGAAGCATTTTTAATGGGCTTGCTGAGGTTTCGGCGTGGTACTTCAGGGAAATGATCTGCTCCATCTTCCAGCCAGATGAGGTGAGCCTCTCTTCTGTCGTCTCAGCCTGCTCTCGTCTGGATGATCTCTTCTCCTTTGGGGAGTCTCTACATAGCTGTGCAGTCAAACTCGGTTATCTGACTGCATCTTGCTCGGTAGCAAATTCTCTCATGACGTTCTACTCTGAGTTTGGAATGCCAGAGGCTGCGGAGAAGGTATTCCCCAGCAATTTGAACAGGAATTTGGTATCATGGAATGCTATGATCAAGGGGCTAGTCCAGAATGAAAGAATAACTGAAGCCCTTGCTGTTTTGAAGGAAATGAGATTGGAGAATCAGCCCGATGTTGCCACTCTGGTGACCATAATTTCAGGTTGTGGCGATCAAGGTCTACTTTCTGAAGGGAAAACACTCCATGGATACATAATCAGAAAAGGATTTCTTCTTGAGGAGCCTTCCATGGGAAATTGCTTACTCGATCTCTATTTGAAATGTGATGAACCATCTAATGCGAGCCTGCTGTTTAGGACAATGCCAAGAAGGGACTTGATATCATGGAACACAATGGTTTCTGGTTACTCAAGAAATGATCTGCTGCGAGAAGAGGCTCAGTTAATGTTCAAAGAATTACTTTCCGAAGGTTTATCTTGCAGCTTGACCACTATGCTAGCCGTCATACCTTCATGCTCTAATCCAGAAGAACTTAGCTTTGGCCAAGCACTTCACTCTTTCAGCCTAAAGTGCGGATTTACATGCAATGGAGTTTCAGCTGTTAACGCTTTGATGCACATGTATATGAGCTGTTGTGATCCACTGGCCGCCTTTTCGTTGATAGAAAGAATAATACCTGTGTCAGATATCGTTTCATGGAATACGATCATAGTTGGCTGTCTACAAAATGGTCTCGACAAAGATGCATTGGAATCCTTCCAGTTTATGTATTGTTCTTTGGCCATAAAACCTGATAGTATTACATTAGTCAGTGTCTTATCAGCATGTGGAAATCTTAATCTGCTAGCACAAGGGAAATCCATCCACTGCATGATCCTGAAGCACTTGCTTGCTTCCAATTTGAGGGTGAAAAATTCATTATTGACCATGTATTTCCGCTTTGGAGATACTAGAAGTGCTGAGTTAGTCTTTTATAGCATTGGGGAGACAAATTTGTGCTCCTGGAATTGTATGATCTCTGGTTTTGCACAGAATAACAAAGGCTGGAGAGCATTGCAGTTCTATCAGAAGATGGAGTATTTTGCACCTAATGAAATATCTGTGGTTGGTGTCATCTGTGCTTGCACACAGCTTGGTGATTATAGACAAGGAAAGAGCATACACGGGCATGTGATCAGGTCTGGTCTGCACAATAATGTTTTTATTTCAACATCACTTATCGATATGTATTGCAAGTGTGGGAGACTGGACATTGCTGTCAGAGTATTTGAAGCTTCTGCCGAAATATCAATTGCTGGGTGGAACTCCATGATATCAGCTTTTGGGTTCCATGGCCATGGGTTGAAATCTATAGAACTTTTCTGGAAGATGAATGATTCTGGAATGAAAGCCACGAAAAGCACCTTTATTGCTCTATTGTCAGCTTGCAGTCACTCTGGACTTGTTGATGATGGATGGAAGTATTATTGCCTTATGTCAGAAAAGTTTGGGATCACGCCAGCCCCAGAACACCATGTTTGCATCGTAGACATGCTTGGGCGGGCTGGTCGGCTGCAGGAAGCACACAGATTTGTGGAGAGCTTGCCGTCTCAACAAGCACATGGAGTCTGGGGTGCACTGTTAAATGCTTGTAGTAGCGGGAGTGAACTCAAGATGGGTGAATCCATCGCTAAGCATCTGCTTCATTTGGAGCCTGGAAATAGTGGTTACTATGTTACTATATCAAACCTTTATGCATACAGAGACATGTGGGGTGGTGCAGTCCAAGTTAGGAGCGTTTTGCAAGATAAAGGATTGGTGAAGCCCCATGGTCATAGCATTGTTGGTTAAGCGGTGGATCATAAACTATAGAAGCCATACAGTATCAAAAGTCACCACAAATGTCAGTTAACTTGTCAAGTTCTTCTTACAGGCTGTTTCAACTGTGAGTTGCAACACTGCTGGTATCTTATTCGTAAGCTCTGCTGTCTAGTCTTTGTACCCTCTGTTCATAAGGTTTAGCTAGAACATGCTCAAAATCTTACATGGCATAAATTTTCTACTTCTGCTTTTTCTTCCAATGCAATAGTACTTGAATTCCCCTACTGTTACTTTACTGATCATTTTTTAACTAACCGTGCAAGCATATGACTGTAGAAGAACAAAAATTTAACCATTTTCTAGTCTACCGGAACTTACAGTTTTACCCAAAAATAGAATTAAAGATTACACTGCTTTTTCAGGAGCTATTTGTGAAACAAAATTTGAAGGAAAAACTCCAAACCGAGTTTGTCGCACTTCAAAAGTTCAAATACTGCCTGAACAATCGAACATAATTTATTAAAGAGTGCCTTGCTCCAAGATAGTGCCCCCCGATCCTCCAGCACCAGCTTCAGAGGAAGTTCTGGGCGCCGTTTGGACGAAGAAGATGAAAGGTAGAGAAGAACGGAGATGGGCAGTGGCGAAGACAGGAAGTAGAACACTGACTGGCAGCTGATGCTGCTTGCCCCCGCCAAAGCTGCTGGCTGCTCATGCGCCGGTCGTCGTTCCTGGCACCTCCGTGGACCACGAGGGCACCACAGAGGCACAACTGCGTGCATGCTTCCTCATGTCATGCTCCAAGGAAAGGAAGAAGACAGTTATCAAAAATTAAAAAGGTAAGGAAGAAGACAGACTGAGATGAAGGAAAGGAAGGGTGGTGGTTAGTCTCACTGGCATATTGGTGCCCACCAAGAAACAAGGGCATACGTGCAAATATCCGAAACCCCGAGGGATTCATCATCATCCGAAAAAGAGACAGGGAGAGGCGGCTGCAATAGAATCCCTCTGGATGATGGATGGCTGTCTTTTGGACACAGCACTACCCAATCACTCTCGAGCCACTTTGCACCACTCAAACCTGCTGCTCTCTCTGCATTTCCCCACGTCCTCTCCTCTCCTTTCTCCCAGACACCACACCAGCCTCTTGCAGGCTGCAGCTCAGCTTCCCCGGCCAAGCCAGCTGCCTCGCTCGAGAGCCACAGCCACCAGGGCAAGCTGGAGGGATGGCGGCGGTGATGAAGGCTCTCACGGTCTCCTCGCCGGTGTCGGCACGGGCACAGCAGCCCCGTCGGTACGTCGCAGGTACATACTGCCCTCCGATCATTGGAACTGCATTCGAGTAGTAAGCAATGTTGTTCATAGTTCATCTTCGCCGGCAGCACTGCATAGTCAAGTTGTTCACTGCCAGCCGCCCCTGCTACTAGCAATCCCATTCCAGCTGCCCCTGCTGCCGTTCGCTGCTCGCAGCCTCCGTCTCCTCCTAGGTACCCCTTTGTTTCTGAGAGCTTAAGTGGCCGGCCATCATCAGGAGGATAGGGAGCGAGTGGCTTGTAGGCTTTGTGCTTGGCCAGTTGGCCCGCCACGATAGCTGTTGCTGTGTTTTTTTTTTTCAGTTTGGGCCCTAGCACGATGAATTTTTAGAAATAATAAACGAACTTGGCTGCTAAGATTCAACCTTCAGGCCCCATTTATTTGACCTTTTGGTCACTTTTAGACTATAGTTTTTTTATCTTTTTTTCACAAAAAGCTAAACAGCTCTGATAAGCCAAAAGCCCAGATAGCGAGCTTCTGGCTGTTGGAAACTTTTTGGCTTTTGAAAGTAAAAACTCGGAAGGCAAAACAAACAGGTCTTTATTACTCGGTCTTCCTCTGCTTCTCTGCGGCCATCTCATGTTGTTGGTTCAGGCTTCAGACCTGTAGCTGCCCTCAGGAGAGTTTGTTGATAGATCATATTTGGGATGGGATTTAGTAATAAATAAGGCTGTTCCTATCTTTTCCTAACACAGGATTGCACATATGAAAAAATTGTCAGGTTTGTGGCTATATCGTACTTGCTGTATACACAGCAGGGATCCTTTTTTTTTTAACCCGTTGAGGTTAACTTACAGCAATCTGAGCTTACATCAATCTGATATACTACTGACTAGCTGTATATGTTGGTTCATTCAGGTGGCGCTAGCCAGCTGCAGTCGTCGTTCCACGGCGTGTCGGTGCAGTGCCCTGGGCGACCGCGGCGGTCATGCCAGGTGACGACGGCGCCCCGACGGGCGCAGGTGGTGATGATGGCGGCTCGGCCGTCGATCCAATTCATCCAGGGCACGGACGAGCAGACGATCCCGGACGTGCGGCTGACCAAGTCCCGGGACGGCACCAACGGCGTGGCCATCTTCACGTTCGAGCAGCCGTCGGTGTTCGACTCGTCGGCGGAGCTCGGGGACATCACGGGCCTCTACATGATCGACGACGAGGGCACGCTGCAGTCCGTGGACGTCAGCGCCAAGTTCGTCAACGGCAAGCCCGCGCGGATCGAGGCCAAGTACGTCATGCGCACGCCCCGGGACTGGGACCGCTTCATGCGCTTCATGGAGCGCTACTCCCAGGCCAACGGCCTCCAGTTCGTCAAGAACTGAAGTGCTCGTCTCAACTCAACTCATGAGCCGATCGAACCTGCTGCTTTGAGCTCTCTCAATCGATCGCTCGATCGACGAAACAATGGCCGGCAATTGCTCTCAGAGTTGCCTTCACTTCACTCTTTCTGATGACGTACTCGATCGAGTGCCTGCTACGTACTGCTACTGCTAGTGTTCTTTTTCTTTCTCCCCTGCGCCCCTGGTGTTGTGTCTGTGAGTGGATTTTTGTAGAGAAAAATATACTACTACTACTACAAAAATGGGAGGTTTGTTCATTTGTGTATCAACGCTGGTCATGATCATCACTCATGAGTTTGGAACCTCCGTCAGTCGTCACAATGCTTCTTGGATTAACGAATTGGAAGAGAGTTTGCTAGTTTAGCACTTGAATACTATTACCCTTGATCTGCAATGTACATTATCATGCAAGGGTAATATTCAATATTCAAGTGCTTGAATGCAATGCAAATTTAGCCTGATTTCTAACAAACTGCTATGGATCACCAGGAGTCCAGGACCTTGGTAAATCCGAATCTACCCAAAATTACATGCAGATTTTTTTGAAGGGGAAAATTACATACAGATACCAGGATTTCCTACTGTCTAATGCTTTTGGGTTTTTTTTTTCTTTGAGACCCCGGCCCAGGTGGCGCCAGGTCATGCAGAAGATACCCAAATAGGAAAGCCCACACAAAAGACCTCGTGGCCCAATTGCTAAAAAAAGACCGTATGCGGAGACACGTTTAGGAGACAGGCAAGCTCTGGCCCACTTCCACCACCTCCAAATGCGTCGCGCCGCCGCCGCCGTCGTGGCGGCCGACCCGCAGCTCCTGGCGAGCGCGGTCGAGGCGGCGATCGCCTCCCGGTCGCCGCGGCTCGGGCGAGCGGCGCACGCGCGCGCGCTCAGGCTGCTGGCCCCGGCGCTCCCGCCCTTCATCTGCGCGCACCTCGTCAACCTCTACTCCAAGCTCGACCTCCCGGGCGCCGCCGCCGCGGCGCTGGCCGCGGACCCCAGCCCCACCGTGGTGTCCTACACGGCCTTCATCTCGGGCGCGGCGCAGCACGCGCGCCCGCTCCAGGCGCTCTCGGCGTTCGCCGCCATGCTCCGGCTCGGCCTCCGCCCCAACGACTTCACCTTCCCTTCCGCCTTCAAGGCCGCCGCCTCCGCGCCGCCAAACTGCGCCGCGGCCGTTGGGGCACAGGTGCACGCCCTCGCGCTCAGGTTCGGCTACCTCCCCGACGACGCCTTCGTCTCGTGCGCCGCGCTGGACATGTACTTCAAGACGGGCCGCCTCGCGCTGGCGCGCCGCCTGTTCGACGAAATGCCCAACAGGAACGTGGTCGCCTGGAACGCGGTCATGACGAACGCTGTGCTCGACGGCCGGCCCCTCGAGACGGTGGACGCCTACTTTAGGCTCCGGGGTGCTGGTGGGATGCCGAATGTGGTCTCAGTCTGCGCCTTCTTCAACGCCTGCGCTGGCATGACGCACCTGTCCCTTGGGGAGCAGTTCCATGGTTTTGTGGCAAAGTGTGGCTTTGACAAGGATGTCTCCGTGTCCAATTCTATGGTGGACTTCTATGGGAAGTGTCGATGCGTGGGGAAGGCCAGGGTGGTGTTTGATGGGATGGGAGTTCGGAATAGCGTGTCCTGGTGTTCTATGCTTGTTGCATATGCGCAGAATGGGGCAGAGGAGGCGGCTTTCTCGGTGTACTTGGGTGCAAGGAGAGCTGGGGAAGAGCCAACTGACTTCATGGTTTCGAGTGTGCTCACCACTTGTGCGGGTCTGCTAGGACTTGACCTTGGGCGAGCTCTGCATGCAGTTGCTGTCCGTTCCTGCATTGATGCAAACATTTTTGTTGCTAGTGCATTGGTTGACATGTATGGGAAGTGTGGCGGTATCCGAGATGCTGAGCAGGTATTTTTCGAGATGCCACAGCGAAATCTCGTCACATGGAATGCAATGATAGGAGGTTATGCTCATATTGGTGATGCTCGGGATGCACTTGCAGTGTTTGATGATATGATAATGGGTCGAGAAACAGCACCTAATTACATCACACTTGTCAATGTTCTCACGGCCTGCAGCAGAGGAGGTTTGACAAAGGAAGGGTATGAGTTGTTCCAGACAATGAAGCAGAGGTTTGGGATTGAACCAAGAATTGAGCATTATGCTTGCGTGGTGGACTTGCTTGGTCGTGCAGGAATGGAAGAGCGAGCTTATGAGATCATACAGGGGATGCCAATGAGGCCTTCCATTTCTGTCTGGGGAGCACTACTTGGGGGATGCAAGATGCATGGGAAGACAGAGCTAGGAAGGATTGCTGCTGAAAAGTTGTTTGAACTTGATCCTCACGACTCGGGCAATCATGTTCTGCTCTCAAACATGCTTGCATCTGCTGGCAGGTAAAGTAACTTAAATGCCCTTCTTTTCAATCAAGCTGCACCCTCTCATATAAATTGTTCTTTGGATTTCATCTAAGTTTTGAATTGCTCCAGGTGGGCAGAAGCAACAGATGTAAGGAAGGAGATGAAGAATGTTGGAATCAAGAAAGACCCAGGGCGCAGTTGGATCACCTGGAAAAATGTTGTCCATGTTTTCCAGGCTAAGGACACAACACATGAGATGAATAGTGAGATCCAAGCATTATTGGCCAAGCTCAAAGGGCAAATGCAAGCTGCTGGCTACATGCCAGACACACAATATGCTCTCTATGATCTTGAGGAAGAAGAGAAAGAATCAGAGGTGTTTCAGCACAGTGAAAAGCTTGCTCTGGCATTTGGATTGATCTGTATACCACCTGGTGTACCTATAAGGATCATGAAGAATCTGCGAATTTGTGTAGATTGTCACCGGGCTTTTAAATTCATATCTGGTATTGTTGGTAGGGAGATAATTGTGCGGGACAACAATAGGTTTCATCACTTCAAAGATTATGAGTGTTCATGCAAGGACTATTGGTGAAAGTTTTATCCACCAGATATACTGATGCGTGTTTTGTTGGCATCTCTAGAACCACTTCTGCAGATATAGAAGGTAACTGTTTTAGTTCCTTTACATATTCTGTATTCTATCATGCGACGCGCACCCCAAGCCCAAGGCGGCGCGGCCCCAAGACGGCACCCGGCTCCAAGGTGGTGACTCGCACCCGGGCGACAGCGTGCACCCCAGGCTGCGGAACAGGCATTGCCCCCCTGATGGCTGTGCATCTGGCCCCGAAGCTGCAGCCCCACCACTAGGTTCCCCTCCCTCACTAACCTTAACCCAATCAATTTGGCTTTGATTTCGATGTCCATACTGCAGATCCAGTGGAGAAGGGGAGGAGGAGCATATCTATATTTCTTGCTTTTAACGACTTATTTCTGATGCTTTCCTAACAGCATTGCTAAAAAATGTAGAAATGGTCATGATATGAATACGCCTCTTGCTTTCACATTTCGTTTAATTTCTGTGGGGTTATAGTTATCTAAGGTCTTTCAAATTGTGCCTCTTTTATATATCAAATGAATAATAAACTCAGTGTTGGTTACTATTGTAGTAACGGCGGTTCTTGTTTGGCAGATATCTGGTTGAGTGACTTGCAGAGAGGAAGAAGTGTAAGTTCTTCCTTTCTGTACCTAACCCTTGAACCAAGGTTTGTGCTGAACTATTTTTCTTTTCAATGCCTTAGTGACAACCAAAGCTCAATTGTCCCATGAACTGTTTTTCTCTGTTTTAAGCATAGTCTAGTTTGCTGTTCTGTTAGTATAACTTGTACTCTTTAATTTTCCACCATTCTACCATGTCAATGTCCCATTAAAAAAATGTTTATTAAGCAGTAAATCTATCCAGCTTTAGAATAGAGTGATCATTGGGACACTACTACTTTAGAATAGAGTGATCATTGGGACACTACTACTGGTTGCTTTGTCAACCATTTCTTATTTCCATCCAGTGATATGATAATTTTGTAATCTTGTAATTGTCCATCTAGTTAGCTAATTTGGCCAACTTAAGAATAGAAACTTACACTCTTTATATCCTATGTAATTAGAGGGACATCATTATTGTGGTACTAGGAATTGTAACTTGTGACCAGCAATGGATTTGAGACATTTTGGTATAAAGTTTATCGCTGCAGATCCATTGTATGTGGTTTTAGGTTCCTAAAGATGTTACATTGCCAGCTCTAGTTTTGTGCACTTCTGATGTGATGCATTTATAGCAGTGTTGTCACACTGCATTAGTGTGGGATTTACCAAGCTTTTTTATTTGTTCTTCTGTATAAGCAATTCCAGTAGGTTCC
Source organism: Themeda triandra (assembly GCA_018135685.1). Lineage (NCBI taxonomy): Eukaryota > Viridiplantae > Streptophyta > Magnoliopsida > Poales > Poaceae > Themeda > Themeda triandra. The sequence continues at coordinate 1,601,522 of JAENPR010000018.1, forward strand.
TTGTAGTTGTAAAGTAGTTCTAATGTTTTCTATCTATTCATTTTCCAGATTGAGAAGACTTTCCTCAAGCAGATTTCTCAATTGGCAAGGGAGGCAACTGATTCTGGAAGAACATTGGCCTTGGCTTCAAAGACTCCAAGGGAAGCAATTGAAGGTATAATGGTTTCCCTTCGCTTATTTTAAAACCCATGAGGTGATTAGGTCATGATCCCTAGTGCTAACGTACCTTGTTTGAGATTGTGAAGAACAACATGTTCAGTTTAAAACTTTTCCGTTCTGAATGACGAATGATTTTTCTTTCTTTTTGTTCCTGCCTGGTACAATTTTATCCTAAATAATTAATTTCATAGTCTACCCCCAAATTTCATTTGCTATTTTGAAAACAATGAGGTTATCTTCCCAAGTACTGTGGCACGTGAAAACAATGCATTTCTTAGTGATTGTCCGAACACGCTTTTTATTTATATAGAGAAGTAAATCAGTTTTGCTTGAAGTTACATGACATTTGCAAGATCTCTAACAACAGAATATTCCACTCCAGGTTTTGTTGAAGTTGAAGAACTCTGCTGATGCGTATTGAAAGGCTGGTAGTCCAAAATAGGCTAGTATACATAGCATAAATGATGTACTGATGGCCCATGTTTTATTTAATTACATCAAGTAAATCGTAGACCTATACTGTATTTAAATGCTATGGTTGCCGCCACCGAGCCGTGGCGAGTCGAGTGCCACATGCACGCTGAGCAGCGTGGCTGTCGACAGCGAGATTTTTTGACATAATGCAGATCAAAGTGTAGTTATCAACTGAGACACGGAGACACCGCATTCATTCTCACGCGAGGCTGTATATTACTATGCCGTGACCTGAGCCTCATGAACATGCAGGTTCGTCAGTATCTATAAATCTAGGAACCAACAACACAAGCCATTGCCAACTCCTGTATTAAATCGACCAAAATTCTGACCGACAATAAATTAATAATCGGCCGTTTTCTTTATTTTAAATTAAACTGTCCCAAGAGATCGAGGAGGAAGCATTAATAATCCATCAATCGTATCTACTATCATCAGCTTTGGTAATAAAGACCTGTAAGCATCATGAAAGAAATTAAAAGGGAGCCGACGTCCTCCAATCCGAGCTTTGGGCCTGTACTGTGTGTGTACCCTGCATTGCATTAGTGCCCCAAATCATTCAGACACATCTCAACTGCGCCCTATTGTTTATTTATTACACGACCAATGGCATCATCAAAAAGCAGATCAAGCAACCCATCTAGGGTCTAATCCTCACCTTCTAGCTTCTCAACCCCCCCCCATACCCTAATGTTTGTTATCTGGCTTTTTTCGGTCCCCTCTTCTTCTTTATACTAGTTCCATAAAAAAGAAATGTGATTCTCCCTTTTGGAAGAAATAAAACAAATTCGAACTCAAACATATAAAAACACTAGCATTTATGATACCAAATAAATAGTATTATTTATAGAAAATGTGATTCTAGTGTTTACAAATAAATATTATTAGATTAGATGTATTAATATTTCCAATACAAAACTACACTAGATGAATCGTTGAAGGTAAATCTTTATAATAAAATTGTTTAGAAATATAAAATATTATAAGTATTTTCTACAAATAAACACAGTAAAATATAGAGAAAAAGTTTTATTAGCACAGGCCTGGTAATTATGTTTTATTTTGGATTTTGGATAGAGGGAGTTGCAGGTAAAGTAACTAGTACCGGTAGCCTGGTACAGTAATGAAATAAAGGGGACTCCTGGAGTCCTATTTTTAGCTAGTCCCAACCCCAAGCTGGATGATCCTGCTGTAATTTGACGTCACAATCACATCCAGGATGTTATATTAAATGTGAGTGTGAGACTAGCCTAATGATCAGGGGACTCGTAGAGTCATAGCTAGTCCCAACCCCAAGCTGGATTGATTTGATCCTGCAGTAATTTGACGTCACAATCACATCCAGGCGTGTGAGTGTGAATGCAAACGGTAGTTAACACCTGATCTGATCTCCCTTTCTCTGTCTCAGATGTGTCCTCTTGGCCGCCTCCTGGGCCTGCGGAGCAGAGGAGGGGTCGAGAGGAGGACCAGACAGACCAAGCAAAGCGTGGTGACGCTGAGATGGATGGAGTTGGAGGAGGAGACATGCCAGCTCTGTTGTGGGAGGCTGGACAGCGATGGTTCCTCCTTTCGATCCAGTTGCCATCCCTGTCTGATGTCTCTTGTTGTTGTTGCCTCTCCAGGTCCCCATGTCCTTGTCCACCATTCATTCATTCCTTGGGTCCAGTGACAGCCTTTGTTACCATCTGCCAAGCCGCGGTGGAACCCAGGTTTTTCTTTTTGTTTTGCAACCAAAACTGATAGCACTGTTTTAATATTGCTAACCTGAACTGAGACTGAAAACATTGGACATGTCCATATCAAAATATCATGAACAGCTCAACCGATGAACTAATCACACCAAGGAGTGAGTGAGTGAATGAACAGACTCCCATGATTGATCTGCCTGCAAGGATTTTTTTTTCTTCTTCTTTTCACATGGTTGGTTGGTTAACAGCAGCTGCAATGTTTTATTTCGTTCCTCATGCAGTCATGCGGCATAAGAGAAAAGAAGAGTTCAATTATTGACCATATCAGATTAAGCAGTCTATTTACCTCTATCATGTTGAGTCAGCCAGCCAGCTTGGCTGATTGAGTGGTGGATTTACAACCCTTCATTTTCTTTTCGTTCCAAGAACTACATCATGTTATTTTGAACATAATTACATCATGTTATTGTAGTATGTTTGAATTTGACGTGGTCCATGAGTTGACACTACCTCCTGCGAGTTGACTCGACCGGTGCTCTGTGCAGTTCTTGTCACTGTTCCCTCTCAAGGTAAAACCCGGAGGACAAAGATCGACCCGTCGCTTTATTTCAAAAAAAGATCGACCCGTCGCACGTGTTTACCTGCAGCACTCCTCTACAGTATTACCCCTCTCTCTCTCACAGTATTACTACTGAGAGAGAGGGGTAATAACTGCATGTCTGCATCAGATATGGATTCTATTTTTGTTACTACCTCCGTCTCAAAAAGGGCGTCGTTTTTTACTTCCAGACATCGTGTTTGACCACTTCGTCTTATTTAAATTTTTTAAGTATATTATAAAATAAATAAATCGGTGTTAAAATATCTTTAACGATAAATAAATCATAAAAAAATAAATAATATTTATAAATTTTTTTGAATAAGACGGAGAATCAAATATGATAGATGAAAAATCTAAAGTGACACTCTTTTTGGGACGGAGGGAGCACTCGAATCTATCCATCTGTTTTTTCATTCGATGTTCTTAATCTTTGTCGACTGATGCATGGTTTCCGGGGTTGACAAGTGTAAATGTTGTTTTGTTGTTCAAGATAAATTGAGCTGACAAATTTAATTAAACGGAATGATTAATTAATTTAGACTAGTTTTCATAAAATTATTTTAATAATAATATTGATGATGTACCGACTTAACTATTTAGTGATGTTTATATTGATGTTTATATATAGAGAGAGAAAAAAGATAGGTTTACATATATACAACACATAGACGTTCAAAAATATATTTCAAAAATGTATATAAAGACAATTTCATTTGAAACATGGCAATTTCACTTGTCTGGATTGTAGAAAGACAAAAATGTATATAAAGGAAAAAGAAAAAGGAGAAAATTGCAAATGCGTGAAACCGTTGCAGCAAGCTAAGGAAGACAACCTCCATTGTTTGTGTTGAAAAAAACCCTCCATTGTTTGTCTCCCAAAACACACAAAAAAAATTTGAAAAAAAAAAACGCCACCACACCACGTCTCTCTTCTCTCTCTCCATTGCAACAAGCCAACAAGGCTTGGAGGAGAAGTGGGATGGGAAGGGAGGAGGCTGAAGTCATGATTGCAGCAAGTAGGGAAGTCTCCAACTGCAGCATGCATATCCATTAGGCAATAATTAATTAATTTTACTACTATATTATTAAATTGCTGAGCCTCCGCCTCCAACTCCTACTCCATCACCTCCACCACCACCTAAACCCAAAAACAATTGGCAGCGCAACCGCCCTCCCGCAGCGACGAGAGAGGCGGAGGCAGCGACCCCACCCGACCCGACCCGCGCAGCGCAGCGGCGGCAGCGACAAGCAAGCCTCCGGCCGTCGGAAACCCTAGCGGCTGGAACAGGAGGCAGAGCGGCCAATGGCGGAGGACGGGGACAAGGCGGCCGCGGCGTCTGCGGGGGAGGCAGGAGGAGGCGGAGGTGGGCAGCAGGAGGGCGCAGGCGAGGAGGAGAAGAGCGTCAAGCTCTTCGTGGGCCAGGTGCCCAAGCACATGACCGAGGCCGACCTGCTCGCCCTGTTCCGCGAGGTCGCCGCCGTCGACGAGGTCACCGTCATCAAGGACAAGGTCACCAAGGTCTCCCGAGGTGCGGATCTGCCTGCGTCCCGGATCTGGCTCGCCGCTCGCCAACCTCCCTCCCCCGCGCCCGCTCTCGCTCGATTCGCCGCAATGCCGCGCTGTGAGCTCGAGTCGAGTGCTAGGTCCGAGGTGGTTTCGCTTCGCTCGGGTTTGGGGTGCAATGCCGCCGGGTTCTGAGGAATCTGAGCTTTTCGGTTAGGCAAATTTGTACTAGCGTTTTTTTTACTGAGTTTTTTCTGCTTGTGGGGGATCGATTTGCTGCAATGCTGCGGGGGAGATCTCGCGTCGAGTCCTGTGCCTGGTGGGGTTTCAGCGTGGATTCGAGTTTACTAGACCTGAATTGCGTTAGCTTACTGTATGTATGTTTGAATCTCCTCCTTTCCGTTTCTGTTTTTGAAATTATTTTCTGTTGGCTCCCTCCATTTTTTCATTTTGGATTTTTGCAAAAGCAAAATATATATGTAGAAAAAAAAAAGGGTGTGCGTCGCTGTTGTGGCTTCAGCTTGTTTTCGAGCAATGCGGGCTTAAATGTGCCATAATTGCGTGGAATCTGTGCTATATTTAGCTGCTTGGCTTGGGCTGGCCTCAGGTAAGCAATTTGATTGGCGCTGGCGTTTCTGATGTGGAAATTTGGTTGGCGTTAGCGACTTAGCGTTTCTGCATAATTATTAGAATTAGAAAAACTACCCTGTTTCGCCTGAAACTATTTGTTGCGTCTCATATTGGCATGTTATAGTTTCCCAATTCTATGCTATTTCCTTTGCCTCGCTCCGCTCCAGCCTGACTGTGTTTCTGTCATTTTGCCCACCTGCTTCTCGATTTCACCTCAGTTTCACATGCTCTGAACATATTGCAGGGTGCTGCTTCGTCATATGCCCCTCAAGGGAGGAAGCTGACAAGGCGGTGAATGCCTTCCACAACAAGCGCACGCTCTCTGGGGTATGCGACCATTCTACTGATCTTGTACTGGTAGCAGGTTCCTTCTTGCCAACTGCCTAGGTGGAATTGTCACTTGTCAGTAACTGAACCCACTGTAGCACCTTTAGCTCCTTCTGGATCGCTAATTATGAAAGTATCACATAATCTGGTTGGCAGGGGCCACATTGTCAGCTAATGTTTGCTTTTCGCTGTCTGGTGGGATGGGATCAGATGAGCCTTTCGTGGGGCACTTTAGAGAAACTGAATTTAGTGTGACTTTGATGGTTGGTTCAAAATTTTGGAATGGGATTTGTTTAAAATTTATGTGATCTTAACCATTAACAGTTTGTCAAGGTGTGTCTGGAAATGATTGCAAGGTGTGAACCCATTCTCAGTTTGGCAGTGTTTGTCTTCTCTGGGGACTTTCATTTCTGATTTCAAGGATATCTGAATAGTGTCAAGCCCAGTGGCAATCGTTTTTTTTTTCCTTTCATGTGTATCCAATAAGAGGAATACGCACTTTAACTTATCTTGAATGAGTACTTGCTGAATGAAGTTGCTTGGAATCTGTTTCCTAATGCAGATACGTAGTGGTGCTTTTAAGAATGCTCATTAGACAAAGAAAATACAGTACACACGTAATACAACAACCCTTCATAGGTAGCCAAGGTTGGCTAAATCTTTTCTTTGTTACTTTGAGTAGGATAAACGGGAGAACCATTACAGACATGGATTAGGAATGCGACGCAAAATGCATCATATTGAGTCTTTCCGTAAAGGCTGGTGCCTGGTATTCTGCAGATTGCTATTATGATATTTATCAAAGCTAGTCAGTTTAGCTTAATTTCCTAGAAACATAATGTCTATGGTTTCCAACATTGTAAGCAGTGGAATGAGTTTCCAACATAATGTCTATGTGCGAGTTGCAAGTAGCAAATATAAAGGTCTATGACAACTGAATACTAATGTCACCAACCATATAATGGCCTAGGCTTGTCTTTGACATGGCACACCTAACAGAAGTTAGACCACCAAGTGGCCATTACACTTTAGCATCCATCTTGCTACAAAATCAATTTTTTGTAGCTTCAATTTTCTGGTGCACCTAACTGTGGCTCTGAACCAAACAACAAATTCAACGTGGAAAACCTAACTCTGGGTGTGGTCAATTGTGGCCTCTGTAATATAGAACATGACCAGATTTTTATGTCACTGCAACAGATGAATAAAGTTTCTGGACTAGGTATAAAATTCCATGAAAATGCATGATTCTGTTCAACTAGCATCCGTTGCAATAAACTATATTGCTTTTGTCGATGTGTATCATGAATGTTTGTTATTATGTGCACAATTCTAGAAAACATCATTATTGCTCTAGACCTACACATTTCATAGCTGCTGGAAATTGATAACTGTTTACTGCCTTCACCCAGTGAATTACATCAGAGAGTGACTACATATCTAATCCCACTCCTGATAAGATGCGGTTTTTGTTCAGATATGATGTAACACTGCATCATTTCAATGTGACTAGCACTAACAGAGGCAAAAGTTCATTCACCAAATGAGGATGGTGATACAAAGCATGCTGTCGAGTCTTGGTAGTTTGAGGCCTATATATCCTGATCTTGGACAAAATTTGAAATGCTTTGTAGTTGGCAAACATGGACTTTTGGGAGCCAGCGGGACACTTGCTCATTACTAGTAATTTCTTTTAGTCATATAACCAGTTAGCTACACTTGTGATGCCTTGTTTGGATATGGTGATATGGGTGACACTTTTCTATGACATTCATCAAGTACATATCTTGTAGATTTGTCTCTGCTTTGACAGTCTGATTACACTCTTATATGTTTCTCTTTAACTCAGGCATCAAGTCCTTTGCAAGTAAAATATGCTGATGGGGAGTTGGAGAGGCTGGGTATGATTACTGTTTAAGTAGAACTTTCTCTTTGCCAGTGATTTTGTATGGGGATATTTTCTCAAGACATTGTTGTATGTTCTTTACTGATATCCAAACAGTGCACTCATATTTATACTTGTCATGATTTCCAGAACATAAGCTTTTCATTGGAATGCTTCCGAAAAATGTTACAGACACTGAGTTGACTGATTTGTTTTCCAAATATGGGAATGTCAAGGATTTGCAAATTTTGAGAGGTTCACAACAAACAAGCAAAGGTAATATCCTGCAGAAAAGTTGCTTTCCTTATCAATAGAATAATAAGCATTGCCAGTGTATATTGTCAGTTAACTTTGCTCTTTTGCAGCTGGCTGTGCCTTCATTAAATATGAAACAAAAGATCAAGCATTGGCAGCTATTGAAGCTCTAAACGCGAAGCATAAAATAGAGGTGTGTCAAAAATGAGTTCGGTTATCAAATCATTTTCTATATATTTTTTTTACTGAGAGCTTATAGCAGGCTTGTAGCTTAGACTGAAATGTTTTACTGTCCCACGGTCTGAAGAAACAATTTACATTCGCTCTAGTCAAATATATACAAGCCTAAAATGATGTCATTTAGGACTTTTGTAGCCACCTGGTTTTCAGCCACTTCTGCAACTATTTCATTTAGTTTGATTGTCTAAGTATGCAAATCTATTCACACTCACCCTTAATTTCTTTAAGTTACCCTGAATTTTCCTAGCTAATCCCACCTGACTGTTTTTTGAGCGAGAATCCTAACTAACTTAAGTTCTAACTTCAATATGGTGCCATGAATAGATGGCATTGTGGCAATGACTGAATTGTATGTCTGTTTAATTGTTACCCCCCTCCGTTCCAAATTATAAGACATTTTGGCTTTTCTAGATTACCTATGTTAGTGTATATCTAAGTGCATAGCAAAAACTATGTATCTAGAAAAGCCACCGCGTCCTATAGTTTGGAACAGAGGGATTATATTGTTATTATTAAATTTGTAAATAAATTATGAATTAATTTTTTTAACATTTTCTGGTAGCCCATTTGACACTTGTCATATGAATTTTCTGGATTTCTTTAGGAAACCCATGTTTTTTTCTACATATTCCAACACACTCTAATATATTATGTAGGGTTCTAGTGTGCCGTTGGTTGTCAAATGGGCTGATACAGAAAAGGAAAGGCAGGCTCGGAAAGCACAAAAAGCTCAGTTACAGCTATCTCATATGCCCAATGCAAGTCCAATGCAGCATTCTTCAGTATTTGGAGCTTTACAGATGGGATATATGCCTCAATACAATGGATTTGGCTATCAGGTGTCTTCTGCTGTTCTTTAACCTTCTTTACATTTTACAGAACGGCAGCACTCTTCTAATGATATTCTGCTTAAGATTTTTTTTCTTCACAAATTCTCTCCACCAATTCTTGTTAAGAGCATATGAATTGTTAATCTCTGTTCTTCTCATAACATATCATCTGGATTGCTACCTGCTTGTTCTTTGGTAAACATATGTTGCAAACAGAAAAGATCTTCCATTCAATTTTTCCAAATTCTTAGCTTTACTCCCATGTCATTATATTGATTCTTGAATAATACATGTTTTATGTGGAAAATCCAAAAACTGAAAACTTTTGCCGTAAATTATGATCAGCATCATATTTAATGTAGCGTGTTTTATTTCCTGTGCAGCCACCAGGAACATACGGACTTATGCAGTACCCTCTATCTCCTATGCAAAATCAAGGCCCCTTCCAGAATATGGTTCAACCTCTTAATCAAGGGAACTCCATAAGAGGGGTCAATCCTGAACTGTCTCCCAGTTCAGTTCAAAGATCATTTAATGCAATGCAGTTAGGGAGCCCTTATCCTGCTATCCCTGGTATGCAGTATCCTGGATCATATCCTGGTGGTCCCATAAACAATCGTCCTTTTGGAAACTCTCACAGTACGATTAAAGTTCCAAATTTGAATGCCAATTCCGCCATTTCTTCTAGTCCCAGCAGCAATACCGGTGGGCAGGTCGAAGGTTAGCCACATTCGATACTCTATGCATGTCTATTCTGTGCAGAGGGTGAAATACTATTTGCCAGAGAGTTGATGTGGTCATTAGCATGTACTTTTTTGTCTCTCTCGTCTCAACTCAGTTTCCTAACATGTCGTACATTTTCTAGCATGATGTGCACTGTCCTTTGTTTCAAAAAAATGTACATCAGTTACATCAGTATGTAGGACAAAAATGGTTGGTAGTTCATATCATAGGCTGTGCTATCAAAATCAATAAGGACCATAACCCATTATGCGATCACATCTACCATTTTTATAACTGATATATACTGTATTGTGTTGTAACCTAATTATCATGTTACAGGTCCTCCTGGAGCCAATCTATTTATTTACCATATCCCACAAGACTATGGTGACCAAGAGCTTTCCAGTGCCTTTCAGAGTTTTGGTAGAGTAGTAAGTGCTAAGGTGTTTGTAGACAAAGCAACGGGCGTCAGCAAATGCTTCGGTAAAACCCTCCACCCTCTTTATCTTTGGGACACAGCCCTCTAACTTTGCTAACCGATTCATTTGACATCTGTGGCAGGTTTTGTGAGCTATGATTCTCCTGCTTCTGCACAGGCAGCCATCAATAGGATGAATGGGTACCTATTAGGCGGTAAAAAACTCAAAGTACAACTCAAGAGAGAAAACAACAAGCACAGTAAACCTTATTGACAAAAAGGCAGCAGCTGTTATGACCATACCACGTGATCCAGTCCTCGGTACATATTTGTCGGATAATTGACTGTCACCACATTGTTTCCTCTGCTCCCCTACCCCAAGGCCTCAGGCAGCTAGTGAGATCAGGGCCCTGGGGAGAGACCGTGTATCCTCTTTTGTTCAGTTCACATTCTTGGAGATACAGTCACCTCGTGTAATTCATTGCAGCAGCCATAGGCCGTAGCAGCAGTTTGTACCTTGATCAGAATCACTTGTACACAAGACTTGCCGATTCATTCAATTGTTACCTCCTCTAACTGACAGCCGGGTTTCATGCTACAATTCGCCGTGGTTTACTGTGACAATTGTTTATTTGTCGCATCGTTTCCTGACGAACGAAACGATCCATGGTCACTGACTGTGCAACCTTTTTTTTTTTTTTGACAATTGACTGTGCAACAATGTTGTTAGACATGACTGCCACCAGCATGGCTTTTGATGGCTGAACAGAACAGAATAGTTGGGTCGCCACCAGCAGTTAGGATAGAAGGTGGCGCATGACAGGAACAACTCGGAATGGCTGTGGCATAGCCCGCCCGTGGACGCCAGTGCATCCGGTAGCTGGGGCATGGGGACGATGACACCAGATTATCTATCTATGTGATGAATGAAGAGCTTTGTGGTTTGGCAGCCTGCAGCCGGTTGCGTGCCAAGTCGGCAACAGCATGTATCGTTGGATGGATCATGGACGAACATGAATTGTTGGGAAGCATATGAGTATCGTTGTCTTGCAATCAAGCCGATCCGCCCGCTAACCACCAGTCGGACTCATTAGTGGTCGTTGGCACCGACCCGCGACCCTGACCGCGTCCGAAATCGGATTCGGACGCCTGGAGCGACCCCAGCGCCAGCAGCTTTGCATAGAGACAAAGCAAAACATCACCTTGCTGGCTCTCATTGTTTCGTGACTTCGTGTTCTGAATGAGAAACTGAGAAGCCACCGGCTTCTCGGTGAAGCGAGACGCGGTTGCTGAACACTGAACGCTGGGGCGCGGGTGGGACGAATGCCGTTGCCCGTCACCAAAACATGCTACCTCCTTGTCCATGTACACATATGGCAATGGCAATACCGACGAAGGCCTTCCCGTAGCCCCAAATTCGCAGCTTTAGCCTTATCCCATTTTCCTTCTTCTACAACAACTAGTATGCGAGTCACACACGTGTGTACCAGTACCACTACCAGCCATCAGTTGGCTATTTGTCAGTTAAACTGAGCATTCAGACAATCGGTCTCTCTATCTGGAGTTATGGACCAGTCTCACACACAGCATTTCATTTCATCATACTTACAATATATTGGCATTGCATTGCAATTCTGGTATAATGGCCACTTAGTCCTACGACGTAGCCTTCAATTAACAAGCACTGGCGAAACCCCAAAAATGGAAAAACAAAGTGAGCAACAACATTTATTTACCCATATTTCAACACAAACCAACCATCAGGCCAGCGACAGTCATGCATCAGTGACTCGAGTGCACAACACAACAATGTCATCGTTGTTTTGACATCACGCATGCAAACGAACCGCTGAACTGAACAACGGAGCTGCGACTGTAGTGGCACGTCCCTACTACACCTTGTAGAGCACCGCAGCTCCGGGTGCAGGGGCAGGGTGCATCTGCACGCCCCCGGCGCCGACGTCGACGCCGGCGGCCGCCCTGGCCCGGGCCTTGCATCCGTAGTAGTACTCCGCGAAGGGCACCACGGCGCCGCGCTCCCCACCGCCCACGGTCGTCGGCGACGGCGCCACCTGTAGGAACATGTAGTTCCCGGCGAAGAGGTCGCCGACGTAGGGCCGGCCCTCCTTGAGCCGCCGCGCCACCCTGGCGACCGACGCGCGCACTCGGGCCCCCGCGGCCGCCGCCCTCCGCCGCAGCGCGCGCGCCAGGGCGCCCCACACCCTCAGCCGCCGCCGGGGCCTGCCGCTGCCTTGCCACCGCTGTTGCCGGCGCTGCCGCCTCCCCTCGCCACCAGCGCGCGGTAGTAGGACCTGTACGACTCCTCGATGGCGACCGCGGTGTCGGTCGCGGTGGCGCACGGTGGGTCTGCTTGTTGGTCCAGGCCGGTGGTGGTGGTTGTCGTCGTCGTGGCGGGAGGGTGGGGAGGAGAGGGAGAGGCGGCGGGGAGCTTCTTGAGCCTGTGGTAGGAGAAGCTCCGGCGGCCCATGGTCCCCAGGTACGACGAACCGCCGGCTGGCATGCTGGGAATGCGCCGATGGAGCTTCTTGAGCCTTTGGTAGGAGAAGCTCCGGCAGCCGTCGTTTTTGTACTTGGAAGTGGAACAGAATGGACCGCGTGCGCCGCGCTCGGATGTGTGGTTGAACTAGTGGTTCGATCGGAGTGCGCCGTCCCGTCCGTGCGAGGTCGGGTGGGTGTAGCAGGATGCTGCTTCCTGTAGTACAATGGACATTGATATGGATGGTGGCACGAGGCGGCGGCGAGACGAGAGCGACGGCAATTTAAGAGGGCGGCGTTAATGGAGCTGGGCGGTCGACGGCGGGCAGGTGCGTGGGGGCGGTGGGGTCTCCGATCTGTTCCGGTGTGTACTCCGCCATTAATGCTGGAGCAAAGCTGCTCGGTAGTCGGTGCTCGGTCGTGCACGCACACAGGCACATATCAGTGGCCGGGGAGTAGGGCGTTGGGTCATTTCGCAGGCAACCACCTGACCTACCTGATGAGATGGTCAGATTACACGGATGCTCTACCGGAACCGCACTGTTATAGAGCTGCCACTGTCCTGTAGCGAGTTAACGTCGCAACGTGGCCAGTTATAGCTGCCACGCCCGCGCCGCACTCTTGGTTTGGTGCTGGTGTACTTTGCTGGATCACTGGTAACATAACATGGTTGATAAACATCAACTCTATTGTTTGTATACTTCTATTGTTCTGTATTGTTTGTATACTTCTATTGTTCTGATTGAACGACTCCACGAACTTAGTTGATTTTATAACTTATAACCTAAGTTCATTCTACGATTCTATTAAGTTAAATACAGTAGAATTTATGAATCGCTAAGACTTCTTAATTTACAATTTTATGATTCTACTAGTTATGGTCCCACAAACATGTAATCTTATTGTTAAAAGTTCTGATTCGATTCAGAATCACGATTTTAACAATCTTGATCGTTCCTACTACTTTCCTCTTAAATCACACAATCTTGATCGTTACTGGTACTACTTTCCTCTTAGATCACTGCCACCGCGAGGATACACATAACGGCCCTATTTGGTAGAGCGGTCGGAAAAGGCACTTGTCAGATAAGGTGCACAAATGGAAAAAAAAAAAACACGGTCAAAATAAGATCACAGATATACTGCAAAAGAAAAATATGTTGTTTGGCTGTTTGTTTCAACTTATTTTGGCCAATGTGTTCCTGCGGCAGCTTCTCTACTACCAGCATGCATGGATGAATTGAAGGAGCCGTGACCACTGGTAACAGAGCTCGACGATTTCATTCTATTGCATTAAGCAGTAAGCAGAGTCTGATCAGAGCACTATGAGACACTGCAGGATAGGAAACATGGCACAGCAAAACTGAGCGTGGATGGATGCGAAACGAACCTCCACGAAACCGGAGGTCTTTACACTTGATGACGAGCTCGCCGGAGCAGGAGCAGCAGTACACTACACACACGGCAGCCAGCAGACCTGACCGGAGGCACGCGCGCTACACAAGGGCCTGCCACCCCTGTGGCTTTGACCACCATGCGCGCGGCCGCCCGTCTTTGCGGTTTGCCTTGCCTTATACCCATCCCATCCCTCCATATTTACATGCAGTGACAACTGACAACTACTAGCAACGAGAGAGTATGACAGCTCGCCGAGGGGAGAAGGGGTGAGCTCTCAGCTTCCTTGTGCCGTTTGGCCACCCCCGCCCCCGGCTGCTGATGATCGCCTGGCCGGGCCGGAACCAGATAAGCCGCTGCTGGAGCCCCATCCTCCTCATATAAGGCAGCAGCCGCGGCGGTTGCTGATATACATCTGGTTGGCTGGCCGTGTACTTCCTTCATCGTAGCAGGCTCGTTAGGGTGAATAACGCGAGGACAAAAAGAACCCAGCGGCAGGGAACATCGCCCTGCATCCTGGTGGCATAAGCTGCAATACCACAAACATCATGTGTCAGCAAAGAGGCTAGTTTGGTACCAATGAGGTGGACATGGTAATGAGTGCCTTTCATGGCCTGATGGGCTCACTATATTATTGTACTATATGTCAACACCATGTTGTGTTACTGTTTGCTTGTCAAAGATATGATTTCCTACCTATCCTTGTTGCAAAATAAATGGAGCACTGCATTATTCTCCAGTAGTTGAACTAACCATAACTATCACCCTATGTCAGTTTCGAAAAAAAAAAGAATAACTCAGATTCCCTTTGTATTACCATATGCCGTCATGGAAACACTAAACTTCCTCTTCCTAACAGTTATTATGTAACAGTTGATGTAAACGGTATTAACGAAAATAAAAGAACTTGCCTAGGCAATAAGATCAGATGTGGGATTAAGTGAAGGGAATATATCGCCTTATCCTTACAAGCACAGATTGTGCCTAAGAAGTAGGGGAAATACTCAAAATGAACTGTTCAAACCCTCATGTGAGTATATACTGTTAGACTTGTTAACCTTTGCACAGTATTTTACTTCCTATGTGCATACTCTACTCTAGAGCAGATAAACTAAGTTCCTTTTCAGATTACAATCTACAACAGTTGCAAAAGTAAAAACAGAAAAGGAACTCACATGAATGAGGTGCAGGTGCCACTTGTGACATCCCAGCAGGATCTGCTCGTGTTGCCTCTTCACTTGGAGCAGGGCTTATCCCTGTTCCACGTTCACTTGGAGGATGTGGATGAGCAAATGAAACGGCAGGCAAAGGTGGCTCTGGTAGAGCAGGAGGGGGAGGAACAGGAGATCCGCCATGTGTACTGGGACCATGTCGAGAACGACTAGCAGGCGAAGGTGACGATGGATGTGGTGGTAAAGCAATGGAAGGAGAACGGTGATCATTAGCTGCAGGCTCAGCAGCTGGTGTAACAGGCCCCCTTTTCTTTGGCTTGTTTTTGCTGTATGGACACCCAGATGGAGGTGGAGCACTATATCTGGGTTGCGGCACAGGAAAATATGTTGGAGCAGGAGCAGAAGCAGGATGCCTGGTGTCGTCATGACTGTGGTGATGGTGATGATGGCCGTGATGACCATGATGATGCATGGGTGCAGGACTCGGTGCATCAGAACCACCTCCACTATGCAAGGAATGCCTAAGATAGGATGAAAGGCTAATCTGCTTTACCCTTCCAAATAATGTATGATTCAGACCCAGGTTTCCAGAGGATGAAGATGAATTGGTAATTGTGCGTGCCAACTGCTTCATCCTTGGTACAGATGGCTGGTGATACTGATTTCCAACTTCGAGGACAATGGAGGTCTCAACAATTGTTGGAGGGAGAATCGTTGAACCTTGCGAATTTGTCAATTTGATATACAGATTCTGCAATGCAAAATATTTGAATCTCAATTGACAGGGAAAGGAAAGAGAAGGTACACTACTACTAGGCGATTCCTCCCTTCTCAATTTTCCTTTTGCCTTATATTAGAATGATGACAAGTTCAAAGCACCACACACAAACAAAAATGAAGGTACAAACAACTATCCGCACTCAGTTCTTTTTACTTCTTGTGATCACAAATATAACTCCATATAGGTTTGTCCTCATTGAAACTTTTTAAACTTTAACTATACAGATTGACAGCAAATTTTGACATTACTATATTTATGATGGAAAAAATTATAGTGCATAACACTTTTTGTTTAAGATGATATGTTTTATAGATATTGGCATATTGTTTGTCAAAACTAAATAAGAAAGTACTAAGGGCAACCCTAGATGGAGCTATATCTGTGATAGTATGTGAACTGGTGTTATATGCCTACAGTACATGGGTTCCATATTCACAGGACTATTTGAACACGTGGCCAGCAAATTAATAAGTATGTGACAGAAACTTTCGTCATAGATTGCAATATATCTACGAGATTATATGCATCACTGGCATGCAAATTTTGCATAAATACGCAGACTTGTGGAGAGCCAGAATCACCAAATGTCTAAGCCTTTAGCATAATGAAGGTTGCTAGAAGAAGAATCAAATGAACAAATCTCAAATGTAGATATGCTTCATCTTTTGATGCTATCAAATTGAACAGACATTGCAGACAAACACAAAGAAACTAGGCCAGAAGGTACAACTAACCTCGTATGGATTGAGCAGTAGTCCTGCCTTCATTTGATCCTTTAACTCATTAGTTCTGTCTTGTAATTTGTAGATCGGATAGTTCAGAGTAAAATTAAAGGTCGCATGGGGTTTCTGAAGAAGAAAAGCAGTTTGTGGAGGGATGATTGTTATGCCTCCTGGGAATTTAATTACTTCGAAGTATGATGAATTCCCGAACAGGGTCTCAGTCAAGTGGATTGTTGACTGCCGTACAACCAAGGACATGAACTTTGATCTAAGAATGCTCAACCATGTTGATGATATAGTGGCGTTCTCTGGGAAAGGGACAATGTTGAAGATGATGTTTGTCCAGTTTGATCCATCTAATGGATGAAGCGTATTCACAACCACCTGTATAGAAGTTCAAGCATCAGTTTAGGGCAACTGGATGAAAACATATCAAGTAATGTGTAGATCAACGGAATTGGAGAGCCTACTGTGGAATTAGGAATGCCAACTTCCTCATATATATCCAACTCGAGCTGGGATTTGTTTGCACTCAGCTCAGGAACCGTCTTGTGTAGCCTAAAGCTTGCCGCTATAGCAGCTGCAAAATATAGGTTCATTAGTAAAGATATGCTATAATTAAGTGTTTGTTGCTATGAGCCCAATGCAAGAATATAGGACAAATTGCTGTCTACTGATCTATCTGGACTAAACAAGGAATGACGAGTCGCCAGAAATCCCTAGATCCATACGCAGTAAATAAGATGAACAGAAAATCCAAGTGTACAATACCACAGATTAATGCAAACTCATCCACAATATCAGTAAGTCAATAAAAGCATAACGCAGTGCTTAGGTGGCCACACTAAATCTAGTCAGGCACGCAGAATCAATATCCCTGGCATCATCAAATTTGACGAAACAACGAATCTAATATGCCACACAAATCTGCAAATAACACAAAATGGCTACTGACCTTACCCTAAGTCCCTATCCATTACCTAATACCACATACGAGAGAAGAGAATTGTTGACAACTAAAATTAGTATCCCCATTTTAGCAGAAGGCTTTGTTGCCTGTATAAACCTACTATGTTTACAAAAATAGCACCAACACATACCAAAGCAGGCCCCTTCCTTGCAGTTGATTCTAATTTTTCAGCCAATCGCATAACGACTCACTTATTTTGGCTGAATATTTCCCCAAAACGGCATTTCGCACCCCAAAAAAGGAGCACCGACACTCGTCCCACAGCCTAAACAGCACAGATCAAGCGCAAGCATCACCATCCAGCAGAAACGAGGCATACGCGACTAAATTTGGAGGCCATACACACCAATAGGGAGCAGAGAGCTCTGCTAGAAGATCCAGCAGCTTGCGGCCCCAACACGCGAAGTCTCCACAAGGTTCGTCGCAGTCAAAGGTAATTCAAATTTCCAGCCCGAAACCGCACCTATTCACCGCGCGCATCCAGATCCAAAGCCGAGAGCATCCACCGACGAACTCCCAACGCAAAGCAAACGCAGATCGAGCATACAACAGCAGCCCACTCGGCCGAGATCTCGCAATGCGGGGGGTGGGGGGCGCTCACCTCCGAACTCGTCGCCCGGATCCGGGCCCTCCTTGTCCCCTCCCCGCCCCGCGAAGGGCGGGAGCCAGAAGAGCGCCGACAGCAGCACGGCCAGCCCGAGCACGAGTGCCGCCACGCATTGCAGCCGAACCACCTTGGCCGCCGCTCCTCCGCCTCCGCAGCAGAAGCGGGCGGCCCTGCTTCCTCCTGCGCCTCCGCCTGCGCCGCCCCCGTCCGGCGGCTGCTGCGCCTCGCCGGCGTCCTTCCCCATCCGGCGCCGCGATCTCACGCATCCCGGCCGGCCGCCGCCGACGCGCCAGGGGTGGTGGTCGTGGTCAGGGGGCGCCCCGCCATTGCCGCCGCTGAGTGGGTGGGTGAGGTCGGCCCAGCTGCTGGTGGCGCCTCTCTCCTTTGCTAGGGTTAGGGTCGCGGGTCGCTGGCCGCGTCGTTGCTTAAGGAGGAGGCGATGGATGGAGGTGGGCGAGGAAGGTGAGAGAAAGGGAGAGGTAAACCGATTGGAAGCAGCGAGCGAGGTGAAATGGAATGGAATGCCGTTCCGCCGAAGAAGAGGAGAAGCGAGAGCTAGCTCTTTCTCTCTCTAGCTGCGTTGGAGAGGAGAGAGAGAGCAGCGGCGGTTGGAGAGAGAAAGGGATTAGTGAGGAGTGACTAGGTTGTGATTAGTGGGTAAAAAGGACGCTTTGGATAGGTTTATTAAAGCCGTTAAGCTGTTTTTGGTGTGTTAGTGTGGACTATGTTTGCTTTTTTGAACTTTTTTCTGATTGATCACTGTGGTTGTTTTCATTAGCTTGTCTTTGTGTTGGGTTTTGGTGGTGGATGGTTTGAAGATTTTGAAATTGGGATCGGGAGTATGGGTAGGGTAGGATCTTCTATGCTCATTCCACGAGTTTTGGATGTGCATAGAGGTTTTTATTTGTACAAGAAAGATGTGGTTGTAGGTTTAGTTAGAGGTAACTAAAATTTATTTGTGTTGGTAGCAAAAATATTAACACTTATGCTTACAGATAGATACTCCATCTGTCTAAAAAAACGAAATCCTAGCTTCAAACTTGGACAAACGTCTTCTCCAGGTTCAAAGCTAGGATTGCGTTTTTGTTTTGAGAGGAAGGAGTATATTCTGAAAGTGTATATTCAAGGAACTTATTATAATACTTGTTTAGTATGATGAAATTAATGTATTTTGGTACAAACTGAAGATAATTTGATCGATGACTATTTTAAAATGACATCTTCTATGATGGATGATGCATTTATCATAAAGTATATGCTCTTTAAATAATATGGTACACTTAAACATAAGTGGTTAATCTTTTTTAGAAACACATTATAAACCAAGATGCTCATGGAGTAAACACATCCGCACAATGCACTTACCCTACGAACACAACACACATAATACATCATTTTTTTTTTGTCAAGCACATAATACATCTTTGAGCACCTTTTAAAAAATGACCGGACAAAAGGTCTCACACTTGATAAAGTCATCACAAACACCTCGTTGTTGATGAACACATCACGTCGTCAACCATCAAAATAGCAGGGTGTTAAATTCTAAAATAATAAATCTGGAAAAGTGTGACCAGATTTCACCACAAATCTAAACAACTAAGCTTAGTTCCCACAAGTAGTACTATCTAAACTCGTCTCTTCCCCGGTCTCTCGGCTTGACCGAGTAGTAAGGGCGTATGCCGTTTTCCTTCGTCTTCCTCTGACTCCCTTGTAGCTCCGTCCTAGCTCCGCCGCCGGCCCTGCCTCTCTCCTCCGGCGAGCTCGCCGGCGAGGCAGGAGGGCCGGTTCCCCTCCATGCTCCTTCCCCTCTTCCTCCTCCTTGTAATATTCTACGTTATGAAGACTACTGTCTTCCTCATCTTCGTCTTCTCGGGGGCGGGCAGTCTGCTTGCGGCCATGGCGGCCGGAGGGAGGCTCTTCCGATGGATCGAAGTGAGTACTACCATAAAGCCCTTTTTTCTCATGTGCTTCTTCCCGGCCTGCTCCAAGACTCTGTGGGTTGCATGGTGCCGCCCGCAACCATTTCAAGCCATGGAAGTAGCATACTGCGCGTCACCGGTGACCTTGTCCCGCCGTGCTTGCACACGACGTATCCGGTGCCCCCATCTGCGCTCCAGTGCCGGAGCATGCTGCGCTTCCGACTCCACGGGATTTTCGCCCGGTGCGTCGGCGTTGCAGCCATGGGCGCAGTCGTGGGGCGCGGCAGTGACGAGGCTGGGTCATCACCAAGGAAAGGAGAGGTCATCGAGCGACGACGGCGGCACCAAGGTGGGCTGCCTTGCCTACTTCTGACCAAGACCATAGCCGGTGGCCATGAGAGCCACCGCGATGGTGTTGGTGAGGGGCAGCTCCATTTCGCCGAGACCTCAACATCGGCCCGCTCCTCGATGCTGCAGTCAGATCAGGCGGCGACGACGGGTTCCAGGAGAGCTTCATCAACTTGCTCGGCGTGGCCCTCGTTGGTCGCGTCGTGCTCACCGGCGTCTCCCGTCGCACATGCGCGCTTGACAGCAGCCTATGGCGGGCTGAATCCCGGCCGGCGTTGCTGCCTCGGTGGTCCACGGTGGGACCCACATGCCTCTATGTGGGGCCAGCCTGTGACACGCGCGCAGCAGGCAGCTGCTCTGCACTGTTCCTTGGCCAGCGCTGCCTTTTCCCTTCGTCTGGAAGGAACGAGGCTGACCAACAACATGGAAAGAAGCAACGTGGGCTTCGTATCAGAGGATGTGGTGTCCCTGCCGACATCATTCTGTGCACATCTATGGGCCACGTCCAAAGCTTCTCCGGTCATCACGATGAAGGCCAGCAATTGACGTGTTCAGAGCAGCCTATTGCTTTTTATTCTCCTGTTTTTTTGTTTTTCCTTATTATGCAACCTTCGATCCTGTTCGGCCCCGATCCAATCATACTCAGACAGCTACTTCTACGCCTTTGGTTCGACGATTATGTCTCCACCTGGGTTCTCGGTTCGAGCAACTCTACCTCCGACGACGGCATCAACAACATTCTTCGGTCCTCGGCGTGTTTCTTCTTCGATGGCTCTACCGACCCACTCTTCACCGACCTTCTGTGGTCGATCCATCCGGTCCACGCTTGTCTTTCGACTTTTAATACCCCTCTGCGAATAGACCAAGCCCTCCACAATCGTCTCCACAAAAGCGTCAAAAGTTTGCATCTTTTTTAGTCGGGACCATTATGTATATCTTGATCTTCTTTTGAGGGACCTCTATGTACTTTGGTCGCTTTAATATATATATTAGATGTTCTTGTCAAAAAAAAAAAAAAATCTTCGTGGAAGCTCTCAACTCAACTCAAGTAATGAGAAGCCACAAAAAAAAAAAAAAAAAACTCAAGTAATGAGCGTCCCACGGGTTGTGATGGTGGAAGCTAATGACAGGCTGTGTGCCTAATAAATGAAAAACAAAGATGGGAACACACAGCACTGCCCCTGTACAGTATATCCGTATATCCCTGATGCCATGCCGAACCTTCCAGAGAACCAGATCAGCAGCTGATGAGGTGAAGATCTGACCTGACGCCGCTCCACGGAACTAATCATACGACGACTACCCAAAATTGACCCGTGCAGTACGGGTACTCCTAACGCAACGCTGAGGTAATCGCAGGCGGCCGTGCCGTGCGCGCCGCAGGAGATCCGGTTGCCTGCCGTCGGGTGCGGTCGCGCGGACGGATGGATGGGTGAGCCACCCGACCCGCCCGATTCGATTCCGCTCGACTCGACGCAGAGAGACCCGTGACGTACCCCTCAAAAAAAAAAAAAAAAAAAAAGACCCGTGACGTGGGCCCCACTATCCTCTCCTCCCCTTGGCAGCTGGGCTTTCTCGTGGACCCTCCCTTTCCTGGAAACCGATAGGGACGGTCTCCCATCCCACACGAGCTCCTGCGCGTCTGCATGCACATGCACCGTCGCGTGGGGCCGCGAGGTCAGTGGCTCTGTAGCGCAAGCAGGTCCACGGAACCGGGCGCACGGGCGGGTGCCGAGTTCCGCCTAGATCACCACAAGCGCGCGTGGACAGCTTGATCACTGACTGCGTGGCCCTGGGGTCGAGGCGGGGAGACGCCGCCACTTGTTTGTTGGTCGCTGCTGCCTGCCTGGCTTTTTTTTTTTTTTTTGAGCATCTGCTGCCTGCCTCGCTGGAACAAGGACCATGCAACTATCGGGTGACTGGGTGAGGTGAGGTCTCTCTAGAAGCCTGCCTGCTGGTGCCTCTGCCTCGGCGATCGGCGTCAGCCAAGACGGAGATGTTTCTTCGGCTTCTGCACACGTGTGGCCTCCTGCTGCGTTTCGCACAGCATGTGGAGAAGTTTAGCCCATGTTTGAATTATGGTACTAGTATGTTCGCATGTTTGAATTATGGTAGTACGTTCGCTTCAGCTCCTTGCTGGTGCGGCCAAGAGACTTGTGCTGCATTGTTTCTTTGGTTGGTGCAGCTGCAGGCTGTAGCCCCAGCCTGCTGATTCGAACAAGCTTTAAAACTAGCTTTTTATATAAATAATAAACTAAATAAATTATTATTATGAAAGTATCTTTAATAATAAAATAAGTCATAATAAAAATAAATAATATTTATTAAAACTTTTGAATAAGGCGAGCGAAACATAAACTATAAAAATTAAACTATGTATTTATTTGAAAGACGGAGGGAGTACCTTTTAGCATAGTTTTCAATCCAACCACATCTCATAACCCAAGAGAATAAACAGCTTGTAGGATGATATTGTCCCCATTTTCCATTGCCATCACGATGCCGCCCATGTGTCCTATTTGCCTCACTTCTATACATTGTTTCCACTACAGTACATCTTAACAATCTAGAATCCAAACAATCAATTGTAGCTTTTGTAAGCCAACTTTTAAGCCTAGTGAGAAGACCTTCGAAGAATTTCAGCAAACTTTCGTCTCGCTGTTGTCCCTTATCTTGAAAGCGGGAAGCTATGTAGACACTCTTCCTTAGGAGACATCGGCATCATGGGCTGGTGACATACGTCGAGTAGGCAAAGTAGTCACAATGCTTTGCCTTGTTCTACCCACAATCGCAAGTACTACTACCCTACATAGTCCTTTGTACGTGTCGTATCTGCTAGGCTCTGACTATAACTATAGCTAGTTGACATTTTTGGCTGGTCCTGCACGCTAGCGTCTTGTTAGTTGGTGTGGAACAGCTGAAACTTGTCGACGTTGTGTAAGTTTGAGATTTCCTATCTACTACGGCCTCATCGAGAGGAAAAGAATACCAACTTTTAAAATCTGGATTTCACAAAATCTATACGGATCCAAATACGATCTTGTTCCATCGGTTTATCATCATGTTTGGAATACACGTATAAACTATTCTTTTATTATTAACCAAGTTGGGGCCTGCAACTGTCGTTGGTTCTTCGAGGACCTTGAGATCGACGATCTGAGACCAAGACGTCTCATGTGTTTCACGGCCCGAGAGAAGGCTGGGACATGGGAGAGCTTTCATTAATTAATTACTAGGAGTTGTACTGTGTTGGACGTTGATGGCAAAATTAATCACGCCTGTGGAATGAGATGAGATGGGGGATGCCGATTTATTCTTTACTTTCGTCTCATTCATTGGCTTGTCGGTACGCACTGGTACACCCTGTACGTTCCCCAGTCATTTTCGTCACGTAGCCCCACCCCGCTCTCCACTTCCCACCGACGACTGCTCTGCATTCTCCATCCCTTTCCTACATCGAGTCATCGTGTGCGTTTTTCTCACTCCAAGTGTGCAGTTTTTGCGTGTTCAAATCGCAGGTTGTTGTATTTTGGGTGTGATCAAGTTCTATGTTGACGGGAAAAAAAGTCGAGACCATCTTTGATGTTTGAACCACAAGTAAATAAAAGCATCATTCTTTTGCCATCATCATCAAATATTTAAAGATTTAATATTACCATTTTTTTTACAAAATCTATTTAAATTTAAGAAAGTTTGATTGACACAAAACTATAGACAACTTTCTCTTTGGATGGACTTCTCCGATATATACTGTGGCGGCCGGCGGTCTCCTTCTCCGATGATAGCTAGGTAACTTGCATAGACAAACACAAGTTCATTTCAGGCATTGCTATATTCTTTGGTGATAATCTTGTCCCATGTGTTTTTTAAGTGTCGAATCTAACGAGCTTGTTAGGCATGGCTCCGCGATCACCTGCTCCTATGTCGTCAAAACTTGGGGTCTAGAGTGGCAAATCATGGCTTTACATGTCTGTTGGTGATAAGGACTTTTGCTCCTCCAAACGTGTAGGAAGCACTTTTTTTGTGTGGCATTTTGTGGGCACCTTTTTTTTTTTTTTTTGCTGGTAATATCAAAGCTGAAGCAACACCAAAATACGTTGCAGAATTGATATGGACATGGTTGTAGCTAGTGCCATGGTGAAGACCTCCTTACTACCACCACATCCACACCTAGAATTGATATGGACAATATACTTTTGACAAACGACATTAGTGATGTTATATTATCTCTCTTGTCTCAAAAAATTTTATACTATCTCTCGAGTAACCCAACACAACACTAGCACATAACCTCAATCTGCATTTGGTTACATGCAACTTTGAGTTCTTCATGTCCTAACGAAACCATGGTACGCCAATACTCGCCCGGGAATGGCAAGTGTGTAACTCAAACTCCTTTTCTCCCAAAATATAAGGCATGATTTAAAAAAAAATGTCCTAACGAAACCATGGTATACTTCCTCCTCCCCAAAATATAAGGTAACACACTAGAATTTTATAAATTCTGTTATCTTCAACTAAACAAAAGTGGCCGCATAGTATTTGTATTTACAAATATATTTTGCAATGACCAAACTTTCTTCATCATAAATTGTATATATATATTTTTTAGAAAAGAGAATATATTAATAGACTAAATAAAGATTAATAACGATCAAAGTGTGACATCGAGGACTATACCAAATCAAATCACGTCTTGTATATCTTGGAACATGGCAGCATCTTCGTGGAGGATTGCCACCATATCATCTATTGATGTTCACCGGGTTTTGATCCAGTGTCAACGTCTTCGAGTAGGCTGTTGGATTTCGCGAGGGCTCCTCACTCAGTTCCAAACTTCCGAATCGAGACTCTTTAATGACCTCACTCACGAGTCACGTGACTCACGTCTCGCAAGAAAAGAAAAAAATCGTTCTCGCAGGCTGCCAGGCCAGGCTCCCAGCGGGAAATTGGGCACGCTGCGTTTGGGCCGTAAGCTGGGCCGCATAAAAAGCAAAGCTATGAAGCTGCGCATGGGCCTGACTTAAAATTCGGCCACATCCACGTGCTAAAAAGTCACGACTGGGCCATCGACACACCGCTCTCCCGGACCCGCATGTCAGTGGGACTCCACTCGGCCGACCAGGATCTCCCCGGTCCCACCGGAGGTCCTCTTCTTCCTCGCGCTCTCGCCCCCGTCCCTCCCTCTCGGCGCGTTGCAGTCGCAGGTCGCCGCCGGCGACGCGCTCCTCCGCCGCCTCGCGGCCACCGGCGTCGGCGGGGACCAGATCCTGGCCGAGGCGGCCGCGTTGCTGGCCGACGCCTCGGTTTCCTGCCTCCCCAGCAACCACCAGTCCACCATCGCCTCCACTACCACAGCAACGCCACCTCCGGTCCCGTCCGCGGCAGCCGCAGCGACCGTGTCCCACCTCGGCGTCCACCTCTTCTCGCCGCCGCCCTACGCCTGGTCCTCGCCGGCTACGAGCACCAACCGGGTATGCACCCCGTCCCCTTCTCTCCCTTTCTGCCGTGCGAGACTGAGCATACCAAACGAACGGATCTGACTATCCGAGTCATCTGAATCTGTTCATAAATCATTAGGTAGCTGGATCTGCTTTGGATGCCTGCGCAGGCTGCTGCGTATAGTAGTGATTCGGAAGCATCTGCTAAGTTTTTTTAGAGTTTACATCTTGTGGCATGATTGTTCGAGTCACGGTCGTTTTGGTTTGGGTGAGTCGAACTTGCAACCTTGCATTGCTTCAAGGCCATTACAGCAAGGCCTGATGTTTTTTCAGCATCAGTTTGTTACTCATTTACTCTCTGCTCTGAATGAGGAAATGTGAAATCGCTAGGAGTAAATTGGTAAGCTATAAGCGGTGTAGCAGATTCAGGCAAGCAGCAGCTTCCGCTTGCGGATGTGGTCTGTGCTGAATGAAGTGAAATCTGGGCAAACAGGGGTTGGTTTAATTGTTTTTGTTGTTTGCTTCTGGTACACAAACTACGAGTAAATTCACCCGTGAACTGGCAGATCCAAGCTTGGATGCTAGGTGCACTGACCTGTACCCCTGTGAGTTCTCATCCTGAACAATGTAGATTCAGACTCTAATCCTAGAGTACACAAAACTGAGTTTGCATATGCATAGTTAACGGAAAATTGACAATTGAAACATATTTCGGCATTGTTCTCTGCTCTATCAATGCAGTCCAACAATGTTCAAGGACGAACAAGGCTTAGAAGCAACATAACACGCAGAGATGCCTAGTCATTCATGTCATCCGATGTGTTGGCCGCATTCATGCTTATAGTGGCCAGTCCAGCAGAAGCTAGAACTTTGAGATTGGAGAACAAAAAGAAAGACCTGGAGAAGCTCAGGGAAAAGGCGTTAAACGCAAAGGAGAAGAACGGAACCACAAGTATCAAAAAAAAAAAAAAAAAAAAAAGAACGGAGCCACCGGTAAGGAGATGCCGCCTCCGGCGAACTTGCTAATCCCTTGTCCGGCCGTCAAGGCTTCCTTGTGAAAGGCACTCTGCCGATGCACCCTTTTATGTTGATGGCAATGCTAATCTGAGTTTCTACATTGTTGGAGTCCTGTATGTCAATGCCAACTGGAAACTGAGTTTTGAGTCTACTTTTTTCTTAACCATTGTTGTACTGTTCATTCATCTGTTATATGCCTGAAAATCCAATTATTGCAAGAAGTGCATTTTACATTATATAAGAAAAAGGAAGATCAAATGAGCTGCAAATACTCGAAAAAGTGACCCTGCTAACGCACCTTTGGAACATAAGAACTTTTCAGTTTTGTGTCATTGTGTGTTTTGTCTATGAAAATTTCATAAACTGATTCCTATGAAATTCCAGTGTTCCAAAGGTCAAAGAGGGAACAAACATACATGGCCTAGCTAAACCTTTACTTGCTTTCAACATAAGCAGAGGAAAACTCGGAAAAATGGGAAAACAGATAGAACCCTCGATGCTAAAGCCAAATTAGCAGCGGAATGCTAACTTCTGATTTAGTGCCGAATTAATTCCCGATTGTTGTATCCTATTCAAGCATAGTTACTTTCATTTAAAGAACCTTTTAGATGAAATTTAAATAGCTTTCATATGTATAGAAGAGATGTTAAGAGAAAGATGATGCTAAAACTTTGTTTTCTTTTTCAGGATTTCTGGATTTATTGGGTACGCCCCTGACTCCTGCCGATCTGCACACTAGAGGCCAAAAGATTGGGAATCCAGAGATGCATTTTTCTAGAGACGAGGTGATCGGGTCGGCCTTCATTGCTTTTGGGATCACACTGTTCGCGTGTTTCTTCTACGTTGCCATCGTGTCCAAGCTGCTTCCACCATATGAAAATCCATTCCTAGCTGCCATTCAAAACGATTGGTAAGGAATGTCAAACACTGCTCGCGTGTTTACTTTCATCGCTTTTGCAAATTGACACTGGAGTACAGGCTGTCCACTTTTGTGCTACCTGGTTAATATGTACTAAATTAGGTGCATCGGGTTAGCTGATAGTGTTTCTCTTTATGCTATGGTTACAGATGTTTTGTTGTTGTTTCCCTTGAAAGATTGTGCAATTAATATAAGAATTTGCCTAACTGGCTTGCTTCGTAATTTTGCAGGTATTACTGTCTACTTGTGCCATTGACACTTCCTGTAATAATTGTGGCTGTCTATCTACACTGGCTCAGCATGAAGATGTTCAAGCATGCATGAAGAAATCATGCAGCTTTCTTCAAATTTCAGAAAATTAGAACCCGGTTAAAATCAAGGTTGGTTTAACTGAGAGTGTCAAGGCAATAGGCAATAGGCAATAGGCACATACAATTTGCAATTTGTTTTTGCTATCTCCAAGATGTAATCGTTCTGTGCTTCATTTAGATATGTATTATCGCTTTTTTGGTGTGTGCTGACAATTGACACCATGGTGCTAAGAATATGTAAATTTTGCTGGGAATGCTTAGTCTGCCATTTATGAAATCTTTGTCAATGAGCTTGTGACTTGTGAATTTGGTGTCAAATTTTAGTCTGTTAATAAGTGATTGCTTTATAAAAAGGCATAACATTCCCGCTTAGTCTATTTTGCCACAGTGCTGGAGATGTGCTGACTAAAAGGTGCCTTTTGTTTTTCAGAATGCAGACAGACACGGCGATACCCTGGAGCATTGTGGTGCTGAACTGCTGCTGATGGATTCTGGATGCTTGTATGCTCCAAGGCCAAGCTGGAGATGTTTAGCTGCTGCTGATGGAAACTGGATGCTTGTATGCTCCAAGGCCAAGCTGGAGATCCGGAATCAGTATACTGTTACTTTGGAGGAGGAACTATCTTTCCCTGACATGCGTAATGAACCACTGAACTGCAAGAACAACACCACCTACCTGGTCGATTACTGGGATGCCGAAGAAGGCACCTGAGGAAGAGCTGTACAGTTTTGGTGACTTGGTTGAGTGGTTTATGTTTCTATTCTAGTGTAGGTGGTGAGTGTAATGTCTTTCTATGGGTAGAACATCCTTTTGCCTGGTGGTGGAAGGTGGTGGAAGGTTTCAGGGCCGTATCTCCCCTGTTTTCATTGCGCTTGATGCTAGCCCATGTCTGAAGTAGAGCGTAGTGATTGGTTCAGTGAGTGCCAGTATATGTTGTATGGTGATGGTTGAATTTATATTTAGAGAGCTACAGATTCAGCCGGTATACATTTTCTCGTCACGTGATGATTGAGTTTATTATATTTTGAGAGCTACAGCCTGCATTCTGCATGTATGTAAATTAATTTTGCGATCTACGGTTACCCCAGCTCTCCCGCCCGGCTTGTTTCAAAATGCAATATATATAGTGACAGTGAACGATCAAGATTTTATTATTGCAATCTACCTTCTCCGGTCTCTGTCTAGTAGATATCTTTTCGGATGCAGGTCGTGTTTATAGCTTGATTGAAGACGGTCGTGGCTCTAGAGCCGGGGAAGCCTAGTTCCGCCACACGGAGACCCGAACATAATTAAACATGGCAAAGTGCCTATCTATATTTATCCAGGGACGGAGACCCGAACTACCTGCCGCGGAGTCCGGGTCGCAGGGGAGCTCGCAGCAGCTTTGACGGAATCACAACCGTAACAACCTCTAGTTCCACGCTGAATCTCCGGTCTCCTGCTCGCATCCACCACCACCATTGCCTACGTACCCTCTCTCACGCGCGCGTTTTCTGCCCACAGCAGCGCCAACGAAACCAGAGATATAGCTCCGGGAGAGAGACGGAGACGGCCATGATGTTGCAGACGTACGTGATTGCCAAGCGTAGATAGGATAGGAGACGAGGAGGATCAAGGAGGACAAGCTAGCCATTATTACTGACTGATTGATCTATCGGTCGATCATGGCATACCTTCGGAACAAGTCGATGGAGTTCCTGAAGCGGTTCGAGGTGCCGGCCAAGAACCCGTCGGAGGACGCGCAGCGCCGATGGCGGGAGGCCGTCGGCAAGCTCGTCAAGAACCCGCGCCGCCGCTTCCGCATGGTCCCCGACCTCGAGAAGCGCTCCCAGGTCGAGAAGCAGGTCGAGTCGCAGCGCCAAAACATCCAGGTCCGTACGTCCATCCCGCTCACGATCGCCTGCACTGCACGCATTGTTAAATTTGTTCTCTTCTTTCTTCTTTTTGGATCGGAACTGATTAAGCTCAGCTATTAGTTTCGATCCGCGACACAAGGCAGATCCATGTCATCATCCGATGATGCATGTCTATGGATATGGCAATGGCATGCCGTTGCCTGCCTAGTGGGCTAGGGCCTCAACGTTCCTCCCAGCCACACACGGTAGTTTGTTATACAGTCAATGATACGACCAATAAGCTAATTGTAAAAAAAAGAGATACGACCAATACAGAGATGTGTTTGTCCATTAGGTGTATTGTCAGAAAATGATTCACAAAAAATATGTTGACAACAACAATTTAATCGTGTTGTTGACAAAAAAATATGTTGAGGCTCTAGCCTTTTCATGTGTCATGTGTGTGAAAAACGAACCTGCACGTGCTTTTTTGGTCATTTAATCGTGCAGGTTTGGAGTACATCGGAAAATTACACTTTACATATCAAATGTAGATGATGTTGATTAATACACAGCACGGAGACCAACTATAGAGTACCCTGTTTTTAAATTTATGACTGGAAGAGCTGGTCAATGGTCAATGTTTTCAAATTTTGACTCCTGTTATGTGAGTGCGAAGAGCTGGTCAATGGTCAATTTCATAAGCTAGCTTAATTGTCAGGTCTTCAATTTCCAGTAGTTATTTCACAGGTTGTCTTACCGGTTACTTTTGAGTGTAACCTACTAGATAGAATTAAGCTAGCTTAATTGTCAGGTCTTCAATTTCTGAAGACTAACCAATAGACTGTGTCTTGCGCTATCTGAATGCATGCGCTTCAAAGTATCTCTAAGTAATTTTGTAAAGCCTAAGCAAGCAAAAGGTGAAGCCTCATGTAATGTTTATTTTCATCTCAATTTAGCAGCGATTCAGCCAAACTTACATGAACTTGAAAAGGCAGTGTATATTTTTTTTCCTAGAGAAAAGGCAGTACTTGAACGAATATGTTCCGTAAAAGTTCCTCCCAATGCTACTAACTAAATGAAGTTTTACTGATTCACATTAAAGCAGCATAACAGAACATTAACCTTTTTTATTATCAGTATAATTACCTTTCCAATCAATTAGCATGTTGCCTTTTGTTCACACCCAGCCCAAAGCACTGAAAAATGTTTCTTTCTGATTCACAGAAGCTTCGTGTTGCACTGACGGTGCAGAAGGCTGCGCTGCAGTTTATCGATGGTGCACGACGCCTCTCTTTTATTCACTGCATTCATTTTCGTGTTTTGTCGATCATTCTGCTGCTTCCTCCGATCCTAACATTGTCGATTCTGGCTGGAATCAATGTGTAGCCGGCGCCCGCAAGACGATGGAGCACCCGTTGCCGGAGATGGCGCGGCAATGCGGCTTCTCCGTGAGCGCGGAGGAGCTGGCCACCGTTGTGCGCAACCACGACGTCAAGAACCTGAGGCACCACGGGCGCGTCGACGGCATCGCGGAGAAGGTGAACGTCTCGCTCACCGACGGCGTCAAGTCCGACGAAGCGGGCGTCCGCGCCGAGGTCTACGGCGCCAACAGGTACACCGAGAAGCCGCCGAGGACGTTCTGGATGTTTCTGTGGGACGCCAGCCAGGACATGACGCTCCTACTGCTCGCCTTCTGCGCCTTCATCTCCGTCGTCATCGGGCTCGCCACCGAGGGGTGGCCCAACGGGATGTACGACGGCCTCGGCATCATGCTCACCATCTTCCTCGTCGTCATGATCACCGCCGCCAGCGACTACAAGCAGTCGCTGCAGTTCCGGGACCTGGACAAGGAGAAGAAGAAGATCGACATACAGGTCACCCGCGACGGCTACCGCCAGAAGGTGTCCATCTACGACATCGTCGTCGGTGACATCGTCCACCTCTCCATCGGCGACCAGGTGCCGGCGGATGGCCTGTACATCGACGGCTACTCGCTCGTCATCGACGAGTCCAGCCTGTCCGGCGAGAGCGAGCCGGTGCACATGTCCAGCGCCAAACCGTTCCTACTCGGCGGGACCAAGGTGCAGGACGGGTCAGCGAGGATGCTGGTGACCGCGGTCGGGATGCGCACGGAGTGGGGGAACCTGATGGAGACGCTGAGCCAGGGCGGCGAGGACGAGACACCGCTGCAGGTCAAGCTCAACGGCGTGGCCACCATCATCGGCAAGATCGGGCTGGCGTTCGCGGTGCTCACGTTCACCGTGCTCATGGCGCGATTCCTGGTGGGCAAGGCGAACGCGCCCGGCGGGCTGCTGCGGTGGAAGGGAGCGGACGCGCTCTCGGTGCTCGACTTCTTCGCCGTCGCCGTCACCATCGTCGTCGTCGCCGTGCCCGAGGGGCTGCCGCTCGCCGTCACGCTCAGCCTGGCGTTCGCAATGAAGAAGCTCATGCAGGAACGCGCGCTCGTTAGGCACCTCTCGGCGTGCGAGACCATGGGGTCGGCGAGCTGCATCTGCACGGACAAGACCGGCACGCTCACCACCAACCACATGGTCGTCGAGAAGGTCTGGGCGTCCGGGGCGGCGCAGACGGTGAGCACCGCCAAGGGCTTCGATGAGCTCCGGTCGTCGGTGTCGGAGAACTTCACGAGGGTGCTGCTCGAGGGCGTCTTCCACTGCTCCGGCTCGGAGGTCATCACGAGCAAGGACGGAAGGACCAGCGTCATGGGCACGCCCACTGAGACGGCCATCCTGGAGTTTGGCCTTGAGGTGGAGAAGTACACCAAGGTGGAGCACGCCAACGCCAAGAAGCTCACGGTGGAGCCGTTCAACTCGGTGAAGAAGACCATGGCCGTGGTCATTGCGTCCCCGAACGCTGCCGGCCACCCGCGCGCGTTCCTCAAGGGCGCGTCCGAGGTCGTCCTGAGCCGGTGCAGTTCCGTCATCGACGGCAACGGGAGCGTGGAGAAGCTCACGGACGCCAAGGCGAAGCGCGTGGCCAGCGCCATCGACGCGTTCGCGTGCGAGGCTCTGCGCACGCTCTGCCTGGCGTACCAGGACGTCGGGGGCGCCAGCGACGTTCCTGGCGACGGGTACACGCTCATCGCGGTGTTCGGCATCAAGGACCCGCTCCGCCCGGGCGTGAGGGAGGCCGTGAAGACGTGCCACGACGCGGGCATCAACGTCCGCATGGTCACAGGCGATAACATCAACACGGCCAAGGCGATCGCGAGGGAGTGCGGCATCCTCACCGACGACGGCATCGCCATCGAGGGCCCTGAGTTCCGGGCCAAGAGCCCCAACGAGATGAGAGAGATCATACCCAAAATCCAGGCACGTAGCGGGAGTATATTCTCTTCTTTTCTATGTTTTTTTCTGCATAGTGGAAACTGACGCGATTGATCTGTCGTCTGTGTCTGCAGGTGATGGCTCGGTCGCTGCCACTGGACAAGCACACTCTGGTAACGAATCTGAGGGGCATGTTCAACGAGGTGGTAGCGGTGACCGGGGATGGCACCAACGACGCGCCGGCGTTGCACGAGGCTGACATCGGCCTCGCCATGGGCATTGCAGGAACGGAGGTTTGTAGCAGCACTGCAGCAGTAGTACCCTTGTTTATGTCACGTATAACCAATAATTTCACGAACTGCATCCGCTGGTCAGGTCGCCAAGGAGAACGCCGACGTGATCATCATGGACGACAACTTCTCGACCATCATCAACGTCGCCAAATGGGGCCGGTCGGTCTACATCAACATCCAGAAGTTCGTGCAGTTCCAGCTCACGGTCAACGTCGTCGCCCTGATGGTCAACTTCGTCTCTGCATCCTTCACAGGTGTGCAATGCAGCCATTCTTCTCTCTCTCTCTCTCTCTCTCTCTCTCTCTCTCTCTCTCTCTCTCTCTCTCTCTCTCTCTCATCAGATAGTCGAGCTTACTGATGAACAAATGAATGATTCAGGAAGCGCTCCCCTGACCATTGTGCAACTGCTGTGGGTGAACCTGATCATGGACACCCTGGGCGCCCTGGCGCTGGCGACCGAGCCCCCCAACGACTCGATGATGCGTCGGCCGCCGGTTGGCCGAGGCGACAACTTCATCACCAAGGTGATGTGGCGGAACATCATCGGCCAGAGCATCTACCAGCTTGCCGTGCTCGGCGTCCTCATCTTCAAGGGCAAGAGCCTCCTCCGGTTGAACGGCGTTGGCGATCTGTCCGACACCCAGCTCAACACGTTCATATTCAACACCTTCGTGTTCTGCCAGGTACATACAGAAGCTGACCCTGGCTTATACGGAGTACATAGCAAAGTCTGAATCTTTAGGCGACTGATTTCATCATGCACACCCTCTGAATCTTTACAGGTGTTCAACGAGGTGAACAGCCGGGAGATGGAGAAGATCAACGTGTTCAGCGGCATCTTCAGCAGCTGGATCTTCTCGGCAGTCGCCGGCGCCACCGCCGTGTTCCAGGTGATCATGGTGGAACTCCTGGGGACGTTTGCGAGCACGGTGCACCTGAGCGGGAAGCTCTGGCTCGCCAGCGTGCTCATCGGCTCGGTCAGCCTGGTGATCGGCGCCGTCCTGAAGCTCATCCCTGTCGATTCCGGCAGTGACGTCTCGTCTGACCGCCACGATGGGTACCAGCCCATCCCCACCGGCCCCAACGCCGTGTGATTTCCAAGGAGACGACGTCCTTCTGCCGTTCTTCTTTCTTTTTATTTGTTTTTGTAGAAATCAAGAGAATTGAGCCCTCGGATGCGTTTACAGTTTTTGGAAAAAATATTTTAGATAGGAGCGACGGTTGTATATGGCCGTCCTCAGGAATTTGATCCTTATCTCTTGGCTATTTTGTCTTTGTAGCCGGCAATGTTTTTGTTTCTGAATGTGGATGATAGAATCAATGTTTTATTTAGCGAATAATGAGAATGTGTGAAGCTCTGCATAATGGTATACTTCATTGCATGACTGCTATGCTTTTTATAGCGGGTAAAGTTTACTTTAAACAAGATTTACTTGTTGTTATATTGGACAACACACACCCTTCATTTTTTTGAGCAAGATTGGCAGGGGCTCTGCCTTTTCATTTAGTAGAAAGCAGATAACAAACTGTACTGAACTGAAAAGTCAAATTAAAAAGCAAAGAAACGAAAACACAAAAAGCTACAGCCGTGGAGGCCTGTAACTATGGAAAAATTATTCAGGTTCATCTCATGCCATATGAAGCAACTGATCCACCTTCCGGGACTTCTCATTCTTCTCCAGTGGCTTCCTAAAAAACTGAAGGACTGGAGGAAGCTATCATCAGAGATGGCAAAATCAAGGGCAAGAAGTCTCACTGCACTAGATTCTCCGGGGACCTAATAGATGTGGCTCCTGATGCCTCCTTTTCCTAGCACCCATGATTTACTGCATCCATTGCATTTGCATGCCGTTAGTACTAACTAGCTAGAGTAGTAAGAAGAAGCTATGGTAATAGCAGACGAGCGGCACCAATGGTTCAATTGGGTAGCACGACAAAGGAAGATCGGAGCAATGAAATCGTTTGGCAATTGGCATGCTATGTTGTTTAGGCATTGACTAAATGCAGATTCAATAGAAGCAAGCCGGGGTGATATGCTCCTTTATAAGAGCTAGCCACGCATATTTATTTGGACTAGTGATAGTAGGTTGTTTGTACTGCGTAGTAGTACTATGGCATGTGCACCAGCTTAATCACAACAAGTAATGACGACAATATACATATACTAGGTTCATTTCCGTGCATTTGCTACGAGAGAGAAAAAAACTAAAAGATAACATGTACCGCAATCAAGATCAAAATTTCAATCAATGTAACAAAATAATCATGATTTTTTTTTGTCAAAATGATACAACCCAGTCGTACATGGCAAAACAATATGCATAATTTTCTTATCATCACTACTAGACAAAGCCACTGTAGGGGCGGCTAAAAAGCCACTGTAGGGGCGGCTGGGCGAGCCGCTCCTACGCCCGGCGGTGGGGGTGGGGGGCGGCTCAACACCAGCCGCCCTTACTAGACAACCATAGTAGGCGGTTTGGTGTTCCAGCCGCCCTTACTACACAACCATAGTAAGGGCTGGGCTGGAACACCGGCCGCCCCTACTATGGATTTTCAGCAAAAAAAAATAATAAATTACAATAATACATTTACAGACATATATATATATATATATATATATAATCTCCATCACAGCCAAATTTAGCATGTTCCATCAACAAGTTTAAAAGTCCAATATATTACAACCAAATCGAAAGTCCAACATATTACAACCAAATCGAAAGTCCATCAAAAGTAACACAAGTCCATTACTACAAGTGCACAAGCACTCAACGACCTAGAGATAGCAAATCGGTCCGACGAAGGAACTCATACTCCGGAATGCTACCTAACTCTGAGAGTAGGTTATGGTAATGACCGTTGACATATACCACTTGGTCCATTATGAAGTTGCATAGGTCACCTACCATCTCTATTAGCTCATCATCCTTGTAGGGGTCCCTTTGCACTCCGTGCTCTTCTTCCCACTACATTGGTCACAAAAGCCAAGTTTAGTTCTAGAGAGATTGCAAAGCTAAGTTTAGTTCTACGAGAGATTGCATGCATCATACTACGACCTACTAAGGATTCGAACTTACCAATTCGGGGTGTCTCCTGTAGCCCTTCATGTTACCGATGAAATTACATACATAATATCCACAATGCATACTCCACGGCATACGCTTCGGTCTTGTGTGTGTTTCAATTTGCATATGAAAATGTCAAGTACAAGTATAGAAAACCATGTAATCTAGTGCCAAACTAAGTTGCACTTACCGAAGTGAGTTTTGTAAGTCAAGTGGGTCCCCATCTCTCGGATTATGTATGCCATCGTAATTTGTGACATATGTCCCGAATGCCCTGTACAAAAGAAACTTAGTATGTAGAATTCAACATCAAAGTGAATCATCTAATGTCAATAGGATTATAAATTTACTTACGTCGCGAGAATGTTTGTGAAGTCCATATATGTATCGGGGTCAAAATCTGCGGAATCACGAGACGTATGCCATGTTTCTCCGGCGCGAGGCCTATGACTATCCGGTGGTTACTGCATGAGTTTTAAATATAGAATAGACACATAAGTTTGTTTACATCGAAATGAGATATACCGAACAATGTTTAAGTATACGGCCGAACTCACCGAAGTGGTATGGTATCCATATTGTTTTGTAGTTTTTGAGATGCTTTATATATACGGCCATCCACGACGCAACCCTCAAGCCCTCCTTTTTTATTCTCTTCCAGCGGATCTTCTCTTTCTCCTCAACCGTCACCCCTTCAGCTAGCTCTGGCGCATCCATCTTCCAATTCTTTGAGAAGTTAAAGGTTATCGATGCTATAGGCTGTGGGTCCATATACCCGGCCTCTAAAGACTTCGTAGCTTTAATGAAGTGAGCTTGCATTCTACAGATCACCGCGGCTTCAACAAACTTGTCCACCTCATCAGAAAAGCCATTCGAAATCCTTGGCCAACAATACATCCAAGTAGCCCTATCCTCCATCCTTAAAAAGAATTATGAATGTAGATTAAATAATATTAGTAACACACTTATTAGTAACATTCCAATAATTCCAAATAGTGCCAAATAATTCCAAATAGTGCCAAATAATTATTAGTAACACACTTATTAGTAATAGTGCCAAATAATTCCAAATAATGCCAAATAATTCTAAATAGTGCCAAATAATTATTAGTAACACACTTATTAGTAATAGTGCCAAATAATTCCAAATAATGCCAAATAATTCCAAATAGTGCCAAATAATTATTAGTAACACAATTATTACCTACTATTATTAGCAACAATTATTAGCATCAACTGTGTTGGGAAATATTTGCGGGAACAATAATTAGGCACAATTATTAGTAACAATAATTATTATTAGCAACAATTTTAATTAGCAACAATTATTTTTTGCAACAATTATTATCTACCATTATTAGCTAACAATTAGCAACAACTATTAGTTTACCAACAAGTACTCATATGCCAACCACACATTCCAATAATGTCATGATATAAAAAAAAGACCACCTTAGATCTAGAACATGCACTACATCAAAACTACAATTAATCACCACTAAAATCAAGCTATATCATCAAATAGAGGGTGCAAGGTCATGTCTCCACCTAATCAACACTAGTACCATCAAAGATAAGCTCCAATTTGGGCAATACATGGCTCAAGCACCATTAAAGAGAGAGAAAACAAGAATGCAAATTGCTCACTAATCAACCAATGAAATTTGGATTAGAGGGTGGGAATGGCATTCCCTTACCTTAAACAAGCTTTCCACCAAAGGAATTGAGTTGAAAACCTCCCCTCCTTCCTAGAGCAAAATTAGGGAGGTGCCCAAGGCCTCCCAAGCCTTTTTTTTCGAGTTGGCGTGAGTGGCTCGGGGAGGAAGAAGGGTGGGCAAGTCACTTACCAGCCGCCCCTACAGTGCCTGTAGTAAGGGCGGCTGGATCACCAGCCGCCCCTACAGTGCGTTAGCAGGGGCGGCTGGTGATGCGGCCGGCCAGCTCCGCGCCCCAGCCACTGTAGGGGCGGCTCCATCACGAGCCGCCCCTACTACAAATGGGCAAGCGCTCCTACAGTGAGTTTTTCACGTAGTGCATGGGTGTGATAACCCAAGATAGTGTTCACAAGGTAGCCCCTTCAACCTCCCTCACCCTTTTTTGTGTCGTTCCTAATCGCCATTAGTAGTTCAATGGCCAGACCATATTTTCTCCATTAACCAATGGCTCTTACTACTTCATCAAACATATCCACCCCCTAATCTTATCATTTTGGCACTACCATGGCTACTCCACCCATCACTTTATCCTTGATTGTATGTATGGAATCTAATCATAAGTTATAAAAATAAAGATAAGTCATGAGTATAGTTGAACTTATCAGCTAAGACTGTAAATAAATTAGACATTTGTCAACCTGCTATGTGAGACCTCAATATCCGAAGCGGCTAAAAAGAAATACTGATTGAAAGCTCAAACTGCTAGTCGTAGATATATTTGGAGTCATTTGTCATTTGTCAGCCTGCTATTCATAGTAGTTTCTTTCTTAATTGCTGGTGCATGCATAGATATATTTGTAAGGTAGAATAAGATAGTTGTTTGTCAACCTGCTATTTATAGTAGTTTGTTTCTTAATTGCTCTTGCATGCAAAGATCAGCTCACACCACATGCAAGAGCGAGCGAAGGTGCGCCGGGCGAGCGAAGGAGTGGACGGCAGTTTTAGCACGTCGGGTGGATGATTTACTCCGGGTCTTTTCGGTAGTAGGACGCATAAATGGGCATCAATATTCATTTGCTGCAACCAAAATGATGGTCTCTCTTGACATTCTAAGGTGCTGTCCATACAAGTTGTGCATACCAAATGTTATGAGCTAACTCCAATATATTGCTCTGTAAACATCCTAGGCTGTAGTAACCATCGGAGTCGCCTCGTCAGACGAAGACAATAAAACAGACCTGTGTCAACGACAACCCTAGCTCTTGACATTTGCTCGTCAGACAAGTCGTCACTACTTCTGTCCTCAGTTTCTACCCCGTGCCATGATTATGCTCAAGCGCTCAAATTGCTGTATCACTTGTCATGGATTCGGCCTCTAGAAACACATCAACGTTCCATTGTTGAGATCTACTAAAAACCATCTTGCATGGGCAGATCACAGCAAGAGATATCGAGTGAACCGATGCGGCTTCGCTTTTCCAGATGCCTCCAATTCCCATAGTCCCACTTTATACACCCTGTGCGACACACTTCATCAATCAGAACACGCGTACGTGCAGTGCTCTGGTTTTGGGAGGTATTGTTTCTTTCAATGATAACATGCATGTGTGTTGTTTGGAGTTGGAACACTGGGTATATATTGGTGAGCTGGGGTATGGTATGCAGCAGTCTCTGTATATGGACTACGAAGTGGTGACAAGTGATGAGTGCATATTTAATTTGCTCGATCAGAATTGAATTAGGTGATATGAACTGATGATCATATCTTGTCATTCAAAAGAGGTCATATCATTCATCCCAGTATGAATGGTCTCTGTCTGAGAGTACACTTGTGACATACATCGTTTTGTATATTGCAGAAATATGAAACTAATAATGGATGAACTTTTTAGTGCGCAATTTGTAGCTGAATATTTTTGGTCCAATTTGTTGGTGCATCTCAATTGGGGAATATCGGTCTCACAACATCTCCGATTTCGAGTTCTACTATTCTTAAGGGTTTTCGTAAATCCACAAAAGCCAAGGTGAAGTCTTGATAATATGGATAAAACTTCGTCTATCTGATTTATTTAGAGGTTATTCGATCCAATTTCACCATGCATTTCCCCTATTTCAGGCTAATATTTTTGTGCTGGCCTGGAAGTGTCGATTTACATTAGTACTAGTTCCTAATTGTCTTGAGTCTTAAAGCTCCAACCAATGTACGATTCTAGAGGATTCTTGAGTTCCTCTTTGCCTCATATTTTTTTATGGCTTTCTTGAAGTCTTACACTGCTGGATTACTGGATTATACCGAGAAGAAAACTAGAGAGAGTCCATCCTTACGGCAGCTACCTTGGTTACATGATCCTTACGGCAGCTCCCTCGGTTACATGTAGTTGAACGTTCCACGGCTCTAGTAGTAAATCAGTTTGTGGGATCCACATGATTATCATAAAAAAAAAAATCTAACATCCCCTTTCTTACCACCCGCAAACGGTAGCCTTCCTCTGGCTGCAGGCTGCAGGCTGCAAGCTCTGATTCAGATGTTGGTAAGGTCAATCGTATGGGGAAATTTTTTGTTCTACTTAAAAGTAGCTCGATCTGGTGGGCAACTGGGCTTGTGCCTCCACTTGCCTTGTATTCCAAAGAAAAATTGCGATTTATTTCTTTTTTTTCTTGTTACTAGTTTTTCCATCTCAATCTTCTTTATTAGTTCTCTTATTTGGCCAACAAAAAGAACATACACTATATCCAACTTTGGTACTCTCAGACTAGATTCTGCCGGGACTGCCAGATGCCGCGTCCCCGCTTGTTCCATAGCAGAGTGCATAAGATCAGGGAGCAAGGCACGAGAGGCTCGTAGCTGCACTACTAACACCCTAACACATGCAGTTCCGGATGCCTCCTGTTCCCAGCGCATGCACTTGCATCCTCCCCAAATCTAGTATCCTCTCCTAATTTTTTTGTTTGGATCCAGGTCCCTTCCACTGGACTTTGTTCTCATTGATTTTGTGGTTGATGCATCTTATGCAGCAGAGGAATGAGGCACGGGAAGAAGAGAATATATAGATAGCAACATCTATTGGGTAGGCATATTGATATTGGCCTCAAGGGTCATTCAACACACTAGATTATTTACTTCGTCCGGCCATATATAAATGTAAATGCTTTAATTTATGGAGGAGATGAAATGCATATGCCAACCCCAGATGGTGAAATCAGTCCCGATTCATATTATTCATATCGGCGAAGAAACGCTGCCAAAAGATACAAGTGTGAAAGGATTCTCCCTCAGCAAAGGAAAAAACATGGCCTAATTAAATAGCCCAACTACTAATAATGTTAGTTAATTAATACGTTTCCTCAAAAATGCTAGTTAATTAATACATACATACTCAAGAACAGTACACCAGTATTGCTACCCAATACATAACCGTGTGTTTGGTTGCGGGACGAGTGGGTTGGAATGATTCCAACCCACGTTTTGGGAACGGAATGAACCCATTTTTCTGTTTGGTTGCACATTTGATTTTGGCGATGGAACCAACCCGTCTAGTGTTTGGTTGAAGCAATTGGAAACACGGGTTGGATGGCATGATAACAATGTTACTGAGGATCCCACTTGCCACCAGTGGACCCCACCTGTCAATCTCTCACCTTTCTTTTTCTTTTTTTTCTCCACATTATCTTCTTCCTCGGGCCGACACAACACCGAGCGCCGCGCAGCCGAGCGGAACCAGTCCGAGCGCCTCCTCCTCGTCCAGCGCCGCCGCGAGCACGCCCGCGGCCTCCTCCTCGTCCAGCGCCGCCGCCGCGCAGATCCGCCTGGGCCGGAGCCGAGGATGAGGAGCAGCGGCGGCGCTCACCCGTACGTGCCCGCCCGCCCGTCCGTCCGCCTGCCGGTGGGCGCGGCCATGGCGGCCTCCTTCGGCATCTTCTGCGCGGCCTCCTCCGGCATCTCCAGCGGCGCTCGTTCGGCCGTCCGCGCCCGCCTGCCCGTCCGTCCGCCGGTAGGCGCGGCCATGGCGGCCTCCTCCGGCATCTTCTTCACAGGGCGACCGGCGAGGTCCCCTGCTTTGTGGTCGGGCGGTCGCGGCGTGCGGTCGGACGGCGACGTGGTGGGGAGCGAGAAGGGGAACGAGCTGAGACGACGAACGGAGAAGAAAATGGCCGTACGCGCGAGCAACGGAACCCAGCTGGGTTCGCTCCGTCCGTCGAATTTTAGCGGATGGAGCCAGCCCGCATCTGAGAGAAATATTCCTCTGGGGTCCAACCCAACCCACTTCGAACCCCCATCCAAACAGCCAAAAAATGGGTCGAACCCACGCGGGTTGGTTCCATTCCTCCAAACAAACACACGGTAAGTGCTTCATGAAACTAAGCAAACCAGATTGCTCACCGGAACGGTATTTGCACGTACGTGTGAACTAGAGCCTGTGACCGCTTGCGCTGCTGTTCCAGATTCCTCCAGCTCCAGGAGCAGTTCTATGGATTCACTTGCCAAACAGTGTCGAATTAGACGCCGCGCTCGCTCCTGTTTCACCTCGGCCGGCAAACGAGCTCACTGGGACTCGAACCGCAGGAGCCAAAAGAAAAAGGTAGCCTCGCCCGGCCAGCTCCCCGGGCCAAAAGAAAAGGTAGCCTCGCCCGGCCAGCTCCCCGGTTTGGTGCATGCGGGCCCTCCCCGAAGTACCTTTGCGGACGATGACCTC
The DNA here is from genome assembly GCA_018135685.1 of Themeda triandra. Lineage (NCBI taxonomy): Eukaryota > Viridiplantae > Streptophyta > Magnoliopsida > Poales > Poaceae > Themeda > Themeda triandra. The sequence goes on from JAENPR010000018.1 coordinate 1,644,190, forward strand.
AAGCGGAAGGCGGCGCGGTCAAGAGCTGTGCCGGCAGGGGCGACAAGATCAGCGGTGCTTGCAGACTAGACGGAGACTTCTACAGATGCCGTGCCCCCCGCTTGTTCCATGGCAGCTTGCAATTTGTAGACTAAAAAACCCACATCAATAAGATCAGAGGGCAAGTGTTCCGAGATGCTCGTGGTTGCACTACTAACACCCCAACACATGCAGTTCCAGATGTCTCCTGTTCCCAGCGCATGCACTTGCATACCATGCTGCATCAAGTCTAACTTGTATTCTTTGTTCTTATTGGTTTTGTGGTTGGTGCATCTTATATAGGCGGCAGAGGAATGAGTCATGTTTATAGAAGACAATATATACATAGCAACATCCATTGGGTAGGTGTGTGTTGATACTGGCCTCAAGGGTTATTTAACATTGGGTGGACGATGGGTGTAGATTATTTACTCCATCCGGCCATATATATAATTGTAAGCATTTTATGGAGGGGATGAAATGAATATGTTAACTAGTTCAATCAATTATAAACGACACGCTTTAATTAAATGACAAGGGAGGGAGAAGGGAGAACTTGATAGGAAATATTTATATTTACAGATAAATTTTAAATGCTAGAAATGCTACTTTGTTTACAGAGAGTAGCATATTTTAGCCGACCTCAAATTAAAGACAAACATATCACTATTCCACAAGAGATGTGGCAACTAGCATTGCTGTGATCCAATGTCAAACTTTAAAAAGAACAAATTGGTTCACTCACTCAATATGGCTCCATTTATTAAAACATTGTTTTCTATATATAATGCGTTATGTTTATATTATACTATGGCGTAACAGATAGCATTGCATGTCATAGGCTTCCTCAAAATTTCATTAACAAATAAACTCTACAATTTTTCCACCATATCACATTAATTTCTTTGGTTCATTCATCGCTTGCTTGCTCATCTAGCATGGTCTCTAAATTCCTGCAGCACCCTGCCGTCAAGTAGCGATGGCCAAAGTTTCACGGTAGCCATAAAAGAGCCTCCGACAGCTCTCTAACGGTGAGCCACCAAACAGATAGTGTGTTACTGTTCTACACACAGCAGCTGAACGAGACTTGTTCCTGGTGCCTCTTAGTCCTAACCCGCCACATAATGCTCTCAGCTCCAATCTGGGGTTTTACCATGAGATGTGACAAGGAACAAGACTCAGTAAGAAGGTAGCACTATATATAGACTTCAACAAACAAGCTGAGGTCAATGAACGCACAGCTACATTTTACTTGATATTTATTAGGCCCACACACATGATCGTATTCTGCAGTACAGAACTAATTTATCCATGCCGCGGCCAAATGCTCACACTCACACCTATTAATGTCAATTGTACTACATCTTGCGTTGGAGCTGGTTAGAGGATTAGGTGAACGAATAATTGTTTAGAGCTAGGTTGTATTGCTCCGAGTCCACTAAAATACTAGTACTGCTCTACTCCCTCCCCGTCCCAGAATACAAATATCAAACCAATTTCATGACACAGGATACTAAAAGGGAGATAAGCTGAATGATAGACCCTCCCCCTCCCGACCCTCCCGACCCGCCTCCTGGCGGCCGCTACGGCGGCGCCGCCGCCTACCAGGCCGGCCACCCCACCCTGCCCCCTCCGACTACAGATCCGGAACCCCTACTCCCTCATCTATCTATCCATGTGGATCACGAAGTGCCGCTGCCCTCTCCCTCGGAGCTCCTGGCCACCGAACCTGCGGGATCTCCGGCGGCAGCCCGCCGCGCCCCGTCGCCGCCGGCCGCCGGCTCGTCGTTGGTGAGCCCCTCCCCCACTGCCCCACCATCCCCGGCTTCCTCCTGGCTCGCGGCCTCCTCCGTCGCCGAGGAGGCCTAGGATGGCGAGGACGAGGCAGATGACGCCGACGTCGACGAGGTTGAGGAAGGAGAAATCACGCGGGCTTCCACACCTTCGCCGGCGGCCCCGTCGTGCGACGTCGTGGCCGGGGAGGGGGCTGTGGCCACGCTGGTGCTGGTGCTTCATTCCCCAGCTACGGCCCCTGCCCCCGCGCCCGTGGAGGAGTCAGGGGCTGCCGGGCCCGAGATCATTCTTGTGCGTCCCTCTGCCCCGAACTCGTCGCCGCCTACCTCCAACCCCGCTTCCCCGTCCCCAGCTGCTGGCCAGTTAGGCGAGGCCCCTGTGGCCGGCACGCCCCCCGCTGATGGCCGGTGGATGGAGGAGCTCATCACCGTCGAGGACGTTTCCGACATCGACATCGATCTCTTCCCCTTCTCCACTGGCAGGCCTAAGCATCGGCGCTGGTGCGAGTCCTCTGACGAGGAGGAGGAGCAGGAGTGTGAGCTCCATGGGACGCGCTGCCCGCCACAACTCCGGGCCTAGTCGTTGCCGCTGTTCCCTCCGTGGAGGGAGATATTGGGGGGCAGGCACCCGTGCGCAGTCGCAAACGGCGCCAACCACGGCGGCGCTGGAAGAGGACCGCGGCAGCCCCGAGGGCGCCTTGCGCGCCAGCTGGGGCGCCGAGCGCAACGGCGACTGCTGCGGCCACGGAGGGGCCCTGCGTTCAGCGAGTACCTGCGCATTGCCGTCTTGGGCCATGGCCTAAGGCGAGAGTCCCCGCGCAGCTACGCCTTCATCCGCGACATGGGACACCTCCGACGCCCGCGCGCACCCATCCTACCAAGCTTCCTCGGCACCACGTTCCTCGCACGTCTGCGGCAGTCGACGTCGACGGGTTCACTCTTGTTCAGAGCCATCGGCGGCGCCGTCGCCGTGCCCCGTGCCGCTGTCCCCGACGGCCAGTGCCGACTTCACTTGTCGGGCTCTGCTTCAACTGCCTCGCGGGTGATCATGTCGCCATCCAGTGCACCTACCCGTCGCGTTGTCTCTTCTGCCTCAGCACGCGGCACCGGGTGAGGAATTGCGTCGCGGGACGCACGCAGGACCACCGTCCTCGGCGAAAGGACATTGCCGTCGGTGGTGTCCATGTGGCTCCTATTGCTACGGACCTGCACCCGGCGCCTATTGTCATCGGGCAGATCCGTTGCCCGATTCCTTCGACCGCCACGGACGGCGGCGTGTGGCACAGACCGCCCGCGGCTGGCTCGGTCGGGGCCACGCTGAGGGCAGTGGGGGCTGTCCGTCGTCGGCGCTGGCCGCGTCGGGGCAAGGGACCAATCAACATCACCGACACTGATGCCTTCGCCGACAACGCCGACAACACCGATGCTGTTGACTCCGTCCTACCGGCGGGTGGGCTGCACGAGGGGCGGCTGAGCTGCGCTCGGGTGGACCCGATGGCTGATGAGCTCGCCGCCGTCGCGCGCCCGACTTCCTTGTTGGTTGTCCCTCCTCGGGCTTCGCCAGCGCCATCGGAGCCTCTGTCCCTGCTACGTGCGACCAGGCTCTGCTTCGCGGGCGACGAGGCGTTCGGGGAGGTTGGCGAGGATGTCGCGGTAGTGGGATCCACAATGTTGGCACTGGAGGTGGACGGTGTGTGTGCGGCGGATGTCCCCCCTGCGCCATCCTCCGACGTTGACCCACCAGCACCAACCGCTACGGCCGCACCGGTCCCGGATGCCGAGTCGCTGGAGGCTGCTGGTGTGGACGCGGTGGCGGAGGCTGTTTCGACGCGTGTAACGGCGGCCGGGGTGCCTATGGTGGCCTCAGTGACAGCGTTTGTTGACTCCTTGAGGCTGCCGCTGGAGGAGCCTCTAATCAAGGCCACCCCTCGCGCCTGGAAACCGAGGACACGCGACGACGACTGGCTTCCACGTCGTAGCACTCGCCTGGCTGCCAAAGCGGTCTACCGCGATCCGAACCCGGAGAGACAGGCGAAGCGCGTGCTGCTGAATAAGTGGCGGCCTGGTACTGTGGTCCCTGTTACGCCGGACGGCGCAATCAACGCTGACTTCCATGAGGCGTTTGCTGTGTTGTCTCCAACTGCAAAGCGCGAGTCCATGCGTGTTTTGTTCCCCTTGCGAGGCGATCACTTGAGGGGGCGCACAGCAGGACTCGACGGTTTGCACGATGACTGATTAGTCGTGCGTGTCGAGTTAGTCGCACAATAGTTTCTTTCCTTAGTACACCACTCTAGACTCCACCGTTCGAGCCGATGATTATTGTTAGTGTGTAACCCGTTTGACTTTGGCACCTCGCTGTAAGCCAAACGGGTAGCGTAACTTTATTCCCACTCCTCTTAATGAAGTACATGCAATGCATGGTTTCGAAAAAAAAAAAAGCAATTTCATGACCAAATAAATTGTCTTGCAACATACTAGGCCCTCACTTATTGTTTAGTTTGATTGTCATCTTACTTAATTTCCCAGTATCTCATAGTTTAAAAATATGCAGGGGTTCCCTCAAAAAAAAAAATGCAGGGGGACCGCTGGCTAATCTAAGTCTTGTTCGAGTTGATTCGTGCTCCACCCCTCTCAGATCTGAGTTTTTATTTTTCCTGGAATCTCGGGGAACTTTCTTGAATGTTTCATTCTTCCTTTTTGGGCTGTGTTTGGGTCTGGTTTTTGAGAGAAATCGATGCTATTACATGAGTGATCTATCCCAGGATCATCTCCTATCAAATCTATCACTTGAGCATCTCAAATTTGGACTTTCCCCAATTTTCTTCCTTTTCTAGAATCTAGATTTTCCTGAAATCTTAGAATTTGTGAGAAAGACTGAATCTGTTGGGTTGTCCAGGGTGGAATAAATTTCTCGTGAAGTAGCAGTGGTGTGTTTAAAATTTCAGTTCTTTTGGATCTGTTGGTGAATTTCTATGCAGCCCAGATTGTAGATTGAGTACCGTACTGTCTCTGAAACAACTCTGTTTTCAGGTTCAGCAACAGTCAGCCTTCAAGGTTCCAGTTCAAAGCTTCAGCAAGGGCAAATTATTTTCAGTTATTCTGAGTTTGGCTTGTTTCCATTTCTACGGGCTGTGAATGTGTTCTCTGCTTCTCCGTTTCGTTTGCAGGAATTGCCATTTCAGCAGAAGCTCTGGTTTCATGTTCAGGTAAGGAGCACAACAGCACGCTTAAGTCTTCGTGAAATGAACATGTCAATATACTCTGGTTTCGTACTCTGCTTCTCTGTTGCTTTTGTTGTTTGAATCTTGTTTGCATGTGAGCAGCAGGACTGCAGGAGTGGTAGCAGTTCTTTGACGTTAATTTGGAGAAAAAAAAAAGTGCAGGGGGGACTTGGCGGAAGGTGGAAGCTTAGAGATGTACTCGTTGTTAGTTTGGTTTGTACGCCTAATACGGAGTGGCCCCTTAAGAGTATTTGGATATACTCGATCAGAATTGAATTAGGTGATGAGTTGATGATTGTATCTTGTCATTCAAAAGAGGTCATGATATCATTCCCGACATGAGTGGTCTTTGTTTGAGAGTACACATGTGACATACGTCTTTTTTTTCAGTAGAAATGCTTAGTGCTTGATCAATTTGTAGTTCACTACTTTTGGTCCAATTCGGTGCATCTTTTGGGGAATCAATCTCAAAACCATTACCAAACATACGGAAATTGTTCTGCTGCTGCAAACTGGCCAGTACATAGCTGTTATCAACACGCACGCACACTAGCACTCTCAACAAGTTCATAGCCAAGACAACACCTCCGGTTTACCTTGTCTTTCTGTGTAGCACCTTCTCCAGCATTGCCCTTTCAACTCTTTTCCCTTCCTTCCTTCACTAGCCATCACTCCCACAGTTCCACTTCTTCCTGCCTAGCTTAGTTCATGCCATGACAGAATCATGCACTCCGTGAAGTGGATAGTGGACAAGGAACTCCTAGTGGACAATGGATGCCGCGATGCCCTGTTCTGTTCGGGCTTCCACAAGTGAAGGGCCGGTATATTGCGCTATCCCGAACCATCGAGACGAGAGCCTCAGGTCGTCAAGTCTTCCGATCCTGTGGCCTCCCACAGGTCTCTTGCGGCCGGTGAGGCACCAGACACAGTGTGTTTCATCGTTCTAGGCGGCATGGTGGGACGACACTACTTGTTCCTGATGCCTCCTAGTCCCATCCTGCTCCATAATGCTCTCAGCTCTAACCAGGGGTTTTGTTTTGTCATGAAATGTGGCAAGGGACAAAGGATCTCTCCATATTTGTCATGAAATGTGGCAAGGGACAAAGGCTCTCTCCATATAAGAAGCTAGCACTACACTTCATCAAACAAGCAGGAGGTTGACAAACGCACAGCTGCAGTTTGCTTGACATTTATTTGACCCCGCACATACGCACGATCGTACAAATTCTGTAGCACAGAACAGATTTACACGGCCCAACGCTCATATTCACACCTATCTCTACTATAATGGAAAACTTCTCCAAGAGTGGGAAGGCTGTACCATACACTTGATCCAAGGGCTGTAATTAGATGTTTGATGAGGCTTCCCACTCCCACCTCACCCAGATTGCTCGGTCCGATGCACGCGTCTGCAGCCAGGGATCGAACCCTGCTGCGCTCCCCGTGCCTCTTTTATTTTCTTTCCAAAACCGAAAATCGTGAACACCACAAATCACGGACTCCGTCCCTCTCGGAAGCAGATTCTAAATTTCAAAACAAATCATCTTGACGATCCTTCTCCATCTCCCTCTCTCCTCCGGCGGCTTCGTGGTGTGGCGCGACATGCGCGACGCGGGTCTCCTGCGGCCTCGCGAGGAAGACACCGCGACCTTGCGCGCCATCACGGGCCTCGACCAAGGTTTTTTTTACCGCCCAGTAAACCGCGGTTTACCGCGGTAACCGGACTTACCGGACTGGTCCGGTTCCGGTTCGGACCGGTTCGGTAAGTCCCAAATTCAAATTTCAACTTTGAAAAAAAAAATGCTTAAAAAATTTCTAAAAATAGCTCATGATTTATAGAACCCAATGGTGTCAAAATTATTCAAATTTGAGTTCGTTTAATATTTATTTAGACGTTTAGAAGTTTGAAAAAAAGAAAAAGAAAAATATACAGCCGACCCGTTAAGGCCCATTAAATCATGAAGGTCGAAAACATACTAAACACACTAAAATTTGAGTAATTTTGACATCATTGGATTCTACAAATCATGAAGTATTTTTAGGAATTTTTTAGCATTTTTTGAAAAAATTAAATTTGAATTTTGAAAAAACCGCTCAAACCGAGCGGTAAACCGCTCAAACCGCCGGTTACCGCTCCAAACCGGGCGGTAAACCGGGCTCGAACCGAACGACAGCATGCTTTGAATTCAAATTTGGATTCGGCCGGCTACCGTTCGGTTACCGTAAACCGTCCGGTTTACCGTTACCGGACCCCTAACCGCCGACCGCTCGGTAAAAAAACCCTGGCCTCGACATCACGCCGTCGTGCGTGGGCTCCTGCGGCCACACCATGCCGCGGCCACATCTCGCCGTCCCCGCGCATTCCTCCGACGACCAGTTCTAGGGGTGAACGTACACCAGGGCACGATCCATCTCTGCCTGGTCTGCCTCTCGCGGGTGTGCACGGCAGCGGCCGACGTTGGAGATCGGCTAAGTCGACATCAGGTACGTCCGACGTTCCGTAATTTGTATATCTACTGTACCGTAGCTTGGTCTGCCTCACGCCGGCGAGATTGGCTTGCCCTTGCCGGCTTGCCGCGATTAGCACACAGTGAAGATTAGTCGATCGGGTGCGCCGCTCCCCTGTTGCTCACCTTCGCTCCCTGCCGCGCATGACACGCACGGAAGATCAGGCACGACAGCCGGTGGAGATCGTGTCCGGTGGAGATGCGTGCACGGCCACCGAGTTCATGAGGCAGGCGGTGGAGATCTTCAGGTGAATGAGTTCATCAGCCGAGCGGTGGACATAATCAGCTGGCGGCCATTCGGCTAAGACTACCGAGATCAGGTGAGTGCACGGCGATCGCAGAACTCCAGTGCTGTCCCCTGTTCATCTCTGAATTCAGTGCTGGGCGCGTTCCTGTAAGATAGATGCAATCAATTTTTTTTTTCTTCTATGATCAAGGTGTCGTTGGTCTATATGCCTGATAATTGCATATATGGAGGTTCCTTCAAAAAAGGATTGCATATGGAAGTATTCAAAATGCTTATGCCTGATAAAGACATAATATAAAATTCCTGTACGTAGGACCTTAATGAAACAAATTCTTATGCTCTTTTAGCAGTCCTGATAAATGCTTATGCCTGATAAACGGATTCTGATTTTCTTTACAGTATTCTGCAGACTTGATGGCTTTGCAAACTTTGACCATGCATCTTGATTAGTTGTACATAGCTAGGGACTGTTCTGAAAGGAGTAAATGTAGAAGTGTAGAACAACATCCATGAAAGCACTATAAAAATGAAGTGAGAATTTTAAAGTTTGGTGATACATGTACACGGTGAAAGTCCAATTACTTTGGCATGGCTTAATGCCCTGACGTGCTGATGCACTTTGCCAATTGTCATTGGACTTCCCGTGTAAAAGAAATTGATTTGACTAAACTTATTATTTTGAAACTTGGCTAAAACTTAAATAATGAACTATATGGTGATGAAACAATTCTTTTTCTGCTTCCTTTAGTTGATACTATTTTTTTCCTTGATTAGCGTCCCTTTATTAATATCTTGAGTTTTTGTAATCTGGATGGACATGTCTATATTATATAATCACCAGCCCTTGGTGACAACATGGGGACGCCATGATAAGGACACACTGTGCTCAACGATGTAACGAACATAGGTATTTCCATATATATAATATATAAAAGTAAGTAAACAAGTCTATGTCAACAGCTTGCAGCGAAGAACAAAGCAAGAGAAAGGAGAGGAATAGGTTTACCGCTAGGATAAGGGCTCAAGAAACAAGCGAGCAAAGGGACGAGAGAAATAAGAGGCAGCGGGAGTACCGTGCTCGCCAAAATGCACAAACAACGGCACCTCATAATGCACGAAATCAGCCAGGTGCTAAAGAATCTTGCTGATTGACAGAAAGTATGCCCTTGAGTTAGCCAAGTAAAGAAAATGACCTACTGCTGACTAGTCATTTTCTGCCCATTCGCTACTGTTACTGAAATAGGATTGCAATCAGTTACAGCACATTTGAGATCTTGAGCTGTCTGCTCACTGAGGAAAGTGCAAGAACTGCCTGAATCAACAAGAATGAGAATGTGTCTTTTTCCAACTAACCCAGATAATTTCATTGTTTTCCTCCCTTGAACTCCTCCTTCAGCAGCATGAGACAACTTGTATATGTGTTCCTCAGTATCACTGCCTCAGAATCAGATTCAAAAGGACTATCAGTTACCTCATGTTTGATGGCCTGCAAGAGTTCCTCCAGAACATACAGTGAGACCTTTTCTAGACACCTGTGATTCCGGCCCCATGTCTCCCCACATCTCATGCATAAGCCTTGAGCCCTCCTTTAGGCTCTGAGAGTGGCCAACTTGTCCTCCCCTTGGATGTAGATGCTTTAGGAGAGGTTTCTAGCACTCTAGGCTGAGAAGGACTCGGAGCTTTTGCAGTAAACTTGTTGTACTCCTTAAATGGTTTCTTCTGGAAATATTTCGGCTGAGATGCCAATTCCTTTTCCCGGTTTGTGCAGCACCAAGGCCGCCTTAATATCAGGATTTAAACCTTGCAAAAACTTTCTAACGAAGAAGACATCATCTAGACTGCTATTGTGCACTAACACTTTATGCATGGCCAGGTTGAATCTATCAAAATACTCCTGGACTTGTGAAGTTTGTTTGATGTCTAACATGTCTTGCATGGCTAAATCATACACATCCTTACCAAACTTAGCCTCTATAGTGATGCACAATTCTACCCATGTATCGACGGTGTGCTGGGCTTCATAAGTTTGCAACCACAACTTAGCTATACCCTTGAAATGCAATGTAGCAAACGACACCCAACTAGACATAGGAACATGAAACATGCTGAAATACTTTTCGGCATCTTCCTTCCAGATCCGTGGGTTTGAACCGTCGAATTTGGGGAAATCTGACTTAGGTAACCTATACTCTCAATGATACGGCTGATACCCATACGACTAGTGGAATTGACCATTGGCCAAGGGTGGATGGGGAGCAGGTGCCCGGCCATCAGACCCCTGTGTTTGCAGAGTGACGCGGTGGCCAACAATGGCCTGCCCTTCTTCCTCGCGCGGCAGGTCCTGGAGTAGTGGTTTCCAACGCCGCGACGCGCGATGTGAGGGCGCTGATGTCGGTGCTCAGCGCCTTGTGCATATCCTCGACATCAGGATGCCACTTGCCGAATGCCTCCATGAGCGTGGTGAGGTTGGTGAGCTTGGTGTTGATGTCGTCGAGTTTGGCCTCTGCGGTCGCCATGCACGTCGTTAGGATGTCTGAAGAGGAGGCTAAGTCTGAGGAACGAACTCTTGACGTCATTCGCACGTGAGGCATAGCTGCAGCTAACCGTGCCGTGCCAGTGTGCCACCAGACGATGTTGGCAAAAGAATGGAGCTGACTTTGGTGTTGTGTGTTCCCTTCAAAAAAACCTTAGGGGTTGGGTGAGCTGTCTGCAGACGAGCTATATATAGAGGAGCCGAGAGAGTGCTAGTGGAGGTGTGTTGAAAGCTCATTTGTGTAGTAGTGTGGAGATCGACGGCTGGTCATGGTTCTTCGATGGTTCTTCGATGGCTGGCCACCCGGCCACCGCGGCGCCTGCCACAGTTAATGGGTTTACCATAGCAGGCCACCTCGCATCGGGCGTCAATGGATCTTCACACTTTGTTTTCAGTGACAGGCATCGGGCGTCTGTATGCATAGGTGCTGGTTTGCACCACGGAGGCATTAGCGTATTCTCTTCCTGCCAATGCAGTTCCAGGTGCCTCCTGTTCCGAGGGTGCAGCAGTTCCAGGTGCCTCCCAGTTCCTAGGGTGCAACAACTTCAGTGGTTGATTTCGATTAGGCACTGTCGGTTTTGTCCTTGACATGGTTTTGATCTTGTTGTGGCATTGTGTGGTGGTTGTGTCTTAGCAAGATGAACATCGGTTGGCCTAGCATATATATAGACGCCTCTTTTATCAAAGGCCAGGTTAGTTAACAATTTTACCTAACAATTTCAACAACAATTGTGCACGCGGGGGTGGTGGGTGCAGTTGCATTTGCCCAATAATAATGGATCCTATCACACTGTGATACTCCATCCAGTGGCGGAGCTTGGGGTAAATTGAAGGGGGGCGGAGCTCGGTTTGGCCACAACCGAGCTCCGCCGTGACTCCATCTGTCCCAAAATATTTGCATTTATATGGTTCTGCATTTTCATAGCTATACATTTGGACAAGTACATCTCCAACTGCATAACCAAAAATATTTTTCTTTTAGGACAATAGTAGTATTACTCAACAATAGTGTGTGGTAGTACGAAAGATCAGGCCCATCAGAGTGGCGCACCTAGGAGTGTTCTAGGTTGACAATGGCACCTAGAATGTCTACAAATTCCATCCGAGATAGTCTCTTTCATATTTTTAAATTCTTGATCCATCAGCCAAGTCCATCTCTGATTGGAATAATTTCTCTTCAATCTATTAAGCTAATCCATGTCGTCATAAATATTTGGTTTTACTGTGTGAATAGTTTCAAACAAAATACTCCTTTTATTTGGACAAATTGATTTACACAAAAAATATTGTTTTTTATTAGAAACGATATCCTTTTATGATGCTTGTTTAGGGGGTACAAACTAGGTTTTTTTTTTGAGGGAACAGGAGGGGTTTTACCCCCTACTGGATTTTATTAAATAAAGTAATAAACAAGAAGAAAACAAGGGAGAACATACATCTCATAAGCAGAGCATTAAATTAATGGAGGAGCAATTTTTTTTTTGAAAGAATTGTAAGTTTCTCGTATTCTCATCTTGGTCTATGCACTCTCCAAGTGATCATCTTCATGTGATTCATTTGAAATTTGAATTTAGGTTCATGATTGGACTTAGAGTGAAGTTAGAATGGACAGCTTGAAAAGTCGAAGGATCAAGATGATTACTTCAAGAATGTAGGAAAAGCTTAAGGACCCATGATGCATTTCACTTAAGATAGCTTTTCTTATATATGATCATTTTTGTCTACATATGTTCCCTTTTTTCATTATATTAATTTAATTGGGTTACTAGCCATGTTAGAACAAGATTGTTTGTGTGTGTGTGTGTCTGTTAGTTCGAAAGCAACCTCTTTTTCTAAAAAGAAAAACAGAAAACATCGTATAGTAGCCTCTGATCCCACAGGTGCATTCGATTTTCAGAAAGCAATTTCTTCAAAAGAAAAACAGAATACATCCTCCTAAAACAACCTCTTTTGCCATGTGTGTTATCTGTGAAGTGCATTTGCTCATCGTTTCTTTTATAAGACGAGGGGTATATGAGCCCATACGATGGGAGCCATCCTGGCTACACCATCAATATCGACCTGCTATATCCTCTTCCCAGATGCCTCCTTTTCCCATTTCCCAGCATTTCTTCCTTGACTCTAGAGTTACTAAGCTACTGATGTTGGGGATTCAAGTTGGCTTATACGACTATGCTATGAGTGGAACGAAGAAAGCAAGATTATTATATGCACAATTTGTTAAGGCATGGCGAGGGGGACCTTGGCTTTTATAGAGGCCACATATACATGCCGACTTATTTGAACGGGTATAATGTGGGTTCATTTGTGCCTTGCAGGCTTGCAGCGTTCGCTCGAGATCTTAATTAACCTTAATCACAACTGCATGAATAGTATGTACTGTCAACATTCATGTGAGCTGCAACCAAACTGCCCATCTAGCTAGACAAAGGTCGCCGAAACCATCAGACCCAAACCGTGATAAATGATTGATGGCGAGGTTTGTTCAATATCGACTCAATCTTCGTACAATATATATATATAAACTGACGTGTTGACTGTCAAAAAATTAAATTTGCAATGCACGGAAACAAAGAGCCATCAACACGTTGTGCCTACTATGCTGGGTCTAAAGGCCAGCTGGGCTGCGAGGAACGATCAGGTTGTACCTTGTGCGCCCTGGCGCTGGCGACGGAGCTCCCCAACGATGCAAATGCTGCGGAGTTCGCCGGTCGATCGGCCGAGGTGCCAATTTATTCATCACCAACCAACTGTGATGTGGCTCATCTTCAAGGGCAGGAGCCTCTTTCAGGATCAATCTGACACCCGGCTCAAAACGTTGTGCCAAGTACACAGAAGCTGAGTTAGCTTAGCAAGTCTGAATTTTACTGTTTTCACACTGGCACAGGTTTTCAATGAGAGGTGGTGAACAGCCGGGAGATGGAGAAGCGATGTGTTTGGCAGAATCTTCATCATCGTTCGTTGGGTCTTCTGGGTGATCATCGTGGAGCTCATTGGCACGTTTGCAAGGTAAACTGGTTTCTAGAGGAGCCTGCTGGGCTGGGACGAACGATCAGGTTGTTGTGCCTGCATAATCTACCTTAATTTCAGAAGAATCGTAACTATTTTTTTCTCGAATACGCAAAAGATTTGTGCATCATTGCATCAAGTAGAAGAAAGTTTTACAAGATTTTTCTAGGGTGGATACAAATAATCAACATTGCCCGTCACCCTAAGAACGCAATTATAACGGATTACTCACGCACTAAACATTCTAATTTCCGCGCACCGGCTTCCGACGCTCATGCGCGGCCCCCGGCCCCACGGCGCCTCCGCGGTCGCTGCCGTCGCTCCTCGTCTGGGAATAGCTCTCGCATGGCCTGGGCATTGCCGGGACTTCCCTCAAACATCTCGTCCAGCTTCTGCCGACTCTCCTCCATGGGTTACGCCGATGAACCCCATCTTTTGCATGGCGAGGATCTCTCCTCTCTTTGCAACCGAATACTTGGAGAGGGGTTGGGCGTGATGCGCCCGAGTCAGCCACCCGAGTCGGCGGAGAGGTGTTGTCGCCTCGTGGAAGACGCGCTATTGTGCCATCGCAACTATTTTGATTTTGTTTGTGTGTAAATTGTGAGTTGTGATGGTAGCAACAAACTAATTTTTTTTCTCAATCACGCAAAAGACTTGCGCGTATTTGTATTAAGAAAGAGGAGTTTCATACATGATCGTTACAAGATTTGCAATGAGTACGGAATCCTGAGTTGCTAACTTAACTAGGCTACTACTCGCTGATTTAAACAACCGAGATTTTTGGCGCCTACCTCAATCCACAACTCTGCCTGTTGCTTGATGATGATCTTGATCTGCTGGAGTTGCGTCACCGCGCCGCGGAAACAGCGGGCGTTCCTCTCCTTCCATGTCTCCCATGTGATGATAGCGAGCAAGGAGTCTGCTCCTTTCTCAAAATTCGGCCAAAGTCTTCTCCAACGCTCCCACCATTCGACAAGGTTGCCTGCCGGTTGCTGGAGCAAGGTTACTCCCAAAGCTGCGGCTATCTCGGTCCACAACTGTCTGGTGAAGGAACAACTGACGAGGAGGTGATCTATTGTTTCAGGTTCTTGATCACAGAGGAAGCAATCGTCGTGCGCGTGCAGCCCATGGCGACGCCGACGATCCGCCGTCCATTGCCGCTGCCGTAGAGCCAACCATAAGAACAGCTTGATCCTCATCGGTGCCCACACTTCCCAGACTCGGACGCAACCGGGAATTGGATGACCGCCGAGGTGCAGCGCCTGATATGCAGTGTTGACAGAAAAGGCGCTGTCGGATGCCCACCTCCACACCAACCTGTCTGGAGTTTCGTTGAGTGTGACGCCGTTGAGCATGTGCCAGAGCTGGAGGTACTCGGCTATGGCCGGGTTTGGGATCCCGCCGATGACCGTGCGGATCCATGCATGGTTGGTCAAGCCCTCCGCCACCGTTAGTCACTTCATGGCCCTCTTGCTAACAAACTGGAGCAGTTCAAATGAAATCAGCAACAGTTCTGACATGCACTGTGCATCTTCCTGTCCATGTGTTCTATTAACATCCTTGAGCTCTCCAAGGACTGTATCATTCCTCGGCCATGGTTGCGCCTGGCACGTCCGAGGGCCTCAGTTGTGCCATCCATGGTGCTAGGAGAGTCGAGAAACTGCAAGAAGCAAAGGCAAAGCATGTGGCCGCCAGTGCCATCGAGTCGTTCCTGTGTGAGGCATTGTCGCGCACGCTCTGCCGGGCCTACCAGGACGTTGGTAGCGTCAGGTGACATCCCTAGCCATAGTGAAGATCGATGCTCCGCATTGAGAACCCCTCCATCTTAGTCCCAAGAACGCGGTGAAGATGTGCCACGCCACTGGTATCGATGTCCACATGGTCACCGGTGACAACATCAAAGCGGCAAGGAGTTTACAGCATCGTCACCGCTGATGATGTACATCCGTGCCTAGGATGGCCTAGACTCCAGAAATGTTCTTCCAGATACCCACCATTCCGAACATTGCAGTAAACTCCATTTTTCAGAAGAACATGTGTACTTGTTTGGTGCCATAGCAAGCTCTCTCTTTGACACTGAACTCTAATTTGCACGATTGAATATTCTTGGCTAGTCCATGATACATTTGCTCTCTGGCACCTTATTTATATGTTCCACACTACTCACTGCATCGTGATGTTATCTTAGGCTTTACTCACTGTTGTTTTTCTTTTTCTGGCATAGATGAACATATAGAGTTGTTTGCTCTCTCTGTCTCTCTGGCATGCATTTGCCCCATCTCAATTTCTTTTTTTCTCAACCACATAAAAGATTTGCGCGTATTTGCATTAAGAGAAGAGAAAGTTGGTTTACAAGCGAGGTAGTTTTACATTTGGAAATTCCGCTCGCCCTCGCTTCTACTCTGATTAATGTACTACTCGCGATACAAGACTCCCCAGGTGCTTAGCAACGGCCAAGATCCAGAGCTCCGCCTGCCTTCTGATGTTGTCCTTGATTGCATTGAGCTGCGAGGTAGCTCCTCTGAAGCAGCGGGCATTCCGTTCTTTCCACAATTCCCAGGCAATCAGCGCAAGTAGAGAATCCGCGCCTTTGCTGAATGCCGGTGGCCAACTCCTCCTCCACGCTTCCCACCAGTCAACAATGTTTCCAGTCGGTTGCTGCTGGAGGTGGCCTCCCAACGCCGATGCGACGTCAACCCAAAGCTGGCGAGCAAATGGGCATTCGACGATGATTTGGTCGATGGTCTCGGCTTGCTGATCACAGAAGAAACAGCTTAGATGTGCGTCCATGCCGTGGCGACGTCGTTTGTCAGCTGTCCAATGGCGACGACGGATCGCTAACCAGAGGAACAACTTTACTAGTAGTGGCGCCCAGACCTCCCAGATGCGAACACACCCTGGGATCGCGTGAGAGCCCAAGTGCAGCGCCTGGTATGCCGAGTGGACTGAGAAGGCTCCATCTGTACTCCATCGCCATAGTAGCCTGTCCGGTTCTTCAGTGAGGGTGATTCCATTGATGGCATGCCAAACCTGAAGGTATTCAGCCGCCGCCGGCATGGTGACACCTCCTTCGATGGTGCGTATCCAGTGCCGTCCCGGCAGCGCCTCCGCCACCGTCAGTCTGTTGGCAGTCCGCCTCGGCACAAACCTCATCAGGGTCGGCGCCATTGCTCTGACTGAGACGCCAACAATCCAGCTGTCTAGCCAGAACAGTGTTCCCTGCCCGTTCCCCACAACGGTGTAGGTGGATGCCCTGAAGAAGTTTCGCGCCTCCTCTGATTGCTTCAATGGCAGCTGCGCCCATGCCCTTGCCGTGTCCGTGCGCTGGAGCCACAACCACTTTGCCTTGAATGCTGGGTTGACGAGTCTTAAATCGGGGATGCCCATGCCTCCCAACTCCTTAGGCCGAGTGCATGTCTGCCATGCCACCATGCATTTTCCCCGTGCATCTCCATCCTTGCCACAACAAAGGAAGCGCCGGCAAATGGCGTCGATCTCCTCACGCGCCCACGCCGGGAGCCCCTGAGCCATCATGCAGTAGATGGGTATTGCTGCTAGCACAGATTTAACCCAGATCAGGCGGCCACTCTTCGCCATGAGAGGGCCGTGGCACGACGGCAGCCGCCTAGCGACAGCGTCGACCGTGCGCCTCACCTCGGCTCTTGGCAGCTTTGACACGCTCAATGGTAATCCCAGGTAACGAATCGGGAATTGCGCTATCTGGCATCCGAGAATAGCCTGCATGCCTGGGATGGCGTCCTCGGCTCCGTAGATGTTCGTAATTGAGCACTTGTCAAGGTTGGTCTTCAGACCTGTGGTTTCCGCGAAGACACCAAGCAGGCCCTTGATTGCCGTGGCCTCGTCGTTGTCCGGATGAGCGAACAGAACGACGTCGTCTGCATACATGCTGCACTGGTATCTGATCCCGTCCTCCGCGATGTTGCGCAGGACGCCCTCCTCTCTTGCTGCTTGAAAAAGCCTGCCCAGTACCTCCATTGCACAGATGAACAATATGGGCGATAGCGAATCCCCTTGTCGGACGCCCCGACGGTGCCGAATCGGTCTCCCATGGTGACCATTGAGAAGAATAGTCGAGGTGGCCGTGGACAACAACATGGCGATCCATCTCCTCCAGCGCTCCCCGAATCCCATGGCCCCCAGAGCCTGCAGCAGGAATGGCCAGTGCACGGTGTCGAACGCTTTTGCGACGTCGAGTTTCAGTAGCACCTTGGCTTTCTTCTTATTCCTCAGCATTACTGCAGCACGTTGGATGTATTTGAAGTTGTCTTGGATCGACTGGCCACGGATGAAAGCATTCTGTTCGTGTGATATGAGTATCTGCATCTTTGGTGCTAACCGCAGCGCTAGGATCTTGGAGATCAGCTTGGCTAGGCTGTGTATCATTGTGATGGGTCGAAAGTGGCCTGGCTCTGTTGCGTCTGCATTTTTGGGGAGCAAGACGATGAGCGCCCCATTTAGCCGCCTGAAAGCTCTTGAGTCGCCGAACAGTGCCGCGTTGATTGCCGCCATGATGTCAGGTTTGATGGTCTCCCAAGAGTGTTTATAAAAAGCACCAGTGTAGCCATCTGGTCCCGGTGCTCTGTCCGCCGGCAGCTCCTGGATGGCGTTCCACACCTCCTCTTCTGTTACCGGCTGCTCAAGCAGCTCAAGATCGTGACTATGTATTCCGATTGCCTCGAAGTTGATGGTTCCATCCACAATCCCGGTCGTGCCGAAGACCCCCAAGAAGTGGTCATGGATTGCCTGTTCCATCTCTTCCCTGACGGATGTGAAGGCCCCTCCCACCTTGATCCTGGTGATGGTGTTCCATCTCCTTTGGCCTCTTGCCAGCATGTGGAAGTATGCGGTGTTAGCGTCGCCCTCGGCTAGGTATCGAACGCGCGCGCGTTGCCTGGCGATGGTTCAATCCAAGGAAGAGAACCCGAGGCACTTGACTTTCAGCTCCATGTGCAGTGCACGCTGCGACTCTGTCAGTGGACGCACCTCGCTGATCTGGTCGAGCTTGAGGATGATGGTCCACGCCATTAGCAGCTGCTCCCGAATCAGACCGATACTCTGTGCAGCCCAGCTCCGTAGTTCCCGTGATAATTTCCTGAGCAGGAGGTCCAGGCGGATGATCGGGTCATTAATCACCGCATCACATCTCCATGCTTGCTGCAACACCTCCTGATAGTCCTTGAGCTTGGGCCAGAATGCCTCGAAATGAAATCGTGGCGTTCTGGAGATTGACAGGTTAGTCTGCAGTAGAAGTGGATAGTGGTCCGACGCATCGGAGGCCAGCGCCTGAAGATGGCAAGATGGGAAGAGTTCCTCCCAGTCCAAGGTGATGAGCACACGGTCCAGACGCACCATGGTGGGGTTGGCACGCTCGTTACTCCACGTGAAGTGGCGGCCGTGTAGATGGATATCCAGCAGCTGCAGAGTTGCTACCGTGTCTCTGAATGTGAGCATCATTCTCCTGTTGATGCGTAGGTTGTTCTTGTCCGCCTCATCCAAGATCAGATTGAAGTCCCTTGTTATGGCCCATGGCCCCGGACATTGGTCCCGGATTGCTTCTAGCTCCTCAAGGAAGAGGATCTTCTCTCTCTCTTCCTGTGGTCCGTAGACCACGGTCAGCCACCAAGGCGTGCCAGAGTCGGGTACTATTTTAACCGTGCACGAGATGCAGCCGAGGCACGTCTCCTGCAACTCAATCACCAGGTGGCGCACTGCAATTAGGATGCCTCCCCTTGTGTTGTTGGCCGGCATATAAGAAAACTGACGATCGATTGAACCCAGCATAGAGCTGACCAGCCAATGGTTTACATAGCTTAGCTTGGTTTCTACAAGACACACGATATGAGCTTGCGCATCACTGACCAGTGTGCGCACATTGTCCCGCCGGGCCCGCTCAATGAGCCCGCGGACGTTCCAACACAGGATGGTCGTATTATCCATGAAACTGGACTACCAGTGGCTGCGGCGTTGGCCACTCAGGACCTCGCTCGTGGCGCCTGACGGCGCCTCCGGCGTTCCCGAATCAGCCGCCCGCTTGGGAAGAGTTCCCTCATGGCTTCATCGTCCTCAGGCTTCCCCCCCGAACAGGTCATTGAATTTTGCCGACGCCGTGCCTTCGTTGATTGCTGAAGCGTGTCCAAGTCTTTTGAGCACCAGGTATTCACCTCTCTTGCACGTCGGTATCCGCGACAGGCTCTGCGCAGCGATGCGGTGGCTGTGTAACGGCCTCTGTCTTGGGGAGATTGACTTGGGCGTTGGCGGTCGTTTGAGCAGGGGTGAGACTTTAGGCTTCTTCACCCTGCGCACGAAGACATTGAACCGCTTCTATGGTGATGGCGTTTCCTTGGGCACCGGTGGCGGCGTTTGGGCGCACGTCGGGATGTCACTCTTGGTCGGCGCTGTATTGGCGCACTCAGTCGAGTCATGTTCCTCCACCACCCCTTGATCGAGTTGTTCAGGGCACCGATCATGCGGGGAGTCCCGATCAATTGCCGGCGTGTCCCCCTGGGACTCCGTCGCGGCATCGCCGTGCACCTCCTCCGGCCGGATTGTTTCCTGTTCCTCGTCCGGCAACGGCTCCTGATGGGCCTCGTAGGTGTTTGCTGGAACTACCTCCTCGTCGCTGCTGGGCTCGTGCTCTTGACTCAGGCCCAAGAACGCGGTGCGGGCGGCTTTCTCAGCGTTGATGGGCTGCTGGTCCCGGCCCATGAGGCCCACGATCACAGGCTGGGTGGCTTCTTCCTCAGGGATCGCTTCCTCACCCGCCGCCAGCTCCACGGGCGTGGTGTGGTCCACTGGCGGAAGATGCTCTTCTGTCGCTGATGGCTCAGCTCCTTCCTGGATGGCCCCCTCATGTACTTCGCAGTACTCAGGGGCCGGTTGGCCCTTGTCCTGATCTTGCACCGCTGCGGCTTCTGTGCTGATCGCTTTGTCCCCTTCGCTGCTGCCCGCCTTGTCCTCTTCCAGCGTGCGGCCAGCTGCCTCCGCAGTGGAGCCGTTGTTCTGCAGCGTGGAGACCGTCGTTTGAACTTGTCCTTTTTTCTCTTTTGGTGCCACTCTTGACGCTTGTCCTGCTGGACCCTTGTCGGCTTCCAATTCTTTTAATCGCCGTGACGTCGGTCTCGCTGATCGAAAACGATCCTTTCGCGAACCGGCCTTCTTGCTTTGGCATGTTGTCCCACTCTCTCATAGGCCAGAACCCTGCTGCATGGGTCCCGCCCGCCGATCCTGTCGTGGGCTGGCACCCGTGGCTGACCGTTGGGACCGACCCGCTCAGTGGCGGCCACCCTGACACGTGGCCACTGACCGGCCGCCCGCTGCCGGCCGGCGTCGCCATTGTTCGCCGGCGGTGCTCCATCCGGCACACCCCGGCGGCAGGGGAAGGGGTGCAGGCTTACTCCAGGCCCCCGATTGGTGTGATGATGCCGATCGTTCCTTCCTTCGTCGGCCGAGCCACCGGAGGAGGAACCACCGTCCCCACCGCCGCCGCCACGCGGCGGGTCGAAGTCGTGGACGCAGCGTAGGTGGACGAGGACCGGGTACCGCAACAGCTCCTTCTTGGACAAGAACGGCCTGGTTCCCCGGAATCGGAATCCTTCTCCTTGGGCAGCGCCGGCGGCCGACTCGGCGATGTTGAGCCATATTTTCTTGGGGAGCTTGTTCGGCTGGGCTGACCACGCCGTGAGCTTGTAGGCCGAGAGATCATCGGCCACTGCTGTGACCGCCTCAACCTCCTGGATCCAGCAGTAGGGGGCGAGAATCTTGGCCACCGTCTCTTCGCTCCATGCGTGCGGTGGCACTCCCTCGAGCTCGATGGTGAGCTTGTAGTAGACCGTGGTGAGATCGGCATGCGCCACCCGAGACCATGGCAGCAAGACGAGCGGCGAGGTCCCGAATGGGGCCGGCGAGGCCGCCAAGACGCGGTCTTTGATCACTGCGTTTGCACACAGAACGATGAACCTCTCTGGGTAGAACTTCTTGACGCGGATGTCGTCTGCTCCTACGCCGGCGGCGGCCACCAGCGCAAGCAGCACCTCCGAGGTAGTGTGGTGGCTCGGGTCGCCGCTTGGCTGAGCCACCAACGCGAGCCGTAGCGCCGTCTCGGCGTTGTCGATGGCAGCGTCCCTCTGGATGTAGCACTCGGCCTCCCTCAGCCTGAAGGTCGGGTGGCCGGGCGGTACCCCGTCGGCGAACTCGGAGCAAGGATCCTCGCAGGACTCGTCAAGGATCTTCGGTCGCGGGCGGTCGGGTGGCGTGGACGCCCCCTCTGCGGCCGACCCCTGGGGCATGGACGAGGCGTCCCGGCGGGCGCGGACGAAGCAGTTGTCCGGCACACCCCCCGCGGCGGCTTGCTCCCGCGGCCGCCGGCAATCCTTGGCCAGGTGGTGCGGGCTGCGGCAGCGTGCACGCTGGCGGGGGCGATTGCAAGTGGCGATCTTGTGCTTGTATGAAAGGCAGTTGAGGTAGCGGCCATCATACTCTGGTGGGATTCCTCGCGGCGGCGGCGTTCGCTCCTTCCTTTTCCTCGGCGGAGGCCGGCCCTCGTCCCGGTGCAGGACCTGCTGCCAGCCGTCGAGGGTCCGGCTCGGAGGCCCTCCGCTGCTTGCCGAGTCGGCGGTGCGCAGCGGTCCGCTTTGCCGCCTGCGATCCGACCCGCTGGGTGGCCGGAATCCGCTGCTCTGGTTGCGTCGCCGCCGCCTGCTCCGCTTGCGCTTTGCCCGCATGACGAGCAGTAGTCCTTGCTCGGCGGCGCCGGCGGGCCTGCGTCTTCGTTGGAGCACCGTGACTCGCCGCGGCCTCGGACTCCCCCGGGCCTTGGCTGTCAACCGGCGCCCCAACCTCCGGCGCTGTGGACTTGCTCCCGGCGGCCGCCGCCACGTCGCGGTAGGACGGCGCTTCCGGGGAGAAGTCGAAGTCGCTGTCGTAGTCGGAGTCGATGGAAACCATCTCCCAGCGCTCCATCTTACCCCGCCCGTTGGATTTCTCCCCGGGGAAGAAAGGCTCGGCGTCCGGCGAGAGGGGGGAGCGGGAGGGGGAGGCGGCGGCGGCGGTGTCCTTACCTGTGGCCGGAGATGAGGATGTGGCTGGCGGCGCCTGGGTGACGTCCGCCAGGTTGGGAGAGGGAGGAGCCATCATCTCCGTCTGAGTGAACTCAGAATAGAGTTCCCCCATCTCAATTTCAAAGCAATGATGATGCTACCTTTAATTTATATTGCACAGAAAGGCATCAACGTTCATTAACCAAACCGATGGTTTCCAGACATTCTAAGCTGCTGGCGTACCTACAAGTTGTGTGTACCAAATGCTATGATCCCGGAGAGCTAATTTCTTTGTTAACATTACAGTTTGTAGTAACCAAGAGAATTGCCTTTGTCACATTCTCAGTCCTACTAGTTCTTGTGTTTGCTCGTCAGTGCAGTCCTACTAGTGCAGGCCTGATTGGCGTTTACTTTTGTGCAATTTAGCAACATGATCTCGAAGACACAGGATGTTGTATTAGCGGATGAAATGTAAGTACTAAATGGTACAAACCTCCCATAAAAGGATGCATGAATTATTACATGGCTTGAAATTTTGCTGTAAATTAATAGCACAAACACCGGTGCGATCTGCTACTAGAGCCACACCGCCAAACCAACCGAAGAGCACCTGCAGCAGGCAAATCTGAAGCTCAAGCTTAGCTGTGATCACCAAGGCAGTAAAGAATGCCTGAGGTAGAGGGCCAGAACTAGAGCAGGCCCCAAGCAGCTTGATCTTGAGAATGGAAGCATGGAAGTGGAAAAGAGAAGGAAGGGGGGAGTAGGGTTGTGGTGTTGCTCCTACAGCTTGAGGCCTACCACCTCAGCTCCAAGGCTGGGAACGAAGTTGTCCACGGTGGCGACTAGGGCTTCACACGCATTATACCACACGGAATACCTCCTGTTGCAACGCAACTTCAATGCTTAATCAGCAATCATGTCAACTGGCTTAACGCCCAACCAGGCTGGAAGAATAGGCTACCAGGTATTCATATGGTAGAACCATGAACAATTCTCGAAGCTGCAGCACTAATCCTCCAAGGCAGCATTCAGTTCCGATACATCCTATTCTTGCCGCATACAATGCGTGGTGCATCCATGCCTAACTTTTTCATTTTCTTTTCGTTTGGCTCTAGCCACTTCTCCCTGGATTGAGGAAATTGTTTGCATGTATATACTTTGTTTGGGAGTGAACCGTGGATCTTGAATCTATATGAAGGAACCAGGGTTTATAAGAGGGAAGCGTATCCTGGAACCATCCTCAATTGCAACATCTAACTACAGCCGCAAGATCTGCATCCGATGGTGAGGTGGATAATTTTAACACTTAAACCCCCACCATTACATTTGCTAACAAAAAAAATCCCCTAATCCCTCCCCTGGAGCCCGTCCGTTTCCTCTCACGTACGCCGTTTCCGTTTTCTCTCGTAGCCTTCGTACGCCGCCGCCGCTTCTCGTAGCCTTCGGCCATCGCGGCGCCGCTGTCGGCCACTGGCCGTCGCTCCCTGTTCTGGATCGGACCGGGAGCACTGCGGCGTGAAGCGACCATACATGCAGCGACCATACATGCAGCATGTGCCTTCCGGACGGCAATCTTTGGGGTTTGGTCAATGCATACCGCTATGATTGCCTCGCACGGTGACGAGAGTTTTACACCAAAAGGGCATCGAGCTCGGTAAGGCGTCTACCCACCTTTGGATTGCCGAGATCATGAAACCATTGTTCATCTGCTCACGCTGCTGGTTTTGGCCCCCAGAGCGCGAAATCAAGAAGTCAGGTCGAGTGGCATACGAACTGAATGGATCTAGCTACCACCAGCGACATGACATCAAATGCTTTGATGGAGAATTCGATTGGCTCTGTAGCCGCACCGTCTACGTACAGCATCCCACCCTGGGATGATATTCCAAATGCCTCCTTCTCTCATATTGCAAAACACTTGCACACATCACCATCAGTTCTTCCTAGCTGTTTTCCTTCCTTGACTCTGTTAATTATTGCTAGCTACTGAATTTGGGGACTCTCTTTTACTAGTTCATGCATATGCATGGAAGGGAAAGCAAAGCAAGGTCATTATATATCAAGGCAATGCGACGTGTTGGCCTATTTATAAGGGCCATGCAGCTGCTTATTTCAACATGCATAAGTTAATTTGGTTGGTGCTGATTGTTATAGCTATAGGAGAATCTTTTCTTTAGTACTAGCTTTGAAGAGAATAATTGTCATACGCGAGCTTCTTAACTACTAGCCTTTAGGAACAAAATAATTTCTAAAAATAGATGTGAGGTCTTACAAATATTTGAGTCCCCAAAAACAAATCCTAAATATAAGAATATTAACTACAAAGGTGTAGTTCTCTTCAAGCTCAGTAATTTTAATATAAAGGTTATTTGTACAACAATTGTTGCGGACACAGATTTTCGGAGGCAGACCCTTAACAAGCCGGCCTATGTAAAGAGTGTTATTTCTAGAGGTATATTTCTTATAAGTATCCCAATTTATGAAAATTGATTGTCACCCATCTTCATTGGGGACCTTAATTATTTTTAGAGACAACTGCTCTTTCAAACCGTCTATAGAAATAAAATGTTTTACTCCCTTCATTACAAATTGTAGTTCACTTTAATTTTTTTGGTGCATGCATTTGTTATGTACTATGGCACGTCGAAGTCACGAGGTGACATGGTTCCTAATACCTCTCGTTCCTGAATCTGGAACTGGCTTTTAATTAGCCCTGATCCTAATTGTTTTTTATTGGCATTACTCTTGCTTAGTTTCTCCTGGCTCCAGTTAGTACTTAGCTAGATTCACTACTCGTAGTGACCGAGACTAAGGATCGTTGACATTTATTAAAACTAAAATAGGAAGAGGAAGTGGATCAACGATGTTTTTGCAATAGTTGGGTGATATGATAAGATGTGTACATTGCATTATCAGACAACAAAACAAGTGTCTTTTTATAAGGGAAGACATGTACATGCTTCAGCAAGAGAAGGATGGTGTAAAGTACACTACACTACGTGACTCCCTTGCTCTCTATTAATGTGGTAGAGATGAATGGACGAGCATAACCTTACAACAAGTATTATATAAGCCATGACAGCTTTGTTTATAGCCAAGACAACTCAGCAAGATCGGGAAGAGAGAGAAATCACGAAAGAGAGATCACTTTTCATGAGTTTTTTTTTTTAAAAAAGGTAAAAAAAAACCAAAAAAAACTTGTGCTTCTCGCGCTTTTTGCTATACTACCAAAATCGCCCATGCGTTACAACGGGAATATAATAATATTTATTGGCCTAAACTATAAAAATATAACATCCAAAAATACACAATGAAAATCCAATATATTACAAAGTCTAATTATTAAGTTGATTCTACATGAAAAGTAATACGAAGTCCAATTATTAAGTTGATTCTACATGAAAAGCAAACTGCCGCTTGATGAGGAATTAAATGTACCGGTATGATCTTCAGCGGGTTTATATAGACCAGAGTTAGTCAGACATTAGTTTAGTTAGCTTAATACCATCATCTTCAATGCGTGCTACACATTTCTTCTCCACACGTATCTTCCTGACCCTTCTTTCTCGCGTGCTCCAGTCACTATCTCTCAGTTATCTCCTCCCTCTCTGTAGCTCACATTTCACTTCCTCTCTTATTCAAAGATCCTCCTTGTCCATTTAGAATAGCTTCAGTTTTAGCTAGAATAATTGGTTATAGCTATTTTGATAGAGCAACTTCTTTGATAAAGTAGGTTTTAGTTAGAGAATAATATTTGGTAAGAAAAACTTCTCCCGTAATATCCTTGTATTTTTTTCTTATTTCCTCCCTTTTATTTATTTCTCCTTTAATCATTTTATTATTTTTATTTCCATGACTCCATTTTATTTGTTTCTCAAACCTACTCCCACAGCAAAAAAGGCCCAATAACATCTTGCAGCCCAATAGCCAACACCAGCCCAATATTTTAGCAACAACCTATATAAATAGGATTGGAACCCTAGACGGCCTGTTTTTCCCACCTTGAGACCCGCCGCCGCACAATACACAATCCCCATTCCCCACCTCCAGACCGCAACAGCAGCGTCGTGTGTCGCGTCTCCCCTTCCCTCCCCTTCCCGTCCCAAATCTCAAGCTCCCCCACTGCGTCGCACTCACGAGATCGAGACGAGCCACGTGGTCATCGCGTGTGGCGTGCGCATGTCGTGTATGCCCTTTCTGTTGCAACTCCCAAGCTCCGCATGGGTCTAGCCTTGCTGGCTAGCAGTGAGACGGTGAGTCGGTGACCAAGGATCCAGAGCTTGAGATCCTCGTCGCGGAGGACAACGGTCACCTACAGCTTCACCCATCGGCATGTTTATGCTTGGTGATGACGAGGAGTCGAGGACGTTGTGGCCACCGTCCAGATCTCCTTCAAGGCCAAGCCGGCTAGGAGCTAGCTTCTTATTTTATGATTGGTGTTGTGATTTCTGAATTGGCTTTTTTGACAAATTTTCTGATTCAGCTTGATTGTGATTCGTTCATGCACAAACCATATGCATGCTTCACTATTTTATTTGTGGTAGCCTTAAATTTTTGTGTCTATTTAATTCAATTTATTTTTCTGATCTATGGTCAATTTGGATTGTCTGTGTTTTCTCCGAGATCACAAAGTGAGTTAGAGTTGGAGTCCTTCTCAGCCATATTCTTTATTCTTTTTGTTTAGTTTTTACAAGCGATTTTCCCACCCTATCGTTAATACGTGTGTGGACTGGTGGGCGGACGGATAGGAGCGGACTGAAATTTTGGCGTTTTATTATTAGGTTATAGATGAGCTTGCGCTTCTCATGCATTTTGTTATACTCTCTTGCTTATTAATACAACGCCGGGTAACCGGGCTTTTTTAAAAAAAAAAAACTTCTCATGAGTTTGGGTGTCAATCGCTTGCACAATTGCCACATCGTACGTAACGCATGTCAATGCCACGACCTCCGCCCAACCCAGGCTAGAAGCATGTGTGAGATGAGTGTCCTCTTCCTTTTGGTTAATTGGATCTAATCTAATCTATAACTTTTATAAAGATAAAATAAACCCCACTAGAGTATTTTTATTTTCATGCAAGGTGTCCACATCATTCTCCACTAAGTGACATTAGTAAATGTTTTATCTCTTCATGCAAAGTGCCCACACTATTCTCCACTAAATCCATGTCATCCCTTATGAATTAAAAAATCCATATCACTATAGTAATGCTATGTATATAACCGATTTATTTTTAGAAAATCCCGCAACAACGCGCAGGGTATACTCTAGTATAGTAAAAAGAAATGATGCTTAAATCTTATAACAGACAAGTTATTGTATACTTTGTCTATACATGTGGAGTCTCTAAGTGATGTTTTTGGCTATAAGCTAAGTTTATTGAACTTGCTCTTGGTATGGACACGTGTCCGAGACCTATAGCTACTACTATATATGCGATGCATGAAAGATGGTATAGAGTTGGTTGGACAATCTTAGATCGCAGAGTCATACTCCATTACTACCTATTGTTGTTTTTTTCTTTATTGAATTTGAGAGAAAGGGCCTGCTGGCAGGGCAAGGCAATGCAAGAATACTTTTTTTTTTCATATAAAAAACTGTTATTAAGGAAGGGCGATGCACACCTTCCATAAAAGGCCTTGCATGCTTATATTTCAATATTGGTGTATACTATAGCATACTCCCTCCATCCCATTAAAGATGTCGTCCGGGAAGCGTATTTGTGAGAGGGACACGAATTTCCAACGATATCTTCAATGGGACGGAGGGAGTACGCTCTATCTTCTCATGTAGCTAGCCTTGAAGGCTTGAATCCTCGACTACATGAGGCTGCACGAATTTAATTGACCAGAGGTCAAATGAGTACAAGCCTGAGACTACCCACACTCATGGAACTCTATTTTCATCCCTCTAAAGGAATATTCCGTCCTAGTCAGCCAGATTCCTTACTCTATCCAACTTTCTCCCGCACTCGTGCATCCTCAATATCTTCCTCTATCCCAACCACCAGCTCATGGACCCCACATGTCATACTCAATCAAACAAACCTCCACGGACCCCACGCGAATAGAAAAAAATCTCGGGGTTTCCATCCCCATCTTCTCTTCCCCGAAGCACACGGACCACACACGGAGGAGCGGACTCCGGCCACAGGTGGAGGAGCGCACACGGAGGAGCGCCCGCGGCGGAGGAGCTCCGCTCGCGCCTGCCATAGCGAGGGAGGGCGGCGCGAGCAGCCATGGCGGCGGCGCGAGGGAGGGCCGCGCGCGAGGCAGCCATGGCGGTGGCGCGAGGGAGCTCCGCCGCTCCACCCACGCGCTCCCAGCGGACCGCGCCCCGGCGACCGCGGTCCCCTTCTTCTCGCGCGGGAGCAAGGCCGGCGGAGCGGAGCGGGAGCACGAAGTGAGCTCGGCGAGTACTACTTCAAGCACGGAGCACCGCCGGCGAGCGCATGACGGAGCGGCGCCGGCCTCCTCGCGCGGGCTCTGCCACGCCATGGCCGCCGGTGGAGAAGGTCGTGGGAGGAGGCGGCGGCGGAGGACGAGCGCGGGCCGAGCTCCGGCGGCGGGTGTGGGAGCTCCCTACTCGACTCGGCCTCCGGCGACCCTGCTCCACCGCCGCCGCGAGCTCCGATGGCGGGTGCGGCCGAGGCAGACGGGCGCGCCGGCGAGGACCACTCCTCCTCCTGCTCTCGGCTGCTTCCCGTGCGCGTGGCCGGCGGCGGCGCTCCCTGCCTTGCTCTCTCTCTCCCCTCTAGAGGGACCCACTCGTCCTTTACCGTCTGCCGCCGTACTCCCCTCAAAACAGCGGCTCTGACACCGAACGCAAGCCTTGCGTATTGTTTTGCGGCTGCCGCTGCAGCTCTTGCGTAACTGCAAACGCTTTTGCGTTTGCGGTTGCGGTGCCCAGTGCGGGTAGTCTGATCATTCAGAACAGCCAGGGGGAGGGGCGGCCAATCAACAACGTACTTGGGGCTTTCCATTCTTCTCGCAGAAGCACCTGAGCTTCCCCAACCCAACCCACCCCGGCCCCCTCCTTCTCCGTTGCCCGAGTTTGCTGGAGCTAAGGGGGAGGGGTCCCGCCTCTAGTAGTCATAGATCCTTAATATTAGTATAAGAATAGAGTTTGCCTATATGGTGAATGCGCTTTGTCGCGTTTCAAGCTCCTTGCTGGTCTTTGGCATCGTTGTCGTCGCCATCGCCGTCGATGGTCATTGCTCTCATGTGAGAAAATATAAAATAATTTCTCTTCCCTCCCTCGTATCTGGTGCAGTAGTTCCGGAGAAGCACCTACCGACCACGGAGCTTGGAGACGGCGAGGCACCACTTCCTCGGTCGTTGCTGGCGGGCCGGCACTGCTACGCCCGCGGGTGGCGCGTTCGTCACCTGCGCGCGGTCGTCCTCGGTGGTCTTGGTGTGGCAACCATCGCATCTATTTGTGTCTTCCGTCTGAGCTACGGGGCCCACCAATGCAAGGCATTTGGCATGCCCCAGTGGTATTGCAGCCTTCGGTCCCTGTGTCCATCACTCCAACAAGACAGCTACTCTTTTGGTGTTGGTTTGATGATTTTGTCTCCATTTGGGTTTTCGGTTCAAGCTTGTTCTACATTTTTTTTGACCGGAATTAAAAAATTTTGACCGTAAATCTTGTTCTATAGTTGACAACGACATCAACAACATCCTTCGGTCATCGACATGTTTCACCTTCAATGGCTCCACCGACCCACTCTTCACCGTCGTTATGCACGGTCAGTCCATCCGGGTGCATGCGTCTTTGATGGCCGTACGTATACCCTCACCGGCAGAATCGTTCTTTACTACACCTCAGTCCATGTTGTTGTCTACTTTTCTGGTCACAGGATCTTGATATATCTTGGTTTTCCTTTGAAGACCTCTATGTAATATGGTTGCATAAATATATATCATATGTTGTTGTAAAAAAAAAAAACATCATAGTTTGTCGAGGTCCAGCGCTGGTTACATAGCCTTCCACAGTGTGACAGTGGTGCCCAAAAATCACTAGCCTCCACGTAACAATTCTAGCACTACAGATTACTCACAGTGTTGGACAGCCGCAAACCACTCGTGGGACCTGCCACTTCAGTGAAAAGGAAAACATAAAAATACTCCCTGCATTTCAAATAGATGACGTTATAGGATGTGTACCTGTCAAACTTTTTAAATTTTAACTTAATTTGTAGAAAAATATGTGCAATATTTATATCTCTAAATATTTTTTTAGAAAAAACTAGATTCAAAGATCTTTCAATGATATTAATTATATATATTATAAATATTTTTAATAGATAAATATGTTGATTTTTAGGCATTTATTTTGCAAGCTGTCTCATGTTGCATGTTGACACATGTCTTGTCGTCTGTCTTGATGGGTGCGAAGAAACCATATTTTATCAAACAAGCACCAGCACTGCTCCCAGTTTTTGTTGGCATCTCTTAAAGTCAACATCACTACTTGTAATGGGAAGAGTGATGCTAAAATTCTCCCTCTCTTCTTTTGGGCATCACTCAAGAGCAAGATTGTGGAGGACCTTAGGTGATGATAACAATAGTGGCGGTGTGATGTAAGACCCATGTGCCAATCAAGCAAGTTCGTTCCGCAAGATTCGAACTATCTGAGGAGATGTGATTCCTGGTGCCTTCTATTCTAAAAGGTGGAGTAAAAGCGGAGAACGTAAGCGGGAGGAGATTGCCGACTGCCGTATAACATATGGGCACTGTATATGGAGATAGGGCCAAAGAAAAGCTATGTGCCCACATATATAAGACCCCCGCGCTTCAGCAAAGGAGGTTACAAGTGCACAGACACTCCATTAACACCACACATGACCATATTCATATCCTCTAGTACGAGATCTAAATCATTTACGTGCTTCAATTCATGCTTTTAAATGTAAAAGATATCTTGTGATATGACACAGTTAATCAGTGAAGTGTAGTAGATGAACAGATAAATTCTGCAGTGCTGCTTGATAGCCTCATACGGTACCACAAGACAGTAGGTCTCATGAACACTCAAAAAACAAAGAAAATATAGCAAGAGGCAAGGCTCCATATTAAGTGACACTTCAACAAGGAGAGGGTGATGAACGCACAACTGAACTTAGCTCTATATAGGCCAACACGTTATTGTGTTCTGTATGAACTCAGTTACACGCCAAGAAATGACAAATAAAGCATCAGAGACACGGGCCCTGCAACCATTGGGTCAAATCCTTACACGTTTGCTCCCTCATGAAAACCCCAATCGAATGGATTGGTTCTACCACTACTCTGAATAAGCTCAGTGACAGAAAGATATATATGATATATCCAATCCATGTAGGTACTTAGTTTTAATAATATAGGCTAACATGGTCACAGCCATACAACAAAAGAATACGAAACTCCAACATGGTCTGTGTGCCAAGAGCCAATAGAAAGCAAATAGTAGTGGTCAGGCCAGAGGCTCGAAAGATAAATACAGGCAAGAGCGTGCAGGGGATCATAGAGTAGCCAGAAAAAGATAAGGATGCATGTGTACAGAAGTGCTTTGTCTGCCTTGCACGGTACCAGAACCCAACCTGTCCAGTTCACGCTCATCTCCTATATACGAATCACGCAACATTCTCTGGCCTCTCAGCGTGGCCACGTCGCCCGCTTTTCGAGGCCGTCCGATCGGGCGGACGGACGGCCGAGATCGGGCGGTTGGCGGCCGTTTTACAAAAAGGCCCTCGAGCTTTTCAGGTATAGGACAAAAGCCCAGGGCCGGCCTACCACACGGCCTACCAACGATTCCAACAGATCGGGAAAGAAGAACGAGAATCTAACCTCAAATCGAACAAGAACCGAGAATGGGGACGGAGCAGAGGGCAACCGATAATGGGGATGGTAAATGCTGATGTACGTTGGGGAAATGAAATGAGAAAGTCGATGACTGATTCCAACGAATCGGGACAAGAACCATACCCTAACCCGAAATCAAACAAGAACAAAGAAAGGGGATGGATCGCGGTCGTGCGACGGTGCCCGTTCTTTGTCCGCGGCCTGTCCGCGCAACGGCGCTGGGCACAGCCACGCCCCGCACAGTGGCGACCGCTCGACGGCGACGCGCTCAGCCTCGGGCAAGCGCGCGCGCCGGCGAGGGGTCCCGCGGCGACGCCGCCACCTTCTCCTCTGGCCGCCATGGGCAACTCCAGCGGCGGCTACCGCTAATTGCAGAGAGACAAAGGCAGAGAAGGAAATGAAACCCTAGGGTTGGGGCAACCAGCGGCCTGGGGGTTTTGTCCCTCCGACTCTTGCGCGGAACCGTCGGATGCAAACGAGTGGCCGAGATCAGCCGATGACCTTTCAGGCCGAATTGAGCCCAGGCGGCTAGATGAATTGTCGGCCCAGGCCCACGTTACGGCCTGGGCAAGGCCTGTGTGCGTGGTGCGCGCGTCTTGGAGCGAGCCACGGGCTGTTTTTTCGCTCTTGGGCCGAATGATTTAGATTCGGCTAAACTGAAAAAAAAAAAAAAAAAAAAACTGGGACACGGTGGGCGGCGCCTCCGCCTGCGACCAAGCACACAGGCCCAGCCAAACCCACGTCAATATATACAAAATTTATCATGCTTTAGGTATATAAAAATATGGCTAAGTCTACAATTTTTCCATGGTTTGGGTATATCAAAATATGGCCTCAAAAGTTAACCGATAGGCCGGCCCAGGCCCGAGGGCGTGGAGTGCGCGGTGGTTTAACAGGCCGGCCCATCTCAGCCTAGCTAGGAGTTTTTTCTCAAACCAGAGATTTTTTCCTTTATAAGTAGTATAGTATAGAACAAAATTATATGTTTCGCCAAATTTTAAGCTAAGAAATAATAAATTTTACTATGATTTGGACAACAAAGGAAAATTTAAGTCCTAAATTTTACTACGACTAAACAAACTCCCAATTTTTAATATGACTTAGAAAGTTGAATTTTATCAAATACAAATTCTGTTGCAAACCATAACACCTAAGCGAAAATAATTAAGCCGCGGATTTGTCTTATCTACACTAATTTTAAAAAATATGCGTCCCCCAAAATACAACTACTAGAAATAAAATCTGCATAAACTATATTTCTACGACACAATACAGGCCCTGCATCTTTACTCTGGGCCAGATTTGGCTCAAACAGTCTTCTCCTTTTTATGTGGATTTTGTTAATTTTATATAAAAATAATCTGGGAGGCTAAAACCTCTCCATGATGTACTATATGTACGAAAAATATGAAACTCAAAAAAAAATAGAACAATTTTAAATAACCTCTTTTGATTAATAAATTAACCTTCTATGATTCCTACGCACAAAAATATCAATCAAAAAAATAAAAGTTAATTCGGTGGCTACTTTATGATCTCTACAAAAAGTTTGGGATAAATTTGAAATGTTTTGAGAAATTATTATTATTAAAAAAAAGAGATCACTTTATAGGACTGAAATATATAGACAGCAAAATTAAAAATCAACAGTCAACATATATAATCATCCACAAATTATAATTTCCAAGTAACACGAATAAAAACACTAATACAATGCATAAAACACAATTTAGCTACCATCATTCATACTCATGTACCTAACTACAAAACAAAAACAAAAAAATAACAATGGCCATGCACATGGCCATGAGCGGCAAAGCCGCGAGCATTTCTAGTATGGTTTATTCATGCAAAGAGGCGATACCTGAAACACAAAAGATGCCATTTTCAGAGTTAGAAAGCAGGGTAGATTTCATCAATATCAAAATGTTCAAGCACAGCATGATTCTAGCTTGTTAAGATAGCAAGCATGTACCTGGCAAACTCTAGCTTCTGAGTGACAATACCATTCAGAAGAAGCTCCGAGTCAAAAACTTCCAGACCTGCAACAATTGTACAGAACTTTTTAATAAATTGTGAGAAATGGAGAAAGCAATAGAAAAGGATTTTTGGGAGGTAAAATTCATAACATGTACCACTCTTA
Organism: Themeda triandra; assembly: GCA_018135685.1. NCBI lineage: Eukaryota > Viridiplantae > Streptophyta > Magnoliopsida > Poales > Poaceae > Themeda > Themeda triandra. The sequence goes on from JAENPR010000018.1 coordinate 1,678,559, forward strand.
ATTAATGGCATACAGACACTGTGATCTTGTTCGCAAGAGATTACAAAGGCCCCCTCAAAATTTTTCTTCTTCATTGTAGAGGCTGTGATTCTCCCCAGCAGCTGACAAAATTTGTTTAGCACTAGAACAAATTAGCCAATGAAATTATGGAACCAAGAATTGAAGTTCTAGCAGGTATAGAGATCATACAAAATTATTCATTACACATTAAGTTGTAGTAAAACATAAAGCATATTATAGGATATTTTCTATTTATGCCCTATGGCTACATGGTTCATAAATTAATGCAAAGTTAAACTACCAAGGACAGTGAGATAGACTGATATGGAAATGTAGATTAAAGATTGCATACCTGACCATGAGCTGCAACTACTAAACTTTTCAGAAGATCCTTGCTAGGCTTTGTGTTTGGTGTGATTAATACTCTTCTGCCCTGAAACAGATTTTTGAAACCTCAGGAAACATTGTGATAATAATACAAAAGGAATGCTGTAAGCATGCTGTAAACGTTGAGTTTTCTCTTGACATAAAAGAGAATACAACTGCCCTCTGTCACCATTCGTTTTTCCCCATTTCAATTGGACTCTTCATATAAGAAATTAGAGGAAAACCTGAAGCAATGGTTTTTTGCAGGCTCTGCTAAGTGAGACAGGCATGCTAAAGCCTAGCTCCTTCTCCTTCTTCATATCTCTCAAAATGTATTTCTTCTCATCAATGAAGCACCTTGCTTGACTACAGCATACGAGCCATGATGGCGTGACTACAGGTATTCCCATAGCTATTGCTTCAAGCATGTTCCTTGTACGGGCAAACTTTTCAGCAACAAAGTGTGTAGCTTCTGAAATAGTTGTCGCCACTGGTAGTCCAAAGTATATCAATATCTGCCAACATCCAAGAAAAAAAAAAATGGGATTCATCATTAAATACTGTTTTTAAGATGTATAACTAATGTACTGAACCACTACCTTTGTTTGCGTTTTGATGGTTTCCTTATCCATGCTTTGGCTCAACAGAACATGGATTTTGGACATGTTTCTTCTTTCCCTGCTTGTCTGCAAAACTGGAGATGCTTCATTTCTTAACAGACTGGCAAGTTCTCTGGAACCTGGTGATTTCACAAGTCCTCTCTTAAGTGGCTTCTTTGATATTTGTGTCCTAAACTGGAGCTTTTGCTATTTAGCTCCCTCAGTGGTACTCTGTTTGTCAAACTAGAGTTATGATCTTCTTGTGCAGATGTGGATTGTTTTTCTATTCTGTCAAGCTGATTTGAATCAGGGACAGATATGTGAATTGATTTGTTGTTGATGAGTCAGCTACTCCTGTACTTTTGGATCTAAGTGCAGTTGAGCTCCCAGCTTTATTGAATTGAACTTTCGAGCTTCTTGAGATAAACGTGTAGGTCCTCTTCCTTTTAGGTCGGATTACAACATCAGAACCTACAATATTTGAATCACTTGCACCAGATCCCTTGATTCCTTCAGACACCTCATGATTTACATCTCCCTGTATAGTGATACTGTCCATGCTTCCTTTTGCTTTCCCTGCCATCTGTTTTGGACTCTTCTTGTCTTTCGACTTGCTGGGATGCTTTTTCACAGACCTTGAACTTCCACCAATTCGCTTTTGAACTGGTGGTTCAGAACATATCTTATTAGCTTTGCTTTCTTTTCCCAAGTTTGTTCTAAGAACTGAGCTTTCAGGATGTGCATTCTCCTTGACTACATGATGATTAACAGTTGATGCATTGGACAATGCTTCCATGGCTTCAGCTGCCATCTGAGTACATGGCCCAATATCATATGCATCATATAACTCATCTGTAGAACCAACAGGCTCTGGCCTCTTAAAACAACTCAAGCCTAAGTCATCACCATTACATTCTAGTATGGAACCAACAATGGCAGTTGATCCGCTGCCACCATATCTCTGGGAGGTCAAATTCTTCGCTTGAGTATTAGCATGGATCCTTTGTTTTTTCCTGGAGATCATAATGGTTGTGCATTCATCATTGCTAGAAGCGTCAGCCCAGTCAAAGACACCTAGGTTTTGGAATGGGCTACTGCAAGCACGCCTTTTTGCCAGGCACTGGGCTACTTTTGTGCCTAAAATAGAAGCTGACTTTGTTCCACTCATTGGCTCAGCACTCATTTTCTGAGGAGTTCCTAAGTCATCTTCTACCAGCAGCCTTTCCACAGTATCAATAGCAGCAGCCTGTGAGTCATCACCAGGCTCCTGTGAATTGAGATACTCTAACCTTCCCCGGACTCTTGCAGTGGTCATTGTACTTCCCAAGGTGTGGTTGCTGGCAGATGTAAGCAAGCAGAACCTACAAGATTGAAATTGTGAATGGTGTTACCAACATCAGACAAATCATGGTATGATTATTGAATTGATAAGAAAACCAAAACTTGACACAAATGCTGAAACCTTTTTCCAAATTCAAATGGTCGGTGATGCATATATAAACATCAAAACAGCAAATTTGAAAGGAACACTTTGAAACAGCTAAAGTGTTCAAATGCAGATATACAAACACACATGTGCACAGAGAAAAAGTGTATGATTACAAGAAAGATAAATGAGTAAATGACACATGTTGCCCTGTCCTAGTGTCCTGGTGTATGCCGATTTAAGGCAACACAACCAACTGCAAGCAGAGTTTCAAGATAAGTCATGCAAGCTAGAAAACTACATGTGGTAGCCAGTAGCAAGGAGTTAAATGTTGAGATTAAGAGCAGACTGTGTTCACAGAAACTATGTGCATCCATATTTCTGTTGTTTCTGGAGAAAAAAGGAATTCAGATGGCTAAAGGCTTTGCCTGCACTAGCACACCATGTAACAGCAATACAGCAATCGGTTGTTGCCAGAAACCAAGATTAGACAGCGAACCACAGAGATTAGACTAGAAAATAGCATCTCGTGGTAAATCTGAAAGGGCATTGAAGAAACATGACACCTTGATCGTCCTAGGATTCAGTATCAAAATACCAATTAGGCAGCCAATCTTTGTTGAAATATAATCAGAACTAGTAGTTTCACAGACGTCTAGGCTTAAAAATATCACGCTAGTTGCGCTCATCACGAAGCAATTGGCAAAATCCCCCTCCGCATAACATGGAAGGGGTTTAGCTTAAGGTTTACGAGTACAGTAGGGGACAGCAGAGAAGCCCCCCGCACTCCGCAGGCGATGCAAATGGAGGCCGCGTGCAACAATCGGCGTCAGATGTTCGACAAAATCCCCGTCATCCGCGGGTAGAAACGAACGATTCAGCGGCGCGGGGACACTTGATCATCCAAATTCAGGAACAAACAAAAAAAAGCCGGGGAAATATTGGGGGAGGTGGGGAACGGAGGGATTATACCTCCGTTTGCAGGCAGCAAGGCCAGAAATCTCGCAGGGCCTCGCGTCCTCGCTTCGGCACTAGTTCGACATTGATCGAAGAAGCGAGCAGCAAGAGGGCGTCCGATTCGAGGTTCGCGTGGGGAGCGAATGCGACGGCGGATGGGGGCAGCGGAGGAGAGATGATGAGTTCGCTGAAGAGGGGGAGTGCCGGTTCCTTCCAAAGCAAAACGCCGCGGGAGAAGCGTACTTGGGAAGCCAAAACGCGCGCCTCCTTCTAGAGGAAGGAAGCAAAATTTTAAGAAAATTTGGAGCGAAATTTTGGCCGAGAGCGCGAACATTTTTCCTTTTTGCGGGAAAAATAAATTACACGCGCCGAGCGGAAATAAATATACTTTGACCAAATTTACATGTTCAGCGCGGAAATAAACAAATAACTTTGAAAAACTCATAGCCAAAAAAAATTGTCATAGCTGATAGCGTAAGAGAAGTATGGTTGCGGTAAGTTATAATTTACAATAGGCGTGGAATTAGCTTATGTTGAAAATTTTGATAAAAGAAGCAATCTCATTCGCTAGAAGAATATTTTTTTTTTTTTACCGAAGTCAGCAAGGGAAACTCTGACCTATTTTTTTGTTTTTTTTAATAATATAGACCGTTTAAATTCGCTCCCACGGGGAGTCGAACCCAGGTCTGCTAGGTGCCATCCGGATGCTCTAGCCACTAGGGCTAGAGGCCCTTTGGCGAATATTAAGAGACAATTATGCCGTTCGCGGCATTACTTGAGTATATTCAAATATACTCGTGAGAAAGCTGGCCTGAACATGATTAAACCAGGGGAGGAATACATGATTGTCATCACCAAGATAAATGAGACATGGGGTTGCATCTAGTCCTAACTCCTAAACAGAGCAATACCATCTAGCTGCCAAAAGATAACAGGGTTACAGAGTTTACATGCATCCAACATCAGGTGTGTAACATTCATTGAACATGAAGCACGACTGAGCACCAAAGAAATGTTCTAGGAGACCATTTTGATATCAAACGACGACCCACTGTGGGCTGAGAGTCCAGGTTGCGGCACCGTTAGCATCCTTCCTTCAGTTCTTTAAGAGTCAGCAACATCATTGGATCATGCCGCCACATCCAGGGGACTATGGGAGCCAGTACTATGAAGTCCAAATAGAGGTTCTGGTTTAGAAAGTGTTAAGATGCTACTCTTTTCGTTTAGCCACAAAGAGTTTGCTCATATCTTCAGTAACAACATTGCTCCTGTGAAGCAGTAACCAAAAGATAGGCATTACTCAGGGATACAAGATACATAATGTGATCAATTGGCAAATACATACTGGGGCTGAGCCCAAGAACCTTATTAGATTGGTGAGAGAATAGAGAATACAAATAATAAGGTGGTCCAAAATGACACCGAAAAAGACACGAAAATAGAAGAAACTAACCTTCCACGAAGCTGTGGTGGAATTAGAGTGTTCCCTGCAGCGCTTCTTGTGCCTCGGGGTTGTGATTGCATCCTAGGAATTTTACTGCGTGAGTCATGAAGAACAGACCCGTTTGATTCTCTCTTCCTTGATGCATTGTCTGCAGGGGGAGCGAAGAGATCTGCAACATCTGGGAGGTCTAATGATGGTGTGGGCAGAGAGACATTACTCGAATTAATCGGTGCTACACTCCTGGAGCAAAACAACAAAAACAAGATGTTAATAACTCACCAATACCATATCAAACCTAGATAGCAATGGTGGGAGTACTGGCAATAAAGTAGTCAACTATATATTCAGAATAACATTTAAGCATGCAGCTAGAACTGAAAAAAAAAAACAGAAGAAACAAAAACATGCTAGTAACCAAAATAAAGAGGGAGCAATGAATTACATTCGTACCCAATACAATAAGGAGACTAAATGCAAAAAGGAATAGCCAATATCAATTGCAACATTTTTTACCAATAAACCAAATCATCACAGGGTATTCAATAATCCAACTTATCCTATCAGGAGTACCATTTATTTCCTTTCCCACAAGAAAGGAAGAATATCAGGGACAAGGCAAATATGCTCATTCTTACTTGTTCGAGTCCAGAGAAACTATCAGGCCATGCAAAGGGAGCAGAACAGTCTTAGTGCCTCGTTCTGACGACAAGCAGATTGTCTTAGTGGGCTACAGAGTATATGGGAAAGCGAAACAATGAATTGCAGCCTCGTATTGATGCAGATGCAGGAAAGTAGCTTCAGATTTCAGTACAGCACACTCAATCAGGCAGCCCCGTCAGCTGGTCACCTACCAAGCAACACCCATCGCTACAAGCGAAACCCTAGAGAGACAGGACAGCGAGGGGGAAGCTTACTGGCTGACTGCCGGCGGCGGCGTAGGCCGAGGGGCAGCGCCCGCCTCCGTAGATGGAGACGGAGGCCGTGGATGCGGACCGATGGGGGAAGGCTGTGGCGCCGCGGCGGCGGGAGGCTCGCCGGCGTCTTCCTCGTCGGAGGAGTCGTAGGCGACCAGCGACATCGGGACCGGGTCGGCTGCGCCGGATGCGTCCTCTGGCTTGGCTTTCCTTTCGGCTCCATTTAGACGTGGGCTGTTGGGCCAACAAAAGCGAGCCTTCCTGTCTTAGACTTTTGGGCCTCCATATGTTTTATTAGAAGAAAAAAAAAAGGAACATGGCTAAGTTTACTTGAACAGGCACAGCAGCCCAAAGCATGGGCCTAACTTCCCTCTATCTTTTTTATTAAAATATATATTATAAACAAGAAATAATTGTTCATATATCTGACACTTGTTAACCTAAATGACACGGTTTGGTAAGAATTAGGGATGTGCCTAATGGACCTGTATAACACAGGTTAGCAAGACCAGGGATGCACATGTACAGTTTATAAATTCATTGTCTAGATAGAGGCATCACGGGATAAGTTTTATGATCATTACGTTCGTGTATTTTACTTTTTTTAATAAGAAAATGCTAATGGCTGCACTACAGTTCGAGTACCTACCGTGGCTCCTCTCTCCATCACTCTCCGGCAAGTCGACGATGTGATCTAATCTCTGAGCTGTGCTAACCTCCCCTAGTAATTTACCATGGACTCTCGCATGTTCATACATGTATGTGCCAGTTTTATCGAAAACAGCGGTCAGCTCGATCTGTTGTTTGTTTCGTGACAGCACATCCTAACCCTCGTTGCGAGTGCTTATACGAAATACAAAGATCAAGAACGAAATCCTACACAACCTCGCAGTCTATCCATTCTAAGGCACGAAAAGCGTATAACCAAGGCCTTGTTTAGATGACAAAGTTAGTGGCCAAAGTTTGCATAGTAAAGGTCCCGTCACACTGTAGCAATTTTGTTTTTATTTGGTAATAATTGTCAAACATTGATTAATTAAGGCTTAAAATGTTCATCTCGTAAAGTCTGATAGAACTGTGCAATTAGTTTTTTATTTCATCTATATTTAAGACTCATATATATGTCGACGTTTTTGATGTGACGGGGAATAGAAATTCTGCATAGTGGAATTTAGGAGTGAAATCTGGAATCTAAACAAACAAGGCCCAAGTAAAAACAGAACCCTCGCAAGTGCTTTCAGCAAATCTCCAAAAAGGTCGGCAAATGAATGAAGTACGCACGTGACACAGCTACCAAAGATCCCATAATTCCCATTCAACATAGAGACCACCGCGCGCGCATCATAGTCGGCGGAACAACATCCAGCGCAGGCTCCAAACTGGGAACTTGCACAGGACGGTCAATGTTTCCCTTCAGTCACTCGCAAAAGCAGGTCACTACATCAGTATCTACACTACGAATTATCCCTAAGAAGCTACACATTCGACGATGCCGCCCCCTCGGAGTCCCTACTTCTTCGCCTCCGGAGTCACACCAACCTGGGCATTCGCCACGTCCACATCCATGGTCACTTTGCCTAAATCCTTCAAAGGTACGGCCTCCTGGGCCACCACGCCACAAGCAGCTACTACACCCAGAGCCGCTTGAGAACTCCCAGCAACATTTTCCTTCTGAAGCTCTTTAGCCCTCGATTCCTAAAAGTAAACAAAGCCAAAACCTTTAGGGCAATAAGATACAATCAGCAAACAAAGCGGATAAAATAGTGATGGACTCACCTCCACAAGTGTAAGCACATGATCCCGTCCAAACCGGGCCCAAAACTCAAACATATACCTTCGACTAACCAATTTCACCAATTTTGAAGGCTCGCCAAGCTCACCCGGCGAAGAAAACTTGTAACTCTTTCTTCCAAACTCTTCCAGGTGGTTACAGCCCAAAGCCTCCTCCATAGACAGCAAGTTTCTAACTCCAGATAAAGCAGCAAAATCACCAACCTTAAAGACAAAATCCGAGAGCATGGCAAACTTGTTTAACATCCAGGAAAATATGTCACTAGCCGAAGCCTCAGCAGGGATGCTCTCTATAACACCACCAAATGATTCTATCATCTTGATGTATAAACCGGCCGCCTCCTGGCCTAAATTCTCAATAGCCTGCATCTTCTCATTCAAGTCATCAACGGTCCTTTTCAGGTCCATAGCTAATGACCATTCCTTCGCTATCCGCTCCCAGAGGCCATCCACTACATTGTTTTGCTTTTCCAGCTTACTTTCAAGAACCTCTTTCGCGGATACAAAAGCTTTTAACCTCTCGTCCATATCAGCTAGCTTCTTGGCATCAGCTGACCTCGTCTCCTCAATCTCCTTGATCTTTGCAGACAGAGCACGTCTCTCGGAAAGCGCAGCCTCACGATCAGACAACAACTCTTGGTTCCGCTTCTCAAGTGCAGCCTTCTCGCAGCAAAGTATTGAAACTTGCTCGTGAAGGTTGGCGAGAGTTCCCTCCTGAACGGTCCACCGCTCTTTCAGACACTTTGCAATAGTACAGCCCTGCAAGTGCAAAATAGCATCATGAACCACCTTAGTTAAACAAAATCAATTAAGCCATGACGAAGGCTTACCTTGTAGGCGTTCTGACGATTAAGCTTTAGAAGCTCAGGCAGATTGAGACCATGCAGGTGCTCCATGAAAGCCGCTACAAAGCAAGCACAAACCTCATAACAGTAAAAAAACCTTAACCACCCATAAAAATTGCTTCAGAACACTAACCCTTGCTCGTCTTAAACAAAAGTGTCAGGGCTTCTAGATCATCATGTTTGCGAGAAGCTTCATCGCCTGCACTGCCACCTGAGCAAGGGGAGAGCAAATCACGCATACAACCGCCACAAAACCAAACAATTTTGCACAAGAGAAATCATACCTTGCAGAGCATCCCCTGCAACCTCCGGAACCATTTGCATCCCCGCCGTAGCCTGCAAAGCCTCCAAAGTTTTCGGAAAAGGGGGAAAAACTAAAATTCCATGAAACTGTGGTGGAAAGGAGAAAAAACTAACCTTCCCTGTAGCACTTCTCATGCCTCGGGGTAGTGATTGCACCCGTGGAATTTTGCTGCGCGAGTAATGAAGAGCAGACTCATTTGATTCTCTCTTCTTTGATGCATTGTCTGCAGGGGGAGCAAAGGGATCTGCAACATCTGGGAGGTCTAATAATGATGTGGGCAGAGAGGCATTGTTCAAATTAATCGGTGCTACACTCCTGGAGCAAAACAACAAAAACAAAAAGTTCAGGATTCACCAATACCATATCAAACCTAGATAGCAATGGCGGGGGTAATGGGGTAGTAGTGTACTCTGCATTTAAGAAACTGACAAGTAATCAAGTAGATATATTCTGAATAACCCATCAGCATGCAACTAGAACTGTAAATAGAAACAGAAGAAACAAAAATAAAACAAGGCCAGGAACCAAAATAAAGAGGGAGCAATGAAATATAATATAACAAAGGAAGTACATTCATACCCAATACAATGGGAGATTAGATGCAGAAGGGAAGTATCTGTTTTAAATAACCAATACCAATTGCAATCTTTGTGCCCAATAAACCAAAGCATCACAGGGCATCCAACAATCCAACTTATCCAGTTAGGACTTAGGAGTACCATTTATTTCCTTTTTCCAAAAACAAAGAAAGAAGCTCAGGGACAAGGCAAATATGCTCTTTCAATCTTTCTTACTCGCTTGTTGGAATTTCGAAAAAAACATATGCCCATGCAAATATTAGTGGCTTAGTGCCTCATTCTAATGATAAGCAACATGTATAAAGCATGATAAGAGAACTTGAGCGCCACATAGAAAATCATCGCCAAATTGGTTGGGTCTTATATAAGTATAATATTTCCAGAGATTTATACTGACATGCTAAATTAGAGAACAACATAATCATCATCTAATTGTGGTAGATGGTGAGCATTAAGAGGAAGGACTGTGCCGAACCCAATGCAGTAGCAGTATTGAACAAATGCATTATTCCAGAAGTTATATGCAACTGACTTGTTCACATATAGTTAATGAAATGCACTCTACAAGAGGCCGGCCGCATTCATAAGACATCATCAAGCACTCCAAACCTCGCAAAGTAGGGAATAACATCATGGTCAATCAGATGTTCTGAACCAACCTTGTCATTTTAGTTACGCTGTTTAGAACCCATGGCTTTGACTTTTGAAGCTGCATAAATAATAGCACCCCTAAAGGTGCATTGCAAAACGCATAAATGCCAATAATTATTCCGAAATGAACCTTCTTTACGAGATATGCCGAGCTACGGAGTATATGCGAAAGCGAAACAATGAATTGCCTCGTATTGATGCAGGGTTTGCTAGTGAAGTGATTCGACAGACAGTAGCTTCAGCTTTCAGTACAGCAAACTCAATCAGGCAGCCCCGTCAGCTGGTCACCTACCAAGCAACACCCATCGCTACAAGCGAAACCCTAGAGACAGGACAGCGAGGCGAGGAGGCTTACTGGCTGGCTGCCGGAGGCGGCGGCGGCAGCGCAGGCCGAGGAGCGGTGCCCAGCGCCGTCAGAGGAGATGGAGGCATTGGCTGCGGACCGATGGGGGCGGGCTGTGGCGCCGCGGCGGCGTGATGCTCGCCGCCGTCTTCCACATCGGAGGAGGAGTCGACCAGCGACATCGGGTCTGGCACTCGGCTGCTCCGGATGCTCTGGGTTCAGTTCCTTTCAGAGTTTCGTCTCCATTTAGACGTGGGCTGTGAGCTTTTTTTTTTTTTTTTTTTTTTTTTTTTTTTTTTTTTTTTTTTTTTTTGAAACAAGAAAAGCGACCCCAATTGGAGGTTCAAAAAAAAAATACTCCAACAGGATGAGGGACCTATAGACTTGTCCCGACAAACTGATCATCAGCTTTGTTTGGTTACTTGTGGTGGGACTTGCCTATCACGAATTCAGTATTTGATTTGACACTGGTGCTCGTATTTTATTAAATTTACTCAAGGATTTTTCTGTTAACAATAAGGTGTCAGAATATTGCTAATCCCTTGAAAAGAAAAGAACAAAAAATAAAATGCGACATATCCCAATACACCTCTAGTATGCTTGGCTTGTTAGCTTCCATCGTTAAGTAAAAGCATGCTATGGCTTCTTTGCTTTATAATCAAGTGAAACTATGCTTTTTAGCTATGATGTTTTTTTCAAGACCACGCCGTTGCACGCATTTCATTAAGCAGGAGAAAAGACGAAACAAAGTTGTTCAGATACAAACAAACGCCACGCAAATGGTAACAATGTTTTTAGCTATGATGTAATTTCAAATTTTAGGGGCCATCATGTATTTTGTTTAAATGCCTCCAAATATTAGGTACGATCCTTTTTTATATCTTAGGGAGGTACGATCCTGATCGTTAAGCTTTGCTAGCCTAGTAATCTATTCTTTTCGTCCCATAATACTTGATCTTCTAAGCTTCTACGTTTGTCACAAATTAGTTGTCATTTCACTTTACAATGTGACTTTTTGTTTTTTTCAACACGTCTTAATCATTACCTCTTTCCTTCACGTTTTCATACACACTAAATATCTTTTTCACTTATTTTTGAACTTTTGTGTCGAGAGCTAAAACATCGTCGGTTCATGGACGAAGGGAGTCCCATGGTGGAGGTTGCAGCTGACAACCAAGAAAGCCCATGAGCTCAGGGACGTCGGTATGTTTCGCCTCAACGGAGCTGCACTGCAACTGTCCGTCCGGAAGAGGACAGCGATACTTGCCCAATTTCCCCATCTCCGTCGTTGTCGCAGTCGCAGCAGTTCATCTCGTCACTGTATCTTCGTCAACAACCAGCTCGGGAAGCACTGAAGCGCTTGTCATGTTACTCTGTTCTCCACTCCCGGCCCTCGCTCGCTTGCTCATTAATGGCGGGCACTGCATGGTTGGCGCCATCCATGGCCATCAATGCCTCCACCCACCTCTCTTCTTATCCACGCCGATCGGGCGCTTGCTTCCAATCCAGCGCCGGCCGGGCCGTTGCGTCCAATCCATCCCCACCCGCCACCCACCCCCATCCCTCCTCACCACAATGCCGGCTGCCGGCCAGCTCCGCCCCCGGGATCCTTGAGCTGGAGGTGGGTCAGGGTGGCGAGTTACTACTGCGGTTCATCTCCTTCCTTACTTAGCTTATCCATCTCTGCGACCCTTGGTGCCGTACCTGATTCTGTGCTCGGCTGCCGTTTCTTTGGTTCGTAGGTGGCGGTGGATGACCAGCTCTCGGAGTTTTCTTAGCGGAGGATCGGTGTGCGTCGCGTTAGGTCCGCGGTTGGTGAGCGGCGGTCGGACCGGTCTCGCGCGCGGCGGGGTCGCTGGGTGATTCAGGAATCGCGCTCGCTCTCAACAAGGTGCTCGATTAATTACCTGGCGGAGTGAGCGCGGTCCTCTGAGCTGAGAGCCCTTCCTACTGAGCTCGATCGGGAGATGGTTGGGAGTGTGCACGTCAATGGATCGGTCCACGGCAGCAATGGCACGGCCACGGAGGAGCGGCTGGACGAGCTGCGGCGGCTGCTGGGCAAGGCGGAGGGGGACCTGCTCAAGATCGTCAGCGTGGGCGCGGGCGCGTGGGGCAGCGTCTTCGCGGCGCTGCTGCAGGACGCGTACGGCAGTTTCCGGGACAAGGTGCAGATAAGGATCTGGCGCCGGCCGGGGCGGACGGTGGACCGCTCCACGGCGGAGCACCTGTTCGAGGTGATCAACTCCCGGGAGGACGTGCTCCGGCGCCTCATCCGCCGCTGCGCCTACCTCAAGTACGTCGAGGCGCGGCTCGGGGACCGCACGCTGTACGCCGACGAGATACTCAGGGACGGCTTCTGCCTCAACATGGTCGAGACGCCGCTCTGCCCGCTCAAGGTCGTCACCAACCTGCAGGAGGCCGTCTGGGACGCCGACATCGTCGTCAATGGGGTGCCGTCCACCGAGACGAGGGAGGTGTTCGATGAGATCAGCAAGTATTGGAAGGAGAGGATCAGTGTCCCCGTGATCATTTCCCTCGCCAAGGGAATTGAGGCCGAGTTGGATCCAATGCCTCGTATCATTACACCTACGCAAATGATTAGCTCTGCAAGTAAGTCTCTGTCTTGTCCCTGCCTTCGTATTTTAAACTGAATGAAAGATTCAGTCACCAAGTTTCCTTAAGGAAGTTGAATGGTCTTAGTTGCTGCAAATAGCTTATAATTTGTGACATGCATGATAAGCTGCTTGATCAAAATGTTTGTAGTACTTGGCTAGCTATTTGCTAATGTAATGATTAAATAGCAGAATTCTTGATCACTGTACAAAACACTATCTTGTGGAAAGCTCATTTGTGTATTGCACATCTCTGACAAACGAACCTTATGTCTGTAGTCCACGCTAATAATTTCAGTACGTTACCTGCCATATTATCCTTTTATATGAAACAGCATAAGCCCATTTATTGCTTATCTGCTATATTGCATGATTGATTCCATTAGTTGCTTGTGGATATGCGCTCACCAACAACTCATTAGTGAGTAATAGCAATTGATCTCCTGCTAGGGAGGACAGAACCGGCAGTATAACAGTATCCCCATAGCGTGTCATTCGTGGCGCGTTGTTGTAACTTTCACTATTTCTTGTCTTAATACAAAAGACGCGCAAACCTTTTGCGTATTCAAGAAAAACAACTCATTCCCTCCATAATTGGTATCAAATTTCCCCATCCATTTGGAGACTGCACTGAATTCTGATTTATGTGTTTATCTGTCTGTTCCCTTTCTTCATTTACCATTATGAATTTATGACGTGTTTTATGTATACTGGGAGCCAAACAAACCAAGGTTGTAAATTTATGTCAATGATCATGACATGTTGCTTATCTTCAATGGCCTTGATCTTGACATGCATCTGGTTTTATTTATTTAGTTATTTTTGCTCTGCTTAATGCTTGGCCTGCATATTTGGGCTCAACAGTACAGGCTGATATTTTTTAGGAGTGCATTGCAGCTGGAGTTCCAACTGAGAATATACTGTATCTTGGAGGACCGAACATCGCCTCAGAGATTTATAACAAAGAATATGCAAACGCTCGAATCTGTGGATCCAACAAGTGGAGGAAGCCTCTTGCTAAGTTTTTGAGGCAACCACATTTCATTGTCTGGGACAACAGTGATCTTGTCACTCATGAGGTGATGGGTGGCCTGAAGAATGTCTATGCAATTGGCGCTGGTAAAACTAACTTCTATATTTTTTTTTTGAGCTGTCAACATTATTGTACAATTGCCATCCTCGATGTTGAAGAAAACGTAACAAACATGGAAATGTTTTTCTTTGCTTAAATTTCAGTTGATCTCTTAATGGTCATCCATCGGGCCATCACCATGATCTCTTTGCCTGAATAGATGGGTGGGGTACCCTAAAATCAGAAGGCTCTTTAGAATTTTAAGAAAAGAAAAAGAAACAATCGAATTGGATAACCTTGAAATAGGGATATAGTGGCTGCTTACTTTTCAATAATTTCTATTCTTTGAATTAACGTTGTATTGGTCATCAACAGCAATGGACACAACTTGGATAGTATCTTCTGCTTTGTTTTACTACATTTTCTATGAGTACCTGGTTTTATCATATTTCTCTCTCTTTATGTTTCAGGAATGGTGGCAGCTTTAACAAATGAGAGCGCAACAAGCAAATCTGTATATTTTGCTCATTGCACGTCAGAGATGATATTCATTACTCATTTGCTGACGGAACAACCTGAGAAACTTGCTGGTCCTCTGCTGGCTGACACTTATGTAACTCTCCTAAAAGGTCGCAATGCATGGTATGGGCAAATGCTTGCAAAGGGAGAGTTGAGTCCTGACATGGGCGATAGTATCAAGGGAAAGGGAATGATTCAGGTAATATAATGGCTGGGTTTTTTTTTCTTGTTTAATTGATTCTGAGAATCTCTTTATCAAATGTTGAAAGGCAGAGATTGATGAAGATATCATAGTTTCCTAGATATTTGACATTTGCAACCATCCCTTTTCCTTATTTACACGGTGTGACGTGATCATTTTATCATTCCATTGGACAGGGTGTCTCTGCGGTTGGTGCATTTTTTGAGCTGCTTAGTCAACCCAGCTTAAGTGTGCAGCACCCGGAAGAAAACAAGCTGGTTGCTCCAGCTGAGCTATGCCCAATCCTGAAGAGGCTTTACAGAATACTGATAAAAAGGTTTGTGCTATGTATCGACATTACTCTCCACATAACTGGAGAAATTTGCGTGCTTGACTGCTTGAGGAGTGAAAAGTGACCACTTCTCACTTGTACATTTAATTGCTTTCGTTTTACCCTTCTGATATATACCTGACTTATGTGCAGGGAGCTCCCAGCAAGGGACATCCTCCAAGCCCTGAGGGATGAAACGATGAATGATCCTCGGGAAAGAATTGAGATGGCACAAAGCCATGCATTCTACCGCCCTTCTCTCCTTGGAAAACCATGATCTAGTTAGTCCTGTAAATTAGCAGAATATAAAACGAACACTGCATGAATCGAACTCACCAAGCTGCCCGATCATTCTTGATTGAGCTTGGAGCAGGTATCTCCACTGTGCTTGCTGTCCTGTGTTCGAGCTGCCATGGTGTACAAGAGATTACTGAATCAATAAATGATGTAAGTTCAAACTGTATTAAATGAAGTACTCGAGGAAGATTTCTTTCTGGAAATTGGCATCGTGCAATGTGTTGTGTACTTGTGTGGGTGTGTCTACTCTCCTAAGTCCTAAAAGGAGAAGAGGACGATGTTTGGAACAGGCCAATGGTTGCCAAGGGAGAGAATCAGTCCTGACATAGGTTTTAATATCAAAATGCTATATATATGCCATAACATTATCAGTACAAGTGGCTCCTTTGAACCTTTTCTATGTGAATAGAAGGTTCAAAGAAAAATGTCTTGGTGAAAATCTATTTTGCAGTCTCAGACCCTATATTATATTTCCTTGAGCAGAAGGCCAAGCGTACGTTTATACATCTTGTGAAACACTATTTGCGTTGGCCATATTATGCTGGCTTGGAGTAACCCATTAAAGCAGCTAGTTTTTTCAAGTGGGAAAAATGTCATTTTTGTCTCCCAGAACTCAATAGTATCTATGGCTCATGAAAATATCTCTAGAATCTTCTCAAAATGAATTTAGCTCTCAAGAAATGGAGAAATATAAAAATATTGCAATTTTTCTAATGACATGATTAGGGTTTAGGGTCTTCACCAAATAATAGCCAAAATCATGTCTTTTCTAATCTTTGGATTGTCGTAGCCTGAATGGCAATCAAATATGCTCTAGACATATGTTCACAATATCCAATGGATATTTATTATTGGGATTTCTCGAGTTCTAGTCTATCCCTAAGATTTTTTCTTAGAATTTTTAGAAACTACAACATTTTTTAATAGATTACTTTTAAAACTTTTTAGTTAAAAATTGTGAAGCCGCCTTAAAAAAAACATTTACTAAGACATAGAGGTTATTTAAATGGTTTTTAGAGTTGGGTGGAAAAAAAATCTTGTGCTCTGGCGCTAAGTTCAGAGAAAAAATGATTTTTACTTTAAAATAAGATTTTTTAATAAATAATTGCAAATGTACGCACCCCGTCCAAAAAAAATGGTAAGGTATGACCGACAGGCCTCTTTCCATTTCTTCCTAAAAATACGCGATTTCGTGCTTTCGGCCCATACCAGATTTGATTAGGCCCAGCAAGCCTCGGATAATCCTTTGCCTCTACCCCCAACTCCAGTCACCAGTCACCAGTCACCACTCCGGCACTCCCCCGGTTCCCCCATCCTCCCCATCGCCACCGCATCGGAGCGCAAGGCGCGGCGCGGATCCAGCGATGGCGGCGGCGCTGGAGCAACTGAGCAGCAGCAAGATGTTCGACGGCTTCAACCTCCGCTTCCGCCACCAGAGCGCCACCCTCGGCTGCGCCATGACCTTCTCCGTCTACATGCCCCCGTCCCCGGCGTCCAACATACCCGTCAGTGCGCCGCCGCCCTCGCTCCCCCTCTCCTCTCTGTGCTGCGGAATGTGACGCGGTGTCGTGTGGATGCTTTGCAGGTGCTGTACTGGCTCTCGGGCCTCACCTGCAACGACGAGAATTTCATCACCAAGTCCGGCGCCCAGCGCGCCGCCGCCGCACACGGCATCGCCCTCGTCGTGCCTGACACCTCCCCACGTATGTCGAAATTGTGCTCCCTCTGATTGACAGCGTTATATGTTTCTAGGGTTTATGCCTGCCCATCTATGTGTCCGGTCCAGAAGAGTGGCACCGTCGTAGAACAGGATGCTTACGATTTTCGATTTCCTTTTGTTTTTTTATATAGAAAATGTCGAGGCTCAGTCTGGTGCTTTGAGAATTGTAATCTCTCTAGTGGCAGGTTTTATTTGGTTTTTACTTCCAGTAAGTGGCGGTCTGGCATCTAATGTTTGCCTGCATAGTCTGGCTGAGTGCCAAATTCCAACGTGTAATGAGAGGGCCATTTAGAATCGATTGTGTTATCACTCCTTTTGATAGGTTCAGCATGCAACTGGTTCCTACCCTATGTGCAAGGACCAGATTTACATGTCCAAGGTGTTGAACTTAGTGGACCTAACGCTTATCAAATGCTGTTCAACTTAAAAAGTGTCACCTCCCCAAAAGGGTAGAGTAACCTGACATGCTCCCCTATTGGAGATTTGTGAAGCAAGATTTTAAAGTTCATAGTAGTATTTGTTCATTGCACTACCACATACTAGTGACTTTTCACTATTGTTGGTCCATTTATGTGGGCTAACCACCAATGGTATGGTAGAATTTAGAGCCATTTTATTCATGTGAGGTAGCTCATCCTTTGGTATCTTCCAGTTAGTTTCAATACCAGAATTATACTTTCTATGACTTGTCAGGACTTGTATTGACTTGGATTTTCAAAAATTGATTCGATAAATACAATGCTGCTGGTATATTATAGAGTTCAAGGAACAAGGGTTTACTACCCGATGTGTTGATATCTTACAGGCTTGTGTTATAAGTAATCCCACTATTGTACGTCCTTTTTCTGGGATTGGTATGAGCAAGACAATCTTACCAGCATAAGAGTCAAACTTAGGAATTGTATTTTTTCCTTCTCCCCAGCCTAAACATAGTTGATTTAGAGCTGAGTTTAGTAACATAACCAAAGTAACGATTATCTCCCAATTTACCATATAACTAGTGTCCTGTTGATCACTTACTGCAGTGTCTGTTCCTTATCCTGCAAATGATTTGTAGTATGCTCAGTGTGCTCTCATTTCTATTAATAGTCTTCACCTTTCATCATTGAGAATACACTTTATATGCTTATCGCATTAATGGGTTATGTTTTCTCATTGCTCTTCTTCTTTGGCTTATGCAGGAGGGTTAAATATTGAAGGAGAATCAGACAGCTATGATTTTGGCGTTGGTAAGGAATGAAGGATTCTAACTAAGATAATCTTGCTATGAGTTTCGTATTTTGCACAAATATATGATTTTCTGACTTGGAGAACTTCACTAAATGTCCAACTTGAAAAAATACCCCGTGATGATTTCATTATGCCATCATCCGCCTCCCTTAATTGTTACTTCACAAATTCAGCAGGAGCTTATAGGCTAGTCTGCATTAGCTCACTATATGCAACAACAACAACAACAACCAAGCCTGTCAGTCCCAAGCAAGTTGGGGTAGGCTAGAGTTGAGACCCAACAAACCACCCACAGTCACGGTTCAGGCACGTCGATAGCCATTTCCCAAGCACTCCTATCAGCACACGATCTCTAGGTATATCCCATTCTTTCAAATCTCTTTTTATTGCCTCTTCCCATGTCAACTTTGGCCTTCCTCCGCCTCTCCTCACATTATTATCTTGACTTAGAACTCCATAATGCACTGGTGCCCTCGGAGGTCTCCTTTGGACATGGCCAAACCACCTCAACCGATGTTGGACAAGCTTCTCTTCGATAGGTGCTACCCCTAGACGATCACGAATATCATCATTCCGCACCCGGTCCATCCTCGTGTGACCACAAATCCAACGCAACATACGCATTTCTGAAACACTCAGTTGTTGAACATTAGCTCACTATATGATGGTACATTTTTATGCAATGCATGAGATTTGTTTTCACAAATTCAGCTGGAGCTTATAGGCTAGTCTGCATTAGCTTACTATATGATGGTACATTTTTTAGGCAATGCATGAGATTTGTTGTGACTAGTGTGACATGTATAAGTCTGTTGCGTTGAACAGCACTTTCACTAGTCCAATCTCTACTCAAGTTAATGGCGAACCATGGCACGGTAGATTGCTTCATGATATATGATTCGTGTATGGCAATATCGAATCTCATGAACACAAATACAGTTGAAACAAATGCTAAATAAATCATATATTCTATGATCTACTCTAACTTCCAAGGAGGATGGTTGCTAAGTGCATAACCTAAAGTCATTTGCCCTTGGTTGGTGTGCTTATCAGTTATTGCATATGCTGTAGTCATGCATTAGCTATGCAGCATGAATACAGATACATGTATCAGTATTGGAAGGATATGGATACATGTATACCGGCAATTTCCTGAAAAACCCGATACTCGGATACATTTACTATTTTAAAATAATAAAAAATAATAACACATATTGAAACTGAACAACAATAAAAACATTGCAATCTACTTAACTACTCAAGTTATATTATTACAGCACAGGAGGTCTCAAATCTGTTCTCAAATTCTCAAATATAGTAATCTCAAATTTAGGACATTAATAAAAGGCATTCAGGCTCGCATCAAGTTCCTATTTCCCCATTTGTCTCATTCTCATCCATAACATCAAGCCGCAGATCATCCAAAGCAAAAGGAGAGGCCAGCCACTTCGAGAATGCCAATACCACCAAGTGAATCAAAAGAATACCCCCCCCCCCAACCCCACCACCACCACCACCACACACACACACATCCCACATCCTTGTCTCTCCTATCTTGTATTTTGAGTGCACAAAGACCAAATCTTCAGCACGCTCTGGAGTTAAAGGAATTTCTCTTGACACTATGGATAAAGCTATATAGTGGCCAACGAGCAGGGGCTAGCATCGGGAAGCGCGTTCGTTGGAGGCGGCGCGAGGTGTGGGCAGGCGGGCATCGGGGGCTGAGGGAGATAGGAGAGCATTGCTTCTTGCTGGTCTGGGCCGTATCGAATAAGCATATATGTATCGGCCCATGTACTCAATATTCAAAAATTCAATACTCCAAAGATACGCATTGCCCATGTATTCGTATCTGATACATCTCCGACACGTGATACGAGGCCTCAGCCACGTATCCATGTAACACAGACTACACAGTGCATTAGTACGTCTTTCTTCACCTATTTTTCTACAGTGATCTACATCAGCATTTTTGTTGAATCATTCGTAACAAAAACTTATCATATTACAAATGGAGAGTAGAAATCATGCAAAAAATAAAAAACATTTGGGTTCAATTACAGTGGACCGAGCTTAGTAAACTATCGATAAAGTAACAATAGAAGCAACATTCAATTTGTAAGAACTAATCACGCCAATTTCCATATTAATGTATCTAGTGGTCTGGATAGGAACATTGCTTACTTCCTGTAGCCCTGATGGTTAATATTTTAGAGTTCTAGCTATACAGTATACAATCTGTTTGTGCCTTTTTACCAATTATTGTGATCTTTTGCCATGGTCACCCTGTGTTAACCTAGGTAGATTTTAGCATAATTGAAAAATGAGTGTGCAGTGTCGCTTGTTTGTGGTCCCCTGTGTATGCTCATGGTGATACAGTAGCTGTGCATGATGAGATTTTTTTACGTGTTTTAAGGAAGAGATGGAAATTGGCACCCTTATTATAGCACGTAGGTTATAATAATGCTTTAGTAGTAAGGGAAGGTCCTTTACATTCTGTCAAAGCATTACTGTTGGAACATTGTGGAAACACTACTTGAATTTGGTATTCACTAACAGCTTGGATGATTTTATTTCTGCACACTCATTCAGATATGTTAACATTTTCTTTTTGTTACTAGGTGCTGGGTTTTATTTGAACGCCACAAATGAAAAGTGGAAAAATTGGCGCATGTATGACTATGTTGTGAAGGAACTTCCAAAAGTTTTAAGTGACAACTTTGAACAGCTTAACACTTCACAGGCATCGATTTTTGGGCACTCAATGGGAGGGCATGGTGCGCTGACAATTTACTTGAAAAACACTGATAAATACAAGGTACTCTTAGCATGCCATTTTTATTTGGCCTAGATAACCTTTTCAAGTTCGTTCATGATATTTTGTATTGAATCTCACCCTGAATTTTGGATTTATCTTATGTTTCAGTCAGTATCAGCATTTGCACCAATTGTCAATCCTATAAACTGTCCATGGGGTCAGAAAGCATTCTCAAATTACCTGGGCTCAACTAAATCAGATTGGGAGGTATTCTCCTCTTTAGAAATCAATTATCTCTGAGACATGTTTTGGATACTTATGAGTGCCTGATTTATGTAGGAATATGACGCAACCTGCCTGATTAAAAAGAACAGCAATGTTTCCACTCCTATCCTAATTGACCAGGTACAGCGTTGGCCATGTATTCACTCATGTCCTGTCTCTGTTACCAACTCATGTTGTTGCTAGACAAGCTCGTTTGTTGTCCTATATCTTGAAAACACGGAAGGAACTATTAGCTGTTTGAAAAATGAGGAAATGTGATTTTAAGTCGAGTGTGGTGGCACATGCCCGTGTGGCCAAACCACCTGCTTGCCTGTCCACACATGATTTTTCTTTTTTTTAAAAAGGTTGACTAGTCATTTAGTACTTACGTTTGATATCTCTCATTCTTGAAAATGAAATCTCACCCAGACCGTATCAGAACAAATCCAGGATACATCTGAAAATCTACTTAGCATTATAGCTGGATTTTTTTGAGGTACCACTGAATCTGACTCAAGTAGCTTTACTCAGATGTGTGTCAACATTATTGAGTTGCCATCCTGGATAATAGGTAGGTGGGAAGTTGATGACAAATTGGGACCTTAGAACATTTTTTTCAATTAGCTGTTCACGTTTTCTTTGTTACACTGTTGCACGTGATTGAGTACAGTCATTTTGATTATCTTCTACTCTGTGGGTTGGATTAGTTCATCAAACGATGAGAATGAGACCTCTGCTTATTCACGTAGCATAGCGAATATGAGCAATATTCAGAGCCTATCAGGGTCACTTAACAGTTATTAACAGTAGCATAGATCCCTACCGCCTGAATGGATTGATTTGATTTAAAATGTCATGTTTTGATTGAACCGGTTAGAAGTCTACTCCCTCCGTCCCATTGAAGATGTTGTTGGAAATCCGTGCCCCTCTCACAAACACGTTTCCCGGGCGACATCTTCAATGGGACGGAGGGAGTAGTCGTCTAGGCCCCTAAAGAGTAGAGTAGGGTCAAGCTTATCAACTGTTTCCTATAGATTTTAGAGCTCATAACTATCATACATCACCCACAGTGTGACGCTGTTTGGAGAAAATTAAATGTCTGATGAGTCCTGAGTCTGCTTCTTTGTAGTGTTTTTTTGTGTGTGTGTGTGTGTGTCTCAGATTAGAAGTAAGAAGGGTTATTTCTGTGGGAGTTCTTATCCGCTATGCTCTTATTGACAACTTTGTTTAGGGGGATGCTGACAAGTTCCTGGCCGAGAAGCAGTTGCTGCCTCACAACTTCGAGGAGGCGTGCAAGGCTGTAGGGGCTCCTCTGATCTTGCACATGCGTCCTGGATACGACCATTCCTACTATTTCATCGCTACGTTCGTGGACGATCACATTGCGCACCATGCTCAGTTTCTCAAGAGCTCCTGACTGCAAAGTCTCCTGTAGTGTGTAGTGTGAGGAAGACAAGGAGGCCGAGCTCTGTGGCTTCAAGGCGCCTGCTTGCAGCATGTTACCCTTGCCGACAGTCCTCTCTTGTCTGCCAGCTTGAGGTGAACATATGCCCACATGCAAAATAAGATGAAAGATTTGCTGTTCCTGTTCCTGTCCATTGAGAAGCTCGAATGGGACTGATGTTGCATTGAGTGTTGTTTCCTTGTCATTCGCTATGCGCAATAATTGGCCCTGATGCTGCCATTTCTTTTCAATTGCAAGAAATGATTGCCCAAGTGTGCAGTTGACTCTTCTTGCAAATCTGCAGGGATGCCGGTATGATTAGAGCCTTGTTTATAAGTTGGTCTCGTTGTCGCCCTTTGGCAACACGTATTTTGCCATGGTTCCCCTTGGTGCTGTCTGTGGTGGTTCTTGTGTGCTGGGTTCACTGGTGTATGTCTTATTTGCAACATTATGCAACGATGCTGTATTATGGTTATGTGAGCCTTTCTGGCCGGCCGAGCTGGATGTCGGACCATGATGACGACGACGCGTCGGCGCCAGGCCAGAGTCACGTTTCCGTCGGCCCACTGTTGTAGGGCGGGGAAGGCCTAGAGGGCTACGAGGAGACAGTACTCCTTGGCATGCAGCAATCAATGAAGTTGGTGCCTTTGCACCGACGCGTATCTGCACCATAGATATGGATGGTGATCGTCTCTCGATTCAGAATTTCAGACATGGTCCCGTCCACTCCTGAAGGCTTGAAGATGTCCTGCGATCTGACCAGGAAAACTGCGATCTACTACCTGCTAGTCATTCCGGTGCCCTCGACGAATCGCAGTAGGTTTAGGCTGGCTGTCTATCTGTTCTATTGGGCCTGAAACGGCCACGACGAGACGAGACGGCATGGGCACTGTACCTACAGCATCTTGAGCCAAGTACGGAAGATTGCGTCCAACCACCGGGACCAAGCTCTCCGCCTGCCCCGGCTCGCCGGACCGCCGCTGGCCTGTCCATGGCGCGTCTGGACCCGTGGCCGCCGGTCCTTCCCAGGACCGGACCGGGACCTGGGTGGGCATCGTGGGCAAATTTTGTCATTCCGTGTAGGCGCGGCTACCAGTCGACAGTCAGTCGTGGTTCAACCTCTCGTGAGTACGTCACGGTTCCTTGCACGGACGGCAGCTACAGCTACCTTGTGAGCCAGCAACGCTCAGCAAGTGTCCAGCGCGGACACACGTGACTGGAACTCGGCATTGTTTTACAGTATATTTTGGAATACAAGATATGGTACTTAGTTTATGAATGACTCTAGTAATTCCGCAATATCCTAATCCAGAACCACTTAATCAGACGCTACCGACGCATGGACGTGTGTGTTGACGCGGTGCTAGAAGGGGCAGACTCCACACTCGTCTATACCTTGTCTTCTTCAGCTCCAACACCGCACGCGCCTCATCTCCTATGCTCTGATTTAGGTGTGGGGAGGGAGCATCTGTGGCCTCAGAGGGGATAAAGTCGGATGTTTTTTCCATTACCTAAAAAAAAGAACGGAACTTGGCGGTTGTGGCGGTTCAACGGGCGGTGAAGAGGGCGGTACGTTCCTTACAGTGGCGGATCCACGGGAGGGGCTGGGTGGGCTGCAGCCCCTCCCGTGAGCCTCAAACCTCAAAAGAACATCTCTTCTTATTTTACTATTTTTAGTATACAACTAATGCATTTTTATGTCTTTTTTCTATTATTAGTACATAACTAGTGTACTTTTTATTTTTTTTATTATTAATATATAGTTAGCATAATTTTTTATCTGATAATATTGTTTTAGCCCCTCCCTTAGTCTGTTTTTGGATCCGCCACTGGTTCCTTATGTCTTATGGTGTATTATGGAGACGATAGGGGTAAATGCTAGATGGCGTGGCCGATGGTGTGGCGGGTGGAAGCAACATTGAAGATGAACGGTTGAGGAGGAGAAAGGTTAAAGATAAGCGTAGGTAAGACACAAATAACACCAACTAAATAAACCCTTAGTCTTTTGTTGGTTGTTGCACATCTTTTTTGGCATCCATCATATCCCATGACGTGGAATGACATATGACTCCAGACCACCAACCGCTGCTAGGAGATTGCCCATGAGGATTCTCTAGGGGCAACAACACTGCTTCGTCCATCGTATCCCATGACGTGGAATAAAAAATGATTCTAGACCACCGACCATTGCTAGGAGATTGCCCACAAGGATTCTCTAGGGGCAACAACACTGCTTCGTCTAAAGCTCACATAACTAATCACATTCAAAGGGCAGTTGCGATGGCCATTGGGATCCAGCCTGGGGAGCTGCAGATCCAACATTGCACCCGGGGATTCATCATCACCTGGCCCAACCAGAAGCACGGGGACAACGTCGAGCCAACCATGGCAGAGGTGGTGGCCCGACACCGACCACCGATCCAGCCCCTGCAGCGGCGGGTCGGGACGACGACGAACAAGCGCACGCAGGTGTCGCCACCACTTGGCGCGAAGACCGCCGCCCCTCGCACCGCCACCGGCTCTGCTTCGGGAGCCACGACACCGGAGTCGAACCGGCCGTGCCGAGCGCGACGTCGTGGGCGTCGCGCCGGACGTGGAAGGGCCGACCGCAGGAAGACGCCGCGACAGGGGTGGCGCCCTCGCGTGTCACAGCCCGCACCCCCCGTTGCAGTGATCACCTCATCTCCTGAGGAGGCAACGGAGGACTCGGGGGACGCCGGTGACTCGGCGGGGAGCCTGGAGTCACCCGTGGCAGACTGGGAGGAGGGGGAGTTCCGGCCGGACACCTCGCCACCCGGCCCACCCGACGAGAAGGACATGAGGACAGAGAGTGCAGCCGCCATGGGTGGCCTGGTGGGGAACCTTGAGCCACCCGTGGAGGCTGGGGGCGCACGCAAGGAGATCGCCACGACACAGACTGCGGCCACCGCGGGCGTCTCGGTGGGGAACCTTGAGATGCCCGTGGAGGCCGAGGAGGCAGCCCTAGGCACGCTGGCTCTGCTCGCCCACTGGGGGGAGGAGCTTGCGGCCGGACATCCGGGCTACACGGCGCTGCACGACCTCGAGCGCGCCGGGTACGCGGACGCAAACGCGGAGGAGACGGTTGGGGAAGCAGTGCTGCAGGAGGACGACCCAACTACGCCGGTGCACGGCGTAGACGACTTGCCAGAGGGAACGCTTACCCTTCTCGCACACTGGGGTGCGGACCTCGACGAGGGCCCACCTGGCTTCCCTATCCAGGGCGCCTTCCCACGGCCGAGGGGGCGGAGGACCACACCACCCCGTTGGGAGAACCTGGCGGACGCAGACGACGGTTGGACAGCGGCGCTTGGGGGACCCTCCCCACGGCGCGACGCCCAGGGGGACGCTCCGGCAGAGGCCGTCGAGCACCCTGGGATCGACGACTCGGACGACGCACCGTCAGGGGTGCAGCAGGCGACAAGAGGACGGGCGACCGGTGGGTTTGACCCAGTGGGGAGCCTGGAGTCACCCGCCGTCGGCCAGGGGGGCCGGGGCCTTGCTGCAGATTCGCAGCAGGCGCTGGGCAGGGCGCACCTTTGCGGGGCCTCTAGGAGCCCGCCCAGGCACGCGACCACCAACGACGATGCGCCCCCAGGGTTCTCCACGCCCATCTACCGGAGGACCGCCACCGACTCGACGACCGGGGAGGAAGGAACCCTAGCTGGGGAAGGGTCGTTCACGGGGCGGCTCAAGAAATTTGCCAAGAAAGTCTTCCACAAGGCGGCCACCCCGCTCCTCCCAGCCAGGGTGGACGACTCCAGCTCCATCAAGCTGCCCACGCGGAGCAGGCGCATCGCGGCAAACCCTCTCTCCAAGTACCCGGTGGCAAAAAGAGGCGAGATCATCGCCATGCGGAAGATGGGGTTCATCGAGTCAGAGCCGACGGCGGAGGGGCAGCTGAAGCCGGACGCGATGTTCGAGGAAGACCGGGGACGCCCGGGCCTTGCAGGAGTTGTTGGCAGACGAGGTCCCACAGCAGCGACCGCGGAGGCGCCGCGGGGCCGGGGGCCACGCATGAGCGCCGGTCCCGTCAGGCAAACTAGAATGTTAGTGCGTGAGTAATCCGTGATGTACGTGTCCTGGGATGGCGGGCTGTGTTTCAAATTTGTTAACACCCCAGAAAACTTGTAAAACTCTCTTCTTCTTAATACAATGATGCGCAAATCTTTTGCGTATTCGAGAAAAAAAAAACATTGATCGGATGCCTAGGCAGTCTTTTGCTCATCTGTTGATTAGAAATTTCTCCCTTGCTGATCTAAGATCGATTTAAGTCACCTGCAACCTATCATATTTGTGTGTATTTACTCTAGTATCATTGTGAACCACGTACCATCCACCTCATCATCTTTGTGTGCACGACATGGCGGGGCTCGCAGTCATATTGTTTGTGTCATTCGTGGTCCTCTTCCTCGAGCACCGCCATCGCCACAACTCAACAATCATGTTGATTTGCTCCTCCCACCTTCTCGTGCATCTAGCACTCGTAACTAGTGTCATATGTTTTCCCTTGACAATGTTTGTACTCTATTTTAAATGCAGTCTGCATCAACACCCTCCATGCGACGTAATTTTGCACTGTAGTTGTCGTCAAGGCCCAACCCACTAGTCCCTTATGCACTGGCATGTGGCCATTGTCTCTCTTTCACTTGCAGTTCCATGTTAAAAATGCAATTCGTGCCTTGATCAACGATGCTCCTGGGTTTTGCAAACCCGGTTTATGCGCAAGTACCTCAACATCAGCTACCTGACTACAACAATGTCGACCACAACTGTCTTGAGCATGACATCCTCAACCACTACGCACCTTCACGCTAAACTACTACCTCGATATTGGCACAAATGTCAACCATTCGTTTGTGCAGCCTTGTTAGCTTCCACTTGATCCACAACATCCGCAATGCAACGATCGTTTACTACTCCTTTTGTTGTAAATTATGTCGCTTTATTTGACTTTTTTGATACATCTATGTGTATTACTATAAGTGATGCTAGTTTACAACATTTGGAACTATATACAGATGTTAGTTTACAACATCTCGCTTCTTCAATAATCTCATGAATGTTAGAATATATTTGGCAATCCCTAATATAATGGTCGTTTGAATGGACTAAACTTAGTCCGGTGATCTATAGACAGGCCCTTGCCTGTGTCCTCTCTGTGTGGTGTGTCTGCTGCCATTTTTTGCTGCGCCAATTGTGTCCAGGGGCATTACACACTACTGTCGTCGATGATGGATGATGGAATCACAGATCAGGTGCTTTGCTTTACATGAAGAGTTGCATCAGATTCCTGTACGTAGCGGAAATAAGCAGCATTAGTATGTACGTAGCATAGCTTTCTGATGATCTCGATCTTCTTAGGTCATCACGCGAATATCTCTTGGTGCTCAAGCCTCCCGTCCCGGCCAATATAATGCGAGCATCATGCAGTCCCAATTATATACCCTGCCCTGCCCAGAAATGATGCGACAACGACAAATAGCTAGACTCAAAAGAGAGTTCCACTGTCGCCTTTAGCACTGCACTGCAAGTAGTAGAAGCACTGTGTGGCGTGCGTGTAAAATGTAAGAGAGGATGGCAATTTCAGGCAGCATGGACGACGACAACAGGCGATCAGACAGGGGGGCGCGGGAGTGTAGCGAGATGGAGAGACATGGGCTGGCGATCGACGGGGCGTAGTATGTAGGCATGGCCCTGCCCTAGTGCCCTAGATGCATGCTAGCCTCCAGCTTGTGCTGCTGGCTGCTCAGCACACCCATCTCTTTGCCTGTTTCCTTTGCACCGACTCTGGATGCTTGATGCTTCTCCATGGATTGTAGCGAGATCTGCATATCATGCCCCTACATAGCTAGCTCCTGCACCTGTCCTCACCTACTGTTAGCTTGGTGGCACTAATAAGAAGGATCATGAGCCTTGTTTAGATTCCCAATTTGGGTATCCAAACTTAGAGAAAAACACTGTAGCATTACTGTAGCATCTCGTTTGTATTTGGTAAAAATTGTCCAAACTCTGACTAATTAGACTTAAAATGTTCGTCTCGTAAAATACAACAAAAACTGTGCAATTAGTTTTTAATTTCATCTATATTTAGTACTTCATGCATGTGCCGACATTTTGATGTGATGGAGAATCTTCTTTTTACATAGTGAATTTGGTGGCAAAATCTGATAACTAAACAAGGCCGTAGTCCAGGTTGCCATCATGCAAGCCGTTGTCTCGTGGCAAAACTAATGGGTGATAAGATTGGTGATGTGGCACTGGCCAAGTAGTATCAACTCGTGAGCCGTGACCTGACATGCTCATCAGGTATCATTTAGGAGGAGTATATATCTTTAGTGTCTAGATTCTTCGTGACCCATTATAGTGTGTGGTATGGGTCTAGATTCTTGGCGAGCCATAGTTTCATGTTGGAGTGAAATTTCTGCATACAGTAGACTATGTATTCTTATTTCATAATTCAACAAGCAATATTGTTAATATAAGTCTTCGAGAAGTGAATTTCAGCTAGTTGGGTGGTGCCTTGTGGAACATGTGTACGTACCTGGATTCAAAGTCCTCAACTTTAACAAGGGTGTTCTCATTTTCTTAGATTTATTCTAGAATTTTGCGGTGTTATATCCGTTCAATGGTAGAAGACAATGTCTCCGTCGACGGTGATGTGTTTACGGTAACTTTATCAATCTCAAGATTTAATGGCTTAGTTTTCGGAATATCTATGTCTATGAAAAGAAAAGAGAAGTAACATCATCAGTCTCAAGATCTGTCGACTCAGCCTTTAAAATAGCTGCGTTTGTAAAACAAGATAAATCTTTGAGTGTCAATACACTGGCAAGCAAGCAACACGCTGTGGGCTTTCTTCATATGTTGTATAAAATATTTGGTTATAACATGGAGGATGGCACAAAAACGGATCTCCCACGATTGCAGTACAGGTCATGCCCCTTTTGGTGTCGAGTAGTACAACTATTTGGATTGATACATTATTGTCTCACTGCACAGAGCAAAAAAAGGGGACATTGTTTGGTTCTCCTTTCCACCAATGATATGAACATTGCTCCCTTCCCACCCTCAGAAATGGCCTGTCACCCTTTTATCCAACTTGCTAGCTCCTGGCCCCTACCTTTTACATAACCTGTGTGTGGGCTAGCTTGGACTTTACTTGCATCAACTACTGAAGGTGATGTTCCATAGGGATATGACCCACATCTGAAGAATAATCAAATAACCTAAAAGACCAACAGAAAAATATATTAAACGCTACTAGGTGTACGAATAATTTGTTACACCTATAGTCTACACCCAATTTTATATGCACACTATAACTTTCCTTCAGTGGTAATCCCACAGCCACCATTTCAGATGAGCTATTTCTTTTTATTGTTATTGTTGTCATGCTTCTCTTTCACTCCTTTTCTGTGGATTAATTTATCAAATTATTAGTCTTTAGCCTATAAAGGATTATCGCGATGTGGCATATTAAAATAAAACCACATTACATACAACTATGCTTTCTTGATATTTGCATTTTCATTGTAGATTTGTAACTCTTTTTAAATTTTCAACTACAAATAATTGAGCAAAAGGGTCCATGTCATATTGGACCATGAAGAGATACTAAATAGATTGCGCTTACATCATGCATACAGCTCTGAAAAATAATTAAAGAAAACTGCAGGGTTGAAAACGATACCCAGCAACCCAGCTGGGCTAAAAGAATAATAATACTTGTGTCTTTACAAAGTACAACCATACATGTCCGTACAAATAATGAGGCAAACATACTCCAAGATCGAACATGGTACCAATCATCCACCCAATTAATTATATATTTTCTAGGTAATGAAAATTGTTCCGGTTTCAATCTCATCAAAGACGAGGAATCAGTCCATCCAATTAATTACGTCTAACTAAAATTAAATGAAATGTAAAGTGGACACAGGAGATAATTTTTGTAGGGGTCACAAATATATGTGTGTGTGAATTTCCATGCAACTTTCTACATACTTTCTCTATCTCAAATTAAACCAACTTTTAAACTAGTTCAAGTCAAACTATTTAGAAAACAACATCAATATTTATGACATCAAATTAGTATAATCACTAGGTACATCATGAAATGTATTTTTTCATAATGTACTTATTTGACGTCATAGATGTTGCTATACTTTTCTATAAAGTTGGTGAAACTTAAAATACTTAGGGTGATTTTAGGAATTGATTTATTTTGAGACGGAGGAGTAATAAAACTAAAACTTAGTAATATTAAAATAAGCAGTGCCATAGAAACACAAATCCTAATGGATTGTACACACCCTCATGAGTCATGAAAGCAACTCAAATCATAGCGCAGTTAATTTAGATTGCACATTGCTTTCCAAACATATTTGTGATCTCACATGTTCTTCCGCAGCTAGCTAGATCTGCTTCGAACAACAGCAAAGCCGCAAATAAATGGAAAGATGATCACAGGGAATAACTTTTTGTACTAAAAGCATCAGATAGAATAACTAGAAAACGACACAAAACGAACACGTTTCGTCCAAAGGGAACTGAAATGATGGTTGCGTGCACCCTGAAAGATGTACATCATGCATTCACTTTTTTATATATAGTATATATTCTTTCATCGACTCAATGTGGAGGCATTACTTATGCCCTAATTATCCCACGAACAATCGACACATCATTCAGCATAATCTAACAGCATGTTTGTTTTTGAGACAGCATCATCCAGTGTGTCTGAAAATGGTGGATAACACAAAATCCAAGGGATGTTGACCTTCTTGTAGGTAGAATATATAGAGAGAGGGGCTATTATTCCATTTTGCTTATTAGCACACCCGGCCAGGAGATCATCATCACGTACATGCATGTCTATCAAAAGACAGGCATCCTACTAGTTATTCTAGTTGCCTCTGCCTGATCTACCAGACTACCACACTGAGTGAAATGTTGTGGCCAACCAAAAAAGTTTAACAACATTGCTTCATTTCCCAATAGTGCAATAATGGAGAATAATGTGTTGCTGTCAGACATCTAGGACGATGATATGTCAAGAACCTGCAGCTAGAAAATACTCAGAAGAGTGATCAACCACACATTCTATTTAGGAGTAGTAGAGCAGTTAAGAAATCTGCTGGGCTCCCTTCAGCTATAAAATTAGGAAGCACATGTAAAGAATGCATGATATAGGGACTATATATGTGTTCCTGAAAGACAAGATCCACTGAAGATGATCTTTTTTTTCTTTGAAATGTGACCTTCTATGAGGTAACCAGAGAGTACCGCGGCAAATTAAGTTCAACCATCATACATACTGTACAGGAAGTACTGTGCACATACCGAGGCAATGAATTTGTGCCCAAAAAGGTAAAATAAAATGAAAAACATATGAGATACACAGCCCCATGCATGGTGGGGCTCTCATGGCTGGGCCTTTAGTCGACATGTTGCCCGGCAAAACACGGTCAGAATTCGGTTCTGTTGTATCCGGCACCCAGCAGCACGCACCCAAAGCAAACCAAACCAAATCTCTCTTGCAAAAAGGTCGCAACAGCTAGCGCAGCATTTCTGCACTGACTAGTTTGACTTTGGAATGGGAAACCGGCCACCTGCTGTGTGGTACTTGTAGCTACATATATAGGCAGAAAAAGGCTGCCCCTGTATAAATATTCATCAAAAGATCTTCAGAGAGATGCATGATTGCGTAGATTTTATTTGTATATGTATGCTGTTGCTAGCTTTGCAGATGGTTAGCTACTAGCAGTTGATGTAATCCATCAATCTAGCTATTGTCGTTTTTCTTGACCTCTCATATGTTGTTGCACACTTGTCTTTGGATGTCGCATTAGCATATATGCTTTGTTTAGTGCTCTTGATACCTCAGTTGCCAATAATTTGCGATGCAGCTATATATGTATAGCTTAATATATAGCTAGAAGCTATTACGTAATCCAAACATGGCTGCATATACTATATATGCTAGCTGAGATATGGTGTTTGCTGTCAAAGATTCACTGATTCAGCTCAATCAGTAAAAGTTGCGGGCTGGGGTTGATTACATGAAAGCTAACTTTTTTTGGAGGAAAACATGATCAAGCTAACTAGTACGTAATGTGATCTAGTTAGGCTAGCTTGCAACTTTATGTAAACTTATAGCTACATGGTTAGGTTAAGAAGCCTCTTTATATAGTTAACTAAGCGTATCTCGAAGCAATCTAGAGAAAAGTGTCAGTGACATCCAATGAGATGTGACATCAAGTAAGAAAGATACTATACTCCTTAAATTAATTGTTGGAAGCACACACATATACATACATACAGAGAGAGAGAGAGAGAGAGAGAGAGAGAGAGAGAGAGAGATTATGTCAATTGTCAAAGCTAAAGATCTCTAGAAGCTTAAAAAGTCTTGCTTTTGGTACTTAAACTTGCTTGATGAGAAATGCGCGCTATAGCTTATGCGTATGAAAGCAACAGTTACTTTAATTGCTGGGCCATCTTTGTAGCTTTCACAAAGTTGGTAGAATGGACGGTGCGAACATTGTCCTACTCTCTCCTGTGATCCTGTGTCTCTCGAGTCGAGTCACACACAAATAAGTCATGTTTTGGATACTGACATGGTTTCCAAACCTAATTTTGACTAGTACTACTATTTGTCAGTACAAATTAAGTGTATGCTATGAAACATATATGCATTGAAATAAACTACATCTCGAGACAAGTATTAAAACTCGCGTATAGATGGTTTCACACATCCAAACTACTCAACACACAGATGGTTATCATTTGTGACCAAGTTTGGAGTAACTAATTACTAGCAAGATGCGTATGACTAATCAGCTTGCTAGTCCCCTGCTGGTAAATTATATTATCACACACGCCTAATCAAAATGAGTGTCATTTTATCTTTAAGCAAACCACTTAAAACTTCGGTTGCAAAAAAACTTTTCATGTATCAAGTTTGGATATGTTAAAATATTTACATAGCGAGTTATTTTGCCATGTTTGATAGTTAGATTTAAAAAGTCCTAGTTAATAAAATTGTGTTTTGAAGACCATACAAAATAATCATAATTTGTAATTTTGGTCAAACTCTTGAGATGCTTTTACTCCCCAAGTTGTAATGACTTATAGTTTAGAACGAAGTGAGTAATATACAGTAGTCCATGATAGTTACTTTCCTTGTGGTTCGATTCAAGCTGCCCCTATGTGTTATCTCATCATCATTCAAATAGATCATCTGCGCTTGGTTCAAGGGATGGGACTTCCTCTAGTGTTTGGCTCTAGTGTGGGTTGAATAAAACCGTCCTAGGAAGAAATATTCCTTTATATATCGTCCCTTTTTATTCCCAGGAATTTGAGTTACCGCAACATTCTTTTCTAATAGTGTGTGCTCTGTTTCCTCCCTCACGTGCTCCCTCACCTTTGTAAGGTCCTAGATGGCTAGAGGGGGGTGAATAGCCTATAAAAATTTCTACAAACTCACTAAGCAAACTTTGTTAGTAAGACAAACGGCGGAAAGCAAGTTTTGCTTAGCCTACAAGGGTTGCAAGCCTCCTATCCAACAATTCTAATATGTGATCACTAGTACACACAAAAGCTACCACTAGTGATCAAGCTAACCCACGGGATTTAATCTACACAAAGAGTGGTTCCCGACCGACCACAACAAGAAATTCTACTTTGCAAGAATGTAATCAAAGTAATGCAAGAGAGAATAGAAGCTTGTTATACCGACGTGTCAAGTCGAGGTTGCCAATCACCAAAAGATGAACAATCAATCACAATGGCAACACACAATCGGAGACCAATCACCGGGAACAAAGACGAACACACTTATTTTTGTTCACCCGGTGTTCACTTGGGCACCGCCAAGCTACGTCACCGGTTGTGTCGACCAACACCTAGATGGTTCCTCGGTGTGACCCTCAAGTCACTAGCCCCTCAAGGCTCGCCCCGCAAGGCACCGCAAGACACCACTCAAGCGAGGTACTCAATGACACGCGGAATCCACTAGGATGCTCTTCGTGATCCCCACGAGGTGAGCTCAAACCTCTCACAATCAACCGGAGGTGGCCAAAAACAATCACCTTCTCTTGCCAACGCCTCCAACAATCTCCAAGCCGGCTAGGAGCGGTACTCTCCAAGAGTAACAAGAAATCCACTGGCTAAACCACCCACAAGTGCCACTAGATGCCCTCAAGCAATGCAATGCACTAGGTGATCTCTCAATCTCACTTTGGATGAGCAACAAGCAAGAGAGATGAGAGGGAGAGTGTTTCTTCAGCTCAAAGATGAATGAATGAGTTGGGAGAGCCAAGAGAGGGAGCCAAGCCCGGCCATCCCTTTATTTATAGCCCAAACTCTTCAAACTAGCCGTTGCCCCTCGGAGCCTGAAATTGCACTGCGCCGGACGCCCGAGTCCCTCGAGCCCGCGTCCGACGCCACGCCAGCAGACGCGTCCGGCGCCGTGATCCAGCCGAGCCCGAGCTGCGCTGCGAGCCCGCCGGACGCACGGTGCCCAGCGTCCGGCGCTGGCTACCGTGCGCGTCCGTGCGCGCGTCTGTCGCCCCCTTGCTCAAGCGAGGCTACTGGACCGCGTCTGCAGGCCAAGCCAGCGTCCGGCGCCCGCGTTTGGCGGCCCGGCCGGCTAGGGGGGTTTTCTGGACCGCGTCCGGCGCAACGCCGCGCGTCCGGCGTCCCCCGGCAGCCGCGTCCAGCGCTGTTAAAAACTCCGTTTTTCAGCCCATCGCGACGCCAACTTCTCCGACATGCTATCCAACAAGTATACCAACTTGATCAACAGAGATAACACGATTTCAACCAAATTTTGCATCCGGCGCAATAGAAAATATGCATCCATTTTTCCCGAAAGCGCCGAATCCCGCCTCACAGGCTCGGCAGGAGGAAGAGAGGGACCCAAACCCATCTCTACCCTGCAAACCACAACGCGCCCAAACGCCACCTTTGTAAATGTGCCAACACCACCAAGTGTACATCTCTATGTGCTTGTGTGTTAGCTTTTCACAATCATTTCCCAAAGGTTAGGTTAGCTCACTAGGCCCTACATGTAATGCACTTCATGAATTCACCTAGTGACACCCGTGCGTCGAATAGCCGATAAGACTTCTCCTCTTAATAGTGCGGCTATCGATCCTAAACCACTCACACCCTCTATGGTATCTTGAGTGCAAAATAAAATGGCCCTATAGGATATACTTTTGCCTTGAGCCCATTTTGTTCCTCCAAATGATATGAACGCTTCACACCATCATGTGACCGTCTCGATCCATCGACCTAGACTTCACTTGCCCTTCACCGTGCATCGGTCCATCGGCGCCTAGTCTTGCCCGAGCTTCACCATCGCATGGTCCTTCACTCACAAGCCTCGACTAGCCCTTCACCTTCAACACCTGTCCATGGAGCCAAGCATCGTCTTGATCTTCATCTTTGATCACATGACACATGTCATGCTTCATAAGCATTAAGCTCATCATGTGGACAACCTTTCTCTAAATCAACCACTTAGATAAACAAGGTTAGTCCTAGATTTCATCAATTAGCCAAAACCAAACTAGGGACTTTCAACCTTATCTTCTCATTTTTTGGGTTGTGTCAGCAGAGACGGAGGCTAGTGGGGGTGAAACTAGGCACTGCCCACGCTTTGGCCACTGCAACTTTGAATCAGCTTTGTGCTGACGTCCAAAAGTAGGAAAGTTAGCACACACCCACTGCAAAACATCTAATCTACATCAGTCGGTTATGCTAGATATAGGCTAAAAATCTCAAAGTTATACGCTTGTAGCTTGGCCGGCCCCTGCTTTGTTTAGCTCCATGCTCTGTCGCTGTGTGTCAGGCAAGGCCGTGCCACATAGTCGAGGAGAGGCCGCCACCGCCAGGAAAGGGACGTCTGGCAAAGGCCGAGCCTGGGTGGCGACACGTCAGGCCGGGCAAGCTAGGGAGGGACCGCTGGGCAAGGGCAGTTGGGCATGAGCCACCATGGAGGGGGAGGTCGGTGCCGATGATTCAAAACTTTGACTACTCCTTTTACTTCTAATATTATCTCTAGAATGTATCCAATGTACTAGTTTTAATAATATATTTTCATCCAAACTAATCATATCACTTCATTAAGACGATACATAATAAGTACTTCCTCCATCCCAAATTGTAAGTCGATTGACTTTTTTAAGCCTAAGTTTGATCATTTGTCTTATTCAAAAAATTTGTGCAATCATAGTCAAGTTTAAGCCATTCTTGAGGAACTTTTATTGACAAAGCAAGCCACAACAAAAGAAATGTTATTTTTCATCAATTTTTGAATAAGACGAGTGGTTAAACTTAGGCTTAAAAAGTCAAACGACTTACAATTTGGGATGGAGGAAGTAACATATAGAGTCAAAAGTTTGGACTTTGGAATAATTAACTTTGCTCAACCTCAAAACGTTATTCATCTATGACTAGATGGTGAAATACATATGCATAGCTACTTCCACTTATTTTTATGTGCACTATGCTTGCACACCTGCATCGACTAGCAGTTACACTATTATATATCATCTTTAGGTCTACATAGTTAGGCAATTTTGGTACATTCATTAGTGGTGTGAGCATCAACCCCCCCCCCACCCCCACCCCAACCACAGGGGCGGAGCCAGGAATTGAGGATGGGGGGGGGGGCAGCATAAATAACAAGCTGTCATGGTTTACCGTTTATTGATCTGTTGACACTCAAAATTGACCAAGGTGAAAATGACCACTTTTGTGAATTGCCAAATGTGGGAGACGACTTCACCATTGTGTTCCTCTCGTCGAGACGATTGAAAAACATATTTGGATTGTCTAATTTGGAGTTCGGACGAGAAAGTTATGCACCCGAGAAAAGTCACTTGACCTGCTGGAACTTCCGATCCGGGAGCCGGAACTTCCGATCCGGGGTGCCGGAACTTCCGGTTGGGACGAGAACTTCCGGTCCAACCCCGGAGGTAAATGCGATGCGCGGTTGCACGCGAGATGAGACCATCGGAACTTCCGGTAGTCACCCCGGAACTTCCGATTATGACAACTTCCGGTCCTAACGCCGGAGGTAGATCCGATGCGCGGTTGCACGCGGATTGTGACCATCGGAACTTCCGGTAGTCACCCGGAACTTCCGATTGTTGCGGGAATTTTCCGGATCTCGAACCGGTTTGTTTCTAAATCGGGTTTTGGTCAATTTTGGACGTGGGAAACTTGGAAAATAAGCTTTGGAGATGTTTCCCTTGGGATAAGACCACCCCCCTATATATACGAGGGGATCATGGCCGATTGAACCCATCCACATCAATCGACAAAACACAACACGATCAAACATGATCTAATCTATCTTCTCCTACCTCTCTCCTCTCCCTCCTCCTTCTCCGTCGCCGCTGCCATGAACAGGTGATCGACGACGACAACAAGCCCTAGAGCGGTCGGGCCGGCTAGGGCGCCCCATTGCCGCCGTGCGCCCACAAGGGTCCGTCCCGGGCGTGTGGGGTTTTGGGTTTCAAGAGACTTCGCCGGCGTGTCTTGCGTATCGCGCTCCCGACGAGGCTCCTCCGGCGACGTGTCTTGCGTATCGCGCTCATCGCTGGAGGCACAAGGTCCAGGTGTGGACATCCATTAGGCGCCGGCCGATCCCCGTATTCGGCTTGCCCTACATCTACCAGGCGCCGGCCGATCCCCGTATTCGGCTTGCCCTACATCTATCAGGCGCCGGCCGATCCCCGTATTCGGCTTGCCCTACATCGAGCGATCTAGCTCCTTACCCGGTGTGCTGATCTAATTTAGCGTCAACACACTTTTTGGCGACTCCGCTGGGGACGATTGCTTCGGCTCTACTTTGTAGCTGAATCTTTTTGACCTAGCCTATCCATTGATTTCAATCTTTTGTGTTCGCCGTTACCGTTGCATCTGCCCATAAGGTCGATCGCATCTGGTTTTGATCTCCCGTGATTTTTGTGCTATTCATCGGAAGAATTC
The DNA here is from genome assembly GCA_018135685.1 of Themeda triandra. Classification (NCBI taxonomy): domain Eukaryota; kingdom Viridiplantae; phylum Streptophyta; class Magnoliopsida; order Poales; family Poaceae; genus Themeda; species Themeda triandra. The sequence continues at coordinate 1,717,228 of JAENPR010000018.1, forward strand.
AGCAAGGAGGTCAAGGATCCAAGTCATGGAGTATCAAGGGAAGTCATCGCAAAATTACTACAATTACTCCAAGGTACAACTTGCAGATTCGATGATGAATTTTATAATTATTTTGCAAGTAATACAAATCATGATGTTGATGTTACTAGTTGTGATGATAATAGATATTTTGCATCGGTTAATGCTCTTGATGAATATCATGATCAAGAACCGATGCTTGATGATTTTGATTCCTTTAGTAACATGCAACATGTAGATTCATGCTCATCGGCTAATAGCTCACATTATTTGTTTTCACCACAAGAGGAGCCGATGAATGAGACAATTGGCTATGATGATAATTTAGCCAATTACTCTCAAGATTTAGCACCTTATGATATTAAAATTCATAATTCGGCTTCATATGATTTTAGCCGAATCAATGAAAATTCAGCAAGGTGCATTAGTGGCAATTCTCATAATTCGGCTTCATATGTTACTACTAACTCTAGCCGAATCAATGAGAATTCGGCCAAGTGCATTAGTGGCAATTCTCATAATTCGGCTTCATATGTTACTACTAACTCTAGCCGAATCAATGAGAATTCAGCCAAGTGCGTTAGTGGCAGTTCTAGTAATTCGGCTTCATGTGATACTACTAACTCTAGCCGAATCAATGAGGATTCAACAGAGTGCAAAAAGACCATTGCTTGTGATTCGGCTTCATATGCTACTTGTAGCTTTAGCCGAATCGAAGAGGATTTAGCCCGCGCTAGAAATCCATATGGCTCTTCTCAATGGAAAGTGCCCACTTATCACAGGCCATACACTTTACATTATGATTACCTAAAGTCACCTAGTGGTTGGACTGTACCGAAGTTTGAAAAATTTAGCGGTGAAGATGATGATCATACCGCTTCGGAACACGTTCGGTATCTTGAGATTTTGCGGTTATGTAGTGCGGGTAAAGAAGACTATATGAAAGTGCGGAATTTTCCTTTATCTCTTCTCGGTACCGCTTTTGTATGGTTTACATCTTTTTACCGAGAATGTTGTTGGATCATGGTCTTGTTTGGTGAAATTGTTCCGTAAACATTTTGGCAAGACCAATGAAAAAAAGGCCGATTACAATTAAGTCGTCGGCCAAAGGTCAATCCAAATTGGTCCCTTCGGCGTCTGAAACCGATAAGACCAGTTTAGGGAAGACTAACATTATACCTCCGGTATGAGCTTGTCCTATTGTTTCTTTGATCGACGGGGCAAACTTGTTTTTAGAAAACATCCTAAATTGGTCCCTTCGGTGCCTGAAACCGATAAGACCAGTTTAGAAAAGACTAACGTTATACCTCCCGGTATGAGGTTGTCCTATTGTTTCATTGATCAACAGGGCAAGCTTGTTTTTAGGAAACATCCTAAATTGGTCCCTTCGGCGCCTGAAACCGATAAGACCAATTTAGAAAAGGCTAGCACTATACTTCCTGGAGATGCAAATCCTTCACCCTGCAATAAAGTGCTTTCCATGGCTGAAACTTTGAAGATAAATAATCCGGCCATCTTGATCCGACCGGAGCATGCCGATTCTACTATTGGAAAGAATGTGATAATCGGCGAGCCAAGAGAGCCTAAGAAGGGAAAGCAGATTTTGGACCGTGAAGTGGTGCTAGAGAAGACCGATGGCAACCGGGAGAGTCTCAAGATTACTATCCAGTCTTCTAGGCTCGGGGGGCAAGTCCAAACTTCTGTGGAGAAGCAAAAATCGGTTAGTAATACTATTATGCAAAAGATAGTAACTAAGCCGACTTTAAAAGTCGGCCAAACCGATTCTAATATTGCTAAGCGAGAAAAAATCAGCAAGACCGATTTCTCAAATCGGTCAAGCCGATTTTAAGCAAAAAACGCAGCACTGCGTTTCCCATGGCCGATTGAGCTATAGCCAATCGAGCATTAACAAAGTAAGACCGATTAAGCCAGTTCCATGCAAACTTGCTAATTAGGTCCAACAAAAGATCAATGAGCGAGTTGTTGCTAAAATTGTTTCTACAGATGCTTCAACCAAAGAAAATGATGGACCGATTATTGTTGATAATCCGGACCAATCAAACATTGAAAAGATGTCAAGGGGCACTAGTGCTAGCAATTGTGAAGCTCAGAGCAAAGCATCAACTCCTAAGAATTTCAAACCACCATGGTGCCCTGCGGGTGTGTCGAAAACACAGAAGCGTAAACTTCAGCGTACTCAATGCATGAAAGATACACCTATTGTAGTGCCTACCGATGAGACTTTGGTTGATTCGGTTTCCACTATTGATGATCTTGCTTTTGTGTATGTCAGAGAATCTTCTGAAGGTCATGATGATTGCATGCCTCAGGACGCTATCTTCAAGAGGCCATCAGATCCGGTGAAACACCTTAGAGCATTGCATGTGACAGGGTATATCAATGACAATTTGGTCAATCACATGTTAGTGGACACCGGGGCCAGTGTGAATTTGATGCCTTATTCGCTTTATAAGAAGCTTGGTGGATCTGATGAGGAACTAGTTAAAACCAAGAGAAAGATCAATGGAATTGGAGGAGGAAAACCTACTTTGGTCAAGGGACTTGTCTCAATGATGCTTACCGTTGGGAGCAAGACGTTAGCCACCAAATTCTCCATTGTAGAGGTGCAAGGGAACTACAGTTTGATCCTTGGGCGAGATTGGATTCATAACAATCAATGTGTACCTTCTAGTTTGCACCAGTTCCTCATTCAGTGGGTGGATAACAAGGTTGAAATTGTTCATGCAGATTTATTCACCTATGCTATGCTTGATGCCCCTATGCATGGGGGGCATGGTGATATGACATGCTTGTCAGGGAGGGATCTTACTAATGTTGAGTTAATAGAGGAAGTCATATTCCAGTCTCTCTAGAGCCGATCGACGATCAGCTCCATATCATCATATTATATGAATTATGCTTGAACAGGAACATCATCGGCCAATCTATATGAGCGAGTTGATATTGGAATTATTCCATGGCCGATGCATGCTAAAACAAAATTTAGAAGCCGATTATAATTTGGTTAATCGAGCTTCTCATGAATTATTTGTCAACACTACTTGTTCTTCGTGCATCTAGAGGTTGATCTCCATTCATATCATTGCCGAAGTGACTACAATAGTGTTGCCTTGATTCAAGAAGACAGGAAAAGGAAGTGTGCTATTATTGATTAATGTCTTCTTGATCCCAAGATGAGGTATGCCCATATTTATATATACATGTCACTATATTATGTACTTGGGTTATTCCTTGCCAAATATATGTGTCATTGTATGCCAAGCCGATGTGTGCATTTTATATCGGCTAATCCTCATTGTTGGGATGGGCAAGTGGGCATACACTCTTGCTGAAATATGATTTGATTCTTGAGCCACTAGAAATAATTAGAGGTCGAATCATTGCTGATTTTATTATGGTGCATGTTTGTTATCCATGGAGGCTTTAATCTTGATTAATCGGCTTACAAATCATTGTTTCTTATGGAGTACGTTATTTGAGACATCAAGCCGATTAAAACTATATTTTGAATCAAACATTAGAGCCGAATATGAAGTTCTTTCATTCGGCTTGGTTTTATTGCACTCTATTCAAGCAAGACATGTTGAGGCCAAAAACATGAGAATTTAAAGGCCAACATGATAAGCTCAACACGCATCTGGCTATTGCATTGGTGGATATAACTTTCATGTATGAGAGTAGCCGATGCATATTTTTCTATACAGGTACAAGTAAATTGGTTCAACCGATTGTAACAGTCGGATTAACCAATTCTTCTGAGGCGTATGCCACTGATTTCTCAAACAGTGTCTCAAATCGGTCTAGTTCAAAGTTTGGTAATTCTAATGCCGATTTAGGGAATTGGAAGACTCCCTTAATAAAATATTTGCAGGACCCTAGCATCAAGTTGATAAGAGCATCCGAAGAGTTGCATTCAAATATACTTTGCAACATGGTGAACTCTATCGGAGACGTATGATGATTCGCTGCTCAAATACCTAGGACCTGATCAAGCAAAAGTGGCTATGGGAGAAATCCATAAAGTGATTGGTAAATTCATATAAGCTGGGGATGATGCAAATGTTGATAAATCTCCCCACAGCAATCAACGGAAAATGCCTGAGAAGTATTTTCCAAGTGTTTGGCAAGAAGCCTAGTGCTCTTCCAAATAATGGCCGATACATGTATCGCCCTTAGAACAAAAATGGCCGATGTAGTACATCGTCCTTAGTTGCCGGCTAGCCGATGTGATGGGTATCGCTGCTAGTTGGTTACAGGTGAAAGAGTATTTTCAGGTTCATCGATAAATTCACCTGAAAACAGGGGGGCATGTGTTGACACTCAAAATTGACCAAGGTGAAAATGACCACTTTTGTGAATTGCCAAATGTGGGAGACGACTTCACCATTGTGTTCCTCTCGTCGAGACGATTGAAAAACATATTTGGATTGTCTAATTTGGAGTTCGGACGAGAAAGTTATGCACCCGAGAAAAGTCACTTGACTGCGGGAACTTCCGATCCGGGGAGCCGGAACTTCCGATCCGGGGTGCCGGAACTTCCGGTTGGGACGAGAACTTCCGGTCCAACCCCGGAGGTAAATGCGATGCGCGGTTGCACGCGAGATGAGACCATCGGAACTTCCGGTAGTCACCCCGGAACTTCCGATTATGACCGAACTTCCGGTCTAACGTCGGAGGTAGATCGATGATGCGCGGTTGCACGCGGATTGTGACCATCGGAACTTCCGGTAGTCACCCCGGAACTTCCGATTGTTGCGGGAATTTTCAGATCTCGAACCGGTTTGTTTCTAAATCGGGTTTTGGTCAATTTTGGACGTGGGAAACTTGGAAAATAAGCTTTGGAGATGTTTCCTACTGGGATAAGACCACCCCCCCTATATATACAAGGGGATCATGGCCGATTGAACCCATCCACATCAATCGACAAAACACAACACGATCAAACATGATCTAATCTATCTTCTCCTACCTCTCTCCTCTCCCTCCTCCTTCTCCGTCGCCGCTGCCATGAACAGGTGATCGACGACGACAACAAGCCCTAGAGCGGTCGGGCCGGCTAGGGCGCCCCATTGCCGCCGTGCGCCCACAAGGGTCCGTCCCGGGCGTGTGGGGTTTTGGGTTTCAAGAGACTTCGCCGGCGTGTCTTGCGTATCGCGCTCCCGACGAGGCTCCTCCGGCGACGTGTCTTGCGTATCGCGCTCATCGCTGGAGGCACAAGGTCCAGGTGTGGACATCCATTAGGCGCCGGCCGATCCCCGTATTCGGCTTGCCCTACATCTATCAGGCGCCGGCCGATCCCCGTATTCGGCTTGCCCTACATCGAGCGATCTAGCTCCTTACCCGGTGTGCTGACCTAATTTAGCGTCAACATGATCTTATAGTCGTAGTCACATATTAGGACAATATTCTAATAATGTTATGCAAAATGCAAATAATATCTTTGTTAGTTTAAACTTAGCTCTCGAGTAGCAGCAAGATCATATGCCTCAACGATATCATGATTACTGATCTTTTTTGGCCAACTGCATGGTTTGAAGAAATTATGAATTGTCTTCTTTCTTTTTCCACTTCATATCACCTAATCCAAAAGAGGATTTGACTAATTGAGGTACAGATCAATCTAGACTCTAAAGATTATACTGAATAAACTATAAACAAGTACTATTAAAAAGGCTAAAAAGGCTGTACAGTAAAGAAAGAGGCAGCAATGCAGCATGCTTGGTCTTGGCGTCTGGCCGTTTGGGCACGGGCGCGCACGGCGTTGGTGAGTGGCGACGACGATGTCGTGATGAATCGGACGCTCGCCCTCTCGCCGTCTAGGCCTCTGCTTGACTGCGTCCGCTAGGCGAAGAGAAAAGAAAAAGAACAAAGCAGATGGAAGCTGAGCGGTGTGATGGAGCGTGGAGCTACGGACGGAATAGGAAGAGTCGCAAAATGCACGATACGCTGAGCTGCCGGCCGCCATTAACAAAGCCAATTTGTGCTGTAATCGGGAGGGGCCATACTCTATAAATAAATGAATAAGCATTAATTTTAAGTATAGTTAAGTAAGGATTATGAGGCTGCTGGGGGTGCCAGGCACCCCTAGCGCCACACCCCCCCCCCCCTCCGCCACTGCCCAACCAAATAGAGCGTCCATGCTTGTCTCTTTATGTTACTATAAATCAGGAGAACAAAATAAAAAGGAGATTTCTAAAGGTAGGGCCCACACAAGATTTGGTCACATGCTCATTCTTTGGCCGAACTTAAGAGGCTCCAGTGACATTTTTCTGTTGCAGAGCACTGTTGTTATCTTGCTAGCTATACCTGCTAATGTGCTAGTTTTCCTGTAGTATCACTTCCTCGGTCTCAAATTATAAGGTATACGATTTGATTTGTTGTAGTTTTTAAGATCATACGTCGACACTAGTTTTCGCTTACATAACATATGATTTATGACAACAAAAATTGAAGCATTACAAAGTATATACGAATACAAATCTATATATAACCAATTTTATATTACAGATTTTTTTATTGTTAAAATAATTATTAGTCTAAGAATGTAGGTGTATTACTTTTTTACTAACTCCGTTTCAAATTATAGTTTGTTTGACTTTTTTGCCCTTAAGTTTGACCACTTGTCTTATTCAAAAATTTGTGTAAAATATCACTTCTGTTGTTGTGTCTTGCTTTATTATATTAACAAAAGTTCTTAAAAAATGACTTAAATTTAACTATATTTGTATAAATTTTTGAAATAAGACGAATGGTCAAACCCGTAGTCAAAAAATGTCAAACGTTCTGTAATTTGAAACGGAGGGTGTGTATTACTTTATCCGGTTGGATTGAAATAATGATGCCTACATCAAATTAGGTTGGTCCAATGGGGTGGCATTTCATGAAGGAATAGGTGCCATGTTGGTAAATAAAGAAATAAATAAACTAGCTGGCTGACGCAATAAAGAGGAGGAAAAAAGATTTCCCATCACTTATTTACGAGCGAACATACGTGATTCAGGAGCAATGGATTTTAGTTTAATTGTAAGAACAAGTTAAGCGTTTATCACTTTAAAGCCCTTCTCTCTCTCTCTCTTTTTTTTTCCCTGATAAGCTGGTGCATAAGTACATATCCTTGTTTGTGCACAAGTATGTGCTGTGGAAAATGGCGACATTTTTAGTTGATTTGATCGATAGTTCCAATATCAATTTTATTTGCTATATATATTGTCTTTTATCTCAGTGGTTTACATTGCAGTTGACGTAAAAAGTTAGCAATACAATGTTCAAAGATGCCGGCAATATGATGACAGAACAAAGTGAGCAACAGTGGGTGTTAACTGCTGTCTACCTAAACACTGGACAATTAAACACTGGACAATTATCAGGTGGTTTGGCTGCTGGCTAAAGTAGTAAAATATCATGTCAAGTGCAGCTCTAGTTGCTGTCTTAGATGGTTAGACCACCTTTTAGGGTTGGTTCTCATGGCATCATCTAGCTTTTGACTAGTGCATCCACACTGATTGCAATTGCATACAAGAAGATACATATAATTGTCACTGTGCTGCATGGTCTCTAATCCTTAGTCATCCAGATTATATATGCTACATCAATCGACATGGAAATGCATCCACATACAAACGACAATATAGTTTTCATACTTGTCACTGTTTTCATAGATAGATCATATAGACCAACGCACTAGCTGGATCGATTGCTTATTCTCATAGGTTGGTTCAGTGAACGTTAAATTCAGATCAGTCGCTCTCTGCCATCGCACTCCAACTCTTACGCATGCATCTGGCACTATTGATCCCAAGAAAACCGGTCAAAAGGAGTTGGAAAATAAAGGAGGTTGCCGCCCATGGGTAGCTCGACACGATGACTGATGTACATATGTTCACGTTGGCACACAATTGAGATGACAAAGAAAGAAAGAAAGCACGTACATGGTGCTTTGGACCAGCTTGTGATGCACAACTGTTTTCCTGATCAGACACAGCACGCATCTGAAAAATGCCAACATAGGTCAGCATAGTATCTATAAATATCTATACAAGTCAAGTATACATTGTTTTTTTTTTTCTAAAGCCCAACTGTGGTGAAGGTGAAGCCATGTCACTGCTGTAGAATTGCTATCGTCCCATGATCAAGGTTCTATCTGATGAATATTCACCCGCTTAGCATTTCTAAAAACTTGGGAATGGTTTCCCGAGCTTGGTTCAACAATACCTGCAAAAATAGCACGGAGTTTTAATCTTGTTCAAAAGTTCCGAAAATCGTAGCAACAGTTTTGAAACATGTCAGCATTTTTTTTTTCCAAATCACAGCAATTGGATGACACCTACTAGTTTGCCAACACTATTGTAGAATCCTGTGACAAACAAATCCTTTGATGAGTTTTTGTGCTAGATTTGGTTCACTACGACAGTACAGATTCCAAGGGCAAGAGTGAACGTGTAGTACAAATGTACTACGTTACCACTATATCAACTCACGAGGTTGTCTACCTGCCAACTGCCATCCTCATGCAGATGAGACCGAGAGAAGATGAGAAAAGCACAAGATCCCAGAACCAAACAGCAAGGTGGGCCATGTCCCCACAGGCTGTGAGTTTTGATCACCACATCAGGGCCTGACACGTCTGCACTGGGTCCCACGGACCGAAAGCCACCGGCGAAAATGTCAAGAAGGCCACGTGGGGCATGGGTCCCCGGAGTCCACTTCCGCGCGATCTCAAGGCCGGGCCGCACCGGCGATCACTCTCCGGCCGCCTTCTTGCTTCCTCATCAGGTCCGGTCTCCCATGCCATGCATGCATGAGCATCTCTCAGAACGCTGGCAGTGCTTGTCTTGCTCACACATCAGCTCGGCCAGTCAGTGCAAGAACACAAACAACAACACCTGTGCACAATGGCGTCTATCATTGGTACCATCTCAATCGGTTGGCTTTTCCATAACTACTGTATTGTTGGGTGGCAAATGGAGGCCCCTTGTGCTACCACTGCATCATGCAGTGCGAAGAGTACTTCACAAGCACCATATTATTACCATGCATATTTCCTTAAACTGATCAGAAATTTACCATCAACTAAAGTAAAACTGTATATCTTTTTTAGAAAATCAAAATGGAAAAAAAAACCCTCCATGGAGGGATGGACACAGTCCAATCAATCAAATTCTGTATTCCATCTCACCGAATAAATGTCGGAAAAGTAGACCAAAACAAAAGGAAAGGAAAACAAAAAGGAACAGTAGCCAAATCCATGCATATATATGTCTATTAATTCCACGTAGGCTCAAAACACAGTATGCATACTGTTGACGACGAATTGTGTGGACCGCATTGACACAACGGTGCACTGCAACGGACGGGCGCCGTCAAGGTCAAACGCTTAAAGGTTGCCATTTGCCAACACAATGAATCAATGGTGGCACCATCCATCCACGATCCACCATTGTTGGTGTAGTGGTTGGCCCCAGCTTGAAGGCCAGGCCGTGTTCTGGAAGGTAGCTTGTGGGTTGTGGCGAGCACTAAACATGTGTGTGAGTGTGTTTTGCCTTTCCAAGTCAGAGGGTTTAATATATATACCCGCCACTTTTCCTTTTTACATACAGTCTAATAACATTAACATAGTTCGGTTTTGTTTCCCAGACACGAGGTTCCAGCCCTCTAGATTTTTAAAATAGGAGCCCTCTAGGTTTCTAATAATAATATTATATATGTGTTAGTACAAGGCACTTTGAATGAATCGTTAGTTTGGCACGGAAGAGGGAGAGGGGAGAGAGGAGAAGAATCTCCGTTGTGGAGTCTGCCTACCCGGCAATGCAAAGGCATGCACGCGGGCGAACAGAATGGACGGTCAAAGTGGCCTCCCCTCCACCCCGACGAGGACGCATGGGCCTTTGCTTGCTTGCTTGCTTCGTGCTCCAGCCTAGTGCTCCGCCGGGGACCGGACCACTTGGTCGCATCCCGATGCGTTACCGTCCGCCGGTGTCCATCGTGTCGGTTCCACCTCAGCACTAGCATAAATTCCTGACACCAACAGCGAGCGACGTCGTCGGCTCCTACAAGTCACAAGTGTTCTGACTGACCAGCTAGCAATAGCAATAGCAATTTGCAGCTGCTTGACTTGCTCCGATACGCCGCTGCGTGCGTTCGCCTCCAGTACGCTACGCCTTCCCTTGCACCGATGCCGTCGTCGTCGTTGATCTGGACTCGGAGGCGTCCACACAGAATCGACACGGGCTTGCTGTGCCGCGTACGCATGTGTACGTAGCGCGCCTCCTCGTCTTCCACATACATACAAACATACGCACGCAGAGGAAGGGGAGAGGCGGCAGCAAATGCGACGGTCCAAGTCGTACCACAGAAGTGGTTGCGCATGTGTGCCCATGTTGCCATCACCCGGATGCTATTAGATTTCCAGAAACTAACTTGTGAGGACCCCTGGTGTCTGGTAGCTGCTCTCCAGCCCGTCAATCAATTCCAAGCTCAGCTCATGCTCAACAACGATGGCTGGCTGGCCGGGTCACCATGGAACAGTCGTACAGCCATGGAAATCAGCCATTGGAAATGGAGGAGGGCTGGCATGGAACACGGGAGAAATGAAGTGGAGTGAAATGGGAGATATCAAGTGGGTGTGGGGCAAGTGAGTCCCAAATATTTATCATCTGAAAAAGCTCCTGGTCATCTTGAATTAGTATGAGAGGCAGGCCAGAGAAAAAATATCCCAGGTAATCCATGCCCATACGATTAGGCTAACCAAAAGATCGAACCCATCTCTGTTTATGCATGTCAGGTTTTATTAAGAAAAGAAGGAGAAGAAGAGGGCAGGGCAGTGAGGCAAGGAAGTCTCCTTGACAGAAACAGAGGCAGATTAGTACTATTAGCTCCAATCCAACAGCATATGACCAGCGACCAAAACATACGGATATCCTGTGGGCTTGGCCAGGGACAGACGCATGTGACTGTCTGGGAGAGAGCCGGTGATAGGCATAGCAATAGCATAGGTCCACTAATACTGGAACAGAGGATCCGTCTCTCTGCATTAGGCTGTTAACTAGCCAACACATGTTCCCCGGTTGCTTAAGATAGGAGCTACAAAGCGAGAGCAGCATGGTCTAAAAAGAAACTTCCGCAATGCACCACTAGCACATGTCTGCGGCTGAATTTGCAACCGGCAAGCAAGCAAGCCGGCAGGCAGGCAGCCGCCATACGGTTTTTACCAAACAGCTAGCGCCCGCCCTCGACTGCCTAGCTGACCGCCGCACCACACCACCACTCTCCTTTGCAAGCCAAGCTCCTATATAGAGAGCCCCCCTCCTCCTCTGCATGGACAGCCACCGCCTTCAACCCCCCCCCCCCCCCCACCGTCTTCCTCCTCTTACCTCGTTGCACCTCAAGAAACTCGCCCGCCACCAGGCACCAGGAACCACCTTCTTCTCTCTCTCTATCTACCTTCCGAGTCCAAGCTTCCCAACTGCCCAGCACCAACCTGCCGAACTTCCATCCTTTTTGTTGGTTTGTCGAATTATAAATTGAGGAGCTAGCCGGCCGGCCACCATGAAGCCACCATCACTGGTGTACTGCTTCAAGCTGCTGGTCCTGCTGGCGCTCGCCAGGCTGACCATGCACGTCCCTGACGAGGACGTGCTCTCGTCCCTCGGGCCGCTGCGCCTCGACGGCCATTTCAGCTTCCATGACGTCTCCGCCATGGCGCGGGACTTCGGCAACCAGTGCAGCTTCCTGCCGGCTGCTGTGCTCCACCCTGGCTCGGTCTCCGATATCGCCACCACCGTGAGGCACGTCTTCTCCCTGGGCGAGGGATCGCCACTCACCGTCGCGGCACGCGGGCATGGGCACTCCCTCATGGGTCAGTCCCAGGCGGCCCAGGGGATCGTGGTCAGGATGGAGTCGCTCCAGGGTGCTAGGCTCCAGGTGCACGGTGGTGTGTCACCGTTTGTCGATGCTCCCGGTGGAGAGCTCTGGATCAACGTGCTGCGTGAGACGCTCAAGCACGGCCTGGCACCCAAGTCGTGGACGGACTATCTCCATCTCACGGTCGGTGGCACGTTGTCTAATGCGGGGGTCAGCGGGCAGGCGTTCCGCCATGGACCGCAGGTCAGCAATGTCAATCAACTGGAGATTGTGACAGGTCTCAAACGAACTCACAAAGCATTCAACTAGCTAGGCGCAAATAACGAAAGATAAAAACAGTTACTGATCGTAATCGTAACAACCAAATGCAGGAAGAGGAGATGTGGTTACCTGCTCACCCGAGGATAACTCTGATCTCTTCTATGGTGCTCTTGGCGGTCTTGGTCAGTTCGGGATCATCACCAGGGTAAGGATTGCACTTGAGCCTGCTCCAAAGATGGTAAGTCATCAGACAAGCGATTCAGTCAAATACATATTTCATATCTCAGTACAACATGCAGTCATTTACTAAATGGATATATACAATGACAGGTGAGGTGGATCAGAGTTCTTTACTCGGATTTTGAAAGCTTCACCGAGGACCAGGAGATGTTGATCATGGCAAAGAACTCCTTTGACTACATTGAAGGTTTTGTCATCATAAACAGGACAGGTATCCTCAACAACTGGAGGGCGTCCTTCAAGCCACAAGACCCAGTCCAAGCAAGCCATTTTCAGTCGGATGGAAGAGTACTATACTGCCTCGAGCTAACCAAGAACTTCAATAGTGACAACGCTGATATCATGGAACAGGTGAACCTGTTATTTCACTTTGCACCAAAGACGTCGACATTAAACTCCAATGATAATAACAGTAAATTTACATTTACAGGAAGTTGCTGTGCTGCTATCTCGACTTAGATTCATACAGTCTACTCTATTCCACACCGATGTCACGTACCTGGAGTTCTTGGACAGGGTGCACACCTCTGAGTTGAAGCTGAGGGCACAAGGCCTCTGGGAAGTTCCACACCCTTGGTTGAATCTTCTAATACCGAGAAGCTCAATCCGCAGATTTGCTAAGGAAGTCTTTGGCAAGATCCTGCAAGATAGCAACAATGGTCCCATACTGCTTTATCCAGTGAACAAATCAAAGTAACTTGCTTCACTTGCAAAAATTTACTGTCGTAAATAAGTTAATCTAGTTGCGGTTAAGGTAGCTCAATTGGTCTATTCATTTTGATGCAGGTGGGACAACAGAACGTCAGTAGTCATACCAGATGAGGAAATTTTCTACCAAGTGGGGTTCCTTTCTTCAGCACCGTCTCTCTCAGGTCACGGCAGCATTGCACATGCAATGGACCTGAACAACCAAATAGTAGAGTTCTGTGAAAATGCTGATATTGGGATGAAACAGTATCTGGCAGCCTACACCACACAGCAGCAGTGGAAAGCCCACTTTGGAGCAAGGTGGGAGACATTTGAACGGAGGAAACACAGATATGATCCCCTAGCCATCCTAGCACCAGGACAGAGAATATTCCCAAAGGCCTCACTGCCTTTGTCTTTGTGACAGTTCCTGCTATTTAAAGGCTTATGTAGAGCATACGTTTGTACAAAAGTGTAGGTAAAAGTATCCCCTGTAAAGACAATATCTACGGAAGGTAGCTAGCCTGAAGAACACAGCATAGCGAATTTTTTAGTGGCCGAAGATACCTCACAGAAGTACTTCAAAGTGAAGCAACGCCTGAACTCTGACGTGGTGAGTGCAACTTTGGAGGGAATCAGTGGAGGATTGTAGCGGTCCCAGGGACCCGTCTGTTGTTACAGCGTTGAGATGAGCTGTGCTGATTAACTGATCACTAACCAGTATCCCGAGGAACTCATGTTGGGCTGTATGCATCTTCTGTTAACAACAGTGCAGAAAGTTGCATGACGGTAGAGCCTTGATTAGCAAATAAATAACACTGCCTGTTATTTCACTTGTAACTAGCATCTCATCCCAGGAGTGCCTGCGTAAATTTAGCAGGTTACATTAGTTTCCATGAGTCAGGATACTATATGCTTGTGCAACAACAATGAAGTCGCTTATCAATCATGGTGTTCAGAAACATAAAACATTTTGGAATTCCCTCGACTTGTTGTGTTGAATGATAGCAACCTGTAGTCTGAATTTGAATAACAAATAAAATATCAAGAGCACAGTTATTGAAACTGAATAAAAATGTGAAATGATAGATTTCTCAAATCCAATCAAGAAGAATTATAAGTTTACATGGTAACTCGATAACTGACATCTCAGTTTTTGTATCAAACAAATGTGCTGTCATTTCCTAATTATTATCAGAAGAAAACAAACAAAGCCAGGACATAGAATTTAGATTAAAAATAAAGTGAACACAACTGCATGTGTGATACAGCTTCTCCTCATGATAGCACAAATGGAAGATCTCAATACAGGCAAGTATTCAAATCCAGTAACAGCACAATATTCAAAGATATTTGCTTGGTTCAAATACAGCCATGCAGTTCTCCGCAATTGTGAGATCATCCACCAACAGGTTCACTCAAAACCAATACTGTCGAAATGAAATCATGTCTGTAAAAGGCCAGGTGGAAAATCATACTAGCGCCAAAATAGGGTTGTGATCTAGCATTTGTTTTGGTTAGGAAAATGCTTGTGGAATATTTAGAAGGTAATTGATGTTTAGTAGTTAGGCTATAGAAGGTAAAATACTAAGAAGTATTTGAGGCCAAGGTGAACCATAATTCAACAACATCACAACAGTGTAAACTAGCTTCAAAGTGGAATATAAAAATAAGTCATGCATATGGTGCACAAACATAAGCATGTTACTTTGGAATAGAGAAAAGGGAAGCATGATACTAGAAGCAGCTGAATTGTCCAGATTATCAGAGGTGAAAAACTAATCGATTCCTCTTGTCAGATCTTAAAAAACAGAAATCAATATTATGTAAGATATACTGATAGATTAGCTACAAATGAATCTAAGGTAAGCATACTATGAAGTAGACTGCATGTTCCAAACACAGAGAGTTGTTGCTAGGTCCTCGAAATAAGAATCAGCTACCAAATTAATACACCAAGAAAAAACATGTAGGAGTGTTAATGGAAACTACAACAAAGCCGGTTCAACTGTTTCATATATATCTGACTTAAATCTACATTATTACGCTATCAGCCTTGACTGGATCAAACACAATTTTTAGTGTTCTGATTTCGCACGTATTGTTAGTATAGTCATATGTCAATGTTCATAGTACATCAGATGTGGATGTAACAATATGAACATCAATGTTGGGCTTGGGGCTACAAGAAGCTTCAACAGTTCATCCACCACTGGGCAGAAACTATGGATTTAAATAACCTGGCCTGATCAAATCTTCTGCAGTAGCTATGTGAACAAGCTTACCAGCTGGCAACCCATGTCCACAAACTCTACTCTCTGAACAGCCATGTTGCAATTATTCAATAAGCCAATTTCAAGTTTATTCTCTCACAAATCCATCTCGTTTCTAGTACAAAAATGACGAGGACACAGGTAGCACTTATTAGGCGTGTAGTCAGACGAATATAGTAATTTGAAAAGTCAAGGAATTATTTTCCAAGGTACAAAGCACAGTTGAGCTGTATACACCATTTCAACGAATACACTAATTTGAAAAGTCAAGGAATTATTTTCCAAGGTACAAAGCACAGTTGAGCTGTATACACCATTTCAACCACCTACTCCAAAATAAGTGTCTGAACCACCATCTTTTATCTACCATCATACGGAGCTTTCCTTCCATTTTTCTTCAGACTGTCAATATCTATGGAGTTTGTGTACTTCTCAACATTTGAATGACAATATGTCCATCACTTGGTGTTGCCTTACTTCAGAAAAGGACAAAAGGAAATGCAGATGATTGAGAGAGAAAACAGCTGTGTTTGGTTTTAGTAAAGCTCTTTCATGTCACTCTGTTATCACCACTTCTTTACGCAAACTCTATAATTGTGCATTTGATAGCTGATAGTGATAAGACACAACCTTTAACAATGAAAATAACCCTGTAGAACTCATACATCAAGGAAATTTCCATAACACTAGTACTAGACTTTATAACGTCTCTCATCTGAATCAATGTGCTTCCAGATTAATTGTTTTCGATGCAACTACTACAGTATTTCAGGCTCTATTGTTGGCTGAGAATAAAAAAAAGGAAGGAAAAAAAAAAGACCAAGTCTCACTAGTCTTCTTCTCCCAGTTGGTGATGTGTCAGTCCAATCCATGTCAAAGATCCGTTGATTTGAGACTGAAACATAAAGCCATTCATCTGAAGTTACTTCAAATTGACCGCATTGCTACTGTCAAAGAGAGTCTAGTCCACCTTATCCTTCCAAGACAAACCAAGACGCCATATCAAACTGCAAACATCAGAAGGATTCGACGCGACCCACATCAAGAATGCAGGCAAAATTCCAAACGTGTGCACACCACTTCCTGCTCTACTGTACCAAAGACAGGTTGATTTGAGACTAAAATATAAAGCCATTCATCTGAAGTTACTTCTAACTGACCGCATTGTCACCGTCAAGAGAGTCTAATCCACCCTATCCTTCCACGACAAACCAAGACGCCATATCAAACTGCAAACATCAGAAGGATTCGGCGCGACCCACATCAACAATGCAGGCAAAATTCCGCTGCTCTGCTATAGTACACATGACAAAAGGGGTGTCACTCCGCTATATTTACCGCCTTTGTGGGGATCAAAACGCAACAAACAACAGTTAAGAGTGCGAAATTGGCAAATGCAGAAGGCACTTCACCTTGCGATTGTACCCTAATATCCTCCGCCCGTGCACCATTCGCATTCGCAGCACAATCCCTGCAATCCTTGTCGTAATTGTGCCGGCGAAACTCGATCCGACAGGCACAGAGCCCGTTAGTCGAATTTGGGAGCCCTATCGAACAGAGCACATGGATGAGGACGGCGAAGGGGGTGCGAGAACCCGAGAGGACGAGATCGAGGAGGTAGGCGAAGGAGAGAGAGAGCTCACGTCGTGTCCGGCGGCGGCAGAACGGCGGCGGCGAGAGAGACTCAGAGAGAGACAGCGGGGGAGCGCGTGGAGGCGGAGGAGACGGGAGGAGCCGACGTGTGGCTCCGAGGCTCTAGAAGAAGCCATCGCGCCTTTCGAATCGCGCACGCGCCGGGTTAACCGCTATTGGGCTCCGGCTTTTGCCCTTTGTCTCCCGTGGCCCAGGTATGTACTGCGTTGATGGTATGGGCCATTTCTCTTATCGGGCTTCTTATTAACCACGCAAGTATCCAGTCCTCTGTCATCTCTCTTTTTTTAAAAAAAAAAAATAAAATACACCGTGGGTACCTAAACTATTGGTATTCTCCCATCTAGATACTCAAACTTTCAAAACGACTATCCACTTACCTGATCTATTGCTGGCATGATCAATTTTTTCAAAAACACACCTCTGAAAACTCTGTTCGTCACTAACGACTCCAACCATCATCTTCCCCGCGCTCGCAGACGGAGCTCGCGCTCGCAGCCGCGAGGCCGCACGCGATGGCCGTGCGACGGTGGGCGTGGCCACATCCGCTCCCACGCTCGGTCACCGGCGGCGGACGTGCTGCACACGTACGGCCGACCGGTACTCCCTGCGATGCACCACCAGCGTCCCATCCCCACGGCGAGCCGCACGGATTTAGCATGCGCAAGCTGCGTGCCAACTGGAACCACGCCGTGGCCGCGTTGTCTTGGGTCGCCGATGCGGCGCGCTGGGTGGAGGACACCCGGTCATGGTCGAACCCGACGGCGACCGCGATGGCGCACGCCGTGCTGGTGCTCCTCGCATGGCACCCGGACCTGGTCGTGCCGACGCTGACGCTGCACGCCGCCGCCGTGGGCGTGTGGAGGTACCGACGCAGGTGCGGGCGAGGTACGACCGCGCCAGGATGGTGGGCGCGCGCCTGTAGCAGATGGTTGCGACGTCGCGACGCAGGCGGAGAGGCTGCAGGCGCTCGTGTCGTGGCGCGACCCGCGCGCCACCGGCTTGTTCGTCGCGCTGTGCGGGGGCATGGCAGCGCGGCTTCGGGGGCGGGGTACCCCGCAAGAGGCGCGGCGGGCGACGAGCCACCGTGGGAGCGGGCGGTCAGCGCGGCCGCAGTCGACATTGAGGCAGCAGCGATATCGAGGCGCACGCGACCCAGACGCCGGCAGCAGCGCGCGGGCGTGCGAGGTGCACCGGGCTGCACGGCCAGGGCGGCAGCGGTAACGAACCAGACATGGCCGTCCGCACGCACGGGCGCATGCAGCCACGACGCGGGTGCGCGACGTGCGCCGCTCCACGACCTCTCCCAACCCGGCGAGTGTTTGGCCCCCCTAGCTATTTATGGCTTGGATAGCACGGATAAGATCACCACCTGTCAGTTGGCTCCTTGGTTGCAGCAAGGCGAAGTGGTTGCTCGCTTGCCCACGCATGCACGGCGGCGGCGTGGCAGCTTGCTTGCCTGCACGCGCACACGGTCGGAGTACCTCTTTTATGGTGCCCTGGAGAAGCTGGTGCACACGTGGATGGAGACGGCCTTCTTCAGTCGGCTAGAGCAGTGCGACATCTGAGGGAGTGGGTGCGCCATGGCCGGCCTAGCGTGCCGCGTGCGGGCGCTGCTGCTACTAGCCGAGCGTGCGGGCTAGCAGAATGGAGTGCGAGCCAGCGAGCACTGCCGCCGGTGACCGAGCGTGGGAGCGGATGTGGCCACGCCCACCGTCGCGCGCGGCCTCGCGACTGCGAGCGCTAGCTCCGTCTGCCACTGTCTGCGAGCGCGGGGAAGATGATGGTTGGACTCGTTAGTGACGAACAGAGTTTTCACAGGGGTGTTTTTGGAAAATTGATCATGACGTGGCACGTTTTGGGCCTTTGGTGCACGCCAACAATAGATCAGGTATCTGGATAGTCGTTTTGAAAATTTGAGTACCTAGATGAGAGAACGCCAATAGTTTAGGTACCCACGGTGCATTTTACTCTTTTTCAAACTAGTCCTCTGTCATCTCAGCTCAATACAAGTTGGCATTCTTTTTCTGTGATGCCCATGCAAGACATAACAAGCAGCAGAAGAGATATGTCAGCAATACTGTTGTGACCTACCAGAAATGTCTAATCTGACCTGATTGTTCGATCTTTGATCTCTCGGTAGATGATCCTTCAACTTCAAGGATCAATGTGATGTCTGCATCCAGCAGAAAGAAACAACAATCATTACTGCGGTCATGTAATGCGGCCTATCTTAGCTTGCCATGACATTTTGGCTTGCAAGATCAGTTCATCAGCAACGCAGATTTACAAAGATTTATAATTCCCTTCAAGACTGAAAAAAGGAAAACCTAGTACACAGCAATGCCTACATCCACAAGGGCAAGGCAGAAGAATCATAAGAGCTGAGATAGGAGAACAGGTATTTCTCTGCACAAGACCGGATTTTATATATATGAATATAGATATCAAATAATGTCCCTTTTTACATTTGCACAGAGTGGCTAGCTCCTGTATCACCATCTCCCTTCTTCTCCCTATAAGGAACCTTGCTGTCTATTCGACAAATGTACGGCGGCGAGGAGGGCAGCACCAGCCCCGGACCCATCCTCTGTCACCCTTAGCGCCACCGTCCGCGCCACCTCCTCCCCCAAGATCTCCACCAGGGCTTCATCTAGGTACTCCCTGAACACCGGGTAGCCCTCGTACAGACCACCCTCGATCGCAACCACCGTCTGCCTCAGCTGCCCACGTGTTCTCCCACTTGATGCCACGCCGCTCCCATCCCGGCCAAGCTTTTTCAGTATCCCGACAATACCAGCGGCAGCTAGGCGGGCAGCTCTTCGGGTGACAATGTCGCAGACTTTGACGACAAGCCTTCGAGTTTTCAGAGGAGTGTCTGGTATCTGCAGCGAAATCGTCAAAACATTCAGTACAGGTTGAAGGAACACACATGTTTGACTTCATGGACATCAGGAAAGCAGACCTTCAGATGTTCTTGCAGTATCCTTCTGACTTCGCTCAGATCTTGTGAATCGTCCTTGCGAATTGCAGCCAGAAGTGGCGTGCTGGAACACAAACAAAAACATATACCAAAGTATTAGCAATAGCTTTTGCCCACAAGCTTTAGTTATAGGTAATAAGCCATGTGATTTTGCCTTTTATAAGCTCAATGACGCATCAACGTGAAACATTGTACAGTAATAATAATATGCATAGCTGAGCAGGAAGGTTTCCATGTATCATAAAAATGACAAGGACCAGGTACTTAACATAGGGAAGCATGAATCTAAAGATGCAGAACACAAGAGTACTGCATCGATCTACTGCATTGGTTGAAAATAGCAGATCAGAGCTACACTGAGAGTAACCCGATACTAACTAGGTTCCCATTGAAAGATTCTACTTCCCCTTTTCCACAACACAAAATTTGGAATAACAAAGCTATAGCAAAGCTTAAGGTACCTCAATGTGAAGGGGGTAGATAGATTATCAGCAGCATCGCCAAAAACATCTGATTCCAGAGCCATGCGATGCAGCACCAGCCTTGCAATTTCCCCAAGATAAATCCCAGAGATCATTTTCTCAAACCCCTTCATCAATGTCAAATTTGATCAGCCATACTATCAAAAGGTACAACTATTCCATAACATATTTTACACAAAGTGCCACCTGATCATTGCGATTTTGTGTCTCATCATCAAGGGAGATGTCATAGGGAGTTCTTGGCAAATGCGATGACCAGAAATTGCCCCATTCCATATTTACTACCTGATAAATTGAACATTTCAATAATTACATCTTTTGTCCACAGGAAAAATCGATGATATTGACAATTTGAGTACAAAACAAAGCAGCAAGAGAATATACCATGCCACCGGAATTTGTAAGACCCTGACATTTAATAATTGCATCAGTACGTTCAATATAGCAAGCATTGGTGCCAGCACCGATGATCACAGCAGCCACTGTATCCTCATCATAATAATGTCCTAGAGCTAATGTCCCCACAGTGTCATTCACCTAAGTAGAAAAATTGAAGTTAAGTATTTAGAAGGTGTTACTGCTACACGATGACTAAAAAGCAATAAGCATAGAAGAATATACTTGTTAAGAATATTATCTTGCTAGCCATAGAAATTGCTTGGTGAAGCAAAGTTGTGAGACCAAAACTAAACAATCTGAAGGAACTTTGATACCATAGGAAAGGCTGGCATTAGGAAAAGGTTTAAAAGTGCACAAATAACAGATTTCACAAGCAATGAAACAGCTATCAACTAACTCTAATGAAACATAGAACCTGCCCAGCCACAAGATGATCACTGTGTTGCATGGCAATTGGAGCAACAACTTCTCGTGCATTGATTGGCGCTAATTTAAGTTTTAAACAAGGGCACCCATGTTATAGTGCACACAACACTAAATAAGTTCCATATTAACCAATGTATTAAAGAGGCTTGCCAAATGGAATGAGAAGATAACAAGCACCATTTCACAGTGCGAATAGTAGGCAACAACCTACCAGTGCAGTAACTCGCACATTTAGTCCACTCCTAGCAAGAGCGTCGTTTAAGCATTGAGCCACATCTTTCCCAACCTGAAATCCCATATCATGAAGCATATAAAAAATTAGAAGCATAAACTTATCACAAAAAGCAATATACACCAAAACAAGGCATGGTGTTTCCTATTATGTACACATTGACTTTTTGGTAGGATTTTTATTTGTGTGTGTGTGTGTGTGTGTGTGTGTGCAAAGCTACATGTCCATAA
This sequence comes from Themeda triandra, assembly GCA_018135685.1. Classification (NCBI taxonomy): domain Eukaryota; kingdom Viridiplantae; phylum Streptophyta; class Magnoliopsida; order Poales; family Poaceae; genus Themeda; species Themeda triandra. The sequence continues at coordinate 1,738,989 of JAENPR010000018.1, forward strand.
CAATTTTCACGTGCATCGCAAGTTGCATTCTCCATAAATAAAAGTTTATGTTACAAAAACAATGCTAGCAATGTGCCAATCATTTATCAGCACAACAATTTATGATTAATAAAATTAAATGGTATGTTCTCAACTTCTGATCTAGTCTAGTGATAAGTGTCGCTTACCGCATCTTCAATCAAAAACCCTTTAGTCCACCTAATTAATGACCCTGAAGACACTGAAGTTTGTCTAACTGGAAAAGAGAATGTGAAACCAAGCGCCCTTTGTTCATCTTTCCCATCTTCTGTTTCTACAAATTCCTTTAGCGTCAAGGCAACAAAGTTGAAGAGCTCCTGCGGTTAAACAAGAAATCAGAGACCTGTACTAAAAGAATATTTATATTAGAAAATGGAAACTAAATGAAATAACAAGCACCTCAATTGTACCCTTGGTCAATTCCTCAGGGATGGTTACTTCAACCTTCCGGCTGGTGACCACAGACCCAGCACCAACATCAACTCTCAACACTCTAAAGTTTGTTCCTCCAAGATCGATGGAATAATATGTGCCTTGTTCATTTCTGTTAAAGATACACAATATAACTTAGTGTGGTCATACTGATGAGAAAAGTAAAGCACCATAAATCCATCTGACATAACCATAGAACATTTAATACATGACAGCATTATAGGGGTTAGAAAGGACGACTAGTTCTTCTGGGAGAATGATGCAATTCCTCTTTAACTCTATGACTATGCAGATTTCCTCTCAATCCAATGCCTAAGAAACACTACATTTCTTCCAATCAGTTTTGTTGAAATAGCATAGAACGATTTTTCCTTACAACAATTAACCAACTTACCCACAAAAAAATATCGCACTAGTGAAGCAGAAAATACATGCTTCCACCATACAATAGAAGCAAATTGTGCAAGGCGACAGTAGCCATTCATGCATGAAACGACAAGCAACGGACGTGAGCAGCTGCCACTGCCTGGCCAACGGTGCGTGCCAAAATACGACAAACCAGACATTGACACAATGCCAGCTCAAAACCAACTCCATGGACGCGTCTCTCTTGTGTGTGCACTAATGGTTAGCGCATCTCATTTGTGAGTGCTCCAACGGTTATCTAGACGACACCACCATGCCAACTCAACTCCTACTCCATGGCCGTGTCTCTCTTGTGTGCTGTAATGGCTAGCGCATCTCATTTGTGAGTGCTCATCACGGCTAGCCAGACAACACCGCCATGGCAGCTCAAATCCAACTCCATGGGCGCGTCTCTCTTGTGTGTGCTCTAATGGCTTGCGCATCTTATTCGAAAGCCCACTGACACCACCAAGCCAGCTCAAAGCCCACTCCATGAATGAACCTCCCTTGTGTGAGCAATATTGGCTTCCATGAGCGCTCTAACAGCCAGCACCCCTCACTTGTGAATGCTCTAACAGCACATACCACCCCCACACTTTTTCACAATACTTGCGTAATTAGCTATTTTCATCCAACACGTTAGTAGCCATTGCATCAAGGATGGCTAAAGCACTGCTTAAAAGTTTGAGGAAATCTCACAGAGACACAAATGACACATGCACACTAATATTGTACAAGGGTCACTGAGTTCCAAGGTAAATTAGGATAGCTCAGTTCATATGGTAAGCTAATAAACCATAATGGAGAAGGCTTTCTTACAATGTTGCACAATTAAATATCTAAATATAGAAAATGGTTATATCTCCTACCCAGATACTACAGAATAAAATGCAAAATGTTAACGTGAATTAGTTACGATTATAAAATTGGGGTTGCCAAACCCCAAGAATTGAACTAACAGCTATGGTCTTGGGTGGGCTTAAACAGAAACGAATGGATGCAATATCTGGGAAAAATTCAAAAAGGAGAGGTGCAGCTTGGTTTCATGCATTTGCTCATCAGGGTATACCATTCCCGTCATGAAAACAGACAATTTTCACAAGAACACGCACTGGCAACGAACAAGAAACACAATGGTACTAAAATCCAAACATGTGACAGAAGCAAAAGAACAAAAGGCCAACCAAATCAATGTGTATCCCATCTGTCACGCAGATTGTTCTACTGTCATTCTAAGCTGTTGCAAGAGCGGCTACCCGAAACAAAACAATGAACTTAGACAGCTGCCACGGATCAGTAGAGTAGAAACAAAGCAGACTGCGTGACAACCAACACAGGCAGCTTCATGTTTCATTTGGCCTTCAAATCCAGATTGTTTAGCTTGGTATCAGATGGACTGTGAAGAGCACAAGCATCCAGCCTTGAACAAGCAACAGTAGAGCATCCCCATGGAGTGGAACACAAACGTTTCTGCATTACGGCTCGCCATCATCTGTCACCAGATATTCTCGCACACCAAAAGGTGGTGCCTCCCCGAGCAATGATTCCCGTCTGACAGAGAACGCCCCAGGCCACAATGCCATTGTGGAATACAACCTGGCGCCTGTGAAACCCAATGCCAGGCGCATAAAAGCGTACTGTATACGCAGATTCATGTCCCAAGATGCCGAGCTCCGCACCCCCCTTTATGGGGGGTTCCGGACACCAAACCCCTCCATCCATGAATGCAAGCGTCAACCCAACAGGGCTTACCCCAGGTGGCACATGAGAAATTCCTGCCATCTTCCGAGATTAATGTTCTGAGCCCCGGAGCTGCGCCGGCACAAATGTGTGGCACTGCAGTGCCGGCGGCATCACGCATCTGGACTGTTCAAACCCACCGGAGAGCGGCCGGCCGATTAGTCGGCCGGCGGAGAACAACATCGTTCTGTCCCGCTCCAACAAAGATGGACGGCAAGCTTTTATGACGTCGTGTTTGCGGGAATTCCACGAGGAAAATCTACCGAGGTGTGCCCGGCATTATTCGGAATCGAATAAAGATGGCGACTTTATATAGGAACATAATATATCAGCAAAAGTAACGGCCCAAATTCGCGCACTGTAGGATAAACACATGAGAAAAGCAGGGACCCAAATTTGTTCACCACTGTATTGACAAGAGCAGGGAGATGAGTGTGCAGGGATTGGATCCTCAACTCAGCATCGACACGACAAGTCCGACGCACGCTCAATGCACGCCGCATTGGGCGCTAGTTAAGCTGGGAATGCGCGTCCTACCGCGCCGCCGCTTTAAACCAAAACAAACCAACCAGAATCAGAAAAGCTTAAGCGGCGAAAAAACACCGAGTCCGTACGAGCCGCATTTCGTACGGACGGCCAAGGGAACGCGAGAAATGCGCGTCGCTCCACACCAGCCGTGGAGGCAAACATCGAAGCCAAGCAAGATGGCGAGATGCAAGGGTATGATCCAACTACCAGCATGTCAGACAGTTACGAGGGGAAAAAAAGACAGCTTTTTATTTTGTGTTCGTTCTAATCAAGAATCATCAGTAGGGAAAAAAAAAAGAAGGGGGGCGAAGCGAAAGAAAAGGGCGCTTCAAATCAGGGAATCGCGAGACCGCCGCGCATGGCGGAAGGCAACGGCCTGCCTGTCCGCAGACAGACACAGGAGAGGGAGGGAGAGGTGGCGCCGTACGTACCCGGCGGGGAGCGCGTCGACGAAGGTGAGTAGCATCTTGAGCTTGCTGCCGCCGTCGGAGGCGAGCCCCGCGTGCATCTCGACCACCATGGCGTCGACGACCTGCCGCAGCCGCGGCGTCGGCGTGGCGCACCCTTCCTCGAACTCCCTGAGCAGCGCGACGGCCCGTCTCCACCGCGCCCGCGCCGACGCCCTGCGCGCCACCAGCGCGGCGGCGATCGCGCACGTGGCGGCCGCGCAGCCCGCCGCCACGCCCAGCCCGACCCGCCCCATCCCCCCGGGCCCCGGCCCTCCAGGCGCTGCGCCGGCCGCGATCACGGCATCCTAGGGCGGGGGTGGGCGCGCTCGCCCGCTCGCTCCCCCGACCCCTCTCCTGGCGCCTGCCCTCGCCCGCGCGCGCGACGAATCCTCCCCCACGCGCCGGCACCGCACGCGCACGCGCGCGCGTGGACTGGGACGCGGCGCCCTGCCGGCGGCGCGTGGCGCGCGGCGGAATGGCGGGCGAATGGGGCCGGCCGCGGGCGGGATGGATGGAACAGAGCGGCCGCGCGGCGCCGAGCAGAAGGGGGGAGGGGCGGCTTCCTGGTAGTGGGGAAAGGAGAGAGACAGAGAGAGAAGGGGAAGGGAGGAGAAGCGAGACGAGAGCGAGGGGGAGAAATAGAAATAGGGGAGCAAGAGCGTGGCCTTGCTCGTTTTTATTATGCCCAAGGATTTTTGTGATTTCACCCCCCATGTTCCGGCTTATTGCTCCAGGCCAGGACATGCCAGGGCCAGCCAGCCAGCCACCACCTGTCTCTGCCTCTGCCTCTGCTGCATTTCGTATGTGAAATGCTCTTTTCTCCCCGGCTTTGACCTGCTCGAGTAGTCGAGTGTAGTGTGTACGAGTACTTGCGTCCGTGCCCTCCGTCCGTTCCTCTGCTCTGTTTTTGTTTTGTTTTGTTTAAACAACGCCACATGCACTGGAAACGCGTGCTCTTGTTGTATACAATACGTACAGTAGTAGTATAGTATGGTTGAATTCTGCGTTTGGATTTGCTCCTGTACGTGGCGTTGGCAACAAATGCCACGGATTTTAAAAGGTGATGATGGTTTATTTGAGCTGATCAGCTCGCGAGTGATGCGGATTTGTCTTGGATATGCTCCACGAATTAGCAGAAGTGAAGTGAACGCCACCACACCAGCAGGAGACGCTAGCTAGGCTGGATGTCATGGATGGATGTATGCCGCTGGGACGGATTCAAATCAAACCAAATACGCCACGGCCACTTCCTTTTGTTTTGGTCCTCTCCCGTCTGGCCGTCTCCTCTCCAGTTCACGTGCTTTTTCTTTTTCCACTAGCTTAACGAACGTTCACGTGTTCTCCTCAGACCTCCTCAGGCCTCACGAAATATACTACTGCTAGAGCTCGACTACTACGTCAATGGCGATGGCGAGTGTGTGTGGGTCAGTAAAGCAAGTGATGCGATGCGAATGTGTGTCAGCAAGCAACGGCGACCTGGGCAACAGAGAGACGGTGGAGTCGTCGCCGGGTCAACTTAACCAAATCGGCGTGCGGGCCGGTGGCGGTGGCGGCGCAGTCAATCACCAAGCGGGCGCGCCATTGGCGACGGGAAATTGCATCGCCCCCAAAAGGCGAGGAGGACTGGACTAGCCTAGCCACTAGGCCGAGTAGAGTGATCCCCGTGGTTCCATGCGCTCCGGCCGCTTTGCCAATATTTTATCTTACGCGACGGGAAAGGGGCGCGGGACGGCGGGGGCTTTCGGCCGTTGCGATGCCAATGCGAGCGGCGTTGGTGCGGTGCGCGCGGGCGACGACGCGAAGGCCAGCCGCCAGGCGGGCAAGCGGTGGACGTGGACCGGCAGGGCGGGCAGAGGCCAGCGCGGCGCGGCGGTGGCGTGGGCGTGGTGGGCGGCACGGGGGAAAAGACGCGGGCGCCCCCCTCGTCCTCGTGTCGTGCCTGCGTGCGCGATATGGGCAAGGGGTGGGGCGGCGCCTTTGCGAGTTTGACCTCGGTCGGGGCCGATCCGCCGATAGCGACTCGGCCACTCCACCTCCACCCAAATCGGGTCCGGGCCTAGGCGGTTGGGTTGGCGCGGGCCGGGCCGGTACGGGCCTCCACGGGCCAACGGGGTGGCTGACGACCCAGGCGGTCAGCGGCGGCAGCTTTGACCGCGCCGGGACCAGAGCAGAGCAGGCGAGCGTAGCAGGCGGCAGCTCTTCGCCTCCCGTCCCGCCGGGTCGTACGGGGAGTAGGAGTAGTAGATGGTGGCAGAAATGAATCGGCCTGCCGTCTGCCGTCGCCTGCGTCCGCGTGAAAATACTCTACGACACACATGGGTGCCGTGACCCCGTACACTCTGCTGCTACTACTGCGAATTTCTGTCGAATGTTTTCAAACTCCTGTTAATCCCCGCCATCACCATCATTTGGCCTACTACTAGGCTACCCCTACCGCAGCAGTAATGCAGTATGGCACCTCTGACTGCTATACTTGTACGGAGTACTCGTACTCGTACAGTACAGCGTTTGTATTGCAGTATCGGAAACAAATCTGTTGGTCGGCTCCCGTCTCCGGAACCCAGGAGGACGCGGGAGGCCGACGGCGGCGCGGACGCGGACCGGATCCACGGAAAGCGCCGCGTCTCGATCCCGGCCGCGAACCGCAGCCGCCCGCCGGCCCACCCGCGGGGCACGTGATCGCCAGCAACAGCAGCCCCCAGGGCAGCACGTTGCGTTCGCGGGCTATTAATTGCGCCCGGCACCGTCGCGTGACGAGCACCTGCGCGCGGGCGGCCGGAAGGACGGACGAATGGCCGGCCGAACAGCCGGCGGGCCGGCAGCCGCTCATGGCCGTGCATGCCATTGCCGCTGCCCGCTGCCGTTGCCAGGTTGAGAAGCGATGAGCGAGCCAGCGGCATGCCTTGGCACCTTGCCGGCACCGGCCCTCCTCATTTACAGCTAGGACTTGTTTAGTTTCACCAAATTGATAGTTGCCAATTTGACATAGTATAAGATTCCCTATCACATCAAAATATCGACACATGCATGGTGTACTAAATTTAGATGAAATTAAAAACTAATTACACAGTTTAATCAGACCGAGACGAATCTTTTAAGGATTTAATTAGTCGATATTTGGACAATATTTTACAAATACAAACGAAATCTTCTGAGTGTCTTCTGATGGCAGACGCTAAATTAGCAAGCCCCAATTTGGAGGAACTAAACAAGGCCTTAGCTGGTAGCTGCAGAGCAGGCACGCGCCGCGCCGCGCTGCCGCTGGCCACGCTGCGTCTGACTGCCTCGTCTGCCTTTGCTTCGTTTGCAGTCTACCTAGGCACGCAGGACGGGCAGGCGCCGTCCGTCCAGAGTCCAGCGTCGCAGACACATGGCATGCCCCTGCCCCGCCTGCTATAATACACGTACGGAGGCGGAACGTACTACGCGTAAACGTACTACGGTGATGACGATTAATTAAAGCTTAGCTTCCGGTTCAAAATGGACGCCACAACGGGCCGTGCACGCACGAGCAGCACGGCTTGTTGGGTTAAGCCGCGAAAACCGTGGGAGCCCAGGGCTTTAGCTGCAAATTCTCTACTATTACACTTGTCACCTCCAGCTCTACTCTAACAGTGTACAGTAACCAGAAGGGCCGACGGCGGTCTGACAGGTGGGATCGCGATGAGGTCGACCGCAGAGAAGACCACCGAACGAACCGGGCGAAGGCGATGCCCTTCCTTGTCTCGTGTCTCCTTTTGTTTCCTTCCTCGCGAGCTTGCCAGGTTGCCCCCTCGACGGTCACTTTCTTTAGACGGCTTCGCGGTCGCTGGCTCGCTGGCTGGCCGGCCACAAGTACCACGGCGGAAATAAGTCCATGATTTTGTCCGGGGTTTCCTACGCTTTTCCTCTACAGGTTCCCGTGGTCGTGTCGTGGTCGCTGCCAAGTGCCAATGCCATCACATGAGTGACATAATTGCTGAGATCACACGCCCTCTCCTCACTCCCTGGCTCCCTGCTATTGCAATTCAAAACTGGAGCGCATGCGCAGGTCGCGCGCACGACGGCCACGCTGCTCATTGCGGCGAGACGAGCGTGGTTAGCGGATAACGAAAACTAGCTAGTATCGGCAATTTAAATTTCTGATCTGATTGCGTTGTCTATGTTATCCTTGCCGTTTCCAGCGGAGGCACATGTACGCAAGGGAAACACCGAGAGGAGAGGGGAATCATGGTCACGAGTTGTCAGTGCAAAAATACATTACAGTGCTGGCTGCTGGGAATGGTCATACTAGTACTACACATAACACATGGTAGCTGTGTGTGTGTGTGTTATTTTTCTTCTTCTTTTTTAGAAGCTGCATCTGCTGATCTGCATGGTCAAGTGTTGCGTGCGCGCGGTCGGTCGAAAAGGCGGGAGAAGAGGAGAAGGATCTCTGATGTCTGATCGAGACCGTTGTTAAACTCTCCACGCCCACGGCCGGCCACGCGGAGGATGGATTAACTAACTTTGGCGCCGCAGGAATGAAGACCACCGACCAAGCCCACGCGTCGCCTTTTCATTTGCCAGCACAGAATGTAACCGTGATGCTGTGCGACGTGCTGTTCCTGTTATTCCTTTCGCGCTGCATCTGCATGCGTCCCCTCCATTTTGCAATGCGGCACACGGCCCCGGAAAACGGTCGTGCACGAACTGCGGCACACGCACACCGGTCGTGCACGAACTGTGAAAATCTTGGTCCTCACCTAGAAATTCAATGGCACGTTTTAAAGGTAAACCGATGCATATAACCCTTTTTAACACTTCTTTTATACCAACACACAGCAACTCTCCTTTTACATGTTACCATCAAGTGGATATTATGTTAATGCATTTTCAATATAGTAGTTGGATTATTTGAGGCCCTAAAAAATTAAATGAAATAAAAAATCAACTACACTGTGGTATATCTTAGCAAATATAGATCTTTGATTATTGTATCCAAATATGTTTAGACAATCTAAAAATTTTGAAATTAAAAATATCAAAAACTTTAAATATAATTAAGTATGATAAATGATTTTAAATAAAAAAGTCATCAGTTACAAAGTTGTGAATCTCTGCAAGACATACAACTTAGCTTCTGGTCATTTCTCCATCAAAATCATAGCTGGCATTGTAATGGATGTTTAAGGCTGTAAACGAATTTAGATGCAAAAACTTTCAAATACAAAGTTGTAAATCTACTAAGATCTACAGTATATATCAAATTGATTGTGCATATTTATATGGGTGTGAAGTGTGAACAAAGCAAACGTGTGGGAAATGGAGGCACTTCAACTAAAAAGGTGGAAACAAACTACACATTAAAACTATTATTCATTTTTTCTGATTTTATTTGTTTCTTATCTTGTCTAGTAGACTCTGGAGGTCATGTGCCCCTTCTCAATTGACCAGCTATCTTATTATAGTACAGTATAATAACTGCAGAGAGGGACACGGGCAATGAGAGAGAGCAACTGTTGTGAAGGAGCATGTGTGTGTTGCGTGAATAGTTTAATGTGTTGCAAGGGGATTAGTAGAATACTTTGACTATTCAACGAGAATTCGTTAGTGACCTTTCGCAGTCAAGAAAGCCACGCACACAAGACACAGCACACCTCAGTCAGTCCTACTATGCTGGTGCTGGGTTGCCTACTCGCTGTGTGTGTGTGTTTCCCAGGAGATCCCAAAGTCGATTCCATCCCCAAGATTTGGGGGGACCAGTCGGCCCATCCCAAGTCATTTTCCTGGATGGGCTAAGTGCTGGTCGGAGCCAGTGGCAAGGCGGCTATTTCGCCGAGACACCCGAGGGCAAAAGAGGGAACGGAAAATTGGAGAAATAGAATGAAGAAGTGGGCCCCGCGCATAGTAAAGTGTGTGGGACACAGATGGGGTGGAGGCCGAACGGGGCAGACAGCGCGGCTACAGTTCTGGACATGAAACAAAAGGCGTGGCAGGACCCTGCGTGGACGCGGTCCATAGGCCAAGTAATAGGCCCCAGCCCCTTGCCATTTTCGAAACACTTATGCAAATGAGTTTGGAGTTATTATTTTTGGCAAAATTTCTAAAATCATATATCCAACAATTTGGCAAATGGGACTGGCATTTTTAGCAAACACCGGGTGATATTTGACATATATACTAAACAACGGTTCACTTGGCAATCGCCCTCGCACGCTACTCCCGCGGGATAATTTCCCCTTGCGCGCACAATTTTTAGTTTTGCCAAACACTTGGAGATGGCCATTTGTTTTCTCTTCCCCATTTCAGTTTGGGACTTGACAGATAATAGCAATTGACAAAGAAAAATTGCCAAACTGTTTGAATTGTTCTAAGACAATTGTATGCTTGAGAAATTAAAATTTCCAACTTTAAAGAATTATTATAGATAAAAAAACTAATTAGTACTCTTATACAATTAGTAATGTTGAGCTTTATAAAAGTTAGGTTTTCCTCAATAAAAAAATTACTACATTGCCGAATATATTTTTATGGTAAAATTAAATGAAAATACAAATATTGTTTACAAATGTAACATAGTTTAGCTTGTACAAATTGCATAACAGTTCTTCTATAGATTGATAGAGTACTAATGATTCAAAATAAGGGTACTTTTAAACATCTATGGTACGGTAGTATTTGAAAATTCTTTCCTAGAGCGTCTTAGGCATTTTTTTTGCCTCCAACTCCTCCTCCATTGGCAACTGTAGTAACATTGTTGAGCAATTTTTCTCGATTACTGACATGATGAACTAAGACTAAGATCCCAAGAAGCCACGTTTTAGAGTAGCATAGCAAAGGATTGGAGCCAAAACGAGTCCAAACAAATAAGGCCTTAGTATAAAACTTACTCAACTTCGTTGAGAGCATTTTTCTTTTCATTCTCAAAACGCTCTCAAGGATCTTTTTCTGCGAGATAAAGAAAGGATTGTGTATGCAATTGTAATGTTGTATATTTCCACCACATTTGATCATAACATCATATATAATCATAAAATGATGTGGCTACTTTGCCTTCAAAAATGATGTGGCTACCCTATGGAACTACGTACTAATTAAGATGGACTATTTCATTCACTGAAAAAGTTGATTAAGCACTTTTGATAATTGTTCATTGGAACTCTCTACCTTGCCTTAGATCTATTTTTCTATAGAAAATTCGGTCTTAAGTTATTGACTTGATATATACTGGTGTTCATGTTTTTCTACTCTCTTTGTCTTAAAACAAGTGCCATCTTTGTTTCTTGAGAAGTTAAAATCAAATGTATACAAGAAATCATGAATAGTTATAATGCATAATAAGTACATTTTTATTATAGATATAGATGTTGTTAATATTTTTGAGAGGTATAGTCATATCTTCTCAAAATCTAAAGCGGCATTTATTTTAGGACAAAGAGTGTACATTGTTATAGCCGGATTTTTATAAACCTTAAAAAAAAATCTGAGGATCGTAAATTAAGGACTATGGGGAGTGTGCGTGCATGTATAATGGTGATTACGTCTCTTCAGTGTATTTGCAGGAATGCAAACAGTGTAGTAGACAATTGCAGTCGTATACCCCTGTATGGTCTGAGACCCGTTTGAGCCTCGGCGGGCCGACGTAGCACAGTGCCTCCTCCGAGTCCGTGTTCCGCAAACAAGCCGACCAACCGTCGGGAACAAAATCAGATAGTAGAAGCATCATTTCCCGGGTAGAAAGGTTACAATCATTCGGATGGAAATCACTCACAGTGGAAACCACTGGTCACGTCTCACTAGTACCACTAGCGCCGGTTCACGAATAATGGAGAGCTAGCCCTTGCCTTGCCTGGAGCCCATGAGCGCTTGGAAGGCGGGGTGGACTTTGCCGCAGTCCATGGACCGGGCGCAGGGGGCGGCAGGCAGCAGCGCGGGCCGGGGCCGGGACCCGGCAGGCCTGGAGCGCGAGCGGCGACGGGAGCTGCGTCTCGGAAGCGGGCCGCGCCGTACCAAAGTTCCAGCTGTCTCCCGCTCACTCCCAGCTCAGCTTCTCCTTTCGCTCTGCTCCGCTGCCGGCCTGGGGCGCCGTGGGGCCCCCGGCCAGTCCCCCCCCTTCTCCTCCTCTCTGCTGCCTTTTTTTATTTGGTTCGTACAGGTAGCACAGCAGGACGAGACGAGTAGTAGTATATCAAAATATTTTCTCCTCGCGCTCGAAGACGCGCCCCGAAATCTCACCACCCACGCTGCTGGTTGCTGGCTGCGGTCCTCGAGATGCCGCTTCCGGCGCTGGCCCCACGCGCCACGTCAGCTGAGCGTCCCACTTGGCACCATCAACCACCACCCAAAATCATGCGCCCGCTACCCCCGAAAGTAGCATTTTCCAGCAGCAGCCGGTCAGGTAGTTGTCGTCGCACTGTCTTTCGGTTTGCTTGCTCGTTGTCATTGGCACACGCGGATGATTGCCGCGTAATGATACGTACCAACTGTCTAGACTGCCAGGTTTGCGTAGGTGATAACGTACTGTATGTATCGTTCGCTTAGGAAATCGGTTGGTTAGGTAGCCCGTGCCAACGGAGCTCAGGTTGTTTATTTGGTTTGTTTCTGTTGTCGGCATATGTGAGGGGCATACATATATAGGAATGTTTTGGGCTTTATACAATAATATGAAAGGCATTGATCATTGACCTGCATACTTGTATGTAATCTAATCATTTGTATCAGGTGGTTTTCTTTTTCTTTTATGTGTCAATCCTAGCATGCGCAAAAGCAAGCAATAAGCATACGGACGCGAGCCAGATGGCTATACAGCTTGTCCTTGCTTTGCTCATCAGCATTGGAGATTTTGAAATACGAGTACCTCTATAATGGTATTGCTAGTGGCTGAACTGTGTGTGGCAAAAATAATACAGTAACCTTTAGAAACTCGATACAGTATACGGAGAGACAAAACTGGAATGGAACCCGATGTAAAACGAATCAGGGCCTTGTTTAGATTGGCTCCAAATTCCAAGTTTTTTACACTCTCTCTTCATCACATCAATTTTTGGACTCATGCATGGAGCATTAAATGTAGGTAAAAAAATAACTAATTACAGAGCTTAGTTTGAAATTATGAGATGAATCTTTTGAGCCTAGTTGGTCCATGATTGGACAATACTTTTCAAATAAGATAAAAGAGTTACTATTTATCAGTTTAAAATTTTTTACAATCTAAATAAGGCACAGGCAAATAAACAAAAGATAGTAAAAACCTGGGAACAGGCGGTAGTGGTCAACACATGCAGCAACGAGAAAGGGGAGGGTTTAAGGTAACGGCAGGGGCAGCCGGTGGTGCAGGGGCCTGTACAGTCCAGTGTGCTGTGTGCACGCAAAAAAAGAGCAGCCGTGGGACAGTTATGGGTGGACGGAACGGAGGCAGATCCATGATCCATGCAGTCCCGGTGCGCTAGTGCCTGGCCGCAAGTTCAGCGAACGAACCCGCTCGTGAAGAAGAAGGCGCAAGAGAAGGCAGCCCACGTACGGCCCACATTCCGTAGCGGGCCCGGGGCTCGAGCGCCCTCAGCTGCCGCTTTGTTTCCCTGCCGATCCGACGGCCGGCGTGCGCGGTGTGAGCTGGCGCACGTGGAAGGGGTGGTGGAGGAGCGCGGGCTCGCGGCGGGCACGCAGGCAGGAGGCAGCGGCAGGTTTGGAGCGCGAGCCGAGACACGGATGGATGGTGGTGCCGGGCCCGGGAGGGGTTTGGAATTGCGGGGCGTGCACCACAGTGCGTCGGCCCCGCCAAATTAACCCTTTTTTTTTTTCTACGGCCGGCCGGACACGGGACGGGAGTACGGGACTGCGGTGGTTCGCTGTCCTCCTTCCTCTGCTGCCGCCGCTCGGGCCACAGCCTAGCTAGCTCGTGTACGAACCACCCTCTCCTGTTCTGTTCTGTCCTGCCCTGCCCAATCTGCCCTGCAGGTCCTCTCGGCGGGTTGGTGTTGTGTCTCTCTCCTTTCAGCCCCCCCCCCAGTCAAACCGTCGGTCGCGACTCGCGAGGTAGAGAACGCTGCCGCCGTTGCACGCTGCTGGAGTGCCACACGCATGACGCAAGGATGTACGAGTACTCTAGACGTACTCTACTAGGGTGGTACACGGCGGCGGGCGGTGCGCCACCGGTGCCACTGGACTGGACAGCCTATGATGACCGCGTGCGCGAAATGGTACGTGCCGTACGTACGTTTACCGCGTTGTGGTTGGGGCGGCAGGTCGACCGTACCGCCCGCGTTTAAGTTTACGGATGAGCACCTACTACACGCAGAGGCAGGCACAGCGGCACAGGCAGGGCTTCTGAATGAATGATTTTTCTGATGGGTGGATGGATGGGTTCCATGCCGGCATTGCCGTGGAGGATCGGGATCCCAACAGAAACAAACATCGGAACACCCTGTTTTTCTTCGTTCGTCTTCGGTCTCGTTTAGTTCCCAAAATTCACACCAAATTTTACTATGCAAAAAGAAGATTCCCCATCACATCAAAATATCGGCACATGCATGGAGTATTAAATGTAGATGAAACCAAAAACTAATTACGCAGTTTATTTATACTTTACAAGACGAATCTTTTGAGCCTAATTAGTCTATATTTGGACAATATTTCACAAATACAAATAAAATGCTACAGTACGCTACAGTGTAAAGTCCAAATTTTACACTCTCTAAATTGGGAGAACTAAACAAGGCCTTCGTCCCGTGCCTCCGTGCTGCCACCAGTATCACCGTTGCGTCCGATCTTCGATCCAGCGCAGCCGGACACGCAGGCACTGGCAGCCGTGGCCCGTGGAGCTGGCTGCTGGGACGCACAAGTGGCCGGTCATGACAGAGCTTCCGGGATCCAGCTGTGCCGCACGACCGGTCGACGTGGCAACACACCCTTGCTACAGTACTGTATTTTAATTTGGCCATTTGGGGGCAACCGGGAACGGGAACCTTGATCGTCTCGAAATGGGATCCCTGCGCGCACTTCCAAGCAGAGAAGGGAGGAAACCCATCGGCCATCGCTCCCTCTGGAGCCACCCGGGCCCTGCCTGCCGAATCCTAGCTGGAAAACACACAACTCAAGAGCCGCCAGCTGGCTACTGGCTGCTGCCAATGGCACGTGCCACTACTGTACGTGGTGGTCAGAGCACGCCACGACACCTGGACACCATCTCCTACTCTGTGCCGCCTGTGGTAAAGTGGTAAACAGACGGGGGGAGCACGAGCTAGGGGTAGTAGCCAGCGAGCGGTGAAAGGTGAAAAGTGAAGCGAGGAAGAAGGTGCGTGGTGAGCTGGCAACGACCGGGCTGGCAGCTGGACGGGGGACCTGCTGGCAATGGCAGAGGTGGCAGAGGGTTAAAAACGACGGAATGGAGATGGACCCGGAGCGTGGTTGGTTCGGGTCCGGGCAGCAAAGTACGTACAGGTACAGCCCAGCTCTTTGTCCTCTCTCTGGCCAATGCGAGAGGCTTTGTCGGCTTTAGAGCCATAGTACATCATGGACGTCGCCTCGGCCACCACACCCATTGCATCTGCATGCAGCCCGTCCGATATCCATCGCGCACGCACACATCTTCACGCCAAGCCCACACAATGGGCTTGTGTTTTTGGAGATTTGGATCGTGGCTACCCGAAATCGTTCGGACGCTTGGGAGCGAGCTGCTTTTGTGGCCCAAAATTCCTTGATGTACAGTGTACTCTAGTTGTCTACTGCAGTTGTACGTACGTACGTACGTACCCGTATCTACGAGTACCCGATGCACCGGCCCACACGTACTAGACTAGATATATACCTACTGTAGTACACTCTTTTAAGTACCAACAATGGGATCCGGAGCTTTTTGACTTCCAATGTACTACAGTTGTACTCTGATACACAGCCCCTTCGTTGATTTGCAAGAGCTAGTATAACTTCTGTGGCTCCATTAGTAATTCTCGTCTGATATAGCCCATCGAATATGAAGTTATTATAATGTTTTTATGTAATAATAATAATAATAATAATATTCTAATCACACTACACTGCGAGTCATAGTACACGAGAATTCTCACGTAGACATTTGGCAACAAAAACTTATAGTAAATATTGAACGGTAAACATCAAGAGACTGATCATGACAATTTCCACATCGTCAGGAGAAGTTTGATAGTCAGGTTGTGGTTCGTTCATTTGCCATCTAGAAATAATATCATAGGGCAGACGACACCAATGAGCTTATAAAAGTAATGTCTTTTCCTGCAGCATACATATTGTACGTTTTGCAAGTGCTCATAATCCTAGGTACGTACGTAGAGTATACTCCGTATATGTATACGGATGCTGTTAGATTGTTACCCGATGAGTGATGACACCTCGAGATCCCCTTGGGCTGGTACTCCGTCTGTACGCAGGCAGGGGAGCCGTTGCATCTGTCGGTGGTGGTTATTTATTTATGGTCGCCATGCATGCAAGCTGCTTCCTGCCCGCCCATTTATACTACTGGGTACGGCCGGATCGGCGCCCGGATGATCGTCGCGTCGGGCGTCGGCTGCGCCGGTAGTTATGGAACCGATCGGTGAGGCGACGTACGTACGCATGACTGATCAAAAGGCCATCATACCATACGTACTGGGTACGTTGTTGCGCGGCTACCGACTACACAGTACGTGCGAGTACATGTACATCTAACCATGTATACGTATAGTATACACGTACTGCTGGCTGGCGCATCGTAAAGCCTTGCATTGATTGCATGCTTATGCAAGACGAGGAGTTGATCGGAAGTACAAAAGTACTCCTCCTCCTACTGCATGGTCGCGCGACGTGCCAGACGCGGTGTCTGCATGCGTAACGACGATGGATCGGAGGCCTAGCTGTCATTAATTCAATAGCCGATATATAGGTATCGGCCACTGGATAGCGGACAACCACGCCAACCGTACGAGTATATGCCCTGCCGGGCAATCTGCCAATAACAGAGTATGCTCTGCCACCGTGCCACGCACGGGACACGTTAGAGTCGTACTCGTACCATCCACGCCAGATTATCGCACCAAAGACAGAATGATCCAATCACATCGCATCGAGTGGGACGGCCCGGACCCGTCATCGTACGCCGATGGATGCAGGTACACAAGTACACGTACCTGCTATACAATAAGTATATCTAACATCCACGAGTAGTATCGAGTACGTACTACAGTACGTACCAACGTATACGACGCGGAAATGAAGGAATTCCGTCGGGCGGCGCGTAGTATAGGCCGCAGCTACTCGGTAGTGGGCACTCGGCATGGCTGGTACTGGCCGAAATGTGGTTGTTCGTTCGTTCGAGCTGGCGTACGTGCAGCTGACTTGATATCAATAATACTCAGCTGACCTGACTACCATGCAACCCCATCGATCGAATCCGAGGGGAATATATGGACGGATCCACCTCGCCGTGCTCCTTGTCTCCTATTGTACTCCGTACGTACGTATTACGTACGGCAACGTAGCGATCGACTCAATGAATTCAGCGACACACGGAGTACGGCCGCGCGGGCTCATCCAGCCATTTGCTTGTAATGGAGTTAAAGAGTATTCATTCGATTGAGTCGAATCCGTCTCTGGCTGGTTGGATGTGTAATGATTACATGTCAATGTTAAGATTAAAACTCATACTGTAATACTTAATTAGGATCTTAATTACCGTAATCACATGAGCGCCGGCCTAAGAGAAGATCCTTTTACTGGCAAGGTGGGGGGACTAAGAAAAAGTATCATTTAGTAAGATGGGTTAAAGTATGTAAGAGCAAGAAAAAGGGAGGCTTGGGGATCAAGGATATTAGAAAAATGAACTTGAGTCTTCTATGTAAATGGCTCTGGAAACTTGAAAAAGAGGAAGGATTGTGGCAAGATATTATCAAATTTAAGTACCTGAAGAAAGATTCTATCTTTAATGTCTCACATAAACAAACTGATTCACAAGTATGGGGTGATTTACTCAAGGTTAGAGACATATATTTGCATGGTAGAGAATATGAGGTAGGGGATGGGAAAAAGATCCTGTTTTGGAAAGATAGATGGCTATACAAACAATCTCTTGCTGAATTGTATCCTGATTTATTCAAAATGTCTGTGAACCAAAACATCTCTTTGACTGAGGTGAGAAACAATCCTGATAACAACATGTTTACTAGATGGTTAGTGGATGTTTGGAAGTGCATACCTACTGTAGTACACTCTTTTAAGTACCAACAATGGGATCCGGAGCTTTTTGACTTCCAATGTACTACAGTTGTACTCTGATACACAGCCCCTTCTTTGATTTGCAAGAGCTAGTATAACTTCTGTGGCTCCATTAGTATTCTCGTCTGATATAGCCCATCGAATATGAAGTTATTATAATGTTTTTATGTAATAATAATAATAATAATATTCTAATCACACTACACTGCGAGTCATAGTACACGAGAATTCTCACGTAGACATTTGGCAACAAAAACTTATAGTAAATATTGAACGGTAAACATCAAGAGACTGATCATGACAATTTCCACATCGTCAGGAGAAGTTTGATAGTCAGGTTGTGGTTCGTTCATTTGCCATCTAGAAATAATATCATAGGGCAGACGACACCAATGAGCTTATAAAAGTAATGTCTTTTCCTGCAGCCTACATATTGTACGTTTTGCAAGTGCTCATAATCCTAGGTACGTACGTAGAGTATACTCCGTATATGTATACGGATGCTGTTAGATTGTTACCCGATGAGTGATGACATCTCGAGATCCCCTTGGGCTGGTACTCCGTCTGTACGCAGGCAGGGGAGCCGTTGCATCTGTCGGTGGTGGTTATTTATTTATGGTCGCCATGCATGCAAGCTGCTTCCTGCCCGTCCATTTATACTACTGGGTACGGCCGGATCGGCGCCCGGATGATCCGGATGCATGGTCACGGCCAGCAAGCAGCTCGTCGCGTCGGGCGTCGGCTGCGCCGGTAGTTATGGAACCGATCGGTGAGGCGACGTACGTACGCATGACTGATCAAAAGGCCATCATACCATACGTACTGGGTACGTTGTTGCGCGGCTACCGACTACACAGTACGTGCGAGTACATGTACATCTAACCATGTATACGTATAGTATACACGTACTGCTGGCTGGCGCATCGTAAAGCCTTGCATTGATTGCATGCTTATGCAAGACGAGGAGTTGATCGGAAGTACAAAAGTACTCCTCCTCCTACTGCATGGTCGCGCGACGTGCCAGACGCGGTGTCTGCATGCGTAACGACTAACGACGATGGATCGGAGGCCTAGCTGTCATTAATTCAATAGCCGATATATAGGTATCGGCCACTGGATAGCGGACAACCACGCCAACCGTACGAGTATATGCCCTGCCGGGCAATCTGCCAATAACAGAGTATGCTCTGCCACCGTGCCACGCACGGGACACGTTAGAGTCGTACTCGTACCATCCACGCCAGATTATCGCACCAAAGACAGAATGATCCAATCACATCGCATCGAGTGGGACGGCCCGGACCCGTCATCGTACGCCGATGGATGCAGGTACACAAGTACACGTACCTGCTATACAATAAGTATATCTAACATCCACGAGTAGTATCGAGTACGTACTACAGTACGTACCAACGTATACGACGCGGAAATGAAGGAATTCCGTCGGGCGGCGCGTAGTATAGGCCGCAGCTACTCGGTAGTGGGCACTCGGCATGGCTGGTACTGGCCGAAATGTGGTTGTTCGTTCGTTCGAGCTGGCGTACGTGCAGCTGACTTGATATCAATAATACTCAGCTGACCTGACTACCATGCAACCCCATCGATCGAATCCGAGGGGAATATATGGACGGATCCACCTCGCCGTGTTCCTTGTCTCCTATTGTACTCCGTACGTACGTATTACGTACGGCAACGTAGCGATCGACTCAATGAATTCAGCGACACACGGAGTACGGCCGCGCGGGCTCATCCAGCCATTTGCTTGTAATGGAGTTAAAGAGTATTCATTCGATTGAGTCGAATCCGTCTCTGGCTGGTTGGATGTGTAATGATTACATGTCAATGTTAAGATTAAAACTCATACTGTAATACTTAATTAGGATCTTAATTACCGTAATCACATGAGCGCCGGCCTAAGAGAAGATCCTTTTTCTGGCAAGGTGGGGGGACTAAGAAAAAGTATCATTTAGTAAGATGGGTTAAAGTATGTAAGAGCAAGAAAAAGGGGAGGCTTGGGGATCAAGGATATTAGAAAATGAACTTGAGTCTTCTATGTAAATGGCTCTGGAAACTTGAAAAAGAGGAAGGATTGTGGCAAGATATTATCAAATTTAAGTACCTGAAGAAAGATTCTATCTTTAATGTCTCACATAAACAAACTGATTCACAAGTATGGGGTGATTTACTCAAGGTTAGAGACATATATTTGCATGGTAGAGAATATGAGGTAGGGGATGGGAAAAAGATCCTGTTTTGGAAAGATAGATGGCTATACAAACAATCTCTTGCTGAATTGTATCCTGATTTATTCAAAATGTCTGTGAACCAAAACATCTCTTTGACTGAGGTGAGAAACAATCCTGATAACAACATGTTTACTAGATGGTTAGTGGATGTTTGGAAGTGCCAATGGGATGATATTATTAGCAAATTGAGGGGTATCCAGTTCAAAGAATCGGGGGATTCCCTGTTATGGAGATTTGATAAGAAAAAAGTTTTTACTGTTAAGTCCATGTATAATTTGTTGACTGTGAATGATCAAGGTGACTTCCATAAGAAAATATGGAAAAGTCGAATTCCTGCTAAAATTAAAATTTTTCTATGGTTGATTCTAAATAATGCAATTCTAACTAAAGACAACCTTTTGAAGAGAAAATGGCAAGGTGATCCTGCTTGCTACTTCTGTAACCAAGATGAATCTGTTCAACATCTACTATTTCAATGTAACACTGCTAGAGCTGTCTGGGCAACATTTGCTACTTGTTTTGGGGCCACTGACATTCCAAATTCATTTGTTCAGAGCTGGTTATGGTGTGACAAATGGATGCCAGAAAATCAGAAATACCATGCTTTGGGTATTGCAGCTGTTTGCTGGGCAATTTGGAAAGCCCAGAACAATGTGTGCTTTGAAGGCAAAAAAATCTTGAACCGTATTTCTATCATTGCACATTCTTGTGCCTTAATGAGTTACTGGGCGGGGTTATATACGGAGGAAGAAAAGAAGGCAGTGGAGACCGGAGTCAACGTGATGATGCAGATCGCGATGAAGCTACTGTCCAAGAAGCCAAGAACTGGTCATATGCTGAAGATCAAGGACGATGCGGATGGCGACCAAAAGGATTGAAGAAGAAGGAGGATGGCAAGATCTAATGCTGGCTGGAATGAAAACTATGTTGATAAGCAAGAAAGGGTGCTGGAAAACTGTGTAGGAGGCTTCTTAATGCTGTAATAACCAAACTTCTGTTGCTAGCTTCGCCTAGCCCTCACTTAGCTGGAGTAACTCTTTTCTGGTTAGCTTTCTCAGGCCGGTAGTTAATATCGCCCTTCCTGCGATCATCTTTCTTTTTCTTGCTCGGGTTTGTAAAACTCTTAACTCTTGTGTATTTCCGTTGCTTTGGTAATGGGAATGGGGATGCCCTCGATTAAAAAAAAATGAGCGCCGGCCTAATCAACTGTTCACTTTGATGATCACACTAAATTCGAATCGACGTGTGTGATGATATATACGATGCCCAACGGACCGTTTACATTCTCGTTTTATTATTTTCTGAGGAAGGGCGTTGACATTGTTCTCGCGCCTCTACCTGCTCGGAGAGCAAGTAGAGGACCGATGATGGACCGCTATCCCTCGTAGCACGGCCGGGTACTGTAGTCTAAGCTGTGACCAGCTAGCTAGGACAGGTGCACAACAAGTACGAGGCGTGGCCGCGTGGGCATGCATGCCGTCTTCTCTGATGGAATGGCACGCCATGCCATCTATCCAGTAGCTTGATCTGATATGGACCATGGATACGGAAGACGGACCTACTGTATGTATATCCATCTATTCAAGGTGTCTGCCGGTACACGGTGCCGGGGCCGATCGATCGATGAATTCGATCCGCGGCCATGCGCCCCCTGACCGGCCGGCCGGCCATAGCTACCGGCGCGGCTCGCTCGGGACATGGATCGGCAGGCCGGCCGGCTGGGCCGACGATCGTTATTAGGGCCATGCGTACTTGCATGCTGCTGGCGGGGAAAAGAGGCATGCAGATCGCGATCAGCACAGCGCGCCTGGCCTGCCCGGGCTACTTGCAATTTCACTGTCTGCCACCACCTTCTTCTTCTTATTGAATTTGCTTTAGAGTTGGGGCCGGCGGCCGGCCAGTTGGGCGGTTGGCCAGGCCAGATAATTCTGTCGACGTCAGGCGTAGCTAGCTCTCTAGCAGCGTGCGAGTAGTTAACTGGCTATACAAATGGATTATGGATTTATGGAGGCATATATACATGGCTCATATGGGCCAGTACTACTATGCAGTAGTCCCAACTCCCATCTTGGAAATGCATCGTGCATACGAAGACGAGCGACCACACAATGACACACAACAGTGGAAAGAAAGCTCGATCATGCAGTCACCATGCATTCAACCACTCTGTAGAGTACTGTACATCACGATCGAATCACTCATCCAACTCTTGTCCTGTTCGATCTGTTCCTATCTGCCGGCGGCCAATGCCCATCAGCTCATGCATGGCTGCACGCAAAAGGCAATGGCTGGGACGAAACAAAAGCTAGTGTGTCACTGGGCCGCAGCAGCCAGTGTATAGTCACATTCTAGTTTCTACACATGTCGAACGTGCTCGTAACGAAGCATGGGCACATCGATGAGTCGGTCGAGGATGGCCTAGAACCGTAGAAAGTAGCTACAAATAGTCAATAGTGAATCATATAGCCATATAGGAGCGCCATTTTTGGTCTGTGCTAGCTTTTTCCTTCCCTCGTGCATGAAGCATGTGTAGCGACTATTGAGCATTTAGCAAGGTGTCTTCTGGGTCCCGATGCCGGTCGTGGGTGGCCGGGCGATGTTGCAACGACCATACATACTGTATGTGGGAATTCCCTGTATGTGACACTTACGTGGCTCGTTGCCGTGCCGCTTGTGTCAACCGAACTGCATGCAGTGATCGATCGAAACAAAGGCTTCGCCATCTATCCGCTTGGGTCTCCCGTCTCCGGCCGCGGCCGGCCGGCCCATCCCGACGTACGGGCGACGGCGACGGCGGGGACGCCCCGGCCACGTACGTACAAAACGCTTGTGTCGCTAGCTAGCTGCGTTTGCATTGTACATCCTTATTACCAGACCTGACTTGCTTCTGTCTGTATGTGTATAGATACAGTATGTACACGTATGTGTACACAATACATAGTGACATATACGTATGGACAACACAGCAAGCCACAGTGACAGATCCATCGTCGTCGGTGGACCGTATATGCTGACGATATCACTACCGCTCATGTCTTTTGGTTTGGTGGCTCGTGATCAATGTGCTAGCTAGCTGGGGTGTGGGGCCAATGCATGGATGGACGGATGGGTTCGATGGTAGCAGCCTTGCAGGAGCGCAGGGCAGCAACCAAACCAGTGATGCTGATGCCAGTGATGCATGCTGCTGCAGACGAGATGATGTTTGTGGTCGCTAGCAGCTAATCGTCCCGTCGCACGTCATATGCGGCTTGTGTGTTTTTGTCGCGCACGATCGTCCGGAACTCCGGATCGAAGCAACAAACAGATCCCATGGAAGGATCCAGCTCACACATCATATACGCAGGGTACGTGTGTGTGCCACGCTGGATTCTCAGATAACATTGGCATGGATGCATGGTGCCTGCCACGCCCCATCATAGCTAGGACTCGGCACTCTCGGCCTTTGTTTGTTTCTTTTCGAGACTACTGGTATTAGAACGTGTCGAGTGTCTCGTATACTCGGCGTATATACTAGTATACATATGTTTGCTGCCAGTTGTAGTAAATGGATGACGTAGTTAATAATTGTTGGAGTACAAGATATCATATAGGTACTCGTGATCTTTTGTTTGGGACGAGGTGGTAGTTTATCATCATGATGAGTACAAGCAAAAGCTAGCCTTCTAGTGTGTGTATATTTTTTATATGACATTCAATATTTGAAGGCGGCCTGAGAAGGCCCAGCCCAGTTGAAGAAGGGTAAAAAAAAGAGAGGGTTAAGTGATACTGTGTGGGTTTAGCTAAGGCCTTCTATAAGGCTGGGGGCTAGCAACCCCTTTGTCTAAAAAAAAAAATACTGTGTGGGTTTAATAGTAGTACTACTAGGAAAATGACGCCATATCCCTGTGCAGAGAAATTTCAAGTCATTATTGATTTTTCCACGGGCTGCACTGCAACTCAACTTCAATGTGCAGTTGCGCCATCAAAAAAAAAAATGTGTAGTTACGTATAGACCTGACGTCAGGGAGTGCGACGCGGTGACGCCACCGGGTACAAACGGGCCATGCATCACTCGTGGCGCGACCGGTGACGCACGTACGTGGGTGGGGGACATGGCCGCTGGGGACGTGCGTACGTGACGAGGAGCTACGTGACGTGACGACGTGCAGGCAACTGGCCGGATGGCGCCGGCCGCCGAGCGATCGATCGAGACTGGGGCGACAGGGAAAGCGAGAGGCCGGGATGGGCGCGCGCGATCTCGCTCGACGTCGCCGTCAGGTGATCACCGACGACGTTTACGTGTTCTGCGGGCTGGGCGGCTAACCGCGCTTTGTTGTTTCGCTTGTTGTTACGCTGAGCGTGATACTGACGGGCGGTGGACACTGGAGAGGTTCCGTTTCACCCTCGTGCGGATTTCAAGCGGCGGCGCCATGCGTTTCATCTCCTTTTTTTTTTTTTCCACTTGACTTGATGAACGAATCCATTGGCGCTGTCCGAATCTACGGTCGATGGCGACCCAACGCCGGCAGGCAGGACGTAGTGGGACGGAATCTGCACACTTCACGTGTCACTTGTCCTTGCGTGATGCTAATTTTTCTCTTGGTTATTTTAATTATTTTTACAAATAAATTATTTTGCTTTCCTAAAGCCATAGTCAAAAAACTTCCTAGAGAAGTTTCTGACCACAATCCTCTGATTGTGTCCTATGGGGAGGCCAAGAAAAGTAATACGATTCAATTCCAATTTGAATCAAGTTGGTTAAGCAACCCTGATTTCTTGGTTCAAGTTAGGAAAATTTGGGGGACCTATTGTAAAATTGATACATGTCTTGGAAGAATCCAATAGAAATTGAAATTAATCAAAAAATTCTTTAAGGGATGGGGTTTCAGCCATCATGGTGAGAACAGAAAAAGAAGAAGGCTAATTCAAGATGAATTAGCAGAGCTTGAACATGTGGAAGAGTGGGGGGGTCTTCATCCTAACTCTCTTCAAAAGAAAATGGATTTAATTGCTGAAAATATGTCCTTGCTGTTACAAGAGGAGGAGTACTGGTATAATAGGAGTCATGAGAATTGGCTTCATAAAGGGGATCTTAACACAAGCTATTTCCATAGATGTGCCAATGGTAGAAGAAGAAGAACAAACATTCAAAGTTTTGATGATGATGATGGGATAATAACATTATTACCCAAAATCAGTGATGCTTCTAGGATCCAGCAGTACAGACCTATTTGCCTGTTGAACTGTTTGTATAAGCTGATAACTAAGGTGCTCACCATAAGAATTGAGCCTTATGCAGAAAAGTTAATTCACTCCTATCAAACAGCTTTTATGAAGGGTAGGCTCATTACATCTGGAATCATGTGCCTACATGAGATTATTCATGAAACCAAGAGAAAAAACAGGTTGGGGTTCTGTTCAAAATTGATTTTGAAAAGGCATATGATAAGGTCTGTTGGAAACTGTTGTTTGATTGCCTTGAAATGAGAGGATTTTGTAAAACATGGGGTGAGTGGATTAAACAGGTTGTGTCTGGTGGGACAGTTAACATTAAGATAAATGATGCTCTAGGTCCTTATATCAAGAGTTACAAGGGGGTGAGACAAGGGGATCCCTTGTCCCCTGTGCTCTTTAACTTTGCAGCAGATTGTCTCACTAGAATGGTAATTCAAGCCCAAAATAACAAGTTGGTTACTGGGTTAGTTGATCATATAATTCCAAATGGGGTTGCTATTTTACAATATGCAGATGATACGATTATCTGCTTAAAACATGATCTTGAAGGAGCCCGAAATATGAAACTACTCCTATACTACTTTGAGATGTTAGCTGGGTTGAAGATCAACTTTAGCAAAAGTGAGGTAGTCATGATCAATGATGAGGGGGGATGGGCGAAGCAATATGCTCAGATTTTCAATTGTCAAATTGGGACCTTTCCTGTCAAATACCTTGGGGTTCCCATTAGTCCTAGCAAACTCCATGTCCTAGCAAACTCCATGTCTTTAACTTTGCAGCAGATTGTCTCACTAGAATGGTAATTCAAGCCCAAAATAACAAGTTGGTTACTGGGTTAGTTGATCATATAATTCCAAATGGGGTTGCTATTTTACAATATGCAGATGATATGATTATCTGCTTAAAACATGATCTAGAAGGAGCCCGAAATATGAAACTACTCCTATACTACTTTGAGATGTTAGCTGGGTTGAAGATCAACTTTAGCAAAAGTGAGGTAGTCATGATCAATGATGAGGGGGGATGGGCGAAGCAATATGCTCAGATTTTCAATTGTCAAATTGGGACCTTTCCTGTCAAATACCTTGGGGTTCCCATTAGTCCTAGCAAACTCCATGTCAGTGACTGGATGCCTCTCACTGATAAATGTCTGAAAAAGCTAGATGTATGGAAAGGGAATTCTACCACTATGGCTGGTAGATCCACTCTTATAACTGCAAGTTTAAACAACTCCTCGATGTATCACATGTCGGTTTATATGCTTCCAAAAGCGTGATTGGAAAGATTGATAAAGCTAGGAGAACTTTTTTGGCGGGGTGGTGGGACAAAAAGAAAGTACCACTTGATTAAGTGGACTACTATTTGTAAAAGTAAGAGAAAAGGGGGTGTTGGGATTAAGGATCTTAATAGATTAAACATTAGTCTTTTGGTTAAATGGTGGTGGAAACTGGAGTATGAAGAAGGGTTATGGCAAGATTTGGTGAGAGCAAAATATCTTACCAATGATTCCATTCAAACTGTCTCACATAAGCTCAATGACTCTCCTATCTGGAAGGATCTCTTGAAAATCAAGGATCTATATATGAAAGGAAGGAACATGAAAATTGGAAATGGTAAAAGGACATGCTTTTGGACAGATTGTTGGCTGTTTGAGAAGCCTTTATTTGAAATTATTCCTGAACTCTATATCCTGTGTGAGCAAAAAAATATCTCTGTAGCACAGGTTAAAAGTGGTGAAATTTTGTTAACATTCAGAAGATGGCTTCCCCAGACACTTAAAATCATCTGGGATCAAATCTGGGACCTGGTTGTAGCCTTTAAGCTCTCTGATGTTAATGATAAACCCGCTTGGAAGCCGTTGCTAGAAAAACTTTTACTTGTAAAGTCTATGTATGAAGCTATATCTTCCAATGATGCTGGGTTTTATTTGAAGCACATTTGGAAAAGTCATATCCCTCCAAAAGTGAAGTATTTCATGTGGTTATTGTCAAACAAGGCAGTTTTAACTAAAGATAACTTGATCAAAAGAAACTGGGAGGGGGACTCAACCTGTTATTTCTGTCTGAATGATGAAAACATTGAGCATTTATTCTTTGGATGTCCTGTTTCTAGAGTGGTTTGGGGGTGCATCGCTAAGTGCCTTGGAGCAACAGATTTACCAGAAAGTCTGGTGGATTGCTGGGATTGGCTAGATAAATGGTTCCCTCATGGGAAGCAGTTTCATGTTGCTGGGGTTTCAGCCATTTGCTGGTCCGTTTGGAAAGCACGCAACAGTGCTTGCTTTGAGGCCAAAATAATCAAAAGTCCTCTTGATATAATTTGTCATACGGGTGCTTTATTGCGCTTTTGGGCAGGTTTGTTCGAGGGCGTCGACAAGCAGGATTTGGAGGCTGGCATCGACATGATGATGAAGGTGGCGCTCGGGCTTCTTGCCTCAAAGAAGAACAAGACTGCTGCTGGTGCTCAAGGGAACAGGGAGGAGGCGGCTGATGATGGAGACGCAAACTGAAGAATCGTCACCAAGCCTCAGGAAGGCAGTTAAAAGAGAGACCATCTTCATCCTGTTGCCCCCCGCCAAAAAACTGAAAAAACTGTGTCGTTAAGCTGTGTGTCAGCGTTGGAACCCTATCTCCTCTTGCGCTGGTGGGTGAAGCGCACGCTGTAATAAGTGTTTTGAGGAGTTTCGCTCTATTCTCAGGCAGCCGTGTGTGCTTGCTGAGATTATGAGCCTTGGGTTTTCTGCTTCTTCTTTTGCCCCCTTCTAGGCAGCCTCTAGTTTCTCTCCTGAACATATCTTTAACTTGCTGTATTTCCGTTTCATTGAAATGGGAATGGGGATGCCCCGATTCTAAAAAAATACAAATAAATTATTTTGGGAGGTAAATCTAACAGGAGACCAAGGATGTCCGCGATCTAGAGGAGCTAAAAGTTGTTGAAGCATTTTGACAAGCACTACTCTTGGATGAGCTGTTGCCTGCAAGACATGATGACTATCATATAATGCTGAGCTATATATCTCCATTTAAATCTGATCTGTAGATTTCTAAAAGCAAGGAAATTTGATATCGGCAAAGCAAAGCAACTGTGGAGTGATATGCTTTAGTGGCGGAGGAGCATCGCACTGATGCGATTGTGGAGGTTGGTGGCGGAGCAAGTAATTTGTTGCATCTCCAGATTCTATACCAATGTTTGTCGTCAATGCTTCGCTATACCACAAACAAAACTTGTAAAAAAAGTTCTTTGGTAAAATGACGCCAATTCTCGCTTGCTGGATAATTAAGAGTACAAGTCTCGTTGGGCTTTTTTTACCAACTCGTTGGGCAATTTTTAAAGTCCAAATGGATTCGGCCCACATTCAGCAACTTGTTGGTCCATATCGTTTGAATTAGTTGCTTCGGCAACCCACCAGCAAAGCTGTTTAGCTGGGCTGAAGCCTCTCACACCATTTTAGACCTATCTAAAAGTCCAAATAGAATCGGCCCACAATTTATATTCCTATCTTTTATTAGAAAAGAAAGAAGAAACAGCCCACATTCCAATCGCGAGGTATTTGCTTCTGCAGCCCACCAGTTAAGTTCTTTAGTTGGGCCGAATCCTCCCACACCAGTTTGCGCCGTGTCTTCCTTACGCGGGCCTAGAAAACCTTAATGTGACAGCCGAGCTCAATCCGCTTCTCTCATGAGTCCTGCTAGCGATAGAACGTTCTAAAAATAGAACGGTCAGCTAGCAGGCCTGGCCCATCACACTCCCGCAGCGCGCGCACACACTGTCCTCCCTCTGTCCCCGCGCATGCACAAACAAACCTCCGTCCGCACACCCAGCATGCACATCACCCCCGCCTTCAATCCCGCAGCATGCAACCTCCTTAATCTCTGAAACAAAGTAATAATACGAATCAAACAAAAAAAATATACTGAAACAACAGATTGAAAGATGAACCAAACAACCAAAACTGAAACAAGGAGGAAATACACGCTGAAACAAATGGCTAAATTGGACTGAAACAAATTTAGATTGAAAAACAAACACAAAGATTGAAAATAAACTGAAACATTTGTTGCTGTTGAAAAGAAACAAAACAAATGAATCAAATGAAACATAAATGTTGCTGTTTCAGAAACAAATCCAAGAAAAAGACTGGGCACAAAAGGGAAAACAACGCCATCTGTTATTCTGAAACATAGAAGGAAAAACTCCTGAAACAAAAGTGAAAAAGCTATTGTTAAAACAAGCAATAAGCAATTGAAACAATCAGTAAGCAAGATGAGATTGAAGAGAGGGAGGATAGCTCAGATCCACAAGAGGGAGGAGGGAAGGCTCCATGGCTCCTATACGGTGCCAACGTCGCTGCCTCCCTGGCTCAATGGCTGGCAGCTGTGGCCGCAAGGCTGGCGGCCGCCATCCACAACATAGTGGATAAATATAGCAGAGCTCGACATGCAGTGGCAATAGCTAAATATAGCAGCATAGTGCATGCAAGCACGGCCACGAGAGGCGTGAGGGCCGGCAGCGGACTCAAAGGGATGTGGTGGCGCACTAGAAGACATCGCCCAGATCCAGATGTTGGCCCCTGCCGTGCCGCCGCCGCCTTTGGAGGCAGAAGGCTCGCCACCGCGGCGGGATGCAGTGTCCCTGTCGCCGCCGCCGAACAGAGGGGCACCACCGGTGGAATGCAGAGGCGCGATTTGAGGTGCCCCCGCCGTCAGGGGTGTGGGGTAGCGCAGCTGGGATGGGGGTGGGCACTCGAGTGAGGTGGAGGTGGCGCTAGGGTGGGGCACGCCGATGAGGTCGCCGGCTCGCCGGGATGGGGGGCGGTGCCGCTGTGCTCGGCGGGTGAGGCGGATGCAGGGACGGGGCAGTAGAGAGAGGGAATGAGTGGATGAGGGAGAGAGGAAAAGCGGAGTGGACGAGGTGAAACATGTGGACAAGAAAAGCGGCGTGGGCGGTGGCTTGACATTACCACACGGAGATGGACGGAGATGGGCCGGGCCGGGAACTGTTCTATACGTAGAACGTATTCTAAACAGCATTACCGTTCTCTCATGCGGTGCAGCGCCTACATGTCACTGAATCGCGCGCCTGCCAAGTGCCAACACGGCAACACCAACAGCACCACCGGATAAGGCAAGAGCGCTGCGCTGCGCTGCGCTGCTGCCCGCGAAGGAAGGAAAGGGGAAGCCTCTGGCAGCCGAGCAGCCGCCCATGGCGCGGGGCGGCCACGTCGCAGCGCTCTCCCTGCCACCGCGTCTCGCCGCGACGCCGCCGTGGTCCGGCCGCCCTTTCCGAGCCAGCAGCTTCGCCAGGCCGGTGCCAGGAGGAGGCGCGCGGCGGCGGGGCCGCGGACGCCTCATGGTGGTGCGGGCCGGCGGGCCGCCCAGCACCAACCAGCTCATCCTCGCCTTCGTGCTCCCGCTCTCCCTCTTCGTCGGCACGCTCGTCACCGCCGCCCGCGTCGCCGACGACCTCGACGAACGGTTCCTAAGGGAGGTACGATTCGAGTACCACGCGCTTCTGTTACTGTTACTGCTACTGCGTACTGTACCTGCTGTTAGCTTCCTCGTTAATTTGCTTCGTCCTGCGTGTCAGTAACAGAGATTGCAACCTTCATTATCATTTGCACATCGCAAACGAGATTCTTCTCAACTTCTTCAGTACTCCTATGTTAGTAGAAGTAAAATCGTAACTTGTACCTACGAATAAAATTGGGTATTCCTCTCCTTGTTGGCAACTTGGCATATGCGAGAGCATATCTGGACTGCAGAGACATAGTAGTAGTGTTAACACTTGGCCAAATGGCCCGTGCATGCGCAGATGGAGATTAACAAAGCCATACTGGAAGAGAACGAGGCGTCCGACGAGGACGGCGCCGGCGAGGAAGACGACGACGGCGACATTATCGTGTACGACGAAGGGGAGGAGGAGGAGCTGCCGCCGGTACCGGCTGTGGAGGAGAAGGAGCCGGCCGTTGTCGGTCCACGCACCAGGAACAGGCCGAGAAGACGAGTGTAATCAGACGTTCGCTTCTCCATGTTTCTTCAGAGAGAGTTTAATTAGTTTGGCGATTGGCTCTCTTGGAAATATGCTCGCAAATGCCAACGTTTCATTGGCAAAGCACTGCACTGATGCTGTTATAGTTAGCCAAAGCTGCAGTTTAGTATAATTTTTGAACTTGTATTTTTTATGTGCGGTCACACATACGGTTTGACCCTATATATTGCTAGATGAAGCAAGTGGAGAATGCACAAGGATTGGTTCTGATTTACAGGCAAATACATCGCACCTGAGTACCCTGCAACCGCCGGTTATGTTAGGAGGACCCATGAACTCGTTGCAATGCGTTCTTGGTGATATACTGATATGTATATGTATCTAATTTTTGGAGTTCTAGAGCAATGTTCTGGTCCTTGCATTAACAAAGACCAAAAGGTTTACAGCACCAAGCATCTTTTTGCTCCAAACAGGGTCATTTGTCAGCTCCCAAAGTCCCAATCAGTTCCACTCAGATACAGGAACTTCTCCCATGTCTCCCATTTATCATTCACTTAGTTTAGGCTCAATGTTTCACCTGCTCCAACTTTGCATTGAATTCCAGGATCTTTTCCGGCGGGCGGAGTGTACTCCAGCCCTGTTCATGACTGTTATCTTGAGGAGAAGAAATTGCACATAATTTTCCAAAGAGTTTCCTTAAAGCAAAGACTGTTTCTTAACCAGCAAGACAAAACATAATGTGCACTAAAAAAACTTTGTGCATTTAGTAGGCACAACTGTCTTATTGAAAGAAAATCAGCACTTTTGTCTAGAGCTTCAGAGAGACAACACTACAATTAGGAGGAAAGCAAATATATAACTACATGGGCAAAGAAGAATAAGTCAAGAATGTACGTCTTGTTATTCATCTTTACGAAATAATCGAAGCTCTTGCCATACATGGATGCACTTTGCATTGGGATGCTCTTAGTCAATGTTTTAATTTCGTACGCAGGCATATGCATTGGGGAGGGAGAGATAGAGAAATAGCGGAGCATCGCCTGAAACATTGAGTCGCCTGAAAGTTAGGAAAGGGTATATTATTTGTGTATCTACTACTATAGTATCTCGTCATCATTAAATTATGTCTTTCAATCGTGTATGCCTCCTGCGCGTCCGTGCCACTTGTTTAGGAGAAATTGATGGGGTACACCGGCGATTTGTCCGGGTTGAAGAGTCCGAAGTGCCTCTCCGTCTCGGCTCCCGGCTTCTGGTCCTCGTTGAACATGGCGAAGATGAAGGTCTCGATGGCGCCGGGGCGCTTCGGCGTGCCCTGCCTGACATGGTTGATGAGGTTCTGGTTGTAGGTCTGCGCGTTCTCCGTCGTGGCAGCGTCGCCCCCAGCCGACGGCCACCCGCTCTCGGACACGACGACGCCGACGTTCCCGGCGCCGGCGTTCTCGAGCGCGGATACGAAGGTGTCGATGAGGGCGTCGAAGAGGTTCTGGTAGGCGTTGCCGCCGTCCTGCAGGACGGTTCCCGGCGACGTGAAGAGCGCGTAGCTGAGGTCGATCTGGGCCTCGTCGCCCGTGTAGGCGAAGTACGGGTACACGTTGCAGAGCAGCGGGGCCCCCGTGCTCTGCAGGTACTGCGCGATGGGCCCCATGTACCCCTGCGAGAAGCTGCCGTGCGACGGCGGGAACCCCTGGGTGACGCCGCTCTGCACCGCCGTGGACACCTTGATGTTCCCCAGCCCGGCGTTGACGAGAGCCGAGTTGACGTTCTGCATGGCGGGCAGGATGCTGTTGGTGTCGCCGCCGGAGACCTCGTTCCCCACGGCGATGTATTTAAAGTTGACCCCAGGGAACGCCTGCACGTTGCTCTGCACCCACGTCGCCGCCGCGCTCGGGTCGGACGCCAGCGAGGAGAGGTCCGAGTTGGGCACGTCCATGATCACCCCGATGTTGCTGCCGCTCAGGGCGTTGAGAGCGTTGGTGTCCGGGAAGTAGATGCGCATCAGGTTGATGGCGTTGGACTGGTAGAGCTGCACCACGTCTCTCGCCGACGGTAGGTTGTCGCCGTTCACGCCGTAGCACACGCCGATGGAGTGCACTCCTGGAGTGATTAGTGTCAATCATGCATGCATATCCGCGATGATCAGCATTGCACACAGAGTACGAGCGTGCGACGTGTGCGTGCACCAGGAGCTAATACTAATGTACGATGCGAGATGCATGAATGCCGGCCGTAAATACAATAATTGGGTACGTATATATCTGACCTGTTGGCGGAATGGCTGGAGATTTTCCGAGAAGCAATGCCAGTGCAAGCATGGAAGCTCCAAGAAGCAAGGCCAGTGCCACAAGCATATAAGCGACACCCTGCAGCTTCGCCATCTTGGAAGGATGAGGAACAGGATCACTTGTACTCATATGCATATTTGCAGCAGCTACAGACAGGTAACTGTAACCGATGCTGCACTTCACTGCACTGCACTCTGCATGCATTTCACCGAGGCATTGGGGTCCCATACTCCCTATTTATAGCTAGCTAGGTAGGCAGGGCATGGCGGGCAATGCAGGGGCGGCCGCAGCAGGGCACACTGCAGTTGGGCACGTCAGACGCCGTAGGCATGCAGACCCCGGCCAGCCGCCCGGGCTACTTGACGAATACGCAACGAAACGCAACGAATTATTAAAGCTTTTTTTTGGGTCGACTTCAAAAAAAAGGGTTTTACGCAACGAAGCTGTTGGCGATCTCTCCCTAGAAGTTAGCATCATTGTTCTTTTCCTTGTCTTTTTCTTCTGAGTTCTCTTCCATAATGCTTCCAGTTGCCTCAGAAAACAACAGATAATATGGAAGCTGCGTATACACCATTAGAATTAAAGTGCCAAATTAAGGAGTCTTCTTCATCAAGCAAACAAACCGTAGGAGCTAACTAAACTACTTCTAACCAGATGTTCATCAACATGTAATCAAACACATCTATAAAGCCTAAAGGCTCATTTAAGATTTGTTCCATCTCAAAGATTATCTACCGTTTCCGAGTTTCCATTGACCAAAACAGATTTGGGGGTTGCTATTATACAGACGCTTTTTTTTTTTTTTTTCAAACGCTCATGCTTCGTTGCTGGCCAGCTCATGCTTCGTTGCTTACTTCGTACATTAGCTCAGCAGCAAAATGCAGCAGACAGTGGATGAACTCATCGCATGAGATCTCAGGCGTCTGAATTCTAGCATATGTGTACAATTTTCCCAAAATCGTATGGCTAAACTAGAGGCTCCCAACCAGTAATCCTCCCAAAACATAATCCTTTTGCCGTTACATGTTTTCCATGTAAACCACATTTTCGCAGCAGAGGCTGCCCACAGCTAGCCTTTAAAAAGCTGTGAAGTTCCCCAGTGTCGAGCTATAAGAGACACCAGGTGATTTCCCCACGTGTTGCCACGGAAATTTAGACTAATTTTCCATTCAACAAACAAATTATATAATTGGTTTTCGTCGTCCCTGTGATTAAAATTCAGATACTTCAAACCCTTCTAGATTTTTTATGCATCTTACAATTGCAAGTTGACTTTGTCTCGGCTTCTCGGGATAAGAAAAGAATACAGTAATCTAAGTGTTAACTACATATTTCTATCACTTGACCTCGCATCGTATTTGAACCCCTTCTTTGATTCAATTTAGTAGATTCAAAAATAGCTATTGAGAGTGCAAGATGGACAGATGGTACCCAATATCATTGTCGTTGAAATAGAAGGACATGCAACTCAACATACAACCGTTTGGCACAGCTCAATTTCACTAGTGAAGCTTTTTTTTTTTTTTTTTTTTTTTTTGAAAAATAGCTTCAAGAATAACTTTCTAGGTGAAGCTGAGCTGTTTTGGAAAAACTGTTTGGCAAAACAGCTTCACCGACAACTTCATGCATGGTTGAGTGAGGGAAATGAGGAAGAGAGCTGTGAAAAGCTTTTTTCTTTAGCGTCATCCCAACTTATCCCTCTGTGAGAGGCGAAAAAAAATAGCTTCATCCATAAAGCTATTTTAAAAATAGTTGTTTAGCAAAAAAAAAAAAAAAAAGCTCATGAAGGTGTTGGCGAAGTTGTACCAAGCAGGACCAAAACCAAACAATTAGTACCAACTTGTCAAGAAAAATATAAAAGATTTTAAGATACACCAGATAAACATCTGGTACCAACTTCTCATGAAGAATGGCAAAGGAAAAAAAAAAAGGTCACAGGGTTACCTGACTATACATGAAATTATGCAATAAAGCATCCTAAGAAATTGACGGGGAGGAGATCAGATAAAGGAAGGATGCATAAAGGCTGGAAACAACTGTCGACAGGGGCATATTGGAAGCCGTGTTGTCCATGATTTCAGGGCTCTTGATGCGAGCTAGCAGTAGTGTTTTGGTGCGAGTTGTCGCCGATAGCAGGCAGAATGTAAAGGAGGGCTGCACGGCTATGAATGGGGTCCTATGGGGAAGCAACGCTTGTGCTATTTTTTTTAAAGGTAAATTTCATTCAAAGTGTGTGAGATTGAGAAGGCAAGGAGGTCAGGAAGCACAATGGACGTCAGGTTCAGTTGTGAAATTAAGTGCCTTTATTTTGGGTGGTGCAATGGAATTAATTGCAAATCTAGTAATAAATTGTTGGTGCCATCGATTACCAATAGAGATATGGAAAAAGAAACTGAAGACATGAAGGGTGTGGCCGGTGAGTTGTTTCTGTTACACGGCATGAATGGTATAGATTATGCTAATCAATGAAATCAGCTCTGAAGGGTCATGCAGGGAGAGCTACGTGGGGGAGGAGCAGAGCATGTGAGGGTTGAGATTCAGTGGTTAGATCACAGTTAATAGAGTCGATCTAAGGGCAATGAGATGTCGATGTTGTGGCGCGCTGTTTTTTCGCGACCGGGCCTTCACCCGTTTTTCATTAAGAGGAATAAACAAAAAACAATAACAGGGCGTCAAACCATTGATGCTAGCAAGGTGCACACATTGAATGGCAGACAAAAGTTTGAAAACCTAGCTACTGAATACAGCATAAAGGACTACATTTTGAACGAATATTGCGACCAAAAAACTAAGATAGCAGCTACCGGGGCGAAGCCTCTAGCACCCAGTCCTGGCCCTCCCTGATCGCAGCCTCTTGCCATGAAGCAGAGTCTGCATGGCCTCCTCTGCTTCACCCGCCAGTGCGACCTGGAACGCGGCCTGGTGAAACTCCTCGAACGTAGCTTCATTGGGGCGTTGCGTCTCGACCTCGTACCCGAGCTTCCTCATGAGGACCAACCTCGCCTGTGCGTCCGGCTTGTTGAGCTTGTTCTTGGCGGCCAAGCGGGCACTACGCTTGGGCAACCATTCCAGCGTGTCTTCACTGGGACCCGCCTTAGTGATCCGCAAGGTCGGTGTGGAGAGCAGCGACGGCGACAACGGCTTCATGAAGGAGTTGATGAAGTAGTCAATGGATTCAGCGCTGTCGGGCACTTGTACCATCCCATCCGCATTGGCGTGCCCCACCGCGGCACCCTCCGCTGGGGCCGCAATGGCGTCAACGTCGGCGCCCTGGTCGGTAACAACGAGCCCTCTAGTGTTGTCGAACGGACGGGGCTCGACGGCTTCAACGACGCATGGAGCAGTGGCCTCCTCGACGGGCGCCGGGAGCTCCGCTGCGGCGGGGGATGGCGGGGAGGCCGGTGGGGCCCGAGTCCAGGCCGTCATCGTTGCCCGCTGCGCTGATCGAGGTGTCAGCAGTTGCCGCGTCGAGGCCGTCCTTCACGGAGGCCGCGATAACCGGTGAGGTCTCCGCCGCGATCCTGCCAGGCTCTGCCTCTTCGTCCATGGGATCGAATTCCTTGCGTGACGAAGGGTCCGCTGCGGGTTGGGAAGACACCTGTGCCTGCACCCTACCTTCCTGCAAAGGGTCCGCCGCGCTATGGTTCAAGCTTTATAGAGTTACTTCTAGTGGCCTCCATCTAGTGGCTAAATACGAAATACCAAAAAGATAGTAACTAAGAAAAGCGGTAATGCTTATACTCAGACGTTTGTCGTCTAAGACAGGCCCATCAAGCGACGCCGGCCCACCAGGCGACGCGCACACACACGGGCTACCATCACGCGATGCGCGACTTCGGCTTCTCCGCCCGAGCGCATCCCACCAGCGAACCACTCGCGCACCTGCTATCCATCTCGTCCTCTCCGCGCACTGCGCTCCCCGACGGCGGCGGCTCCGCCTCCCCGGAGCAACGGCCCCGGTCTTCCCGTCGCGGTGGCTCCACGCGCTCCCCGATGCAGCGGCTCAGCGCCTCCCCGGCGCGGTGGCTGCGCGGGCTTCCCGACGCGGTGACCTGGGTAGGCTCGGCGCTCATCGCGGGCGTGCGCCACCCGCTGCCTCTGCCGGAGCACGGCCATCAGCGAGGGAACGAGGCCGCGGCTTGGGCTGGGATGGGGAGGAAGCCGCCGGCATGGGGGAGGGAGGCGGACCTGTGGATCTGTGGGTTGCTCGTCCTCCTCTCTCCCCTCCCTCTCCCCTCCTTCCCGCTACTGCTCCATCTCGTTTTTGCCG
Source organism: Themeda triandra (assembly GCA_018135685.1). NCBI lineage: Eukaryota > Viridiplantae > Streptophyta > Magnoliopsida > Poales > Poaceae > Themeda > Themeda triandra. The sequence continues at coordinate 1,776,745 of JAENPR010000018.1, forward strand.
GCGACCTGCGCCTTCCCTGCTACCTCATCGCCGACCTCCTTGACTGGAGATGAGGGCTACCCGTGGGGGCAACTTTTTCTAGCGAGGTAGGCTTCCCATCACGTTCTCCGCTTCATCTCTCCCCCCTCCTACTCCGGTGACGCCCTTGGGTTCCGGCGAGCGGCCGCTTCATCCTCTCCCCCCTCCCCCTCTCCCTGTGTTTCAAAAGTTGTTTTTTCTTTGGTTCAGCAGCGATCCATGCTTTGTTTCAATTCGTTTTGCTTGAATGTTCCCGGGAAACATGCTACATTTTCATGATGTTTCATTGCTTCACCCCCCTCCATCTCCGTGCGAGGTTCCATTTTGTTGCAGTGGCTTTGCTCTCTTTGTTGCAGTGGTTTCATTTATGTTGCAGCGCCTTTTTCTCTTGTTGTTTCAGTGGATTTCTCCGTTGTCTCGATTCACATGTTGTTGTTGTTGCATTAGGGCCCCTCGTTTTGTTTCATATAGTTCCGATGTGCTTTTTTTTACAGTGGTCTCTCGTTTTTGTTTCATATAGTTCTTCCGGGGTGTTTCAATTCATATATTTTCTTTGTTTCATAGGTTTCCGGCGATGCTCCAGCGAGGGTTCCGGCGAGGTTTTGGGGGGAGTTGTCGGAGGCATAGGGTGTGCAGTTGGCGGGCTCTATCCTTTTTTTCCGATGCAATATGGTGGCGGGGGCGTGCGGGGGACACTTCACGGGCGCGCTGCGGGTCGTGTGAGCGTGTGTGTATGCGCTGGGCGTTCGTGGGCCGGGCTCGGGCGTCCTAACCTTAGGAGGTCCGAGCGCTAGCGCTTCCCTGAGAAAAGCAGTCCGCACTCCCTCCCCAGAAGCAAGTCCGATCAGAATTCCTACTCCTTAATTGCGTACCATGCCGGTCCATTAATCCACCGCAGCTGCGCGTGGCTTTATTTGGCTTGTGGTCTCCTTCGAACCAGACAGTCTCCTTCGAACTAGACATTGATTGATTCAATGCCCCGTGATTTTTGCCGCTTCCGTCCACCGTCCGCAAGGACACTGCGCTGCGCTGAGGCAGTGCGAGGTGGGGACTGACGAGGAGCAGGAGGTGAGCGGCAGCGACGCGTCCTGCGTCGTGGCGCAGCGGCAGCCGACCAACTCGTAGTAGTACACCATGGGGTGCGTAGCTGTCCGCCCAAAAAATGGCGAGGCAGCTCTGTCTGCCTTCTTCTCTCGCAGACAGTGCATGCATGCATCCACAACCACTAGCCGATGCCCTCCTCCTGGACATCACACCGAATCGATTTGTTGCGCGCAGAAAAAGGAGGTGCATGCAACTCCGTACGTAGGCTGGCTAGCAGCTAGCTGGGCAGCACATGCATGCCAAAGCCTGCGATCCAAAGTCGTCAGGATGCCGTTGTCTGCCATTCTTTGAGCGGCCGAATGCCGTGTGCGATTCAAATACGCAAGTGCCGAGGCTTGTCCAAGGCTACACGGTGGCGTGCTGCCCCGGCGAGCCATGTTTAGATTCTAAAATTTAAAACCAAACATTGCATAGTCAGTGTCTCGTCACACTGAAGCAATTTTATTTTTATTTCATAATAATTGTCCAAACATTGATTAAATAGGCTTAAAATGTTCGTCTCGCAAAGTACAACAAAACTGTGCAATTAGTTTTTTATTTCATCTATATTTAAGTACTCCATACATGTGCCGGCATTTTAATGTGACGGGAAATAGAAATTCTGCGTAGCGGAATTTGAGGGTGAAATCTGGAAAAGAGTGGTCTCGCAGACGACAGTAGTGGCCTGCAGAGGCACTGTTCCCCTCATTTGACACATCGTTGAGGCAAACGTTGGAGAGCGCGTTGAGGGCCTTGTTTAGTTCGTCAAATTTGGCCTAGAATACACTATAAAAAAAGATTACCTGTCACATCAAAATGCCAGCATATATATAGAGTACTAAATGTAGATGAAATCAAAAACTAATTACATAGTTTGGTTGTACTTTGCGAGACGAATCTTTTGAGCCTAATTAGTCAATATTTGGATAATATTTCACAAGTACAAACGAAATACTACAGTGACGCATTTATGGTAAAATGTCAATTTTGCCACTCTCAAATTGAGATCTAAACAAGACCTCAGGGATTGAAGGGTGGGAGAAAAGCTTGCAAAGCTGCTCCATCCAATCTTTTCAGCGTTGCAAAACCTGGGACACGCTGAACTGTTGCGTTGACGACTGACACGCTGTTGGGCTGCTGCTTCCCTCCTCCATCCTTATCCATCCCAACCTTGGCCTTGTTTAGTTCCCAAATTTTTCCCTAAATTTCACTATGCAAAAAGAAGATTCTCCGTCACATCAAAATATCGGCACATGCATGGAGTACTAAATGTATATGAAATCAAAAACTAATTGCACAATTTGATTGTACTTTGTGAGGCGAACATTTTGAGCCTAATTAGTCAATGTTTGGACAATTATTATCAAATAAAAACAAAACACTACAGTGCACAACAGTGCGCAACAGTAATTCCACCGACGCCAAATCGGCGGAACTAAACAAGACCCTCTTTATTAGTATAGGCCGTGATCGGCTGGTAGATTTTGAACTGAATTTGGCAGAACATGATGTATTGGCTGATTATGGATACTATTCACGTTCAGCCAAAATCTGCCCACACTTGACCAGCCCAACAGGGCCATAGTCTTATCTCTCCTCCCAGAACTCAAAAGAGACGAGCGTTGGGCTGCTGCTTTCTCTCTTCCATTCCTGCCCTCTTCTCTCTTCCTTCTCTTTGCATTCGAAAAATTTTAACTCGACAAAAATTTGACTTGGCGAACACAAGTTAAAAACCCAAACATTATTGACTGGTCCAAATTCTGGCATTCGAAATATTTTAATTCAACAAAAATTTGACTTGGCGAACACAAGTTAAAAACCAAAATTGCCGGCTCATATTGTTTCTCAATAAATAAATATATTCAATTAGTAGTAGTGTCACACATGAATAAACGTGAGAGGAAAATGGAAATAGAAAATGGGAGCACCAAATTGCCGGCTCATATTGTTTCTTTTTTTTTCGCGAGCAGGCGTATTTATGCCTGTATTTCATTAAGAGGAAGAGACGGTCATATGACCTACAACATAAGTGATAGCCGATGGTGGCGAGCAGCCATCATCCAACCACACACGGACAGAACAAACAAGAACAGAAAAAGAAGAAAAGAGCGACTACCCTCAACACCCAAGGAACGACTACCCTCAACACCTAAAACCTAACTGTGCCTGTATACAAGATATAACACTTTGGTTGCCTATAGAAAAGACCAGCCATGGTGGCAAAGCATCCACCCAGATAACACGAGCCGAGCGGCAAAGCATCCGCCAACGAACCAAGCGGCAAAGCATCCGCGAACGAACCAAGCGGCAAAGCATCCGCCAACGAACCAAGCGACCACAACGGCCAAGCAAGTGGCCAAGACGACAACGGCAAAGCATCCATCAGATAAGCACGACGACGGCGGCGAGGTCGAGACATGTAGAGCAACCTAAGCGAATAACAACATAGCACGCACAGGCACAGCGAGGAACACCAGGACTCACGACGAGAACGTCAACCGCGTGGGGCAAGCAACGAGCCGTGGACGGTTTCAGCAGCGACGCCTTAAGGAAGGAAGTGACACCCACGGGCATGACCCCGGACGCCGTCGTCACTGGCGAGGCTTCTAAGGCAAGGCTTTCACCCAGAAACCGGTGATGTCGATGCGGAAGCACGGGATACAAAAACGACGCCTCCAGGGAGGTTTGTGGCGCCGAGGGCGTCACCATCGTCCGCCCGGAGACCAAGCTAGGCTGGGCTTTCGCCCCAAATCCATGCCACCGCCGCGACGTCACCAAGGCCCACAGCAGCACTGCCACCACCCGCCGGCAGCCAGCAGCCGTAGGCACCCGCCGGCGCAACAGCCGGACACGCGCTAGCAGGCCGCAGGCGCCCTCCTGGCCGGCAGATCTGCCACCCAAGGAGACAGCCCGCCCAGACGGCCAGGGAACAGGCCGGCCGCGCCCGTCCCCGGAGGCCGGAGCAGGAGCCCAGACGCCGACGAGGAGGCCGCCATGGCCAAGGCCACCGCCGGCCCATGACCCCGCGCCGCGCCAAGGAGGGCTGGATCCGGCCCTAGGGCCCAGATCGAGCAAGAGGAGCCAAGATCTACCGTTGACGGAGAGGCCACCGACCACCGGCCAGCCAGGGACACATCGCCGCGCCCAGGAAAGGCCGGATCCGGTCCATGGGGTCACAGGACGAGCCACAGGGGCGCCGGAACTAACACCGACGAGGAAGCCGTCGGCCACCGGCCGCCGCCGTTCCCGGACACTGCGCCACGCCCAGGAAGGCCGGATCCGGGCTGTGGGGCCACAGATCGAGCCACCGGGGCGCCGGAACAGGTTGGACGCCGCCGCTCGCCGCTGGTGAAGAAGGTGGAGGCGGGGTGGAGGAGGAGGGGGCGAGAGGGAAGGAGGTGGCGCGAGCGAGCCCCTTTTTTCGGGGCCGCCGCATGCTAGGGGGCGGCGACGCAGCCTGAGGAGGGCGCGGAGGAGGGGGGCTGGGTGCCGGCGGCGGGGGCGCCCCCGAGTCGCCCTAGAGGAGGGCGCTCGGGGAGGGGAGGGGAGGGGGAACAGAGTCCTCTCCCTCATATTGTTTCTCAAATAATAAAAAACAATTTATATCCAATTAGTAATAGTGTCACACATGAAAAAACGTGAGAGAAAAATGGAAATACAAAATGGGATCCCCAAAATTGCCGGCTCATATTGTTTCTCACAGAATAAAAAACAATTTATATTCAATGGGGGGTGATGTCACACATAAAAAAATGTGAGAGAAAAATGAAAATAGTACCGTATTATAATATCCCTTACAATTAAATTTGTAAAACAAGACCATATTGACTAGTTTTATACTAAAAAAATAAGTGGCACATGGCCCCCACATTTGAAAAGTTTATCAAAACATAGCCATGATGAATCTCATTTTGTTCAACATATTATTTCTAACAATAATCTTCAAACGATTTGTCAAACGAACTTGTGGTTTGTGAGATATTACATTTTAAAAGTCCGAAAAAATCCACTCTCAAGTGACACGAGGGGAGGGAATTGTCGGAGGCGTTTTGACCCTGCCAAAGCTGCGACAGGTCTCTGCCAATATACTAGGACGCCATGTTTGGTTATAAAGCAAAGACCCGATCAAAGTCTCGGCACTCGTGTCAGTGATCCAACACCGATTGTACCTACCACCCTCCCGGTGGGCAGCTACCCTCTGTGGCGGAAAATCCATACGTGAGTTTTCTATACTCTTCAGAGTAGGTTTTTTTTTTTTTTTTTAACCGTATCTGTATTGCTTAGTTAAGGAAAGCGTGTACAGACACATCTCTACCCCTAATAAAACTCAAAGGGAATCGTTGACAGGGGGACAAGGCCACCGCTCGCTCGCTCGCTCTCCTGGCCACCGCTCGCTCGCTTGCGTCCGCCCGGGATTCCAGGCCGCTGCTCGCACGCCTCGCTCCCTCCAATCCCGCCTTCCGTCTCCCAGCCAATCGCGCGAGGTCCACGTCATCAATCCATGGCCTCCCACCATCCCGAATCAGCGCCCGGCCTTCCCAACATCTCCCCAATCGGCAGCGGTGGCCGTGACCCGCCCTCATCTTCTCCCGGCCGCGACCCGCCCTCATCTTCTCCCACTCCGCCGCCGGTCCTCCACCGCCGTCCTCCACCGCGCTCCACGCTGGGCCTCCACCGCCGCCGGGCCTCCACGGCGGTCTCCTCCAGGCCGCTAGGCCGCCACTGCTGCCGGGAAGGTCGAGCGTCCGCGGCGCCTGCCTCTTCGGCGCCTTCTTCGACGTCCGTGCTGAGCCTCCGCCGCCGTCCGTGGAGCTGCTGCTGCCAGGTGTGCCAATAACCCCTTCCCCCTGCTGTGTGTGAAACTGACGTCGAGGAACGGGCAGTCCCTAGAGTCGTAGAGCGGGTACCCCGCCGGTGCAGAGCCGCCCGTGCGCGGCGGCGGCCGAGCAGCGCAGCGCGGCGCCGCAGAGCAGGAGGAGCAGGCGCCCCTTCGCCGCGCGCCGCAACAGGCGCCCTTTCGCCGCGCGCCGCAGCAGGCGCTTCACCGGCGAGCCCAGCAACATTGCCGCCGCCTGCCTGCCTGTCTAGCGAACCTGCCTGCATGCTCTCTGTCAGCAAGTGCCAATAACAAAATCATTAGATACACCGTTAACCTGGTTTTGAGGAGGAATTTGCAAACCTAAAGCAGTAGAGAAGATTGTATGTAGTTGCTCATCAATAGTAGCAGAACCAAACCCAGCAATATTGCTATCTTCTCGAATTGTTTCAGGAATGTCTAATTGCCTGTCGAAACAATATGCTGATATGCTATGTTATCGATACCTCACTGCAAACTTGATGCCAACCGCCCATTGTTGAATAATCAGAATTAGACTATATGAGTTTGGTTGCCATATTTAGCAGTAGAGAAGATTGTTATGGATTGGTCCTATACTTTCATTCAGCATACTTGCTCTCTGTCTCAGAGTGTCTTCTGAAATCCTATTCATCATTTTTATTTTGTTCAATGTCGAGATGTTCCTTGCTGTTTTGTCTTTTCTGAATATTAGCATCCACTAAACTCATTTATCTACTGCTTATGATTGGATCTGTTTAACTTATATCCGTAAGTGACCTGAACTGAACTTCAGGTTTCAACTCCCAGAAGGATAGTAGAAATCACAATAATTCAAACTAAACTGCAGCTGACATGACATGCAGATATACTTGAAATCGAAAATAAGGATAGTGGATCTATCTGCTAGCTAGCTTCTATACTGCAGACACATCTCAGTCTTGTAAACAATCATCTCAAAGAACAATTTCAGAGTGTATGTGGAGTAACCATTGCAGTTAATCTAGCAAGCTGCAGACACAAAAAATCTGAGAATGGAGTAGCTCTTCCAGGTTTGTTGTATAGTCAAAATAAATGGACTGCAGCGAGCTTGACTGCCAGTGTGCCATCACAACTCAGTGCATGTACTTGTGCTAAATTAGTAATAGGTTAGCTGCTTTTTTGTATAGGGGAAAGCTTACCGAGCTTATTGTTTAATTGTTTAATAAATTAGCAACTTTCCTATGGTAATTCAAAATACGACCAACAAAGAAACAAGACATGTTAGAATGCAACTACTATTTCAGTAGGTACTTGACAATAGCAAAAACTGATAGCAGATGCTACTTGTTCTCAAGCAAGACTGAGAACCCTCTTTTTGTTTGCCTTATCATTGTCATGCTTCCCGTGTGCAGCCTTTTCATAACAGTCTGTTGGACGATCAATCATGGTTAGGATCGGGTTTTGATCTTCATCTGTTAATGTGCTATAGACAGCCAGTAAGACTTCTTTATGCAGCAATAGGAGACTTCCCTTGCCCTAAATTTGCACTGAAATGTCAAAGCCATGATTACAAGTTAAAGCAATAATAGGTCCCCAAATTTGTAATCTTGTTTCTTGTGGCTTTTTTTAGTCCATCCAGCTAGATTTATGTCAGTGTCATATTACACAGCAAATTTATGATCCCCAAATTGACGTGATGCAATCATACATGTTCAGTTCTTTAGGTGTTTCCTAGAAAATTTATTTAGCCTCCTGAAATGCCATTGGTTTTGAGTCCAGCCATTTTTACAGTATTTTGCAGTATTTATAGTTACTTGCATACAATACTTTTTGAACATCATACTCACGATATTATTATTACCATACTGCAGCTCCGTTACTGTGGCCGCCAACCAGCTCTAGCAGGTGACTTTGTCTGCTTTCTCCCCTGCATGCTTGGCGATTGGTTCTGTGTCCTGGCCAATGAACTTTCTACTCTGCTGGTTCTTACTCGAATCTGAAGATCACTGTTGGTTGTTTTGTTCTTTTGAGATGCGTCCAGATATAAGCATGATTTTGGGCTTGTAATCTTGCGTTCAACTTACTTTAGCTAATGTACTGTATTTCAGTGGTCATTTTTACTCATGTATCTTCACATGTTCAGTTAGCATGCATCCATAGTTCCATACGGGTATGCGAAGTTCATGAATGATTTTTCCTTTACCTAACACTAACTGCACAAATACAGAGATAGTGGCTCCAGGGTGTATCAATATCCCTTTTTTATGTGTATCAATATCTTGATGCATCATGGGGGGTGCTTTTTCATTGAAAGGTGAACTAACTAATGATGGAGAAGATAGCACACTTTTTTCAAAACTGGAGATGGACAGAATGTCCTACTATCAAAGGTGATAATTTGAACACTTACGGTACTGTAGGTGACACCAGAGAGGGCTCAAAGGTGAATATTAGCAGGATAGGAGATGAATGCACCACTATGGCAGCTTGCAGCAGCCACATAATCCACATAATGATCGTTGGTTCAGTAAACTGAAGTAGCACACTCTCACTAGCTCACATAATGAGTAAGGAAGACATGAATGATCGTAAGGAAGACATGAATGTATTAACAAGAAAATCACTTTTAGGGACCAAACTCCCTGTTTTATGAGGTCTTGTTTTGCTTGCTTTACACTACAACATAGTTACTTTTTTTTTCTTTTCTTTTTGAGAGTTGCATCTGAATTATTGGCCAGTTATGGCCAGTGTGGGCTGTTGAGAGCTTATGGAGATAATGCCTACTTCACATTAATTCTGAAACTGAATACCTAAAAAAGATTCAATGGCACAAGTTGCATGAACATCAATCTGTACAAATTGTTTCATTCTTTATTTCTTTTGCATCCATGGCGAGGGTGCTTTTTTTTTCATGAAATTTTCAGTAAATATTGAGATGTGCAATACACGACATTCAGCTCATAGTTTGCACTGTTTCTATTATAGATTGCTACAATGGATAATTATCGTGCACCACCGGGTGACAAGACTAACACTGTCAAACAAGGTAATATACTGTGTCAAATGACCTTATGTTGAATTGTTTGAGCTATAACAATTCAAATTTAACTGCAGGCGATGCTAAAGAACGTAAGAGGGAAAGGGATAGGGCTCGATGGCAACAACAAAAGGATGCTATTAATAAGAGACGCCGTGAAGCCTATCACCAAAAGAAAACCCAACATGTTATTGCAGCTACTAATTGTAACGCGAGAATCCTAATATATTGAGTTTGACATGCACTGATGAATAACATTTTTCTTTCTTAAAGATCTATGTAATGTGTAAAATTTTGCAGATGACGACGTTGCAGCAAATAAGGAAAACGTGAATCCTGTTGAAACAAATGATTGGCTCCATAGGAATGATTCCTATCTGACTAATAATATTGTTGATGAGAACACGTCTACTGGATTATCATGTAATAAAGTATGTTTACATATTTTAGGTCCTTCAAAATAATATTGCAATAACGTGGCTTAATAAAGCTGATTATTATAATTATATGATTACATTGACAGGTGAGACAGAAATTGAGACTAGAGAGAAGCAGAGCACTATTGGTTTCAAGAAGTAACTACAAGAGGGAATGGTACAAAAATATGACACCTGAACAAAGGGAAGCAAAGCGTGAGCGCCAAAGGCTGCACAATACAGCACCCAAGCGTAAGGAGGCAATGAAATTGTCTAAGAAAAAATTCAAAGAGTTGCGAAAGAACACCCTTCAACTTACGAATCTACGCTAAAGCCACAAGGAGAGAAGCTTAATGTTCAAGAGTTGGCTAAATCATTAGAAGCTTGGCCATATATGAAGATTTGTAAGGATACTTCTCTATGATTGTGTAGATTTGTAAATATATGAAATATGGTGAACCCTTCTTGAAATTCTAATTCCAATCATTGTGCAGCTTCTTATGCCATGGAAAAGAGGAAACCTTAATCTTTTTGTGTTTGACCGTGAGGAAAAAAGTCTCACTGTGCTTGATCCTACTATTCCTGATTGGTGTAAAGATATTCCATACAAGCGCTATGCGCATAGAATTATCAATGTTTGTGAGGCTTATAGACAGGCAATGGGAGTGAATGTATTTTACTGGACACATATACTCCCAAGTGGCATTCCAGTCATCGAAAATAGGTAACTTCATTTGAACTACCTTTTATTACGATAGGGATTTCTGCCTTAAGTTGAATATTTATTGTGCTATAGGGATTTAAATGCCTTCATCCTTCTACAATTCATGTCTGCATGGAACAATGGAAAACTCATGCCAATCTCCACGGTGAGCATAAAATTTCTATGTATTGTGGTCATATATTATATCTATATATATGTATTTTCAACTTATTATTTATGTTTGTCTTGTGCACAGGATGGCCAAAGACTGCGGAAAGAATTTGTGATCAACCTATTGACGTATGATGGGAATTCACGGCGGTGCATGATTCCTCTATCCATACGAGAATGTCTTAGCCGCATCACAGGCATAGGACAATGAGAGAGAGAGAGAGAGAGAGAGAGAGAGAGTTGTGGAAGCCTTATCTATCATACAGTTATTTTGACATTGTTATTAAATCTGACGCTTATTTATTTGAATGTGGCTCGAAACATTATGTTGCTTTATTTGAATGTGGCTCGAAACATTATGTTGCTAAGCCATTTTGATCCATTACTTTTTATTACTCTTACCATGTTGAAAATTTGAGCTCCTCATCTACTTTTTTTTTTACTTTTATTGTGTCGAGTTGAATTGGAAATTTTAAAATTCCCGTAGCAAAGCACGGGCATTTACCTAGTACGAATACAAATACGGCAGTACAGGAAGCAGGCACAGCTGCCCTAACAGAGTTGCACAGAAGCCCTTAGAGAAAACAAAAATACAAGAAAGATCATGGCGACCGTGCGCAACGATGATTGCCGCCGACGTCCATCTCCGGCGCCGGGAGAACCCGCCGCCGCCCAGATCCGGAGGAACTCCATCGCGTAGTAGCTTTAACGAGCCACAGTAGTCGCCCAACACGAAAGCCGGGTCGATTCCGTCGATGAAGAAACTTCGGCCGGGGATACGCCCCAAGCTCCTCCGAACTTGAATCGAAGCTCGCCGTCGACTCACCCCGAGGGAAGCTCGAGCTCGATCCACTTTCCTTCTTGCCGCCTCACCCGCAACCATCCCTGCATCCTGAACAAGAAACGCCGCCAACATCACCGCCGCACCAAGACGACGAGATGCCTGCCAGCGCCGATGACTCCTAAAACGAAACCCCACAGGCCACCCGCCGGCACCAGAGCGCATGACGGTGAGGTGAAAGACGGCCAGGAGGAACTTATTCCACGGCGACCGTGCCTCCTCCACCAAACACGCGTCACCAGGACACCAACTCCTCTCGCCGCCGTCTCCAGCGAAGACAGGGAAGCCGTCGGAGATGTCGGAGGAACCCGCACAAGAACTCACCTTGGAGGCCTCCTCGTTACATCTCCGCCGTCGCCCGCCGGAGAAGTGGCCGCAGAGGAAGACGAACCCGGGCCGAACCGCCGACACGGGTAAACCTAACCCTAACCTACATAGTCCACCACTAGTAGCATAGGGTATATGCGCCGGCCACCCAATCCCCAGATCCCCCCAACCTCCGGCGCCGGCGAGGCCACCGGAGGCGGAGGGGATCCGGCGGATTTGACGCCGGAACGAAGATCGCCCTCGGTTCGCCCTTGTGGAACTGTAGGAGGGGAAAAGAAAAGCCGAGAAGGCTACGGAGTGCCCCCCGTCTCTGTGTGCTGGGTGTTACTGAATTTACTCTTCAGAGTAGTTACTCCCACATTTAATCAGGTTCGAAAGCAACCACGGTGGGATCCCATTAGTCAGGCGCTACAGACTCCTACATGCATGGGAACTCATCTCCTACATTTCGGGTGATGGCTTCATGCCACATATAAAAATTTTGTTTTTTTACGTACAGAAGCAAGTATATGTATATACGGTAGTATGCGTTAGTACCTTTTTTTGGAGAGTATGTCCATATACCTTTTTAGAGAGTATGTCCATATACTTGTAGTCTGCGTCCATACTTTTTAATGAGAGTATGTGCATATATACGTAAAATAATAGAGTATGTACTCATACTACAAGGTCATATTAAAAATAATATGTATCCCTGGAGTACGAACGTATGTGCACACACATACTTTTCCTAGATGGATTATATTTTAAAAAAGTGTGTATATTTACATACTTTTTTGGAATGTAGTATCTGTACATAATTGTAGAATACAATATAACATACTTTTCGGAATAGAGTATATGTACATACTTTTTAGAATAGAGTATTTATACATACTTTTTGAATAGAGTATTTATACATACTTTTTGGAATGGAGTATGCATACATACGCCAAGATTCTGATAGTATAGGTGCATAATAAACCACACATGATCGGACTATATGTGCATACATTCACATAATCTACATACATGGCAAGAGAAGTATGCGGACATATATAAACGTATACATGTGGGAGGACACGAATGGTGCACCTGCACATTCAAGATCGTGCAAAAGGAAAACTGTCCCGCTGGCAGGGGAAGTTGGTGACTATCGCTGGGAGGAGGGAGCTGATCAGATCCGTGGTTACATCGCTGCCTGTGTATCTGATCACGGCGATCAAACCGCCAAAGAAATTTGTGAAGGAATTCGACAAGCGTCGCTTTCTCTGGGCCGGGGATGGAGAGCTTACCGGAGGGAGTTGCAAGGTGGCGTGGACGAATGTCTGTGTGCCTACGGAAAATGGAGGATTGGGAATCAAGGACCTTGAAGCCTTCAGCAGGGCGCTGTGTCTGCGTTGGATGTGGTATGCCTGGGATGACAGGGAACGGCCATGGAAGGGTCTGCAGATTCAGGCCGACCAGGAAGATAGGCGTGTCTTTAACGCCGCGACCAAGGTTGTCATTGGCAACGGCGCCAAGGCCTCCTCCTGGCAGTCCCGATGGTTGGAGGGCGAAGTGCCTGCTGATGTTTTCCTCGAATTGTTCAAACACAGTAAGAGGAAGAACCGCACGGTGGTTGGGGCAATGACTGATAACGCCTGGGTCAGGGACGTCGACCACAACATGAATCAACAGATTATCGCGCAATACCTCGAACTGTCTGACAGGCTGCAGTCTGTGTCCCTTGTGCATTCAGAAGAGGATCGGATCATTTGGACGCAGTCACCAAATGGGGAATACTCGGCAAAATCGGCTTATGATCTGCATTTCCAGAACCTGAACGTTTGCAGCGTTGCAGCCTTCATATGGAAGACCAGGGCGCCTCCAAAATGTAGGTTCTTCGTGTGACTGCTTCTGCAGGACAGAGTATGGACGGCAGCAAGGCTGCAAGCAAGGCAATGGCTAAATGAGTACTTCTGTCAGCTGTGTATGAGAAACCTGGAGACTGCAACCCATCTGTTCGTAGATTGCCCGGTGGTCACATCAATCTGGCATAGGGTTGGGCTGTGGGCGAGGGCACGCTGCCTGCAGCCGGCCGAGTGGGTACATGCAAGGTTTTCATTATCGGAAATAAAAATTTATCGGAGGTCATGGACAAATAGGGTAAACGAGATATATCGAAAATATCGGACCAAGGTTGGACTCTATTCTCGCTTAATGAAATACGCGTCCGGGGTTGGGCGTGATCGCGAAAAAAATTTTTAAAAAATTCAAATTTATTTTAAAAAAATTCGTAGAATTTGATTTGAAACTATTCCTAGACTATTAAACATCACTTGTTCATAGATAAAAACAAGGATAAACATTATGAGTACGGGATCATCGCGCGGCTGAATTTGGACCATCTGAGTAAAAGTAGGAAAAACAGGAAAAATTTGGCCGATATCTAATTTTATCGGACCCTATGGATAGAAGGGAAATTTTATCGGACCCTATGTACCCAGACACTGTGAGAGAATGGTTTGCTCAGATGATGCTTAGGTTACCCATCATGGAAGGATGGGCTCAGGTCGCTGATCTTTCTAACCATTTGGGAGATATGGCGTGAAAGAAATAATAGGGTCTTCAGGAAGGAGTGCAGGTACATGCAGGGTATCATGAGCTCCTTATATGATCAAGCTAATGCATGGGCTTATGCAGGAACAAAGGGCTGCAGCTTATCTTGCCGGAGCAAGGGCATGCCAGATCGAAGGATGTTCCTAAGCAGATCACACAAGCTGCTACGGTTGTCTCCCCAGTGTATGTAATTTAGCACTAGGATAGTCAGGGGCGGCTTGGATCTCACTTAGGTGTGCTCCAAGCCAAATGGTGTTGGCGTATCTTGTGCCTGTATTGTAATTTGTAACTACTCTCTGCTCTTATCAATGGAAGCCGGTAACGGATCTTTCGAAAAAAAATAAGCCATTGCCCATTGCCACCCACAACCTCCCCGAGCCACTGTTGTTGTAGGTGTGGAAAAAATTCGTGGCTCCCGTGCAACGCACGGGCATATATCTAATTTTTCAAAAATAAATTACAAGAAACGGTCCACATTCAATCTATCTAAGGGGAACGCCATATATCGTTGAATAGTTGCTTCGGCAGCCCACCAGCAAAGCTGTTTGGTTGAGCTGAAGCCTCCCGCGCAATTTTATATAGGAAAAACTCCAATTTTCCTCCTCCAACTTTCATGAAAGTCCGTTTTTTCTCCCTTAACTCTAAAACCGAGCAAACCACCTACCTTAACTTTTTAAACCATGCATTTTACCTCTCTGGAGCAGTTTTGAAGGCGGTTTTGCTACAATCAAAGGTGGTTTTGCTACAGTGATGGTGATTTTGCATTTTTCTTTTTTATTTATTCCGGCTAAATCTTTAAAAAATCATAGTAAATCATAGAAAAACCATAAAATAGAAAATCCAATTTTTTTGGATCACATGAGTAGATCTACACAGTGAACATATAATATGGTATGCTTTAACATAAAGTTTTTGCTACGAAGGTTTTGTCTTTTTCTTTTTTATTTATTTGGCTAAATCTTTGAAAAATCATAATAAATCACAAAAAACCATAAAATAAAAAATCTAATTTTGTTGGACTCCGCATGAGTAGATCTACACAGCGAATATATAATATAATATTCTTTAGTCCAAAAAATAATTATAGAAGCTACAACTATGAATTATTTCAATTAATTATAGAAAAGCATAAATCTAAAGCTACAACAAAAATTTATATTAATGCATACCATATTATATATTCACTATGTAGATATGCTCATGTGGAGTCTAACGAAATTGGATTTTCTATTTTATGATTTTTCTAGAATTTACTATGATTTTTCAAAGATTTAGCTGAAATAAATAAAAAAGGAAAAATAAAACATTCGTAGTAAAAACTTTATACTAAAGCATACCATATTATATATTCACTGTGTAGATCCACTCATGTGGAGTCTAATAAAATTTGATTTTCTATTTTATAATTTTTCTGTGATTTACTATGATTTTTCAAAGATTTAGCCGAAATAAATAAAAAAGAAAAGGACAAAACCACTATCACTGTAGCAAAATCACCCTTCACTATAGTAAAACCACCTTCAAAACCGCTCCAGGGAGATAAAATACACAGTTTGAAAAGTTGAGAGAGGTGATTTGTCCGGTTTTTGAGTTGAGGGAGGAAAAACGGACTTTGGTGGAAATTGAGGGAGGAAAAGAGGTCTTTCGTGAGAGTTGGGGGAGGAAACCGGCTGCGCCAGGCCGGTGCCAGGAGGCGCGCAGCGGCGGGGCCGCGGACGCCTCATGGTGGCGCGGGCCGGCGGGCCGCTGAAAGGTCCCTTGTTTGGTTTTGATAATTGAGTGACAACTTAGGTGGACTAATTGTGTGATCATGAGAATACACAGGGATTTAGTCCACAGGTGAATGTGAGATGAAGGAGCTTCATTGAATATGTGACATGACATGGAGTCATGTGACCGATGGTGAAGATCGAGATGAGGTTTGGCTCGAGACCGGAGGATGTGTGAAGGACAAGTCGAGGCAGTGGAGCGATGGACCTAGTGAGGGTGAAGCTCGGGCATGACTTGGCTTCGATGGACCATGAGGCGGTGAAGAGCAAGTGAGATCAAGATCGATGGACCGTGAAGGTTGCATGATGATATGAAGTGGATCATATCAACTTGAGATCGTGTCGGTGCATGCGTTGCATTGGCACTTTGGTGGAAGACGGTGGAAGTGGAAATGCGCAAGGCAAAGGTATGCTATAGGGCATTTCATTTCACCGGTCATGAGGAGTGTAGAGAAGTTGATGACCGGATTTAGGATTGATAGCCGTACTATCAAGAGGGGCAAACTTGTTTGCATCTCGGTCATCTAGTGCCACTTGAGCGATCTAACATTGTGACATGCTAGAATCGAGTGGCGCTGTGAGAACAAGAGAAAAATCCTTTGAAAATGATTGTGAAAATGCTAACACACATGCACATGGTGATGTACACTTGGTGGTGTTGGCACATTTACAAAGGTGGCGTTGATCGCGCGTTGGTTTGCAGGGTTGAGTTGGGTTTGGGTCCCTCTCTCAAGCTCGGTGGGATTCGGCGTTTTCTGGAAAAATTGGAGGCCTATTTTCTATTGCGCCGGATGCAAATTGTTGGAGAAGTTGGCGTTTGCGGCGGGCTGGAAAACGTTGTTTTCTGGGCGCCGGACGCGGCCGCCGGACACGCGGCCATGCGGGCCGGACGCGTCCGGCGCGTGGTGGCTTGGCGCGAGCAGCTGGCTGAGCTGTGTCTGAGCGCCGGACGCCGTGGTGGCGCGTCCGGCGTGCGCCGGACTCGGACCAGAAACTTCTAGGGCCGAGTCGTGCGCGCGTCGGGACGCCGGACTCTGGCGGCGGACGCGGGCCGGACGCAGGCGGCGGACGCGGTGCGATCACTGTGCAGCGTCCGGCGGAGTACGTCTGCGCGCGCTGAGGAGTTAGCCGTTGGGAGCCAACGGTCGTCTTCGAATCGAGGGGACACGTGGCGCAAGATGGAGCGCCGGACGCGGCTTGGAGCGTCCGGCGGTGGAGGCCGGACGCGTCCGGCGCGTCTGTCTTTTGCCAGCGTGGGGGCAACGGCTAGTTTTGGGCTTTGGCCTATAAATACTTGCCTTGCTCGGCCATGGCTGGCTGCTGAGCACCTTGGGGACTTGGTGTCCACCTTGGAGAGTGCTTGGAGAGCTCTCTACTCACTTGAGCTTGATAGTGTTCATCCAATCGAGTGAGTGAGCGATTCTAGTGCATTGCATTGAGAGATTTGCATCGAGTGGCACTAGGTGATCGTGTTGCAAGCCGGTGTGCTTGTTACTCTTGGAGGTCGCCACCTCCTTGACGGCTTGGAGGCAAGAGACTTCATTGAAGCACCCGTGGAGATTGTGCGGTGCTCCGAAGGAGGATTTGTGAGGGGTTCTTGAGCCTTCCCCGCGTGTGCGCGAATTGGCTACTCTAGTTGAGCGTGGCTTGGAGGATCCCGGTCTTGTGTTGATTGGAGTTGGGGCTCCCCGGAGGGGTTGTTGGCAGCGAGCCAAATTGAGCGGCCATCTCATCACCAAGTCGGTGTATCGCCACAACTGGACGTAGCTTGGTGGCGACCAAGTGAACCAGGGGAAAAATCGTGCGTCGATTTGTGATTGCCGAGGCTTCGACCTCCTTGTTCTCGTGTGTGAGGCTTCGACCTCCCATGAGCTTGTTTGCAGGTGGTTGGTCTCTACGCTCGGTGATTCGCCACCGCCGCGACTTCGTGTGTCCACTCTTCGCGGTGGTTTGCATCCCCTCTAGCTCAAGCTTGTATTTACATTTGTTACTTTCTTGCTTAGCTTGAGTAGTGGCTCTTGTGCTCTTTTGCTTGTATAGCTAGTTGAGCACCTTCTTGCTTGTGTAGCTAGAAGTAGAGTAAGAGTTTTGCTTAGCTTGTGTAGTTAAGTAAATTGTGCTCTTGGGTTCGGCTTGTGTAGCCTTGTCCTTGAGCATCTAGTGAGCTTAGGTTTGGCTTTGTGCTCTTGCTCATTAGAATTGTGTAGGTGCTCCCCGGTGTGGCAAAGTACTAGTTGCTTAGGTTTGTGTGATCTTGCAAGCTAGAATTGTTTAGGTGAGCACTAGCTAGTTTAGCACCTTGCTTCCTGTTTAGGATCTTTTACAAGGTGCTACTAGAGTTGTAGTTAGTGGGGGTTAGTCTTGGCTAGACCGATAGTTTTAATTCCGCATTTGTTTCGGTTAGCCGGTGCGTAAGTTTTAGGAAGGACTATTCACCCCCCCTCTAGTCCATCTCGACCCTACAGCCGCCTAGCACCAACCAGCTCATCCTCACCTTCGTGCTCCCGCTCTCCCTCTTCGTCGGCACGCTCGTCACCGCTGCCCGCGTCGTCGACGACCTCGACGACCGGTTCCTAAGGGAGGTACGAATACGATATACGAGTACCACTACCACACGCTTCTGTTGCTGCTACCACACTACAGGGATCGGCCTCTTTGTCGAGTGCAGGCCGCACTCGGCAAAGCCTTCTTTGCACTCGGCAAAGGCTTTGCCGAGTGCGGCACTCGGCAAAGAATTTATCGGCAAAGAATTCTTTGCCGAGTGCCACGTGTCGGGCATTCGGCAAAGGCTTTGCCGAGTGCCATGTAAGCACTCGGCAAAGCTAACGTCCACCATCAACCTGACGGCTTCTTTGCCGAGTGCTGACGTAGCAGGCACTCGGTAAAGATTTAATTTTTTTAAAATATGCTTTGCCGAGTGCAGACGTGGCAGGCACTCGGCAAAGATTTTTTTTTTTTTTTTTTTTTGAAAAAGGCTTTGCCGAGTGCTGGCACTCAGCAAAGTTATGGTCACTTTGTCGAGTGCCATGTCAGCACTTGGCAAAGCTGGTGTTCTGTGGGAAAATTCCCCAGCTTTGCCGAGTGCCAGCACTCGACAAAGCTGGATAAATTTTTTTTTTTGCTGTTTTTTTTTTTTCTCACATTCCATTCATGCAATATCCATTCAATACAATATCACATATATCTCACATTTCATCCTCAAATTCAGTTTCAACATAAATCCATACATAATCCATACAAATCCATACACAAATCCAACACAAGTTCATCGATACAAATCCGCACTAAAGAAAACAAGTTCATCCAACACAAGTACATAACCTACTGCGACCCGGCTTCCCCATGGCCCCCAGGGTGTGAAGTCCAACATAACCATTATAGAAGGTAATCCATCACAAGTCCAACATAAACATGACAAGTCCAAAAGCGAAACGAGAGGTACCTACTGCGACCCTTGGTCCCCGTGGCCTCTAGAGTGTGAAGAGCACCCAGGCCCAGGCCACGAAGACCACCCTTGCTGCGAGAGGGCCACCCTAGAACGTCCACCCGGGCGACGGAAGAGGGCCGCCTGTCCACCCGGAGTACCCGTGCTGCGAAGGAACGGCACCTGGCAACGGGTACTGTGGAGTCAGGCCAACCGTGCGAACCGGCCACCCGTGCTGTGGAGAAGGGCCACCTGGAGGAGTCGGGTTCGAACCCGCCGACTGTGCCTGCACAAAGGAGAAGCGATCTTATTAGTACCTGCAGGATGGCCGCATAAGCTAAAGCAATAAACAACCATATATACTCATCGGAGTCCCTGTAGGACTAGGAGGAGGGGGTGGAGCGAACAGCGAGGGAGGAAACAGAGGCAGGACCACTCCCGAGATCTGAAGGCCCTGAAAGTAGTTCACCACGTCCTGCAGCTGACGCGCCAAGTGCAGCTGGACAGCCTCCAGCTGCCGCCGATTGGCCTTCGCCTGGGCCGCCTGCTGGGCCTGCAACTCTGCCAGCTGGGCCTGCAATATTACACCCGCAAGGTTTAAACAATGCAAAGGCAAGGCACATGTGTAAAACCAGTGAGCGACGAATAAAACTGTACTTACCTGAAATGCCGCCATCATCTACGTGGAGCTCGGCTATCGAGGTGCTATAGGGATGTCGGAGGAGCTCGTGCTCCTTTCTCGAATCTGGCTCAGCCTGGGAACAGAGGACGACTCGATTGCGCTGTTGGCCATCCAGTACCGGCCGTGCTGCTTCCCTCCTCCCAACCTCATCACGATGTCTGTATCCAGGGGCTGGGTGGCCGGATCGAACTCCTCCCCATGGCGCCTGCGAGCCGCCGAGGTGTACTTGGCAAGCTTGGTGTAGACGCTCGGGTTGGTGTATGCTTCGGCCCCGTCCACCGGGTTGTAGACGTTGTCCGCCGCTGTCGCTGGGCCCTTGTGAGCTAGGGCGTACCCCATGAACTCGTTGACCTCCTGGCCGCCATGCGACTGGGACTGCGAGGAAAACACAAAGATGATTACAAGTCATGATAATTGAGCGCTAGAATAAATAAATCAACAAAAGCGTACCCATCTTTCCATGAACACTGGGAGGGGCTGGTTCCCTTGGTGGTGTGGCGGCCCTCGCATCTCCATGCGGCACTTTCGACGGGCTCTGCGCTGCTGGTACGACTCCTCCAAGAGCCACTTCTCCACAATAGCAGCCCAGCAGTCCATGTACTTGTTGCACCACTCCGGACACATCTGCATGACATCAAGTATTTAACATGCCAGAAGATGAATTGAAGCCTACTTATTTTTCATGGAAGGAATCAGAATGAATTTTTCCTACTAACCTGGATGTACTACTCCCTAGTGAGGTCGATCTCCCTCTGGAGCATCATCTGCCTAGCTTCATTCCTCCTCACCACCCGGCCAAGCACGTCGGCATTGTAGCTGATGATGCACTGGATATGTGCCTCATGGTATAGGTCCTTGAGTCGGTCTTGGCAGACTTGTCCTGCACTCGCGTCGCCTGAGCCTGTTTCCCCTCCTCGCACGTGAAGAAGTCCTGCATACAGACATCATGTATCATTTAATTATTTCAAAAACGTCCAACAAATGCGTAGTATTGAGCAATGCAGTGCGATGAAGACTCACCCAGAACTCCCTCTTGATCCTCCCCGCAAGGGTGCCGTGCTCGGTGTACGTGACGCTGGCGAAGTGCTCCCACGAAAAGGGCAGCTTTGTCACCCCCGCGTGGGTGACCATGCCAGGGTAGTGCTTTGGAATCAGGAAGCTCTGGATGCCATTGACATGGCATGAATTACCCCCTCCGCTCACAATCCTCCAGTTACTACACGAGTCATTAAGAAGAATTGTTAGTCTGAAGTTCGATTTTCAACATATCATATGAACAAGTAGTGAAAATATCAATGGTTACTTACTTGTCACCGCAGGGTCGAATCAGCAGGCGGCGGGAAGGCACGATCGGCGCTGAAGGGAGGGACGAGGGCCCGCGCGAGTAGACCTTGCTCGAACCTGAGGAACGCGTCTCCCCTGGTGTCGCCTCGCCCCCGTGGTCCGAGTCCGACGAGGAAGAGGAACTGCCGGTCGTCGTCGTCATCCCCTGCTGAGCCGTCGGGTCGGCACGAAACTACAACCTTCTCGTCGACGGGCGACGTCCGCTGGGCCTCTGTTGATACTAGATACGCACACAGAAGAATAATCCGCAAGCGCACGGATATCGGTGAGCACTTCACCTGGGAGATATTCCAGAGTATCGTTATTTATTTATCCGCTAGGAGAAAATGTGCATCTGACTAACCCAAGTCTATATTTAACCCCTGAGCTACAAACAAGGTAATGAGTGATATAGAGAGGATTACTCCAACAGTCTCCTTCTAACCTATGGCAAGCTTTGCGACTACTGCTCTATGGAGGCACCTAAGGAAAAGAGACACCACAGAGGATGCTTAACCCCGGCACGTTAGGACCTACCTTACCTACTGACGGAAGTGGGCTACGAAGATAACAAAGGGATTGTCACCTCCCCCGCTACTACCACGGTTCCAGCCAGATAGAGAGCATCTACGAGTGAACCTAGCCCAAGCACCACGCTTACGCTACGAACGATTACTCTATTCCTAACCGGAAGCGAATAAAGTAAACTCGTAAACCAAAGAGCAATAATAACATTGAACTTACTAGTATTAGAAGTTGAATTGTAGAATGATCCTAGAACCAAGCCTCGGGCGAGGAGACTTGATCCCGTAGGTACAACTGGAGAGGAGACACCGACAGGCTGGGCTTCCTCCAACTCTACCTCTACCCTATACTCTCTCAATCTATCTTGAATGCTAGGCTCTAGGGAGGAGATCCATGTAAGGGACCTCTCTCACCTGATCCTCTCTGGAAATAATGATTTAGGGTTTCAAGGGATGCCTCCTCCAGGGTCAGGGGCCCTCTTATATAGCCCCCTAGGATGCACCGCAGCCGTCGGATCAAACCGACCTAAATCAACGTATTTTTATTCATCCTCAAAGGCGGTGGAATAGGGATCCGCGAGACTTGTTCTGATTGGTGGAGGTCACGGGGCGGGCGCCCCTAGGGTGCGGGCGGCCGCCCGGCTCCGGAG
The DNA here is from genome assembly GCA_018135685.1 of Themeda triandra. Classification (NCBI taxonomy): domain Eukaryota; kingdom Viridiplantae; phylum Streptophyta; class Magnoliopsida; order Poales; family Poaceae; genus Themeda; species Themeda triandra. The sequence goes on from JAENPR010000018.1 coordinate 1,799,109, forward strand.
CCCGATCCGCTCCCCGTTTGGTCCAGAGCCTTCTCGAACCTTCCTGATTACAGAAAATTGATTGTATCCCAATTATCTCTATGTAAACCTGCCATGTGGGCCTTCCTTGGCTACTATTAGCTGACACCCTGCAGAAACAGACATTCACCAAAACTCGTAGAATTTCGTTAGTGTAAGCCCTATTTCTAGATGGTAATTATTGTCACAGAACCGACCAATTTATACAAGATTAAGTACAGATGTCCCCGCTAATACGTTGACACTCGTATACTTTGTCTTATATAATTTGATGATTTAAACTCTTTCTCTGGTGGACCTTGTGAGCAGTACGCTTCATGTGGACCATTTGACCAATACTACAACTCTCATGGGACGACAATTGTCAAAAAGAGAGAATCAATTTGGAGGAGAGAGAGCAATGCAATGTCATGACATGAGCATTTCAATATGATGCATGCACGAGCCGTACGTCCTCACAATTCTAACCTTGATTCTGATGTTCTAAACGGTGGCATATATACGTTTTCTCATATATCGAAACTAGTCGAACTAACGTGAGCGTTGTTAGTATTCCTGCAGAAAAATTCTCATTTCAGCCCAACAATTCCCAATATAACACACAAGGAAAGCAAGTAACACATGTTACGCACCCCCTCCATCTATGCATATTCCCAATATACATAGATGTAGGTGCACGATACCCGAATCATCGTCGAAGACGGCATCACCAAGAATGGTGGAAAACACCCTCACATGGGACACTTTCATATAAACATGTGTGGAACATGTGAATACTTCGCAGTACCATATAAGCACTCCCCTAGATCGGCGTTTGTCCGATCATGCTCTCACAACTCACCTTACCTTGGCGATGATTCAAACATTAACACTAGCGACATATATGGCTAATTCATATATGAAGGTTACCACCACCATTAGACCACATGGTAACTATTGCGGTCAAGTTATCACTCTTCATACCTTAGCAAAGGCGTCGATGAAAAATTTAAATTCCCCCAAGTTAGCACTTAACTAAGCCACCTATAAGTCCTTATATGGGCATAAGGGATATAAACACTGGCAACCTTTAGGTTTGAAATTAAGTTTTCGCAAAAGCTTTTGTTTTAACACACAAATGACATGTTTAGTGCTGAACCATGCTCCGATACCAGCTGTCACAGAACCGACCAATTTATACAAGATTAAGTACAGATGTCCCCGCTAATACGTTGACACTCGTATACTTTGTCTTATATAAACCCGGTAGTCCAACGAAATCACGAAGGATTTCAAACCAACTTGCAACAAACCAAGATCGTAGTAATTCAGCATAACCACATCACCTGTTACAACCTTTTATAAATAATCTACATAGATTATATAATATCGGAGTACACTCTAGTTATTACAAACCGAGAATATAGGGTAGCGGAAGAAGCATAGTTTTAAAAACTAAAACAAAGTAGTTTAAGGGTTACATTGCCAGTACAAGCTCATATCTTACAAAAGCAATATAAGGTAAGAAATCTACTAGAGACCATGCCCAATGGTCTAGTCTTCATTCCCGGCAGGGAGAAGGCAGTAGTTGCAGCAACCATTATAGAAGATGTCATCTGCAACAGGAGGGAATAAACCCTGAGTACTCAATTGTACTCAACAAGACTTACCCGACATGAAACCGAAATAAAGACTCCAAGGATTATGCAAAGCTTTATAGGTGGAGTTAGCTTAACTCATTTTGCGTAAAAGCTTTAGATGATAAGAGTAAGCATGTTATTATTAGCATCAAGTTAATCTTCATTAACCTGTTATCTAGGTTTGCACCTGTGCTAAACAAGCAATTGAGTAGAGAAATACATAACCATATCAGGTTCATTATCAGCTATCTTGCGAAGTGTGATCAACCATCCAAACAACTTAAAGTTTTCAAGTATGGAGATGATCCCGTCAAGCTTCTCACTATCCAGGAGACGATGGCGATTCGAATCGATTACAACCCAGCTGGGGAAATATTCCTAGCACACTCCCGGTAAGCCCTGCTAAGGGTAACCGTTGAACACCATTCGTACAACTCAGGAATCACGGATCCGAACAGCGCCTCACTTAGGGTTGCCACCATGCCATGAGGTCGGGAATTATAACACCCGCCTCGGACTTACGGACATGACTTCCCACACGGACATACCACGCCGGATATGCCAATGGATCAGGAATTATAACACCTGTCGGCGGGTGAGACTTGATACTCTTCGCGATCCGGCCTAAGTTGAGCTACTAGGCTTCGCGGCGGATAACCTCAGATCCAGCCAGCTAAGTGCTAGGCGCTGTTCAACATGACTAAGATGGGCTCCATTCCTTGTGTGTGATTAATTTGCACGACGGCACGCTTCACTAACAAGGTTGGCCGACCATGTAGCTCATGCGCTCCGCCTTGCCTTCGATTTACATACACATGGTTATTTGCACGATAGCATATATATAGCCAACCGTGAACCATTATCCTAATTCTCGCAAGTGATTCTTAATCACTCGACTTCTACCGTTTAAGCATGGCTAAGCAAATGCTACGGTAGCATATCATTAGGATTTCAGGGATGATAACTGGACAAGGAATGATATAAATGCAGCAAGGGTGCCAGTTCAATTCCTAGAACTTAATGCAACAATCATAAAGCATTTAGTAATTATAAAAGTTAGGAAGTTAAAATGCTCCGGGGCTTGCCTGGATAACTTAATGTCACATTAAGTTAAGATTCCATCTTTAGTCATCGATCAACCATCATCTTCACGATTGTCACCATAACACCGTCTTTCGGGACGGCTTCGACATCCTTTCGTCGATCCATCGCGCTCATGAAACAACTATACGCAATTAATGATGCATGCTTTAGTTCAAGGAGCTCATGTCATGATGTATTATGATGACATAAAAGATTACAACTTGAGCACACTTCCTTCCATGCTAAAGTTGCAAACCAACACAACCAACTTAACACTAGCATCTAGGATTACACCTGTAAAGCTTCTCTAGTTAAAATAAACCAGCAGATCAAGATAATTCATACTAAATCATTATACTTCTACTATCAAGATCCTTCATCAGGGTTGAGGCAATTAAGATTATTCGCATGAGATAACATCTATCAAACATATCATTTCATGCACTAAAAGAATACTTAATAAAGAAAATGGCCAAACAGTAGGATTAACCTTCCTATTGGCTAGGGAATACCAAAACAAGATTAACAAACTTGGTTTCACAATTGTTGAATAAATACAACTTTAGTTATTAATTTTACAAGACAAAAGGGCTTTTCTTTTGATAAATAAAAGCTATAAATAAAAGTTTATCAAACTGAAGTTTTTATAACACCATCGCATTGATAATTTCACTAGGATTCCAAAAAGTCCTCATTTGCTAATTTACGATTTTTCTATGATTTTATATGATTTTCCAAAGTTTGAAATCAAAACTGAATTTGAAAAGTATTTTTATAAAGGAAATCGGCTCACCGGCCGATCCGCCTGTTCGGCCCAACTCGGCCCGTGGCGCGGCGGTGCAAGCGGCCCAGCGCGGAGCAGCGGTAGTGCGCAAGCGCGGCCCAAGAAAGCCGAGGAGCCGCCGCCCGATGCGGCAAGCCCAGAAGAAGTCGGCTGCGGCGGCGGTAGCGCGCGCGGACGGCGATAGTGGCAGGCCGGCCCAGTAGCGACGCGCGCGAGCGGCTCATGGCGCGAGCAGGCCGGCCCAACCCGGCCTGGCCAAGGTTTGACCTGGCAACATTGCATACAGGACCCTGTGGCTTTTCAAAATTACAAACAAGTCCAATCAGCTACTGGCACTATTCAAAATGACTCATGAATCTTGCATATGGACCCCTGAAGTTAATCGTATTCTTGTATACTAGTCCACGTAGTTCGCCAGAGCAGAGCAGCGGCCGGCCAACGATGATCTCGCCGATGGCGGGGTTTCCAGCGGTGCGGTTGGGCTTTCCGGGCTCAGCAGGTCTCGGCTCACTCGCTGGTGGTGCTATTGCGACGGCGGGGGCACGGCAGCATGCTCACCGTCGGCGGCGGCGGACAAGACGGCGCGACGCACGATGAATTGGTGGCTATGGTGACCGAGAGGCCAGACAGAGGGCACGGAAAGCTCCGTCGGGTCAAGGCGAAGTCGATGCTCACCTTGGTTGAAGCGGGGGCGGTGCAGAGCGCGACGGTGCCGGTGACAGTGACGGCGGCGGCGCGAACTGGCTGGCAAGGCTGATACTCAGGCGCGTCCGGGGCACGACTAGGAAAACGGGGAGGCCGACCATGATCAGGACGTCATGGCGACCCTAAATCTCGAGGAAGTGCAAGTGGCGGCTCACCATGTAGAGTTGGACATGGCAAGGCGGGTCGCGGCGACGAGATGACCAGGGCTGAGGAAGATGACCCCGTACGCGCGGCTCCGACGACAAGGACTGCTGCGGGTTGGCTCAGAGGAAGCGCAAGATGATGGCGAAGCTAGGAGCAAGAACAAGCGGGTAACGGCGGCTCGACGGTGGCGAATTTGGGCGGCGGCCAAAGGACGACGGCGGCGGCTGGGAAAGAAACAGGGGAGGAGAAGAAAAGAAACGGCGCTTGGCCGACGGCTTTAAGGCACGACGACGACGCACGGACGGGCGACACGCGGGCAGAGAAGTTTCCAGCGCGGACGCGAGCTGGTGGTCGGCGGCGGCCGAGCGGCATGGGCGCCGGGCCAACGCGACGGGGAGGAACAGAGAGAGAATTGAAGACGATGACGTCAGCAGCTACTGTTCTCGATAATTACAGAATTGCCATTGCTCATATTTTGCAAATATCTCCAGATTTTTGAATAGAACTTGAAAATCTCCAAAAAGACTTTTTGCTGAAAATTTCATTTCCAACATTTTTCTCAATATGGACTTTTGCCAAAAGTGTCTACTTTTTGAATTGGGGTTTAAAATTCAAATACTTTACCATAATCATAACATAATGCCATTAATTCACTTAATGATGCTTATGCTCATGCAATTAGATGCAATTAGGCTAATTAACACTTGAGGTGTTACAGCCTTCCCCCCTTAAGAAAATCTCGTCCCGAGATTTTGAAAAGCGTACCATTTGGAATAAAAGATTGGATAAACATTTTTTTTTAAATAGTCCTCTTGTTCCCATGTTGCATTTCTTTTACTGTGATTACTCCAAACCACTTTAAATAATTTCACCACTCGACTGCGAGTCACACGCTTTATCACATCCAGGACTTTCATTGGCTCTTCCTCATAAGAAAGATCAGATTGTAATTTAATATTCCCGACTTTAACTTCTTCTTCTGAGATGCGAAGACATTTCTTCAACTGAGAGACATGAAATACTGAAAAGATAGTTCCCATTTCAGGAAGTAATTGAAACTTGTAAGCTACTTTTCCACACTTCTCAATGATTGGATAAGGGCCAATATAGCGTGGTGCGAGTTTACGCTTCACACCGAAACGTTTCACACCTTTCATGGGGCGACCCCTTAAGATATACATGGTCAACCATCTTGAACTCAATAAGCTTCCTTCGTTTGTCAGTATAACTCTTTTGTCGTTCTTAAGTGGCTTCCATATTTTTATGGATTTTCCGAACTTGCTCTTCAGCATCCTTGACGAAGTCACATCCATAATATTTTCTTTTCCCGGTTTCTACTCAATTCAAAGGGGTTCTACATTTTCTACCATATAAGGCTTCGAAGGGAGGCATCTTAATACTCTTTTGATAACTATTATTATAAGAGAATTTTGCTAGAGGCAACCATTTGTCCTATGGTCCTTTATAGGATATAACATAAGCTCGAAGCATGTATTCTAGAATTTGGTTCACCCGCTCAGTTTATCCCAAAGTTTGCGGGTGATAAATTGAGCTGTGGAGTGTTTGAGTGCCAAAATCTTGTTGGAGACTTGCCAGAAACAAGCTGTAAATTGAGTTCTCCTATCAGAGACAATAGTCTTGAGCACACCATGAAGATAGATCACTTGTTCTTTGTGGAAAGTTTTTGTCTGAAGAATTTCCTTCATTGATCCCCTAAAGGATAGTACTTCGGAAGTAATCCGAGAGTCCACGACTCAAAATACTTATCCTCGGTCTTTGGTGACTACGTCATGGCATCGGCATCCATTAGATACATAAATGTGATACCTAACTTTGTTGACATTTCCCCCAGCGTTTGAGTCACTTCATTAAGCCTTCATGTAGGTGAGCAGTTAGTTGTCTCTTAACACTAAAAGTTCTAAGGCTTCAACTCTTGTATCAAGCAATTATTGTTGGTGCCGATGTAGATGGCCATTCTCGAAGTCAGCCGAAAAGGATTTACACCTTGACCCGTGTCTCACTAATAACTTATCTCATCCGACTTGAGTGTTGCGTGCCTCCTTTTGCTTCAATAGGAATGACACATATCCAACCAATAATAACATTTCTCGTGAAAACGGTTAATAGAGTCACTTATCTACCATCTCTTGTAGTCTGTTAATGTTTATGTCAATGACCTGTTTGTTCAAAGATTATCTTCTTTGCAATTCTAGAAGAAAGTTTCATTACAAGTGGTCCAACAAGACCTCCTGATCAGACTTAAAAAGATAACCAAGGGAGAAGTCATGATAAGATAACATATTGGTGTATTTTCCTGGTGGTTCTTGACTAAAACCACGATACCAACGCGTGCCGAGCAGCATAACCATGTGTCGTCCGCCCACAGGAGGCTCTCGGTTTCGTCGCGGCACCGATAGTTTTAAAATCAAGACACCATCCCCGTTCTTACAATCAACATGAAATCCTACATGGCATAGACAGATCTCGCATGGAGGTGTCAGGTGCAAGACGAGTTAAATATGCAATGATGATCACAAGATTCGGAGATGACAAGGATAGGATGAAAGAATAGGTTATGGCACAAGATGACATGGATACATCCCATGCCAACCAAGTTGTGGTTAGATATAATGCTATCAAGGAGTTCAAATATGGATTTCCCTGATGGATTAGAAGAGTAGGAGTACATTGGTTGCAAGCTATAGTGGCTCATGCTCATAAATCTCGATACCTGCGCGCGCCTAGTAGAAACTTGGGTGACCCGGACACACAAGAGACTCTAGGTTCCGTCACGGCACCAGGGTTACAGAACACGGCACCATTATAGGACAAAATAGTAGTAACCCACGTTTGGCAAGACTAAGCATGTAACCACGATTTAAAGTTAGTCACAAACACAAGGCAGTTAGGAATTCGAAGAACAACTTTGAATCCCTAAGAAGTATTGACAAGATGACATCACCCTAACTGTGGACTATAAAGGATCACGGTCATAGGCTTGGGTAACGTCGAAGCTCGGCAATAACATCACCCAGGTGATTCCGAGTTTCGACGATGTTTCCAAGTCATGGATCATGGTACTTTAAAGGTCACAATCATAGTGATATTTGAGGAAGATTTTCGTTGTTAAACGACACCAAAGAGGCAGCATGGTTCGAATTTGAGAGGAGTCAATGCCTGACATAATTATCAATTGAATCAAGGAGTTGTACCAGGTTTTGGTTTTGAGGTGACGATGTATATCAAGGTACATCTACTAAGTCCCAAAGATTAGGAACCTATGGAGTAAATATTACCACATGGTTAACAAATCATATATTGTTATTCACACCAGAGACATTACCATTCTTGTTGCCCTTTCTAGCTCAGTGCGGAATTCCTCTTGCATCTCACGCCTCACAACAGAAGCATGATGGATAGCAATATTCATGAGTTAACAATGCCCTCTATGCAGGAGTAAGTCTTCATTTAAACGAACATAACACTGGTAGCTGGACTGTTATTACTCTTAGCTTTATCCTTACCATGAACTAGGGCAAACCCATTAAGTTGACTCCACACCACAAGATATGGGTCACCTTTTGGAAACACTAGCCGTAGCAGGAACAACTCTTTTGAAAACTATTTTAGAATGTCTCTAGGAGCTTGGTAGACTATTATAGTATCACTATTCCATGGTGTCTTTCCTTGTGCCACAAAGAATCTGCCATACCAGACAGGTTTAGGCATCGCTCTGTTTGGAACCACTATGTTAACTGTAGCTGGTCCTTGACTCTCAAATTATTGCTACTGGCTCCATTGATTGCAAGGTTTGCTATCTTCTGGATGACAACACAGAATAAAAATTCTCTGTAGTAGCGAAGGAATGCAGAACTTCATTAGGAACTTTTTAATACCATGTGACTCTCTAGTTACAATTTGATGATTTAAACTCTTTCTCTGGTGGACCTTGTGAGCAGTACGCTTCATGTGGACCATTTGACCAATACTACAACTCTCATGGGACGACAATTGTCAAAAAGAGAGAATCAATTTGGAGGAGAGAGAGCAATGCAATGTCATGACATGAGCATTTCAATATGATGCATGCACGAGCCGTACGTCCTCACAATTCTAACCTTGATTCTGATGTTCTAAACGGTGGCATATATACGTTTTCTCATATATCGAAACTAGTCGAACTAACGTGAGCGTTGTTAGTATTCCTGCAGAAAAATTCTCATTTCAGCCCAACAATTCCCAATATAACACACAAGGAAAGCAGTAACACATGTTACGCACCCCCCTCCATCTATGCATATTCCCAATATACATAGATGTAGGTGCACGATACCCGAATCATCGTCAGAAGACGGCATCACCAAGAATGGTGGAAAACACCCTCACATGGGACACTTTCATATAAACATGTGTGGAACATGTGAATACTTCGATTACCATATAAGCACTCCCCTAGATCGGCGTTTGTCCGATCATGCTCTCACAACTCACCTTACCTTGGCGATGATTCAAACATTAACACTAGCGACATATATGGCTAATTCATATATGAAGGTTACCACCACCATTAGACCACATGGTAACTATTGCGGTCAAGTTATCACTCTTCATACCTTAGCAAAGGCGTCGATGAAAAATTTAAATTCCCCCAAGTTAGCACTTAACTAAGCCACCTATAAGTCCTTATATGGGCATAAGGGATATGAACACTGGCAACCTTTAGGTTTGAAATTAAGTTTTCGCAAAAGCTTTTGTTTTAACACACAAATGACATGTTTAGTCTTGAACCATGCTCCGATACCGGTTGTCATGAGAACCGACCAATTTATACAAGATTAAGTACAGATGTCCCCGCTAATACGTTGACACTCGTATACTTTGTCTTATATAAACCCGGTAGTCCAACGAAATCACGAAGGATTTCAAACCAACTTGCAACAAACCAAGATCGTAGTAATTCAAAGATAACCACATCAATTGTTACAACCTTTTATAAATAATCTACATAGATTATATAATATCGGAGTACACTCTAGTTATTACAAACCGAGAATATAGGGTAGCGGAAGAAGCATAGTTTTAAAAACTAAAACAGTAGTTTAAGGGTTACATTGCCGAGTACAAGCTCATATCTTACAAAAGCAATATAAGGTAAGAAATCTACTAGAGACCATGCCCAATGGTCTAGTCTTCATTCCGGCGGGGAGAAGGCGATAGTTGCGGCAACCATTATAGAAGATGTCATCTGCAACAGGAGGGAATAAACCCTGAGTACTCAATTGTACTCAACAAGACTTACCCGACATGAAACCGAAATAAAGACTCCAAGGATTATGCAAAGCTTTATAGGTGGAGTTAGCTTAACTCATTTTGCGTAAAAGCTTTAGATGATAAGAGTAAGCATGTTATTATTAGCATCAAGTTAATCTTCATTAACCTGTTATCTAGGTTTGCACTTTGTGCTAAACAAGCAATTGAGTAGAGAAATACATAACCATATCGGGTTCATTATCGCTATCTTGCGAAGTGTGATCAACCATCCAAACAACTTAAAGTTTTCAAGTATGGAGATGATCCCGTCAAGCTTCTCACTATCCAGGAGACGATGGCGATTCGAATCGATTACAACCCAGTGGGAAATATTCCTAGCACACTCCCGGTAAGCCCGCTAAGGGTAACCGTTGAACACCATTCGTACAACTCGGGAATCACGGATCCGAACGGCGCCTCACTTAGGGTTGCCACCATGCCATGAGGTCGGGAATTATAACACCCGCCTCGGACTTACGGACATGACTTCCCACACGGACATACCACGCCGGATATGCCAATGGATCGGGAATTATAACACACTGTCGGCGGGTGAGACTTGATACTCTTCGCGATCCGGCCTAAGTTGAGCTACTAGGCTTCGCGGCGGATAACCTCAGATCCAGCCAGCTAAGTGCTAGGCGCTGTTCAACATGACTAAGATGGGCTCCATTCCTTGTGTGTGATTAATTTGCACGACGGCACGCTTCACTAACAAGGTTGGCCGACCATGTAGCTCATGCGCTCCGCCTTGCCTTCGATTTACATACACATGGTTATTTGCACGATAGCATATATATAGCCAACCGTGAACCATTATCCTAATTCTCGCAAGTGATTCTTAATCACTCGACTTCTACCGTTTAAGCATGGCTAAGCAAATGCTACGGTAGCATATCATTAGGATTTCAGGGATGATAACTGGACAAGGAATGATATAAATGCAGCAAGGGTGCCAGTTCAATTCCTAGAACTTAATGCAACAATCATAAAGCATTTAGTAATTATAAAAGTTAGGAAGTTAAAATGCTCCGGGGCTTGCCTGGATAACTTAATGTCACATTAAGTTAAGATTCCATCTTTAGTCATCGATCAACCATCATCTTCACGATTGTCACCATAACACCGTCTTTCGGTACGGCTTCGACATCCTTTCGTCGATCCATCGCGCTCGCGAAACAACTATACGCAATTAATGATGCATGCTTTAGTTCAAGGAGCTCATGTCATGATGTATTATGATGACATAAAAGATTACAACTTGAGCACACTTCCTTCCATGCTAAAGTTGCAAACCAACACAACCAACTTAACACTAGCATCTAGGATTACACCTGTAAAGCTTCTCTAGTTAAAATAAACCAGCAGATCAAGATAATTCATACTAAATCATTATACTTCTACTATCAAGATCCTTCATCAGGGTTGAGGCAATTAAGATTATTCGCATGAGATAACATCTATCAAACATATCATTTCATGCACTAAAAGAATACTTAATAAAGAAAATGGCCAAACAGTAGGATTAACCTTCCTATTGGCTAGGGAATACCAAAACAAGGTTAACAAACTTGGTTTCACAATTGTTGAATAAATACAACTTTAGTTATTAATTTTACAAGACAAAAGGGCTTTTCTTTTGATAAATAAAAGCTATAAATAAAAGTTTATCAAACTGAAGTTTTTATAACACCATCGCATTGATAATTTCACTAGGATTCCAAAAAGTCCTCATTTGCTAATTTACGATTTTTCTATGATTTTATATGATTTTCCAAAGTTTGAAATCAAAACTGAATTTGAAAAGTATTTTTATAAAGGAAATCGGCTCACTGGCCGATCTGGCCTGTTCGGCCCAACTCGGCCCGTGGCGCGGCGGTGCAAGCGGCCCAGCGCGGAGCAGCGGTAGTGCGCAAGCGCGGCCCAGCAGCGAGGCAGGCCGGCCCGATGCGGCAAGCCCAACAGCTGCAGCGGCGGTAGCGCGCGCGCGGACGGCGATAGTGGCAGGCCGGCCCAGTAGCGACGCGCGCGAGCGGCTCATGGCGCGAGCAGGCCGGCCCAACCCGGCCTGGCCAAGGTTTGACCTGGCAACATTGCATACAGGACCCTGTGGCTTTTCAAAATTACAAACAAGTCCAATCAGCTACTGGCACTATTCAAAATGACTCATGAATCTTGCATATGGACCCCTGAAGTTAATCGTATTCTTGTATACTAGTCCACGCAGTTCGCCAGAGCAGAGCAGCGGCCGGCCAACGATGATCTCGCCGATGGCAGGGTTTCCAGCGGTGCGGTTGGGCTTTCCGGGCTCAGCAGGTCTCGGCTCACTCGCTGGTGGTGCTATTGCGACGGCGGGGGCACGGCAGCATGCTCACCGTCGGCGGCGGCGGACAAGACGGCGCGACGCACGATGAATTGGTGGCTATGGTGACCGAGAGGCAGACAGAGGGCACGGAAAGCTCCGTCGGGTCAAGGCGAAGTCGATGCTCACCTTGGTTGAAGCGGGGGCGGTGCGCGCGCGCGACGGTGCCGGTGGTGATGTGTGACGGCGGCGGCGCGAACCGGGCGGGCAAGGGCGATACTCGACGCGTCCGGGGCACGACTAGGAAAACGGGGAGGCCGACCATGATCAGGACGTCATGGCGACCCTAAATCTCGAGGAAGTGCAAGTGGCGGCTCACCATGTAGAGTTGGACATGGCAAGGCGGGTCGCGGCGACGAGATGACCAGGGCTGAGGAAGATGACCCCGTACGCGCGGCTCCGACGACAAGGACTGCTGCGGGTTGGCTCAGAGGAAGCGCAAGATGATGGCGAAGCTAGGAGCAAGAACAAGCGGGTAACGGCGGCTCGACGGTGGCGAATTTGGGCGGCGGCTGGGAAAGAAACAGGGGAGGAGAAGAAAAGAAACGGCGCTTGGCCGACGGCTGTAAGGCATGACGACGATGCACGGACGGGCGACACGCGGGCAGAGAAGTTTCCAGCGCGGACGCCTTGGTGGTGGTCGGCGGGCCGAGCGGCATGGGCGCCGGCCAACGCGACGGGGAGGAACAGAGAGAATTGAAGACGATGACGTCGCAGCTACTGTTCTCGATAATTACAGAATTGCCATTGCTCGTATTTTGCAAATATCTCCAGATTTTTGAATAGAACTTGAAAATCTCCAAAAAGACTTTTTGCTCAAAATTTCATTTCCAACATTTTTCTCAATATGGACTTTTGCCAAAAGTGTCTACTTTTTGAATTGGGGTTTAAAATTCAAATACTTTACCATAATCATAACATAATGCCATTAATTCACTTAATGATGCTTATGCTCATGCAATTAGATGCAATTAGGCTAATTAACACTTGAGGTGTTACAGCTATATTTAGGTCCTTTTTCATGTCTAGTTGACGGTTAAAAATAGGAGTTATCTACCGTCAACAGCCTCCTCCCCCTACTCGTCGACAGCTCCACCGATGGTTGCTCCTCGTCGGTGGTCTGCTGCTCCTTGTCGGCGGCGGTGGGTGAGCAGTCCCTCTGGTAGCGGGAGCTGATCCCCTGTCGTTGATGCCGCCTTCCGCCCGGCATTTTATCGAGTCCCTACAATGACAAAGATTAAATCAATTAGCACAACTAAATGACAAGTACTTGTAAAAAATGCAAAATGAACGAAACATATATAATTGCAAGGTAGTATTACATGAATTAGAAATTATCTCCCCGAACGGCAGTGGCTGGCGTGTTGTCATCACTATCACTATTGTCGTCATCACTATCAATATTGTCGAGCTCTCTTTAGTGTCGGGCATCATCTCCGTCGTCCTCATCATCTACGTCGCTCTCATCATCTGTATCATCCTCAACAACTCCATCGCGCACCATCCTCCATTGCTCAAGCATTTGTAAGTCCTTAGCATCCTGCACCTCATCACCCTCGTCCTCATCGATGTCGTTGTCTACTTCCATGCCCATCAGCGAAAGAATGCCTACCTCTAAACTCCCTTCTAGCCCCTCAGGTTGATAGAACTCTCCGCTATCTGTGTTTGGGTCGAAGTTGTAATCATCATCGTTTTGGACAGGAGCTTTACCGCGCGGCGATACCAATTGCACAAGGTACCAACCCACAAGCTTCTCGTCTTTTTGACACGCCCATGGGAGGTAATAAACTTGCATGGCTTGTTGGTTAGCCACAATATAGACATCCTCTCCTTTATAGACGGAATCCTATTGAATTTTGACTTGCCCAATCTTAGGGTCTTTTTTCGTGACATCAGGATCAAACCAATGGCATTTGAATACCACTGGCTTAAGAGCTTTGGGACCCGCAAAGTTGAGCTCGTATATTTTTTCGACTATGCCGTAATAGTCCTTCTCATCCGTGTCGGGCGTACGAACTCCGGTGCACGTGGTTTTTCGGTTGGGCCGACTCTCCTCGTAGCTTCTCGTGCGAAAGCGATAGCCATTCACATCATAAACGATGAATGACTTGACCCTATGGGAGAAGCCACTGCCCACCTGTTTCAATTCATCACTCATTTCCGCATCCGTGCAGGCCTGCAAGGTGAGGCCAGGTAGATCGTTACATTACTCGCTCCTAGGAGCAAAGTAGAATCTCAAAGTCGGAACGAGGTTAGTTGGATGGTACCTTTGTACAGAACCAGAAAATAAAATCAGACACACCATATTTGAGAAGATAATCTTCTTCTTGAGAGGTAGGAGCCCTATTCCCTCTCCAGTATTCATTAATAAATTCCCTGAAAAAATAAGAGACAAGGGGGGTCAGATCGGTAGGTGGAGGATAGTGACGGCGTATGTAACAAGCTCATTGAGAACTTACTTCTGATAAGGAAGCACTTCTTCAAGGTTCAACAACACGTAGAGCATGATAGTGCGCCACTCACCATGAGACAAGTTCTTGTGGGTACCTGTGCTTCCTCTTCCAAGTTGCCCTTTGAAAAGGCTGAGGTTCGATGAACTCTCCTCAAAGTTGTAACGAGGGGTTGCATTGTGCACACTGGGAAGGGTCTCAGTATAGTACGCTTGTGTGAAGTTCGACACCTCCTCCAGAATGAATGCCTCTACCACAGAAACCTCAATTTTGGCTTTATTCCTACACTTTTTTCGAAAAACCTTTAGACACCTCTCGATTGAATGTGGAGATGTCCGGGTTTTAGGCATCTGACATCACAACTTACTTGAAACGTTCTCAATTTTTTACCACTGCCTCCACATGCGATGACAAGACACCTCGCCAAGTTTCATGATTTTCGGACTTCGTTTGGATTTTATATAATTTAAAAACACTTTTCCGCATGTAACTCGTCATGTTACGATACCAACATGGTCGTAATTTCATGCGAGTTCTGGATATGGCCTCAACATGCGCCAAGCATCATGAATACCATTTTTTGAATGGCCAAATTCCATTATTTCATGTACCTGCAGTTCAAATTTGGAGTAGGCGAAAAAATTCAAGAAAACAAAAATAATTAAAGAAATATATCACAAAAACTCAAAATTATCCAAAATTTTGAAGTTGAGATTTAATTACTGTAGCAAGGCCCCAGAAAAAAATTAGGAAGAAAAAACAAAAAAAATAATTTGCTGACCTGGCACTCGGCAAAGAAGCCTTTGCCGAGTGCCGGCCTACGTGGCACTCGGCAAAGGCTAGCCGGCCTGGCGGGCCCTGAGCCTGCCACGTGGCAGGTCTTTGCCGCGCCTTTGCCAAGTGTCTAACGGTGGGCACTCGGCAAAGTTGACGGCCACGGATGCCGTTTGGGCCTGGCACTCTTTGCCGAGTGCCAGCCCCGGCACTCGGCAAAGAACTTATTTGCCGAGCGCCCGGCACTCGGCAAAGATCTCTTTGCCGAGTGCTGAGTCTGGCACTCGGCAAATCGGCCCTTTGCCGAGTGCCCAACTTTTACCACTCGGCAAAGTGTTTTGCACTCGGAGATCTTTGCCGAGTGCTGAGTCTGGCACTCGGCAAATCGGCTCTTTGCCGAGTGCCCAACTTTTACCACTCGGCAAAGTGTTTTGCACTCGGCAAAGAGCCCGTTTCCTGTAGTGCCAGCTAGCTGATGCGTACTCTACCAATAATCAGCTGTTAGCTTCCTCGTTAATTTGCTTCAATTCGTGCTGCCAGCCAGTAACTAACTTCGCAAATGAGATTCTGATGATGATTTTCGTCTAGAAGTAAAATTGTTAGCAAGCAGCCAAGCACCATGCGTGTCTGATTGTAGTTAGTTTTACCTGTGAATAAAATTGCACATCTGGTTATTCCTTTCCTCGTTGGCAACTTGGCATATAGTACGCGAGAGCATGTCTCAACTCAAGAGACATACTTGCACACAGTGTTAACACTTGGCCGAACGGTTGTCCGTGCATGCGCAGATGGAGATAAACCGAGCGATACTGGAAGAGAACGAGGCGTCCGAGAATGACGGCGCCGGCGAGGAAGACGACGACGGCGACATTATCGTGTACGACGACGGGGAGGAGGAGGAGCTGCCGCCGGTGCCGGCTGTGGAGGAGAAGGAGCCCGCCGTTGTTGGTCCACGCACCAGGAACAGGCCGAGAAGACGAGTGTAATCAGACGTTCTCTTCTCCATGTTCGTTCAGACTTCAGACAGGGAGAGTTTGATTAGTTTGGCGATTGACTCTCTTCTTGGAAATATATATAGGCTCGCAAATGCCAAAGTCTGATCGGCAATGCACTGCATGGATGTTATTATAGTTAGCCAAAGCTGCAGTCTAGTATTTTTGAACTTTTTAAAAATGTTATATATGCGCAGAATACGTTCTGATTTACAGGGCAATAGATACTTCACATCTGTGTCCACTGCACTCCTACAGGCTCCAGTGCCGGTCGTATGTTTTGGTAGGACCCATACATTAATTCGTTGCAACACATTCTTGATGATCTGTAGTATAGGTTTGTAGTGTCTGTATCATAAGAGCAAGTATTGTAATTTCGTCGGCAGCGGGCTGAATGCTCGTGCCACATCACTCCCAGCCAACGAAGTATTATGGCTAAGTTGTTTCACCGGCTGTAGCATTTAATGATCGTACAGGCATGCAAGCTAGATGTACCGTGAAGCTGAATAGAACTCGCTCACAGCCGGCTAAAGAAATATTTTTTGTCCTCGTACATTGCGCTGCAGCCGACGAAGAGTTTAGCGCCCGCTCCAGATTCTCTCTCTTTGCATGGCTGGTTTTTCGATGACGTGGAGCCTCTTCGCCGGCTAAAAGTCGATTATAATACCTGCTCTAATCTACCTGTCTTCTACCTATAAAAGCTGAAGATCAGCCCCTCCTCTCAGAAAACTGTACATTAACGGTTACCTATTCTCAGCCCTCCGATCCACCACAAGCTGCAAATCCTAACGTCCATTCTACTTCAGGTACTGTACATTAACAGTAACCCATCCCAGCCCTCCGATCTTCCCCAATCTTCCCCAAACTGAAGATCCTACCATCCATTCTCTTCAGCTTCTAGATGCTACCCGCATCCTCCACTCCAACCTCACGACGCCCTTCCTGCTCGCGCCCTCAACAGTGCCGCCACGCACCTCCGCCGCCGCCCTTGCTACTCGCCGCCACCATGCCACCCCGGCCGCTCCACCATCTCCCTCGCCCTCGCACATCGATGGCATACGTGCGCTACAGACAGCAGTCGCCGCCGCCGTCGCTGCCGCCACGCGGGCTCAGAAGATTGCTTCGTCGGAGACCTAACCAAGCCGGGTTTCGTCGCCGACGCCGTTGTCCACCAGCGCGACGCACGCAACGGTTTTGTGCTTCCAGTGATAGATGATGTTCTCGTATACTCTTAAACCTGGAGATCGGCTTCTCCTCTCATTTCCATGTACTTCAACAGTAACTGCCGAATCCTCCCTCACAAAAGTGTTGTACATTAACAGTGCTGCGTAATGGCCGTTCCATCTTCGTGTCTCCCGACAACTACCGTTCAGCCACCGTCCACGTGTCTTGGTTCTCGAAAGACCGACCCAGGCACTGTCCATGCTTCTTGCGTTCTCCAGACACTGATCCAAGAAAAAAAGAAAAAAGTCAACTTACCCCCCTAAACTATGGCCCTGTGTCTAACCTAGACCTCCAACTACAAAACCAGCTTTTCTACACTTTAAAATTTGGCAAACCAGACAACGGACCCCTGACCTGTTTTGGATGGCGGTTTGAGTGATGTGGCGTCCAGCGTGGCAAGGGGATGGCCAGGCAGGGCTGTTTGCTGGGCAAAATAGATGGGGCCCAAATGTCAGGAAAACTCCCCAGTCAAATATGCCTCCCCCTCGTGAAATACTCCACCTCCTCCCCTGTTCCATTTCCTTGCCGCCCGCGGCTACTCCTCTTCCCGCGGCACTCTCTCCGGCGACACGGGCGAGGTGTTGATGATCGGCGGCGGGTAACACTGATCGGCTTCGAGATTCTCCTCCAGGTGCGTGTAGCCTTCTCCCTGGCCGAATTTGTAGCAGCCACGAGTCCGTCGATTTGTAGCGTGTTTGGGGGAACTGGGGTTTACTGTTTGACGGGTTTAGGGTTCTTAAATGTTGTATTGTGTCTGTAAATTCTTGGTGTAGTGGGATTAGAATTCATTTGGTGAAGAATGGAGGTGGAAGGCGTGTACTTTTGTTGCGATTTCACTGGGTTCATGTTTTCATGCTAGGGTTCTGGTAGACATTGTGATGTTGATTGCTGTAGTTTGTAATGATGAGTTCTTTTTGCTGTTGTTAGGCCTCAGGATGGTGAACATTGACATGATATGCATAAGGTTTCATTTTGGTGGTTGGTTTGAGAATTTAGACAAGGATGTGCATTATTTGGTGGAGATATCCTTGAATTTTGGATTGATGTGGACAAGCTTTCGTATTTTGAGACCAGGGGACATCTGGAGGATCATTATAAGACTGACAATGCCATCAGGTTGTACTGGTTGAAGCCACACATGGACATGACTTTAGGACTGGTGTCGCTGGTTGATGATGCATCTTGTCAGATCATGCTTCAGGCTCACTCTGCTACTGCTAGGTATCCAGAAGGTTTAGTAGTGGACATGTACACTGAGAGTGTGGCCAATGAGTTAGCTGCAGATGACCAAGAGATTTGGGCAGCTGAGGATGAGGCAGACATTGCAGATGACCAAGAGAATTTTGCAACTGATGATGAGACAGACAATGAAGATGACCCAGACATTTGTGCAACTGGTGATAAGGCAGATATTGCAGATGATGGAAATGCAGAGAATGACATGTCTTGGATGGAAGATAAGGCCTACATTGGTGGGGATGAGGATAAAGGAAAGAAGGTGTTGGATTCATCTAATGGCAGCTCAGAAGATGAATCAGATGAGGACTATGTGCATCCCCTGTCTGAGGATAGCTCTGTAGAGGATGAAGAGGCAGCAGAATTAAGGAAGTTTGCTTATGAGCTTAAAGGAGGACTAAAGCAAAGAAGCTTGGGATACATGGTTCTCAGGTTAACTCAATTGTACCATTGGATTTGGTTGGTGAGGTGCCTAACCTGGATGAACCAGATAGTCCATACATGGATTCTAGTGAAGAGTACTCTTATGGAGAAGACAGTGATGGCAAGTCACAGAGGTGGAAGAGCATGGAGAATAGGTATGACACCAAGGCTCCAATTCCTATGTTCTCTCTTGGTATGTGTTTCAGAGATAAAAAAACAGTTTAAGAAGGCACTACTCAAGTATGGTTTGAAGACACATAGGCATCTTAGGTTTGACAAAGATGAAAAGAGTAAGGTTAGGGCATGGTGCACTTGGCCAGCATGCCTTTGGATGATTTATGGCTCCAAAACTAGCAGATCAAAGTGGTTTAAGGTAGTCACCTTTGATGATAATCACACGTGCTCCAAGAAGGGACAACAAGCTTGTAACTGCAAGAAGGGACAACAAGCTTGTAACGCTACAAATCGACGAACTCATGGCTGCTACAAATTTGGCCAGGGAGAAAGCTACACGCACCTGGAGGAGAAGCTCGAAGCCGATCAGTGTTACCTGCCGTCGATCATCACCACCTCGCCCGTGTCGCTGGAGAGAGTGCCGCGGGAAGAGGAATAGCCACGGGCGGCAAGGAAACGGAACAGGGGAGGAGGCGGAGTATTTCACGAGGAGGAGGCGTATTTGACTGGGTAGCTTTCCTGACATTTGGGCCCCATCTATTTTGCCCAGCAAACAACCCTGGCTGGCCATCCCCTTGCCACGCTGGACGCCACATCACCCAAATCGCCATCCAAAACAGGGCCAGGGGGTTTGTTGTTTGGTTTGCCAAATTTTAAAGTGTAGAAAAGCTGGTTTTGTAGTTAGGGGCCTAGGTTAGACACAGGGCCATAGTTCATGGGTAAGTAGACTTTTTTTTTTAACATCTTCCTCGTCCCCTCCGCTCGCGACCATCGCCCCACCGCTCGCGGAATTCACCTCAGCCTCCGCACCAACGCGCCGCCGCTTCGCACGGCCACCGCTCGCGCCGCTTGCAAGCCGCGCCGCCGCGCTGCGCTTCCTCATCCGTTGCTGCTGCCTTTGCCTCCAGCATCTCTCCCTCGCGAGGCCTCCCGCGCTGACTCCGCTCGCCGTCGTGTCAACCCGATGGCCGCTCCCGGCACGACCCTCTGCCACTTACTCTCCATAACAACGTTGCTGCCCAAGTTCGCCACAGCCGCAGCCGCGGGCTGCCCGTCGCGCCCCAGGCCTCTGCTTTCATGGCCACCCGTGGCGCCATCCTCCACGCTGCCTGCTCTGCCGCCGTCTCCCCCTCCTTCCACGGCGGCACGACCGCCCCAGTACGGACGAGGTTGGCGTGCCCACCTCTTCCCCTGCCCTGGCCGCGGCTCCGCTCGCCAGCTCACCACCATGGCCGCGGCGCGTCCCCTCCTCTCCATTGTCGCTGGGAGCTCAGCTCAGATTAGCGGCCGGATTTGGTGAGACCTCACCCTCTCTTCCTCCTTCTCTATTCCATGACTGCTCCCCCAGCTCCTGCATCCCTCTGTGTTCCCCTTCGTGCAATTGACTGATGGCTGCGGCAGGGTGTGCTACCTCGCCTCTAACGTGCGCTACCTATTTGTATAAATGCCTGACCCTCTATAGGTAATTTCGAGGACAAGGTTTCAAGCTGGAGTACAACTGTTTCGTGATTAAGTTGCATATTGGACTGAATACACAGGTGCGTCCTGAAGATATGTAATATCATGGGACATATGACATATCAATAGCAATTTCCAAAATCTGTTAAAATTCCAACGTTTTACTATTTACACTTGCATATAGATGTCCTCATGTAATATTCAGCTCTTATTGTATTCTTTGTTCAACACCTATTCCTTTGTTAGTACATCTATCTAAATTGTTCTCCCATTTTTTAAAAAAGGCTCATATATTCACAGATGTTGGTACAAAATTTAGTTGACTAACTCCAATGATTCTTCGCAGGTTGCTGCTCAGTTAAACAAGCTGTTGCCCAGTTTCACTGGAGTGCCCCACCTGCTTGGGAACTCTGCTGGAATAGTCTTCACTCTTGGACTCCAGGCTTTGATTGATTGCATAAGCAAAACAATTTCGAAAATACTACTGAAGTAATATGTATCTAGGTATGTCCTGCTAGACTTCGGTCGATGGCCTACATTAAACAAGTTTCCACACATATCAAAATGTTGCTATATGACAGCTTATGTGCCTCCTTCATTGCATCAGGTCACTTCGCCTCGGAACAGCACTAATATATCTGTCATTGTTGCTTTCTCTTATTCATGTACTACCAAAAAAAAAAAAAAACATACAGCAATAGTTTAACCTATGGACAAAGCAAAAGCATACAGGAGGACAGCTGCTCATATAGGTCAGTCATTTTGAGGTCAAACATTGGACTGAAACATCATTGCTATACACATTTTTATATAAAAATCTGCATTGCTTACAGAACACCTCTTCCTTTGCAGCGAATGGTTAGATGATGCCTCATGTTATCTCCAGGTAAACCATCAAATTTTGGCTGCTTGGCAGTGGTAACTGCCAGGTTCCTAAGTAAAGTGAATGCAAATTGGATCGACACTTTTGTAGCAAATACCGAATGACATTAAACTAATGAGCAATGCAAATTGCTCTTGGAGTATTGAACAATTGATGATATCCAAAAAAAAAAGGGTGCAATTCATATTGTCATCTCGATTCTGTTGATCAAAATGGTTTGCATGACATAAAAAACCCACGCATCAGGTACGTCCCCATATCCAGGTTCTGATGCTGTTGTTCCCTTCTTTCTCTTTCAGGCTACCACTGTCACCTTCCTCCTTTTGCAGTGTACACGACCTGAGGTGTATATCCATCTAATCCGGTTAGGTGTGTGATGAAGGAGAGACGCTACTCTATGGATACAACATAGATTTCAGGAAAGGAAATATGGCTTGGGAGTGGTGATGAAATCATTATACTGGATTTCAGGTTCCGATGGTTGTTTTGAAATAGTTTTGAGTCAACATGTGAACATCTACGCAGTTACCATATTCTTCACTACATAAACTTTTTAATGGCCTCTGTGGTTGGCATTGTTCTCTTTAATTTGCTTGCTCATTATCAAGTTCACGCTGCCTATTTCTCATGTACTCCTCAGCTCGCCCCGCGCATTGCGCGGGGAGACCGACTAGTATGTTCTAATTTGTAGAGTTTTAGAGCAAAGCACTGTCCTTTGTATTAATAAAGACCAAAAGGTTTACGACATGCAGGTCGATAACACCTTCACTATATAAGTCCACAAAGCAAAGACCCCTAGAACACCCCCACACAATGCACTCAAAGGTCAATTACATGCCCCATTCCGGTCCCAACTTCAGAAAACTAATCCATTTCGCCTCTTGAAACACCTCCTCCTAGGCGAGAACTCCACCAAGCGACTTTTGTTTTGGCTCCACCTCCAACCAGGACATCTGTCAGCTCCCAATCAGTTGAACTCTGATACATAAACTTCTACACTTTACCATCCACTAACTTTAGCCTTTAGCCTTGGAGGTCTGATGGCTAAATGTTTCAGCTTCTACAGCCTTGTATTCAATTCCATGATCTTTTTCAGTGGGCAGAGTATACTCCAGCGATGTAGCACGACTGTTATATACAGGAGAATTGTTTTATTTTTTCCAAAGACTTCCCTAAAAGCAAAGACCTTTTCTTAATTTGCAAAGCCTCCACGGGGCAGCAGCATAAAACATAGTGTACTAAGAAAAACTTTTGTTACTTAAACACAACTGTCCTGAAAGAAATTCAGCACCTAAACTTTTATCTAGAGTTTCAGAGAGACAACAGCACAACTTAGCTACAACACAGCCAAAAGAAGAGGTTAAAAACCGATTCAGGTTCACTGCAAAAATAAGCATGAATGATCCTCTGCATTTCTTCTTGTGCTAAGATTGTCCCTCCATAACAGCTTACTTTTAGAAAGCAGCCATAAGAAAAAAAAAATGAACTCTAGGAGGTATCTTAAGACTCCAAACCTAACAACGCTATGAAATTAATCACATTATGGAGAAGACAATATTATAATTAAACCTTCAAATTAAGGAATCTTTCTTCATCAGACAAACAAACGGTAGAGGCTAATTAAACAACTTCTAACCAAAGGTTCATCAACCTGTTATCAATACATCTTCTAAAGGTGCATTTAAGGCTAGTTCTTGTTCCACCTCAAAGATTAGCCACCTTTTCCGTCTTTCCGATAACCAAAATATAAATTTCCCAAAAATATATTGACTCCAGTTATCCTCCCAAAACTTAATCTTTTCGCCGTTACTTATATTCCATCTAAACCTCACTTTCACAGTGGAGGCTTCCCATAGCAAGCCTTTAAAATACAGTGAAGCACCCCAGTGTTTGAGCTAGGTCTACCAGTATTGTATTTATAGTCAACAACCCGTCTCCATAACTTGTGAACATCTCTCGTTATTAAATTATATGCTTCGTTCGATCGTGTATATATATGAACGACCCGCGCGTGCTTCAGGCCACTTGTTTAGGAGAAATTGATGGGGTACACCGGCGATTTGTCGGCGTTGAAGAGTCCGAAGTGCCTCTCCGTCTCGGCACCCGGCTTCTGGTCCTCGTTGAACATGGCGAAGATGCAGGTCTCGATGGATCCAGGGCGCTTGGGCGTGCCCTGCCCGACATGGTTGATGAGGTTCTGGTGGTAGGTCTGCGCGTTCTCCGGTGTGGCGGCGTCACCCCCTGCCGACGGCCACCCACTCTCGGACACGACGACGCCGACGTTCCCAGCACCGGCGTTCTCGAGCGCGAAGATGAAGGTGTCGACGAGCGCGTCGAAGAGGTTCTGGTACGCGTTACCGCCGTCCTGCACGACGGTCCCCGGCGAGGTGAAGAGCGCGTAGCTGAGGTCGATCTGGTCCCCGTGGCTCGTGTAGGCGAAGTAGGGGTACACGTTGCAGAGCAGCGGGGCCCCCGTGCTCTGCAGGTACTGCGCGACGGGGCCCATGTAGCCCTGCGAGAAGCTGCCATTCGACGGCGGGAAGCCCTGCGTGACACCGCTCTGCACCGCCGTGGACACCTTGATGTTCCCCAGCCCGGCGTTGGCCAGCGCGGCGTTCACGTTCTGCATGGCCGGGAGGATGCTGTCGGTGTCGCCGTCGGAGACCTCGTTGCCGACGGCGATGTAGCGGAAGTTGACCCCCGGGAACGCCTGCACGTTGCTCTGCACCCACGTGGCCGCCGCGCTCGGGTCGGAGGCGAGCGAGGAGAGGTCCGAGTTGGGCACGTCCATGATCACCCCGATGTTGCTGCCGCTCAGCGCGTTGAGCGCGTTGGTGTCCGGGAAGTAGATGCGCATCAGATTGATGCCATTGGACTGGTAGAGTTGTACCACGTCGCTCGCCGACGGCAGGTTGTCGCCATTCACGCCGTAGCACACGCCGATGGATTGCACTCCTGGAGTGATCAGTGTCAATCATGCATGTATATATCGGCATATCGCGATGATCAACATTGCACCCAGAGTATGCACGTGCACTAATTAATGCATGATTCGTGATGCATGAATGAAGGCCGTAAACTACAATTGGGTACGTATATATCTGACCTGTTGGCGAAATGGCCAGAAATTTTCTGAGAAGCAATGCGAGTGCAAGCATGGAAGCTCCAAGAAGCAGTGCCAGTGCCGCAAGCATGGAAGCGACGACGCGCTGCTTCTTCATCTTGGAAGGATCAGGATCACTTGTACTCCTACTATGCATGTTTGCAGCAGCTTCAAACAGGTAACTGTAACCGATGCTGCAATGGACTGCACTGCACCGCACTCGATCTGCATGCAATTTATAGGCAGGGCAGCTAACTGCGCTGCGAGGCAGTGACCCCGGCCAGCCGCCCGGGCTACTTGTCGAATACGCAACTAAAATTATTGTTATGCTTTGAAGGAATGAATCTATAGCAAATAGTCATCATACTGAAGTTTGTCCAGGCTCAAACTTTTTCTGGGTGGACATTCAGAAAGAAAGGTTTTCCTACGTCTGCTACTGGGTCACACGTCACGATAGCGATTGAGCACAAGTCTCCTCTCCAGTCGTCTCTACTTAGCGAAGCCATCTGTCTCTAGTTTAATTTAGAAGTTGGGACTAGTTTTGGGACGATTGGGCTGCAACTAGTACGACACGCCAGGAACGAAAAAAGGCCGCGCACCCAAAGCGCAGCGGTCGCGATCAGATCCCATGTAATCCTTTTCGCTTGTCTTTATTTATATTATTTTCCTTCCTCAAACGTTATTGCAACCTGCTAGGTTACTCTCTCTCTCCACTTTTTTTAGCGTGTCATTTCTGCTTTTTTATCTGAGGATATGTTTGCTTTTTGTAGTCTTTCTTTTTCTTCTGAGTCCTCCTTGGGGTGCATGATCTCTTCCTATGGAAGCTGCGTAAACATCATTTTAGAATTAATTAAACTGCCAAATTAAGGAGTCTTCTTGGTCAAGCAAACAAACCGCGTAGAAGCTAACTAAACTATTTCTAACCAGATGTGCATCAACATGTTATCAAACACACCTTCTAAAGCCTAAAGGTACATTTAAGATTTGTTCCATCTCAAACATTAGCTACCGTTCCGAGTTTCTGTTGACTGGAATATAAATTTTCCAAAACCCGTGGCTGCCGACCCCAACGGGTCCGGGCACACCCAACAGCGCGGCCACTGTCGTCAGCTCGCGCCAGTGTCAGAAAGCGTACCAAGGTGTAGGGTGTTGTGGCTGCGCCAATCAGGATCCATGGTTTGGCGGCCATGGTTCGCTCGCCCCGTGGCTGGAGCACCGGGCTCAAATTCAAGACTCGAACCCGGGATCATCGGCCATTCTGATGGGTGCCCCTGCGGTGGACAACTGGAAGGAGGTCGCCTGGACCGTGATCCATTGCTCGGCTCCACGCAGGCCGGACAGGGAAGGTTGACCCCGAATCTGCCATCGCCGACAGCCACCCCTCCAGCGGTGACTAGTCTTTCAGAGGGAGGACTGCGTTGTCCCGGCCATGTCGTCACCCGGTATGGTGGCTATAACTGGTAGAAGGAGGTGGACGGCACGCCAGCCATGAAGACGGGTCCTACCTCTATGGCCGGCGAGGGCACCTTCTGCCGATGGCCGGCGGCAAGTTGGACGCGCTAGGCCCGGCGGAGTCCCCGGTGGCGACCACCGACCCATCGGCGATCATGCATGCATATATCGGCATAACGCGATGATCAGCATGGCACCGAGAGTACGTGCGTGCGACGTGTGCGTGCACCTGAAGCTAATATTAATGTATGATGCGTTATGCATGGATGTTACGGGTGAAGTCCCGATCGCGAAAAAAAGTTATGCATGGATGATGGCCGTAAATACAATTTTGGTACGTATATATCTGACCTGTAGGAGTGGCTGCAAATGCTCCGAGAAGCAATAATGCCAGTGCAAGCATGGAAGCTCCAAGAAGCAGTGCCAGTGCCGCAACCGCAAGCATGGAAGCGACACCCTGCTTCGTCATCTTGGAAGGATCAGGATCACTTGTACTCCTATGTTTGCAGCAGCTACTACAAACAGGTAACTGTAACCGATGCTGCACTGCAACCTGGATGCAATTCACCTAGGCATCGCGTCGGTGCCCCTTATTTATAGCTACTAGCTAGGCCGTGCACGGCGGGCAATGCAGGCCGTACGTTCCAAGCCGGCCAGCACCCAGGGCACCCCGCGGGCTCCTTGACGAATACGCAATTAAACACAACGAAGGAAAGTTGTTATAGGAAGGATTGAAATTGCATTGCAAATACTCATCATCATCATCATCATCATCATACTAAAGTTTCTTCCATGGATCCGCTACTGGGTCACACGTGTCACACGATAGCAATATGTTCAGCAAGTCTCCTCCGGTCCATGGATTGGATTAAGTTTCCACCGCTACAACGTCTACGCGTAGCATAGCCATCTCTCTCCGTACCAGTGTACTACTAGTTGGGATGTGTGCGCGAGAAGGAACGAAACGCGCATGCGTAAGCGGCGGCCCGCACCAGGTGGCCCAGATCTTATCCTTTTAAGTCTTTTTCTTTCGTTCTTTTGGGTTGGTGTGTTCTGTGTTCATCTTCCATAATCCTTTTAAGTGATTTAGGACATCTCTTTCAAGGAGACGGCAAGGATTCAACTTCCCCTGCGAGTAGGGAGTATTATAAAAAGAGATTAATCATATATCATTATCAAAAGACCTAGAATAAATTCTTCCTGGGTCGATGCCCAAACGGTTAATGGACTGTAAATTCTATGTGTATTGTAAATGGAGAACTCAGGAACAAGAAATACCCATGGAAGCCGGAGAGGAACAAGAAAATAAGTCAAAATGTATACATTCAATCTTTCAGAGATTTCTTCCAGCCCTTCAGCACCTTCTCTTGGATTTAACTAGTCAAGCAGGCAACATGCAATTAATGCTTGTTCCGAACAACCGGACCACAACAAACAAAAAGCATGACTTTATGGAAATTAGCAAGGACCTTGTTTAGTTGCTCTTCGTAAAGTTGTAAAATGTCACATCGGATATTATATGGGATGTCGGATGAGGTATTCGGATATCAATAAAAAAATAAATTACAGATCCGTCTGTAAACTACGAGACAAATTTATTAAGCCTAATTAATCTATCATTAGCACATTTGTTACCGTAACACTTTATTGTTTAACCACGGACTAATTAGACTTAAAAGATTCGTCTCGCAATTTACAAGCAAATTGTGCAATTAGTTTTTTATTTCATTTATATTTAAATACTCCATGCATGTGTCCAAACATTCGATGGAATAGGGTGTAAAATTTTTGACAGGTAACTAAACAAGTCTGGAACGAGCTGGTGAAAAATCCTCTCAACTGGGGAAAAAAATTTGAGGGAATGAATAATCCTTCTTCCTCACTGAAGTACTCCCTCCGTTCCAAATTATAGTTTACTTTAACTTTTTTGGTACATCTATTTTACTATGCATCTTGATACTATATTATATCTAGATACATACCAAAATGGATGAAAAAAAACCAAAGTGAACTATAATTTGGAACAGAGGGAGTAGGATTGTAGGTTCTGTACCTTTTTCGAGGTTTGACCTTTTTTTTAATAAAAGTTGTACTCCCTCCATTCCAAATTGTAAGTCATTCCAAAAATCTTGGAGGGTCAAAGCATCTCAAGTTTGACCAATGAATATAATGATACTTATTTGACATCATAAATATCATTATCTTATCATATAAATTTAGTCAAACTTAAAACGCTTTGACTCTTCAAGATTCTTGGAACGACTTACAATTTGGGATGGAGGGAGTAGATTAGGTTGACTTCTACAAACTTTGTTTTTGGACCCAGACCTAAATCAGCCTCTAACCTGATCAAACAGCGCTCACAAGAATGAATCTGTTACTGTTTTTCGTCTTTGATTGACAGTTTCGTGGTGCTATGTTTGGATTGCTGTAACTTCAATCTCTGCATAGCAGCTTCTTCCGAACCTGTAACAAGAGTTGTAGTACCCTTGGAGGACTTAGCAAACAAAGAAATCCCAGCCCTGTTTGATCTCATTTGTGCTTTCAAAATTCTGTTTCAAAATCTAATGTGGCTCTGAAACCTGCTCTGTAGACGGAACTTACTGAAATTCAGTTTCAGTTTTCGTGTACCCTCCTTTGGATCCCTTTATCATGCAAACAAAGCCGAGTTAGACAAATATCCTTAAAGGGAACTTGGAGAACTCACATAGGTCTACAAACTTGGTTATAGAGTAGTGATGTTTTATAGTTTTTGGGGTGAGTTTGAAGGCGCTGAACTTCGGATTTCAGTCGTCCTGGACGCGTTCGAATGGAGCCGCCGATCGGCCACAGAAGCCCGGCGCCGCGTGGCCCTTCCGTGCACGCGTTGCTCGCCACCTTCGCCTCGCGTGCGCTATCGCGTTTTTGAAAATCAAATATTGCATACAAGACTAGGATTACCAGTTTAACCAGAAAAAGCCATATACGGCCAGGACAAAACAAGATAAACGAAAGGTGTACAGGCCTTTAACATCAACATCTGACAGCTACTCCATAACGAAGCTAACAGGCTCTAGATTTCTCCAACGTCAGAGATGTCCCACATGAGGCTTCCTTTAGAATAATGAACCACTTCTGC
Source organism: Themeda triandra (assembly GCA_018135685.1). NCBI lineage: Eukaryota > Viridiplantae > Streptophyta > Magnoliopsida > Poales > Poaceae > Themeda > Themeda triandra. The sequence continues at coordinate 1,828,421 of JAENPR010000018.1, forward strand.
ATTAAGGATATCGCAACGTCAGTTGGAGTCCTTGGTAGCTTTTTCTCAATAGCCATCTTGTTTCTAGTGGTCCATAAGGCCCAACTAAAACCTGCAAATATAAACATTAATTATCAATTCGATAATGCTAGTTATATTACGTTCTAACGATCGAACGCACGTCACCGGCTTATTGGGCTTCCACACCGCGTGGCGTCCGCTTACTTCGCCAGCGGTTTCGCCGCCACCGCCTACGGTTTCGTAAAAAAAAAAACCCGTCACTTTATCCACTCCGTCTCCGCCGTACCGAGTGCTCCGTCTCTGTTGCAATCGGTCCCCTCCCCAAATCAAGCCTTCTCCGCCATGGCCGCAGGTTGACCTCGCGCCGCCGCCACCTGGCCCGAGCCCGAGCTCTTGCGCCCTGGCCGCCTCCTCCCCACTGCTTGATCCCAATGCTTTCCTGAGACCGAGCTCGCCAACCATGGACGTCACCTCGGGCCGGAGGAGGTCCTCGTGTCGCTGCTAGTGCCGCTCATGGAAGGTGTCCGGGCGGATCCGGGCAACGCCTAGCGAGAAGCCCCCATGCAGCGGCGGTGCGGCGGCGAGGGCGAGCGACCCCCACGGAGCGGCGTTGCAGGGCGAGTCGTCCCTCAGCCCGGCGGTGCAGGTAGGCTTTTTTTTTCTCTTTTCTCATCCTCTCCCTGCCCCCTCCTCCATCTCCGGCAAGGCCCCTAGGGTTCCGGCAAGCCTTTCCTCCCCTCTCCCCCGAATCTCCCCGATGTTTCAATAGGCTTTGGTGCCTTGGTTCAGCAACGACACCTGCTGTGTTTCAACAGACCGAGTGCTTTGATTCTGAGTTTTTTTCGATCTCATTCTCCATGTTGTTTCAGGCTTGGCCCCTTCTGTGTTTCAGATGTTATTCTTAATTTGTTTCTATATTTGTTTCAATTTGTTTTGTTCTTCTTGTTTCAGAGTTTGTTCTCTCTGTTTTTTCTCTTAGTTTTGATTTGTTTCAATTCGTATTTTGAGTTTGTTTCTTTATATAAAAATTTTTGTTTCAGATTTTGTGTTTGTTTCAATTGTTATGTTATTGTTGTTTCTATTCTCTTCTCAGGTTGTTTCATTTTTTTTTTCCATGTGTTTCTGCAGAGGGAACGACGGTGGTGTCCTCGGCGGCGGGGACAACGGCGAGATGCTGTGTTGTCGGTGGGGTGGCCGAGCAGGGATGTGTGCGCGTGTGTTTACGAGTGAGCGGGGATGTGTGCGTGTGCATTTTCGAGTGTGGGTGTGTGCGCGTGTGTTTTCATGCGGAGTGATGGGCCGGGCTCGGGGGCGTTCTATGTTAGAACGTTCGACCGCCAGGCAGACCCTTATCAATTTGGCAGGAATCGGCCTGGCCCCGACGGCCATCGTTCTCCTCTGCTCTGCGTTCAGGGAAGAAAGAAAAATGATTAGAAACTCTTTTCTAGAGTTCTCGATGCAAAACTAAAGATTCAGATGAATAGTGTAGAATAGTGTTGTTTGGCTGCGGGTATATTTGAGGCAAATGCAGGGTTCCTCATGCAAATGTGTTTTCCTTTTCCGGTTTAATCGTTTTCTTTTATGCAGAAATTAGCTAAAGCTTCTAAATTGCATAGTAAATCGTACAAAAATGATAAAATGGCAAACACAGTTTTGTTGAGCTCCACATAAGTAGGTCTATGCTGTAAATGCATAATATGGCATGTTTTAGTAGGAAGTTTCTGCTGTAGGTTTTCCCCTATGCTTTTTAGGGCTAAATTCATATTTGTAGATTCTGTGATCTTTTAGTGATGCAATTTTTGCGGTAAGCTATTCATGTGATGTTTGGCCTGTGGTAAAAATTTCAGATTCTTTGGTGCATGTATGACTGAGTTCTTGATTTACCTAGGTTTATGCTTGTTAAATGGTTCATAAATAATAAGGGTACGGTGTTTAAAAATAGAAAAGTAGTTCCAATATTTTTGTATGATGTTTTTTTGTCTTATGAAACCTTAATATGTTCATGTGTTTGCAGAAAATAGTGATCTATAAATTTATCTTGCTCTCACATGCTTAATTGCAATTAAAACTTGTTTTTATTATAGTAATTAAATTACAAAACCTGATGATGTAATATTTTTACAGTAGCCATTATCTGGTAACATATTCCAATAATAAAAATCTCTCAGCTTCACACTAAATGTTTTCCACACCACCTAAAAATTAATATATATGTTTAATCTAAGCAAGAGCAATAGAGAGTTAATAATGTTTGAGTTCCAATGTTTCTTGTATTGTTCACATTACTTGCTAATTAGGTGTGTGATGTTTGGCTATGTCAAGAATGGTTTGGAGGTGTGTATGACCTGGCCCTGCTTTCGCCCTGATCCGGTGTGCGCCCGCCACCTCCTTCGGCCCCGCGCCACAGGGCCCCACTGCAGCGCTGCGCGGTCGCCGCTAGGTGCCCACGCTGCGAGGACCAACTGCGGCGTCGACGAGTGCGCCTGGGAGTGGCTGCTTCCGGGATACCGCGGCCGGGACAACGAGTTGGGCCTGCCCATCAGGGAGTCTCCTTCTCCTGCTCTTCGGTAAGGCTGAGGTGCTGGCCGGCGGCTTCCTCGCCTGTTGCCGATACGGATGCCATGATTCGCCAGTGCCTACGAACAGACAGCTAGGTGAAAACTATGTTCGGCTTAGCCCGGGCCGCCGACGATGGCGCAGCTGCGTCATCTACCTCGCTGGAGGCGCCGTCGAAGTTCCCGTTCGTCAGGGGCAGCGTGTCCTAGTAGGCCGGTACTCGCCGCCTTGTGGCCTGTTGCAGGTGGAAGTGGTGGCCGATGAATTCCGGCGTCCCGGGTTGGTATGGAAATCTGCGCGAAAGCCTTATCCGGCTATTCTCTGGTCCGGCTATGATGGCGCTCATAGCGTCATGCCCTCTCTGGAGGCGTCGCAGAAAATTCTGCTACTACTACCTGCGGGTGAAAGCCCCTGCTACCGGCGGCCATCCATGTCCCCAACGTCCCTTTGAGCTCTATTTGTATCCCTTCTCTCCTTGATGTGTGTCTCCCCCTGCTCCCTGTTCCTCTCTTAGGTAAGACTGGCCTGGTTGCTTGTCGCTATCATTGATTCGACGAGTGTCTTCCTCTGGCATCTCTGCTTCGTCGGTGCTCTCCTTGATGGTGGCATAAAATCAAATGCTGGGTGGAGGTTCCACCTGATCAGGACATCACTCCTTCGGATGCACAAGATGATCCTCCGCTGGACATTCAAGGTCCAATCACAAGAGCCCGCGCACGACAATTAAATTTACAGGTGAGCTCGTTCCTGAGCAAGTCTTTATATGATTTTGAGAATAGATTGCTACCTAATGATTATATTGTGCTTAGGAATCATGGAGAGGACCAGGGGATACATAAAGGATGGCTTGGAGGCGTGGAGGACCAGCAAGGATGCCCAAGTCAAGGTGGAGGCCCAACACAAGTCGACTTCGAGTCTGGTTCGGAGTTCAGGAGTAGTCAGTACTAAAACGGTCGCCCAGGCCGCATACGGACTCGGAATTGGACGTTCTTGGTGTCTAAAGAAACATAACGAGACGACCTTTCCAATGAGTCTTGTTGGAGGCCCAAATTCATCCTAAGTCATCGGGAATCATCCGAGCAAGTTGACGTTCAGAATCTGTTCCGGCGCTGCGACGTCGTATTTCGGTCTTTGGGCCTTGTATTGAGTTAGAACCCATTAGGGGTGCGTTCAGGGGGTCTTGCACGACCCTAGACTCCATAAATCAGTAGCCGCCACCCAAGTTAGGGTTTGGGTTTTGCTTAGATTATTCTGTTCACAACAGTTTCGCCGCCGTTGTCGGTTTGTGAGACCCCAACTCGTGAGATTAATCATTCATCTGCAAATTGGTTGCATCCTTTCGTGTTCTTGCTTGTGTTCTTCGATTAGCAAGCAAAGGACTTAGCCTTCTTGGCGAGGTCGACCGTGCATCGACGGTCGATAACCAGAGGAGACGTGGTGCTGCGATTGCGGGGTTCAGGACCGAGTTGTTCGGAAGCCGGATCGAATTGTGTCGCGACTCCACCAAATCGAGAGTTATCAGAACCTTTCGGAAGATCGGGAACCCTAGTTCACATCAAGTGGTAATCAGAGCCTTAGGTTTACCGTCAGGTTCGTCCTTTATCCTAGTTTTAGTTGTGTTTTGCTTCGTCCTATAAATCCAGAAAATCGCCCTAAAAATATTTGTCATCGTTGATTTCCCCTATCCTATAACCCATTGTGCCGTACAATATTTTTATTTCAGTTTGCATTATTGAACGGTTGTCCCTCGTTGGTCATCGTGTTGTTGTGTCTGAGGTCCTGTTCGTGGTCTTTTGTCAAGTCCTAGATTTGTCAAGTCCTAGATTTGTTTTCCTGGGAATTTGCCTATGCCAATTTGGTTAGCGTCATTGACGTTGTTCTCGTTCTGCCATCATCGTGAGAAAAAAAATAATATAGGCATCTACGTGGAGCCAGTGCATCATATATATATTCAGATAGCAAGTATTGATCTCACGTAATTCAATTGGAGTTTGCTTTTGGAATATAATATAGCTAGGAGCACACTCACGGCTACTCAGCTGTCATCCTTGGTTGAACGAAGCGTGAATCTTCCTTGTGCTTATCAAAAGTACTGCTATCCTGTCCACGTAAAGATATCATCAGTTTAATAATATAGGAAGGAGTGCGTACATTTTTTTCTTGAGGACATAGTTTTGTTCTCGCTATTGGATAGAAGTTTCGACTTATCAGTATAAACTTTGGGATCCTACATATTCTGCTGTTCTTGAGCTGTTCTGTATTGTGCCGCACTTCTGTAAGATAAAAAAAAAAAAAAAAAAAGAGTAAAAGGCAACGAGCTGCAAAAAAAAAAAGTAAAAGCCGCAGCCAAAAAAAAAAGAAAATAAAAAAAAAAAAAAGAAAATAAGTGAAAAGAAATTCAGAAGTGCTTGCATCCTTTGAGTCTCCACGCCGAGTTGTATTGTTGCTTGCTTGAATTAGTTCCAGGATAAGTTTAGGCCGGCAACATAGACTAGCTTGGGACTACTTTTCAATTTTGTAATTTCTGAATTGAATTATTGTTTTCCCTTGCTACCATATTTAAGCCTCCTATAAGCTCCACATATTGCTTCTGGACAACACAAGTTTTGACCCCGCAATCTCAGCGCTACGTCTTTCAGGTATCCGTGCTTTGCTGGTAAGAACCGGTCGGAACTTGTTAAGGTGTTCCATTTGCTGTGATCTTGAGGGGCACCACTCCACCTGAGTAGTAGGATTATTAGGGATAACTTTCACTGTTTGTTGCTTGTGTTTTGTGTCTACAATGGCAGGTGACGACGGAGAAGATAATTCGCCCAAAGAATTTTCAGAGTGTGTCAGCAAAGAGCAACTACAATCGGTTTTAAGTAATGCTCAGAAAGATATGAACGGGACAATAACAAAGGCTGTAACTGCAGCACTCATTGAACTCAAGATCGGCAACACCCTTGAGAGATTGGACAAACGACTGTCCACTCTAACTGATAGGGTAACTGCCTTAGAAGTCAGGCCACCACCCGAAGATGACAATGATGGCAGCGACGCCGGTGATGAGGTATATGATGCTGATGGTAAGATTGATCGAGCAGCGACAATGAGAAATAGACTACGTCATCGTCTTCACACAAACACCACAGGTATGGGTGGCACTGAACATTTTAACCGCCATCGAGGTAATCGTACTCATGCTCCCGATGATCCTTATGCTAAGGTTAAATTTACAATACCTTCTTTTTCGGGACATTATGATGCCGAGGAATACCTTGATTGGGAGATGACAGTAGAGCAAAAATTTAGTGCCCACCTTGTGCCTGAGAAGCATCATATTAGACAAGCCACTAGTGAATTTAAAGATTTTGCTATCATTTGGTGGATTGGTTTAGTTGCAGATAATTGCCAACCTAGAACTTGGGAAGAACTTAAGGTTGCTATGCGTGATAGATTTGTGCCTCCATCATATCATAGAGATCTACGTAAGAGACTAATGCGTTTAGAACAGGGAGATAAATCTGTGCAGGGTTACTATGGTGAGCTTCAGAAAGGTTTGATGCGTTGTGGCATAGTAGAGGGACCCGAGGATTCTATTGTTCGTTTTTATGCAGGTTTGAGGGAGGAAATTCAGGACATAGTTGATTTTAAGGAATTTAACACTGTCAACCAGTTGTTTCAGTTTGCTATGCTTGCAGAGAAGGAGTTGCAGGGGCGTGAAAAGCAGGGTAAGGGCAAGGGTGGCACTTCATACACACCACGCATGGGGCCATCCTCCGGGCTTCCCAAGGCATCCTCTTTTCGGGCGCCTATACCTGCAAGCAAGCGGACGCCTTCGTCACAACCTTCCGGGTCAGGTAAAAATTTTGTGCAGGAACCTTCGAAGAGTGCAACCTCCGTTGCTTCAACGGGGCGCACTACTAGCATTCAGTGCCACCGCTGCCATGGATATGGACATGTGCAGAAGGATTGCCCAAGTAAGCGAGCATACATAGCTACAGAAGATGGCTACATCAGCACCTCGACATTGAAGATGAAGAAGAATCGATCAGGGGGGCGGTGAGGTCTTTGGTAGTGAGGACACTTCAGCCTACATGAGTGTCATTGTGCAGCATGTGCTCAACACACAAGTACAACAACCTGAGAAGATGCAACGCCACAATTTGTTCCAAATTTTCTTTGTCATCAACAACCGGCGAGCACGTGTCATCATTGATGGCGGTAGCTGCAATAATTTGGTGAGTTCAGATTTGGTCAAGAAGCTTGGCTTGACCACGCGCCCACACCCCCATCCGTACCATATTCAGTGGTTGAATGATTCTGGTAAAGCTAAGGTAACAAAAACTTGCAGAGTTTCTTTTTCCATTGGTACCTATGTTGATTCTGTTGATTGTGATGTAGTACCTATGGAAGCTTGTTCACTTTTATTGGGTCGTCCTTGGGAATTTGATAATGATGCTATACACCATGGTAGAAGTAATACATACACCTTTGTTCATAAAGGAAAGAAAATTACTTTAATACCAATGACCCTTGCTAAAATTGTACAAGCTGATAAAGAACGAGCTGCTAGTTTGCATGATGTTAAATCTGAAAATCAGCAAGTTGCTAATTCGGTTTTCCCACCTAAAAATGATAAGTTGACACCTAATTCTAAGGCCGAGGGAATTAAATTGAAGGGAGCAGTCATGCTTGCAACAAAAAGTGACCTTGCTGAAATTTCTGATGATGATATTTGCTACACTTTGGTTTGCAAACGAGTCATGTTTTCGCTTGATGATATTGTTGGCTCGATACCTCCTGTTGTCACTAATCTTTTGCAGGAGTATGAGGATATTTTCCCAGCTGAGATACCCCCGGGGCTGCCACCTATGAGAGGAATAGAGCATCAAATTGATTTGATCCTGGGAGCAACATTGCCAAACCGAGCTGCTTATTGAACCAACCCCGAGGAGACTAAGGAAATTCAGCGACAAGTCCAAGACCTTTTGGACCGCGGGTATGTACGAGAAAGCCTTAGTCCTTGTGCCGTTCCTGTGATTTTGGTTCCTAAGAAAGATGGTTCATGGCGTATGTGTGTTGATTGTAGAGCCATTAATAATATTACTATTCGATATCGTCATCCTATTCCTAGGCTTGATGACATGCTTGATGAGTTGTGTGGCTCTGTAATTTTCACAAAGGTTGACTTGCGTAGTGGCTACCACCAAATTAGAATGAAACTTGGAGATGAATGGAAAACAGCTTTTAAAACTAAATTTGGATTATATGAGTGGTTAGTAATGCCTTTTAGTTTAACTAATGCACCTAGTACTTTCATGAGACTGATGAATGAAGTTTTAAGAGCTTTTATTGGGTGATTTGTGGTAGTTTACTTTGATGATATACTGATATATAGCAAGTCTTTGGATGAACATATGGATCACTTACGTGATGTTTTTAATGCTTTACGTGATGCATGTTTATTTGGTAACCTTGAGAAGTGCATCTTTTGCACAGATCGAGTCTCTTTTCTTGGCTATGTTGTTACTCCACAGGGAATTGAGGTGGACAAGTCAAAAATTGAAGCCATAAAGAGCTGGCCGGTTCCCCAAACCATCACACAGGCGAGAAGTTTTCTTGGTCTTGCAGGTTTCTATCGCCACTTCGTCAAGGATTTCAGCGCCATTGCTGCCCCCTTGCATGAGTTGACAAAGAAAGGTGTGGTGTTCCATTGGGGTAAGGCACAAGAGAAGTCCTTTGATACTTTGAAGGACAAGCTTACACACGCGCCATTGCTGCAACTTCCAAACTTTGGTAAGACTTTTGAGCTAGAATGTGATGCTAGTGGAGTTGGCATTGGAGGTGTGTTGATGCAAGATGGTAAGCCCGTTGCATACTTTAGCGAAAAACTGCATGGCCCTGTTCTTAATTACTCTACGTATGATAAGGAATTGTATGCACTTGTACATTCTTTGGAGACGTGGCGTCATTATTTGTGGCCTAAGGAATTTGTTATACATTCAGATCATGAATCGCTTAAGTATCTTCGTTCTCAAAATAATCTGAATCGTAGACATGCTAAGTGGGTTGAATTTATTGAATCTTTTCCTTATGTTATCAAACACAAGAAAGGGAAGGATAATATAATTGCTGATGCTTTGTCTAGACGATATGCTATGTTGTCCCAACTTGATTGTAGAATTTTTGGGCTTGAATCAATAAAAGAACAATATGTGCTTGATCTTGATTTTAAAGACGTGTTGCTGAATTGTAAAGAGGGTCGCACATGGAACAAGTTTGTGATAAATGATGGATTTGTATTTAGAGCTAACCGTCTATGCATTCCAGTTGGTTCTGTTCGTCTCTGTTGCTGTTGCAGGAAGCGCATGGAGGAGGACCGATGGGTCATTTTGGTGCTAAGAAGACGACGGATATTTTGGCCACACACTTCTTTTGGCCACAGATGAGGAGAGACGTTGAGCGGTTCGTGGCACGCTGCACCACATGTCAAAAAGCTAAGTCTCGTCTGAATCCACATGGTTTGTATATGCCTCTTCCCGTTCCTTCTATTCCTTGGGCAGATATTTCGATGGACTTTGTTTTGGGATTGCCTAGGACTAAGAGGGGGAGGGATAGCATTTTTGTTGTTGTGGATCGATTCTCTAAGATGGCACATTTTATACCATGTCATAAAAGTGATGATGCCATTTATATTGTTGACCTCTTTTTCAAAGAGATTGTTCGTTTGCATGGTATGCCTTCTACTATTGTTTCAGATCGCGATGCTAAATTCTTGAGTCACTTTTGGCGTACTCTATGGAACAAGTTGGGTACAAAATTGTTGTTTTCAACAACCTGTCATCCACAAACCGATGGACAAACAGAAGTAGTAAACCGTACTTTGGGCACCATGTTGAGAGCTATTTTGAAGAAAAATTTGAAGATGTGGGAAGAATGTTTGCCTCATGTGGAGTTTGCTTACAATCGGGCAACACATTCTACCACGAAGGTAAGTCCTTTTCAGGTAGTGTATGGTTTTAACCCTCGTGCTCCAATTGATCTTTTGCCTTTACCTACCAATGAAAGAACACATAGTGATGCTAGTGCACGTGCTGAATTTATTCGTAAGCTGCATGAAACCACTAAAGAGAATATTGAAAAGATGAATGAAAAATATAGAATTGCTGGTAGTGAAGGTAGAAAAGAAATTAAACTTGAACCTGGTGATTTAGTATGGTTACATTTGAGAAAAGATAGGTTTCCAGAGCTGCGTAAGTCAAAATTAATGCCAAGAGCTGCTGGTCCTTATAAAGTTGTTGAGAAAATAAATGATAATGCATACAAACTTGAGTTGCCACCCGAGTTCGGGGTTAGTCCTTCTTTCAACATTTCAGATTTGAAGCCATATTTGGGAGAAGATGATGACCTTGAGTCGAGGACGACTCCAATTCAAGAGGGGAGGATGATGAGGACATCACTCCTTCGGATGCACAAGATGATCCTCCGCTGGACATTCAAGGTCCAATCACAAGAGCCCGCGCACGACAATTAAATTTACAGGTGAGCTCGTTCTGAGCAAGTCTTTATATGATTTTGAGAATAGATTGCTACCTAATGATTATATTGTGCTTAGGAATCATGGAGAGGACCAGGGGATACATAAAGGATGGCTTGGAGGCGTGGAGGACCAGCAAGGATGCCCAAGTCAAGGTGGAGGCCCAACACAAGTCGACTTCGAGTCTGGTTCGGAGTTCAGGAGTAGTCAGTACTAAAACGGTCGCCCAGGCCGCATACGGACTCGGAATTGGACGTTCTTGGTGTCTAAAGAAACATAACGAGACGACCTTTCCAATGAGTCTTGTTGGAGGCCCAAATTAATCCTGAGTCATCGGGAATCATCTGAGCAAGTTGACGTTCAGAATCTGTTCTGGCGCTGCGACGTCGTATTTCGGTCTTTGGGCCTTGTATTGAGTTAGAGCCCATTAGGGGTGCGTTCAGGGGGTCTTGCACAACCCTAGACTCCATAAATCAGTAGCCGCCACCCAAGTTAGGGTTTGGGTTTTGCTTAGATTATTCTGTTCACAACAGTTTCGCCGCCGTTGTCGGTTTGTGAGACCCCAACTCGTGAGATTAATCATTCATCTGCAAATTGGTTGCATCCTTTCGTGTTCTTGCTTGTGTTCTTCGATTAGCAAGCAAAGGACTTAGCCTTCTTGGCGAGGTCGACCGTGCATCGACGGTCGATAACCAGAGGAGACGTGGTGCTGCGATTGCGGGGTTCAGGACCGAGTTGTTCGGAAGCCGGATCGAATTGTGTCGCGACTCCACCAAATCGAGAGTTATCAGAACCTTTCGGAAGATCGGGAACCCTAGTTCACATCACCACCGCTACCACCATTCCCCTCCACAGCTTCCTCCCCGTGGACGGCGCTGAATGGCGGTGCGTGGGCCGGATGTGCTGGAGGTGTCTCCATCATTCCCAAGGAGGTCGTCGTGTTTGGTGATCCCGAGCTTGCGAGTTCGTCACTGCTCTTTGCTGAGTGGTGCCGGGCACAAGGGGCACGGCTTGCGAGTCCGTCGCTGCTCTTAGCTGAGTGGCGTCGAGCACAAGGGCCATGGCTTGCGAGTTCATCACTGCTCTTAGCTGAGTGGTGCCAGGCACAAGGGCCACGGCTTGTGAGTTCGTCACTGCTCTTAGTTGAGTGGTGCCGAGCACAAGGGCCACGAAGAAAACAGCAAGTATGCTGCTCGGCGGGTGGCGAAAGTTGATGATCGGCAGGCGTCTTTTGGCTTCGTCTAGGATTACCCTTGCTGTTGTACTGTGTTGTTGTAATCTCTCTCTCCCTCCATGAACTCCTTCGACCATCATGGGTCAATCCCTGTACTAGGTGCTTTGCACTTCTCCTTCCACCCACCGGCTTGCCGGCATCTGTGTGAATGAAAAGTAGGTGGGGATCGGTTTGATCCCCCGAATTGACCTAAAAAAATTATATGATCTTTTTCGGTGGGCAGAGTATACTCCAGCCCAGGAGCATGACTGTTAGCTTCAGGAGAACAAATTGGGCATTTTTATTCCAAAGAGTTCCCTCAAAGCAAAGACTGGTTCTTAACCAGCAAAGCCTCCACGGCCACGGGGCAGTAGCACAAAACATAGTGTACTAAAAAAACATTTGTCACTTAAACACAACTGTCTTACAGAAAGAAAATCAGCACGTAAACTTTTACCTTGAGTTTCAGAGCAACAACACCACAACTTCTTCAACACAGTCAAAGAAGAAGTTAAAAACCGATTCAGGTTCACTGCAAAAATAAGCCAGAATGATCCTCTGCTTTTATTCTTGTGCTAAGATTGTCCCTCCTTAATAGCTTATTTTTAGAAAGCAGCCTAAGAAAAAAAAGAACTCTTCAGATAGGAATAGAAATCATTTGACTTAACCTTCCAGATTAAGGAGTCTTCTTAATGAACCTCTGGTTACAAGTAGTTTGTTTGTCTGAAATCTTAAATTTTAACATCCTAACACTCCCAATTTGCAAGATGATACGTATCTAATTTGAACCTAATTTTAGTTGATTCTAATGAGATACTACTCCCATTCAATAATGGTGGAAGCATATCTAATAATTACATGGGCAAAGAAGAAATACATCAAGAATGTATGTCTTGTTATTCATCTTTACAAAATAATCAAAGTACTTGCCTGCTTACATGGATACACTTTGCATTTTACATGCAGTTTATTTAATGTTTTGTACATATGGGTATATATGTGTATCTATATAGTGTTATCTCATTATTATTACTATATATCAATATCTGTCAACATATTTTATATGGTCAGATCTGTCAGATTTTTTAAAATGTGATCCAGCAGTGACAGTTGTACCACAAATCCTACACAATCAAACATATAAATATAAAAATCTTATAGATTTAGTACTAAAATAACTGCCAACCGATATATAGCAAGAGTCTTAAATTATATGTCTTGTTCAATCGTGTATATATGGATCCGCGCGTGCGTCTCACTTGTTTAGGAGAAATTGATGGGGTACGCCGGCGATTTGTCCGGACTGAACAGTCCAAAGTGCCTCTCCGTCTCAGCTCCAGTCTTCTGGTCCTCGTTGAACATGGCGAAGATGTAGGTCTCAATGGCGCCGGAGCGCTTCGGCGTGCCCTGTCCGACATGGTTGATGAGGTTCTGGTTGTAGGTCTGCGCGTTCCCCGTCGTGGCGGCGTCGCCGCCGGCCGATGGCCACCCGCTCTCGGACACGACGATGCCGACGTTCCCGGCGCCGGCTTTCTCGAGCGCGGACACGAAGGTGTCGACGAGCGCGTCGAAGAGGTTCTGGTAAGCGTTGCCGCCGTCCTGCACGACGGTGCCTGGCGACGTGAAGAGCGCGTAGCTGAGGTCGATCTGCCCCTCGCTGCCCGTGTAGGCGAAGTACGGGTACACGTTGCAGAGCAGCGGGGCCCCCGTCCTCTGCAGGTACTGCGCGATGGGCTCCATGTAGCCCTGCGAGAAGCTGCCATTCGACGGCGGGAAGCCCTGCGTGACGCCGCTCTGCACCGCCGTGGACACCTTGATGTTCCCCCGCCCGGCGTTGGCCAGCGCGGCGTTCACGTTCTGCATGGCGGGCAGGATACTGTCCGTGTCCCCGCCGGAGACCTCGTTCCCCACGGCGATGTAGCGGAAGTTGACATTCGGATAAGCCTGCACACGTTGCTCTGCACCCATGCTGCCGCCGCGCTCGGGTCGGAGGCCAGAGAGGCGAGGTCCGAGTTGGGCACGTCCATGATCACCCCGATGTTGCTGCCGCTCAGAGCGTTCAATGCGTTGGTGTCCGGGAAGTAGATGCGCATCAGGTTGATGCCGTTGGACTGGTAGAGTTCTACCACGTCGCTCGCCGACGGCAGGTTGTCGCCGTTCACGCCGTAGCACACGCCGATGGATTGCACTCCTGAAGGGATCAGTGTCAATTATGCATGCGTATCGGCATATCGCGATGATCAGCATTACACACAGACTACGTGCGTGCACCAGGAGCTAATATTGATGTATGATGCGTGATCCATGAATGCCGGGCGTAAATATACAATTGGGTACGTATATATCTGACCTGTTGGCGAAATGGACGGAAATTTTCTGAGAAGCAATGCCAGTGCAAGCATGGAAGCTCCAAGAAGCAGTGCCAGTGCCGCAAGCATGGAAGCGACGACGCTCTGCTTCTTCATCTTGGAAGGATCAGGATCCGGATCACTTGTAAACCTACTCATGTTTGCAGCAGCTTAATTCAAACAGGTAACTGTAACCGATGCTGCAATGGACTGCACTGCACCGCACTCGATCTGCATGCAATTTATAGGCAGAGCAGCTAACTGCGCGGCGAGGCAGTGACCCCGGCCAGCCGCCCGGGCTACTTGTCGAATACGCAACTAAAATTATTGTTATGCTTTGAAGGAATGAATCTATAGCAAATAGTCATCATACTGAAGTTTGTGCAGGCTCTAAACTTTTTCTGGGTGGACATTCAGAAAGAAAGGTTTTCCTAGGTCTGCTACTGGGTCACACGTCACGATAGCGATTGAGCACAAGTCTCCTCTCCAGTCGTCTCTACTTAACGAAGCCATCTCTGGTTTAATTTAGAAGCACGTACTACTACTAGTTTTTTCTTTCTTTCTTTTTTTTTAGGGAAACGTACTACTACTAGTTGGGACTTGGGACTAGTTTTGGGACGATTGGGGACTAGTTTTGGGACGATTGGGCTGCAACTGGCCGCACACCCAAAGCGCAGCGGTCGCGATCATATATCCCAGGTAATCCTTTTCGCTTGTCTTTATTTATATTATTTTCCTTCCTCAAACGTTATTGCAACCTGCTAGGTTACTCCTCTCCACCTTTTTTAGCGTGTCATGTCTGCTTTTTCATGTGAGGATATGTTTGCTTTTTGTAGTCTTTCTTTTTTCTTCAGAGTCCTCCTTTTGGGGGTGATCTCTTCCTATGGAAGATGCGTAAACACCATTTAGAATTAAACTGCCAAATTAAGGAGTCTTCTTTGTCAAGCAAGCAAACCGCGTAGAAGCTAACCGAACTACTTCTAACCAGATGTGTCCCGCATCAACATGTTATCAAGCACACCTTCTAAAGCCAAAAGGTACATTTCAGATTTGTTCGATGTCAAAGATTAGCTACCGTTTCTGAGTTTCCATTGACCCGATTTTTTTTTCCGAAATTGTATGGCGAAACTAGAGGTTCCCAACCAGAAATCCTCCCAAAACATACTCTTTTTGTTGCTACCCCTGTTTTCCATTTAAAGCCCATCTTTGTAGCTAGCCTTTAAAAAATTGTTAAGTTTCCCAAGAGATGCTAAGTTATTTCCCCATGCGTTGCCACGGGAATTTAGACTAACTTACCATTTAGCAAATAATCTAAGTGTTTTTTTGGAGATACAATAATCTAAGTGTTGACTGCATAGACCCCGCATCGTATTGAAACCCTTTTTTGGTTCAATCAAATAAAATATTTTGTCGTTGAAATGGAAGGGCATGCAACTCAAGATACAACCGTTTGGCACATCTCATCTTCACTAGTGATTTTTTTTAAAAAAAATAGCTTCATGAGAAACTTTTTTAGGTGAAGCTGACTTGTTTTGGTGTTTGGCAAAACAACTTCACCAACAACTTGATGCATATTTTTTTTTTTGAAATAATACTGGAGGGATTTACACCCCTACAACTTTTGATGCGGCACCCAGGATTTGAAGCCTGGGCGAAAGCTCCCCAACCAATGGCCTTTGCCACTGCGCCGTGAGCCCCTTCGCAACTTGATGCATGGTTGGGAGAGGGAAATGAGGGAGAAAGTCGTGCAAAACTACTTTTTCAGCTTCATCCCAACTTATCCCATAGGAGAGGAGAACAAAAACAGCTTCATCCGTAAAGTTTTTTTTTAAAAAAAAAGGTGTTTAGGAAAAAAACATCTGACAATAGTTTCACAAATCTGTTGGTGAAACTGCACCAAATAGGGCCAAAAAGAAACAACTGGCGGTACCAACATGTCAAGAAACATATAAAAGAGTTTAAGATACACCAGGTGAAGAACTAGTACCAATTTCTAATGAAGAGTGCCAAAGGAAAGCAAAAAAAGGTCACAGGGTTACCTGACTATCCATGAAATTATGTAAAGCATCCTAAGAAATTGATGGGAAGGGGATTAGCTTAAGCAAGAATGCATAAAGAGCTCCATGATGTCATCCAGGCTGAAAACGACTGTCGTCAGGGGCATGATGGAAGCCGTGTTGTTCATGATTTCACAGCAGTGTTTTGGTGCCGAGTTGTCGTCACCGAATGCTGGCAGAGTGCCAGAGTGTAAAGGAGGGCTGAACGTCAAAACCGACAGAATTGGGGTCCTAGGGGGAAGCAACGCTTGTGCAATTTTTTTTTTTTTTTTTTTTTTTTTTTTTTTTTTTGGAGAAAAAACGCTTGTGCAATTTGTTTGTGAGATTGAGAAGGCTAGGAGATTAGGCGGCCCAATGGACCGTGAGACTCAGTTGTGAAATATTAGAAGGTGGGCTTGATTGTGAGAGCGCGCGCGATGTAGTGGGCCGCATTGCATATCGTTGGGAGCTTATGATGGGCTGATTTCACTGACTCGGCCGGCGCTTGGCACGCACGGGCTCCTCATTTCTTGGCCCGAAGCAGAGTTTGGCGGGCACGCAACGGCAACGCAACCTCTCTCCTGAATTCTGATCTGCTCTTACAAAATCTGAACTGGGTTCACCACTAGTTCACCACTAGTCAGACTACCCGCGCACCCCCTGAAACCGATGGGAGGCTGAGACGAAAGCTGGCATGCATCAGAGCCAGAAGCAGAGGCAACAAGCAACAAGTCGCAGGGGCCGGCACGGCAGGCGACCAAGAATGCAGCCCGTCAAACGGGGCAGGGGGCCCGGTCAGCTCGGTCAGGAATTCCACGAGCCCGTCCAACGCGCGCCTTTGTATTCTACCTGGTACATGCAGCGTCCGGCGCCACCGGCCGCGATCGGCGGAGGACCACCTCGGCACCTCGCCGCGCATGCGCCCGCCGCCGCACCGTGTGGCGTGTGTTAGGCCACCCGGGATCGCGACCCCCGCGTTCGGATGCGCGGCCTTCGTTCCTCACACACACGTCTCAAATCGATACATGATGACTATAACTAGTATATGTGTACGTGCTATAAATTAAATTAGAGAGAGATGGCTACGCTACGTAGACGACTTCGTAGTGGTGGAAACTTGGAAAATCCAATCCGTCTACCGAAGACTTGCTGAATGGCTGTTATCGTGTGACCTGCCCAACTGGATACTACTGCCCTGCTCTGGCCGCCAGCCTTTGGAACGGCCTGCGTTGCCCGGCGTCGGCGTGCCAATGTGCCATGCCTAGCTAGCTATAAATAGGGCAACGATACCTCGGTGAATTGCATGCAGAGTGCAGTGCAGCATCACTGACAGTAGTAGTCATCTGGCTATTCCTGATAAGATATAACTCTTCACATACCTGATCGATCGATCCTTGCAAAATGGCGAAGCAGGGTGTCGCTTCCATGCTCGCACTGGCATTGCTCCTCGGAGCATTTGCAGCCATTCCTACAGGTACTACGTTCATACGTAGACACGTAGTTACCCATTTGTATTTACGGCCGGCATTCATCACATTCATGCATGAATTCATCATAATATATAGTACTCCTGAATCCTGATGGTGTACACACGTACTACCGTCAGTGCACTGCTGTCAAAACGTACTAACCCATATGCATATACATGATTGACACTGACGTACAGAAGTCCAAGCCATCGGCGTGTGCTACGGCGTGAACGGCGACAACCTACCGTCGGCGAGCGACGTGGTACAACTCTACCAGTCCAAAGGCATCAACCTGATGCGCATCTACTTTCCCGACACCAACGCTCTCAACGCTTTAAGCGGGAGCAACATCGGGGTGATCATGGACGTGCCCAACACGGACCTCTCCTCGCTGGCCTCCGACGCGAGCGCGGCGGCCACCTGGGTGCAGAACAACGTGCAGGCGCATCCTAATGTCAACTTCAAATACATCGCCGTCGGCAACGAGGTCTCCGGCGGGGACACCAACAACATCCTGCCCGCCATGAAGAACGTGAACGCGGCGCTGTCCAACGCCGGGCTGGGGAACATCAAGGTGTCCACGGCGGTGCAGAGCGGCGTCACGCAGGGGTTCCCGCCGTCGCATGGCAGCTTCTCACAGGGCTACATGGGCCCCATCGCGCAGTATCTGCAGAGCACGGGGGCCCCACTGCTGTGCAACGTGTACCCCTACTTCTCCTACACGGGCAACCCCTCCCAGATCGACCTCAGCTACGCGCTCTTCACGTCGTCGGGGACCGTCGTGCAGGACGGGAGCAACGCGTACCAGAACCTCTTCGACGCGCTCGTCGACACCTTCGTCTCCGCGCTCGAGAACGCCGGCGCCGGGAACGTCGGCGTCGTCGTGTCCGAGAGCGGCTGGCCGTCGGCCGGCGGCGACGCCGCCACGACGGGGAACGCGCAGACCTACAACCAGAACCTCATCAACCATGTCAGCCAGGGCACGCCCAAGCGCCCCGGCGCCCTCGAGACCTACATCTTCGCCATGTTCAACGAGAACCAGAAGACTGGGGCCGAGACGGAGAGGCACTTCGGACTCTTCAACCCGGACAAATCCCCAGCCTACTCCATCAATTTCTCCTAAATAAGTGGGACGAACGCCGCGGGGGAGTCCATATCCATATATATATACGATCGAACAAGACATATATATACCCTATATACTATATACATATACGAAATTAAAACATTGAATAAACTGCCTGTAAAATGCAAAGTGCATCCATGTAAGGCAAGTGCTTCGATTATTTCGTAAAGATGAATAACAAGACGACATTCTTGATTTACTTCTTTGCCCTTGTGTAGTTATATATATGCTTTCCTCCTAATTTTGCCTTGACATAATGCGTCATTGAATGGGAGTTAACCTCAGAGGATACCGAGTCCTCAACAACCAGTTATGAGAGCTCGCTGGAGCAGGCCACGAAATGGTTTTCTCAAGCTAAACTGTGACGCCTCCTTCCAGGAATCCATGTCTGGGAGTTGGGGATTTCTGATCCGTGACCACGACAGCGACGTGCTGATGACTGGGTGAGGAAAGATTGATAATGTGCTAAGTGCATTCCAAGCTGAATTGATTGCTTGCTTGCAAGGCATTCAAGTGGCGATCACTATGGGGATTGGAACTGATTCTGGAGACTAGTGCGCTTAATGTGTGCATCAAGCTCTACTGAACCAAAGTTATGATGCAAGACCGGAAGGGGGTCTGATCATCGAAGAAGTCAAGTCCTTGGCAAGGTTAAATTTTAGTGTTTCCGATTGTAAATTTCTAGGTATAATTGGTAATAAGGCTGCCCATGTTTTGGCTGATTTGGGTTTGAATGCATCAAAGGGGAGGCATTGATATCTAGTACAATCCCAGATGATGTCTTTGTACTTGTTGCTGATGATTTTTCAGTGGAGTAGTGAATCAGTCAGTTTTTTTTTTAAAAAAAAAGCAATAGAATCATTAAAAATTAGGTTGAAAAATAGATACATATTTCATCTGCCATACAACATTTTAGGAAATTTATATGTTGGTCAATGGAAAAATCAAGAGTGGTGGCTAATCTTTAAGACGGAACAAATCTTAAATGTTCAATGCACCTTTAGAAGTGTTGATAACATGTTCCCGGTTCAGATTTTGTAAGAGCAAATCAGAATTTTTGCGTGCCCGCCAAACTTTGCTTCGGGTTTGAATGCTGAGGAGCCGTGCGTGCTCAGTCAAATCAGTCCGTTAAGTGAGGGCCCATACAGTAATTTGGCCCAATACGAATTACGTCGCCCGCGCCCTTAGCCCAGCTTGGACAGTATGCACAACCTGATCCCTCTGAACTTCCACAGACTCTGTTTCCCCACCACTCGTTTATAAAACGGATTTTCCAAACCTTCTCAATTTTTAAAGTAAATACAAAGAAATACAACCCAATCATTTTATATTGTTACAAAAAAGACCAGGGTCCATGCTGTGCAGTTGACATCAGGAAAGAAAAAAGAAATCTTCTATGTACAATAAGCTGACGTAGATCAATAAGCTGAGGCAGATATGAATTCAGGAGCTGAGCGTAACATCGCTGTGCCTGCTCCCGTTCTCCATCCGTATCCATGACACTACCGAGAAGGGCTCCTCTGTGACCTCAATGATCCTGGCTCCTCTGGGCCAGTCACCGTATCCCCCGTACCCCGTGTGGCGTGCGAAGCACAGCCACAGCTCCTCGTACGGGCAGCACCAGTCCAGCCCGTGGTTGTGCCCAACAAACACTGCCTGTCATCATCCATCAAAATCCAAGAGAGAATAGTGTCAGTGTGTAATCACTGTGATATACTTATACTACTAGTACTAATCGCTCTTTGTCCAGTATATAGTCATTGTGATCTAAGCACCTGAACAGTGATGGATTAAGTTGCATATCTGAACCAGTGATTGACACACCTTAACTGACGGCCTCTTGGCGAGTGTATCCATCATGCCCCATTCTGCTGTTTGTGGCGCCACTTCCTCCTTGTTGATGGAGCCTACACAGGGCTTCCTTATCTCTGACTTTGCCTTTGGCGCTACCTTGGCGTACGCCGTGCTTGGTATATGCCAGAAGATGAGCTCAGGGATCCTGCATGACTCAACAACAAAAGACATAGGATCATGATGCTATTAATTTTATTATGATTGAAAGAAAACAGTTTTTCACTGGAGTAAAAGTTTGTGCGATGAAAAAGAAGAACACTGTTGCTGACAGCAATTTCTAACTAACCTTCCATTTGGATTGAGGAACTGAGACTGGCTCTGAAACCACTTGACCTGAGCGCTGGACACCACTTCGGTGTACGACCCACCGCCGGAATCGACGAAGTACATGAGCAGAGCCGGGTCGTGATCGTCGCCGCGGGATCGTCCGCCTCGTCGCCGCGAGAGCACCTGGAGGACGTAGTTGGAGACGCCGGGCCACAGCTCCCGGGGCCCGCCGGACGAGTAGGACAGCCTGCTGTTGGCACCGGCGCCGGTCTCCGCCGCCATGAGGTCGGTCCGGGGAGTCCCCCGGAAGCTGCATGCTGAGTCCGGCGTGCCCGGCGGGCAGCGCAGCGGCGGGACGCCGGCGGGGGAGAACCACTCGGGCGGCCACTCGAAGGCCATGTCGTCGTGGTTGCCGAACACGGTCGACCACGGGACGCCACGGCTTCGGGACGCCGAGATGGCGCGGTCCCAGTAGAGGCTCGCGTTGGGGATCGGGAGGTTGTTCGCCGTCACCAGGTCGCCGAGGTACACCACGAAGTCTGATCAGATCAGAGGGAATTAAACAGAAAGGCTTCAGATTTTGCTTTGCAGATGCATGGGACGGGAGGGAAGCAAGCGTCGGCGTCGGCAGGCGACGAGGGACCTGGGTTCTCGGCGTCGAGGACGGTGGCCATGACGCGGTCGGACCCGGCGTCCTGCGCGGGGCCCCAGTCCGTCGACGCCGCCTCGCCGTAATGCAGGTCCGCGAACAGGGCCACCTTGAACGCTCCCCCTGGCCCGAACCGCAGCGGCGGCCGCCGGGAGTCAGCGCCCGACGACGACGTCGACGGCTGCCCGTGCGCGTGCTCAGTCGCCGCCGGCCGCAGCCCGGCCACCATGGTGAGCGCCAGCGCGGCGGCGAGCAGGGCGCCGGCGGCCGCGACGGCGTGCCACCACTTGCGCATCGTGTTGGTGCGTTGTTGGTTTGGTGGAGCGCCGCGCTCGGAGAAAGGAAAGGCGGGAGGTGCGGGAGCGAGACGTGGCGTGACGGCGGGGCCTGGGCCCGTGGCGGTGGGAGCACGGGCCGTGGCAGACTGGCAGCTGTACCAAAAAAAAAAGACCAAAGGCATCGGCAGAGCCGCAGAGGCTGTGTGACCGACTCCGTGACGCTATAGCTCGTCGCAGCGTGCACCACTAACTCACGGTGGATTCGGACAGAAGTAATTAATTAGCAAATGGAAAAATATACAAGTGAAAGGGAAACGGAGGCCGTTGGAGGTACGCATCAGCAAACATGGGAATATCCTGTGCTGTGCCGCTCTGCCGTGTGCCGAGGAATCCTGGAAATGCAAGCAAACAAGACGAGTCATAGCGCGGCAGGAATATGCTTTGGCTGCTCAGGGCTTCTACATCGCTCCAGTTGGCGTACTGCTCTAGCGTCCATGTAGGCATGAGCACTCCAGGTCAGGTCCCGTGGTAGCCCTGCAGATGTCTGTGGTCTCCTGCAGAGGAGGTAGTCTCTCCGTCAGAAAAATTGCAGAGGAGAACGCTCAAATCGCGTTGTAGCCGATGAATGGTGGCCTTAGGAAGGTAAAAAAGGTATTGCATGCATATCTTTTCAGCTGTGCAGAGGAGCACGATGATGGGACAAGGGACAGTGGCTTTGGAGAGAAAAAAGAATTCTAATTTTTCAGTACCGACGTGGAAGCTAAGGCTACTACCTCGTGTAGCCTGCGATGTAGGTGCCCTCACTGCTCAATCCGGCAGCTTGTTCAGCAATTTTTCTTTTGTTGTTGCAGCTTTTGCCTATCAGAAACACTGCTAATAACAGCGGCTGTTTTCACAGCAGTACTTTTCTCTTAACCAACTAACACCAGAAGAGTTTCTTATCGTATCAAGTTGAGTTTTAGGCCACTAACAATGCTGACATAAAGAATCATTCAAAATAGTAGGTCTAAATACCAGAAAAAAAAACTTTAACCTAATGTACATCCAACACAAGGATATTTCTGTTGTCCCTAGAACTCCCTCGTCTCTCCCATTCCTAATATGTTGCATTTTGCCTCATAATTTCCTATCATGGTTGTCTTTTTTTTTCCGTAGGCTGGCGTAGTTTCTGCAGGTATCGCATTGCCACCTACTTAATCCGTCCTAAATTAACTATCGGTCTCATTTCCAAAAAATAACTTTGATTGAATATATTTTAAAAATATATTAATATTTATGCTACATAATTAATATCATCGAAAGATTTTGAATCTAATCTTTTACTATATTTTTTAAATACAAATAATGCACGTATTTTTTAGAAGTCGAGTTAAACTTATGACATGAAAATCCAAAAATGACTCTTAATTTAGGACGGGGAGTGCAAGACTTCGCATCTAAGGGCAGTTGATCTGACAAAGCGTGCATCAAAGCCACTGTGTTGGAGCTAGTACTTTTAGTGGGCAAACTTTGTTCTTTTTCTCACTGTCCACCTTTTTTCTCACTTGTCTCCTTAGCTTAACCATAATCATTGTGTGAGGTCCTCGCTCGCACTCTTCATTGTTTCATATGTCCATATATACTCAAGTAGCTGTTTGCTAATTATTGTTGGTGACGGTAGTTGTATAATTCTTTTGGTACGAACTTTATTCATGGCTATATAAGCGCTACTCAAAATTCATATGGACATAGATATGGCCACAAATCTATACCAGTGATTGCATATGTGCTTTTTAGTGGCCACTTCCTCTGCCCCTTTTATCTACCACCTTAGTATTCGTTCCGATCGAACTTTCTTAAGTTTAAAAAGGTTTTGTAGAAAATATAGGCAGCATTGCATCTCAAAATAAATTTATAACGAATATAGATTTAATGGTCTGTCTATTGATACTAATTATATACTATAAATATTAATATTTTCTTATATATATATTTGATAAAAAATTGTGTATGTTTAACTTCTTGAAAAGTGAAAACGACGGATAAAAAGAGGTGGAGGGAGTAAGTTTCACGGGCACTAAATTTGGCGGCTACGTGCACATGGGGCCATATGTCCCTAATGGCAAAACAAACATTCTAAGTTTTGTTCCTATCGGCTATGGTGAGCAATACTCACGCGTTTATACCTATTGTCATCTTTGTCATGCTCCTCTGGGTATAGGTGTATGTATGATTGCATCATCTATGGGTATACACCTCTCCAGCCTTGGGTTTTCAGGTACTCCCTCCATCTCGAAAAATAGATGTCATTTTCGCTTCTCGAAAGTCAAGACTTTTTAACTTTAACCAACTATATATCAAAGAATATTAATATTTATAATACATATTTAGTATCATTAGATAAATCACTGGATATATTTTTTATAATAAACTTGTTTGGAGATATAAATGTTACACAATTTTTTTTAAAAAAACAAAGTTGAGAAAGTTTGATTAGCACACATCGATCTCATAGCGTCATTTGTTTTGAGATGGAGGAAGTATATGTGACCAATACCCGGTGAATACCCACCTGACAGGTGAGCAATACCTAGTAGATTTATACCTAATGCTATGGGTGGTGGTGGCGGGAGCAATATCTGGTAGGATACCCATTTTTAATTTTGTTTGCATTGTTGTGTTACACGCGATGAATCGAACAAAACTAGACCACACTAGCATATGTTTAAGTAGCAAACTAACTTAAACATATAACTTGTCACATATAACTTAAAACCAAAACTTAGAAACATAAAAATGTTATAAAAACACAATTTATCCAAAAAAAAGTTATCGAAACGACTTGTATATATAAGTTATTCTATACAACTTAGATGTACAAATTAACATAAAAAAACTATAAAAAGTTGTGTCTCATATCTTATAGTATAAGTTGATGTTATAAGTTACATGGTGATAAGTTTTGTTATGCAAAATGTTATATTATCTAAGTGGTTTCAAAAAAAAAAAATGAGAAAGTAAATATAGATGTTCTTTGGTAGCCCATCTTCATCACATTCATCAATAAAAGAGAGCATGTCATGATGCATGGAGACCCAAAAATACCACAAAAATTAGGAATCATTTTTTTTATTCCATCCACACACTTGCACATCTCAATCAAGGTGTATAGCTTAATCTCCGTAAGGTTCAATCCTCGACCTTACAACATAAGTATGCCCACTTACATACCTACCCAAAAACTCCACTCTCAGCTTTAGTGGTAGGAAGAAGGCAACTTGAAAAAGCCTTTGGTGAGGTCACTATACACTTTTGAGCGATCGGGAGTGGGTCATTTGAGGAACTTGGTTTATTTATAAAAAACTTACAAAACCTCCGGACTAAAAGTTGATCTTGGGACGAATGAAAAGCACCGGAATTAGAAGCCCCACTCCATCAGGAATCATAGAGTAGATACAATTGCCGATTTATCCAAATAGCAGTAGAACACTCTCTTAGCTTGTACACTTGAGATATAATCGGCATCGTAGTAACAGCACGTCAACCCAGCAGCACTGCTGCCGGACGACGGGCTTAAGCCGGGGATCTTGTTGGCGGTCCTAACTCTTTTATACCCGCCAACTATAGGTCATTATGGGGGAAATAAATATTTTATATCACATATATCTTTACTATTGACCTAGTTCCACTGCTGTGCTTGAGAAAATATTGTTTTGCGTAATATACAGTCACGGAATTTCCGAAAATAAAAGTACTGTTTGGAAGGCGTAAAAACAAGCTTAAGAGCAAGTGGGCCATTCGGGGTCGAATGGGGCCAAAAGCACCAAGATGGATACGACCCGGATGGCGGCCCAGCCCTTTCGCCGAAGCGGTCGGGGCGGCGCCACCCGTGCGAGCGCGTGGGCGCGCGCGCGCCAAATTCCCGGCGCTGTGGGCCGACCAAAGGCGGTCGCTCTTCCATCCGGGGGCATGACGGTTACGCTGTTATTTTACCTCCATATACCCCCGAACCGCCTTCAAGGCCCTATAAATGAAGAGGAGAGGCCCCCACCTCAAAACACACACCATTTGGAGCCATCTCTACACCTCACACTTGTTCTTTAGCATTAGTGTTAGTCATTTGAAGTAGGCAGTTTACTTGGAGAGCTTGTCTCCGGGAGGAAAAGCTACACCTTTGGTATAAATCTATGGAGCGTTCTTCCTTAGTCAAGTTCTCATTATATTTATATAGTCGTGCATATGAATCCAGTATAGTCTAGTACAGATATATTTTTATGATCAAGAACTAGGCCATAGTTCTTGTGAGAGTTGTTCATCATGTTCTACATTGTTCTCATCGTTCGTGTGTTTTACTTGTTTAGATTAGATTGTAGAAGAGGAATAGCGGTTCGATGTGCCTTCGGGCAGAATAAGTTATGTCACCTAACATATAGGTGTATAAACCAGTACTTGAAAAATTCTTCAAAACATATGCAAATGAGATCTAGCTTTTTTCGTCTCACAACGTAGAACACATCTGTGCAAACAAAATTAAAAATAAATGTACCATTCAAAAGCTATATCATTTTAAAATAAATATTTTGTTTTCTTATTGACAACAAGAGGAAAAGAAAGTGGGGGAGAAGGATAGCTGGTGCGAGAATGTTAGCTAGCGGGTGCATGCCTCAAATTGTCTCATTATTTGCTCACAAGAAATAGGGTGAACGATCGCTAAAATGGAATTTCATTTTTCAAAGGCTTTACCGTGGGTAGCCTCAGCTGTGAAAGTTTTTTTTCGAAAACATGCTTATGCGCGAATTGCTTTAAGGAAAAAAAAGGAGTTTGTTACACGGGTGGGAGTGAGCTTAGGCGAGGTGCCGTCGCTCGCGCCGACCAAACACATTACAGAGGGCACCGGCTCAAACGGTGGCGCTGGGGCGTTGTACTAACTAAGAAAACCGTTGTGCGACAGAGAGGCGTAAAGCACTACGCTCTAACACCGTTAGTAGCGGGGCCAGCCTCTTGAAGCCCGCCTCAGCTGTGAAAGTTGAGTAGACAAGAAGAAGAAGAAGATATGATTAAGTTTTAAGAGGATAATTGGTTGGGAATCTTAACCATACAATTTTAGGAAATTTATTTGTTGGTCAATGAAAAGTCGAGAGCGGTGGCTAATCTTTGGGATGGTACAAATATTAAGTGTTGCATTGTGTGCGCGCCAAATTTTGCTTCGGGGCAAGATCGAGTTGAGGTGCCCGTTGCATGCTAGGCGCGGGCCGAATCAGCTCAGGCCCCAACGACCTGCAATACGGACTATTAAGAATTTCGTCGCCCGCGCGCACTATCTCAAGCCCAGCTTGGACAGTATCCACAAGGGTTAAGGAAAAAGGTCCTCTGAAACCTCTCAACATCCACAGTACTACTGGAGGAGACAGGGCAAGGGAAGTTAGGGTTTGGGCGCGCGCCGCTGACACCACCGTCGAGGGGTGCCGCCGCCGCCACCACCGCCTGCGGCCCCCGTCCCCTCGCCTCCGGCCTCGCTGTCAACGGTGACGCGGAGCTGGGGTCCGCCTCGATTTTCAGTTCTTCTTGTTTTCATAGGGTCTTAATCGAGTCCTAGGTCTAGGGTTTGCTCGCCGTCGATGTTCGGCGACGGAGCTAGGTTTGGTCGGAGGAGCGTGGCTCCTTTGCGACTTGGTCTTCCTGGCGATGCCGGCGTAGCGGAATAATTTCTCCCAGTCTCTTCCGTTCTCCGATGGCGATCTACTCCGACGTCAACGGAGAGGCTCGGGAGAACTCTCTTGGAGTCGAGGGCCGGCGCATCGTTGTCTTCGTCGGTGATGATGCCGTTGACCCCTGTTAATCTCGAGGAACATGTTTGGTGAAAACCCGAGCACCGCTCGGGTTGCCGCGATGGAATCGAAGGATGCGTCGTGGGTATAGGAGTTGGCCGATGCGCCTGGGAGGCAACGTCGGCTGATTCGCACAGAAGTAAGTCCTTTGTGGCCTCCACCCTGTGGAGTTTGGCTCTGGTGCCTGACGACGATTGGTACACGGCTTCGATGGCGGTGACGGATGGATCTCTGAAGGGTCATGCTAGCGCTAGGACGTCCTAGCATAGGACGCTAGTGCTAACACGGACCCGGCCCATCTTCCTCCCACAGTAGCCCAACAAAACACACACAACACGCCCCCTGCCCCCCGAACGCATACACACCCCCCGCCCCGAACGCATACGCGCCCCGCCGCGCATCCGCGGGGGCCCCGTCGCACCACCAACTTGGCAGGGCCCTCCCGATCCCGCCGCCGCATGTGCTTCTCCTACACAGAGACCGCTCCTGCCGCCCCCTGCAACACACATTTTGAAACATCATTAAACCTGTGAAACAAAAAACAAAAAAACACAAAACAAAAAAAAGTTTCATATACTGAAACAAAACAAAATCCAAAGTGAAACAAAGAAGAATCATATACTGAAACAAAAACAAAATCCGAAGTGAAACAAAGAAGAACCAAATACTGAAACAACAGATTGGAAAGCAAAAAAAGAAACAAAACTGAAACATAGATTGAAAAGAAAGTGAAACAAAAAAGATGCAGATTTGAAGCAAAATGAACCAAACCGATGAAACACCGACCATGTCGTAGTGAAGAGAAAAGGCTTGAAACATCGACATGGTCATAGTGACGCAAAACCAAAACAAACAATGAAACATCTCCAGGTGAGGTACGAACTGCAAGAAACACTCAGCAAAGACTTGTTGAAATACCATGGGGATATGTGTTGAACCAAAGAAAACCCGTCTGTTGAAACACCCCCGGGGAAGATGATGGGGGGGAGGGAGCTCCTGCTCGACGGAACCCGAGACCCTCGTTGGAGTTGGGGGAGTGAAACAGGGGAGAGGAGGGGGCACAGAAGAGGCCTACCTGGACTCCCCAGACTCCCGGCGCCGGAAGTCGCCGTCGACCAAAGGAGATGGAGGCTAGCCGGATCCATCGTCGCCCCCAGATACGTGTCTGCAGACGCCGGATCCGGCAGATCCCACCGTCGTTGCAGCCGGATCCCGGAGCGCGCGAGGAGGCCTGGGGAGGGCGGAGCTGCCCGGCGTAGGTCGAAGCCGAGGAGCCACCCCTCGCCCGCCGCCGAAGATACAACGGATCCCGAGCCGATGCCGCCGGATCCGGGGGGATCCAAACCCGGCGTCACCGGATCCCGGGCCGACACACCTCCGTGGTCGACCGCGCCGGGGACGAAACCCTAGCAGCGTGGAGGAAGAGGTAGGAGGGGCTAGAGGAGTGAGAGAGGGCAAGGCGGTCACCGGCGGCGAGCCCCATGGCGCGGAGCATGGAGTAGGTGCTGGGGGGAGAAGAAGACGGCGACGGAGAGAGCGCCGAAGTGCGCCGACGAGAGCGACGGCGACCGGATGCGGGCGTGAGATGAGAGAGAGGGAGGGAGAGGGAGAGAGCGAGTGGGGGTGAGTGGGTGTCGGCCCGTCTGACCCGGGCGCGGTGTGTGTCGAGCGCGGGGCACGTGGGAGTGGGTGTGTCGACGCGCGGGCGCGCGGTGGCTAGGCCCAATTGAAGCCCACCATGTTGTCCTAAGGTTAGGACGTAAGCTAACTAGCATTACAGATCTCTGAAGGCTTCGAAGAAGAAGAACATGAGTTGTAAACTTCTATATAATTTTTCTTTTCTTTGGAGTACAATCTGTAAAAAGGGCCGGTGTAAGACACTAAGATGAATAAAAAAAAACATCCCCAGTACTTCTCTGTTTCCACCGCTCTGTTTTTAAACCGGATTTTCCAAACCTTTCTCCTATGTACAAGAACAAGAAACCCAGTCAGATAAGGATTCAGGAGCTGAGCGTAACATCGCTGTGCCTGATCCCGTTCTCCATCCGTATCCATGACACGACCGAGAAGGGCTCCTCCGTGACTTGGATGATCCTGGCTCCTCTGGGCCAGTCACCGTAGCCCCCATACCCCGTGTGGCGTGCGAAGCAGAGCCAGAGCTTCTCGTACGGGCAGCACCAGTCCAGCCCGTGGTTGTGCCCAACGAAGACTGCCTGTCATCCATCAAAATCCATAAGGGCCTGAACAGTGTGTAATCTTTGTGATCATTGTGATATAGTACTTGTACAGTTGTACTACTACCCCCTCTTTATCCAGTATACAATCATTGTGATGTATACTATAAGCGCCTGAACAGTGATGGATTAAGTCAGCTATCTGAAGGTCTGAACCGGTGATTGACACACCTTAACTGACGGCCTCTTGGCGAGTGCATCCATGATGCCCCATTCAGCTGCCTGTGGCGCCACTTCCTCCTTGTTGATGGACCCAACGCAGGGCTTCCTTATCTTTGATTTGGCCTTTGGAGCTACCTTGGCATACGCCGTGCTTGGTATATGCCAGAAGATGAGCTCAGGGATCCTGCATGAGTGCATGACTCATCGATCAATAGAAACAAAAGAAACAAATGAGGATTATGATGATATTTACTATTGTTATGAAAATGCTGACAGAAATTTCTAACCTTCCATTAGGATTGAGGAACTGAGACTGGCTCTGAAACCACTTGACCTGAGCGCTGGATACCACTTCGGTGTACGACCCGCCGCCGGAATCGAGGAAGTACATGAGCAGAGCCGGATCATGATCGTCGCCGCGGCCGGTTCGTCCTCGTCGCTGCGAGAGCACCTGCAGGACGTAGTTGGAGACGCCGGGCCACAGCTCCCGGGGGCCGCCGGACGAGTAGGACAGCCTGTTCCTGTTGCCGCCGGTCTCCGCCGCCATGAGGTCCAAACGGGGAGTCCCTCGGAAGCCGCACTCTGAATCGCGCAGCGGCGGGACGCCGTCGGGGGAGAACCACTCGGGCGGCCACTCGAAGGGCATGTCGTCGTGGTTGCCGAACACGGTCGACCATGGGACGCCGCGGCTTCGGGAGGACGAGATGGCGCGGTCCCAGTACAGGCTCGCGTTCGGGGTCGGCAGGTTGTTCGCCGTCACCAGGTCGCCCAGGTACACCACGAAGTCTGATTGACGATTCCGCGCCGCGGCAGAGAGACAAGAGCAGTTGAGTGGACTGCGAGAATGGCAGTAGAACGCAGGAGGAAGGGAAGCAAAAGCAAGCGTCGGCAGGGAGGGAGGGACCTGGGTTCTCGGCGTCGAGGACGGCGGCCATGACGCGGTCGGACCCGGCGTCCTGCGCGGGGCCCCAGTCCGTCCACGCGTCCTCGCCGTAATGCAGGTCCGCGAACAGGGCCACCTTGAACGCTCCCCCTGGCCCGAACCGCAGCGGCGTCCGCCCCTGTCCGTGCGCGTGCGCATGCTCCGTCGCCGGCCGCAGCCCGGCCGCCACGGTGAGTGCCAGCGCGGCGGCGAGCAGGGCGCCGGCGGCCGCGAGGCCGTGCCACCACTTGCGCATCGCGGGCACGGGCGGCGTGGTCCTGGGAGCGGCGGCGGGGTTGGTGTTGGTGCGTTGTTGGTTTGGTGGAGCGCCGCGCTCGGAGAAAGAAGGGGAGGTGCGGGACAGGACACAGTGGGAGCGAGACGTGGCGTGACGGCGGTTGGGCCTGGGCGCCTGGCGCGGCGGTGGGAGGACGGGCCGTGGCAGACTGGCAGGTCGGCCTTGTTTAGTTCCCCCAATTTGGGGATGGCAAAATTGGCATTTGGCACTGTAGTGCATATTTCGTTTGTATTTATGAAATATTATCCAAATATTGACTAATTAGGCTCAAAAGATTTATCTCGTCAAGTACAACCAAATTGTGCAATTAGTTTTTAATTTTATCTATATTTTAGACTTTCGTGTATGTCGATATTTTGATGTGACGAAGAATCTTCACGGAGAATCTTCTTTTTACATAGTGAAATTTAGAGAAAAATTTAGGAACTAAACAAGCCCGTGGCGGTGAACTGGTGATCATCAGAATTCAGATGCTGTGTGACCGACTCCGCGACGTTGTCTCGTCGCAGCGTGCACCACTAACCCACGGTGGATCAGGACAATATATTAATTAATTAGCAAGCTGACTGTCCACGCGTCACTCCCAAATTCGATTTCATATATAAAATCTACTCCTAAAAAGAGTAAAACCAATCGTTCACATCGCTCCGTCGCTCGATCGGTCGAAAAGTTACCCCGCCCGCAGACCCATCGCTTCGTTGACAGGCGTGGGAAAACCGCTCGCTCTTCACATACTCGGCACTTTGCTCGCCCCCCCGGCGCACGTGGTGGGCCTGGCTCCAATCAATCCCCTCACCCTCGCGGGTCGGGATCTCGCACACGCTACGACTACAGCTCGCCACCGCCCGCATGCCACCGCCGCCGGCCGCCGGCCACCGCTCGATCTCAACCGCTGCGTCTACATCCTCCCGCATTTTCCGTCGGCGCCTCGCACTCCCGCCGGCCTCCAACTCCCGCATCAACCGCTAAGACCTATCCCCAAATCCGGGTCGACGGAGGAGGCGGCGGCGTGGCTCCGCGGGCGCGCACCGACGAGGGCAAGACGAAGGAGGTGGTGGCGCGGTGCCGTGGGATGCCCGATGAGGGCGGGACGGGACGAAGGAGGCGGCGATGGAGGCGGATCAAAACCCTCGCTCCCCAATCCCGGGTCCCATCTCGCTCCCTCTTCCACTCTCCTCCGTGACAGATGGCGGTGACATGTTTGCCGGATCGGGGTTCGATATGGACTTTTCCTTTTGTTGGCTGGTGGATTATGGAGTGCATTAAGAAACGCAGAGATTGGAGTTGCACGGAGGTCATTGTTGTGACTCAGCGTGCTCTGTGATGGCGGCCGTAACTGGAGTAGCCGAGCGCTTTCAGTTCTCTGCTAAGACCTTTACCTTCCACCAGCTTGCAGCGGCAAAAGCAAAGAACTTCAGTGATGAATGCTTCGTCACGGAGGGAAGGTTTGAGCGTGGCTTAATTTTAAAGTGGGAGACTGGGAGTTTATTATTTCTTGCTATTGCATTAGTACAAAAGCGGCTCAGTTGTACCACTGGCATCATTGATCTGTCTAGGATGTTCAAGAAAAAGCAGTGTTTTCTCATGAGTTTCTTTTAGCGCAAATTGGCGGTGTTACGCCATTTCATATAGTAGAAGCATTTCAGTATTTACAAGATATAGGAGACAACACTACGGCTGCCAAAATGGGTTTTGGTCGTTCAGCCTGTACGAGAAGACGTGCCGACTACTCTTCACTTGGGATTGGCATGTTGAAAGCCATGATGTCGTGTCTGCTCATGAGTTGTGGTCTTGTGGATGCCCACAGGCGCAAAACATCTGTGTTAGACTTATAGCTGATCGAACTTACACTGACCTGATAAATGAGGACACTATAGACTGTTTTGTAGGTCCTTCATTTTGATTTATGTGACATGTCTGCTCGTGGTGAAACCTTCGCTGCAGTTAAGGTTACAAGGTACAAGGTACCTTTACATTTTTCAATGCTACTATATGAGCTTATGCCAGTAGAACAAATATTTTGTTATAGAGCAATGTAACGATTTTGCATTTTGTTTGGTTCGGTCTGCAGATTCTTTCCATAACGATAATCCAGAAGGTATTGAGGCAAGTAACGAGGTTAGCATACCTTGTTCTATTATGCATTTATTATAAGTATTTCAAAATTCTGTTCCTACCATTCAAAATAGGTGTCATCATAGACAATCTTCTGATTCATCAGTACATGCTCTTCTATGTTTTCAAGAATAATGTCTTGTGATCTTTTAACCGCTCTCTTTTAGAAGTGTATTGGTAATCATAGCTGCCTACCTTACTGACTCGTTCTAGATATGAACTGTAACATCTGAAATGTTGCAGAAATTCTCGTAACCTTGTGGGTTCTAAACTGGATATTATAGGGACTTGTGGGTTCTAAACTGGATATTATAGGGATAAGCACAAATCAGTGTTAGGAAGAGTTGTGGTGATACAATTCTAAGGTTTGCTTTCCCTAAGTTCTAATAGATTACCTTCAGATGATATACTTTCTGCACTTGGTATGTAATTTTGAGTTCTGTAAGTAAAATATTTAAATTCTTGGTTTTGATAAACAAAGTGATATACATTTAGCTTCTGCACCAATAAACAAAGGGCCATGTAAATATGTTTATCTTATAGGACTTGTGTATCTGTATTGATTGAACTAATAAATTCCTCTTTTAACTTCCTGATTAGTGAAGCTGGAAAAATTTATGTGAAGAAGCTCATGGGTAGAACATGGGCTGAAAGAAAGGTTTTAATTTATATAATTACCTAATTATTAATTGATGGATTTATCCAATTATCTTACTCGTGGGAAATAATGAGTATTGTTCTCCACACTAATACTTGGATGAAAGATTCGTCAAACAACACAAAGATGTTGTTCAATTGAAAAAAAGACTAATATTGTGCACTTCCTTTCTTTAGCTCATTGACGTCAAATATGTGCAGGTTTGCGGGGGTTGCCTTCTGGGGTCCAGCAGCATTAAGAGGGTACTTAGTAAGAACACTTGCAACGCACGGCATCATAGGCAAAATTGAAAGAGATTTGTGATGAACTTAGCTATCATGATATGAATTTGCTTCCTAAGATTCAGAACTTGAATTATGTGGCTATCTTGTTTGTACACACCTTCTTGATTACTGTGCGTATATAATATTGTGTGGCTGAAATTAGCGTGTTGTTGGTGATACAGAAACAACTTTCGAAATATAGCTCCCGTTGCAACGCACGGGTATGACCCTAGTGGAAATTATATAAGTGAAAGGGAAACGGAAGCTCCTCAGCAAGCAGGGGAATATGCGTGTGCCGAGGAGACAACGAGTCATAGCGCGGCAGGTATATGCTTTGGCTGCTCCATGGAAATAATCCGGCAGCTTGTTCGGCATTTTGTGTGTGTCTGTGCAGCTGTTGCTGCAGCTTTTGCCTCTCACGAAACACCGCTAACAGCGGCTCTTTTCACAGCAGTACCTTTCTCTTAACCAACTAACAATTTTACACAAAAAATTCCTCAAAAAAAAATTACACCAAAAAAGAGTTTCCTATCAAGGTAGAGTTTTAGGGCATTGACAATGCTGACATATAGAAACGATGGTTTCATTCAAAATAGTAGGTCCAACGTAAGGATATTTTTGTTGTCCCTACAACTTTCTTGTCTCTCCCATTCCTAAAATGTTGCATTTTACCTCATAATTTCCTATCATTGTTGCCTTCTTTTCTTGTTGACAGTAGTTGTATAAATCTTTGTTATGAACATTATTCATGGGTATATATGCGCTACTCATATTGGCATAGACATGGGTACAAATATATACCATTGAGAGCATATGTGTTTTTAGTGGGCACTTCATGTGTCCCTTTTTATCCGCCACCTTAGTATTCATCCTGATCAAATTTTAATAAGTTTGACTCGGTTTATAGAAAATATTTACAACAATTATATCTCTAAATAAATTTATTATGAAAATAGATTTGATTGTCTATCTAATAATACTAATTATGTACTATAAACATTAATATTTTTATATATATTTGATCAAAAATGAGTATGTTTGATTTATCATAAAGTGAGAATGACAGATAAAAAGAGACGAGGGAGTAAGTTTTATGGATACTAAATTTGAACCCTAGAGTTACATGCTCTCATATGCATCACCGATATGTGCATATGGGGGCATATTCCCCTCATGTCAGAAATAACATTAAAGTTTGGCAAAATTTGCCACAAGACACGAAAGTGGTGTGCTTTTGCCGTGGGACACCAAAAGTCGACCACTTTCTTTGGAACACACAAACTGAAGTTGCAAATTTGCCGAACACACCGAGCCTCATATTTTAATATTTCCGGCCGGCCCGGGAGAGAGAACGAAGGGGGAATGACCATTTTGCCCTTGGCTCAGCGGCATCGGACCAAACTTGGGTTCGGCTCAACCCAACCGTTAGGGCATCTTCATCTCCCCTAATCCTCCGATTCAACAGCCGCCACCGCTCGTTGACTCCTCTGCGCGCGCCGCCATTGGAACCTCGACCCCCCTCGCCGTGCGCCATGATGGGCTGATGAAGAACACGACGACGAAGATGAAGTCCCCTACCACGAAGGCCTCGCAGTGCCCAGGTTCTCCACCGAAGGCTCTTCGATTCAGGATCCCAAAAGGGTTAGTTTGTTTTCCTTTACCCTAATCTCGTTTGGTTCGATTTCACTGCTTTAACCTGGGAATGGCGATAGAAACACAGTCGTTTTGAGCTCCTTTAGTTTTGATCTGTTTTTTTTCTCGTTTTAGGATGGATCCGTCGGCTGCACCGTAGGGTGGCGATTAGGGTTCCCGCGTATGTAGAGCGAGAGACCGGATGGGCGTGATGACTATCATGTTACTGCTAATTTCGTGCGGGTGGTGGACAAGGATACCATCAATTGGATGGATTTCTCTGCTATGCTTGATAAGGAGATAGTCTATGGCAAGGATCAAGCTCTTGAAGTCACTTTCTTAGACAAAACCAACATTCAGACAGTGCGTATAGATTCTGACTCTGCTTTGCTTGCTGCATTTGAAGTATATTGGGAGTGTAGAAGGCTGCCAGTGAATGTAGATGTTGTTGACACTGGTCCTCGTTTACTGAAATCTCAAGTTTCTCATGTCAGTGAATCTGTTGAACCCCAAGATCAAATTGCCACACAAGAGAGTCAGGTAATTTGTTTGCCATTAGCTATGATTCTCCCAGATGATAATGCTCCTCCTGCTGGTGATGCCCCTCCTGCTGGTGATGCCCCTCCTGCTCATGGTGATGCACCTGCTGCTCATTGTGATGACCCTGCTAATGACTGGGGAGAGTCAGATGAGGTTGAGTATGTTGGAGTAGATGATGAGACAGAAAAGTAAAAGGATTTGTTGGAGAAGGAGCAGGAGGAGGACTGTGATTACTATCCTGGCTCAGATATAGATGATGATGATCCACTTGTTGTTGATGATGAAGAGGGCTGTGAGATTGTGGTGCATGTCACTGACATAGATAACCCTAAGATAGTTATTGGTGTTACATTTGAAGATGGATTTTGTTTTAAGAGATGTATTAGGCAGTATGCTGTCATTAATGAAGTTGAACTTGCAGCCCCCTACAGTGAAACAAGGAGGTACAGAGCCTATTGCAAGGCAAAGGGGTGTAAGTGGAGGATTTATGCATCTCAGTGCAAGGATGGCAAGACATGGCAGGTATGAAGTTGAACTTGCAGCCCCCTACAATGGATTTTATGCATTGTATGCTTGTATGTAGCTAAATTACTAACTGTTTGTCTATTTTTTTTGTAGATTAGGAAGCTACCACATGAGCATAATTGTAGGGCAGCAGGCAGACTTGAAAAAACTGCATGGCTACCAACCATTGGGTCAAAGACGAGTAATTAATTGGCTTAGAAAAGATCCAACTATAGGTGCAACTGTTTTGAGGGAAAAGTTACAGGAGAAGTACGTTATTGAAGTCAGTTACTATGTTGTGTGGGACGGTCGGCAGATGGCCTTAGATGAGATTTTTGGAGGCTGGGAAGATAGTTTTGTTCATGTGTTCTCTTGGAAATTAGAGCTTCAGAAAAGGAGTCTAGGAAGCATTGTAGAGATTAAGTGG
Organism: Themeda triandra; assembly: GCA_018135685.1. NCBI lineage: Eukaryota > Viridiplantae > Streptophyta > Magnoliopsida > Poales > Poaceae > Themeda > Themeda triandra. The sequence continues at coordinate 1,865,301 of JAENPR010000018.1, forward strand.
CAGAATGTGAATGACAAAAGGAGGTTTAGTAGGATGTTTGCATTGAAGCCATGCATAGATGGCTTCCTCAATGGTTGTAGGCCCTATTTAGGAATTGACTCCACAGTTTTGACAGGAAAGTGGAAGGGCCAGCTAGCATCAGCAGTGGGTGTTGATGGCCACAATTGGATGTTTCCTGTGGCCTATGGTGTGTTTGACAGTGAAAGCAAGGAGAACTGGGAATGGTTCATGAAGATGTTACACAAAGCAATTGGTTCACCTCCTAGTCTTGTCATTTCCACTGATGCAGGCAAAGGAATAGACAAGGCAGTTACCACAGTGTTCTCCAATGATGTAGAGCATAGGGAATGTATGAGACATCTTGTGAAAAATTTTCAGAAGAGGTTCAGGGGTGAAGTGTTTGAAAAGAATTTGTGGCCTGCATCAAGGTGCTACAGGCTAACTACTCATAATAGGCACTGGAATGAGATGCTGAAGACATGGCCAAAAGCAACTAAATGGCTGGAGGAGAACCACAAACATATATGGGCAAAGGCTATAAGTTTAGCACTGAAAGCAAATGTGACTATGTGACCAATAACATAGCTGAGACCTTCAACAGCTGGACCAGGAATGAGAAATCCTTACCAGTTGTTGAACTCATGGACAAGATAAGGCAACTCATCATGGAAAGGTTCTACATCAGGAGGGAGCTTGCTGCAAAGCTAAATTGTAAGGTGCTGCCCCATGTGATGAAGGATCTTCACAACAAAAGCAGGAATTTGAGATACAACATTCATAGGAGTGGGCCAATGGTTGGAGAAGTAGGAGGAGTGAATAAGGAGCTTGTTCCATGGAAATTTATTGTGGACCTGGAGAAGAGGGAGTGCACCTGTAGGCACTGGCAGGTGACTGGTTTGCCCTGTGTGCATGCTATTGCTTTCATAGGTACTAGGAGGGAATTTAAATTTGAGGATTATGTTCACCATTACTACTCTGTAGACAAGTTCAAAGCTGCCTATGCAACTGCTATGCCTCCAATGCCAGGCAGAGAAGACTGGGAAAAGGTGGACCTTGGTTTTAAGTTGCATCCTCCTCCGTGCAAGAGAGTAGCAGGAAGGCCAAGGAAGAGAAGGATTGTTGGGGTGGAAGAAGGTGGGTCCAGCAGTAAAGGCAAGAGAAGGTGCAAAAGGTGTGGTGGATTGGGGCACCTCCAGAAAACTTGCAATGAGACAGTCCATGATCCTGATGCACCACCTGCTGCACCACCAAAGAAGAAGAGAACTTACAAGCCAAAGGTGGTAGAGATCATAGAAACCACAACTGATCCCTCTAAGAAGAAAAGGAAGGCAAACTCCAAGGGGAAGGGACCCACTAAGAAAGCTAGGGCTGAAACTGCCTCACCTGAGAAAGCTACACAGTATGTGCTCATGCATCTAATCTATGTTCCTTACAACTCTATGCCATTTCATATTGTTATCTAAGAATTAACAAGATGTTGTATTTTGCAAGACCATGGTGACATCTAGCCCGAGTGAAACATCCTCAATTTTCCACGAGGGGAAAATCCACAGAATGATATACAACAGTCGATAATCAATTTCATATATCAATTCTAAAACTAAAGAATACAAATAGAAGGGTTTACATTACTTATTACAACGCCACAAGGCGGATTCAAAGTATCTCTAACATCCAGAACAGCTTGAGAAGGTGGAAGTATAACGCGGAAGCGGCTTCAAACTCTAACTTGAGCGCAGACACGAGACCATCTAATCCATCAACATCGCTGAGAAGCAGGAAATCTGCACACCGCCAGATGTGTGCAGGCCATGGTCAGCACCGAATGAGCTTCAGTGAAAAATAGAAAATAAAGGGATCTGGCGATCCTATAGTTTGGTTGTGGTTTGCATCCTTAGCGCATGCGAAGTAGCAGCAAGTAATAAATAATAATAATAATAGTCAAGTTTTACTCGTTCCTATTCCCACACACACATCCATCCACCATCCCATCCATCCCAAATCCATCACCACATCTCCATCACCACACCACACTCGGGTCAACTGACCAACTCCCTTCTCAACCTGTCTCAACATCCTGCAGCCCACAACCCAAGGGACCACGGCCGGAACCAACTCTCGGGGAAGGTAGAGCACTCCTCTCCTATCTAGTAAAGCAGAACACAGGACAAGTCCATAGCCGACAAGTCAGCATATGTATCGATCGATCAACCAAGAACACTTTGCAGAGGTTTTACATCCCACAAGATGTAGGGTCGAGATGGACTAGAGGGGGGTGAATAGTCCTTCCTAAAAACTTAACGCACCGGCTAACCGAAACAAATGCGGAATTAAAACTAACGGTCTAGCCAAGGCTTCACCCCACTAACTAAAACTCTAGTAGCACCTTGTAAAAGAACCTAAACAAGCAATCAAGGTGCTAAACTAGCTAGTGCTCTCCTAATCAATTCTAGCTTGCAAGGTCACATAAACCTAAGCAACTAGTATTTTGTCACACGGGGGAGCACCTACACAATTCTAATGAGCAAAAGCACAAAGCCAATTCTAAGCTCACTAGATGCTCTAGGACAAGGCTACACAAGCCGAACCCAAGAGCGCAATTCACTTAACTACACAAGCTAAGCAAAGTTACTTAGTATACTTCTAGCTACACAAGCAAGAAGGTGCTCAACTAGCTACACAAGCAAAAGAGCACAAGAGCAACTACACAAGCTAAGCAAGAAAATAACAATGTAAGAACAAGCTTGAGTAAAGAGGATGCAAACCACCGCGAAGAGTGGACACAAGAAGTCACGGCGATGGCCAATCACCGAGCGTCGATGCCAATCACCTACACACAAGCACAAGGAGGTCGAAGCCTCACAAACAAGCACAAGGAGGTCGAAACCTCGGCAATCACAAATCGACACACGATTTTTCCCCTGGTTCACTTGGTCGCCACCAAGCTATGTCCAGTTGTGGCGATGCACCGACTTGGTGATGAGATGGCCGCTCAATTTGGCTCTTTTGCCAAAAACCCCACGGGAGCCCAACTCCAATCAACACAAGACCGGGATCCTCAAGCCACGCTCAACTAGAGTAGCCAATTCGCGCACACGCGGGGAAGGCTCAAGAACCCCTCACAAATCATACTCCGGAGCACCGCACAATCTCCACGGGTGCTTCAACGGAGTCTCTTGCCACCAAGCTGTCTAGGAGGTGGCGACCTCCAAGAGTAACAAGCCAATCGGCTTGCAACACGATCACCTAGTGCCACTCGATGCAATTCTCTCAAAGCAACGCACTAGAATCGATCTCTAACTCAAGTGCATGAACACACTCAAGCATGGATGAGTTAGAGGGCTCCCAAGCACTACCACACAAGCCACCAAGGCCCCAGTGTGCTCAGCACCCGGCCACAGCCGGCCAAACCACGTATTTATAGACCCACGGTCTCAAACTAGCCGTTGCCCCTCACTGGGCAAAAGACGTGAGCGTCGGACGCGGCCGACACCCACCGTCGGACGCTACTCCTGGCGTCCGATGCGCCACAAGTCGCCATGTGTCCTAGCCGTTTAAACTCTACCGTTGCCGCGCAACGGCGAGTCTCAAATGCGCTCAGAACCAACTCGTCGGACGCGTCCGACCCCCTGCGTCGGACGCGTCCGACGCAGTGCTGTTCGCTCAAGCTAGCGTCCGCCGCCCACAGGCCAGCGTCCGACGCGCGCGTCCGGAGGCACCCAGCGCCGTGACCCCCACTGGACCGCGTCCGACGCCCGTCGGACGCGTCCGTCGTTATCAAGACCACGTCCGACACTGTGCCACGTCATCACCTCAATGATCGTCATACCACGTGTCAGAACACCAAGCGTCGGACGCCGAGGCCAAATTTCCAGCGTTCGGCGCACTCCGTCCGGCCGCGTCCGACGCCGTGTACATGAAAGCCATGCGCACATGTCCGAACCCGTCAGACGCTACACCAGCGTCCGACGCATGAGAAAAACTCGTTATCAGCCCGTCGTGAACGCCAACTTCTCCACCATGCTACCCAACAAGTATACCAACTTGATCACCATGGATAGCAATGTTTTCAACCACAATTTGCATCCGGTGCAATAGAAAATATGCCTCCAATTTTCCCGAAACCCAACTCAACCCTGCAAACCTCAGCGCGAACAATGCCACCTTTGCAAATATGCCAACACCACCAAGTGTACAACCTCTTGTGTTTGTGTGTTAGCATTTTCATAATCATTTTCAAAGGATTTTTCACTTCAACTCACCACGCCACTCGATCCTAGCATGTCACAAAGTTAGATCGCTCAAGTGGCACTAGATGACCGAGATGCAAACAAGTTTGCCCCTCTTGATAGTACGGCTATCAATCCTAAATCCGGTCATCAACTTCTCTACACTCCTTATGACCAGTGAAATGAAATGCCCTATAGCATACCTTTGCCTTGCGCATTTCCATTTCCACCGTCTTTCCCCGACGTGCCAATGCAACACACGCACCGACACGATCTCAAGATGATATGATCCACTTCATATTATCATGCAACCCTCTCGGTCCATCGATCTTGATCTCACTTGCTCTTCACCGCCTCATGGTCCATCGGAACCAAGTCTCGCCCGAGCTTCACCCTCACTAGGTTCATCGCTCCACTGCCTTGACTTGTCCTTCACACACCCTCCGGTCTCGAGCCAAGCCTCATCTCGATCTTCACCATTGGTCACACGACTCCATGTCATGTCACATATTCAATAAAGCTCCTTCATCTCATATTCACCTGTGGGCTAAACCCCTGTGTATAGTCATGATCACACCATTAGTCCACCTAAGTTGTCGCTCAATTACCAAAACCAAACACGGGACCTTTCACAAGATAGCCATCCTCGACATGGCCATGCCTAGGCAGATTCTGGCTGCTTGCTATAATAGATGATGCCACCCTACCTCTCAGCCCTGAAACATCCCAAGTACCTCTAGAATGGCTGAAACTGTGAAGTCGTGAATCCGTGCCGTTGTTACGGGTCTCACGATCATATCAGAAGGGTGTGAGTCCATCAATGCCTGTACCTCCCTACACTCTCACCTAGTAGTAGTGGCACCGTGCTACCAAGTAGTCCAGCCGTCTCCCCATCACAGAGAGCGTGTGGTATGCAAAGGAGTCCCGAAGAAACTGAGTACTAGTAAGTCCTTAGGGATGACCAAGCTGGAATCTCTCCATCAGGGTTTCCTGTTCGGGTGCCATCACAACACCATGTGCCACCATAGCACCTTCTCCCTGAGCTCACCCCTTAGAAGCTCACACTCAGGGTTCACCTCACAACATTTATCCGCCACAGGTATATCTGATAGGGATGTCTAGTTCATCCCACGGCAAGACTTGCCCCCCAGGATCGTCGTACATCCCAGCTCGATCGACTCAACCCTCATCCTCCACGCACCCAAGTCACACCCGCAAAACCACCAGATCCTCACCAAGTCCACCAAATCTGGCATCCCAAGCCAAACCATTCCTAGGGGTTCACCACCCGCATCACATCACAGATACAATGCGAAGTGGAGTTATAATAAGTATGGTAATATAAAGTGCAAGCGAGCAGAAAGGTGGTAATAATAATATAAGTGCGAGCGCAAAGCTGGGTAGCATGGTGAAGGGTTTCAATCAAGGTAATAATAGCTCAGGCAATAGCATACATCATATACTAGCAAAGGAATAAATATAAAGCACTAGCATTTCTATTTGCAATGTCTAAATAGGGTTCTCTAGAAGAAGGTGCTGCCATGACACCTGCGATGTCGAGGTAGTAGGGGTACAAGTCCGACAGTAGTGGTACAAGTCCTCCTCCATTGAATGTAGTCGATCAGCGGGTCTCCTCCTCATGTTCGTAGTCTCCTTCCTTAGGTCGCTCCTCTCCCGACTTGACTCTGAAATCGAGACATAATAGTCACGTTAGCGACTCCTATAGAATCCACAAACATAGGCTCATGACGTAGAGCTCAAGACATAGAGCTCGATTTATAGAAAATTTAGACGTAGAGCAAGAAGATCTAAATGCACTCAAACATAGGCTCATGAAGTAGAGCTCGATTTATAGAAAATTTAGACGCTTGTTTCATATTTTTCTGAGTTCGTATGAATTAGTTATGAATTTCGAAGTTTAATATAATTTCGAAAAAGAAAAAAAGAGGGCTGAAATAATCCTGGGCTGACACATGTCATCTCCTGAATGCGCCACATGGCATCTACGTGGCTGCTGATGTGGCAAGGGTTGCAGACGTGGCAGCGACGTCATGATGACGTCAGCGCTGATGTCAGCGTTGACTTGGTCAACTCAAATGGGCTTGAGATGGGCCGAAGAGGGCCGGGTCAGGGTCGAATCTGGGTTTGGCGGGCCAGATCTGGCTGGGCTGAGCCCGCCACGTGTCTTGGTATGGTCGCGCCACGTCGTCAATTGGAAATCCATTGGGCTCGGTTCATGGGTCTGAGTCTGTGTGCCTGGCTCACGGTAGACTACCCACGGTGGTCCATGGACTGTAACGTGTTCCACGATGAACCATGTCCATTCATTCTTTTCTTCTCACGATCCACCTAGTCATGGTCTACAGGGTAGAGGTCCTGGGAGGTTGGCTCATGGCTTTGCGGTGTATGATGGACCAACGAACATGGGGCCAAGGACCAGCGGCATGGTGCACATGGTCTGTGTCCATCCACCAGCATCTCATCTCCATCTTCTTTCTTCTCCCTTTTCTCTGTTCTGCCCCACGGCAGAACATCTCGTCAGCGGTGAGATCATGCATGCGGGGGCACTGGTGCCACTCCACCTTCATCATCCGGCGCACGGGCATCGTGTGGATATGGTGAATCCATCAAGGTCAACCCGGCGAGAACTGGTGGTCGGCGACGGCCGGTGCACGCACCGCGGAGGCGCTAAGGCACGGTCGGCCGGCGATGTTGGCGCCAAGAGGCTATCAAGGCCTCAAGAAGAGCGCAACAGCTCCGTGGTAGTCCAGCGGACACGGCTCAATCACGGGGACAATTTTGACGGGTCCACCAGCACGGCTGGCCGCAACGATGGCGGCGTGGTGGCGCTGGCGCATGACAGTATCAGGGCTACGACCTTCAATCCCAACAATTGGTGTTGCGGGTGGTCAATCCGAGTCACAAGGGCAACGTTCGGCTGGTCGGCGACGACCGTACTCCGTGGTGGCATCCGCGCACGAGACGAATCTACGGTGGAGCTCCGACGTGAGACGGTGGCGCGCGTCCAGGGCCACGAGGAGGGCTCCAAGGTCCTATCTTCTAAACGGCTCGGTGCAGCAGGCCAAGGTGGAGCTCGACGGTCGACCAGTTCAACGTGAGGTGGTCGGAGCACGGTGGTGCGGTTGCGACATGTCGGCGCACGTCGCACGCGCCGTATCGGCATGGTCACGGGTCCAAGGCGTCCGGTGCTCATCCTCTTGGCTTGGCACGAGCACAGCAAGCGCCATGGTCGGTCTGGTCCAGATCCGGGGACTACGGGTCCTGACGGGGCTTGACGGTGCCGGAGCGGTGGCTCTGCACGCGTGGCATGGCGGCGCACCAGAGCACCGCCCATGGCGGCAAGGTCCATGGCACAGGGGTTCTCGGGGGTCACCGTCTAGGTCCAGCGTGCGCTCGGAGTACGCCTTGGTGTGGCGCATCCGATGGTCACGAGCACAGGGCTCCAGGGGTCCATCCAGGGGTCACGGTGGGGCTTCGCCGCGGCATGGCTTGGCCATGGCGAGAGCTCAAGGTGGTCCTGTCCTCGCCGACGTTTTCCCGATGCCGGGATCCGTTTGGCCGTGGTCTAGACGTGTGCGTGCTCGTGCGGTTGTGTCCAGAGCCGATAGGGGCTCACACCTACGTGTTCCTTGGTGTGGAACGCCATGGCAGGGAAGAGCAAGGCTGGGGGTTGGGGAAAAGAGAGGGCGGCCGGGCTTGCTCACCGCGCGGCAGTAGGCGTAGCAGGGATCGACGCGGTGGAGCAGCGCGTCGGTGAGGCGGCGATGGCGTGGAAGTAGTCGTGGACGGGCTTGGGGTAGCAGTCCAGTAGCACCGTCTTCTCCGACGACTCCAGCGTGGTGAAGTGGCTCCCGGTGGTGTACGACTTCGGCGATCCCAGCTCCTCTTCTTCTTCCTTCCTCTGCTCCTCCTCCTCCTTCTTCTCCCCCTTTCTCCTCTTAGCTATGGGCTTGTGGCTGGTGAGTTGTGCTGGCCACCAGAGCAGCGGCGCACGATGGGGAACCCTAGGGCCTCTGGTCCGGTACTTATAGGTGACATCGATGGCCATGGCGCCGGTGAACGGTCTCTGATCGATCGGCTTGATCAGGTGGCTGCTGATGGCTTCGGCTGTCGCTGTCATCTTCGAGTGGGCTCCGGGGTCAGTGGAAGGGCGCAGTTGCCTTCGCGGCCAAGGAGAGCGGGGAGCAGGGGCGCGGCAGCGGCATGTGCGTTGCCGCGGCCGTTGGCGCGCACGGTTGGTAGTCACGCAATTCGCGTGACTCATGGGTCCCGCGGGCGTCACGCTGGCGTGCGTGTGGTCGTCGGATAACCAGGGAGCGGAATCGGGCGGTGGAGAGGCTTGGCGTCGCGCGGACGCGATGTCCTGCTGCACGGCGAAAAGCAGAGGAGTGGGGGACCTTGGAGGGGGCTTATGACAGGCGGGGTCCGCGTGTCAGTGTCTCTAGAGAAAACGACGGAGGCGACCGCCCTTTTAGTGTGATGTGGGGTGCAGACTGGGCCGGTTGCCGCTGAATGGGCCATGGCGATCTGCTGGCGCTGCTGTTGGGCGAAGAGGCTACTTGGGCCGGACGAACGGGAGCAAGGACGAAGCAGGCTGGGCCGGCGTGGGGAAGAGGCCGGGCTGGCTTGAGGTCTTAAGGCCAGATCCTTTCCCAATGCTTTTCCATTTCTCTTCTCTTTTTGTTTTTCATGTATATATTTATTTGTGGCATGTCCCACTTAATATATTTGTTCCATGTTGGTCAAATGCGGTCATAGGGTATGTTGGGATATTATTCCCATATTAGTATATTTATTTATTATATAAATAAATATGCATGTGTTGATTTAAATAATCAATACAAAAATCCAAAAAAATCCTAATCACATGTAATGCAAAATGTGACTCATGTTCCCAAAAATTAAGCACTTGTGATATACATGATGTAGTGCTTGATTAAGTGATTGAACTAGGGTAGTTCGCTACATTTCATATTATCATTAGTCGAGGAGGTTAAGCATTACATAACCTAGTGCTAGCTCCAATGCCTTATTAGGTGTACATAGGTGAATAGTTGTAGATGGGGTTTCCTCATATCCTATCTTAGTTACTAGGCATGCTTACATCATGGGTGACAATAGGGTGATCCACTTAGGGTTAGTCTAGGGTGGGACACCTTCTTACATTTGGCATATTAAGTATGTTGCTACCCTATAGTGGACTAGTGGGGTTTATACACTAGGGGTAGTTAAGTAGCTAATCAAATTAGTGTGGGTAGCCTCTACTACTATGGTTTAGGGTTAAAGATCGACATCCACATGTGTGGGGTTATTGCCAAGGGTTTAGGACTCTTAAGTCTTTAGGTTGGTGTGATCATACTAGCCACTGCTCAGCTATAAGTAAACACTAGTTGGTTTTAGGGCTTAGTGTAGGTGCATATATGTAAGTTCCACCTTAGTAAGATTGATACTAACCTAGTAAGAGTTCATTAAGGTTTTAGGTTCAAGACCTAGGGCTTTCACTAGGGCATATCATAGCTAGTGGTTGTTCACAGGTTTTACTAATAAGTATAAGAAGTTATTATAAGAATTTATCCATAGGTAGTATATAGAATGCATTGTTATGCCGGGTCATGGCATTAGGGTACATGTGCTCACTTTAGGGATCCTAATCACATGTGGCTTAAGGGGATGTTAAGACACATGTGATGATGTTACAATGCATCGTTTATTAACTAAACATGGGTTCTAAGTGTGCAACTAGGTAGGGTTTTCTACATGACAAGCAACAAACATGGGTTTGTTTAAAAAAAATTTGTAGTTGGGATTTTTGTGTTTGGTGAATTTTCCGGGTTGTTACACCGAGGGCAGTGACTAGGAGCTTGGCTTCCTCACAGATGACATCCAGCCCCAGCGCTTGCACTAGGAGCAAGAGGCCCTTGCTGGACATGTAGGCAAAACAAACAACAACAGGAAGATCAGTGGCTGCTTTGCTTTTGTGCTTTTGTGGCAATTCTGTGGCTGATGAAAGCCATTGCTTTAGAACCTGCAATGTAATGAACCAAGTGCTTTCTTTTGTGCCCTAGTGGCAATATCTATGGCTGATGGAAGCCATTGTCTTAGAATATGGTATTATAATGAACTAAGTGCTTGCTTTAGAATATAGTACTGTGATGTAATGAACTAAGTGGATTTGAATTTAGTACTGTGATGTAATGAACTAAGTGGAGTTGAATTTAGTACTGTGGATTTGAACTAAGTGCTGATGATAATGTGTTCATGCCTTCATAATGTGCCATTACAATCATGCCTACAATCATTCATAATGTCCTTCATTGATTCAGATAGATAACTGCATTTCATTCATTCCATTCATAAGACATTACAATCCAAGTTTGCATGCCATTCATAGCTGCATTTCACTAATAAGGACATGAACCATTCTTGTACAACATCATGCACATGGCAGCTAAGTTGGCAACTACAACAACTAAGCCAGCCACATTCATCCACCCTAGAGCTAGCTGAGTCCCCTTCCTATTAGCAGCCTGGGTCGACACGACCTGGGTCGACACCTGATTGGTCAGGTTCATCACAGCCTACCAAATCCCCTTGATTCCATCCATCAAATCTGCAGTGTCCACGGCTTCACTTGGTTTCTCTGGCTTCCACATGAAGAAATCGCATTTGGTTCTACCCTGCTCATGGAACAAGAACAGATGGCACGGATGAACCCTAGCCCCAAATTGAAACCGACAAAATTGACCCCAAATCAATGAACTAAACTTACCCAATCCCGATTTGTGCAAGTATAGAACGGCTTGTTTGGATGCTTCAAGGTTAGGGAGGTCCGCTCCACCACGGTCGCCGTCTTGTAGAACGAGCAGAGCGCCTGCCCATCGCTCCCTCCCCGCCGTGCAGAGGCGCTCGCGGATGAACCGCTAGCCGAGCCGGTCGCCATCTAGCACTGGGAAGAGGTCACGCCGCGGCACCAGCACCTGCCATTCCGCCGCCGCACCAGCAACTGCCGCGCTGCCGCCGCACCCACCGCCGCCGTTGTCGTCGAGCTGTGAACTAGAGAATGGGGAGAGAGGAGTGAGAGGGGAGGTGAACTGGTCCAGCCAGACCGTGTCGCATATAGCTGGTCCAACCGAACCCAAGCCTGGTCCGGCGCCAGTTGAGCCAAGGGCAAAATGGTCCGTTCCCCTTCGTTCTCTCTTCTAGGCCGGCTGGAAATATTAAAATATAAGGCTCGGTGTCTTCTGGCAAATTTGCAACTTCAGTTTGTGTGTTCCAAAGAAAGTGGTCGACTTTTGGTGTCCCACAACAAAGTCAAGCACCACTTTCAGTGTCTTGTGGCAATTTTGCCTTAAAGTTTTTATCGTATCGGATATAGGTGAGCAATACTCGGTGCATTTATACCAATTGCCATCTTTGTCGTGCTCGTCTAGGTATAGGTGGTGGGGTTTATATTTATTGCATGATCGCAATGGCAACAATTTCTTCCGCATTACCGTGGGGTTTATATCTATTGCATTATTGCAAGGGCAACAATTTCTTCAAAGTTGCCCGTGGGGTTTATATCTATTGCATGATCACAAGGATAGCAATTTCTTCGAGGTTACGGAAGTTCCCTTTTAGCGTCATTGCGTAAAACCTTCTGTATAAAAACTAAAAATGTCAATCTAGATATCCATTGAAAAGCAATCTTGCCACGCTTGTATATAGAGCAGCTCAAGGAAGATGCGAGCTTGAGATTGCCGGTCTTTCGATCCAACAGTGAAGGGTGCATGAGGGAAACAAGGATATACAAAGTCGAGTGAGGAGCAACAAAAATGTAGGTGAATTAATCTGCTCAACAAACTCGTAGAGAAACATGGTAAACAAAGAACCAAGCATTTGTCTCTGCGTATCTCCTGTTGCGGTGTTGCCGGTGGCTCTCTGTCTCAGATTTAGGGCAAATCGGATCTATAGCACTGAAAGATTCAAGATTTAGAAAAATACCATTGAAAGATTGAGATATAGAGAAATACCATTGAAAGCTCGCACCGTTATGGTTTTTAGCATCTCTGTGAACTTCACGTTAGCACACACCACGCAACAACAGAACACATGCACGCACGCAGCATAAGGGAGGAGGAAGTAACACACGCACGCAACAGCAGACGCGAGGACGACATCTCGCGCGATCGCCATGGCCAACTCGGCGGGGCTCCACGAGGATCTGCTCAACCTCGTCGTCGCGTGCCTCCCGTCGCTCGACCTCCTCGCTTTCCGCGCCGTATGCAGCTCGCCTGGCGCACCGCCGCAGCCACCTTCACCGACTGCCACGGCCGTAGTTGCACACGCTGGTGATCGAGGCGCTACCACCATCTACGAGCTCACGGTCAAGAGGAGGCAGAGGACTCGCGTGCTCAGGCTCGTGGTGAAGGAGCTCGAGGAGTCGTGTGCTCTGCTCGGAGTTGGAGTTGCGTGCTCGAAGCCAAGCGTCGCACCAGGCACCAGCCCCTGTCCGTCCGGCTCGCCGCTCGCGAGACGCAAGTCGCTCCCGAGTCCCGACGCGGCGTGCGGTGCTCCGCGGCTCCGCCCTTCTCCTCTCCAGCCTCCGTCCTTGGCCGGCGCTCGGCGGCCGGCGGCCACAGACATCTGCGAAGCCGCCTCTGCCCTCTGCCATCGCGCGCCCATCTGAGGAGCTGCCACTGTGCGCCTAGGCCTTCGCACGCGCCCAGTCAGTTCGACGCGGCCAGGACTCTGCACGAGCTCCTCCCGTTCCCTCGCTGCGTATTGATGGCCGAAGGCTGAAGATGGAGCTGACAGGTGAGGCCCACACGTCATAGAGAAGATTTTTTGACAGCTAACGTCTATTTAGCGTGGATGGTAGAAGCTAATAATGGAGTAACCTTTCAGTGCTAGTTTTCTAACACTGAATCTTTCAATGGTATTTTTCTAAATCTTAGATCTTTCAGTGCTATAGATCCAATTTACCCTCAGATTTAGTGCTATACATGAACGCGCCCGGGGTAGCGACGGCCGGAGCAATACCTGGTGGGTTTATATCTATTGCGATCTTCACACTCCTTTGGGTACAGGTGGCGGTGGTGGCGGCAATTTGCCATCTTCACAGCGCTCCCCTGGGTACAGGTGGTTGCGGTGGTGCCATGCGCTCCTCTGGGTACATGTGGCGGCAATACCCGGTGGGTTTATACCTATTGCCGAGCAATATCCAGTGCGCACCTAATAGTTGAGCAATACCTGGTGGGTTTATACCTATATTGCCATCGTGGTGATGACGGTATGCGCTCGTCTAGGTACCACGGTGGCGGCATGCTAGAGAATGCTCGACGAGTCGGGTAAACATTCATCATAAGCATTTCTTGACGTGCATTCTTGAGCGACAGGCGTATCCTCTACCAATGCGGCACGTGCCCCACGGACAATGACGTGTGCTCCTTTAAATCTTATAATAATAATAAATCTAAAAACCTACAAACACTCTTGTTAAGTCGAGAATTTAAATGCCCTAGCCTTGCTTAGATGCATAAAATTTAGGCTGTAAATGTCACATTGGATGTTTCGTGGGATATCGGAAGGGTTTTTTTTACACAAAAAAAACTAATTACAGAACTTGCTTGTAAACTGCGAGACTAATTTATTAACGCCCTGTTTTTTTTTTATCTACCAGTATTTACCTACCAATGATTCGGTGTTTTTTCTCACAACAAATCAGCAGCCGAAGAATCGGTCATTTAAACGACCAAACGAACAGGGCCTAAGACTAATTAATCCGTCATTAGCGCATTTGTTACTGTAGCACTTTAGTGTCAAAACACAGACTAATTAGGCCAAAATGTTTGTCTCGCAATTTACACGCAACCGTGTAATTAGTTTTTTTATTTCATCTATATTTAATACTCACCACGTGTGCCGTAATATTCGATGTGATAGGTTCTAAAATTTTGAAAGAGAAACTAAACAAGGCCGCAGACGTGGACATATAATTGAACATGACTTGGGCATGATGAAAAAAAACTTTTTCTTAGAAATGTGCCACGTCTGAAAATCTCATCATCACAAAATCACAAGTAAGTAGCTCACAAGAGTCACGGGATGTACATACGCTTGTGTATACTGCTGGCTACACTACGCATGGCGTATACATATACACCCAGTGACCCAGCTGCTCTGTTATCGACCCCTCTCCCCGTACACATCTGAGCAAACAAACGCTCAGCGGTCGCAACAATTCCTCTGCTGTACATCAAATGCTGCAAATGCACACACAAACCCATGACCCAATACGTCGATCAATCCAAGCAATGCAGTGCAATGGTCGTCCATGGACGAAGCTGCTGCCGTCGTCAGGCTCCGAAGGTGATGGGGTACACCCTCTCCATGTTTGGGTAGAAGAGCCCCCAGTTCTGCTCCACGCCGGCCTCCTTCTGGTCCTCGTTGAACATGGCGAACACGTAGGCCTCCACCCTCCTGGGCCGCCGCGGCGTGCCCTTCCACACGTGCGCCACCAGGTTCTGGTTGTACGTCCTCGCGTTCTCCACCGACGCCGCCGCGCCGCCCGCCGTCGGCCACCCGGTCTCCGACACCACCACCCTCACGCGCTCACTCCCGGCGACGCCGAGCTTCCGCACCGCCGTGTACAGCGCGTCCACCGTCGCGTCGAACAGGTTCTGGTACCCGTACTCCCCGTCCTGCACCACCGTCTCCGGCGCCGTGAACAGCGCGAAGTCCATGCCCATGTGGCTCAGCGCCAGCGTGTAGACGAAGTAGGGGTACAGGTTCGCCAGCAGCGGCGCGCGCGTCCGCGCCAGGAACGCCACCACGTAGCCCATGAACGACTGGGCCTCCTCCGTGAACTCCCCCGCCGACGGCGGCAGGTGCACGGCGATGGTGCCCTGCGAGATGGCCGTCGTCACCTTCACGTGGCCCAGCCCCGCCGCGGCCAGCGCCGCGTGCACGTTCTCCATGGCGGGCACCAGGAACTGCGTCTGCCCGATGGGCACCTCGTTGCCCACCACCACGTAGCGGAAGGACACCGTCGGGTGCGACTGGATGTTGTCGCGGACCCACGCCGCCGCCGCGGCCTCGCTGGACGCCAGCGTGGTCAGGACCTCGTTGGGCGCGCCCACCACCACGCGGATGCCGCTCCCGCCCAGCGCCGCCAGCGCCTCGCCGTCGGGCCAGTAGAGCCGCACCACCGTGAAGCCGTTCTCCCGGAGCATGCCCACCACCGCGCTCGCCGGCGGCAGGTTGTCGCCGCTCGTGCCGTAGCACACGCCCACCGACGCCGCCCCTGCATTGGATTTGGAGTTGGACCCCATTGATGGTTGATCCACAACACACAAGTGATCGAGTGAGCACAGGCAAATGACAGATCAAATGTATCTATTATATTAATCAAAGACTCTGATTTTCTGCACCAGAATCGATCAGTAATTACTCCGATTTATACCCATCAGTCGAAAGGGCTATGTTCTTCAGCTTATGCATATGCGTGGAAGGATCGATGAGTAAACTGCTAGGAATGGAACACAGTACATCCAATCCATCAAGGAGAGACGAGTGACAGTAACTGAAACACAATTTGAGTAAGTTATGCGTGGAAGGAAGAATGTATCAATCAATTTGATTAATTTGTTTGATCTTTCTTGTCGCCAAGAACACATTTATGACAATTTGATGGTGGTACTTTGGTATGGATGAATTCTTGGGGAAGGTGGCCAGTGAATTGTTTTTGTGATATTCAGTAGTTACCCAGTCATGCAGAGGTCGAAACTGATCTTAATATGGTTTCAATTGCCTTGATACTAATGGAAGCTTTTCTTTGTGAAAAAAAAATGAATATGCCAGATGCATCTACATCAAACCTTTGGTGCTCTGCTCACTTGCAGAGCCAGTCAATCAGCTGTGGACTGTGAGTCAGTGCACACGACGTTTAGAGAAGGGCAGGCTTAAGGTAAGGCGGTTCAGACATCTTTTCTGACCTTTTCCTTTCCTTTTCTTTTATGGATGTACTGTGATGGAGGAAGAAAATGACATGTAACTGAAATTTTCCGGCAGATTCCATACTCGCACTCTATCTTCTTTCAGTAGTGCTCTTCGATGGTACATGCTCCTAATTCTGTTGAATGTTTAATAGTTTCTGATTTCTGATTGGCCATGCTTTACATTCTTCCTGTTTCAGTCAACTAGAACTAGTAGTACATGGCAATGACATGCCATGTCAACTAGTACTAGCTTGATAACCAATTACACATTTACACTACACTTAGCCTGCATCTCATCTCATCTCTAGTCTCCAGTAGCTAGGTCTTTCGTTTCGTCAGGTTCTTGATGCCATCACCGTGTAGTCCCGATCGCGAAAAAAAAGTGGAGGGAGGTAGTTTTTGACGGTTAAACGAACCGTTAGTCTGTTACTACAAGTAATCAGCATCAGCATTCAATTTCAATGGATAAAGACCTGAAGAGAGTTAAGCTTCTGTTGTAACGTCTGCAGCAGGACCGTTGGTTAGTCCTCTTGTCACGCAAACATCGTCTTCGAAAAGGAACAAAGCGACATCAGGAGGGAACCAAAAATGTCCATGTCAGCATAAAGCAGCAGCTCCTAGGCTCCTAGCTGCTGGCTGCGAGCAGGAGCTCTAGCTCTTGGATGCATGCCTTGCAAGCAACATGGATTATCAGTGAGCGAGTGAAGACTAGAGATGAGATGAGATGCAGGCTAAGTGTAGTGTAAATGTGTAATTGGTTATCAAGCTAGTCCGTACTGTTGGATAAGGATAACTGCCCTTGCCGTGCAGGTGCAGTTGCCGTTGCAGGTCAGCCATGCATGCATCAATAATCGGTTGGTGCAAGTGCATGTCATGTAGTATCAGGTATATAGTCAGTAGTCATGTACCCACAGAGGCTGGTATACTTGCCAGCATCGCTTATGGCCTGATTGACTGGCCGGATTGCAGCACTAACAGAATGTTGAAATGTTGAACTGCTAACTGAACAAGAACCCGCGCAAGCTAAGACCTGACCTGACCTGACCAAGGGAATTCGGCTTTGTTGCACTTGCACGGACCAAATTTTCAATACTTTCCTTACTTCTCTGAGCAACAACACCAATCCAGAGAACGAACAGCAGGTAAATTAAAAATAAAGCCAAGATAGTGAGGAGGAGGATTAGCCATAAGCCATGCCACTGCAAGCTCATCGATGCACAGAAGAAAAGAGAGGCAAAATAAAGCAGTGTCAGAGAGACAGAGAAATAGAAAGAGAGGACGATTACTTGTAAAGATGGAGGCCAAGATAGTGAGTAGGAGGAGGAGCGGCCGCGCCATGTGGAAGCCGGACAGAGGAGCACCTGATGCTCCTGCACCTCGCGCTGCCATTGATCTCTCTCTCGCTCTCTTCCTGATTCCCGTCTTCAGTTCCAGAACGATGGCTACCAAGCACACCTCTGACAACTAACCTGAATGAACTCTAATATAAGCTGCTGGCTGGTGCTGCTTTCTGCCTCTTTGCATGCCGTGCTTGCTCAGTAACCACCGCTAGCTCCTGAAGGACTCCACACCCTTATATATAAACTGCAGCTGGGCCCATGAATATATGCTCTTTTGCGCTGCTGGTCAGCGTCTGCCCAACTTCGGTTAAGGACGACTCACTGACTTCAGGCAACGCATAACACACATGACAATTGACGAGTCACACTGTCCGGTAGGAGGCCTCGCACTTGCATTGTGCACTAGCTTGGCCGGCTGGTTGTTCTCGAGTCAAATTCAGCACCACAAAGCTCGAGTAATGAGCCGCACGGGCAGCACCATGCAAATTTCAAACAGATTCAGGTCGTCTCTTGTACTTGCTCCACTAATGCAGCTTGCTTGATTGACCAGTATTTGGTGTGGAATTTGAAGTTCTTGTATAAAAAATCTTGGATGGAAGATGCAGCAAGGCAGGAATTCACATCACAATTAGAGGACGCATGTATATGGATGGTTTAAATAGTTGGGTTTGAACTTTGAACTTGATCGTTTCGTTTGTTTCCTACTACTCTGCATCTGAAATAAAGTTGTGAAGCCACTCTGCTGGTGCTGGTACCATACCTTCCAAGTTGGGGCCTGCATGCATGCGTCCGACGATGTGCAGATTTGGTGCCGGAAAGAAGGATAACTTGTCGTTTATGCAAATGGTCCTTTGGAACTACATCTACATCTATACGTCGTACTGCATGCCTTTTAATTTGCCATTCGCGCCAGGCTAACCACCGGTTGAAGACATGCATATGTTAGGTGCACCGAATGCATGCATGGACACCCTCTCCCTCTGCGTGTACCATTTTGTTTTGAAGAAGAAAACGATTGCACCCATAGTTTGGAGCTACACATATACATGGCACACGTGGTAAAGTTTTTGTTTCGAAACACCACTTCTTCATTAGCCATCACCTCTTTTGAACTATTGATTTGAACCAACCCAATTGAACCAAAAATATTACGAGAAGGCAAGTTGAGTGTAGTTCGTTTGGTTGAGTTCTTTGTACGTGGTGGAATCCGCCTACTTGCATTCAAATCATTGACATGACGTGTGTGTTCGTATTTTTCTGAATTTGTTTAGTAGGGCTAGGGTGAGTGTAGTTGCTGATATGAGTGTCTGAGTCTCTTTATGATTCGCAACAAAATGAATTCATTTGAAATGACTTGTATTTTTCTACTTTAAAGCTAGAGATTTACTCAAGAATGTATTTATTTGGGGTGTTAGAGAGGCTTCATTTATTTGGAGTGTTAAGATACTTCGTTTTATTTCTTTCTTTTCTCCAATTGATATTGTCATCCATCCATTGGTATATAATTAGCCTAAACTAACTGGATTGATGTATTATTTAGCAAACTATAAGGTTTCCAAAATGTGTGTTTTTAAGTAGGGTCCCTTTTAAGTAGTACTAGTAGTTAAGGCTACCGGTCACTATCCCGGCTTTACTAACCGGATTTTCGATGATTCCGTTTATTTAAGAGCAAAGCCTATCTTGCTGGCGGGAATTCGCTTTAATTTAGGCCCACCTACAGATAGGAATCCATTCATCATAATAACTCTGTAACGTGATATTTCCTTGGTAATATGTCCCTGTTATCATGATAGGTCCTTTACCCGCTCTCTTTCTCCTTGTTACGTTTACCTTTTAACTACGTGAGCTAACCTGTTTTCGTTACACGCTATCATGCGTGATAATAAGTGGATATAGCTAAATAGATTGCTCACTTTTCTACCCTCACTTAGGTAGTAGTGCCTAGATGCGTAAAGCTGAAACTTGGAATTGAGGCAAAGCCAATAGTTATATATGGAAATTATAGTGCATGTGAAAGCACCTTTGGAGTGGCACTCGAGTTTTTTTTCTCCAAATTATAAGACTTTTTATGTTTTTATATACATTGTTTTTACTATGTATCTAGACAAGCTTGTTCGCTTCAACTTGTTAGCCATGGTACAATGTTTCTCTCTCACAACAGAATAGTCAGTCGGCTTACTAACCAGATTAAAAGATACATATCTAGAAGAATTAGAAATGTCTTCGAATTTGAAATGAAGGTGGTGCTACATACTTATTTTCTATGAGGTCATATATACTATGTCCACGTTTGATGCATAGGGCTAATTGTTAGCCAATAGTAATTTTAATTATGGCTCATCTAAACATGGGGCTAATAGGTTGGCTAATTATTAGCCAAGCCCCCAAGTATGCTAAATTTTAGTTTGGGTAATAATTATCCCTATCTGATCCAAATAAGGCCCATTCCTACCAAAAAAATGTGTATACTTTCATACTATGTCAAATTTAACCAAGTTTAAATTAAAAATTTTAAAATAAAATATAAATAAGATGTAACAATTAGATCCAGAATAAAAGCCTTATTGTCGTATGGGCCTTGGCCCCTTTACTTGTTATATAAGTATATTTAGATAAAAAATGCTTTCATAGCATATGCTTTTTTACAATTTTGTCTTGGCCTCTTGGGTATTGTGTTTTAAAAAGTGTAATTTTATACTTAATCGATAGCTCAACATTTTAAAATCTCGTTGCTAGGAACCTAGGAGGATGGACGTATTATCTAGTTTTCATGGAAGGTTGAATCAAAAGTCAAGAAAAAAAAAAAAAAACATAGGAAACACGGGCTGAATCAAGTTTGAGGAACCCATCGGCCATCAGTTAGTTTAGGTGTCAGGAGCCCAGGAGTACTTACTTTATTTGCTGCGCTTACGGTTACGGCTGCACTTTCGCACGCGATCAGTGGCCGTTTTTGCTGCGAAATTTAAAAAGAAAAAAAATAGTGGCCGTTTTCTGGTGAGTCTGAAGCAGACGACCGGAGATGTGGCTGAGCTGAACGACCGGCAATTCGGCGTGCGGTTTATGGTCCGGTCGCCGGCGCCGAGAGAGACGTCAAAACCGACTGCTGGTTGGTTCGTCCACTAGCTTCCAGCCAGCCGTTGTTGATGGTGGTCGGAATCGGATGGGATGGGATGGGATTAGTGGCGGAGCAGGCGAGATGGAGGTGTCAGCAAAAAGTCAAAGCAAACCGATGGCACTGGCCACTGGGGGACCCGTTGGGCCTATGCTGGTGGCAAACGCCTGTTATGGGCCGAGAATACGTGATCGGGCTACCAGAGAATGGCTAAGAGAATCCTTCGGAAAACAAAAAATGGGCTCGATATGCCTGTTATTATTACAGCTTTTTTGTCGTGTGCTAGCGGGCAAATAAAAAGGGGATTTTTTCTTCAAATATTTAGTCAGGGCCTCTGGTTCTCGATCCGGCGTGTTCGTTGGCAAAATAGAGATTGTCTCGTTACTGTTACTGTTCATTTAATTTGATACCGCCATGCTCTGTGCTAATTCTCACAAGAAAGAGCGCTGGAGCTCTTAGTCACCTGAGAAAAAGATTCTCACAAGAAAATGAAAATTAGATGTTTTTTATTAAAATTTTTAGCCAGAATTGAATTTTCCATCATTTTGGTCTAATCTATTATGTTTCCTAAAAAAACTTTGAAATAATAAATATATGTGTCATGAAGTAACAGTAGTCTAATACCTAAAATTACTCACTTCTTCTAACACAATTAAGGACCAGGTAAGAAGATGAATACATCAGAATTTTCTCTCCTTTTATTCATCATCATATCATATATAGATAGATAGAGTACATGCACACGGTTACACTTTTAGTTTGCACCGCTCCACATGCATCAACTTATTCATGGAGAATTATTTAGGCTAATCGATTCATCATCATCAACATGTATATGTATGTATCTCTCTTGTACCTCCGATCCGCCAGTCTTATATTAGTTGAAGCGGATCTGGTACACGGGCTGTTTGTTGCCGTAGAAGAGCCCGAAGTTCCTCTCCGTGGCGTCGCCGGTCTTCTGGTTCTCGTTGAACATGGCGAAGATGTAGGTCTCCAGCGTTCCGGGCCTCTTGGGCGTGCCGCGCTTGACGTGGTCGATGAGTCCCTGGTTGTAGGTCCGCGCGTTGTCCACGCTCGCCCCGAACCCGCCGGCGGACGGCCAGCCGCTCTCGGACACGACGATCCTGACCCCGCCGGCGCCGGCCTTCTCCAGCGCGGCCACGACGGCGTCCACCATGGCGTCGAACAGGTTGGTGTAGGTGAGCCCGTTGCCGTTGTCCCTGACGGTGGTCCCCGGCTGGAACGTGGCGT
This sequence comes from Themeda triandra, assembly GCA_018135685.1. Lineage (NCBI taxonomy): Eukaryota > Viridiplantae > Streptophyta > Magnoliopsida > Poales > Poaceae > Themeda > Themeda triandra. The sequence goes on from JAENPR010000018.1 coordinate 1,887,232, forward strand.
AGCCCAAGCTGATGTCGCGCGGGTTGTCCCGGTACGAGAAGTACGGGTACACGTTGGCCAGCAGCGGCGCGCCGGTGCCGGCGAGGTACCGCGCGATGTCGGACATGTAACCCTGCGCGAACGAGCCGCTGGAGGGCGGGTACGAGTTGGCGATCACGTCGAAGCGCACTGACGTCGAGGACTTGATAGCCGAGAGCCCGGCGCGTGACAGGGCGCCGTCCAGGTTGCGCATCGCCGGGAGGATGCTCTGCGTCGCGCCGCCCTGCACCTCGTTGCCGACAGCGATGTACTTGATGTTGACCGCGGGGTAGTAGGGCTTCACGTTGCTCTGCACCCACGAATCCGCGTACGAGGCGCTCCCGGCGAGCTGGGACAGGACGTTGCCGTTGCCGGTGTCGAGGATGAGGGGGATGCCGGAGTTGCGCAGGGCGTTGAGCGCGTTAGCGTCCGGGGAGTAGATGCGCATGCCGTTGATGCCCTTGGACTTGTAGAGCTGCACCACGTCGCTGCTGGACGGCAGGTTGTTGCCCAGCATGCCGTAGCAGACGCCAATGGAGTGCACGGCTGCAACACATCAGTTAGGGGTTAAATTATTTAGTAACAGTAAAGCTATATATACGTTTTGACACCGTTAATTAATTTGCTACTGTAATAAGCTTGTAATGCTCAGTACGTACTTGTAGGAATGGACGCAAAGGTTGCAATGAGCAGAGCAACTGCGAACACGGAAGCAACATGTTTTTGCCTCGCCATGGTTGCCGATCGATCTCTCTCAGGTAGATATATATAGCTATATGTACTACAAGTTGCTCGTGGATATATGTTGCTCTAGCTATATGAACCAACAGAATGCAAGGAAGCCATGCACCCAGGTCCCCCTTATATACACGCATGCAGTGTTCCGATCAGGAGTTGCCAGTCTCTGGTACGTTTCCCGCGTCCATAGGTGCATTCATGCATGTGGCGCAGCTAGCTGTGTGTTGCACCGTTATTTGACTGCCGGCGGAGTTGACTCGCCGTAGCTCGTCCGTAACCGGATGAGTGCAAGTTGATGGGGTTCGTGTCGTGTCACCATCCGGACGGCCTCCGGCGCCGGGGGCGCAGCTGGACACACACGTCGTACGTCGTCGTCCTACGTCCGTTTTTCCAATTTCCACAGAGATAATAATGGCGGTCGACGGTCGATCTCGACGTCTCGTCTCTCGATGCTACGAGTCCACGGGACGTGGAAGAAACCCGTAGTATAGGCGCATAGCAGGCCCTCCTTTTCCGGCGTGTACCTGATCACTAACATAATGATCGAGCGGTGGTGCACGCTCGTGTCCACCCAGCACAAGCAAGCGCTATACAAACTTTCTATCTCTGCATCGGAATTCTTCCTTCTCACGTCGGCTTGACCATGTATGCATGGAAATTGCAGCAGCTAGCATATTATCTGTGAAACACACGAGAGATGGTCATCAGGAGGGAAGAGACCTTAGCTCCTCTTTAATTTGGATGCATGCAAAGTGTTTTTGAAGCATCAGACGACAAATATATGGTTTTACAGAATACATTGATTTTATTTTGAAAGCTATTAGGTGTTGGGTGTTTGGAGAGACAACAAATGTTGTAGCTTCTGAAACTATATATGGTTTCATCGAAACTGTAGTGTTTTTTCTTTTGGAGTTATAGAAGCTCATCCGTTCTCATTCTCATGAGCTTTTTTTTTTTTTTTTTCTAAACTACAAATTGTATGCCGCTTGTTGGCTTACAAAACTATAGTTTCGTGATATTAAAAAACTACATCATCCAAATAGGCCTTGTATCTGTATTCATAAATATATCGATAGATGCGACTGGATATCTCAATCGCGTCGTTTCCCTAAATGGTTCTTTACCTCATTTATATAGACAGTTTAAACGCAATACGGTAGTGTGTGTCGTTTTCGTTTAAGTGGCTTTTTAGCTTGAATAATGGTGACCCAATATAGGTGATTGACTGTTTACTATTTAGTGTTTATAATGACACTGCTCAACTGTGTATTATTTTGTAGTCTATAAGGTATATTTTGTATGTATATATGAAAAATCTCTAGTCGTCCGTTTTTTTAAGTGCGCTAGTTTTCATATTAGCCAGATCATCCCGACATGAATCTCCATAGGTAAATAAGTTTTTTAAAATTTTCAGATAAATCAATCAGGATGATGGGGCAAAAGACACATGTATCCTCTTTTTTTTTATAATTATTGTTTACATGCAATTGTGACTAGCTTATCTAGAGGCCGCATATACATGCAGATAATCTAAACAAGTGCCAACGACTAAAATGGAAGGAGGGAGAAACAACAGAGGAGGTGATATAACAAATGCTGATTAGAAGGGGAAAGTAAGTTACTATATGAGTATATGTGTCCCATGTGTTCTCATATAATGTAATATTTTTAGGGCAAAATTTTGAACCTTAAACTTATTTATACTGGGACAGGAAGAGAGAGTAGACCGGATCGATGATATGGATTTGACGGATCGATAAAGGGGTACGGCGGATCTCAGGTTGCACGGATCGCATGGCGTCTATATATCACTCTCCGTCTCTGTGGCGCCAGCAGCCGGCGGAACACGTCGTCGATTACCTCCCCATTTTCCAATTTCCACGGTAGATTGATGGCGCCGTTATTCGCCGAGAACAGAAGTCCGTTCGGGCGGGCACTGCGGAATTGCGGATTAATGTGGAAGCCCGCCGGCCGTCCGGCCTCGTTTTTCCTCGTGTGTCCTTGGTCTTTTTCTTCCTTTGGGCAGTGCGGCATGCGCGTGCCCCGTCCCCGGCCGCCGTTTGCCCACCAAATTCTACCCTGCAGCATGGAATTTCCTCGCTCACCCTGCGGTACAACAGCACCATCCATGTGTTTTTCTTTTTCCAACTCTCTCTCTCTCTCTCTCTCTCTCTCTCTCTCTCTCTCTCAGTATGATCTATGTATATCTGCACGTGCACCTCGTATTAATCCCAGCGCGCCATTGCGTACGTCTACGGGCAGAGAGATGTATGCAGCTTGTGTTGACGAATGACGCATACGTACGTGGAATTCCATGTCCGGGGTGTGCTTAACGGATTGGACCACCGCTTTGAAACTATTCTATCCTACAAGTAGCATCTAGTAGTAGTGGATTTATTTCTGTCCCTGTCGTCGTTTGATTCAATTAATCTTTCGTCAGAGCTGCACCATCATGGTATCGTACCGTATATGGATCAGAGTTATCCCCTCGGAGGCGACAGAGCCGTTCTTGCGATCGTGAGAGACCGTCATCACACATCGTTCAAACTTCAAACTCTAGGTAAGTGCCCGTGCGTTGCAACGGGAATAAAAATAATTTCACTATATTGTCAATATGAACTTGTTTTTTTTTTTTTTTGGAAAACAATCAACATGAGCTTGTGTCATATTGTTGCAGAAAATGGAATGAAAGTAACGTGAGTTATCAATATTACATAAATATAAGTGTCTGAAGATCTTTGACACTTAGATATGGAGTACATGAAATTTTCATAGCAGGGAAACTCATGTGTCCCCAAACAAATCAACAGTAGGTCATTATTGTTTTCACAGCGAATGCGCACCTCTGGGTACATTTTCTTCTCTTCCCATCTATTGCAAGATTCAGCTTCAGTAATCGTCATCTGCCATCGCCACTAGCCTTCCAACCCTAGAGAGTGACAGAGTCAATACAGCCCTGAGTCAATAAGTCGGGCTTTAACATTGGGCCTGGTCTATGAGTAACAAAAAATTTGGGCTAACCCAAGACGGGAGAAACAACATAGACATTTTTGGTACTACAATAATACGAAGGCGATACACATACGAAAACGAAACTGAGTCTGCTGCTGACAGTAGTATGCTACACGAGGACGACTGGGCCATCAGTTTCTCTCGTAGCTCCCCTAGCAGTCTCTTGCCATCAGTTTGCTGCCGAAAACTAAACCGTTAAAAAACTCAAATATCCGAAAGTAAAACATAAGCAATTCTAGATTCTCTCGTAACTCCCCTAGCAGTCTCTTGCCATCATTTTTTCTTTATTCTAAAATCCATCTTATTCTTAGCAGAAATTGAACTACCAACAACCTAACAAACAATTTGGATACAGTCAATGGCCAAATATGTTGCACAGACTACAGACTGGGGATCTGTCATCTCATACAAAATGCAAATTAAATATGTTTCTACTTCATACAGGAAGACAGATGGAGATATGAGCTCTTAATGAAAAAATGCTTGTGGACATTTGGACGAACCTCATATGTACACATAGGAAACAGCAATGATACCTCAAGTCAGAATCTAGAATAGATTCTACATGAGATCTTTTCGATTGGTCATTTGGCAATGCAACACTGCCCATGATTCATTTGCACATTAAAGTTACATAAAACAAACAAATAATAGTGAAATTTACAGCTTCAGAGCCATCAGGTCGTTTAAAGACTTGATGCTATAGGTAACTCTAATAGGCAGTAAACAACTACTCCATCTGAAATTCAGGCCTAAAGTGATTTCACCAGTTTTTGGCAGCTATAAGAATCATGCTCCAGCTCTTGTCTGCCCCATGCTAATTGTAGCAGCAGGGTAGGCTCCTAAAATAGGAGAAGTGGGACATCAAGAACGCAAGGTAAATTCTAACCCGAACCAAATCGTCTAGCCTAAATTCTAAAATACCAATAATCTCTAGAGCCTTGTCTTTTCATCCTGCGTTTAGAAACATTGAAAAGTTATTTACATCTAACTCTAGAGCCTAGCAGGCAAGTATCTTCAGAAACATATGGCAGATAACTCTCCCTTTTTCCATGTTTCATTCATACCTGCTTACAAAGAAACCAGAGGGAAGAAACATACTCAGTTATAAATTTGAGGTGATAACGATTGGCATGTGCAGCTGTGACATCTCTAGAAGAGGTTGCTTTTGCTTCTTTAGATCAGGCTTCTTCCTTTCTTGTATGCTTGGTGTTCCAAAGTTAATGTTCTTTACACATCTACAACAAATAAAAGGAGAAACAAAGGCTCATTTTTTGTATGGTCCTACTAAACAGAAAATTAATTTTTCAATACGTATCCCTGCATCCTTACGAAGATCCTGAAAAAGCATCTGCACACAAAATTCTTCAGCCAATTCAGCTAGATTGTAAATAAAAGATGATGAGCATCCCTTATTTTTCTAACCAACGCCACAAATAAGCCATCTTGCAGTTGAACGCAGCTGCTCCAGCGGCAACCTGTACTCGCATGCCAGGGATCCAAGCCAGTACGCGCCTCTGCCTGTTCAACATTAGGAAAGAGATGCATCCTTACCGATTCGACGGTGGACTGGAGTGGATGGGGCAGCGCCAGGTTAGCCTTGAGCCCTTGACGCTGGCGTAGGTGATGCGCCGGGCGAACGGGCCGGGGTGGACGCTGGAGAGGTGGCATCGCGGGATCGAGGAGACACTGGGGGCGCCGGGCCCGGATGAGGAGGCAGCGGAGTCACCGGAGGCTGCTCCCTGGGCGTTGGCGTCGACGATGCGCACAGGGTCGTGGTGGCGGCGGCTTATCCGTCGTCCGACGGCATCTCGTCCTATGGCGGAGGCCCGTTTGTCCTCCGGTGGTGCCGCGTCGCGTCCGGTGGCGGCGGCGGAGTCGCGTCTGGGGGCAGCCCGTCCACCGTCGGCGTCGCGTCCCACGGCGTGACGGCGGAGTTGCGTCATGCAGGACGCTTGTGGCGGTTGCACGATACAGGGAGCGCTGCGGTGGGTTAGCGACGGCAGATAGCCCTATTCCGCCGCGAAGACGACCAGCACCGACGGCCTAGGCGGCGAGGTGCAGACACAGAGGCAGTGCAGGCGTGGAGAAGGTTGTGCCGGCGTCGTGGTCCCTCGGCGCGTGGTGAAGGGGGCACGAGGAGGACGTGGGGGCGGGGAAGAGTGGTGACTGGTGACGGCGGTTCCTCGGGATGGGGAAGAGAGGTGAAAGCGGTTGTATTTTTGTACGGAGGAGAACGAGAGGAGGCGGACGTAGGAGTTTACGAGACGATTAGCGGAGGCAGGCCGATTAGTTGGTGGAGACGATATCATTTGATCCTTTTAGTAGTAAGATACTCCACGGACTCTCCAGCAAAGTAGTTTTGCTGTCAGCGCCGGCCATTTTTTAAAATTCATGGGCCGAATTTAGCGGCATCCATCTATTAATGTGGGCCGGGCCTGCTGGAGCTTCCTTCAAATTCATGGCCCATTCACTTGATTGGGCCGCTGTTAGTCCCGTGGATCGACAGAAGCCACAGACGTTCTTCAGCCCAATGGACGTTGATCATCACAGACATACCACTGTGCACAAGAAGCCGTGTGTTTTGTTTTTTTATACTGTCTTCACTGTTTTTTTTTCCCAAGAAGGGTTCATTTTTAGATCGCTCGGTAGCATATATCAGATGTTGGTCCTGAACCGAGAAAAACGAAAAGCTTGGCTGAAACCTACAGTGTGTCGTTCAGCCACGAGTTCCAGAAAAAAAGAATGGAACACACGTAAACAAATATAAGTGAAAACCCTCAAAAGTTCTTGTAACTTTACAATGCTTGTTGTTCTTGAAATATAAATGTACGCATTGTCCTCCAGAAAAAAATAGTTAGCATCGTATAGCATAACGAACTTTATTTTGATTTGAGACAAACCAAAGCAAAATTCTCTTGTTTTCACCGCCGGAAAACGATGGGATAAACCGGAGTCTTGCTAGGATAGAAGAGCCCGAAGTCCTCTCCGTCAGCTCCCCGGGCTTCTGGTCCTCGTTGAACATGGCGAACACGTACGTCTCCAACAGGCCAGGCCTCTTGGGCGTGCCTTGGCCAACGTGGTGGACCAGGTTCTGGACGTACGTCTGCGCGTTCTGCACGGTGGCCGCGGCCCCGCCTGCGGACGGCCAGCCGCTCTCCGACACGACGACCCTGACGGTGGGCGCGCCGGCCTTCTCCAGCGCGGCGTGCACGGCGTCCACCATGGCGTCGAACAGGTTGGTGTAGGTGAGCCCGCTGCCGCTGTCCCTCACCGTGGTGCCCGGCTGGAACAGCGCGTAGCCGAGGCTCACGTCGCCCGGGTTGCTGCCCCGGTACGCGAAGTACGGGTACACGTTGGCGAGCAGCGGCGCGCCGGCGGCCGCCAGGAACCGCGCGACGTCCGCCATGTAGGGCTGCGCGAACACGCCGCTGGAGGGCGGGAACGTGTTGGTGACCACGTCAAGCCGCACACACGTTGACACCTTGATGCCGCCGTCGAGCCCCGCGGCGGCCAGCGCCGCCTGCAGGTTCCGCATGGCCGGGAGGATGCTCTGGGCGGCGGCGGCGGCGGCGACCTCGTTGCCCACGGCGATGTACAAGACGTTCACGTCCGGGTGGTAGGGCCGGACGTTGGTCTGGATCCACGTCGCCGCGCACGGCGCGCACGTGGCGAGGTTGGCGATGTCCTCGTTGGCGACGCCGAGGACGAGGCCGATGCCCGAGCCACGCAGCGCCTCCATCACCTTGCTGTCCGGGGAGTAGATGCGCATGTTGCTGATGCCGTTGGATTTGTAGAGCTGGACGACGTCGCTCGGCGCCGGGAGGTCGTCGGCTACCATGCCGTAGCACACGCCGTGGGACTGCACACCTGCAGTATGCATTGCAACCGTGCAAACGGCTCATTAGTAAACACATATAAAATCGTTTTCAGATGGATGTGTAGATTGGAGTTTTCTCTGCATTTATATAGATATCCTATATATACAAAACGCGTCTGTGTATTATAGTCTACGATGTCACACGATACTTACAGCACCTAATATAAAATGAAATAAAAAGATACGGTATCGTGCATCTAGTTGTGTGGTATCGTGCATCTAGTTGTGTATCCGGCTTAGTTCACAACTAATTGTAATTCTCTCATGAAAAAGACTCAAAATACATGATTTCCAAATTCAAAACAAACACGTACTCCAGCACTGCATAGTGCTCTAGTTTTTTAGTCACCAACCATCAAGAAAGATGAAAGCTCTGCCATTTCGAACCACCAATATTTTAAACAGATGAATGTCTTATATCTGACTATTTCGCCGACAATTTCTTATTAAAAAGACTAGTTGGGGTTAAAGAGCATGCAGTCCAACATACCTGAAAGAAGGGAGGCAAAAACTGCAACAAAAATTGCCCCAGCAACAACCAATGGACCAAAGCCTTGCATAATCGCCATCTTTACAGCCCAAGACTCAAACTCCCAAAGTACAATGGTAGAAAAACTTTGCACCTGGTTATTAGCTAGTGTTTGTATGCAATGTACGATGAACACACCAGCACCCCTGAATTTATACTGTACTTCGTTCAACCCACCTGGGGTTGGTGGAGGCGTGTGGATTCCTGATTCCATTAATGTGGTGAACCAGAGCATGCATGGTTGTTTTTACAAAAGATCATGTCCTTTTTTCGAATTTGCTTATTCCACAGTCTTTTGACACCCCTTTGTTCTCTCATTTTCTGAATGTAAACACTGGCAAAACCTGGTATGTGCGACCTCAAAAGATTTGCCATTCCAAAAGGAGAAATTAGCCGTCCTGAGGCTGGAGATTTTGCATATGTGCCGATTCAAAAAAAAAAAATCCATTTCAAAAGAGGTTCTTGGGTTGGCTGTATGTTGTGCTTTTCATACACGTGTCACATTAAAACTTTCCATTGCAGAAGAGAAATAGGATCTTAAAGCTGGAAATTGTGAGGTTTGAATGATACCTGCCACCTTGAAACTTCACCTGTACGTATAGTGCCAACTACAGAGGTGAAAACTAGAATTGAAAATTGACAGCTTGTTGGGTTTTGCAAGAGAAAGCTAGCTACGTGCCACCTCAAAACATGCCAATCTGTAGGCTACCATTCAAAATACGTATTTTGAGCAACTACTATTCAAAATACTTGATTTGGTGATTTTGTATGAGCGAGCTTAATGTGTTCCCAATCTAGTATATATTAGCCATTTTGCTCCCTCCAGTCTTATCATTTTGGACATCGACACAATATCTTTGACTGTGAAAAGTAAAAATAGGAAAAAGAAGAGGTGGATGAGTATGAGATACATCAATCATCTGCACATTCAAATTTCAAAGCTAAGAAACATGTTTTTCCAACACTACTCATGCATCTAAAAGCCTTCGGTTAGATATAAGCAACACAGTAGCGCTAACAAAGGCTTTCTATAATGACTGCCGTATTTTCTTGCCGTTTTTTTAAAGACGTTTGTTTTAAGAAATATAGGAGTTTTCTCTACTAAATTTCAAACTATATTTTTGCAAACTAAACATAGCTTCTTGTGGTGGAATCTGTTCATCCAGTTGGGTGACCCTATTTTTCTATATTTATTCTGAAATTTAATGATGTTATATTTTCACTGGTAGACGATAATGTCTCCATCGTAGCGAGGCATCTATAATGTCTTTATCAATAGCATGATCTATCGGCTCGAGATGCTCATATAAGTAGAGTTTGTGAATGAGTTCTGCTAAACTTGGCAAAATTTTAAAATGTCGCAAGAGTTGAAAAGCAGGTGCGTGTCTCCTGGCCACGTCCATGGACACGTAAGGCCGGCCCATGAGTGCGTGACGGCCCACCTGGAAGATGCAGGAACCAATGGAGTCCAAGTCGACAGGCTCAGCTGAGTTGCGTGGCGCATCCACCGAAATGGCGAGCTCTGGCACGGTGCCTGCCGACTGCCGAGCACTCGGCCGCGGCCAGCTCCGGCCGCATCCGCTCAGATTTCCCATCCCCTTCCTCCTCCCATCCATGATCCATCCACGTATCCAGAACCTTCGAGTGAATTCTAGAAGATCAATTTGTTACTCCGTGCATCAGTTCGGCTGTACCGGCATCTGCGCTCGTATTCAGAGCTGTTGCGATCCAGGAGCAGCCACCACCGCGCTGGAATCTGAGTGATGATGACAACGGAGAAGATGTTGGTTGAGATGTTAGCGAAGCTGAAACCACCAACGCTCGGTGGCATAGGCCAGCTGAAACCACCAGTGTCTTCGTTCTCTCCGTCGACTCCCACGCCCATCGGCACCAAGAACTGCAAGCGAAGAAAGCGTGAGGTCACCAGGGGTCGTGCTGCGAGCTTCAGGCTCCAGCAAGCCGGCGACGTCCTCTTAGCATGGCTTCCTCGACCTTTACGGTGCAACGGGACAGGAGTACAGGGTCAGGAGGTCGCTCTCTCCAGCAGAGCAACGACTACCGACCACATCTGGGCACACTAAGTGTTCGACATTTTGTCGCATCGGTCATGGTTTCCTTCCCCACTGCACTCAGCGCTGACCATGCTGCGGCCGCATTCGGTCGTTTCACCACAGGTGCTCAGTGGACCGATGCTGAGGAAATTACCTGTGATTTATCCGACCCTGTTTCACATTGGATCATGATGAAGCCCTGACCACCGTCAATGGAAGTGGGAAATGTTGATAAGGTGTTGAGATATGGTTGCCAGACAAGGTCGGTTGCCACTTGCCAGACAAGGGCGTACCCGTTTGACAGCAACAAAGCCATGAGAAGGGCCAACAAGAGTTTCACCACAGTAATGCAGTTCCAGCAGCTGCGGAGCATAGCTGGCACAGTGGTGCCACTTCTTTCAAATCAGACTTTGCAGCAAGTGCATTCTCCATTTCAGTAGCAGCAGCTGTACCTTCAAAACATGTCTGAGAGCACAATCCAAGTGCAGGTCCAGTTTGAGTTCCTGACGCAGGCACACAGCACCTACAGTCCAACGCAGGCAGTCATTCAATGAGCAGAAGCCCCAGCTGCAATCCTTGCAACAAGAGCAAGAATCACAGTAGCAGCAATCACAGTGTCTGCAGTGCAAGTCCCTGAACATCAACAAATGCAACTGCAGAACAATATGTCCAACTACCAGTCTGTAATTATTAGCAGCGTTTTCTTAGTTGTCATCAGCTTCTCAGTCTTCACCTGTGGGGCTGCAAACATTACCTTTCTAACAGGTAGAGCTCAGACAGCTTGTAATGCTTCGAACTGCTGCAACTTTTGTCTGGATGCTTTGCTTCTGGACTGAGGCAAGGTGTCAAAAGAAAAAAAAATCCTTTAACCTGCCGGGAACTGGAATAGATTCTTAGCTTGCAGTGGTTGTCACGTCAGAGTAACAAAACTCCTGCTATACCCTGCTGCTTTTGCACAGAACAAAGTGAAAGGCAACGTGCTTGCTAATATCCTGTGTTTGATCTCTTGCCCTGTCCTGAAGCTTCGGAAAAGAAAGGCAAATTGGGCCCATCCACGTTTGCCTTGCCTAAGGCCTGTTCGATCGTCTTCTAACAACATTCCAGTGCAGCTGGTCCATTACCACCTCTGTATATAAGTTCCCTGTATTAGCTCCTGCAATGCAACCGCACATCAACCATTTGCTCTTGTTGCAATCCATCCAGTTGTTCTCTCGTTGCAATCCATCCAGCTCGCACACAGTTCGTTCCTTCTCTTTTTTCAGCAGGATTGTCCCCAAGTGTGTTTGTGAGGAGCGAGCAACGATGGAGATCCCCACCTCTGTCCCACCGTCACCTCCTCCATCCTCCATCTGATCGCAAGTGCTGCCCACTCTCCTGCCTGCATTGCTTTTCCAACGCGCCTTCAGCAGCGTCCCTCTGCTCTGTGCCTGCTGTGTATGTACTAAACCTTTCCATCTGTGCTGATGTCTGACATACAGGCTTTGTGTCTCAATTGTACTTTTGTAGTACCAGTGACTAATTAATCCCATTGCATTATGGTTGATCTCTTGCAGTGGCAGCAGCGCCCAACGCTTGTCTGAATAAGTTAGGTGATCATCCATGGAGGCCGCCATCGGCGCTGCGCGTTGGGTGGTCGGCAAGGCGCTTAGCCCCGTGACGGACGGCCTGCTAGAATCGTGGACGGCTAGCTCCGAACTCGGCCCTAATGTCCGGGAACTCAAGAGGGAGCTGCTGTACGCTGAGGGGATGCTGAACAATGCCCGCGGCCGGGACTTGCACAACCGTGCGCTGGAGCAGCTTCTGCTGGATCTTCAGAACGTAGCATACAACGCCGACGACGTGCTGGACGAGCTGGAGTACTTCCGCATCCAGGACGAACTGGATGGAACATACGAGACCATCGACGCCCAAGACCAGGGCCTCGTTGGTGGCCTCCTCCTCAACGCTAGGCACACCGCGAGAACCGTCAGAAGTAAGCTAGTGTTCCTGCCTTTGCTAACTAATTGTTCTGCGAGCCGCATCGAAGCTAACAAAAGAGCAACTCATTATGATAACCAGAATGCCTCTTGGGGAGTGGCTGCTCATGCTGTGGGAGAACTCATGGCGATGATGAACAGCAGGAGACCAGGAGGGGATGCATGGATACTGTCACAAGTAAGCTAGTAAAGTGTCCATATCGTGCTAAATAATTATTCTATGAGCTGCATACAAGCTGACAAAAGAACAACCCTTTCATCACCAGAATGCCTCTTGGGGAGTGGCTGCTCATGTTGTGGAGGAAGAACTCACGACGATGACCTTGACCAGGAGGCTGGCCAGGGATGCATGGCTAAGGTCATTTCAAGTGCTCACAACACCGCCCAAGCCGTCGGTAAACGAATCCCTTGCCCCACTCTTCCCTGGAATTGGTATTCCAAGGCACAGCAGAGAGAATACGTTGTGCCTGCACCAAAATTGAAGTTTGATAGGGTGGAAATATCCCAAAGGATGAAGGACATTGTAGAGGAGCTAAAGCCCCTGTGTGCTAAGGTTGCCACCATTCTTGACCTAGAGATATCTGGCTTTAACCATACTATGGCACATCGCATAGCTGCCGACAGACCTAAAACAACCCCTGAAATTATACAATTCAAGTTATACGGGAGGGATGACCTGAAAAAGAATCTAGTAGATGACATCACACATGGTAAACATTGTACCAACAACCTTACTGTGGTTTCAATAGTTGGTCCGGGGGGTATTGGGAAGACAACATTCACACAACATATATATCAAGAAGTGAGCAACCACTTCCAGGTGTTGGTATGGACATGCGTCTCACAAAACTTCAATGCAAATAGGTTGGCACAAGAGATTGTTAAGAAGATACCCAGAAGTGATAATGAAAAGGGCAATGCAAGTGAGGAAGAGTTAATCCAAATTAGATTGCAGTCTAAAAAGTTCTTGCTTGTCTTGGATGATATGTGGACGTATCATGAAGATGAGTTGGAAAAGCTACTAGCCCCATTTAAGAAAGTAGGAACTAGAGGGAATATGGTTATAGTAACCACAAGAATCCCCATGGTAGCAAAAAAGGTTGCAACGAGAATAGACTGTTTAATAAGACTGGAACGTTTAAAAGATAAAGATTGCATTCCACTCTTCAGAGAATGTGTTTTCGGGGAACAGGAACCATGGGAAAAACATGCTGATTTGCATAATCTTGAGGATGAAATAGTTAAGAAGTTGAAGGGTTTCCCTCTAGCAGTAAAAACTGTTGGTAGATTACTCAGAAATAAACTCACTTTGGACCATTGGATAAGAGTTTTGAAAAGTAAAGAATGGGAACTTCACAATGGTGATGATGACATCATGCCTGCATTAAAGCTTAGCTATAATTATCTTTCTTTTGACCTGCAGCAATGCTTTTCCTATTGTGCTTTGTTTCCTGAAGATTACGAATTTGACAGAGAAGAGTTAATTCGTTTGTGGATAGGTTTAGGGTTACTAGATAACTGTGATCAGAACAATAGATTGGAAGATGTTGGATCAGATTATTTTGATGCCTTGATTGATCATGGATTCTTCCAAAAGAGTGAAAATGAGGATGACCATCCTAAGTATCTTGTCCACGACCTATTGCATGAGTTAGCTGTTAGTGTTTCAGCAAATGAGTGTCTAAGTATCCATGGTTCCAATGTGAGGTCAATACAAGTTCCCACATCGATACACCATTTGTCTATCTCTATAGATAACACACATGTCAAGGATAGAATGACCTTTGAAAGCTTTAAGACAGACCTCAACATACTGGGTAAGAAATTGAAAGTTGAAAACTTACGTACTTTGATGCTATTTGGAGAATACCATGGAAGCTTTTCCAAAACTTTCAGTAATTTGTTTAGGAAAGCAAAGTCCCTACGTGTTATTCTTTTATCTGGGGCATCTTATGATGTCGAGGATCTGTTGCACAACTTTTCACAGCTAATCCATCTTCGCTACTTAAGGATTATCCAGATTTCTGGCATTAAAATAAGTCTACCCAGCAGTATCCCAAAGTGTTATCACTTGATGGTCCTAGATATAGAAAAAATCTATTATGACTTCGATTCTCTTGGAAGAGAGATGAGAAATCTTGTGAAACTTCGGCATTTTGTTGCCCCGGATGACAGTTTTTACTCTTCAATTTTTGAGGTTGGAAAACTAAAATCTTTACAAAAGTTAAGTTGTTTCGAAGTCAAAAGACAAGCAAATGGTTTTGAATTGAAGCAACTAGGGAAACTCCGAGAACTCAAAGGGTCGCTGACAATTAAGAATATTGAAAGAGTAGAAGATGTACGGGAAGCAGAAGCAGCAAAATTAATACACATGAACCACTTACACGAGCTAAGGTTACATTGGGAAGATAGGCAGTCTATTAAGGACTTGGAACAAGAGGAAGGTATACTCGAAAGTCTTAAACCACACAATTATCTTCGAGAGATATCCATTACAGGACATAGAGGTACTTCTTGCCCAAGCTGGCTAGGTGAAGATCTCTCCATTAGTAACTTGGAGTTTATTTGTCTAGAAAGTGTGGCCTGGAAAAAATTTCCACCTCTAGGGGAGTTATGCACGACTAATGACCATTGTGAGGAATCCATAAGCTACATCACAGGCCCAAGGTTTCTGAATCTGAAAAGGGTAGAACTATGTAATTTACCAAGACTAAAATGGTGGCGTGGAAATGACAACTCTCAATTGTTCTCCTGTCTAGAGGAACTCAAGGTTAGCTGGTGCTCTGAACTTCTGGAGCTACCGTTTTCACATTGTACTTGCAGTCAAGCAGAACAAAGGTTTCCCAAGCTGCAGAAAATAAAAATTTCAGGTTGCCCAAAATTGCTGTCACTGCCACCTATTCCTTGGAGTACTGGTCTGTGCATAGCTAGCATCTCTGGGGTGGGTACTGGTATCAACGAATTAGATTACAATAAAAATGATTCACTTGGCATAAGAATGGGAAATGTTAATCTTGATAGTGAATTCTGGAATAAGTTATCTTTTCACAACCTTCGTGAAATAGAGAGCTTAAGAGTCTCTGAGTGCCCACCTATGCCTCTGCAGCACATGCAAATGTTAGCATCACTGAAGACCCTATACATAAGAGGGTGTACTAATGTCCTGTGGCCGGTTGAAGGTGATAGCAACACTCACTGCCAGATTCCAGTTGAATCCCTTGGCATAGCCTATTGCGATGCTAGTGGGAAGGAACTGACACAGCTGATGTGCCATTTCCCTAAGCTCAGAAGTTTGTCACTTGGTTTTTGTAAAATGATAACAGAGTTGGGTGTGGCAGAAAAGCACGCGACAGCAAATCAAGCACCGCTGTTGTCTGCTTCAGCTTGCAAAACAGAGGAAGCACGCGTCGGACAACAGGGGCAACAAACAAGAGGAGAGGAAATAGAAAGAGAAGCAGTAGATGAAGGAGAAGGACTGCTGCTTGTGCCTCATGATCTGCTAGAATTTGAGATTTGGAATTGCGCAGATCTGAGGCTATCCCCAGGCACACTCGACAACGGCGCAGAAGCCAGAGAAGAAGGGCTCCAAGGCCTGCGCTCTCTCACATCATTGGAAATATTTAGTTGCCCCGAGTTTTTCGCCTCCAGTGCGTCCTCTGGTTATTCCCTTTTCCCGGCCTCCCTGCAAAGCCTGAGTATTGATGGCTGCACCAACCTGACATCATTGGTTACACCCGAACCCGAGTTCTTCACCTCTAGTGCATCCTCTGCTTATTCCTCTTTCCTGGCCTCCCTGCAAAGCCTAGAGATCAGGGATTGTGCCGATCTAGCAGGCGAGGGCTTCTGGGATCTCTTACCTCATCAAGGTGGTTGCCTCACGGAATTAATTGTCTATGGGTCCCCCAATTTTTTTACCTGTACAGACACAGAGCCCTCACGGCGGCTGAACCAACAGGACCGCTCCAGATCGTGTGAGCTCCACACGGATGATATAGCAGGAGTCCTTGCTCAGCCCATCTGTGCCCGACTTTCTCCTTCCTCACCAATCTAGTCTTTAATGGAAACGACGACATAGAGAGCTTCACGAAGGAGCAGGAAGCAGCCCTCCAAATCCTCACCTCGCTCCAGGAGCTTCAAATTAGTTACTGCAGTAAGCTGCAATCCGTGCCTGTAGGGTTAAGTGGGCTCCCCAACCTGAAGAGATTTGAGATCGAAGACTCAAATTCCATCCAATCTATACCCAAGGGCGTCCTTCCAAGTTCACTTACAGAATTAAGGATCTACGGCTGTCAAGCCATCCGATCGATTCCCAAGGGCAGCCTCCCAAGTTCCCTGCAGAATTTGGAGATCAGTTTTTGTTCAGGCATCCAATCGCTTCCCAAGGGCACCCTCCCAAGTTCACTGCAGAATTTGGAGATCACAGGTCGTCCAGGCATCCAATCGCTTCCCATGGACGGTTTTCCAGATTCCCTGCGGCTATTAAATGTCGGCGGGTCGAGTGAGGAGCTAAGGAGGCAGTGCCGCAAGCTGAAAGGGACAATACCAATTGTCATAGCCTGAGCAGGAACTTGATCAAGGTAACAAAACATTTCCCCTCTCTAATTTCCACAAACACTAATTGCCCCTTGGTCCTGGTTGCTCTCCGGACTAGTTTTTTTTTTGAAAAAAAAGTTGCCCCTTTCTATTTCCTAACCTCATGAAGCAAATTAATTCTCTTTAACTAACCATGTGCAGGGTTCTTCCTGGTATGTGCTTTCTTATGGACTTCACAATTATCTCGTCCATCCATGCTCCTCATATTCCAAGAATGACGACATTGACTAGTACCTTCCATCGTGAAATAAATAAAACTGGTAGGTCTTATGCATGCCTATGTAGTAATTCAATCGACAAGATGCAGATCCACCAATTATTGTTTTGGTTATTTTTTTCTTGAACGAACTGCTCTGTTTATATGGTTTTGGTTACTTGATTTCTTTTCATTTTCTGACCTCTGAAAGATGTTGTTAGAATTTTTAACAAGCATGTTGTATTTCAGATCATATTAACGGGATATATCAGTTACCTGATTGCCTGTACTACCCTTTAGTAAGCTTGGTAGCACTAGGATGCATATAAGCTATAGTGAAGTCAGCACTGTCTTTTTTCAGTGCACGTGTATTCAGATTACATGATAAATGCAAGTGATCATTTTGTACAAAAACATTTACTCCGTTTCTTTAATCTTTGTGCCAGGAGAGTTGCGGGCCTATACAACTTCAAGAACTTTATTCATTTCAATGAAGCACTATGCTAACTGCAAGAATATCCTTGGTTTCATTCTGTTTAATAACAATACTAATGTATGACATGAAGAAACTTGTCGAGTTGAATCAGTTACCATTGTGATGGGCAGCAAAGATGAGTCCTTGCAGGAAATAAAAGATTGAAGAAAGTCCAGCTTTTGCTTCAGCAGCAGCTTGAGGACAGAGGCAGTGTTCACGCACACAAGAACACAAGATGAGAGAATGTCTCCAAACATCCAGTTCTGTCAGTGCCCCTTTTTTTTTTGCATCTTGCTCAGTGAACAATGGATGGGCAGTTTAGGGGTTTTCTGATCCAGCTGTGGGTTTTTTTACTTCTTGTTCAGTGATAGTTCAGAGATTTTCTGATTCAGCAGTGGGATTTTTACTTTTGCTCAGTGAACAGTGGATGGACAGTTCAGAGGTTTTCTGATTCAGCAGTGTGATTCTTTGGAAGTCGTTCTGTCAAGTTCCAGGTTATTTGGATATGTAAGTTTGCCGGTTATGAGCAGAAATCAGAAAGGGGCATAGCAGAATTGCAGATTACTTTTTCCTGAAGTGGTTACGTCTGTGTTACATCTTGACAAAGGCTGTGATTACTTATGCTTTAAGCCACAAATGTTCATTGTTGGTGTCCGACTGTTGGTTGTAATCTCTAGAGATTTTGAGGAGACTTGTACCCATTGTTACTATTTACAGCAAGAAGCTAAGAAATGGACCGTATTGGTCCCGTGGTTTTTTACTCCTCATCTTGAGGAGGTTTTTCCACGTAAAATCATTGTGTCAACATTTATATCGATGAATTTGCAAAAAACAAAATAGATAAAAAAACAATCTTTATAAATCTCCAACAACACATCAAGGTGATAAAATCATTCAAGATCTCGTAGCTAGATGCTCAGGGCTTATGATTATTAAAGAATAACGACACATGCAACTGCAAAAATTTGGTTTGGCTTCCGTAACCAAACAGGGCTTTAATCCATGTGGTTGATCAACAGCTAGGAGATAAACACAACCAGAATTCTAGATTTCTCTTAGTGAGGTGGGCTCCCTCCTAGTGTTTTGACATTAAAATTTAGTATAAACTTTCTCTACTAAATGCCTCCTAGGAATATTCCTATGTGCTATGACTAGTAGTAGTGTTTTATTACTAACTAAAAATACTAGGAGAAGCCCACCATTTTGGTAGTGATAAAAAAGTGAAGACAGGGCGCTCATATTTACTGCTACCTATTCTTTTAGTGATTATAGTGATGATTGGCAATATATATACCCCTTGACAGTAAGACAGTCTTTGCATTCATACATTGACTCGTCCTCGTCCATTATATCATCAGCATAAAGACTTGCTTAGCAACAACCATCAGGTCTAGTCCTCACAAAATATTGGTGATGTCCTTGGTTTGTACATTATTATTCACTTTCTTTCATCTCGTTATTTTATATAGCAAGGAGAGACAAAAAAATTATACGGTATGTAGTACATGCTGTACTCAGTTTCCTGCGAAATTAATAGTGTAAACAGGTGTCTTGTCCGGATTGAAGAGCCCAAACTTCTTCTCTGTGGGGTCCCCGTCCTTCTGGTCCTCGTTGAACATGGCGAACAGGTACACCTCCAATGGTCCCGGCTTCCTGGGCGTGCCGTTGCCAGCATGGTTGATGAGGTTCTGGTTGTACGTCCGCGCGTTGTCCACGGTGGCGCCCTTCCCGTCGGCGGACGGCCACCCGCTCTCCGATACCACGACGTCGACGCTGCCGCCTCCACCGGCCTTGTCGACAGCGGCGCGGACGGCGTCCACCATGGCGTCGAAGAGGTTGGTGTACACCAGCCCGTTGGCAGGGTCCGTCACCGTAGTGGAGCTCGGTTGGAACAGCGCGTAGTTCAGGTCGATGTTGTCGCTGAACTTGTACGCGAAGTAGGGGTACACGTTGGCGAGCAGCGGCGCGCCGTTACCGGCGAGGAACTGCACGATGGGCGACATCGCGGTGGGGTCCTTGAACACGCCGCTGGACGGCGGCGAGGAGTTGTCGATTGTGTCCATCGACACCGCCGTGGACACCCGGACGCTGCCGGCGAGGCTGGCGGACGTGAGCGCCGCGTGCACGTTCTGCATGGCCTGGAGCACCGACGCCGCGCCGGGGACCTCGTTCCCGACCACGACGTACCGGATGTCCACGTCCGGGTAGTAGGCCTGCACGTTGTCCCGGACCCAGGACGCGGCGGCGTTGGCGTCGGAGGCGAACTCGCCGACCTTGTCGTTGCCGACGTCGAGGGCCAGGGCGATGCCCGAGCCGCGCAGCGCGGTGAGGAGGTCCTGGTCGGCGAAGTAGAAGCGCATGCTGGTGATGCCGTTGGACTTGTAGAGCTGCACCACGTCGCTCTTGGAAGGCGTGGAAGAGAGGCCGCTGCCTATCACGCCGTAGCACACGCCGATGGCTCGCACACCTGCAGGCATAGGTTCATCAATCATCAGTGAATCGGCTTCTTCGACGCTAGGCTAGATGCATGAATGCGCATGGTTCTTCGATCATCGGAGCTCATGAAGGTGGTATACTTGTAGCGGCGGCGGCGAGTGCGGCAAAGACCATTGCTGCTGCAAGCACGGGAGCGACGCCTCGAGCAGCCATCTTCTTCGACGCCAGCGTCTGCAATGCTCATCACGACGTGATCCTGCAGAGTTTATACCCGTCCGATCGATGTCCTTGCCTGACTCTGACTGCCTGATGGAGCTTGGAAACTACGTTCTGTAGAATTAGCCGCAAGACCGGGACAAGGTCCGCTGTACGCTTGGTGCAGCCGTGGCCACCGAAGCAGCCATCATTGTGCAGCAGGTGTTGCAACCTCGGCGAGAGCGGACAGGGACGCGCGAGAGAAGGCGCCGACTTCGAAGACCTCTGCAAAGACTGCACAAATTTTCCAATGCTGACCAGGAAGGAGCAAGACTTCGTCGCAGGTGGCAGGCATTTGACAGTTCGCTGCATGCGGCGAGTCTAGCACGTCAGTTGACTTCTTCTGGACACAACACGTATCCACCGCAGAGTTTGGAATTCCAGGCTCTCAAGCCGTTGTAACAACAGGAACTCAGCCCTGAATTCCTGGCGACATGGTCTAGCAACAGAGAACCTGACCATTTGGAGGGAATGGCCCTCGTAAACTCAATTAACTGTTGCCAAGTCAAAGTTACACAACAGGCACAGCAATATCCTATAGAAATCTTCTATGAATACAAGATAGTACAACATTTCCATGAAGGGATCAAGCCAGACCCCGACTAACAAAGTAACAATGCATTAGCCTCTCTAATTGGTCACCATTGCTTCACTTCACTTTCTTTCTTCAGAGTAAGGGTATTGATAAACAGGCAGCTACTTTCAAAAAATGATTGTTTGGAGGTGCAGTGTGCCCCAATTTTCTTTTGAGATTGTCACACAATAGCAGCCAACTTCCAGTGGCCTACGTGTGTCACCTTTGCAAGAACTCATTTCTCAGGGTATTGCAGATCTCATCTGCCACAGCAGTGTTTTCATGTAGGAACTTCTCAGCTTCCACCTTGCCTGCCAGGAACTCGTTGTTGATCCAATACCCACATCCATCTTTCACGATAACTCCAACTGAAGAAGCCATCTCGAGGATCTCTGATTCATGGCAGATCCCTTTACCGAATCTGATGTCGATGCCGGCTTCCTTCAGACTTGCCGGAGCCAATTTGTTCTTGATGATCTCCACTGATATACCTATTCCAGTAGCCTGTACAAGCAGAGTACATTATTTAGCATAAGTTTGACATGTCATGAGGAGCTGGGCATCATACCTCGTCTTCACTATAGCGCAGTTCCCTCTTGAAGTCCTCATTCTGACTGCAGCATAGAATCCTAATGCATTACCACCACAAGGCACCTCCTTATAGATCCCAGGAGAATCATTTGATATCCTTGTTCGTCTTCGTCTAACCTACAAATATAAGCAACCAGTAGAGCTGAAGGTAGGAATACTTATGCTCAAGTGCTATGAGAATCATAAGTATTTTGGATTTCTAAACCAGATATATTTGATGGTATAAATTGGCATTAGCATTTGGTATAAGGAATTCAATCTGATATGGAGACATGCTGCCATAACTCCAGTGTTTTTTCAGTTTGTTCTAGTCTATTTCCATTGTACATTTGGCAGTGGTGCATATACTAGCATAGCATCCAAAGTTCAGGTTCCCAAATCATAAGATAACATATGACATTTATTTATGGGCATGAGACTAGTTAAGATAGGGATCTTTTTTTTTTGTAACAAGAGGTAGCTAAAGATCGGTTATATTCTTCGTCAACAAAAACTGAAACTTTGGCAGGAGCAGGATTTTTTTTTTTTTTTTTTTTTTTTTTTTTTGAATGGAGCGGGAATTGAGATCAGAGAACAAAGGTTTCAAGGAATTAAAAAAAATAATCCTTCATAGGCTATCAAGATGACAAATAATGACATACCTGATTCACAAAAATAATAAGTGTTTCAGATCGACATAAAGTGTACTGAATTTTTCTAAGGGCACGAGTCATCAAACGGGATTGGATGTCTTTAGAATTTGTGTATATTTCACCTTCAATTTCACATTTGGGAATAAGTGCTGCCACCTGTCAAGAGTACAAAAAAAGCAAGATAAACAAATGTAGCACGGTCTAAGTACATACAGATAAAGAAGCTGGTGAAGTTGGGAAGAACTAATAAAGCAGCAGATATCATCAAAAATAGGACTTTAGGTCTTAAAATCGACAGAACATGTATGCCCAGACAGAACTAAATGCATCAGAACTTCTTAGAATAAGCAATAAAGCAAGAACTTTAGACAACAGAGAGATATATACTGAAAATGATATGGGGAAGTAACATACACTATCCACAACAACAACAGCAACAGAACCACCAACAAGAGTGTTTACAATGCTTAAAGAATTTTCAGCAGAATCAGGTTGGGCTATCAAGAGCCTTTCACTGTCTACACCAATAGCTTCAGCAAATGAAGGGTTAAAGGCATTTTCTGCATCAATATAAGCACAATAACCTGCAAATATGCCAGTAAAAATGCCAATCAGGTATGATTCCATTCAGTAATAAAAAGAAAGTGCAATACCTCCTCCATGCCAAAATGTATGATGTTTAAGTTTTATCCTAAGTCAAACTTATATAAATTTTATCACATTAAAAGAAAAATATATAAACCAAACCAAATAAATGCACTATCAAGACATACTTCATGCTGGATTTAATAACATCATAGGACAAAGATATAATATCAAATTTATGCACAAATAGACATTATAAAAAAAACAATATATTCGTCAATCTAAGTAGTAACAACAGAGGTATGCTCAGTAGCAATATTTACTGGTTCTTGTAAAGGAGTATCATAAAATCTGGCAATTGGATATAATGGACTAATGGTAATGATGAAAGATGACCAAAAATACTAGATATTACAATCAAGTATACCAAAAAATGGCAAAATGGAAATGAAATATTTCAGGGGTCAAACCAGAAAAAAGGATTTTGTTTTGGTCAACAGAAATATCCAAGAATAAAACAGGGATGGAGGGGAAAAAGGCCTTCATAAACGAAATGCAGACCTCCATTCTTTTGAGCTTCCTTAACAACATGAAGTGCGAGTGTTGTCTTCCCAGATGCTTCTTTCCCATATATCTCCACCATTCTACCCTGTTTGAGATACTCAGTCAGTAATCTGCCAAACATGACCAAAGCACAGTAATAAAAATATCAAGCACAATCTATTGCCATGAATCAAATTTCTCAAGGAAATATTGCTGTTCAACATATACAGTGACCAGTGTCCAGAGAACTACAGCTTGGAAGACACGGACACCTATGATGGCAGCATTTCTAGGCAAGACATTCTCTCAAAATGGATTTTTTTTATGCAAGAGATGAGCACGAATGTGTTCTTATGTGCATTTTGGTAAGCAGAGATGGTGAAGGTGAAATGCACTTCTATAGAGGGTAATGATTATAACTAAACTGAATGCTTTTCCAATCACAAAACACCACATTTTCCACTCAATAAAATAATTCAGATCTTGATGGAGATAAGATTGACACATCGTGTTCAAAAGATGATTTTTCTTAAAAAAACACATGGCTTAGCAAAGTTTGGACTTGGTAGTGTTGGCAGGAACAGTGAGGAATTTGTAAAAGTATGAACTTTTATTTCTTGTCTATCAACAGGAGATATGAAATCAAGTGAGTATTCCATGTATATAAAATAATAGTAAATTGCATCATGTGAACAAATTATGACCTTTGGTAATCCTCCAACACTGAGAGCAAGATCAAGCTTAAGAGAACCAGTAGAGATCACAGATGCATTCCTTGTACGGGAAAATCTCTCCAAATGTAAATTGGAATCTCTATCAAAGTCACTTGCAAGTTGGAGACAGCAACATTAAGTGATGACGACTTCTCAAGAGCTTTTATATCATCAAGTGGGGGATCACTCTCGAAGTCTAACTGCATATCAACTGGAAATTTGTACAGATTCCTGAGTAACATAGCAACTCAGAAGGTAGTGTGAATACAGAATGCCAGAGAATAACTGTACAGCTTTGGAAATTACTTCAACAAGTTACTTTGTGCAGGAACATTAAAGTTGGAATTTTCTACTTACAGCAGCAAAAAATTGAGCACTATTGGGTAAATGGGTATACCTGTGGTTGACATGGAACAACCTTTGGGCCAAAACGAATAAAATGTCTCTCTTTTCCCATTCTAGCAAATGACATCACATGGGAGAAAGGTGATCAGTAATTTGAACAGATATCTTGAAATATGAGCAAGCAAGCACATTCTGAACTCCAGACCCCACTTATAAATATGAAGCCAGTGAGTACAAAACAGCAAAGCAGCACATAAATTAATTGTAACAAGAAGCCACAGTTCTCCCCATGCTTATTTCTCCGAATCTCACTCTTCTATGCTAGTAGCTTGTGCACATGACCAGGAGCCAGCAAAGCTGAACTTACGGTTAGCTGATTGTACGCTAATGCTCAAACCGTTGCAAATGTTAACCGTTTCATCCAATCTATGAATCTAACCCAGCACGGACAGTTTGACAACAGCAACTAGCAAAGAGGTCTTATCAGTCCAATAGAGAATCCTCTATTGCAAAAAGAAAGAAGTCACAGATCCCTAGCACACGACGACAAGCCACGAGCCCGCAATCGAGGGAGCGGCAGAGAGATGCGGGGTCATACTTGGAGGAGGGAGCGGGGGAGAGGAGAGGGCGCCGACGCTGAGGCGCTACCGCACTCCGCGCGCGAGAGCTGGGCAGCGGCGGCTCGTCGGAGGAGAGCGGAGGAAGAGGAGAGGAGCCCTCGCATGGCGGCGGGAGGGCGGGCGAGCGAGCGGAGCTGCGGTGGGTCCCGCGCGCGCTCGAGTGGTGTGTGTGGTGTGGTGGGATGGGCTGCGTCTCCGAGTCTTCTCGCGAGGCCTGTGTGGATCGATCCAGTCCAGATTGGTGGACCTCGGTGGCCCTAGGTAGACCATGGACAGGCTGAAGTGGGCTGTACCCTACACTGGGCTGTCCTTTCTGGCCTGGTTGGGGGCCCAGCCGGCTACTGGGCCGCTGATAGCATCCTGTCGAAGTGTCGATGCAGGTCAACACTTACGTCGTTCGCTGATTATGATGACTGAATCGCGCAACCGATTACAACATGTGCTCGTCAGACAGCCATTCGACTTCGTGAAGAAAACTCTCTCCATGAAAACCTGGCCTAAGCTACCTCGTTTGAACTTCAGTGACATTTTGAGACTGTGAAATCACTGAACAATCTCATAAATTTTTAAATTTTTGTCTCTTCCACGATGAATTAGCTTATGCGAACTCAAATTATATATGGGGGATCGGAGTTAGTACTAGATCGGATGCTTGCGTGAAGATATGATGGACCTCCATATATAAATAGCGTGTACATGGGTTGTGATTGCATATATTACACACACACACACACGCGTCCAAACACTACGTGTCAAACATTGGTGATGGGCCCTCGGAACCAGAACCGAGCATGGAGCACCCACGAGCCAACACTAAGCAGCAGCACGCCGCCGACGACGACCGGCGCGTAGTTGAAGGTGTCCTCGGCGACGGGGTACGCCACGGGCAGGGAGAAGAGCACGGTGACGGCGGCCACCCACGCGACGGCGGCCCAGCCGACGAGGAGGCCGTACCTCCCGAGGTTGAACGGCCCCGGGACGAAGGATCTCCGGGCCGTGGTCACGCGGAAGACGATGGGCAGGCCGTAGGCGATGTACGGCCCCACCGTCGCCACCGACAGCATCGCCTGGAATGCCACCTGGCTCCCCAGCGACGTGAGCGCCATGGCGAATGCCACGGACACGGAGAGCCAGACGACGTTCAAGGGCACCTCATGCTTGTTCACCTTGTACCATACGTTCGAGAATGGCACCGCTCCGTCCCTGGAGAAGGCATACCCCATCCTACAAACGTGCTAGGCTCTTTTTTTAGGGGGAAAACAACAGATGATGATGCAATAATCGGTACATCGAACGCACTGCATTGCACGTAATACATACCTTGAGTTGCTGGTGACGCACGCAGAGCCGCAGAGGAAGGTGGTGACGGCGACGATCCCCAAGCACACGATGCCTCCGACGCCGCTGCCGAACCTCCGGTGGAAGGCGTCGTACAGAGCCTGCGCGACGGCGTACCCGCCGGCGTCGTTGCTGGGGTCCAGGAGGTAGGGGATGTCCGTCATCAGCGACGCCAGGGCCACCAGGTAAATCCATCCCAGGACGCTGGACAGAGCAACGGAAGTGACGATCCCTATCGGGCCACTCCAGTCCGCGTTCTTCGTCTCCTCTGTCTGCACGCACGCATTGTTATTGTACCATCTGAATACGAATTTTGTCAGATTGGACGAGAGTACACCAGTTGTACCATTACCATGTGTGCAGATGCGTCATAGCCGATGAGCGAGTACTGGCTCATCAGCAGCCCCAAGGCAAGAATGTAAGCCTTGTCGTGGATACCCATGCCATTTTCTGTGTTCAGATGTGTAAAGATAAACTCTGTGCTTGCCCTCTCCGTCGCAACAGCTGGAATGATGATCACCAGAGCAAATGTACCTACATATAAATTTTTTTTTTTATAACCAATAACGTTACATGTATTAGTGAATTGCTACATATGCATATCGTTAATATATAGAAGGTTGGTGTATTTATACATACCTGCGGTATTCCAGAATGCTCCAAGATGGCCGAACCAAGCCAGGTACTGGATAGGTAGGCTGTTCATTAACCCGTGTATGACGAGGATGGCACCATAGATGGCCAGCACGACGTACTTGGACGCCATGTAGCCGCCGCCGTTGAGCCCTCCGGTGGCAAGCAGGACGATCACCTGCACAAGCTGCGCCAACGAGAAGTCCACGCTCGTGGTACCTGCCCACTGTGCGTTCATTGACATAGTTTAATCAAGAAGAAAAGTGCTCTGATCTGGTCATCAGAAATGGACATTCGAGCTGAGATCGATTCTAGTCAAACTTTTTGGCGCTTGGGCTAGTAGTATGTGAAATGTATATATAATTCTAATTAATTAACCATGAACAACGACGGATTCAAGTTCACCCGTTCGATGAAAAGACCGGTTGCCTAATAAAATTTTGTTACTGTCTCAATCACATTATGTTTTGCAGATTACTTTGTCAATCATGTATATGTTTTCAACCATTGATGACTAATGAGCATATATCTTCTACTAATGAAATCGTTGATGTACATTCTCTCTGTCATATCTTCAACCATACGTAGTCGTCCCTTTGTGACTGAGACATGCATGGAGTAATTTTCAAATCAAATAATAATTAGAAATTACAGGTAAAGTTGACTACTAATATAGTAATGATGCCTCAGAGTGCGCCGGCTGGCCGCCGGCCGGCCTTGGTAGGGAAACCATCCCACATGGCACTATGCCGTGTTAGCAGCCAGTTGACTATCCAAAGCACGCACAAAACTATAAGTACTCCTGCTAGCTAGTAGCATCATCAAGAATAATCTCCTCACCAATTAAAATACGAAAATATAGATATATACTACTTTGTATATGTTGCAGCTACTATAGTAGTCATCTAGTATGTGCATGAACCTAAAGAAGAATGATCGGGCCGGCGTACCTGTCCCACGATGTTGAACCTGCACATGATCGACACGACAAGACACAATAAAAGATGAAACTTGATTAGGCAAACGAATGGATAAGTCTCCTATGGCATTATATCACAAAAGTCACATAACACAAATTCAAAAAAGAAAAAGAAAAAAAAGGCGGAATGCATGTTTCACATATCTTTTTTCGTTTCTTAAGCCTGCAGGTTCAATAGGAGTTCCATGAACATTAACTAACATGATATGGCAATAGTTAATAAAGAGATGATAAACGTTTCATCGGATGAGTTTCATGGAAATGTACGTGTTTACACTGTTTTTAACACGTGAGAGTCTTGAAAGCAGGGATATGAAACCCACTCAGACTGACCCTATATTAATTGGTGCAAGATAGTCCATTGCAGTTGCAGATTTGCGAAAGTTGCCACAAAAGAATATTGTGAATATACAAACGTACCATCCAGTGAGCCAGGATGCAAAGGGAGCCCAGTCCTTGCCGGCGAGCTTGGCGCTCCAGTAGTAGAGGCCGCCGGAGGTCGGGTAGGCGGAGCAGATCTCCGCCATGGACAGCGCCACACAGCCGTTGAGAGTGGAGACGAGCAACCACCCAAGCGTCATGGACACCGGGCCGCCGTAGCGCAGGCCGGTGTTGTAGGTGATGGTCACGCCCATGAACACGGAGATGATGGAGAAAGACAAGGCGAAGTTGGAAAGAACCCTACGAATCATCAGCAATTCAGTATCATGTAGCAGAAGAAGAAAAACAGAGGTCAGAACTTCCAATTCGATTCAGCAGCGAAAGAATCGGAGGCATGCAGTTAGCGTAGGTAGCTTACGAGAGGCCTCGCTTGAGCTCCTGCTTGTAGCCCATCTGGCGCAGCCGGACTTGGTCTCGATCCGCCGCCGGGTCGGCGACGGGCAGCTCAACGGCGGAGCGGCGAGAGGCGGCCATGGCTGAGCTATCCTAGCTCGATCACGCACTTCCTCAGTTCCTCTGCCGGTGCCGGTGGTGGCCAGCAGGTTGCTTTGCTGCTATCGCTAATGGACAAGACAGATCCGTGACCTAGCTTCTTAATTCTGTACTGTAGTATTATTTATATACTCCTACCAGTAGAGTTGTAGTCGGATGCACAAACAGTCAACACGAGGACTGGAAATTTGGCAGCAGGGTTGGTTGCCCCGTTCCGAGATACTTTGTCATTGGATTGGGAATTATTTTGACTGAATCAAAGGGGACGTTGACGTTGATGCTTAGGACGAGTAAGCACTTGTTTGATCTTTGCAGCTATAATTTGATAGCCAGAGGAAGCCATGCTATTAGGTTTTCACTAGCGGGACTAGCTAGTAGCTAATAACTGAGCCTCGCTTGAATCCATTCGCAAAGGCCTAGCAAATTCGAAACCATTTGCAAAGACCTAGAAAATTTGAATCCACTTGCAAAGTGCAAAGAAGGCGTGCACGGGCCCTTATGTGACCAACTGTGACGCAGGCAGAAACAAACAAGGGTGCCAATACCAACAGAGACAAGATGCGAGTAAAGGTATAACTGGCGCTTTATTTCAGCACTGAGAAAACTATGATGATGGTGATACTGAATTACTGATATATACAACCTTTGGAGTACACCTCGATAAATGGTGTAACTAGCCTCCCTACCTTGTACAGCACCAAAATAGATATGTACACCGACGTCTACACAGACAGAAGAACATATTGGGTACAAGGTAGGGAGGCAAATTACACGCTGGTACAAAAAGGACAACATGTGGTTGTAGGGATTGTCAAGAGGTCTCTATAAACTTCTCTTATCAAAACTAAGTGAAGCCTAACCGGCCTGGTGTTAAACTGCTGGTTTGGTCGTTACTGTGAGAAAATCACATGTTACCTGTGCACTATATCATGAACTTTTCTATGTTGGGGCCACTGAGATGAAAAATGTACGGCTATATCATGAGGTTTATTTCGTTGATGTCATCCATGGGGATCTCGAGGCCCATCAAGTCGAGATCCTGGAGTCCATCGTCGTCGTCCAGATTTAACCAGCCACCAAAGTCAACGTCCATTCCTGGCAGCTCAAGGTTAGATAAATCTGGCATTTCAGCGTCATTTGAAGTGTTTGCCGGATCATGTCTAGCAGCAGCTGGAGCTGCTGTGCTGTCCTTGCCATTGCTGGGAGGCGTTATTTTGGCTGGAAGCTGTACATCCCTAGGGTTACTGCTTGAAGGAGCAGAGATGTTGGTGGTCTTCTGTTTGGGCTTTGTTTTATTCTTCCTTTCACCTTTTGCATTGGATGACGAGGGACGGCCGGACCTAAGACTGTCTCGGTTGTGCCCCTTCCCTTCCCTGTCCCTCTCGCTTCTCTTTCCTTTCACATTGCTGACAAGCGAAGTACCAAGGCCTGAGGCTTTCAAAGTTCCTCCTGTAATGCTACCTACAACCTCGTCGAGCAACAGTTCCCTTTGTTTTACATTATTTGTCCAGGGGTCCTCCTTTGCAAATGACAGGTCCGTCAGGTGACTGCTTCCTCGCGAAGCATCTGATGCACTGGCCCTGTGGACTGGTTTCACTGTTGCATGATTATCTGCAAATCAGATAATAAATCAGACCTCTGATGGCTGGGCAATGTGATACATATAACTAGTACTCCCTCAGTAACAAAAAGGATTCAAAACACTTTTCGAGAAATCAAATTATTATGGAGATACAATACCTTGTGAAGCAGCATCTGGACTGCTTTTGTGAGATGTCGCTGATAAAAACATATCCTTGAAAGTAGCCTCATTAAAACAACTTGTCCCTGTCTCCTCATAGTTTTGGCATCGCACGAGTACTCGCTTGACAAAACTTTGAGCAGCATGTCTGCCAGCTCTACTGACATTTTTGCTGCTTGAAACATTTGGACCACAGAAGGCCTGGAGATTAACACAAAACAGTCAATTAATTAGCTTAGTATGTGAAAACATATTAAACTTCAGAATCTAAAAAGTAACCAGAGCTAATGAATGTCTAAAAAAAATCTATTCTTCCTTAAAAAAATGTTAACAGCGCAGAAGTATTCTACTTCCTAGTTGTTATGCAAGTTCATTAACACTTGAACATCAACTGTAAAACTTAAATGGAAGTTCCAAACAATGACACATTACTCAAGCTCGAATTATGAAGAATGTCACCACCTCAAAATAACTAAAACAACTACGAAGGTGGCACACCAAATAAGCTGCCCCACTTCCAGTGGTTTGGAAACAGCATCCACCAAGCAAATCAAAATCCAGAACCTAGATGAGCATGGCAAGAACCAGTACTCAAGTGCATTGCAGAAACTGGTCAGGGTTACGCTCACAACACAATATTTGTCATTTTTTAACCTTAAGCAACCATCCAAATAACTGTGTAAGCCAGGCCAAGCAGGCTGAAATACTTTTCAAAATAACATCATGACCAATAAAATGAGATAGCTACATATTGTAGATTTGAGGGAGTTACCATATATTTCTCATATGCTCTCAGGAGAAGTCTATCCATGGCAAGCCGTGAGAATTCCCTATTATAAAGTACACCAAGTTTACATAAGAGTCTGCAACATGAGAATCTGTTTCCATAATAGGTGCAAGTGGACTGAAAATACCTCTGCTGAGACTCCTTTGCAGTTGTAACAATGCCATCAAGTTTCAATAGCAAGTTTTTCTTCTCCACAACCTATAATATCAGCAGAAGTATTGCAATTAATTATGGGAGTGTTATATTGTAGACATGGGTCAATCAATAGTTGAAATGCAATGCGATGCATCAGTAGAAGCAAAGCAATTAAAATGGCATGCTATATTGTAGACATGGGTTGAAGAGATTAAGAATAACAAAATATGTTGATCAAGAAATAAGACACACGTCCATGAACAGTAAGTTATGAATACCTCTTTATGAAGTTGGCCTTGTAATTTACAGATTTCAGCATTAATATCCTCGTCCTCACTCTGTGCAAGATCAGGCTGAAATGGAAACAAGAAGTCAAAACACTGGAAAAAATTGCTAATTTCTACATATTTTGAGTAAATCAGTATGTTCAAAATTGGGGATTCATTGAGCAAAGGGAAGTTACAACCTGGACCAAATTAACAATATTACTAAGAATAAAATGCTTTAACTAAGAAGCTACATTATCCTGAAACCTTTTGGAGATCAGCCCAGGAAGAAACTTGGGAGAATGAATATGGAAATCATGGGCTCCAGGTATTGCAAGTTTTTCATGTGGCTGGTAGTACATGATAGATGCTGGACAGCTGACCGTCTTGCCAAAAGAGGACTGTCTCATCTAGAAAGATGTCCCCAGTGTGACCAAGAGAAAGAAACCATCAGCCATCTGCTACTCTCCTGTATTTTAGCTAGAGTTTTGGTTTAGACTGCTGCAAAACAAATTTGGTATGCAATCCCTTGCTCCACAGCTAGCAGAAACATCTTTTGATGACTGGTGGGAGAAGATTCTAGGAGAGAGACTGAGGAGCATACTAAGCAGGGCCTCAACTCTGTTGTTATCCTTGATGTTTGGACCCTTTGGAAGCATCGCAAGTTCACAACAATTGTGTTTTTGATGGAGTGTCTCCAAACCTGATTAGAGCTTTACAGCTCGCTGGTGAGGAACTACATTTCTGGGGTTTGGCCAGGGCTAAGGTGGTTCATACATTTTTGCCTTGGTGCCAAACTAAGTTTGTGGGCTTAGGTCGTGGTCGGGCTTGTTTGTAATAGGCACGTGTTGGTTTTGAAGGACCTGGTGTGGGGTGGATGGTGTGTCTGCATTGAAGGACCTGGTGTGGGGTGGATGGTGTGTCTGCAAGGGTTCTTCACTTCTTCCCCTTTTTTTCTTCTTAATATAATGATGCGTCGCTCTCCTGCGTGCTCAGGGAAAAAAGGAAGAAACTAGTATCCTAATAAAAAAAACTACCATGTAATATTCCACATTACATTTTCTTAATCGATGCAGACAAAAGGATAAAATATCAAATCTAAGGGGAGGAAACTACCATGCAATATTCCACTTTCCATGTTCTATAATAAATTCAGCCGAAAGGATAAATATCAAATCTAAGGGAAGGAAACTAGCATGCAATATTCCACTTTGCATGTTCTTTAATCAATTCAGATAAAAGGATAAATACCAAATTTAAGGGAAGGAGAGTGCAGCACAGAGAGGGCTGTGGAGAGAACAAGATATCAAAATATCCAAACCGGTTGAGACAATGAAAAAGCCTAATATAGAAAATTATTCACATCTTAAAATGGTATGTATAGTATGGAACTTCGAGAGTACACATACACCCAGCCACCCAGAGGTGAATCTTAGCAGTAATATTACCCTAGTGCACTGCTCTATGACACATCAAAGAACATAAAGGATTATGTGGTAAAATCTCAATTCAATAGTAGAAAAAATCTCTTCACCATGGTGCATCAGCACAAGAGAAAATAAACGATGTGTCACCCCTGCATACACCTATCCAAAGAGTTTTCAAATGAACAGAGAAGCATGCAAGCAAAGATATAGACATACATGCTTACATGGCTATCAAGACAGTAAAGCGAGGCATCGCGACTCAATACTGCATTACCACTTTGGCGAGTGAGGTGTGAGGTGAGGCAACATCATACCAAGGTAAGGAAATGCAAGACCTCAGCGAGGAGGACGAATATGAAAAAAACAAACGAAAAAGGAATAAGTGGGCTGGCCCAACCACCAGCCCATGTGCCCCGCCCCTGCCTATATATCACGGTCCAGAAGCATCCAGAGCCGCCGCCCTCTCATGCCTATCGTTTTCTAGAGCCGCCGTTCAGCCTCCGTTTCTGCCCTACGTCCTTCACCATGACTCTTGCTTCCATCTGTCCTTCTCCAGATGAGCCGCCGCAACTCACCTCTCCGCTTCCTTTCACTTCCCTCACTGTCCTGTGCCCTCAGACCAACCACGACCACCGTCCCCTTCCAGATCGAGCGATTGACAAGCAAGGATGGAAGAAATCAAGCGAGCAACAGCGGAAACGAGCAGGAGAAGGCACAATTGAGCTGGATAGGAGCAGAATCAAGTGGGACATGGAGCAATAGAGGAAGTAACACCATCATTGGAATGGAATATATGCATATTAGTAATAAAGTAATCAAACCGAGAAGTAACATAAAAATCATAACACGGTAATTAAAACATAATGGTAGAAACATTATGGTTCTAGTAAGAAAACAACCTACCACAGGTTCAATAGATACACCAACTTCACTCAGCTCGATGATAATCCTATCACTGAAGCACATCTCACTGTATTGAAACTCTGGCCACACCTTGGCTTTATCCATGACATTGCCACTTTTATGTGACACTTCATCATTATATTTCCAGTCAGAATCCATTATCAGACCATTTGGGCCCCTCCTGGAAACTTCAAAATTCATTAAAGGTTCTAACTTATAGTTATTTGAGTGAGACTTCCATCCTCCTTCATCAAACTGAATTTCATGTGTATCAAATGCATATCCCTCGCTTAGGTAAGTGTTGTTGGTAATACTATCAATCCTATCTTCATCGATCAATGCTTGAATAAGTCTTTGGCCAACTGAAGACCATCCCGGTTGCCCAATCCCATGGACAAGTTGATCGAGGATAGGTTCTATGCAGCTTGCCTCCCAGCCGGCCCCTATGCCATTATCCAACTGATTCAAGCCAAAACCATTTGGAAGAGAAGTGTGATCATCTTTATTGTTAGCGGCTGGAGTTGAGGGCTGTGAAATGTATTCAAGACCACCCTGTATTGGAAAAAATATCAAGCATAGGATTAATTGAAACCAAGTTATGAAACGGATTCTACCATTTCTACAAACAGAAATTGCCCAAAAATGCACTGTCACAAAGGCAATCTTGTTAGTACAGTAATACTGCAAGGACAGAGTTATGAAAAGGTACCTTATATTTTTGGCATTCATCCCCTTCCATTGACCTACCTGAGGCGGAATCATCTGACAAATGTATCTAACCAACAAAGTATTGACCAACAATAAATTAATGTAGTGAAGAGTAAAATATGTCTTTTGGCGCAATATAAAAACACCCACAGTACCTGTTGACTAAGATATGTGATGTCTTCTGCTGTCAAAAAGGCAAAGAAAGGTTCGATCTGCCGCCAGAATGAGCTTGCACAAGCAGATCCTGCAACAAGAAAAATACCATTCAAATATTAAATAATTTTCCAATGAAGATAAAAAAAACAAAATGTGAAGGTAAAGTCAATACTCAGGGCAGCATTTGCTGAAGCAAGAAGTTCCTCATGATCATCCTCAGATTGCACTGAAAAGTGAACAGCACAAGTTCAAGGGTATGGTTCAAAAAGAAACTGTTTCAAACTGCATAAAGCACTCTAATCGATACAGAGAAGCTATTGAGCATGTACCAGGAGAGTCTGACTGCACACTGCTACTTGTATGCCTAGGCCGTGCATTACCTTTGCGCTCAGATATTTTCTTCATCAGTGGTCTCCCAGATTTACTACAGGGAAAATTCAGAGTTAGAATATTGATTAGCCACATAAAATTGCTTTTCAGCTAAGGAAAATAGTCACCTCTCAGTTCTCTCTGAGACTGTCCTCACACTTCTTTGTTTTGTAGTTGGAGCATTTTCAAGCTTGTCAATAGATACAGGAGTGCCAGGCCTGGTCGGAGTAAAACCCCGCCCAACTCTTCCCTGTCTCCTTGCAGCATCTCCAACATCCTCATCAGCAGACAACTTATTCCTCTTGGAAGGATGCCCAAGCATAGCAATCTTCTGAAAACCAGAGCCATGCCCATCATCCAGTTCACCAGCCCTTTTGCCCTTGTCCCTTAGCTTTTTCTCAGCAACTACAGGCTCATCGCCTTCAGATCCGGTTGAGAGCCCATGATCTCGTTTTGTTTGTTGAAGACCATTTACAGATGCACGCCTTGGTAGACCTGCACAATCTTCATTGATAGGACTGTCCAGTGAACCTGGTACCAGTGCACTATCAGCAGTGATTATAGGGACTAAATTTGACTTCCTTGCTGAACGGGATATCTTCTGAGGCCTCTGCCCACCCCACTGGGTTGGGGGAGATAATGAATGTGTAGATTTCGTACGTTTATGATTGCCAGATCCACCAGCAGAAATTAACTTATTTGTACCAGAAGGATGTTCCCAATCATCAGAACTAGCTTGTGATCGATGAATGTTTGGAGATGACTTCAATATTGACCCTGAATTTGATCGGGGTCCCCGCGCAGAACCATTCGCCTTCGGTAATGATGCAATATTACATCCACTGTCGTCTTCATTAGGCCTGAAAAATCAATGTGTCAAGGCCTGATTTTGTTCGTTCAGGTGTGTGAGCTGAGTTGGCGGTGAATACAGATATGATGATAAATTAGGACTCAATGTGCAACAGAAGATAACTTTCTTTGTTTAATATGGTATGAGAAAGTAGAGGAGCACAGAGCAGAACAAGTAAAGAAGCACATCTTACTTGTTAATTGTTCTTGGACTTGGATTGGGAGTTTCTTTATCTAAAGCAACTTGACGTTCCCTTTTGTTAATAGGATGAAAGCCACTGTCTTGGTCACTTCTATTTAAGGGTCGCACAACAAGACCATTTTGTGTAGAAAGCAAATCTGCTTTAATTGTGCCAGATGCAACAGTTCCAGACCTGCACATTCAGTTTCAAATAGTAATACCAAGAGGCCAGAAAGCAAAATGGAATGCATAAAAACTTTTTCATTGGTGATTTAAGGAAATGCTCCCTCCATCCCAGAATGATAAGTATATTTTAGGACATGAAGAAGTAAAATTTTACAAACTTTGACCAACAATTTGTCAGATTATATACAGGTTTAGGATATAAAATTTGCACCAATAGATTTGTATTCAAAGTGCTTCTGAGATGATATTGATTCTTTAGCAACTGACAACATATTGTAAGAGAAATTAAGGGTCCAAGCTACTGTGTGTGACTTTCCCTGATCAAAATACGCTTATCATTTCAGGATGGAGCATGTCCCAAAACTTTATTAATTTAATCATGCTGCAGAATCTTCAGGTATAAACTTCTTAAAATGTTCCCAACTATCTTCATGCAATAACAGTTGCCTCTCAAAAGAAGTTCAAAGGGATAAAATCTCAGAATCAATAAAGAACTAGAGATATAAAGTCCAAGTCTAGGTGGTTAAATTTCTAACCTGAAACTAGGAGAACTTGTCAGTCTCGCCCTACCATCATTACCAAACTTCTGTTGCATGCCTTGTTTTGACTCTCGGTCTGCATCAACAGTCCTCGAAACACCAGCCAGTGACATGTCTGCCTTAATGGCAGAACGCTTTTTCTTCATTTTTGGCTTTTCCCAACCATCAATAGTAGTTGCCAAACCTCTGATTTTTTCTTCTGGGACTGCAGAACTGCCATTGGTGGCTTTGCCAGGATCTGAGATTCTATCAGTAGATCCAGGGCCTCTTGATGGACCAGCTGTCCTTGCATCAATCTAACAAATCAGATGTCCATCAGGTAAATGGTACAAAAATCCCTGGTAGGCTAAACAACGCATCAAATGACATGGCCTCTATGTACATGAAGTAATGAAGTATCATCAGTTGCAAATTAACAATGGCAATAGAATAAATTTTGCCATGCTAAAAATGAGTAACTAAGCCACATTGCAAAATAAGGCCTAGGTTGACGCGGAACGAATTTCACATATATGGATGCGTTCAAAGTAGGCAAAACCCAATTGTATCATTTCGCAAATACAGAGCTAACTATCTAACACCTTCTCTTATAAGATACAAGTAAAACACTAAACTACATGAATATTTGGAAGCAGTCCCAACCTCCACCATGGATGTACGTATTCTCCTATTTTGTCCAGCATTCTTTGTCCTCTCTTCTCTCTGAAGTCCAGGTTCCATATCATCGGCATTAAAATGGCTCTGAGGGACATTTTTAGGGGTAACACCTCCAGATGATAACACTATAGATCGTTCATTAGATGAACTGTCTCCTCGAGAACGTTTTCGCACAATATTGGGATAAAGTTTATCAATCTTTGCAATAGCACCACTGAAAGCTCTAGATCTTTCCCTGCAAAAATACTCCACAGTGAACAATTTGACAGGAGCACATAATTTATAACCTACAAAAATATCCCCATGTACTGGAAAACTTTCCCTACACAACTTCCCCTAGAAGGTAAAAAAACACGTCATTATAAAGTCTTGCATTGATAAAAAGTTGTGCTTCTTTGTAAAATTGAGATTACATCCAAGTATCTGCTACCCTTTCGTCTGATAAGTTCATCGCAAGACAACAAAGCAAGTAATGAAATAATACCTGGCCTTATTTGAATTGTCATTAAGATTACTCCTCATGCGTCTGATCTCTTCAATAGCATTTGGTAAATTTCTACCTAGAGATGGCATTGATGTCGAATCTTCTGTGGAGGTTCCAAAAATGGAACTTATTGATTTCTTTAGATCTAACCGAGATGTTTTGTGCTCCACAGTTGCAGGTCTTAGGTCCACAGCAAGTGACTGAACTAGATTGATAGAGTCCACTGCAGCTGACCTTGATGAGCTTGATGCTGAAAACATCGCATAGCCATCACCACCTTCACGGAAGCTTCCTGACCTTTCCAATGAAGCAGTTGCATAGGACCCACGTTGTGTATTGAAGTATCCATGCCCATCAGGGCTACCAGACATTAAATCGGATTTTGTACTAGATGCCATTGCCCCCAATTGAGGCAATTTTCATACCACTAACATTTTGAACACAACCTCAGGTCTCAGGTGAAAACAACCTGGTCTTGAAACCATGAAGCTACAGGTGGTATGGAATCTCGGTAGCTTTCAGACAAAAAAAAAGTTCAGTTATAAAATTTGTACCAGCATTCACATTTACCATAAAATATCAGATTGAATGCATTCTAATATGCCAATGCAGCACTATGATACTAAATGCATTCATCAACATTCCATAACTCTTAAGAAATATGGCCGATGCTGCATGGAAAATAGCAGGATGCAAATTGTGCAAGCAGCTCTGTTAGGCATCGACCTAAACCTCCTGTTTTCCATACAGTGCGGTCATATTTGTAATGCTATGAAATATAGTTCGAACTAGCCTTATACAACTTAACTGCTTTACATGTGTATATATAAGCAAAGCAGCAGTGGCATATTTCGGTTTCTTTTAGCAGACTGCGTGCATTTATCAAATAGTTCACAGTCAGAAGGTGGTAGTATTGGAAAAAATATCTTTTCTGCTACGTCAGTAGAGAAAAAAAAGGGAAAAAAAAGTTAAAGCTATAACATCTGTTAGTTTATGTCTTAAATAAACAAAATCAAAAGTCCCTCTGCATATCCACCATGAAGGTTTGCAAATTGACAGCTAATTGCTAGTTAAGAGGGAACCAAACAAATAATGCTATACAGAAACTAACTTTATGCTACTAACAGCTGGCATGTTCTAGCACTCAATCCAAAGAATTAATGCTGCTAGCACCTGTTACCTCTGGTGGATCAACAAATCATGGTGAAATTAGGAATAAACAGATACACGTTATTACTACAAATAATGACACAAAGAAGTACTTCTTATCATTCACAAACAGAAGCATGAAGTGATATTAGGAATAGAAAGATACATATCAGACCCACGGGTGAGAAATGATCAACATGCTGACCATTTCTAATTTAGTCAGTGGCTCAATAGAAGTATATACTACATGATCATTGTGTATTCAGAGTTACACCTAGTAAAACAACAGAGGTAGGGATCCTACAGGAGAAATGTGATACAGACTGCTCCATTTCTGTTTAGTAGCATGAACTTTAGTAAATGGGGTTCTTAGAATTTGCATCCTACAATTGTGCCTAGTGTTTCACTCATTCTGCTAATTGACATCCACACTCAACTATTATTATGTAATTTGGGTCTTCCTAATGTTATATGCAGCCCTGAGACCATTTTTTGTGTTGCATCTTGCTGGCTGCTTAGCATTTTTCTCAGAACAAACCCAAACCCAGGGGCGGATCTAGCTTGAGGTAGTTTGGGAGCTCGGTTCCGCTCAGCAATCAGGGAAGCGAAGGGGGTAGGAATACCTGCTGGGCGCTCTTCGCCGGCGAAGAGATCGGCCAAGGCAATCAGGGGCGGATCTAGTAGGAGGACATGGGTGTACACACGTAGCAGGGGCGGATCCAGTATAGGCATCAGGGGGCGGATCTAGTAGGGGGATCAACAATTTTTGCAAAAACTTGGAAAGTTTGTTGGCTTATCAAATAGCTAATAGCTTTAGGTTAGGGTTCCCGTGCTCAG
The DNA here is from genome assembly GCA_018135685.1 of Themeda triandra. Lineage (NCBI taxonomy): Eukaryota > Viridiplantae > Streptophyta > Magnoliopsida > Poales > Poaceae > Themeda > Themeda triandra. Next base: position 1,927,251 of record JAENPR010000018.1, read on the forward strand.
CTTGAAGGGAAGGGAAGAGAAGGGTGGAACCGTGGAAGTACCTGGTGGGTACTCGTCGCCGGCGAAGAGACCAACTAAAGCCTCAGCACCTGGCTTAGGGCGGCGGCGGCGGCGGTCGTCGGAGAGCGAGAGGCGGCCGAGACCGAGAGAGAACGCACGAGTAGGGGACGCCGGGACGGAACGGAAGGGAGGCCGGTTTGGTACGATGTCCTTAAGAGTTGCCTTGCCTTGCCGGGCCAGGCCAGCCTCGCCATCACGAGCAAGCTATTCTTGCTCTTCTACTTACAAAAAAAGGCATGAAAATTCTCTGTCTGAAGATATATTTAGAAATTTTCGCATAAATAAGTGTTAAGTGATGAGAAAGAATCATATAAGACGTTGCGAGCGTCATTCGAGCAGTTGCAGCAGGCATGGAAAATGAATCAGGCAAGGGTCGATGAGGGGCCAAACCTTGCTGCCAAATTGCTTGAACTCCCTGGCACGTCGCGCCTACTCTGACCGCTGAGAACTACGCGACGCCTCTGACGTCGAGAACGCCGAGCCGACTTTGATGTCAACCACGCTGCGAGTTGGGCGTCGTGGTTGTGGGGTGGCTGTTCGGCGGTCGCACGAGCAGACAGCCTTGGAGCGATGGCACGCGAAGCGGGCTGGCGTGGTCGTGGGGCGACGGAGCAATGCGGTCTACACGTCCCGATGCCCGTGTGCCACGGCAGTCCTCGACAAAAGCGTGCGCAGGCTGGAACACGTCGACGGCGGCTGGGTCGTGTCGGGGTCCTCCTGTAAGCGGCAAGGGCGGCGAGGGCAAGGTGATCTGCAGAGGTGGGCGGCGCAGACGGACAGCAGTTCCGCGCAGGGCGAGGGAGAGCTGCAGATGGGCGGCACGGGCGCAAGGCGACTTGCAGCTGGGCGGCGCGGGCGGACGGGCGAGGGCGACTTGCAGCTGGGTGGTGCGGGCGCAGGGCAAGGGCGAGGGCGAGCTGCAGCTATCAAGGGAGAGGGCGACGGTGGTTTCCTGGAGCGAGGCAAGCTGCAGAGGTAGTTTTCGTGCACGGGAGGCGATTTTGAGGAAATTTGGAGAAGGACGTGGAAGAGAGGCGATCCTTCAAAAAAACGTGGAAGAGAGGCGAGACTATAGGAGTGGGAGCCGGAGTCGTGCTGGAAGCGGCGGTTGCGGAGAATAGCCGGGACAAGAAGATTATCTCGCGATTGTGTTTAGCGCTGGGCTAACTATAATTAGCGAGAGGAAAACGATACGGCCAGGTTTTTTTAGTTTTAGGATGTAGGATTTTTTAGTGAAACACAAAAAAGTGTCTGGCATAAACGGCATCTTATAAGAAAATAAAATAAGAGTGCATCAAAGTCCAATTCAGTTATTTGCTTGCTTCAATCATCCACTGTGAAGTCCCGGGCCGCAAAAGGTACTCATTGATTGTAACAAGATCTAATACCCGCTAACCAACATTGTACCAAGAAAACCCACAACAAACGCAGGTTTATATTTTTTTTCTCCATCCCAAAAGGTTTATGCATCTTTGTATTAAGATAGAGAAAAAAATTAATACAATACACCTTAATGACATCCTAGGAGTTCAGAAGAGTTGTACACACCTATTATATTTGAAAAAAAAAAATGGAACATTCTCCTTGCCCTTCGTAGAGTTTTACACGCCAATACTCCCTCCGTCTCAAACTACAAGTTATTCTAAAAACCTTGGAGAGTTAAAGTATTTTAAATTTGATCAAATTTATACGATAGAATAAAAATATTTAGAATCACAACTAAGTATCATTAAATACTATTAATTATATTTTCATAGTATAGCTATTTGATTTCACAAATCTTTGTATTTTTCATTTTTTTCTCTAAACTTTTAGTCAAACTTGAAATTGTTTGACTTTCTAAATTTTTTGGTATGACTTACAATTTGAAACAGAGGGAGTATTATATTTGAGAGGTTTTCTTGAAAATCGTGCACTTGTGCTGCATGATGAAACAATTTTGGCACACCAACCAAATTTGGGCCGATCTCACGCAGACCCAGATGGTAATGGGCCGTACGGCCTATAAGCCCAGGCCCGATGCATACATTTTCTACAGCGTCAGCGTAAATTTTCCCCAAAATTATACTAGTATTTCACTACACATGAATCTTCTGCTCCAAATATTCAGACTAGGCGTCGACGTTGATGACGGGGCCTTCAAACCAGAACCGAGCGTGGAGCAGCCACGCGCCGATGCTGAGGACCAGCACGCCACCGACGGCGACCGGCGTGTAGTTCAGGTTGTCCTCCGCGACGGGGTACGCCACCGGCAGGCAGAAGAGCACGGTGACGAGCGCCACCCAGGCGACGGCGACCCAGCCGACGACGAGCCCATACCTCCCGAGGTTGAACGGCCCCGGCACGAAGGATTTCCTCGCGGTCGTCACCCGGAAGAAGATGGGCAGCGCGTACGCGATGTATAGCCCGGTCGTCGCCACGGACACCATCGCCTGGAACGCCACCTGGCTCTTAAGTGACTGTCAAATCAAATCAAACAAGACATGGATCAATAAGTTTGAATTTATACGTTTCGAACGAAATTTGATCGAAATTGATTGAAAACTTGATCGAGACCCACCGTGAGGGACATGATGAACGCGACCGTGACGGAGAGCCAGACAACGTTGATGGGCACCTCGTGCTTGTTGAGCCGGTACCACACGCGCGAGAACGGCATGGCGCCGTCCCTGGAGAAGGCGTAGCCCATCCTCGAGTTGGTGGTGACGCACGCGCTGCCGCAGAGGAAGACGGCGCCGGCGATGACCGCCAGGACCGCGACGGCCCCGGCGCCGCTGCCGTACCGGCCGTGGAAGGCGGTGTAGAGAGCCTGCGCGACGGCGTACCCGCCGGCGTCGTTGGTTGGGTCCAGGAGGTACGGGATGTCCGTCATCAGCGACGTCAGCGCCACCAGGTAGATCCAGCCGAACAGGGACGCCAGGGCAACCGAGGTCACGATCCCGATCGACGCGCTCCGGTCCGCGCCCTTCGTTTCCTCTGACTGAAGAATGCGTGGTTGCATTGCGTGTTATCGGAATTCGTTCAGAATGGATGAATAATGTTCAGAATTCAGTTTGTATATACGTTTTTACCATGTGACAAGATGTGTCGTAGCCGAGGAGGGAGTACTGGCTCATGAGCAACCCGACGAAGAGAATGTATGCCTTGTTGTGGATTCCCATGCCGTTCTCTGTGTTGAAGTGGGTGAAGATGAACTCCACGCTCGCTCGCTCCTTGGCGACCGCTGGAAGCAAGATCACCAGGGCGAAGACACCTACATACATACAGTCCATGGAGTCAAAGCATGCATTGGAGTGATCAGAGTTGCTTTTTCAGTGATCATCAATCGATTCTTATTGAATTCATCCCCCCTGCACCCTGCAGGCTGCAGCTGAGGATATATATATATACCTGCTGTGTTCCAGAAGACTCCTAGGTGACCAAACCATGAGAGCCAGTGGATGGGGAGGCAGTTGATGAGGCCGTGGAGGATGAGGATGACGGCGTAGATGGCGAGCAGGACGTATTTGTTGGCCATGTAGCCACCGCCGTTGGCTCCCCCGGTGGCCAGCAGGATGATCACCTGCAGAAGCTGCGCCAGCGAGAAGTCTATGCTCGTCGTACCTGCCCACTGTTAAATCACCAAGTTCTTATATAGTTTTTGACTGCTGACTGATGAACTCAGCCACATGCATGCATGCTGCAACTCTCTGAAAGTCCATGCATGGCAATATTTTGAGATGCAAACGAGCAACGACAGTAAACGCCATGGATCAAACGAGCCATGCATACCTGTCCCAAGATGTTGAACCTGCAAAAACAGAACAAAAGACATATCAGCCGAACACAGCCAAGCTCATCAATCATCTTCACGTGTTTCGCCTGTTAGCTTTGCTTTCTCATTGTATACAGTTTCTAGCAGATCAAGCGTACTGTATTGTAAGTGTTATTATATCTGCTCGTTCCGTACCTCACTTGGGGTTCTTATGCTTGGGTTTGAAAAACGCGTCTACGGCGTCGTAAAAAAAAAATTATGCTCTGTCCCAGAATTTCGGAGAAAACTATTTATGTGTGTGTACGGTTGGAAAAAATAATGAGTTCCTGCAGACGTACTGACGCACGCATTCGGAAAATTCTAAACTGTCAGTAGTCGCAGAGAATTTTTGACACGAACGAAAGCAACGACGGCATTTATTTCAAGACGCCACAGGAAACGTCAACAAATAGGAAAAAAAAGAGAAAGATACGCAATAGAGAAAGCAGCAGAGATACGAGGATGGACATGGAGGAGGACGACGACGCGCACCATCCGGTGAGCCAGGCGGCAAGGGGACCCCATTTCTTGCCGGCGAGCTTGGCGCTCCAGTAGTAGAGCCCGCCAGAGGTCGGGTACGCCGAGCATATCTCCGCCATGGACAGCGCGACGCAGCCGTTGAAGGTCGCCACGGCGAGCCAGCCCAGCGTCATGGACGCCGGCCCGCCGTAGCGGAGGCCGGTGTTGTAGGTCGTCGTCACGCCCGCCAGCACGGAGATGATGGCGAACGAGAAAGCGAAGTTGGAGACCACACTACACATATTTGCATGCACGGAGTATATAAAGAACTTAAAACCCAAAAGAAATTGCATGCATGGGGATTTGAATCGAAATAATCGGAGAGGACAGAGTGAGCGACTACGTACGAGAGGCCCCGCCTGAGCTCCTGCTTGTATCCAAGCTGATGCAACCGAGCCATGTCCGGGTCGGCGACGGGCAGCTCGACGGAGCGGTGCGGCACCACCTGCGCCATGGCTGCCGTTCTCTGTTCTTGCAGCTCTGTCGTCTGCCGGCTGCAGCTAGGGAGCGGCCAGCTAGCTAGCTATATAGCTGCCGCAGCCTGCCGGGCTGCTACCACCTCGCTTATACTACTCTGCATACGTCTCTAGCTGACAGGGTCAGTGCCGGCCGCTTGGTAGTGAGCTTGTTACAGTTTAATCGTCGATGCACCGGGAGTCAACAAATGCAGTGGAAATCGCCTACGGTTGCGCCGGTCCGGCGTACGTGGTCGCCGTGCTCTGGGATTCGATCGCTTTCGCTTCCGTTGCGTCTGAATCCGTGCAATTCTTTTGACTCAGAAGTCAGAAGAAGGGTATTGGTAGCTGATTTCTTCGTCGCTATACATGCGCGATGCGAGCATGCTGTCCTTTTACTGTACCAGTTCAAGACACAACCCACGGTTACACGAGTACTATAAGTGTTAGTTAGCAGGAGCCTAGAGGGTAGTGGGGTCAGAGAATAGAATTTGGGATCGGAAGCACAGGATTAGGCAAGGTGCATATACATGAACAATAGCAGTGTTCAGGATTGATGAGTTTAAACAATCATTGACATTTTTTGATACTCTTCCTCTCCTCACAATCACAGATACGTATATACCCCCTAGTATCTACTACTAGCGAAGTGGCACTAAATTAGCGCAAAAAGTTGTATCCATCATATAACAACTAACGAAAGATGGTTGGCACAAAGATGACTAGCAAAATTGAGTATCAAACAGCCTACTCATAATAATCATATACTCGCTCCCTCTGCTGCCCCCATATCCCCCTTTATACTAACACAAGATGGTTTCCACCGCTGCCCCCATGCCCCATCCCCCTCCAAGGATTCCTTCCCGTGGACAGTGTTGGATGGTAGTACGTGAGCCCGGATGTACTAGAAGATGTCATCATCAGTTCGTTGTTTTCGGTGATCTTGGCCTTGTGTATTTGTTCGTCACCACGTCCCCATTCTACTACACTGAGTGGTCCTCAGATGGAGGGCGGCAGTGGACCAACGTAGCTACGAGAAGTGGTGGAGAACACAATGGCAAGAGTGAAAACAACGAGTATGTTGTTCGGTGGTGGCTCAAATTGGAGATCGGATGATGTCTTTTCGGTTTGGGTCAAGGTTTACCCTGAGGCTGTTATGTTTTGTTGTTGTTGGTGGTGATGTTGGTTGTTATTATAATCTCTCCCCACCACCCCAACTTTTGTACCTCACTGACCATCAAGCGTCGCATTTGTATGAGGTGACCCTCCACCGACCAGGTTTTTCTGAAATCTATGGTAAATATATTCAGACCCCACATTGATTCGCTCAACAAAAATCATATATTCCTTTCGCGACAAAAATAGTGCTTCTAAGTTCTAACTATAGTGCTAAGCCAAACCAAGTTCCATACATTCAATTTTTCTATAATACTCCCTCTATTCTAAATTATAAGTTATTGTAAAAATTTTGAAGAGTCAAAGCATTTTAATTTTGTAAAAATTATAATGCTACGGTTATAGCCTGTTGCAATTAAAATTTATCGGGGGTCACAGATAAAGATGATAAACATGATATATTGGAAATATCGAACCAGATTCAAATGAGATTTAGTATGAATTTAAATAAGTTTAAACAAAATTTATACGAAAAGCATAAATTATTTCTTATAGGCACCTACGAATAAACAATATTTATCAGAAATATCAGGAGATTTCGGCCGATAAGTGAAACCATGATTTTAACTACACTGCTTGGTAGAGAGTGCTGAAGAAGCAGCTGCAGCGAGCAGGCTCTTTGACTTTGAACTCTGTATCTGTATCCAAGACGAGAAATGAACTCTATGCTTTGAGCTGATCTATATAGTATATTCATATTCATACTTAGAACAGAGTGACATGATATAATAACATGCATTGAAAGTAACTATCGAAGCCCGCAAACTATCGGATGGAGCCTACACTACAAACGACGTCAGACGACGTTCGTGATAGGCCCACGGAACCAGAACCGGGCGTGGAGCACCCACGCGGCGAGGCTGAGCACCAGCACGCCGCCGACGGCCACCGGCGTGTAGTTTAAGGTCTCCTTGGTGACGGGGTACGCCACCGGCAGGCAGAAGAGCACGGTGACGAGGGCCACCCAGAGCACAGCCACCGAGCCGACGGCGACGCCGCATCTCCCGAGGTGGAACGGCCCTGGCACGAACGACCTCCTCGCCGTCGTCACGCGGAAGAAGATGGGCAGCGCGTAGGCGATGTACAGGCCCAGCGTCGCGATGGACACCATGGCCTGGAACGCCACCTGGCTCCCCAGCGACGTGAGCGCCATGACGAACGCTACGGCCACGGAGAGCCAGACGACGTTGAAGGGCACCTCCTGCCTGTTCACCCGGTACCAGACGCGCGAGAACGGCATGGCCCCGTCCCTGGAGAAGGCGTACCCCATCCTGGAGTTGCTGGTGACGCAGGCGGTGCCGTTGAGGAAGACGGCGACGGCGATGATGACCAGGCAGGCGATGCCGCCGGCTCCGGTGCCGTACCTCCGGTGGAAGGTGGCGTACAGCGCCTGAGCAATCGCATACCCGCCGGCGTCGTTTCCGGTGTCCAGCAGGTACGGGATGTCGGTCACCACCGACGTCAGAGCCAGCAGGTAGATCCATCCGAACACGCTGGACAGAGCCACCGAGTAGACGATCCCCATCGGCGCGTTCCAGTCCGCCTTCTTCGTCTCCTCCGTCTGCATGCCGTCGTGCTCGTTCAGTTTCAGATGGTCATCAGAGAACAAAGATAAACGTGTGGAGGCCGGCTGGCGGCTTCCACGACGGCGGCGTGTGTTGTTCACTACCATGTGAGCAGAGGTGTCGTAGCCGATGGTGGAGTACTGGCTCATGAGCAGCCCGACGGCGAGGATGTAGGGCTTGCTATGGATGCCCATGCCGTTGTCGGTGTTCATGTGGGTGAAGATGAACTCGGCACTGGCCCTCTCCTTGGCCACCGACGGGACGAGGATGACGAGGACGAACACACCGGCGACGTTCCAAAAGGCTCCGAGCTGGCCGAACCAGGAGAGCCACTGGATGGGCAGGCTGTTGATGAGGCCGTGCACGACGAGGATGGCGGTGTAGATGGCCAGCACCACGTACTTGGAGACCAGGTAGCCGCCGCCGTTGGCCCCGCCGGTGCCCAGCAGGATGATCACCTGGATTAGCTGCGCCAGCGAGAAGTCCACGCTCGCTGTGCACGCCCACTGCACGGCGATTCAATCAGAATGTAATCCTGATGAAATGACACTAACAGCTCGTGTTCAAATTGTCCAGAGCTGGTTCGTCCAAAGATTACTGATTCGCTTTGCCAAAAAAAAAAAGGAAAGAAAGAAAAACAGAAGACAAGATTCTTTGATCCTGTACGTGAAGTTGGAGAGTAGAGAATGTTATGTACCTGCCCCACGATGTTGAACCTGCAGAACACAGGAACAGGACAATAAAACTTGATTAGACTACCGGTGATATGATTGGGAAGACGCCATGTCGTCATCGTTGGCATCATGGTGAAAACAACAGAATTAAGCAGGACGGTTTAGTTTCAATTTCAAACAATAGGAGGATCCATCGAAAGCATTTCTGAATCTGATTGTTTTGCTGTTTTGTTTTGTTTAGTCGATCGAATCTGATGGTTGTTGTTATTTGGCGTGAGATTGCAGACTGAGCTAAGTTGTAGTAGTATATTTGACTAATATTAAAAAAAAAAAATGCGAGGGGAAGGAGAAGGTAGCGTGCCATCCGGTGACCCAGGAGGCAAGTGGAGCCCATTCCTTGCCGGCGAGCTTGGCGCTCCAGTAGTAGAGGCCACCGGAGGTCGGGTACGCCGAGCAGATCTCCGCCATGGACAGCGCCACGCAGCCGTTGAAGAGCGCCACAACGAGCCAGCCCAGCGTCATGGACGCCGGCCCGCCGTAGCGGAGGCCGGTGTTGTACGTCGTCGTCACGCCCGTCAGCACCGAGATGATGGCGAAGGAGAAGGCGAAGTTGGAGACCACACTACACACACATGTATGTGGTACGGAGTAAGTACTATATAAGAAACCCAAAAGAAATTGCATGCTTGGGAATTCGAATCGAATTGATCAGAGAGGACAGAGTGAGCGATTACGAGAGGCTGCGCTTGAGCTCTTGCTTGTAGCCAAGCTGCTGCAACCGGGCCCTGTCCGGGTCGGCGACGGGCAGCTCGACGGAGCCGTGCGGCGCCACAGCCATGGCTACCGTTCTCCGCTCTGTTGTTGTTGCTCTGTCGTCTGCCGCCGGAGACCGGCCGGCTAGTAGCTATATAGCTGCTGCAGCCTGCAGGTCGCTGATACCACCTCGCTTATACTACTCTTAAGTCTCTAGCTGACAGGGTCAGTGCCGGCCGCTTGGTAGTGAGCTTGTTACAGTTTAATCGTAGAGTGCACCAGGAGTCAACAGACGCCGTGGAAATCGCCTACGGTTGCGCCGCTCCGGCGTACGTGGTCGCGGTGCTCTGGGTTTCGACCGCTTTCGCTTCCGTTGCGTTTGAATCCGTGCAATTTTTGACTCGGAGGTCAGAAGTAGCGCATGCCCTGTCCTTTTACTATTCCAGTTCAACAAGACAACCACCCACGGTTACACGAGTAATATAAGTGTTAGCTGAAGCCTAAAGGTAGAGGGGTTAGGAGAGAATAAAATTTGGGATTGGAAGCACAGAATTAGGCAAGGAGCATAGACATGAATAATAACATTGTTTTGGATTTATGAGTTCGCAACCATTGACATTTTTTTTGATACCTTTCCTCTCCTCAAACTCACAAATATGTATATACTCTCTCTGTCCTATAAAAATTTACACCATGAGATATGTGTTGGTCAAGATTTCATAAATGCCTTGTAAAAAAAAAACTTCCATAAATTTGACCAGCTTTATAAAAAATATTAGCAAAACTTATATTACTATATAAATTTACCAAAAACATGTTCAGCGATCCATCTAATAATATTAATTATGTATATAAATGTTTATGTATATTTTTATATATAGTTAGTCAAAGCTTAAAATAATTGACATTTTAGGAAGTGAGAATGACATCCTTTATGAGACGGAAGGAGTATCAGAAAGCAAAACAACACACACTACACCACTCACTCCTAGGTCCCAGCTAATTACACACAGTGAATCATGTTAAACTTGGTTTTAGCCGAAGGTGGACGCATTTCTAATTGTGGGCGTTGCCACACTCTGTCTCGAAGTCCCTCTCTTTTTTTCGAGAACATGCAACTACATGTATTTTATTAAGCAGAAGAAGAGCCGTTACACGGTAAGCTGGAGCTTACCGAACCCGAAACACACACACATTCTCAAGCTCGCACGTGGTTATGATTTACATGGTATAAATTTGCTTCCCAAGAGCAGCTAAGACGCATGCCTTCTGAGCTCCAACGCGCTGAGACGCCGGAAGCCAGGCGACGTCCAGAGACCGGCCTCCTCCAAGATTGCAGAAAGCAACTCGGAGGGCGATCTCGATGGTCCGCCAAAGGTCCTTACGCTTCTCTCCTTCCACAGCGTCCATCCCACGAGCATGAAAAGGGAGTCAAAGGTTCGCCTGACCACACGCGGCAAGGGCCGCCTGGCCTGCAGCCACCAATCGAACATGTCCTGCTGACGCACTGTGACAAGGCTGTGCAGGTGGTAGGCCGCAAGGCACGCCTCCCAGACCTCCCTACTGAAGACGCAACCCAAAATAATGTGGTCTAAGGTTTCGTCTTCCTGATCGCAAAGCACGCCGGAGCAATCATCCTGGAAGTCCTTCTCTTGCGTGCTTCCTCCCGTTTCTGGCACAACAACGGTACTGACAACAAGTTTCAAGAGGAATATCGAATGCGTTTCCTCAAAAAAAAAAGTGTTTGGTTTGTTTAACCCATCATCTCACTAAGCTAGCCTCTGTTTGATTGTTGAGCAAGTTCACCTCAATACCCTATGCAGAGCAAGATTGCCCTTGCAGCCTTGCTAGAGCAGGAGAGCCAAATTGGTAGACCCGGCCAGACAAGCCAAACCTTGCTAAGCAGGCAAATCTACTAAGCACGCACCTAGTATCTACTACTAGCGAGGCCGCACTTAAAACGTGGCGCAAAAGGTTGTATCCATTATATAACAACTAACAAAAGAAGGTTCGCACAAAGATGACTAGCAAAATTTAGTATCAGATACTCAAGAAACACTTAAGTTAATTCACAATAGGCAGGCATTGAAAAAAAGTGTCGAATGAAACAAATCAATGATAACGTAATTCCACAGCCTACTCATAATAAGCATATGCTCCCTACCCTACGTCCTAAAAATAGTGTACCTTAGAACAGAAGTTACATGATATAAAATGCATCGTAACTATCGAAGCCTGCAAACCACGTCAAACAACGTTCGTGATAGGCCCTCGGAACCAGAACCGAGCGTGGAGCACCCACGCGGCGAGGCTGAGCACCAGCACGCCGCCGACGGCCACCGGCGTGTAATTTAAGGTCTCCTTGGTGACGGGGTACGCCACCGGCAGGCAGAAGAGCACGGTGACGAGGGCCACCCAGAGCACGGCCACCGAGCCGACGGCGACGCCGCATCTCCCGAGGTGAAAGGGCCCTGGCACGAACGACCTCCTCGCCGCCGTCACGCGGAAGAAGATGGGCAGCGCGTAGGCGATGTACAGGCCCAGCGTCGCGATGGACACCATGGCCTGGAACGCCACCTGGCTCCCCAGCGACGTGAGCGCCATGACGAACGCCACGGCCACGGAGAGCCAGACGACGTTCAAGGGCACCTCCTGCTTGTTCACCCGGTACCAGAGGTGCGAGAACGGCATCGCCCCGTCCCTGGAGAAGGCGTACCCCATCCTGGAGTTGCTGGTGACGCAGGCGGTGCCGCAGAGGAAGACGGCGACGGCGATGATGACCAGGCAGGCGATGCCGCCGGCGCCGGTGCCGTACCTCCGGTGGAAGGTGGCGTACAGCGCCTGGGCAATGGCGTACCCGCCGGCGTCGTTGCTGGTGTCCAGCAGGTACGGGATGTCGGTGACCACCGACGTCAGAGCCAACAGGTAGATCCATCCGAACAAGCTCGACAGAGCGACCGAGTAGACGATGCCCATCGGCCCGTTCCAGTCCGCCTTCTTCGTCTCCTCCGTCTGCATGCGATCGTGCTCGTTCAGTTTCAGATGGTCATCAGAGAACAAATTAAAGATGAACGTGTGGATGCCGGCCGGCCGGCTGGCCGACGGCGTCCACGACGGCGGCGTGTGTTGCTCAGTTCACCATGTGAGCAGAGGTGTCGTAGCCGATGCTGGAGTACTGGCTCATGAGCAGGCCGACGGCGAGGATGTAGGGCTTGCTATGGATCCCCATGCCGTTGTCGGTGTTCATGTGGGTGAAGATGAACTCGGCGCTGGCCCTCTCCTTGGCCACCGACGGGACGAGGATGACGAGGACGAACACGCCGGCGACGTTCCAGAAGGCGCCGAGCTGGCCGAACCAGGAGAGCCAGTGGATGGGCAGGCTGTTGATGAGGCCGTGCACGACGAGGATGGCGGTGTAGATGGCCAGCACGACGTACTTGGAGGCCAGGTAGCCACCGCCGTTGGCCCCGCCGGTGCCCAGTAGGATGATCACCTGGATCAGCTGCGCCAGCGAGAAGTCCACGCTCGCCGTGCACGCCCACTGTCGATGCACGGCGATTCAATCAGAATTCAGAATCCTTGATGAGATGACATGACACTAATACTAATGCCTGCACTGCACTGCACTGCAGCTGCAGCTGAAGGTCATGCCCAAATTGTTCAGTGCTGCCTCGAAATATTACTTACTTATCCTCCTTTTTACGAAAAAAATAAAATAAAAAGAAAGAAGAGAAGATTCTTTGATCCTGTACGTGAAGTTGGATGTTATGTACCTGCCCCACGATGTTGAACCTGCAGAATAGGACAGATATGTATGAGTAAAACCTGATTAGACTACACATGACAACATGATTGGGAAGAACCACGTCGTCATCCTTGGCATCATGGTGAAAATAAGATAATTATAAACAGGACGGTTTAGTTTCAAACAATAGGAGGATCAATTCGGAAGCATTTCTGAATCTGATTGTTTTGTTGTTTTGTTTCAACGAATCTGATGTTTTGTTGTTATTCGGCGCGAGATTGCAGAGAGAGCTAAGTTATTTGATTATTATTAAAAAACATTGTGAAGAGAAGGAGAGAAGGTACCAACCATCCGGTGACCCAGGAGGCGAGTGGAGCCCATTCCTTGCCGGCGAGCTTGGCGCTCCAGTAGTAGAGACCGCCGGAGGTCGGGTAGGCGGAGCAGATCTCTGCCATGGACAGCGCCACGCAGCCGTTGAAGAGCGCCACCACGAGCCAGCCGAGCGTCATGGACGCCGGCCCGCCGTAGCGGAGGCCGGTGTTGTACGTCGTCGTCACGCCCGTCAGCACGGAGATGATGGCGAAGGAGAAGGCGAAGTTGGAAACAACACTAGAAAATACACATAGGATAGGAGCTCGATCAGAACTAGCGGCGGCGACAAAGAACGGAAGAACGAGCTGGAGCTGCACCGGCACCGGCAGCCCGCACTTACGAGAGGCCGCGCTTGAGCTCCTGCTTGTACCCCAGCTGCTGCAGCCGCGCCCGGTCTGTGTCGGCGGCCGGGTCGGCGACGGGCAGCTCGCCGCCTACGGTGCCCATCTCTGGCGCTGCCGCTGCACACGTCGTTCCGATCCGCCGGGGCCCGGGCGTTCCGAGCCTACAGCTACTGAATGAGGAGACTCTCTCAGCTCGGCGGCCGGTTGATGGGTTCGTGGTAAGCTTATTAGCTTTGTTGAGAAGCCTTGTCCGTGATGCACAAGAAGTCAGCAGAGAAGACTGCAAATCGGGACGGGATATACGCTAGCTGTACAGGCACGTGCAAACTAGTCCTGCGAATCCCTTTCGTCTGATTCAGACATCCTTTGACTAGTTGCCGTGCTATCACGATGGCTATTTTTTTTTTTAGAATTATATTCGGGGGCATTGCCGGCCTTTCATATTGATAAAGACCATGGTTCAGTTTACAGCATAGTTAAAAAGCCAAGAGTTCTACTGTCCACCTGGACAAAGAACGACAACAGACTCGACCCACGCCTGACAGCAACTCAACAGCTTCTACACTAACACTGCCAACACCCAACTTCACTAACACTGAAGATAACATATAAGCAAGAGCTGTAACAACCGGGCCACTCGGATAAGTAGATCAACATTTCACGCCAGGTTCAGGTCGTCTTCCAGTTCCACCCACCATGGAGTTGTTACAATCTTCCACGGCCGCCTTGAGCTTTCCTTGTTCATTGCCTTCTTGACATCAGCATCAACTTCTGAGACATGGTTATCATTTTGCCGTGATAACCATACTATACTATATAAAATGGACGATGCATGCTCACCCACGTCAGTCCTACTACGGTAGTGGGCTGAATCCATAACGGGCCTGCAGTGATCCATGGGCCAACGCCTAATTATTGCTCGCTGTGAGTGAGCACCGAGGAGAGTGCTTATGTGGCAGACACGGGAGACAAAACTTTTGAGCTGGACGTCGTCACCCTTTGACAAAAGTTCAGTTTAGCTAGCTGCAAACCACAACTTCAAGATTAGCTTAGTGCGCAGCAGTCAGCACTCAGCAGACATACCATGCCCCTCAATAATTCATAAACAATCAATCTAAAGATCAAAATTGTTATCCTCTAAGGGATCAGAATGCTGTGACAGATTAGCGCTAAGTCAACTCTGCAGCGTATACGATATTGGGGCAACTAGGAGGAGAGAAAATGGCCCTTGAACAATTACTCAAAAATCACATATAACAAGTGCAGGTCAAGAAAGTCGACCAAGCCACTCCACCACCGGACAATCACGAGACACCATTTTCGCACGCTCATGCACTACTCTATTACATGATCTATTAACGAATATCAAACTGAAATCATCAATGCTCCGGCTTAAAACTTCCATCTGATGCAGCATTATTTGGCTTATAAGAAAAGGAAAGAAATCTTTGGGTAGAAAGTCAGTGAGAGCAGTTCAGCCCTTCAAATGAACACAAAGAGAGCACCAGATTGGAGAGAAGATCTTTGCCTTAGATCGAGCAGGATTCATCCTCAAGGTTGTGAAGGTTCAGACTCAGATTCACATCCTTAGTGTCTACAATATGAGTTCTACGATCATTTAGTGATGTTCTTCTACGCCCTAAGTTAGATGCCCCTTTAAGGTTCATAAATTATGTTTTGTGTCAAAGTTTTGAAAATATTGATGTATGAATGCAACTAGCGCTACTAGATATCGATCAACTCGCCGTAATCCCACAAAGCAAATAGTGAAAAAAAAATATTTGGGTAACCTTGATTTGGGCGGTTTTCACGTTAAATTCTGGTATCTTTTGGTTGATGTTCATGATTGATTTGAACTAGTTTTTTTCTCAATCACGCAAAAGACTTGCGCGTATTTTCATTAAGAGAAAAGGGGTTTGATTACAAGGAGGGGCGTTTTACATTTGAATGAAGCACTTCCCCCCCTAAACACATCTCTTAACCTACTACTCGCTGAATGAAACTCCCCAAGTGTTTGTTGCCCGCTCGGACCCAAAGGTCTGCCTGGAACTTGATGATCTCCATTACGGCGCCTATTTGGGTGAGAGTCCCACGGAAGCATCGCGCGTTCCGTTCCTTCCAAAGCTCCCAGGCGACGAGGGCGAACACGGAGTCGGCTCCCTTGATGTATGCCTGTGGCCAGAGTGCCCGCCACACTTCCCACCACTCGGACATGGTGCCCACCGGTTGCACTTGCATTTGTCCCCCGAGCGCAGCCGCAACGTCGAACCAGATTTGCCGGGCGAACGGGCACTCGACGAGGATGTGATCAATGGTCTCCTCCTGTTGATCGCAGAAGAAACAAGCAGCCGGTGCCTGTAAGCCATGTCTTCGTCGCTTGTCCGCCGTCCAGTGACGTCGTCGTCCTGCCAACCAGAGAAAGAGCTTCACCTTGAGAGGCGCTGATTTGAACTAGTTGCTATCATATTCTCCACCTAGTGTGATGCATATGTTTCCCTTTATGAATATATATGTTACGTTTTTTTGTTGATTTCAAATTGTTCTAGAAATTAATGCTTTCGCTTTCCTTAACACGTTATGCTAGTGTGGTAATCCCAGCAGCTAGGGCAAATCTAGCCTTTGTTACCGAGGTGTGCAAACCCGATGAACCTAAAACCCAATGGTGAATTACTGTTTGATCACCAGTGATTTTGACCCTTGTGTGTAAACCCCCCACCCCCATGTTGAATTTCATTGCTGAATTAACTCCAAAGGCGATGCTCATTTAACTCTAAAACCGAGGGGATTGGGAGGAGTTGAAGGGAACTTAAAAATCCTTCTCAATCCTATCCAATCCTCATGATTTAGGGTTGAAATGAGCAAGGCCTGGGCAGAACCGTTCTCTTTACAGATTTAGTTTTGTTACTTTTGTTCTGTTTTATTTTATTTAGGGTTTGATTTGCTTGTGATATCAAAAAAGAGGTTGCTACTCCATCTTTTACACTAGCCATTACTTTCTTCGACAAATCTATACATATCTACATGGTCTTATTTGAAAATAGAAGTGATTGTAGTAAATATTGAAACAGAGCATATGAGGGCTCCATCGATCGTCGCCATCTCACGTGTCAATGGTGGTAACAGGCCCTCGAAACCAGAACCGGGCGTGGAGCACCCACGCGCCAAGGCTGAGCAGCAACACGCCACCAACGGCCACAGGCGTGTAGTTGAAGTTCACCCCGGCGACGGGGTACGCCACCGGCAGGCAGAACAGCACGGTGACAAGGGCCACCCAGAGGACGGCGACCCAGCCGACGACAAGGCTGCAGCGGCGTCCGAGACAGAACGGCCCAGGCACGAACGTGTTCCGCGCCGTCGTCACGCGGAAGAAGATGGGCAGCGCGTAGGCGATGTACATGCCCAGCGTCGTGATGGACACCATGGCCTGGAACGCCACCTGGCTCCCCAGCGACGTGAGCGCCATGACGAACGCCACGGACACGGAGAGCCAGACGACGTTGAAGGGCACCTCCTGCCTGTTGACGCGGTACCAGAGCTTCGACAGCGGCATGGCGCCGTCCCTGGAGAAGGCGTAGCCCATCCTCGAGTTGCTGGTGATGGACGCCGTGCCGCAGAGGAAGATGGACACGGCCATGGCCGCCAGGCACAGGATGCCCCCGACGCCGCTGCCGCCGAACCTCTGGCGAAAGGTGGTGTACAGGGCTTGTGCGATGGCGTTCCCGCCGGCGTCGTTGGCAGGGTCCAGGAGCGACGGGATGTCGGTCACCATGGATGTCAAGGCCACCAGGTAAATCCAGCCGAAGACGCTTGATAGTGCGACTGATACCACGATCCCCATTGGGCCACTCCACTCCGCGTTCTTCGTCTCCTCTGACTGCATTTGATTTGTTTGTAAACACAAGCACATCAAACTCATCGGCTAGCTTCCACATCAAAGCTTTGATCTGCAATGGAACGGCAGAGAGATTTATTTACCATGTGGGCAGAAGTGTCGTATCCGAGCAGGGAATATTGGCTTGTTAGCAAACCAATGGCTAGTACATAGACCTTGCTGTGGATCCCCACGGAATCGTCAGTGTAGCAGTGGGTAAACATAAACTCCATGCTTGCCCTCTCCTTAGCAACGACCGGAATCAATACCGTCAAGACAAATACACCTACAATATGATCACATCACCAATTACTTTAGGCAATTAAAACCATTGTGTTTCTGTTAGGCAAAACTCAAATCCTGGGATTGATCTGAAAATGATATTGGATGAACCAAGTATATACCTGCAAGATTCCAGAAAGCTCCAAGTTGGCCGAAAAAGGCCAGCCAATTGATGGAGAGGCTGTTGATAAGCCCGTGCAGGATGAGGATGACACAGTAGATGGCCAGCACGACGTATTTGGAGGCCAGATAACCACCGCCATTGGCTCCACCGGTGCTAAGCAAGACGATGACTTGGATAAACTGTGCCAATGAGAAGTCCACGCTCGTGGTGCAAGCCCACTGTGCAAAATGAAAGATTAGCAAAGAAACTAACTACAGCAGCGTCAATCCGCTAATGTCCTAATGTGATCCAAGTCCAATCATTCAGGTTAATCTAGAGAACCAATCTGACATGCAGAGGTATGTATGACGCAGTAGCGGCCAGAGATAGATAGGGACGACGGTTCAATTCAACTCTGATTGCAATTGAGCTCAGCTGCAGAAGTTGCTGACTACTGTTATGGCACGCTACTGACTACGTCGCCAAATCTTTTGGATGCAACCTTTCAAAAATATTTAGACAGCTTTCTGGACAGCGCTTCGGCTGTCAGAAGAGTAGTATAATTTTTAGAGCGACCGGTCTGAATGATAAGTATTAGACTTTTACAGTGTCTCATGTGTTGTTCACAACAATGAGTGCCATTTTTAGTTGTTGCGGTCCAAACTGAACCGAGTCAAAGTTGGCTGGCTACCCATTATAGTATACATAAATCAGCTAGCGGTCACAGACAGCAGTAGACCAGTAGTATAATAAGTGTATAGTGCCTTTCAGTATAAAAGTTACTAAGTCTAAAGGTTACCAGTCGTGCATATAATTCATGATCCGATGGATTCTGTGACGAAGTTAACGCGTACCTGGCCCACGATGTTAAACCTGCGAAACATGACACAAAGATTAATTACGGTAACTAGTTGGACCAGCAGAATGATGGTTTGAAAAACGTCGTCCTCAAATTTTTTCTACACCGTATTAGTAAGTTATATGAAAATGACATGAATAAAGCGAAAGCCATTTTTTCATCCAAAAATTAAAGGAGAGGTGGAAAAAACGGAAGCATGTTCAGTAGAGGTACCATCCGGTGACCCAGGAGGCGAGGGGAGCCCAGTCCTTGCCGGCGAGCTTGGCGCTCCAGTAGTAGAGGCCGCCGGTGGTCGGGTACGCCGAACATATCTCTGCCATGGACAGCGCGACGCAGCCGTTGAAGAGCGCCACGACGAGCCAGCCCAGCGTCATGGACGCCGGCCCGCCGTAGCGCAGCCCGGTGTTGTAGGTCGTCGTCACGCCGGCCAGCACGGAGATCATGGAGAAGGAGAAGGCGAAGTTGGAGAGGACGCTACGTACGCAGAGGTAAGAACACTGAGAATGAGAGCTGCTGGCAAGAAAATAATGCAGGCACTGCTTGGAATGAAATGGCATGAGCAGAGGGACGTACGAGAGGCCGCGCTTGAGCTCCTGCTTGTATCCCAGCTGCTGCAGCCGGGCTTGGTCTCTGTCGGCGACGGCCAGCTCGCCGCCGGCGGAGGAGCGGCGGGGAGACATCGCCGATGTGCGGTCTCTGTCTGCGTGCGTTTCCTCCAAATGGTGCTGCAGAGTGAGTGCAGCTTGCTGGCTACTACCACTTCTTGATATGGACGCTCTGACAAGGTAGCATAGTAAATATCTGTATGCTTCCTCTTATTACAAGGGAGTCAAAGTCAACAGAATGGTTGTAAGCCTGTAACTGTGGAATTGTCGCACGGCCTGCCCCGTTCTTGCACGTATGTCACAGTGCAGTGCTACAAATCCCTTCCAAAATTATTATTTATCGATTGGAGAGCGATGAAAGGTTGTACTCCCTCCGTATTTGTGTTTCCAAAGCGGGCGGTCTTATTTGTCACACAGCCTAGCTTTAGTTTTAAGAACATTGAGATTTCTGTGAGAAAGGTATGTCTGT
Organism: Themeda triandra; assembly: GCA_018135685.1. Taxonomy (NCBI): domain Eukaryota; kingdom Viridiplantae; phylum Streptophyta; class Magnoliopsida; order Poales; family Poaceae; genus Themeda; species Themeda triandra. The sequence continues at coordinate 1,946,896 of JAENPR010000018.1, forward strand.
GTCCCAAAATCATTCAGTACAAAAATTTCAGATGGAGAAGAGGACAATTGTCACCTCACCGCCTATTGACGGCTCCTCACCCCTGGACAACCTAAAACCTGGCCTAGTATTCACTGGCCGGCCTACGCCAGCCCCTGGCCGGCCGTGGACTGGCTGCCAGTGATGACCTGGCGGGCGCGGGGATGCCTGGCTGCCCCGTTCTTGCATGAACGTCACAATGCAGTGCTACAAATCCCTTTCAATTTTTTTTTTTTTGAATCTCCCTTTCAAATTTATTCTATCGAATGGAGATGAAGAGCGAGGAAAAGTGGTGTCACAATTATTGCCAATTATTGCTTAGCCTGCCATTCTATTGCAAGTTCTTAGTTGCTTCGTCTGATTTTCGATTCAAATATTGACCAGTTCAAGCAGCACCTTCAACCATGGTGCAAAAGACTTTATGCTAGTGCAACCAACCGTAGTGAGGTGAAGGATCAGACGATTCAGGACGCACACCGATCGCTTATAACTTCTTTTGCAAATGATCTTTTTTATTACAATACAGCACTTCCACACGATAACTACAAGGCTGCCTTCATCTTGTATCAATAATGTGAATCACGACAAAGAAATTGCATAGAAGCATTTCCATGTCCAAAATTACAACATGAACAAATAGATAGAATCCACACGGCCCTCTAAGATTAACATGCCACTTAAGGTACCACTTGGTATTCTTAAACAAGTATTTCTTTTCTCCGTCTCTTCAGTTTTCTTCCCTAGAGGTAAACTAGAAACATGTTCAGTAAGGTCGGTAACGCCAATCCGATCTTGATCTGCTGCTTCCGCTGCTGGGGCCATAGCCATACTGGAACATGACAAGATTGGTTATTAGATGACAAACCACAGATGAGAAAAAAAAACACAGAGCAACAAGAGATGGACTTAAGCCTAGATTTCGGTTTTGGAGGACCAAATCATCAATTCCATTTGTGCTTTGTATAATCATACTATGACATGAAAGCATGTTTTTGTGCTTACATTATAATCCAGACCACCGCAGAACCTGCCGAAGGATCGCATTGAACCATAAGCTCCATAAAGATCCATGGGATCAATATAACCACCACCACCACCAGCAGCAGCAGCAGCAGCTGAATCATTCTCAAGTGGTGCAGCTGGGTCTATTGCAACCTGAAAGAAAGCGGAAAAACTTAACTCGGATTTTCCCAGACAAGGACAATACTATAACTTTTTAAACATTACATAAAGATGTAGCAACACCAGCAGCCTTACCTCATGGCCTAGAATTTCGTGGCTTCTACGAGCTACTCGTTCTGCCACACCCTCATCAGCAAAGGTGACAAAACCAAAACCTCGGTGGCCACTTCTTTTTGGGTCCTGAACAGGAATTGGAAACGTTGAGACAACTAATATATTATGGCATGCAAAACAAAGGCAGTCTTAGCCTCACCTTCGGGATATATGCATCTACGATTCGACCAAATCTGCCAAAGTAATGCCTTAGGTCATCTGTGTTTGCTTCCTGTGGAAGTCTACCAACAAATATCTTCTTGCTGACTGGTTGAGAGGATGCATAGTACCCTCCTGATTGATGGAAGTCAAACAGTGAAATACTAAGCCAAGAAGAAAAGTTTCAGTGTGTTCAGTCTGACAAAAAATAATAGTAAAAAAGAATCTAAGACTTACTTCCATAAGCTGATCCAGAACCAGGATGGTCATACAGCGTTGGTGCACCCAAAGCTGCATACCTGGTAGCAGCTGAAATGTATGCATTATATGCACCATAGCCACCCTGAGATGGCCTACTCGGGGTATCTGACATCTTCATCCTGATGCAAACATATATTTTCAGGCAGTTATAACTATAAATACTAAGCATCTAAAATAGTAAACGATCCAGTATTATAATGTAACAAAATACAATAAAAAATCAGAAATATATCACTAGATAAACTGTACCCAGTACTCTAGTCATCTAGTGTAACAGGCTACACTAAAAATCCAAACTATAAGATGTTTTGCCTTTTCTGGATACATTTTTGCTCTTACTATATATGTATCAAGACAGAGTATGTCTAAGTGCATAGCAAAATCTATGTATCTAGATTAGTCAAAACGTCTTATAATTTGGAATGGAGGGAGTATATCACTAGATAAACTAGTTGGAGCTAGTAGATGGATCTGACCACAGTAAAGTTCCATTTCAGAAGAGTAAGATACCTTTGGAGTTGCACGATCAACAACTACTGTTGTACCATCAAGCTCATGTGACTCTTGCATGATGCTGTCCACGGACTCTATTTAATTACATTCAAAATTAGAATAATGTAAAAAGGAAATGACGCAGGAACAAAAGAATGGTTCACGAGAATGAACATATGGCCAACTTCTATTAAAAAATAATGACCAGAACAATAAACAACTTGAGCAAGAACTGTTACTACTAGAATCCTATCCCAAATCCTAATACACGAAATGCAAGCAAAATAAGAAAAGAAAAGCGTAAAAATTCTCTACAAGTGCAATCGATAACAACATAAAAATAGATCCTCGTATAGCGAAAAATCCACAATAAGAATGGGATCGTTGTAAGTCACTCACGGCATTAACTCTGTACTGGTTGTCATCTGATTGCTACAGCAAAAATAAAAGGCGTACACCATAACTACTTCAGGCTTTCCATTTTACGTTAAAGGCTTAAAGCTGATGTGCCCTACCCCTCAACTCAACTGAAAAACATCTCTTCACATCTAAATGAGCTGGAAAACATCTATAAACGTACCTGCACTCTGAAACGTGATAAACCCAATTCCACGATGCCCTTTTGAACCATGTTCCTACACAGGAGATGTGAGTGTGGAGCGGAAATTTTAGTAAAATGCTAATGATAAATTACCCTAAACTTCACAGGAACTCTCCATAGTCCCAGATTGATATGATGGAGGCCAATAAGGCTTATAGAAATTAAGATAACCCCCAAACTCGTTGTACGCAAGTCAAGAAGTTCATTCAATGACTTCGTATTAAACATACTTTTATGCTTAAGATTGCAATTTGCATGTTAAAACCTTTGCCCACTAATGTAAACCACATGTGATTTATTTGAAGGCCCTTAGGTTATATCCAGATTAAGATGTGATGTCTCACAACTTGCTAAGGCAATAAATGAAGGCATTTAGAATATCCCGTTAGTTAATAATTTCGTAAATAAATAGTCAGAATTTCATGGGTGGTCGAAGGACCAGCTCATCAAATCTCTCCTAATCCTTATCTCTTGATATGAGATAAGACGTATCTACTTTCAATCAAGCAATGAAGAATTAATCCCGATAGTCTAGTCTCCCTCCAAGCTGACTCCGCTCGGCTATCTTCCTGTTGGTGTTTACCCATATGATCAAGGATCATAACATCCTAGAGATGAACTAGCATAGCAGCATTATGAACCTTATGAAACGGTACTATCGCTATTTGAAGGATACAAGATGCAATATTCCATACAAAACCAGATTAAGTTTTTTCTAACCTTTGGAATGTAAAGATCAAGAATTTCTCCAAAAGCTTCAAAATGTCTGTTAATAAGTAGTCCAGTTTAGACAAGCTCGATATAAATCAAGAGGGATATAGATAATGAAGGAAAGGTAATAATGCTCTAACTGACCTACGAAACATCGATTCATCCACCGATTGTGGAATTCGAGCAACGAATATCCTTGTAGCTTTCTTTGTTCCTTGTGATTTCATTTCTTCCTGTGTTAAGAGAAAATTACACCACATTAAATACCAAGTAGATCTGGACACGTATCAATGTTCATATAGAAATTACAGAAAAAAACCGTAAGGTTTTGTATGTTATTTACCTTTGGAGTAGCTATCTTCACTTCTAATGTGCGGCTCCCAAGAACATGCTCGCAATCAAGAACATTCTGAAAGGATAATGCAGTGATTAAGAAAACTCATTTGAATTGGACACTACAAGAAAGCTGCATATGGATTCCAGTTAAAGATTGACTGATGCACAGATTTTATTATGCAACAACATGAATGGAGAAAATGAAGGATTATCTTCATTATTCTACTACCTTTGCATCGTCAGCTGAGGCGAATGTTACATAGCCAAACCCGCGAGATCGCCCAGAAGACCGCTCCTATTAATTTTGATATGCAAGAAACATGGTCGTAAATAAGCGTGGAAATCAGCATATGAACAAATAGTGCAAACAACATATGAACATACAATTTGAGCAACACAAAATTAAAAATAAAATAGTAAACTTCAAGCTGGTCAAATTTATAAGATACAAGAATAATTAACAGGACAAAGGCATATGGCCACACAATTTGATATTCCTAAGCAAACTATTCTTGGAGAAAATAAATAATCAATAGTTTTCCAAATTATTGAAATAAAGGTTCAAGTACTTCAGGAATTACAATGACAGAAAATTAAGGATAAGAAAACATAAACAGTATAGCATCTGTGATTCAATCTAAGTGCCAATTATAGCAAACCTTCATGACAACACAATCATCCAGGGGTCCAAACTTGGCCATGTACTCTCGTAACCCTTCAGTATCAACATCCCAGGGGATACCAAGAACCTAGGAGCATTAATTGTGCATACTCATTATCCCTCAAGTGTGGCAATTGTATATACAATACAATCTTACAAAGGAAAGATGGGTTGATAAATTACCACAAGCTTCGTAGCCATTGCAGCACTGGCTACAGATCAATGTCAAAAGATTCTGTCTTTATTCCCCTGTATGTATCAAGGAAAACTCTCAGCAATCTACTGGATGTTCCAAGATTAACACAGATATTGCCTTGAACCTATGATGAAGAGTGCACGGCTTAAATTTCTTGAACACCTTGCGTCAAGTTGTCAGCCTTCACTGCATCTGAATGAAGATATGAGTTAGTAAAAGCGTCTCACGGACAGATAATAACCATAAGATTCAAATAACAACTGGAAAAACAGGATGTGATCTGAGCTCAACAACTGGGAAGAAAACAGAAAATGCCAAATACAATATCCCAGAGAAATAATATAAATGCTATTGAAGAAAAAGAGAGGAGTAAGAGTGGTCTGGCCCAGCCCACGTGCATCAAGCAGCCCATGTGCCCCTCACCCTTGTAGCCCTAGCGGTCTTCATCTCTCTCCCACACCACGCCACCACCACAACTTTGTTTTGACTTCTGCCTCCACCCATCTCTCTGTCTCTTCCCTCCCGTTCCGCTTCCACCCACCTCTCTCTCTCTCTCGTTCTCCACTGCCATTCCGCCTCCACCCTCCTATCTCTTGCTTCCCTCACCTTCCTGCTTTGGACGCTGCAGATCAATGGAGGAAGAGGAACAGAGGAGGCGGGATGGTGCAGGCTAGCACCAATTGGCGGAAGATGGCCATGGCCTGCACAGGTGGCCGCACGGCTCGACGGAGGTCGGTCGGCAACTTCTCCCGTCAGTGCGGGAGAACGCGTCGGTGGGCGAGCTGCAGCTTCTGGTTCCCCTCCCGCTCTCCTGCTCACTGGTGTCCAATCTCCCGCACACCCACTCTATCCCTCCCGCTCTCCTGCTCACTGGTGTGGAATCTACGGCGAGTCGTCTACTGTGGCGTCGTGTGGCCTTGGCACTTAACCATGCCCTACGCCTTGAGTTCTCACTGGGTATACCATTAAAGATGGCAACAAAATCACGGTGGGAAGGGAAATAACAGTGGCCCAGCGATATATCTATATCAAGGAAATATATGCTGCTCTGACACAGAAACATTGTATTGTCTGGCACAGTGGCACTGGAACCTATCACTCAACCAGCTCCAGTGAGATAAGAAAGCAAGTTATCCAACAAAAAGTCAAGTGGCGGTTACCCGCAATACAGTGTCGTGTTCCGCTGTGCCCCCATTTTGGGCTCATGCTGTCCAAATTTACCTCTCAGGAGCTGAGCACATAGCTCCCACACCAAACACAATTAGTTTTCAGAAATTATGTCCCGGAGAGGCAAAATCCCAATTCCAGATGAGTCACCCGTGCCACCACAACCAGTAACCTCGGTCATGGCAGGCAGGCTTGGCATGGAGCACGGGTGATGGAATTGAGACCCCAATTTTTTTTTTTTCCGAAAATTAACGGCGCCAGAATCATAATCACGTTGTGCTAGCGAGGGGCAGACCATACACACACCCGATAATTTTGGCGAAAACTAGAAGCGGGCAGGCACCATGCGTACACTCGCAATTGGGCCAGATCCAAGTACAGATGAGTTGCATTAGGGTTTGGGGTGTTCGGTTCCGCCAAGCGGGAGAGGCAGGGGAGAGGGGCAGAGGCGTACCTGGTGGGCACTCGCCGGCGGAGTAGACGTGGCAACGGGCGGCGGCGCTCGTCGCCGGCGATGAGCTCGCGGTGGGCGGGAGAGGAGGCGGCGCTCGCCCAGTCGTCGCCGCAGGAACCGAGAGGGGAGGGGAACGAGGTTGTCAGGGACGGACTCCAGGGCAGGGCCTTGACAATAGCTTCGCATCCGCCGTTGCTCCGTCGACGACGCCCCCTATTCAGTCGTCGCCGTAGATGGGCTCTTGCAGGCCCAGGCGGTCTAACGGAGGCCCATTACGAGGGTGACAAGAATTTGTTTCGGCTACAGAGAAACTAAGAAGTTTTTTTTTTTTTTTTTTTTTTTTTTTTTGGTAAACTAAGAGTAACTTCTTAAGTTGACAATAATAAGGCCCCTTGTGGCGTGTTATTTCGAAGTATCCTTGAAATTCTTCATAATCATTTTGTTTGCAATAAAGTTGTACATATTTCTCGTTCTTTTAACTCATCCGTGCACGAGGTCGCTAAACTAGCTCTGAGTTGGGACCTGGATCAATCCAATGTGTGGAGTGATCCCCTCTTGGAATTTGTAAACACTTTTATAGGTCACGATTTCGTTTTTTCCCCTTTTCCCTTCCATATGCATCATGTTTTTTGGGAATCTATTAGGTTTGATGGGCCAAATTTAATATGGGCTTGTTTGGTAAAACTTATCTTGTTTCCAAATTCTCTGTCAAATCTAATTCTCCATGACTGAAAATGATTCTCTAGGATAAATTTTATGTATATAGTGACTCCATGCGTGGAGTGAATTAAGAGAAGCTATGTTTTCTAGTTCCAAGCTCGCTAGTTCATTTCGAAGAATTAGCATATACTCATCACTTCTAAGTTAAAAAAAAACTATTTAACATAGCTCCTCACCCCCTTTAAAAAGCATAGCTCCTCGCCTCTTCCTGAATTCAACATAGAAACTGCTCTGGGGGTTGTGCTAACTGCTAAACATCCCCATGATAGCACTATACCGCCTTGTTCCTTTCTTAGAGTCTCAAATGGTACATTTTATCTTGCTACTTGTTGGTCTTTTTTCTCTTTTGCGAACGTACAACTTGTTGGTCTAATATGATGTCTAAAAAAAACTTGTTCTAACATATATATACTTGTTAGCAACGGCTCATTCTTAGAGTAAGGCAAACCCTCAACAGTGATGGCTACATTTTTCTATTGTGTTTTTGGTCTATGACATGCATCATCCTTCTCCCACGGAAGGAGAGGGGAGCGCCGGAGCAGGGGAGCACACCTACCTGTTACGTTGGCAGCGGCCAGCAGGGCAGGTTTGTCAATGCCACCTGGCGGTCAGTATCGTCAAATGCTCTGACGCTATCCGCGCGCGCAGCATCGCTTTCGTGGGCTCGTCAGCTAGCTGATGCTAATAACACTGGGCGCCAGTGGATCAAGGACAGTCAATAGAGCTTTGACCTTTGATGAGGTGTTGGATAATGCTTTGCAAAGGGAGTTAACCTATCAGGATACTTCTCTACTTCAAGCAATGGAGTTAGAAGGTGAAGGTGCTGTAGAAACTGATGATGAAGAGGAATTCAATACTCTTAGTCAAGATGATAAGTTGCTGGAGGCACTTCCAAAAGAGTGGGTCTATGATCTCAAGAGTGGAAATCATAGTCCAATGGCAAGGCTGCTGGATGGGCAGATGGAGAGTAGTGGCAAGGTAGCTGTGGGAGATACAACTCAGTTTTCTTCTCTGGGAACTGCTGGTGGACAGGATATGTCAAATGGAGTTAGTCAGGATGAGCTTGCACAGTTACAGTTGCTCTTTGGTGGAGTGCCAGCTAGTTCTTCTCAGGGTGTGGTGGCAGAAAGTTCTACACAGGTGAAAGTCCCTAGTTTGGTTTTGGCTAATTGATGAAACCTAGGACTAACCTTGTTTATCTAAGTGGTTGATTTAGAGAAAGGTTGTCCCCATGATGAGCATATTGAATATGAAGCATGACACGTGTCATGTGATCAAAGATGAAGATCAAGACGATGCTTGGCTCTATGGACCGGTGTTGAAGGTGAAGGGCTAGTCAAGGCTTGGGAGTGAAGGACCATGCGATGGTGAAGCTCGGGCAAGACTAGGCGCCGATGGACCGATGCACGGTGAAGGGCAAGTGAAGTCGAGGTCGATGGATCGAGACGGTCACATGATGGTGTGAAGTGTTCATATCATTTGGAGGAACAAAATGGGCTCAAGGCAAAGGTATAACCTATAGGGCCATTTTGTTTTACACTCAAGACACCATAGAGGGTGTGAGTGGTTTAGGATCGATAGCCGCACTATTAAGAGGGGAAGTCTTATCGGCTATTCGACGCACGGGTGCCACTAGGTGAATTCATGAAGTGCATTGCATGTAGGGCCTAGTGAGCTAACCTAACCTTTGGGAAATGATTGTGAAAAGCTAACACACAAGCACATGGAGATGTACACTTGGTGGTGTTGGCACATTTACAAAGGTGGCGCTTGGGTGCGTTGTGGTTTGCAGGGTAGAGATGGGTTTGGGTCCTCTCTTCCTCCCGCCGAGCGGCTCGCGGGATTCGGCGTTTTTGGGAAAAATGGATGCATATTTTCTATTGCGCCGGATGCAGATTTTGGTTGAAATCATGCTATCTCTGTTGTTCAAGTTGGTATACTTGTTGGATAGCATGTCTGAGAAGTTGGCGTCACGACGGGCTGAAAAACGAAGTTTTGACAGCGCCGGACGCGCGAGGGCTGGGCGCGGACGCGTCCGGCGCATTGTGACTTGGCGTGAGCGAGTGTCGCGTCGGACGCGCGGCGGGCGCACGCGGCGGACGCGGGCCGTTCAACGTGCGAGTCCGGCGCGTCTTGGGCTTCATCCGTCGCGAGGCCGTGGGCCGTCGAGGGCGGCGGGCGGAGCTGGCCGCGTCCGGCGTGGGCGGACGCGGACGAAGAGAAAGCCGGGCCCGAGCCGCGGGCGTTTCCTCGGACGCGGGCCGCCGGACGGGCCGGACGCGGGCGGACGCGAGGTGATTTGAACGTTGGGCCGCCAACGGTCGGCCGCCGCATCGCGCGCGAGGAGCGCCGGACGCGTCCGGCGCTTGAGCCGCGGACGCGTCCGGCGGGTTGAAATCGGCTTTGCTCGAGGGTAACGGTTGGATTTCGCCTTGGGCTTATAAATAGCCCCTTAGCCGGCCATGGGAGGCTCTCTTGCCCATTTCTACTCACTTGCTCATCCTTTGTGCTAGAGAAACACTCTCCCTCTCATCTCTCTTGCTTGATTGTGAATCCAAAGTGAGATTGAGAGATCACCTAGTGCATTGCATTGCTTGAGGGCATCTAGTGGCACTTGTGGGTGGTTTAGCCGGTGGATTTCTTGTTACTCTTGGAGAGTACCGCTCCTAGCCGGCTTGGAGATTGTTGGAGGCGTTGGCAAGAGAAGGTGATTGTTCTTGGCCACCTCCGGTTGATTGTGAGAGGTTTGAGCTCACCTCGTGGGGATCACGAAGAGCATCCTAGTGGATTGCGCGTGTCGTTGAGTACCTCGCTTGAGAGTGGTATCTTGCGGTGCCTTGCGGGCGAGCCTTGAGGGGCTAGTGACTTGAGGGTCACACCGAGGAACCATCTAGGTGTTGGTCGACACAACGGGTGACGTAGCTTGGCGGTGCCCAAGTGAACATCCGGGGATAAACAATTGTGTTCATCTTTGTCTCCGGTGATTGGTCGTCATCGATTGTGTGTTGCCGATTGTAATTAATTGTTCATTCTCTCGGTGATTGGCAACCTCGACTCTACGCGTCGGTATAACAAGCTCCTACCCTCTCTCGCATTATCTTGTTTACATTCTTGCAAAGTAGAATTGCTTGCGTGGTCGGTCGGGAACCACAACTTGTGTAGACTAAATCCCGTGGGTAGAATTGCTTGTGTGGTCGGTCGGGAACCACTCCTTGTGTAGATTAAATCCGTGGGTAGAACTCTTGATCACTAGTGGTAGCTCTTGTGTGTACTTGTGATCACATACTAGAATTGTTGGATAGGAGGCTTGCAACACCTAGTAGGCTAAGCATAACTTGCTTTCCGCCGTTTGTTTATCTAACGAAGTTTGCTTAGTGAGTTTGTAGAAATTTTTATAGGCTATTCACCCCCCTCTAGCCATCTAGGACCTTACAAGTGGTATCGGAGCCGAGGTCACCGTTTTAGTGCAAGGCTTGACATCCTACGGTGTTAAGATGGCTCAAATTGTGTTCAACCATGTTGGGGGCAAACCGCCTATGTTTGATGGAGTTAGCTCATTTGACCATTGGAAGAGAAAGATGATCATGTATCTTGGTTCGATACAAGAGAGAGTGTTGCAAGTTACATTGCATGATTATGCCATACTTGATAATGATCATCTCACCGATGAAGATAGAGCCAACATCACTTGCAATAGAATGGCTCTCAACACCCTATACAATGGCATTGATACAAAGGTGTTTGAGGGGATCAAGGATTTGGAACTTGCTAGTGAAGTATGGACAAGGTTGGGTGAGACATATGAGGGCACCAAGGTTGTGAAGAGTGCCAAGCTATATGGACTCAAGAGTGAGTTCGAGAACTTCAAGAAGAAGGAGGATGAAACTATCATTGAAATGTTTCATCGTCTACAAGTGATTGTGAATGATCTCAAGAGTTTGGGGCACAAGACAAAAGATGAAGACTTTTGTCATAAGTTCTTGATTTGCTTGCCGAAGAGTTTCAAGATGTTAAAGCTAATGCTACAAAGAGATGGGCTTGAGAATAAGAAGCCAAATGATTTGCTTGGTGAAGTCTTGACATATGACAAATTTGATCAAGATGATGAGAAGGTGGAAGAGGAGAAGAAGAAGAAGACCGTAGCATTCCAAGCCACATCCTCCAAGGGCAAAGCACCAATCTTTGAAGAAGAAGAAACCAATGAGGAAGATGGTGACTTTGAGATTGATGATGAGGCACTTGCTCTTGTGGTGAAGAAGATGGGCCACATGTTCATCAAGAGAAGAGGCTTCAAGAGGAACAACTTCAAGAAGCAAGAGCAACCAAGAAAGTGCTTCAATTGTGATAGCACCGAGCATCTACAAGCCGAATGCCCATATGAGAAGAAGAAGAACTACAACAAGGGCAAGTTTGAGAAGAAGAAGCATGAGGCCAAGATGACACTCAAGAAGGGCAAGAATGGTGCATTTGTGGTCACTTGGGAAAGTGACAATGATGATGAAGATGAAGATTCAAGCAACAAGGCTATGGCTTCCATCGCCATCAACAAGAAGTCTTCATTATTCTCTACATCACCATCATGCTTCATGGCCAAGGAAACAAAGGTACAATATGATGATAGTGATGATGATAGTGAGATGGAATATGCTCACGATGTTGATAATGTTGATAATGATGATGAACCGACTAAGGATCAATTATATGACTTGATGCAAGAAACTAGAGATATAGCTATTGCCAAGGAAAAGGAGTGCAAGAAACTTTCAATGAAAGTAGAAATACTTGAGAAAGCCCTAGGTGAGCTTATGACCACTCATGAGAGTCTAGTGGTAGACCATGAGAAGCTTGGTGATGCTCATTCTAAGCTTAAAGAAGCTCACTCACTTCTACTTGAGCAACAAGCAAAGAAAGTGGTGATTGCATCATGTGATATAGGTCTTACTTGTGACATCATTGATGAGTCATTTTATCAACCTATCATCATGACAAATGCTAACCCTTCTTGTAGCACATCATCCACCACCACCACCGACTCTATCTCCACTACTAGTGATGGCTTCACTTGTGATGCTACACTAATGGTAGAGAATGAGACCCTCAAGAAGGAGGTGGATGAGCTCACTCATGCCTTAGGCAAAGCCTATGGTGGTGAGGCCCGCTTGCTAAAGTGCTTGGGTAGCCAAAGGTTCTCTCTTAACAAAGAGGGATTGGGCTATAACCCCAAGAAAGGCAAGTCGGCATTTGCAACTCCAAAGCCTAGCTTTGTGAAGAGCAATGGTCGGTTTTGCTATAGATGCAAGCAAGTTGGGCACCTAGAGCAAAATTGCAACAAGAAGCAACAAAACAAGAAACTTGACAATGCTATACCTTTTGATTCTTGTTATGTGCTTACCAAGGGTGTGAAAGGTGTACAAGCTAAGTTTGTTGGTACACCCATTGTTGGCCCAAAGAAGAAGGCAATTTGGGTACCAAAGAGCTTAGTCACTAACCTACAAGGACCCAAGCAAAAATGGGTACCTAAGCTTCATTGATTTGCTTGTAGGTGAATTATAAAGCCGGAGGAAGGCATTGGATTATTGATAGTGGGTGTTCTCAACACATGACCGGCACATCAAGAATGTTTGATTCAATTGAGAAGAATGATAGTGGCATTGAGTCAATTACTTTTGGCAATAACAAGAAAGGCAAGGTTGTTGGTTTGGGCAAGATTGCAATATCAAATGACATGAGTATCTCCAATGTGATGCTAGTTGAAAGCTTGGATTTCAATCTTCTCTCCGTGGCACAAATTTGTGATCGAGGCTACAAGTGCATTTTTGGGGCAAATGATGTTGAGGTAGTTTCTCTTGATGGCTCCAACTTGGTGTTCAAAGGCTTTAGATATGAGAATCTCTATCTTGTTGATTTCAACACTAGTGAAGCTTCTTTGACAACATGTTTGATATCAAAATCAAGTTTGGGTTGGCTTTGGCATAGAAGGCTTGGACATGTTGGAATGAAACAATTGAAGAAGCTCACACAACACAATCTTGTAGAAGGCTTGAAAGATGTTGTATTTGAGAAGGACAAGTTGTGTAGTGCATGTCAAGCCGGGAAGCAAGTTGGAAACTCACATCCAAAGAAGAGTATAATGAGCACATGCAAGGCATTTGAGTTGTTGCACATGGATCTATTTGGCCCAACTACATACACAAGTATTGGTGGCAACAAGTATGGGTTTGTCATAGTGGATGACTTCACAAGATTTACATGGGTATTCTTTCTTAGTGACAAGAGTGAAGTGTATGACACCTTCAAGACTTTTCTCACTAGAGTTCACAATGAGTTTGACATGAGAATCAAGAAAGTGAGAAGTGACAATGGGAGTGAGTTCAAGAATACAAGAATGGAAGAATTGTGTGATCACTATGGCATTGGTCATCAATTCTCGGCCAAGTACACTCCACAATCAAATGGCCTAGTTGAGAGGAAAAATAGAACATTGCTTGATATGGCTAGATCAATGCTTCATGAGTACAATGTTAGTCAATCATTTTGGGATGAAGCAATCAACACGGCATGCTACTATATCAATAGGCTCTATTGTCATACTTTGCTTGAGAAGACCCCATATGAGCTACTTCATGGAAGAAAGCCCAACATTGGCTATTTTAGAGTGTTTGGTTGCAAATGCTATATCTTGAGGAAGGGCACTAGATTGGGGAAGTTTGAAAAGAGATGTGATGAAGGGTTCCTACTCGGTTATTCAACTACAAGCAAGGCTTATAGAGTTTGGAACAATTCAAGTGGCATTAGAGAGGAAGTTCATGATGTGCAATTTGATGAAACCAATGGGTCACAAGATGAAGATGAGAATCTAGAAGATGTTGGTGGAAACCAATTGGTTGAAGCTATGAAGAACATGGACATTGGTGACATAAGAGCAAAGCAAGTGGTTGATGTGCAAGATGATAAAGATGAAGTGCTCAATTCTCCATTGAGGCAAGCTAGCAATGCTCAAGTGCAAGATCATGGTGCTAGTTCATCTAATGAAGACAAGTCAAGTGATCAACCAAGCTCAAGCAATCAAGTGCAAGTGCTACAACCACAACATGTTGCAAGAGATCACCCAATTGATAGTGTTATTGGTGACATTAGAAGTGGTGTGCAAACAAGATCAAGAGTGGCTATGATTTGTGAGTATGCATCATTTGTGTCAACCAAAGAGCCAAAGAAAGTTGAGGAAGCCTTGGATGATGCCGATTGGATCATGGCAATGCAAGAAGAGCTCAACAACTTCACAAGAAATGATGTGTGGGAGTTAGTTGAAAGGCCGGAGGATCACAATGTCATTGGAACCAAATGGGTTTTTCAAGAACAAGCAAGATCAAGATGGTGTTGTGATTAGAAACAAAGCAAGACTAGTTGCACAAGGTTATACTCAAGTTGAAGGTCTTGACTATGATGAAACATATGCTCCGGTGGCAAGATTGGAGGCAATAAGGATACTATTGGCTTATGCATGTGCCCACAATATCAAGTTATATCAAATGGATGTCAAGAGTGCATTTCTCAATGGGATCATCAATGAGCTAGTATATGTTGAGCAACCTCCCGGTTTTGAAGATGAGAAGAAGCCCAACCATGTGTACAAGTTGAAGAAAGCTTTGTATGGCTTGAAGCAAGCACCTAGAGCATGGTATGAGAGATTGAAGACTTTTCTTCACTCCAAGGGGTTCATTATGGGCAAGGTTGATACTACTCTATTCACCAAGAAGATTGGTAATGATCTCTTCATTGTGCAAATCTATGTTGATGATATCATCTTTGGATCAACCAATCAAGCATATTGTGAAGAATTTGGTGAAATAATGGCAAAAGAGTTTGAGATGTCCATGATTGGTGAACTTAGCTATTTCCTTGGTCTTCAAGTCAAGCAATTGAAGAATGTGACATTTGTGAGTCAAGGGAAATACATAAGGGACATGTTGAAAAAGTTTGGAATGCAAGATGCAAAGCCAATCTCAACTCCAATGGGCACAAATGGGAATCTTGATAGTGATCATGATGGCAATATGGTGAATCAAAAGGATTATCGGTCATTGATTGGAAGCCTACTCTATGTCACCGCATCAAGGCCGGATGTCATGTTTAGTGTTTGCATGTGTGCTAGATAGCAAGCCTCACCTAGAGAGAGTCATCTCACGGCCGCAAAAAGAATATTGAGGTACTTGAAGCAAACAAGAGATGTTGGACTATGGTATCCCAAGGGGTCAAAGTTTGAATTGATTGGATATTCGGACTCCGACTATGGTGGTTGCAAGATCAATAGAAAGAGCACAAGTGGTACATGTCAACTTCTTGGAAGATCACTTGTGTCATGGTCCTCAAAGAAACAAAATAGTGTGGCAATCTCTACCGCCGAAGCCGAATATGTTAGTGCGGGGAGTTGTTGTGCACAATTGCTTTGGATGAAGTCAACTTTGAAGGATTATGGCATCAATTTCAAGAATGTGCCATTATTTTGTGATAATGAAAGTGCAATCAAGATGACACAAAACCCGGTTCAACATGGAAGAACAAAGCACATTGACATAAGGCATCACTTCATAAGAGATCATCAACAAAAGGGTGACATTTCCATTGAAAGTGTGGGCACCGATGATCAACTTGCCGACATCCTCACCAAGCCACTTGATGAAAGAAGGTTTTGCAAGCTAAGGAATGAATTGAATATTCTTGACTTCTCAAACATGTGTTGAATGCACCCCACCACTACTTGACATGCCTCTCCTTCGACTAAGCAAGGTACCTTTGGTTGACATGTCATTCATGCTTAGGATTATACTTGTGGTAGCACATGTAGACATACAAGGTGCATTTGGAGCATTCATGATAAATCAAATGTGTTTGATGTATATATGTTTACCACTATTGCTTCTATGTCTTGCTTGATCTAGTGGTGACATATGACATGTTTGTGGGCTTGCAATCCTAGTGTTGAATCTAGAATATTTGCTACAAGTGTTTAATTCAACATAGGCAAGATAACCCTTGTCATGAGGTGTGAAGAAGCTTGTCTTTGGTTCAAACCGAATTAAATGTCTTTGGCAAGTGATCTAGATTGCACCAAATTTGACTAAAGTTTTGTTTACTCCATCAAAGTCCTTTTCTCTCCACAATTTGATCCCATATTTTTGGGCAATTGTTGACAAAGGGGAGAGAAAAAGATGATTGAACATGATAAAGGGGTAGATAAAATTTTGATGCACACAAGAAGGGGGAGCAAGCTCATGAACAAAGATGTTGCATTTGTTTGTGCATTTTCATATGACTTGCTCATGGCACCTAGTTTCAAAGTTTTATACAAGTGGTGTCTCCTTGCGTGTGTGGTGCAATGCTAGTATAGGATTTGATTGATGAAATGATCTACTAGCATGCATAGGTTGTAACTAGACTCCCTTGCCTTACAAGTGGTTCAAGAACTTTGCTTATAATGTTGATCTCACGGGGTTCTTGAGTTTTTGATGGATGTCTAGTTACTTCATGGTGCTAAGGATGGTGTAAATTGCAACTCCGATTGGTATCACGCTTCAAAGGTCCATTTCTTACACCTTAGCATCATTTTGGTAGAATTACTCTCCCCACACTTCTATCCATGCATATGTGCAAAGTTTCAAATCCAAACTCTATGCACATATGTAGGGGAGCTAATGCTACCAAAACCGAACTTGCTATAGTTGTCCAAATTCCTCTTGAGAGCTTAATGATTGGACAAGTATGACAAGTTCAAAAATCTTTATTATAAAATCATCTTTGTTGAGGTTGTCATCAATTACCAAAAAGGGGAGATTGAAAGTCCCTAGTTTGGTTTTGGCTAATTGATGAAACCTAGGACTAACCTTGTTTATCTAAGTGGTTGATTTAGAGAAAGGTTGTCCCCATGATGAGCATATTGAATATGAAGCATGACACGTGTCATGTGATCAAAGATGAAGATCAAGACGATGCTTGGCTCTATGGACCGGTGTTGAAGGTGAAGGGCTAGTCAAGGCTTGGGAGTGAAGGACCATGCGATGGTGAAGCTCGGGCAAGACTAGGCGCCGATGGACCGATGCACGGTGAAGGGCAAGTGAAGTCGAGGTCGATGGATCGAGACGGTCACATGATGGTGTGAAGTGTTCATATCATTTGGAGGAACAAAATGGGCTCAAGGCAAAGGTATAACCTATAGGGCCATTTTGTTTTACACTCAAGACACCATAGAGGGTGTGAGTGGTTTAGGATCGATAGCCGCACTATTAAGAGGGGAAGTCTTATCGGCTATTCGACGCACGGGTGCCACTAGGTGAATTCATGAAGTGCATTGCATGTAGGGCCTAGTGAGCTAACCTAACCTTTGGGAAATGATTGTGAAAAGCTAACACACAAGCACATGGAGATGTACACTTGGTGGTGTTGGCACATTTACAAAGGTGGCGCTTGGGTGCGCTGTGGTTTGCAGGGTAGAGATGGGTTTGGGTCCCTCTCTTCCTCCCGCCGAGCTAGCTCGGCGGGATTCGGCGTTTTTGGGAAAAATGGATGCATATTTTCTATTGCGCCGGATGCAGATTTTGGTTGAAATCATGCTATCTCTGTTGTTCAAGTTGGTATACTTGTTGGATAGCATGTGCGAGAAGTTGGCGTCACGACGGCTGAAAAACGAAGTTTTGATACGGCGCCGGACGCGTTAGGGGAGGCTTGAGGCGCCGGACGCGCGTCCGGCGCATTGTGACAAGCGTGAGCGAGTGTCGCGCGTCGGACGCGCGGAGCGACACGCGACGGACGCGGGCCGTTCACGTGCGAAGTCCGGCGCGTCTTGGGCTTCGTCGCGAGGCAGCTTGGGCCGTCTCCGAGGGCGGCGGACGCTGGGCTGGCGCGTCCGCGTGGGCCGGACGTGGACAGAAAGTTTCCCGAGCGCGGGCGTTTCCCCGGACGCGGCCGCCGGACGCGAGCCGGACGCGGGCCGGACGCGAGGTGATTTGAACGTTGGGCCGCCAACGGTCGGCACGTCGCGGCGCGCGAGGAGGGCGCCGGACGCGTCCGGCGCTTGAGCCGCGGGACGCGTCCGGCGGGTTGAAATCGGCTGCTCGAGGGTAACGGTTGGATTTCGCCTTGGGCTTATAAATAGCCCTTAGCCGGCCATGGGAGGCTCTCTTGCCCATTTCTACTCACTTGCTCATCCTTTGTGCTAGAGAAACACTCTCCCTCTCATCTCTCTTGCTTGATTGTGAATCCAAAGTGAGATTGAGAGATCACCTAGTGCATTGCATTGCTTGAGGGCATCTAGTGGCACTTGTGGGTGGTTTAGCCGGTGGATTTCTTGTTACTCTTGGAGAGTACCGCTCCTAGCCGGCTTGGAGATTGTTGGAGGCGTTGGCAAGAGAAGGTGATTGTTCTTGGCCACCTCCGGTTGATTGTGAGAGGTTTGAGCTCACCTCGTGGGGATCACGAAGAGCATCCTAGTGGATTGCGCGTGTCGTTGAGTACCTCGCTTGAGAGTGGTATCTTGCGGTGCCTTGCGGGGCGAGCCTTGAGGGGCTAGTGACTTGAGGGTCACACCGAGGAACCATCTAGGTGTTGGTCGACACAACGGGTGACGTAGCTTGGCGGTGCCCAAGTGAACATCCGGGGATAAACAATTGTGTTCATCTTTGTCTCCGGTGATTGGTCGTCATCGATTGTGTGTTGCCGATTGTAATTAATTGTTCATTCTCTCGGTGATTGGCAACCTCGACTCTACGCGTCGGTATAACAAGCTCCTACCCTCTCTCGCATTATCTTGTTTACATTCTTGCAAAGTAGAATTGCTTGCGTGGTCGGTCGGGAACCACAACTTGTGTAGACTAAATCCGTGGGTAGAATTGCTTGTGTGGTCGGTCGGGAACCACTCCTTGTGTAGATTAAATCCGTGGGTAGAACTCTTGATCACTAGTGGTAGCTCTTGTGTGTACTTGTGATCACATACTAGAATTGTTGGATAGGAGGCTTGCAACACCTAGTAGGCTAAGCATAACTTGCTTTCCGCCGTTTGTTTATCTAACGAAGTTTGCTTAGTGAGTTTGTAGAAATTTTTATAGGCTATTCACCCCCCCTCTAGCCATCTAGGACCTTACAACAGGCTGTTGAAAGTTTGTCACAGCAGCTGAATGGGCTGCTAGGTAATGAGAAAATGGATGACTCTGCATCTGGGATGGAGGAAGTCAGTTGGACTGGAGGTGGATCTGCTCAAACTATTTCTACTCTAGTGAATGACTCTGTTGGTGGGTCAGGTGAAAAAGGGCATAAAAAATCTGATGAATCTGTTGAGGTGATTAATTTATCTCAAGAGGACTTCCCTAAGCTGCAAGGGAGAAATGGAGTGCAGCTGAACTCTGAAGGGTCTGGACTGGTTTCACAGGAAAGTGGGGTGTGTAATGGTGATGATGGTACTTCTATTGTGCAGCAGAAAGTTGGGAAAGGGAAGGCAAAGAAGCAATGGGGGCCTATCATACCAATGAGAAGGAGCAGCAGAAATATTGACTGTGGAAAGACTGTGATGGCTAATGCACAAGAAGTCAAGAGAAAGTGGAACCTGGAGGATAACACAGGTATGGCTAAGAAAAAACCTTCTAGTTTGTCCCATACTTCAGTTTCTAAATCTCACTGCCATCGTGGCTAAAGAAATTGGCATTGTAGTTGAGGATGGAAATCTGTGCTAGATACAATGTTACAATTGGATAAAGATAGAACCACTGTCTTTGTAGATGGGTGTAAAAAAGTTTCCTGTGCTTTTAAAAGTGCTCCTGTTTTAGATTGTCTTGCTAATGATGGTACTTCAACAGAAGCTAGGAATGGCTTATGTGGGGGGGCAGCTGCAGAAAATGGTGCTAATATCCAACAGTTTTCTAGCTTAGTTAATAGTCAATCGGTGGACCAAGTTAATTTAGTAGATTCTTGTGTTTCTGTTCAATCTGAAGTGGAAACTAGGAATGGTTCTCCACCCAGATCCCCCTTAGATGTTCAAATTGATAATCTTCAGGACTCCCAGGAATGGGGTTGGTCCAATGTTAGGGGTAGAAAAAGAAACAAGTGTAAAAAATGATAGGCTTTTTTTGGAATATCAGAGGGCTTGGTACTTTTGGTAGAATTCCAGCTTTAACCAAGAGGATTAGAGATTTTCATGTAGATTTTCTAGGGATAATGGAAACAAAAAAGAATTTCATATCCCCGGGTTACTTAGAAATTTAGTTGATAACATTCCTTTTGAATGGCACCATTTGGAAGCCAAGGGTTCCGTTTGGTGGCATTTTAGTAGGGGTAAATGCCGACAAGTTTAACTTAGTAGTAAATGATGCTTATAAATTTATGGTTGTGCTATGCTAACGAGATAAAAAATCTGGTTTTGTTTGGAGACTAATTTCTGTGTATGGTCCTGCCTATGATGATCTAAGACAAGAGTTTTTGGATGAGTTAGATGTGGCTATGGCTAGCTGGAATGGTCCAACCTTGATAGGAGGTGACTTTAATCTTGTTAGATTTGGTAGTGACAAAAGTAATGGTGTTTACAATCATAGGTGGGCTGATGGTTTTAATGAATGGATTGGTAAGTGGGCCTTAGATGAGTTGAACCCAAGTAACAAAAAGTATACTTGGACCAACAATCAAGAGATTCCTATTTTAGGGAAAATTGATAGGATCTTTGCTTCTACAGATTGGTTAGCTGCTTATCCTATGTCTAGTGTTAAAGCATTAGAGAGACTCCCAAGTGACCACAATCCTCTAGTTTTAGATACAGGAGACAATGTTTGTTTTGGTAAGAAACGGTTTAGGTTTGAAAAGTGGTGGCTTGGAAAAGCTTCCTTTAGAGAGGTAGTAACTAAAGCATGGAATACTCCTTGTGGTATCACTGATAGCATAGAAAGATGGCAGTTTAGAGTTAGGACTATGAGAAGGGTAGTTAGAGGTTGGGCAGCTAATGAGTTGGCTGAACAGAATAGAGAGAAGACTGAACTCTCTAAATCTTTTACTAGACTGGAAGGTCTTGCTGAGTCTAGAGAGCTTACAGATGTAGAAAGTAGAGAGAGGAAAATAGTCCAAGAAAAGTTGGAAAATATTTGGGTGTTAGAAGAAATAAAAACTAGACAAAGGTCTAGGGACAGGGATATTTTGGAAGGTGATAGAAACACAAAGCATATTTTCAGTTGTGGCTAATTATAGGAGTAGGAAGAAAAAGATTGACTACTTGGAAACTCCCAAAGTGGCCCAGTTCATGATCGAAAGGGATGATTAAAGTAGCTACTGATTTTTACAAGAAACTGTTTGCTAGAAAACCAGATCCAGGTGTTAAACTTAGTCCTGATTTCTGGGATGTAGGAGATAAGGTATCCAGGGATGAGAATGAGTTGCTTTTGGCTCCTTTCACTGAGGAGGAGATTAAGGGAGCAGTTTTTAGTTCTTATACAGAGGGGGCCCCTGGACCAGATGGTCTGTCTTTTCTTTTTTATCAGAAATTTTGGGACCTTATTAAGGATGATCTAGTAGCTATGTTCTCTGATTTTCACAAAGGAAAGCTCAACTTATCTAGGTTAAATTTTGCTCTAGTGACATTGATTCCCAAAGTGGGGGATGCTTCTAACATGAAGCAATTTAGACCCATTAGTCTTTTGAATTGCAGTTTTAAGATTTTCTCTAAGTTGCTAACTACTAGGCTTACTAGTGTAGTTCAAAGAATTGTGGCTCCTACTCAATCCGCCTTCATAAAGGGTAGATACATACTTGAAAGCGTAGTCGTAGCACATGAAATTGTTCATAGTGTTCATAGAGAGAAAGAGCCTGGACTTCTCATTAAGTTAGACTATGAGAAGGCCTATGATAGGGTTTCTTGGAATTTTCTTTTTGAAATATTGGCTGCTAGGGGTTTTGATCCAACCTGGATAGATTGGATCAAAAGTTTAGTAGTTGGTGGTTCTGTAGGAGTTTTAGTGAATGGAGAAGAGAGCTCTTATTTCAAGCCTGGTAAAGGGTTGAGACAGGGAGACCCCTTGTCCCCTTTCTTGTTTAATTTAGTGGGTGATGGGCTCTCTAGGATGTTAAATAAGGCTGTTAGTGGAGGAATGGTTAAAGGCTTGTTAGGAAACTTTAGAGAAGGAGGGCTGGTAGCTTTACAGTATGCAGATGACACTCTGCTTTTTTCAAAAGCAGAGGAATCTGCTTTGAATAATTTGAAAATAGTTCTTATGTGGTATGAGCAAATCTCGTGCATGAGGATTAATTTCCATAAAAGTGAAATAGTTCCTCTCAACCTAGAAGAAGAGGTGGCTCATAATCTAGCTCATATTTTAGCCTGCCCTGTGGGCTCCCTACCTCTGAAATATTTAGGTATTCCCCTCCATTTTGATGATTTGACAAGAGAAGATATTCAACCTCTAGTAGATAAGATTTTGGCTAGAATTGCTAGCTGGAGAGGGAGGCTTCTTTCTCAAGCAGCAAGAATAGTTTTGATTAAATCATGTTTAGTTAGTATTCCAGTTTACCTACTTTCCTTTATAAAATTTCCTAAATGGGCTATGTTTCCACAAGAAAAATCCACTCACGACGAGGATCTCTCTATGCGAAATAAAAATATGTGCGGGCGTGCCAGTTGTAACATCCCCGGTGTTACGATCTTGCTTACCTCAGAGTTAACGCCTAAGAGAAATCTTCATAAACAAATCTCTCGAGTTCTTAAATTTTAGCCTACATGAGTTATAAACAATTCCCATAAAGGGATATATATACTCAAGTAATTGTCTCAATAAGCATTCTGCCGTTATAAATATATATAAAAGCATACAATGGATATATGCATATATGCACGTAGATTAGTAGCAACGAAATAATGATGTATTTCTAATTATATAATTATTTGTATGAAAGAAGAAAGAAATTGGAAAAACAAAACACACATGATATACACTCACACACGCATGCACTGCTAAGCCTGTACCGCTTCTGCTGGCGCTGCTGGCTCCTTGCTAGTCGCTGGTGCATGCCGTTGCCCACCGCTGCTTGCCTCCGCCGTGATTTTTGAGCAAGCCGCAGAGTTGCCGAGTCGGTCACCGCACACGTGAACCTGCTGCCGGCCGCTGGCCTCCAAGCCTCAATCACCGGCGTGCCGTGCGTGGAGTCCAACCACGGCCGCGACCATCGTCGCCTTGCCGCCGTAGCGTACCTACCGTATCAAGTTCCCGGTCCTGTCCCACTGCTCGTCGCAAGGTTAATGACTCCGGACGCAGGGGTGACACGACGCGTCCCAGCCTCGTTTGTCCGCTCAGGTTTGGCTGCTTCAAATTCAAGCGCGTCGCGCCATCCGCTCGCTGTGCCTGTCCCCGCGCTGCTGCCCGTCTCGTCAAGGTCGTCGGACCCCGGTCACGGTCACAGTGGCGATGGGATGCCTCCCTGCCCTGCCCGCGTGCGCCTTGTCGCGCTGCTCCCTCTTCCCTGCCTTCTTCTGCACGATCCGCTCGCCCAGCACGTTCACTCGACCTCGCCTGTAGAAGGCCGAGCCTTGAAGAGCCGCTGCCTCGTCTGCCTTGCCGCTGTAGGAATCGCACTGCTTTGTGAGCTGAATACTTGTTGTACGCGACGTCTCACTTCAATCCAGCGCTCCGGCAGCTAGGCATAGAAGCTAGCTAGCACCCCGACCCGCATCAACGCGCAGACCAGCACCACCGGCCGCCATTTTGGCGTTTCGCTCGCCGCCGGCCATACACGCCGCCGGAGACGATGGGGCGGGGTAAGACTCGAAAGGTACGAAGAAGTTTGATGGCTTGTACTCCCGAGCTCGCCTTTACTCCCTCTGTCCGGTGCTCGCCATATCTTGGACAGGGAGCTCGTCAACGGCGTGCTGACGCAATCGGTGTTCGCGGCGGAGCGCCGTCGACCATGCTGAGCGCACGTGGCCAGGCCAGTTCGGCACTCCACCGTCCCAACCATATCTGCAGAGTGATCCTCGGTGAGCCTCTCATGCTTCTCCGCCACCTCGTTCGAGAGTACTTAGGTTCGCCGGGACAGTCGCGTCCGTGTGCTCCTCTGTTCGTGCGTGAGATTAGACGGAGGGAGTACGTATCTGTTAGCTTTCTGCTTTCTTCAAAAGTGACCAAACGAACTAGATCTTGTAAATTCTATATAAAATTGTGTAGATATCCAAAAGTGGTGAAACCAATTTTGTTAGGTTCCTAAAATCATGATCTATTTGTTAGTATATTTGTTTCATGTAGTTTAAACTGTTTCCAGGGTTGCTCTAATTATTTTAAATGCTTATAATATCATTAAGATATAAACTTGTAAGAACTTTTGTGAGGGGAACGATGATAGCTTTGGTTCAAAAGATTTTACAGTAGATTCCAAATGTTCTTAGTTGCCCTCTGTAATTTTTGTAGCTCCAGAATAATTAGTTTTCTAATATAGCTAATGAACCCCAGTTCGGAAAATATATTAAATCAATAAAAATGGAGAAAGCAACACTTTGGGTTTGGGTGATCAAAATACTTGTTGGAAATTAAGGTCTTGCCCGACAACGTGGATACGTAGCCTAGTACGTTAGGCGCGAGAGCAAGTTCGTTCTTAGCTTGAGAGACACGATATCGTATTTTAATAGTTGCGATTGCCGTTGGTTAATTACGTCTCTGCGTTGCATTCACATATATCGTAATAGGAAAGACGATGGACCGTGGAGTCATCTGGAGTACAGGAAGGATGGTGTTCTGAGGATCACGTCGTCAAGATGAAATGCTAACTTTGGTTAAATTAAATCTTACCTGTGCAAGCCCCGGTGCATAACCCCTATTATTCTCGCACTTTACTTTATGCTTGTGCATTAAGTTTTAAGGAGTTGAATGAAATCCACTTGCATATATATATATCTTGATCCCATGAGTCTTACTAGTATGCCAGGATCGTGTAGCTTGCTATGCTATAGGATTTCGCGTGAAGTCGAGTGATTGTTGTCACTCGCGAGATATAGGAAAATATTATTGTTAGTATTATCTTATATTATGACATGGAACATATATATGGATGATAATTGGAGACCGGGCGGGACTGCATTTGGATTTTTATCTGGACTTGGTTTGGGCAATCCGAGCGAGGCTCGGGTTGCGTTTGTCCCTTTGTGTCAATTAAGGACCGTCCGTTCTTGTGGATGGTAGTCAGGTCACGTACTTATTATCCCGATCACATACTTGCGCATGGGAGCGGGAAGACCTGTCTCTTTCGTGTCTTGGTTTTCCTCTCTTTCCACCTCTACCGGATGGAGGCGGGGATAGGTTGGAGGTCCTTGCACCATATTGAGGCCGGGCCTCAAGTATGGGGGCTTGGAGTCCAAGTTTGGGGTGGGGAATTGGAAACCTTGACGGGGAAGGCGGGAGGTTAGTCTTGCTTGTGCCTAGGGTACGAGTGAGGCGTGTGATTCGGGGTACCAGTGGGCTATATTGATTCGCGAATCGCCGATTGTTTCGGTAACGACTTGACTATGGTCTAGCACCGTAGTAAGAAGTGGAATATGGAAGATGGAATTAAGATGGATCGATCTGCTCAACCCTTGCTTGAAAGTAGAACAGGTGCTTACATAGAAATGTTAGGTAATGAGTTTAAAAGATGGCTAATAATATGAAAATAAGGATACATATTTAGTAATGCTTCTTGCAAATACAATCAACCCACAAGCTAGATAGCCTTGCATATCCCTTGGAGTCTTTTATTTCCTCCCGACGGTAAGTCTTGCGGAGTACAATTGAGTACTCGGGTTTGTTCT
The DNA here is from genome assembly GCA_018135685.1 of Themeda triandra. NCBI lineage: Eukaryota > Viridiplantae > Streptophyta > Magnoliopsida > Poales > Poaceae > Themeda > Themeda triandra. Next base: position 1,972,740 of record JAENPR010000018.1, read on the forward strand.
ACCCCATGTGTGATGATGCCGATCTTTGCTTAAGCTGATTATGTGTGTGGAAACCTCCTGGTGGGCTCGAGAGGATTTCCTTTTACGATGCGGACATAGAGTTTATTTGTAACCTTCATCAAAAATATTTTTACAAAAGAAAGAATCACCTTTACCTTTCACTGATGAATACAAATATTATTATGTTAATATTTAACTTGTCTTATTCTCGAGATAATTGATTAAGATAATATACCGATGTTGTAATTAATGTGATGTAAGAAATGGCTAAAACTGTTGTAAGCTTTACTCTCTCATTTATGATCCGGGTTGTAAAATGTGGATTGTTTCGAGTTCTCCTTCGGGTGTGCTCGACAGAATCGTTTGATTTAGTACACTTTGGAGGTACTTAGTGTCTAGAGGAAGACAAGTACTTTGAAAGTGTATTATTTTAGGCGGTTACGCACAAAGTGGTATCACTCAATAAATGAGAAAAAAAAATAAAGCTTACAAAACCCTTTCTAAGTTAAAATTTCATAACAAAGTTTTGAAAATGTTAGGACGTTTGCATACGAAGTTATATAAGTAGCCCTACTACTATGGTTATGCACCTAGGATAGATGGCACACCGCTGACCTAGCTAGGCTTAACCTGTTTTCGTAGGTACACTAACTCGAGCATAGTTCGATAGTAACCGACTAGCTTCGGGAGTGTACGTTGTGCCCAAAATGTGAGAACAAGGTTGCCCTATATGTGGCAATAATATGAGGGTGGATAAGACATGCATTCATGTATATCTTGAATGTGCATTTGTGTGATGGTTGGTGGGTATGATCTTTATGGGGTTTGGCTAGGCTTAGTCTATCTCTATCTAATCTTTCCTTAATTCCTCAAGTCGGCAACAGTCAGGATGCAAGCAAGGAAACTAAGCCAAACATAAGATGATCCATCAGTGGATGAGGTGTGAATACTGTTGTCAGTTAGTCATGGATGCCTCAGTGGAGCACTTGACCCCTACCCATTTATGCTATGTTGATCGGTAATCCTTCATCCTCCGAAGGAAATTCCTTGACAATTTTTGACTGTTTTCCCCTAACCTCATTCCTTGCCGGTATGATCCATAATGGTTCGGGAAAGTACTTGGTGCCGCGACGAAACCGAGGGCTTCCCCGTGGGGAAATTCGCCACATGGTTGCTTTGCTCGACGCGCCGGTATCGAGGCCCTTGACCGAGTCATGACCGGGTTATATCTTTTCTCTCTCAAGAAAGATACTACCTTGAGAATAAACTTGTGTTTTAACGAGAACTCCATGAATGGCTGATAAGGTGGCGCGCTATATTCACATAAAGGGAAAGCTAAATTTATCCTTTGGGGAGCAGTGGATCAGGAATCTGGAGTATATGTGTTTCTGTTGTTTTTGTTGTTTTGTGTCATGCTCTCTGCTGGGTCGCGTCAAGCTTGGCTTGCACGCCTCTCTTCTCTCTTCTCTAGGTGTGGTCATTCTTGCTGCTCGAGATGTGAGCCTGACACCTCTGCTATGGCCACGCCACTAAAAGCCATCGGTGATGGTATGCCTCAGTCGTAGTCTGTGTTATGGCCTGTCCCATCCCTTGTTATAGCTGTCCGACATATTTTCCCTCTTCCTTAATGCTGACAATCATGTTTCCCTCTTTCTTACCGTCTTGCTGTAGATGATAAAACTCTTGGGAAGCTGTAATAAACCCACTACAAAAGAGAGCCAAACCGGTGATTGCGAACCATGCCTCACCGTTCTTAGCCACTATTTTAACCTTCTTCTCCCTTGAGCAAAAACCCATGGCTTTCCAGATTCACTCTCTGTCCTTGTTTCCAATCCACCCACCTTTCTAGCCAGTTCTCCGGTTCTTTCAGAGTCCGGACTACCAAGACTTGCCGGGACATAGAGGGTTTTCCCAAGCTTTTGTATACCACTACGCAGTGGCTAGGGATCCGTGACCGTCCCGCATGAGGGTTGTGAGTTCATCGAGCATGGCATTGAGCGGTGCGAGGTCACCGTCTACATAGGAAAGAGTGAGAACTCCCCGTGTGGATGGTGGAGTACCACCGCCTATGGCTTTCGCTTCTCCGACACCTACCAAGCTGTGGCGTACAAGGCCTTGCGGAACCTGAGACAGATCTACGCCGACTCCCTTGCCCGTACCCCCATGCGGTTCTTCCCACCGACGGACCGGGACTCTCCCTTCTGGAGGGCACGTATGGAAGTGCTGGAAAAGCACCGCCTGCAAGAGGATGAGCCCACGGTGGTCTCATTGGCCACATATCCGCGGCCCCGGACGAGCACCATGATTATCTCGCCTCCGTGCCGAGGGCGTATATCACTCGGCCGAGGAGTCCGACCTCTACATCCGGAAGCTTCAAGTCGGCCTCGCCACGGCACGCTCGTCAGTTGTTTCCGCCGAAAGCCGTGAGACCGTCACCGCGGAAGCCATGCGTGAGGCGGAAGACCGCTTCGCCAAGCAGCTGAGAGACGTCTACCTCACCGCCCGGGACCATCGGAGGACTCTTGCTCCAGGGGAGCAGCCACCCCGGATCTTGCAGGGGATACCTCTTTGCCCCTGGGGACGGGAGAGACAAGTTGCCCCGCCACCCACCCCCATGGAGATCCCCGAAGTCGAGTCCCCCATACCCTGTACTCGGCGGTCCCCCGCTGCGGCGTCACGCACCGCCAGCGGCCGTGAAGCCCTCCCGCCTCGATGAGGTGGATTAGTTGTCCGGTGCTTGTACCTTGGCCCCGTAGCACGTGTCTTGCCTTCTCCGGATGTACCCGTCTCGTTGTGTTTGGATGCGGTGTGTTGGTTTGCCGTCCCATGAAGTGAATGAAAAATGCCTCGTTGTTTTTCGCAGAATTTTTGTTCATGCGCGATGTATGTCTTGTTAAGTACAATTAGACGCAACGGTCGGTATAACGTTTTAAATCGAGTAACGGTAAAAGTTTTCGTATAATTTTAAACCGTGCAAAATGATCATTGCCATCCTTATCTCTTAAAAATCTGATGCTTTGGTTCCCGTTAGCTATCCGTACCGGTCTCCTCTTTCCCTTACTTTTCCCACGTGCCACGCTCTCGCATGGCCGCGGCGTTGCAGGGCCGCACTTCGCGCCCTCTCGCACAGTGCGCCCCTTTTTTTTTCCTGCACCCCCTGTCGGCTCTCGATCCTCGCCCTCGTTCCCGGACCCGACCCCCTCCCCCCTCTTCTTTCTTTTGGACACGGTCGCACGCATGCCTCCTTGTCGGCGAATCCCATTCCCCTTTTCCCTTTCTCCCCACTCGAGCTCACGCCGCGGAAGCGTGCCATGGTCGACATTCTTCCTGTTCGGTGACTCGTCGGCAATTCTCTTCCATCCGTCTCCACCTCCGTGTCGCATCACCACCTCCGCCCACCTAGCTATAAGAAGCCACCCCGCGTGCTTCATTCCCATCCCCAGTCTGAAGTAGTGCTCGAGGTGGAGAAACTCGAGAAGCAACAAAGTTGGAGGGAAGAAGCAAGATCGAGTTACAAGATCTAGTTGTTGCTCGTGGATCTAGAGTTGCCAACTTGAAGTGAAGAAGAGATATGTTTTTCATAGAAGAAGTTCTGATTTGCCTTGTGTTAATTTTTGTGATAGGGTACACGATGGTCGAGTTCACGCCCTCTGTTTTCTGGACCCTTTGGGCATTCGTCATATTCTGGATAATCATTTTCTTGCTCCTTCTTCACTGTCCCCGTCTTAATCGCTTTCTAGATTAAGTCAGTGGTTGTATTGGTTGCTCGTAGTCGTGTTCTCTCTAGATCCCGAGTGGCTTAGCGTTCGAAGTTGTGTAATCTTCCGTGTAATTCTAGATCTGTGAAATGTAATCACGTTTTCCCTTTTCCCGTTCTTGCTTCGAATCTCGGGACGAGATTCTTTTTAAGGGGGTTGATTGTAACATCCCGGTGTTACGATCTTGCTTACCTCAGAGTTAACGCCTAAGAGAAATCTTCATAAACAAATCTCTCGAGTTCTTAAATTTTAGCCTACATGAGTTATAAACAATTCCCATAAAGGGATATATATACTCAGGTAATTGTCTCAATAAGCATTCTGCCGTTATAAATATATATAAAAGCATACAATGGATATATGCATATATGCACGTAGATTAGTAGCAACGAAATAATGATGTATTTCTAATTATATAATTATTTGTATGAAAGAAGAAAGAAATTGGAAAAACAAAACACACATGATATACACTCACACACGCATGCACTGCTAAGCCTGTACCGCTTCTGCTGGCGCTGCTGGCTCCTTGCTAGTCGCTGGTGCATGCCGTTGCCCACCGCTGCTTGCCTCCGCCGTGATTTTTGAGCAAGCCGCAGAGTTGCCGAGTCGGTCACCGCACACGTGAACCTGCTGCCGGCCGCTGGCCTCCAAGCCTCAATCACCGGCGTGCCGTGCGTGGAGTCCAACCACGGCCGCGACCATCGTCGCCTTGCCGCCGTAGCGTACCTACCGTATCAAGTTCCCGGTCCTGTCCCACTGCTCGTCGCAAGGTTAATGACTCCGGACGCAGGGGTGACACGACGCGTCCCAGCCTCGTTTGTCCGCTCAGGTTTGGCTGCTTCAAATTCAAGCGCGTCGCGCCATCCGCTCGCTGTGCCTGTCCCCGCGCTGCTGCCCGTCTCGTCAAGGTCGTCGGACCCCGGTCACGGTCACAGTGGCGATGGGATGCCTCCCTGCCCTGCCCCGCGTGCGCCTTGTCGCGCTGCTCCCTCTTCCCTGCCTTCTTCTGCACGATCCGCTCGCCCAGCACGTTCACTCGACCTCGCCTGTAGAAGGCCGAGCCTTGAAGAGCCGCTGCCTCGTCTGCCTTGCCGCTGTAGGAATCGCACTGCTTTGTGAGCTGAATACTTGTTGTACGCGACGTCTCACTTCAATCCAGCGCTCCGGCAGCTAGGCATAGAAGCTAGCTAGCACCCCGACCCGCATCAACGCGCAGACCAGCACCACCGGCCGCCATTTTGGCGTTTCGCTCGCCGCCGGCCATACACGCCGCCGGAGACGATGGGGCGGGGTAAGACTCGAAAGGTACGAAGAAGTTTGATGGCTTGTACTCCCGAGCTCGCCTTTACTCCCTCTGTCCGGTGCTCGCCATATCTTGGACAGGGAGCTCGTCAACGGCGTGCTGACGCAATCGGTGTTCGCGGCGGAGCGCCGTCGACCATGCTGAGCGCACGTGGCCAGGCCAGTTCGGCACTCCACCGTCCCAACCATATCTGCAGAGTGATCCTCGGTGAGCCTCTCATGCTTCTCCGCCACCTCGTTCGAGAGTACTTAGGTTCGCCGGGACAGTCGCGTCCGTGTGCTCCTCTGTTCGTGCGTGAGATTAGACGGAGGAGTACGTATCTGTTAGCTTTCTGCTTTCTTCAAAAGTGACCAAACGAACTAGATCTTGTAAATTCTATATAAAATTGTGTAGATATCCAAAAGTGGTGAAACCAATTTTGTTAGGTTCCTAAAATCATGATCTATTTGTTAGTATATTTGTTTCATGTAGTTTAAACTGTTTCCAGGGTTGCTCTAATTATTTTAAATGCTTATAATATCATTAAGATATAAACTTGTAAGAACTTTTGTGAGGGGAACGATGATAGCTTTGGTTCAAAAGATTTTACAGTAGATTCCAAATGTTCTTAGTTGCCCTCTGTAATTTTTGTAGCTCCAGAATAATTAGTTTTCTAATATAGCTAATGAACCCCAGTTCGGAAAATATATTAAATCAATAAAAATGGAGAAAGCAACACTTTGGGTTTGGGTGATCAAAATACTTGTTGGAAATTAAGGTCTTGCCCGACAACGTGGATACGTAGCCTAGTACGTTAGGCGCGAGAGCAAGTTCGTTCTTAGCTTGAGAGACACGATATCGTATTTTAATAGTTGCGATTGCCGTTGGTTAATTACGTCTCTGCGTTGCATTCACATATATCGTAATAGGAAAGACGATGGACCGTGGAGTCATCTGGAGTACAGGAAGGATGGTGTTCTGAGGATCACGTCGTCAAGATGAAATGCTAACTTTGGTTAAATTAAATCTTACCCAGGCAAGCCCCGGTGCATAACCCCTATTATTCTGCACTTTACTTTATGCTTGTGCATTAAGTTTTAAGGAGTTGAATGAAATCCACTTGCATATATATATCTTGATCCCATGAGTCTTACTAGTATGCCAGGATCGTGTAGCTTGCTATGCTATAGGATTTCGGCAGAAGTCGAGTGATTGTTGTCACTCGCGAGATATAGGAAAATATTATTGTTAGTATTATCTTATATTATGACATGGAACATATATATGGATGATAATTGGAGACCGGGCGGGACTGCATTTGGATTTTTAACTGGACTTGGTTTGGGCAATCTGAGCGAGGCTCGGTTGCGTTTGTCCCGCCTTTGTGTCAATTAAGGACCGTCCGTTCTTTGTGGATGGTAGTCGGGTCACGAGACTTATTATCCTCGATCACATACTTGCGCATGGGAGCGGGAAGACTGTCTCTTTCGTGTCTTGGTTTTCCTCTCTTTCCACCTCGGTACGGATGGAGGCGGGGATAGGTTGGAGGTCCTTGCACCATATTGAGGCCGGGCCTCAAGTATGGGGGCTTGGAGTCCAAGTTTGGGGTGGGGAATTGGAAACCTTGACGGGGAAGGCGGGAGGTTAGTCTTGCTTGTGCCTAGGGTACGAGTGAGGCGTGTGATTCGGGGTAACTGGGCTATATTGATTCGCGAATCGCCGATTGTTTCGGTAACGACTTGACTATTGTCTAGCACCGTAGTAAGAAGTGGAATATGGAAGATGGAATTAAGATGGATCAGACTGCTCAACCCTTGCTTGAAAGTAGAACAGGTGCTTACATAGAAATGTTAGGTAATGAGTTTAAAAGATGGCTAATAATATGAAAATAAGGATACATATTTAGTAATGCTTCTTGCAAATACAATCAACCCACAAGCTAGATAGCCTTGCATATCCCTTGGAGTCTTTTATTTCCTCCTGACGGGTAAGTCTTGCGGAGTACAATTGAGTACTCAGGGTTTGTTCTACCCTGTTGCAGGTGACAGATGCTGCTTAAGCTGATTATGTGTGTGGAAACCTCCTGGTGGGCTCAGAGAGGATTTCCTTTACGATGCGGACATAGAGTTTATTTGTAACCTTCATCAAAAATATTTTTACAAAAGAAAGAATCACCTTTACCTTTCAGGCGATGAATACAAATATTATTATGTTAATATTTAACTTGTCTTATTCTGCAGATAATTGATTAAGATAATATACGATGTTGTAATTAATGTGATGTAAGAAATGGCTAAAACTGTTGTAAGCTTTACTCTCTCATTTATGATCCGGGTTGTAAAATGTGGATTGTTTCGAGTTCTCCTTCGGGTGTGCTCGATGAATCGTTTGATTTAGTACACTTTGGAGGTACTTAGTGTCTAGAGGAAGACAAGTACTTTGAAAGTGTATTATTTTAGGCGGTTACGCCACACCGGTGTACTAAAGTACACAAAATAAATAAGAGGAACACATTTTATTCATATTTAATATAAATACAAATATAGGTCCTCTAGTACGGTGTGCGCTCCATATAGCCTGCGCGCGATCGACTTAGGCGATGTGGTCCTCATGGTTCCTAGGGCCTCGTAAGGCTCCTAGTTAATTACCCCTATGAGTCAGGCTCACAGAGTACCTCCGATTAATTTGTGGTGGTCGTCGTCTTCAATCTTCTCTTCAGTTCTCCATGCATGGTGTTGGTGTGGATGTGGATGGCAGTCGGCGTGAGGGCCTCGTCGGTCCATAGCCGGAAAACGTGGTTGGTACATAAGCCACGCCCGCCTGTGTCGTCCGCCTTGTCGGTGTCGAACGACACGTGGTGTCATCATAGTCGTCACTTGCATGGTTGGTGTAGTTGGATCGCTTCAGACTTCCTTGGCAGCATCGTCGTGGTACGCCGTGGAGCTTAATTGGTCATAGAAGTAGTCGAAGTAGAAGGCCTCGTCGGCCCATCGCCGGCATCTTCGGTTGCACGCGTTGTCGGTGTCGAGTCACGCATAGTAGATGTAGCAGATGGAGTCGCCTAGTAGCGTCGTCGAGATCGAGCGTGACGCGGTAGTGGTAGTAGACGTGGTAGTGGTAGTAGACGTGGTAGTGGTAGTAGACGGAGCAGCAGGCAGCCCGAGTTTGAGTGTCCGGACAACTTCTCCTGCACACAAAAGAACAAAATCATATAAATGTGATTTGGGGCTCGAATATATGGTAGTCGAGCTCCCGTACATAGTTTGCCATGAACGGCACACATCTCTTATTGGAAGTAATTCCAGCGCACAAAATGTACACGTCCATACATATACACATATGCAGCTTGGAGCCTATGCCAATGCGTCACTTCGATCCACCTCAAGGTAGTTACACGTGAAGCATGCATTAGCTCACGTCCATCTAGCCGTCGTCAACGTCGTTGGTGCAGTTCACTTCCCAGGTATGGGGTTTGCTGGTGTAGGCCGGTGTGGAGCCGTAGTCGACGGTGTCCGGGCTCTCGCCTACTCAACGTGGCATCGACGACGGCGGCGCCGTCCTCGTAGGTGTGGAGCAAGCGTCCGGGCTCGCCTCCTCGGCGTTGATGTAGATGGAGGGTAGATGGATCAAAGCCGTAGTCGATGGTGTCCCGACTCGCCTCCATGGCACTTGTGTGGAGATCCGGCTGCGCATCCCGGGGCGATCGCCTCTCATCCGGTGGACGATGGTGCCGGTAGACCGATCGCCGGCGTCGCTCCTTGCGGTCGACGTCATAGTGTAGATCGGGACGTGTGGAACCATCTTAACACGGGCGCCGTGCGGTGTGGTGGCTGGTGCGCCTCGAGCCTCCTCATGACGAAGCCCTCGGCCAGCTCCTTGGGCGTAGTGGCACGGCCGTGCCGCCATCTCCGGATGGATGGCGCCATGCATGGCGGCGGTCCAATGGCTAGCGTCTGCTCCGGCTGCCTCCGTCGATCCACAACGAGCCACGATCGGATGGATGGTGTCATGATGGCGATCGCCCTCACGACGTCGCTCCCATGACACGGCGGGCGCGGCGCCATACAGAGAGGCTGCCTTTCTTCTCCGTTGTGCATACACGGGGCTGGCCGTAGGTTGAACCAAGTCGGCCTCCGTCGACTCGCGAGGACATCTCGTGTCGCCCTCTCAATGGATGGCGCCCGTGGTGATCGCCTCGATTGGCGGCCGGGCGGTCCTTGTACATTGGAGCGGCTGGCGACGCTCCTTGGTTCTCCGTAGATGGGAACGGCTGGCGGCGCTCCTTGGTTGAACTCCTCCGTGCGTACGGGTCTCGCAGCCATCTAGATGCACCAGGCTCCCGGCATATATGGGTTGAGGCCGGGCTGCACATCGGCCTCGTCGTCGGCGACGTAGCGGCGGCTGCCTTCGATCTTCTATCGTCCACTCCGTGCTCTAATGGATGGCGCCGTCGCGGCAGCTGATCCGAGCCGGGCGTCCTCGTCGATGGGAGCAGCCTGGTGGCGCTCCTTCCTCCTTCGTGTCGTCGCACAACAGTAGTGGCGCCTCTCCATTGGTGGCCGCCGGAATTCCTTGGGCGCTGGTATCGGTGGATGGCAAGGAGAAGCAGCCTGGCGGCGCTCTCAAATCCAAGTAGTCCGCCGTCCCCTGTGTGGAGTCTTGGGGCTCATTTATATAGGCAGTGGCTAGGGCGCCGCAGGCCCTGTGAGCGCACGCGCGCGCGCCGCCAGGTTCAGTTGCTGCCGCGCGAGATATCAGGAGAGCCCTTCGTACGCCAGATAGAACATATACTTATCCACGTGCGATACTTATCCCTTGATTCCGTTTCTAGAAGATCCATTACGATATTTTTGTTGGCCGCGTGTATACGCGTATTCAGCCGATCACTCTATTTGGGACCGAACCTGGTTAGCTTTCTCCTTGCAGTCCCTGACACATGGACCTGGCCCAGGTGGAGCGCTAGCGCTATTGGGTAACCTGTGGCAAACAAGATGTATACGTACATACATCTAACTCAGATGGTTTGCGGCCAGTAGAAGTATACTGCCCGGTGTGATCAACATACGCTTGTGCCTGCCGTATCATACGCCAACGACGTAGAATGTTTGGACTGCTCAGGAAGCCACGTCGTGCCGTATGTGCTCCTGGCTAAGGTTCCAGAAAGTTCTAGAAACCTTGCACCGGCATCTCATAGACTCAGTTGGCACGTATAATCTTTACAAAAATACACGATATGGAGCAGCGTACGTATGAACTCTACAGCCGGTCCAAGGGTCGTGTACATGCTTACTTACTAGCTTCTGCAATTCCACGTCAAGGCACATACATGCATGCATGGCCCTGTGCTAAGTGTACATTGAGGCTGCTAAGCTTCTTGCATGCGTTTAGCAAATGTGACCAAAAGGAGCACTTGCATTAGCTCTCACACTCCGGGCATGATGCAATTTGCTTCCTATTTTTTTCTTTATAATAGCAGTACAAATATACATGCAAACTAGAGATATTTTTACAAAATCTCGTCAAACAAATGCCCCCACCAAGTTGAGTTTGAATTGTGGAGCAAATTCAAACTTGACTTGGTGAAAGAAATAATTCGACTAAGATTTATGGCGCATTGCCACTACCTGCAGCCTTGGATTTTGATGGCATCTTCACATCAGAATTCAATTCACGAATTTTACATGAATATAGGGCACCGTTGGTGCTCCCTTCTATACATCATGTTTGAACTGATGATGCATGTATATATTTCTGATTGCCAATGTGTCATACATGTCTACAATTAGCTAGCTTCTTTAGATCATCGTACTGGTGCATATACATGATGCCACCATGTGAACTATTGTCGCAGCGTATGTGCTGATAGATGCTGGGAGTTGCCGCACCCCACGTTGCCGGCGCCGGCCACTGCGTTGGCAATGAGCCAATGGCGTCGAGCTTGCCGAGCCACTATATGATCAGCACAAGTAGCAGGACGCATCAGAGATGGAGATGGCTGCCGCTGCTTGACCCTTGCGCTCGTCGTTGAGGCTGTTGGCGGAAGCAACATGACAGTGGCCGTGAATGGTTGATCCCTTGATCGTGATCCACCTTGCCATCGAAATGACATGCCTGAGCGACGACAGCATGCCAAAGTGGTCACGGGGTTGGTGCAGCGCTCGTCGATGAGTGAGCTACTGGGTCTGTTGTAAGGGCGTTGTCGCACCCTGATGTCATCTCGACTTTGGACGAGACGAAGCTTCAGGCCCGTGCCATGGTTCATGCAGGATGGACGCCAGCTTCTATTACCGTGCTCATTGAGGCGATTGAACTTGAGCAGCCTCCGAAGTCAGTGATGGGGCATGGTTATGGCCACCTCATCGTATCGAGGCAGAGCACACGTGCCCAGGCTGCTGAAGCGACGCCTATGGACGATGTCGATGTAGTGGCGATCGGGGCTGCGTGCTCATCCGTTGGAGGCACAACAACGCCCTTGTCGCTATCTTGGCGCAAGACGACGCCATTGGGCCAGAGAGGCGCCATGTGTGGCTGCCCACGTGCATAAATATGTGCACGCATGACTTGTATCTCGTGGCATGGCCGTCATATAGTTGCTTATTAGCTTCCTTTCTTTTAGCTCATCTTGTGCGGCGCACGTAAAACACATGCTACCACGTGAACTAAACTACCTCAACCTTGGGTGGCGTTGAAATGACTCCAAGGCGGGGTGTAGAGACTTTCGTTCGGGCCGTGTCACGGTGTTGGCCAGCGGAAAGTCGTGGAACTCCGTTGGAGCCGCGTTGCAGCGTTAGCCAACGGGACGGTGTAGCACTCCGTCGGAGCCGCGTTGCGGCATCGGCCGACGGGCGATAGAAGAACTCCGTTGGAGCCACGTTGCGGCGTCGGCCAACGAGACGGTGTAGAACTCCGTTGGAGCCACATTGCGGCATCGACCAACGGGGTGTTGTCGCATTTCGTCGGGGCCATGTCGTGGCGTCTGCCGACAAGCGTGTAGTAGGAGTTTGTCGGAGCCGTCGTGGCGTCTGCCAACAAGCGTGTAGTAGGCATTTCGTCGGGGCCATGTCGTGGCGTCTGGCGACAAGCCTTATGTGGCATTGTGTCGGGGCCATGTCGTGGCGTCTGCCGACAAGCCTTATGCGGCATTGTGTCGGGGCCGTCGTGGCATTGGCCGACAAGCCTTGTGTAGGGCTTCATTGGGGCCGTAAATTAGCATTGTCCAATGATGTGTCCATCGGGTCCTTTATGGTGGCATTAGCTCACCGGACGCCCTTGAGTATCTTCGCCTTGCGGTGTAAATGTCGCGTAAGCGGCGAAGATAGTTTATCAACCCAACCTCCACTTGTAAAGGTGTACGTGGCGTAGTCCATCGGGTTGAAGGGTTTCACCACTCACGCTGGCCGCACTGGCGTGCATCATGGCTCCCAAAAGTGTGGTTTATCAACCCGACCTCCACTCGTAAGGGTGTACATGGCGTAGTCCATCGGGTTGAAGGGTTTCACCGCTCAACACTGGCCGCACTGGCGCGTATCACGGCTCCCAATTGTAGCGAAACGATGGACCTGCAACGCCACAATAAAACAACTAGCTTGTCTGCGGATAATCAACATAGCTAGGGTAATGTGAGAGGATATAAAAAAAATGATCAAGGCATGCAAGAGGATTTTGTTTATTTTTTTTTAAATGTTGGCTCTCCCATTGGTATTAGCTATATGTGCAGCTTGAGATAGGACAACCAGGGGACATGACCATTAGGGGTCGTTGCGTAACCATGGCAACATGGTTCCCGCGATTTTGCCCCATTGTGTGCTTGAATGTGTAGACCTACGCCTTGGTGTATCCATTTTGGGGTGAAGGGAATTCTTGCTCTAGACTCCCTTGCATTGAGTTGAACCACGTGCCGCCGCTCTCTCTAACACGGAGGCGTAGGTACGGGCTGCGGTGATGTTTGGTTTTAGGTAACGGCTTATGGAATTCGCCACACTTTTGCCAAGGATGGTGAACGACTACCTCCGCCTTCCATTGGTATTGAGCTTGACGATGGAGTTTGCCGGTTGATCTTGGTAATTGAATTTGTTGAGCTTGATGGTTGAGCTTGTTGATTGAGTTTTTTTTTTCTCAGCCTGATGAACTTGAAGTGCCTCCTCCCGAGGAACTTGGACTTGGAGTGCCTCAATCCGAGGAACTTGGAGTGTAGCCATTCACCTATGTGGAACAAAGGTGAGTCCTTTGCGGCATAGTGTGTTTTTCGATGGTCCCTTGTTGTCACATCCCGGGGTGGCAAGAGGCTTCACACTTGGCACAACTTTTTGTGTTGCACCGGGTAGCCCTTTCTTGCTCTTTTTCAACGGTCTTCCCGGAGTGTGTGTCGCCCCATGTCGGGAAGCGCGAGTGGCATGGTCGCCTGTTTGCTTAGGAGTGGCCCAAGCCATCTTCCCACCGCCCCCGGCGGAGACGCGTCTAGCGTCCGTCGTGTGTCCGTGAGGTGGTGACTTGTCGTGGGCTCCATGTGCCGGTTGTTGCCCACGACCCTTCCGGCATAGTCACGGGGCCGCCGAACCTTCCACTTTTATTTGTAACCTATTTGAGAGAGCCATTTTTTTTGTTTATTCTCCATGGAGAGACGACCAAGACATACAATGAACAATGCATGCGACCATCTTTAAGGAGAGGGAGTAAAAAAATGCAAAATATATAGATAAATAAACAAAAAAAATGCAAGAACCTCCCGTTGACGTGGAGCGTCGGCGATGATGTTGGAGGTGATGAAGAAATGCCCGCGTGATGTTGACGTTGGCGGGCGCACCATGTTGCCCCTAGTCTTTGCCCGTTCTTGAAGGTCATGCCAAGATGCTAATGGCATGGGAGATGAGTCGGGAGGTGTGACGATGCTACTCTCGGGATTTGTCGATGTAGATGAGACGCCTTTGTGGCCGTTAGTGTAGACGACCGGGGAGGTGTGGTACTACTCCCAACATTGTTGATGTCGAAGGTATGCCAACGGACCATCGGCGTTGCACAAACAGGGTAGGTGTGATGACACCCCTAATGTGTTGATGATGTAGAAGACTACATCGGATGAACGTCGTTGTAGGACACACCGGGAGCTGTGTTGCCCCGGTGAGTTGTTGACGTAGAAGGTGATCTTTGGAGGACGATCGACGTCGTGGTGGACCAAGAGGGTTTGTGTCGCCCCGGGTTTGGTCGATGTAGATGGAAACGCCAAAAGAACATCGGCATTATCGAACACCGGGGATCTATGGTGGCGCCCCGGTGTGCTTGATGTCCAAGGCGACGTCGGAGAGTTACGAGACGCCATTGGACATCGGGGAGAGCCGAGGTGCTGCCCCCGCATGTTGTTGACATAGAAGATGCCGCGGAAGAACGTCGGCACCGTAGAGCACCGGGCGCTGTAATGCTGCCCCCAGTGTGTGCTTGATGATGTCGTAGGTGATGCCGGAGTGCGGGCACCGTCGTTGGACACCGAGATGTTGTGGTGCGCTAGAGGATTAGCGGCGTCAATCGAGTCGGGATATGTGTTGTTCCGAGCGGTTGATGAGGAGGGTGACGCCGGTAGGTGTCGGCTCCTTAGCGGACGAGAGGAGTTATCTTGCATTGTTGCCATCGGCGATAAGGCGACGAAGTTGCCAACTCATTGTGGACCTCGGCGTCGTCTCTCGTGAAGGCGACGGCTTTGCGAAGTCTGTTTGGTAGCCGCTTAGGCGCCGTAGAGCATGGACACATCCTCGTCACGGCCACCTCGTGGATTTGAGGTCGAGGAAGACTTCTGGATGGAGCAACGGGTTGCCTCCGATCCTTGCATCCGCGCGTCGTTTCGGCGGCATCGTTTGGACCTCCGTTGGGTCTTCTTCTCGAGTCCTCCGAGATGGTGTAGCACGAATGGCGCAATCGGCCGAGTACAAGGCATTGAGAGGTGCTTAAGTCTCCGGGCAAGTAGCCCCAAGATGGTTGGAGCCTGGACACATCTCCATCGACCGTAGCGGCTTATGACGGTAGCACATACATACATGTGCATACAAATTCGACACATGTTCGAACCGGCTTGCTAGTAGCGGCATGTGTGTGTGCATTGCACATATGGCCCTTGCCTTGCTTGCATGAGCATATGCAAATGCACAAGCACGTGTCAGTACACGGTGATGAGCACATTGAAAATGAAAATGCACATCATCACGTTGCACCGTGTTGATATTGTTAGCGTCTCCGGCAAGATCGGATGCGGCAAATGACCTTGCACCGTCGGCATGTATTGGAGCCATTGCCATACGACTTCCCGCAATAGGAGATCATCGGCTCTCGGGATCGAAGTTGATGGAGCCATCATCTCCCACGGCATCCTGCGTCTTGCTCGCGCTCCGAGGACATGTCGATGAGCTCCATGGAGTTTAGCACTCCGGCTTGGTGCTTTGGAGCCGTCGGAGCGTCATCCGCGGCGCTTGGTCGCCTTATAGTTTACTGGGCTACTATAATAGCCAGCGGTGTTGAAGGTGGATGGACGTGTGGTTGGAGCGAGCCGTCATCGTTGAGTAACCACCTCAACAGACACACGGGCGCACATATATAGAATGCCCACCTTGTTAGCTTGTTGGCTTGTGACTATAGCACGTTCATGCATGCAAGGCCACAACTAGCTCGTTTACCGCAATTCACGTGTCTAGCGTGCTCACTTCGCCAGCGTGACGGAACCAAGCGTGAGGACGCCCCTCCTTGTTGCCTGGGCGATGTGCGTGTCGCTCCGGCGGGGAAAGTTCGGCGCGCGAGGCCGAAGCGCATCATGTCGCCGGTGCTTCCATGCGGACGTCGGGGGAAGGTCGCCACGGCCAGAGACTTGCTATATGGTCTCAAATGGAGGCAGTGTCTTTGCCGCGGTGGCTTCTCTTCAAGTTGTCATCTCGGCCAAGCACGTGTGGCCGAGGCACTCATGTTGACGAAGTGCGAAGCCGTGGAGGCCGCGACTTTCATATGCATGGCGGTCGCAGCGTCGATGCGCCTGTGCGCCGCATCTCCTATGTACATGGTGATGGTGCCGATGGCATGGACTCGACTCGCATGAGAGTCGGCGAAGTCACCGCGCCCGTAGGTCCGGAATGCGTTGCTTGTACCACGAAGATCACGTCGGGTGTCCTCGATGGAGTCTAGCTCGGGGCCATCGGCTCGCCAACCAAGCCGGTGAAGTCGCCATCCCCACGGGATCCACGCCTTGCCTATGCCACCAAGACACCTCGGGCAGCTTGATGTGTGTGCCAAGGTGCCTTTATGTCGTCTTGGTGTAGCTTCCCCAACGACTAATCATGGGCTCAATGCTTAAAGTTCCCGCCAGGAACTTCTTTGTACGTGCACCCGTCGAGTTGAAGGTGTACACGGATGCCAAGCAACTATGTTGCCACTCGCGACCTCGACGACGTCAGGGACGACGAGTGAGTTGCCTCGTCATGGCAAGCCAAATTGCCCCGGCGTGGGCCGGGATGGAGGTGTTGTTGGCTTAGCCGTGACCATCTCATGGGGTCCATGCCTCGCTTGCGACACCGGGACACGTCGGGCAGCCTCGATGGAGGTTCGGTGCATGCGCAAAGGTGTGTCTACGTGTCGGCTCGATGGTGCCCCCAGGCCGACTAATCGGGGCTTTGGTCTTTGTAAGTCCCAATCGAGGCTAATCGATTGCACCCGTCCGGTCGCCACCGTCGATGGACGCAAGTGATGGTGTTCCCACTCTCGACCTCGACGAGGGACGCCGGAGTGAGTCGCCTCGTCATGTCAAGCAAAATTTTGCCCTCGGGAGGATACGGCAAGCGAAATTGCCCATAGCGTGGACCCTGTCATTGGCGGCGTAGTAGATAAGCTCCTGCTTTGTACAAAGCCCGGGCATCCACCGTAGTCCCTGTATGAAGAACATAAAAAAACTGGTTAGGATTTATAACTACCCAAACATGGGCTATCGTAGGTCTCAAACAAAATGAGACATCTAAAATAGCACCAGTAAAAATTTGGGCTATTATACGAGGAGTCTCAGACCAAGCGAGACATCCAAAATAGCACCATCATATATGGCCAACCCTCAACCACATTGGCGAAGGTGTGAGCATATGAAGACGACGACCATTTGCGCAGCAAAGATGGGAGGAGAACCATGTCCCACCGGGCGTGCCAATTTGTTTCCACAAGAAAAATCCACTCACGACAGAGGATCTCTCTATGCGAAATAAAAATATGTGCGGGCGTGCCGAGTGTACTAAAGTACACAAAATAAATAAGAGGAACACATTTTATTCATATTTAATATAAATACAAATATAGGTCCTCTAGTACAAGTGTGCGCTCCATATAGCCTGCTGGGCGGCGATCGACTTAGGCGATGTGGTCCTCATGGTTCCTAGGGCCTCGTAAGGCTCCTAGTTAATTACCCCTATGAGTCGGGCTCACGAGTACCTCCGATTAAGCTGTGGTGGTCGTCGTCTTCAATCTTCTCTTCCAGTTCTCCATGCATGGTGTTGGTGTGGATGTGGATGGCAGTCGGCGTGAGGGCCTCGTCGGTCCATAGCCGGAAAACGTGGTTGGTACATAAGCCACGCCCGCCTGTGTCGTCCGCCTTGTCGGTGTCGAACGACACGTGGTGTCATCATAGTCGTCACTTGCATGGTTGGTGTAGTTGGATCGCTTCAGACTTCCTTGGCAGCATCGTCGTGGTACGCCGTGGAGCTTAATTGGTCATAGAAGTAGTCGAAGTAGAAGGCCTCGTCGGCCCATCGCCGGCATCTTCGGTTGCACGCGTTGTCGGTGTCGAGTCACGCATAGTAGATGTAGCAGATGGAGTCGCCTAGTAGCGTCGTCGAGATCGAGCGTGACGCGGTAGTGGTAGTAGACGTGGTAGTGGTAGTAGACGTGGTAGTGGTAGTAGACGGAGCAGCGGGCAGCCCGAGTTTGAGTGTCCGGACAACTTCTCTGCACACAAAAGAACAAAATCATATAAATGTGATTTGGGGCTCGAATATATGGTAGTCGAGCTCCCGTACATAGTTTGCCATGAACGGCACACATCTCTTATTGGAAGTAATTCCAGCGCACAAAATGTACACGTCCATACATATACACATATGCAGCTTGGAGCCTATGCCAATGCGTCACTTCGATCCACCTCAAGGTAGTTACACGTGAAGCATGCATTAGCTCACGTCCATCTAGCCGTCGTCAACGTCGTTGGTGCGGGTTCACTTCCTGTATGGGGTTTTTTGGTGTAGGCCGGTGTGGAGCCGTAGTCGACGGTGTCCGGGCTCTCGCCTACTCAACGTGGCATCGACGACGGCGGCGCCGTCCTCGTAGGTGTGGAGCAAGCGTCGGGCTCGCCTCCTCGGCGTTGATGTAGATGGAGGGTAGATGGATCAAAGCCGTAGTCGATGGTGTCCCGACTCGCCTCCATGGCACCGTGTGGAGATCCGGTGCGCATCCGGGCGCGACGCGCCTCATCCGGTGGACGATGGTGCCGGGTAGACCGACGCGCCGTCGCTCCTTACCGGTCGACGTCATAGTGTAGATCGGGACGTGTGGAACCATCTTAACACGGGCGCCGTGCGGTGTGGTGGCCGGTGCGCCTCGAGCCTCCTCATGACGAAGCCCTCCGGCCGGCTCCTTGGGCGTAGTGGCACGGCCGTGCCGCCATCTCCGGATGGATGGCGCCATGCATGGCGGCGGTCCAATGGCTAGCGTCGCTCGGGCCGCCTCCGTCGATCCACAACGAGCCACGATCCGGATGGATGGTGTCATGATGGCGGCTGCCCTCACGACGTCGCTCCCATGACACGGCGGGCGCGGCGCCATACGGCGCAGAGGCCGCCTTTCTTCTCCGTTGTGCATACACGGGGGCTGGCCGTAGGTTGAACCAAGTCGGCACTCCGTCGACTCGCGAGGACATCCTCCGTGTCGCCCTCTCAATGGATGGCGCCTGTGGTGATCGCCTCGATTGGCGGCCGGGCGGTCCTTGTACATTGGAGCAGCCTGGCGACGCTCCTTGGTTCTCCGTAGATGGGAACGGCTGGCGGCGCTCCTTGGTTGAACTCCTCCGTGCGTCGGGTCTCGCAGCCCATCTAGATGCACCGGGCTCCCGGCATATATGGGTTGAGGCCGGGCTGCACATCGGCCTCGTCGTCGGCGACGTAGCGGCGGCTGCCTTCGATCTTCTATCGTCCACTCCGTGCTCTAATGGATGGCGCCGTCGCGGCAGGGGATCCGAGCCGGGCGTCCTCGTCGATGGGAGCAGCGGGTGGCGCTCCTTCCTCCTTCGTGTCGTCGCACAACAGTAGTGGCGCCTCTCCATTGGTGGCCGCCGGAATTCCTTGGGCGCGGGTATCGGTGGATGGCAAGGAGAAGCAGCCGGGCGGCGCTCTCAAATCCAAGTAGTCCGCCGTCCCTTTGTGTGTGGAGTCTTGGGGCTCATTTATATAGGCAGTGGCTGGGGCGCCGCAGCCCCGTGAGCGCACGCGCGCGCCGCCAGGTTCGGCTTGCTGCCGCGCGAGATATCGGGAGAGCCCTTCGTACGCCGAGATAGAACATATACTTATCCACGTGCAATACTTATCCCTTGATTCCGTTTCTAGAAGATCCATTACGATATTTTTGTTGGCCGCGTGTATACGCGTATTCAGCCGATCACTCTATTTGGGACCGAACCTGGTTAGCTTTCTCCTTGCAGTCCCTGACACATGGACTGGCCCAGGTGGAGCGCTAGCGCTATTGGGTAACCTGTGGCAAACAAGATGTATACGTACATACATCTAACTCAGATGGTTTGCGGCCAGTAGAAGTATACTGCCCGGTGTGATCAACATACGCTTGTGCCTGCCGTATCATACGCCAACGACGTAGAATGTTTGGACTGCTCAGGAAGCCACGTCGTGCCGTATGTGCTCCTGGCTAAGGTTCGAGAAAGTTCTAGAAACCTTGCACCGGCATCTCATAGACTCAGTTGGCACGTATAATCTTTACAAAAATACACGATATGGAGCAGCGTACGTATGAACTCTACAGCCGGTCCAAGGGTCGTGTACATGCTTACTTACTAGCTTCTGCAATTCCACGTCAAGGCACATACATGCATGCATGGCCCTGTGCTAAGTGTACATTGAGGCTGCTAAGCTTCTTGCATGCGTTTAGCAAATGTGACCAAAAGGAGCACTTGCATTAGCTCTCACACTCCGGGCATGATGCAATTTGCTTCCTATTTTTTCTTTATAATAGCAGTACAAATATACATGCAAACTAGAGATATTTTTACAAAATCTCGTCAAACAGGCTATTAAACTAATAAATACTCATATGGGAAACTTTCTGTGGAATGATGAGGATAATCATCACAAGATTCATTTAGCCAATTGGGAATTAGTATCTATGTGTAAAGATTTTGGGGGCTGGGTATTCCAAATCGAGGGATCTGAATATCTGTTTACTAGCTTCTTGGTTGAAGAGATATATCTCTGATAAGAACAAACTCTGGAAAGAGCTTGTGGACTTTAAGTATAAAACCAATAGACCTAATGTCTTAGCTACTAAAACTAATCATGCTTCTGTTTTCTTTAAAGGATTTATGAAGGCAGTCAATGCAGCTAAGCTTGGCTATCGTTGGAAAGTAGGGAATGGGAAAAAAATTAGACTTTGGGAAGATACTTGGATAGGAAACACTAGTCTTGCAAACCAATTTTGGCCCCTGTATAGAATTCTCAATGAATATGATAAGACACTAGCTGAGGCCTGGGATGGTACAACTCTTAAGTGTACCTTTAGAAGAAATCTTAGTGAAGCTTTGTATCAAGACTGGTTAGAAGTTGTAGAGATAGTGTCTACTGTTCAATTTTCTGCTGAGGATGATGAACTTGTTTGGCAATACACCTCAACTGGGACCTACACCTCCCAGTCCCTTTACAGAATTGTTAATTTTAGAGGTATACATCAAGTTCATGTTCCTGCTGTGTGGGGGATAAAGATCCCTCCTAGAACTCAGATTTTCTTATGGTTACTTATGCATAATAGAACTTTGACTAGGGACAACTTGTCCAAAAGGAAAAAATTAAAAGATCGACATGTCTCTTTTGTTCGAAGCTGAAACTTGCCAACATTTATTCTTTGATTGTGCAGTAGCTAGACGACTGTGGACTGTTATGTCTAAGTTTATGGGTATTCAGTTAGGTGGTAATTTGATTGAAATTGGCAAGTTCTGGTTGAGTCCAAAAAGAAATGGCTTCCTGAATTTTATTACTTCAGCAGTGTTGTTATCTCTGTGGCGAGAAACGAACTTTGTTTTCAGAATACGGGTTGGAAGAGTATGAAATACTCTATCATTTGCTCATAGGGATTCTTCGGAACTGGATGGTGCTTTGCCCGGAGGAAAAAAGGCCCTTGCTGGAGGACATTATGAGAAGGCTGCGGGAGGAAGCAAAAATGGTGCTGTGGCTACCTTACGTTACAAGTCCAGGAGTCTGAAGATCATGCGTAGCAGTGCTATCAACTGGGAGGTGAAGAATGGCAAGGGAACCAACATCGCGAAGCTCACCTGGTGGAAGGAGCTGAATGAAGCCCTCAATGATCTGTAATAGGATAGTTGGTGAGGTTTTTTCGTCTCTGGTTGTTGGCTTATCGTAAGAGTAAACTTGATATATCGCTGCGCCCCATTGCTTTGGAAAGCATGGGTTTTTCCCTCCTGTGTGAGGTGACTCAACTGTAAACCGGATATGGTCTGTTTGATTTTAATCGAAAAGGCCGGGGCTCTGCCCTCAAACTCTAAAAAAAATAACGCTGGCCGTCAAATCATCCATGATTTCAACTATTTAATTTTCTGTGCTCATCTCGCATTACCTGTTTGGGATTTCCAGCTTCTTCTTTCTGTTCTCACTTGGGTAACAGCGCGATGAGCCATCTGAACTCTGAAGCCGGTAATAAATCTGTCTGAACTCTGAAGACTACGTACGAGTAGTTCCGATTTGATTCTCTCAAAAAAAAAGTAGTTCCGATTTGCGAGTGATCTATGTCATCAGGCATAAATCACAAACGTAAGTACGGCCATATATATGTTCTCTCTTCAAGTGAACTAGGTATAACGTATACGTGTCCAAGCTTGCCCGGCCGGCGCAGCCGAAAATACATCTTTTTAAAAAAAAATACATCCTTCGATAATCCACGGCACCTGTAGTCCACATGCATGGATGGCTCAATCATTATACGTTCATGACTTCATATGCTGTGTTGCTTTGGCCGGTGGTTTGTAAGTAGTGGTAGTAGCACACTAGCGCATAATATGTTTGGTGCTGTGCGTCATCAGTGGGTAGCTGCAGTTTCAGTAGCTGATGCTTCGTAGGTGAAAGAGAAGGCGATGTGCAAAGCATAATAATAACATGTTCTATGCACGATGGATAATCAAGGCAAAGGTGCTGCATGCTAAAAGATTGCCTTTGCATGCATTTAACATGCAGCAGAAGGCTGGGCTCCTCTGAAGATGCAATTGTAGTTTTTCTTACTTTCGAAATGGAGTGCCTAGATGTTAAGGTGTGTGTTGTCTCATGAAGGCTTCTCGCTTGCATGACCGTGTACAGGTGTACCAGAAACTTTTTTTCCTCTTAATGAAAAACGGATGAATATAGACTGATCGTGAAAAAAAATGTAGTTATGAGTTTCATGAAGAAAGGAATAACTAACGGTCATGTGTTATTTCAACTTAATTCAAGATGGACGGAGTCTCGGCAGCAACGGCCCTCTGAAACTCAAAGTTTTAATTTTGTGATGTTCATGGCCCTGTTCGTATTGGAAGCTAACCTGTCAGTACTCCATATAAATACTCAGGTCAATCAATGTGGTGGGTCAAATCGATCGACCGTGAAATGCCGATGGTAACGTTGTTGGGAGTTGATGATTCAAAATTCCAGACAATCTCCTCTGCTCATTCATTTGGCGTTACATATTTGACGAGATTTCAGCTAACAATTCTCTGTTGCCACTTGACGGATTCAAATATTTGCCGTTACGTTGCCATGATAGGAAGAAACCTCTATCAGTTCCAACGAGGTTGCTTCGTTGAATTTGTAGAATATATTGTAGTACATCGACCCCTACCTGCTCTCGTGTGCGTTCCAGTTGGTTTCAAACTCATTTCTTTTCTTTGTCAAATGGACAGACAAGCACAAAAATCCACCGATCTGCTCCAAACTTTCTCTGGTCCAAAAGCTTTGCATAACGATGAACAGCATAATTAAATCTTGAAAGAAATGAAAGTGCACTTTTCAGGCTGAAAAGGTGTTGTCCAACCGAAGGGCGGCAGTTGCTTCATGCATGCGCGAGCAAGCCATGTTCATAAATGATAACCAAACACCGTACTCCCTCTTTTGCTTAAAAAATGTAATTTGTATATAAAAATGTTTGAAAACTTTTGAACCTAACGCATTAGCGTAAACAGCGCGTTCATTCCCACCAATTAATCGCGTGCGTGCGTCAAACAAAGCAGCACCGAGGCAGTGAGAGTGTGCGACCCTACGAGCGAGAAGCTTTTCTCTGGTCAGCGGCCCGTGCTGTCAACGCGCACCACCACCAAGATACCTCAAAAACAAAGAATTTACATCCCAACCTTTTTGTGATTTTGGCATTTTGCACGTGATTTGCATCGATTTTTGTTGGATTCAAAATGTCGAAATATGGTTTGACGAACAAGCTAGTGCGTGCCCTCGCAAAACAAATTCAAAGAGAAAAAGTTAGTCTCACCGCTAAGCAACTAGTGGTTGCGATTTATCTGTCAGATCAGCAGACAACATAGACTACAAGTATATGCATGCATGTTCTCTGCAAGTGAAGCTAGCCACCCGGGGCGGGAAGCACAGCCGGCCTGTGTTTTTTTTACCGAACCGGACGACCGAACCGGCCGAGAGCGGAACCGGTAAACCGGCCGGTTTGTCCGGTTACCGGGCAAAAACCGCCCGAATTCAAATTTGAATTTGAATGGCGCAGTTGTCCGGTTTGTACCGGTAAACCGGACGGTTTTCCGGTTTACCGGCCGGTTTCTCGGTTTACCGCCCGGTTTGAGCGGTTTGAGCGGTTTTTTTAAAATTCAAATTTATTTTTTAAAAAAAAATGCTAAAAAAATTCCTAAAAATACTTCATGATTTGTAGAATCCAATGATGTCAAAATTACTCAAATTTGAGTGTGTTTAGTATGTTTTTCGACCTTCATGATTTAATGGGCCTTCACGGGCTTTTGTGTATTTTTTCTTTTTCTTTTTTTCAAACTTCTAAACGTCTAAATAAATATTAAACGAACTCAAATTTGAAAATTTTTTACACCATTGGGTTCCATAATTCAAGAGCTATTTTTAGGAATTTTTTCAGCATTTTTTTTTCAAACTTCAAATTTGAAATTTGGGCGGTCCGAACCGGACCCGAAGGCCGGGAAAATCGGTAACCGCGGTTTACCGCGGTTTACCGACCGGTAAAAAAAACGCAGCCTGGTGGTGCTGCATGCAAATGCAATACATGTGTTTGTTCAACAGTTGCACTCCGGCATGCATTTTAATTTGTTGGCGTCGTCTGTTTGCATGCCGTCCGATCCGGCGGCTCTGGTCGGTGGAAGATAAACAGTAGAACAACCACTAGGTATATATCATGTACTAGCTAGGCCTAATCTTGAAGGGAACTCCAGCACAAAGTATTCACAGAAGTCGGATGCATGTGCATGCAACAATGCAAAAAGCAGAGAAAGTATTCACAGAAGCAGTCGACGTTGCGTTCTGAGAGTGGATCGAGTCGGCGATCGTCACGCCGTCAACGTTCAGTGCATCGGTTGTCGAGTCGAGTGCTTCGTACGTGAGATCCAGCACCATCAGCAATTGTCAGCATGGCAGCATGCCAAGTGTCCGGGCGAGGTTACCAGGAACGAAAAGTTTGGGTAGGTGGATGTCGTCGTAGTGGTCGATCGCATGCATATGCATGTGACCTCTACCGTCGCCTATAGTGGATGTACGGCCCCGATTGCGCGCGCAGCACTCAGCATGCGGATGGGGACAGCCAACTGATCATAAACTAATCGGCCTCTAGCTTGTTACAGTCGGCAATCTCGCTCGCTAATAATTACCTATGTGCATGTTTATGTTTAGGGGTAACCTGAAACATGCCGTCGTCGACGAGCCATTTACTTTGGCACGTCACAGTTAATGAGACATGAGAATTTACACTTTTTTTTTTTGACGTTTGCAACGGTAAGAAAGAAATGTAAGTGCGTTTGGATGCTACGGCGGCCTGGCCGGCCTTTGCCAACGTAGGTGTCTGTGACGGATCAAATATTGTTTCCACTCTTAATGAAACACAGGCACAAAGCCTGCTCGTGAAAAAACTGATCAAATATTGGTGGATCACATGGGCGGACCCAAGGCCCGGCAAGCCTGGGCGCATGCCCGGGCTCCGGTCGTGTTGCAAGCATGCGTGCAAGCCTTAGCCGCGCTAGAGAATGCATGCAACGTGTTTGGATGTGCTAATTTTGGCATGCTAATCCTTACTTTGCCCAGGCTCAATTTAGTTCGTGGGTCCGCCACTGGTGGATCATTTGGCCGGCCGGCTAGCATTCGACCGGACATGGTGGGCGTAAAAATGGCTTATAATTACGCCAAAAAGATCCAGCGAATAACGCAGAAATGATGTGGATCCACCCTAACTGCATCCGCATGAACAGACGAATACGTGTGCCCTTTTCGTTTCAAAAGCAAAATAAACTCGTGTGCCGTTGCGCTGCCCGATCGGATCGGTCAGAAAAAAACGAAAACGAGAAGAGAAACCCAGTGGCAACTGTCAGAGCAGCTCACCTCGACGACAACGACGACGGCGGCGGCCCGCTAGTAGCCGTTGAACCGCCCCTGCGTTCTCGGCCCCACCCCACCCCACCCTGGTGTGTCTGCCCGCACATAAAACGGCCCGCGCCCCCCGCGCCCCTCTGTCCGCGAACCAACCAACGCCAGCGCCGCTCTGGCCTCTGCTATTATAGCCACCACCGCCGGCCAACGTCTCTGCGCGTGCCGTGACGGAGCGCCGGATCGAAGCCTCCTCCCTCTCCCATAACCTCACCTCACCATGGCGGCAATGCCGGACGCGGACCGCGCGGCCATGACGGTGCCGCTGCTCCCACGCCCCACGACGTGCCTGTCGGCGTCCTTCTCCTCCTTCACCTCCTTCTCCTCCTCCTCCTCTTCCTCCTGCTCCTCCTCTTCCTCCTCCTCCTCACCGCCCTCCGCCTCCCCTCCGCCCGACTTCCCGATGCCTTCGCCGCAGCCTGCGGGCCCGTGCAAGGCGCTGGCGGTGCTGCGGGACCACCACGCGGGGGGCTCCGTCTCCAGCCTCTCCCTCTGCGGCGAGTTCCTCCTCAGCGCGTCCACGGGCGGCGACATCGCG
The DNA here is from genome assembly GCA_018135685.1 of Themeda triandra. Taxonomy (NCBI): domain Eukaryota; kingdom Viridiplantae; phylum Streptophyta; class Magnoliopsida; order Poales; family Poaceae; genus Themeda; species Themeda triandra. The sequence goes on from JAENPR010000018.1 coordinate 1,999,203, forward strand.
GCGTGGCAGCAGCCCGACCTCCGCCGCTTCGCGCGGTTCGGCCACGGCGAGGGCGGCGGCGGGGGCTCCGTCAAGGCGCTGGCGGCGGCCGGCGGCCGCGTCTTCTCGGCGCACCAGGACGGGCGGGTCCGCGTGTGGCGCGTGTCCCGCCGCGCCCGCCGCGACGAGAACGCGTTCAAGCTCGTCGCCGCGCTGCCCACCGCCAGGGACTACCTCGGCCGCGTCTTCCGCCAGGCCAGCTACGTGCAGACCACGGCGCGGAGGTCCCAGCGCCGCCTATGGATCGAGCACGCCGACAGCATCTCCTGCCTCGCCGTCGCCGCCGCCGCCTCGCAGGACGCCGCGCCGCTGCTCTACTCGGGGTCGTGGGACCGCACGCTCAAGGTCTGGCGCATCGCCGACCTCAAGTGCCTCGAGTCCATCCGCGCCCACGACGACGCCGTCAACGCCGTCGCCGCCGACGCGGGGGTCGTTTACTCCGCGTCCGCCGACGGCCGCGTCAAGGCCTGGGAGAAGGGGAAAGCGGCGCATTTTCTGCAGGCTGTGCTCGTTGCCCGCGACGGCGTCTCGTGGAACGCGCTCGCCGTCGCCGCCGACGACCGCCACCGGGTCGTCTACGCCGCGGGCTCCGACGGACACGTCGCCGGCTGGGACCGCCTCGGCGGCAGGACCGCCGCGCGCTGGAGCCTCGCGTGCGACGTCAAGGCGCACGACATGGCCGTGCTCTGCCTCTGCGTCGTCAGGGACATGCTCTGCACCGGCTCCGCCGACAAGACCATCGGCCTCTGGCGCCGCCAGAGCGGCGGCGAGTTGGCCAAGGTGGGAGTCGTCGTTGGACACGAGGGCCCCGTCAAATGCATCCAGGCGTCCTGGTGCAGGCTCAGCAATGGCTGCATGGTCTACAGCGGGAGCCTTGACAAGACCATCAGAGTCTGGTGGGTGCCCGGTGCTTTGCAGCATGACAATGGCAGTGCTTTGCAGGATGGCAATGTCAATGACCACCAGCAGCAGCAAGAAAAGAGCTTCAAGGATCAGAATGAGAAGGCTTCCCTGTTCTTGAGATGAAACGTGTCTCTTTCAAGTTTCAAAACCAATTGATTGAGATTGCTCAGGCCCCCTTAGTAGTCTGTATTTTGGATTGTTTGGTTGACGGTGCCGGACTTGGTGGTTTTCTATATTAGATTAGATGGAGGGGGAGAACAAACATATACAAGGATAAAATGGGTAACACACAAAGGTAGCCGTAGAGTGGGTGTAATTCTGTAAATGGCTGTATACTTTGTTCTGATTCTTCTTTGATATAGGTTTTGATTAAATGGAAAAACAATGACCTTATTTGTGAGATATGATGTGGATTTCTCAGTCAAAATTACCAGTAATTGCTATGGATGGTGATGAACATTTCAGATTCGCAATGAGAAGCAGCAGTAAAGAAATAGCTTCAGGGATCAGGGTCAGAATGAGAAGGCCTTTCTGTTCTTCAGATGAAACGTTTCAGATTTCAAAATGGATAGATCGGGATTACTCAGGTCTAGTCTATACTTTGGATTGCTTGATGATTTTTTAATATGAGATTAGATAAATTGGGGAGAACAAACATACAGGGATAAATGGATAATACACAAAGGTAGCCATAGAGTGGGTGTGATTCTCTTTGTCTAAAAACAGAGTGGGTGTAATCCTGTAATTTGCTACTATATTCTGATTCTTCTTTGACGCAGGTTTTGATTAAATGGAAAAAAGGCCCGGTGACCTTATTTGTGAGTTATAATGTGAATTCCTCAATCAAAAGTATCACTGTATTTGCTATGGAAGGTGATGAACAGTTGGATTTACACTAAATTCTTTTACATATGGGCACAGCAAGGGTAGTATCCACATTCATGAATTCATGCAAAAAGCTCAAGATGACACATTGCATCTCACTCAACTTCCTGATACATGGCACACTGCACATTCTTTCTGTAGCTCTTGCAAGTTCTGACATCTGATTGCTGCCCACCAATGCCGTGCTCACCTTTGTTCTAGTAGCACCGCCACTGCCTGATTCCTCATATTGGCCAGAAGTACCATTTCTTCTCTGCCTTACAAGTCGCAACACAAAGTAGCCTAAATCTAGCTGCTAATCCAAGTTCAATTCAAGGCCCAGGAAATCCATACAGCAAGACATCATGGCGATGTGTGTGCTATTCATACTCAATGGGCCTTGATTTGAACTAGAGGGCAACAGAGATAACATAAATAGTTGTTGGCTGCATCACAGAATGCTAGAAGATCAAAAGAGAGAATGCTGATATGTTTCTCAGACTCCATCTTTTGGAAGTGATTGTTGTGTTTCAGACCAGAAACCGGAATGTTCTGGCATATCAAACGCCCTAACTCTTCTAATTTAAATTACATGTGTACCTGCTATTAATACCATATCTCTGTTGTCAACTTAACCATGAACCTAAAAAATATGGAAAGTACACTTTTTCTTGATGATTAAAGGAAGGTTAATCACATGCACCATTTGTTTAACCCCATATTATGCAGTAGGATTTCTAAGATAACTTATACTGTTTTAAAAAGGAGATAGTATTAGCTCTAAATTTGCAGAGTTGTGCTGGGTTGCGCTAGTGCGCTGTCCTACACTCCTGCAACAAGCTCAATGCTTGCCCTTGTCGTTGTCGGGCACTTGGGCACCGATTTGACTTCAAGGCCCTTTGTTCCCCCAAAAGAAAAGCGCCTAGTCTCTACTTGATGGATGCCTATTCCTTTCAGTCACATTATCAGAACATGCATATTTGCACCAAACACAATCATTATTCATCACTGAATCTTCGATCTGCTCTCTCAAATCAGAATCAGAGCATGTAATTGTTCATCACTTTGGGAAGGTGACGGGGTAGACAGGCTTCTTGTCCGGGCGGAACAGCCCAAAGTTCCTCTCCGTTGCATCCCCGGGCTTCTTGTTCTCGTTGAACATGGCAAACAGGTACGTCTCCAGCACCCCGGGCCTCTTGGGCGTGCCTCTGTACACGTGGTCGATGAGCCCCTGGTTGTAGACCCGCGCGTTGTCCACGCTCGCCGCGAACCCGCGGGCCGACGGCCACCCGCTCTCGGACACGACGACCCTGACGCCGGGCGCACCGGCCTTCTCCAGCGCGGCGTAGGTGGCGTCCACCATGGCGTCGAACAGGTTCGTGTAGACCAGCCCGTTGCCGCTGTCTCTCACCGTCGTGCCCGGCCGGAACTTGGCGTAGCCGAGGCTGATGTCGCTCGGGTTACCCTTGTACGCGAAGTAGGGGTACACGTTGGCGAGCAGCGGCGACCCGGTGCCGGCCAGGAACCGCGCGACGGGCACCATGTGCTGTTCAACATTGGGGTGGAACACGCCGCTGGATGGCGGGAACGTATTGGTGAACACGTCCATCCTCACCGCCGTGGACACCCTGACCACGCCGGAGAGCCCCGCGGCGACGAGCGCGGCGTGCACGTTCCGCATGGCCGGGAGGATGAGCCCCGCGTCTCCCGCGTCCACCTCGTTGCCCACGGCGATGTACTTGATGAGTACGTCCGGGTAGTAGGCCTGCACGTTGGCCTGGACCCAGGCGGTCGCGGCGGCGGCGCTGCCGGCGAGGTCACGGACCGCGTCGACGCCGCCCACGCCGAGGATGAGGCCGATGCCGCTGCGGCGGAGCGCGGCCAGGGCGCCGTGGTCCGGGGAGTAGATGCGCATGGCGTGGATGTTGTGGGACTTGTAGAGCTGCACCACGTCCGCGTGCGACGGCAGGTTGTCGCCGAGCAAGCCGTAGCAGACACCGTGCACGCCTGCAGCTAGCAAGATCATCAAGTTGCCTTGAGTGAATGAAAACGAAACTATGGCATGCATGCAGACGCAGTAACTAAATCGCTTGGGACTGAGAAATTAGATTTTGGTAAAAGCTTGATGAGATCTGAGAAGAATTGAATTAACCAAGAATTGAGAAAAGAAAACCACACCTCCCATTTGCTCAAAATGAGTTACTACTAGCAATGGACTTGCTCAAATGTGTACATGACTGTTTTGGTAGCGACGCCTTAGCAGGCCTTATATAGTGGGTGCCACTGCCCCCCTCGTTCATGCATCTGGATCGTTCTCCTTCAGCCCACCACGCACTAAATTCGGAAGATCATGCGGCTCACCTAGCATTGAGCAAGCTGAATAGCCATAAACAGACATTTAATCCTTCCTCTTCACATTCTCCTACTCAAAGCACAAATCAGAAACTGCCGTTCGTTTCAGAGAAAACTCGCCACCTTCCTTCTTACCAAAAGTCAATGTAATAAAAAAATGCCCCATTTTGAGTAGTAGAATGTTGGAGAGAAAAGACAAGCAAGCTACTACAAATTTACTACAGCACAGAACAAGTCCTCAACAAACTTAGACAGAGAATGAAAAGAAAGATCCGAGTCATGTATTAATGAGACACTACAAATTTATTATAGCCAACTATATATGATGAGTAACTAATTTAGGCTGTTAAATTGTTGGCACGAGATACAGATGGCAATAGAATAGAATAAAGTCTACAGTTAGATCTACTATTGTTAGCCGTGCTCTCGTTAGTCAGAGATGCAGGTAGCAGACTAATGTAGTGCTCTCTACGTGTGCATAATTTCTCCCACTGAGTCAATTCTTTTCAGATAGAAAGGCAAATAAGATTATTTCTTCCTACAAGAAAAGGTATACATCTCTTTTGTTCTTGTTTGAATCCATTTATTACTATGTTTCAAACTATAGTTCACTTGACTTTGTTCCAAGTTAAACTTTTTTAAGTTTTGATCAATTAATATAAAATGCACTAACATCTTTAACAAGAAATTAGTTTGATTAGATAATTCATGAAATATGTTTTGATAGTGGATATATTTGAACTTGTATATATCAATATTTTTTCAAGAAACTTAATAAAAGTTAGAGAAATGTGACTTAAAACTATTTCTAGTTTGGAATAAGAGTGGAATACGCGAAGGTTATTAAGTCAAATGGAAGGTTTTTCTTTTAATGATCGATAAATTTAGAGTTGCTAGTTTTGTGAAAACCATCGCCACAATCTGTGGCGAAAATAGAAATGAGAGAAATTTTGGCTGTCTATTACTTCCTCCGTTCTAAATTACAATTTGTGTTGACTTTTTTGAATCATCTATTTTGACATGTATCTAAACATATTATTATTATTATTATATCTATATGCATAGTAAAATAGATGTACCAAAAAAATAAAATGACTTATAATTTAAAATAAAGAAAATATCAATAATTAACCAAGCTCTAGACATCTCTGTTATGGCGGCCATACATTTTGGCGTGGCGGATAAAGGCGGGAAACCAAACACCCTCTCCAAATATTTGCTATTTTTGGAGGGTCCAACGCTATTTAGTTGGGCTTACGCTTACCCTTCAGCAATCAGCAGCCACCACTCCAGCCCAGCCAGTAGTGTCCGCGGAATCTGGCATTCTCTTTCTCCACGCCTCGTGCTCTGTTTCTTGGTTGCAAGGAAAGGAAAGGAATGGAGGAGGAGGAGGCGAATCTGAGCGGCGGCGACGTCGACAACGAGAAGGAAGCGGCGGAGCGCGCCGCCGACTTCGACCCGACGGAGGACGAGCTGGTGCTGCACTTCCTGCGCCCGCAGCTGCGCGGGTTCCCGCCGCGCGTGGCGGGGGCCGTGCTGGAGGCGGACCCGTGCGGCGCGGCGCCGTGGGAGCTGCTGGCGCGGCACGGCCTGCGGGAGCGGGGCCACTTCTTCGTGGCGCGCGGGCGCGGGCGGTCCGCCGTGGTGCGCCGCTCCGTCGCCGGCGCCGGCGCCTGGATGCACAGCGCCACCAAGCGCGCGCAGTCCGTGACGGACCTCGGCGTCGTGGTGCGGTGGAGCAGGGTCAAGTTCTGCTTCTACGTGCCCCGGCAGGGGCCGGGGCAGAAGCTCCGGAGCGCCGGGTGGGTGCTGGAGGAGTACCAGATCACGGACCCGCGCTGCTACCGCCGCGCCGACGACGACGAGGAGGATCCCTACTGGGTGCTCTGCCGCGTCAGGAGGAGCGGAGATCGTCAGGGGCGGCGGGTTGGTGCTGGTGCTGGAGCTGGAGCTGGGACGACGCCGACGATCTGGAACAGGCTTCTGGCTCTGGAGTGATGATGGACAAGCCACGGCGGTGCACGTTTTTATTTGTTTTTGGATATAAAAAAAGAGAGAGAGAACTTAACCAAATCTGAAATGTCCATTCTTCTTTGATATGGGTTTTGATTAAATGGAGGGAAAAAGGCTCAATAGCCTTATTTGTGAGTTATGATGTGAATTCCTCAATCAAAATTACTTGTATTTGCTATGGATGATGATGAATATTTCGGATTTGCAATGAGAAGCAGCAGCAAGGAAATAGCTTCAGGGATTAGAATCAGAATTAGAATGAGAAGGCTTCTCTCTTATTGAGATGAAAAACGTGTCTGTTTCAGATTTCAAAATGGATTGATTGAGATTGCTGAGGTCTAGTAGTCTGTATTTTGGATTGTTTGCTTGATGGTGCCAGACTTGGTGGTTTTCTATATTAGATTAGATGGAGGGGGAGAACACACATACTCAAAGGTAGCCATAGAGTGGGTGTGATTCTCTTTATCTAAAAACAGAGTGGATGTATTGTATATATTCTGATCCTTCTAAAAACAGAGTGGGTGACCTTATTGCGCTAAATTCATTATAGGCAACTATTATACGAGTAACTAATTTAGGCTATTAAATTATAGGCATGAGATGGTACATATGACAACAGAATTAAGTCCACAATTGGATCTATATGAGCGGTGCTCTCAGTAGTCAGAGATATAGGAAGCACGCTAATGTAGTGCTATGTTCGTGTGCATAATTTGTCCCAGTCTTTTTAGATAAGTTTTCTACAAGAAAATGTATACATCACTTTCGTTCTTGTTCTGTTCTATTTATTACTCGGCATGTTTCAAACTGTAGTTCACTTGGCTTTATGTCCTAAGTTAAACTTCTTAATTTTTTTATCAAGTTTACAGAAAATGCACCAACATCTTTAACATGCAATTAGTTCGTTTAAATAATCCATGAAATATGTTTTGATACTCTATCTATTTGAACTTGTATATGTCATTTTTTTTTCTAAAAACTTAATAAAAATTAGAGAAATGTGACTTAGAAGTAAATGTAGCTATACTAATTTGGAATAAGAGAGTGGAATACAGTAACGTTAGAGCATCTCCAGCAGCCCCCAATCCGTCTCTTCAATATAGTGGTATTGATAGCCACTAATACACATTTTGAGTTTTATGGAAGAGGTTACTCCAACAGTTTTCCAATACCCATCACCAATACCCTAGGCCCCACCTGTCAGTTTACTTTTTCCCCTTTCCTTTATCTTTGTTCTCCTCACGAATCTTTGTTCTCACGACGCGTTCACAGTCCTTCCCCGTTCTCTCTCTCTCTAGCGCTCTTGATTTTTTTGTTGCAGAGCACGCAGGATGAAGGGAGGTGGTGAGGGCGCGAAGCTCGTGGCACAGCGGCGCCCGACGGCCAACGCTCGACTCCCTCGCGGATCTTGCGGCGCGTGGATCTCGCGTTCCTGCATAGCGCTCCATGGGCTGGCAGACCAGGCGAGCAGCTCCACGGACCTCCCTCACCGGGACCTCCACCGCGACCTCCTTCCCCGTGGTGCCAGACCAACCCTTGTTGCGTAAGATCCAACTGTGAGCGCTCGATTCTCTCTCCTACCCCCGCCCCATCTCGAGGTGTTCTTGTCGATTTCTTCGCGGAAGAGAGGGTTGCGGTGTTCTTTGAGATTGACGATAGCTTCCTCCATCAAGTGAGGTTGGAGGCGGCATGTGGGTGGTGGCACGTTGACATCTTCCACGATGTCTAGAGAGTTGCAAAGCCGGAGCAGACGGCAAAAAAATCACAAGCATGGTAGCTGGGTTGCACGCCACTGTATTGGAGGACTTGTATCTTTCCTCACATTTGAGGGGAGAGGGTTGATTATTGGTGACCACCAATAAAAGGGGATGCAACATCTCTAAGAGTTTGTCAAATTCTACTTGTGAAATCTTGTGATTTGCCAACTTATAAAACTATATGCCAAGTAAATAAATAATCTATCTCCAAGAGTTTGACATTTTTGACTTGGTAAAATAAAGGTCTACTAAGTGAACGAAGAGCCCAGCTAATGAAAAGAAGAGCCCCGCTAACCAACGAGAGCCCTAGATGCTAAGTCGTATACTCGCGGGGGAAGATATGCGACGTTGTTATTGATTCCAAGTTGTTTTACTAAGATGTTGGAGGCTTTTTTTTTTTGTTACGCTAAAATTATATGGATGCTAAGGTAAGTGATAAACTCTTGGAGATGCTTTTTTTTGTTACTGCTGAGCAGCTAAACAACCTCTTCATACCCAATATAGGCAGTTTTTTGGTATTGGGGACAGGAAAGTGCAATTGCTGGAGATAAGCTCTATTTAAATCAAATGGAAGATTTTTCTTTTAATGCCAGCACGGGTTAGTTGGGCTCGACCAATGCCCATCAGCCATCACTCTAGCCAGTGTCCGCGGAATCTGCGAGTCTCTTTCCCCACGCCGCCGCGTGCTCTTGACTTGTCAGGCGACTCTGTTTCTTGGTTTCAACGAAAGGAATGGAGGCGGTGGAGGCGGCGAATCTGAGCGCCGGCGACGGCGAGGAGGAGGAAGAGGAAGCAGCGGAGCGCTCATCCTCCTCCGGCGGAGGCGGGTTCGACTTCGACCCGACGGAGGACGAGCTGGTGCTGCACTTCCTGCGCCCACAGCTGCGCGGGTTCCCGCCGCGCGTGGCGGGCGCCGTGCTGGAGGCGGACCCCTGCGGCGCGGCGCCGTGGGAGCTGCTGGCGCGGTACGGCCTGCGGGAGCGGGGCCACTTCTTCGTGGCGCGCCGGCAGGGGCGGGGGCGGTCCGCCGCCGTGCGCCGCGCCGTGGCCGGCGCCGGCTCCTGGATGCGCAGCGCCACCCGCCTCGGGCAGTCCGTCACGGACCTCGGCGTCGTGGTGCGGTGGAGCAGGGCCAAGTTCTGCTTCTACGTGCCCCAGCCTGGTCTGGTGCAGGGGCAGAAGCTGCGGAGCTCCGGGTGGGTGCTGGAGGAGTACCAGATCACGGACCCCCGGTGCTACCGCCGCGCCGACGAGGAGGAGGAGGACCCCTACTGGATCCTCTGCCGCATCAGGAGGAGCGGAGATCATGGGCGGCGGACAGAGGCTGGGGCTGAAGCCGGAGCTGGGACGCCGCCGCCGAGCTGGAACAGGGTTCTTGAATCTTGAGTGAAGGTCAGATCACGGCCGCCGCCGCGGCGCACGTGAAAGCAGAAACCACGAGGTGAAGTTGTTGTAGTATTTATTTTTCTTTGGATTGGATTGGACAGAACTTAACCAAAAGTGAGTCGCCTTCATGAATTGGCGCTAAAATTTGGTTGGGAGATGTTTGTACTATACTACGCTCATCCGTCGAAAGGTGCAACCGCCTGCCTGGTTGCATCTGTAATGAGCTGCTAATAAGCTAATTGGCCTCAGCAATGGAGGACCTCCGATCCGTTTATAAGTAGCTGTGCTCGATACCAGAGCACCTATAGCCACCAGCTTGCACATAGCAGCATTTCATTTCCAGGCGAGCATGGACAGCAAGGTCGTCTGCGTCTTTCAGCTGGCGCTGCTGCTCGGTGTTGCGGTCGCACTGGCCGCTCCGATCATCGCCGGCGGCAGCGCGGAGGCTGTTGGCCTGGCCAATGCCACCGCCGCCGGTGCCAACGCGGCGCGGCAGATGATGATGGCGCAAATGACGACGACGACGGTGAAGTCGGTGATGGGATCGGAGGTGCACCGCCGCGTCCTCAGCAGCGTCCACTCCTCCTCGCTCAATCGTGACAGTGCATCCTGCCCCGGGTCGTGCCCAGCCCGCGGCTCGCCGTACACCGGCCACGGCTGCCAGAAGGCGTACGGGTGCAACTCGGGCGGCTGAACATGGACATGAGTAGCTTCATACTACGACAATGCATGATGTGTATCCGCTTTTATTTGTTTCGAGTACTGTGCTTCAATTACCATCATCATCGTACTGTAAGAGCCAACGCATGGTGTGTATCGTTTGTATCAGTTGTATATGGGCTTCCAGGCCATGGGTTGTTTTCGCCATGGAATGGACTCAAATGATCACACGCATTTCGTTCTCGTGTCGCGCGGTTGAATTGAATGAATAAAAAAGAACCATTTTACTCCTGCTGTTTTTTGAGACCAGGCATATAGGAGTAACCCGTATTTTTTTTTTTCTCCTGCTGCCACTACCACCGGCATCCTGTGTGTTTTGGGTATTGCAGACTTGGCAGTCAGTGTATGCACACCACTGCTTGGAGGGAGATGGAGACGGCCAGACGGGGATTGCAGAAGGCTCACTGCTTACCCGGTCACCCCGTTGCCATCCCGCATCTGCAAATGTGAAATGCCTGAATTTGTTTACACAGGACTCACGCACACGCACGGCCGGCGGAGTATACGTGCCCAAGGCGACGGACCAGCATCTGCAATTCGTGTTCGTGTCGTGTAGACGTAGACGAGTATCACCGCTGCGATCGACACAGAGGCCAATCGTGAGAGCACACCTTAACAAATAGTGGAATGCCTCCACCTCATCCGGTCATCCCCACAACCACAAGCTACCGGCGGCAGTGGTGCAGCATCCAGGGTCAGTGAAAGCGCAGGGTTGAATCGGCGAATCGGCGTGACCCTGCCCGCCGCCGCCGCCGCCGCCGCCTGCCAGCACCGTCCGGCCCCGGTCGCCGACGAGTCCGAGTCCGCGACCTTCGCGCGTTCCTGATACCGTATCGCCTGCGGATCAGGCCGAGTCCCTGTTTCTCTTGGAGGGAGCGGAGACTACGGAATCATAGTCGGCTACACTCCTCTTAGGAATCGAAGCCTCCAGATCGCCTCGCTATATATTTGGCCGAGCCGGGGCTTCATCGATTCATCTTCTCTTCTGCACATCGCGTCTCCAGAGGAATCTGTAGCGCCGCCTCTTCCAGTCATAGCGCAGCGCCTGTAGCGCCTCCTGCAGCGGAAGGTCAGCTAAACTCTCCTTCTCCTTGTTTCTGCATTCCCCAGCAGTGAGCTGCTTTGGGTTTACCCAAAAAGGGATTTTTTTTTAATGTCTGTATATACGATCTGTCAAAAAGGGATTTTTTTATGGATTTATTTAATGCTAGGATTTCAGCAATATGTTTACACATGACACTGTTTCTTGCAGAATCAAAATGGAGGACCATCTTATGTGCAGAAGGAAAAGACTGAAACTTAGCCATAAGAAGCCTGTCTTCAGACAGAGGAGTGCACAGGTCCAATTTTCGGACCTTCCTGTGGTATGTATTGAATTACGTTTATGGATGTATTTAGGAGTTTGTGCTACAACAACCTGTGGAATTAAATTAATTGTTTGTTCTCCTTCGTTGCAGGATGTGCTAGGCACGATTCTGTCAAAATTACCACCAAAGGAAATAGTAAGAACTAGTGTTTTATCAAATGAGTGGAAACATATCTGGACAGCTTGCCCCAAACTCAGATTTGATGGCGCCACAATGTGCGGCCAAGATGTGGCTGGAACACAACACTATACTCAGAAGCTTATTGGCAATATCAATAGAGTCTTGAAACAATATGACGGCAAGGTGGTTGAAGAGTTTGGGCTCAAGTTTGAATTTGACGCCACGCTAGCTGAGCATCTCGACTATTGGGTTAATTTTGCCTTATCGTCACGAGCAAAGAATCTAGCTCTTGACTTGCTCCCAGCCAACTGGGGGCTCCGTCCTGATACTGATAGGTACAGATTCCCCATTGAGCTGTTTGATGGCGAAAGCATATCCCGTCTACAACACCTACAGCTTAGCTTTGTGTCTTTCGAACCATCTTCCCAATTCTGCGGTTTCCCCAACCTGAAGAAGCTTGATCTACATGTGGTGAGCGTCACCCGTAAAGGTCTTGAAGATATGTTGTCAAATTGCTCTAATCTTGAATGGTTGAGTATAGTTAGATGCCATCTGGATAATGATGAATTGAGGGTGCATCGTCGGCTGCCCCGCTTGCTATACTTGCAAGTCGCTTACTGCGATATAAGCAAGATACAGTTCAGGGCCAAGAATCTGCAGACTTTTGTTTTCTGGGGGAAGTTGATTCATTTTTACCTCTGGCCTGCTTTGGCAGTGAAAGACGTGCAGCTCTATCTTCTTAATTGCAAGATAAGTCTTAACCTCGCTATGACCTTGCTGCCCTTCTTGTTTCCAAGGGCACAGAATATGATTCTGCATTGTGACTTGGCACTTGAGGTTTGTATATAATATCCCACAGCCATTATCATTGAATTGTTTCCTAACATTTTTCTGTTTGTACGACTCCTTATTGTTTTGTTTTCTATCCTTCAGACGTCGTGGCCACAAGGAAACGCTTCTAAGTTTTCACTGTTAAAGTATCTACAACTCAACCTTTTGGTGTCGGAGGAAGATCTCACTAACCTTCTGTTCTTGGCCTCTTTCCTGAGTGCTGCTCCTTTCATTGAAAAATTAGAGATACATGTAAGTACTGTAATGGTTATCTTTATTGCAAATATAACTTGTTGTATTTCGTACTTTATTAGTGGTATTTAATTATTTATAAGTCAAAAAATGCATTGTCACTATCAAGGTTTGCTTTTCCTTTAATAAAATGTGTCAAACTGCACATGTATATTATAAAGTTGGTGATCCTTGGATTACAACCGTCGCTGACATATTTTTTTTCCTCCTAAAATGTTGCAGTTTTCTATTTGTACCGTCCCACTTGGCTCGGAGGTTATCAGGAAGCTTCCAGGTTCTACACATAGCTATCTGAAGAACCTTAGTATCACTGGATTTACAGGGTGCCGGTCAAGTTGAATTGTTGTTACACATTGTAGAAAATGCCCCTAACCTCGAGGCTTTGACTATTGACCGAGTTAATCCCTATGGTAATACTTTAGAGTATGTAAGGCCATCAAGATCCAAGGCACTAGACATTGCTAGGAGACACCTGGATGGAAAGTTATCAGAAAATACAAAGGTTTCTATAATGTAGGACAATGTGCCGGAAAAGGACGGAAGCCTACTAATGTTGTGGATGGCCCCTCAAGTGATTGTCAAGTTCTTCGCGTTTGAGTCCCCTCGTCCGTCGTGTTCTCTCAGCGTAGTTGTTACTGAACTCTTCGTGTTCTTACTGAACTCAGTGTAAAGGCAAAAGCAGGTGCTTGTAACGTGTTGAATGTAATGAGAACGAGAATTGAAAGAATGAACTGTGTTATTTCGGTTGATTGATTTTCTTTATATACGGTGAATGCCTGTGTGTTGAGTGCATTGCCGCAGGATGCTTAATCTACGAGATGAGAGCAGAGGAAGATGAAGAGAAAAGTGCAAGCGATCCAAAATATGCTTGTGGTATGTACTGGAAGTGAATAACAAAATGCACAATAAATAGTAAGAAATAGGAGCTTCGTGCAATCGTGCTTGGTGGTGACCTTATACTCGGTGCTCCTGACCAGAAAAGCATGAAATGCAGGTACTGAGAGACCGACTAAAAATTCTCCTCCACGCTTGCATCCACACAACATGTGTATCCTCCTTTGGCTTATTGTTGCCGGATAGACGGTCAGGTTGTGAGCGCCAGGCCGGATGGCCAGCACGAAGCGCGAGACGGCAGAGCAAATGCGCAATGACCGGCAGCAGCCTGCGTCAAGCTCCAAGTAGGTGCGGCATGTTCTCACAACCGGAGGCATTCGGCGGAAGAGATAGATAAGGAGGTTGGAGAGGGTGTATTTTTAAGGGACTTTAGAGGCCGAGACTCCTCTCGCTAGTGGTGGGCTCGACCCTCTGTGTTGTGTGATGGGCCTTTTGGGCCAGGTGGCCTATTAGTCATTTCGGCTTGACCGGCCTCCGCTGAGATTTTTGGACCAGAAGATTGAGCTTTGTTGTGCTCCATATAATTGTGATGCGTCCGAGTACTTTTCTTCTGGTAAAAAAAAAAGGGGTCTTCTGGTAGAACTAGGCACTTTGTGTTTTGGTAAAATGTCCATACTACCTTTCTCAATTTCCGCAAAGGCCTGTTTTTCCTCCGTAATCTCTAAAATCGGGCAAAACACTTTCCCCAACTTTCAAAACCGTTCGTCTTACCTCCCTGGCCCTATTATAAGCAATTATGAAGACGATTTTTTAGTTAAATATTTGAAAAAATATAGCAAATCATAGAAAAAAATAGAAAATAGAAAATCTAATTTTGTTGGGCTCCACATGAGTAGATCTAGATATTGAACATATAATTTGGTATGCTTTAGTACATTTTTTTTGTTGTTGCTTTAGATTTATACTTTTCTATAATTAAATAGAATAATTTATAATTACAGTCTCGTCCAATTGTGGTGAATTTTTTATGGTGGGCTAATTATTGTATGCTTGAACTGTAGTAAAAAAATTCATACAAATCGAATCATGTATAACTTACTAACAAATTTTCTATCATGATCCAGCTAATGGGAACAAATAATATAGTGGTTTATACATTTGACCATCCAGCTAAATCATTTTTTTAAAAGCGGAAGCGGAATATGCATGGGCTGGTAATATTCCTGCAGGCACATGGCATGTATTCGACCTGCTAAAACTTACTTAAATTTTAGTTGGTTGGGAAATCCCAGTGGAACAAATGACGCACATGTACAGAGCACTCCATTTCAGTTTCAGGGGCAGGAGCACCCCTATGTTCTATATAAGGCCCGCTAGGCGTCAGTACCAAAGCATGCAAGTGATCTACACATTTGAGCAAGTCCATTGCTAGTAGTAACTCATTTTGAGCAAATGGGAGGTATGGTTTTCTTTTCTCATTTCTTGGTTAATTCCATTTGATCTTCTCTCAGTTCTCAAGCTTATCAATAATCCTATTTCTGAGCCCCAAGCGGTTTAGTTACTGCATCTGCAAGCATTATGCTATTTTGGTTTCATATTCTTTCGAAAAAGGCAACCTGATGATCTTCCTTGCTGCAGGCGTGCACGGTGTCTGCTACGGCTGGCTCGGCGACAACCTGCCGTCGCACGCTGACGTGGTGCAGCTCTACAAGTCCCACAACATCCACGCCATGCGCATCTACTCCCCAGACCACGGCGCCCTGGCCGCGCTCCGCCGCAGCGGCATCGGCCTGATCCTCGACGTGGGCGGCGTCGACGCGGTCCGCGACCTCGCCAGCAGCGCCGCCGCCGCGACCGCCTGGGTTCAGGCCAACGTGCAGGCCTACTACCCGGACGTGCTCATCAAGTACATCGCCGTGGGCAACGAGGTGGGCGCGGAAGACGCGGGGTTCATCCTCCCGGCCATGCGGAACGTGCACGACGCGCTCGCCGCCGCGGGGCTCTCCGGCGTGGTCAAGGTGTCCACGGCGGTGAAGATGGACGTGTTCACGAACACGTTCCCGCCCTCCAGCGGCGTGTTCCACCCCGACGTGGAGCGGCACATGGTGCCCGTCGCTCGGTTCCTCGCCAACACCGGGTCGCCGCTGCTCGCCAACGTGTACCCCTACTTCGCGTACAGGGGCAGCCCTGGCGACATCAGCCTCGGCTACGCCACGTTCCAGCCGGGCACGACGACAGTGAGCGACAGCGGCAATGGGCTGGCCTACACGAATCTGTTCGACGCAATGGTGGACGCCGTCTACGCCGCGCTGGAGAAGGCCGGCGCGCCCGGCGTCAGGGTTGTCGTGTCGGAGAGCGGCTGGCCGTCGGCCGGCGGGTTCGCGGCGAGTGTGGAAAACGCTCGGGCGTACAACCAGGGGCTCATCGACCACGTGTACAGAGGCACTCCCAAGAGGCCTGGGGTGCTGGAGACGTACCTGTTCGCCATGTTCAACGAGAACCAGAAGCCGGGGGAGGCGACGGAGAGGAACTTTGGGCTGTTCTGCCCGGACAAGCAGACAGTCTACCCGATCACCTTCCCAAAGTAATAATAGCATTCTGATTCAGATTTGAGAGGGCAGGTCGAAGATTCAGTGATGGTTGATAATGATGTTGCTTTGTTAATTGTCAATGTACTAAGGTGTATGCTGTCACCTTAATATTTTCAAATCTTTTTTTATGATTTTAATAAAATACTAAATATGTGTATGAACGTGATCTGCACGTGAGATGATTCTGCGTGCAAATATGCATGTTCTGATCATATGACTGAAAGGAATCATCCATCAGATAGAACTCGGGGCTTGAGTCAAACCGGTGCCCAACCAACAAGCAACAAGGCTTACCCTTGATTGAGCTTGTTGTAGGAGTGTGGGACAGCGCATCCCAGCCCAACTCTGAAATAATTTAGAGCCAATATTCTCTGCTTTTGAAATACAAGTTATCTTAGAAGGAGGGAACAATAACTTGAGGGGCCATCCACAACATTAGCAGGCACACTTTTCAGGCACATCGTCCTACAATATAGAAACCCTTGTATTTTCTGATAACTTCCCATCCAGGTGTCTCCTAGCAATGTCTAGTGCCTTCGATCTTGATGGCCTTACATACTCTAAAGTAGTATTACCATAGGGATTAACTCGATCAATAGTCAAAGCCTCAAGGTTAGGGGCATTTTCTACAATGTGTAACAACAATTCAACTTGACCGGTGCACCCTGTAAATCCAGTGATACTTAGGTTCTTTAGATGCATATGTGTAGAACCTGGAATGCTCCTGATAAGCTCTGAGCCAGGTGGCAGGGTACAAATAGAAAACTGCAACATTTTAGGAGGAAAAAAAGAATATGTCAGCAACTGTTGTAATCCAAAGATCACCAACTTTAAATTTTCTGATAATATGTGAAAATAAGCAAAATAAATGTATACATGTGCAGTTTGAAACATTTACGAAACGAAAGCAAACCTTGATAGTGACAATGCATTTTTTGACTTATAAATGCCACTGATAAAGTACGAAATACAAGAAGTTATATTTGCAAGGAAGTAAACCATTCAGTATACTTACATGTATCTCTAATTTTTCAATGAAAGGAGCAGCACTCAGGAACGAGGCCAAGGACAGACGGTTAGCGAGATCTTCCGGTGACACCAAAAACTTGAGTTGTAGATACTTCAACATTGAAAACTTAGAACCACTTCCTTGTGTCCATGGCGTCTGAAGGACACAAAACAGAAAAGGAGTCATAAAAACAGAAAAAATGTTATGAAACAAATCAATGATAATGGCTGTGGGATATACAAACCTTAAGTGGCAAGGAACAATGCAGAATCATATTTTGTGCCCTTGGAAACAAGAAGGGAAGCGCGGTAAGAGCAAAGTCAAGAGTTATGTCGCCAATATTATAGAGCTTCACATCTTTCAGTGCCAAAGCAGGCCAGAGGTAAAAATGAATCAACTTCCCCCCGGAATACAAAAGTCTGTAGATTCTTAGCTCTGAACTCTATCTTGCTTATCTCACAGTACGCGACGTGCAAGTATAGCAAGCGGGGCAGCCGACGATGCACCCTCAATTCATCATTATCCAGATGGCATCTGACTATACTCAACCATTCAAGACTAGAGCAATTTGACAACATATCTTCAAGACCTTTACGGGTGACGTTAACCACATGTAGATCAAGCTTCTTCAGGTTGGGGGGAAACTGCAGAATTGGGAAGCTGGTTGAAAAGACACAAAGCTAATCTGTAGGTGTTGTAGACGGGATATGCTTTCGCCATCAAACAGCTCAATGGGAAACCTGTACCTATCAGGACGAAGCCCCCACCTGGCCGGGAGCAAGTCAAGAGCTAGATTCTTTGCTCGTGACGATAAGGCAAAATTAACCCAACTGTCGAGATGTTCAGCTAGCGTGGCGTCAAATTCAAACTTGACCCCAAACTCTTCAACCACTTTGCCGTGATATTGCTTCAAGACTCCATTGACATTGTCAATAAACTTCTGAGTATACTGTTGTGTTCCAGCCACACCTTGGCCACACATTGCGGCACCATCAAATTTGAGTTTGGGGCAAACTGTCCAGATATGTTTCCACTCGTTTGATAAAACACTAGTTCTTACTATTTCCTTTGGTGGCAATTTTGACAGAACCGTGCCTAGCACATCCTGCAACGAAGAACAGACAATTAATCACACAGGTTTTTTTTTTTTTTTTAATTCAAGGGCCTCACACAGGTTGTTCTAGCACAAACTCCATGTCTCCATACATCCATAAAAGTAATTCAGTACATACCATAGGAATGTCTGAAAACTGGATCTGCGCACTCCTTTGTCTGAAGACAGGCTTCTTATGGCTAAGTTTCAGTCTTTTCCTTCTGCACATAAGATGGTCCTCCATTTTGATTCTGCAAGAAACAGTGACATGTGAACCTTAAACATGCTGCTAAATCCTAGCATAATAAAACCATGATAAAAATTCCTTTTGACGTAGCATATATGCATACATATATATAGAATGGAGGGGTAAACCTAAAGTAGCTCGATGGGGGATACATACAGAAAGGAGACAGAGAATTTAGCTAACCTTCCGCTGCAAGAGGCGCTACAGCCGCTGCGCTAGGACTACAAGAGGCGGCGCTACAAATTCCTCTGGAGACGCGATGTGAAGAAAAGAAGATGATGAAGCCCCGGCTCGGACAAAAAACCATGATTCAGCGTGATACGCCGACTATGTATGATTCCGTCGTCTTCCGCTCCCTCCTAGAGAAACACGGATTCAGCCTGATACGCCGGAGGTACGGTATCAGCAACGCGCGAAGGTCGCGGACTCGGACTCGTCGGCGACCGGGGCCGGAAGGCGTGCCGCCGGCGACTCGCCGACGAGGTTGGAGAGGATGAAGGTGAAACAGAACTACAGAAGGCCCTCTTGCGGGCTCCCTCTATGATGAGTGATGTGCCTTTTGGGCCATGTGGTCTGTTAGTAATTTTGATTTGACCGGCCTCCACTGCAATTTTTGGGCCAGACTGAGCTCATTTCACACAGTAATGAAAATGGGCGATTTGATCTGCACACAGTAACTTTCACCTTACACTATAGCTTTTTTCTTCCATTTCTTTCCAGCACCATTTGATTTGCATCACCCTGTCTGTGCCTCCTAGGTGTCAGTTTATGAACTTCTCTCGCAACAAGATTTGTTTTAAATGTGAAGAACCTCGCCCAAAGAGGCAACTCAATCCTGGAGAGTGGGAGTGCCCCTCGTATGTCGCAGTTTAATCTTCTCTGTCGCTTTCTCAAACTTTTCGCATGCTAATTAGACGTTGCCTCCCTTTACAGATGTGACTTTGTTAACTTCCGACGCAACATTTTCTGCAAGAAGTGCAGTCAGGACCGCCCTGAGCCAGGATAATAAGCTGGGATTGAGAAAAACGAGAGGGGCTGGCAAGAGTAGAAGATTCGACTATATTGATCAGAAGAGTGACGATGATGACAATGCCTCTCCCTATGAAGGGTTCCCGCAAGCGTGGGGCAAGCATGAGGTTGAAACCGGACCAGAGAAGAACCACTGCCAAGAGCAGAGGCTTTGATGATCTGGAGGATGGTCTCATTACTGCCAAGCGTAGCAGCGCCAAGGAAGACAAGGATGACGAAGTCTTGCCGTACGAAGGTGTGCGCAAGCATGTTGTGAGTAGAAGGGCAACACCTTCTCAGAGGAGGTTCACGGCTGCCCGTAACCAGTAATAATACCTGAACTCGGAGCTTTGATGACTCCGTTCCGTAAAATATTTCATGGTTGCATACTACTTGGTTGAGCAACAGGTTGAGTTTCATTATTCAGGCCATTACCATAATTGGATATTGGATATATCTTCCTCAGAACTTCGGAAGCATGACATTTGTAATCTACAAAGAATTTTGACAGCGTCGCTCGCTCTGCTGTGGTGCAGATGAGGGACACAAGTATGTTCGATCTGTAGTATTACTATACAGATTATTAGGGAAACCACACTGATACAACTGGCTTTTTACAAGGATTTTTTTGTCGTCACTTCTGTTTGACGAGTTATATGATGATAATGTTGAACTTGTTTTGAAATATCTAAACACAATGCTTATCTAAGTGCATAACAAGAACTATGTATCTATAAATGTCTTACAATTTTTCACCAGTTTATTAGAGGAAAAATAGAATGTTGCAGATGGTAAGAGCAACTAGGATAATGTGTAATCCACATGCTTAGGGCCCCCCTTGGACTACTCCAGAGTCCAGCTCCAGCCCTACACAGATCACGAGTCACTTGAAGCTTGAGAATTCAGAGCATCCCCCCTGACGACCAGGTTGATGCCGAACAATGCCGTGCAGATGATCAGCCCAACCCCCGCCAGAATGCTCAGCCTCCTGCAGCGTGCACCAAATGCGTGTGCCGTTATTGTGGCTTTTTGGACAACCAATCACCATATCGCATATCGATGCAATCTCATTCAGGGCGAGCTAAGGGAGAGTGATTGCTAAGAAGACGCACCCAATCTTCATCCGGTTAGCCGGGACGCCGGTGGCGTATCCCGTGAAGTAGAAGAACCTCCCGACCGTGTAGAGGGCCCCAAGCCCGGCGGCGACGACTGGGTGCTGCAGGCCGCCCAGCAGCAGTACGACGAAGAAGAGCGGCATCAACTCCAGCGAGTTCTGGTGCCCTCTCTGCTCTCACAAGGATCCACACGGAAAAATAGAATTAGCAGCTTGCAGTTCGAGGAGGACTGTACAGAGGAATCTTGGGCGCACGAACCAACCTGCACGCAGTTGAAGAGCTTGGCGTCCTTGTTCTCCGACTCGATGGCGTACATGGTGGGGTAGAACACCTTGTACCTAAAGAAGAATCACCGACGAAACCATCAAATCAAATCAAATATCCGTTGACGAAATGGGCGCAGCAATGGCGACGAGCGATTCAGATTTCGGAGGGGCTTACTTCTTGCGTGCCTTGCCGACCTGGAAGCTCATCCAGAAGTTGAGGAAGGCATAGGCCACCAGCACCAGCACGACGTAGCCGTACTCCTTGGAAAGCTCGATCGACACCGCCATGGCTGCCGCCTCGGTTTCTTCACCTTCTTCTATCGGAAATGGAGATCGGGAACCAGGCTATGGTCTGAAGACTTGCTCATAGTGGATAGACACATCTTATAGGGGGCTGGAGGTGTCAGGTTCTATAATCTAAACTGCCCCCCGGCCCAAGAAAGCTTTGACCCAAGAAAGTTTGGTACAGTCAACGTTAGAGATTCAGTTTTAAAAAAAACGTTAGAGATTCATTAGTTACATATACGTCACGCGTGATGCCTCGCTACCAAAAATATTATAATTCTCCTAGTGTTTTTAAGTAGTAGTACACATAAGAATTTCGCTGGAGGCATTTAGTAGGAAAAGTTTGTACTAAATTTTGAATGCTAAAACACTAGGAGAAGCCCACATCACTAGGAGAATTGGGAAAATCTGGTTATGGCCGATAAAAAAAGAAGTTTGGGAAGTACATGTGAAATTATATAAAAGATACATATTAGAGCAACAATATGTAACAAGTGTCATTGAGGCGTAGGCTGCACAGAAGACTGTTGAAGAAAGAGAACCCACCAATACCTCCCCTGCGGATAATTTGAAGAGATGAATGGAACAACCTATTTTGGGCAATCAAGAGCATCCTGCATGTCACGGTTTAGAACTTTTCTCTTTGGAATTTATAAATACAAAAGAAACTCCAAAGGAAGCCAATCTGAGATCTGGGAGGCCCTCATTCTTGGAGCCGGAGTAGGTTGAGGGATCCCTACCCTGGTTCCAGAATGCAAATCGACTTCCCGGTAACCAGGAAGACGTAGACGGAGGTGGCCCAGCCACACCAGTTGTTGATGGTGGTGCGTCTAACACGACGATCACAACGTCGATCGAGGACTTCATCGCTACATTCAAGAAACCACTCACGATGCCTCTCTCATCGCTGCCTCCACGTCTGAGGCGAACCTAGGCGACCAGAGTGCGAGCGGATGAGCTAGACGACTCTGAGCTTGTCCCCAAGTGGAACACTAGGCTTGCTGCAAAGAGCATTCATAGGGAACAGAAGTTGGAGGCTCAGGCGCAGAAGGTGTTGATGAAACGTCTAGGACTCGAAGCAGAGACTACGCTACCTGATGAAGCCTCCTCTGGTGAAATCCAGACCGCCTTCAAACCCCCACTGTCGACGTTGACGCGGGAGGCCATGCAGGCCTTCATCCTAGGTAGGATCCAACGAGCCTAGATGGTCGCTTTGGCCTTGCTGATTTCATCGCAAAACACCTTCTTATGTAATTGTTTCTAGGTGAATCCAGTAGCTAGGTAGTAAGGTGTGTGTTGTATCATGAAGGCTCCTCGCTTGTGTGATCGCGCACGGGTGTTCTATAAACTTTTTCCTCTTAGTGAAAAACGGTTGAATGGCCTGATTACAGAAAAAAAAGAAACTACTTTTTTGTTGAAGAAATTGGAGGGGCCGTAGCCCTTACAGGCATTTATTAAAAGAAAAACAAGGTTACACAGTTACAAAAAGAAATAAAGGAAATGAAACAAAACAGGACTCCAGAGGGACAGAGGGAACTAGAGCCTCTCCCTTAGGGAACATTAAAGGAAATAAAAAGGATTAAAACTAGCAGAACTAGCAAAACTAAAGCAGTCCTTGAATCCATTGCTCAAACTGAAAGCTGTTTCTTGACTTGACTCGATGCATAAGCATCAGGAGCTCCTTGTAGAGAAGAATCTTTGCATTTTGAACAGACGGCTAAATTCCTCTAAAAATGAGGTCATTTCTTGCTACCCAAATGGCCCAGCAGACCAACACCACTGCTGTCTAAGTGAAACTTGTACTTGATACCAAAGGGTCAGGATTCAGGGAATTTGTACACCATCATCAAAACAAACAAATGGATCGGTTGCTGTATAAAAAGAAAAAAAGAAAAATCTTATTAATATTTTACTGAATTTTACCTTTTTCAGCAGCATACTCCTCGCCAAAGCTAATCCAGTAAACACAAGGATCATTATACCATCATTTTTGTTAAGATAAGATTCAATAAATATACTTGAAACTGAGAATATGGTACGATTTATAGTACAAAAGATTCATGTAAGCCGTCAACCTGTATACACTACTTCTTTTGTTCTAATAAATTGCTCAAATTTGTGATGACGAGCCACCTCACTTAACATTAGTGATTAGGTAATTAACAATTGTTTTTCCTTGGTTTGGAAATTCCCCTTGCATACACTGCGGTGACGAGTTGAAATAAAATATACATCCTATCATTTACCTCTGACATTTCTAATTCAGTATTCATTGGAACTCTAGGGCCTCTAGCATTTCTGATTCAGTTTTCATTAGAGCTCTATAGCATTTAGAATTTATGTAACAATCACTATGAACCAAAAAAGTTACCTTGCCTCTTTGGCCTTGCTGTCGTAGTTGAGTAGTTTGGTAGTTTAGTTGGGTCTTTTGGCCAAGTCGAGTTGTAACTTGGTACTTACTTGTGCATTGAAGTAGGGTACCCTCCAAATTGTATTATTTTTTGGGGTCTGGTTTCCAGTCAAAAAACAGGATTGGCACTTACCTTTTCTTCTTTTTTCATCTAATAGAAATCCCAACAAAACTTTTGTCGGCCTTTCAAAAAAGGGTCCCTTGCTCCAGAAATTACTCCACCTTGTATCTAGGCTCAGAAAAGATAGTGGACATTTTATACAGACATCCACAGGTTTTGTTTTCCAGCAGAGGGCTACTTTGCTGCGCCTGTTTTGTCCAAAGGATCTGGTACGTCGGACATGGCCTAGGCTTTTATACCAATGCATTAATAATCTGTGAGATATGCTTAACTTCAGAAAATCTTACTCTACAAGATTGAGTTGGATAATTCATTGTTGCGATTTACCATCATATTATTTAACTGCGCACTGGTATGTCCTAAAGTGTGCCTCTTATATGATTCTTCAAATGACATAATTGTAGATCCGGCAAAAAAAAATCACCACTGAGCTCACACAAAATGGACTATGCTCAGCCGCTGATTGACGAAATGCCTCCTCAGATAATATGTGCACTGAACATTTAGTGTTTTCAGGAGTTGTAGACAAGTAGCACTTTGATTCGAGGGAACATGATACAAGCTTGATCACATTGTTGACATAAAACTTTTTTTTTTTTTTTTCTGTACATGTACATGTCAGCTATGCTCGCATTTCTGATATGAGCTCATCAGCATGAACTCGGTGAAGTTGTCGAGGCGGCACTTGAAGGAGACGTCATCACGACCTGTCTGGTGGTGTCCTCTGACGGTGTAATTGGGACAACTGAACAAACCAAAGCCCGATGGGGAGAAAATGGTTATTATAGGACTCTAATCGTGTGGTTTCGCTGAAATAGGACTTCTAACGTTGGTTTCGCCCAAATAAGACTCCTAACAATTATCATAAGCTACAATAGGATTTTGGTCTTTTTAATCTATTTTGGACTCTAAATACATGTATTTGTTCTTGAAGTGACCTTTTTACCCCTCATTACGTTCGTACCTGCTGCACTCGTGGACGTGGACGGTGCTAGCGTGCTCATGGCCTGCCTTGCCTTGCCGCTGTGGATGGTGCTAGCGTGTGCTGGCCTGCCTTGCCTTGCGTTGCCGCCATGCACGTGCTCGTGGCCTGCCTTGCCGCCGTGGCCATGGCATGGCCGTTGCCTCCATGTACAGTTGCCTCCATGCGCAGGAGCCGCGGCCACAAAGCCACAAGACGCCGCTTCCAGGCCATCTGCCGCGGCTAGAGTTTGGCCAGCCGTGTCTCCTCTATCCATGGTTGAGGCATCGGCGAGGAGGAAGGACGGCGGCTCTCCTCCATCCATGGAGGAGACAGCGGCGTGGAGGAAGAAGGGAGGTGCGTGGAGGTGCTGCAGAACCGCGGCGGGAGGCAGCACAGGACGTACGAGACCGACGGGCGGTGGCGCGAACGTCTTCATACGAGGAGAAAGAAAGACCGATCGATGGATTCAG
This sequence comes from Themeda triandra, assembly GCA_018135685.1. Classification (NCBI taxonomy): domain Eukaryota; kingdom Viridiplantae; phylum Streptophyta; class Magnoliopsida; order Poales; family Poaceae; genus Themeda; species Themeda triandra. The sequence continues at coordinate 2,024,220 of JAENPR010000018.1, forward strand.
TTTCTCATACTCTATTTTCTCACGAGGGGTCATTATAACAAAATACATGTATTTGGGAGATAGAAAAAATTAATAAAATGACTAAAATCCTATTATAGCTTATGGTAATTGTTAGGAGTCTTATTTGGTCGAAACCAACGTTAGGAGTCCTATTTCGGCGAAACCACACGATTGGAGTCCTATAATAGCCATTTTTCCCCTGATGGGTATCCTTTTTTACCCACTATGGGCGCATGTGAATGCCCAAGGGATTGTTGAACACCAACCGCTTTGGTGTGACATGTGACTGCCCCAGCTGAGGCGACACCGGTGGCGAGGCGGGGCGTGAGGGTGGTGCCCGCAACGTCGAATCAGCATAGTGGGATAGAGTTTTGGTGCAAACATAGGTGACCACCATCGGGGCCTCGTCCTCCGGCTGGGTGAACAATCCCAAGTACCAGTGAGCGAAGCCACGACCGACTGTGGCATCCATGCACATTGTCATGTTAGCGGGTCGAGCTCGATGACCATCGTGCCAGTTGGCTCACCGTGCCCCACCTGGCTGGCATCAACAGCAATAGATTTGCCATCTGGGATCGGCCCCGGCCAAACGACAGTGGCGGCTCTGTCGCCGTCGTTGGCGTCAACATCGGCGTCGCCATCCTTCACCGTCGCGTCTGGCACAGCTTTGCTAGAGCCCGCCGAACCTCCTGTGCCTGCAAAAATTTGTCTCTAGCCCTGGCAAAACTAAATTTAGATCTGCCACTTAATATTGACCATAGAGACAATTTATTTGTGTGTGTGATCGAAATGAGCAGTGCCGTGATAGTTAGATACGATGTTAGCAAACCCAAACTCTGAGCTACTAATCTCATTGCAATAGTTCTAGAAAGCTCTGGAATTCTGGGTGTAGGAGGAGGAAGAGAGGGGAACGATGGAGAAGATGAAGAGTAGTAGTACGGAACATGTAAAAGTAAGATAGGCAATTGATATTTTAATTAATGATCGCTTGGCCTCCACGGGTCCTTGTAGCTGGGTTGTGCTGGCCTTTGCGAGGCTGTGCTGACTGGGTATGGCCCCCATGGAAGGCAGCTCCTAACACACGAGGGGGGTTTCCCCTACCGAGAAACGACACGGTCTCAGTAGAGTTTGACGCGGGCAAACAACACATCAGTTGCTTCAACCCACACATGACACATTTGCTTGTCTGATTCCATACACGATCCATCCAAGCAAGCCTCTAGTCAGTATCTGCCACGTTCTTGCTAGCTTGCTTGCTTGACCTGCCTGTCCTACACGAGTTACTTGATCATCTGTCGTCTTTGATTTCATCAACATAAGCAGGCTAGACATTGTACATATACTCAAGACGTGGTCGTCGCCTTGTGTATTTATTAGAGTAGATACGTTAATTAAGAAGCTTTTTTTCGATCAATACGTTAAAAAGCTTTCAAGCAACTACATGCATGACGACGAAAAAAGTCAAACAGGATAACCAACCTGTAGTTAACACTAAATTGATATTTGTAGCTTACCAACCCAAGTAGCCACCTATCTTCTGGAACAAGTCAATATGTCATCTCTCGGAGCACACAATGTCACTATATAAGGTTGGTTGATGGTGTTGTTCTTCTCTCCTGAGCAGAAGCTAGCTAGAATACAAGCAAGAGCACAGAGCAGTATATATATCCAAGCGATCGAGGCGCACGCACGACGAACCGAGCAAACTAGCTATTACGACGTGTACAACATCTTCTAGTTTGAGCAAAATGGGAGGTGTGCACGGTGTCTGCTATGGCATGCTCGGCGACAACCTGCCGTCGCGTGCGGACGTGGTGCAGCTCTACAAGTCCAACAACATCCAGGCCATGCGCATCTACTCCCCGGACCAGGCCGTCCTCGCGGCGCTCCGCGGCAGCGGCATCGCCGTCATCCTCGACGTAGGCGGCGTGGACGCGGTCCGCGCCCTCGCCGGCAGCGCCTCGGCCGCCGCGGACTGGGTCCAGACCAACGTGCAGCCGTTCCAGCGCGACGTCTTCATCAAGTACATCGCCGTCGGCAACGAGGTGTCCCCCGGCGACTGCGCCGCGGGGCTGCTCCTCCCGGCCATGCGCAACGTGCACGCCGCGCTGGCGTCGGCCGGCCTCGACGGCAGCGTCAAGGTGTCCACGGCGGTGAAGATGGACGCGTTCGCGGACACGTTCCCTCCCTCCCGCGGCGCGTTCGCGCAGCCGTTCATGGCGGACGTCGCGCGGTTCCTCGCCGACACCGGCGCGCCGCTGCTGGTCAACGTGTACCCGTACTTCGCGTACAGGGACGACCCACGGAACATCAGCCTCGAGTACGCGAGCTTCCGGCCCGGGGCGGCCACGGTGACGGACGGCGGCAACGGGCTAACGTACACGAACCTGTTCGACGCCATGGTGGACACCATCTACGCGGCGCTGGAGAAGGCCGGCGCGCCCGGCGTCAAGGTCGTGGTGTCGGAGAGCGGGTGGCCGTCGGCCGGCGGGTTCGCGGCGAGCGTGGACAACGCGCGGCAGTACAACCAGAGCGTGATCGACCATGCTCAGCAGGGCACGCCTAGGAGGCCCGGGGTGCTGGAGACGTACGTGTTCGCCATGTTCAACGAGAACCAGAAGACCGGGGACGAGATCGAGAGGCATTTTGGCTTGTTCAACCCGGACAAGACGCCTGTTTACCCGATCACCTTCCCAAACTAACACGGCGATGATTTCACTCGATCGTCAATAAATAATAAATAACCTATGCATGGTTTGTGTAACGAGAAGTATAAAATAATGCATTGTATGAACGTGATGATCCAAAAGTATATGTGCGTGGCATTGGCGTGTCGCTGTTATGTTGTTATATCCAGTTATTGTCGAATGGGATGCATGTGGATACTGAGACATCTGGTCAAGCATTTAACATCGTATGAAAACAACTTTTTTGAAGTGATGGCGAGATATTTTCCTGAAATCGTTATTAGAAGAAGAAATGGGCGTTAAGTTGAAAACAAGACAACAAAAGAAAGAAGGAAAAACAATTTTCAAGTCCCCAGACCCTCAACACCCAACAACAGAGTGTGTCGACAAGCCGAGGTTGAAGCAAGTACCGTACACCCCCATATACTTTGCTTCGGGTAGCTACGCTGCAGTCTGTGCAAAAGTGGGTGGATCGGAATCCCCAGCAGGCTAGCTCAAGATGACATAACTTATCTTTTTGATCAAGATGACATAACTTGCATATCGGATCATGGGACCAGCCTCTTTGGAGCAGACTGTTAGCTGTTGGAATCCTGTTGCGTAGCAAATTCCAAGCAAAGAAGCGGCACTCTGGTTCCGCTTTGTCAGGTGGCCCGTGGCCCTGACCCTGACCAATTCGATGGTCACGACCAGCAACACAAATGTAGCTGGAGTTCTTTGGTTCTGCCTATGTACAAACAGTGAATGGAATCACTCTTTTGCAAAAGTCTTATACATATGCACGATATGGTAGCTAAGCTTGCTTGAACCGTAAGACCATACACTACATTACAACTGCAGCAGCATTTTGATCGTAGATTTGGGCCCCTGTGGCATGATCATGCCCAGGGTGGAACACCTATTGATTCTTTGAACTTGCGCCTGCCTAGAGAAACATCAGGCCTGGCTCACTCTAGTCGTGATGGCAGAAGCATACTCGGAGATCGTTGGATCAGGTGACTGCCGCAGGTGGACGATGACTGGGAGCAGCTCTGAAGACCGGACGAAGTTCCTGCAGATGGCATGGTCGCACATCTTGCGCAAGGCGAAGAGCACGATTCTTAGCGGCGATTCAGTTAGAGCATCTCGTCTGCTGGGGCTCAGGGCAACGGTAGAGTAGCTGCTAACCATCTTCAGCAGCGCCTGTACAAGAGGAAATTGGGATATAGGAGTTATATGTAACGATGCATTGAAAAAAGAAATTAATTTGGCTATCCATCCAATCTTCATAGATAGAACAGAAGACAAGGATTTCTCAACAGTTTTATTGACCCATGGTGGGATTGGAATCGCTCAATGCAGTCAGCAGAGTATGAAAATGAGTAATAAGCAACAATAGACAAACCTGAATTGCGCCTTGGGAGACAATGTCTTCACAAAGTTTGTCAGAGTTCCTCACTAGATTACTGAGCGCGCCTGCAGCGTTGCCTTTGGTTTTATCCTCCTCAGGACCAAGAAGTAAAGTGGTGAGTTGAGGTATGGATCGTCTCAATTCTTCATACAGCATGTCATTATGATAAGCAGCATTGCCAACCTGACATGGCAAGAATTGAACAGGTACGGGTACCTCAATCTGACTGTCTTGAAAGTGGATATAGAAAAAAAAAATCAATTCTTTTGAAGGCATTTTACAAACTTACAGCAAAACATGCAAACTTTCGTGTGCGCTTGTCAGGATCAGAACACCTGTCAACCACGAGCTGGATCACTTTATTTGCTGCCTGTTACCAGACAACAGCAAAGTTAATATCACTGGCATACAATTTCAGTCTGCAAAGCAATTAAAATATACATATTTCCTTACAAGTGGGCCATAAAAGTAGGAGCTATGGCGGCACATGTTGCCGATGGCACTGCAAGCTTTTGCCCTTATATCGGGGTCTCCATTTGATAAGAAGCTCTTCAAAAATCCAACAAGTCCAGCTTTATCAATGGGTACGTAAAAGTCCTGTTGGCCACAAGCAAAATGTATCAGTTTGTATATCCAACAAAGTTTTGACATCACAATACAGTATATTTACTAGGCATACAAGAATCACAGAGATGACGAGAAAATGACAAACCTTTGACATACGAGCAAGGTCAGAAATAATCATGAGGAAATCAAGCAAAGTCTCCTTTGCTATAGAGCCCTCCAGTAATGTCGCTACTCTAATTGGATCTAGAAGACCTTCTTTATGAAGCTGCAAAGCAAGTGGCCTGTAGCCTGCCATTTTGGCCACAATTGCTAAGGGCCTACCTAGATCTTCCATATCAACATAGTCAAGGCAGCGCAGCATACATCCAGGAATGCCAACCTGTACGAGGAGAGAGAAATCACAGAAATGTTCATTGATAAACAAGAAAAAGTAGAGCCAACTAATCAGACCTCTAGTAGGACTTGAATGTACTGAGGCAAGTTTTGCTCGATAGTTTTGAGCATTTCCTTATTCTCAGTGCCAATGCGCCCACCAGGTGATCCAACATTAAGCAGGAAGCCACTATTGATGGATGCAGATGCTGACGGCATGTTTGGAGAACTCTGCACTGCAACAAATGGAAATGCCAAGATATCAACAACTGAGTTTATCAGTTCCCGAACTCCCTTCTTCCCACCACCAAGACCAGTCCAGGCTGCCAATGCCTTAAGGTGTGTATCGGACAACAAGTCAGTTAAGAGCTTTAACTGTTCCCTTCTATACAAAATTTCACGGAAAACCCCACCAGGAAGGCATTGAGATAAAGCAGAAAGAGTCCAGACAACTCCCAGTGGAGACAACCCACTGCGGTTCGTTGAACTATCTTTCCCTTCAGATATCTCTTTTGAGAAACCATCAGTAAGCAAGCGAATTAGGAGCTGTGGGATGCCAACTGAGCAGGCTTGTTCAATGGCCAATGGCCCACCCCATTTCAACCTTGTCTCTAGCAGTCCAATACTTCCATCGCGGAGTCCAAAAAGATTCAGAAGACCAGCATTATATCGACAGAGTGCTTCGCTTCCATCAGATAACCAAAGCTTCAGCAGAGTGTGCAGTGTTGCCATACGAGGAAATAAAGCAAGGGCGGTTTCACAGAGAGAAGATCTGGTTTGTCCACCATTTTCAAGAGAAACAAGTGATGAGAGCGCAAGCATTGCTGATGCACAGTGTGGCTGCAGGCAACTCTTCACTGTATCATCAGCTGATGAGAGGTGTGCAAGAACTGAGAGCCGGGAACGCTGTTTTTTCTGGGAACTTGTTAGGATAACTGATGCTGAAGACTCTCCCTCTGATTTCAAACATGCAGCTATTGTCGCTAATGCAAGGCAGCAGTGCACTACAAGAGCATGAGGGTTGGATAGTTTGCATTTCTGATTGCTATTCTGCTTGGATTCATTATTTAAATATGATCCACACAGTGACAACAAGGAAAACATATCAGAGACTATTGTTCCATCCCCAGCATATTCTGCTGCATCAACATCAGATGGTGCGTTCCATGGACGACACATAATGGCACAGAAAGACACATTCTGCAGGCAGGCCCTTGAGATAAGCTGAAAAGCAACATGAAGATGTAATAAGAATCAATACAATAGAAAGATGTAAGAATAAATAGGAAAAACTGCCATCTAGATGCCATCTTATCTATCCAAAGAAATTATGAAATGGGAGTTTTTACAATGTTGCTACTGAAAATGCAACTAACCAAAAGAGCCATGCCATGTAACACTGGGAGGTTAAGGCTAAGGTAGTATTGATCAAGGCCAGGATTCTGATTCAAAGGTGCCAAGGAGTAACTTCAGCAAGTTCCATGTGCTAGCACACATGAAATTGTTGATAACATATTTAGTTTAATACATATCCAACTGTCAATGCAACAGATTGCACTTCCAAGATACAAAAATAAAATAAAGATTTCCTAATAGTTATTGGTGCAAAAGGATGTTGAGGTAACGCCATAAAATTCTATAGTTTAGTTTTAGAAGAACACACGATGATACTTAAACCATGGCATTACAAATACTGAATGGATAAACACAACTCTGTATCGTTTTAACATTTCACTTGGCCTACAAAAATGATACATACTGCCATGGGAAAGAAACATGTTGACAAACTTATAGTTTCTAGTCAAACAGACTTGGAGAATTACCTGAAGACAAGCATGAATAGCTGATTCTAGACCATTATGCAAGCAGTGGTAAACTGCAACCTGCATTGGTCGTGAGGCAAGAAATGATTTGGCAAATATGTTAATCAGATTGGTAGAGTTTGAATCTGCCATTGAACCTTGCTCTTGCATTGAGTGTATTTGTCGCCATGAATTAGCTAAGGGAAATGAAAAATGATGTGCACCAATGGACATAATGTCAACAGCATGAGCTAGGTACCAAATAGCCTTGCATGCCTCACAAGCAGCAGGTACCATGTTTGTAGAACCTGATATCGTGTCTGAACCCGAAGCTATCAGACATTCACACAAGAGTTCAAGTAGTTGTGATGTCCTTGCGTGATCAATGATCTTGAGGAGACTTTCTTCCACTGGCTTCGGGTCTTCAGATGACATGCTTGCCTTCAACCCAGAGATGACCCGAGATAACATCAAGGCAAGGCAGGCAGTTGACTCACGAGATATTCTTCCAGATGGATCCACTGTAGAAACCAGGATCTGCATATCAAAACTCAGAATCAAGATAAAGAAGGGGAAACATAAGTACATAACTGACAATAAAACCTGAAGTTGGCATTAAAGTCTTACCTGTGAATAAAGCTCATATAGGGATAACCAATGTCTCTCATAAGATTTTAAAATAACTTCATCACTTGTGTCGAGTAATTTCCGTGCAATTGCCAGGCACTGCCAACAAAAAACATAGTAAGAAATAATTTTCTCTTTCTAAAGAGAAGAGACACTGCTTTCATTTGATTTGCTACTTTACTTGGATGTTGCAATATTTTTATTGTGAACAAAAAACACAGAATTACTGTCAAAAGTACCTTCACCACAAGTCCATAAGCATCTGAAAGCTTTGTTTTGATAATGAGATTTGTGAACTCAAGAAGCAAGCTTATGTCAATTGCCTGGCATGACCCGGCATCAATTAAATTTTTAATAATTCTGAGTGACTGATTTGCTCCATCAATGTTCAGTTCCCTGTAAAAGTTGAAGCAAGCATAGGTTGAAGTTAGAGACAAGGCTTGACTAAACCAGAAGAAAAACTTCTGCTGAGTGGACAGTGGACACTACAAAGTTGTGTGGGCAATGTTCCCATTCAAATATTATATCTGTTGTTACGCCTTTATACAGCCCAAATGCATTTTAGATAAGAAATTACTACTGAACTGACGTAAAATTAGTAGAGTGCATACATGATACTATGATAGTGATATAGGGGAAATTCTAGAAGTATGCTAGTACCCATGACTAATATACCCTTAACAATACACTAAAGAATAAACACCATGCATTGCAACCACATTAATCTGCAATAACATTTTTCTTTCATGTTTTCAGAAGATGACAGCATCTGATCTGAACAGTTCACAAGGACTGGAAAAGCAACGAATCTACCTGGGTGGACTTGGAGTATTAGTAAGCCAAATTTTGATAGGGCTGAGAATGGTTGACAGTGCTTCATTATCTTCAACAATGCTGTTTGCACCTTCTACTGTTTGTGAGGCTTTTTCCAGTTTATCCAAAGCAGTAAACTCTGCAATGAAGTAACCTGACTGTCATGATCAACACCACTGCCCAAAATTACTACCAGAAGTCAGAATTTGGATAATAACTTGCCTGAGGGAGAGCAGCTTTCAGGAACAGCACCAGTCGGTGAACCATGACGGTCCTGAGTTGCTTGCATAGGACCATCCAATTTTCTGTTACCTTTTGTTTTATCGGAATCATTATCCCTATTGGTAGTTCTACCTGACAAACATTAAAATTATTTCACGACATATAACTTATGGGAAAACCACTAAGAAAAAGGATATAAGTTTACTACAGAAATTGCCTACTTTGGGGGGGAGCTGGGGAAGGTTGTTTCCTTGATGTCTGTGTTTCTTCTGCTTTCTGAATACCTTCAGACCCTCTAGCTTCAAAAGGTGCAGGTCGAGACTCCTGAGTAATTTATGTGGCATTCAAGGCACTGATATCTTCAAAGACTAGGATTCCATAATTTACTTGAGCGCGTAACTAATGATACTTACAGCTGCCAACCCCATTGAATCATCTTTGACAAATGGGTGCTCCAACAATGCTGGCCAGGTTAATCTACTTTGAGGCACCTATTACATACCACGCAGCATTAGAAAAGGAAAGGCACAGATGAACTCATTACATGGATCTGAGGGGAAAATGCCAGTTATGAATTTATCACCTTGTTGAGTAAACCCTTCAGGAAGCTCTTAAAGTTTGCACTCATATTATCTGGATATTTTACAGGATCCTAGCAAATCGATGAAATCATATAAATCAGTTCTGACAATTAAAAAAATGCAAGGATAACAAATAAATAAAATAACTAAATAACCCTTGCAACCTTGACAATGTGCCGGATAAGTGCATAGACCGAATTTGTATAAAAAGGGGGCTGTCCAACAAACAGTTCATACCTGGTCAACCAAACAATAAATTTAGCTTGATAGATAGATTATCAAACACAAAGTCGAGTAGATGGCACCAAGTTGAACCATGTAACAAAGGCCAGCAGTATATTAAGATTACAACTGCACAAAAGGAATGTGATACAATAGCATCTAGAATATACTAGTATGATAAGATTGCAAAAGTAACCAGATGGGAAAGTGAAGAAGTACATACAAGATGACACCAAGGGACCATAAATCTGCTGTGTGGTTATATGGCTGTTCTCTCACCAGTTCTGGAGCCATATATAAAGGCGTCCCTGCATAGGAAAAGCAAGCTTAGTGAAATGAATGTTCGGCAAACGGAGCTCATCACAATACGTCCGTAAGATCAAGCAATATTAATAGAGAATGTGCCTTAATGAGCTACAAATATGCAATAAGGACCAGCACAATTCAAAGGAGACAACTCCATATAACGAAATACAGTGTACAGCTACTTGTATTGGAATGTAGTTTGAGATAAACTCTCACTGAAAAAAACAACTCCTCCAAAATTTGAAGGAAACACAGAAAGAGTTCAGATTCATAAATGAACTATGTACTGAAATTATACAGATTCAAGAAAAGATGACAAATATAACTGTAACAGCTTAAAAGCTTAACACATGATCATTAGAGTTTGCTAATTGCTATCACGTTAGTTTAGCGAATCAGAGTATCAGAATGTATTAGATCTACCAACAGGTAAGATGTGGCTAACAAAAGGCTTTCTATAATCCAGAGATCTGTGATTGATTATGAAATGAAGTATACCAAAAAAAATCTCGGCTGGTGGGGGGAAAGACCACCCCCACGGTTTTCAACTAAGAATATACTTCTCAGCTCCCCGACCGAGAAAACCCCCGAACCCTGGCCCCGTCGTGTCACCTAGGCCGGTCCACGGGCCGAGACACCGTTGCCCGGGCAAAGCCGCAGGCCGGGTCACCGTAACCCGGGATACCGTTGCCACAGGCTGGAAACAGGCCGTTACCACCAGTGCATTGGCCCACAGGCCAGCGAGGGGATTTTTTTTTTACCTCCAGCCTGAAATTCGCTCCCATGGGGAGTCGAAACCAATACTTGGAGGGTGCCGCCGGAGTGCTAGACCAACTGGTCTAGCACCCTTTTGGCATGAAATGAAGTATACAAATTGGCATATACATACTTTACCTAGACATGGAAATTTATTTGTTAAAATGTCAGCTACCAATGATGATGAAAAATAGATACCTTTAATGGAGCGTAATACAACAGTGTTAGCTGACATAGCACGAGCAAACCCAAAGTCACAAAGCTGTAAACAGGCAAGAAACAATATAGAGTGAATTTCAACCATTGTAGCACAATCGATAAGAATCACAACTTGAAGACATAAACAACAGTGGATAAGTGAAAATTAAAGGCAAGAATCAAGGCCGTCGGGATGAAAGCTCATTCTAATTAAATGATTAGCCACATCTAGCTACCATCAGAAACTTAACAGAAAACTGAAACATATAAGATGGAACCGATAAAGTGCATTGGATCATGAAACATAGGACTGTGTCATTATATGTATATACAGTTGCATAGATGTAGCAAATAATAGACAGTTCCACAATGGATTAGCTACAGCAACATCTTGGAGATATGTTACCTTGAAGCGTCTACTGTACATTACTAAACAAAAACTTATGAGGGGCGCCTGATAAAAACTTCAGGATTCATGAATGAAAAATATGACAAGACATTGACAGATTCTGCATGCCAACATGGAACAGAGATTACCTTCACAATAGATCCTTTCCCAATAAGGATGTTCTGAGGTTTCATATCCCGGTGAATAATTCTATTGGAATGCAAGTAATACAATGCTTTCACCTGAAATGAAATGTGCTGAAACCATGAAGGGAAGTCGACCAAAACAACTGGACTGCGATGGTGCGGGAAGAACTAAGTGCATACCAGCTGCTTAGCAATAGCCTGAACTTGTTCTTCTGGAAGACATTTATCATCCTCAAGCACTTCAAACAGTTCTCCCTGTGACAGGCATTTTTACTGAAGTTAGCCAGCTCCAAACAATTGAAAGCAGTCAAAGATGAGAAAGGACAAGGCAAGCAAACTGAGTTCTTGTGTACCTGAGCAAACTCTGTGACAACACAAAACTCCTGAGGGGTTTCAAAGGTATCGACCATTTCAATTATGTTCTCATGTTTGAGTTTCCTTAGGATCTACAGAATTGTGTTCAGCAGCAAGCAGTGAGATGGTATAGCAATGAGAGATAAGAAACCCCATTGCTTAATGCTAACTTGCTGTGTGCTACAGTTGCAAGCACAGCCGGATCGCAGCAGACACCACACCAGAATTATAGTTTTCGAAAGCCACTCCCAATTCTTAGTTTATAACAACAAAACACCCAAATCCGAAGTACATGTAGAAGAAAACAGAAATGGTTTACCTCAATCTCCTGCCTAAGGTTGTGTATATCCTTATCGGTCTTCCCGTGCTTAAGAATGAACTTCATGGCGACCGTCTGAATCAGAAGCATAACAGGAGAAAACAACCTCTATGAAATCAAAATGCACACACAAGGGAGTTCATCTGATCATCACTTCATCAGATGTGCCTAAATCCGGCGGGTCCAGCACACTGGAGGAGCGGGGGACGCTGACCTGGCGAGTGTACTTGCGCCTGCCCTTGTAAACCTTGCCGAAGGAGCCCTCCCCGACGAGGTCGATGACATGGTAATCCTCTATCCCCATCTCGTGCCCCAGAGCAGGCGCGATCCTCTTCGCAAACGAAATCGAAGTTAGTCGGCAGAATACACGCTTCTAATCTAAATAGATCAGATCCGATTACCCAACACTAGCCGTTAGGGTTGGCTCCTCGGTTTCGCGCAGCAGCAAGGGGAGAAAAGGAGGCGGGCGTACCGGTACCTGGTGGGTGCTCGCCGCCGGCGAAAGCTCAGACGGAGGCCCCGGCACCTGGCGTAGGGCGGCGGCGGCGGTCGCCCTCTCGGTTTTTTGAAATTTTCCCCGCTCCTCAGTCGTCGCCACTCGCGAAGAGAGAAAGAGAGAGAAGCGAGCACGCGGCGGAGTGAATGGGAGAAGAAAATTTGAACAAAAAAGGTTATTCTAGTTCAGCGCGAGAACTGGGCCTGGAGTCGAACTAAAGCCCAATAAGGCCTTCTACTGGACAGCCCAGATCAGCCCATATTGCAACGGATCACAGGCGGAGTCCCGACGACCACAAAATTCAAATCAGTTCTGCTTGGAACCATTTCAATGGCGACCTGTTCTTCCCCACCCGCCCACCCCAAACCCTAGCACCCCCGATCCAGCAGCCGCCCCCTCCATTGCGAGCCCCAGATCCTCTCGGAGATGGCGGTGCCGGCGCCGATGCAGCTCAAGGTGCGGGTCCCGGAGAACGAGGAGGTCGCTCGCTGCCTCCACGAGAAGCGGCTGTCGATGCGGGAGCAGCCGGCCGGTTTCAAGGAGCACCTGGACCGCACCTTCGCCAAAGCCTACCGCAACGTCTGCGCCGCCAGTGAGCCCATCCGTACTCTCAAGGAGTTTTCCAAGATCAAGTACCAGTTCTTTCCTCCTACTTCCCCATTCCATTCTTTTTTTGTCCGTTGCTGAGTGAATGCTGCATTGAGACAGGAGTTTGATTGTTTTTTTTGTGCGGTAGTGTTGGTGGGAATTGGGATTATCTTGTTTTGAGCTGTATTAGATAGGAACCGGATCTAATAAGCTGTGATTTCAGTAACATTTCAAGATTTGTGTGGTTAGCTTGCTTTCTTGGGCTAATATCAGAAATTTGTGTTTGCATTGCTAATCAATTCTGTAGCTTTTGTTAGCCTACAAGCCACAATGTCCATTATCATTCTACATACATATATTTGTTATAAACTTTTTGTTTATCATGGAAGAAATATGCCACGTACTATTTGGTAATGCACTTCTGAATTTCTTGAATAATTTTGATTTACATAGCACATATCTGGATGTTTCTAATATTCTATCACTGTTTACAGTGGTGTGGGACCATGGCTAATACGTTGTATGAAAGGCTTCTTTCCAGAGTCCAAACAGGATTCTCCAATGAAAGGTAATGTAGCAGGAGAGTATGGTAACCGTTTTCATGCTTAACTGGGTGCTGTTTGGAAATCCTTTCCTGTTTTCCCCTTGAAATGATTTCGGTTTTATTTTAACAGGAAAGAAAACAAGAGTACCAAAGTGCCCTAGGCCAAAGAAGAACACTGCTGCTGCTGCTGCTGCTGCGGCTGCTGCTTCTCTTGGTAGCATCCTTATGCTTGCTATTTTGATAGTATAATATCCATAAAAAAACATTATACGTTTTGTTTAATTCCAATACTTCTTTTGAAGGCAAGGAACCTCCTCCTAGCTTAAATTGTCAGAATGTATTTACTCCTCCATTTTCATCCCAAGGAACAATGGAGCTGCAAACTTGTGATAAAACGGTATGTTTGACTTTTATATGGATAAACCATGTGGTGCACAATACTGTACCTTTTAGATTTTCAATCAGAATATACTGATTTTTTGTTTTTGCCCCAGAGTTCTTCTGACTTCAATATGCTAGACAAGGATGCTGTATCAATGGACAATTCTATACTGGCTATGCCACCTTGTCAATCAAGTGAAGAGTTTCTTGAAGCTTATGAGGTTGTTCTGATATTGGATGATCGTGAGAATTTCGGGTTTGTATAACCGTATCCTACTCATATAAGCATTATATTTGTCCAGGCACATCAAAATTTTGTTCTCATGATTATTACATTTTTGCATAGGTATTCCTCAAGAAAAGTTGCTTCAAAAAAGGTTGCCGATAACATTGGTTCACAATTTAACATACCTGTAGAGGTTAGTTATAAACTGACTCTGATTAAATTTTTTGTGGCCTAAAATCCTACACTTTTCCTAAGTTCATAAAATTATGGGAAACCTTGTAACTTGTAGTATTGTAACATGCTTATAAATATCTTGAACACAAACCTGTTGGTGATGCACCAGATGTGTTTGTTCTTTTTTATTTAACATATATAAAAGGGGTTACGATGCTTATATTGATCATTCTGTGTCGTGTTCCACAGAAAGTGATTGTGATTCTTATGTTTGAACCTTGTCATCCAGGTTAAACGTTTGCCACTAGGTGATGGCATTTGGATTGCTCGTCATAAAAAATTTCTGACAGAATATGTTCTAGATTTCATTGTTGAAAGGAAAAATGTTGCAGATTTAGGTAGCTCAATTAGAGACAACCGATACAAAGATCAGAAAACAAGGCTGCAGGTACTATATGGACTTGCATTAACTACTTGTTATTGTTATAGACCTTGAATGTCAGTTCCCTCTTCTCTGTACCTTTCTTTTAAATTTCTAACATTCCTTGTCTCTGCTGTTACTTGTTTCTTGTGATAACCCCATTCAGTAGTCAAGTATGGAAGCTAATCATTAAAAAAACTTTTTGTCTCTATTTTTTTTCATTTGTGAGCGATTCACCTATGCAGCAATGAGATTGATGGTTAATATTCTGTGTGTGTTCACCATTATCATTATGGCAAATGTAGTAGTCTGTCATAGAATTCTGCTATTAAAAATGGCCTTTTTTAACTTTTGCTACAGTTGATGTGTAGAGAAATGCTGAAAATGAGGAGATGAAAGGGTATTTTATCCCTTGGGGCAGTGTATTTGGTCTAGCTTTTCTTGTGCTTTCTCTCATACAATGACGAACAACTCTCCTCCATGTTCGAGAAAAAGATGATAAAGGGCATGAGACAACATATGCTTGGCTCTATAGATTGCTCTGTTCCTGGACAAAATGTTTTGTTGTCCTTATTTATTTGAGAAACAATGATGAGATGCGTTCATTTATTGTGCCTTGTAGAAATGCGGGTTAAAGAAGCTCATATATCTTGTTGAAGGTGATCCAAACACTTCAAAAGGATCCGCAGCAAGCATCAAAACAGCGTACGAGCACTGCTCATTTCACCTGAATTGATAATAATAAATATTTCATTATTACATGAATTATTTAAGAAAGCATATATGTGACCTTTTTATCTGTGCCATGTTGTTTATTTTCAGCTGCTTCACCACTGAGATTTTAGAAGGATTTGATGTTATCCGTACCAGTGGGTATACTGATACCATGAAAACATATGGTCATCTTACACACTCAATAATTGATTACTACAGCACGAATTTCCACAGTCTTGCTAAAAGTGCCTGTATATGCCCAACCTATGATGAGTTTGAGAGACAGTGCCGTTGCCTTCAGAAGAAAACAGTGAGCCAAATATTTGCTCTGCAACTCATGCAGGTTACATGTCAATATAAACTCTTTACAAAAGTTAGCCAACTGCTTCATGTGATGTCATAGTTGAATATGAGATATTATACTCATCGAATATACATGCAATGCAATGCAGGTGCCACAAGTAACAGAGAAAGTTGCATTAACTGTTATAGAGTTCTATCCAACTCTTTTCTCACTGGCAAGGGCGTACTCCATGCTTGTCAGTCTTCTCTTACTTCTAATTTTTACTGTCATAACACTTGTGCTTGACATTTCTGTGAGCTAAAATTTTACCTTTATGATTTTGAAGGAAGGTGATATCCATGCCCAAGAGGAGATGTTGAAGAACAAGAGCAAGGTGATAAATGCAGGGGCTAGTAGAAACATCTTCAAGCTTGTCTGGGGTGATGGATGTCAATCTTCAGGGCCCACTTTGGACTAACCGACTTAACTGAGTATATCATCTCCTTGGTGATCTCGAGCCATATTTTTCTGTGGTTCACTAGCCCCTTGCAAGGCTTATTCTGAAGGCAAATGATCCAATTGACCACTGACCGTTTTGGAGCATGTAGTTACCATGAAAGTGTCTCCTCCCTGCTGTTGTCTCCAGGTTGCACAAGATACAATGTTATTGGGAGATGTGTAGTGTTGTATTATGTAGTACATCGGTTGACTTCTGCTCATTGAGATGTACTATCTTGTTATCTTGTCAGGCTTTTTTTCCTGATTACAAGGAAAATTGGCCGGATACATTACCAGGTTGCCGGTTGTTTAAAGTGAGCACATCTTTCAAAGATCAAAGATGATCTTTGCTTTTGAGCGGTTGAGCTTCTTATGTTGCCACGCCAGTAATGTAGCCTTGGAATTATTGTTGTAATAATACGATAAAAATGTATGTATGTGATCTGTAGAAATTACTGAGAGCAGTACAAACTAGTACCATCGTTTTACTGCATGTATAGCATTGAGATATCATGGCCTCGCATCTTGTCATGTAATCAAATCACTACGGAGTAAGTAGCAGTCATAACATTGCATAATCAACAGCCGTTAAAGCTAATTGCCTCTTTTTCTCTTTTGTTTTTTTATAATTAATATAAAAAAAGGCTTAGGTTGGGTTTGAAGAATGGGCCTGAAGCGTGAGCCCAACTAGCGCCTGGCCTGCGATGCGTTGGAGTAAATGAACTTCGATCCTTGTCCGAGAAGCTCAGCATCGTCATCAAAACTTGCAAAACCCGACCGCAAACTGCAAACCCCCTCGAATCACCCCGTAATGGCGGGCTCTTCTTCCTCCTTTCCCGCTCCAAAACCCCAAACCCTAGCTTGAAGCTTCGCGCACCGATTCCCGAATCCCCAATCCAGCTACCGGCCTCCACCGCCGTGCACCAGTCCCCCGTGCGTTCGCGATGGGGCGGCCGCCGCCGAAGAAATCCAAGGACGCGGTGCCGGTGCCGAAGCAGCTCAAGGTGCACAACCCGGAGAACGAGCCCCTCTCTCGCTTCTTCCTGGAGAAGTGGCGGGCGATGGTGCGGGAGCCGGACGGGCTCTCGCCGAACAAGTACCTCGCCTTCTCCAGGGCCAACAGCAGCATCTGCTCCTCCAAGGAGCCAATCCGGACGCTCAAGGACTTCAAAAACGTCAGGTAACTACTATGATTTTCTGAAATTTTGTATGAATCCCCCCGTCCCCCTCCTCCCTCTCTCTCATAGTATTGAAACTTGGAATGCCCCCAGTTGAGGCTATCGTTTGATAGATTTTGTTTCGTTCCACGTGGATGCCTTGTTTGGCGAGGATGCTTCATTTCGAGCGTGGTTGAAGGCTCTTTTCTGCTCACTCCGAATGGTTGAATGCAATAAGACGAATGAATTGGTTTGTGATTTGCCGTGTAGACATGTTTGTATTTGTCTCAATCCACATGTGTTGAAGTGGATTGGAGTGTATTTGAACTAAATTCCACTCCAACACGTGGTTTGAGATAGATACATGTGCATTGAACAAGGCATAGTTGGTATTTGGGGGTATATGGTTTCTAACAGCTGTATACTGTTAGACATGTGAATTTGTTTGTAGTTGTGTGTTCATTTAGCTAATCGGAAGTAAGGGCTCTTCCCCAATTCTGGCTGACTTCAACATCTCAAGAACTCGCTGGCTATTTTTAATGTAACATTGCATATTTGAGCATGCAATGTTCTGTTACTATGTAAGGTCTGCTAGGCTGCTATGTCTACATTGCAATTTCTCACCCAAACATAATCCTTTAGAAACCAGAAACTAAAACCACCATTTCTTGTTAAATTTGATTTTTTTTTTCAACCTAATGTTATCTTATAAATGAGGGTCTGACTTCTGAGATGCTTTATTTATCCCTTATTTTGTGTTAGAACATTAAGTCTGAATTTTGCTTTATCATAAGGCATTTTTTTCTGTGTAGTGTTGCATCATAAAGTGTATCTTTATTGTGTTTTACTATTGTTGTCAGGGGTGTGGGGCCATGGCTCATAATACTTATGAAAAGTTTCTTTGCAGAGTCTAGTCCGGATTTATCTCCTGCAAAAGGTAAAACTTCACTATTTTTATGGTTGACTGTGAGTTCTTTGAAAACTTTCTTTCTCTGAATCATGTCGTTTGTTGTTATAGGAAAGAAGCCAA
This sequence comes from Themeda triandra, assembly GCA_018135685.1. NCBI lineage: Eukaryota > Viridiplantae > Streptophyta > Magnoliopsida > Poales > Poaceae > Themeda > Themeda triandra. Next base: position 2,042,482 of record JAENPR010000018.1, read on the forward strand.
AAGGAACAAAAAGTTATTTGCCAAGGAAGAATACTGCTGCTTATGCCATACTAATAACACTCCTTAGGTACGATTTCTTTGAGGTATATACCGTATATGTTGTCTACGCAAAATAAATGTATTTTTAGTTGGGAGGTAGAATATTGATGTTTATTCATAAGGGAGCAGGATAAAAGATGCCTAAGGTTTCAAGAAAATATTTATAAGATAATATAAGAATGGAATTTTCCTATAGGGCAAAGGCTGACGGGAAAGATTTTATGATGAAACAAGAGCTTATTGATGCTGCTGAAAAAAGTGGACTGTCACGAGAAGCGATTGGGTACTCTTTCTCAGTGAATACCTCAATACCTGCTGTTTTGATACTTCTGCTATGTTTGACATGTTAATAAGTAGCTACTTTTGATTTTAATCAGTCCAAATAAAAGTAAAGCAAAACAGAGTTATGGGAAGGACTGGTACACTGGTTGGAACTGCATGAAGACACTGCTAGATAAACGACTTGTCACCAAGTGGAGTAACCCAGCAAAGTAATACATTACCATCTCATTTTCCATTTGTGTGGTTCCTATACAGTCCTTCTACGTTTATTATTATTTTTGGCAAAGTAATACTTGACTATACAAAAGGTTGCACATAAATCCTCATGGTATAAGTAAATTTAGAGAAACAAACCCCACAGTTTGTTAAGTACAAATTTCATAGGTATATCTTTTGGTTCTGCAATTTGTTGCTGCATTACACAGCATGATGGCATCAATGCTAGCATTACACACTGTTAAAACAATCTTTAAAGAATCACCAGATTTGCTCCCAAGGGCTAGAGACATTATGACATCAATATTTTTTCTTATATTTGTTAGGAGGAAACTCAATATGCTAACACAATAAAGTGATTTTGTATACTAGAAGATAAATTGGCCATTTCAAATTAGATTTTGCTGTTAGCATTTGGATGCCTAATGATCTCTTTCCTCTGCAAATGGTATTGGAAGTATTTTAAGGTTAACTACAGTATAACATTAACTCTATCATGGTTTAGTGGACCTGTAAAGGCCGCAATAGGTGCAGCACCAGCATGATCCTTAGACCTACCATCTTTTTTGTCATACAAACTGGATCCCGTTCTAATCCATCTTCGTATTTAGGGCCTGTTTGGTTCCACAAGACTAAAACTAAAGTGGACTAAAATGTTTTAGTCCATTTTAGTTCATCTTGAGTGACTAAAGTGCATGCATACAACTAAAGTGTTTTAGTCCTATTTTAGTCCTCGTGTTTGGATCTTTAGTCCATAAAGTGACTAAAGTTTAGTCCACTTTAGTTTTAGTCCTAGGAACCAAACAGGCCCTTAGTTATCTCCTGTGGTACAGTGGTCTTTTATTTTTGTGTCCACTTTTTATCATGTGCAGTAGTTTAATAATCATCTTTCAACTATGCACATTATGCATCTACTTTGGTTTTTGTTATAAGGCATCCATATTCTTTAGAGATGTTAAACATCGGTTGGAGCTGACCAGGTGAGTTTTGTAGGTATGAGCTAACTCAAGAAGGTGAAGGCACTGCGCATGAATGTCTTTCTAGGTCTGGATCTGATGATTCTCAAGACACATCTGCTATGAATCCTTCTGTTGCCGGGCACAGTCCTGAGCTTGTTGGTGGCAGTTCTCTGACAAAAAAGAGGAGCAGTTCCTACCGTCAAGTTCAAACTACTGTAAGGACTACCTTTTTCCAAAACTGTTTTTGTTTCCCGTGCTAACAATGAGATATACACACAGACCATTTCACAGATTCTTCTGTATGATGAAAGACATAAAGGCATGCTCGATTGTCATCTTCAGTTATTATTTGATGAAGTTTACTGATTTTTATGTTCTAGCCTTCTGTCACAAACAGAAGTACTTTTCAGTTTTGAAACATCAATAGTAGACAGATGTTTAACTATCAAAACATTACTTCAAAGCATGTAGTATTTCATATATTTGGTTTAGTCTACATATTTACATGCTTTGGCAGAATATTGTAGCTACAACAATAATGTCACACCTGACAAGGAAATAGTTTCGATTCTTTAAAGTCTTTTTTTGTCCATGCGAGCTATACGCTCCCTGAGATTAAACCTTTTACAATTTATAAGGTGGTTTTCGAATTTTCCTTTTTTTCGTCTTAATAACGATTACTTCATATATAATAAAATGAATCGATACCCCTCATTGAATTTGTGACTGTAGATTTACTTGCACTAGTAATTTAAATATACTGTTTACACACAGTTGATATAATTTTAGCTAGTATTTCAATTTCTCGGCATAATTTTCCATAACTGTAGATCTACGATACATTCGTAACTTATGTTTTCTCTATCTTGTGTAGAATTCCGAAGGAATCATTTGCTGTGATTCAGATTCAGAAGAGCCATGTGGAAAGAACATTCCCCTAAAAGGTTGCAATTGGTTTTCTGTTCATATTGCATAAGTTCTCGTAGAATTATGCTTACTTTTTTGTTCCACTGCTCTATAATTTATGCTGGCTACTAGTTGCGTGTTCTAAAAAAATTTACCAAAATGGGTGTTCTACCAAAACTGAAAACATGCAATCCTGTTCTATGGATAATTGGATATCACTACGGTGTCTATTTATATTGTACAAAAATATCAAAAAATTAGTGCCATTCCCTTACCAGTTTTCTGGTTGATTCCTATACTTCAATGCAGGCAAGGAGCCTATTACTAGTTGTCGATTGCCAGATATTCTTCTTCCATTCCAAGGAACACCCGAGCTGCAATCTTTTACATTGGTATGCTTGACTTTTGATGGAGAAACTTTCTCAACAAACCTTCTTTTTCTTTCAAATTTTCAATCTAAACATACTGTTATTCTGCATCTGTTGCTCCTAGGGTTCTGCTAAACTAGCTATGCCACCTCGTCGAGCCAATGAAAACTTTCTTGAAGCTTATGAAGTTATTTTAATATTGGATGATCGTGAGAAATTCGGGTCTGTATCATCATATCCTACTCTCACAAAGAAATTTTGTATCTACTTTTGTATGTTTGTAGTTATCTTTGATCTTTAGGTGGGTATCTCATTCAATGCATAAAGAAAAATGTCCCTGTGCTGTTCATTTTTCCATAATTTGTTCAAATTCTCATGAGGAAGGTTACCTCATGCAATGTTTGTAACCTTGATACTAGTTTCATTGGTTATGACTAGTCTGATTTACCATTCTACTCCCTCCATTCCAAATTATAAGAAGTTTTGGCTTTTCTAGATACATTGCTTTTACTGTGCATCTAGAACATAGTGTATATCTAAGTATCTAAGTGCATAGCAAAAGTCATGAATTTAGAAAAGCCGAACTGCCTTATAATTTGGAACGGAGGGAGTATTTTGTACGAAACTGTAATATATGACTTGACTTCCATAGGTTCATTGACTATTAGAGAAAAAATGATGTTTTGTATTTTTTTTTACTTGTTATGACTGCTCAGTATTTTTTTTGTTAGAATTTGATATATTTTCTCTTCATGGAATTGGTTCTCGTGTGTTTTTTTTTTTTTTGTGTAGTTGGATACTTGGATGTGTCATCATTGGAATTGCGTGGAATCGGGTTCTCATGTTCGTTATCTGTTTGTGCAGGTCTCGTTCAAGAAAAGTTGCTGATAACATTCGTTCACAGAGCCATTTTGGTGTAGAGGTTAGTTGGGATCAGAGTTTGTGCACTCTTCTATATCATGTCCTACTTTCTCTCTGCTGTAGAAATGAAAATGGGGGCATAGCTATACTTATTAGAGATATCTCACCTATTAGGGAGATCTCATGTATGATGCCAAACCAAGCCCAGAGCTTGACACAATTTCATTTGCCACTACATTTTCCCACTTTCATGTTCATGCCTCTATTACATAGTTTTTTTTTTCAAAATATGCCATTGGAGTCTTAATTCCTTCAGTGAAGGATCTTTGGAAAAAAAATATAAAAAACTTGTTAGATTCCATATTCTCTATTGATTTGGCTAACCCTAGAAGGGTAGCTATATAGTAGCATACATGGGCCTCATGGGCCTAGCCTCATGGGCCTAATACATGTATATACTCCAACACTCCCCGATCGAACTACCGGCGCAGCGGAGTTCTAGACCGGACATCTAAAAGAAAGAGCACACACACGTCCCCCACACGGCCACAACTAGCCACCGGTGATGTTGAGGCCGGAGCGGAAGTCGGTGAAGGTCGACGACGGGAGGCCCTTGGTGAAGATGTCGGCGAACCGTGAGGTGGTCGGTACATGGAGGACCCGCCTCGCCGATGGCCACCCGATCACGGACGAAGTGAAGGTCAATCTCCACATGCTTCGTGCGTCGGTGCCGGACGGGGTTGGTGGAGAGGTAGACCGCGCCGACGTTGTCGCAAGACGAGCGTGGCCCGGCGAAGGGGGCTATGGAGCTCGGCCGGGAGCCTGCCGGAGCCGGGAAGCCTCAGCCACACCGTTGGCGACGGCGCGGTACTCGGACTCGGCACTGGAGCGAGAGGCCACCTGCTGGCGCTTGGAGGACCAGGACACCAGGTTGCCTCCGAGGAAGACGGCATAGCCAGAGGTGGACCGTCGAGTGTCCGGACGGCCGGCCCGGTCGGTGTCGGTGTAGACAACCGGCTCCGTAGAGGAAGACCGCCGGTGCGGGAGCGAGGCCATGATCGCGGTGCCTCGGAGGTACCCGAGGAGACGCTTGAGAGAGCGGTGAGATGAGGCTCCCGAGGATCATGCATATGAAGGCACAACCGCTGAACCGCATAGGTGATATCGCCGAGTGAAGGTGAGGTGCGAAGAGCACCGGCAAGAGTGTCAAGCGGGGGGCCCTCCGCCTCGGACGGCTTGCTCGAGTGTCAACCGGAGTGGTGCGGGGCTTGCAACCGTCATCCCGGCCCGCTCAAGTATGTCCGGAGTGTCGACGCCGGTGAAGAAGAAGCCCAGTTTGGATGAGGCTCAACGGTGACTCCAAGAAAGTGGTGAAGCACACCCAAATCCTTCATCGCAAACTCCCGCGAAGAGAGGTGATGATCCGGCGAAGAAGGGACTCACCGGGAGGCCGTCGGGACTATGTCATCCACATAGAGTAGCGAGATATGCGTCTCGGCCCCATGGTGATAGATGTACGGGGACGTGTCGACTTGGCCTCCACAAAACCAAGTGTCGGGAGGAAAGCAAGCAAACCCGTGGTTCCATGCCCGGGAGCCCGCTTGAGGCCATAGAGAGACTTGTTGAGCCGGCAGACCATCTCGTAGCCGGGAGGAGTCCACAAACCCACTGGTGACTCGCAGTAGACTGTCTCGGTGAGAAGACCATGCGAGAAAAGCATTCTTCACATCCAGGTGGTGCACGCGCCAAGAGCGGGTGAGAGCCGGAGAGCACGGTGCGGACGAGCGTGCTTCACCACCGACCGAAGGTCTCATCATAGTCAACCCGTGGCGGCGAGTGAAACCCCGAAGTACCCACCGAGCCTTGTACCGCTCAAGTGTACCATCAGCCCGGCGCTTGTGGGTCCAGATCCACTTGCCGGTGACGACGTTGGCACCTCGCGGCCGAGGCACCAGATCCCAGGTCTGGTTGGCGAGGAGGGCCGCGTACTCCTCTTCCATCGCGCGGCGCCAGTGAGGGTCCGCCAAGGCCTCGCGGACGGAAGAGGGTACCGGAGAGATCCCCGTCTCGCAGGTAGTGGCGGAGAGGGCCTGCGGACGGGACGCCTGCCTCGTCACCATCGGGTGAGTGTGACGAGGGTCCCGGTGAAGCAACGGCGGGTGGTATACCGACGGCTCCACACGGGCGGCCGGAGGCCGCGGCGGCGGCGGCGGCGGCGTCGGTGTCGCCGGCGGAGAGAGGGGCACCACCGGTGGTGCAGGTGACCCCGGCGAAGAAGGGGCCACCTGCGGCGACGGCGGCGGCGGCGGCCCGTCCACGGCGCTGGTACACGTGCACCGGCTGGGCGAAGCGAGCAGGTGGCGCCTGAGGTGGAGCCTGAGGCGGCGGTACACGGCGCTGGTACACGTGCACCGGCTGGGCGAAGCGCGTAGGCGGCGGCTCGGGACCCCCACCCCCGCTCGGCCCCTCCATGGTCGAGCAGGGAGCAGGGTCGGGAGAGGCACTGGCCGCCGGTGAGCTGGGGCACGGCCCCGGCGAAGGGCACGGTGCGGTAGTACTGCGGGGAGACAACCGCAAGGTGGCTCGACCACCGCGTCGGTGGGAAACGAGAGAAAACGTCAAGCTCCCGTGGGGTGGGAGTGGTGGGAGGAGGGGTGGAGAAGGGAAAACCGACTCATCGAACACCACATGGCGAGAAATGAGAACCCTACGAGAGGTGAGATCATAGCACCGGTACCCCTTGTGATCCGGGGAGTACCCAAGGAAGACACACAAGGTGGACCGAGGAGCCAGCTTGTGGGGAGCGGTGGCGGTGGTGTTCGGGTAGCACGCACACCCGAAGACTCTAAGGTGATCGTACCGAGGAGGGGTACTGAAGAGAGCGTGGTGTGGTGTAGAGCTGGACAGCGGCGGAAGGTAGGCGGTTGAGGAGGTATGTGGTGGTGTGCGGGCACTCGGCCCGGCGAGCGAAAGGAAGTGAGGCTGGAGAAGAAGCGTGCGCATGGTGTCGTTGATGGTACGAATCATGCGCTCAGCCTTGCCGTTCTGAGAGGAGGTGTACGGGCAAGACATGCGCAACTGGACACCGTGAGAGAGAAAGAACGCACGGGAGGTGGAGTTATCAAACTCGCGACCATTGTCACACTGGACGGCCTTGATAGTGAGGCCAAACTGTGTGGACACCCAAGCAAAGAAGTGGTGAATCGCAGGGAAAGCATCAGACTTCGCACGCAAGGGAAAAGTCCACAAGTAGTGAGAAAAATCATCAACCACCACAAGATAGTATTTATAGCCAGAAATACCGAGTACGGCGATGTCCACAGTCGCGCAGTGTACAAGATCAAAACGGTGAGCCGCATGTGAAGAAGAACTAGAAAAAGGAAGACGAACATGACGGCCCAACCGGCACGCATGACACAACCGCTCATCATGAACTCGAGTACAACGAATGTCTGAGCTATGACTAAGCTGCATCAGGGCATCACGTCCAGGGTGTCCGAGACGCCGGTGCCAAGTAGAAGAAGTAGTGGTGGCGAGGGCAGCTGACGAAGATGGCGAAGAGGTCGGAAAGCGGAGAGTGTAAAGGGGCCCCAAGCTGTCACATCGGAGCAGAGGACGCCGGGTAGCCAAATCCTTCACAGTAAGACCAAAAGAGAAACTCCACAGAACAAGAGTTGTCAGCTGTAAAACGACGAATAGAAAGAAGATTGTGGACCATCTGGGGTGCAACAAGAACATCAGGAAGGCGAAAAGAGCCATGGGCACCAGCGGCACCCACAGAAGTGACAGGAAGACACGAGCCATTGGCAACCATGATAGAGGAAGGGTGTGAGGAAGAAGGAGGAGAGGAGGACGAGAGTATACCGGAGTACACCCCACCTTTGGCCCCACTTCCCACCGGGCCAAGCGGGGGTGGAGGGGCCGCGGGTGGTACTTGGGGGTGGCAATGGTAGGGGTGGCAAGAAGAAGAAGGGCAAGGGCGGGGGTGGTGGCGGTGGGGGGGCGGGCCGTGGCGCTCCACGCAGCCACGTCCCGTCACCGCCCGGCCCTCCTACAACAACCCCTGGTCCGGGCGCATCGCCATGTGGCCCTTCCAGGCCCCGGGTGGCGACCGGTCGCCGAGAGAGTCCGCCATCGCCTTCATCTTGCGGCAGTACTCCCCAACCTCAAGGTCACCCTGCTCGAAGGTGCGGAAGCGCACGTCGAGCTGTAGGGCCCGGGCCTCAGCATTGCCCTGAAACTGGCCCTCGAGTGCCAGCCAGGCCGAGCGAGCGGAGGGAGTGTTGCGAAGCATGTCCTGGAGCTCGGAGTTGATCGTGTTGAGGATCCAGGAGAGGACGATGCTGTCGAGGCGGAGCCACGACGAAGTCGGCTCGGCCGGTGGCTCGGCGAGGATGTGGTCGTCCAAGGCGTAGCGGCGGGTCGTGAGGATGACCTGGTCCCGCCAGCGGGCGTAGGAGGGTGAGGCGGGGTCGAGGACGGCCCGTATGAGTAGGCCGATGTTCTGGACACCCCCAGCCTGGTAGTGGAGCTGCTGGACGAGGGGGTCGGCCGGGTCGTGGCGGAGCACCACAGTGGTGGAGGTGCGGTGCCCCGTCGAGCCGGAGGAGGTGGCCGCGGGCAGGTTGCCGGAGGCCTGCGCGAGGAGCTGCTCCGCCTCGGCGATCTGGCGGGCCAGAGTGTCGTGGGCGTCCCGCTCGCGCTGCCATGTGAGGGCAGCAGCACGAACGCGCTCCTGTCCCGCCGCGGCCGCGGCTCGGGCGGAGACGAGCGCGGCAGCGAGGGTGGACTCGGGCCGCGGAGGGTAGAGGTCGACCGGCGGCGGCGCAGGAAAGGTGAAGGTCCCTCCTTGGGCCCCCTGGAGCGAGGTACTTCCTTGAGCTCCTTGGAGCGGCTGGTCCCGCGGCATCCCCAAGCCGGCAGCAGCAGCAGCCGCGGCAGCTGCAGCATAGGCAGCAGCAGCCGCCGGGTCGGAGTAGTAGAGGTGGAGAAGCGACGCAGGCGGTCGCTGGCCGAGTGGTGGAGGCGCCCGAAGAAGCACAGAGGGCTCCGGATCGGAATCCCCTCCCTCAGCATCGCGGAGCTCCGGATCGGGCCCGTCCGGATCGGGCGAGCCGCCGCTCCCGCTTCCCGTTGCCCCGGCGGCCGAGAGGACGAGCGCGGGCGAAGGGGACGGCTCCGCGCGCGGCGCGAAGGAGTCGAGCGGGGACGGCTCCGCGCGCGGCGCGAAGGAGTCGAGCGCCGGCGGAGCAGGGAAGGGCCCGGGCCGTCCGCTCGAGGTGGCGAAGCCGGCGGAGATGGCCGCGGGCCGGCGGAACGCAGGCGGACGGGGTGGCGGCGCTCAGGATCGGGAGGGGAGGGGAAGGGAGGCTGATACCATGTTAGATTCCATGTTCTCTATTGCTTTGGCTAACCCTAGAAGGGTAGCTATATAGTAGCATACATGGGCCTCATGGGCCTAGCCTCATGGGCCTAATACATGTATATACTCCAACAAAACTATTAGAAATGAAAAAAAGGGGAAATGACATAAAACGCAGTGAATTTTTTCTAGAAATAAGAAGATAACTTGGTTGATATTTTTGCCTGTTTCAGCCTCTCATGCTCGCAGACTACAGTGTTTGCTTCCTTGTGCTTAATGTGGCAGGTGGCATCAATGTCTTATGTCACGCTGTGGACAGTGTTGCAAGTCATTGGATTTTTTTTGTATAGATGTCTAGAATTTATCCTCTTGGATATAGTTTTTGTTCTTTTTTAACATAAGAAAGGTTGAGGTGTAATGCTTTATTATTGATTCATTTGTGTACTGTGCTAGAGAAAGTGGTGTTGATTCTTCAGTTTGAAACTTGTTGTTCAGGTTAGACAGTTACCTGTGGGAGATGGTATTTGGATTGCCCGTCATAAGGAACATCACACAGAGTATGTTCTTGATTTCATTGTTGAAAGGAAAGAGGTTACAGATTTAGATAGCTCAATTGAAGATAACCGATACAGAGATCAGAAATACAGGATGCAGGTGCCTTCTGAACTTGCATTTGCTTCTGCTGTTGTTATAACTTATAAACCTTGAACCTTCACTTCCTTTTCCTTATTTGTACGTTCAGCTGATGACACTTACACTATTACTATTTCCTTTTTATTCTTTATTTATATATATTTTTTTCCTTTCTATTATGTTGGGTTTATCTAGAGCCTACCCCTAACTTTCGTGGGATCAAAAGGCTTTGTTGTTGCTGTTCTGTTTATTGGTGAATTACGTATGCTACAATTAGATTGATGTGTAAAATCATGTGTATTTGGTAATCTCATGTGGTCATTCAAAGACTTTGGATGTGAGACTGGCATTGGCCAGTCCAATATGTGTCCCTATTCTAACCTTTCACAGAGGTTATGTTTTATTCTTTTGTTATCTTGAATTTAAAGGCATAAAGTATCTCATCCCTGGCATTGACATGACAAAGGTTATGGTGATTTAAGCATGGATATATAAATTGTAAACCTTGTCACTAACATTGTGTCTGTTGCATTAAAAAAATGTGTCTATTGTCCATGTTGATGGATTTTCAGAGCTTATCAAGTTCCTCTAGTATATATTGTTTATTTTAGCCACAGCTTGACACGATACTTTCGTTTGTTATTCCTTTGTAGAAATGTGGGCTGATGAAGTTGATATATCTTGTTGAAGGTGATCCAAACCGTGCAGCACAGAGGGTGAAAACAGCGTATGTACACTGCTCAAGTCACCTAAGCAACCAATATTATGCTGACAGTGATACATTTAACCCTTATTTTACACCTTGTTACTGTTATTCTTCCGACTAATATGTGATGTCAATATTTGTTAACTATTGAATATAAAATTTGGGGTATAAGATGTATGTTTTTTTAATTGGTCTTGCAATTTATTTCCAGGTGTTTCACCACTGAAATTCTTGATGGATTTGATGTTCAGAGAACTACTGGGTTTGCTGATACTCAGAGGAGATATATTGATCTTACACATTCGGTAATAGCATACTATGATGCAAATTTCTCGATTGTTGGTAAAACTTCTCGTGTTTGCCCAACCTATGATGAGTTTAAGAGAAAGTGTTGTGACCTTAAGAAGAAAACAGTGAGTGACATATTTGCCCTTCAGCTTATGCAGGTAACTTAGCAATACTTAAAAAAGTTAGCCAGCTGATTCATTTGATGTCATAGTTGAATGCAAATTTGTTGTGAACGAATATTAATATGATGCAGGTGCCGCAAATAACAGAAGAAGCTGCACAAGCTGTTGTGGAGCTCTATCCAACCCTTTTCTCACTGGCAAAGGCATACTCTATACTTGTAAGTCCTCTGCCTACTAGATTTTTTGTCTCCATTTGTACAGTTCGCAACAGTTACTCATGTTCAGAACAAATGCCTAGTAGTAGTACATTCCATGTCCTTTGTGTTGCAGTGCTGTTGTGTCTCGTAACATACTTGTAGCACATCTGTGAACCAGAGCTAACCTTCGCAATGTTGTAGGATGGTGATATCCCTGCACAAGAGAAGATGTTAAAGAACAAGAACGAGGTGATAAATGCAGGAGCAAGCCGAAACATATTTCGCCTTGTCTGGGGTGATGGAAGTACTCTGGACTCAGTTTCAGACTAACTGAACTTTTGGTGGCTTACGTGTCACCGTCTTGGTGATCTTGGCGCCATCTTTTGTATAGCTCACTAGCTAGCTCTGCTATCTCCGAGATTTAGCCGGAAGGCTCCCATGTTCTGAAGCAAATTATGCCGTAGGTAGAAACACTAAAGATCTCGGAAGATGTAGACTTGTAGTCACTAGGAAAAGTCCTGACATAATTCCACGTCGCGTTTAGAGTACTCTGATGTGGTGCCGTGATTGTACAGTATGGGATTACAGTGGAATGAAGTGGACTCTTCACCCTTGGATTATGTGGTGGGGGTTTCATAAATATCGCTTACTCAGTTGTCTGGATTATGTGTTGTCCCAAGCTACCTCGCTGCTTTGTTTGAGTATATAAGTCGACAAGATAGCATAAATATCGCAGTGTGCCTACATGGTACGGGTTCACTTCATCATCCATGTGCTGATAACAATAATCCATGGTCGGCGCCTTGTCTGGTCGGTGTTTGATGCCTGTTTGGTCATCTTCGGCTGAGAGGCCCTCCTCTCCTACAATGCTGATCGGGTAAACGTCGACGTGGGATGTGCGGGTGGCTGCCATGCCAATGCCATTCGTCTTGGTGCAGTGAAGGGACCGCCGCTGGGTGCTGGAGATGCAGCAAGAACCCTGTGGCTTGCAACGTGGGGCAACGGATGGATGCTACGTCATCGACTGATACTTATTCGGCGGCGCATGAGAATGAGAATGAGAATGAGAATCAGGTTCTGTTCCTGTATCTGATCCCTCTTGCAGCCGTAAGCAGTGCGTAAGAATTTCCTGGTCCTTGATCCGTTCCAATTCCTAACCAGTGTAATCGTATTTAAATTAGCAAATAGTAGTATAAAATGTTCAGCTATCGATAATACAATTGCTAATCTGGTTGGCACGCCTTTTCATGCACGACTACTACTCCTAGTGTGGTCGCTAGCATAACGTCGTAGCATGGACACCGGATGGCGGTTTTGAATGAACTAGTATCTTGGCGCGTGCTTCCGCGCGCCCGTGCACGCCTGGGCGAGTGTGTATGCAGATAACCTTCATATGTTACCGCAGGTGTTATTTCAAAAACACAGAAACGTGAACATTGTTTATCATGCAAAATAGCCCTTGATAAGTATGTGAGCTCGTGTTTTGCGCACGTTTGACAATGTCATATTTCTGTTCTACAAAAATGGAAAAAAGGAAACATTTGAGATGACGTGCCCACCATCAGGTTTCTCAATTAAATCGTGAACAGGTAAAGCAGCAATAGACTCATCATTGTCTGTCCTACTGTCCTAGCAAACCAGATGAAGGGTACATGTTAGCACTTGCATATAAGCGATGTCCTGTTTCCTTCCCAAGTGCAAAAAGTTTCCTTCCCAACTGATATCTGATCATGGCAATAAAAAAATAAGTTAGATGTACATCAGCTGATCATATTGAGATTAAAGATCCAATGCACGTCCCATGAAACATCTAGAACCATGGCTCATGGCTCATTTTATTGTTAGAATTCCCTATTCACAACATAACTAACAAAGAGAGATGTTATACACACACACAACATCAGCGCAAGGTTATTGAGTTTTTTTTAGCGCAATTGTGGGACGAAGCTGGGAAACGAAAAATGTAAAGGTGCTAAATTACAAAATACAAAATACAACTACAGAGACGTGTTTTTTCTTTTCAGAACTTTGAGAGGCTATTTTTTTCTCCAAAGGAGACTTCACAATTTCACGAAGGGCATGGTTTCCACCAAACACATGCAGTAGCTTTCACAAACCACTGTGATAATATTGGCAGAAGCTTGCAAAAGCAAATGTAATACACACACTACCTTGACATATAGGGAGCGTACCATCTTTGCTGAGCTAATAAGCTTATAGTTTTTTTTTTGAGAGAGAATAAGCTTATAGTTTTTCGAACACAGCTATGAGAGCCACCGTATATACACCAAAATGGCTCCTCTATGTCTGAACTAAATGTGATAATGGAGAAAGCCTAAATTCGAAGCCTCATCATTTTTATGCATTGTTTCACTCCGTTTACGTATTTAAAAAGCTCGTCATGAACAATTTAAATTATTTGTCAAACCAGATGGTGTTGGACCATGAACTAACCTGATTTGGACTTTTGTTTCAGTGGAGAAAGCACCGTCCATGGCAATGATGGATCGGCTCACCAAAAGTATCATCTAGAATAAGTAGATGTTGTTCAAAGTAATCTGCAAAATAATGCATGAAACAGCTATCCTACAAATGTGTGTGAGCACAACGAAATGTATGCTTGAATGGTAAAACACAGCTCAAAAGTAATTTGGCTTAAATTAGGGCGATAAGGCACTGCAAGGAGAAAATACATCTAAGGAGTACTTTGACAACATGTTCTGTAGTCATCACATTGAGGTTTTTAGTATAGTAAGTCTGATTTAACACACAGGCCAGCTTACCATATTGCTGAAGGACCCTCACTGCAAATGCATGTAATCCATGCTGCTTCCTGTTTAGAGGAAGGAAGTTCCTAAGACCATCTATTTTCCGTCATAGCTTAGGCAAAACAGAATTAATTTTAAAATGGCTGCTTCAATCTTGACAAACCAGTGTTACTGTCCGTCCATAGAAGATGCAAGCTGGACAACTTAAGAATCTGACCACTTTAGTAAAACATTTTGTATGGGCTATGACTAAGCTGAACATTTTGTTCTTAGAGTCTACCTAATACTTATGTTAGGCCATTTTGTATAGGCTAAACATTTCAATTCCTATGACTAAGCTGACCATCTTGACTAAGCTGACCGTTTTATATAGGTAAAACATTTTAATTCCTCAAAAGTTGTACATAAAAACTTAGTAATGGTAGATAAGAGGGAAACATACCGCTACACCTGATCTGAGAGCAGAGCCGAACAACTGGATCAAATTAGAAGCCCAAAGCGCTATATGGATTTCTATAAATGCCACAGCCAAAAGTGTAAGTTGACATAGAGTGTGGTTAAAAGGAATTGCTCTGTTTCTATTTTCCTACATCACAGAACCCACCTTAACCATTTGCCCAACACAAGGAATACATCAACATTATTAGCTCTGAATGAACTTGTCAACCAGACGATCCATTGCATGAGAAATTCTGCAAATAAAAAAAATCAGTGCTTTTGATAATCCTGATGGTGTATCTTTGTTTATACTATATTTTATAACACCACTATTAGATCAGATCTGAATACAAATTGACTATGCTAACATGACATCGGCATGCTCTAGAGTTCTTACTTTGTCCTCTCTGTTCAGAGTAATCCAGCCTTCTGAACACAGTTGCTGTTGTTGATCTGGCTTTGTCCAGACTTGTGAAGACCTCTGATTGAACCTGCAGATTAGGGACTCGCTGCATCTTCAATCCTAAACAATTGTGCCAACACATTTGATGTAGTAGAACATCTGAGAAAATAGGACACAAAATGCACTTTGTTTATTTCTATTTCTGCAAAATATAAGTATTCATTCTCCAAAAGAATAAGTAGGATCTGAAATAGCTAAACTCACTATTCATGCAAGAATATTACTATTCCATCTTTCAAAATCATAGGTATTCATATTCAGAAAAAATAAATTGAATGTGAAATAGTTGAACTCACCATCATGACCCTGCACACTAATTCGAAGTGAAATCTATTCTATAATGATTTCAGGTAGGCTAATTTTGATATAGACATGCCTTAAATCATTGCAGACCATATGGATTTATTTTCATTATGAACATAGTCACATATTAGCCATGTGCAGCCAAACACATCAAATCCTCTAATCAATGCTAATTATTGGCAAATTCTTCAAACCTTTGTAACTGATAGGATGCACTTAAATATATTTAAGTGTCTTCCTTCTACAGTGAATGTCTTGTGTTCAAGAATTGGAGAGTGTTATCCTGGAAGACAAAGAATAGATGCAACAAACACATTATTTTTTCGATCATATTTAAAGAACCACGTAAAGTAATTTTATACCACTGTATTCACTAAAATTTTTTACAATCGACGACAAGACACACAGACCAGCCATTTGATGACAAACACTGCATGCCTAGCAGATTTTCATTCATTCAAGAAGCATATTGCATTTGACTATTATTAATAGGTTTTGTAAAATGTTTCATGGGTTCTTGATGGAATCTACCTGATTGAACTGTAATAACTCATGGCTCACAAGAAATGGTATTTGTTGCTCACATGTCCCTCTTGGTTATCCCTGGTGCGCAACCCCCCACATAAGACGATGGAAACAAAGGTCTAACATAGAATGGAATCAAAGCCTAAGCAGAGACATAGAATGGATACCTGAAGGGAACATTTCTTCGTAATCTCATACTGATTTTGAGGAAGCTTGTTCAAGCTTCTGAAGTTGTTGATAAACTGAAAAGAACAGAGAAGAAAGCACCAATTACCTAGGAACTTTAAGATTTCAAATAACAGTCATAATCTAGCTGTAGTTGCTGTAGTTAGAGGGCTTGATTGTGGCTGCAGAAACACCAGTCACCAACTATAGATAGAGGCCATGTATTCAGTGACCCCTCTTAAAGAAAGCACCAATTAGCCATTGAAAAAAGCACCAATTAGTCAGAGGGCTTCAATGGTCCTTTACGATATCACTCTATCTATAATAGTATGATATCACTCCATGGTTCGCGGTCTGGTTTTTCCCTGGCTCCTTAATACGAAAACATGAATAATATAGCAAATAAATAAGAGTGCCATCCTTGGCAACAATTCAAGAGGGTGGAGTGTACTGATAGCCCTGAGATGTAAATGGTAAAACCGAAGTATGTTCTTTTCCCAAAGATTTCTAACAATAGAAAAGTAATGTGGAAAGCACAAAAACAGCAGCTAACAGGAGCAAGGGTCAATGGACATTTATCTAACCCTGACCATGGATATTTATGGACTTTCATATATTTTGCTGTCACCTCTAAATCTCTAATGCTCTTCAAGTAGATTTTTTTTTTTCTCTCGAAACAACTTTTGGAGAGTTACTGAACCTCAATGCAAACTGAAAAAGCTCATGCCTTTCTTATAGGCTGTAGATCCATACCTTGAATTCACTAAAGGTGGAGAAAATCCATTTAGCTATTAGCTCCCAGCTTGTAAAAGTAAAACTAAAGAGAGAAAACTAACATTAGTTTTCTTTGGTGTAGCTTTGTTTCTAGAAATCACTTGCTGCTTGGTACTAAGAACAACTATTTTATTAAGCACGGATTTACAATTGGAAATTAGACCTTGCATGTGTTCCTTTCTCCTATCCTTGGTAAGACACTATCAGGTTTCCAACAAATAGCACTATACCCAGGAGAGCTGTAGACAGCATATGTATTCGAACAGAAGCTAGTTTATCTGAAAAATAGACAGAATGAAAATAGTTCAATTAGCATAATGAAATTCACAAGAAATTAAATACAGTCGCTGATAGTCGTATGCATTGAGAAATATTTCGACACAAGCGCTCATTTGTTATCTGAAAAGCAGATGGAATTCACAAGAGTTTAATTAGCATAATGTAATTGACAAGGAAGTTGCTGATATTTTTAAATGCACCTCTCTTCTTTTCTAAAAATGGATTATTCAGAAATGGATCATCACTAAAAAAGAAAGAGCATAGCAATCTCTTCTTTTCTAAAAAGATAGAAATATTCAGAACAATGGAAAGCAGGGTTCTATCATCTCTTCATCTGCAAGTTGGTACTTACTCCAAAATGGATTATTCTGAAGAGGCCTAAGGAAGAGAAATAAAATCCTGTAGAGGAGAAAATAGATTAAGCTAGGGTTTGGGTGCTGGTTTGGTTTCACACATGAGGCAGAGAAGAGAAGGGGATGCCGTACCTTGTGGGGTCGTCGCAGTCTCAGGGCCTTGGAGAGGGAAGGGGCCGCCAGATCCATCCGCACCACCACCGCCGTGCTGCTGTCGCTGCCGCGCATCGCATCCCAAGGACCTAGGGTTTCCTCGATCCCAGCCTCTGCCAGCACACAACGCCGAGCTGCCGCCACGCCGCTCCACAAATCTCGAGGGAGAAGGGAGGGGGTGAGCTGCGCCGCCGCCGCGCCGCCTTGCCGACGCCGCTGCCACGCCCCCACACCTCCTGGCTCGAGCCGCCGCCGCGCCGCGCCGCCTTGCCGACGCTGCTGCCGCGCCCCCATGCCTCCTGGCTCGGGCCGCCGCCAAGCCCCCACGCCCCCTGGCCCTCGCCGCTGCCCACCCTCGCCGGCGCCGCGGCCGTGCTGCCGGGGCCGCGCCCTCGCTCGCTCCACAACCGGTCCTCTCCGGGATCGCGGCCTTTTTTTTTTTCTTACGGGAGAGAGATGAGAAGAGGGGAACAGAATAGAAGGTGCTGGAATTAGAAGTTGAAGTCCAGTATATATTTGGTTGGATAGATTCTAAGAGAATCTAGAGTCGAGAAGTGGAAGCAGGGTAGAAGCTAAGAGGAGCGGGTAGAAGCCACTGATTGTAAAAGCGGATTCTGTAGATCGTGACCGTAGATTTTGAGATCAACTGTGGTGAAATTTCAGGTGATGTGGCCTTGCTGCCCGGCCGAGGAGCCGTCCGCGCTTATATAGTCTTAATAGCAATAACGGAAACAGAAAACAAGAATAGATCGCGCGCGAACGCCACACCACACCTACCCCATACCGGGCGGCGGCATACCGACCTACCTGGCTTCCCCAAAGCTCATCTTTTTCGTTCCCCTTGCCCCAATCAACCCTAACCCTAGTAAACCTCTTCCGGCCGGCGATCCCCTTTCCCCAATCCCCATCCAGGCGCGGCGCTATGCAGCAACAAGCAAAAGCAATCCTTTCCCCTGCCCAGATCTACCTCAATCTGGGATCCGAGGGTGGCCCCTCTGCGTCGAACCTCCCCGACCTCGACAATCTGAGCATCAGCTCCGCTCAAAGCATCAACACTGCTCAAAGCTCCCTCGGCGGCTTCGGCTTGCGCATATGTGAGCCGAGCGACCTTGACGACAACTTCCGCTATGGCAAGAAGAAAGATGAGGCTATATCGGTTCTATCCAAGATCCAGAGGATTCTCCCTGCGGGGTTGGATATGGGCACAGTGGGGGGCAGCGGCCGCTACTCCTGCCTGGGTCTCCTGGATCCCGTCTCCAACATCACCTTCAATCGCCTCGTGGCCGCCGGTTGGCCGCCGGGGGCTGATGAGGACACGATGGACGGCGGAGTACGGGGGGATGATGAGGACTGGATGGACGGCGGAGTACATGAGGACACGTTGGCCCACCGGTCGCTCGACAGCCTCGTCGCCTTCCTGACCTGCCTCTTCCCCTACCTCCCCGACGGGGAGGCCCTGGCGTACATTGACGCTGCCGGTGCCGACCCCCTTGTCGCCGCCCTCCTTGTCATCGACAGACGCAAGCTCACCATCGCCTCCTTCATCACTACCGCATCAGTCGAGGTCGCCCTCAGGTCCGCAGCGGTTGCCGCCAAGCACCAAAACTCAGAGGTGTTGGTGTTCATCCAAGGCTGGAAGCAGGCTTCTTCACTTACCCCACAAAAGTTGGTCACCTGGCTCAGAGGCCACAAAATGGAATGGATTGATGCTGCGGAGCCCTTACTCCTCCATATTCGTGGCTCCTCAGTAGATGATCTTCAGCAGCTTGAGGACTTCTGGAAACTAGCCCAAGATCGTCTCCAACTTCTGACTCTGAGAGGCCTCAAAGTTGAGCGCCTTCCTTCTGCCCGGGGAGCCTTGAAGCGTATGCTCCTTTCAATCATCCATGGATACTACCTCAAGGTGCTGGCCATTCTGCCTAAGCGGGAGCTCACTGAACGCTATCACCAAAGCTTGCTCATCGGCGGTCACTGCTATGGCCCGCTGGACCCTGTCTCTAACATCATCATCAACACCATCTGGTATGACCAAACCTCCCCCCCAGTCCCAAGAGTACAGCTAAAGGCGATGATCAGCACCAATTGCTTATGGCGCATTGCATCCTGTTCACTCTATGGACTTGTTTCCTTCCTTTGCAACCGGAATAAACGCCTCACGCCTGACCAGGCCTTGCATGACCTGCTAGTTGCACGGGCCAATCTGAGATTCGCTGATCCTGCACAACTAACTGACTTTCCTAGCAAGGGAAGTCGGAAATACAGGCCAGCCACTGTCCTTGTAGCATATATTGCCGCGGCCCGATCAGCGCAACACCCCAGCCCAGGCCCGCAGGCAGAGTTTCTTGGAGTAGAAAGATCTGTGCACCATCTTCGAGCTTTCTCAGAAAGCCTGTTTCCTGAAGCGTGGGATGGTTGCACCCTCAATAAAGATGTTCTTGATTGCCTCATCATGCTGCTCAGGACTCCCTCCTCTGTTGGCATGACATGCGCACAGCAGGGGGGGCATGAACCTATACAGCTAAGGCAGCAGGTCTATCTCGAGGTCTGTGAAGCCAAGAATAGTTTCTGGCTCAGGGACGAACGAATTGGAAGAATGGTGGAAGCCGCATTGCGCAAATTCAACAAGCCCGGGGTTGGTTTCTTCACTCACTCGTTTCTACTTGCTATATAGGTTTTGTTGTAAAGTATCTAACGCTTGTTTTCCTTGTTGTCAAAGGTACCCGAGTACAGACTTCATATTATATGTGGGGTTAATGAGCTAGTTGAGAGGGAGTTCAGCTTGGACGGTGAAGATAGACCCTACAATCCTTGGAGCCCGTACAAGTATCATTATTCCCACATTAACTTCTTGGCGACCTGTGAAGGCTCTCCTGCCCCGATGCTCTTCTTTGCGGAATGCAGTAATCATGGCACCGACACTGCCTGGTGTGTCCCTGTCCCTCTGCATCCAGATGATGGCATCTCTCTAGAGGCTAGTTCTGTCGGTTTGCGTCCCGAGGCTGGTATGTTAGTCTTCTTAACTTGCAATCTCCCTATTGTTATTTCTCGTCAAGTAGATCTCGAAGTTAAGGATGAAGACATCAATTCCTGCTCATATAACTCATTTCAGTTAGAGTTGACTGTTGCTTAGGATTTTTTAGAGGCTACCTTAATTAATGCATGCAACCACTTTGTCTACCGGTACCTCTAGTTAGTATGTGCATGTTTGGATTGAGCCCCAGACTAAAATGCCTGGACTGCCTGCATTCTTCCTGGTGTTCGTTTGGTTGAGACCCTGAAAATTTTGCTTGCCTTTAGCTGCCAGTGACACACCTGCCTGGGAGCATGTAACTTTCAACTAAGAGGATGTGCCTGGATGTGCCTGCATTTCTTAGTTGAAAGTTGCATGCTCCTCTTAGTATGTGCCTGCATTTTTAGCTACACTAGGTAGCATGCATGCTTAATGATGCTTGCATTGAATTTATGGCCTGTTCAAGTGTTATGGATGCTATGGCAATTGGCAGCGACACTAAATTGCAAGAATCTGAGAAGACCTTGCCTATTTGTTGTAATCGCACCATTGATAAGTACAAGCAGGTTTTGTAGGACAATATATATCTTAACTTGTTTATGGATTATTGGCTGAATGTTAGACAAATAATAATCTATATATAAGAGAAAGCAGTCTAGCTAGTATTATATTTAAGCTATTAGTTTGAAATAACTTGCTATTTTTGTTATGTATACTCTCTCTCATCGTAATCAATGGTTTGCGTACTTGTTTATGTTTTGGTATCAATATGCTAATTTCTGCAGTTACTGATTAGTGCCTTTTCTATGTACTGCAAGCTCGCTGCATTTACTGTGAGCACGAGATGTCTAGAATTATCCATCCAATTACAAATAAATTTTGTGGGCGTGATGATTTTAAGAAGTTGGATGGTGGTTATTACTCCAACAACAAGCTGCTGTCCTGTAGAGGTTACATGGTAGATTGGGTCGAGAGTGTTGAAGATGATGTCATCTACTCCTAACAGTCAAGAACCAATCCGTTCCAATGGCATGGTGTGTTCGCTTTAGTGGGGATGGCACAATGCAAGCGTGTTAAACTGTGAAAGGCTTCAAATTTTTTGGAAGGGTATATGTATCCTAAATGGCCAACATCAGCCATCTGCCTCAATTTTTTGTGCTGGTGTACCACGAAACTACTATGGAGTAGGTAGCAAGGTGGTAAAGCATCTTATAGACCAGACGTTATCTTTGACAGTTGTGCTTGTGTGAACCGTGAAGTGCTTTGTACCGCATATTCCATGCATTTTGTAAGGTTGTGTGGTCATCTTTGGAAATCAAAATATCTGAATCGGTTGAGTCCGGCAAATTTTTGTAAATTGCTAACATTTTCCACAAAACTAGTCGAATTTAGAAAAAAGTTGACGTCAAAGGTATACTTGTCCTTGTGCCCATTCGCTGAAGGTGCAGTGCATCTTTCCTTCCTTCTCTGGTTCCCTTTTCCTCCGGGAGAAGAGTGTGCACCTTTTAACAGTAGTGAAATCCTCCCTGGAAGTTATAGGGATGCTTGTCCTTGTGCCCATCTGTTGAAGGTACTTAGAGCATCTTCAACAAGGTACTTAGAGCATCTTCAACAACTCCTCAAATCCACTTGGTATTCTTATTATTTTGGCAAAAACACAAAAACACATCTCCAACAACTTGGTAAATCCACTTTTATATTTCCCAACTTGGTAAACGGAGTCCTCGCGCGTGTATATATCCGCGCGGTGTGGACTTTGCATCGCTGATTTCGGCCTCGACGGCTCCCTCTAGCGCCCGCGATTCCCTCTCCCACCCGTGCCAAAGTCTTCCATGCAAGATTTTCATTGGTAGATCCATGCGAGAGGCGAGCTGCTCCACTTGTTCTTACCCTCAAGCGGAGGCAGCCGCATAGACGACCAGGCACTCATGCATGTCGTCTTGTTTGTGAGCGGCCAAAGATAGAGACAAGAATCAGATTTCCACCGGTAGAACCTTGCGAGAGGCGAGCTGCTCCACTCGTTCCTTTGAAGTTTAGCTGTTGAATTATGAGCTCATCTTGTTCAGCTCATCTAGTATCAAAGATTAAGTTTAAGTTGATCCAAGTTTAAGTTTAGTTGTAGTGGTACTGCAAATTTTTTGTTTTGTCAAAGATTATGAACTCATCTTGTTCAGCTCATCCAAGTTTGAGTTTAGTTGTATTTGTATTTAAATATATTCAGGCTCTCGGTTTGCACTTCAATATATTCAGGTTCTTGCATGGTATGGTACTGTTCATGAAACGTTGCATGGTACTAGGTGGGCCTTTTTTGATTTTTCCAAGTTGGAATAGCAAATTGTTGGAGAGGGGTTTTTTCACTTGCCAAATAAAATAGCGATTTCTTAAAACTCGATATATCCAAGTGATTTTTACCAAGTTGTTGGAGATGCTCTTACAGTGCATCTTTCCTTCCTTCTCCGGTCCCCTTTTCCTCTCCAAGAGAGGAGATGATAAGAGTGTGCATCTTTTAACAGTAGTGAAATCCTCCTCAAATCGGTCGTACGGGATTCAGTTGGTGACTCTATGATTTGGTCTACGCTCGCCATCCTAGCATGATAATGCTGCTCCCCGAAGTTCTCAGCGTGCTGGCTGACGGGATTGGGATTGAGACACACACAGATCCTCCCTACAGTGGAAATTTCAGAGCAAGCATCCATCCTTGTGGGCTGTGGCCTGTAGGGTGACGAAACGATGGGTCAGGGCCGGGCCGAACTGGAATCGACCTCAAGTTGTTAGATGGACTTGGGCTCCATCCTGTTTATTTTTCGAGTTTTAGAAGAAATAAAAAACACCATGGTTTTTACAAAAGGGACTTGAGCATTTCTACCCCTGTTTTGAAGTCTGTTTGTGATTTTAACCTCATTTTTTTAACTTTGTGATTTTACCCCTGCAATTTTTAACGAAGCAAGACTTTACCCCTAGTTTGTTAAGTCCTTCAAACGATGTCAACTTTTGGACAAAATAATGACTTTGTCCATGAGTTTTTACCCCTGTTTTCCTATGTTGTGTTTTACCCCTATTTTTAGACATCAAACTCTCATTTTTATTGGACAGATTTTTTAAAAAGATTCTGCAACACTTTAATTAACAATCCATATAAACGCAATTTAATATCGCTAAATGTGTGAACTATCGCCTCCCAGTGGTAGGAGAGGGACATAAGAGTATCCTTGTCTTTTTGCGTAGGTGTTTTTTCATTTATTTTTTTCTTTTTTGGCTATTTAATCAATCTGTCTCAGACAATGTTACATACTAGGGGTAAACAGGAGCTTCGTTTAAAAAAACAGGGGTAAAATCACAAAGTTAAAAAAAGAGGGGTAAAATCACCATTGGACTTTGGAATAGGGGTAGAAACACTAAAATCCCTTTACAAAATCCATTGATTTGAAGTGCTATGAAGCGATTTGTGCTCCCACCGGCGAGGTCGCCGGTCCCTTCCGCCTCCGGCGGCCCTCAGGGCCTCGGATGTGTGGGGAACTGCGTGACCTTGACCGGCGGTGTAGATTAGGTCCCTCTTCTAGGGTTAGGTTTTCCGGCGGCGCGAGCTTGGTGGAGATGACAGCGCAATCATGGTGAAATAAGGTCCTCCCGGTCTTCGTCCACCTCGTCGTCGCTTGCTCCGGTGATGATGGGAGGCCTGTGAGGCAGCGTAGGAGTCTGCGGTGGCTGCTGTTTCATTGTCGTGGCGGAGCAGTGGTGCTCGTGCCGCGTTTTAGGTCAAGGCTACGGTGGCGGCTTAGGTCAAGGTTGATCGAACTCGATCTGTCGGCGGCACGGATCGGGATTGAGCGAGCTTGGCTTCACCGCGACGGCGGATGCTATCGTCGACGCCGCTCTCGTTGTTCCAACCTGGATTATGATCCTGACGGATGGGCGCTCAAAGACTTCTTCGCCTCCACTAGATTGAGCGTCTGTTGTAGTCCACCTCAACGCCGGTGGTTTCCTCCGGCTTCTGGTGATTCAGGTTTAGCAGCGTCGACTGGTGTCGACGGTCTTCGTCGGCAGCGGATGCGTCCGGCTTCCTTACTCGTAGAATATAGGTTAAGCGCTGTCCTTCGTATCCTTATTCGGTGTAATTGTATTTGGACATGTTTATTTTCATTAATTAATACATGTATACATTATAAAAAAAGTATACAATAAATTTTACGGCTTTGAAAAAAGAAATATATCTAAACTGAGTTTTAGTTTTATAAATGCTTCATCGTACACCCCTCTTTTATTAAAAAAATGATTTTGCATATCTAGTAGGTTCTAAGAGCATCTCCAAGAGTTTGCAGAATCAACTTGGCATTCACAATCTTTTTTTGGTAAAACTAGAAAAAACATCTTCCAACAGTTTGACATCCCAACTTGCTATTTTTCTCAACTTGCCATAATTCCTCCCCAGTAGCGTAAATATGCGCGCATATCATAGTTTTTTTAAGGCAAAAACTGTGGGGGAGATCCCCACAAAGCACTTCATTTTCTATTTATATTTAAAACAGGAGTACAAAGGTTACTTACAACAAGATTAACTAAAAGCGTCGAGCCAAAAACAAAACCAGACCTAAGGTCAGTTTGAAAACAAAGAGACCGTAACAAACACGAGATTTGAAGTTGCTGAACCAAACATTGACATGGGCACGGCCATTACGAAAAATCTTATCATTTCTGATCTTCCAGATTTCCCAAGCCCCGATGGTGATGATCTCCATGAAAAAAGGCACATTTTGTTGTATCCTGCAGTGTGCAATTCTCTCGTGTAGGCTATGGTTCATATCCCATTGTATTCCAATTCTCGCCCAACACCTTCTGGAGAAAGAGCAGTCAAAGAGGGGGTGATCAATATCCTCATCAATTCCAGCTACACACAGAACACAGTGTGCATTCGGTTCATTGAACAAGTTTATTCTTCATAGCATATCTTTTGTGTTCAGCCTGTCAACAAGCACCTGCCAGGCAAAGAATTTTACCATCGGGGTAACCTTGGACCTCCACATCCATGAGTAAACCGGATGTGCAGGGATGTTTTGAAATACTAGCTTGTAAAACTTCTTTGATGAGTAATTATTGCTACCCTATTGATATGTCCATACATCAGAATGTTGCAAGTCGAACTCTTGGTTCTGTAATTGTTGTCTTAGTTCTTGGAGTTCACCAAAACTTCCTGTGTTAAAGGTAACATAAAGAGGTTGTTCAGATCTAGAGCCGAGATGATTTCATTAACACTGATACTTGCATCATGGCCGCGCGCGTATGGTAGTTGCCATCCTCCTCTCGCGCGAAGGACTTCTTCCCTTCCCCCGCGACGACAGGGCCTGCTTCCCGTGCGCGCGACCACGCGATATCCTTCGTTCGTGCGACTTCATCTCCTTCCCTATCGCGGTTATTCCTCCTCTCATCCACGGGAAGCTCCATCATCAACACCGGCTGCTGGTCACGTACTATGGTTCAGGTGCGAGATCTTCATCCGTTTTGCCCTGTTTGCGTTGTTGATCTTCATCCGTTGTTGCCTTGTTTCCAGGTTCCTGTGAGATTGATATATAATGCCGGCGGCTGCTCTCGAATTTGATATGGTGAGCGCGCGAGATTGATCTACAATGCCTTGCGGTTCGCCACATGCATAGGATCAGCTGTTTTTGTAATCCTTCCTGTCGGTAGATTTGGTTTGTGCAAGCGTCTGTCCTTAGGATTGAGTGAACCTTACTTTTTCATTGTAATTGAGAACATTTTTTTTATTCCAGCAGACGCATCATCGAACTACAATTTCATTTATGTGATTTATTTGCACTTAACTATTGTTTTCATACACATCAGTATATGCCATTCATTTGTGTTCACGAATTATGTGCATGCTACTGTTCCTTGCTTGGCCGTATGTGCATATGCTGCTGTTGCTAGCATGGGACAGTGCATAATTAACTATGCTGCTATTCCCTGGTGCTGCTGGCTGTCTACCATGATGCTGCTGAAATTCCTGGAAACAGATGGGACGCGCATTTGTGAGCCCTCTTTTTTGATTTTGCCAAGTCAATAATAACAAACTTTTGGAGATGAGCTGTTTTTTCACTTGGCATAAGATTTTGAGGGTTAGCGCAAATTATAAGATTTGCCAAGTAGAATTTAACAAACTGTTGAATATTCTCTAAAACTGCAGTTTTTTGACACCATGTTATGTTAACTAGAACATACAAACAGGATCCCATCGTGGCCTAAGCTGAGGTGAATCTGATGTGAATCTTGAGAGAGGATACGCTCAACTTGTTAACGCGTATCACGTGTTGGGTAAAGTATGGAGCTCGTCCATATCAGCAGATTCGGAGGACGAGCAAGTTGACAGATGCTCACATTTTTTTTAGAAGAAAAAATCCGAAAGGGTAAAAGAAACTCCTCTTGGTAGAAGTCAGGGAGCACATGCATCATGCACTGCTGCTTACATGATACTCCCTCCGTATAACAATATATAATAATCCCTTCGGTCATAGATGTGGTATGAAAATAATTACTTGATTTTGTTAGATTGTTCTAATTTGAGGAGTAATGAAAAATAAATGGCAGATGCTCTTATTAGTTCATTTATTTACGACAGACAGTAAGTAAGCTAGCTCCAGTGACACAAGACAACAGGGGCATGTACAATGGTGAGATAGCTGTTGTCTGTATGTTCTTGAAATTTACAACATAGACGGCTGAATCGACAGTTTATACAACCCACAGACAGCTGCTATCTATTTGACTGTTTACAAGTCATTTAATGCTTTGAGCGTAGCCATGATCAGTTGTGAATATGATTCTTATATACCACAGTGTTGCTAATTGAGACAAAATAAATCCTTCAAAATATACGATATTATATATATATTATGAATCAAATATAACATATACGCCTTCGTATTCACCTTAAATCAAATATAGCATCAAGAGATGGATCGTTTTGCCTGTATATAGGGTACACATAATTGTATTCTTGGTGTATTTCTTCTTTTATTTTTATACTAGGTTCATGCCCGTGCGTTGCAACGGGAGCTATATTTTTCTGACAAAATAATGTGTTGTGAATAACATCAAAATTCTCTCACCAAATGTTTAAATAAATATTCTCCAAAATGCAACACTGGCAAAGTTCTCCTACTTAATCCTAAAGCATCTTAATACAAACATGGGCTTGTAAATATAGCACAGACTCAGGGTATCATTTCTGAACATAATGTACACAAACCAAAGTAAATACAAAAAAATCAATCCTAGGACTTCAAATGCTGTGTCTATTATTTTCAAGCACCAGTCCAATCTCATGATTTTCAAAAATCTTGATAAAAAGGTTTATCAGATATAAGGTAAATACATTTACCCCATAAACTTTTAAAATTATGAAAATATGATTCACCTGCACAAAAGAGAAGAAAGCTCATTCACAAACTGAAGCATCAGGAACATGTTGTGAGCCACCGGTAATGGCTTCTTCAGCTTTGAGGTCCCTTTTGATGATTCTGAAACCAAAATTTCATCAAATCATAAATAGCAGCCAACATTTTTGTCAAATTTAGACAACAAGCTAACCTTGCATCTGCTAGAGCTTCGCCCACTTGAAGTGGGCCATGTATTCAAGGCAAATCCTCATGTCCATGTCCTTGTTCCACACAACGTACCACTATGGATTCTCCAACCTCTGGCATCAGCACACATTGCACAACACGACCTGAGCCTTGGCACTCCCGTCTTTCTTGGCCAACATACATGGAACTAAAACAAAGATTGATTTAAAAAGGATTAAGCTTATATCAAGATCTGCTTAACCGAGCAACATATTGTTCAGATGAAGTTATCACTCTAAGGTAAGCCGCTGCTAACAACTGCCAGCCAACTGTTTTCCTCAGTTTTCACTCACAGCTATACTTCCATATATATATACTTCCATATATAATCTTAGTAGATGAGCAATACTGAAGTATGGCTCGTACTCCATAGATGCCATCTTAAATCTTAAATGATTAAAAGAAAAGGGGTTGAGGAGTAGAAAACTACTGATGTATACCGGTCCTTATCCTTATTCAGGGGCAGGGGCAGCCATTTCAGCAGAGTACTTGGATCCAGGAGTTCATTCCTAAATCTATGCAAACCAAAATGAAAAGGCAAAACATGATCATTCAAGTGCATAATTACAAAATAGACATAGATTACCAATATTTGATAGAAATGAGTATTTGGGTAAGGCTCTACAGATCATCCAATTTTTGTCCACCACTATGAATGATGCTATGATGATCTTATAAAGCCAAAGATGATTTGAAGTTGATGCCCTTCACATGAGCATTAGCCATGAGTGTGTGTGCTAAAGATAAATGCTCCATAAAAGAAACCCTTGCTGATAGAGATATCTTCAAGGTCCACAGCCTCCTCTGTACAAGAAACATGAACATGGACACATGGTTCAGTCCATTTTTAAGAGATTACAGTGACCAATAACATGAGTGAAAATATCCACACATGTGGTTTTAAGAGGCAAGTTACAGTAACCAATAACATGAGTGAAAATATCCTTAGATGGAGCTCATAGATATTTCAGATTCTACTAAAAATGTTTGAACTCTGAAATGATCAATATATTTTGCAGAATATGCTAAAGAAGATTACAAATTGAAGCTCAAGTTATTGAAATGAAATATATGGGTATGGCAAGGCTGTACATTGGAAAAAAATATAGGTATTAGCAATTTGTAGATATTTAGTGTCATATGCGAATATTTGTAGCTATTTTACAAATATAACTAATTAGACTTCGAATGAATAAGACCCTACTATTTGTTCCCAAAAGTTTAACGGTAGCAGGAAAGCAAACTTATCTGTATGACAGCATTAGCATATTAGTACAGCTGTAAGTAAAGTTAGCTAAGAAACAAATCAAACGGAGTTGTAACTTAATTGGTACATACCAATCTGTAGTCATACCATCCTTGCAATACCAAAAGTTTGCTAGGAAAAAAAAGATTGACAGTCTTCATAGCATCAAAAATAGCTTTGATGGAGTTTCCTTGGAAGGTAAGATTGGCCATCAGTGGAAAATCCAGAAGCGCCCTAGTAGCCCATATATCTACCTAGATGTCCTCTCTTATGTCCTCTCTTTAGCATAAGAGAGGACATCTAGAATTGGAAGGCTGGAAGAAATAGAAATATGGGGACATCTGTCATAGATAAACAGTAGCAAATGCAACTGCTCCTGCTTTCAAAAATTGAATTTCCCCTGCCTAAGTTTCTATTCATGTCCACTTCTATAATCCTTTGTAATGTGAATCAAGAGGGATTTCAGCAAACACTCCCATCCAGTACTACATAAGCTTCCCTCCCCTCTAAGCTATCATAGCATCGTTGTTTGAGAGAGCATGAAGGCAACCAGAGATTCTTTATTTGCTATTCTATAAGCGATATAAAAAATGGCATGTGTTAGGCATTTCATCAAATGCAAAGAACACATAGCACCTTGAGTCATGGATGAACAAATAATTAAACAATTTATATATATTCACAAATCTTAATGTGTGGAAAACAAATGTATCTCCACAGGACATTACATTAAACAAATAAAGGTTTGAAATGAAATCACACACTAACTCGATTCATCAACAATCCCATAGGATAAGACTGGCAATAGGAGTCAGTGACCCAATTCAACAAACAGGTAGTGGGCATAGTATACGAGTCTTAATTGGAACAGAGCACACAACTTTACAAGGCGAGCGCCAGGTCGAGGAAGCCAACAACTTACGTCTACACCCAAGCAGCTCCGATTCTCCAGCGCAGCCCTCGTCAGTGACAAACGCGTTGCTGCTTCAGGTCACCAAAGGGCATGTCGCTGCCATTTTCTTGGAGGAAGCAAACACGGTGGCGGTGGACGAGACGGCCTCGCAAGCGGAAAACACGGACATGGAAGCGGACGCCGCGATGGCCAGGGCCTCGGCGAGCACCATGGACACCTCAACCTCGGCGCCGGTGGCCGCGCGGAGGACGCAAGCGGGCGAAGTCCTTCTCGGCGCGGCGCTGGGCGCAGACCGCGGGCATAGGCGGGCGTCGTTGGCCATTGAGGCGTCGCTCGTCGCCGCGACAAGGCCAAGCGCGGCTGCCGTGGCGAGGTGCCGCAACCGTGCCGTATTGCCAGAACGGACCCGCGACGCGATGGGGCAGAACAGTAGAGGAGTCGGGGAGGCGGACGGGGTGTGTAGGGTGGGTTGCAGCTGTGCCAGCGGCGCGTGGAGAGGATGATGGGGGAGGATCGTGGCCTCGTGGGTGTGCCACAGCGATGTCGGGGCGCGATGGCGACGGCGACGCACGACGCTGGAGTTCTGCCGGTGCGCAAGCCGATGCGAGCTGGTGATGGCCGGGGCGTGTGCTACGTCGAGACCTGCCGGATTTGGAACCGCGGAGAGGATTCTTCTTTCCTTGAAACGAGGCGCAGCGGATCGTGGCCTCGTGCGTGGGCGTCGGTTCCAGCAGGCCGCACGGGGGATCAACGGGGCGGGCGGCAGTTCCGCGCCTAGGCAGACGAATTAGCATCGCGGGAGGCTATTAGCACCGGGCAGGCCGACTAGTTAGCGGCGACAATATCATTTGGGTCTTTTAGCCTTTTATTTTATAGGAGTAAGATAAGAAAACGGCAAGGTGACATGGGCCACCGCTTGCTCATGGCTATCAGTGGAGAAGAAATCTGCACTCGCACATGGGTTGCTGCAGATTTGGGAGAGAAGGAGCACTCGACACGGGCCACAGCTAGATCCCTGCATTGCCAGG
This sequence comes from Themeda triandra, assembly GCA_018135685.1. Lineage (NCBI taxonomy): Eukaryota > Viridiplantae > Streptophyta > Magnoliopsida > Poales > Poaceae > Themeda > Themeda triandra. Next base: position 2,073,455 of record JAENPR010000018.1, read on the forward strand.
AGAAGACGTACGCGTACAACGGAGGCCTTGTTTATATTCCCAATTTGGGAGTGCCAAAGTTGGCAAAACGCCAAAAATGCGCCATTGTAGCATTTCGTTTGTATTTGGTAAAAATTGTCCAAATATTGATTAATTAAGCTTAAAATGTTCGTCTCGCAAAAGTAGAATCAAACTGTGTAATTACTTTTTGATTTCATCTATATTTTAGTACTCCATGCATGTGTCGGCATTTTGATGTGACAGGGAATTTTCTTTTTGCATAGTGAAATTTTGGGGTAAATTCTAGAATCTAAACAAGGCCGGAGTTTCTGCTGTCGCTGCAGTCTCGGACCACGTGCCACTGCCGTCGCCTCTCGAGAGGGACGGCTTACCTCTCTCACTTCATTAAATGTCGCCGGAGAAGGTGTTTTTTTGCAAATATGCATCTCTCAGGCGACCGTTGTAGGTGCCCTAAGTTAACGAGAAATCGGAGATATTGGAGCTAGGAGCTCTTTTTTTTTTAATCTTGGATAATGTATACTCGGCTTCTTCTATCGAAGATAGAATCACGCCAATTATTACAAAGTTTGCCAACAGACACAAAATACTGGCTGCACAACAATTATGCAAACCACCAGTGGGAAACCAAAATGAAATACAGTTTTAGAACTAAACAAGACCAATATGTCTTGAGGTTAACCACCCATTGGAACTAAAAAATTGCAACACCGATGTTTCTAGGAATTGTCCAACTTGAATAAGTTGTTCCCATAGTCATCATGCCGTTACGGGCTTGCCCATTGTCGCGACCAATGTGTTCCCCGAAGAGTACACGAAAGAAAGTTTTTGTCTACATTTATCAAAAACCACTTCGTTCCTAGTTAACCAAATTGCCCAAAAAAGTGCAACAGCTGCAGTTAATAACAATGAATTATACTTTTTTTGGTCCATTTTTTACCATCTTAAGAAGACATCAGCCATATGGATTGGAGGGGGTAAACCAAAAAGTATATGTATAGCACGCCATAAGAATTTGGCATAAGCACAATTAAAAAAGAGATGGTCTATTATTTTAGGATGATAGCAAAAACTACAGTATTTGTCACCTACCCAATGACGTCTAAGTAAATTGTCCTTAGTTAGAACCACTCCTTTTTTAAGTACCAGAGAAATATTTTAATTTTCATTGGTATTTTAATCTGCCAAATATCTTGTGACACTCTAACTCCATTATTAATCAACGCAGCATACATGGATTTAGTTGTATAGGAACCCGATGCATTTTAGCCCCACACAAAGACATCCCTTTCCTCCGACAAGTTAATATCCTGTACAGATGCAACAATTCTATGCCAGGCACTAAGATTTACCCCTACTAAATTCCTTCGAAAAAAATATTAAAGGGGGCACTCCTAAGTACTTGCGCAACTGAATCCTGTTTTTCTCTGACTATATTAAACAACGAAGGAAATTTGTCTTTAAGAGGCTTATTTCCCAACCAAGTATAAAACCAGAACTTGGTCTGGTGAAAGGCCCTTGTTTGGTTTTGATAATTGAGTGACAACTTTAGGTGGACTAACATGTGTGATGGTTGAGATACATAGGAGTTAGTTCACAGGTACATGTGTGTGAGCAACATATGCCATGGTGGAGATGGCTTGGAGATGTTGCAAGGCTCAACACATGAGATGATGGAGGAGCTCATTGTGAATGAAACATGACATGGAGTCATGTGACCAAGATGGTGAAGATCAAGATGATGCTTGGCTTGATGGACCGTTGCAAGTGTGAAGGGCAAGTCGAGGCTGCGAAGCGAAGGACCATGCGATGGTGAAGTTTGGGCAAGACTTGGCGCCGATGGACCGATGCAATGGTGAAGAGCAAGTGAGGTCAAGATCGATGGACCAAGAGTGTCATATGACAATATGGAGTGGATCATATCATTTGTTGATTGTGTCGTGCATGCGGTGCATTGGCACATTGGAGAAGATGGACGAAATGGAAATGCGCAAGGTAAAGGTATAACCTAGGGCATTTCATTTCACCGGTCTAAGGTTGAGTAGAGAAGTGCTTGACCGGGTTTAGGATAAATAGCCGTACTATAAAGAGGGGAATCTTTTAGTTACAACGGTTATTTAGTGCCACTAAGTGTGAGTTCATTTGCACATGCATTACGCTTAGTGACGTGGTGAAGTACAAGAGAAAAGTTTTTTAAAATGTTTGAGAAATGCTAACTCACACACTTGACATGTTGGTACACTTGGTGGAGTTGAGCACATTTGAAAAAGCCTTTAAAATGAAGTTTGAAGAGCTAATTCTGGAATCCCAGGAATTTCCTAGCTTACCCAGGAATTTTCAAGATGATTGGAATATCCAAGAAAATTGCCTGGCGGGGCTCTCTGCCTTCTGCGCTTGGATATTCCAAGGCGGCGAGGAAATTCCAAGTGTGGCAAAAATCAGCCCAACGGTTAGATTCAAAAATAGACGTTGGAGGAGCGTGGGAGTGGGCCCAGGGCCCTTTGGAGTGTGGGGAGAGGGGGCTAGCTGCCTCGGAGGATAAGGTTGGCTTCCCTCCACCTTCTTTCTGACCTCTTGGCTCATTTGCAACATTTGGGGGCAAGTTCTAGGGTTCTTCTTCCCTCTCTTCCTCTCCTTCTCCATGGCTATGTGAAGAGATTCTTGAGAGAAGAGTGAGTGCCCTTTGTGGGTGTGGATGAGAGAGTGAAGATCCACCTCCTCCCCTTCCTCTCCCTCTGATGCTTGATGCTAATTTGAGTGAGGGATGAGATCCTAGTGTGTGTATTTGTGATTTGCATTTGGTGGCACTAGAAAATCGGTGTGATTGAGGATTTCTTGTTACTCTTGGTGATTGCCATCACCTAGACGGCTTGGAGGATTGAGGCTCCATGGTAGCATGCGTAGAGATACGGTGCTCCGGAGAAGAGATAACTCCACGTCGCGTTTAGAGTACTCTGCTGTGGTGCCGTGATTGTACAGTATGGGATTACAGTGGAATGAAGTGGACTCTTCACCCTTGGATTATGTGGTGGGGGTTTCATAAATATCGCTTACTCAGTTGTCTGGATTATGTGTTGTCCCAAGCTACCTCGTTGCTTTGTTTGAGTATATAAGTCGACAAGATAGCATAAATATCGCAGTGTGCCTACATGGTACGGGTTTACTTCATCATCCATGTGCTGATAACAATAATCCATGGTCGGCGCCTTGTCTGGTCGGTGTTTGGTGCCTGTTTGGTCATCTTTGGCGCTGAGGCCCTGCTCTCTCTACAACGATCAGCTAAACAGAGTGTTGTTTTTGGTAGCATTTGATTCGAGCGTGAATCTCACGTCGACTTGGTATGGGCTAGTGGCTGCCATGCCATTCGTCTTGGTGCAGTGAACAGACCGTGGTGCTGGAGATGTAGCAGAGACACTGGCTGGCAAGGTGGGGCAACGAATGGATGCTACGTCATCGACTGATACATATACGGCGGCGCACCAGAATCAGGTTTCGTTTCAGTATCATATCCCTCTTGCAGCCGTAAGCAGTGCGTAAGAGTTTCCTGGTCCTTGATCCGTTCAAATTTAAGAAGTATAATCATAATAAATTGGCATAGTATAAAATGTTCTATAGATAATAGTAGGGACATACTACCGATAGAACGTTCTATGTTAGAACGGTCAAATAAAAAGGCCTTTAGAGCCCATATGCGTCTTGCCCAGCTCCCAGACGCCCCGCCTCTCCTACGCCTCCGCGACCCTGAGTACGCCAGCGCGGCGCGCCCATGCCCTAGCTCCAGTCTGCCTCACCGGGACACCGTCGGCCTTCTCCATCAAAATGAAACTGTAATAAAACAAAAACAAAAAAAATATAGTGAAACATCGGGGCGTCAGAATCGAAACAAAAAGGAAAACAACAAAGAGACATGGCCGAACCATGAGTTGAAACATGAGTTGGAACTGCTCATGTTTCAACGACAGTGCAATATGTGTTGCAAAAACAACACAGAAAACTTAAAAAAATTGAAACAAACATGTCAAAGAATTTGAAACAAAAACAATGAGCACCAAATTGAAACAAAATGGCTTCAAGCAATTTGAAACAAAACATGTCAAGGAATCTGAAACAAACAATGGGCGCAATAGAAACAAAAGCCTCAAGCAATTTGAAACAAAAAACTGAAACAAAAATCATGTCAAAGAAATCTGAAACAAACAATGGAAACCAATTGATACAAAAGACAAAAGCAAAATGAAACAAACATGCATGGTATACAGAAACAAAATGAGCCCCAAATCCAGATGAATAGCCACAGTATGAGAACGAGGAGTAGCATGAGGACGAGAGTTCGGATCCGGGGACCCACTTACCTCGTTGAGAAGCTGCCCCCGGTAGCACTCATCTCCGGTGGCATGGAGGTCAACGATGGGGGAGCAGGAGTCACAGCTCGCCAGCAACCCCTCGCTGTTTTCCTCAGCTACGGCTAGCGGCGGCGGCGGAGGAGCCGTGGCAGGCGGCCGGCGGTGGAGCGCTGTCGAGGCGCCCTAGGCGTCGCACCGGCGCGCGGAAGAGGACGAGCAACGACAGGCGGCCGGCGAAGGGAGGCGTCGAGGTGCCCCTGGGCGTCACGCCGGCGCGCGGCGCGGGAGGGGCCGCAACACACGGTCGGCAGAGGAGCGCCGACGACGCTCCCCTAGGCGTCGGCGCGCGGCGGAGGACGAGCAGCAACAGCCGCCCGGTGGAGGGAGGCCATGGAGGCGGCCCTGGGCGTCGGCGCGCGGCGGAGGAGGGGCCGGGACACTCGACCGGTGGAGGAGGGGCCGCGACGCATGCCGGCGGCGGAGGGGCTGCGATACCGAGTCGAATGGCGGAAGCAGGCTCGAGCGGATAAGGTCGCGCAGAAGGAGTGGATGGTGGGCTGGGCCGTCGAGTGTTCTATTATTAGAACGTACTAATAGTAGCATTGCCGATAATAGTACAATTACAATTGCTAATCTGGTTGGCACGCCTTTTCATGGACTACTACTCCTCCTAGTGTGGTTGCTAGCAAAACGTCAGTAGCATGGACACCGGATGGCGGTTTTTTTTTTTTTTGGACAAGAGGATGGCGGTTTTGAATGCACGCCATACCATACCGAGCGGCGGCATACCGCTTTGGCGAGTGGCGCCAGGCAGACGCGGGCGCGGCGCGTCGCGACACCGGGGGAAGAGAGGTAGACGACGCCCGCTGCTGTCTGCTGATCCCCACGCCGCGCCCCACGGGTCCTCCACGCCAGGCCAGAACAAAAGGATGCCTTGGCAGCTGGCGGCGTCCGTCCAAACCAAAACAAGAGCCGCTTCCGCTTGTCGCCGCGCCCGCCCCCGAACCAAACCCCCCGCACGCCGCCAACCATCCAAAGTCGTCCGCCCGGGCTCGGACAACGCGTCCGCTTCCGTTTCTTCGTTCGTTTCCGCTTGTTTGCTGCTGGCGTGCGTTAGGGTCCATGCCATGCCATGGCATGCCATCACCGTCGGTCATTCCGTCGAGGAAGCGTCCAAGGGCAGGGCAGGGTAGGACAAGGCGCAAGGCGGGCGCGGGGTCGAGAACAAGCCAGCGGTCGCGGTCGGAGGGCAGGCAATCAGAGCAAGCAGCCGAGGTCAGGTCAGGTGGGGAGGCGTGGAGCGGTGGTGAGATGGCTTGGCCGTGTCCGATGGGCGCAACCGCGCGAGCGCAAGGGTCCAAGGAGGTGCGGGGGGCGGAAATGGCCGCGTGTGATGCGTCCAAAGCATGGAACGCATCGGTTTCCGGGTGCCGACCTCGGTTTTTTTTACCGGTGGGAGTGAACCGACCGGAGGCGGCCGGAAGCGGTAAACCGGCCGGTTAGTCCGGTTACCGGCCGGAAACCGTTCAAATTTGAATTTGAACGCGCTGTGGTTCGGTTTCCGGTCGGTAAACCGGCCGGTTTGTGGCGGTTACCGGCCGGTTTTTCCGGTAACCGCTGCAAACCGGATTTTTTTTTCTTGAATAAACACTTTTTTTGGGTAGTTTTTTGGCACCTATTAATATTCACATGCAACACAATACGGTACTAAATAGCATAAGTCACTAGCAACAGTATTTAGTCGAATACAAATACATAGTCCGTTACAACTACAAACCGATACGTAGTCTCATACAAATAAATCGTCGCATACAAATACAGCCACGTCGTCGCATACAAACACAACCACATAGTCTCATTCACTCGGAGGATGTATGGGAAGACCCCATATCGGCACGACGCTTGATATTCGGCGGTGGACATAAGAGAGATACCACGCTCCTGGAGCGGTTCGGCCTTTTGTATTGTTGCCAAGTTTTGCCCGTCCATCTTCTTTGTTGTCTCCCAATCTGAACTAATGTTCTATAAAACTCGGGGTCTTCCCATTTAAACACCCATTTATTAGCGGCTGCACGCTCACGTCGGGGAATGGGATAGCTATAAGTAGGCTGTGAGGTATCACTTTGTAGGAGGAAGAAGAGTACTGTGGGGTGTCGTAGTCCGTCGGTGCATATGATCTCCTCTGCGATGACGGTTGCCCATGGTCACGGTCTTGAGTACAATGTGTGAAGTCGGTCTCGCCTGCAATCAACCATAATTAGTAGGCATTGACAGAAAAAACTGTGCGAATTATAGCTTCATACTCTTTCCATGTGTGCTCATTTCTTCCAAAGAACGACTGCATCTCAAGTTTGCAGTTCTGGAACTCTAAGACCACTTGACACATGTTGGCCTCCTTGTCTTTATCGGCGAAGCGAAGGAACTGTAAATTGGTGCAACTGTTTCACGAGATGTATCCCAATCCATCCCACCACTTTGCACGCTTGACATCCTTGGCGAGCATACCGACCTTCATACGTATTTGCCCACTTGCTTGCCAAAAACTCGGAGATGCCATCCCTTTGCATGAACTACGAACGTTTCTGACGAAAGTTTGTCTAGAAACATGTAGTTGGTCCCAAATCTAGTGGCACACCACTTGACCAACTCACCGCCGATTGCTTTCCTCATCATTGCATTCAACTTATTATGGTTGTGCAACCAAGTTGAAATTCGCTTGCATGATTTTATCATACCTGCATGATCGGGCCTCTTTCCAATATCCTTCAACATCAAGTTTATGGTGTGTGCCAGACAAGGTGTCCAAACAATGTGTTCAAACTCATCTTTCAGAGCGTTGCAAGCTTTCTTGAAGTTGGAACCATTGTCGGTGACCACATGGACAATATGCTCGGCGCCAATCTCAAGCACCACCTTGCGAATCTCTGAAAAATAAGCACAACATATTAGCCTCTTGTACGTATCCGCGAGAAAAAAAAAGGATAAGAAGACAATAATGTTTAGGAGGTACCGAGTACAGATAGTCCGCATCTTGAGTTAATCCAGTTGCATCAATAGATTTGTGAAACCATGTGATCCCATTGCAATATATCAGAAAGTTTATGACACTCATTCTAGTGGGGCCAGTCCAAGAATCACACATCAACGTGACGCCAAAGGTGGGCCACTCGGTCTTAAACTTTGCGTACCTAATTTGCAAGTCTTTCTCATTCTGATCGAGGTACTTGCCATCAATCTCCCTTTCGAGTGGGTGACATGATGCCTTCACTGAAACCATAGGCAAATAATGAGAATATGCAAAGATAAAAAATGCCAGAATCTACAACTATAGGTACTTACCATGCTTCTGTGTCTCTCGGACCGCACCGACAAAGTAGGGATTGTCTGCATTTCTTCTGGGATTCCTATGTAATGGAACCACTTTGACCAAGTTTTACCAATTGATTCCTTTGCATTTTCCCCTTTTGTGTCCACTTGCCGGTATCAATCCTTGGTTGGTACATTCCTCTACTCCCACCCATTGCCGCATTATAGTCGTCCACCACCACGGGGAGTCTCTCCTGCGTGATCCGCTCTTCTACTAAACATCCTACGAATAGGATTCCCCCACGCGAACCACCACCACCACCACCACCGCCACTACCACTACCCCTCCATGCTCGCTGACCTCCTCTGCGTCGAACAGTTTGTTCGTAGTCATATTGTGTTCTCGACATGTTCATTCTTTGCCTGCATCCGAGCCTCATATTCCTCATCACCAAGGGGCTGGTTTCCTGTTGTGCGGCCGCCTCCGTGCCGGCTTTTGTCGAGCCCGCTCATTGGTTAATTCTGCGGATTCTGTCAAGCTCTCGCCGAAAGTAGGCACGCACATCCGGTGGCACTCTGTTGCAATGCACGACATCCGCCCGCGCCCCGCCAAATCTTTGCTTGAATCTAGTGCAACCACCGCCATGTTTCGTCACTTTACGGTAATTGCAATACCATCCAGGAGAAAGGTTTTGACCATGCTCCCATACACGATCGTGGGGTCTGCCGACATTGTCTACTGCATGAACGAACAACAACATAGACATACCAATATATAAATACACCAAGTGCACAAAATGTATGTCAACAATATATATCAAGTGCCTAAGTCACTAAGTCACACCTAAATTCCATGTATCTCAACAATATAAAACAAAAAAATACATGCATCCTACCCCAAATCCTACCTAAATCATACCCTACACTATAAAATCCTACCTAAATCATAGATCGGGCCCAAAATCATACCCTACAAGCATATCCTACCTAAATCCTAGAGCTAAAAGTACTCTAAACAAAAAAACAAAAAAAAATAAACTTACCTACCCCGGGCGGTTCCCGCGCTAACCGCTCGGTTTACCGCCCAAACCGAGCGGTTAGCCGCCAAACCGGGGCGGTCTCGGGAAGCGGCGCGTCGGCTCGGTAAGCCGGGCGAACCGCCCGGTAACCCGCCCCTCCGCGGCGGTCGGACGGCGGTGGCGAGTCGGACAGAGAGCGGGGGGGCGCGGCGGAGGAAGTTTCAGGGCGTTGACCCCCCCACCGCGAGTCCGGCGCCTTATGCGCCCTCGGCGCCTATTGGGCCTCATGGGCCTTAATGGGCCCCCGGGATTTTTTTTTTACGAACTGAAATTTGAATTTTTCATATCAAACGAGTTCCAATTTGAAAGATTTTTACACCATTGGGTTCCATAATTCATGAGCTATTTTTAGGAATTTTTTCAGCATTTTTTTTTAAAATTTGAATTCAAATTTGGGCGGTCCGAACCGGACCAACCCGAACCGGACCGGCCCGGGAAGGTCGGTAACCGCGGTTTACCGACCGGTAAAAAAAACGCGCCGACGACGCCCAGCCCAAGGCCAAAAGCAAGCACCGCGACACGGCGCAAGGCGCCACGGTACAGGCCAACATTCGTGCACGCCTGCTGCTTGCTTGCTGTTGCTGGTGCCACTGCCTGTGCCTGGTAGAGTAGAGGTGCGCCGGCCCATACCTATCCATCCATATCTCTCCTAATCGTAACTCTGTCTGGTTCTGTTGGTTCTGTTCGCTTCGCTTGGCCTGGCCTGGCTCCATAGCTTTGCTAGCTGGCCTACTCTGGCTAACTACTCCAGGTTCATATCATGTCCATCCCATCCGTGTAATGCTCCATATGATGCGTGTTCCTTCCTCGCGAAGCGTTCTCGCTTGGCTGCTGCCTTGTTCGTGTCACTCTGCCGTTCACCAGATGATTGATCTTGGACGGACGGACGGACGGACGGACGAGACGACGACTGTCGTGCTGCAGAGTTATTGGTTGCTTGGATGGATGAATGAACCTTTGTCCTTGTGCATGAGAATGACATGGTGTCCCCTACGCTACGCATGCATCCCGAGCTGCCAAACACAAAATTTTAGATCATTTTACCTCGTGTCACTTAAAATTTAGTAACCAAGGATGTTTAGAATGACTCCTCCCCAAGGCTCATTTGGAGGGACCAGAGCCGTTTTGGATGAGACACAAATTTCGTTTTAAAAGAGCCACAATTTAATTTGTACTCCCTTTATAATGGTTCTGGTTCCTCTTTTCAATAAAAAGAGCTCTGAATGGCTCCTTCTACTAAACTATTTGGTAAACCTCCTTGTTGGATCTGGAGTAGAAAAAACTCCAACAAACGGTGTCTAGACTTTATAGCATGGGATCCAAACAGTTGGTAAACGTATTATGTATGCGATCTATGGAGACCATAGAACAAATAAATTAGCTTGACCACACTCGCCTAGATTCATTCATTCATCCCGCCACTAGTCTATCCTATCACTTATCCTATTGCTTGTATGTAGTAGTATAGTCGTAGTATAGGCTTGTTAGTTGCTTCATCAATACTACTAACACAACGACCTAACTGCTACTTATGAAACTAATCATGGTACGAAGGTCATTATAAGCCGCGGCTGCCGTTGTGCCGGCCCCGATATATTCATTTGGTCTATGTATATAGAATAACATAATGGCCATTATTTCACAACTAATAAAGTACTCATATTCAGAGCGTCTTTGAGCTGGTACAAGCTAGTGTGAGCATATATAGTGGCTACAAGCCTATACAGACACTGTAGGAGTGACGACGCAAATGTTTATGCGATCGAGTAACAGGATTATTAACACGAGTTATGTGGTATTGCATCTTCATCCTATCTTAGGGTTTGGTCGTTTGGATGTTTATATTTTTATCTAAATCAGTAAATCTACACGTGTTACTCCAGATTAGAGTCTATTATTATTGACACGCAGCTCAGATTATTTAGAATGTCTCAGAAAATAACATGTATATCTATCTATCGCAGCCAGCGATAAATCCCAAACAAGACAACTGACTACCTCATCACAGACTATTCTATCCTGATCTAGAACCTAACCGCAAGAGATCAGACAAGGCGGCAATCTATCTGTCTTAATTAATTATGCTAATACAGAAAACTAATGGAAACAGAATTACTCAAGCAAGTTCGGAGCTAGTGGCACGTAACCTGATGCCTTGTCTTTCCTTCCTGCTGGGAGAAAAATCCAAGATCTTGGTTTGGTTCCAACGACGACACGCGATGCTCTGGACGACCAGACACCTGCGATGAGGACAAGATTTGCTTCAAAACTTGAAGGTCGTCGTTATTCATTGATTACACTAGACCCATGTGGTCAAAATCAGACACCTCACCTGCAGCTCCAGACGACGTACGACTTCCTGTTCCTGGAGGGAAATTACAGAAAAACCGGCCGGCCGGTGTGCTAATACGAGAAGATGGAAGACCAAATTAAGGGGATCGGAAGCTAAGCTAAGCTAATACCCCAGGATGTGTCTTTAAAAAAACAAGGAAGCTAACACAAGTAAAGTTAACCTGCTGATAAGGATTCAATGCACGTAAACATAGTACATAACAGATGATAACCTGTAGACAAAGTTAAGTTCCACTAGGGAAAGTCCAAAGGGGAGAACTGATGACCACCTTAATAAATAAATTAATAGTAAACGAAAGGAAAGGCATGCTGTTAGTTAAGGTAGGTGTTCTTCCTCTCCAGATCGATCTACTACTACTAACATGTGGCCATGTGTATTGTGATCCCACAGGCTTCTGTATTGTATGAAAAGCTTTTGAATTGCTTGGCTGTAGAGACGACTAATGTACGATGGACGGGTCGCTGCATGCTGTTGGTTTCACTAGTAGTCAACCTTTGGACCAGAGCAGTACGTATGCACGACGTAGAGATGACGCACGCTCATGCTCTGCTCATGCGTGTGTGTCGGTATGCAGGTGCAGCAAGCCACACGGTGACACGATTGCATTGCATTGCATTCCATGCATGCACCGATCGTCTTCTGAAATCTTTAACTAATTACTGTTCCCATCGGTCTTGTTAGTCGGATCCGAGTGGATTGATCTTTGATCCATTGTTGGCAATGGCAAATGGATGGACGGACATATATATCTACACTGTAAGTCTGTCGTCAATTGTCGTCAATTGCAAGTCTGTCGTCTATATATATCTACACTGTAGTCAGTACATCTACAGTGTAGTCAGTACAGTAGTACAGTACTAGTAGCCATGGCATTGGACAGATGGATGGACATTGGAGCATCGACGACGACGCGTCCGGTCGGTCCAGGCCTTGGCCACACACGTGTGTGACGGGCCCCTGCTTTGTGTTTGGCCGCCTCTACCTATAGCTAGCTAACTCCATGGAAGCTCATCTGCGTGTCTCTCATGTGTGTGTTGGCGGCAGCGCGGCGCTCGCTTGCTCCGTCTGACTGAAACCAAACGGGAATGAACACGGTGGGAGAGGGAGACGACGACGCGTTGGATCTTGCTGTGGCGTCCAGATCTCGCTAGCTCTCGTCGCCCACCTGCGCGCCGCTGGCCTGCTCGCTGGTCGGTGGTGGGTGCGCCGTGTGCGCGCGCCGCACGCATACATGCGTGGCTCGTGTTGTGGTCGTCGTGGCTGGCTCTACCATGCACCGCGAAATCGATCGATAGGAGATGAGCGGTGGATATTATATACGGAGTATGTTGCATTGGAGAAAATGATCAATTGTTTATTGCATTGCAGAGATCAGATTAAGAACGACAAGTACTCCTGCCTACAGTTCATAGGAGTAACAAACATTGACGCGGGCGAAGTTAATTCGATCGGACAGCGCAGCTAGCAGATCGACGATACACCCGTTTGACGTTTAATTTGACGCTACTACCGTACCTAACTACATGATGCGTGATTGATTTTATCTGTAAGCTAGTCCTAGGATATGATGGTCGACTAGTCAAACCGATCTGCATCCAGAGGTAGATTTCCAGATCTGTCGAATTCTAATTTTTCTGTTGGTCATGTATTGTTAAGGAAGGTCGACACCCCAGAAGTTTCCCCGACTCAACCCTTGCCCGGCCCCCGCGTCGCTCCTGGGGCGACTCGGGCGGCGCCGCTGCCCTCCGCCCCGAGACCCTTCCCCCACCAGTGCCTTCGTCCCTGGCCGCCGCCGGAGCCCGACGCCAGCTCTCCGGCAGAAGGCAAGGACGGCGGCGGCTAGGTCATCTCCCTCTCCTCCCCCGTCCCCCATGGCGTCCCGGGTGGTCTGTCACCTTGGGGGTGGTCGCCGGCGGCGGGATTCCGGGCGGCTGAGCCCGGATCCGGTGCCCTCCCGGCCGGATCCGGCCTGCTGGCTCGCGGATCCGTGTCGCTATGGTGGGGAGCAGCTGCGACTGGGCGGTGGAGGAGAGGATGGCTGCGGCGGCGGTAGGGGCTGCAGCGGCGGTGTAGCAAGGCGGCGCGGAGCAAGAGTTCGGCGACGGTGCTGCTGCGGGCTGGGGCTGGCCGGCAGGCTGGTTGCTCGTGGCCGGCCGGCGGACGACGGCGCCGGAGCTGATGGTGGTGGAGCGACGCCGTTCCTGGTGGGCGGAGCCGCCCGCGGGCCGGCCGGTTCCGGTCCTCCTGCGGAGGGGCGGCGGTCCTGGCGGCGACCATGGTTGGCCCGGGGTGGACGGGGTTCGGCCCTCCAATGGCCGGCCTGATCTGCTCAACAGCCTTGTTTCCCCCTGGTGGCTCTCTGTGTGCTTTGCTAGATGGGGGGGGGGAGGGGGCGCACCGGCGAAAGCCATCTTGGACCTTCCGGCCACGATGACGGTGGCGCCTTTGGGCGTCGTTCCCCTCCTTGGAGGCGTCATCATGGTGCGTTTCCCCCCTACTCGGCCGGTTGCCGTGGTGGTGTGGCCGGCAACGGCTAGCTTGGTGGAGGCGGTAGCGTCGTGGTGGCGTGACTGTCTGTTGCCAAGCAGGGGCTCCAGTGGCGCCATGGTGGTGTGGTTGGGCTCCTGGTTGCTGGACCAGGTGGTGGGGGGCTCGGATTGGTGCGAAGTGGCTGGCCTTGGACAGTGGGTTGGAGAAGCGGCGGCGGTGGCACGGCGGTGATAGTGGCGGTGAGGTCCCTGTCGAGGTCCCAATCCGACAGGGGGAGGAGATGGCCGGTGTGTGCTTGATGATCTTCGTGTCGATGTCCCAATCCGACCGGACGAGGTGAAGGCCACGGTTTTTTGTTGTTTTCTCATAAGCTCCTAGTTTTGTGCTCTTGGACAGCTGAAATTTTGGCAGTGGTGAGATGATGGTGAGGCTGCGGGGTGGCTCGGTTGTTCCATCTCACCCCTGACGGCGGAGGAAGCTCGGGACCTCGGTGATCCAAGGAGTAGTTTCAAAGTGGTTCTGCGGTCGATGTCCCAATCCGACGCGCTTGAGTGGCAGTTGTCAGTTGTCTTGGGGATCCGGGATCCGGGATCCGGGGTGGAGTTTTGTTTGTTGGGAGTGTTTGGTGCGGCTTGGGTCGCTCCTTTGTTTCTGCCATTGTTTTGTCAAAGCTGGGAGATCGGTGACCAAGTGTGCGTCGCTTGGAGTTGATGGGACTCTTTGGCCTTGTTGTCTTAGTTGATTAGTTTGATAGTTTAGTTGGGTCGGTTGGACCAAGTCGAGTTGTAATTTGGTATCTATGTGTGTATAGGAGTAGGGTACCCTCTAAATTGTATGGTTTTTCGGCGGTTTCGAGTCAAAAAACTGAAATTTGTGGCGCTTTGCCTTTTCTTTTTTATTCGTCTAATAAAAATCCCGATAAAGCTTTTGCCGGCCTTTTTCGAAAAATGTATTGTTAAGGAATTATTTTTTTTGCGGTGGTTTGTCAGGCAATTTTTATTTTTCCTATCTCAATCACTCTAGTATGTCTGTTGATTTTTGTTGTTGGTACCATTAAACAAATGATTTGAATTTTGTTGTCAATAATTGCATTGTTAAAAAGAAATTGTGTCAACAATATGATTATTATTGACAGAAAAATTGCATGCATGCTGCATAAGAATAACGAGGGGCCAGCTGCCGAGACCAAGACGTGTACAGCGTTTCTAGCGTACTGTACGCATCAGTCCTCGCGAGTAGTACTCGCCACGTTTCATGCATGTGTGTTATCTTATCCATCCACATTCAGTACGGTACCGAGTGTAGTAGCAGTAGCAGGTATACCGTCTCTACCTTCCAACATTTTCCTTCTGTTTTGTCCCTTTACTTAATTATTTCTGCAAAAATCTGGACCACACTAACTAGCTACTAGCTAGTAGTATGGAGTTTAGTTCTACGGCGACAAACAAATCGCAATTATGCTAATAAATGCACGAAAAGTAAATGGTTCAATCGCGGTACTGCGTGGTTCCAAAAGAATTAACTGCTCGATTGTACGTCTGGGCTAGCTCGTGCGATAGTGACACTTTTAATTCATTGTTAGACTTTCAAGTTGTGGCGACGTGATGTTTTTGTTAAGAGTTCTTTTACCATGATTGTAATTGCCTCTCATTGCCTCTCATTGTCTCCACAAAATCTAATTTTATTTTTAAAGGGTATTTTAGTCTTTGCATAAACTCAATCTAACCCCACCGTGTCTTATCTCGCCGCCAAGAATAGATCGGCTACCTAGCCTACCAAGAATAGATTCCTGATTTATAGGATCGTACGTTGGTTTACTGGCTGCGTCGCAACTGCCCCCATTCCTCTTCCTCCTCTTTCCATACATGTTAACGAGCGCACTCCTGACCATCACATGGTGTTCAAGTCCAGCAACGACAGCAAGTGCATGCAGGCATGCCCTCGACCCTGCTGGTGACGCAGTGGCGGCATGCCCTCGACCCTGCTGGTGACGTAGTGGCGGCTGTACTCGCCGTGGTAGAACCTCCAGTACCGGCACGGCGTCTCGTCGGTGACAAACTACGGCATCGGTCCCAGCTCGACGTCGTAGGCTGGCGGCGGCGGCTCGAGTAGTGAATGGAGGATGGCGATGCCTCGGGGCATCGAAGGAACCCTAGAAGACGTCTGAAAGTCCCTAGTTTGGTTTTGGCTAATTGATGAAACCTAGGACTAACCTTGTTTATCTAAAGTGGTTGATTTAGAGAAAGGTTGTCCACGTGATGAGCTTATTGCATATGAGGCATGACACATGTCATGTGATCAAAGATGAAGATCAAGACGATGCTTGGCTCCATGGACCGGTGTTGAAGGTGAAGGGCTAGTCGAGGCTTCGGAGTGAAGGACCATGCGATGGTGAAGCTCGAGCAAGACTAGGCGCCGATGGACCGATGCACGGTAAAGGGCAAGTGAAGTCGAGGTCGATGGATCGAGACAGTCACATGATGGTGTGAAGTGTTCATATCATTTGGAGGAACAAAATGGGCTCAAGGCAAAGGTATAACCGATAGGGCCATTTTGTTTTGCACTCAAGACACCATAGAGGGTGTGAGTGGTTTAGGATCGATAGCCGCACTATTAAGAGGGGAAGTCTTATCGGCTATTCGACGCACGGGTGCCACTAGGTGAATTCATGTAGTGCATTGCATGTAGGGCCTAGTGAGCTAACCTAACCTTTGGGAAATGTTTGTGAAAAGCTAACACACAAGCTCATGGAGATGTACACTTGGTGGTGTTGGCACATTTACAAAGGTGGCGTGTTGGTCGTGGTTTGCGGGGTAGAGATGGGTTTGGGTCCTCTCTTCCTCCCGCCGAGCTTGTGAGGCGGGATTCGGCGCTTTCGGGAAAAATGGATGCATATTTTCTATTGCGCTGTAAGGTCCTAGATGGCTAGAGGGGGGGTGAATAGCCTATAAAAATTTCTACAAACTCACTAAGCAAACTTCGTTAGATACACAAACGGCGGAAAGCAAGTTATGCTTAGCCTACTAGATGTTGCAAGCCTCCTATCCAAGCAATTCTAGTAGGTGATCACTAGTACACACAAAAGCTACCACTAGTGATCAAGAGTTCTACCCACGGGATTTAGTCTACACAAGAAGTGGTTCCCGACGGACCACACAAGCAATTCTACTTTGCAAGAATGTAATCAAAGTAATACAAGATAGGGTAGGAGCGTGTTATACCAACGCGTAGAGTCGAGGTTGACAATCACCAATAAGATGAACAATCAATCACAATCGGCAACACACAAAGGATGATGACCAATCACCGGGAGACAAGATGAACACAATGATTTATCCCCGGATGTTCACTTGGGCACCGCCAAGCTACGTCACCCGTTGTGTCGACCAACACCTAGATGGTTCCTCGGTGTGACCCTCAAGTCACTAGCCCCTCAAGGCTCGCCCCGCAAGGCACCGCAAGACACCACTCTCAAGCGAGGTACTCAACGACACGCGCAATCCACTAGGATGCTCTTCGTGATCCCACGAGGTGAGCTCAAACCTCTCACAAATCACCGGAGGTGGCCAAGAACAATCACCTTCTCTTGCCAACGCCTCCAACAATCTCCAAGCCGGCTAGGAGCGGTACTCTCCAAGAGTAACAAGAAATCCACCGGCTAAACCACCCACAAGTGCCACTAGATGCCCTCGAAGCAATGCAATGCACTAGGTGATTCACTCAATCTCTCTTAGGATGAACAACCAAGCAAGGGAGAAGAGTGGGAGAGAGTCTCTTAGCTCAAAGAATGCATAAGGGATGAGAAATGGCCAAGAGACCTCCCCAAGGGCCGGCCACCTTCTATTTATAACCCCTCAAACAAATGTGACCGTTACCCCCCAGGAGGCCGGCGGCACGCGCCGGACGCGTCTGCCGCAAACCGCCGGACGCGTCCGGCGCTTCTTGCGCGCGCGCGGCCCGAGCCGACCGTTGGCGCCGCGGCCAACCGCGTGCCGCCACGTCGGCGTCCGGTGCCGTGTCCGGCGTGCGCCACCACGCGTCTGGCGCCCGCGTCCTCCGCCTTGAGACGAGCCACCGGCACCGCGCCGTCTTCCACCGAGCGCCGGACGCTGCACAGGAACCACGCCGAGTCCGACGCGCGTCCGCCCAGCGTCCCGCGGCGTCCGGACGAGCGGCCGAAAACCCGAAACTTTTACGGTCGGCGTCCGCCGCTCGCCGAACGCGCTCGCGTCGCGTCCGATGCTCGAACGCGCGAGCCGCCAACGCGCCACGCCACAATGCGCCGGACGCGTCCGCGTTTGCCAAGGCTGCGCGTCCGCGCCTCTTCAGTGCGGACTTCACCGTTTTGTCGCCGTGTCGTGACACCAACTTCTCCAACATGCTATCCAACAAGTATACCAACTTGATCAACAAAGATAGCATGAAATCAACCAAATTTTGCATCCGGCGCAATAGAAAATATGCATCCATTTTTCTCGAAAGCGCCGAATCCCGCCTCACAGGCTCGGCGGGAGGAAGAGAGGGACCCAAACCCATCTCTACCCTACAAACCACAGCGCGCCCAAGCGCCACCTTTGAAAATGTGCCAACACCACCAAGTGTACATCTCCATGTGCTTGTGTGTTAGCTTTTCACAATCATTTCCCAAAGGTTAGGTTAGCTCGCTAGGCCCTACATGCAATGCACTTCATGAATTCACCTAGTGGCACCCGTGCGTCGAATAGCCGATAAGACTTCCCCTCTTAATAGTGCGGCTATCGATCCTAAACCACTCACACCCTCTATGGTGTCTTGAGTGCAAAACAAAATGGCCCTATCAGTTATACCTTTGCCTTGAGCCCATTTTGTTCCTCCAAAAGATATGAACACTTCGCACCATCATGTGACCGTCTCGATCCATCGACCTCGACTTCACTTGCCCTTCACCGTGCATCGGTCCATCGGCGCCTAGTCTTGCCGAGCTTCACCATCGCATGGTCCTTCACTCCCAAGCCTTGACTAGCCCTTCACCTTCAACACCGGTCCATGGAGCCAAGCATCGTCTTGATCTTCATCTTTGATCACATGACACGTGTCATGCTTCATATGCATTAAGCTCATCATGTGGACAACCTTTCTCTAAATCAACCACTTAGATAAACAAGGTTAGTCCTAGGTTTCATTAATTAGCCAAAACCAAACTAGGGACTTTCAATCTCCCCCTTTTTGGTAATTGATGACAACCTTAACAAAGATGATTTTATAATAAAGATTTTGAACTTGTCATACTTGTCCAATCATTAAGCTCATAGGAAAGATTTGGACAACTATAGCAAGTTCGATTTTGGTAGTATTGCTCCCCCTACATATGTGCATAGAGTTTGGATTTGAAGCTTTGCACATATGCATGGATAAAAGTGTGGGGAGAGTAATTCCACCAAAATGATGCTAAGGTGTAAGAAATGGACCTTTGAAGCATGATACCAATCGGAGTTGCCTTTTACACCATCCTTAGCACCATGAAGTAACTAGACATCCATCAAAAACTCAAGAACCCCGTGAGATCAATATTATAAGCAAAGTTCTTGAACCACTTGTAAGGCAAGGGGAGTCTAGTTACAACCTATGCATGCTAGTAGATCATTTCACCATTCAAGTCCTATACTAGCATTGCACCACACAAGCAAGGAGACACCACTTGTATAAAACTTTAAAACTAGGTGCCATGAGCAAGTCATATGAGAATGCACAAACAAATGCAACAACTTTGTTCATGAGCTTGCTCCCCCTTCTTGTGTGCATCAAAATTTTATTTACCCCTTTATCATGTTCAATCATCTTTTTCTCTCCCCCGTTGTCAACAATTGCCCAAAATGGGATCAAATTGTGGAGAGAAAAGGACTTTGATGGAGTAAACAAAACTTTAGTCAAATTTGGTTCAAATTTGGGATCAAATTTGGTTTAAATTAGTCAAATCTAGACCACTTGCCACAGACATTTAATTTGACTAAAGTTTTGCTTACTCCATCAAAGTCATTTTCTCTCCACAATTTGATCCCATTTTGGGCAATTGTTGACAACGGGGGAGAGAAAAAGATGATTGAACATGATAAAGGGGTAAATAAAATTTTGATGCACACAAGAAGGGGAGCAAGCTCATGAACAAAGTTGTTGCATTTGTTTGTGCATTCTCATATGACTTGCTCATGGCACCTAGTTTAAAGTTTTATACAAGTAGTGTCTCCTTGCTTGTGTGGCGCAATGCTAGTATAGGACTTGTATGATGAAATGATCTACTAGCATGCATAGGTTGTAACTAGACTCCCTTGCTTTACAAGTAGTTCAAGAACTTTGCTTATAATGTTGATCTCATGGGGTTCTTGAGTTTTTGATGGATGTCTAGTTATTATATGGTGCTAAGGATGGTGCAAAAGGCAACTCCGATTGGTATCACGCTTCAAAGGTCCATTTCTTACACCTTAGTATCATTTTGGTAGAATTACTCTCCCCACACTTCTATCCATGCATATGTGCAAAGCTTCAAACCCAAACTCTATGCACATATGTAGGGGGAGCAATACTACCAAAACCAAACTTGCTATAGTTGTCCAAAATCCCTCTTGTGAGCTTAATGATTGGACAAGTATGACAAGTTCAAAATCTTTATTATAAAATCATCTTTGTTGAGGTTGTCATCAATTACCAAAAAGGGGGAGATTGAAAGTCCCTAGTTTGGTTTTGGCTAATTGATGAAACCTAGGACTAACCTTGTTTATCTAAAGTGGTTGATTTAGAGAAAGGTTGTCCACGTGATGAGCTTATTGCATATGAGGCATGACACATGTCATGTGATCAAAGATGAAGATCAAGACGATGCTTGGCTCCATGGACCGGTGTTGAAGGTGAAGAAGGGCTAGTCGAGGCTTTGGAGTGAAGGACCATGCGATGGCGAAGCTCGAGCAAGACTAGGCGCCGATGGACCGATGCACGGAAAGGGCAAGTGAAGTCGAGGTCGATGGATCGAGACACATGATGGTGTGAAGTGTTCATATCATTTGGAGGAACAAAATGGGCTCAAGGCAAAGGTATAACCGATAGGGCCATTTTGTTTTGCACTCAAGACACCATAGAGGTGCGAGTGGTTTAGGATCGATAGCCGCACTATTAAGAGGGGAAGTCTTATCGGCTATTCGACGCACGGGTGCCACTAGGTGAATTCATGTAGTGCATTGCATGTAGGGCCTAGTGAGCTAACCTAACCTTTGGGAAATGTTTGTGAAAAGCTAACACACAAGCTCATGGAGATGTACACTCTGCGGTGTTGGCACATTTACAAAGGTGGCGTGTTGGTGCGCATTGTGGTTTGGTAGAGATGGGTTTGGGTCCCCTCTTCCTCCCGCCGAGCCTGTGAGGCGGGATTCGGCGTCGGGGAAAAATGGATGCATATTTTCTATTGCGCCGGATGCAAAATTTGGTTGAAATCATGCTATCTCCGTTGTTCAAGTTGGTATACTTGTTGGATAGCATGTCTGAGAACTTGGATCGACGACACGGCGAAAGGCAGCATCTGCAGGAGGCGCCGGACGCGCTTGGGCAGGCGCCGGACGCGTCCGGCGCATTGTGGCGTGGCGCTCGTTGGCGGCTCTGCGATGCTGAGCATCGGACGCGACACGAGCGCGTCCGGCGAGCGGCGGACGCCGACCAGAAAGTTTCTGGTTTTTCGGCCGCTCGACCGGACGACGCGCCGGACGCGGGCCGGACGCGCGCGCCGGACTCGGCGTGGTTCCTGTGCAGCGTCCGGCGCTCGATGGACGACGGCGTGGTGCTGAAGGACGGGCAGAATGCGGCGGACGCGCGATGGCGAGCGCAGGACGCGGCGCCGGACGCACACGTGGCGGCGGCGGGTGAACGGGCTCCCGCGGTCGGCTCGCGGGCGCGCGAGGAAGAAGCGCCGGACGGGTCCGGCGGTTTGCGACGACGCGTCCGGCGCGTCTTGCTCGGCCTCCGAGGGGGTAACGGTCACATTTGTTTGAGGGGTTTTAAATAGAAGGTGGCCGGCCCTTGGGAGGTCTCTTGGCCATTTCTCATCCCTTGTGCATTCTTTGAGCTAAGAGACTCTCTCCCACTCTTCTCCCTTGCTTGGTTGTTCATCCTAAGAGAGATTGAGTGAATCACCTAGTGCATTGCATTGCTTGAGGGCATCTAGTGACACTTGTGGGTGGTTTCGCGGTGGATTTCTTGTTACTCTTGGAGAGTACCGCTCCTAGCCGGCTTGGAGATTGTTGGAGGCGTTGGCAAGAGAAGGTGATTGTTCTTGGCCACCTCCGGTTGCTTGTGAGAGGTTTGAGCTCACCTCGTGGGGATCACGAAGAGCATCCTAGTGGATTGCGCGTGTCGTTGAGTACCTCGCTTGAGAGTGGTGTCTTGCGGTGCCTTGCGGGGCGAGCCTTGAGGGCTAGTGACTTGAGGGTCACACCGAGGAACCATCTAGGTGTTGGTCGACACAACGGGTGACGTAGCTTGGCGGTGCCCAAGTGAACATCCGGGGATAAATCATTGTGTTCATCTTGTCTCCGGTGATTGGTCATCATCCTTTGTGTGTTGCCGATTGTGATTGATTGTTCATCTCCTTGGTGATTGGCAACCTCGACTCGACACGTCGGTATAACAAGCTCCTACCCTCTCTTGTATTACTTTGATTAAATTCTTGCAAAGTAGAATTGCTTGCGTGGTGGTCGGGAACCACATCTTGTGTAGACTAAATCCGTGGGTAGAATTGCTTGTGTGGTCGGTCGGGAACCACTTCTTGTGTAGACTAAATCCCGTGGGTAGAACTCTTGATCACTAGTGGTAGCTTTTGTGTGTACTAGTGATCACCTACTAGAATTGCTTGGATAGGAGGCTTGCAACATCTAGTAGGCTAAGCATAACTTGCTTTCCGCCGTTTGTGTATCTAACGAAGTTTGCTTAGTGAGTTTGTAGAAATTTTTATAGGCTATTCACCCCCTCTAGCCATCTAGGACCTTACAACGTCTTTTTCTTTTTTTTTTAAAAAAAGTAAAACATCAACTATAGTAATTGAATCATAATCGCTAACTATAGTACTTAAAATATAATTTTTGCAATTATGAAGTTACCATTTTACCCTTGATTAAAAAAATAAACTACAAAAACGCAATTATCCCTCCTTTATTTGGAATTGCCTCCCACTCAGTTTCGGAGGCGATGGGGGGCGATTTAGCACCTATGGCCACCGGTCATAGACACATCAATCGCCTCCCATTGCCTCTCCTCCATTGCCTCTCATCGTCTTCAGCCTTTCTAGCCGTCGGATAGGTCGCTGTGAGCCGTCGAAATTCTCCACAATCATTGTAAAAAATCTCTTTTGTTAAAGAATTATCTGCGGCAGCTGGGAGTTAGTTTTTTATATAAACTGACATTAGTGAGTAGTTTGATATCTTTGTAATGATAAATATGGATAATTAGATTGTGTTTTTATCCTACACTAATATTGATACAATTGACCCATCTGGAGGCACTATGAAAGTGTATTGACTTTTTTTTTGTGATGCCAAACATTTAGCTTCATGGGTTAACATAAGCTATCTTCCATACCAGTAGAGTTGGGTACGATTACTTTATACTACTTTGCATGATGACATATTTGATTAATTTAGATGATGATTGGAGGATTATGTTAGGGTACTTATATATATAATGGTAATGGTGGTAATTTAGATTAAAGTTAGTTGGTTACTTTATTATTAAAATCACTACGTGAAAAACTCACTAAGGGAACGCCCCCTATTTACTGTAGGGGCGGCTAGTGTTGGAGCCGCCCTTACAGTGGCGGGGCCGGCCAGGGGGCTGGCCAGATCACCAGCCGCCCCTGCAGTGGCACTGTAGGGGCGGCTGGATCTCCAGCCGCCCTTACAACAGACTTCGGCCCACGCAATTCAGCCCACCAGCCCACTACCACTCCTGCATATAAAAGCAAACACAAACCCTAGTCCACTCTCTCCCTCCCTCTCCCTCCCCGCAGTCACTCTCTCCCTCCGCGCGGCGCCCCTCCCTCTCTTCACTCGTGCGGCGCCTGGGATGCGGCCCGGCGGCGGGCGGCCTCCACGCCCTCCCTCTCCCCACTTCGTCGGGGTCCCCTCCCTCTCTCTAGTTCACCGGCGCCCCCTCCCTCTCTCCACTCGCGCGGCGCGGGGCCTGGCGGCGGTGCGACGCGGCGCCGGGGCCGTGGCCCGGCGGCGGACGGCCTCACTCTTCCATCCGGCGCCGTGTGGCCAGGGGCCTCCCTTCCCTTCCCTCGACGGCGGGGCAGCGCGGGTGGATCTGGGCGGCGGCGGAACCCATGGTATGCTCTATCTTCCCTCTTTCTTCCCACCCCATCTTCTCTCTGTGCGGAGTCCCTAACCCTAGATCCATGGTGCTGCAGCGGCGGGTGGATCTGGGCGGCGGCGGGTGGATCTGGGCGGCGGCGGAGTGCGGAGTGCGCCCCCCTTCGGCGACGAGGCGGAGCGCAGCGCCTTGGAGCCCGCGGATCCGTCCTCAGGGCCTGCGGATCTGGCGCGCGGGTGCTCCGGCGGTGGCGGATCGGAGTCAGTGACGACGGCTGGCGGTGCGATGGCGGTCTCCGGCGAGCAGCGGCGCTGGCGGCGGGATCCGGCGTGGACGACCATGGAAACCCGGATCCAAGCCCATGTGGGCTTTTTTTTTTTATTTTTCGATTTTCACTTGTAAGGGCGGGGCGACGTTGAGCCGCCTACGGTGCCCCACCGCAAGATCGGGGCGTAGGGGCGACTTGCCTTGCCGCCCTACGGTGGCAAAATGCCCACCCCTATTGTGCTCTGCTGCAGTAGTGAATGGTGGAGGTGTTTAATTTTTGAGAAAACAGAACGGCTCTAACGACAATACTGCCAATAATAATCAGTGTCCATCGAAGAGGTAGATGCATTTTTGTATTTTTGTGAGAATGTCAAATATTTATTTATTTTTCTAGATTGTCTTGTAATGTTCAACATGGAGGCCTTGAGACCTCTCGAATTTGTAAACATTGTTGAAATTGAATCATGCGAATTTTTCAGGAGTAATAACAGGGTCAAGGATGCTAATCTGTCGCGTACCGCTGCATATATATAATGCATAAGCGTAAATAATCAGAAAAAAAAAACACGCGTTGTTTTCTGAAAGCAAGAAGAAAAGTGACACAAACAAGATAGCGAGAGAGAAAAAAGAAAAGACAAAACCTTGGCCGAATTTATGTGTAACCGTTCTGATTGATCTCTGAAACGTAATCATGGAACGCCGGAAAAAGAGGATCATCGGTACTTTTCCAAGTGAATAAATTTGTATCGCTTTCTCTTCTGACTCTGGCGGCGAAATTATTTGAGAAAACACACCACCGAGCAAGCAACAAGTCGTGCTCGATCGCTGCAAACAGCACACGACACGGCACGACCGTCGACCGGCTCGCCCCAAAATCCATTTGGTGTTTCCGTGGCACCAGACATCCGCGTATAGCAACCGCGTCGGCCGTTTTCGTTTGTACTACACGAACACGAGAGCGAGTGGTACAACTACGTGTCAAAGGAGTACGTATGCACGGCTAACGTTTTGTGCTCGCCATGCATCGATCGATACAATACGAAATTGGACTTTTAGCTTGTTTCAAAAATTGTTTTTGACTTTTAGCTTGTGCGGTCTACGTCGTGGGACCTCTGTGTGTTTAATTTGCTTTTAGCAAACTGGCCATTTAATGGTTTTGTTTGTTTCCTCGTGGATGCATGCTTTGGACTTGGACAGACAAAACAGGTTTGATCCTGTTTTTCTACGACGGTATGTGGTGCTAGTATTTCTACGGATTTCCCTCCGTCTCTATCTCAAAATAAACTAACTTCTCATTTTAGACAACCATTTGTCAATGCACATTTCCCTTCGCCGTGTTCGCTGCATCATTTCTGGCTAGTTGATTCTGCATAATGGTTAT
The DNA here is from genome assembly GCA_018135685.1 of Themeda triandra. NCBI lineage: Eukaryota > Viridiplantae > Streptophyta > Magnoliopsida > Poales > Poaceae > Themeda > Themeda triandra. The sequence goes on from JAENPR010000018.1 coordinate 2,098,997, forward strand.
TTGTTATAAGAAAAAAATATTATTAAATGGTTGGATGATTGAACTTATAAGCTCAAGCAAACAGGGCGATAGGATAAATATATAGATGATGTGTAACAGAACCCAAACGGTCAAACAAAGAGATTGTTTAGCCCTTCCCAAGAAGGATATTTTGCAAGCTTAATTCGAATTTGTAGCAAATTGATGGCACTTGCAACATTGGCTTATTTGGTAGTAGTGATTATGGTCTACGTAGTTTATAGAGCTGTTTTTCAGTTTCTTCCGCCAAATAACTTGTGCCTGAACGCAGGGAAAAGGCAAAGCATTGCAGATTTGCAGCGAGCTGCCACTGCGGGGCAGCGAGAGGGGATGCGCATGCGCACAGCGCACGGCATGGCAGCGGCCGGCAGAGCCCAAAACCAGAATCTGGGGCCGGCGACGAGCCGACCGGGTGGATGGGCTCTTGTTCCGTTCGAAATGCGACTTGGGACTCAGAGCCAGACTGGGTCCCAGCCACAGTCTGACATCACAGGAGGACACGGAGACGACGCGCCACGCGACAGGATGGCCGGCCCCACTTGAATGCCTTGCCGGAGCTAGCTAGCGCGACGCCGACGGCCGCCTCTTGTCGTCCACCTCCTCGGGGTCGCGTCGCGTCGTCGGCCTGGGGTGGGTTCTGGATGCGGGTGCGGACGCCGACGCGGGACGCGGGACACCGCCCTTTGTTTCGTTTTGGCCTGGCGCGCCGCGCTCGGTTGGACGCACGCGCCTGCGTGCCACGCTCGCGTCGCTTTGCGCGTGTACGTACGTACGTACCACCTCCCTGCTCTACGTACGTCCTCTGCATTCATTCATTCAATCATTCAGCTACGGCGCTCTGGTTCAGTGGTTCCATTCAGACCGTACAGTACGCCGCCGAAACACATCATGGTTGCATTCTTGTGCTCCCGCTACCACGAGGTGATATCATCATTTTGTACTACCTCCGTCCCGTCTGAAAAATGATGCAATTTTAAGTGAACCGAGTCATTTCTTAAAAAAAACTACATTTATAGAAAAATATTGACATTTATGACTTTAAATAGGCACCACCACCTGTCTCAATTATAAATCTTTTCTACTTTTCTAGATATATAGTTTTTGTTATGGATACACAATATATCTAGATATATTGATTCGTAAAAAAAAATTAGAATTATGGCTTGGTGGGAGTAGTAACTAGTACAAACTGATTAGAGGTCCTGTACTTTTGCTGCTTTTTTCTATTTTTTTTTCCATGGGCTTCTCTTCATCTGTTTGAGCTTGAGCACGTACCCTTGATACCATGAAACAAAACCAGTAAAACATAAAGATAAGTACTACCACGCACTACAGTATAGTCGTCTGAAAGGAAAGACACTGAGGAATAATGAAGCCATGGGAGGCGAGAGCACGGGGCAGGAAACAAACAAGCAGCGAATTTTGTTTTGTTGCGGCTCCGTCGTCGCGTTGCGGGCTCGGAGGAATAACCAGGGAGGCCTTATTCCGGCGCTCGCCACGCCGCGACAAGCCCCGTGGATGCCCCCGGATGGGCTTTTCCCTAATCAATTTTTTATTATGACGTCGAGACGCCAAAAGCTACTCCGTACACGTACCACGGCGGCAGTGACTGCTTTGCACCTCAAGGGCCCCAGCCCCTTGTCCTGCCCCGGAATAGCAAAAGGCACCCCACTCCAGACTTGTCCAATTTTTCATAGCACATTATCCGTTAAAGATAATCAACTGTGGTAAGTTGAGTATATATATGCTAAATTTACCAGGTATATTATTTTTTTCATTAATCACGTTATATATAAAATTCTCGGCAGGGCTGGTTGGGACAACAAGAACCCTTCTTCGAGTCCTCGTAGTCAAAATTAAGTGCACGGTTAAATAAAATCAACTTGACCATAGTCACATTCACAATGCAAACTCTATCATATAATCTAATTTTTCTCATCCTTCTATTTATTGTAATTTAATGATGAGACAGTGTATTTATCGAAGAGAGTGAGAAAAACCAACACTCAAAGTTTTATTTAGACTCACTAATGCATGATCTTTTCGAGTTAATAAATATGTTTAGACTACGTAGAGTCTGCATTGTGAGTACCCTCGTTCCATGACTGTTACGGATCCTCTTCTGTAGTCGCATGGAAGCATGGTCGCACAACTCCTGATTGCATTTGCCAGACTCCGACACATCATGGCGGTCACGGTGGCCAGCTCCCCATGGACGACAACCACTTCGCTCCCCACAACCAGCTAGCTCTATGTGGCCTCATCCCCTGGCCCCATCTCCCCTGGCCTCAGTTCCAGCTTAGATGCGGCTTAGATGCGCACGACTAGAGGGATTGGATGGCCAAATCCATGGATATGGACGATGGGCTCGCCGGTGGTCGGATACACAACACAGCTCCCTCCCATGGCCTGCACCTCCATGGTCGAGCCCCCCTACTCTACGTGTGGTCGGGGTCGCGTACTCGCGTGTGGCCAGAGTGTGAGAACGAAAAGAAAATAGAAAGAGTGAGGGAGAGTCCCACTGGGGAGCGGATGCCATTTATCAGTTGACGAGTACACTTACTTCCTCTATCCTCTTTTTTTTAATCTATTGCTATAGAAAATATGCTAGTTAAACTTTCTCAGCTTTAACTAGAGAAATATTAGCAACATTTATATCTAAACAATTTTATTCTAAAATAGACTCAATTATCTATCTAATAATATTAATTATAATAATATTAAAAACGTAACAAGCATTGATATTTTCTGTGTATATATCTAGTTGAAGTTAAATACTCGTTTGAAGTGATAACGATGGATGGAAAGGGACGGAGAGTACGCGATCGGAATCAGCACCTCCTCGCCAAATTGCAACAAGATCCAGCCATCGTCTGGGAGTGGGAGTCAGAGTCAGATTCAGAAAGAAACAAACAAGCAGAGAGCGGTTTTGGTTTTGTGCCGTAGCGACAAGAGAGGGGCGCACCCGGCTGCGAGTGAGTCCACGCAGATCACGGAGAATAGAAGGGGCCGGCAAGCACGCGCCCTCACAAATTCCTCGGCCGCTAGCGCCCAGAACAGAACCAGGTCGCCGTCGCGGTCGCGGCGTGGCAGAGCGGCCGGTGCGCCGTGGCGTGGCGTGGCGTGGCCTCGCGCGCGCGGGTGCGGACAAACGCCCCCGCTTTTTGTCGCCACCCAGCGCTGCACCCCAAAAAGTCCAAGCACACAGTCCTCTCCGTCTCCTTCAGGCCGGCCCTCCTCGCACCTATAAACCCACCTGCCGCCGTCCTCTTCTCCCCTCCCTTTCTCGCCTCGCCTGCTGCCGGTGCCGGTGAGCGTATCTTCCTTACTGCTACGGCTGCAAAGGTTCCAAAGGTTCTCTCCCGAGGTGAGCAAGCATTTCTCCCTTCTCTTTTGTTCGCTTCTGCATGCAGCTTCGTCCTAAGCCGGCCATGGCCACGGCGGCGCTGTGCCTGTGCCATGAGCAAGCACGCCACCATTGGCGGCACTGTAAAATACAATAAAGCTCCGTCCGGTCCGGGTCCGGCCCGACTCCCAGCCGCCCGCTCGCAGTGCCCGTGCCGTGCGTGATGAAATGAAAGAGAGTGCAGAAATAAATGGCGCCTGTGCTCCCACCCAGTACCAAACTACCAACCCAGTGATTTCCCTTTGTCCTCTTCCCCACCCGGCCATCCCCGGGCTTGTATTCTTGTTCCTCGAGCTATTCCTGCTTGTTGCCACCTCCTTGGCGGTTTCGCCTTGGCGCGTTCCTCCTCCCTCTTGTTCGTGTCCATGTCCGTGTTGGCTTCCGCAACGGCGCTACTCGTACGCTGACGCTGCTGTGTGGACGTTCTGCGCTTCCGTCCATCCATTGCCGGTGGTCTGCTCCAGTATTTATTATCATGGCTTCCATCTCTTGATTTCTTGCTCTGTCTCCTTCCTCTGGCAGGCTCAGCGGCTCAGCACACACCGCCCACCCCACCTCTTTTTCTCTCCATGCAGATGCACATATAGGGGGCTGCCGCAGGCTTTGGCAGGTCGCCTCCGCCTACTCCCACTGACTTTACCTTCTTGGCTGCCCGCAGGCCGTGCCTCTCTCTCAGCGACGACCAAGAGAGCAAGAAGCGCCATCATCCCAGAGCTTCCTCGGCCATACCATTTCCGCGGTCGTCGTCGTATAAATCCACACCACCAAGCCGTCGAAGCACACAAGCTTAGAGCTTTGCTTGCTTCACGGGAAGAGCAAATTCAGCGGTGGTCGCGTCGCCGTCGCGTGCCCGTGCCAAGAAGAGCGTCCGTCGTAGGTGAACCACCAGGCCAGACCAACACACTCGCTCGCTACCTGGCGAGGAAGGGAACGGGGAAGGCCTCCGGCTGCCTGATGGTCCAGGACGAAGGCTCCTCGTCGTCGGTTACATCGTCCCCGCTGCACAACTTCTCCACCATGCCGCTCCACGCATCCCCCGGCGGCGGCGCAACGGCTTCCCCGACAACGCCGCCGTGGCTGGCGCGGGAGCTCCGCTCCGACGAGCGCGGGCTCTGCCTCATCCACCTCCTCCTCAACTGCGCGGCCGCGGCGGGCGCGGGGCGCCTGGACGCCGCCAACGCGGCGCTCGAGCACATCGCGGCGCTGGCGTCCCCGACGGCGACGCCATGCAGCGCGTCGCCGCCGCGTTCGCGGAGGCGCTGGCGCGGCGCGCGCTGCGGGCGTGGCCCGGGCTGTGCCGCGCGCTGCTGCTTCCCCGTGCGGGCCCCACGCCCGCCGAGGTCGCCGTCGCCAGGCGCCACTTCCTCGACCTCTGTCCGTTCCTCCGCCTCGCCGGCGCCGCGGCGAACCAGTCTGTTCTTGAGGCCATGGAATCGGAGAAGATCGTGCACGTCGTCGACCTCGGCGGCGCTGATGCTACGCAGTGGCTTGAGCTGCTGCACCTGCTGGCGGCGCGGCCCGAGGGCCCGCCGCACCTCCGCCTCACCGCCGTGCACGAGCACCGGGACGTGCTCACGCAGACGGCCATGGTGCTTACCAAGGAGGCGGAGCGCTTGGACGTGCCGTTCCAGTTCAACCCCGTCGTGTCCCGGCTCGAGGCGCTGGACGTGGAGTCGCTCCGCATCAAGACCGGCGAGGCGCTCGCCGTCACCTCCAGCCTGCAGCTGCACTGCCTCCTGGCCTCCGACGACGACACCTCCGGCCACGGCAAGAACAAGAACGGCTGCCACCAGAGCGGCAACAACGGCAACGGCAAAGGCGGCGGGGACACAAACAACAAGCGGCAGCGGAGCCCGGAGTCCGGGGTGTCCCCGTCGACGTCGCGCGCCGACGCGTTCCTGGGCGCGCTGTGGGGCCTGTCGCCCAAGGTGGTGGTGGTCACGGAGCAGGAGGCGTCGCACAACGCGGCGCCGCTGACGGAGCGCTTCGTGGAGGCGCTCAACTACTACGCGGCGCTCTTCGACTGCCTCGAGTCGGCGGCGCCCCGCGGGTCCGTGGAGCGCGCGCGCGTCGAGCGCTGGCTCCTCGGCGAGGAGGTGAAGAACATCGTGGCGTGCGACGGCGCGGACCGCCGGGAGCGGCACGAGCGCCTGGACCGGTGGGCGGCGCGGATGGAAGGCGCGGGCTTCGCCCGCGTCCCGCTCAGCTACTACGCGCTGCTGCAGGCGCGGCGCGCGGCGCAGGGGCTGGGATGCGACGGGTTCAAGGTGCGCGAGGAGAAGGGCGCCTTCTTCCTGTGCTGGCAGGACCGCGCCATCTTCTCCGTCTCCGCATGGCGCGGCCGCCGCTTCGACTGATGGACCAACGCGTCGGCGTTGTCAGCGCCGGCGCCTCGACGGGCGGCGCGCCGTGGCCTTCCCGTATTTGTGCGAAGGAGACGGGCCGTCCGTCGTGGCGTTGGCGTCAGGTGGCCGTCACGCACGTTGGCTTGTTTTGTGTTTTCTGTTACTCCGTATCTAGTTAGATTTTAATCAGGTCAGATGGAGTCGATGATGATGTGTTAGTTTTGTTCATAGTGTACCCTCTTTCTCTCCAATTTGGATGGATGGAATGCATGAATCTTCTACTAGGGACTCGATGACCGTTTATTGGATCTGTCTATTTATCTATATCTGTTAGTGGTTATAGTTTGCAGCTAAAAATAGTGAATAAGGATCTAAGATAGATTTGCTAATAGACTTGCTAACTACCATTAACAAGTAGATAAACCAACAGTTAGTTCATTGGTTGCTTAGATATTGTTGGTTGATGCTAATAGTTAATAACACCTTCAATCATATATCCAACCACTTATTAACTGGTATATCTAAATAACTATCACTAAATTTGTTAGATAATAGTGTAGCTACTTCCTCCATTTGAGTATATATACAGTGTTTATATAAGAAATAATTGTATATCTAAAATACTACTGTATTGTATGTAGTAAAAGTTATGTTTATATATAGGAAAGACAGAATGACTTAAAAATTGTCACGAGCAGAGTAACTTGCTATTAATAGAAATGATCCAGATATGGCCTACGAAAGGAGCTCCTTTTCCTTTTTCCTACCTTGCATAGTGCTCCATTTGATGGATGGATTATATTTTCTTGATGCCCTTTTTTAGCTCATCCACCAAAGCGTGGCGTCGTTGTCTTGTCGCTACACTTACATTTGGCAAAGCTTGCTAGTGCTCATACAACAACGTGAATCAACCTCTACGTAAAGGTGAGCATTTGGTGACCGGCCGGTGCCGCGGTGCGCGTGGGCTGAGTGGCTAGGCATGTCGCCTACTCGGCTACTCGCCGCTGACCGACTCTTCTAGGCGTAAAGTCAGAGCTCCGCCGGGTGGATTTGTGAATCCTCTTCCCTCGTGCCACATTGGCAATGAAGAAGAAAACTTGGTTACCCCGTGCGCTGGAAAACCTCTGCATCCGCCATGTGGGAACAAATCAATCGATCGATTCAGCAGCTCGGACCTTCTGCCTGGAAAAGCCACAAGAGACAGGCGGCAGCGTGGACTTGGACGTACGACCCTGGCCGCGGAATTTCAACGTGTCGGAGGTGAGGAACCCGGCCGGCCAAAACCCAAAGGTCGCCTTGTCGGAACTTCCGCGGAACCTTATACTATGGCATCAGGTGTGCCGTGTTAGGTGGGGCCGGTTCCAAATTCCAAAAGGAAGAAGAGGCGTCCTGCTTGCTTACCCCAGCATGGCATCACGCGTGACATTATTCGCATGAGCATCTGCTCTTTTTTCTCCGAACGATGATGATAAACTGGTCACTGGATTTATTTCAAAAAAATAAACTGGTCACTGGAGTGGAAAAAAAAAAAAATCGTCCTCCGCACCACGCGCACTCGGCAAGATGTGTTGGGCTCGGGGGGAATCGATTCGTTCGACGGGCCAGACTGTACCAGGTCCTAGAAATACCCTAGTACCTTTTGTTACCTCTTTCGACATGTGGCGAGGATTCCGCCGCCGCCTACTTTCCCATGCCGGAAATTGCTGCTGCCGGCGGCGCCGCCGTACGAGCAGACAGAGCAGCGCCGTTTGTCCAATACACAAAAAAAAGCGATCGTTGTCTGGGATTTTTTTTTTGCCGCCGGGCCGGAAGCCTGCTCCGAGGAGTCCCAGGGCCCAGTTGATTCGTTTTCGCTGCTGTTCGGTCCAGTTAGATGTTTCTGGCCCATAGGGATGTGATTTCAGCCCATGACGGCTCTTCTCTCTGGGGTGTTTCATGGTCATTCATTGATCAACCAGACGAAAGATGGGCCCATTGGTCTGGCCCAAGTTGAGCTGCAGACCACACCACACGATGGCGCGAGGCGGACGGAAAGGGTAGCGCTGCGGCCTGCGGGTGAAAGCCTGTGGGGTACAGACAGCGGAGGACGGCTACATGGCGTCCGACGACGATGACCTCACGAGATCCACGGCCATACCGGACCCCGGCTTCTCCTCTCCCACGCCGACCGCGAGAACGACTCCGCGTCAGCGGACGCCTTCTTCTCTGTCTCCAACTCTAGGAGCTGCATTCGGGGAGGAAGCGCGGCCAGTTTGCCGGGCACCAACACGGCCTGCCGCCACGTCGCCGGCATCTTCTTTCCCGGTGCGCAAAATCCCTCCTCCTTTCCTGTCAATCTCTCCCCTCTCCCACTGCTCCGCATAGTGGTGACTCTCTGACTCTCTGTGCGGATTGAAGGGTAGTGGATTCTGAAAACTCTGTTGGCTGGGATTGAAGGGCAGTACATTCTGAAAACTCTCGCTGCTACTTGGGATTGGGCACACCTGATGTTATAAGCATTTGAGGCAGGAACATGAACCTTCCGGCAACGATCGGTCCAGCCTACTTCTCGTAGTCGCGGTTAGTTCATAGCTGGGCTTCAGTGGATGGACTTGCCAGTGGCCTAGTGTATATAATATCCTCCATATGAATTAGATTATCTCAACGTATTTGTGGATTAATTTTTCCATAAATGTTTTCTTCAGCGGAATGGATGCTATGATATCCATATGCTAGTTTTGGATCTGTTAGTGTCCACATTTTATGGTGTCTAGAAGGTTTCAGTTATGGGGAAGAGTACAGAATAAAATTAAGTCGTGACAAGGAACAAACATAGAGTCTACTGGTTGAACGAATTATTCTGAACTAGAGCCTGGGTCAGTGGATAGAATAGCAGGCGCAGTTACAGTATCTCATTAGCTGTTTAACTGCTTGCAAGCAAGAATTGTACTAGTCCCTATATTCTGGTTTACATGGACAGTTGGGCTGTGGAGAAATTACCAGAGCCTATTCACTTTATGCTGTTCTTCATTGATCTTGAGTCACGACAATTAGGATTTTTTTTTTCAGCCGAATGGGCAGGTGCTCTGCCGCTTCATTAAGTAGATAGCTATAGCAATATTTACTGGAGGTTAACAATTAGGATTTTGGTTGTGCCCATTGCCAAGTAACAAAAGTTGCAGCCGAGCTCTATTCATCTTATTTGAAAAAAGTTCAGATTTATTGTTCGCTTGCAAGACTTTCATGCCTTATGCCAAACTGCTCGGCAGGTTAAGAAATGGGTAAATCTAGCTCCGAATAACCTGATGCTTGACATTGGTTGGAGTTGGCTTGCCTATTTTGGAGCAATAATCTATTCTTGAGCATAACTAGTATTGTGCACAACTTCTGAACACTTTTAAAGCCTTAGCACTTTGTAGTTGGTCTTTTTCCTGGGTACCTCTTAATGTGACTTGGAGAAGTAGTATTACTCCACTGTTTTGCAATGCAATCAATTTCTTTGGTAATATTCATTGAATGATTCCTGATCAGATGGTGGTAACTCGTCTACCATCATCTTTTAGTGTAACTTGGTTTCTCTGTTACCTATATTGATTTTCTTTTGCGGACTTTTCTGAAAAAGTACCAGACACAAAGAATTATAAATATGCCCTTGGTTGATTTTGGGAAAGTTTGTGGACTAAATTGCAAAGTGGTCATCACGGGATTTACCAAGTGAGTTTAGGGAGTTGTTGGAGATGCACCTTTTTTTCACTTGGAAAATAAAATACAAAGTTGCTATAACATGAGATTTACCAAGTGAGTTTTTGGGAGCTCTTGGAGATGCTCTTACTTCTCGCTGGTAACTTAAAATTGCCATAAGCTTGTCCTCATTCAATCCTTTCTGTGCACCCTCGTCCACATGCAGGCTGCAGCAAGCAACTGGACTGGAGACACACAACTAGTGACCTCGCGTTTGAGATTCACCAATCAGACGATGGCTTCCATGCACTCCGAGAACAATGCACAAGGAGCAACACTGTTGACGGCTCCTCACACCGACATTGCCAGGATCATCCCTTCGTTACCCCTCGAGACCAGGTGGCCAACACTCTCAGTCCGCCAGTATGCTAGCTTTTGGCTGGCCGAGGTAACATTGAAGGCAGGCGTTCCACTCGTCCATTCGTGCTTCGAGCCAAGGCCCACCGATGTATTCCTTGCAAGCTTCCCTAAGTCTGGCACCACTTGGCTCAAGGCCCTCGCCTTTGCAACGCTGAAGCGGTCCACACATGTGCCGTTTGATGGTAACCATCCACTATGCCATTGTAGCCCCCATGATATCGTCAGGTTCCTCGAAATTGAATTCAACACAAGGGATGAGTTTGAAGCGCTCTGTTCCCCACGCGTGCTGGCCACACACCTTCCCTACCCCTTGCTGCCTAACTGCATCACCGGGGAGCGCTCAGGGTGCCGGATCGTGTACATCTGCCGGGAACCCAAGGATGCTCTGGTCTCCTACTGGTTGTTCACGAGGAAGTTGGCGCCTGGAGTTGACTTCACGATCCAGGAGGCTTTGGAGCTGTTCTGTGAAGGCCGCTGTCCAGGTGGTCCTCAATGGCTGCATGCCCTCCAGTACTGGGAGGACAGCATGAGGAGGCCTGACAGGGTACTGTTCCTTAGATATGAGGAGATGCTACTTGAGCCAGAGAGTCATGTCAAGAAGCTAGCGAAGTTTATGGGTTGTGAATTTTCTGAGGAAGAGGAGAAGGGAGGGGTGGTGAATGCCATTGTGGAGCTGTGTAGCCTGGGCAAGTTGAAGGACATGGAGGTGAACAGAAACAGAAGCTCCAGGTTGGGAGTCAAGAATGAAAGCTACTTCAGGAAGGGAATTTCTGGTGACTGGAGCAATCACATGACGCTAGAGATGGCGCATAGGCTAGACAAGATCGTTGAAGATGCATTGCAAGGGACTGGATTCGCCTTTACGAGCACAGCATGAGCGGTTGCAAACTGCTGAATGTCAGGTGCTGCTTGCTGGTTGCAGATATCAATATAATGAGAATTTTTATGGTGCTTGGCCGGAACTGCCAGTTCCTCCCGTTGATTTACTCTTAGCCGGTTCCTCTTCTAAATTATAATGAAAGGGTATTTTGGTAACCACAACTCCGTATTCTCAGCTTCTTATCGATAAAATAAGTGAATCCACGGGAACTGCTCCAGACGACTGAGATCTGGGCCGCCTTCTCCGGCGGCTTCTCCTGGTGGGCGAGAGGGCCGCGTCTCCCGCAGTCGTGTATGCAGCCGCACACAAATTCACAACCGCAGCTGCTTCACCCGATCTGCACGGCGAATCGAGCGTGGGCGGTCCCGTCGTAACCTCGCTGCAACGTTGCATCGCTGACGCCATCGCGGCCTCGCTGCGACGTCGCCTCGCCGTCATCGCCGGCTGCTGGAGCTTACACGCTTGACGCTTAATATCACCTTGCAAGGATTAAAACTCGCATCCAAAAACATCTCAATGCTGCAGATTGGCATTACGGTAGAGCATTGTTCACATAATCGGACCACGTCTTTGCTCACAAAATCAGACCATTGAATCTCTAACTTATAATACGGCAACAAGACTCTTCCTTGTAATCAAAATCCATGGAGTGATCGAGATATCAGCGTCAAGTACATGCATTGATACTGCTTCTGACGAGGTGCCAATGCCTCTCAACTACATGCTAGATATCCAGTGTACCAAATCATGAACAACCTTTGAACATGCCTTTTTGCTTAACTACGGAAGTGCCCCTCACCTGCGTCAGTGAAGCTGGGAAGGTGATCTTCAAGGACCTGAGCACTGGCCGCACACCAGTGCCGGAGGCGTCTCGCTGCTCGTCGCCGACTGCTGAGCAGAGGCAAGCTACCTCCTTCCTTACTTCTCTGCTTGGATGACCGGACGAGAGCCGCAGCGGCTGGGAGTTTTTCCGACTCCTGGATCCGGTGTGTTCTTCAAGATGAGAAGCGGTTCTTTTTTCTTCGAGAGAAGCAGCTCCTCGGGCATCAAAATACGCTTCTACCCTCCAAATTCAGTTATGGGCCCACGCAATTTTTAGTTCCGGTCCACAACTTAAGTTCCTCTCATCTGGTTCCTCTTATTTTTAGACCATCGGATCCAATGAAATGAATGGCTCACATTATTTCCAAGCATGCTAAAATACCTCCAATATAATACCACCCATGGTGAGCAATGTGCTTCATTGTTTGTGGAAAAATATGGACTTTATCCTGCCGGTAGTTTAATTTATGTACAAATCATTTGTATAATAATAGCTTTGCTGCAAATCATAGTTTGTGGCATTTTGTGACACAAGAACAGTATGTATACTATGTAAAATTCATGCAGTTGTCCAAAACGAGCATTCCACGAAAGAATAAGTAAAAAACATTAATATATTTTTAATTAAAAAGAGAAGAAAGAACAAGAAGCAAACCAAATGAAACCAAAGAATAAATTCATGGCTTACGCGGATTCTGTAGCCACAGGGACAAAACCAATTGGGCCTGACGGGCAGCAGAATAGAAAAAGAGAGCGTGGCGGCGACTGGCGAGTACAATATTGCAGCACGCAGACCGCGAGGACAAGGACCTCTCCGCGGCCGCCGACGCCCTCAGCAGGTCAGCCTCGTGTTCTTTACTGTCTCCAAGCGTTGCGGGCTTGCAGTTGCAGTTGCTGCTGCATCTGGAGGAAGGCTGGAAGTTCGCCGGCCGGCGACAGGCACTGCCTCAACGTCGGCGCAGCGTGTGTGTGTTCTTTCCAGGTGCGCAGAATCCATCCCCTTCTTGCCATTCTTAGCTCTCCCGCATTTCTACCTGGAGAGAAGTTTGTCAATTGGAAGCTGTAGACACTTGATGCAATTCTGTACGATCGGTTCAGCCATAGGCCTCGTCAACGCTGTTAGTTCATACTTGATAGCTGGGTCTTCATTTATGTGTTTTTTATTTCAAGTTTATACCTATAGAGCGATGATTGGCGCCAGGTGATGATTATTAAGGGTCTTTTGGCAGAGTTCTAGATCAGCTTCCATGCCGAATGCAGGAGCTCTTCCAAACAGTATTTTACAGTGAAACAGCTAGGACATATTTTTATAGATGTATTTGCAGATTAATCTAAGATTTTCATTCTTGTGTTTGCACTATATATCTATGCTAGTTCTCACCAAAGGTTGGATTTTAACTTTTAGCACCTAATTTTCTTATGATATGTATATTTTTTTTTCACAAGGCTGGAACAATGTTTAACATATTCACATTCGTATACAAGATGTTGAGCATCCATCTGAAGTGAACCCTGCTGCAGGGATGAAAACATCATGGAGTCTACCTACTGTAATTGCGAGAGAAATAACTTCGGTTACTGCTGCTATCCGAAAAATAAGTACAGGGTGCTCATCCTCTTCCGTTGGTGGGAGATGCGTGTCTATAAAAATATTCAAATGACGGTAAAACTAAAACGGAAAATAAGCAATGACAAAGGAGTATATCTTTAGCCATTTAACCTGATATACATGCAAGATTTTTAGTAGTCCGTCCATATACTTATGTGGTTCAAATGGGCTGTTGGGTTGCCAAGAAATTCCCAGAACTATACTTCACCGCTTGATGCTTGGCCTTCATTTGAGTTGGCTTTCCTAGTTCGGACTTTGGAGCAACAATCCAATCTTTTGTAAGACTAGTGTTGTGCTGAATTTCCGAACACCTTTGAAGCTTTATATCCTTTTAGCTTGCGCAGTTCGGAGCACCGCCTTGTTTCTTCTCAGGCACAGTACTTCTTAATGTGACTTGGACGTGTTCGTGTTGCTCCACTGTTAGTGACTTGCAATGCAATCAATTTCATTGGTAATGTTCATTGAATCATGTCTGATCAGATGGTGATGAATATGTCTACCATACCTCTGTTGCTCTTTTATATCTCAGTTAGTTAATTTCTCACTTTAAGTTGACATCAGGTTTTCTCATAACATCCCTTTTGTGCACCCACTTCTGCATATGCAGGCTGCAACAAGCAACTGGACACATACTGCAAGTGACGTCTCTTTTGAGATACAGCAGTAGGTCAATAATAAGATGGCTTTCAGGCTGTCGGAGGACGATGCAGAAGAAGGTGCAACGCCGGTGACAATGCATCACGCCAACGTAGCGGAGATCATCCCTTCGCTGCCCCTGGAGACCAGGTGGCCACCGTTCCGGCTCCACCATTATGCTGGCTTCTGGGTGCCAGAGGTAACAACATTGAAGATAGGCGTCCCGGCCATCTATTCCAGGTTCCAGTCGAGACCCACGGACGTGTTCCTTGCAAGCTACCCCAAGTCCGGAACCACTTGGCTCAAGGCTCTCGCCTTCACAACACTGAAGCGTTCCACGCAAAAAAAATACTTTCCCCGATCGGACGAGCGGATAGGATAGACACGAGCGGGCGAGAGGGCGGCCCTCGCCGTCAACGGCGTTGACCGGCCCGTTGCCGGCGATTTCTCCGGCGAGGGAGATCCAAAAGTAGGGAGTTAGATTCAGCTTCGTCAGGCGATCCCGGGCATGGTCGCGGTTTGATATGGAGATGATGGAGCTAGGGCGTGAGAGGTGGAGGCGGTTGCTGGCGAGCAATCCCGGAGAGTCGCCGCCGGCTTCGATGGTGGCTGAGGGGCGCGGTTCCCCGGCTCAGGGCAGAGGCGGGGGATCCCAGGCCCTCTCGGCGCGGAGCACCGGCAAGGTGGACGAGGCGCGGCCTCGGCCGGATTGTCTCTCGAATCCGGTGAGGGCGGCGACTGCTCTCCCTTCGAAGCGGCTTTCTCCGGGGAGGTGTCGGAGGCGCGAGATACTGAGGGAGAGGGACTTGTCTCTCGAATCCTCTCGCGATTCACCTCCTCCTCGGCTTGGCGATGTGGGAGGGGTTGGAGACAGACGCCGGATTGGCAGATCCTTCAGGTGGTCTCCGACGACTCCACGGCGAGTTTTGGCTTCCAGTCCGGTGAGAGGCGCGGGAACTCCACCAAGATTCAAGTCAAAGCTGGTTGAGAGGGACCAGGCGGTCAGAGGAAGAGGGCTTGGTCCTGATGCAGGGGGACAGGTGGCTGCCTCCAAGCCATGGATCTGGGCTCGTCGTAAGCAGGGGGCAAAACGCACTTTGCAGCTCGAAAGCAGGGACAAAGATGAAGATATCCAAGAATTTTGGGGGCAGGTTTGTGGTATTGCCCGGCCACAAATCGATCCCCCGACCACCGCGTGAAGAAGATCAGATCAGATCCAATTTGGTCTGGGTAAGGAGAGACCTATGGGAGAAGATGGAGTTTAGGGTTAGTGATTGCCTTCCAGTTGGTCCATCGGATGTGTGGGAGAAAACTCCAAGCAAGTTTAGTCTAGCAGTTGAATCTTGGGGAGAAGAGGAGCGGAGGATCTTCGTCAGTTCTATCAAGAAGGTCATGGCGGACAGAGGAAAAGGGCGTGCTGGGCAGAGAAATCAGGAGGAGAATTGGGAGGATTGGAGCAGTGGAGGATGGCAATTCCCACCACATCCGTTCCCCCCTCAAGGCCCACCGCCGCCGCACTTCTTCGGCCAACCTCCGCCACCAGGGTATGGCTATTACCCTCAGGTACCCCAGCATCCACCGCCGTTCTTTGGGCAGCAGTTCCAGGGGAACAGGAGTAGGGGTGGTGGGAGACAGGGGGCTGTGAGAGGTAGAGGCTTGGGTAGAGGTCAACAGATTGACAAACCAGTTCTTGAGCAAAAGAAGTTATCAGCAGATCATGAGGCTGAAAGCTCTCACAAACAGGTTACTGGGGGTAGTGACAAGGATGTGGTCATGTCAGAATCCAAGGAAAAAGCTACAGATGTGGTGTGCTTCAAGTGTGGGGAGTTGGGTCATTTCAACACAGCTTGTACCAAGTCCAAATGCTGTTTCATCTGTAGGAGGGAAGATCATGTAGTGGAAAGTTGCCCTGAATGGAAAAAATCTCAATCAGCTGCCCAGTTCTATGGTAGTGCTTGCAGGGGTCTGGGGTTCTATCACATTGATGTGGAACCAAGAGCTGGTAGATTCAAACACTGGAAAGGGCTAGATAATTTTGGAATTATTGCACTGGAACAAGGCTATGTTGAGGAGGCTGAACTAGTTGAGCATCTGAAGAAGCTTTTTGATGCTAAGTGGGATTGGAAGTTGAGGCCTAATGATGAGTACACTTATGTTGTGAGGTTCCCACCACATAAGAGAGTGGATGACCTGGTAATTGGTAGAGCTACCTTGTTTGAGTTGGAGGGAACAGAGGCAGTGGCTTCTCTAAAGCCTTCGAATGGGGAGGTGGATCCTGTTAGTCATCTCCAAGAGGTTTGGGTGCAGATGAAGGGCATTCCACCAAAATGGGCAGATTGGTGGACAATCAAAGATGTGGCTTCAAGTATTGGGTTGCTGCTAGAAGTGGACTGGACTGAGCTGTTCTCTAGTTTCTTCTCGGTAGCCAGAGTGAAGTTGTGGTGTAAAAATCCTGCTAATATTCCTTTGGAGAGAGTTTATGAGTTTGGGGGGCTTGCTACCCTGTGAACTTTGTCATTGAAGGAATAGCTCAAGTTGAGGGACCTGCTGATGATGATGACAAGAAAGGGGATCAGGGGGATGGTGGAAAAGATTCAGATGAAAACAAGAAAGATGAGGAAGGGTATGAGGATGAGAGAGGTGGAGGTGAGGATGAGTTTGTTGAAGATGATGGCCCAACTGATGGTTTGGACAAGAACCAGAATCTGTCCAACCAGGGAGGAGCTAGTGGCTCAAGAAACTTTGGCTCTGTCAGGCTGGCTGGTCTTAGTGATACTAGTGTCTTGAGTGGGATACCAGAGAGTTTGGCATCGACAAATCTTAGGGGGTCAGTCAAAAGAACTCTGGAGTTTGCTGATCAGGGAGTGTTGCAAGCTGATGATCACTGGAACTGCATGGATTTACTGGAAAGGATGGAGCTTGAGGGAGAGGATACAGAAGACTTGGAGGACGTTGAAGAGCTGCCTTTAGACCAAGAGGACTCAGAGTTGGCTAACCTTCCAAATGAATGGGTTAAACAGCTGACAGAGTGTGGTGAGAGGTCTGTGTTGGTGAATGATATGCTGGACTTTGCTGATGCTAGTCAGGGATCTACGGTGGTGATTGATGGAGAAGATAATGAAGTCTCAGGAACGCAACCTTCAGCTGAGGAGGTGGAAAAGGTCAAGGGAAACAAAAATTCCAGAAAGGGTAGAACTCAAGTCTGGGGGCCAATCTTGGCTCAAAGGAAAAGTCCCAGGCTCATTGATGATGGCAGGACAGTTCTGCAGAAGGCTCAGGAGGGGAAAATGATTCATAATCTGGAGAAAAGCAAAGGTATGAATACAATCAAACCACCCTTACCTATATCTGGTGATTCTTTAGCTTGTACTGCTGCTACTATTGGTTTAGTTCCTGGAGATGGCAATCTCATTTCTCAAAAGTTGGTTAATGATATGTTAGAATTAGATAATAGTAGAGATGTCAATTTCAGCAGAATGTGCAGTGAGAAGCAAAACCTGTTGGTCACTAATAAGTGTTCTGTGGAGACTCATGGCCATCAGCTTTCCCAGGAAAAGGGGGATAATGTAGTAGATGAGGATTCTGTAGAGTTCCCTGACTCAGTTAGTAATGATGTAGGGGAGAGTGTTGAGGCTAGGTACCATACTAATAGTACTGATGTTTGCACTGACAAAATTTTGGTTGACCTTAACAATGTAGATTTTCCTGGTTTAGTGCAAGGGAGTGGCAACTCCTCTTCGGCTGACAGTAGCCCCCACCTGGTGTCTAGTGATGTGACAGTAGACAATAGAGTAGGTAGGTTATATAAAAAGAAGCCCAAATGAAAGGTCTTTTTTGGGAACATCAGAGGGTTAGGTCTTGAAGGTAGAATTCTTTCCTTATCTTCTAAGATAAAGGAGAATCATATTGACTTTGTTGGTATAGTAGAGACAAAAAAAAATGAGTACCCTGTAGGGATGCTAAGAAATATTGCTGGATGCAATTTTCAGTGGACTTCTGTTAGAGCTAGAGGCTCTGCTGGTGGGATACTTGTAGGTGCTAGTACTGATGTTTTCTCTATGATTTCTGGTGACTTTCTTAAGTATACAGCTAGTGTGATGTTAACAAATAAGCTAACTGTTTTTTCTTTTAAAGTAATAGTAGTCTATGGGTCTCCTTATGAGAAAGGTAAACAGGAGTTCATTGATGAGTTACATAAAGTCATTGGGACCTGGCAAGGACCCTTGATCATTGGGGGTGATTTCAATCTGGTTAGAAATCCTGTAGATAAGATTAATGGAGTGGTAAACTTTAAGTGGACTGACTTGTTCAATGATTGGGTCAATAGATGGGGTCTTTTTGAAGTAGAGTTGAGAAATAGAAAATACACTTGGACTAATAATCAGGAACATCCTGTATTAGCTAGAATTGATAGAGTTTTTATCTCTTCTGACCTGGAAGTTGCTTTCCCCCTGATCAGAGTGAAAGCTTTAGATAGGCTTCCCAGTGACCATAATCCTCTCCTAGTTGAGTTTGGAGATAATGTTAGTTTTGGTAAAAAAGGTTCAAGTTTGAGAAGTGGTGGCTGCAAGAGGAGTCTTTTAGGGGAGTGGTAGAAAAAGCTTGGTCCATGCCATGCTCTGAGTCTAAAATTATAGATATTTGGCAATTTAGAGTTAGGACTTTTAGAAGGTTAGTGAGAGGTTGGGCTTCCAATCAGGTAGCTGTGCTGAATAAATCTAAGAAAATCCTGTCCCAGAAATATGAGGTGTTAGATAAAGAGCTAGAGAATCGGGATTTAGATGCTACTGAATGGGCTAGATATAAGGAACTAGAAAAAGAGTTAGATAAAATCTGGAGAATTGAAGAGATAAAAATGAGGCAAAGGTCTAGGGATAGAGATGTTCTAGAGGGGGATAGGAATACAGCATACTTCCATGCTGTAGCTAACTGCAGAAGTAGAAAGAAAAGGATTGATTTCTTGGAGAGCCCTTCTGGCCCTGTTACAGATCAAAAGGGGATAATGAATTTGGCTGTAGAATTTTATAAAAATCTTTTTGCAAAGGAAGATAGAGGAGATATGAGATTAGGCTCAGATTTCTGGGGGGAAGATCAGAAAGTTACCAGTGAAGAGAATAATGAGCTAACAACCCCTTTTTCTGAATTAGAGATTAAAGAAGCTGTGTTCAGCTGTTATCCTGAGGGGGCCCCTGGCCCTGATGGAATTTCCTTTCTCTTTTATCAAAAATTTTGGGAGCTTGTTAAGAATGATGTGGTTGCTTTATTTGATGCTTTCTACAAAGGTGATCTAGATATCCAGAGGCTAAACTTTGCTCTCATTACTTTGGTTCCTAAAGTCAATGATGCTTGTAGTATGAAACAATTTAGGTCTATTAGTCTTTTGAATTGTAGTTTTAAAATGATTTCTAAGTTGTTGACTATTAGATTAGGAAAAGTGGCAAGGAGGTTGGTGGCTACTAACCAAAATGCCTTCATTAAGGGTAGGTACATTCTAGAAAGTGTTGTAGTGGCACATGAGGTGGTGCATAGTCTGCACAAATCTGGAGAAAAAGGGGTTATTCTTGTTAAAGAAACATGTTGCCAGCGGTTTGGACCTTACCCTCTCCATCTCTCACGATCAACATGGTAGATGAAAGTAGAACAAGTAGACACAAGATGTAGGGAGACTATTCTTTATTTCTCTGAATATTGGTAATTACAACATAGAGCTCCCACGTATATATAGTCCTGCCAAGGGCTAGAGTTTTGGTAAGAGCCCACATACAAACGGACTAGGATTAGGATTCTTCCTTCTCCTTTCCTTTTAGGATAGAGTCCTTATGTTTTATAACACTCCCCCTTGGGCGATTACCACGATATGCACATGCCTCGTCAAAAACTCCATCCGAAAACCCAATGAGAAAAAACGGTTCTTGGAGAAAAGAGTATATCGCATTCGTTAATTGTATTGCACATATTGTCTCATTAATAACCTTGTGTGAGAAACCTTCGAGTAAAAACTCACATGGGAAAAAAGAGTACCACATTTAACCTTCTTGGTTATATATTCTTCAGGATATTTTATTCTTCGTGAATAGATATTGATCTTCATGATCTATGCATAAACTTTCATGTTTTAGCAAATAGGATCTACTTGATCTTTATAATTCTAGTGGTTTCAATTATCTTCAAGATAAATTGAATAAAATTGCTCCCCCTAATAAAGCCATCCTTTGAATTTTATTATTCAAACCACACTTCCAAAAAGTTGGTTCATAATTCTTCTATGAATTATATGGGTATAACAAAGAGCAATATGCTTCATGCATAAATAACCACTTATTAGTTGTGCAAAACAAATAAAAATTTACGCTTCAGGGTAATATATCCTTTCGAGAGGATGATGGGGATAAATAAATTACAATATTCAATATCTTCTAAATAGTGTCAAACTCTTACAAGAGTTTCAATACTAATAATTCTCTCATAGTGAATTTTTAAACTTACAAATCTTCAGGATTTTGATTGTACCACTAAGTAATAAATCCAGCCTTGCATTTAGCATTTAGGGGATAATTCAAATGCCAAATCACCATTATTCTCATACCTTCTATGGTATTTAGAGGATATCAATATTTTTATTGCTTAGCTTTACACTTTCGAATGTTTGTATGACACCTTCATGGTGTTTAGAATTCCTCATTTTCTTTCTCTCGGGTCTATATTCACTTCGGGGATAAATGGTGTTTCTTCAAGAATTGGTGGTTAATCCTTCATAAATTAGTTCCTTCAAGGATGTTCTTATTCTACTACATGAGAGATTATTAAGTGATATACACACCGAGATAGTGTTATTCACTATAAAGTCATTTGATGACTATTCTTTCTAGGATATACTCTTTCGAGTCTTTAATATTCATTCATGAATATATTGTACCTTAGACTTTATAATACTTGTATGAGATTTAATTTTCATATGTTGCAATTTATATTCTTCAGGAATTATATGGATTTTCATAATCCACAAACTAACTGCATATTCCATATTCATTCAATTTCATTTGCCAGAGATATAGCAGAACATTTATTTCTTCTTAGTAGGAGATTCATCCTCAATTGCATTTCTTCACTGACCCGATATAATCGCTACAAGCGACTTTGCCATGGACTTTGTTTTCGGATCCGGGTTCTCATAAGAGAAACATTTGCAATTATAGAGGTAGCGTTGTCGACAACTATTATTTTCTCCCAATATTCTCATAATATGAGATTATTCTGTCTCTTTGTTATTTCCCAAAAACAAGAGATACTTTATTGTTCTGCATATCCAACACTAATGATGTGCGCACTTAGTGTGTTAGATTCCATCTTCACGATGATCCTCTTCATGAGATGCTCAACCTTACTTATGAGGTGTTCTCTTCATGAGAATGGAGGAGTTTTGTTTTATTTCTATTCAATAAGTATACATTAAAACTATAATCCATAGGCATCCCCATAGATTGTAGCTTGATAGTATACAATAATTAGTTTACTACTAGTAAACAAAACTTCCGGTTTATAACTTCAAGTTACTCCTCTCATTTAAATATCGACATATGCTCCGCTTCATGCTTCACAAGAGCATTAGTCAAACTAATAGTTGATTTAGTGTGTGATAATATTCTGCTTCAAGCTTCAAGGAATATTTTCTCTAGATCATTTTCCTTCTGTGGAAATAATATTTGGTATTTAAAATAGGCTCTCTCCCCCTAATGCCAATATTAGATCTTTAATAGCATACTTCAAAATAATCTCAGATAATCCCCTATGATGGGCTTATAATAATTCATATTCATATATGTCCGTCTACAAGCGGAGGCCCATTTATGTATGCTATAATGAAATGCAGTGAGCTAGAATACATAAAGTGCATTTAAGAATGTTCAGCATTCCTACAAACTCAGGGATGTTCTCCCCCTGATGTGCACATATCATAATTTATAAAACTATTTCATTGTCTAGCTTCTTTATTATTTAGCCAAAATAATTGATCCAAGTACTCATACATTAAAAAAATAGACCATATACTTCAAATATATAAAATACGCAACATCCAATTCACATGGAATTTCTTCTAGAATTTTCTAATTGCCATTAATGCAAAATTCCCTTGATGCCTTTTCTTCGTAAATCCCAAATCATCATGAGTGTGTTACCCATCATCTTAGTTCCACAATCATTCACCCCATCGATTGGGTTAGTCTCTATTGAGCGAATTTCATATCGACTTACTCCCCCTAATTTTAGGCTACTTGGCCCTAGACCAATCTATTGCTTATGCATACGATGCATTGAAAGCAAATGATTTCTTAGTTCAACGGGAACCATATAGACATAGCATGCTAGCTAGCCAATTTCATTATGAGGGAAGTGCAAAGGTAACTACTAGCTACAATTATAGCTTCTATGCTAATATTCAAGCAAGTGTGGAGATAGTTTAGCTCAATCAGAGAACAACATAGTAATACACGTGCATGTGTATAATGTGGAATGTTGGTATTCGGTCCAACATAGTAGATAACAATAAAATGCTAAGCTACAAGCTTACTTGCAATTAGTGCAGTAGAGAAAATTGAATCGGTCGGAAGGGACGCGGGCAAAACTTCAAGTCTTGATACATGCACTTAAAGATAGATTTAGGAAGGCTATGCCTCTTATAAATATATATTACCCACATTTTCTTATGCCTTTACCCAAAATTTCTCCCCCTTATGCCATAATTACTTCAAGTAGTTATATGCTTCTTGCATCATCTATGAATGATCACTTCTAATGATCCATACAATCCAATCATACTTCTAGTATTCATTGGTTATGGTATGAAATTCACATATATATAGGGTAGAACAAAACTTCTAGTTCTTGGGCTAAAAAATATTAAATACTTAGTTTTAGGATTATACTATTTCTTGGCTAAATTTGTCCTTCTAGGAGCAATTCATACGCCAGTATAGTCCAATTATTCATGTGCTTCTAGGAAGTTCAGTTTTCATTCTACCTATATGGTAGTAGTGCACAAAAAACTAACATTCATGGTAATTGAGGCTTTGTGGATAAAATAATGCAAAACTTATTTAGATAGGCAATATAGGCAATTGTTTATATGTGAAACATATAAATCTAATTTATTCCATGAGAAATTATCACATGTTACTTCATGTAACAATTGCAACTAAGAATATTAAATATTTTATATTAGTCTTCAAGCTAATAAATTAACCATTAATCACTTAATCCAACGGGAATTAAAACTTAATGCACCACTGCCACTACTATTAATACTTCAGGATATGAACTTAAGATACAACAAATCTATAAGCACATGATTTAAGTTTTTAAAAGTTCTCATATGTCTTAGCTTCAAGCGCTTGACAGTTAGTAGCTTCATGCTTGCTCGATCTCCTTCTAGGAGTATGATATATGTAGGTCACATATTCAAAGTTATTACAATTGATAATATCCTGGTTTATAAATCTGTCTAAAAATTCAACTCAATTTCTATGTTGAGTAATGGTAAATTTAAATACTTCATGTATTATATTGCTCTGTGATATTCTATACACAAGAGACATTTCTTCGAGAATATGCATTGATAAAATCTTATTTACCATCTTGTCTTCTAGACATTTAGTATAAAGCTTCAAGCTATTATTTATAGAGCAGCACTATATCTCAATCTATAGGCATATAAGTTTAACTTGGGATTTTACTCATGCAGTGAGTCCCACAATGCCTTAATTTGTTACTTCTCATGGCTATATAGTCATTCTAGAGAGTAATTAGAAATTACAATGCTTAAGTCTACTTCACTTCGGTGACAGTAGAATATCCTTCTAGGATTTAATAATGACCATATTAAATTTATCTCATTCAAGGCAAGCCCAGGATATTCTTTCTTCATGAAAGTATGTATATATCATTATATAGATAAATCATGTGTATATAGGTTTACTGCGTGTAAACAAGTAGCAAGGTGCAAAAAGATAGTGAATGATTATTTAAAATAATCTTAGAAGCATCCTAGCATTTTTAGGATTATGATATAAAATCTTCAGAATTAATACCAAAATTCATTCATCCCAAAATTTATTATGCTAGGAAAAATAGATATGAGACTCTCAAAGGTGGTAGGTCTAAGGTCTCCAACATTTCAAAGAGCTTATATCACTATACCATTTTCTAGTGTAATTATTCAATATTTACTCTTATAATTACATGGTATATAATTCTTTGTGTGATAAATAAATACATTCAAAAGTATAAAAAAATCAACACATTGCATATGTATAAAAAGAATAGATAAGCACGCAAAGGTATTGCAACAGAGGAATCAATCCTATATATATGCAAATCCGGTGGAGCATATACTGTTCATGTATACATGTATTACATGTACAAAAATGATATGTACTCCGTGTACACCATAAGCAACCTGTGGTATGTCTGCATGTACGAGTAGCTGCGAGCTTGCATATGTGAGATGGTGATGAGATGCATGCTAGCATCAATTCACTAAATTTATTAATTCACCATACATAGACTAGTTAGCTAGAGTAGAATATTGAAACTACAGGTTTCTAACTCAATCTATCAGCTGCTTGCTGCTGTTGATGTAATAGATAGATGATCAACGTGATCAATTTATCATATATAATAGTCCGTACGTACAAATAATATGAATACAACTTCATGGTGCTTTTCTATAGTGCAACATGCTTCAGGGGTTGCCATGTATATTTTGCTTACCAACAGGAGCGAGTAGGCTGCAAGCCTTGTATATCATGCAACTAGGCAATGGTGGCTTCAACAGATTGGCAAAAATAGCATGCAAGCCATAGCTAGTGGCGATGAACGAGATCATACACATGCGGCGTTTGCTAGTGTGTATTATCTAGGTGTCAGCTACAGGTAAAAGAATTATTAGCTGCCGGCCACAGTGAATGCACAATCGGTTGGGCCTGTAGGCCCGAGGCTTCAAGCTGGTGGCGACTTGCGTGTCGACGCCCGTAGGACAGCTGCTAGCTGAGACGACGCACGCGGACTGCAGATCCACGTGGCGATGTTCCAGAATAATTAAGAGCTTCAAGCCGGACAATTGATATGCAACGGGCATGATCAATAATAAGGTAGCTTCAATCTAATTCGATCGTGCACGATATGCTGAGATCATGATTACGCCAATCGTGCCTATACTTTCTTTATTTGTTGTTGCCCTAGATGATGGTGACCTTCAAGTCCCATTACGTAACCATGTATGTGTACGTATGCATATATGTGCTCCGATTATGTACTTCATGTACAATTCAATCGTGCATAGAAAATATAGATTGATTCAATGGCGAGCACAAGCAATATGCGAGATGCACTTCATACCTTATAAAGGATGCCAATTTGATCTACGTCACGTGTCGCGTAGGACAGTGATTAGTAGATACATACCGCGTAGGGCGTTTGGCATTGTCGTAGACATGTCTTGCTTGACGACGATGGTACATGTCGATGCAGTGCAGATTAGTTGTAAGTAGAGGAAGCAGATCCGTTCCGCTAACAACGTCGGGGATGTCGACGTTGTCGAAGTAGTCACGGCAGGGACGTCGGCATGGACGTCGAGGTCGAGGTCGACGGCGGCTTCAACAACGATGTCGATGCAGAGCTTGTCGTGCTGATAACGTGTTAAGAAACATGTTGTCAGCGATTAGGACCTTACCCTCTCCATCTCTCACGATCAACATGGTAGATGAAAGTAGAACAAGTAGACACAAGATGTAGGGAGACTATTCTTTATTTCTCTGAACATAGAGCTCCCACGTATATATAGTTCTGCCAAGGGCTAGAGTTTTGGTAAGAGCCCACATACAAACGGACTAGGATTAGGATTCTTCCTTCTCCTTTTCCTTTTAGGATAGAGTCCTTATGTTTTACAACAATTCTAAAGTTAGATTATGAAAAAGCTTATGACAGAGTTAATTGGGAGTTTTTGTTTGAGGTCTTAGAGTCTAGAGGTTTTAACCCTCTTTGGGTTTCTTGGATTAAAAAGCTGGTCATGGGTGGGTCCCTAGGTGTGACTGTGAATGGGGAAGATAGCTCCTTCTTCAAGTCCGGTAAGGGTCTAAGACAGGGAGACCCTTTATCTCCCTTGCTCTTCAATCTAGTGGGGGATGCTTTTACTAGAATGTTAGACAAGGCTGCTAGTGCAGGGCAGATCAGGGGTGTACTGACTGACTTTAGAGAGAATGGCATTGTTTCTTTACAATATGCCGATGATACCATCATCTTTAGCTCTGAGAATCCCACTTATCTTACTAATTTGAAACAAGTGATTATGTGGTTTGAGCAAATTTCTGGGATGAGAGTTAACTTCCATAAGAGTGAGTTGGTTGCTATGAATATGGAAAGAGTAGAGGCTGAGAGAGCTAGTTGTATTTTCAACTGTCCTCTAGGGAGTTTGCCTTTGAAATATTTATGTGTGCCTCTGCGTTTTGAGAAATTGACTAGGGAGGATTTACAACCTCTTGTAGATAAGCTCTTGAAAAGAATAGCTGGCTGGAGGGGAAGTTGTTGTCTTTGGAAGCTAGAGCTTTACTCATTAAAACTTGTCTGGCTAGCATTCCTATCTATCTTATGTCCTTCATTAAGTTTCCTAAATGGGCTATTAGAATTCTTAATACACATATGAGTAATTGTCTGTGGAGTGATCAAGAGAATGCTCACAAATACCACCTAGCAAACTGGGAATCTGTTTCTATGGCTAAAGAGTTTGGTGGGATGGGGATTCCTAGTCTCAGAGATCTAAATCTGTGTCTGTTAGCTTCTTGGTTAAAAAGGTATGAGAGTGACAAGAACAAATTGTGGACAGAGTTGATTGACTATAAATATAGGACTCATAAACCAAATGTTTTTCATACTAAAACAGCTACTGCTTCACCTTTCTTTAGAGAGTTCATGTGGGCAGCTAGAGCTGCAAGATTAGGTTATAGATGGAAAGTTGGCAATGGAAAAAAGATTAAGTTTTGGGAGGATTGTTGGTTAGGTAACTCTTGTTTAGCTACACAGTTTTGGAAGCTTTATAGATGGGTGAATGAGAAGGATAAGTCAATAGAAGAACTTTGGGATGGCACCAATCTGAAGTGCACTTTTAGTAGAATGGGGGATGAAAGTATGTTATCCCAATGGGAGGAAGTTTGCTTACTGGCTTCTACAATTAGTTTCTCTGATGAAGAGGACTCTGCTATTTGGCAGTTTAGTTTTAATGGGACTTATTCAGTGCAATCTTTATACAAGATCATTAACTTTAGGGGTATCCAACCTGTTCTAGTCCCTGCAGTGTGGAGCCTTAAAATCCCTCCTAGAGTTCAGTACTTTCTTTGGTTGCTAAGTAAGAATAAGCTACTAACTAGAGACAATTTGAGTAAGAGAAGAGACATTGGGGATCCCTCCTGTTTGTTCTGTGCTGAAGAGGAAACAATACATCATTTGTTTTTTGATTGTGCTGTAGCGCGGCAAATGTGGAAAGTGTTGTCTGACATTCTGAATGTCCAATTAGGCCGTTCTCTAGACACAATTGGCAAGTTTTGGCTCAGTAACAAGAAAAACTGTGTAGTTAATATTGTTTCCTCTGCTGCTCTTTGGTGTTTATGGAAACTCAGAAATGATCTATATTTTTAGAAATCCTTGTGGAAGAGTATGGCTATACTTTTTCACCAGGTAGCCGGCTGCCTGACCAAGTGGGCGATCCTTTGCTCGGAGGAGGTGAAGGGAACTTTGCTGCTGAAAGCAAAGTCGATCAAATTGGTGGTGACGCAAGCACCTGGACTAAGGTGGAGATAGAAGACCTCTCTGGCGATATGGCTCTTCAGGAGAATGGAGTGCTGTGAAGTTTCTTCAGACATGGTGGAGGAGATCCTGAAGATATTACACCCGGTGATGGAGAAAAAGATGTTACTAGCTGGTTTAAAAGACCGTTGAGTTTCTTGTAATCTATCTATACTATAATTGAATTCTTCCAAAGGAGTGGGAAGCCTGAATCTCACCCTCTAGCCCCACAGCCAGATTTTCCACCCTCCTCACCTCCTCACCCACGCGGACTCCCCTCATATGCCCCTCAAATCACGCAACAAACCACGCATATCTCCTATCACCTCTGAATTTCAAAATTGAAACGCCCGCTTCCGTCGGTCGCGTGCTGCTTCCTGATGCCCGCTCGCGTCGCGTGGCGGCGGCGTTGCATGGAGGCGTGGACGGAGAGCGGTCCACTGCCGCGTCGAAGTCGAAGTGGCGCAGGAGCCGAGGAAGAGATCACAGGCGTCCACAGGCGATGTCGAGACGCGTGGCTTCTTCCCACCGCGACGCAGAGGAGATCGAGGGTCGCGGGAGCCTAGGCACAGTCGCGACTTGGTGTAGCGGCGCTGGAGGCAGCGACGCTGAGTAGATCGTGGGTCGTGGAAGCCTGGGCGGAGTCACGATCGACCTGGCGACGGAGGAGATCGCGACGTCGTGGCCGCGGGCCGAGCGACGCGAGAAGTGACGAGGGAAGCTCGACGCAGTTGTGGAAGACCGACGTGTAGAACAACGTGACGAAGAGAAGCGAGGCGCAGCGACGAGGGACGGCGCGACGCGATGCAAGACCGACGGAGGCGTCGATCGATCAGGAGCACGCACGAAGCCTGACGTCAAAGGCGAGTGGCCTGGAGCGACGTCGGGAACGAAGCAAGGCGCGGCGGTGGAAGAGCGCTACGCGGCGATGGAAGACCGACGGGATCGTCGGTCCTGGGAGCGGAAGCGATGGAATCGTAACTCTTCTCATACCATATATTAGAGAATAATTGGAGGATAACTGAACTCAATTTTCATTAATCATTTGGGGATATATATAGAGACTACATTGGGATATGAAGAGGTGTGAAACTGAAATAAGACCACGCCACGGCCGGAGGAGGACGACCACGCCACCGTCGCCCCGGCGTGATCACGGCTGCGTGGACAACAGCGTGGAAGATCAGGCAGCGACGACCGCGACGATCACGGCGCTGCGTCCTCGACTGAGCCACGGCGGCGTGACCGCGGCTGCGTTCTCGACGGCGTCGAAGATCAGGCAGTGACGGAGGGCGGCGTGAACACCGATGTCCACGACGTGAACCAGACGAGGCTCGAGAACCGCACCCTTCATCATCGACGCGGCTTGCGCGATCGCGGAGTTTCCTCGGTGAGTCGCCTCAGCGCCGTCGCCATTCGTGATTCATCCGCCCACCTTCTTCCATGCGACCCCGTGGTCGATGATAACTCCGCGCTCACTCCACGTACTCGCCAGTGCCCCGTGCTCGCATCCGTGGAACCGCCTAGCGTGTGCAGGTGACGTCGGGGCCACACGCCCTGGCCCTACCGACGTTCCCGGCCGTCGGGAAGGCCGCTGCCGCGCGGGGTGTTCCACGAATGCGTGCGCACGTTCCTGGAGCCGGCGGACGACGCGTGGGGGTGGCCTTCCGCGTCGAGGACGGGACGGGACGCTCGTGGCAATGGAGGTGGTGGAGGACGTGGCTAGAGCCGGGGCCGGACGGATCTACTGTGAGCACTGCACCGTTGCCGGTGAGTGACCGTGTCCGGCCTCTGTCCGCCGTGTGACGGCTGGGCTTTACGTTGTGTGTTCATTGATTCGCGCGACTGTTCTTTCTCATGTGTCTTCCGCTCATGTGTCTTCTATTTCTTGGCTATATAGGCGTTTAGTTCTCTTTTGAATCTCCTTCGTAGGGACATATGAACTTTATAGTAGAGATGTCCTCTGTTTCTTGGCTGAATAGGCCTTTAGTTCTCTTGTGAATCTGATTCGTAGGGACATCTGATTATAACTTGTAGATAAATTTCAGAGCCTTGATGACTCCGCATAGACATGCTCTGCCTGCTTCTCTGAGTTCGACTGAATGTGTGTGCACTATTTCAAGTTAAATTCGTATACCTAACTCACATAGTCACATGTCAGTATGGATTTTGTTAATTGTGGTTTCATCAGATTTCGATTTTGTGTAAAGTAAATCAAAACCAAGAAACAAGAAAGAGGAATTTACAGAGTAATCATTCCTCTTGTTTAGTGTAGTCAACGCTAACGCAGAAAAGTGGGGAGGGAATATGTTACATTTCTTTCTCTGCTTTTTTTTTCTGAACTTGATTTCAGTACTCCAAACATTTCCAGAGTTCAAAATATTGCCTGATTTTTAGTTCAATCTCTGTTCAGCAGCTTGATTATGAATTATTCAGACTGATCATCAGAGTTTGCCCACTGCAATAGCAGCAAGGAGAACGAGACTGCCTACCTCACCATGAATACGCAGCCAGTGCCATGGATGAAGCAGCCACCGGCTCTCCCCTAGATTCACCTTCCTTAGTTGAGCGATTTCCGCATCATGCAGTTTCAGGCAAGTTAGAGATCCGGCATATTTGTTTATGTATGTAGATGGTGGATTGATGTTTGGCCTATCCCCTTTTAAAGAAAAAAGATGCCCGGCCATCCGTGTTCATACTTGAGTTTTGAGACATTGCAGATCTTCCAAGTGGTGAGAGCAAGGGTTTTATATTCTTTTGTTTGCCCTGTTTTGATTTCTTGATAAAGAATGCATTTTTTGGGCTGTGTTGATTTGGTTTTAAGAAATCTGTCCTACACTATGCGCAACTAAAGTGTCAAATCAACTGCAGTAGTACAGTTGGTGTCGAATTAGTTCCGTGCTTGCGAACTCTATAGTACAATTTGTGCTTCTGTTTTGAAAATCACTAGCGATGTATTGTTCCCCGTTCAGAATAGATCCTTTCTTTTCTTTCATAGTACAATTTGTGCTTCTGTTTTGAAAATCACTAGCAATGTATTGTTCCCCGTTCAGAATAGATCCTTTCTTTTCTTTCCAGTGCATTAGTTAGCAAACTAAAAGGTGGGTGAATGAGACTTGGTGCCTTTCTGAGGTCATGATTTTATTATTAGTGTTATGGGGAGGATGCTAAGAAGAACGTTGACGTTGCAATTGTTTTTGTGGGTTCAGAGGTACGTATTTCATACTCATCTATATTTTACTGGCTTGGAACTTGCAAATACAGTTGAAATTATTTTTCTGGTGGGTATAAAGTAACTACCAAAGTTGTATTCATATATCTAGGCAAATACATTTTATTTCTTATGAAAGTATTTGAGACATACATGTGCTTCTAGGACAAGTGAATCAGACCATAAAAAAAAGGATACTCCGTAGATATACAATAGTGATATACATGTTTAGGAGGAAGATTTCTTGGGCGTCCACAACATATTTTTGCACAATAGTGATAAGAAGGCAACACTGAAACCTCCAGTGAGGAAGGCACCGCAATGTTCCGTGGGAAAAGAAATCCAAATGACCACCACTTTTCTCTCAAAAGGCACTAAGCTCTATGTCTTCTTTTGTGCATGCCTATGGTACCGTAGTTTGTAATTTCAGCATGTAATGGTTCAAAGCAGAGTTACTTATTTTCTGTTAACACGGTGAGTCATCATATTCATACACAGATAAGCAGTAAGCTATATATGCAGTTTTGCAACATCTATGTATGTGTGGTTTCCATGTTACTGTTTCTTCAGCAGATTTTAATTTTGCGTCATCATAAACCAACTATTTACTTCCTGTTTCAAGAAACATATTGTCTTTTGTTTTCACTCAGAGGGCGGATTTGGGGTGGGGGGGGGGCGGCGCTGAGCTTAACTTGGGCTCGGCTCGTGGTGCAAGCCATTGCATGACGTGGTGATGCTGGCCTTAAAAAAATGCATAAAACCTAAACTATGAAATAATATTGTCATTTGGTTGTTTTATATGCATTCTTGAAATGAAAACCGTAGCGTTAGCACGGGCACTATACTAGTAGGTAGTAGTTGGTTTCTTTGAAGGTTGTAATGGTTTGGCTTTGTTCCCTCATCATGGTAGGATGAGCGGTTTTCTATGTTGGTTACCAGATGGAGTACCCATCTGTCTGAGCTGTAAAACTTCGTTACTTGGTCTATTGGGCCTTGCTTAATAGATTGGGGCTATGCCCTAAAACTCTAAAAAAAAAGAGCATTTCACGCATCCGCCGTGCGACGACAACCATCCGTTGCGCCATCACGGCCCTATGACTGCGTCAGGTTCCTCGAAATTGGTAAGAATAACACAGGGGCTGAGTTTGACGCGCTCCCTTCCCCACGTGTGCTGGCCACGCACCTTCCCTACTCCCTGCTGCCCAGTACTATCACTGGTGCGCGCTCAGGGTGCCAGATCGTGTACATCTGCCGGGAGCCCAAGGATGCTCTGGTCTCTTACTGGTTGTACGCGAGGAAGACGGCACCGTCGTGGGGAGTTGATGCACAGTCATTCACGATCCAGGAGGCATTGGATCTGTTCTGCGAAGGCCGATGTCCTGATGGCCCGCAGTGGCAGCATGTCCTCCAGTACTGGGAGGAGAGCGTGAGGAGACCTGACAAGGTACTGTTCCTTCGATACGAGGAGATGCTGCATGTGCCTGAGACACACATCAAGAAGCTAGCAAAGTTCATGGGCTGTGAATTTTCTGAGGAAGAGGAGGAGGGAGGGGTGGTGGGAGCCATCTTGGAGTTGTGTAGCCTTGGCAAGTTGAGGGACATGGAGGTGAATAGAAATGGAAGCACTAGCTGGGGGTTCAAGAACGAAAACTACTTCAGGAAGGGTGTTGTTGGGGACTGGAGCAACCACATGACGCCGGAGATGGCGCAGAGGCTGGACAAGGTTGTTGAGGACGCATTGCAAGGGACTGGATTCGCATTCTGGAGCACAATATGAACAACTCTTTTTTTTCTTTCTCAATCACGCAAAAGATTTGCGTGTATTTTAACTAAGAAGAAAGGTTTTAGTACATCTGGGGTGCTTACAAGATTTAACAATAGAAGCAATACAAGCACGCCCCACAAGAATATGAACAACTCTTGGATCATATATAATACAATGGTGGTTGCAAACTGCAGAATCTCAAGATCAACTAGTTTTATCAGTACTGCTAGTTGGAGAAATATTCTGCGCCTCAGTGATTTGAGGAAAATGTGGATTTCGTCCTACCGGAAATAATTTACCAGCTCAATTGTCGTTGTAACATCTCGTTACATCGAGGGTATAGAAGCATAATATGTATGTATTTGTATATGTACTATATGCCATAAAAATAGTATGCATTACTATGTAACTATTACACCATAATAAAGTCGTGCATCATCAGATTTTATCAGTATTGCAAGGGACTGGGTTCACCTTCACGAGCACAGCATGAATCACTCTTTGGCTCATGCACAGTACTGGTTGCAAACTGCAGAATGTAATCGAGATCAGCTAGTTTTATTAGTATTGCTGGTTGTAGAAATCATGCCACAACCATATGGTGAATATTCTGCTTCTCAGTGATGGAGGAGAGAATTGTGAACTTCGGCTTACAGGGAACTAATTTATGTACAACACATCTGTAGTCTGTGACATGTTGTCGCATCGAGTGTCTGCATATGTATTGTTATGTAAACAAGATAATGCCCCTCGCATTGCCAAGGGTTTTGAAGCGGTTGTACAGAGGAGAATTCATAGTACAAAATCGTGACATCCTCAAGGAAATATGCACATAAACATTCGATAGATATACATATGGCTCTTTGGAGCTCTAATACTGCCCACCGTGAGCCGCTCATAGACTCTGATAGTACAGAACTACATGGAGACAATAGCATTCTGCAGAAACTACAATGATAGTCCGAACACCAAACTACAAATGCATGAAAATGTAATGGGAAATAATCTTGTAAGGACATTCAGAAGTTTGTAAGAAAATTTATCATGGCAGGTGCACAGACGCTAAGAGCTCTTGTTCCAAGCTGTGGCATCCACGGATTGGTTTCTCCACGCTATAGCATCCACGCATTGGTTGTTCCACATGAGTATCGGTGGCCAATAGCTGAGGCTACAGCTCTGGAGGAGCTACGCACAGCTTTGGCCTTTTAGTTTGCAAGGCATGCAATGCTATCTCAACTTGCTTCATCGTAGGTCTATCTTCACCTCTAAGTTTCAGACACGATTCAGCAAGGGAGGCAACACTTTTTATCTCTTCCTCGGTTGCTTCTTCACGAATTTGAGAAGCAACTACCTCCTCGATCGGCCTTGACTTCAACTCCAATAGAAAGTAACTTGACAAGTTTTGTACTGAACCTGAGTCATCAGTGAAAATAGGCATCTTGCGAAGAAGAAGCTCCAAAATAAGTACACCAAAACTATATACGTCACTCTTTTCATTTAGTTGCCCAGTATGGTAGTACTCTGGATCTAAGTAACCGAATGTGCCTTGAACATTTGTAGCAATATGGGTTTGATCAATAGGAACCAATCTAGAAGCTCCAAAGTCAGCAACTTTGGCAGTGTAGTTTGCATCAAGGAGTATATTAGATGACTTAACATCACGATGGAAGACTGATACTGAAGCCGCTGAATGAAGGTAACAAAGTGCCCCTGCAGCTTCAGTGGCAATTCTTAAGCAATCAACCCATGATAGAGAGAAGTCACTACTTGTATTTGAATGAAGAATTTGAAATAGTGAACCATTGGGAATAAAGTCATATACCAATAGTGGAACCTTGGTCTCAAGGCAACAACCAAATAGTTTAACAATGTTCCGATGGTTTATCTGGGAAAGAATGGCAACCTCATTGATGAACTGATTGATCTCATTTTGTTCGATTATCATTGACTTTTTTATAGCCACCACACGTTGATCAGATAAGATGCCTTTGTAAACCATACCATGCCCACCACGACCAAGGATACGTGTGTCATCAAAGTTGTTTGTGGCCTTTTCTAGCTCTTCCAAAGTGAAGATCTTTGTCTTGTCACTTGCATTTTCATCTGATGATATTAACTGCTCAAGTAGAAGACCTTTGTTCTCCTGAAAATATTTCCTACGTTGTTTCCTTTCAACATCTCTTCTCCATCTGCTGACAAAAAGTGCCGTAGACAAGCCAAGAAGTAGAACTCCAAAGCCAACACAAAGCCCGATCACAATACCTATAATGAAAAGCAATAGTTCTCAATATCGTGTAGGACACACTCATTGTGAAATTTAATGGAGTACAAGCTCACCTAACAGAAGACTTATTTGCTTTTTTGGTCGAATGCACTGCTTTCTTGTTGTGTCATATTGTGTTTTGTCAGGGCATTTTGTACAGTAGTAACTTCCTATGGTATTATGGCAGGGTCCTCCGCAAATGTTTGTTGTTGTTTCACACTCATCAATATCTGCAACCACATCCGCATGCACTTTAATTATAAGATGGAAGAAATAAGAAAGCATTAGAAAGAGTATACATTGTAGTTTTTGTATGTGAGGGTGGACCTTGGCAACCGTTTTCGATATATGGATTCCCATCAAAGCCATCAACACATTTGCATCGATAGCCCATGTATGTATAATAAGTAGGATAAGGTGCATATCTTGATGTTGATGAGTAGTTGACACTCAAGCATGCGCTGTTTGGACTAACACATGCATATGCAATGATATCCTGTTGAGCCTCTTGGCAACTCAGATTGCCTACCGTCCAATACAAATCCTGAGTGACTACAGAAATAGCGTTGACCTTACTACCTCCAATACTTGTAGTACTGTTACTACTAGTGACCATGACGCCTTTTCCAATGTCGATGTTCGATATGAATAGGTTCTCTGCTTGATACACAAGCTTGGAGGATGCCACGTCCATGCAGTCGAGCTGAAATTCTTCTCTCGCGGAGCAGCCTTCTTCTAGGCCGAATGGGAATGGAACGCTAATGTTCCCACATGATCGGCGACAATTCACCTTTTGTGGTTTTGGATGATACCCTTGTTTGGAGAATTATAAGTCAATTAAACTGTAATGATGTTCAAGCAACAATTTATAATAATCAAACATGGCAAATGCTTAGAACTATTACCTCGTTCTTGCAGGCACCCACCAAGCACATAAGGGTTGCCAACATGTCCATCACCGCAGACACACGTGTAATAAGGGGGTATTCCATACCCATCTTTACATGTGCTATGCTCACTAACACAAGCATAAGTGGTTTTGTTGTTTGCCGCGGCTGCACAAATCATTATTTGTTCTGGTTGATCCAGAA
Organism: Themeda triandra; assembly: GCA_018135685.1. Classification (NCBI taxonomy): domain Eukaryota; kingdom Viridiplantae; phylum Streptophyta; class Magnoliopsida; order Poales; family Poaceae; genus Themeda; species Themeda triandra. The sequence goes on from JAENPR010000018.1 coordinate 2,134,956, forward strand.
TGATACCCCAACTAAGAAACATATCCCAAGCCTCAACCCTGATTCTGTCCCAAAAAGAGCTGGGATTAGCCTTCCCTCTAGTTTTGGCTTGGCCTTCAAGCTTGCGGCCATGCCTGACAAACTGGAATTGCAACCTGGCACTGCTTGGAACTGTATTAAAGCAGCATCCAGTGCCGTTGCATTCTTCCCTTGCAACAGTTTCCGTGATTCCTTCTTTGGGGCACGTAACCGTACATATCAAATGCCTTGAGTTCTTATCATCTAGCCAATATGCATCGAAGTCACAGCCTATAAATTTTAGAGCTGCGATTCCGACGCCAGTGGAGCCGGCACTAAAAGACCGGCCTGGTACCATCCATGACGTGTTGTACACATTGACGCCAGAAATTATGGGGATGACACGATGAAAGCCGACAGTTAATGAACCTGTTATTTTCAATATGGTCTATGAAATGATCATTTTCTTCCAGGAAAAAAAACTTTTACTAAATTGCTGATATTCACAAAAGTTGTTGTAATTATTTTTGTGGAATACGCAGGAGTGTGTTTACCTTACCTTTGTATAAAGAAAGAGAATTGTAAGTTGTTGTAATTATTTTTGTGAGATACGTAGGAGTGTGTTTATCTTTGTATTATTAAGAAAGAGAATTGTTATGTACAGGATATTGTCGTAATAATCGTTACTAGTCTTCGGAATTTCACATATATAATATAATGTACATGGAGATGTTATGTGCGTACCATAAGTAAAGTCATCTGGCGGAGGGGTGCGGAAGATCCGTGTGTCATTGTCGTTGAGGAAGAGCCAGGGCTGCGTGGGGTGGTCGTCGCAGATGAGCTCAAAATCAGGGTCGCGGAAACAGCCGGCCCCAATGCCGAAGGGGTAGGCGAAGGTGATGTTGCCACACATCTTGCGACAACGGGCGAGCGTGGTGGCAGACGGGATGGTCACATCGCCGAGTGCCTGCACCGCTGGCGCCCAAGTCGTGCGCCCGAGTAGCAGGAGCACAGCGATAGTGCTCATAAGCAGCGGGGCATCATGAGCAAGGAAGCCCATCGATCACGCTTTGCTCTCTGGTGAATGTACTCACGCCTTTTGCTCTCTGGTGAATGTACTCTATCCCCACATATATACACACTCAGATAGATGCTGGGTGGGTGCCTTTGCTTTGACATTCTGCGCGCGGACCTACCATGCCAAATGAAAACTGGCATGTCTTCTAACGATGGAACAGTTGACTTAGCCAAGTTAATCATCAAGGAGACATCGTACTTTCCTATTAGAAATTGAGTCACGGCCGGTTGCCCTTCTATTATAGATATTTAATTCCATGATTGATTTAGAATTAAAAGAACTGAGTCAAGAAACTTTTGTCTCTGCAAAACTAAACTCAATTCTTCTCTATCTTCGTCAGAATTGTCTCTTCTTAATACCATTATCATATCACTAGAAGTACTAACGTTAGGAACCTTTTAAATACAGATCACGCACTTCAATCTGGCCGATATATACATCCTGCACGAATTCAAATGATTTCTTAGCATTGTGGCACGACAGATATGAACATGGCGACGCATGTTACTCATTGCCAGTTGGGTTTTATGCTTGATATACTATAATAACTGATCGATATGCCGTAGAAAACTCCCACCTTACGTTTTATTGGCTGGCCGGTCCTAATGGGCTGGAACTACTTATACGCCCACCTGTCTAGAACATGGACACCGTTGAAAATGTTTGGTCGTTGAACCGTGTAGCCTATCTGGTACCTGCTGTGTGGGCAGTCACTGAAACAATAATGCTGCTGCTGCTGCTACACGACCATCTAGTTTTTATCTGATGAAGTCTGAGATCACGCATCTCCTACAGAAAAGAGAAGAGATTATTATAACTTAACATTCTTATGGGATCTTATTAAAATTAAAGATAAGGCCCAACCACCACCCAAAGTAAAAAGGACGGCCCATTATTGTATCCTGACCAACTACCGTACCGCACCGCAAATTTCGCAGACCGCGTGGCCGTCACGGGTCAAGATTCAAGAACGAAAGCTTACCCCAGGAAGTGAGTTGCTTGGAACTGGACCAATCATATGATGGACGCCAGAGATGGCTGTTGATGATGCATTGCAAGGGACTGAATCACCTTTGCGAGCACAGCCTGAGCCACCGTGTGATCTATCTAGCAGTTAGGAGGCCACCTTGATGGCTGCTTGCCGTCGGGTATTTTCGCTAACTTTAATTTTCCCTTGTTAAGGAAATATAGGTCATGTTGCAGTCCTAGAATCATGGGCAAAGACAGAGAGTTCTTAGCAAACGACCACCCCTGTAGTGTATTCCGCTCTGAAAGATGGGTCAAAACCACTCGCTTCAGTCCACCATTGGGCCGCCAGATCAAAATCGCGTCACGGCCCAATAATACTGAAGGGCCTCGTTCTGCCTCGAGTTGTGGGAAGTGGACGGCCGGCTTGCCGAGTCAGACAGGCGGAGACGGAGTTGTAGCTGTTGAGAAATCGAGTTCTCGGCACACACAATTAAACATAGCATATGTAGAACAAGCACACTGAACAACATAGAGTAGAGAGGAAGAGAGTTCTTTCATTTGTATTCACATTCTTCTGTGTTCATTTACAAGGAGAGAGTGTCTCCTATTTATAGAAGAATAGTGCTGAGAGAATGCATCTCCTTCCAATGTGAACTCTTTGAACCTTCTCTTCTCCTCTCATTAATTTGGCCACTATGAAAGTCTTCTTTTCATATACTGTACATAGTCTTGTAAAGACTTGAAGACTTTGATTTTCAACACTCCCCCTTGGCCAAATTTATGCTATGAGTATGCCTCATTAAAACTCCTCCCAAAACCCAGTGGGAAAAAAAGGTAGGAGAAAGAGTGCATCACATGCATCAATTATGCATCGCCTGTTGCCTCATTAAAAACCTCGCATGAGAAAACCCAGTGGGAAAAACTCATCAAGGGAAAAAAAGTACAACAGTTGGTTCAAGTCTTCAGGACCAACCAATGCAACTTAGATCTTCACGACCTATTGGTCTTCAGGACCAACTAATTGTAATCTGAAATTTTGTTCTATATCCTTTTTAGGCTTTGATTCATATATTACTCCTCTTGGGTGAATCGCGCTTGTATGCATGTCTCGTAACAAACTCCACCAAAAAAAACCCAGTGGGAAAAAAGGTCGGAGAAAGGAGTACATCACACGCGCAAGTCGTGTCGCACCTGTTGCCTCGTTAAAAACCTTGCGTGAGAAAACCCGGTGGGAAAAAACTCACCAAGGGAAAAAGAGTACAACCGTTTGATCTTCGGGATCGGTCTTCAAGACCAACATGCAATCATTAGGTCTTCTGGACCTACTAGTCTTCAGGACCAGATTATGTTCTTCTAGATCACAACTATGGACAATTACCACTACAAATCGAAACCCCTTTTAGCAACACATATATGTGTTGCTAGAAGTCCAAATAAACGTTTGTAGGGTCTATACCAACGCATATATATCCGTTGCTAGAGGTGGCGTTGCTAGGGATTATAGCAACATATACCTATGTGTTGGTAACACGTACTATTAATCGTTGCAAGCCAGCAACGGAAGTATCCTAATATTTCCAACGCTTGTATATGTGTTGCTACCGAGAATTAGAAACATATATTTTATTAAAATTATTTACTATATTGTTATTATTTATTATTTTTGAGTTTGGAGGAAAAAAAATTTTGGTCGTCTTGCATAAGCAGTATAATAACAAATGATAATACGGCACATCATAAACTGCTCTTGAAAAGGTTATTCCATTAATAAATAACTGTACCATGGCCATACATGTTTTTTCTACTATAATCAACTAAGATGAAACCATCTAAATATATATATATACTGTATATTGTACAACACATAAGTATTGTCAAATAATATACATGTCTGATTTTCCAATGTTCTTTGCGAAGCAGAATCTCTTGTTCCTTCCTTCTTCGCTTTTCATCACCATCCTTGTGCCATGCAATAATTGATCATTTCCAATAGCCTAAAATTTAGTATATATGTTTAATATATAAAAAGGTAATCATAAAGTCATTCAAAAATTAAGAAATTCGATGCATGTCTACACTTAATTCGCACCTCAAAATTTCCATGTCAAGAGTTCCTTCACGGCAGTGCTAACAATCAAACATACTGCAATCTGCAAATATTATAGAAGGAATTCCATTACATTTCAAGAGAATGTGCGCTTAATAGATTCAGTATGAAGAATTTAACTTAACACATCAATGACAAGTCCATCTTACCATTTATGCATCAGGTTAGAGTCCATCTTTTTTAATGAAATTTTTGTAAAAGCAAAAAGAAATGCTCAGCAATGTGTGAGCATACAGGTAATTACCTTGTTAATCCTGGCTAAGAACTCAGTACTGTAATTACCTTGTTAATCCTTGTTCCACGACCCTGGGTGAATCTGGACAAATCTGCATGCAGTGCAAAAGTCAGGAGATCTGAAGACAGGAACACTCATATGCACGAGAATCAGAGAGTACTAATTGAAGAGAAACATTAAAGAACCAATGGGCGTCAAGGATTTGCCACGTTACGAGATTTTGTTGCCCCTCTGCATTACTAATTAATTCAACCCGATGAGTCAGGGATTCACTAATCGATCCCTTTTGCAAGGTCACCGTGGCCACTAACTGCCATGCCTTCGCCTATCTCTAGATTAAAAAAAATATAGACAACAAATAGATACGAAATTAGTGGAGACCAGTTGGGGATCAAAGGGAATTTAGGAATCGGAGAAAGATGCAAATCAATTACTAACAAAACCACATCTGGAAAGAAGGATGGAAAATACCTTCAAAGAGCGATGGCACTGTTGAATGCAGTTCTTCTGGACGTCCCGTTCAGATCCATGCATATGTGTAGAGAGTAGTCGACGATTGGAGAGGCCATATCTACTGATCATAGGATCGATCGGAGGAAGTTGATGGGGAGGGAAGAGTAGATCGGGAATTGGGGAGGCCGCATAGGAAGTTGATCGATGGGGAGAGAGGAGTAGATCGATCGGGAATTGGGGAGGCCCGCATCGACTACGATGGGAGGTTGCCGCGACACTTGTGTGCGTGGGAGACGAGGGATGTGGAGGGGCTTAAGGTCGGTTATTTATTAGAATGTAATCCCTGCAACACATCTAAACATTCGTTGCAACCCATTCGTAGCTAAAAGGGGGTTCGTTTTGTAGTGTACTCAGGGGGTATTCTCCCCGAGCCCAACAACCTTATAATATATTCTTGGAAGCAAGAGGCTGGCAGAGACCTTGTAAACAAATCTACTGGATTTGTTCATGACCAGGTTTGCAGAGCGTCTATTCTCTCGCTCTTCTGGAGCTTACAGAGTTCAAGGAATTCAGTGCAATGTGCTTCGCGAGGTTGCTCTTAACATAGCCCATATGTGTCTGTGCAACACAAGCGGTATTACCTTCATAGATAACGGTGGGGAGCTTATCAAAGCTTAAGCCACATAACTTCAGGATGTGGCCAATCATCCATTTGAGCCAAACACATTCTTGTGTAGCTTTATATATGGCAGTCAACTCTCAGTGGTTGGATGATGTGACAACCAATGTATTCTTTAGGAATACTGTAGGAATTGTTGTGCCACCATAGAGAGCCATAAAACCAGTCTGGAATCTGGCATTATGCGGGTCAGACATATTGCCAGTATCCATATATCCTGCCATGGTTGGGACCTGGTTCTTCAGGAACCATAGACCAAGGCCAAAGGTGAACACAATACCAAGTCTTTGTGTAGTTTACCAAATACATTGGTACTTAAGTAGGGAACTTCAGGTCCTAATATTTCCTCATTATCATCCTTGGGTCTACATGGGACTTTCCACTTCTGGGGATTGGTCCACCATGGGGAATTTAGAGGGTGGCATTTGCCCAATCAAATTTTTAAGTACCCTCTTTATTGACCGGTGTATAAACACTCCTTTAGGGAGGTGCTTGAGCTACTGGCTCAAGCGAGATTTGGTTTTATCCAAGTCTTTCATTATTGTTTGTGTAATACCTCTCCAAGGGAAATTACTCAAACGGTTGAGTCACATCCTTTTGGATTGTATCAACCCATACAACGACCGCTGCAGGCGGATGTTATACATGTTGCGATTTTTGATTCGGTCCAGGGATCTTCAGTCCTTCAGGGACTCTCATGTGGATCTCCGAATCAAGTGACCCATACAAGTATGTAGCCACAATGTTTTCCAACTGCCTTTTATAGATTCAGGTTAGCTGCCATAAATATAAAGTATTGGAACTTTTTTATGCCACATATAATTGGAGAGAAAGTTTCATCATAATTGATGATGGGTCTCTGCGTGAACCCCTGTGCCACTAGCCTCGCTTTGTGCCATATTTGTTCCTCTTCTGAAGGAAGACCCATTTGCATCCTTCAGGGATGACTTTAAGAGGTGTTAGGGCTGCAGGCCTAACCAACCTCTCTTTCATAAAGCGAGCGCTACTTTGCCTTAATTGCTGCTTTCCATTTGTCCCATTATGAGAGCTTCTGGCACTCTGCCATGGACTTTAGTTCTGGATCCGGATCCATTAAGTCAGCAATTTCTGAGGCATAATATTTTGTCGACAATAGTGGTCTTTCGATTATATGACTCTCCTGATTCCACATAGTGGCGATCTCCTCATGATCGTCCTCCCGCTCATCATGATTTCCCATAACGATTGAGCTGGGGCGTTCCAATCTTCCAATGTGATGGTGCGCGCGCGACACATTGGGATTTCCATCTCCAGGATGGTGCCCTTCAGGGACTTCCTCAACTTCAGGTTGAGTTGCCACTTCAGGGGCATTCTCGACTTCAGGTTGAGCTTCTTCCACTGATTCCTTAAGTGATGCATGTGGCTCGAGACCTTGTCTCTGCAGACGTCTCCGCGTGACCTTGTCTGAGCACCCGGAGGTCTCCCCCTCAACCTAGGATCGGATGGAGACAATAGAGTTGGTAACCTTCTGGGCTACTTATACTCTCTCCGGTGCACTTACTACAGGTAAATGCGATCTTGTCACTTTTCTGATCAGTGAAGGTATTTGGCAGCACATTTGCAATAATTTGCAAATGCATAATCCTCTGAACTTCTGGTTCAGATTGACTAGTGCGTGTGTCTTAGGAATGCATTCCACCATTCCATTTTATGCAATTTCCCGGCATTCTTCTGGATGCCTATCTCCCCCTAATGCTGGGAAATGCAATCAACGTACCGAGCCATATGAAGATCCCGTCATAGGCTCATCCATCCCAACTTCTGGTGGGGTCTCTTTGGTGTACGTTGATGTGTCGGTACTGGCACACATATACCGCTCAACTAAATACACGCAGATGGGAAATACTTTATTCTTTCTCACGCACTAGCTATAAGGGGGATGCAGTTGGCTTGAGACTTTGGGGACTTAGCATATAGTGGGAAAACCAACATTTTGCGAATGCTCTTCAGGAGCACATATGACCATAACTTGTTACAAGTGCTCTTTAGGAGCTTGTATGGTCAAGCTCTTCATTTGGACATTGCATTATGACTATCATGATATCTTAGGGATTACTACAGGTCCCTGAATATATCAAAGTCATCATCGACCGAGAAGGTCTTCCTCACTTTCATCCGTTTGGACGTCTTTACCACTTTCATTTGCGTTGACAAGCATGTTGCCGCATTCCTGAGCTTCAGGCTCAGTGGTGTGGTGAGGCTGATGTTGGCTCTCCTCGTCCTTACTTCCGGAAGGACTTTGCTAGAGCTCAACTAGGTGTCTTGGGGCACGGCAAATGCGGGATCAATGTTCCGTGCCTCCACATCGAGAGCAATCATCCTGCTGCTCAGATGTCTCACCCATGACCTTCTCCGATTCGCTTTTACCCCTGGGCTTATCCCTTCCTTGAGCATAGGGCCTCTCTTCCCCTTCCATTTTCCCTTTCCGCGGCTGCCTCTGTGGTTGCTAGTATTCTTAGCAACGCTAGTGTGTGCTTCAGGCACAACCACGAGGTTGGCATGCCGTGCAGAATGATCGTTTGTGAGAACATTCTGTTGCTCTGCAATCAATAGTACTATTATCAGCTCATAGTACTTCAGGTACTTTGAGAGTTTCTGATTTAGTACTACGTTGTTGGGAAGGGTAGAAAGACTTTTCTCGATCATATCTGCATCAGTGATCTTCTGGCCACATAGACGCAGTCTGGACACAATCCTATGTAAAGCAGAGTCATACGCTCTTACAGACGTGTAGTCTTGGAAGCGTAAGTCGATCCAGTCCTGTTGTGCTTTGGCAAGCATAACTGACTCCGGCTGGCTAAAGCGGTCCTTCAGGGACTGCCACAATGCCAGTGGATCGTTGTTGGTTAATATTACGCTGTACCGGATTTTTGTAAGGAATCTAGTTCCGGCAACGGCTCAAGAAATGCTTGTTAGCGAGATCTTAGCGCAATCACTAGAATTAAGTAAATGTGACTAGCGTATGGTAGCTAAGCCTACGCAAACCCGAACTACTACCGGAGAGAGGGTGTCACAATTCCTCTTCCGCAAGAAATGACCTAAGGATGCTAAGCTAAGCTAAACTCTAGTGACAACGTAGGACTAACCAAAGGGTAACTCTGCAAGCGCACAGGTACCGATGTAGCACTTCAACCGGGTGAGTACTCCGGTGTCGAATTTGTAGTTCGCTCATGGGAAGCGGATTAAGACTCTCTAGCAAATGTGTGATGGAAATCCGTGGTGGTTCTACTCAATCTAAGCTATTGATATTGATAAAGGGTATGAGTGTTGTTATGAGTGATAACTAAGAGTAACTAGTAGGTAGCTAGCTAGGTGGGAGGACAACGAGTGAGTAAGGACTCCTATGTATCTAACTATACTTCGTATTCTAATCTAACTAGTGTAACGACTTAACTAAACTAATGCCTAGACCATCGATGTGATAGGGAGATCGGCCGACAAATAGGAGGGTAGCGTCTCCCGAGGGACTAACTCCTATTCCGGCGGACCTATGACTTTAATGGGCGCCCTACACCCTACCCCTAACGTAAAAGATATAACCGAAAGGCTGCGTTCTGTCACAACCGCCCCGCCGTAATACGTTGGACGGTGAATGGACTTACCACTCAAGAGTGAATGGAATTACCAATCATCGATAGGGTGCATCCACTATTAAGCACTAGCCTAAGCACCTCGCCTAATCTAGTCTTAAGACTCCGGCTACCACGTAAGTAACCTCGGCCCAGTTGGTAGTGAAACACACACAAAGGATCTAGACACTAACTAGTTCGACTCTACACTAATGAGACTAAGACACAACACTACTACACTAGTATAGCAATGCACTAAGTAAATACCGAAAGTAAAGTACTCAAAGTAAAGACTTAGTAAAGTAAAGCAAGACTATATTAATATAAGGAAAGTACTTCGAAAGTAAAGGTACAAGAGCTATACAGATTCTCTAGAAGACGACTCGGAGACCCGAGCTTCGCTCGACTCGACTCTAACTCCCACTCTAGACTAGACTACACTACTCTTGATCTCCCAAGAGAGTTTGAGCTTGAGAACACTAATGTGAACTACTTGGAGACACTTTACAATGAGAGACTAGGGAGGTATTTATAGTGGAGCTGGAGTAGGGGTTACTCCAGCACCACGTCAGCGATCCGTGTGCTCTCCGTCATGCGCCGTTGGATCAAACCGACCTTCCACCGACTTGAATGGACGGCTCTTGGTGCAGGACACGTGGGAGTCATGCGGGAAGGCGGTGGAAGCGAACCGACCCCAAGTGGGGCCCACCCGCGGGTCGGCCGACCCGGGTCCGGGCCGACCTGTGGGTCCCACCGGCCTTCTAGAAGGTCCAGGTGGCGGTGGGACCGGTGCCAAGGTGTCCCGCCACCAAAGGTGGGTCGGCCGACCCGGCCTGGACCCCCGGTCCACGTGGCGGCTTCCCCGGTCTTTGTCCCGGCTTGTCACGTGTAGTCTTGTCCGAAGTTGGGTTCACTTGATATCTTGCTTGCTTCCATGTGGATCCTTGGTCCATTGTACCAATCGAGATGGAATGTTGATGTGTGGTACATTTGGATCCGGGATCGGGTTCTCTTGTAGAGTTCGGGGACCCGCTTGGTGGTCGATCTGGTGGGACGGGACGGGTCGAAGACCGGGTTTTGGTCTCACAGGTCCTGTTTCCAGCTTTCCTGCATTTCGCAAGCTAAGAGTACAAGTGGAACTTTATTAGTGATAAATATGCTCATGTGATGCTTATCTTCCTTCTATCGAGGACTGTTGATGGGTTTCTGAGTGTACCAAAACTGGTCTTTATTCCCGTCAACAATCGTCCTCCTTCACGTACTCAGACTTCAGGTCTGGGTGTAAGTGGTGTTGCAATAGGTGCAACGCCTCTGCTTTATCATGTTTTGTGCGCTCATCCTTGCCAGCTTCAGGCTGAGCAATGGTATGATCGAGGCCCATGCAATCAAGTTTGATCTCGACGTCGATGGCCCAAGTAAGGTAGTTGCTGCCATCCACGGCTAGCTCAGCGAATTCCCTTTTCGCAATGCCCGACATGCCTGCGTGATCAATTTGCAGGATCAGTGAATGTCGGCTATGCGTAATCTTCAGGATTACGACTATGTGTAATCTTCAGGATTGCATTCATATAGTCTTCAGGACTATATTTCCCCAAATATCAGGATTATATGCTACTCACATCAAAGAGTGTATATATATAATCTTGCAATAAAATAAATCTGCAGGATTTAAATAAATGCAAGAAAGTAAATGCAACAAATAAATAAATTAATATACAACTGCAACAAAATAAATAATCATGCCATAAAAGGTCTTCAGGCCTCAATGATTTCTATGGGCTTCAGGCCGCATAGTGGCATGTCGTGATGAGCTTCGGGTCACCGTTATATGTCGCATATAATTAGTCTCGTCGTACGTGATCTTCGGGATCACTTTGCGACACATGATTGCAATAAATAATCTGCGGAACTTAAATAAGTGCAGAAAATAAATTGCAATAAATAATATATGGATTGCAATAATTAAATCTGCGGGATTTAAATACTATAAAATAAACTGCAGTAATTAAATAAATGCAATAAGCAATAATAAAGTGAACTTCGGGTCACCATTATTTACGGGCTTTACGTCGTATATGCGACTTCTGGTCGCCCACGTACAACTGGACATGCCATGTAAATATGTGACTTCTGGTCACAAACATATAGACCAAATGGCTTCAGGCCATTATCTTGTATTAATGTAGAACATTTATATATATGACTGCAAGTCATATGTTTTTCGTCCTATAAATAAAATGAGCTTCTCCTCACTCCAAACAAACAAGCTGCCATTAACAATGGCTAAAGCCAAAGTATTATGCTCGTAATCCAAGGCTTCAGGCCTTGTCATGAGTTGGTTTCAGACCACTCCATCGGAGAGGTGGTGTGGCTTCTGGCCACTCTATCGGGAGTTGAAAAAGGCATCAGGAGCAGGAGTCCTGGTCCCTGGCTGTTCTTATCTCTCGAGAGAGGTGAACCGGCATGCGGACCGGGTGAGCAGTTTGGCTACGCCCTCATCAACAGCAAGCCCACACTTGCCCAAAGGCTTCAGGCCTTTTACTGTGCGGTGCGGTGGCAACCAGGCCAGTTGAGTCTCTGATACACCGCGTACTTCCCTTTCATTCACTCACAGGCACATTACTGTAGCGGCACATGCACCCATGAAAGACCGGCAGAGCACAGAGCAATGCCTACTGTACACTGGGGTAAAGTCGTGCTTCTCGGTTCCTGCCCTCCCTCTCTCTCTCCTCATCCTTATCTCTTTCTTCAGGAAACAGGCAGTTGGGGAGAGGAGGGGGGAACGAGATCCTCTACAGTTGGGTCGCTGGACTGGACTCTGCAGTCGGTATCTGCACCGTCCGTGACTGATCCAACGATGTCCGCACCAAAGTGATAACAGGCCACACAAAATCAAGGCCCATGATGGCCCAAGTCCTGCCGAGAGGTCCCTACAGTGAAACTGCCGCTGTCGTCTTGCGCTCTCCAGAGTTGTGAGCGCCACGCCGTCGCCATCTCCTCGTCGCACCATCTCTGCTCTGACTGAATACCGCGCCTTCTCCATCCTCGCGCTGAGGGTCGTGCCGAGGGCCATTTTTGTACTGGGCACTACCGGCATGCATTATTTCCGCCATGCCCACCTCCTTCGCGCCTGCCCTGTGCAGAGCTCCATCTCATCGTAGGTTGTGTCGTGAAGGATTCAAGCAGCAGAAACCAGAGCAGTGCTAGGATCTCCCTATGATGCTTAGAGCAGCAACATTCGCACTTGAACTTATTGATTGAGAATGTTGTATAGACTGAACAATCGATTTGAAGATAAAATAAATATAATTGATCTGTTTCAGATGCAGCTTTCTCAGCACATGCCGTTGGTGACCTTTGCCGTGCAGTATCTTCTTGCTCGTGTGGATCCTTAGACGGCGCTAGGAGCGGTTGCTGCTTGCAGCGCCCTGAGCTTGAGGACCAAGGTCGCGGCTTATGGAGTTGAGGTTGAGGACAATCGCTTCACCATCCTCCGCGACCGCTGCTGTTTCTCGTTCCCAAGCTGCGCAGCTCCTCACTCATCGACGGGCGCATCATCGGAGCGCTGCGGTGCTTCCGTCGTCATCGTCAGGTGCGACACCGGGTCGGCACTGCGCCGTCCTCGCCATGCGTCCTCGCGTCCTCGTCACCGGAGCGGAGCGGCGCGTGGTGTTGGTGTCGGTGCTCCTCTCATCCCCGCCATCACGCACGAAACTCATCCCCGAGGAAAACGTGTCCAGTATCGTCGACACAGTTGCTCACTACGACGGCGTTACCTCCCCGCCGCCGCGACGCTCAGCGATGCCGAGCCTCTACGTGAAGCGGCGCTGCGCTGATATTGGGCCGAAGCCCAGCTAGCAGCATGGGGGCCAGCACACAGTCCCGCTCACCGTTGGATGCCAATGAACGGCCAGATATCCAGCAACTGCAGACTCCAGTCCAGTGACCCAACCGTAGAGGATCTCGTTCCGAGGAGGGGGCGTTGAGCACCATGGCCGAGAGTGGGCGGACCTGCAGCCGCACCCGCCTCCGGCGAGCTCGCCGGCGGCCAGGGCTGCCGGGCTGCTGCGGCGGCGGGGCCGAGAGCGCCCGCATGGGGCCAGTGCTGGTGGCCGGCAAAGGCATGCTTGCGGCGGGGTGGCTGCGCGCCCGCGCATCCATGCCGGGTGGCCGGGCCGCACCTCCGGCGGAGGACTGTCGCGTGCTCGCTTCGGGGAGCCGCGCGCCGCGGAGGGGTTTGCCAGGTCGGCGACCAAGCCTGCGGCGCGCACCCGCGCCGGGAGCCGCGTGCCCGCGCTGTGGCCGCGCGCCCGCACCGGTGCCGTGAGCCGCACCAGGGCGAGCCCGCACCGAGGGCCGCCAACTGCGTCGGGGCCGGCCTCGCGCTCTGTCCGCGCCGAGCCTGAGGGCGGGGCACTGTTCACGCCGGGGGTTGCGGCGCCACGCTTGAGGGGCAGTGGCCGCGTCCATGCACGCCAGGCCGGAGGCCGCACGCCATGCCGAGGTGGCCGTGCCGAGGAGCTGACGACCTTCGGGGCCGTGGCCTGTTCCAGCTCGATCTGTGCAACTTCAGGGCAGCAGTGGTAAGCCCACACCTTCTGGGCGGCGGCGTTCGGCTTCTAGGTGCGAAGGTTCGCCACCGTGCCTGCTCAGCTCAGCACTTCAGGGCTGGTGAAGCATTTTCGTTCGTCTCCGGCATTCGGACGGCAACAGCTCTTGTGGGGTGTTGCCGGAAACGCCGACGAGCAAGTTGGTTGTTTAGTTCATCAGACTTGCCGTTGCTTCAGGCAATGAGTGGCTTCATGCCATGCTCAACCTCCCGTGGTGCTTTGTACATCCACGGATGAGGAGCTTGTGATGTGTTTGCCCACATCTGTGTGTAGAAGAATCGATTTCTCACCTTCTTACCTTTAGCTCGGTAGAACATTCGTGCTGATAACGTGTTGAGAAATCGAGTTCTCGGCACACATAATTAAACATAGCATATGTAGAACAAGCACACTGAACAACATAGAGTAGAGAGGAAGAGAGTTCTTCCATTTGTATTCACATTCTTCTGTGTTCATTTACAAGGAGAGAGTGTCTCCTATTTATAGAAGAATAGTGCTGAGAGAATGCATCTCCTTCCAATGTGAACTCTTTGAACCTTCTCTTCTCCTCTCATTAATTTGGCCACTATGAAAGTCTTCTTTTCATATACTGTACATAGTCTTGCAAAGACTTGAAGACTTTGGTTTTCAACAGTAGCTACTCTACGGGCGGGCAGCCAAGTTATATGGCGTCGGGCTTCGGCGGCGACGGTGGGAACGACTTTTCCGACTTCGCGGCCGACGCCGGCGCCGGCGCCACGTTCCTCGCCCCGCCGACAGCGAGGTCTGGCACGACTGCCTCCCCGACCTCGCCGTGGCGGACGCCTGCTTCTTCGACCTCGAGGAGCGCCAGGTCATGCGCGTCCAGGGCAATGATCCCATGATATGTGTAATGTGTATGTTAGTGGGGAAGGTATGTTGCATGCTATGGGTGCACATGCACTACCCAAAAAACTAAAAAACAGTGAAACAAGTTAAAATTTCACCATATATACACCCCTAACGCCCACAAGGTAAAATGCACCACCCTCGAATTTTCTCTAGCTTCGCCACTGTGTATGTATGCGCATCCAGGGCAACATTTTATACCCTACGTGCGTATTGCCGTGGGTTTAAAATGTTGTACGAAGGAAAATTCATAGTGAGAAACCGTGACATCCTTAAAGGAAATATGCATACAGAGCTTAGATAGATATACATATGCCTCTTTAGAGCTCTATACAACTGCCTACCGTGAGCCACTCAAGACTCTGAAAGTAGTATAGAACTACATGGAGACAATAGCATAGAAACTACAATGATGTCTGAACACCAAACTACAAATGCATGAAAATGTAATGGGAAACCGTCTCATAAGGACATTATTCAGAAGTGTGTGAGAAAAATTTATCATGGCAGGTGCGCAGACGCTAAGAGCTCTTGCTCAAAGCTGCGGCATCCACGGATTGGTTTGTCCACGCTGTAGCATCCACGGATTGGTTGGTCTAGGCTTTTTAGTCTACGGATTGGTTGCTCCACGTGAGTATCAATGGCCAATAGCTGACCTGTAATACCCTGAACTCTTGATAACAGTGACTGCATCTCTGGAGCAGCCGTGCATGGCTTTGGCCTTTTAGTTTGCAAGTCATGTAATGCTGTCTCAACTTGCTTCATCGTAGGTCTATCTTCACCTCTAAGTTTCAAACACGATTCAGCAAGGGAGGCAACACTTTTTATCTCTTCCTTAGTTGCTTGTTCACGAACTTGAGAAGCAACTATCTCCTCGACTGGTCTTGACTTCAACTCCAATAGAAAGTATCTTGCTAAGTTTTGTTTTGAACCCGAGTCATCAATGAAAACAGGCTTCATGCGAAGAAGGAGCTCCAAAATAACTACACCAAAACTATATACATCACTCTTTTCACTTAACTGGCTCGTCTGAAAGTACTCTGGATCTAAGTAGCCAAATGTGCCTTGGACAACTGTAGTAATGTGAGTTTGATCAACAGGAACCAATCTAGAAGCTCCAAAGTCAGAAACTTTGGTAGTGTAGTTTGCATCAAGGAGTATATTAGATGACTTCACATCACGATGGAAGACTGATATTGAAGCCGCAGAATGAAGGTAACAAAGTGCTCTTGCAGCTTCAGTGGCAATTCTTAAGCAATCATCCCATGACAAAGAGAAGTTACTACTTGTATTTGAATGAAGAATTTGGAATAGTGAACCATTGGGAACAAAGTCATATACCAATAGTGGAACCTTGGTCTCAAGGCAACAACCAAATAGTTTAACAATGTTCCGATGGTTTATCTGGGAAAGAATGGCAAACTCATTGATGAATTGATTGATCTCATTTTGTTCGATTATCGTTGACCTTTTTATAGCCACCACACGTTGATCAGATAAGATGCCTTTGTAAACCATACCATGCCCACCACGACCAAGGATACGTGTGTCATCAAAGTTGTTTGTGGCCTTTTCTAGCTCTTCCAAAGTGAAGATCTTTGTCTTGTCACTTGCATTTTCATCTGATGATATTAACTGCTCGAGTAGAAGGCCTTCATTTTCCCGAAAATATTTCCTACGTTGTTTCCTTTCAACATCTCTTCTCCATCTGCTGACAAAAAGTGCCGTAGACAAGCCAAGAACTAGAATTCCAAAGCCAACACAAAGCCCGATCACAATACCTATAATAAAAAGCAATAGTTCTCAATATCTTGTAGGACACACTCATAGTGAAATTTAATGGAGTACAAGCTCACCTAACAGAAGACTTCTTTGCTTTTTTGGTCGAATGCACTGCTTTCTTGTTGTGTCATATTGTGTTTTGCCAGGGCATTTTGTACAGTAGTAACTTCCTATGGTATTATGGCAGGGTCCTCCGCAAAGGTTTGGTGTTGTTTCACACTCATCAATATCTGCAAATGCACTTTAATTATTTTTTCGAATCGGGGCATCCCATTTCCATTTCATATCAAAACGGAAATACAAGCATTTGAGAGTTTTAGAGAGGAGAACTAGACCCAGGAAGAGGGGAAAGGCCTAGAGGAGGAGAGCGCTTGACCACCCTGCGCACGAGGACATTTCAGAGCATTCACCCAAACCTTCAGGAGATTACAGACTGCGCTTTACCACCTGCGCAAGAGGAACTACCACCGAATTGAAAACAGCAAGTCTGAAACTTCAACTCCAAAGAAGACCTATCAGCTTATTCCTCCGCTTCACGAAGATCAGACAACCCACAGTAATTTGATGCCGAAGAGCGAGCGCCTGGGCCTCTACCCAGTACAGCAGCAGTTGGTACTTCAGTCTTCAGGACGTAGCGCCGCCACCTCCTGAACCTCCCTGTCCGGCTTCTTCATCTTGCATCGGCTTGGTCTTCTTAGATGCCAATAGACCTGGGGCCACCATCATCATCATGTCAATACCAAGCATTCGAGACTTTCTTTGTCGAGATCCTTGAATAAACGTCCCGAACTTCATTAGCGCAATTGCATGGCATATAATATCTAGAGGACTAGTGATCAGTTTTTTCTCAAAACAAGCATTATTCCGAGCCTTCCAAATTGCCCAGCAAATAGCTGACACCCCAAACACATGGAACTGTTTCCCACTGGGAAACCAAGTATCCAACCATTTCCAGCAATTATCTAGACTTGTAGGAAGATTATCAGCATTAAAGCATTTGCCTATGCACCCCCAGACTACTCTTGCTACTGAACAAGTGAAGAATAAATGATCTACTGTCTCATTTTGAGAGCAAAAATAACATTCAGGGTCCCCCTCCCAGTTTCTTTTCAGGAGAGTATCCTTAGTAAGAACCACCTGGTTTGACAACAGCCACATGAAGTACTTAATTTTGGGAGGTATTTGACTCTTCCAAATATGTTTAAGATAGACGCCTTCATCCTGCAAGGTCAAAGCCTCATATACAGACTTAACAGTGAAACAATTTCTACTGGTCCACTTCCATCCTACTTTATCAGAAGCATTGTTTAATTGGAAGGCTGTTGAAAGGTTTTCAATATGCCCCCAAATATCTCTAAGTTCCCTAGGCAACCATCTCCTAAAAGTAAGTGTAACACCCTCACATTTGACCATATGGACAGACACATCTTTCTGATCACAAAGAGCAAACAGCTCAGGTATGACAATGCACAATGGTTTCTCAAACAACCAACTATCCAGCCAGAATCTAGTATCCCTCCCATTTCCAATTTTGATTGATCTTCCACTAAGATAGACATCTTTAACCTTTAATAGATCAGCCCATATTGGGGAATCATACAACTTGTGGGACACAGTGTGAATTGTATCTTTAGCAAGGTATTTTGCTTTAACCAGCTCTTGCCATAGACCATTTTCATTTTCGAGGCTTCCACCACCATTTGCAAAGTAAGCTAATATTTAATTTGTTCAAGTCCTTAATCCCCACACCTCCTTTCCTCTTACTTTTACAAACATTAGGCCATTTAATTAAATGATATTTCTTTTTATGACCCCCACCTTGCCAAAAGAAAGTTCTTCTTGCTTTATCCAGTCTGTCCATGATGGTTTTGGGAAGCAAATACACAGACATATGGTAGATTGGAGAGTTATTCATACATGCAGTTATCAAAGTAGATCTTCCAGCCATGGATAAGGAGTTTCCCTTCCAGACATCTAGACTCTTTAGACATTTATCAGTGACTGGCATCCAGTCACACACATGTAATCTACTTGGGCTAATTGGTACACCTAGATACTTGACAGGGAAAGTCCCTATTTGACAATTAAACAGCTGGGCATACTGCTCAGCCCACAAACCCTCATCATTCAACAATAACACTTCACTTTTGCTGAAATTGATCTTCAATCCAGCTAGTAACTCAAAATAGTACAGCAGCATCTTAACATTTCTAGCACTAGCTAAATCATGTTTTAAGCAAAGTATAGTGTCATCTGCATATTGCAGAATTGCAACACCTTTGGGGATAATGTGTTCTACTAGGCCAACTACCAAACCATTATTTTGTGCTTGGATGATCATTCTAGTAAGGCAATCAGCAGCAAAGTTGAATAAAATGGGAGAGAGATGGTCTCCCTGCCTAACTCCCTTGTGACTTTTGATGTAAGGGCCAATTTGATCATTGATTTTAATATTGACAGTCCCACTTTGAGAGACCACCTGTCTAATCCAATCACACCAAGTTTTACTAAAACCCCTCAATTCAAGGCACTCAAACAACAACTTCCAGCAAACTTTATCATAAGCCTTTTCAAAATCGATTTTTAACAACACTCCAATTTGATTTTTCCTTTTGGTTTCATGCATAATCTCATGGAGACACATGATCCCGAAGTAATGGTTCTCCCTTCATGAAAGCAGTTTGAGTAGAGTGAATTAACTTTTCAGCATATGGTTCAATCCTAAGAGTGAGCACCTTGGTTAGAAGTTTATAAAGACAATTAAGAAGACAGATAGGTCTATATTGCTGAATTCTGGAAGCATCACTTATTTTTGGTAATAGAGTGATTATACCATAATTCAGCCTACTTATCTCCACCTTGCCTTCATGAAATTCATGAAACAGGCCGACCACATCACCCTTCACTACCTCCCAACAATGTTGGTAGAACTCTATGGGAATTTTGTCGGGGCCCGGGGGCCTTATTTTTCTCCATTTGGAACAAAGCATTTTTTTATTTCAGCTTCGAAAATTTTTGACACAAAATGTCATTATCCACATCAGCAATTTTGTAACAGCCATCCCAAAGGGTTGGATCTAAACAAATATTAGCACTAGGCTTAGGACCAAAAAGCTCCCTATAATAATTAGTGGCATGATCAAGCAAATTGTCATCCCCCTCAATTACTATCCCATCATTTTCAAAACTATGAATCATAGTTCTTCTTCTCTTTCCATTTGCACATCTGTGAAAATAGCTAGTATTCAAATCACCTCTATGCAACCAGTTCTCATGAGACCTATTATGCCAATAAGATTCTTCTTGCATTAAAAGAGACAAATTCTCGGCTAACAAGTCAGTTTTCAATATGAAACATTACAGGATCCAATCCAAAAGTTTCTTCATCATGTTCTAATCTCACTAAATCCTCCTGAATAATCCTCCTTTTTTTCTAATCTCCCCATGCAAGCTGAATCCCCATCCCTTAAAAAATTTCTTGCACAACTTAAGCTTGTGTTGAATTTTCCCCAAACTAGTTTCAATATTGTACTTGCTTGTTCCAGATTTTCTGGACAGCAGGAAGGAAATCATCATTACTCAACCAACTCATCTCAAATCTAAACTGTATTGTTGTGTTTTTCTGAGTGGTTCCACAGGAAAGAATGAGAGGATTGTGGTCTGAAATCTCTCGAGGCAACTTTTTGACCAATGCTTGAGGAAAAAGGTTCTCCCAGCTTGCAGAAACTAATATCCTGTCTAATTTCTCAAAAGAGGGGGGATCTTGGTTATTAGTCCAAGTGAAACCTCCCCCACACAGCTCTAACTCTCTGAGATCATAGAAATTAATCAGCGTATTAAACAAACCAGAGCATCTATGAACCCCACCACCATTGCTTTTTTCACTAGCGAAACGAACTATATTAAAATCACCGCCAACAAGTAAAGGTTCTTGGGCAGCGTAGCGAAGCTAGATAGTTCGGCTAAGAAAGGAATTTTTCCATCTTCTTGAGCATCCCCATAAACAATTAAAAGATTCCATTTAACTCTATTTTGTTTGTCCCACAAATTCATTTGGAGCATATATTCCCCCTGTTTGAAAGATCCTACATCATACAAGTCCATCCTCACCCCAACTAATATACCTCCAGATCTGCCTTTGCGTAGTTGTAGAGCCACAAATAATCTAATTGAGGATCAAAGTTTTTAACAATAGCATCCTCACAATGCTCAACCATAGTTTCCTGAAGACCAATGAAGTGAAATTTATTCTGAAGAATGAGATTTTTAAGATATGTAGAGAGGCCCTTTTTTCTAAGCCCCCTACAATTCCACACCAAACCTTGTATATTCATGAAGTTTTTTTCCTCCCCCTTTTCTTGTAAGTACCAGGATTTTCCTGAACTTTTTTCACTTGTTTACTAACTTTAGGAGAGATCTTGAGGATTTTCCTCCCCTCCTTTTTCCTAGTTCTAGCATGACTTACATTTGATTCATCAGGTTCAGAGGTGTCCTCTTGTAACCATTCCAAACTCAGTACCTTATTTTCTTCATCATCTTTCTCACATTCCTCAATCACTACATTAGTTTTCATTTTTTGTTGTTTCTGGAAAAGACTATTCCTAGCAGCTTCTATCTCCTTAAATAAATCAAAAGTACCATTTGCGTAAAGACACATCAACCCCCATTTTACTAGATATGCAATCAAACTCAACTTGAGATAAATTGGCAATAGTAAAGCATGAATCATGCGAGTTTTGGGATTGGAATTACCTTCAAGATTCCTTTTTCTTGCCATGTTTTCACCTTTTTCCTGAGTTGTCTTCAGCAGATCATGTTGCAGCCTGCTGCTTCTTCTCAGCTCATATTGCTTGACACCATCACCAGTTGGGACTGCACTTTGATCATTAGTTTTCCCCTGTTCAGGAATTGCCTGAGAGAGAGTCTCCTCAGCAGAACTCCCCTGAGTGTTCACAATTTGATCTTCAGTGAGGAAAACCTCGGGAGAATTGAAAACTGGTATGTCACCCTTCCCAGATGTGGTTTCAGTTTCGGCACAAAGCTTAGCAGGACTCTTTTCAGTCTGAGCTTCTTTGAACAGATCAGCAGGCACAGCATTTGATGGAATCTGTCCAAACATGAATATCTGTTGATGATCATTTCCATTCACTTCTTTGGAGCAACCTTGACCACTATCACCAAAAGCTCCAATTTGCCTGAGCTTCTCACTGAAAGAGTCACTTTCAGATTCAGATTCTTCACCAAACTCAGGTATGTCAACTTTACCCCCATTGTTATATTCTCCTTCCTTAGACTTGAACTGTCTTGTATAGACTTTTTGTGCATCACCCATCGGCTTGCCACCAACGAGACTTGCCCCCCCCCCCCAAATTTTGGTGGAGCGAAGCCATAACTTTCTCACCGTGGTTACTTTCATGTGCCCCATAAGCCCTAGAAAACTTGCTGTTCATCTCGGTTTGCCTGGTTAGACCTAGCCCCATCCCGATTCTACGTTCATTCACCTTGGCTTTTTTCACGGAAGGCCGTCCATTGTCTCCAACTTTGATACCACTCTTGAGTACCTTTTCATTTTCATCAACCACAACTTCCCTCTCATAGATGAACTCATAAATGTGCATCCCCAAAGCACTCCTGGCTGTGCTTGGGACCCTGGATACATCTAGGCATGCAATCCTCATCCTGACATATCCTGGACCAAACCTAGTAGACTTGTCAATTTCCATCACCTTTCCAACTAGTCCTCCTACCTGAGCTATTGTCCTTACTGATCTCTGATCAGTGGGGATATTGTGTACCCTGAACCATGCATCCTACAACTGCCCCACAGCACCCACGAGATGGTGACCAAGGATCAACCTTCATTTGGGCTTCAAAGACATTCCATTGGCGAGAATGCGAAATGCTTCCACCGGCCGCAACACCTTAGCACTTGGGAACCTCATGATAAATTTCTTATCGGAGATTGGCTTGACTTTCCATTTCCAAGTTTCGGATCCATACATGAGATCAAACTCCATCTCAATCATGTTTTCTTGGTAGCTTGACCTTCAACAATAGAGATGATTCTTTGTCTTTGTCTTTCTCTCTAGCCACTTTTGTGTCAATGTTCTCGGGAATATAAAAGAAACTCTGTCCCTCTACTTGACCGCACACGCTCGGGACCCAAGTTCCATGGCAAGCACGCCTACACTCAAAAGTGGTGTGATTTGTGAATCCACAAATTTCACAATTCGAAACCTACACTCCCGGGAAGTGTGATTGAAGAGCCCGCAGAAATCACAAGGCTGCCTTTGGAAATTGCCTTGGGGCCCTCTAGGAATGTCAGATTGACCAGCAAAGCCACGACCCATACCTTGATTTGAGTTGTTCACTGCAGGGTTGACAGCAAGTTGACTACCACCAGCTCCTTTCCCTTGATTGCCAGATGTATTCTCCCTGCCTCTTGCAATTTCTTCCCTCTTGTTGAGAGCAGCTTGCCCTTCATCATGTCCCTCACTTGACTTGAGCTTGGAATCGGCATCATCTTGATCGCCACCTTGAGTCTTGACTCTTGCCCACACATTCCCTCTCCCACTCGTCCTTCCATCACCTCTACCAAAACGCTCGATCGGAATTCCTCCTTCCCATACCCTCTCCTATCTCCTCCCCCACGATCCATGATGTGGATCACTCGAGCAGGACTCGATCTGCGAGCCGATATGTAGGATTTAGATGTATTCCCCCCCCCCCCTAGTTGATTTGCCGGATCGGAGAGGGTAGGGATCTTGAACCCTAACGTGGGTTCGGGATTGGGGGGGCGGCGGCTTCACTCGCCTTTGTGGAGGCGGGGCTTTTTGTTCCCCTCACCACCCCCGTTACACTCACCCTTCTCCCCAACCACTCCATCTCGCCACCGCCCGGGTTTTGTCCCCAAAACACCCTTGGTAATCTTCACCTTGAGTGGTACCCCGAACCATCTGTCCACCTGGACCACCTTGGCAGGTTTTGGTTGGTTTCCCAAATTGCAGCGCAAATTTTTGCCCTGCTTCGCATCAATCCTCCCCTGCTCCCCTTTGCTCTGCCAACAGAACTCAAGAGGAAATTGCTTGAACTTAATCTTGTTATCCATAACATCATCAAAGGGGAAAAGCATCTTCTCATATTTGGATTCCCTTCTAGCTTTGATAATAGGAAAAGAATATCTTCTGGATGGCTTGAATCTCTTGATCTTCATGCTATCAGAGATTGAGGGAAACTCTGTATCCCACATCATTTTGGCCTCCATGTAATCAGAGCAGATCAAGTTCTCTCTACTGTCAGGTTTAACCTTCTCCCCAATCCATGGGAAATCCTGCCTCTCAACAATGTTGATTGGACTGTTGGAGCCAAATTGGACCCAATTTCCTTTGATTTCTGACATCTTCAACTCATGGCGTCCATGAGATGGAACAGGGGACGAAATCTTCCCATCCCCCTGCAGAGTCTCCAGATGTTTCGTCAATGGTGGAACTGCATCAGGGAACTTCCCGTTCGCCTCTCCACCACCAACCCCATCACCCGCGCCCACCTCCGCATGGGAGTGCGCCGGCGAAAACTGCCCTAGGGTTCCGGGCGAGACGGCGGGCTCCGCCTGCTCACCCGCGAACCGCCGAGCAAAGTCTGCGCGCGCCCGCTGCTCACGTACCTCGATGGAATCGGAACCCCCGCCGAGCTCCCCCGTCGGCGATGCTCCACGGTTGACCGGCGGTGACGAGGCTCCCGTCGTATCGCCCGCGAGTCGCCCCTGGAGTCGCCTCCACCCGTCGAGCCCTAACTCGCCAGATTCCTTCATCTGCCTAAAATGCACTTTAATTATAAGATGGAAAAAGAAAGAAACAATAAAAAGAGTATGCATGTGTAGTTTTT
Organism: Themeda triandra; assembly: GCA_018135685.1. NCBI lineage: Eukaryota > Viridiplantae > Streptophyta > Magnoliopsida > Poales > Poaceae > Themeda > Themeda triandra. The sequence continues at coordinate 2,159,225 of JAENPR010000018.1, forward strand.
GTATGTGAGGGTGGACCTTGGCAGCCGTTTCCGATATATGGATTTCCATCAAAGCCATCAACACATTTGCATCTATAGCCCATGTACGTATTATTATACACATAATAATAATAACTAGAATGAGGTATATTTACTGATGACGAGTTGACACTCAAGCATGTGCTGTTTGGACTAACACATGCATATGCAATGATATCCTGTTGAGCCTGTTGGCAGCTCAGATTGGCTACCGCCCAATACACATCCTGAGTGACTACAGAAATAGTGGTGAGCTTACTATCACCTCCCACATTGTTACCCCTAGTGACCATGATGCCTTTGCCAATGTCGATATTCGATATGTATTGGTCCGCTTGATACATAAGCGTGGAGGATGCCACGTCAATGCAGTTGAGCTGAAATTCTTCTCTCGCAGAGCAGCCTTCTTCTAGGCCGAATGGGAATGGAACGCTAATATTTCCACATGATCGGCGACAATTCGCCTTCCGTGGTTTTGGATGATACCCTTGTTTGGAGAATAATAAGTTAATTAAACTGTAATGTTGTTCAAGCAATAATTTGTAATAAAATCAAACATGGCAAATGCTTAGAACTATTACCTCGATCTTGCAAGCACCCACCAGGCGCATAAGGGTTGCCAACATGTCCATCACCGCAGACACACGTGTAATGAGGGGGTACTCCATACTGATATTTACATGTGCTGTGCTCACTAACACAAGCATAAGTGGTTTTGTTGTTTGCCGCAGTTGTACAACTCATTGTTGCTTGATCCAGAATAATACCCCAACTAAGAGATATACCCCAAGAGTCAACGCTAATTCTGTCCCAAATAGTCTCCCCTCTAGCTTTGGCTTGGCCTTCAGGCTTGCGGCCATGTCTGACGAACTGGAATTTCAGCCTGGCAGCGTCTTCAAGCGTGCCACTGCAGCATCCAGTGCCGTTGCACTGTTCCCTGGCAACAGTTTCCGTGATTCCTCCTCCGAGGCACGTAACTGTACATATCAAAGTCCTTGAGTTCTTCTCGTCAATCCAATATGCATCGAAGTCACAGCCAATGAAGTTTAGATACACGGTTCCGAATCCAATACTAAAAGACCGGCCTGGTACCATCCATGACATGTTGTACACGTTGACACCGGAAATTATGGGGATGACACGAGAAAAGCCGACAGATAAGAAACCTGTTATTTTCAATATGGTTTATGAAATGATCATTTTCGTCCAGGGGGAAACTTAAAAAAAAATTCTGATTTAATTCTTTTGCCTGAATTTCACAAAAGTTTTCAGTAATTATTGTTACTGGTCTACGGAATTCCATATAGCTAGGTTGTGTAGGCTTGTGCGTACCATCAGTAAAATCTATAGAATCTGTCGGAGGGAAGCGGAGGATCTGTGTGACGCCGTCGTTGAGGAAGAGAGTCGGGGCCGGCGTGGTATCGTTGTCGCAGATGAGCTCAAAATCGGGGTCGCGGAAACAACCGGCCCCAATGCCGAAGGGGAAGCCGATGGTGATGTTGCCACCACACGTCTTGGGACAACGGCGAGCGTGGCGGCTGACGGGATGGTCACATCGCCGAGTGCCTGCACCGCGCCTGGAGCCCAAGTAGTGCAGCCGAGTAGGAGGAGCACAGCGATAGTGCTCATAAACAACGGGGCTTCATGGCCAAAGAAGGCCATCGATCACGCTTGCTTCCGATCCTCTCAGCTGCTCACTTTCTCTCTGGTGAATCTACTCGATCTCTAGCTCAAACTCGACGAGTCTCGACGCTAGCTAGCTGCTTCAACTGGCGCGCGGGTCTATCCCCACATATATGTACACACTCACACGCATGCAAGTGGCTCTATTTTTTCCTTGAGATAGATGCTGAGTGGATGCCTTGCTTTGACATTCATTCTGCGTACGTACCATGCATGACAAATGAAAAATGGCAATAATTGACGTTGTATATGTGATGACGAATCGATCGATGGCATAGAGAATTCCCGACTTACGTTTTAGTGTGGCTGGCCGGTACGGTTATTGTTGTTCTTCCTCCTCGTAGTCAGTACTAATTAATGAGCACGAAGCTACGTAAGCCCACCTGTCTAGAATATAGACGACGTTGAATCGTTGATCAATGGGAAGCTAGCTAGCTAGCCTTCTCCAGTAGTGTTTCATTCGCAGGATGTGGACAATGGAATGTTTTCATATATTTTTTTTCTCGAATACGCAAAAGATTTGCGCATCATTGTATTTAAGTGGAAGAAAGTTTTACAAGGTTTTTCTAGGGTGGACACAAGATTTTAAACGCGCTCCGCCACCCTCAGATTGAATACATAGCGGATTACTCACGCACCAATATCTTGATTTTTGCGCTCCGGCATCGATTCATAGATCGGCGGTGTGCTGGATGGCCGACGCTCATGCGCGGGCACCACGGCCCCTCCGCGTTCGCTGCCGATGCTCCACGTCGGGGAAGAGCTCCCGCATAGCTTGAGCGTCTCCCGGTCTCCCCTCGAACATCTCATTCAGCTTCTGCTTCCCCCTCTTCCGTCGGGTGCGCTTGAATGAATCCCATGCGTTGCATGGCGAGGACCTCGCCTCTCTTGGAGACCGGCAGGTTGGAGAGCGGGTTCTCTGCGATGCGCCTGCTCCTCCTCCAAGGTAGCTTGCCCGAGTGAGAGTTTGCTACCGGGCCGGCGGAGGGGGGGGGGGGGCTGCCTTCTTGAAGACGCGCTTGGTGAAGTCCTTGAGGCGCCTAGTGCAAGAACCGCCCTTGTCGGTCAGAGTCGCCTCCCTCGGCGCCTCGACGGCCGACTGAACGACGACCGGCGTGGTGCACTCCATTGTCGTACCCCCCGCAGCCACGGGCTACCCTGCTGCGCCGGCCGCACGGTACGCGCCCGGCGTGCTGAACCCGAGCGGCGGCCCGTCGTCGTCCTCACGGTCGTCGAAGTGCACCAGCGTGGGCGCCCTCGCCAGGTAAGAGAGGTCATCGGCAGGACGCCCAACACCGGAGGTGGTGACACCCAGTGTGGCGGGGTCACCGCTCGCGGCGTCAGTCACCTGCACAACTTCTTGAAGCTCCAGCCCTTTGTCCTCCTGGCCCGCTAACCCGAGGCCTAGCAACGAGCTGCCTGGGTCCAGACCAGCGTACTGCTCGTCGTCAGAGTCCATGAACTGAGGTCCTCTTCGACCCCTGCCGGAGTACTCTTGTAGTCGTGCTTGTCGCTGACCCAGGCCGGTGGTCCCTCCAGTGCCGCCGCCCAAGCGTCGTCGATGTCACCCAAGTCCTCCCACAGAGGCAGCATGGCGGTGGTGGAGGCATCGCCCCGCGCGGCGGGCGTGGAGGCGGCATCCAGGGGCCGCGGGGTCTCGGGCACCGCGAATGACATCTCGTCCTGCTGCAGCTCCCCCTGGGGCTCGGCAGGCGAGAGGAGGCGTCGGCCAGCACCGGCGTAGTTGCGGCATGCTCGGCCGCGTCGTCCGTGTCCCCCGCTGGGGCATACACTGGCGGAAGCGTCGAGCCCGGGTTCCGTCCGGGTTCCGTCCGCTGCGGCCCGGTCGTCCCTGTGACCACCACGTACTGGGAGGGCGCGGCCACCGGGATCTATGAAAATAAAATAATGTTTGGTTGAACCGTGTAGCCTGTCTGTGGTACCCTGCTGCGGCCGGCACTGAAATAACGATGCTGCTTCACGACCACCTAGTTGATTGATTCTGTGAGCAAGCATCGAGCGTCAGCTAATCCAACGCATGTTTTTAGGGCGATACTCGCGATCGAACGTTCTACAGGTAGAACGGTTGTCCGTACGGCCCATCGGCCCACCCCCAACCAAAAAAGGCCTCGCCGGACCTGCGCTTGCACTCGCCACCGCGTGAGCCCCTGCCCCCCACGCTGCCTCCCGCACGCCGCGCACAGATCCGCTTCCCCAACCCCGAGTTGCCACTGCCCCGCCGCCACGAAACAGATCCGCCATCGTCGTCGCCTCACACCATAACCGGCACCCACACTGAAAACTGTGCATCACTATGGACCACACCTTCCGCCATCGTCTTGCTCCACCAAAACACCGCCCCCTGCAAACAACACATGCATTGAGACATAAAAAAAAGACAAATTGCATGCCAAACAACAGGAGATGATCTGTTGCAACAAAATTGAAAAAACAAATGAAACATGAAACAATCAACATCTGGGGAGATGCTGAAACATTAGGGAAAACATACTGAAACACAAAATAAAAACAAATTGAAACACAAAAAAAAATCAGTTTGAAACAAAAACAAAAACGCAAGTTCAAGACAATTCTGAAACAACATTAGACACGCAATGAAATAAAATGCAATACCGTTTAGAAACAAACCCGAAAAATAAAAAAAAAATAAGAAAACCTTCTGAAACAAAGAAGAACGATGAAATGAAACAATTTATTTTAAACAAAAGAAACAACATGGACATAAATTTTGAAACAACTCAAAAGGCCCTGGAACCCTAAATCTACTGCAACAACACCTAGTACTAGTTGCACCAAACAATGTGACACCGGTAACAAGTGGGGGGACCAGGAGAAACATCGCATGAACGCGTGCTGAAACAAAAACAAAAAAAGGAACACAATCGAAACACACCAACTAGGGAAACAACCGGAATTGGAGAAGAAAAAGGAGATCACCGGAATGCCTATCTCATCACCGGAGATGGAGGAGCGCGGCAGAGAAGGGGCAGGGGAGAGTAGAGTGGAGAGAGGAGGGACGCCTACCTGGGCCAGGCCGGGATCCGCCGCAGCAGCCGGATCTCGGGGGTCTGGAGCCGCCGCCGCCAGATCCGGGGGGTCCCGGGCCGATACCGATGGTCCGCGGCGCAGCAGCTGGGTCCTGTCGGATTCGAGGCCGCCGCCGCCGGATCCCGGGGATCCGAGGCAGCCGCCGCGGGATCCCGCTCCGCCGCCATGGCCGGGCTTCTTCGCGCATGGAGGGCGCGAGGGAGAAGAGGGGGATGCACGCGCGCGAAGCATGCGCATAGCGGGGCTTCTCCACGCATGCCGGGCTTCTTCGCGCATGGAGGACACGGGGGAGAAGGTGGAGGAGCACGCGCGGCGCGGGGAGCGGAGGCGACGAGCGAGAGAATGGGGAAGAAAAGCGCGAGAACGAGCGAGTGGAGGAGACCGAAGACGGCGGCTCGATCCTGTTTCTATTTTGGGCGACGGATACGCCGAGGGCGGCTGGCGGCCATGTTCTATGACTAGAACGTTCGATAATTAGCATTACCGATGTTTTTATCTGAAATCTGACATCACACATCACCTTTTTCCTACAGAAAATTAAAGAGAATAAGGCCCAACTAACCCCAAGTAAAAAGGACGGCCCATTAATGTACCTTTGACCAACTACTGCACCGCAAATTTCGCAAACCGCGTGGCGGCGGTCAGGAGTTTCCTGGGAATGGGATCAATCACATGACGCCAGAGATGATGGTTACATGACGCCAGAGATGATGGTGCAGAGGCTAGACAAGGTCGTTGAGGATGCCATTCCCTTTGCGAGTATGGCATGAGTCACTGCGCTCATAGTAGTTGCGAACTGCAGAATGACAAGATCAACTTGTTTTATCGGTATTATTGCTGGTTGGAGATCATATACCACAATGTATCGTGAGCATTCTTCTTCAGTGTTTAAGGAAAATATGGACCGCATCCAATCATCTTACCGGAAATTAATTTCTGTACAATTCCTTTTTATAACTTTGTTACAAACCTATTTTGTGGCATCTTGTCACGCCAAGACCATATGAATTACTAAGTAAGATTCATCATAAAACCATATACATCACTAATTACATTTGTCTTATCGTTCTGAACTTATCAATTCAGCTTATCAGCCATGGTAGCTAACAAGCTAGCGTCTGGAACAAACTAGACATAAAAGACAACTGACTAAAAGACAAATTCTTCAGGTCCTCGCCACTTCACTTAATAGGGGTTCTACTCTACATTCTAGTCACGGATAGTTTCTTTCAGCTTGGATGCTTTAAATTGTTTCTGTTTTTTTTTTTACCAAAGTCAGCAGGAGAAAAATCCAACCTATTTTTAAATATTTTTATATCAAACCAATTTAAATTCATTCACTTGATGGGAGTTGAACTCATGGCTACTAGATACTAAGTAAGTGCTCTAACCACTCCAACGACCTCATATTTTTCCTCGTTTGAATGCAACGACCTCATATTTTTTGTTTTCTCCGTAATGATATTCTAAAAATTATTATAATATCTTAATATAGGGCAGGGGTTCGAGAGGTTTCTTGACCCGTGTGAGAAGGTCTTCTTCTATCAAAATGGCCAGGGTGGTCTTGCCCCTTGCGGGTTGAGTTTTTTTTTTATCATTCAAACCTTTTTTCCAATTAGAAGAAGTAACATTTTTTTCTTTTTTTTCAAAAAGATGAAAACATTCATACTCAAATAAAAGAAACTTAAACAATTTTTTTTATCATTCAGACTTCTTTTCTTCCAATAAGAAGAAATAGCGTTTTTCTTTGTTTTTCAAAGAGATGAAAACATTCATACTCAAATCAAAGAAAGCTTAAACATATGGCATACTTCCTAGAACTAGAATCACGGGCAAAGACAGAGTCTGTAGACCGTAGTGTATTCGTCTGTGAAAGATGGGCCAAAACGCACTGTCGCTTCCGTCCACCATTGGGGCGCAGCCGCGCAGGTTCAAAATCACGTCATGGCCCAGAACAGTGAAGGGCCTCGTTCTGCCGGGTTGTGTGGCTGTTGGTCGGACATACAGACGGAGAGGAACGGAGTGCTAAGCTACGGGCGGCAGCCAAGCCAACTGATGGCGTCGGGCTACGGCGGCGGCGGGAGCGACTTCTCCGTGGTCGTGGTGGGCTCCGACTTCGCGACCGACGCCGGCGCCGCGCTCCTCGCCCCCGCCCCGACCTCGCCGAGGCGGACGCGTGCTTCTTCGACCTCGAGGAGCGCCAGGTCGTGCGCGTGCAGGGCACCGATCGGGCCGGCTGAACCATCGTCCGCATCGTCGGCAAGTTCTTCCCAGGTGCGCGAACCGAGCACGTAGTTTTCGTTAATAGCCCTCTTTACATTTGAAGTCCTTCCACCGCTCCCTTATGGGGCTTTGTTTTTTTTTATGCAATTTCGGAGGGGAAGAAATTTTCCCCACCTACTTCATTCCACACATGCCGGGGTTTAGCCGGTGGGTGGAAGCCAAGGCCTCACAAAGTTTACAAATGGCACAGCACAAGCGCAGGTGCCAGGATCGGGGATCGGGGGTTAGGGAAGATTTACATCGGGAAAAGACCGTCTCCATTGCCTAGCTAGTTCATGCTTCCTCGCGGGTATGCGGCAGGCCCAGTCCTTGATCGCCTCTTTGCAGGCAGCCCTCAGTCGACCGACGTCCGGCCTCTCGTCTCGGAACACCACCCCGTTGCGATGCTTCCATATTTCCCGGCGAGAGGAGAAGGAGGAGAGGGTGCAGGACTGTTTTGCCACCCGGGGGCTGCGACGTCCAAAGCTCCGTGGTCTTCGCTACTTGCTGCGGGTTCCAGCCGATGCTGATCCAGAAGGAGTGGATGAAGGGGCAGGCAGTGATGATGTGGTCCGCCGTCTCCTCTTCCAAGCCACAGATTTCGCAGGCGGCGTTCTGGACAATGTTCTTGCGCAGCAGGTTGGAGCGCGTGTTGATCCGGTTTTGGGTGAGCAACCAACCAAAGAACTTGACGCGGGGGGGAGCAAAGTTGCACCAGACGAACTTGTAGGCGGCATTCTGATGGTCACCCCTTGTTGATGTCTTGTAGATCAGGCCCGCCAGCAGCTTGTGTGATCCGTCCTCAAAGAAACTTCGCCGCTCGTCTCGTCCCTCCGTCAACTGCACATCCTGGAGGAGCGTCTGCAGTTGCTCTAGCTCGGCGGCCGCCTCTCTGGACAGACGGGGCTGGAACATGGTCCGCAGCTCGGCTGTGGTGACCGCGCTCACCGACATGGCCCGGCTGGCGAAGTGGCTGTGCAGAGCGGGCATGAGGTCCGCCAGCGTTTCCTCCGACAGCCAGCGATCGTACCAGAACGCCGTGTCACGGCCGTTCCCCACGGTCACCGTCGTGATTCTTTGGTACGCTAGCAGCAAACCCCGCAGCGCCTCCCAGTGTGTGCCAGCCAAATGCCCGGCCAGCGACGACAGGTCCGTAGCTCCCCGCGCCCACGCAGCCCAGGCAGAGCCATCGCTTTGGTGCAGGCGATGCAGGAGCTTCAGCAGCATGCATGCGTTCTTGGTGTCAATCCGCATGATCCCCAGCCCTCCATCTTCTTTGTCCGCGCAAGCTTTCTCCCAGGCCACCAAGCACTGAGCGCCGTTCACCTCTCCCGTTCCAGTCCACAGGAATGCCCGCCGTCGTTTGTCCACGGCGGCGATCACTCCGGGGGGGAGTTCCATCGCTCCCATGGCATAGGTGAGGAGCCCATCTAGCACGGCGTTGATCAGGGTGACCCTCCCGGCAGTGCTCAGCATCAAAGCCTTCCAAGTGGCGAGGTACCTGTCCACCCGTGCAATGAGCGGGGCGAAGGCAGATAGTTGTAGTTTGACGTTGGACAGCGGGAGCCCTAGATATGTTTGGGGGAAGGATCCCTCTTGACACTGCAGGATGGAGAGGAGATCTTGGAGCTCTTCGGGGGGAACATGCATGGGCGTCGCCGTGCTCTTGGAGAAGTTGATGCGCAGCCCTGTGAACTCCGAGAACGCTTCCAGGACACGCTTCAGGTTCCGCACACTGTCGGCTTCGGCCTTCACCAGGATGATCGTGTCGTCCGCATATTGGAGGATTGCGGCGGGGCCATCGCACAGGGGGTGCTTGATCGTGTCCTCGGCCTTGATCGCCCTCTGGAGGACATCTGCCACTATCAAGAATAGGTATGGGGACAGCGCATCGCCCTGACGGAGCCCTTTCTTGCAGGTTATCCATGGTCCTGGAGCGCCGTTCACCAGCACAGCCGAGCGCAAGGAGTGAAGTAGGTGTTCCATCCATCCTATCCATTTCCGCGGGAACCCTCTCACCAACAGGATTTGATGAAGGCTGCTCCAGCTCACTGAATCGAATGCCTTGGCAAAATCCAGCTTGAGCACCAATGTCTTTGCTTTCCTTTTGTGGCATAGCTGAACTTGTTCGGTGGCCATGACGAAGTTCTCCGAGATCGACCTCCCCTTGATGAACCCAGTTTGATTGGGGTCAATGATGTTTGCAATCTGAGCTTGTAGTCTTGTCGTTAGGCTCTTGGTCAGAATCTTGACGGGGCAATTCTGCAGCGACACCGGGCGAAAATCCCCTGGCGCCACCGAGACCTCCTTCTTTGGGATGAGGACGATCAGCGCCCTGTTGATGCGCTGCAGGTCCACGGTGTCGTTGTGGAAGGCCTCTAGGAAGCTCATGATCGCTTCCTTGGTGGTGGCCCAGGCCGCTTTGTAGAAGGACGACCCGATCCCGTCGGGGCCGGGCGCGTTGTCGGCTTTCATGGAGCGGACCGCCGCGTGTGCCTCGGACACGGTGAACGGGGCGATCAGCGGCGCCGCGTCCACCCTGGGCTGCCCTTCATACAAACGGTCGAGGTCCATGGTCGGCGAGGAGGCCGCGCTCACGCCTAGAAGGTTGGTGTAGTAGGCAGTTGTTGACGGTGATTAAGTATCAATTTTATATCGTCAACGCAGCAAGAGAAAGGACTAATATGAGTTCACCTGTTAGATATAGGGGTTACACGCGTAATTCCACGAGTTTTGGTAATTGTCTATTTTGCGGGGGTTATCGAAAGAGAACCAAAGGAGACCCACATGTCGGGATTACATAGAGATAAAGACCGAACGGGTAAAATTGCATACTCTAGAAGACTCCGGAAGGCGACACACTGAAACCGGGGCCCACTGCCATTGACCGAGGCGGCCGCCCGGCCTATGGTCGGCCGCCCTCCACCTCAACCAATGAGGTGGAGTCTCGCGGATCCCGCCTCCACCGCCTTTGAGGATGAATAATTATCGTCCATTTAGGTCGGTTTGATCCGAGGGCTGTGGTGCATCCTAGGGGGCTATATATTGAGCCCCCTGGCCCGGGTGAAACCCTAATTCATTCTCTCTTTATTCATCGCGAGAGAATTCGGAGAAGCGAGCTACCATCTCAATTAGAGCTCCATAGTTTAGTAGCATAGCTACATAGGAATAGATCTAGAGGGAATCAAGCCTAGCTTGGAGTCCGGATCTGTCGGAGTTCTTGGTAATTCCCTCTACATTCTTGTAATATTCATCATTGTTCGCGATACTATGAGTAGTACTTTATTCTATTCTATTATATCGAGACTTGACTTTGCTCTATTTGATTATGTTCTCAATTATATTGTTCTTAGTCTACTTTGATTATATGTTTAGCATAGTTGGACTAGAATTATGTTTATGCATAGGATCGTATAGCGCTTTTGCCGATTAGATCGATGGGTGAGTGGTAAATATTGTGTAGGCGTGGTGTCTAGACCGTATTTATCCGTGATTGCACCCTATATTCCGGATCGTGAGGTAGATCGCGGGAGTGACAGTCTGTTGAGTCCTTTGTAGCCCTTCTCCCGAGTATAGGTCTAGCGAGAACAACCCTATTACATTGAAGTCATTGCTATGTCTCTAGTCTTCTCTGATAATATCACTATGTATAGATGTAACCTTTTCCCGCCATGATTGATAGATGTTCTTGCACTAATCATTGTATGCTTTGACCTTATAGTTAGAATAACATAGGATTATACCCTAGATCGTCCTAGTCCATGCTAGTGTTATAAGCTTAGAGTACTAAGTTGAGATGGTTATTACTATTATTTTATGTGGCTAAATGCTCTCATTTATCTTATGTCGATTATCATTCATTCCTATATTTTATGTGACACTTACTTTGTATGAGATGATCGATACGAGACAAGGTTAAGCTCTCCATTATTGCATGTGCATTGCTCATCACTCATTATCCAGTGCATTCCCTTCCCAAGTGGTAAAATTATAAATAACGATACCTGGATTACTCCTGGTTAAAATGCTACGATGATATATTCGCGCTTGCGGAACCCTCCTTATTTCGGTTGCACTTAATAGACATCAACAAGCATTTTTGGCGCCGTTGTCGGGGAAGGTTGAAAGCCAATGGATAATGAGCAGCATTGCACTAAATAATGAGATTGAGCAACATCACCATTCTCTACTCATATAGCCTTACCCTTGTCTTTCGTTTATTTTATATCTTATGCAGGGTAATGTATGAAAAAGACAATTCTTCCTGATAATTATATTGACAATCCAGAAGCTTTATTCAGGAAGGCCAGAAGCAAGTTGAAGAAGACCAATCAATCATCATCATCAACTCAACTTGAAAGTTTGTCAGAAGCAGAAAGTCAATCTTTCGTTCGAGACTTGACACCAGCGTTTGAAGCCATGGCGAACAAGTCACTCTGTGAGTTCTCAGCTCCCACTACAGACAACATTCGTACTGGACCAGCTGCGGACATCGACAGAGCTTTTGAGATCAAGCATGCGCTGATCAACATGGTGCAAGCAAGCCAGTTCTGTGGGAAGGCCCATGAAGATGCTAGTGCTCATCTCCAACACTTCCTGGAGATTTGTAGCACATTCACCATCAAGGATGTCCCCAGAGATGCTATACTACTTCGCCTCTTCCCATTCTCACTCTTGGGGAGAGCGACGTGGTTCTACACCAATAAGGAGAAGAATACTATGTGGGCACTATATTCCACTAATTTCTTGGCGAAGTTCTTTCCCATGGGCAAGACAAATGCTCTTCGGGGGAAGATATCAAGCTTTCAAGCAACAACATGATGAGACTGTCCGAAGCTTGGGAGCATTTTCAAGATTACATCCTCGAATGTCCTCATCATGGCATGGAGAATTGGCTGCTTATGCGGACATTCTACCATGGGCTCGAACAAACACGCGTGAGACGATGGATGCGCTGCTGGAGGTGCATTCTTATCACTCACTATTCCTCAAGCCACAGCTCTTGTGGAGAAGATGGCATCCAACCAAGGTTGAAGTGAAGAAAGAACTCAGACCCACAAGAGAGGTGCAGGAATGCACCAGCTAAAGGAGGTAGACATGTTGTCTGCCAAAATGGACCTGCTAATGAAGAGGCTCGATGAGAGAGCCACGGAGAAGAAAGAAGTCATTCATATACATGATGCTCGCATGACATGTGAAGAGTGTGGAGAGACTGGGCACACAGGTGCTAATTGCCCGAGTGAAGGAGGACGTGAACTACCTCAACAACAACAACAACAACAATTACTATCGTCCTCGCGAGAATCAAGGTTGGAATCACAATGCGAGGCCTAACTACTCGAGGCAATTATTCAGGCAACTATCAAGGTAACAGCTCCTCCTACAACAATTACAACGAGCCGCCTTTGAGAGAGTTAGTGCTGAATCAAGACAAGTTGATGGACAACTTATCCAAGAAGTTGGCATCAAATGACAAAGCCCTTGAGACCATCAGTAATAGAATGGATGGCTTTTCTAGTGCCATCAAGAATCAGCTCAGCTTCAACAAAATGCTAGTCTCAGGTACAACAGCTTGCCAACTTTGCTCCGTCAGCCGGCCAAGGTAAAATAGCAGGACAACCGGAAGAGCTCGAAACTGCAAATCTTGTTGATATATTCAATGCATAAAGCAGCTGGAGTAACCCATCAAAAGGGTCATGGATTGATGCAACTCTGCCAATCAAGAAGGGTGATCCAGGGAGACCAGTCATTCCGATCTCCATTGGAAGTACCAACTCCAATGAGGCAATTTGTGATTTCGGTGCAAGCATCAACATTATGCCAAGAGTGATATACGAGAAGCTATCAGATGTCCCCTAGCATACACAACCATGTGCTTGCAGCTTGCAGATCAGTCACTCTGTGTTCCCTTGGGAATACTAGAAGACATATGTGTACGAGTGGGCAACTCGTATGTTCCTGCAGACTTCGTGGTAGTGGATACAGGCAGTGACGAAAGGTCTCCCATCATTCTGGGACGACCATTCTTGAACACTGCTGGAGTTATCATGTATGCCAACACTGCCAAGATCATCTTCAACATCAAAGGCAAGAGAGAGACGTTCTTCTTCAAGAACAGAGTGCTGCAGTTCCCAGCACACCCTCATCAGCAGAACAATGAGAAGAAGAAGAATCCAGCTAAGAAGAACAAGACCAAGGACAAGAAGACAAAGAAGACGGAGACAGTGAGGATGGTCACTGTAGTCCACAAGGAGCATGATCACCAACTCAGGTCCCCACGTTTGATCAAGAAGGATGACCTAGGTGTCCCAACCATTCAATGCTCCATCAACAGAAGCTCTTTCAATAAAGCTGTCTGTGACACCGGATCGGGCGTCAACATTATGGCCAAGATAACCTATGAATATCTATATGGCACGATGCCTTTGGAGCCCACCTATGCACAGTTATAGATGGCAGATCAGACATTCCGCTTCGTCGAAGGAGAAGTGAACGATGTCCTCATCCAGATAGATGACCATTATATCCCCACAGACTTCCTAGTCATCGATATGGGAGATGACTATGACCCTCCGATCATCCTAGGAAGACCATTCCTCAACACCACCAGAGCTATCATCTATATTGGAACAGGAGAGATCCATTTTCACTTTCCCACTGAGAAGGTACGCCGCTACTTCAACAATAATTATATAATCACTGAGGAACCCAAGAAGAACAGAGCAAGAAGAAGGCAGTATACCCGTAGCCAGAACAAGAAGAACATCACTACTGATGGATGGGCTGACTATGAGGAAGAAGTGTCCAGATATGAAGATCGATACCCAGAAGAGAAGAACATTGTAGAAGAAGAAGAGGTGCTACCAGCAGAAGAAAAACAAGTTATACAAGAAGCTTCCTCCTCAAGGTCACCCTCTCCAACAAAGAAGGTGTGGAAGGTAAAAGCAACATCAGAAGCAATTCCTACACACGAGGCGACGTCATTAGAGGCGTCAGCCAATGCGGCCCTGGAAAATTGAGCGAACATGACAAGTCCTGTTCGGAGGACTTAAAACCACCGAACGCCGCGCCAAGAGGTAACTTGGTATTTATTAGCATTACTTTTTCAGCATCATATTTTACCTTAGCATATTTATTTTCCTACTTGCATCTTAGTTGCATCTTTGCTCTACTATCCCTGCATTAGAAAAGAAAATAAAGATGTTGTGCATTTGCATCCAGAAAATCATTAGGCCCCATGTGGATAATCATTCACCGTGGTGGCACAAAAATAATTTCTCAAAGCATATTTATCTTTCCCTCGTCTCGCATTCCTTAAATTATAAAAAGATAAAAATATTTTCTTGAGATCGTTAGAATAAGTTTAAGTTAAGAAAGTTCTAGACAACCAAGGCCTAGAAGTTTTATCACTAATACTTAATCAGTTCCACAAGCTTTGTTGTCTATTTGAGCTTCACAGAACATCAAGGATCAAGAAGAGCTAACAGGCAGAGGGACATCCAGTTCCCTGTCGGAGTGCTGCCCACAACATTAAACTGCTATCTCCAACAGCAACTATCCACGGCACTCCAGGAGGACTAGAACGTCTTCGTTGCCTGTCAGCAACATCAGCAGACTATGTCAACATCCAGCTTGGGGGAGGGCATCCCCCGTGTACCAAGCTAAGTGTTTCCAACTTATCTATTTATGCCTTGTTAGAGTGTGCTTTATTAAAACAACTAAAAAAGATGCATAACCATAGAAACCCAGAAAGATTTCCTCATTTATCTTTTTCTACTTTTGGAGAGCTCTTGCAATCTATCTTAAAAGTAGTCCCTAGAATAAACTCTATATGGAGATGATGAATAGTTGCTCTATAGTAATTCCTTTCAAGTACCTAGTTTTCAACCTTGCACTCTCCCGAGTTTTGGACACAACTGTTTAGATTTGAGATTTGCTCGAACCGAAACTTGTGGGTAGCGAACACTTGATCTAAGTCTAGGTGGTTGACGGGTATGATATGGGAAAGTTTTGAGCTCTTGTCCATCTTGTTCCTAGAGATACTAGAGTTCGGAGAATTTATCTTTGAAAATATTAAATTCCTGCATGATGAGTTTCTTTATGATGAGAGTTTAAATTCCTACCACAAACCATATATTCATGCTTACTAGATTAGGAAAACCCATCTATTTATATAGAACATTTTGTAGGCATTGAGTGTAGTCTTTATAGGCATTGAGTGTGGTTATCTTGTGGACCCATAAGGAATCGATCATGCGGTTAAAGTCAAGACTATGTGCTCTCCATCCATTGATCTATGCTACTTCGTCCTCGAAGCATGCACCCATTTTATAAACACTACATTCATTATGTGCTACTTCTGTCCCTAGAGGTACCACCTACATATAGATCCATATTCACCACATTTTTGTGCTATCTCTACCCTGGAGATACGCACCTATGCTGCTCCTACCCTGGGAGTACGCATTCCCCATATATTGTGCTATCTCTACCCTGGAGATACGCACCTATGTTGCTCCTACCCTGGGAGTACGCATCCATCCATCCATCCATCCATCCACATACACATACGCCATTCATTTCACTTCATCCAAGAAAAGGTTTTACTCTTATCCTAGGAGTGAACATCTATAAATAATCATCGCCGTTTCATTGCCTACATCAAAGCTCCAATCATTATCATTTCAAGTTATATACTCCCCGTTGCTAAAGTGTTGTTTTCAGAGGATTGTTTGCTCTAAAAAAAAAGAGAGAGAGAGAAAGAGTAGCCAAGTCCTTCCTTCAAGAAGTTTCAAAGTTTTCAAATAAAGGGAGTCATGTTATCCCCAAAGGAGCAAGTGTAGAAGTAGATGTTCACCAAGTGATCACCCCTCATAATCATTTCCTTACCATCATAATCCTATCATCCATTCCATTCCCTCATTCACATGCACATATGACTTTATTATTATTTTAGTTCCTTTGGATCCATGTCTTAACTGTGCAATATATGCAAGTGAGTTTGAGTGTCTCCCCACCTATGAGCTCCACATAAGCCTATTAGGAGTAGGGTGAGAGAGAGAAAGCACTTTCCACTATGCCTTAGTTCCACAAATACCACATATTTTGAGAGAAGAGAGAAGGCATACACTACTCATGCCTTGGAGAGGATCCAAAAATACCACAAATGAGAGACCTGAGAGGTTCATACAAGGAACTCTGAGTTTTATTTCAAAACCTTGCAAAAAATCCGAGATAATAGTTGATCAAAGAGCGAGAAACATGGCGCTTGACTTGACCATTCTATCTTTCAACTACTCAAGACCCAAGTGACGGTTACAAGCCCCATGGTGAAAGGTAATATGAGTAAGTTTTGAGTCAGAATAGTTCACTCTAATCCGGAGGAGAGTTCTTGTTTGAACGCATGTGTACTTGTGAGGAGTGAAAGCATTGTAGCAACTCCTGATCCATCACTGAGTCTATCTTTGCTCAGGGACGAGCAAAAGATAAGCTTGGGGGAGTTTGTTGACGGTGATTAAGTATCAATTTTATACCATCAACGCAGCAAGAGAAAGGACTAATATGAGTTCACCTATTAGATATAGGGGTTACACTGACAGTAATTCCACGAGTTTTGGTGATTGTCTATTTTCGCACGGGGGTTATCGAAAGAGAACCAAAGGAGACCCACATGTCGGGATTACATAGAGATAAAGACCGAACGGGTAAAATTGTATACTCTAGAAGACTCGTAAGGCGACACCTGAAACCGGGGCCCACTGCCATTGACCAGGCGGCGCCCTGGCCTATGGTCGGCCGCCCCTCCACCTCAACCAATGAGGTGGAGTCTCGCGGATCCCCGCCTCCACCGCCTTTGAGGATGAATAATTATCGTCCATTTAGGTCGGTTTGATCCGAATTTTGTGGTGCATCCTAGGGGGCTATATATTGAGCCCCGGCCCCGGGTGAAACCCTAATTCATTATCTCTTCATTCATCGAGAGAATTCGGAGAAGCCGGAGCGACCATCTCAATTAGAGCTCCATAGTTTAGTAGCATAGCTACATAGGAATAGATCTAGAGGGAATCAAGCCTAGCTTGGAGTCGGATCTGTCGGAGTTCTTGGTAATTCCCTCTACATTCTTGTAATATTCATCATTGTTCGCGATACTATGAGTAGTACTTTATTCTATTCTATTATATCGGACTTGACTTTGCTCTATTTGATTATGTTCTCAATTATATTGTTCTTAGTCTACTTTGATTATATGTTTAGCATAGTTGGACTAGAATTATGTTTATGCATAGGATCGTATAGCGCTTGCTCATTAGATCGATGGGTGAGTGGTAAATATTGTGTAGGCGTGGTGCCTAGATGTATTTATTTGCGATTGCACCCTATATTCCGGATCGTGAGGTAGATCGCGGGAGTGACAGTCTGTTGAGTCCTTTGTAGCCCTTCTCCCGAGTATAGGTCTAGCGAACAACCCTATTACATTGAAGTCATTGCTATGTCTCTAGTCTTCTCTGGTAATATCACTATGCATAGATGTAACCTTTTCCCCGCCATGATTGCTAGATGTTCTTGCACTAATCATTGTATGCTTTGACCTTATAGTTAGAATAACATAGGATTATACCCTAGATCGTCCTAGTCCATGCTAGTGTTATAAGCTTAGAGTACTAAGTTGAGATGGTTATTACTATTATTTTATGTGGCTAAATGCTCTCATTTATTTTATGTCAGTTATCATTCATTCCTATATTTTATGTGACACTTACCCTGTATGAGATGATCGATACAGACAAGGTTAAGCTCTCCATTATTGCATGTGCATTGCTCATCACTCATTATCCAGTGCATTCCCTTCCCAGTGGTAAAATTATAAATAACGATACCTGGATTACTTCTGGTTAAAATGCTACGATGATATATTCTGTGCGCTTGCGGAACCCTCCTTATTTCAGTTGCACTTAATAGACATCAACAGCAGTGAGCGCAGCTACCTTGTCGTCGTGGGCGATGAGCTGGACGCCATCCACCTCCAGAGCACGGATGTTGTTGCGGCGCGCTCTGGCGGAGGCTTTGGCATGGAAGTACTTTGTATTTGCATCGCCTTCGCGGAGGGCGCGGCATTTGCCGCGCTGCTTCCAGTATGCAGCTCGCTGCGCCACGATCAAGTCCAGCTTCTCTCGGCATTGTTGGCGCAAGCTTCGTTCTCCTGCAGAAAGGGCCTGGAGCTCCTCATATAGATCAAGTAAGAGTATCACAAAAGAGGCGTTGTGGAATTCAGGTGGGCGCGCTCGGCGTCGCCGAGCCCAGGCCTTTGCTTCCCGGCGGATAGCCTTGACCCTGACCACGAGCTCGTCGGCGGCATCTGTGGGTACCTGCACACTAGACTAGGCGGGGAGAATGGAGGGGAGGAAGGCGGGATCGCGGAGCCAGGCATTTTCAAAGCGGAAGCGTTGGGCTTTTGGAATGGTGGTGGGGATGGTGAGGATTAGCGGCGTGTGATCCGAAGCGCGGCCCATGCGCGAGGCGAGGAGGCATTGGGAAAGGCCTCGGCGAAGCCCGGATTGACTAAGGCCCGATCCGGCCCGGGCGAGAGTTGGGCCGCGCGCTTATTGGACCAGGTGTAGAGCCCGTCCGTAAGCGGGAGCTCGATGAGGCCTGTGTCGCGATAGTGGCATTGAATTTATCTGCTAGAGCCCGGTTAAATTTTGGCCCGTTTTTGTCTTGGGAGCCCGGGTGAGATTAAAATCCCCAAAGACGATCCAGGGCTCCCCCTACTCCGGCGCCATGGCCGCCAATTCCGCGAGGAATGCATCCGTTTCCCGGTGATCTGAGGGCGCGTAGACGTTTGTGAGGAGGAAGGAGTAGGTGGAGGTTGTGGACGTGAAGGGGACAGAGAGAGAGAAGGGGCGGATGGTCGGTGCTTCAGCGGCGAGCACCCCTGGGTTCCAGGCAGTGGCGATGCCGCCACGAGAGCCATCTGCCGGAGCAAAAGCAAATTCGCTCAGGGAGGTGGGGAGGAAGCTCTTCCCCTTCAGGTCGCTGATGGAGCGAAGCTTAGTTTCCTGGAGACAGGCGACATGGGGGGCAATGAGCGTGATCGCGTCGCGGACAGCATCACACTTGTCTTGGCGGCCAAGGCCACGGACATTCCAGGAGAGCACGGTATAAGCGAAACTGGTTTGATTCATTGCGCGAAAGGTATGGCGCCTAAGAAAATACATATGGCCATAGGAGGCCAGCGAGTTCCAACAACCGAGGAAACGAAAGCTAGGAGGTGGGCGATGCCACGCCAAAGGTAGCCACCATCACGGACGCAGCCGGAGCGGGTGCTGAAAACGTCCTGCACGCGGACAGGCAAGCTACTACCAAGAGGGGGGGCGGCATGCAGAGCTCTCGCGCCCGGAGGGGCCGAGAGTGAACATTGAGCGGAGGAGGACCTACACATTGAGACCAGCCGTCTCCGGAGCTGCCACCGCTGTGGCCGTGCCCCAGCGCAACCCACCCCGGCCGCCTTGGCCAGGCGACGCAGGTCCAGAGCTCCCAGCGGCCTCTTGCGCTTGATCAGCTTGCGCCCGGCGACGTGCTTCTTGAGGCTGGCCGAGCAGGAGGCCAGACCATCCCGGAGAGCCTTGAGGTGGCTCGCCTTCTCCGCGATCGGCATGAACGTCGCGGGAGCTCTGGCGGCGAGGCGTGTGCTGCTGCGCTGGGGCACCGCGGGCGTGGGGCGGCGTCCACGGTGCTGCACGATCCCGGTCGCGGCTGGGGGAGCACGCCCATCATCCGGGGACGGAGGTGGAGCAGGCGGGGTGTCCTCCCTGTCGTTGCGCCATGGCAGGGCCAACGGAGTGCCAGCGCCCCCGGCGCCGCGGGCAAGTCTGGGGAGGAGAAGGGAGGAGTCAATGATGATGGGAAGAGGAGGAAGGGGCGGGAGGAGAGGGGCGAGCACTGACCCATAGTATCTGCCCGGCCCGAAGCCGGGGTAGTAGTAGAAGGTGCTGCCCGGCGGTCCAGTGGGAGCTCCAGGGAGGACTGGCCCGTAGAACGGCACCCCGTCCACGTGGCCATGCGTGCCACCCTGTCCGTTCCCGCCCCGGGGAGGGCGCGGGAAGAACGGGATCAGGTTGCCGCGCTCATCCAGCTGGTCCGCCCGGAGCCATGCACGCAGGGTGGTGACCGTGTAGCACGCCCCCAGGACGCGGCCTTCGGGGCCGCTGCTGTCGCCCCCGACCCAGACCTTCGTGGGGAGGTTGTCGGGCGTGGCCCTTGCCACGACCGCGCGTAGAGCCGTGAAGCTCTCGCCGTTGATGCACTGCTCATCAACCTCCACCACGTCGCCCAGCTTGCGGAGCCCCGCCAGGATCCCCATGGGAGTCCAGTGCTCGTCCGGGAACGCCGCCACCGACACCGCAACGAGCCAAGGCAGGTTGATGGTGAAGCGGTTCGCGGTGGCCTCCGCATGGACCAGGGTCAGGCGCGCGCCCTCGTGGTTGAGGGGGCTGAGATCGGTCACCCAGTCCCTGTCCTCCTTGTTGTCGAAGCGAAGGAGCATGTTCCCGATCGAGGACGGGTACCTTATGGGGCTTTGTCAATTCGTGATTGGGGATGCTTCATGAACTTATAGTATTTGATGATTTGTTTCAGTGTGAGTTACCCAGTAACGATTGGTTCAAACTAGTCTCTTCCTGGCCGATAGTTTATACCTGCCTTGAGGTGAAATCGAATCACATCCAGCAAGTACCTACAGAACGATTGATTTTGCAGATTGAGGAGTGCATACCAACAAACTTTTATTCAATGGATGATAGATCATATGTTGGATATGTGTTATTTAAAAAAGAAAAATCGGCTATGTGGCTTGTTTGATTGAATTTATGATAATTTTAGGTTTCCAATGAGTAACATCCACAGCCTATTTTCCCTTAAAGCAAATCACGCATAGGCGTGTTTTCGAAAAACATCCACAGCCTATTTACATGTAACAAGTACAAGATCTGATGTAGGCTGTCGCTTAATGTATATTGTATTGAAGCTCCTCTACCAACAAAGTGCACATTTTCTTCTGGACATTCTAAATTAAGGATGGATGATCAACCTTGCTGAATTGTATGAAATATTAGTTCCAGCCAGTATATCAGTAGACCTGATCAATGTTCTGATTCTTTTATCATAGAAAAAATGTTCTGATTCTTTCACTATTGCTATTAATAAGCCAACAAGCTGAATAAGCCTTCCGTAGCTAAATTATCCCTTACACAGTCTGATGACAAGGACCCTGGGATGTCAATCGTGATGACAATTTATGAGGAGCTTGCACCCGAATACAAGGAAAGGCTTCAAGTTTTCTACTTCTAAATATAATATGAGTCATCACAATACAATAATACAATAATGACATTCTGAACCAAATGTAAAGGAAAATCGTCTCATGAGGATGTTCAAGGAGAACTACATTCAGAAGTTCATGAGGAAATTTATCTTGGTAGATAAGCAGATTCTAAGAACTCTTGCTCCAAGCTGTAGCATCCATGGGTTGGTTGGTCCACATGAGTAGCCAGTACCTGACCTGTAACACCGTGAGCTCTTGAATACTGCAATGGCTGCATCTCTGGATCGTTTTCAGGAGCAACTCTGCACAACTTTGACCTTTTCATGTGTAGGGCATGCAATTCTATCTCAACTTGCTTCATTGTTGGTCTATCTTCACCTCTAAGATTCAAACACAACTCGGCAAGTGAAGCAACACTTTTTATTTCTTCCTCGGTTGCTTCTTCGCGGATCTGAGGAGCAATTATCTCCTCGACTGGTCTTGACCTCAACTCCAATAGAAAATAATTTGACAAGTTATGTATCGAACCTGAATCACTAATGAAAATAGGTTTCTTACGAAGAAGGAGCTCCACAATAACTACACCAAAACTATAAACATCACTCTTTTCATTTAATTGCCTGGTCTGGTAGTACTCTGGATCTAAGTAACCAAATGTGCCTTGAACATTTGTATCAATGTGGGTTTGATCAATAGGAACCAATCTTGAAGCTCCAAAGTCTGAAACTTTGGCAGTGTAGTTTGCATCAACGAGTATATTGGAGGACTTGACATCACGATGGAAGACTGATACCGAAGCGGCAGAGTGAAGGTAACAAACCCAGGACAAAGAGAAGTCACTACTTCTTTCTGAATGTAGAATTTGGAATAGTGAACCATTGGAAACAAAGTCATATACCAAAAGTGGAACCTTGGTCTCAAGACAACAACCAAATAGTTTAACAATGTTCCGATGGTTTATTTGGGAAAGAATGGCAACCACATTGATGAACTGATTGATCTCATTTTGCTCGATTATCTTTGACTTTTTTATAGCCACCACACGTTGATCAGATAAGATGCCTTTGTAAACCATACCGTGTCCACCACGACCAAGGATACGTGTGTCATCAAAGTTATTTGTAGCCTTTTCTAGCTCCTCCAAAGTGAAGATCTTTGTCTTGTCACTTGCATTTTCATCTGATGATATTAACTGCTCAAGTAGAAGGCCTTGGTTCTCCGAAAATATTTCCTACATTGTTTCCTTTCAACTTCTCTTCTCCATCTATTGACAATAAGTGTTGCAAACAAGCCAAAAAGTAGAATTGCAAAGCCAACACAAAGCCCAATCACAATGCCTATAAAGAAAAGTTACAATATCTGAATATCTTGTAGGAAAAATCATTGTGAAATTTAATGGAGTATAAACTCACCTAATAGAAGGCTTCTTTGCATTTTTGATCGAGTGCACTGCTTTCTTGTTATGTCATATTGTGTTTTGTCAGGGCATTTTGTACAATAGTAACTTCCTATGGTATTGTGGCATGGTCCTTTGCAAATGTTTGGTGTTGTTTCACACTCATCAATATCTGCAACCACATATAACCACATCCATATGCACTTTAATTATAAGATGATAAAAGAAAACAAAAACAAAAAGAGTATGCATGTGAGGGTGGACCTCGGCAACCGTTTTGGATATATGGGTTTCCATCAAAGCCATCAACACATTTGCATCGATAGCCAATGTACATATAACTAGGATCTGGTAGACCTGTTGATAAATTGACACTCAAGCATGTACTGTGTGGACTAACACAAGCGTATGCAACGATATCCTGCTGAGCTTGGTGGCAGCTCAGATTGCCTACTGACCAGTGCAAATCCTCGGTGACTGAAGAAATAGTGGTGAGAATACTATTATCTCCGCCACGCATAAAACTTTTAGACGTAGTGACCATGATGCCTTTGCCAATGTCGATATTCGACACATATAGACTTTCCCTTTCATATATAAGCGTGGAGGATGCCACGTCAGTGCAATTGAGCTGAAATTCTCCCCTCGCAGAGCAGCCGTCTTCTAGGCCGAATGGGAATGGAACACTGATGTTCCCACATGATCGGCGGCAATTCACCTTCCGTGGTTTTGGATTATAACCTGTTGTTTGGAGAATAGTAAATTAAATTGTAATGTCGTTGAAGCAACAATTTATAGTAATAATCGAACATGGAAAATGCTTAGAACCATTACCTCGATCATGCAAGCACCCACGAGGTACATAAGGGTTGCCAACATACCCACCACCACAGACACACCTGTAAGAAGCGGGTACGAAATCCAAATCTGTGCATGTGCTGTGTTCACTGACACAAGCATAAGTGCTTTTGTTGTTTGCCGCGGCTGCACAACTCATTGGTTGATCCAGAATGACACCCCAACTAAGAGCCATATAATCGGCATCAACACTGATTCTGTCGAAAAGAGAGCTCGGATTAGCCTCTCCTCTAGCTTTGGCTTGGGCTTCAAGCTTGCGGTCGTGCCTAACGAACTGGAATTTCAACGTCGCATCGTTTGGAAACATGCCAGTGCAGCATCCAGTGCCATTGCACCGCTCCCTGGCAACGGTTTCCGTGATTATTCCTCCTCTGGGGCACGTAACAGTACATATCAAAGTCCTTGAGTTCCTGTTCTTCTCATCTAGCCAATATGTATCGAAGTCACAGCCAGTGAAGTTTAGATATATGGCTCGCAAGCCAATAAAAGACCGGCCTGGTACCATCCATGACATATTGTACACATCCACACCGGAAATCATCGGGATGACACGAGAGAAGCCGACATCAAATTCACCTGTTATTTTCAATATGGTCTATGAAATGATCATTTTCTTCCAGGAAAAACTTTTGCAAAATTGCTGATATTGTGGTTTGGTTTTTTTCCCATGCATGAATTTCACAAAAGTTGTAGTTATAAGTTATTGTTACTGGTCTAGGGAATTCCATATTATGCACATATATAAAAGGTTGTAGGCTTTGTAGCCATCTGAAGTAGTATGAGCGTACCATAATTAAAAAAATCGATAGAATCCGGCTGAGGGAAGATGAAGACGCGTGTGTCGCCGTCGTTGAGGAAGAGAGTCGGGGGCTGCGTGGTGTCGTCGCAGATGAGCTCAAAATCGGGGTCGCGGAAACAGCCGTCCCCAATGCCGAAGGGGTAGTCGAAGCTGATGTCGCCACACATCTTGGGACAACGGGCGAGCGTGGCGGCAGACGGGATGGTCACATTGCCGAATGCTCGCACCGCTCCAGCCATGCACCCCAGTAGGAGCATAGCGATAGTAGTCAGCAGCGTGGCTGCATCATGAGCAAGGAAGCCCATCGTCGCGCTCGCTGCTTCCCCTGCAGCTCACTCTTGCTCTCTGTTGAACGTACTGTTGTTCAGCTCAAACAACTCGTCACGACGAGCTGCCTTCAACTGCGGATCGATCGGAATATATGCAAGTGTTATGCGGTGGGTGCTTTGCTTGACATTCTGCCTGCTACAACCAAATGAAAAAGGGAGAATTGGCTGTAGGACATGCAAAGTGGTGGCCATTTGCTGGAGGACATCATCACTTTGAAGTTTGTCATAGGACACTCTGGTTCGTTGTAATTTGGCCGGCGGACATCAAGTCTAATTAAACATCATTATAAAATATATATATAATCATATAAGTGTCAGAAAATTATACTGTAAAATCTTCCACACTCTACATGATGAGAACACAAAGTAAAAATACTTCTTTACACTCAAATAACTATTTTGCCCATCTTTATAAATAGACAAAGATAATCATGGTTAATTTACTAATATGTTTGTATAACACTAAAAATCTTGAAAAAAATCATAGAATGCGTACTTCAACAAATCTTGATAATGCTAAAAAATATCAGATCAAAATAACAATGCTTATATTGTTATATCTAGCATGACCGAGTTTTACATTTATCTCTTGTGAAGCTTAATTAATATATTAAACTTTTTTATTTTGATCTGATATTTTTATCACAGACATGATTTAGTGATGTATGCATTCTGTGATTTTTCTAGTATTTTTAGCCTCTTACAGATATATTAACTAATTAAACATTGTTATCTTTGTCTATTTATGAAGAGGGTCAAAATAGTCATTTGAGTGAAAAATAATATTTTTACTTTGTAGTTCTCATCATGTAGAGTGTAGAAATTTTTACAGTATAATTTTCTGGCACTTATATGATTTTATATCTATTTTATAATAATGTTTGATTAGACTTGATGTCCATCAAGCAAATTACAACGAACCGAAAGTGTCCCTAAGAAACTTGAAAGTGATGATGTCCTTCAGCAAATAACCACCACTTTGCATGTCCAACAGCCAATTCTCCCAATGAAAAATGGCAATTGACAGTGTGCAGCATGTGAGGACAAATTGTTCAACAAGTCTTGATAGATGGCTGCTATGCTACTATTATTGAATTTGTTTTTCCTTCAGACGCGCGCGGGGAGGAGTGCCTTGCTTTATTGCCATTCTAAGTAGTACCTACAACCAAATGAAAAATGGCAGTTGACATTATTGTATGTAGGGACAAATTGCAACTACAGGTCCAACGCATCTCCAACGATGGAACAGTTGACTAGCCAGTAAATAAACTTGGAGAGGCAACGTACATCTCCAACCCATCTCAGTTTTTGTTAATGCTTGGTTGAGTTGTATCCTATCTGTTGTGGTCACTGCTTCACGAGCACACTGCACCTAGTTGACATCTTATTTTAGGTAAACTAGTATGCTGCATGTGCTATCACTACGATCATCTAGAAACAGAAATCAACCAATCAAAAGAATATATGTTCTGATGATTATTGATCATGAATAAAAATGAACGGCATCAACCAACCAAAAATAAGATGAACGGCAATGTATTCGGCTCTGAAAGATGGGCCAAAAGCCACTGGGCCGCTCGTCCAAAATCGCGTCACGGCCGAAAACAGTGAACGGCCTCGGTGCCGGTCGGAAGTGGACGGCTGGCTTGCGGAGTCAGACAGACGCAGCTGCAGGCGGCGGGAGCGACTTCTCCGAGTTCGTGGTAGGCTCCGACTTCGCGACCGACACCGGCGCCGCGCTCTCCGCCCCCGCCGACCGCGAGGTGTGGCACGACTGCCTCCCCCGAGGCGGATGCCTGCTTCTTCGACCTCGAGGAGCGCCAGGTCGTGAGCGTCCAGGGGGCACCGATCGGGCCGGCCGAACCATCGTCCGCATCGTCGACAAGTTCTTCCGGGTGCGCGAATCCACCACCACGTAGTTGCTCCCCTTACAGCTTGAGTCCTTCCACCGTTCTCTGTTAGGAGTTTTTGTCAATTCGTGATTGGGGATGCTTTATGCGCCTCTAGTATTTGATGATTTATTTAGGTGTGAGCTTCCTAGTAACGGATGATTCAAACTACATCTCTTCCTGGCCGATAGTTTGTGCTTGCCTTAGGTGAAATTTTAGGTGAAATCAGAATCTCATCCAGCAAGTGCCTACAGTAACGATTGCTGTTGCAGATTGAGAACTGCGTATCAACCAGCTTTTATTCAATGGATGATAGATCATATGCTACATTTTTTAACTCGGATATGTGTTATTTTAAAACAAAGTTCGGATATATGGATCGTTTGATTAAATTTATCATAAATTTTGGTTTCCAGCAGAACATGTGCACTCTATTTCCTGCATATGAATTAGATTTAAAATTATCTCAAGTAAGTTTAGATTATCTTCTTTTCATAATTTTTCTTCAGTGCATTGGATGCTACAGTATCCTAGCTTTGGGTCCGTTAGTGTCCACATTTTATGTTTTCTTTCTTCTCTCCCTGAAAAACATCAAAGGTAGCTTGTTGACAAAGATGGATCAATGCATCACATTCTTTTAGAAACATGCTAACTTGCTAAGTATCCATCTCAAGTAAACTTTGATGCGGGCTGAAAATGGTGTATGGATTCTACATTGAGCAAAATGGAACTGTATGGAGTCTGCCCACTGTGCGAACTAGTGGAGAAATAAGTAAATAGTCACAACTACAGGGTATCGTTGATCCTTTTCCATTCAGTGGAAGATACATACAACGATAGAAGGTTTCAAGTATGGGGAATAGTATACAATAAAATTAAATAGTGACAAAGGAACAAACATAGAGGTTACTGGTTCAATGTATTATTCTGTATTAGAGTCAAGTCAGTGAATAGATTAGCAGGCACAGTTACAGTTTCTCTTTAACTGCTTAACTGCTTGCAAGCAAGAATTTTACTAGTCCCAGTTTCTCTTTAACTGCTTAACTGCTTGCAAGCAAGAATTTTACTAGTCCCAGTTTCTCATTAGCTGCTTAACTGCTTGCAAGCAAGAATTTTACTAGTCCCTATATTCTGGTTCAGATGGACAGTTGGGATATGAAGAAATTACCAGAGCCAATTCACATTATTCTGTTCTTCATTTGACGTTGAGTCTCGACATTTAGGATTTTTTTGAGCTTATTGGGCAGGTGCTCTGCCGCTTCATTAAGTAGATAGCTAAAGCAATATTCACAGGAGTTTAACAATTAGGATTTTGGTTGTCCCACTGCCAAGTAACAAATACTGCAGCCGAACTCTATTCATCGAACTTGAAAAAGGTTCAGATTGGTAGCTCGCTTGTAAGACTTTTGTGCCTTATGCGAAACTGCTCGCACAGGTGAAGAAATGGGTAAATCTAGCTCAGAATAACCCGATGCTTGACTTTGCCTTGAGTCAGTTTTTCCTATTTTGGAGCAATAATCTAATCTTGAGCAAAACTAGTATTGTGCACTACTTCTGAACACCTTTGAAGCCTAAGCACTTTGTAGTTAGCCTTTTTCCTGGGTACCTCTTAATGTGACTTGGAGATGTAGTATTACTCTAGTGTTGTGGAATGCAATCAATTTCTTAGTTAATATTTCGTTGAAAATGATTCCTGATCAGATGGTGATAACTTGTGTACCATCATCTTTTAGTGTAACTTGGTTTGTCTGTTACCTGTATCGTTACTTCTCGCTGTTAACTTAAAACTGAAATAAGGTTTTCCTCATGCAATCCTTTCTTTGCACCCTCGTCCACATGCAGGCTACAGCAAGCAACTGGACTGGACAGTGGACACACACCACTAGTGACCTCACGTTTGAGATTCACCAATAGGACGATGACTTCCAGGCACACAGAGAACAATGCACAAGAAGGAGCAACACTGTTGACGACTCCTCACACCAACATTGCCAGATTCATCCCTTCGTTGCCCCTCGAGACCAGGTGGCCAACGCTCTCAGTCCGCCAGTATGCTAGCTTTTGGCTGGCCGAGGTAACATTGAAGGTAAGTGTTCCACTTGCCGTGGGTTTTGAAGCATTGTACAGAGCAGAATTCATAGTAAGAAATCGTGACATCCTCAAAGGAAATATGCACATAGAAATTTGATAGATAATTAGATATACATATGCCTCTTTGGAGCTCTACTACTGCCCACCGCGAGCCTCTCATAGACTCTGAAAGTAGTACAGAACTACATAGAAACAATATCATTCTACAGAAACTACAGTGATAGTCTGAACACCAAACTATGCATGAAATTGTAATGGGAAACCATCTTGTAAGGACATTCAGAAGTTTGTGAGAAAATTTATCATGGCAGGTGCGCAGCCGCTAAGAACTCTTGCTCCAAGCTGTAGCTTCCACGGAATGGTTTGTCCACGCTATAGCATCCACGCATTGGTTGGTAGAGGCTGTAGCATCCACGCATTGGTTGGTCCACGTGAGTATCGATGGCCAATAGCTGAGGCTGCAGCTCTTGAGCAGCTGCACCCAGCTTTGGCCTTTTAGTTTGCAAGGCATGCAATGCTATCTCAACTTGCTTCATCGTAGGTCTATCTTCACCTCTAAGTTTCAAACACGATTCAGCAAGGGAGGCAACACTTTTTATCTCTTCCTTGGTTGCTTCTTCATGAATTTGAGAAGCAACTATCTCCTCGACTGGTCTTGACTTCAACTCCAGTAGAAAGTAACTTGACAAGTTTTGTACTGACCCGAGTCATCAGTGAAAATAGGCTTCTTGCGAAGAAGGAGCTCCAAAATAAGTACACCAAAACTATATACGTCACTCTTTTCATTTAGTTGCCCAGTATGGTAGTACTCTGGATCTAAGTAACCGCATGTGCCTTGAACATTTGTAGCAATATGGGTTTGATCAATAGGAACCAATCTAGAAGCTCCAAAGTCAGAAACTTTGGTAGTATAGTTTGCATCAAGGAGTATATTAGATGACTTGACATCACGATGGAACACTGATACTGAAGCCGCGGAATGAAGGTAACAAAGTGCCCCTGCAGCTTCAGTGGCAATTCTTAAGCAATCAACCCATGACAAAGAGTAGTCACTACTTGTATTTGAATGAAGAATTTGGAATAGTGAACCATTGGGAACAAAGTCATATACTAATAGTGGAACCTTGGTCTCAAGGCAGCAACCAAATAGTTTAACAATGTTCCGGTGGTTTATTTGGGAAAGAATGGCAACCTCATTGATGAACTGATTGATCTCATTTTGTTCGATTATCATTGACTTTTTTATAGCCACCACACGTTGATCAGATAAGATGCCTTTGTAAACCATACCATGCCCACCACGACCAAGGATACGTGTGTCATCAAAGTTGTTTGTGGCCTTTTCTAGCTCTTCCAAAGTGAAGATCTTTGTCTTGTCACTTGCATTTTCATCTGATGATATTAACTGCTCGAGTAGAAGACCTTTGTTCTCCCGAAAATATTTCCTACGTTGTTTCCTTTCAACATCTCTTCTCCATCTGCTGACAAAAAGTGCCGTAGACAAGCCAAGAAGTAGAACTCCAAAGCCAACACAAAGCCCAACCACAATACCTATGATGAGAAGTTACAATTCTCAATATCTTGTAGACACACTTATTGTGAAATTTAATGGAGTACAAACTCACCTAACAGAAGACTTCTCTGCATTTTTGGTCGAGTGCACTGCTTTCTTGTTGTGTCATATTGTGTTTTGTCGGGGCATTTTGTACAATTGTAACTTCCTATGGTATTATGGCAGGGTCCTCCACAAATGCCTGGTGTTGTTTCACATTCATCAACATCTGCACCGACATCCACATGCACTTTATAACGAGATCGAAAAAAAGAAAAACAATCAAAAGAGTATGCATACAAAATTTTTGTATGTGAGGGTGGACCTTGGCAGCCGTTTTGGATATATGGGTTTCCATCAAAGCCATCAGCACATTTGCATCGATAGCCAATGGACGTAACATCATGAAAAACGTCTGATGAGTTGACACTTAAGCATGTACTATTTGGACTAACACAT
Organism: Themeda triandra; assembly: GCA_018135685.1. NCBI lineage: Eukaryota > Viridiplantae > Streptophyta > Magnoliopsida > Poales > Poaceae > Themeda > Themeda triandra. The sequence goes on from JAENPR010000018.1 coordinate 2,189,950, forward strand.
GCGTATGCAACGGTATCCTGTCGAGCCTGTTGGCAGCTCAGATTGGCTACTGCCCAATATAAATCCTGAGTGACGGCAGAAATAGTGAGGAGAGTACTAGAAACTCCGACACCCATAATACTGTTACCCGTAGCGACCATGGCGCCTTTGCCGATGTTGATATTGGATACATATTGGTCCCCATATATAAGCTTGGAGGATGCCATGTCAATGCAGTTGAGCTGAAATTCTTCCCTCGCAGAGCAACCTTCTTCTAGGCCGAATGGGAATGGAACACTGATGTTCCCACATGACCGACGACAATTCGCCTTCCATGGGTTCGGATTATACCCTGTTGTTTAGAGAATGGTAAGTTACTTAAACTATAATTATGTTGAGGCAACAACTATAATGATCAAAATATGGCAACCATTACCTCGATCATAGAAGCACCCACCAGGCACATAAGGGTTGCCAACATACCCATCACGGCAGACACACCTGTTACAAGGGGGTACTGCATCGAAACCTGTACATGTGCTATGCTCACTAACACAAGCATATGTGGCTTTGTTGTTTGCAGCGGCTGCACAACTTATTGGTTGATCCAGAATGACAATCCAACCAAGAGACATATACTCAGCGTCAACGCTAATTCTGTCCGAGAGAGAGCTCGGATTAGCCTCTCCTCTAGCTTTGGCTTGGTCTCCAAGCTTGCGGCCGTGCCTGACGAACTGGAATTTCAACCTGGCAGTGCTTGGAAACATGCCACTGCAGCATCCAATGCCGTTGCACTGTTGCCTAGCAACAGTTTCCGTGATTATTGCTCCTCTGGGGCATGTAACCGTACATGTCAAAGACCTTGAGTTCTTCTCATCTAGCCAATATGTATCAAAGTCACAGCCAGTGAAGTTTAGCTGTATGGTTTGGAAGCCAATATTAAAAGACTGGCCTGGTGCCATCCATGACATATTGTATACATCGACGCCGGAAATCATGGGGATGACACGAGAGAAGCCGACATCTAATTCACCTGTTATTTTCAATATGGTCCCAGAAATGATCATTTTCTTCCAGGAAAATTAAAGTTTTGCAAAATTGTTGATATTGTGGTTTAATTTATTTATTTATTTATTGCCATGAATTTCACAAAAGTTTGTCGTAGTTATTGGTAGTACTGGTCTACGGAATTCCATATTATGTACATATATAGAGAGGTGCAGGCTTGTAGCCATCTGAAGTAGTATGTGCGTACCATCAGTAAAATCCATAGAATCCGCCGGAGGGAAGTCGAGGATCTGTGTATTGCCGTCGTTGAGGAAGAGAACCGGGGGCTGCCTGGTGTCGTCACAGATGAGCTCGAAGTCGCGGTCGCGGAAACAGCCGGCCCCAATGCCGAAGGGGAAGCTGATGGTAATGTTGCCACACATCTTGCGACAACGAGCGAGAGTGGCGGCAGACGGAATGGTCACATTGCCGAATGCTCCCACCGCTCCAGCCCGAGTGCAGCCGAGGAGCACAGCGATAGTAATAGTAAGCAGCCTGGCTGCATCATGAGCAAGGAAGCCCATCGTCGCGCTCCCCCTGCAGCTCACTTGCTCTCTATATGGATGTTCAGCTCAAACTAACTCGACAAGTTCGACGACGACGCTACCTTCAACTGCAGACCAGAATATATACACGTATATATGGCATATAGTGTACGCAAGTGGTGTGGGTGGCCGGTGGGTGCCTTGCTTGACATTCTGCGTACCTACAACTACAACCAAATGAAAAATGGCAAGTGACAGTGTATGTGAGGATAATTTTTTCAAGTATTATTCATCATGATTATCAGAAACAACTATGCTATAGTTGACTAACCAATAAACCAACATAATTATTATATTTATATATTTTTTCAAGATATTTATACATTGCTCGGTTCGTTAACATATACTCCCTCTGTCCAAAAAAGAATATAGTTCTTTCAAAGAATGCAATTCTAGTTTTCAGAGAGTCAACTGATTTCAACTTTGACCAAAGTTATGCAAAAAGGTACTAACATTTACAATACAAAATAAATATCATTAGCTTAATGGCGTAATGTATTTTGATAATTGTCGGTTTTTCAAATAAACAACCGGTAATAATTATCGAGGTACGCGCGTTTGGGCTATTAGGTGGTAGAGCGAAGCGGACACAAAGGTTTATACTAGTTCGGGCAGGATGTCTCTACATCTAGTTTGGGTTGTTGTGATGCCCGTTCTCTTTTGTGGAGCTTGTAAAGGGGTTACAAACTGGGTTGAGAGAGAACTTTTCAAGGAAAAGCTCAAGTCTCTTAGGGAGAATGAGAGAGTAGGAGGAGGTATTTCGACAATGAAAAGGAAGTTCTATACTGTTGAGCTGAAGGAAAAAGCTCACCCTCGGTCCCAAGCCCTCCCCTTTTATAGGTCAAGGGGGAGTGTGAGAGGCGTCCGAGTATGGACGTCTTCGGTAAAACAAATGTAAACAAAGCTAGTCTATGCCCTAGAGCTTCAGGAATCATCCTCATGGGTCATAGGTTTAGGCCCGCTTTCTTGACCGCCAAGGAACCTCGTCCGATCCCCCACCTTGTTCCGTCGCCGAAGGTACACCCGCCTGAAAGCTCCGGTTTGGTTTTGGTAATTAATGACACTCAACGTTGCTAATGCTTTGCTCTAAGTGTGGTTAGACACATAGCAACGTGATGGTGGATGATGGAGCATGGTGATCACAGTGGCGAACATGGTGGACATGTGAGGTGATCAAGCTCCGACGGAGGCCCATGGAGATCAAGGAGAAGGTATACTTGATAGGGCTTTCCAGTTTGGTGGTCAAGACACTTAGCGAGTGTGACCACATTTAGGATTGATAACCAACTATCAAGAGGGGTTTCCTCGGTTCATTCGCGGTCCTAAGTGCCTCTAGGTTTAACTCGGCATGATGCATGAGAGGCTAACTAGAGTGCTAACACTTGTCGACGTGATCATGAGATGATACGCTAACTCCGGCGCTTGAGAAGTGATCTACACTGCGGGAGTTGGCACCCAAGACAAGTGGTTTGGATGTTGGATCGAAGACGGCGATTCTTCGACGACAAGAAGCCAAGTCTGGCTCATTTGCATGCGTCGGATGCGTCCTGTGGACGGCGCCGGACGCAGCAATGGCGGACCAGACGCGGCGCAAAAGGCCTTCTCAGCGGTGGCCGCGCCGGACGCGGGCCTCTCGGGCGCCGGACGCGTCAGTTTGACGTCGGACGCGACCCAGAGAGGGTCCTCGGCCGGCGGGGGCCTCGGACGCGTGGCATGGTGACGCCGGACGCGTCCGGAGGTCGACGGATGCTACCCAGAGAGGGTGCTGGGCGCGCGCGACCGCCGGACGCGTCCGTTGGAGGTCGCCGGACGCACGTTGTGGAGCTCGGCCGGACGCGCTGACGTGGTGAAGTTCGAATGCAACGGTCGACTGCCTGTGTGCGCCGGACGCGTCCGGCGGGTGGCAACAGACGCGTCCGGCGCGTGTTGCGCAGGCAGCCCGAGGGGGCAACGACTCTATTTCGAGTGGGCTCTATAAATAGACCATTGGCCGGCCTTGGGGACCTCTCTTCGCTATTTCTTCATACCTGAGCATTCTTTGAGCAAGAGAGACACTCCCCCACTCATCTCTTTGATTCCTTTGCTAATCTTGAGAGAGATTTGAGTGAGAACAAGTGATTTGCATTGAGAGTTGCATCTAGAGGCACTTGTTCATCGAGTGAGCTGCGGATTCTTGTTACTCTTCCGTGATTCCCGTCACCGTAGACGGTTTGGAGCAGCGGGTGGTGGTTGAGCTCGAGTTGGAGATTGTTCGAGGACACACCGGGTTCTTGTGAGGGGTTCTTGATCCTTCCCCGTGGGAGTTCGCGAAAGGATACTCTAGTGGATTGCTCGTGGCTTGTGGATCCTTGTCTTGTGTGGAGATTGCGGCTCCCCATTGGGGTCTTTGGCACCGAGCCAATTGAGCGGGCAACTCACCAAGCAAGTGTATCGCCACAACAAGGAGTAGCTTGCCGGGAAGTAAGTGAACCTCAGTAAAAAATCATTGTGTTGATTTGTGATTGCCGAGGCTTCGACCTCCTTATGATTGTGCTTGAGCTCTCTAGGTGATTGGCTACTACACCGGTGATTGGCTATCTTCTACTCTTCGCGGCGGTATAAACTTCTTTCATCCCTTTTACTTCCCGCAAAGTAGAATTGCTTGTTGTGGTCGGTCGGGAACCACTCTTTGAGTAGTTTAAATCTCGTGGGTAGAATTGCTTGTTGTGGTCGATCGGGAACCACTCTTTGTGTAGAGTAAATCCCGTGGGTAGAATTGCTTGGTCGGTATTGGTGAACCGACATTGTGTAGTTTGATCACCGTGGTTGATTGTGCTTGTGGTTTGAGTAGCCTTGCTTGTTTAGGATGGCTTGCATAGAGTAGTCGAAGCTTTAGCTTTGCACATTTGCCGCCTAGCTTGCTAATTGGTTGTCTAGTGTTCTTGCTAGAATTTTTTATTAGGCTATTCACCCCCCCCCTCTAGCCATTGTGACCTTTCACGTGGTATCGGAGCCGGGCACCGTTTGTTTGAGTTGGATTAACATCCTACGGTGAAACAATGGCATTGGTTATGCATATCAACAACACCAAGAAGGCACCATCATTTCGTGGTGATGACTATGCCAAGTGGAAGCTCAAGATGAAGAGTCATCTCAAGTCAATCAACCTTGAGGTGTGGAAAGTGGTGGAGACAAAGTTTGAGCTTGTTGAGGGTGCGGTGCCAACACCGGCCGAAGAGAAGAAGCAATAAGCAAATGACATTGCCGTGAGTGCTTTCCATGAGGCGTTTGATGATAAAGCTTTTGAGCTCATCAAGAACCTTGAGATGGCTCATGACATTTGGAAGAAGCTAGAAGAAGCTTATGAGGGCACCGAAAGTGTCAAGACCACAAGAGCCTACATGTTGCAAGAGAAGTTTGCAAGCTTCCCAATGAAGGAGGATGAGAGTGTGCCGGAGATGTTCCATAGGCTCCAAGTCATTGTCAATGAGCTCAAGGGACTTGGGGAAGAAATCAACAACCATGAAGGAGAAGCCAACACCCAACCAAGTCCTTCAAGAGATCATGGCCGATGATGAGTTTAGAGAAGATCATGAGAAGGAAGAGTTAGTGAAGAAGAAGAAGAAGAAGAAGAAGGAGAATGAGAAGAAGGATGATGACAAGAAGAGTGTGGCATTCAAGGCCACATCATCCAAGAGCAAGGGCAAGAAGAAGAAGGAAGAGTCTTCAAGTGAAGATGAGCCATGCTCTAGCTCAAGTGATCAAGAAGAAGAAATGAATGAGCAAATGGCTACTACACCGGTGATTGGCTATCTTCTACTCTTCGCGGCGGTATAAACTTCTTTCATCCCTTTTACTTCCCGCAAAGTAGAATTGCTTGTTGTGGTCAGTCGGGAACCACTCTTTGAGTAGTTTAAATCCCGTGGGTAGAATTGCTTGTTGTGGTCGGTCGGGAACCACTCTTTGTGTAGAGTAAATCCCGTGGGTAGAATTGCTTGGTCGGTATTGGTGAACCGACATTGTGTAGTTTGATCACCGTGGTTGATTGTGCTTGTGGTTTGAGTAGCCTTGCTTGTTTAGGACGGCTTGCATAGAGTAGTCGAAGCTTTAGCTTTGCACATTTGTCGCCTAGCTTGCTAATTGGTTGTCTAGTGTTCTTGCTAAAATTTTTTATTAGGCTATTCACCCTCCCCCCCCCCTCTAGCCATTGTGACCTTTCACCGCTGTACCGTGTTACCTGCCAGATGCTCTCGGACCATCGCGTCGTCCCATTCAGTGCAGCTTTTGGTACGGGCTATTCTACGCCGATTAGCCTCGTACACAGGCCTAGGTGCCGCGCTGTCGATTGATCCGTTTCTACCACGCATGGGCTTCCCGTTGATGTCTTGACACATCCCCGGGGCTCTCCAAGCCGTCCCTTTCCACTATCCCCTACGGATGCTCGCCGTACGACGGCTCCACGTGTGGTGACGTGCAGAGCCGTCAAGTCCCCTCGTTCCGGGGGACTCGGTTCGCCTGACGATGGTTTCGTCGAAGCCATTGGGCTAACCACATCGTGGGCTCGGTAAAAAGGGAGGCTCCATACAGCGTGGTGAAACGGATCCCTCCGTCGGGAAGAAGGGGTCGGGCTAGATGTTCTCCTCTAGAGCCCGTTCCCACTTGGGCCGGTCGTCTTTAGGGCCCATCTTAGCCCTTCCTTGGTGGTTTATCATCATCGGGAGAAGCGATGACAAACCCCTTAATAAAAGGGGGCGGAATTATTGGAACTCGACAATAATAAATTTAGGTTAAAATATAAATATTAATACTAATTACTATAAACTTAGTTAAACTTTAGCAAATTTGACCTGCACGATTTTCATAATTGCATTCTTTTTTGAACGGAGGGGGTATAATATACCTAGAGCAATGCATGTGCAACCAACTATTAGTGTCTGGTACTACTGTTTAATTTGTTTCTCCTTGAGTCGCGAGCGGGGAGTGCCTTGCTTTGACGTTCAAGTACCTACAAACCAAATGAAAAATGGCAGTTGACATATTGTATGTGAGGACAAACTGCAACTAGAAGTCTTATATTCATCATGATCACAAACAACGATGGAACAGTACGTTGACTAGCCAGTAAATCAACGTGTGGAGGCAACGCACATCTCCAACCCATCTCATTTCTGTGAATGGCTTGGTTGAGCTGTATCCTATCTGTTGTGGACACTGTAACTGCTTCACGAGCAACTAGTAGTTGATTCAAGACATCTTCTATATTAATACAAGAGTGTTAATTAAAGAGAGACCCGCGTTCGTTGAGGGGATAACTTATGAGATTAATTAATAAAAAATGAGTATACATCGTTGGATTTTATGAGCCAGCATGAGCCACTGTGCTCATGGTAGTTGCTAACTGCAGATCGAATGCCAACATCCAGCTCGTTTTATCGGTATTGCTGGTTGGAGATCATAGCACCAATGGTAAGCGTTCTTCTTCAGTGATGGGGAGGGGAAATATGAACTTCATCTAATGATCTTACCAGATTTTTTTTTCAATTCCTTTGTATAACTTTGTTACAAACCATATTTTGTGTCATCTTGGCACGCCAAAACCATATGCATTACTATGTAACATCCATCTCTTTTTGACCGAATCGGTCGGGGAGTCCCCGACCTACTTTTTTTGCTTTTCAATTAAATGAAAGAATCGGGTACAAAGTGTTTACAAGGCCTCGAGGCCTAAAGAAAAAGTAAACAAGCTAGTTTAGGCTATCTCTCCAGGAAAGGATTCTGAGACTCTTGGGCGGTTTGGCCTTCAACGCGACCAAACCAAGTTCTTTTGAGAGCATCTCCTCCATTGGTTGATTGAATTCTGCCCATTCTCAAAGATGATTTTATTTCGATGCACCAAAGACACCAACAGCCACAGATGAGGATTTCTCTGAAGATGCTATCATTGAACAACTCTCTAGCTCGACAATCATATCATTTGGGTTCGATCGAAGTCCCAGTTAATTGATATCGAGGACCAACACCGTTGGCTGAACCGACGATTGAAGAATAAGTGGAAGCAACTTTCCTCAATGTTTCCTCTGCTGCAGAGTACACAACCGTAATCTGGTAGAAGCATATCTTTTCTCTTTAGTATGTTCCTTGTATTCACTGTCTCGGCTAGAAGCCGAAGAAGAACTTGTGTTGGCCTAAGTTGTTCGAGCTCCGCAGCCACTTGGAGAACGGTGAGCATGTCATTCACTTCGATGGCTTTGTATGCTTTTTTGCTACGAATGTTGAGGAACCCCACCGATAGCTCCACGAGTCCCCGTCTTCTCGTGTCCCAATCCCCGTCCTCTATAAGTTCTTTCAGCTCTTCCAATTGGGCTAAAGCCACGGGAGATAGTGTTGGACAGAAAACTCGTCTATCTCGCTGGTTAATCGGGAATCTAATAGAGCATTTTGGTTTCCTTGTAAAGGAGAATAGCTGGGGGAATTTTTCTCTCAGTGGCTCATCAACCCAAACATCTGACCAAAGCAGTATGGCATTGCCATTCCCAGGGTTGCAGTTGCTGATTTTTTGGAATTTTGGGAAGAGTTTCATTATATCTTTCCACCGAAGGACCCAACTGGAGCTCGCCTTTGTGGAGGGGTGTTCACATTAGCATAAAATTTGGACCATGTTAAAGTCACCCAAGGGATATCATGATTGTTGTAGAATTTGTCCGGATGTTTCATCGGGGAGAGCATCATTTACGGGTTTCTATGTCAATGATCCCAAGTCCACCTTCGGCTTTTGTTTTGCATGCTTCTTCCTGTGCTACTAGTGCTTTACCCGTGTAGTTCAGTCCCCTTTGTTCCAAAGACATGCCTTCCGGCTCCGTCTAACCGACGGACGGTCGACGGCAGTTTGAGACAACACATATAAAAAGTAGGCAGGGCTGAGAACACTGAGTTTACAAGAATGAGTCTTCCATGATAGCCCAAGAGCTTGCTTATGCCTCCTAGCCTTCTTTCTACTTTGCAGGTGAGGGGTGTGAACTCTTCCAGAGTGGGTTTAGTTGTGCCCAGGGGTAGTCCAAGGTAGGTGAAGGGCATACTGCCCACCTGACATCCAAAGGTATTAGCTAGATGCAGAGCTCTATCTTGTGTCATGTTGATTGGAACAAGGAAGGACTTTGAGAAGTTCACATTTAGCCCACTATTATCTGAGAACCCTCTGAGCAAACCTTTCAGATTGAAGAGTGTCCTTGCATCACCAGGAAGAACAAGTAGTGTGTCATCTGCATACTGGATGATTGGGTAATCACCTTGAAAGTCATCACACAGAGGATGTTTGAGTACTCCATTTCTCCAGGCCATGTTGATTATAGATTGGAGAAGGTCTCGCAGCCAAAACAAATAGAAGGGGAGATAAAGGGTCTCCCTGTCTTACTCCTCTTAGGCATTTGAAAGCCTTTCCCGGACAAATACTTCGCATGACAGAGGAGGTACCACTGCTGAGTAAATTCTTGACCCACTGGATCCATTGATTCAGGATGAGGTCTGTGATCACTGACTGAAGTCTGGTCGACATGATTTTTGTAATGCATTTCAGGGAGTAATTAAGAAGGGAGATCGGTCTAACGTCATTCACTAATTCGGGATTGTCCTTCTTAGGAATAGAGCAATAGTGGAGGAGTTTATGCTTGTGACATCAATGTTGTTCGGGGAGAAGTCTCTCGAAGAACCTAATGAAGTCTTGTTTGATTATATGCCAACATTTCTTGATGAAAAGTCCATTAAAACCATCCGCCCGGTGCATGTTCATTAGGCAAAGAATTGATGACTGTTGATATCTCTTCCTCACGAACTCAAGGGCTAGGTGGTCAAGGTCCAATGGTACTAAAATGCTGCCAAGATCATAGGAGATGCCTCGTATGTTCGATGTGCCCATCCTTCCCTTGAAGGCATTCCATAGAATGTTTGCTTTCTCGTTCATGATCGGAGATAATTGTACCATCATGCAGAAGAGAGACAATGAAATTTCTCTTGTGGGCAGTGGTTGCCATGATGTGGAAGAAGTGGGTGTTTTCATCCCCAAATTTGGCCCATCTTATTGTGTTCCTCGTCTCCAATACACTCTCTTGGATTCTAGTAGGCCTCGCCAAGTATTTTTTAACCAATCTTCTAAAGGTTGCCTCTAGTCTTGAGAGAATTCTTTGCTCCTCAAGGCCATCTAGTAGTGAGAGCACCCGATTGCTTTGTTATGAATTAGTTTGTTCGGGTTGGACAGTTCTTGCTCCATTGCTTGAGTCCAAATCGACTGTTTCATCTTGTCGACAGATTTTTGGCCGCATTGCTTTGAAATAAGGGGAGTGGTTCCAGTGTCTACCGACAACTTCAAAAAAGCCCGGATGCTCCAGCCCAAGAGCTCTCAAATCTCGAACATGTTGGATTTGGGAATGCTATTTCCAATGTGTAATACAAAGGGTATATGATCGAAGTGGGTCTTGATAGTGGCCGCACATAAGTGGCGGGGAAGGTGGTGGCCCCATCGAGTTGGTGAAAACCCAATCCAATTTGCATAGCAGGGGTTCTCCCGCATATTACTCAGTGTAAATTGTCTCCCACTAAAAGGTATCTCGAGATGTCCAGTCTCGATATCGATCATTGAACATATTCATTTCCCCCGGATCACCTCCGGCTTATTTCTATCCTCGGGGCTCCTATAGAGGTTGAAATCTCCCCCTAAAATCCAGTTATCAAAATCACTTGTGTCTAGGTTCATTAGCCAAGTGACAAAACCATATTTTTGATCGCCCGAGAGGGCCCATAAATGTTTGTTACATGGATGATGTTGTAACCGCTCCGCAGGTTAGTTTCACGATTCTGACAAAGATAGGGGGTTTGCACGACGACCCCTCAAAGAGGCCGCCATTCCAACCGTCAATGAGTCCACACCGACGCTCCAAGTGATGGGTGGAAGGCGAATTTATTCAGATTTCGGGGCAGAATTTCTTCGATAGAATATGTCAAATGATTCCCTTTTTGTTTCTTGTAAGCACATCACATGGCAAGCACTTTCTGTGATTTTGTCTCTGATTGAGTCCCATTTGCCCTGGGAATTGATCCCCCTGATATTCCAGAAGAGGAATTTGTTGTTCTTATGTTCGGTTGTATTATTCATTTGAAACCAGGATCGAGTTTATGGTTGGTTTGTGCTTATACAAGCCAAACCGGGGGCTCCATAAAGTTTCATCAGAGACGATCACCCCCCAGAATTGGGGCAGGACCCAAGTAACAAAAGGATCCGAACAGGGCATTAAAACAAAGGATATGACAAAAAGGCAGAAAAGGCTCAGGAGATAACGAGTAGCAAACTGATTAATATAAAGGAGGGGCTGGCCAGAGGACTAGCAGTAGTTCGTCAAATGCCACGACGGGCAGAGAGAGATGTTCAGATACAGCAAGATAAAACTCCAGTACAGGCACTGGGTGATCAAACTATTGCAAAAGCTAAATTTATTCTGCGCCAAAGATGTTGCTCGGCGCCACAACCACGAACATGCTTGGTGGTCTTCTATTCATCAACACCTGTCTTCATCAAGGAGGCTGCAGACAGGCCCTGGGTCGCATCTTGAGGAAGTCTTCACCGATTCCCATCGGCATGTCACGGTCCGGTAAGGGCGGAGGCACGACGGAAGAGGGACCGCATCTTCAATCACTTCATTGCAGCAGGCTTCTTCTTGGTGCCCTTTTTGGCCTTGGGCTTCTTTGCTCCACTTGGGCCTTTTGCTTGTTTCCAGTCATCTTGGAGGTCCGGGTTTTGGCACTTTCACTGATTTGTATCCCTCCAAACGGTCGACCACGCGCTCGTCTGCGCCGAAGAAGCTACCGGGTCCAAGATCTCTTCCACCCTGACCACTTTCTTTTTCTTCTTGTCAGCTGCAGGTGTCTGGAACACCAGCGGGGCTTCATCAAGGATCTCCAGGTCGGTGTCAGCAGCAGCCTCAACTTCATCTTCTGGCAGCACAACATCAACATCAGCAGCAACTTGTTCTGGGTCCATGTCCATTGGCATGGTATCTGAGTCCTCCATCGGCTCTTCCTCCACATCATCTAGCAGGTTGTTTTCTCTGGCAAACCTTTCCAGCTCAGGGTTTCCATCAGTTAACTGTGGGGAGGAGATGAAGGCCAAGTGTATCAGGAGATCATTGTCATTGAAGTATGATGGGATCAGGGTATCCTCATCAATGGATAAATGAGAGACAAATCTAAAGGCATTGGGTGATGTATGAATATGAATTGAGTGAATTACCTGTCTCACCAGGGAGGGGGTGGTAGCAATGATCAGATCATGGGGCCTTGCAGGTCCAAATCTGACAGAGCCGGTGCCAGGTGCTCCACTCCCAACTGCCAAAAGATTGTCAGCCTCTGAATTGGGACAGATAGTTAGAGGCAGATGAATAGAATCAGAAGATGAGTGTGTGCTGATCTGATTAAGCGACAAGATCTTACCATCATTAACATCAAGGAACCGTCATTCCCAAGTACCCAACCCGATTAGGCCCTCGTCCTTCTCTCGAGCACGCAGTCCTTGTAGACCGGGTGTGCCCGAATTTCTTCATTTTCGCACTTGGATCTTGAGGTGCCGTGTGCATAACCCCGGTCCGCGCCGTTCACCCGGGAGCCGATCTCTGTTTCTTCCACCATTGCGGAGAGCCATTGCTTCCGGGCGGTGTCGAGTCTGAACTGCTTGAGCTCTGAACCCCACCTTGGCCACCCGGGCCCTCTCCCTTCCACCTTGGAGCAGGGGGTGGAACCGGATGGAATAGACCTTGCGGATTGAAAGGAGCTTCATCTTCTGGGACCGCAATACCATTCCTCCTCGTAACATACACCGGCGGGTCCACGAACGACCTTGGGACCGGGATTCCCGCATCAAGCTTCAGGAGTTCGGGATCTTGGCATCGTCGTTCGTGTACACCTTCACAACCGCTACTCGGGCGTGTTGATTCCAAGCCAATCCACCATGATCCCGAAGCCGCTCACGGCCTTGGCAATGATCCTGTCACTTTTCGATCATCCCGAATGCCGGAAGGAGGACCCAAGCTTCCCTGTCGGAGCAAAGGCTGCGCGCGTTAATCCGCCTCATCATGCTTGATCAGGTACATGTTGTATCTGTTGCGCAGGTGGTAGATCGGCCCCAAGAAACGCTCGCGAACCAGAGTAGTTGCAAAACGAACATATGCAGCACCCAGCGGACATGGTTAAACCCCAAGAACTTCAGTGTTGTGGGTGTTTAGGAAGAACTCACGGATTGCCGCCTCCGTGGCCGCGAAGTCCCTTTTGTCCACGTCGGGGACCAACTTCACGATGGCGAGGTCTTCATTGTGTTTGTAGTGGCAGCCGGTGACGAAGACCTCCTGGCGGATCGGCGGGCGCACGACACGCTCCACCAGATCGAAGCCCCTTGGGATGAACGGGGTCTGGTCGATGGCCCAGTTCGCCATTGTCTGCGCCGGCGACGAGCTCGAGGGTTGGGGTTGCACTGTAGCAGGCGGTGGCTGTGGGTGGGGATTTGGTCTGGCAGCGGAACCGTCGAGGAGTCGACGGGGACTTGTATTTATCGTTACTGTCTTGTAGACTCCATTTGCTCGCATTCCGATTTGAAAATCATCCTAAAAATCTGCTTATGGCGGGATTTGTGATGACGGTTCAGTAATCGTGCCCGTAATTGTGGCGGATTGGGCACTGGCCTTTTGAGAGCACTTGTTTCCAAGTGTGACCAGGGCCCATGCATCTTGTGCAAAAGGCCAAGGTCGCTTGAGTTTCCGGGCCGGCGACACGACGGGAGAGATGGGCCTGGTCACCCTGGGCTTTAGCACCGGGCTCAAGCTGATTACGGCCCATAGCCTGATCAGGGGCAGGAGCAGTCTTTGAATTTGAATCCCTTCCCGTTGCCCTGTCGTCCGTTACTACTTTCCCAGGAATTACGCCCTTTTCCTTAATTCTCCAGCGAAGAACACGCTTCCGGGATTGAGCAGAGGAGGCAAGATTTGGAGGCGCTCGGTTGAAAGACGCACGATGGGGTTGGGCCGATTGGGAAGAACGAAGAGGGTTGTTTCTAACCCCGGAGCTCTCAGGAGGAGCAGAAGAGAGAGATTTGCTATGGAAAGGCGGCCGATGATAGAACTGAGAGACCGAGTTCTTAGTGGCCTGGGCATAGCTCTTGCGGCCTGAATTTCTATTCACTTTAGTCCATTTGGCCTCTTGTTCGTCCTGCCAAAGGGCCAGGTCACGTTGCCAATTGGGGCCACCACCCCCAGAGATGGAAGAAAATCTTGAAAAGATTGCACGAAAAGGATTTGGAGCGATAGATCATAAACCCAGTATCTTTGGAGGCAACCGTAAAACAGAACATCCATCCAGAGAGATGGAGAACATTAAAATCCTTGGCTTTGCCTCCCAAACAGGATTGACGGATCACCGAGACGGAGTCCTCATTGAGCTTGATGGCGCTACGGCCAAAGCTAGCAACAAGATGAAAAGATTTTGGAGAGAGGATGGACGGTGGACTCACCGGACAGTTGAACCGATCTCGGGCAAGCTGGGCGAAGTCTCTTCCCGGCCCGAAGTCGAGGTCCGTCAAACCCACCATGGCGCCAGGGGGAACACGGAGGCGGACGATCACCGCCGGTCAGGAGAGGCATGGTTGGAGGTGGGTGGAGGAGGTGGCGGAGGTGCGGGGGCGGCGAGGGGGGGGGGCTCATGGCTCTCTCAGATGCTTAGCGATTGCCGTAGAGCTGTTGCTGATCAAACGATGTAACATCCATCATAAAGCCATGCATCATCACTGATTATATTTGTCTTAATAAAGTTCATCATAAATCATCGATCAGTGTATATATGGAGAAGCTGCAGTTGATGACAAGCAGACCTGGGTGGATTACTGGCCTACTTGGGTGAGTGTCGGCCTGGGCAAGAAGGTTACAGACTTCCTAGCAAAGCACAATGATGACAGGAATGTAGAGTAGAACCCCCAAGTGAAGTGGCGAGGACCATGCAGGATTATTGGAGGATCAGGAGTTGGGCAGACCTGAAGAAGTTGTTTGTTGCAGGGAAAGAAGCTGTTCTTCTGAGTTAGGCTTGTGTCTTTGGCCAGTTTATTTTTTTCTGTCGATTCGTTCCAGTCGTTAGCATGCTGGCTAATTTAGACGTGATACCTGTTACATGTACTGGAACGCGTGGGCTATCAGCTTGGATGCAGTAAATTATTCCTTGGAGGCACTATGGTAGCTTTCCTTTCTGCAGGAGTATTCTTGCTTCAGTTTCTTATTCTTGTAGAGAGGAGAGAAAGGAAGTGTATCACTCAATGTTGATTGGTCACTGTAACCAACTTGTCAAACCTAAAGTATCATTTAGATTTATTTTTTTCTCGAACATGCAAAAGATTTGCGTAGTATTGCTATGAAGAAGAATAGTATCATTTAGACTTCTTTTCTTCCCATAGGAAGAAATAAGGTTTTTGTTTGTTTTCAAAAAGATGAAAACATTCATACTCAAATCAAAGAAAACTTAAACCTAGCTGGCTAGCTAGCATGGTGTACTCTCAAATCACATCATCGGAGATCGGACAGAGTAACTGATCGAAGGCGTACTTCCTAGAAATAGAAGGATCATGGGCAAAGACAGAGTTCTTGGCAAATGGCCACCCTGAAACAGTAGTGTATTCGGCTCTCAAAGGGCCAAAACCCAATCGCTTCCGTCCACCTTTGGGCCGCCGGTTCACAATCTCGTCACGGCCCAAAACAGTGAAGGGCGGAAGTGGACGGCCGGCTTGCCGAGTCAGACAGACGGAGACGGAGTGGTAAGCTACGGGCGGCAGCCAACAAGCAAACCGATGGCGTCGGGCTCCGGCGGCGGCGGCGGCGGCGGCGGCGGCGGGAGCGACTTCTCCGTGGTCGTGGTGGGCTCCGACTTCGCGACCGACGCCGGCGCCGCGCTCCTCGCCCCCGCCGACCGCGAGGTGTGGCACGACTGCCTCCCCGACCTCGCCGAGGCGGACGCCTGCTTCTTCGACCTCGAGGAGCGCCAGGTCGTGCGCGTGCAGGGCACCGATCGGGCCGGCCGAACCATCGTCCGCATCGTCGGCAAGTTCTTCCCGGGTGCGCTTATCCACCACGAAATAGTTTTCTCTAATCGCCCCCCTTTCGGTTGCAGTCCTTCACCGCTCTCTCTCTTAGGGGTTTTTGTCGATTCGTGATTGGGGATGCCTAGTATTTGATGGTTTATTTAGGTGTGAGCTTCCCTGTAACGATTGGTTCAAATTAGATCTCTTCCTGGCGCATAGTTTATACCTGCCTTGCGGTGAAATTTTAGGTGAAATCAGAATCTCATTCCAGCTAAGTATACCTATACAGTAACGATTGATGTTGCAGATTGAGGACTCCATACCACCCAACTTTTATTCAATGGATGATAGATATATGCTGCCTATTTTAAACTCGGATATGTGTTATCCAAAAACAAGATTCGGATATGTGGATCGTTTGGTTGAATTTATCATAAATTTAGGTTCCCAGCGTAACATCCACACCCTAGACCTTGTTTAGTTGCCTCAAAAAGGCTAGAAATATGACTCTCTCTCCATCACATCAAATGTTGTGTCGTATGCATGGAGCATTAAATGTTGGTAAAATAAATAACTAATTACACAGATTAGTTGTAAATCATGAGACAAATCTTTTGAGCCTAGTTAGGCTATGATTGGATAATATTTGTCAAATACAAACGAAATGCTACAGTACTTTTCAGGCTAGAATTATGACCATCTAAACAAGGCCCTATTTTCATTTTTCAAGTACAAGATCTGGTGTAGGCTGTAGCCTATTTTATCGTCTTGAAGCTCCTACACCAGCAAAGTGCATATTTTATTATGGTCATTCTAAATTTAAGGATGGATGATCAATCTGCTTGCTGAATTGTATGAGGTTATTAGTTCCAGCCAGTATATCAGTAGACGTGATCAATGTTCTGATTCTTTCACTACTGTTAACAAGGCAACAAGCTGAATAATGCTTCCTAGCTTCATTATCCTTGTGCTTTATTGCTACAAGCATAGTGTTATTGTTTCCCAGACTATTCTTGGTGTCAATGTTTACATGGCATTTACTTTGGAATTTGGGTTTTCAGCTTCAGTAGTTGATGGTGAACGTCTGAAGAAGTATGTGTTCTTCAAACTCCGCACTGAATTGCCTGTGGGTCCATTCTGCATCTTGTACATGCACAGTACTGTACAGTCTGATGACAACAACCCTGGGATGTCAATCTTGAGGACAATTTATGAGGAGCTTCCACCTGAATACAAGGAAAGGCTTCAAGTTTTCTACTTCTTGCATCCTGGGCTTCGCTCCAGGCTGGCCATCGCCACACTTGGCAGGCTATTTTTAAGTGGAGGGTTAGTATTCTTTCATCTGGTTCTCAGGCATCACTGCTATATAAGCTGGCAGCTGCCCAAGCTGTTCATACATTGTAAATGAAACAAGGATGCTACTCAATAGTCATGCTTATATATTATACACCTTATAAAGTTCAACTGACCACTTCTCTTTGTGTCCACAAGATAAATATGCTTATAGAAGGTTAATGCAAAATACATTCTTCTTAATAAGTAAATGTTGAAAATGGAAATAAATAGTGAAATGGAGCACGATAGCCATTTCTGAATATTTATTGCATGCAGTATACTGAATACACATTTCATGCATTATTCAGAACGAGTAATTGTCTCTAAACAGACAAGTAATCATGTCATCAGACATCAGCTGTTGTAGTTGTAGCAGTCCTTATTTTTATAAAACAGAGCTCAAATGGACTACAATGTTGCAATAAACTCTATGACCCTATGTACTTGCTGTCTTGCTTATTGCTCTCTATTCTTAAATTACTGTCAAGTCTTGAATATTTGGATATTGCTGGCAAGGTAGAATTCTGCAATTTTCTTCTAGTCATGCCATCTGAGCTGCCACGAATATTATACTGAGCTCAGTTATCTCAATCTCTTTACCTTTTAAGGAATTATACTATTGAATCCATTGATCTCTTGTTGTTAATGCTGGTGGCTAAACTTTTATTCAGCTTTGACCATTAACAAACAGCTTCCTTACCACTTTTAATTATTCTGTTACAGCTTGTATTGGAAAATCAAGTACATTAGTCGACTGGAGTATCTCTGGGGGGATATAAAAAAGGGAGAGGTTGAAATTCCAGATTTTGTTATTGAACATGATAAGGTTCTTGAGCACCGGCCACTGACTGATTATGGCATAGAACCAGATCCTCTACATCTTGCTGATGTACCTGCTGTAGGATACTCGCTTGGAAGATACGAAGACAAGTGGACTCCAGAAGATCGATGGTATTCAAGGAATTACATGTGAATTTTTCTGTTGTAGCCAAAGGCTTAAAGTTGATTGTATAGTAACACGGTACTATGAGATTTGTGTCAGATTGCTGTGAAAACCTTGTCAAGGTCCTATATTTCCAGCTTTGTGATCCAATTTAATACCTGTTTGAAGATTATAGAGCAGACTCTATGTTGTGGTTAACCCGCAGTATCAAACTGTGGTCGATTTGTCTGCTTATTCACGTATTTCAATAGTTATGTCCTTGACAGAACTTAACAAGGAAAATGCGTGCTTAGTTCTCTGGGCTGTGAAAAACGAAATGAAAAAAAAAAGTCGGCATTCTTGAATAAAAGTTTTGCCCCAGTTTCTAGATTTATGCTGAAGGCTCACCGTTTGATGATAATGATGACACCAAGATTTGCACGTAACCATATACTCATAACTGTATCACTTGATTCCGCAAAATCCATGATTACATCTCGCAGCTCTGAAGCCACCAATACATTATTAATCTAATATTCCAGATAATTTGCACCTTGCAGACCAACGCATGTGTATCAACAAAATGCAGCCTTGTCTAAATCCACCGAAATGAATATGGATTGAACTCTACGACAGTTCGCGGCACCGCTTTGCAGCAGCAACAACAGCACTGATCAGCGTTCCACGAAACGCGCCCTTCTCGAGCTCCTGAATCCCGGCTATGGTAGTCCCTGCTGGAGAAGTGACCTGATCTTTCAGTTGCCCTGGATGTTTACCTGTCTGGCTCACCATGGTTGCAGCACCAAGAACCTAAACAACATATGACCAAAAACTCCATGAGAAAGAGCAGCCAACGATGGAGTAAACTTAATACATAGGCAAAATGCATAAAGGAATTCAGTTTTCTAAATAAAGATATAAATATCTAAAAAACGACGGCTGCATAAAGGAACTCAGTGTTCTAAAGAACGAAACAAACATCTAGGAGACAGACAATAACTTAAAAAAATCACATAGCATATGAAAAGATCACAACATTTCTCAATAGTGAACACTCACAGTTTGAGATGCAAGACCAAGGGCAAGGTCCCGAGGAAGCCCAGCAGCAACTCCACCATCAGCCATGGCCTCTATTGTTAAGAAAATGTAGGCCGGTCCACTCCCACTATATTAACAATAAAGACAGAAATTAGCTTCACTCTTGAATGTTGACACCCTATTTCAGTATCACATACACACTCAGCTACATACCTCAGGCCAGTTACAGCATCAAAATATTTCTCTTCAGCTGTCCAAACTTTTCCAATGGCACTGAATAGTTTTCTTACACGGCTTTCATCATCCTGAGTAGCCATCTCTCCCAAGCACATTACTGTGAGAAGTAAAAACATCATACAATGTCTCATCTTGTTACCTCCCCTGATAATTTCCTTTAGTACAGCACTATGAAAGATAATTCAAAATGTCCAGTGTATACAAACTTTCTACAATCATAAACCTTAAGCACACAAAGCAGCCATTTCATAACAGAGATTGCCTAGCAATTTTTGATTCATTCAGAAAGCACACCACATTTCATGTACTATTCATAGGTAAAAAAAAACGGCTCATTGATTGTCAGAAAATTCTACCTGATGCAGCTTGTCCAACAGCTGAAGGGGTGTTGGGCATTACTCTAATAATACGGCGTTGACCAGACCAATCCTGAAATGAAAAGAGAAGCATCTGCGGGCTTAGGATATAGAATTCCAACACAACATACCAAGTGTTGACCCAGACAAAACAATAATATAATAGCATTGAGATAGTAGAGCAGCTTAAATACTGACAGAGGTAAACTGCTGTATTCTGTAGTTTTAGTGGCAATTATCATAATGAGAAACTGAATGATAAAGCAAGAAGTAAGAACTAACAATAAACTGAGAGATAAGATTAACAATTCAATTGGATCTATTAGGAAATTGTTTGAATACAACAAATAGTCATAAAAATAATTCCACGTACTGTAAATTGTAGATCTGTTGACAATTTTTACTCAGAATCCAGTCATGACCTTGTTACACCCAACAGATAAAAGAAACAATTTTATAAAACAAGCAGAATCCCTCTATGAATTTAAAAGTTGTAGGAAACAGAACCTTGAAAATATAAATTCAGGATGAAACTAAATGATAGTGTGATTCATCCAATACACAATTCCTCTGTTCCGGATCAAAAGATTGGGAAACGAACGTGAACAGGAGCATGAACACGAGCAGATGCTTTACATACTTTAGTACCCATTTACAACACAATGCATTCTCTATCGGACTCTTTTACCACATCCACATAAATCATGTTGACAGAGATGGTAAAATTTTCAGAAGCACGGTAACCTGCAGATCTTGCATCTTGATGCCAGCAGCAATGGACACCAGAAGCTTTTCGTCTGACAGCCGGGGCCTCAGCTCAAGCAGAACCTGCTTCACTGCAATTCGATATGCGTGCGTGATTAAAACAATAGGTGGAATCGGGGACACAGCGAAGGATTGCTCATGGATCACGAGATTAAACATGATAAGATTGCACAACCAACTTCCTTTTGGATCTAGAAAGCAAAACTAAAAAAACAAAACCCGGCACTTACCGATCTGAGGCTTGACGGAGATGACGATCACATCGCTGTCGTCGACAACCTAGCACGCACGCACGCACGGGGGGATTAAGATTCGCGTCAGAGCCGAGTTTCCACGGCGACGTGCCAGGAAATAGAGGCGCTCGCATCCAAGTGGAGGACCGGAGTCCGGGGATCAAATCAAAGGGGGGAAGGAAGCGGGGGGATGGGATACCTGGGCATTGGTTTGGAGCAAGGACGCGCCGAAGGACGCGAAGGCCTGGCCGCGCTCGGGGCGGCGGTGGGGCGCGGTGCGGATGGCGGAGGCCGGGAGGACGCCCGACGCCGCCACGCCGCGGGCGATGCTCTCGGCCAGGTTCCCCGCGCCGACGAAGCCCAGGCGGAACGCGTCCCCGTTCACGGCGGAGGACGCCGCGGGTGGCTGCACAGGCGGCGCCGCCATTGTTGCGAAGGGGGGATTGGTAGGGGTTTTGGACGGGGAGGACGGTGGCGAACGCGAACTGACAAGTGCCACGGGGACGGGCTGACGTGCGATTTCTGGCGGTCCAGGAGGGGTTTTATGGTAAAACCTCAAGCTGGCTCGCCGGCTGCCACTCGCCGCAACGGATTTGGCGGATTCGTAAGACAATTCATGGGTCCGCTGCCACGATACTCTACTCCAGATAACATGCGACATGTGTATGTGTTGTGCACATCAAAATCATCAGCATATCTAGGACAATACACATGGCATCACTGCGAGTCAACCAAGTTGAGAATTTCCTGTGACATGGACACATGGTAACTTGTGTGAAGATGGTAATTTGTTTGTAAACAGTACTCCATCTACCGATAACCACTAATCCACTATCATCAATTTACACTTAAAATTGCAGTAGTAC
The DNA here is from genome assembly GCA_018135685.1 of Themeda triandra. NCBI lineage: Eukaryota > Viridiplantae > Streptophyta > Magnoliopsida > Poales > Poaceae > Themeda > Themeda triandra. The sequence goes on from JAENPR010000018.1 coordinate 2,211,344, forward strand.
ACAGCTACCCATGGCTAACTATACAGCCTGCATCTTCTTCCTCTTTCGAGCAAAAGTCACTGGATCTACTTACAAGAAAAATAATATTCCTTGTGTTCTTTAATATTTGGCCACGCTTAGCTTAAATTTGAACTGGCCAACGTCAAAGATTCGCACAATTTGCTATGGCCTTGTTTAGATCCCAAATTTGGCATGCCAAATTCGGGTGTTCACACACTGTAAGACTTAGAAGAATTTCGTTTGTATTTGTGAAATATTGTTCAAATATTAATTAATTAGACTCAAAAGATTCGTCTCACAAAGTACAATAAAAAGCGTAAGCAATTAGTTTTTGATTTCATCTATATTTAGACTCCATGCATGTGCCGACATTTTGATATGACGAGAAATCTTTTTTTTACATAGTGGAATTTGATGAAAAATTCTGGAACTAAACAAGGCCTATGACAACACAGCCTAAAGTTACAGGTATTCACACTTCACGGCCCACACAATCAGGTATGGTACGGCCTCAGAAAAGCATACCACTCCACAATTCAGATAAAGCACAACAGATATGACAGGTTCACGAGTCATTAACGCCTCACATGCGAATGAAAACAGCTGAACTTTCTCTGCGGAACGAGAAGTGGCAATATGTTCTCCATCTAAGCTATTGCCATTGTCACCACTTTACAACTTTACAGGAGTACACATGGCTAACTATACATCCTACACATTCTTACATTTTTGAAGCAAAACTCATTGGATCTACAAGAAAAACAATACTCTCTCTGTTCTTTTAACATTTGGCGTTGATTGGTTCCATTTCGAACCGACCAAACGTCAAATGTTAAAGAACAGAGGGAGGCAGTGCAAAATATTTGCACAATCTGTTATAAACAACACAGCTTGAGGTAACATTGATTCACATGTCACGGTGCACAATCTGGTGCACCATTTTGTTCAGATCATTGCCTGGTCAGATGGCATCGCCTTGTGTAACTGCAAATGGATGGATGATGGTTACCCTGCATCAACACCTGCACACTTAAAAGTAGCTAGATTGTGTTTGCAGCAGCTCAAGGTGAGCCAGTATCTTGCCGATCATTGGTTTCAGGGCAGGGTCTCCTTTCTGGGCAAGATCAATGAGCAAAGCCTGAGCAATCTCTCCGTACTGCTCCCTGTGGGCTTCCAACCGGAACATCCGCTCCAGCATCCATATCGCCTTGTCCTGGGAACTCAGCTCTCCCGCTTCGGTGATCCTCAGCAGAGCATGGATACTTGATGCCTTCTCTATCACCCTGTCTCTATCACCCTGCTCCCGTTCTCCCAGACCTCGTCCTGCATAAGGGTGCCCAGTGCTTCCAGCACAGCTCCATCTGCTCCGCGCTCTTGGCCTTCTAGTATCTGGACCAGAGGATTGACGGCGCCGGCTTTTACTGAACAGAAGGTGCTTTTGACGGTGCACTGGGAGTTGTGGACTATACGACTATACAGTAGGATTCAGCTGACGGAGGAACGCAAAGCCACCTTGGCGATTTTGACTTCCGCAGTGCCATTGTGCTCTGTGATAGTTGGGCCAATGATGTTGCTGCTTTAGACTTGGCATCCACTGAACCTTCTGAAAGCAACTTCACAAGGCAAGGAACCACCCCGTGTCCAACTGCTGAACTCTGTAGCTTCCTGTCCCAGGTAACTGTGAACCGAATAAACACACCGGCGATGCCCTCAAGCAACCACATTCTTTGAGGTGTCACAGAAGTAGCAATGTTTGCTTCGAATAAGGCGATCAGAATAGGAAGCAAGTTTGCCCGCATCAGAATTTCAGTTACCTTCTTATCTGTCACTGGGAGGTTGCTCAGGATGCCAACAGCTGCAGCCTTCTCATCTTGAGAAGTATTAGAAGAGATTATCTTTACCAAAATATCTAGATGTGCCTCCCTGAACTGTTCAGCCAATTCTTGAGAAGAATCTTTTGATAGATGAAACATTAAGTGCAACGCAGAAATTTTGATATCCACATTCTTTTCTGTTAGGAAAGGTAGAAGCAGTTGCACCCCTCCATTTTGCCTGATTTTACTCTGGCTCTTTTAGTATCCTGGTAACTAAACCCGTTGCTAACAGGGCGTGCCTATATTGGGCACTTGCAGGTTGCAGCTCATGAATAAAAATAACAATGCTTCAACTTTAATGAATAGAATACAAAACATATTGGATCTCAACAATTGTCTTTAAAATCTGCTAGCATTTTGATGATCTCATACAGTGCAGTTCAATGGTTCATAAGAAGAAACACATAATGCATAAAAAAGTGCATAAAGTGACAACTTGGTGTGCTAGTCCTAAGGTGCATATAACACCTCACTATTTTTCTCAAGTCGGTAAAATTTCATAAATATTCCTGGCCTAGAGAAACTCTGAAATGTTTGGTACTGATCCTTGGCATTGACTTCAGAGATTGAAGGATGCAACGTTACTGTCATCTCTTTAAGCTTTGTCCCCCAATCAAACAGCCGTTTCACAAAAGCAACTTCATGTTCAGTTCCTCTCCATTTATAAATTTCTACTTTTTCAAGGTGATTTAACAAGAGTTCCTCTGTTTCCCACTCTATTAGCTGAAGGCATTTGCAATTGGATGTGCATACAGTTTGGTCCTGACACCAGAAAGTATCAACTTAATAAAATTAATTAATGATTGAATGACAAAAATGAGAGTAAATTGTTAGATTCCTGAACGAGTTGTGCCAATGTGTTGGTATCAACAATTTAAAAAATAATTCAGCCTAGTAACTAGTTGCAGCAAACCAGAACATTGTATGGACTTACATAACCTTTACATTTTTCTTTTAAAAAAACAAATACTTAGACTAATTACTCCTTCAACTTTCTATTCACTGCCATAATATTTTCTAACTATTATATACATTATTACCAAGGTTAATCTGCTTTAGTGTCATCCAACAAGTCACTAGAAGTCCAGAACCATATATTTCAAACAGGCTAACAATAACTAGAAAGAGAGCAACTATTTACAGCCCAAACAGTATACCAATGGTTAAATCTACATGCAGAGTAAAGTGCCATAATTGGGATATGAAATAAATGATACATTTGACAAAAAAAATACAAATGCAGGTTTCTACCCATTACTCCAGTAAGAAAATGAGTTGAACCTAGGGACAACTGAATACAAGCACATGTTATTTTTCATAAAAACAACATGCTTCGATCTACCTTGAAAAATAGTTTCGTAATGCTTTGGATTAATTTGGCTTTTGATATATATTTGAAAAGAAATTAATTGTAAAAAATGCCTTTTAGGAACCAAAACACTATCCCTTTTTCATATGTCTGGAGAGTAGGTTTACCTCTGATTCAACAGCAACTAACCACAGCATCAACCTTCTTATACTAGTACACAATCTGAGAACATGGAATGCGCTAGCCCCAAACGCATGTCCATTTGGAATTATCATTAGGCTCAAAAATGTGATGTCTGGGAGCACTGCCATGTCTTCCATCATGTAGTCATAGTTCTCTAGACCCTGTGTGTTTTTATAGAAAGTAAAACAAAGGGGGTCATATGTGACAGTTAGAAGGGGAATACAACCGCAAGCTGTTTTCAGTTATTGTTGCTAGCTAACCATTGTTGTGAACATGCACAAAACTGTCACTATAAGCTAACAATTCATTATGGGTTAGCTAACAATTCATTGTGGGTTTGTTACACAAAGCATGGCCATTGTGAGCTAATAAAAAGACTAGACTACTTGTTCTCTAGAAAATACTTTGGCTCTCATATATCTTGAAGGTACAATAGAAGATAGTGATTAATCAGTGTGCTCAGCAATGTTGGAGGTACCTAAGGTCCTAAGCAAACCAAAACATGCGGTGACTTCTACAAATGGTGGTTTTCTGATATCACCATCATCTAGACTATTTGACAAAAAGTCGAAATAGTGAAATGAAACATTCTTTTAAGCCATTTGGTTCAATGCACAAGTCAACTTATTTTTATCCTAAACAAAGACTCATAAGTAATATGCCTGAAGAACTTTATTTACTTGTTTTTCTATGTTTTCTCATGTCTTAGGAGTTAAGCTTTTATTTAAAAAAGAGCATGTTGCATAGGAAGCTTGGAATCATGGTATGTAACTAGGATGACATAGTTCTAGATAATAGAAGTGAGAACTCACCTTCAGATACATCAGCGGTAGAAAAAGACTTTTGATACCCTCAAAGCGCTGCAAGAGACTCAAGCAAGACTGATTGTGCAGGACACCACCTCCATAAACAAGATAAAAGCGAGGTCGCAGACATTCAAGATGTGCCATCTCGCCAAGGCGGACAGAGCTCGGGTCACATTCATCACTCCACTCAAGTCTTGTCAGAAGAGGGGCTGAAATGGTGGCGACTTGTGGTGTCTTGCGAAAACAAAATGCTACAATCAACTCCTCGAGTGCCGGCACCACAACGGTGAGCCGAAACAAGGAGCGCAGGCCCCTGAGTTCCATCCGCAGCATAGACTCTGAATGTATTGCGAGATCCCTCAGCCCATGGGAGTCCCGAACGGTGAGCCTCTTCAAGGACGGGCACCGCGGCGAGGACACGGCGTCGCCTAGCTCGCCTGGGCCGTGGAACCAGACGCGGTACAGGACGAGCTCGGTGAGGCGAGCGAAGACACCGGTGAGAGGCACGGCGAGGCCCTGATAACCCAGGGCGAAGGAGATCGTGGTGGCCTGCTCGAAGCAGGGGAATTCAAAAGCGCCTCTTTTGACGGCCTCCTCCTCGCTGTCCTCCACGTCTTCCACCGGACCCTCTGTTATAAGGGTCAGTTCGCCGGAGACGCGCCGCGCGGCGGCGGGGAGCCAGACCGCTAGAGACTCAGCGGTGGCGCCGTCGGCCACGAAGAGGAGTTCGCGGAGGAGCACCTCGTGGTCGTCGAGCACGTCGCTTAGCCGGTGGGGCTCGGGGGGCGAAGGGAAGCTGAGCGCCGGGAGGAGCGCCCAGATGCGGCGCCAGCGGTGGGAGAGGACGCAGGTCTGCACGGCGGCGCGGGTGGTGAGCTTGAGGAGGATGATGACGAGGACGTCGTCGGGGAGGGCGCTGAGCCGGTCCTCGCCTGCGGCGGCGGCGGCGGCGAGCTCCATCGAGGACGGGAATGGGAGGGGATTTGGGGACTTAGGTCACGGACGCCAGCATTTCGCGGTGGAATTAGGAGATTGCGTCGCACAGGAAGGAGCGGAGGCCGGCGTGGGTGCGCGTCGCCGAGGAAGCGGGCGCGCGGCGGAGATGGCGCACGGGGGCGCGTGCTCGATCGCCGGGGCGGGGCGGGGACCGAGGCGGACGGCCGCCACCACCACCAAGGGCGAGCGCGGGCCCAATGCAATGGCCGCAGGCGTGGGTGGAGTCGGCGCGATGCAGCGGCGCTTGGGTTGAGCAGCCCGGCGGCGCCGGGGTGTCGAGCAGATCGGCGGCGCCGGTCGTGGCCTCGAGTCTTCGACTGAAAGACTCGAAGCACTTATTTTATTTTTTATTTTTTTAGCAGAAGACTCTTGACACCATCCGAATGTAAATGGGCCTCCACCCCAGTGTGAAACAGCAATAAAAAATTCGAAAAACAGGGAAAATGGCAAAAAAAAAAACAATTCGATCCGCCTTCCATAACTTGGGTACGTCGTGCCAAGTATGTTTCCATCCTCGAACTAATGTTTTGAAAAGATATTGTCCTTACAAACAGAGAAGTCATTCATGTCCGGCGTACCAAGTTCCTCGTAGGTATCGAAAACTTTAGTATCAAAAAAAGGTATCGAAAACTTGGCATGAGCTCCCTAGCCAGGAGCGTGGAGCCTGGTCGCACAGGAGGGATTTGTGGCACCAGGAGCCTAGAGCATGGGCAAGAGGAAGAAGAGACGAAAGCGTCTTGGTGTGGTCGCTAAGATAAGAGAAAAAAAAATCAATATCAACATTTCAACTTTGGTTCACGAAATAGATTCAAATCGACCAGCTATTTTTAAGCTAAAGCTAACAAAAGTTGATTCACCGGTGACATTGAGCTGTACGAATATGCCCAAAGCAACGGACCAATTTTTATTATTTTTAGGTCATTTTCCTTTGACGGTTTCTCCGATATGCCGACTGATGCTAATTTATTGTGAAAAAAACATTGTACCGCTAGCTGAAAGCCGAGTTGATAAGTTCAGCCGAACATGACCGATAGTGCTAGTGCCCTCATGTTAGCACAGGTGACGGTGTCCTGACGCCCTAGTTCTATGTGCTCGTCGCTACTTCTGTCGCCGCATTGGCTACCGACAACCTCATCATCAATCATCCATCCCCACCACTCCTCTGTCGCCCCTTTCTAATCTCAATCCTTGTGGCTTGCCTCCTCCTTCCCGTTTGCCTCCACCTCTACACATCGCATTGGTTGTCGACTACCACATCGCCGCCTTCCCAACCCAACCGATCTTCCTCATCCTTTTGAATGCCAACCGGACCACTTGCCTCCTCCTCCTCCTCCCTGGCTACTGCCGCCTCAACTACCGGCGACCTAACCCTCGGCTACCCACCCTCACCACTAGGGCCTACTCACCACTTCTTCCCCACCCTTTATAATTCCAATCCCGACAACTTAACTTGTCCTCCTCGCCCTGTCGTCGGCACAAGATCATCTGGTTCTCTTCCTTGCATCCCGCTCAAGCCCTCACGCAACTCGCGACTCGCCCACTCCAGAGTCGGAGGATCCCTCACGGTGCTCGGCTCCCGGCGACATACGGACTCTCTATCCTGTCCTGCGTAGCAGCCGGCGGCCTGTTGGGATTGTGATTCTTTTTTCGGATGTCGGATTATCCATCGAGTTTCGGGGATCCGCAGGTTTCGATTTTAGGGATTGATTTGCACCCCAATAAGTGTTGGCGGCAGATTTGGTTTTTAGGTTCAGGTTTTCGGTTTTGAGTGCCTAGGCTGCAATCTGCAAAGCGAGACTTGGCGGATTCCTAGGACAATTCATGGGTTCGGTGCCACGACACGATACTCTACTCCAGATAACATGCGACATGTGTATGTGTCGTGCACATCAAAATCATCACCATATAGGACAAAATACACAACATTTCACAGGCGAATATCTGTTGAGAAAATCCTGTTGACATGGTAACTTGTGAGGAGATGGTAATTTGTTTGTATACACAGTACTCCATCTATCTATAATAACCACTACTATCATAATACCATCACTTTACACTTAAATTGCAGTAGCACACAACTACCCATGGCTAACTATACAGCCTCATCTTCTTCCTCTGTCGAGCAAAACTCACTGGATCTACTTATAAGAAAAATAATGCTCCCTGTGTTCTTTAATATTTGACCACGCTTTAGCTCAAATTTCAACTAGCCAACGTCAAATATTCACATAATTTGCTTGTTTAAAGCAATTTCACATAATTTGCTATGACAACATAGCCTTAAGTTTCAGGTATTCATACTTGACGGCCCACACAATCAGGTATGGTGCGGCCTCAGAAAAACATACACTACAACTCCATAACCCAGATAAAGCACATTTCTAGGAGAACAGACATGACAGGTTCACGAGTCACGACGAGTCATCAACGCCTCACATGCGAATGAAAACAGCTGAACTTTCTCTGCTGAACGAGTTTGCTGTACAAGTGGCAATATGTTCTCCATCTAAGCTATTGTCATTGTCACCACTTTACAACTTTACAGGAGTACACATGGCTAACTATACATCCTACACATTCTCACTCTTTTGATTTGAAGCAAAACTCGTTGGGTCTACAACAAAAACAATACTCTCTCTGTTCTTTTAACATTTGACGTTCATTGGTTCCATTTCGAATCGACCAAACATCAAATGTTAAAGAACAGAGGGAGGCAGTGCAAAATATTTGCACAATCTGCTATAAACAACACAGCTTGAGGTTACATTGATTCACATGTCACGGTGCACAATCTGGTGCACCATTTTGTTCAGATCATTGCCTGGTCAGATGGCATCGCCTTGTGTAACTGCAAATGGATGGATGATGGTTACCCTGCATCAACACCTGCACGCTTAAAAGTAGCTAGATTGTGTTTGCAGCAGCTCAAGGTGAGCCAGTATCTTGCCGATCATCGGTTTCAGGGCAGGGTCTCCTTTCTGGGCAAGATCAATGAGCAAAGCCTGAGCAATCTCTCCGTACTGCTCCCTGTGGGCTTCCAACCTGAACATCCGCTCCAGCATCCATATCGCCTTGTCCTGGGAACTCAGCTCTCCCGCTTCGGCGATCCTCAGCAGAGCATGTATACCTGATGCCTTCTCTATCACCCTGCTCCCGTTCTCCCAGACCTCGTCCTGCATAAGGGTGCCCAGTGCTTCCAGCACAGCTCCATCTGCTCCGCGCTCTTGGCCTTCTAGTATCTGGACCAGAGGATTGACGGCGCCGGCTTTTACTAAACAGAAGGTGCTTTTGACGGTGCACTGGGAGTTGTGGACTATACAGTAGGATTCAGCTGATGGAGGAACGCAAAGCCACCTTGGCGATTTTGACTTCCGCAGTGCCATTGTGCTCTGTGATAGTTGGGCCAATGATGTTGCTGCTTTAGACTTGGCATCCACTGAACCTTCTGAAAGCAACTTCACAAGGCAAGGAACCACCCCGTGTCCAACTGCTGAACTCTGTAGCTTCCTGTCCCAGGCAACTGTGAACCGAATAAACACACCGGCGATGCCCTCAAGCAACCACATTCTTTGAGGTGTCACAGAAGTAGCAATGTTTGCTTCGAATAAGGCGATCAGAATAGGAAGCAAGTTTGCCCGCATCAGAATTTCAGTTACCTTCTTATCTGTCACTGGGAGGTTGCTCAGGATACCCACAGCTGCAGCCTTCTCGTCTTGAGAAGTATTAGAAGAGATGATCTTTACCAAAATATCTAGATGGGTCTCCCTGAACTGTTCAGCCAATTCTTCAGAAGAATCTTTCGATAGATGGAACATTAAGTGCAACGCAGCGATTTTGATATCAACATTCTTTTCTATTAGGAAAGGTAGAAGCAGTTGCACCCCTCCATTTTGCCTGATTTTACTTCTGGCCCTTTTAGCATTCACGTGCCCAGAAATGCTGTTTAGGGCCCTCAGAAGATGAAGTTGAATTACCAGACTCGATAAATTAAGAAGCGAGAGCATCTGAGGTGCTACATCTTTATGAAGTAGAATACGCTCAGATTGTGCTATAGCTGCAAGTATAGCTGAGGCTGGCTCTCTGAGGGTCATGAGCACTGATGTCACAGAGAAAAGGAGCTGGAGCAGCGGTCCTGTTATGCCAGAATTTATCAGGATTTCTGCATTTTCTAGAGAGCTGGAGAGATTACGCAAGGCACCTAAGGCCGAGTGCTTGGCTTCAAGGTTTCCATATTTAAACATGTCCACGAGGGGTTCAATAGCTCCATCCTCACCGAGGGATGATTTCATATGTTCAGATAGGAACATTTTTGAAATAGCAGTTGCCATAAGGACCTTGTTCATGTCAGAACCTGCAATGTAAATAGGAGGGCAAAGCTTATTGGGTGATGATATGGTTAGATGAGTGGAGAAAGTTGCATTCTACATTGAATTCCGAATTTATAGGCTGAAGTTTAGTGGCTTTTTTCTCAGAATATTATAGCCGGATGGATAAGAAAGAGGTGGACAGAAGTAATGGAACCAAAATTCTTGGTAGTTAAATTGACAAATGAAGTAATCGTTACTCCTCTTGCATCGTTTTACTTTGCAATATGTTTTCCATTTTCTCCAAGAGGATATCATTCTTATTAGAGTGAAGTTTCTGAACCTTTTTAATAAAATGGAAAATTTGTAATGCCACATTGTAGATACTTATGTTGTTAAAACGGCTTCAAGACACGGAGAAAACCATAAGAAGTTATGTTCACACACACTTTTTTTTTTTAATAAAAAAAAACAGTCTGAGACATAGTATGCAAGATCATAATACCTTGTTTGAGGTACTGTATCAATGGCCGGAAGTACCCAGCCTCCGCCATCAACAGCACATTCTGGGTTGGACGACAAAATGCTGAGCAACTTCTCCGCGTCATCCACGGTGCATGACTCATGTGCATTCCTCAGTGTGACCAGCATGACGATACACCCTTTGATCCTGCCAATCCTCTGCCGGACCTGCGGGATGTCCGACAGGTCCAGCAGCACCGCAATCGCCTCCCTCCTCTCGTCCACGTCTCTGGACAGGGAGCGGACGATGCTGGAAAGTGCCTCGATGCTCGCCAATCTCTCCTGTGAAGCAATTTACTGATTGTGAGAGTAGAGATCATGGAGAAAATTGAAGTCCGACAATCAGGCAACCAGCTGATGAGTTTGGAACTTAGTTAATCATAATGCCTCTACACGAAATCGAAAGTGATGCAGAATGCAGCTTGCTGAGACTGATGAGAGGGCAGCACTCAGCAAGTGCAGCAAGAGATAAGGTGAGGCCTACCGTCCAAAACCGAAGCATTTCGAAATTAACTACCGTAGTAGGTACTACGGAGTATACTAGTTGTAAGCAGTAGCGAACGAGCATATCATCGAACACAGAGCGCGCGCGAGCTTGTAGGCGAGGGAAGGAAGAGGGGAGACCCGAGCGGCGCGTGGGCCTCAGTGAACTGACCTTGCTCTCGGCGGCGACGCATCCCGCGAGGCGCCTGAGCGCGGCCATGACGCTGACCCTGGCGTCGGGGGTGGCCGCGGCGGCGAGGCGCGCGAGCAGCGCCGGGACGAGGAGGCCGTCCTCATCGTCGTCCTCCCCGAGCCTGCCGTCCGCGGCCAGCGCGGCCATCTCCCGCGCCACGGCGGCGAGCTCGTCCTCCGCGCCGGTCTTCACGCGCACCAGCAGGTCCTCCACGTCCACCGCCGCCGCCTTCCTCGCCATCGCGTGTGGGCAGGTGCTGAGCAATCGGCAGGCAGCAGCGGCCAGCGGCAGGCAGTGGAAGTCACCGCTGCCAAGGCGGGAGTGGGAAGCGAGCGTGGGAGCCGGAGTGGAGTAAGGAGGCAGCAGCGGTGGACACGGCGAAGCGGTCAAGTCGCCCATGGGCGGAGAGGGACGGGCGACGCGAGGAAGGGAGACGACCTGGCCAGGCCTCCGGTTTTTGGGACACGCAGCGCAGCCCCCGCAGGCAGGAAGACGCCGTGCCGTTTCTTTCAGTTGCCGGATAAATCACGGTCGCAGTGCCGAATCAGGCAGAGTCTGCGGAATTTCATCATTTTAACTTTTTCGTGGTCGTGCTTTTCGGATCGTTTCTGATGGATCGACGAACTGTGGTTAAATTAAATTTAAATTTGGCGGCAATTAATGAATGGTTTAAAAGAGCGTGCGAGCAGAGCACCCTGGGCTGGCAAGTATGCAATAAGTTTAAGTGCAGGTGCAGCCGTGCAGGTGTGAACTAAACAAGACCTTAAATTCGACAGCAATTCGGATGGATTAACAGAGCGTGCGAGCAGAGCACCCTGGGCTGGCAAGTGCAGGTGCAGGTAGCATGTCGCGATCGCGAGTAAGATACGGCGGATGATGATTCGACGATGTGTCTCGTGTCATTCGCTTTCGCAGCCACAGCTGCTGAGAGCACATAGCCGAACGCGTTTCGGGGCTTTGGCTTTTGACCGGTTCCGGGTTTGTTTGACCAAGTCAGCTGACACTCGGTTGATCCGTCCGTCTCCGTCCGCCCGTGCTGACTCCGCCGACCGTCGCGACAGCAGACGGTGACAGGCAAAGCTCCAACCCAAGACGACAAAATCCACGACGTGCCATCCGAGAAGCAAGAGCCCACGGGCCACGGCGCATGTACGGTGGTTGACGTTGATCGGCGTTCTGGAGCGGAGGCCCAGGTACAAAAGCCCAATGTGTTAAATTGTGTGCGTATGAACTCACGGCCCAGTAGGCCCAGATGGCCCTACAGAGGAAGCCCGTTTTCATTTGTCTGCGCTCGCTTTCGTCAGCTTTGCACCATTGATCGACCTCCCCTGTATTTTTTTTTGTGTGTTATTTATGGCAAAACAATTTCTTCTAGAAGCTGGATTTTCCCGTCTCTGCACGAGTTATGCACGTAACCAGTTCTATTTGGGGTTCATTTTCAGTGCTACATACTAAACGCACTTCTAGACCATTCTCTCGCTCTCAAATAAAAAGCGACACACCAATGATAAAGTGGGCTCACCATTTGATAGAGGTGACGGTTTTGGATATCTTCGCCAAACATCAATGCTTATCTCCTAATAGAGTTACTGTATAGGTTACATCTCATTTGTTAATGTTATTTTTTGAGAGCATACTTTTAATTTTAGAGAATAAATAAAACTGTAACAAAAGGTTATGGGCTTATGGCAAAACCATGGGCAGAGCAAGGAACAGTGGTGCTGGTGTCTCGAGTTACTCAAATCAGGGGCAACTGTACGAAGTTTTTTTTAATAAACAAAAAAACAGAGCGAGGTAAAGAGAAAGGATGAATCGTGCAATTTCAGAGGTCACAATCACAATGTCGACACCTACACACCTCGAATCGTCGAGGATAACAGCTTTACACGTAACACACACGTGGAAAAAGTACGTGATTGAATGGGACATTTTCTTTCAAGTATAGCACCTAGAAGGTTCACGTATATAAACCACCCACGCCATCTTCACCACTCAATAATACAAACACCAACGGTACAATACGGGATGTACACGTACTACGTACAGCACAAATAAAAGATAGACAGTGCATGTATCATCTCATCACAGTTATTAATAAATTTTAAGCTAAGCTCCTTACTATTACACCGAAGCAACAAGTAAAACAGGACAAGCTTTCATGGTGCACGAGCGTGTGCACAGGTATGGCCGCCGGAGCGAGCTGCGGCGGCGTGCCTAGTCGCAGCACATCTCGCAGATCCAGCAGCAGCAGAGCGCCGCGATGCTGAAACAAACAAAACAGAACAAGTCAGTGGATTGATCAGAAGAATCAAGTTTTGTTTATCGTTAGTTATTTAGTAATTAATTAACCAGGAGGAGGAGATCGATCAGAGTAATTAATTACCATCCTTCGATGAAGCCTTTCTCCCCGCGCGAGGTCGTCTTCCCCCGGCGTCCCTTCCTGCTGCCTCCCTGCTCCTCCGCGCCGGCAACCGCCGTCGGGTAGCCTGCATACATCCATGTCGATCGTGTCAGCATGTGTTCATCCATCGACAGTTGCAGACGCATCATGATTCATGAATGAACAAGCTAAGAACAATCAAGCCACATGAAACTCGGGAGATAATAATCGATCCTCTGACCTGGTGGCGGCGGCGGCGCCTGCTGCCTGCTGCTGTTGTTCTCCATCCTTGTCTGTCTCCTCGCTTCTAGCTAGAGCACTGCGAAATTGTAGTGAACAATGGTAGTTTGCGCCTTGGTGGTGTTGCCACCTTAACGAGACGCGCTCCGGGTTTTATATAGCCTACGGGCTACCTGAAATCCAGGGCAGTGTCCAGTGTGTTGCTGCTACGTTCCTTCCTTGCCGCCTTGGTTTTCTTCGAGGTCAAGATAAGGCTAACCTGTTGTCTGACCAATGACCAATGGAGAGCCGTGGTCGGCAAACGGTGTCATCCCTTTCCCTTTCCAGCAGCGATTGACAACTCGCCGATTCCCTGTTTGACACACAAGACACAGTGGCAGAGCTTATTAGCTTAGCTTTCTTCGACGATTTTTAACAAAGTGTACGTGTGCTGCCGCTAATTACACTTGTCTCCTGCCCGAGCCTATCCTTTGCTTTCGCAGAGAGAGAAACAGGACGAATAAAGCCTCTGCTAGTGCTAGTAAAGCCTCTGCTAGTGCTAGCCATCGGGCCTACACGCATGCAAGGCAATGCGAGCGGTGGTGGATCGGAGAAGTCTGTCCTGTCCGGCGATGCGGCTCGTCGGTGGCTGGCCCCGGCCGGCTGCGCCCAGTGACGCGTCAGAAAGCTCTTGGAATCGAGCCTTTTGATCCAAAATTCCAGAGCCTAGCGTGTCTATGAGATATTCAAGATGATGGCGAATCCGGTTCCCTCCAGAACCGCAGCAACCTTTGCTTGTTCACACCAGATCTTTTTGGCTTGGTTGTTGGTTGGACAACGGAAGAGGATTGAATAGTTTTTTCTCTTCTCATCCAACTTTTTCGTTATTGTTATTGTTTTCAATCGGCTTTCCGCATCAGAACGCCGTCATCGCTGTGCATTCGTCATCGTACAATGCAAATGTGACAGGAAACGATTGGTTCCTGATCGTGATCGATCACCCACCCAGGGTAAGAAAACCCAGGCCAGGTCGCCCGAGTGTGAAGTGAACCAGTGCTCCGTCCGTGTCTGATCTGACTGAATTGCAGCGAGCACTGGTGCGTAGTGGCTTTCGTGGATCCATGGCTACGCTGCGGATCAGAAATTCTACCATTAGGTGCCATGAAGATCAAGATCTGAATTCGGAATTCCGTGAGCTGACGGGCGTTTCGGCTTTCGGCCACGGCATATGCTCACCTCCATTGTGCAGTTCCCGGCCATCCATTGAATCACCGTATGGCCTAGCGGTACCCACATAAATCTCCGACATTCTGCCCGAGAACTTGAATGTTTTGTGAAATTTTGATCAATACTTGAAAAAATTCGAATGGATCGAATAAAGACGAAACTGCTGATATGTTCATTTTTTATATTATCCTAATGATGAGAAACGAAATTGAGGAAAGTCAAAGCAGAGGGAGACCAAGAGCGCCACGGAGACGTCAGAATGCGACCAACCATGGACCGATGGACGTGACCGGTGACCCGCGGCGGCTTGGCGACCGCTGGAACGTGCATGTATGCGGAGCGCGGTGGCGCCGTCGCCGTCTCTGAACCCCACGAGGCAGATGTGCCGCCAGGCCCTCCTGTCTCTGATCCTCTGTCCAGGTGCGGCCAACAATGGTATGGTAGTATGGAATGGTATTCAGTCAGTTGCACGGGTCAGTCAAAGGATCAACATTCAGTCATGGTACTGCATCCCAGAAGTCAAGTTTCAGCGGCTGCGGTAGCAGGATGCCTTGGGAACTCACATCCATCTGCATGTCTAAACGTCGAGAGAATTTTGACATTGTTGTCTTCTCCAGTCAAAGGAGGTTTTATTCAACAGGGAATTTTGACATCTAATGATGTTTGTCATGTCTAAAAATCAATAAAGTCTTTTTTTTTTTACAAACTTCTTTTGTTTTAGACTCTAGCCTTTTTCTCTCTGGCTCCACGAGCAATTTTACTGATGGAGATAAATTTGTTTTGGAAAAAACGTTTAAAAAAACAACTTCTCACATAGTCACATCAGATTTAGGAGAGGGAGTCAAAAGAAGTAGTATTTTTAGCTCTATTCAGTGTCCAAATCTTGTGGGTCTTGTTTTTTTTTTCTTTTTTGACAATGAGCCTTTGTCTCGAATTTGGCACAACTTCTCCAACAACTAAACCTTTTTGGAGCTGTTTTTACCAAATATGTTAAAATAATAAAATAGCCAGCGGGGTTCCTTAAAACCCACTCTCACAATGGTGAGAGCTGGATGGAACTAAAAATGCCAGGCTCTTCCAATTCTCTCTCCTATGTACTATGAGAAAATGTTTTAGTAAACTTTTTTCTTTCAAAATAGCTTCAGCTCCCAACTCCCTCTCCTATGTACTAAGAGAAAATGTTTTACTAATTTTTTTCTTCCAAAATAGCTTCAACTCCATCACTGGAATAGTTCATAGAGGTGAAGCCAAAAAGAACTGCTTAAAACATGTAGAAGGAAAAATGAGAATCTCCACAGAATTCGAATGAAATTGAGCTGAACCATAGAGTCTATCGAAAGTTCAACTAAAATAGTTCTCCCTTCTCTTCTAAATTATAAGCTGTTTTGTCTTTTTGATATTTTTTTCTCTCTGTATCTAGACATATTGTTATACTGGATATATAGTAAATTAAATGTACCAAAAAATAGAATGAATTATAATTTAGAATGGAGGTATAGTGTGTCACCTCTTACGTACCAATAGTAGGAATGTGCTACTGACAACTTGATTGCCATTTTAGTCATGTGTCTATATAAGATATAAAGAAGGTGGAGAGAGAATAAAGCTTCGATTCAGAAAGTACTGCAAGGTGGAATACTAAAAAACCACACGTCTCAAAAGTGTAAATCTAGCGAAAGATTTGCCGTTTACAAAAAATTCGAGGCTTGTCTTTGTTCTTTGGTTTATGCCATCCATCATAACCGAAGTTTTGAACTTACTCCAAAAAAAAAAAAAAAAACCGAAGTTTTGAACCACTAGTAGACTACTAGTGCAAGTGTGGGGGTTATGTTCGATGTTTTAGTCAATTGCATGTTCTCAACGGAAGGGAAAACAAGCAAACGAAAACGGTAATGCTCCTAATCGGACGTTCTACGCATCGAACAGCGTTTGTGGGCCGTGTGGCACGGGCCCAACAGCGGTGTGGACACACACGACCCCGTGCTCGCTGTCTCCACGCACGCGCCCCTCGGATGCTCCGCCTCACCGCCTGGTCCATCCTTATCTTCTTTTCCACCGCTCCTGAAGTCACCGCGCGCCCCTCGGATGCTCCGTCCACCGCACATCCGTTGCAATGACCGGCCCCCGTGCGCTCGTCGCGGCGGCGCTGGCGGCCCTGCTCGCCTTGGCATGCTGCGCTGTCGTGGTGACCCAGGCGGGCTCCCTAGCGCGGCGGACGGCGAGGCGCGGCCCCGGCGAGGCGCGCTCCTCAGCGCGGCGGACGGTGAGGCGGCTCCCGGCGCGGCCCCTCCCGGAACGGCGGACGGCTGAAAGGTCACAATGGCTAGAGGGGGGGGGGGGTGAATAGCCTAATAAAAATTCTAGCAATGAAACTAGACAACCCAATTAGATAGCAAGGCGGCAAATGTGCAAAGCAAGTGCTTCGACTACTCTATGCAAGCCGTCCTATCATGCAAGGCTACTCAACTTAATTGCACGCACAACAACGGTGATCAAGCTACACAATGTCGGTTCACCGAAACCAACTAAGCAATTCTACCCACGGGATTTAAGCTACACAATGAGTGGTTCCCGACCGACCACAACAAGCAATTCTACTAAGCGGTAAGTAAAGAGAGGATGGAAGGTTATACCGCCGCGAAGAGTAGAGGATAGCCAATCACCGGTGTAGAAGCCAATCACCTAGAGATGCTCAAGCACAATCACAATGGAGGTCGAAGCCTCGGCAATCACCAATCAACACAATGATTTTTACCGAGGTTCACTTGCTTCCCGGCAAGCTAGTCCTCGTTGTGGCGATGCACTTGCTTGGTGAGTTGCCCACTCAATTGGCTCGGTGCCAAAGACCCCAATGGGGAGCCGCAATCTCCACACAAGACAAGGATCCACAAGCCACGAGCAATCCACTAGAGTATCCTTTCGCGAACTCCGCGGGGAAGGATCAAGAACCCCTCACAAGAACCCGGTGTGGCCTCGAACAATCACCAAGTCGAGCTCAACCACCACCCGCTGCTCCAAACCGTCTACGGTGACGGGAATCACCGAAGAGTAACAAGAATCCGCAGCCCACTCGAAGAACAAGTGCCTCTAGATGCAACTCTCAATGCAAACCACTTGTCTTGCCACTCAAATCTCACAAGAGATGCTCAAGAATGAAAGAGATGAGTGGGGGAGTGTCTCTCTAGCTCAAAGGATGCACAAGTATGTGAAAATGGCCAAGAGAGCCTCCCATGGCCGGCCAAACGTCTATTTATAGAGCCTCCTCCGAAAATAGCCGTTGCCCCTCGGGCTGACGCCACAGCACGCGCCGGACGCGTCCGCCGTGATGCGCCGGACGCGTCCGGCGTTTCTCCATCGCGCCGCCGCAGTCGACCGTTGAAGTTCAAAGTCGCCACGTCACCAAGCGCCGGACGAACAACAGAGTTCTGCCCGAGTCCGGCGCTCGCGTCCGTCGCGTGTCCGGCGACCGACCGCGCAAGAGACAGCCCGACCAGAAAGTTTCTGGTCGGCGTCCGGCCGCCGCCGGACGCGTCCGCCGCCGCGTCCGACGGTCTCTGCGCCCAGCCAGCCACACTGCGCCGATTCAGCACGCGCCGGACGCGTCCGGCCCGCCAGGCCCTGCGTCCGGCGCCTGCGTCTGGCGCCCTGCGACTTGTAACTTTCTCGTTTGATCTTCGATGTCGCGCCGTCGTCGATCCAATCTCCAAACCACTTGTCCAAGGTGCTAACTCCACAGAGTAGATCACTTCTCAAGCACTGGAGTTAGCGTATCTTCTCAAGATCACGTCGACAAGTGTTAGCTCTCTAGTTAGCCTCTCATGCATCATGCAAAGTCACAACTAGAGGCACTTAGGACCGCGAATGAACCGAGGAAACCCCTCTTGATAGTCGGTTATCGATCCTAAATGTGGTCACACTCGCTAAGTGTCTCGACCACTAAACCGGAAAGCCCTATCAAGTATACCTTCGCCTTGATCTCCACGGGCGTTTCCATTCATCATCCGGAGCTTGATCACTTCACATGTCCACCGTGTTTGTCACCATGATCACCATGCTCCATCATCCATCGTCACGTTGCTATGTGTCTAACCACACTTAGAGCAAAGTATTAGCAACGTTTGAGGGTCATTAATTACCAAAACCAAACCGGAGCTTTCAATCTCCCCTTTTTGGTAATTGATGACAATCCCTCGATAAACTCACAAAGATATGGAAAAAGAATTCAATATGAAATTGAATTGCTTGCCCAAGACATTTTGATCATGAATCTTGGATTGGACAAACATTTCAATTCTGGTTTTGGTAGTGGTAGCTCCCCCTACATGTGTGCATCAAATGTTTGGTCGATTTTCAAGCACACATGTATAGATGAAACTTTGTGTGAGAGTTACCACAACCAAAATGGTACTAAGGTTTATAGAATTGACCTTTGAAGCGTGATACCAATCGGAGTGCGATAATAAACCTTCCTTAGCACCATGAGAATCTAGACATCATCAAAACTCAAGATACCTCATGAGATCACATTATAAATAAGGTACTTGAACAAGAGAACCTCTATGTCTAGAAACCACCTAAGCATGCTAGTACTTCATTTCATCAATCAAGTTCTATACTAGCAATACACCAAACAAGCATGAATATTGAATTTAGCTTGCAATGTTCCATATCATCATGAATGCACACACAATATGCAACAAATAGTCCATGAGCTTGCTCCCCCTATTTGTGTGCTCATGGTTGGGTCATATCATAAAAAATGATCCCCTTCCATTGCTCTTTGTGACTTATTTCTCCCCCCTAGGTGTAAACTTCTCCCCCTAGGTGTATACTTTCTTCTCCCCCTTTGTCATCAATGACCAAGAAGGGTACATAAGATGAGAGAAACAAGTCAATCAACTATGGCCAAATCTAAATCACATGCCTAGAAAATGTATCTCGGTTTGAACCAAGGGCAAGCTTCTTCACACCTCATAAGAATAAGGGTTATCTTGACCATGTTGAGATACACATTATGAGCAAGTGCTAAAGATTCAACACTAGGTTCACAAGCTCACAAACAAGTCATATGCCACCACTAGATCAAATCAAGCATAGAAACAATAGTGGTGCCATATATCCTTCAAATTCATTTGATTTGCAATGAATGAGCCTAGCAAGATGCACATGTATACATGTCTACATAACTAGCAAAGGATGCATGAAATGCAACAACCAACTTTACCCCCGCTATGTTGGAGGAGAGGCATGTCATATATGGGGGTGCATCAATCCATGTTGAAGAAGCTAAGTATGTTCAACTCATTCCTCAACTTGCAATATCTCTTCTCATCAAGAGGCTTGGTGAATATGTCGGCTAGTTGATCTTCGGTGCCAATGCTTTCAATGCTAATATCACCCTTTTGTTGATGATCTCTAATGAAGTGGTGCCTCACATCAATGTGCTTGGTTCTTGAATGTTGAACCGGATTGTTTGTCATCTTGATTGCACTTTCATTGTCACAAAACAAAGGCACATGCTTGAACTTGATCCCATAGTCCTTCAAGGTTGCTTTCATCCATAGCAATTGTGCACAACAATTCCCGCACTAATATATTCGGCTTCGGCGGTGGAAAGTGCCACACTATTTTGCTTCTTTGAAGACCATGACACAAGAGATCTTCCTAGCACTTGGCATGTTCCACTTGTGCTCTTCCTATCAATCTTGCAACCGGCATAGTCGGAGTCGGAGTATCCAATCAACTCAAAGCTTGACCCCTTGGGATACCATAGACCAACATCTTGAGTACCCTTCAAGTATCTCAACACTCTCTTGGTTGCCGTCAAGTGACTCTCTCTTGGAGAAGCTTGAAACCTTGCACACATGCCCACACTAAACATGACATCCGGTCTTGAGGCGGTCACATATAGCAAGCTTCCAATCATTGATCTATATAGCTTTTGCTCAATCATCTTGCCACTATCATCAATGTCCAAGCCACCATTGGTTCCCATAGGTGTACTAATGGCCTTAGCATCTTGCAACCCAAACTTCTTGATCATGTCCTTGATGTACTTGCCTTGACTCACAAAGGTGCCATTCTTCATTTGCTTGATTTGAAGACCAAGGAAGTAACTCAACTCTCCAAGCATTGACATCTCAAACTCACTAGCCATCATCTTGGCAAACTCTTCACAAAAGAATTGATTTGTTGATCCAAAGATGATATCATCCACATAGATTTGCAATACAAACAAGTCATCTTCTATCTTCTTGGTGAAGAGAGTGGTGTCAACTTTGCCCATCTTGAAGCCTTTGGATATGAGAAAGTCCCTTAATCTTTCATACCATGCCCTTGGAGCTTGCTTCAATCCATACAAAGCCTTCTTGAGCTTGTAGACATGGTTGGGCTTCTTGTCATCTTCAAAACCGGGAGGTTGTGCAACATACACTTCCTCATTGATGAAGCCATTGAGAAATGCACTCTTCACATCCATTTGATAGAGCTTGATGTTATGAGCACAAGCATAGGCTAATAAGATTCTAATTGCCTCCAATCTTGCCACCGGTGCATAAGTTTCTCCAAAGTCAAGACCCTCAACTTGTGTGTAACCTTGAGCCACTAGTCTTGCTTTGTTCCTCACCACTAAGCCATCTTGATCTTGCTTGTTCTTGAAGACCCACTTAGTTCGATCACATTGTGTTTCTTTGGCCTCTCAACAAGCTCCCAAACTTCATTTCTAGTGAAGTTGTTCAATTCCTCATGCATGGCATTTATCCAATCCGGATCCTCCAATGCCTCATCAATCTTGGTTGGCTCAATGAATGATACAAAGGAGTAGTGCTCACATATGCTAGCCAATCTTGATCTTGTTTGCACACCTCTTTGAATGTCACCAATGATATGATCTAGAGGATGATCTCTTGCAATGTGAGAAGGTTGAAGAACTAGCTCATTTGTATTGTTTGCTTGACCTTGATCTTGATCTTCATGTTGAGTACCACTTGTGCTTGTCTCATTGGAATCTTCTATCACCACTTGAGTTGGCATTTGCACCTCATCACCATCATCCACTTGCCTCGGCCTAATGTCACCAATGTCCATGTGTCTCATTGCATTGCTCAATTGATCTCCACCCACATCTTCTTGATTTTGATCTCCAACTTGAGAGCCTTGGGTTTCATCAAATTCAACATCATGAACCTCTTCAACTAGCCCACTAGCCAAGTTCCACACTCTATAAGCCTTGCTAGAAGTAGAGTAGCCAAGAAGGAGTCCCTCATCACACCTCTTGTCAAACTTTCCAAGTCTTTGCCCCTTCTTGAGAATGTAGCATTTGCAACCAAAGACCCGGAAGTAAGCAATGTTGGGCTTCCTTCCATTCAAGATTTCATATGGAGTCTTCTCTAACTTCCCATGGCAATAGAGGCGGTTGCTATAGTAGCACGCCGTGTTGATGGCATCACTCCAAAACTTCTCACTCACATTGTACTCAAGTAGCATGGTTCTTGCCATTTCTATCAAGGTCCTATTCTTCCTTTCAACCACACCATTGGATTGAGGAGTGTAGGTTGGTGAGAATTGATGCACAATTCCAAGCTCATCACACAACTCTTCAACTCTTGTGTTCTTGAATTCACTCCCATTGTCACTTCTAATCTTCTTGATGGTAGTATCAAACTCATTTTGCACCCTCTTGACAAATGACTTGAATAGATCATGAACTTCACTCTTGTCATAGAGAAAGAACACCCATGTATATCTTGTGTAGTCATCCACAATCACAAATCCATACTTGTTGCCCCCAATTGATGTGTAGTGAGTTGGGCCAAACAAGTCCATATGCAACAACTCAAATGCTCTTGAAGTTGACATCTCATTCTTCTTGGGATGTGAGTTCCCATGTTACTTGCCGGCTTGACATGCACTACAAGGTCTATCCTTCTCAAATGTGACATCATTCAAGCCTCTTACTAGATCATGCTTCACTAACTTGTTCAATTGCTTCATGCCAACATGTCCAAGGCGCCTATGCCATAGCCATCCCTTGCTTGACTTGCCAATCAAACAAGATGAAAGTTGAGCTTCACTAGCATTGAAATCCACCAAGTACAAGCTTCCATGCCTAAATCCCTTGAAGATGATATTTGCTTGATCCTTGCTCACTACCTCAACTTGCTTGTCATCAAATATGCATTTGTAGCCAAGATCACACAATTGTGCCACCGACAAAAGATTGAAGTTCAAAGTATCAACTAGCAACACATTGGAGAGATCCTTCTCATTGGAAATTGCAACCTTTCCAAGCCCCATGACATCACCCTTGCTATTGTCACCAAATGTGATGGAGTTGAATCCACCATTGTCATTCTTGTCAAGTGATTTGAACATACTATCTTCACCGGTCATATGATTTGATGCACCACTATCAAGCACCCAATGCCTCCTCCGGCTTTGTAATTGACCTACAAGAAGACATCAAGCTTTAGGTACCCATTTTTGCTTGGGTCCTTGAAGGATAGTCACTAGAGTCTTTGGCACCCAAATAGCTTTCTTCTTTGAGCTCATCCATGGTGTACCAATGAATCTAGCACTCACACCACTCTTACTCTTAACAAGCATGTAAGAAGCACTCAACTTGTAAGAGGAGGCACTAGTGTTCTTGTTCTTGCATGCATGCTCTAGATGACCAACTTGCTTGCAACTCTTGCAATAGCTACCATTGTTCTTCACAAAACTAGTCTTGTGAGGAGCAAAAGCGGCCTTGCCTTTCTTGGGGGTATAGCCCAATCCCTCTTTGTAGAGAGAAGCTCTTTGGCTACCCAAGCACATAAGCAAGCGGTCCTCACCACCATAAGCCTTAGCCAAGGTGTGATTGAGCTCCTTGACTTCCTTCTTAAGACACTCATTCTCAACTACTAGTGTAGAATCACATGCATGACCAACACTACTAGATGATGTAGAGGCATAAGAGCATGAAGGGCCAAGTGATGCAACAACAAATGAGTCATCAAGTGAATCACATGATGTGGACACATTCTTCTTTTCTATGTTCACCTCTTGTGGTTGCACTTTCTCTTGCTTCTCAACTAGAGAAGAATGAGCTTTTTCAAGCTTAGAGTGAGCAATCTCTAGCTTCTTATGGTCTACCTTTAGACTCTCATAAGAAGCCCTCAACTCCATAAGTTCTTGCTCAAGGTTTTGTTTTTCCTTGCGCAAGCCCCTACATTCTTTCCTAGAGTCATTGAAAGCACCTTTGCAATCCTCAAGCATGACCCATAGTTCTTCTTTTGTGGTGTCATCATCATCATCACTCTCATCATCACTATCGGGTGGAGGTTTTACCTTAGTGGCCTTGGCCATGAAGCAAGACGATGGAGCACCAAATAGAGAAAGCTTCTCTTGAATGGCAATGCTTGCGTGCCCCTTCTTCTTCTTCTTCTTGGAATCATCATCATCATCATCACTTGAGGAAGATGAATCACTCTCCCAAGTTGCCACATGAGATTCACCCTTCTTCTTGTGATGGGAGGAGTCTTTCTCCTCCTTCTTCTTCTCTTGCTTCTTCCTCTCCTTCCTCATGGCATCTTCATCATCACTTGCATATGGGCACTTGGCAATGAGATGATCCTTGCTATTGCACCGGAAGCACTTCATGGGACGGTCACTAGACTTGGATGAGCTTCTCTTGCTCTTGAACCGGTACCCCTTCTTCATGAGCTTCCCCATTCTCTTCACAAGGAGTGCCATTTGTTCACTTACTTCTTCTTCTTGCCCACTTGAGCTAGAGCATGGCTCATCTTCACTTGAAGACTCTTCCTTCTTCTTCTTGCCCTTGCTCTTGGATGATGTGGCCTTGAATGCCACACTCTTCTTATCATCATCCTTCTTCTCATTCTCCTTCTTCTTCTTCTTCTTCTTCACCAACTCTTCCTTCTCATGATCTTCTCTAAACTCATCATCGGCCATAATCTCTTGAAGGACTTGGTTGGGAGTTGGCTTCTCCTTCATGGTTGTCTTCACCATGACGGTCTTCAACATGTCAAATCTCTTGGGAAGACATCTCATGAACTTGGTGGAGAATTGAGAGTCCTTGATTTCTTCCCCAAGTCCCTTGAGCTCATTGACGATGACTTGGAGCCTATGGAACATCTCCGGCACACTCTCATCCTCCTTCATTGAGAAGCTTGCAAACTTCTCTTGCAACATGTAGGCTCTTGCGGTCTTGACACTTTCGGTGCCCTCATACGCTTCTTCTAGCTTCTTCCAAATGTCATGAGCCACCTCAAGGTTCTTGATGAGCTCAAAAGCTTTATCATCAAGTGCCTCATGGAAAGCACTCACGGCAATGTCATTTGCTTGTTGCTTCTTCTCTTCGGCCGGTGTTGGCACCGCACCCTCAACAAGCTCAAACTTTGTTTCCACCACTTTCCACACCTCAAGGTTGATTGACTTGAGATGACTCTTCATCTTGAGCTTCCATTTTGCATAGTCATCACCTCGAAATGATGGTGCCTTCTTGGTGTTGTTGATATGCATAACCAATGCCATTGCTTCACCGTAGGATGTTAATCCAACTCAAACAAACGGTGCCCGGCTCCGATACCACGTGAAAGGTCACAATGGCTAGAGGGGGGGTGAATAGCCTAATAAAAATTCTAGCAATGAAACTAGACAACCCAATTAGATAGCAAGGCGGCAAATGTGCAAAGCAAGTGCTTCGACTACTCTATGCAAGCCGTCCTATCATGCAAGGCTACTCAACTTAATTGCACGCACAACAACGGTGATCAAGCTACACAATGTCGGTTCACCGAAACCAACTAAGCAATTCTACCCACGGGATTTAAGCTACACAATGAGTGGTTCCCGACCGACCACAACAAGCAATTCTACTAAGCGGTAAGTAAAGAGAGGATGGAAGGTTATACCGCCGCGAAGAGTAGAGGATAGCCAATCACCGGTGTAGAAGCCAATCACCTAGAGATGCTCAAGCACAATCACAATGGAGGTCGAAGCCTCGGCAATCACCAATCAACACAATGATTTTTACCGAGGTTCACTTGCTTCCCGGCAAGCTAGTCCTCGTTGTGGCGATGCACTTGCTTGGTGAGTTGCCCACTCAATTGGCTCGGTGCCAAAGACCCCAATGGGGAGCCGCAATCTCCACACAAGACAAGGATCCACAAGCCACGAGCAATCCACTAGAGTATCCTTTCGCGAACTCCGCGGGGAAGGATCAAGAACCCCTCACAAGAACCCGGTGTGGCCTCGAACAATCACCAAGTCGAGCTCAACCACCACCCGCCGCTCCAAACCGTCTACGGTGACGGGAATCACCGAAGAGTAACAAGAATCCGCAGCCCACTCGAAGAACAAGTGCCTCTAGATGCAACTCTCAATGCAAACCACTTGTCTTGCCACTCAAATCTCACAAGAGATGCTCAAGAATGAAAGAGATGAGTGGGGGAGTGTCTCTCTAGCTCAAAGGATGCACAAGTATGTGAAAATGGCCAAGAGAGCCTCCCATGGCCGGCCAAACGTCTATTTATAGAGCCTCCTCCGAAAATAGCCGTTGCCCTGGGCCGACGCCAAGCACGCGCCGGACGCGCGTCCGCGTGATGCGCCGGACGCGTCCGGCGTTTCTCCATCGCGCCGCCGCAGTCGACCGTTGAAGTTCAAAGTCGCCACGTCACCAAGCGCCGGACGAACAACGAGTTTCTGCCCGAGTCCGGCGCTCGCGTCCGTCGCGTGTCCGGCGACCGACCGCGCAAGAGACAGCCCGACCAGAAAGTTTCTGGTCGGCGTCCGGCCGCCGCCGGACGCGTCCGCCGCCGCGTCCGACGGTCTCTGCGCCCGGCCGGCCATCCCTGCTGAAGAAGCACGCGCCGGACGCGTCGGCCCGCCCGCCCCCGTGGGCGTCCGCGCGCCTGCGTCGCGCCACGCGACTTGTAACTTTCTCGTTTGATCTTCGATGTCGCGCCGTCGTCGATCCAATCTCCAAACCACTTGTCCAAGGTGCTAACTCCACGAGTAGATCACTTCTCAAGCACCGGAGTTAGCGTATCTTCTCAAGATCACGTCGACAAGTGTTAGCTCTCTAGTTAGCCTCTCATGCATCATGCAAAGTCACAACTAGAGGCACTTAGGACCGCGAATGAACCGAGGAAACCCCTCTTGATAGTCGGTTATCGATCCTAAATGTGGTCACACTCGCTAAGTGTCTCGACCACTAAACCGGAAAGCCCTATCAAGTATACCTTCGCCTTGATCTCCACGGGCGTTTCCATTCATCACCGGAGCTTGATCACTTCACATGTCCACCGTGTTTGTCACCATGATCACCATGCTCCATCATCCATCGTCACGTTGCTATGTGTCTAACCACACTTAGAGCAAAGTATTAGCAACGTTTGAGGGTCATTAATTACCAAAACCAAACCGGAGCTTTCAATCTCCCCTTTTTGGTAATTGATGACAATCCCTCGATAAACTCACAAAGATATGGAAAAAGAATTCAATATGAAATTGAATTGCTTGCCCAAGACATTTTGATCATGAATCTTGGATTGGACAAACATTTCAATTCCGGTTTTGGTAGTGGTAGCTCCCCCTACATGTGTGCATCAAATATTTGGTCGATTTTCAAGCACACATGTATAGATGAAACTTTGTGTGAGAGTTACCACAACCAAAATGGTACTAAGGTTTATAGAATTGACCTTTGAAGCGTGATACCAATCGGAGTGCGATAATAAACCTTCCTTAGCACCATGAGAATCTAGACATCATCAAAACTCAAGATACCTCATGAGATCACATTATAAATAAGGTACTTGAACAAGAGAACCTCTATGTCTAGAAACCACCTAAGCATGCTAGTACTTCATTTCATCAATCAAGTTCTATACTAGCAATACACCAAACAAGCATGAATATTGAATTTAGCTTGCAATGTTCCATATCATCATGAATGCACACACAATATGCAACAAATAGTCCATGAGCTTGCTCCCCCTATTTGTGTGCTCATGGTTGGGTCATATCATAAAAAATGATCCCCTTCCATTGCTCTTTGTGACTTATTTCTCCCCCTAGGTGTAAACTTTCCCCCTAGGTGTATACTTTCTTCTCCCCTTTGTCATCAATGACCAAGAAGGGTACATAAGATGAGAGAAACAAGTCAATCAACTATGGCCAAATCTAAATCACATGCCTAGAAAATGTATCTCGGTTTGAACCAAGGGCAAGCTTCTTCACACCTCATAAGAATAAGGGTTATCTTGACCATGTTGAGATACACATTATGAGCAAGTGCTAAAGATTCAACACTAGGTTCACAAGCTCACAAACAAGTCATATGCCACCACTAGATCAAATCAAGCATAGAAACAATAGTGGTGCCATATATCCTTCAAATTCATTTGATTTGCAATGAATGAGCCTAGCAAGATGCACATGTATACATGTCTACATAACTAGCAAAGGATGCATGAAATGCAACAACCAACTTTACCCTGCTATGTTGGAGGAGAGGCATGTCATATATGGGGGTGCATCAATCCATGTTGAAGAAGCTAAGTATGTTCAACTCATTCCTCAACTTGCAATATCTCTTCTCATCAAGAGGCTTGGTGAATATGTCGGCTAGTTGATCTTCGGTGCCAATGCTTTCAATGCTAATATCACCCTTTTGTTGATGATCTCTAATGAAGTGGTGCCTCACATCAATGTGCTTGGTTCTTGAATGTTGAACCGGATTGTTTGTCATCTTGATTGCACTTTCATTGTCACAAAACAAAGGCACATGCTTGAACTTGATCCCATAGTCCTTCAAGGTTGCTTTCATCCATAGCAATTGTGCACAACAATTCCCCGCACTAATATATTCGGCTTCGGCGGTGGAAAGTGCCACACTATTTTGCTTCTTTGAAGACCATGACACAAGAGATCTTCCTAGCACTTGGCATGTTCCACTTGTGCTCTTCCTATCAATCTTGCAACCGGCATAGTCGGAGTCGGAGTATCCAATCAACTCAAAGCTTGACCCCTTGGGATACCATAGACCAACATCTTGAGTACCCTTCAAGTATCTCAACACTCTCTTGGTTGCCGTCAAGTGACTCTCTCTTGGAGAAGCTTGAAACCTTGCACACATGCCCACACTAAACATGACATCCGGTCTTGAGGCGGTCACATATAGCAAGCTTCCAATCATTGATCTATATAGCTTTTGCTCAATCATCTTGCCACTATCATCAATGTCCAAGCCACCATTGGTTCCCATAGGTGTACTAATGGCCTTAGCATCTTGCAACCCAAACTTCTTGATCATGTCCTTGATGTACTTGCCTTGACTCACAAAGGTGCCATTCTTCATTTGCTTGATTTGAAGACCAAGGAAGTAACTCAACTCTCCAAGCATTGACATCTCAAACTCACTAGCCATCATCTTGGCAAACTCTTCACAAAAGAATTGATTTGTTGATCCAAAGATGATATCATCCACATAGATTTGCAATACAAACAAGTCATCTTCTATCTTCTTGGTGAAGAGAGTGGTGTCAACTTTGCCCATCTTGAAGCCTTTGGATATGAGAAAGTCCCTTAATCTTTCATACCATGCCCTTGGAGCTTGCTTCAATCCATACAAAGCCTTCTTGAGCTTGTAGACATGGTTGGGCTTCTTGTCATCTTCAAAACCGGGAGGTTGTGCAACATACACTTCCTCATTGATGAAGCCATTGAGAAATGCACTCTTCACATCCATTTGATAGAGCTTGATGTTATGAGCACAAGCATAGGCTAATAAGATTCTAATTGCCTCCAATCTTGCCACCGGTGCATAAGTTTCTCCAAAGTCAAGACCCTCAACTTGTGTGTAACCTTGAGCCACTAGTCTTGCTTTGTTCCTCACCACTAAGCCATCTTGATCTTGCTTGTTCTTGAAGACCCACTTAGTTCCGATCACATTGTGTTTCTTTGGCCTCTCAACAAGCTCCCAAACTTCATTTCTAGTGAAGTTGTTCAATTCCTCATGCATGGCATTTATCCAATCCGGATCCTCCAATGCCTCATCAATCTTGGTTGGCTCAATGAATGATACAAAGGAGTAGTGCTCACATATGCTAGCCAATCTTGATCTTGTTTGCACACCTCTTTGAATGTCACCAATGATATGATCTAGAGGATGATCTCTTGCAATGTGAGAAGGTTGAAGAACTAGCTCATTTGTATTGTTTGCTTGACCTTGATCTTGATCTTCATGTTGAGTACCACTTGTGCTTGTCTCATTGGAATCTTCTATCACCACTTGAGTTGGCATTTGCACCTCATCACCATCATCCACTTGCCTCGGCCTAATGTCACCAATGTCCATGTGTCTCATTGCATTGCTCAATTGATCTCCACCCACATCTTCTTGATTTTGATCTCCAACTTGAGAGCCTTGGGTTTCATCAAATTCAACATCATGAACCTCTTCAACTAGCCCACTAGCCAAGTTCCACACTCTATAAGCCTTGCTAGAAGTAGAGTAGCCAAGAAGGAGTCCCTCATCACACCTCTTGTCAAACTTTCCAAGTCTTTGCCCCTTCTTGAGAATGTAGCATTTGCAACCAAAGACCCGGAAGTAAGCAATGTTGGGCTTCCTTCCATTCAAGATTTCATATGGAGTCTTCTCTAACTTCCCATGGCAATAGAGGCGGTTGCTATAGTAGCACGCCGTGTTGATGGCATCACTCCAAAACTTCTCACTCACATTGTACTCAAGTAGCATGGTTCTTGCCATTTCTATCAAGGTCCTATTCTTCCTTTCAACCACACCATTGGATTGAGGAGTGTAGGTTGGTGAGAATTGATGCACAATTCCAAGCTCATCACACAACTCTTCAACTCTTGTGTTCTTGAATTCACTCCCATTGTCACTTCTAATCTTCTTGATGGTAGTATCAAACTCATTTTGCACCCTCTTGACAAATGACTTGAATAGATCATGAACTTCACTCTTGTCATAGAGAAAGAACACCCATGTATATCTTGTGTAGTCATCCACAATCACAAATCCATACTTGTTGCCCCCAATTGATGTGTAGTGAGTTGGGCCAAACAAGTCCATATGCAACAACTCAAATGCTCTTGAAGTTGACATCTCATTCTTCTTGGGATGTGAGTTCCCATGTTACTTGCCGGCTTGACATGCACTACAAGGTCTATCCTTCTCAAATGTGACATCATTCAAGCCTCTTACTAGATCATGCTTCACTAACTTGTTCAATTGCTTCATGCCAACATGTCCAAGGCGCCTATGCCATAGCCATCCCTTGCTTGACTTGCCAATCAAACAAGATGAAAGTTGAGCTTCACTAGCATTGAAATCCACCAAGTACAAGCTTCCATGCCTAAATCCCTTGAAGATGATATTTGCTTGATCCTTGCTCACTACCTCAACTTGCTTGTCATCAAATATGCATTTGTAGCCAAGATCACACAATTGTGCCACCGACAAAAGATTGAAGTTCAAAGTATCAACTAGCAACACATTGGAGAGATCCTTCTCATTGGAAATTGCAACCTTTCCAAGCCCCATGACATCACCCTTGCTATTGTCACCAAATGTGATGGAGTTGAATCCACCATTGTCATTCTTGTCAAGTGATTTGAACATACTATCTTCACCGGTCATATGATTTGATGCACCACTATCAAGCACCCAATGCCTCCCTCCGGCTTTGTAATTGACCTACAAGAAGACATCAAGCTTTAGGTACCCATTTTTGCTTGGGTCCTTGAAGGATAGTCACTAGAGTCTTTGGCACCCAAATAGCTTTCTTCTTTGAGCTCATCCATGGTGTACCAATGAATCTAGCACTCACACCACTCTTACTCTTAACAAGCATGTAAGAAGCACTCAACTTGTAAGAGGAGGCACTAGTGTTCTTGTTCTTGCATGCATGCTCTAGATGACCAACTTGCTTGCAACTCTTGCAATAGCTACCATTGTTCTTCACAAAACTAGTCTTGTGAGGAGCAAAAGCGGCCTTGCCTTTCTTGGGGGTATAGCCCAATCCCTCTTTGTAGAGAGAAGCTCTTTGGCTACCCAAGCACATAAGCAAGCGGTCCTCACCACCATAAGCCTTAGCCAAGGTGTGATTGAGCTCCTTGACTTCCTTCTTAAGACACTCATTCTCAACTACTAGTGTAGAATCACATGCATGACCAACACTACTAGATGATGTAGAGGCATAAGAGCATGAAGGGCCAAGTGATGCAACAACAAATGAGTCATCAAGTGAATCACATGATGTGGACACATTCTTCTTTTCTATGTTCACCTCTTGTGGTTGCACTTTCTCTTGCTTCTCAACTAGAGAAGAATGAGCTTTTTCAAGCTTAGAGTGAGCAATCTCTAGCTTCTTATGGTCTACCTTTAGACTCTCATAAGAAGCCCTCAACTCCATAAGTTCTTGCTCAAGGTTTTGTTTTTCCTTGCGCAAGCCCCTACATTCTTTCCTAGAGTCATTGAAAGCACCTTTGCAATCCTCAAGCATGACCCATAGTTCTTCTTTTGTGGTGTCATCATCATCATCACTCTCATCATCACTATCGGGTGGAGGTTTTACCTTAGTGGCCTTGGCCATGAAGCAAGACGATGGAGCACCAAATAGAGAAAGCTTCTCTTGAATGGCAATGCTTGCGTGCCCCTTCTTCTTCTTCTTCTTGGAATCATCATCATCATCATCACTTGAGGAAGATGAATCACTCTCCCAAGTTGCCACATGAGATTCACCCTTCTTCTTGTGATGGGAGGAGTCTTTCTCCTCCTTCTTCTTCTCTTGCTTCTTCCTCTCCTTCCTCATGGCATCTTCATCATCACTTGCATATGGGCACTTGGCAATGAGATGATCCTTGCTATTGCACCGGAAGCACTTCATGGGACGGTCACTAGACTTGGATGAGCTTCTCTTGCTCTTGAACCGGTACCCCTTCTTCATGAGCTTCCCCATTCTCTTCACAAGGAGTGCCATTTGTTCACTTACTTCTTCTTCTTGCCCACTTGAGCTAGAGCATGGCTCATCTTCACTTGAAGACTCTTCCTTCTTCTTCTTGCCCTTGCTCTTGGATGATGTGGCCTTGAATGCCACACTCTTCTTATCATCATCCTTCTTCTCATTCTCCTTCTTCTTCTTCTTCTTCTTCACCAACTCTTCCTTCTCATGATCTTCTCTAAACTCATCATCGGCCATAATCTCTTGAAGGACTTGGTTGGGAGTTGGCTTCTCCTTCATGGTTGTCTTCACCATGACGGTCTTCAACATGTCAAATCTCTTGGGAAGACATCTCATGAACTTGGTGGAGAATTGAGAGTCCTTGATTTCTTCCCCAAGTCCCTTGAGCTCATTGACGATGACTTGGAGCCTATGGAACATCTCCGGCACACTCTCATCCTCCTTCATTGAGAAGCTTGCAAACTTCTCTTGCAACATGTAGGCTCTTGCGGTCTTGACACTTTCGGTGCCCTCATACGCTTCTTCTAGCTTCTTCCAAATGTCATGAGCCACCTCAAGGTTCTTGATGAGCTCAAAAGCTTTATCATCAAGTGCCTCATGGAAAGCACTCACGGCAATGTCATTTGCTTGTTGCTTCTTCTCTTCGGCCGGTGTTGGCACCGCACCCTCAACAAGCTCAAACTTTGTTTCCACCACTTTCCACACCTCAAGGTTGATTGACTTGAGATGACTCTTCATCTTGAGCTTCCATTTTGCATAGTCATCACCTCGAAATGATGGTGCCTTCTTGGTGTTGTTGATATGCATAACCAATGCCATTGCTTCACCGTAGGATGTTAATCCAACTCAAACAAACGGTGCCCGCTCCGATACCACGTGAAAGGTCACAATGGCTAGAGGGGGTGAATAGCCTAATAAAAATTCTAGCAATGAAACTAGACAACCCAATTAGATAGCAAGGCGGCAAATGTGCAAAGCAAGTGCTTCGACTACTCTATGCAAGCCGTCCTATCATGCAAGGCTACTCAACTTAATTGCACGCACAACAACGGTGATCAAGCTACACAATGTCGGTTCACCGAAACCAACTAAGCAATTCTACCCACGGGATTTAAGCTACACAATGAGTGGTTCCCGACCGACCACAACAAGCAATTCTACTAAGCGGTAAGTAAAGAGAGGATGGAAGGTTATACCGCCGCGAAGAGTAGAGGATAGCCAATCACCGGTGTAGAAGCCAATCACCTAGAGATGCTCAAGCACAATCACAATGGAGGTCGAAGCCTCGGCAATCACCAATCAACACAATGATTTTTACCGAGGTTCACTTGCTTCCGGCAAGCTAGTCCTCGTTGTGGCGATGCACTTGCTTGGTGAGTTGCCCGCTCAATTGGCTCGGTGCCAAAGACCCCAATGGGGAGCCGCAATCTCCACACAAGACAAGGATCCACAAGCCATGAGCAATCCACTAGAGTATCCTTTCGCGAACTCCCGCGGGGAAGGATCAAGAACCCTCACAAGAACCCGGTGTGGCCTCGAACAATCACCAAGTCGAGCTCAACCACCACCCGCCTCCAAACCGTCTACGGTGACGGGAATCACCGAAGAGTAACAAGAATCCGCAGCCCACTCGAAGAACAAGTGCCTCTAGATGCAACTCTCAATGCAAACCACTTGTCTTGCCACTCAAATCTCACAAGAGATGCTCAAGAATGAAAGAGATGAGTGGGGGAGTGTCTCTCTAGCTCAAAGGATGCACAAGTATGTGAAAATGGCCAAGAGAGCCTCCCATGGCCGGCCAAACGTCTATTTATAGAGCCTCCTCCGAAAATAGCCGTTGCCCTTCGGCCGACGCCACGGCAACGACGCCGGACGCGTCCGCGTGATGCGCCGGACGCGTCCGGCGTTTCTCCATCGCGCCGCCGCAGTCGACCGTTGAAGTTCAAAGTCGCCACGTCACCAAGCGTCGGACGAACAACAGAGTTCTGCCCGAGTCCGGCGCTCGCGTCCGTCGCGTGTCCGGCGACCGACCGCGCAAGAGACAGCCCGACCAGAAAGTTTCTGGTCGGCGTCCAGCCGCCGCCGGACGCGTCCGCCGCCGCGTCCGACGGTCTCTGCGCCCAGCCAGCCACATCTTTGCGCCGGTCGGAAGACGCGCGCCGGACGCGTCCCGCCCGCCAGTGCCCTGCGTCCGGCGCCTGCGTCTGGCGCCCTGCGACTTGTAACTTTCTCGTTTGATCTTCGATGTCGCGCCGTCGTCGATCCAATCTCCAAACCACTTGTCCAAGGTGCTAACTCCACAGAGTAGATCACTTCTCAAGCACCGGAGTTAGCGTATCTTCTCAAGATCACGTCGACAAGTGTTAGCTCTCTAGTTAGCCTCTCATGCATCATGCAAAGTCACAACTAGAGGCACTTAGGACCGCGAATGAACCGAGGAAACCCCTCTTGATAGTCGGTTATCGATCCTAAATGTGGTCACACTCGCTAAGTGTCTCGACCACTAAACCGGAAAGCCCTATCAAGTATACCTTCGCCTTGATCTCCACGGGCGTTTCCATTCATCACCGGAGCTTGATCACTTCACATGTCCACCGTGTTTGTCACCATGATCACCATGCTCCATCATCCATCGTCACGTTGCTATGTGTCTAACCACACTTAGAGCAAAGTATTAGCAACGTTTGAGGGTCATTAATTACCAAAACCAAACCGGAGCTTTCAACGGTGAGGCGCGCTCCCTTGCTCCCTGGCGCTGCTCCCCTCCAACTCCGAGCAGCAGCCATGGCGATAGCCGTGGTGGCTCCCGTCGCGGCGGCGGCCTACTCATGCTCCTCCTCCTCCTCCTCCCTCGCCTTGCCCCCTCGGTCCGGCAACGCAGCCGCCCCTCGCCGCGGCGCGTCGCGGTGGCGGGGATGTCCTCGAGGGCGTCCTCGTTCGTTGTCGGGGGCAGCGGCGGGGGCGGGCTCGCGGCGGTGGTGGCGTCGGTGACCGCGCGGCCCAGGAGGAAGAGGGGCACGGGGGGCTCCGGGCGAGGCGGCGGCGCGCTCGGGTGCAAGTGCCTCTTCGGGCTCGGTGTGCCGGAGCTGGCCGTCATCGCGGGCATCGCCGCGCTCGTGTTCGGGCCCAAGCAGCTCCCCGAGGTCGTGCTCCGGAGGGCCATGGAGGAGCTGGCCGAGGCGCCGGCGGCCTCCCTCCGGTAGGTCTCCCTTCTCCTGCCTTATACCGGGCGGTTTTTTTGTTTTTCGTTCGGATGGTGTTTCTTCAATCGGGGTTTTTTGTTTCAACTACTTTTTTGATTTGTTTCTTTTTTTCTTCGTGATGTTTCTTTGGCGTTTTTGCCTTGTGTTGCGAGCGTGTGTTTCAAAACCCTTTTACCTAGTGTTTCAATCTTATGTTCTTCTTTGTTTCTTTTTTTCTTAGCTTTTGTTTCGATGTTTGTTTCAATCTTGATGTTTTCTTTGTTTTCATTTTGTAATTTTAATTTGTTTTATGTTGTTTTTCATTTATTTCTCTAATTGATTCTTGTTGTTTCTTTTTCTCTCTTCTCGTTTTGTTTTTAGTTGTTTCGTAATCGTGTTAAATTTGTTTCTTTTATGTTTGAAAAGATGTTTTGTTTCAATTTTTGATGTTTTCTTTGTGTTTCATTTTGTATTTTTGATTTGTTTCGATGTTGTTTTTCATTTGTTTCTCTACTTGTTTCTTGTTGTTTCTTTTTTTTTTCCTCGGCTTTTTTTTTGTGTGTTTCGAGGCACGGCGGTCGGCCATGTCGGGACGACGGTGGCGGGGGTGTCGCGGTGGCCGGTGGGGAGGTGGCGTCCGTGTGTGTCGGGGGTGCCATGGGGGCGTGGGCGTCGGTGTGTGTCCGCGTGTGTGTGTGTCGGGGGTGGGGTGCTGCGTCCCGTGCGGAGCGGTGGGCGGTGCTGCGTCCCGTGCGGAGCGGTGGGCCGGGCCCTGTATTGCGCGGTGCGTTCTATGATAGAACGTTCTATCGCTAGCATCTCCCAAACGAAAAGGAAGAGTTTCGATTCCAAAGTAGTGCAAGAAGAATTGATGGTGTAGTAAAGGTAAATCTAGTGAAAGTTTCACCGTATCGAATAAAATGGAGCCAATCTTTCTTTGTTCCTTGTTGTATGATGTCCTATGGGTAATAATAACCAAATGCAAGTGCTGGTGTTTGGTGTATTCATTTTGGCAGTTGCATATTCTCCACCAGAGCAAGAGCACGAACACTCACTCGCTGAAGGATGGATTAATTAATTTGTACCTAACATTGCTAAGCTTTGAGTCTTTGACAGTGGTTGCTATTTCCTGCATAGAGAAATGCCTATACAACACCCATGTGTTTTAGCCAAAACAACACATTTTTATGTGTCTATGATGTGTGGGCCTCCCCGCTCCTACACCCGGTGCCGCCGCTAGCCATGGCAGCGGCAACGGCAGTGATTGTCTATGTGAATGTCTTTGTCCTTCCATAAAAAATGTTTCTAGTGATCTTGTGATTGGTGATTGCGTGGAGGACGAAAAATAAGGTAGAGGCGGTTGGATCTTAATCCTATGGTTCAAAAAACATGTGTTGAAATTGCACTCGTCTACATATGCACAACTTTTGTGGTCTCTCCCCCAAAATGATACGATGACTCCACCTGCAATCAACAGATTCAGCAATCAACACAACCTCTAGTTGCAGAACAAACACACCTTTAAGCCTCTACTATTGCACCACAAGTAATGGAGCATTGGAGCACTTCCCTTTTCCCTCTATATTCTCGAAAAGAAAGATGCCTTCGACCTCAAAGCAAAGAAGCCGCCTTGTGGAAAAGGAGAGAGAAGAAAAGAGACAAGCTCCGGCTTCATAGCTACAACCCCATGTCCTAAAATTTTTTGCAATTTTAGCTCTGAGTTTGAACACTTTTTTAAATAGAAAATCAATCATAAGCCTTTTTTTTTTTAGAATTCGTCACAAGAGTTTCTTGTCTCGCTCATCTTTTGGCGCAACTAAAAAAACAGAGGAAGAGCTGAAATGGCCCAACTAACCCAAGGCCCAACGACCGCATACCCTGTCAACGTTCTAATGAAGTAAGCAAACGGCCCATATACATCTCTCTCATATTCGGCGGCGGCCCAAGACTTCCGCCGGTCCACCAAGTACTTCCTCGCGCGCCCCGCAAACCCTAACCCCTCCTCCGTTTGGCCATCCCCGTCCCCGTGACGGCTCCTCGCCTCGTCTCTCCCTGCCGGCGTCGCCCCGGTTCCGACGCCAGCGCGCCGCCCGCCTCCGCCGCGCCTGACGAGCTCGGTGAGTACAGGTACGGGAAGCCCGCCGAATCTCTCCGTTCCATTTGACCCTCGTTGAATTCCTCCCGCGTTGCTCTGATTATCTCCCCCGCCGTCTCTGGAACGGCATCGCCCCACAGGGCTGCGCAGGGGAGCAGGTAGAGAGCAGGAGGGTCCGGCGAGATGGGGATGCGGGATAAGAAGCGGAACCAGAAGCGGGTGCTCGCGCGCCGTACCGCGGCACCGCGCGCCGGCGAGGGCAAGGACTTCCTGGTGCGTGGCTCCCCCACACTAACTTCTTGGTTTCGTGGGATGGGAGAAATAAGCTCTGTTTTTTTGGCTAATTGTTGGTGTTGCTGTGGCGTCTTCCGCTTGGTGCAGCCGCTGGAAGGAGGCCCCGGGAAGAAGCTGCGGAAGGTGCAGCAGACTGAAGAGCCCGAGAACACCGCCACAATCGTCTACATCGGCCATATCCCCCATGGATTCTACGAGGACGAGATGCAAGGTATGTTTCCTTCCAGTGACGGTGAAACATTAATGGGACATTAGAGTCGTTGTGCTGATGTAGTCTCTTCTTGCTGCTGCTATTTTTGCAGGGTTCTTTAAGCAGTTTGGGGATATAAAGAGGCTCAGGATTGCCCGGAACCGCAAGGTATGTGTAGTATTGCACATGCCATAACTTCTATGCTATTTTATTTTGTTTGGTGAACTTATGGTTTCATGATGTTTTCAGACAGGAAAGTCCAAGCACTATGGATTCATTGAGTTTGAGAGCCCTGCTGTAAGAACTTCATTTCAGATCTCATTGCAGCGAATGTATGCAATTAGCTGGTTGCTTACACCTTTAGTCATGTGATTTGGTGTAACAGGTGGCAAAGATTGTAGCTGATGAGATGAATAACTATCTCTTGTTTGAGCACACCTTGCAAGTTTCACTTGTTCCGCCAGAGAAAGTTCATCCTAAATTGTAAGCCTCTCTAATTGCATATTAGATTTGACTACTTGATTCTGTTTGCTTTTGCACTTATCTTTATAATAGGAGAGAAGTAGAATTGATTTTTCCATGTAGTCTGTGTTTTTAATCACTCAGATAAGCTTGTGGTGTGTCAAGACATGGGCAGAAATGCACCTGATGTGACATTGGTTATGGGAAGTGACTTTAACTTTTCAGAAAGCAAATACGTCTGTTGAAATTAAAACTTAACATAGACTTCTAAGACAAATACTAAAACATATAGTTGGTTGAAATGATAATGGTCAGTATAAATAGGTTTCAGTTAACTTAAGAGAAATACGGCTGAAGTTTCTTGCACTTTGCATGTATGACTTTGTGCACCAATCAACTAGGTGCCTGAGTTGTAAAGTTGTGTTTATGTATTTGCATTGAATGGATGTATATGCTTTGGCTTGGATGATGCAACTGCAACTTCAAATAAGAAAAAACAGAACTTGGGGTGCATAAAGTTTTAGATGGGACATAATCTGACATTTTAAGAAACAGCCTTCCTGTATCCTTGTTCTTTTTATGTGCTTGCTTGATATGGAACTTAGCACTTTAGCTGTAGTATGTACAGAAACATAATTGCATATCGTTTATACTTTATTGATGTACTTCCTCTGATCACAAATATATGTCCATCCAGGTTTGTCGTGAGTTAATTTTTTTAATATTGCGACTGTCACTACTTAATCAAACTATCATATTGGATAGGAGACCCTGTTGACTGTTGTTGTCCTAAACGTAGTGGACTTATGTTTGTGATCTGAGAAAGTAGCTCAGAGTTGTGCATGCTGTCTGTTTCTTGGTTTTTGTTTAGGATGGGATTGAAATTCTTCTGATTTGCAATTTCCATGCCTTATCAATTCTGTTCAGATGGAAAGGGGTGCGACGGGGATTTATACCTATTGATCGAGTTGCAATCGAACGGAAGAGACACAATAAGGTAATTTATTGCTTTGCTAACTACAGTTGTAGCTTAGTATGTGCATTGTACTGAATAGTTATGTTGATACCAGGATAAGACTTTAGAAGAGCACAAAAAGATGGTTGAAGGAATTGTAAAGCGGGATGAAAAGCGTCGCAAAAGAATCAAGGCTGCTGGTATTGACTACGAGTGTCCAGCTCTTGTAAGTAAACCTTTTGCTGCTTTCAGTTTAGTTAATGTCATCTCTTGATCACATATACAAATGCAGTGATGTGAACTGATTGCTGCAGCTGCTGCAGCAGCATCCCCAGCGGCTACTGTAGAAAATGAGTAGCTGTTGCTGCAAAAGTGCAGCCGATCAGGGCTTTTGATGCTTTCCTGCTTTTGAGTATATCGTGTGAAGATCAGTGATAAACCACTGTTAATTGTACTGTGTTGCTACTCACTTGACAATTAACATAGTAATAATTACTGGCATGTTTGAAGACAAGGCTTTGTCTAGAAAATTTTAGTGTTTAGTTCTGCTTTACACTAAATCCATGGGATTAAATGTCAAATTATCTTTCCAAACAGGACCTGTAGTCCTTACAAGTTACAGCCTTGATAACAGTTAGATAACTTATGCACAAGCTTGTTTCAATTGTACATATCATAACAGTGCTATAATCTGCCACTTATTAATTTTTACCAATTGAAGATATGGGTATGTAGGTTCTAGTTTTGCCTTGGCCTTGCAAATACTATGTAAGAAGGTCGTCAAGGATTTTTTTCTAACATTAACTAGGAGAATATGGTATATACAAATTTATTATGCTAATGGAATTGTGTTGTGTTTTGTTGTTTTTCACTCATGAAACCGAGTCTTAAGTAGTAGGTTGACTTAGTTATTAGCAACAGTAGCACTTTTCTGAATGACTGGATGGCATTGTAATCTCATAATGGATCTCTTCCCTTGACAACAAGATGAAGTGTGACTATAGGCCTGTTGGTTTGGAGTTCTGAATAATTGTGCATGAATTGGGGTAACTCTTAAAATCCAAAACAGGGCACGTGAAAGTGCCTTTGTCGTCACATTATTTGCTATCTGTCCAACATTACGATGTTTGTCGCCTGTTGATGTTTCAATTTTCTCATATAAATTGCAAATAGAAAATAGGATTACCTGTCTAGTTCTGATGTTTGTCTGTTTTCAGTAGTTCATTAGTTCTCTCTAAGCAGCACTTTGATCCCAATTTTTGTTACTTTGTGATCATCTTTTATCGGTCTGGACACCTATCTTCGTTGTTACATATTTCTTATAAACAGTCCGC
This sequence comes from Themeda triandra, assembly GCA_018135685.1. Taxonomy (NCBI): domain Eukaryota; kingdom Viridiplantae; phylum Streptophyta; class Magnoliopsida; order Poales; family Poaceae; genus Themeda; species Themeda triandra. The sequence goes on from JAENPR010000018.1 coordinate 2,252,342, forward strand.
TGTGTTCTTGTTTGTACAGGTAGGGAGCATTCAACCATCAGCGAAAAAGATCAAGTTTGATGAGGTCTAGTATTTTACTCTAATTGCTTGGATCCTTGGTAATCGAGGAGATGAATGGTTGAGCAATATGTTTAGCTTTTGAGGCAACGGCAGACAGCCTATGTACTTCAGTTCCCGCCCCTCTAAATCAGTGTTTTATGAATGACACCGACACATGTTACAAATATGAAAATGCAATGAGCAATGTGTTCTTAATTTGCCCCTGCAAGGTTCCATTAAAATTTTGGTCTTAGTCTGCATGTTACTTATATTTGAGTCCGTTATAATACTGTGTTGCATATAGCTATGACTGTGTTGCATATAGCGATGAAATTCGGCAACATGAATGGAAAATGGATCTTTCGAGGAATTTTTTCCCCCATTCATCCACTCACTGCCGAGAAAGTGGTATTCTCCATGGTGAGATGCTAATAGTTGTCAAACAGGTGAGATATCCCTGTAGACTTGTGCACTAATAAGGGTCTATTTGGATATGCTAGCTAATTGCTAGAGCTAATTTTAACTATTTTTTCAGCGGGTTAATAGATGAGCTAATCTTTTTAGATAAGTCTAAAACTAGTTGTTAGGTAACTGCAATATTTGAAAGAAAATTATATTATATGTAATGAGCTAATTTTTTAGCCCCATCTAGTACTAGCCAGGTGTATCCAAACATATGCCCTAGATGTCACATTCGCATATTTGAAACAGGTGAAATGTTTCTGATTCTGGTGGATTCTTCTAAACTAAGTATAGTGCCCGTGCTAACGCTACGCTTTATTTATGGGTACACTTGAAAACAAATGTGTATAATTCTAACTATATGAAGTAATGAAGAATATGATTTGCTTCTTGAAGTTGCACATAGTAGCATGTAGTTTTGTTGCTTTCAAATATTAATCCTACAAAATAAATAATTCACAGAATCTTATTTATGTCAGTTCAAATTTCAAAGGCTACCAGGGGAGAAAAATAAAAAGATCCGTCCATGAGCTCGAAGCACCCATCTCTGGCAGGTAGTTTGATCTGCTTCGAGCACCCATCTCTTGGTTGCAAAGTGCCAAGTGATGGGTGCCAACCTTGAGGAAAAGAACGCCGAGCTTGAAGCAGAGGGGGTACATCTTCTGGGCAGCGAGCTCGTGCTGCTGCTCCCACATGGCCTCCCGCTCATCCTCATCCTTCACAAACATTGCCAAATTAGTATATCAACTTCAGATTTTAAATTGAAAGGAGATTGTATGAGCATTTATGGATTTAAAAATTCAAAGCTCTTTGCACACGTTGAGATACAATAGTTAAATTTGTATTTGTACTCGGCCAACAAGGCAGAAAGACCAACAAATCAAAATTAGTGATATATTAAATTACCAATTCTGCACCAACATCTTTTGTTGTCCGGAAAAAATACTGTAACCAGGAGACCTCAATTGGAGTCAAATTGCACCACAAATGTCCATGTCAACATAACATTCTGCATGTCAGTTTCAGCCCATGCGCTAAAAACACATTTTTATCTATCACAAATCATGCTGTGAGATCAAACCATCGGTCCAAAGTATTTGCATTGAGGCCACAGCAATTTTAATGGACCTTAATAGCCCTGGTGCTCGTAAGCTAAAACATATTTGTGTCAGTAACACCTGAAAACTTGTCCTTGTTCGGTTGGACCAGCTTCAGAGCATTCACAAGAACTATATATCATGAAACTAAATATAAGAGTAGCTCGGTTGCATAAACAGATGTGTAGTCAGCTCAGTAAACACACAGAATGAAAGCATGAATCAGTTCTAAAAAACACCACCACAAGATTTGAGTTAATAGAGAGATTTCAAATTTGAGTTAATTATCATACAGAGTGCAGAACCATCTTGCTTGTTGCATATTAGAAAAGGGAATCGACAAAATCTATTTACCTGTAGATTATTGCACATACTGGTTGAAGTATCGTAATTATTAAGAGCTCTTTTAAAGCTTCTCAATAGGCCTTGGCTGGAATTGTACAGGACCCATGGAGTTTCCTCCAGAATACGCAAGCCAAACCAAAATAGAATGAAAGCCATTCTGCCCCCGCTGCCTGCGCCTCCTGATGCATTTAAATCACCATGTTAAAGGAAAGCTCCACTTCATTCTTTCATTAACAATGACGAAGGACAAAATATTTGCTAAACTACTCCCTCTCAGCTGCTTAGTATATACGATTAGGTAATTTTCTCAGAATGAAAATGCAGTAACTGGAGTAACCATGCCATAATCAGATTTACTTTAAACACAAAGTAGACACAATTTGAATCTGAGGCTCACCACTCAATACACATTTACTCCAAATCAGGTACCTACCAACACAGTATGCAAACAGATCAATATATGCATCCATCTCAATTGAATTTACTTGGCAATGCCTAATCTCTAACAGAATCAGATTGCCAATACAAGTTTAGTACAAGTTTGCAGAAAAGAGCATTAGCAAACAAGGGCTGACTTACGGCAACCTGACAAAAAATCCATCAGGAACGATTGTTTACCTACCAAAATCAGGGGACGACGGGCTCGATTGCAGCACAGCCGGACACCGACACCGGAACGGAGGAGCGTGTCGTAGTGTCGAGAATCTGCACTGATAATATTTACCATAATCTGACTAAGCAACGAAGCAGTAAATAATACAAAGCAGCAAAGCAGTATTGTTCTGTACCTGGCACTGCCCACGAGCAGCAGGAACTCGCTGCCGCAAGGGAAGATGTGGATGCCGTCGCGCAGGAAAGGGGTGGACGCCGGCGCCACTTCTGGGAACATAGAAGGAGCAGCCGTGGAAGCTGTCGCCGAGGGGCGCATGGCAAGCCACGCCATTGCCAGAAGCCTGGCTGTTGCAGAGGAACGAGTGTTGCCTCCGTGAGAACGCTCATTGCCATGGTGAGGCAACCGCAGCCGCCGCCACTGGGGCATCCCGCCGAGCCTCCTTTCGTCGCCAACAGAAGTGTGCGGCCACCGTCCCTATGCACGGCAGCCGGTCAGGAGGGTGCGCCTGCAGAGGGGATTTCCTGCCGGCGTGGAGGTTGCCAGGTTGGAGGAGAGATTCGGCCTCCCCTGCGCGACACCTGATGGGGCCACCATGCGCAGGCCGCCGGATGGGAACGCCATGCGTGCGCCGCGGATGACGCTGCCGCGCGGGTCAGCGTGCCGGGGAGGGACCCCAACGTGGCTCGCCCACGCCTAAGCAGACGACGTAGCCCCCGACGTACGCGTGGAGGGCTCCGTCTCAGAAGTCTGTGTTGCCGCTGTGCCGTGGTGCTCCTGGGCGCCGTCGCTGCTGCTGGTGGGGAGGAGAGCGGCACCCACCGCGGCTGCTCGTGGTCCCGTGCGCGTGGGGTGGACCATGCTGTCCTCGTGTGGTGGCGTTCCCGGCCACCAGGATGGAGGGGGCGACTGCCTCCAGATCGAGGAGCGCCGCCACTGGGCAGGGTCGGGCGCGGGAACGTGCCACGCGCCGCGGGCCGGGGAGGCAGACGACGAACGGGATCTCCGCCGCGGACGGGGTGGCAGACCGGGAGTCGGCCCCGACCTCCTCTTCGTAAGCGTCGAGCCGAATCCACGCTAGGCCCCGCGCGAGGCCTTCCGCAGGGATCTCCCCACGCGCGGCCGGGTGCCGCCGTCTCCCCACTCGCGGCCACACCGTCGCCTGCGTCGCGGGGCGAGGAAGGAGCGCCGCCGCGGGATGGGGAAGAGGTGCGGGCCGCGATGCAGGGTTGGAGCGGGGCGGGGAGGGGGCGCGAACCGTGCCTTGCCGCCGCAGGGCAGGGTCGGGGAGGGGCCGCGGGGCCACGCCGCACCGCCGCCGGAAGGGGAAGCTCGTGGACGCCGTCGTCGTCCCATCCGCGCGCGCCGAAGTCCCCATCCCGTCCGCCGCGACGCCATCGTTGCAGAGTGATGCCGGTGCCGCCGCTGGGAGTAGAGCGGGCCCGCGCCGAGGAGATCGCGAGGGATTGGTCCACCTCGTTGCCGGTGTCTGGCCAAACCGAGCGAAGAGATCGTGGGGGATCCGGGGATGTGAATTGCCTGCGGAGATCGTGGCAGAAATCTCGTGGTTGTTCAAATTTTGAATGCAAGTACAAATTTTAAATCACTGCGGCGTTCCTTCGGCACGGGGCTACAAGCGTGGCGGGCCTGAGGGGCGTTGGGTGAGGGTGGAGGAGGGTGAGAGGCTGGCTATGGGTCCGTCGTAAGGGTCAGGCTTCTTACACCTTATGAAGATTTCAATCAATTATAGTAGAGATTGTTACCAAATATTGTTTGGTCCTAAATCACCTAAAAAGAAACAATGTGTTTTTGAGCGGCGCTTCATTAGGTCGGCAGGAAGCCATATGTGGGCCTCTCATCCTTGCGATCTATTGGCCCATTTCAATCGTAGCTAGGCCGAAAGCAGAGTGGAGATCTTTTTACGGATATGGTGGGCTGCAGCCCAAGCTTTGATTGATCGATTTATCTCCACATGTCTGTCGGTGTGTCTGAGGATGAGGAACCCTCTCTGAGTTGGTCAGCGTCCTGCCGTCCTGCTCATCGTAGTAACTGTTCGTCACTTTCCTATGATAATTAATTGAGGTTCATCCATTGCGACCGTAGCTGGCTCGGGACCATGAGATTAGCCGTTCATGGTCCCAAAAAGAATGCCGGCTGAGGTACGCTTCCATTAACCTTACGTGCATGCGCTGTCGGTATTTCTACGTAGGACTCGCTTGTATCCAAAACCTCAGCTTGTTATTGATGTCGGTGCCAAAACACCAACCTAACCAAAAGATACTTAGCTAAACACCAACCAAATTAAATGAAAATTCTCACGTACAGAATATACCCAACTTAGTGGAGACAGTAAAAACTGCATAGTATTATATTTATCAAAGAATGTTGTTGGATTTCTTTACGGTACGCACTTGTTATTCTCTCTATCGAAAAAAATACAATTGCCACTTTTTAAGAAGTCAAATAATTTTATGTTTCATCGAACTTATACGAAAACATACTTACATTTAAGATATCGAAGAGTATAATTATATTAATTATGAAATATATTTCCATAGCAAACCTAATTGAAGATATCAATGTCGATATATTTCCTATGGTCAACCATTGAAAGCTTTGACTTATCCAAAACCTGGAATTGCATTATTTTTTTGGATGGAGAGATTACTCCCCCATTGCACCTTTTAAGATACAATTGCTCTTATTATGTATCTAGACATACGTATATCTAGCTGTAATAGCCAAAGCTAATGCCTCTCTAGAAGCCCTACCAAATAGCGCCTTGATGATTCTCATTTTTACAAAATAAAGGTTCATTATAGAGGCTTTCATCTATCCTTAATCATGATGTGCCAAAAGATGGAAATACTGGAAACCCCATTTAAAAATGTTCTAGAAATCCAAACTAGACTATGAACTGCTTTATGAACTTTGTCAAAAACAATGGTTCTAATATCTTTCTAAATTACCTGACTTCATCATTACAAAAAAGTACCAAAACTATACTAAGGAATTGGCCTTTACCCCAACAACAACTACTGCTAAATTATTACCCACCTCCAATCCAACATTAATTTTTTTTTCTAAAAGAGCGCGTGCACCCCAACCCTGCATCTAGTACCGATTATATACTAGCCCAAATCCCCATATTTGCTTCTAGATTCTCCAAAACTTCTGACATTTTGATAAATAAAAACTAACACAAAGTAGCCAAAATGCATAATTCTAAATTAATTACCACATACATCTGGTACTACAAAAAATAATTTAAAGAGACATTTTCATTTCCTCGTATTGTTCTTGCCTTCTCTATTAATTATTGTTGTATTTTGATGACCAAAATAAAGTAGAAATTAAATAGTACTCCCTCCATCCTAAGATATAAGGCGTAAATACTTTTTATTTATGCCCCACAATATAAGACGCGCTCTCTCTAGAGTCACATAGATCGATGCACTGCTAGAGAGAGAATTAAATGTGTTTCTTGGTCTTTGAACCGGAGGTGGTTGTGCCTTATCTCCTGGGATGGAGGGAGTATGACATTGAGAGCCACACATATATAACAAGTATAATAAACACGGGAAGAGAAAACAATAGAAAATAACTTTGCTGTAGAGAAACATAGTAATAAGAAATTGTACTCAAATACACATATGCCAATCACATCTAACTTGTGAATAACAGATATTTCATTAAGTTCTATTATCCACATATGTCCTAATAGCCTTGCCAGCCCAAGGTTGATGGACTAATCCTAGAAAGCATTGGTGCTAAATGCAATATAATTGTTATCGTGATAAATCTATAATGAAAATGATACTATCATTTCTGCCCAAATACGATCATCACACGCTAAAAAAATTATGTATAGATTAATAGTCGGATATATGACTTCAACATGCTAAAGCACAATTACATTTGACATACCTTGCTTGTATACAATCAATGGATTAACATTGAACAATATTAGTTTATAAGGCCCTTTTGAAATGCATGGTCCCCACATAAATAATACAGGAAATATATAGTATAATTCTGAAAGGTACAAGAACAAAGAAAACTATTATCTCAAATATTTAAGTAGTTCTACGTGTGAAACATACGGCAGTGCTGTGAATACATCCACCATTTTTTGCTATATAAATATTGGCTAGCTAGTCACATGCATTTGTATCCTTTTGGGATAAAATTGGATACCTATACTCACCAGATGATCGTATCGTATATGTAGTAGAATATTCAGATAATATATGCATATATTCAGAAACGTTCAAGTTAATTTGTTGTCACATACAAGTTGCGACGTCAAAAAATAGTAATATATATACAACCTCACTTGTCACCATGCATGTAGGAGGGACTGAAAACCTATAGTATATATAGCGAAGAAATAAAATAAAGTGCTGTTCTCAAATGCGGACAGATCACACAATAATGATGCAAGTGCTGTTCTCAAATGCGGACAGATCACACAATGATGCAGTAGAAAGTCCAAAATAAGGAAAAGTACAAAGATCAGTGCTTAACTTACTACAGGAAAGCAATAAACCAAGATATAAAATCCTTTCTCGCAGATTCTCCATCACACTATCTTAGCGGATGCTCATGTTACAAATTAGAATAGTGTTAAGCATGAATGAGTATGGTTTTGTTTTGTGAACCTATGCACATGCCTATGGGGTTATTTATACATGCACCGTACATGCGCAAAAAACACCCGTACGTACCCTAATAATAACATCGATCTTAACTAATCTAGCTACACAAGTGACGGTGTATTATGATAATATATATGTACAGCATCATACAACGTACGCAGCACGCACACCTAACATCTCTTGTTCTAAATAAATTGTTGGTTTCTGGAGGATGATACAGGAGGTAGTCAAACACCCATGCAACTTTACCAATGTGTGTGTGAGAGGGAGGGAGAGAAAGATCATGAGCTTTATGAAGAAACCACAACATAAATGGAAAGTAAAGGCGTGAGCCAAAGATGAGAAGAGGCCGCACAGGAAATCAGGAATAACAGAGCCGGACAAAGCTCCCTTTGTAATTAACAGTGTGTCTATGTGTGGAGAGAGAGAGAGAGAGAGAGAGAGAGAGAGGTGTAGATAATGTATGTACAACAGCTAGAATGCCGCATGCATGCACATGTAAAATAGGTGTGTGCATGCGCCGTGTCTAGTCACGCTCAGTGTTGCACTCATGCAACATGCAAGACAAGGGATGCATTTGTCCACAGCTGTGCAAACCCCACTAGTTTCCTGCTGGCAGCGTGTGTGAGCCCAGCAGGCACTATTGGGCCATAAAGATAGATATAGGCCATGTCTCGTGGAAAGCTAGCGTTGCGTTGCTTGCACTAGGTACACTAGAGAGAGAGGGAACCCAGCTGGGCAGCTGGGGCCGGAGAGATTACTGGGCAGCTGGGGCCGGAGAGATTACTGGCAATCTCTCATAACCAATGCTACATGCAATAGTGAAGCACTGTTAGTCGATGAGAGAGATGGCGCAAGAGGGGGACATACAGTTCTTTCCCCTCCACGCACCCTAAAATTTTAAAAAACAAACCAAAGAGAGAGAGAGAGGAGGTGCTCTCACGTTCCCATAAAAAAACAAGCCAAATAGTCTCGCTCTCTCACATATAAACTAATAAGAGTCTATTTGGTGGCGCTCCGGCTCCACCGTCAAGCAGGAGCGACGGAGCCTTTTTTATCGTAAAGAGACGAGCCAGCGAAAAGAGGGAAATGGTTGACAACCAGGCCTGGCTTAGATTGCAAAAAAAAAAAAAATAAAAATAAAAAAAAAAAAATAAAAAAAAAAATCAACCTCACCAGCTAGCTGCTGGGGTAGACTTTCGTTTGTATTTGACAATTAGTGTCTAATTATAAATAGGATCAAAAGATTTGTCTCATAATTTATAACTAAACTATACAATTAATTATTTTTATCTATATTTAATGTTTTATATAAGCGGCTAAAAATTGATGTAATGGAGAGGAAGTGAAAACACCGGTTTCTACTCCTCCATGGACTAGCAAAATGACATTTTTATCTCTAACTCTAAAGTGGATAAGACGCTGAAACCATTATTTTTCTTCTTACCCTAGCAACCACTATTTTTTTTCTTACCCTAGCAAAGGAACTGAAGCCTTGCCAAACAAAGCTCATATAGAAGGAGACGAGGATTGCAATAAGAACAAACGGGGAGGGGTCGTGGGGTTAAACCATTGACCGGCATCGATCGCGTCCATCATTCACAGCTCAAGTTAGATTCCCGTTGTCTCCCTCTTCATATCCCCCACATGCGTGTGTTGGTGTGTACCCCGGCCCCGGCGCTCTAGCTACCTGCCCTATCTATATACTCGCCAAAAATATTCAATTTCGGCCGCAAAGAAACCCCATAAAAGACAACACACTATCAACAGTTGAAAGCAGCAATTGGCCGGATTTCCCCCGGCCCATGTCATAAAAAGCTTCCGCTTCCTTTACTTTACATGCATGTTCACTCATTCACAGTAAGGACACACATACATGTTCACACAAATAGAAGTCCATGTATAATTACATTAAAAAGTGGTTCTATATTTATACAGAGTAAAGTTTAATTATCGGTAGATAATATACATCGTTGTTGGGTTTACTAGAGTGTTTCTTTTTCCTTTTTATATGTTGGCTAGCTAAAACTTGAGTCTTTTAAGGGAAACCTTATAGTACCTAATGAAGAGCTTCACAATCAGCCTAATAATTAAAAGAAAGGTAAATTTAATTTAGGCAAGGATAGATTCGCATGCCTGCAAAAGAGAAATCATTTTATGGAATGGATATGAGGGTTTTTTCAAGAGAAAAGAAAGAAGAAAATGTCTAGTCGAGACAAAGATACATACTGTCAAGTCAAGTGTTCTGTATGCATCACCAAGTATGATGCACATGACTCATCACCAACAAAAGAACAGTTTTACCTCTTAACACCTCTTAAATTTCCAAAAGAACACCCCCACCAAAAGAACTGCTACAACTAGACAACTCGCCAAGATCCATAATCTTGTGATGATGCATCACTTTGCATGCATGATCTCTCTCTAATCGTCTCTGCTAAAAGAGTAAGAGGATGGCAAAAGGATTATCTGACCATCATTCTCATCGATCATCATCATCTCCTGTAATGTGGGATATGAATAACAACTTGTAATTAATTACTTCTAAGCTTACAAGGAGATAGTAGAGCAGCAGCCGCTCCAGCTCGTGTCAATGGTAGCCATGCGGGGAGAACAAAGAAGACGGCCCCCCTTGCCCTCTGCTCCCGCCGTCATCACCGTCGCTGCCGTCGCCCATCTTGCCGAACTGCGCGTCCATCCCAAGGTTGAGGTACACCATCCTGTTGTCCAGGCTGAGGTTCACCATGCTGGAGCTGGTGCCGCTCGCATTGTACACGGCGCCGCCGGCGCCGCCAGAAGGCTCGCCGTACATGGGCGCGGCGTTGACCGCGGCGGCAGCCGTGTGCGCGTCCTCGCGCGACATGACCATGGCCGCCGACTGCACGAGCTCGAGGCAGAGCCGGAGCTTGTTGGGCTCGATGTGCGCGAGCCCCGGCACGGCGCCCTTGAAGAGGAAGTCGGAGGTGAGCGTGCGGAGGATATCAAGCGGCGTGACGCCCTCGACGGTTCGCACGTTGGGGTCGGCGTGGTGGTCGAGCAGCACGGCGACCATGTCCGGGCAGACCATCTCGGCGGCGACGTGCAGCGGCGTCTTCCCGGCGGGGCCCGCGGGGTGGTTGACGTCGGCGGCCCCGAGCTCCAGGAGCGCCTTGACCACCTCCCGGCTGCAGTTCTCCACGGCGTAGTGCAGCGCGAGCGCCTCGTCGAGGTTGAGCCCTTCCCCCATGACCATGAGCTTGACGAGCTCGACATCGGAGGAGTCGAGCGCGCGGCGCATGCGGCGGATCTTGTGGTGGTCGTCGATGTCCACGGCCACGGACGAGGCATCCATGCCGCCTGCCGCCGGGTGGTGCGGGTGGTGGTGCGCGAGGAACGGCGAGCGGCGGGACAGCGAGGACTTGAGGCGGAGCTCGTCGATCTTGGCCACCACGTCGATGGGGAGGTGCTTGGCCAGCACCTCCGGGGGAAGGCCGGATTTGGCGACGAGGTGGGAGCATGTTGTCCACAGCTGGTGCAGGTCCTGCTTCCGCGACGCCATGAGCACCTTCATCACGTCCTCGATCGACGCCTTCTCCACCATGCCGGCCAGCTGCTTCTGCAACAACGGAACCAATGCAATTCTTCATCAGTCAAGTGTGTGTAAGCTTGCTCGATTTCACTGTGAGTTGAGTCACTCACTGCTGGTAAGTAGCAGCGCATTGCAAAAGCACACAAGCAGGCATGGAGCACACAGCATGCGTGGTGCGGTGGCAATGACATATAAAGGGGAGAGAGCGAGATGAGACGAGAGGAATCCCTCCCGGCTCAGATAAGCATCAGCATATATAGTGAGCTAGTGTGAGTGGATTGGCCCTGTGCATAAAATATAGAGAAGGGGTGCAACAGTATGGGAGCATCATGGCGCTGATTGGGGGAGCAAAGTTTTTTGGGCGAAACCAAAGGAGGAGAGGCAATTAAACAACTAAGACTAGGTATTGGAGAGACTCAGCCCACCCAGCATGACGAAACCCTAGACACGAATTGAAATTGCAAATCAGAAATCAGGGGAGGGAAAACTAAAAGAGTAAGAGGTGTCTTTTTTTTTTTCTCTCCAGCTGACAGCAGGATGTGCAACTGCATGCTAGCAAATTGCACAGGCTTGCAGTTGCACTGCACGACGGAGAGGCAAAGCCAACCTCTATCGATCCGTGCTGCTTGCGCTGCAACAGTGCTATGCGTGGGCGCGGCCATAAAAGCTAGAGAAGAGAAGTGCGGCAGCAATGGCGTTCCGGATGCGGTAGAGACGAGAGAGAGAGAGGGATAAAAGAAGACGATGGCCGCAGGGCGACGCCTGCTCTCCTACAGTAACTGTGGCGGAAAGAGATGTCCGTGCAACGAACCCTAAGAGCCAAAGGAGAAAGCCAGCCCCAGCCCGCAGCAGCATGCCGACGGACGGACGGACAGAAAGATGGATGGACAAAGATCGAGAGAAAAGAAGAAAGCACAGGTACACACGCGTGCGCAGGGGCGGCGACGGCGACCATGGCTGACCACTGCGGCACTTCCTGGTGCCTGCTGCGACTCCGACTCATCACTTCATATAAAAAGGGCCGACGGGGGAAGCAGGGACAGGGAGGGGTACAGAGATCAAATCAATGCCGCTGCAAAATGCTCGGCAATCCCAACATAACCAACCCCAACTCCCATCTTGATCCCCGCAATCCTCAATTCCCTCGAGCAGCAGACGCACGCGAAAAAATAAATTGGAAGCAAGCAAGAAACCGATGTCGTCGTCGTCGTCGTCGTTGTTATTTTTTTTCGTTCTCTCTTTTTTACTAATTATTTATTTATCTGCGGCCAAGAGAAGAGGAGGAAGACGATGAACAGGAGCATCGGCAATGGAGAAGAAATCGAAACCAGAAAGTCAAGAAGTAATTGCAGTTGGGAGGGGAGGGGAGCGAGGGAGATAGACGCTGGATCGAATTGGTTACATACCTGGGTGAGGAGCGCGAGCTCCTCGACGCCAAAGGAGCGCGCTGCGGCGAGGGTGTCGAGCGCGAGGTCAACGGCGGCGGCGCAGTGCGTGTGCCAGCACGCGCGCTCGCCGCAGCCCGGGCGGGGCTCCCCCTTCTGCGGCACCAGGGACACCTGGCCGCTGTAGAGGAACTGCAGCAGCAGCAGGAACACTTCGTAGCTGACGGAGTTCACGGGTATCACGGCGCCCGGGGCCGCGGCCGCAGCGGCGGCGGCGGTAGCGCGCGGGGAGGAAGAGGAGGCGCCGGACGGGGAGCGCGGGCTGAGGTGGTCCAGCAGCAGCGTGCCGGGCCCGGCCTGGGCCTGGTCGGCGTTTGCCGCGGCGGCACCGCAGAAGAACTTGCGGAAGAAGAGGCTGCGCGCCGCCAGGATGCAGCGGTGCGCGTGCACGAGGCGGCCCTCCACGTTGAACGTCACGTCGCTGAAGGCCTGCCCGTTGATGAGCAGGTTCAGGTAGTCCATGGACAGCGACTTGAGCGTGTCCTCCATGGCCGCCCGGGTGAAACCGTGACTCGATCTCGCTGCTCCGATCGATCCGGCCGTCAGCTCCAGTCGCTCGCTGCTAGCGAGTGAGTGCTACTAGCTACTCCTAGCTAGCTACAGTGACGGCGGAGCTGCCGAATTGGGTGGATGGATCAGAGAGAGGTGTTGGAGTGGACTGGAGAGGCGCGCGAGCGGAGGGGGACCAGCACGGACGGACTTGGTGCTTGGGCGACTGAGCCTGCTGGCGGTTGACGGCTGGCTGGGAGAGTCAGGAGTGGAACTGGAAGCGGTTGCAGCAGCTGCTTTCTTGGCTCAGCCGCCTCAGCTGCGCTCCTGCTGCGGCAGCTGCTGCTCAAACTCCAGCCACCGCCAGGGCATCCTCCTCCTCCCGATCTCTTTTCACCTTCTTCTCTTCTGTGTTCTTTCTGTCACCACCACTTCGTCTCCTCCGACTCCGATCCCTTCGCGACTGCAGCGCAGAACAGCTAGCAGTGTGCCTCTCTCCTTTCTCGCTCTCGAGTTATTGTCCCCTCCTTTTTCTTCCTCTTTTCCACCCTTCTCTCTCTCCACTGGGGTCTCTCTCTAGAGAAAGAAGAGGGACGAGAGGTGGACTGGGGCTGGCTACTGTTACGGGATGTGGCTGCACAGGCGAGGCCGATGGAGATTTTTTTGGAGGGGAGGGGAGGCTGTCTCGCAGGGAGGGGTTTGAGGTGTATGTATATGGGGGACGGGAAAGAGGGTGGCTGTCCTGCCCGCCTGGGGGCATAAATAATTGGTGCTTCATTTCTCTGCTATCCTATGGACTATGCTGCCTGCACTTAAAAATGTTGTTAATTTTTTATATATAACATAATTTGATAGAATGCATGTCAGAAGGGATTGAGACTAACCCATATGTAAGCCACACAAGTTAAAACCAAACATTTGTAGCATCTCTCTTGGTTACAAATTGTAAGTGGTTTCGATCTTTTTAGATACATAGTTTTGCGATTTTACTGTATACAAGCTACACAACAACTCTTTTAGATACATACGTTTTATTGTATATTCAGAATAGTCTATATAGTAAAAATAATATATCCAGGAAAATAAAAAAACTTGCAATTCGTAATGGATCGATAGAGGGAGCATATGTCTACAGTTCACCAGGGCCCTTGGAAGTAGTAATTCCCATGGACGACATAGTGTGTGATGGAAATTAAGAGAGTTCTTTGCTTTGACAGTTTGACCTGTAAATTAAATGCCATAGATCAACTGGCCTGTGATTAATGAATGCCGGCCCCCTTGCTTATTGGTTATATGTATGCCTATGTCTATTAAATGTTCTGCTGCAAGGAACCATGTTGTGAGACTGGTCGGTATATAAACTTTTCTGCAAGCAAGTTCATATATTTATTTGCTAAATGCATCAGCTCCATATGTATACTAGAGACAGACAGTCATGTTTAGCTTGATTAGATCAATCAATAAATAGACTAGCATACGTATACATATAAAATATTATATATATACATGGTTCAAGCTTGTCGCTATTATATTGCAGAAACTGGAAGCCGGCGCTAACACGTTATATATTGCTAACTAGTGCAGTGGGTGACACATCACAACTCCTAACTATCAGAATTTAGTTTTGTTTTTTTGGGGGGTCGATCTTTATAAAAATGATAATGATAATATTCTTTCGTATTTCTTTGCTTTGAATATATTAGAGTTTGCAGCAAGTCAAATTACAAGCCAGAAAAATATGGGCCAACAAAGCGTGACTCCCTGCCAATAAAATGATTTGGTGATAATTGCGTCCCACCTAGCAGCAGGTTCCCAAAAAAGAATGCACGCCTGCTAGCTTTCCAGTAACGTATCGGCCCAGGCTTGCCATGCCCCTTAACCTTCCCGTGCAACATGACAAGGAAGACAGCATCTGTTACCTTCAGATTTCAGAATTCAGCTAGGCGTGTATAATATGTATCATGCAGGGATATAGTTAATTATATATATACACATACATAGGAGTAGCATAGGCAGCTATATATATATATATATCGCTGATCATTCTTTCTGTTGACTATTGGGCAACAAGATTCCTCATCATGTCTGTTTGTTAATCGCCCAAATGATCCCAGCCCATTATTAGGTGATGATTAGGGAGCACATAAAGTATTAGGATGAGATCTTTGTTAATTACCTTTTGCATGGTTTTATATAGCAACGATTCATCACTTGGCAAAAGCTACTTATTGTTTATTATGTTGCCTTATTGACTTTTAGTTCTATCATTTTCTTTTCTTTCTTTTTCTCCCCTTTCCATCCTTTCTGTCAGATTGGATGAGATAAGGGAAAAGGTACAGATAACGGTGTGGGTATATTCCCTTGATCGCTACAATATGTATATAGTTCCAACACATTGCTCTTTCTAGATAGAGATGGGAAGAAATAGCTCTGAAAACTCCCCCATCAGGGCAGTCCCAATGCAAGACTCTATCGTAGAGTCGAAGACTATTTATTACACGTTATTTATGGTATTTTGCTGATGTGGCAACATATTTATTGAAGAAAGAAGGAGAAAAAACAAGACTCCAAGTCTTATTTAGATTCTAAGTCCATAATATTTGAGATAATAAATAAGTTTGGACTCTATGATAGAGTCTGCATTGGGACTGCCCTCAATGTAAATAGCAAGTGGCAAGAGAATCATATGTGTGGTTACTGATGATATTGAAACAAATTAACGAAGGCATGGGGTCGCTACCAAGCTACAACGACGGATGTCACGTTGTACTTAATCTATTTGAGCTGTCCCTATACTCCAATCATATTATGATTCAATACACAAACAATAATTGGCATTTTCTAATTAATTTTTCAATTATTAGGTTGAGAATTTGAGCTCGAGAAGTCTAAATAACAAGTTCAATGCAGTCATACACGCAAGATGCAAATGTATCTGGAGCGGAATAGGTGGCTTGATGGATTAGTTAATTGGTAAAAACAAAAACTCAAGTAACTTAAGTGAGCTACTTGTTCATTAGCATCTTACAACTCTACTATATGATGATGTTACTTGACAAGAGGTTAATTATTCGCCTATGTTGTTGGAGTTAGTTGTAGGGTAGTTGTAAGCAGTTGGTTTATTTTAAGGAAACTTTGTGTAACAAATCTGGACAATAGATTCCATGGAATAAATAAAACATGACCTTTTCAAACCCTAGTGCTTAAGCAACGACGACTATAAAACTTCTAATTAGGCATCACTCAACATACACAGTGCAGCAAGCTTGTCTAAACTCTCACATGTGTCTTGATGTATTAGAAATATCAAATGCTAGTTTTTCGATTCGATTAGAGTTTCCTTTTTGTGAAGTTGTTAACGACATATATAGTGTCTTAGAGGTTCTTGATACTTCGTTCTACCTACTCGGTCCTATGATGTGGCTCGCTATCAGCCGTTAGATCAGATACACCAAAGCCCGATTAAGCCATGTTATCGGAGAGATAAGATTAAAAGTGGCCCTTGGTGTCGATTATACAACTCACATAGTGTGTAGGTGGTATTTGCCCGCGTGCACATATTTTTTCTATTGTCAGTGTTGTATAAAATTTAGATTAAAAACCCTTCATTTTTAACTAAAGGTTGTATAAAACCCACTTGAAGCTTTTGAACTTCAATCTCACATAGACTCGGTCGGAAACTTAAGGTGTCTAGTCTCAAGAACAGAGTGTATTCCACTTTCCTCGTCTCCCTAAAGATCCTTGTATTATTCCTCTCTTCCATATGCACCTCAAAATAAGTATTGTCAGGTTGTGACCGATGTTGGGACATCGTAACAAGAATGACAGAGTCGCCGTGCAACACCCCTAAGCCTGCTGAAAGCTAACTGTAACTCTTGATTCAATTATGATTTACTTGTGTGCAGGGGGAGGAAATTCGCCTGGGCCCGAGTGAAGATTGGATACGTCAAGAACCAAATTGCTCGGCCGAAGGTCTTGCCTTCGCTTAGAGATCGGAGGATGGCGACCGACAGCTGAGGGCCTCCGTTGGCTAGCGGAGGTCTCAGCGAGAAGATCAAAGGTGGCGGCGCTATCAATATAGAGGGTCAGAATTTCCCCTAGGCGCATCGCATGGGCCTCGATAACCGCTAGGCCAAGGCCTGTTAACAAAGTTGGTGCAAGAGGAAGAAAGACGATGGTACTCCAGGGGAGTCGACAGTAGAGGGGAATATCCGAAAGATATTCTCTAGATTTCATGTGCCTAAGAGTAATAGCGTCTCTTATTGTATGATGTACTATAAAAGGGAGACCCCGTACCAAAGAAAGGAGTAGAGACACAGGGAGGCAATTGTAACCCTAACTGACCCTGGGGTCCACCATTGTACCTTGTGATATCATCGTAATCGAAATCTGTTTGGGATGGTTTCCCAACAATCGACTTTTCTCCCTACCGTGACCACTTTGTATAGCCATGTTTCAAGATCACCTACTTCTTTACACTGGGCTAGGTTCATATTTGGAAAACCACTCCAAAAAACTAATAATATCCAAACCCGTCAAGAATAGGGGCATTCAATGAAGAGATGATGGGTAGTGTCTATATTCCTTTCGCACAAGGCACAAAAGTAGTTGTTCTCCCATCCATGCAACTGAAATCTTGTTGACGTCTGTAATCTCCCACTCCATGCCTTCCAAATTAACATTGGGAAAATGGATAGACATAGCTGCTAGCAATTGTGTCTCTGACTGATCCCTTCTTGTGTTTGCTATGCTTGAATAGGCGAGGGCATATATGTGCTGGGATCAACCATTTAGCTAGCAAGACAGCCAGAGGGATGTCTTCCTTCCATTGTGAACTGTGACCATTGTTGCCGCATTAAAAAGGGCAATGTCAAGGGAGTCAGTCGGCAACTCCATCCCGTTCTAAGGCCTCTTAGGGTTTGTCCAGTCAAACCACCACCACCTCAGGCATGGAGCTCTGCTGAACCGCTGCAAGTCCACAATCTCAGGACCTCTAGATTTTATTGGCCATGCCACCAAAACTCACTGTCTCCCGCCCATAGGAACCACCTTCTTGCTTTGTCTAGATCATCGAACAGTTGCTTTGGCACCTTAAGTGTAGTCAACATATATGCTGGCATAGAACTCATGACCGATCTAACAAGATCTCTTTTGTCAGCTGGAGTTTAAAAGCCTATACCTTGCCATCCTTGCAAGCGTGATCTGTTTTTGTCCACAACACATTGCACGTGGGCCACCTTCAAGCGGCCAAGAGTCGTTGGCAAGCCCAATAATTCAGCGGGAATCTCACCCTTCTTCCAATAGAACTCTCAATGGCTAGGATAAGAGATGGCTAGAAGCATACATATCTGTAAATGAATTATTTACCAAGCTATTATGTTTGGCTAACACAAGTAGGTAAATGGCTATGCTAAAAATTAATACATCTATTTATCCTCTTGTTTAGATAAACAAGACAATTTTTTAACTGCTACTCCCTCCATTCCAATTTATAAGACGTTTGACTTTTTTAGTATAAACTTTTTTTGACATAGTTCTTTTCTTATTCAATAATGACTTGAATTTGACTATTTTTTAACAAATTTTTTGAATAAGACGAGTGGTCAAACTTGCGGTTAAAAAAGTCAAACGTCTTACACAAACAAGCGCTTATAAGACTCTTCTACGTATGGCGCTTCAACATCATGTCGGCCTAATTGTTCCCACTCCTCCAAGTGTCTTTGTCAGAGATCACCATCCGACAACTCCGACAAGTATCCGGACAAATAATAAGGAGCAAATTATTTACACATCCATGCTTCTTTTAACTAAGCTCTACACATCATGCTTCTTTTAACTAAGCTCTACACATCGGGGCGTACACCTTCCTGCTGACTAACCTGGACAGGTTCGCCGTGTCGCCGACCGACGGTGCGCGGGGTGGCATCCTCACCGCTTGGGACTCCAGAGTCCTCACGGCAGACAACACAACCCCCGCCGCTTTCTCCCTCTCCTCTATCACCTTCACCTCCACCACCACCAACCACTCCTTCATTGTGACGAACGTGTACGCCCCGTCCGACCACCGGGACACCGATGCCTTCCTCGACAAATTGGCAGCTCTGGCCACCACCGTCGATAGAGGATGGATAGTGTATGGGGACTTCAACCTGGCGCGCTTCCCTTCGGACAAAAACAACGCGAACTTCGATCGACGTCTAGCAGACAAGTTCAACGCCGTTATCAACGCAGTCAGGCTCATTGAACTTTCTCTCCTTGACCGCTGCTTCACCTGGTCCAACAAGAGGGAGCATCCCACCTTGGCACGGCTGGACATCGCTCTCTCCTTCCCAAACTCCCACCTAACCTCTCGCTTTGGCTCAACCTCCGACCACATCCCACTCTTACTCACCATCCCCACGACGATACCAAAAACCTTCCGTTTCCGCTTCGAAAACTCGTGGCTCAAAACTCCCTCTTTCCTCTCCGAGGTCTTGCCAGCTTGGTCTAGTGCGCGCGCTCCGATGGACGCCGCCGACGCCCTGGTAGCTAGGGTCAAGGCCCTACGCCATGGGGCGAAAGCTTGGGCTAAGAAACACCGGGCGCGCCCCTAGTGCCTGAGCAACGCCTCCTTCATTGTCTTGCTAATCGATTTCTATGAGGAGGTCCACCCTCTGTTTGCAGGAGAACGTTCCCTCCGAGCTCGGTGCCAAGAGAGAGTGTCGCTGCTCATCGTGCAGCGTGCGGCCTACTGGAAGCAATGCACCAAGTTCAGAGCACTGCGTGAAGGGGACGCCAACACCAAGTTCTTCCACGCCAAGGCCTCGCTGCGAGCACGCCGGAACGCTATCCAGGCACTGGAGGTGGGCGGCGTGAACTTGTTCAGCCACGAAGACAAAGTCACCGCGCTCACTGCTGTAAGGTCGAGATGGCGGACTAGAGGGGGGGGGGGTGAATAGTCCTTTTTAAAACTAATCGCTCTGGCTAACCGATATAAGTGCGGAATTAAATCTATCGGCCTAACCAAGACTTTCACCCCTCTATCTATGTCTCTAGATGCACCTTGTAAAAGATCCTAAACAAGAAGACAAGGTGCCAATCTAGCTAGTGCACACTAAACAAGTCTAGCTTGCAAGGTCACACAAACCTAAGCAACTAGTACTTTAGCAACCGGGTGTGCACCTACACAATTCTAATGAGCAAAAGCACAAAGCCAACCTAAGCTCACTAGATGCTCATGGACAAAGCTACACAAGCCAAACCCAAGAGCTCAATCTTACTTAACTACACAAGCTAAGCAAGGCAACTTACTCTACTTCTAGCTACACAAGCAAGAAGGTGATTAACAAGCTACTCAAGCTAACTAACCACAAGAGCAACTACACAAGCTATACAAGAATGTAAGAAAAGTAAATACAAAGCTTGTGAAAGAGATTGCAAACCACCGCGAAGTGTGGACACAAGATGACTCGGCGATTTTTCACCGGGTTCACTTGGTTGCCCCCAAGCTACGTCTGTTGTGTCGACCAACACCTTCGGTGGTTCCTCCGGTCTTTTCACCTAGATGGTTCTTCGGTGTGACCCTCAAGTCACTTGCCCCTCAAGGCACGCCCCGCAATGCACTGCAAGACACCACTCTCAAGTGAGCCCCTCAAGGCACCGAGCAAACCCACACACGCAAGGGTGGTAACTCAATGACACGCGCAATCCAATAAGGCTACTCTTCGCGATCCCCGCGAGGTGAGTACCGACCTCTCACAATCTCTTCTCCGGAGCACCGTATCTCCACGCGTGCTACCACGAAGCCTCTTGCCACCAAGCCGTCTAGGAGGTGACAATCCTCCAAGAGTAACAAGCTCTCCGGCTTGCAACACAACCACCTAGTGCCACAAATGCAATCTCACAAAGCACTCGCACTAGAATCGCTCTTCTCACACTATCGGATGGTCACTACCAAGCATATGTGAGTTAGAGGGCTTCCAAGCACCACCACACAAGGCAACATAGCCAGGGCGTGCTCAGCAACCGGCCACAGCCGGCCAAACCACGTATATATAGCCCCAAGGGCTGAAACTAGCCGTTGCCACCTCGGGCAACCGAAACACGACGCCGGACGCGTCCGGCCTCCACCGCCGGACGCTCGAACCCGCGTCCGGCACTCCTCGTCACGCCACATGTACCGACCGTTCGAAGTCGGCCGTTGATCCCCAACGGCTACCTCACGATCTGCTCGAAACCCTGCGCCGGACGCGCTGGTGACCACCGCCGACGCGTCCGGCCCGGTCATCCCGGCCACCGCCGCCCGCGCGCACGAAGAAGAACCGCGGACGCCAAACAATGACTCGCCGAGTCCGCCGCTGCGTCCGCGCGCGTCGCGCGAACGTGCTCGCGCGGCACTCGGCACCCGAAGTTCGGTCCGAGTCCGGCGTGCGCCGGCCCGCGCCACCTCGGCGTCCGGCGCTCGGCCCGCCGGCCCGGCCGCCCACGCCAACCTTCCACGCGCCGGACGCGTCCGTCCCGCCCGCCGGCCGCCCGCGTCCGACCGCCGCGTCCGGCGCTTGTAAATCCATGATTACTGACCCATCAAACGCGATCTTCTCCACCATGCTATCCCACAAGTATACCAACTTGACCGCCATAGATAGCATGTTTCCAACAACAATTTGCATCCGGCGCAATGGAAAATATGCCTCCAATTTTCCCGAAAGCGCCGAATCCCGCCTCGCAAGCTCGGCGGAAGGGAGAGAGAGACCCAAGCCCAACTCAACCCTACAAACCACAGCGCGAACATTCGCCACCTTTGTAAATGTGCCAACACCACCAAGTGTACAACTCCATGTGCTTGTGTGTTAGCATTTTCACAATCATTTTCAAAGGATTTTCTCTTCAACTCACCACGCCACTCGATCCTAGCACATCGCAATGTTAGATCGCTCAAGTGGCACTAGATGACCGATATGCAAACAAGATTACCCCTCTTGATAGTACGGCCATCTATCCTAAATCCGGTCAAGTACTTCTCTACTCAACCTTAGACCGGTGAAATGAAATGCCCTAGGTTATACTTTTGCCTTGCGCATTTCCATCTCCACCGTCTTCCTCCATTGTGCCAATGCAACAACATGCACCGACACGATCATCAAATGATATGATCCACTTCATATCATCATGTAACACTCTTGGTCCATCGATCTTGACCTCACTTGCTCTTCACCGTTGTGTCGGTCCATCGGCGCCAAGTCTTGCCCAAGCTTCACCATCGCATGGTCCTTCGCTTCGCAGCCTCAACTTGCCCTTCACACTTGCAACCGGTCCATCAAGCCAAGCCTCATCTTGATCTTCACCTCTTGGTCACATGACTCCATGTCATGTCTCATTTGCAATGAGCTCCTTTATCAACTCATGTGTTGAGCCTCACAACTTCTCCAAGCCATCTCCACCATGGCATATGTTGCTCACACACATGTACATGTGAACTAACTCTTGTGTATCTCAACCATCACACATGTTAGTCCACCTAAAGTTGTCACTCAATTATCAAAACCAAACAAGGGCCTTTCAATCTCCCCCTTTTTGGTAATTGATGACAACTCTACAAAGATATGGAATTTAAGAATATTTGGACTTTATGCCACTTATCCAACATTTAGGCTCAACGTCATGATTTGGATGAGTACCACAAAGTCAACTTGGTAGTGATAGCTCCCCTACATGTGTGCCCAAATGGTTTGGTTTCAAGCTTGCACACATGCATAAATATGGAAATTTTGGGAGAGTTAGCACTACTAAGTGATACTAAGGTGTATAAGATAAACCTTTGAAGCGTGATACAAATCGGAGTTGCACCATTGAAGTTCATCCTTAGCATCATGGTTAGCTAGAAATCACATGAAACAAAACACTAGATACCTCATGAGATCAACATTATAAGCAAGGTTCTAGTACCACTTGTAAAGCACATGTGACTAGCTAAACCATCCTATACGTGCTAGTTTTTCAAATCATCAATCAAGTTCTATAACTAGCATTCACCACACAAGCATTGCATATTGAAATATAAGAACTTATGCGAATGCAAGCAAGCACATGAATATGCACATATCAAATGCAATCAAACAAATTCATGAGCTTGCTCCCCTACTTGTGTGCTTCTCTTAATCGAATTTTTATCCTCCTCCATTCTTTAATGTTGCTCCCTCTTGATCCATGTCCATTTTCTACTCCCCTTTGTATGCTTCTTTTGTTCCATATTTCTCCCCTTTGTATGCTTCTTCGCATTCTCCCCTTTGTATGCTTCTTCGCATATCTTTTGTACAATTCTCTCCCCCTTTGTCATCAATGACCATAAAGGTATGCAGCAATACCACTTGAAGATACCACATGTAAGAAAAATTCTCTTGATGCAAAGGATTGGAACTAGGGGTTGATGGTTGAGTCTTGAATCTTCATTTTTGATGGACAACACCATATGTTGGAATGACACCACTTGTAAAATCCACATGTAGTTGCAAGGAATCCACTTGTAACTATGCATTGGGCACTCCCCTTTGTCATAGCACCAAAGATACTACATGTAGGTCACTTGAAGTTTCTTTGTCTCTAATACCGATGAAGTGGGGCTCCTCCCCTATGACAAAGCATGAGTCAAACCAATCAGTAAACACTTTCTTGTCGGTGAGGATAGCTTCTCTTGATTTGAATTGATCACTTTAAAGTTGAGGATCACTTGTGGAACCATCATTTTGATGTACTAGATATCACTTGAATGAAAACCATGTGTACCATACCACTTGCGGGAACACCACTTGAAGATAGTGATAGACTAGACATTTCTTGCAAGAACTAGTATTATGGTAACCACTCATTGGATTTGTCATGAATAACCAATTCTTGAACTTGAAAACTTTCATGAGCTTCTTTCTCTTTGACTTGAACTAATATGAATCACTTATAAACATTCAAGTCGGTTTGAACCAATGACAAGCTTCTTCACACCTTACTAGAAGGGTTATCTTGCCAATGTTGTACTTGAAATTTATATGCAATTCAAACTAGATCAAGTACTTGGGTTCACTAGCTCATGAACAAACTCATACTCATACCACTAGATAAATCAAACAATCAAGCAATAGTGGTAGACTATGAATTTAAAACATTTCATTGTTATGCATGATCCTAATAAGCATGTACTATATGTACTTAACCGCATACTAGTAAGGGATGAAATGATCATGCACAATACAATGATACCTTTGCTATATTGGAGTAGAGGATAGTCACATAGATTCCAATTTGATTACTCCAATAGCAATGTGAAGTCCATTTATAAGCTTGATGAAGCCAATAGATACCATGATTGAATACCATGCTTCACCCATATGAGATGAAAACCCACTTGAGATCAAGTGCACTTTCTTGTTGTGGTTGGCCCGCTTCTTCTTGTGATTCTTGTTTGCATGAGAGAATACCACTTGAATGGGTACCACTTGTGCACCACTTGTATTATTTCTTGACTTGTCATGTATTGCTCTCTATCTTGGGTGTTGCTTGCTTACTTTATCAACCCTTTTGATTGCTTCAACCGAGCATCTCAATATCTCTTGGATCACCAAGAACTATCCTTGACACTCACTTGAATTGCCTTTCTTTGATTGATCCTTTGGACTTGATATGATGAATCACTTGAAATCTTCCTTAAGTCCTTTTCTTTCTTGTTTAAGTTCTTTTCTTTCTACCAAATGATCTTCAATTTGTCACTAGAACTTAAACTTCATCTTCATCTTGAGTTTGATCTTGATCTTCGATTTGAGTACCCAAGCTTGTGTAACAAATACACTTCACAATCAAATGACCTTGTACTCATTATTCTTCATGCTTCTAGACCAATTCAAAACCAAACTTAGGTTCCTCAACCACTTGTAAACATGAAACCAACTTGAGGACCTTTCAATTTGAGTGACTCTTGATATAACCAATGATAGTCACTTTTCGGCAGATTCTGTACTCTTCAAAGAATAATTCATATCTCACAATGTACAGCTCCAAATGCCATGAAATTTGGTGGAGATGTGCAACATTGAGTATACCAGCAGCTATAAAAATTTGAGCTTCATTGGCCTTCTAGATTGCTACCAGATTTTACATCTTCACTTACTGTTGCATGCTGAAAACTGATGCACTAATGCTGACAAGATATACTCCAAAACCGAAGCAATTCTTATCCAATCTTCATGAAGTTTGTACAGCATATTGTACCATAAGTGTAGAGCACCCATACCAAATTTCAAGCCAATTCAAATAAATTTGATCACTCAATCATGGCCGTCTTTTCAGCTAGCTCAGATTCTAAATATTTGGACATATTTTAAGCAATTGAGCTATGCCTCTTCAAATTGAGTCAAACTTGATATCAATTTGTTTGAATACCAACACAAGACATATATCCATTTAAACCACTTATTAAGAGTCATCTTGTGATCATATCCAACCAAACTAATTCAAATTTGACTACTAAGCAATTAATCCATTCAATCATCTCATAGCAAGCAACATATGCATATATCCAATTCAATCAACTCATATGCACCCAAATGAATAGATCAACTAGGAATATACCTCGATAACTCATGATCATCCATTAGCAAGCTTCAACTCAAATAATTTGCAAGCCTTCGAATACCAATTGATTACCACAACTTGATTATTGCACTTGTATGTTGTAGCACATTGGACTTCACTAGTCATGACTTCGCATTGGGAAAGAAATAGTACTAAGCTTCAATACTTGATTCAATCAAATGATGAATGAAATGAACTCAATTGAATCAAGTCTCCAATGCCATGGTACCTACACAATCATCCACTTTTTGATGGTACCCAAACATGTTTGGGTCCTCTCAAGTTAGGAGCCACATACCTAGGCAAAGCTTTAGTATGGATAGCGGGATGTTTTGCAATAGAGACCGTAGAGGTACCATTACCATCCTTTCTAAGCATATTATTTGCATCAATTGAAATAGGCTTAGAATTGTTACCTAGGGGACATGAATGAGCCATGTGTCCCCTTTCCCGGCATGAATAACATCTTCTTTTTAGTTGAGCCTTTTCTTCATTGCTCATGTGATGCTCTTCATTGCCTTGCCTCTTTTGAGTTGCTTGAGCCTTCTTCTCAAGCTTGGTAGGACACCCGAGGCATAGTGTCCCATCTCTCCACACTTGAAGCACTTGATGTGAACCAAATCTTTCTTCTCTTGATTCTTGCTCATCATCATCTTGGCATCTAGAATAAGAGTTGGATGCCTTGAATAAGCTCTTCCACCCCTTCTTGTTTTCTTCTTCTTGATCTTCAAGTCATCAATTTTAACTTCATTGTTGATCTTGACTAGATCTTGGGGTTTTGGTTGAGGCTTCTCATGCTTGAGCCTCTCTTCTTCTTTCTTCAACTTGAGCTTATCTTCATTGGGGCAAGCTTTTGCGAGATGTCCTTTTCATGGCATTGATAGCACATGAAATGAGATAGATTTTCTTCTTCTTGCCTCATCATCTTCTTGGTCAACTTTCTTGCTCCCTTTGTCACCTTCCTCTTCTTGATGAAGCCAAGGCCACTCTTGTCATGAGAGCTCCTTTGACTCTTCAACATTTTCCGGAAGAGGACTTTGGAGTTGTTGCACCTCTCTAGCTTGTTGCTCAACTTCTCCACTTTCTTCTTGAGCTCATTGTTCTCCTTCAAAATGTTAGTCTCACTAGACAAGGAAGTAGAACAAGCATCTATATGTGAAGAACATGGCATAGCAAGTAAAACATCATAAGAGGTGGATACATGCTTCTTCCCTACATCACAAAGGTTAGTCATATGTGATTGATCATTCAACCCAAGTGATGAGCTCTCACTAGTTTTAATTTCTTCAATGGAAAACTTCTTAGTGAGAAAAGCATGATCTTGCAACAAAGTTTCATGAGCAACACTAAGTTCCTCATGGGCCAAGTTTAACACATCATGTGAACAATTAATAACATAAAGTAGATGCTTTTGTTGTTCACATGTTGTCTTTAGAAAAGTGTTTTCATTTTCAAGTTTCATTGTTTTGGCTTTCTCTTTTTCCAAAGATATGGTCATGCTAGCAAGTCTACTAACAAGCTCATCATATGAATCATGATCAATCACATTGCAACTTGATACCTTAGTGTCACCTTGTGACATGAAGCAATATGATGATGTTGGAGAGCTTGTAGTTGCATCATCATTGGAGCATGATCCATCATCGCCGTCAAGTGTGCTTGAGGTAGAATCATCACTTGCATCACTTGAGGCAACATCTTCCATCTTGTCAAGTGAGCTTGAGGTAGATTGATCATCTTCCTCACTTGACCATGAGGTGGAGCAATCCTCCACAACAACCTTGTTATGGTCATGCTCAACAACCTCATGTGCCACCAACATGGACTCCTCATCGGAGGCCGCTCCATACTTCTCATTGAAGTATACCCAAATCTCATGCGCGGACTCAAAATCCATGATCTCCTCAAATATGCTATCATCCAAAGATCTATAGAGAATGTTAGTAGCTTGGCAATTGAGAGTGAAGCAATTCTTTTGTGCTTGAGTTTTCCTTTCAATTGCACAAGAGAAGCCCACATCTACAATCCACCACATTTGAGGAGAAATAAACTTAAAATTGCATGACATCCAATTTCTCCACCGTGCAAAGTGTGTGCCATCAAAAATGTGTGGACACTCAACATCTAGCCCATAATCCGCCATCCTCTCGGGTCGGTTAAGACCACTAAATGAGAGACCGGCTCGATACCACTTGTAAGGTCGAGATGGCGGACTAGAGGGGGTGAATAGTCCTTTTTAAAACTAATCGCTCACGGCTAACCGATATAAGTGCGGAATTAAATCTATCGGCCTAACCAAGACTTTCACCCCTCTATCTATGTCTCTAGATGCACCTTGTAAAAGATCCTAAACAAGAAGACAAGGTGCCAATCTAGCTAGTGCACACTAAACAAGTCTAGCTTGCAAGGTCACACAAACCTAAGCAACTAGTACTTTAGCAACCGGGTGTGCACCTACACAATTCTAATGAGCAAAAGCACAAAGCCAACCTAAGCTCACTAGATGCTCATGGACAAAGCTACACAAGCCAAACCCAAGAGCTCAATCTTACTTAACTACACAAGCTAAGCAAGGCAACTTACTCTACTTCTAGCTACACAAGCAAGAAGGTGATTAACAAGCTACTCAAGCTAACTAACCACAAGAGCAACTACACAAGCTATACAAGAATGTAAGAAAAGTAAATACAAAGCTTGTGAAAGAGATTGCAAACCACCGCGAAGTGTGGACACAAGATGACTCGGCGATTTTTCACCGGGTTCACTTGGTTGCCCCCAAGCTACGTCTGTTGTGTCGACCAACACCTTCGGTGGTTCCTCCGGTCTTTTCACCTAGATGGTTCTTCGGTGTGACCCTCAAGTCACTTGCCCCTCAAGGCACGCCCCGCAAGGCACCGCAAGACACCACTCTCAAGTGAGCCCCTCAAGGCACCGAGCAAACCCACACACGCAAGGGTGGTAACTCAATGACACGCGCAATCCAATAAGGCTACTCTTCGCGATCCCCGCGAGGTGAGTACCGACCTCTCACAATCTCTTCTCCGGAGCACCGTATCTCCACGCGTGCTACCACGGAGCCTCTTGCCACCAAGCCGTCTAGGAGGTGACAATCCTCCAAGAGTAACAAGCTCTCCGGCTTGCAACACAACCACCTAGTGCCACAAATGCAATCTCACAAAGCACTCGCACTAGAATCGCTCTTCTCACACTATCGGATGGTCAATACCAAGCATATGTGAGTTAGAGGGCTTCCAAGCACCACCACACAAGGCAACATAGCCAGGGCGTGCTCAGCAACCGGCCACAGCCGGCCAAACCACGTATATATAGCCCCAAGGGCTGAAACTAGCCGTTGCCACCTCGGGCAACCGAAACACGAGCGCCGGACGCGTCCGGCCCCTCCACCGCCGGACGCCACGGACCGCGTCCGGCGCTCCTCATCACGCCACGTGTACCGGCCGTTCCGAAGTCGGCCGTTGATCCCCAATGGCTACCTCACGATCCGCTCGAAACCCCGCGCCGGACGCGCCTGGTGACCACCGACCGGGCCGCGTCCGGCCGGTGCATCCACCGGCCACCGCCCGCCCAGCGCCACGAAGAACCGCCGGACGCCAAACAATGACTCGCCCGAGTCCGCCGCTGCGTCCGGCGCGCGTCGCGACGTGCTCGCGCGGCACTCGGCACGAAGTTTTCGGGTCCGAGTCCGGCGTGCGCGGACGCGCCACCTCGGCGTCCGGCGGCCGGCGCGCCGAGCCGGCCGCCACGCCAACCTTCCACGCGCGGACGCGTCCGGCCCGCTTTCGGGCCGCGCGTCCGACCGCGCGTCCGGCGCTTGTAAATCCATGATTTGACCCATCGAAAACGCGCGATCTTCTCCACCATGCTATCCCACAAGTATACCAACTTGACCGCCATAGATAGCATGTTTCCAACAACAATTTGCATCCGGCGCAATGGAAAATATGCCTCCAATTTTCCCGAAAGCGCGAATCCCTCGCAAGCTCGGCGGAAGGGAGAGAGAGACCCAAGCCCAACTCAACCCTACAAACCACGGCGCGAACATTCGCCACCTTTGTAAATGTGCCAACACCACCAAGTGTACAACTCCATGTGCTTGTGTGTTAGCATTTTCACAATCATTTTCAAAGGATTTTCTCTTCAACTCACCACGCCACTCGATCCTAGCACATCGCAATGTTAGATCGCTCAAGTGGCACTAGATGACCGATATGCAAACAAGATTACCCCTCTTGATAGTACGGCCATCTATCCTAAATTCGGTCAAGTACTTCTCTACTCAACCTTAGACCGGTGAAATGAAATGCCCTAGGTTATACCTTTGCCTTGCGCATTTCCATCTCCACCGTCTTCCTCCATTGTGCCAATGCAACAACATGCACCGACACGATCATCAAATGATATGATCCACTTCATATCATCATGTAACACTCTTGGTCCATCGATCTTGACCTCACTTGCTCTTCACCGTTGTGTCGGTCCATCGGCGCCAAGTCTTGCCCAAGCTTCACCATCGCATGGTCCTTCGCTTCGCAGCCTCAACTTGCCCTTCACACTTGCAACCGGTCCATCAAGCCAAGCCTCATCTTGATCTTCACCTCTTGGTCACATGACTCCATGTCATGTCTCATTTGCAATGAGCTCCTTTATCAACTCATGTGTTGAGCCTCACAACATCTCCAAGCCATCTCCACCATGGCATATGTTGCTCACACACATGTACCTGTGAACTAACTCCTGTGTATCTCAACCATCACACATGTTAGTCCACCTAAAGTTGTCACTCAATTATCAAAACCAAACAAGGGCCTTTCAACTGCCTACTACACCGACATCCTGGGCGGAGAGCGCGAGTCGTCTTGGGGCTTCGACGTCGACCGCCTCTACGACGATGCTCCCCGTGCAGATGCAGCTCAGCTCATTGCCCCGTTCTCCATGAACGAGGCTCAGGCGGCGGTCCGCGCGATGTGCTCTGACAGCGCCCCGGGCCCTGACGGTGTAGGAGCAGGTTTCTACAAAGCAGCCTGGAACGCTGTGAGCAAGGACATCATGTCCTTCCTGGAGGCCTTCCATGAAGAGCGGGTGGACCTCGAACGCGTGAACCGGGCGGTGATCGTCCTCATCCCCAAAACTGAGGCCACAAACACGCCTGGCGCCTTCCGCCCCGTCTCCCTCCAGAATTGCCGGTAAAGATACTAACCAAAATGCTTGTTGGCATTTCTTAGTGCGATTACCAAAGCAGACTTGGAGCCTAATTCTGATAACGGCGCCCGAAACACAAATTGGCATTACTCTACATAATTACTAGAAACAGGTTCTAGCAACCATGCGAGAGTCGCCAAGAGATAGATCACATCCTATTAGAATAAACATCCGCAAGCGCATGGATCTATCGTTGCAGCATTTCATCCGGAAGTATTCAGGGTATCGTTATTTATAATTTCCCAAAGGAAGGCATGGGTAGTTAAGTAATCTAGCATGGGTATGAATACAATATCTAGCATGAGGAGAAACCGACCAATGTGCTATACAGGGGTAAGCATACGGTAATTGGGATAGCGGACACACACTTAGAGCAATCTCAAAGGAATAAAGGTAAAATAAAGAATAAAGAATAATCTACGCGGAGCAGACAGGTCCTATATAGTCAATGCTAGAACAGCTAATTCCACATGTTATACAAGTCAGGACTCGACTATAGACTAGGAATATGGGGAGACCGCGACAACTGGTCTACCAGTCGATGGCGGCATTTACGAACTCCTACTCAACATGCGAACGTGGGGGATTACAAGGGACGGACAGGGCTGTCACCACCTGCCACCTACCACCTCAACCGTGGCATGCCGACATATCCGAAGGTTCCCTCGCATCCGGACACCATGCCCGCATACTAAGGAGCTACCTACGTCCCCCCAGGACTCCCACCTACGGATGGGCGAGCTAGGACATAGGCAAACCCGAAGGTACATCGAACCGCTATTCCTCTTCTACAATCTAATCTAAACAAGTAAAACATACGAACGATGAAGAACAATGTAGAACACGATGAACAACTCTCACAAGAACTATGGCCTAGTTCTTGATCATCGAATATATCGTGTACTAGACTATACTCTAGTTCATATGCAAGACTATATAAATGTAATGAGAACTTGACTAAGGAAGAACGCTCCATAGATTTATACCAAAGATGTAGCTTTTCCTTTTGGAGACAAGCTCTCCATGTAGCTTTGCCTAGCTCCAAAGGACTAATGCTAAAACTAATGAACAAGTGAGAAGTGTAGAGATGGCTCCAAATGGTGTGTGTGATGGTGGGGGGCCTCTCCTCTTCATTTATAGGGGTCTTTGGAGGCGGTTTCGGGGTAGTGAGGTAAAAGCACCGGGCGAACCGTCCTTCCTCGATGGCGGAGGCCAACCGCTTGGCCGGGGCCCGGGAGGCCAACCGGGGGCCAACCGTCCTTCCTCGAGATGCGCACCGCGAACCGGCCTTCCTCGACCGCCTTTGGCCGGTGGGCCTGGGCCGCCTCCTGGGCCGCGTCCTTGCTGGTGTTTCTGGCCCATGTCGACCCCAGGAGGGCAGCTTTGTCCTCTAGCTCCATTTACGCCTTCCGAAAAGCGCCTTTTTATTCTGGAAATTCCTGCACTTGGTGTATTTTCTGCAAAACAATATTTTCTCCAAGTACAAGTGGAACTAGGTCAATAGTTAAGATATATGTGCAATAAAATATTTATTTCCCCCAAAACGATCTATAATTGGCGGGTAAAAATCAGAGTTAAGGACCGCCAGCGACAACACGTCTTCAGCTGTAGATCGCGCGCCTTGTAGACCCTAATCAGACGGGGTTCATCAGAGGATGCTCCATCTCTGAGAACTTTGTTCTCGCGGCGGAGCTTGTCCAATGCTGCCATCGCCAGAAGGCCGCAACGCTCGTCGTCAAGCTGGACTTCGCCAAAGCCTTCGACTCTGTCGACTGGGCGAGCATGCTCCGTATCCTTGCGGCCCGCGGCTTCCCCGACAAATGGCTCAGGTGGATGCACACCTTGCTGGAGACGTCGAGATCAGCAATGTTGGTGAATGGGGTCCCTGGCCCCTGGATCCGATGCCGGCGAGGATTGCGTCATGGGGATGCTCTGTCCCCCTACCTCTTCATCTTGGTGGCTGACGTCCTCCAGAGGATGATCAAGGGGGACACCTCGATCAAGCACCCCATCACCGAGGGCGCGGCGCCCGTTCTGCAGTACGCGGATGACACCATCATCCTACTGAAGGCAGAGAGCGACGGTGTGCGACGGCTCAAGGAAGTTCTGGACGGGTTCGCGGTGTGCACGGATCTAGTCATCAACTACGGCAAGAGCACCATGACTCCGATGAATGTCGCCCCGGCCGACGTGCAGGCGTTCCTCGACATTTTGCACTGCAGGGAAGGCTCCTTCCCCCAGACCTACCTGGGACTCCCCCTCTCCAACACTAAGCTACCCCTCTCCTATTTCGATCCTTTGATTGCCAAAGCGGACAGGCACCTCGCCGGGTAGCAAGCCCTCCTACTCAGCTCGGCAGGCAGAGTCGAGCTGGTGAACTCGGTGCTCAGCGGCCTGCTGACCTACGCCATGGGCGCGATGCTACTCTCCCCCGGAGTGGTTAAGCGGTTCGACGCCCGGCGTCGGGCGTTCCTGTGGGCTGGAACGGACAAGGCGTCCGGCACCCAATGCCTTGTGGCTTGGGAGGAGGTGTGCAAGGAGAAGGAGGATGACAGTTTGGGCGTCAAGAGGATAGACACGCACAACGCGTGTTTGCTGCTGAAGCTCCTGCACCGGCTTCACCATCCCGGTGATTCGGTTTGGGCAAAATGGGCCAGCGAACACGCCTGTCTGGCCACCCTGGATGGCGCGATGGCCGGCATGCATTGGGAGGCGCTTCGGTCTCTCCTGCCTGCTTACCAATACATGACCAGGGTTGAGGTCAAGGACGGGCGCGACACGGACTTCTGGAACGACTGTTGGATCGACGACGCACCACTGGCAGAGCTCATGCCCGCGCTGCATTCCCACTTCGCGTCGAGGGCGCGCACGGTGCACGACGTCACGCAGGGCGAGCTCCGCGGCATGTTCCAGCGTCGGATGTCGACTCAAGCTGCAGCTGAATTTGCTGACCTCTCCTCAAGGCTCTAGGTGTTTGAACTTCAACAAGGGAAGGATCAGCGCTCCTGCAGTTTTGAAGACCCCAACCACAAATTGTTGTCTGGTATGGTGTACAAAGCCTCCCTCCGTGGTGAACGGAACAAGGATGCGCACTGCTTCGCCTGGAAACACTTCGAGTTAAGTTCTTCGGATGGCTTTTGATCCGGGAGCAAATCAACTGCCGCAGCAACCTTGCCCGCAAGCACATTGTTGACGACGCGAGGTGTCCCATCTGCGGCGACCACGAGGAGACAACCGACCACATCTTCTCTCAATGCTCGTTCGTTCACACCTTCTGGGCAACCATCGGATGGAACCCTGGCGACATTGCCCCCGTAATTGAAATCTGGAACTCCACTCCACCACCTCATGTCATGAAGAAGAACCTGCACCCTCTACTCTTGTTGTTGTGCTGGGAGGTATGGAAGCACAGAAACTCCGTCGTCTTCAACAAGGCCGCCCCTGCAATGGACACCTAGTGG
This sequence comes from Themeda triandra, assembly GCA_018135685.1. NCBI lineage: Eukaryota > Viridiplantae > Streptophyta > Magnoliopsida > Poales > Poaceae > Themeda > Themeda triandra. Next base: position 2,286,333 of record JAENPR010000018.1, read on the forward strand.
CTGCCTGCAAAAACGCCGTGAAAGACTGGAGCTGCCGCATCCCCAAGAAAGAAGCTGACCGTGCCCACAACTGGAGCCTCTCTATTACTCTGTAATCACATCCTCTCTCTTTGCCGGAAGACCGGTTGTAACAGCTCTCTGTAAACTGTGCAAGGCCTATGCCTTCCACCAACTGAGCCTAGTGCTCAGGTATCTGTGGAATAAAAAAGCAGGTGGGGATTATTTGACACACAACCCCCCCCCCGAAGTTCTTCTAAAAAAACGTGCATTACATTAGTCAACAATGAAACTTTGTTGAAGTGAGTCCTGCGATGATGTCCGGAGGACCCACAGTTCGGATTATGTAATTAAAGTATGTACGTACAGTTATTATAATTCGAACAAAAATAGTTGTTCTAAAAAAAAATTAGTTGACAACCCACTTTATATTTTGGTGCTTTGTACATTGTACATCGATGAAGATTATTATTGATTGATGCTCGTACTTTTTTCACAAAGATTTTACACAAAAAAAAAATCCATGTCTCGTGTTCGATTTTGATTCACTTTATTTGCTAACACTTTTTGTGGCACCTTTGCTTGCGAAAACAAGACACTAAAAGCACCGACGACTGATTAATTAACAGCAGTCCCATCTACTTGGCATGGTAAAGCGCGGCCGGGGGCGAATGGGAGGAGGCAGAGTACATGGTACACTCCCACAACTGCAATGCAAGCGAAGCATGCGAGAGATCGGCGATGCTTGCACGCAAGAAAGATGACCTGAAGCAGAGGAGGCGCTCGAGTCAACAGCTTAGCTGAGCGAGTAATCGTCCGCACGCTGGGCCGCTGGCCGGCAGCTGAACCAGCAAAAAGTACGGTGGAAACTAACGTTTTTCTCCGGACTTTGGTTACCAAGAACAAAAATCTGTGCACGTACGAGCTGAAAGCAGCACGATGAGTACGGTGTGATTGTGACATGAAAAACAGAGAGTCTGGATAGTAATACCCGTACTCCGTATATATGTGTGCAATGGCCTGGCCAATTCAAGTCATAGACAAATGAGTCTCGAGGGACCGAAAAAGTCTCCTCTATGTGCGTAGTTTATTTGAAGATCGGTGAATATATGAGGAAGGACTTATGGATTTTGTAGGACAGTCTCAACAATTCAACCTTGATTTTGTAGGACAGTCACAGCTCTCAACAATTCAACATTGTGCGGCTCGACTTATCAGACTTTGGTTTGCCTAGACGATGCGTTCAGCAGGATTCAGATTCTTCTAAAGAAACATTCATATAATAAATCAAAATCACTTTGTGAAATCTTTTGATTGGTAGACTAGTCGTCCAGAGGATAAAAACATCATTTACAGTTTGTATCCAATTATGGATTATGATATTAACATGATGTAGGTTTTTTCGTTGACAGAGGATAAATTTTTTAGCCAATTGCCCAAAGAAAAAGTGGACACTTTAGTTCAAGGTATAAAGTGAACTAAAAAAATCCACGTCGATTTCTATAGATAAAAAGGTTATATTAGGCCTCGTTTAGATGGTCATATTTCTAGTCAAAAAGTACTTAGCATTTCGTTTGTATTTGACAAATATTATCCAGTCATGTCATAACTAGACTCAAAAGATTCATCTCATGATTTACAACTAATTTATGTAATTAGTTATTTATTTTATCAATTTTTAATACTTTATGCATACAACACAATATTTGATATAATGGAGAGGGAGTCATATTTCTAGCCTTTTTGAGGCAACTAAACAAGGCCTTAGCCTCTACAACTTTCAGCGTTTGGCGATGTGCCGATCGATAGCCTAGCGGTTATTGTGACTTTGTTAATCTCGGTATGCAGGGCGAGAGTTTCAGAAGTGTTTATAAATTGTAGTGTGTGAGGGTGTTTTGCAAAATACTAGAGGGATTTACAGCCCTATAACTTTTGGTGCAGCACCCAGGATTTGAACCCTTGGCGGGAGCTCCCCAACCAGTGGCCTTTGCCACTGCGCCATGAGCCCCTTTGCTAACATGTTCACAATTGACGGGTGGGGTTTCGAACCGACGACCTCCCGCTCGTGTGGTGCCTCCACAACCACTACACCACACACTCATTTGTGTCTATATTTCATTTTGGTTTCACACATTGTTTTTCAAATTGCTTAATTGAGGTCCTAAACTAATTGAAATGAAAAGTTTTCAACTATATTATTTCATAACCTTTTGAGATCTATATTTTTATTTAGAAAGTTTCACCATCCGAGGTCGTTTACAAAATTTGAATTTCAAATTTGAGAAATTCAAATGTAGTTTTGCATGTCAAGATGAACTCAAATGAAAAAATTGCCAACTACTAAGTTTCATAATTTTTTGGGACATACAAAGTTTATTTTGAGTGTTTTTTCCATCCGACGTCTTTTGAAAAATTTGAATTTTTTTTTTTCAATTCACAGGTAGTTTTGCATGGCAAGATGAACTCAAATAAAAAAATTGCCAAATAAAAGGTTTTGAAAATTTCTCGGGATCTACAAAGTATATTTTTGGTGTTTTTCCATCCGAGTTTATTTGAAAAATTCAAATTTATTTTTTTTAAAAAAATAAACGTAAGATTGCATGACAAGATGAACTCAAATAAAAAAATTGTCAACTACCAAATTCTATAACTTCTTAAGATCTACAAAATTTATTTTGGGTATTTAGTCATTTGTTCATCCGACATGGTGGTTCTAACATTGTTCACAAATCTTATATAAGAGAGATGTAAATTTTGTGTACAACGTTAATATCGCTTTGTCGAATAACCAAACAACTAAAATGAACTTTGTACATTTTGAGAAGTTATACAACTTTTTTATTCGAGTTAATTTAGTGTGTTCTTTGTCGGGTGTCAAAGGAGACAGACGTTTCTGTCGATTTTTTTTTCGAAGTGTTTTTTTGGTACTCAACAAAGAATTACCGAGTGTCAAAAAAGAACACTAGGCAAAGATGCTGGCACTCGGCAAAGCCTCGGTTTCCAGTAGAGCGCTGGACTTCTGTGATAATAAAGTATGTAAATAAATAAAATAAGACTGATGCCAATTAATCAGGTAGAAGTTACCATGGCGCCGGCCATAAGTACACTGGCCCACAAAGCGGCGGCTGCTAAACGCAACAAGCCAAAGATGCTATATTGCACATATATATTGTGAAGCTGAACTAATTCCTGGCACATGACGTGCAGGGTCGCCATGCGCGTCAGTACACAATGCAAGCCGGCCAACAGCAGAAAACATAACCCGGGTACGTGAGCATGATTATTAACGCAGTCCGATTCGGTGGGCACTCTTGCACCACCTGTTTTGAATGGAAAATTGGAAATCTTCATTATTACCTACTTTTGCAACCAACAATTATTAGCAGATCTATTTATTGTACGAACAATTATCAACCCATGCATGTGCGTATAGAATACTACGAGGCACAATGCATGCATTTTTCTGTCAAAATACCCACATATAGGTGTGCGATATCAATCCGGTAAAGCTTACAGTTCTATTTACTTAGAGCATCTCAGGAGCTCCCAAAAACCACTTTATATCTTATATTTTTTTGACAAAAACACAAATTGGCCTCTCCAACAACTCTCAATAGCTACTTGGCAAAATACGCACTTTGAAAAACCAGGCCTCCGCGTGCGTATCGAGCGCGTATCGATGATTTCGGACTCTCCCCGCGCGGCCCGGGCTCGCCTCGCTCGCTGCCGCACTCGCCTCGCTCGCTGCTGCGCTCGCCGTACTCGTGCTGCTGCGCTCGCAGCGGGGATACGCTCGCCTGGCTCGCTGCCGCGCTCGCCTCGTTCGCTGCTGCGCTCGCCGTGCTCGTGCTGCTCGCTCGCTATGCTCGCACGTGCAGCTGCTCGTTTGTGGTGGTCGATGCTTGTTTGTCGTGGTCGAGTACCCTACGGTGCTCAATATTTTGATTGGGAATGCTCAAAAGTTTCGCTTTTTCATTACGATCGTGTAGGATCAAACCTCACTCGATTTGGTGCAGCCGTTGTCGAGAAATCGCGGGTCAAAATCTCTTCCCCGCCGGTCAACGTCAATGACATGCGGGTCCCATCTGTCATCCTCTAGTTTTACCAAGTTGGAATACCAAGTTGTTGGAGATAGGTCTTTTTTTCACTTGGAAAATAAAATAGCAAGTTGCTAAAACACTAGATTTACCAAGTGAGTTTTTGGGAGCACTTGGAGATGCTCTTACATCCTATTGTTTTCAATCATAAGAACAGAACCAAAGCTTACAGTTTCATCATTAACAAGTTCAGCGCTAAACTTACTAAGGTCAAAGCTCACAAGCTTAATCATGCAGGCAGATTGACTTATATAAATTCAGTCCTTTCATCCATTCCAATTTATTATATGTCCACTATTTTATTCTCTAAAAAAATTCATTTCTAAGATCACCTCTATTATAAGGTGATTCTGGTGGTCTGGTGTTCTAGAGGAAACCAACCACTAGAGCTTTCATTTCAGGTCATGGAAAGATATCTGCAGACTAAAAGATGAAGGAGGGTTGGGAATCAGAGACCTGCTCACGGTAAACAGGAGCCTTCTACTTAATGCAGCTTGGAAAATCACCACAGGTATAAACTCCTTTCTCTCTCAGGTTCTAAAGGCTAAGTATCTCCCCTAAAACAGTTTTTGGAATGCTAAGCGAAGTCACATCAGATCCATTTTCTGGTCCTCCATTATGAGCATAGAAAACACCCTTTCAAACTCCAACTATGTCCAAATTCAAAAAGGCAATTTATGCATTTGGTCTACTCCCTGGTGTCACATATGGAAAGAAATTCATACCCACCTAAAACTTCCTGTCTCAATGCCTAAACTTCGTGACACTGTCTCTGATCTCTGGATACCACACAGTTTTGATTGGAATACTGAGCTTATCAATCAGATCTTTAACCCTACTGCCTCCACCACAATTCACAACCTCATTCCTTTCCCCACCATCAAATGGAACCACTCTTCCAAAAGGGACTACACAACAAAGACGTTTTCAAATTTCTTAACAAAGAATTGCAGGTTCACTTGCCACCTCAAGGAAGGTATTACTGCAAGTTCAATGTACATCCTCAGAAAGGTATGAAAAAACAAAACCCTCTCTTCCAATATAAAAACTTTTGTATGGCGCCTCGTCCGAAAGGCCATCGCCACAGGGCAAAGGGCTGGCAGCCTCTTCACTCATATTGATACCAAGTTCTCACGCTGCGGTGAGATTGAAACAGATTCTCATCTCTTATTTCATTGCAATTTTGCAAGAGCAGCGCGGTTTTCTGCCTACCTTCCTATTCGTTCCTCTTTCCTGCCCTGTGAACAGGATGGGGTTCAACTAGCTTTGGAGACTCTCATGTGCAACACATCAGATAACAACATCATGAACAATATTCTTGTTACCTTTTGGTTTTATGGAAAGCTCGAAATGAGCTTCGATTTTGAAAGCACAATACTCCTGACAAAAGCAAAGGATCAATCAGGCTTCGCAGCCGCTCAAACAGCTTCCCCTCGACAGGAAACCCAACAACAAATCAATTGCTCATGTCCTGCAGGTTCAATCACAGCTTGGCCTTGGTGCTTCACCGATGCCTCCATTTCTCCAGATCATGGAATAAGCAAGCCTAGACAGACTGGTATGGGCATTCACTTCCTGGACCTAAGTACAGGTTTGAATTTGCAGGTCAGCATGAAGGCCGAGAAATGTTCCTTAGTTCTAATGGCTGAAGCTATGGCCCTATCCACGGCTTCATCCATAGCCACACATTACTGGAAACCGGTTCTTTGCCGCCTGCTGACGGCAGTCGGCAAAGGCCCGAATGCAGTCGGCAAAGGTCTTTGCCGACCGCATTCCACGTGGCGGCGGCAAAGGGAAGGCGGCAAAGGCCGGGCGGCAAAGACCGCCTTTGCCGACCGCCACGGGATTACGGCGGCAAAGGCCTTTGCCGCGCCCGGCCTGCAGCGGCCCGGCAAAAGAGATTTGAGAAAAATAAAAAAAAAAGACGGGCACGCCAAGCCCATTTAGGGCCCTGCGAGCCCCATCGCCGCCGTCGTCGGCCGCCGCGCGCCGTCCCGCGCCGCCGTTGTCCGCCGCAGATCCAGGGCGTGGAGAGGAGGCCGGGGACGCCACCTCCACCTCCATCCAGGTGAGGAGGAGCCCGCTGCGCCCCACCTCCGCCGTCATCGGGCGGATCCAGCTCGCCGGAGAGGGCCGCCGCCGCCATAGGTGAAGGAGAGGGAGGAGGGCCACGGCCGGATGCAGGAGCCTCCATGGGCTGCGCGGCGGTCCGGTGCCCTCCTCCATGGAACCGGCGAATGGGAGGGGAGCCCGCGGGGGCGCGGCGTGGGAGGCGTCATCGGGCGTCGGCGATGGGAGCGCCTCGCGGCGGAGCATGCTCGCGGCGCGGGGAGGAGGCCTCGGCGCGCGAAGGTGGCCTCGGAGGGCGCGCCGCCGCCGCCGGACGAGGCGGCCGGGCTGGAGGAGCTCTAGGTAGGGGCCGCGGCGACTCACCGGTGCCGTGGAGGAGCCGCGCCGCGCCGGGGAGGGGCCGCGCCGCGCCGGGGAGGAGGTGGGCCATCACGCCGGCAGCCGCGCAGATCCGCCGCCGCACGCCGGGGAGGGGCCATGCCGCGCCGGGGATGGAGGTGGGCCGCGCCGCACGCCGAGGCCATCACGCCGGCCGCCGCTCCACGCGCCGCCGCTCCAGATCCGCCGCCCAGATCCGCCGCCACCGCTCCGAGCCGCCGTGCGCCGCTGCTCCATGGCCGCCGCGCCATGGCCGTCGCGCTGCCGTGTAGGGGGCGCCACCGCGGCCACCCTCGACGGAGCCGCGCGCGTGGTGCGCACGCGTGCTCCGGCGAGGACAGCAGCGGCAGCGCCATCTCCGGCGGCTGGTGGAGAGAGGGGGTGGTGTGCGGAGAGAGGGAGGGAGAGAGGGAGCGGGCGGCGGGTGAGGAGGAGCGGCGAGACCGGGTGGGCGGCGGGTTAGGGTTAGGTTAGTTTATATAGGGGATGTGGGGAGCGGCCTATTGGGCCTTATTGGGCCGAATATTTGCCGGCTTGGCCCATGGAGGCGATCGGCAAATCCTTTTTTTATTTTTTTTATTTTTTGTTTTAAATCTTTCAAATTCAAAAGCATGACAAGATGAAGTGTTTTGAAATTCAAACTTTTCTATTGTCCAAGTATATTGTTTACAAGCACATATTCAAATTTGAGACTTTTTTATTACATTTTGCTATATTTAGCTCATTTAATTCATTTACTTGAATTTTTTTGGATAATCCAAAATTGAACTACAGGTGTATAAAATAATGGAATGTAGCCACTCAAAAAATTATATTCAGGTTGGAGAGTGTATATTAAGGCCAATTATATTCACTCACCTAAAGTTTTGAAAGAATTATTCACGAAACATGACTATTTAGTTGTAGAAGAAATATTTTTTAATTATATAAAATGCAAACGAAGTCCGAAAATCACGAAACTTGGCGAGGTGTCATCCCATGGCATGTGGAGGCTGTGATAATAAATTGAGAATGTTTTGAGCAAGTTGTGATGACGGATGGCTAAAACCCAGACATCTCCACATATAACCACAAGTGATCACATGAGGAGATGTATGGGTTTTAGCCATCCGTGGTCACAACTTGTTCGAAACATTATCAATTTTTTATCATAGCCTCCACATGCCATGGGATGACACCTCGCCAAGTTTCGTGATTTTCGGACCCGTTTGCATTTTTATATAATTAAATAACACTTCTTCCGCAATTGGAGAACCATGTTTCGTGAAGTAGGAGTTAAAATTTTTAGGTGAGTTCCTGCATAGGGCCTCAAAATACATTACCTAATATGAATATAATTTTTTGAATGGCTAGGTTTCATTATTTCATGCACCTGGTTCAATTTTTACTTTTTCGAGGAAAATGCAAGTAAACAAAATAAATTCAAGAAATAAAGGAAAAAGTTATGAAAATGTTTCAAATTTTAAAATATGATTCAATACAATCTAGAATGATCACTGAAAAATTTTGAAATCAAAATTCAAAAGAAAAAAAAAATTCTTTGCCGCCGCAGCTTACGCGTCGGCAAAGGCATCCTTTGCCGACTGCTTAGTCTGGCAGGCGGCAAAGGCCTGTCTTTGCCGACTGCCATGCCTTTGCCGCCTGCCTAAACTTGGGCGGCGGCAAAAGGGTCTTTGCCGCTGCCGTGGCCTTGGCGGTTGGCAAAACAACTGGGCAGTCGGCAAAGTCAGGTTTTCCAGTAGTGACACTTTTGGGTTTAAGCCAAGTCAATTACTTCACTGACAACCAGATTTTGGCTAATTTTTTCCAAGGAAATCAGTATGATTCTCCACCTGATTGGAGACTCAAGCCTTTCACTCAAGCTTTTCACAATAATGCCACTACCTCCAGGTCTCGAACATTCACAATAGATAGAAGCAATAATGCCATAGCTCACTCCCTGCTTTCCAAGCGTGGAAGTGCTTTCATGGGCCACCAGACAATGCTAGAGTATCATGATCAAATCCTGTTCATGTTCCAGAGTGCCCAGCTTCTAATGTTCTGATGAATGTAAATCTCAGACATTGTACTCTCTTTGCAGCAAGTTGCTGCTAATTATAAGTTTGTTTCCCTGGTAAAAAAATCCGGTAAAACTAGACTTACTTCCTCCACGTGGAACTGTGGAGGCACAATAGCCATTGCGTAATGGTCAACGAACGAATTGTTCTCGGCTTGCGTCTTTGAAACTGTACGAGTGTACGACCGGAAACTATGCTTGACATGTGTGCTTTTCCTATGTTGTGTCCACAATGATGTACTATTAGTTTGTTATTGTTGACACTAAGCTAGTTGTGCACTCACAACGTGTTGATGCAATGTCTGAATCTGCCACAGTGCCACACCATATGGTGAGATTCATGTCTATCTCGGGTTTACAGAACATGAAAGAGTCAACCCGCCAAAGGCCTCTAGCCTAGGGGGCGGCAGAGAACAACCGGAGGCACTCTTGAAGTCATGAGTCGTTCGACCCATTTGGGTACTGCATTTTAGTCATGAGGTTAAAAGAAAATTGCCTCTTCAGTCTTGTTACAAAGTACAGGTCTCTATGGTCGTCCTGTTTTACAGGAATACGGTGCTGTTGTAGATGGACGAGGTCGAGTTTGAAGATTTTCTTACTCTGCGTGAGAAGATTCACCTTCTTAATAAATATCGGTGACTTGTTTTTTTTTTTAATGAAAGAGTTAAACCCTTGGATTGTTTTAAGAAAATTTCTTATTTCCTATGTTTTTTCCTGTGAAATTCCTGTATAATATTCTACCAAATTCTTGCGTTTCAAAGGGGCCTCACAACTTTTTTTTTGTTGGTTAATAATAAAAATTTTAAAACCAAGCTAAGTCGGAAAGTGTTGGAGCCGGTAGGTCGGTGAGGTCATGGAGTCGGGTAGGTCCGGCAGGTTCGCTTTCCGTGGCAAACTGGCAATGCAACCTGCGCGGACTCTGGCATGGCACCCAGACGCGTGTGACGCGCAGGACGGACGAGAGAGATTTCGCATTCGCACCGGCACGGCGGCACTGTCATGTCCATCGGATCGGCCGGTCCGGCGTATCAGCGCACGGCCAGCATGCCAGCCGGCGGCCAGCCCTTGGACGGACGGGAAGGCACCAGAATTTCTTGGCCTTTCGCACGGCGCGGCGGCGCCGCCGCCACTTGAAGCCAGAATAATCGCAAATATATATCTCGCTCGCTGCAACTTACAATGTTCGATTCTCCGCCGCTCGATCGCTCGTTCGATCGATCGAGATATCATATCGCCGGGCGGCGCGCGGGCCGGGTTGGAGCATCCTGATCGGAGAGTCCGGCGGACGTCCCCATCCCGCCGTACGCCCCCGTCGCCGCATGCCGCAGGCCCCGCCGGCGAGCGGCTCCAAACTGGGAACAGTTACGTCGGTCGGGGCCGACGTACGGGGCCCTGCGCGTGCCGGGAGCTGACGATGCATGATGGGCACATGTCGCTTGTCCCTTTGCTCCGTTCGACGCCAACGCCGCGGCGTGGCACGTTTCAGACCGCTCGATTGACGGCATCAGAAGCCCGTTGTCGTCATCTCGCGCTGGCTGACGTCTGTTTATAATAAGTTTATATGTATTTGGCGTATATACTGCATATATGATGGATCTCCAAGTTTTTAAGCCGGGCAAAATATATATGATGTGAAAATCAGTTGCAAACTAGAGCTTTAATGACTTTATAATTGCTTCATTCATCAGCTGTCTATGTGTGCATACTCGATCATGCCTTACAGGTTACTTCACAGCTCGCTGTCTGATTGAAATTATGCCATGCCTTGGGTTGAAAAGGATGGATTTGATGCCGACGGATCACGCGATTCTGGTCAGGACCACATGGGGATGGATGGATGGATCGATCGATGAGCTAGTTGCCGTTGCATACCAGCCAGTCGAACTGCCGGTTCTCGCGATGGATACATTCTTACAAGTTGTGTACCCTCATCAGCTCCACTGGTGGCTGATGCTACCGCATATGTACATACGAGTTTCTGCAGCTCCAGTTATGAGATATCTCTCTCACGCCACAACGTCGATGATGGTGATAGCAGTCAGCTGGTAGCTATATGCTGATTACGCAAAGTAATCAGGTAGGCTTCTGCTCATACACAAATCAATGGGACAAGATGGTCCACTCTCGTGCTCAGGTTTGGCTTTGGATCAGGGATTGTTGCTTTCACGATCCTATATGATGACTAGTAAGGTTTAGCAAGGAGAAATAAAGGCAGACTGGACTACCTGTTCTGGGATAATTAGGGTGCGTTTGGAAGAGCTTTAGCTCTAGTTTCTCTAAAGAGAATTATTCCCAAGCTGCTAAACGCTGAAAATGCCAATTGATTCAGGTGGGCATCAGCAGTTTCTCCATTTACACTACGAGGTAGGAACTAAAATTACCTGCTTCACCCTGCTCCATGTTATATTCTAGTGAGGATTAGTGGAGAATCAATTCTCGTCAGCTTTCCCATTCTACTACCCCGATGAATCTAATGAAATCACTACATCGAAGAATCAAGGAGCGAAGCTGAAGAATCCAACAACATAGCTCTCACAAACAGACCCTTACGGCCTTACCCACACTGCCTCACGTCACAAACCTACATATTCCCTCCGTCCCTATTTAAATGTCGTCCGGGAAACATGTTTGTGAGGGAAACACAGTTTTCTAGTGACACTTTTTTAGGGACGGAGGGAGTAGGTGGTCCTATAATAGCAGTATGTAACAACCTTAGAAATGAGATGTTGAACCATTATTGTTATCTCTATATAGGAGTATTTTTTTTAAGGCAAAAACTATGGGGGAGATCCCCACAATAGTCTTAACTCAGTGCATCTAACCAGAAACAAAAAGAAGACCTCATGTCATCACTAAAACGGAGGGACTGTAAAAGACATTGACTTCTAAAATTCCTAAACCAGCTAACAACTTGTACTGTGCCATTTCTGAAGATTTATCATTCGGATCCTCCAAATTTCCCATGATGCAATCGATACCACCTCCATAAAGAATGGGATGTTCTGCTACTGCCTGGCATGGGCCATATGTAAGTACAACTCTTGGCAAAGGAGCAATTAAAAAACAAATGATCTAAGTCTTCATCTGCTCATGTGGCACACGTAACACAACGTACTTCCTGTTCAGCCTGGGGGTTTCTTTGTGTGTGAAGATTTCTTCTTTTTAGCATTGTTTTGATATTTAACCTGTCAACAAGAATCAGCCATGCGAAAAATTTTATCCTTGGCATACACTTGGATTTCCACATCCAGGAAAAGATTGGGTGAGCATGCAAGTTCTGAAAAAACCATCTTGTAAAATTTTCTTGTCGAGTATGTAGTCCTGCCCCACTGATAGTACCAGATGTCTTTGCCTTAATCATTAAATGTTTGCTGTGATAGGTGATTTCTGGTCTGAAGCTCATCAAGGGCTTCTTGCGATAGTGGCAAAATGAAAATGCTCTCCAAATCTTCAGGAGCCATGACGTCCTTCACGCTCACATTGTCATTTCTTGCAAAAGAAAACAGCCTACAGAATCGTAGTGCAAGGATTTCTTCTGACCAAAGATCTCCCCCCAGAAAGTTACTGTTGAGCCATCGCCAAGAGTGCAACCAGCAAATCCTCTGAAAATGGTGCTAAGGCGTTGGATATCTTTCCACCAAAAGGAGCCAATTTCTCTTGAGGCACGTGGTACTTTGCTAGTGTAGTATTTACTCCAGATAAGATTTACCCACAGCGTGTCAACTTTGTTGTAAAACTTGTGCACATGCTTGAGGAGGAGGCCATCGTTTTGTAAGCTGAGATTAATGACGCCCAATCCTCCTTTGGTTTTGGGCAACATGACTAAGGGCCAGGATGCAAGGTTGCCTCCTTTCTTTGCCGTATCTGATCCTCTCCATAAGCACTGCTTACTTGCTCTATCAATATTATCGATCACACCCTTCAAGAGTTTTGGGAGCACATAGCATAGGTTGCTGTCGAGGTGAGTACAGAATGCATCATTTTGAGTCTTCCAGATTATGTGAGCAGTGATAAGCATGCACTTAGACGCCTTTTAATCTTATCCAACGTGGATTTGAATAACTAATACTATATAGGAGTATTAGGTATTCGAATCCACGTTTCACAATTCACGATCTGCAAACTGCTTTCTTAAACCACTATAGCTAGCTCAAATAAACATGCGCGCGTACGCTGTCCTGGCCGGCACTTGCAATTACAGCTAGCTCTAGCTACCAACAAAGCCCTATCCATCTACTACTTTTGGCCGGTCATGGAGACAAGACAACAGCGCCGCCATTAATAGACTTTGGCTCGGAAGACATTAGGCGCTGTGCGCAATTAGTTAGCCCCAAATGTAAATGTGAGTAGGCAGTCACATGGTACGCCACAGTTTATCGAGTGTTTTTTTTTAATGCAATTTCGGGCGGGAAGAAAAATTCCCCACCTACTTCATTCCACAGATGCACTGGTTTAGCCGGTGGTCAAGGCCTCTCAAAGTTTACAAATGGCACAGCACAAGCGCAGGTGCCACAATCGGGTTCCGGGGTTTAGGGAAGATTTAAATCGCGTGTTTTTGGCCTGATCAGTGCACTGGTACGGTGGTCGCCGTACGTACGACATGCTACTAGGAGCTAGCCCTAGCTAGGGAACAAGTTTGGAGGCCGGAGCCCGGTGGAGAGACCTGCCCGGCCCCGGCCGGCACGGTCGTGTGACGTGTGTGCCCGTTCGTGTACTGCTGCACGCCCTCTCCTGTTGCATGCATGCATGCCAAGGCCTTGGGAATGTCCCGCGCGCCCACTCTAACTTTGTAGCGGCTTCATGATCATCTCCAGCACACGGTCACTACTGGAGATGCATGGATCGAGCTAGTAGTCTGGACCAGGCATGGACTCTGGAGCTATTCTGGACTGGAGACGAGAGCGAGTGCCATGCAAACATGTGCAACATTTGTTTTTCTTGGAGAAAAGAGATGGTATAAGTGATGCAGGACCCGGTGGCAGCTCATGCATGGACCATCCAATGCAATCCAAGCAATGAGCAGCTGGGGGCCCCGACATGCATTGTTCATTTTTGTCAAGCTAGCACATGGGACGTCATGCACGTCTCGGATCCTCTCGTTCTCGCCGATTGATGATGAATGGAGATCGGATGATTGGTGGTCATGGACTCATGGGGGTCGCGCCAGAAAAAGGCTTATGGACGCATGAAGTGAAGAACATCATAATCTCGCCACCGACTGCAAATGGATCTGCGGAGCGCAAAGTCTTGTCCATGTCTTCACCGAGACTGTCTGTCTGTCGCCTGTCTGCCCGGGCCTGGCCACTGCCCACTGGCCGGCACGCTTCATCAAATACTCCTACAGGGTATACATGGGGACTTGCACTTAGCCGGCCGGGGCATGCAGACAAATGTGTAATCACACCGCCACAGGAAAAATCACACGAAAGCCATTGGTCAAACCGACTGTTTTTCCTGCAGCTTTTCGTCACCCATTTTGTTCAATCCCTAGCGTGTAATTAGTTATTTTTTTACCACCTTGCACCACGATTAGGCTTGGAAGTGGAACCACCTTGCCCACGATTAGGCAGTGGAAACTGTTGCAAACTACAGCAGCCGTCAGCGGGCGCGCATGCTTTCGTGCCAGGGGGCCGGGGCGCCGGTGGTGATAGCAACGCGCGCGACGAACACGGCCACATGCACGCATTGCCGGCGGCATGGGTATTGGGTCACGTCGCCGTCGCGGCATGTGCGGAGCTCCACGTTTCACTCGCTCGTGTCCGCCGATAGATCGATCCCGTATCATCGCTCGCTCGTTGGGGGGTCGTCGCGCGCCGGCGTCCCTCTCCGCTCTCTCCGGCTTGCTAGCTCTAGCTCAGCTCCCTGCAGGGTGCAGGCCGCATGCAGCTGATCGATGGTTGCCCCGGCAGGCCCGATCGATGGTTGCCCCGGCAGGCCCGATCGATGGGTCGGTAGGCTTGCATTTAGACGCATGCATCACCTCTGTAGTTTGGAAACGGTAACCATAGTACAGCCCCTTCCGTTCCAGATTTGTAGGATGCACGGCTACGGGATAGCAGAGAGAGAGAGAGTCGCTCGAAGAAAACAGAGTACCACGCGTACCCTATCGCACGCCTGCATGCGTGGCAAACAGAGCTCGACGTCGTCTCTGCGCCAGGCCGGGCACGGACGCGGGCAGGCCATCATCAGCAGGCGGCCCTGGCAATCCCCGCCTAGCTCCAACACGTACACGACCTAGCACTGTGCTGTGCTTACGCCACGGTACGCGCGACCGGTGCAGGGTGACTTCTGTTCGTCAGCCACAACTATCGAAGCAGGACCGCAGGAGGCCGGGACGACGTCGTCGAGGCCGGGAACGGGCGGGCACATGCAGATTCTGGGGAAGTCTTACACGCGTGGTGGAAACTTGAATCCGGCCGGAAGTCTTACACGAGTTATTAGGCACCCTGATCAGAATCAGAATCAGACGCCTTGCGCACCTAGCAGCCGGCCGGCGCAACAGCGCCGTCGTCAGACGAGTTAAGCGTGGAATTGGCCGGGTCCGAGCGTCGCGCGAAGGCCAGAGGGGCCTTCGCGTTCGCGCCTTGGCCAGCTGCTACTAGCAGCTCCGATCTGCCCGGGGTCTGGGCTCGGGGAGTCGCGCCGTGCGGGAAACGGGGGATAAGAGGGCGGCCCGGCCCCGGCCCCGGCCCCGGCTCCGGCTCCGGCCCCGCGCACGCTGGCCTGCCCGCCGGAGAGCCGACCTGCTTCCTAAAGCAAATTAAAGGCTCGGCGCGTGGCGGGGCCGGCCGCCGGCCTGCATGCGGTCGACGATGCCGATGCGTTGCTTGTGATACGTTGGGACTTGCATTTGGCCATTTGGGAGTCGTCGAGGTCGAGTTGCCTATGCCTACGTTGACACACTCCGTCCACGTCCTGCGCTGCCACGCACACGTTACGGTCGGGCTGGCCGGCGGCCAACCTGCACGGTGGCGCGCGGGCTGGCTGCGCGATGCAGGATTTACGTACGCACGGGCACGGCACGGCACGCGGATCGGTACGTCACCGGGCCGCTGGGGACGTTAATTTGGCCTGCCGGTACACCACGAGGCGCAGCATGTAAATGTAGCGTGGGTACCCCTTGCGCGTGCCGCCGGCGGCAGTCTTGCCGTTGCCAATGGCCGCGCTCAAGTAAAAAGGTGGGCTCGCGCGGTAGTACGGGGAGTGGGACTGGCCGTGGTAGTTATTGGTCCATGACGACGGATCGACGGGGGTTGTGGCCGGTACTGCTCCGCGGACGTTGGGTGCAGTGGAGCGCAGGCGCAGTGTGTCAGCCAGCATCGTGGGCGCCACCGCCGGCCACGGCCACGGCGGACGGCGCGGCCGGGTAGAGGATTTAAAAAGCGGGGCACGGAATTTTAGGGGCGTGCGGGGCCCGGCCGCGCTGCCTGCACGGCCACGGCCGGCCAGCCATCGGTCTCGAGACAATCGCCGGCGAGGTTTCCTGTAATCCAGTGCCCGGCCATCGATATTCGATAAGGATTGCAGTGCAGCAGCCAGTGACAGACTGAGCAGTGTACGTGACTGTAGTTTGTGGCACAGAGATGTTCGTACTCCTCCAGTCGTAGCTCGTCACCTCAGCGACCTCACCCACCATTGCTCCGGCCAACCACGAGCAGCAGAGAAGCGCCGGTCGCGCTGCTCACAACAACACACGTCTCTCGGCATTGTTCGTACTAGGTCGTAGGCCCCGGCATTGTTGCTTGCCCATGCCAAACCTGTAGACGGAGGCAGGAGGCTGGCCGGGCCGCTGCCCATCCACGGCTTCATGACCGAACATGCGGAGGCGGCGTTCGCGGAAACGCGCGGAGACCGTGCACGCGGCGGCGCGCGCGGGCGCGGCCAGGCCATGGCACACAGCGAGCAGCTATCGTCCGTGGACCACACACACATAAACACACTATATGCATACAGAAACAGTTGTCGCAGCTAGGAGTTGCTGCATGCTTTCCCAGCGGCCCCGGACAGCCTCACAGCCACATATCATTGTGGGAATGCATGACCTTCACGTATCTCCCTAAAAAAAACTTCACGTATCATGTGCGTGTAATAGTTAATCAACACTGTCAAGGGAGCTGTTGTGTAGTATATATAGGAGTATATATGCATCGAAAGGTGTATGTGGATCCATCGAACAGTGCCTGCAGCTAGCAGATTCCTTCGATGGTCCCGGGCCGGCGACTGAAAACAACTTTATGGATCCATATGCATCATGCACGTACTATACAGGAACCTCGTTGAGTTTGTCACTTTTTAAGCACATGCATGAATGCTTTTTAATCACTGGATAGCTAGCTAAGTCGTGGCGTTGTGCCATTCTTTTGCTTCTGCGCCGCCAAGGTATATGTAACCAGAGAAGAAATTTTCGTCTATCTCATCTATATAATGGCCGAGTAGACCATTCTAAGGAGTTGACAGAGTTGGCCTTAATTCTATGCAGAAGAAGCTTAGCTTCGGTTGCCAAATATATCGCTTGCAATCTTGAATTTCTGGACTTCTGTTTTGAAAGATGACATCAATCCCGACCATTCACATGCCCTAGCATAACAAGATGAAGATATTCAGGGCGAACTTCATTCTGAATATTGCTTTCAATTCTTGAAAAATTGTGGCACCGTGATATCATCAGCAAAATGAAAATTTAGCAAGCCCCAAGAATCCTTTGAGAAAGGACAGTAGAAGAGCAAGCGCATTAGAGTTTCCTTGTGTTCCTCTTCTTTTTATCATGTTTCTTGTGCTCAGTTTATCATTAAGAATAATTAGCCAAAAGAAGATCTTGTGTCTAACTTGGCAGGAAGTCTTCCATAGCCATTTGAAGATGGGCTCTGCCTGGTTGTGTCTAGACAGAGCTCTGTATGCTTTGGATGGAGAAAAGGATGGGGAGCCCCAAATGTATGTCCACTTATCACTCAGCTCAACAAGAGTTAAGTCTAACATTTCATTTTGCATATCCTGAAATTGTGAGAAAGCTTCTTCTGAGAGGGGTTTCTTCTTAGCAAAGGAGTAAAGCTCAGGGTAGCTAAGACTTCTTACTTTTAAGCTCCAAATATCAGACCATAACATACATGTTTGCCCATTGAAAATTGTTACACTTGCAATACCTTTGTATTTATTCAGGAGTTTCAGGACGTCTCTCCACTAGAAAGACCCTTTGGGGTTGGTATCACTTGGTAATCCTCCATTTCTATAGTGTTTGTCCCAAATCAGATTCACCCACGGTAAGTCAGACTTGTTCAGGAACTTGTGCAAATGTTTGAGTAGTAGAGCTTCATTCTGGGTTTGTAAATTGAGGGCACCTAGCCCACCTTCTTCTTTAGAGGTTCAGACTAGGGGCCAAGCTGGTTTTGCTACCTTCTTTTCATTTGTTTATGTCCCTCTCTAGAGACAATGTCTCATGTACTTATCTATCTGTTTTACAACATTTTTTGGCAGCATGGCAGAACACATGGTGTATGTTGGCAGGGTTGAGAGGACCGAATTAGTGAGCTCAAGCCTACCTGCCTGGCTTAGGAATGGGGAAATATTGTTTAACCTTTTCTCACATTGGCTCATTAGAGGGATAAAATCATCTATTTTTGGTCTTGTTAACCCTATTGGCAGGCCCAAATAGGTGAAGGGAAAGTTTCCCTTCCAGGTTGGCAACCAAAAGTCCCGGCTAGATGCAAGAGTTTCTCATTTGCTCAGATTGATTGGAACCATCATGGACTTAGAGAAGTTGATCTTGAGACCAGTTGAATCACTAAAAGCTTGCAGAACTCCTTTTACAAAGAACACTTGGGTGGTTGAGGCTTCCATTATTATTAGAGTACCATCTGCATATTGGACAATTGAGAAGTCTAGACTCGGTCTAGGGATAGGCAAGTTGAGGAGATCGGGCTTTAGGTTTAATCCTTACTAGCTTCTCACAAGAATAGAAATTTTGGTGAAAAAAAACCCTCCAGCCTCTTCAATTACTTCTGCATTTCTTACTAGTCAGATATAGAGAGCGAGGATGACTTCTAGACCGCAGCATGATATAGAAAAGTTGCTAGGAAGTAAAAGGATATATATAAAACGATTTTTACTCAAATGACTCTAAATGATGATTTAGACCGTAGTTTTTAGAAAGGTTTTTGGAGATGCCCTAACTCGATCTTGGTATTTAGTCCATTTTGAATACGGGTGTGATTTGGTATTGGTGTTCAATACTAGCTCAATATCTATAGTCAAACTTTCCCGGTATGAAGTCTTGAGTTCATAACAATTCACAAGGTTAAAGATTTGAATCCACCGCCGGATTGCAAGTGTGGTCTTGTTGAGTTCCCCAAATTTACCCTAAATTCTACTATGCAAAAAGAAGATTCCTCGTCACATTAAAATTCCGGCACATGTATGGAGTACTAAATATAGATGAGATCAAAAACTAATTGCGTAGTTTGATTGTACTTTGCGAGACGAATCCTTTGAGCCTAATTAGTTAATATTTGGACAATATTTCACAAATGCAAACGAAATGCTGCAATGCGCTATAATGCCGAATGACAATTTTGCCATCCCTAAATTAGCGGAAAGGCCCGAGAACGCATCTGAGCATTTCCCGGCGGAGTTGCAGGCCTGTGTGTTTGTGTGTGGCTGGCTGGTAGCACAGGCTGCCTGCATTTTCGGGCCGGCCGGCACTGGGCAGGACGAGGTGCGCGCGAGCGCGCGCGTGCATGTAGTATGCCATTGTCTCATGGCCTTGCGCGCCGTCGTCCGGGTCGATGTTTGCTGGTCCTTGCATCGGTGAATGGTGATCCGAAAGTGGCGGGGAAAGGCACGGGGCGGATCCCACTGATTGACGCATCGCTGTCCGTCTTATGATTTGCGGCCGATGATGTGACGTTTGACTGCTCCTGCCGCTTCCCTGTGCATCCGCAACATGGAAGCCTGCGCTGCAGCTGCTGTTTCTCTGTTTCTTCTCTTCCACACGCAAGGCAACGCAACGCAGGGGCCGGCCAGGACGCAGCAGCCCAGCAGCTAGCGTGTGCACACGAGCGCGCCTGCTCTGCTCGCTTCGTCTCCAGTCTCACGTTTCACGGAGAACGAGGACGGCCGCACGCACCCAGGAAGGCACGTCTCCCGATTTCCGCCGCCCCGCGCGGCCGGCCGGCGATATCCGGCGTATCGTATCCCACACATCACGTCGCTCACCAGCCTCACTGCCAGCATGCCCTCAGATACCGTAATTCCCTGTATCACTGCATGTCACCTCATGTCAATACGTGCGTGTCGCCGTCTCCATCTCCCGTGCGTGCGCACGTCGTGTACGTACAGGCATGCAACAATCACATTCACTCACCGATGACATGGACCTGAACAACGTATCTCATGTTTAATGAAACCATTTCCATTCAAAATTAGAGGGAGATCTTGTAGATTTGGCTAAATTCAAAATTTTATAAATTTTACCCGGTCATTCCATTTGACACATTGGCCCTGTTCGCTGGATTGGCTGACTGATGTTGATTTGTTGTGAGAGGAAAAATACAGCTGAATGACTAGTTGATAAGTGTTGATACAACAAGCTAACTTGGCGCTTATCTGGTGTTTATTACCTCTGCTCGATCACTTCGACTCTGTTTGTTTGTTCGTTTCTGGCTAGTTGATTCACGCTGTTGCTGATTTATTGTGAGAGAAAAACACCGCTGGCAGACCAAACAAACATGGTGGCATTTCCATTCGAAAGAGAGACCTTTTCGGTTTGGCCAATAAAGTTAAACTATTATAAATTCACCTCAATCCACGTTGTTTCTAACAAATAATTGAGGACCAATCATGCATATGGACGCATCAAGAACAGGAGAAATGAAAGAAAAAAAAGAACAAGTATTAGTCCATGAAAGGAGGAAAGCACGCAGGTCGTCTGGGTCAGTCCTCTGATCTGTGTTGTGTGCCCCAACTTTTGACGCGAGGAACATATAGTCACATGCACGCATGCGGCGAGACCAAGACCATCCAACCAGACACGGACGCACGTACCAGACCCAGAGGCAGAGAGAGCACGCACTGCTCTGGGAGCAAAGTACCGTGGAAGCAGAGGGTTGGCAGAGGCAGTCGCCCATGTTTCACGACACATCTCTTCCACTTTGCTAGTTTCACGT
Source organism: Themeda triandra (assembly GCA_018135685.1). Lineage (NCBI taxonomy): Eukaryota > Viridiplantae > Streptophyta > Magnoliopsida > Poales > Poaceae > Themeda > Themeda triandra. Next base: position 2,307,089 of record JAENPR010000018.1, read on the forward strand.
CCTGTCAACCTGTAGCACGGGAAAAGTTGTTGCCGCCCTGCCTGCCTGCCGCTGCCCGCTGCCGGAAGCCAAGAGAGGTCAGCAGCACACACATCTGAGAGGTCAGCAGCACACACATCTGAACCAAGCCAAGAGGCCGACCGCTCCCTGCGCCACCCATATGCCCATGCCTGCTTGCGCTTGCATTGCACGTACTCTGATCCGTCCTCCATATTGGCATTGCAACCTTGTCCGTCACCATATGCATTCCGTCACCATGAAGATGCATCATATGCTATCGTTTGCACGCCGTCTGGAACACGTCTGCAAAGATGTACACATGCATGTACATATTATGCATCAGTACGTGAGACAGTGATCAGTGCCGTCAATGTGTGCACTGGGTTGTGTAAATGTGTTGCACACGTAGTTGTGCGCTCTCACCAAAGATCAAGAAGCGACGCACATTGCATTCATGCACTGGTGGCCAAGGCGGAGGGCCGTGGTCGATCAGTCTGCAGCTGCTGAGTCATCAGCTGCACGCCTGCACCTCCGGCGCGGCCGGCGGCCGGCCTGGTCATCAGGTCATGTCGTGTGGGTCCTCGTCGTCCTCACACGGAGTCACACTTGTGCTGACTTCCTGTCCAAGGCCGTGCGACGTTTGATGGATCGACCGACCTCGCTTCTGATCAGAGCGCAGCAGGCAGGCACCCGCGCGCGTGTCGAGCCCCCGTGCGGCACTGCATGTGGCGCGCCCGCTAATTCCGAGGACGCCCCCACCGCACGAGCAGGACCCTGAAAGTCAAGATTGCATGATGATGACGGTGTCCAAAGTTAACTAGCTAGCTTTAGCTGATGATGCCTGGATTGATGGATGAGATAGGTTTTACGGCGAGTCGGCGGTACGTGCAGTACAGTTCCCTTTCCAAGTACAGTAAGTGCCCCGTTCGCTTGAACATATCATGCCTGCTTATTAGTCATGGTATATCATTTTTGTCTCATACATGCATGAAACAACATCTATTGGCCCAACAGTCGCATAAATCATATGTTGAACACCATGAACATGGTATTTCTTAAGTTTAACTAAGTTTGTAATAAATATTAGCAATATTTGTATCTCTCAATAAGTGTATTATAAATAGGTTCAACAGTATATCTAATAATACTAGTTAACATAAGTATTAACATTTTCTTTTGAAATTCAGTCATAACTGAATATATTTGACTTATAGGGAAGTGGGGACACAATTAAAAAAGGGACTGAGGGGGTGGGAGCAATATTTATAAGGTATGATTAATAATGGAACAATTTAAAATTAAAAGATACAAATGTGGATAGTACTATTTCTAATAAATTTATTCCAAATTTGGATTTGTTTGAGTCCTCTTAATGCAAAATTTTGGTACGGTGAGAGCACCTACACACCATACTAGAACTATATATGTCTGCCAGATTATGGTGTATATGACAAAAGCTTGAGAGTTGCTATATTTCAGGTGATTGAATTATTAGAAATTCCTAGATTTTACACCGCAATTTCATAACTTTTTTTATAGAAAAACAATGACGACAAAAATGAATATTGCTTGACCAACAATAAAAAAAAATCAAACACGGGAGGTATAAACGAAGTGTATAAGTATAGATAGTTATATGGCCTAAGCCCGTTGATTTATCCTAGCCCGACAAAGGGCCATGTCTAAGCCGCTCCCAGCAAGGCAGGGTGTGTTGGTCTAACTCGGTTCGATTGAACCTCATCTATATGAATTCTCTCCCATCTCTTAAACCCTAACCGCCTAACACTCACCTCCGTCGCCGCCGTCCCTTCTGTTGTCTTCTCTTTGGTTAATTTGAGCGTGATTTCACTCGACTTCCCTACCTTTCCGAGTTGTCAACCACAAGTCCACGAAATCCCTCCTTTTCCGTGATGAACTCCCATCGAGCACCTCGATTATTACAGTTTGATGGCCAACAAGCTTAGACGGGTACCCCAAATCTTAATAAAGGACCATGCCTAACCTGTTGTTGATGCAACTCTCGTGGGTGGCACTGCACGACCCGGCCGATGAGTCAGCTATTCCGCGACTAACCGACCCTAATCAGGTCCGTGCCGTGCCAAGGCGTCGGGCGGCCTATTTGGCTATCTAATTTTAACGTGATTGGCATGGGACTACTGTAGCACGCATGGGTGTAAGCGGCGAGACACACAGTACACATCTTTATTTGCCCACCGACCTACTCTCTCCGTTCCATTGAAGATGTCGTTAGAAATCCGTGGCCCTCTCACACGCAGTAGCTAATGCACCCACCAATAGTTAAGAATCATTGGCTCCATGAGAGCGTGCATCAGGCGCCGAGGCGCGACATCTATCGCCACCGAGTGGTGTACCAGTACTAGTACACAAGGAGCCACGACGACGACGACGACGACGACGACGACAGGCGGGCTAAGGCATGATGACGCCGCACATGCAGCCGTCAAATCATCATCATCATCGCTGCACGCTAGCGGCTCGATGGACAACCAGCCGGAGCCGGAGCCGGACGGGAATTAAACGGCCGCAATCCCAGCCGTATCGTACATCGTATCGTACACGTGACTTGACCCAACATACCCTGTCTCCATCACGCACGTACGCTCGCCGTGGCCGGTCACCGCCGACGGTACACTACGCCGACGTCACTGCGCGCACGCAGAGGGGAAATGGCAATACACCGCCTCAAACAAGGGCGGGTAACATGCGTGAATGACTCCTCGTCAGTCGCACGCACGCACGTCCCCAGGGTCTGTTCTCATCACGGATCTCTTGAAGGATATGGTACGCAAGCCCTATACTACGCACGTACTCCCACCCTAGTACATATCTGGCGAGAGGTCGAGCAACAACAATACGTACGTGCATGCGGCTGCCGGCCGGAGTTGGTAAATACGTCCAGGCCGGAGGCATGGAGGCGCGTCGTGAGAAAAGTGGTAGACGATCCATCGACTTCATGGAAAAGTGCATGTACGGAACTAGTACTGCTGCTGTCGTAGTGATGACACTACTACAGATTTTTACATCACCGCCGGTTCGCAACCCTCATCACCGCCGGAATCTGAACCGGCAGTGTGCAAGCGGCAGTGACGTGCGATTCCAATCTCTAACGGTTATTTCGCACCGGCGGTAATGTCATGCAACACCGCCGGCTTGTAACACAAGCCGACAGTGTTCCCAAACATAACACTGCCGTCTCATCTTTTCACCGGCGGTGCTAGTGTTTTAAAAAAACAAAAAAAAAAAGATACTGTTGGCTTCCATTAGAAAGTACATCCAAAAATTCATACATTACGCAGACAAAGGTGGAATTTGACACAAGATAACTCAACTCATCGAAATCAATTTGTAGATCATAGAGAAGGGTTCAACTCAACCGAAATTGATTCAAACATGCATGGTGTAGTCAACCGACGGGAGGAAGGCAACAGAGAGGAATTGACTCATGCATCTCAACCAAAGTGTTAATACAATGCAGAGAAAAACTTATCTGGATCCAACAAATTCAGTCAGCATGGTAGCTAACAAATTCACAACCGAATCCATGAATTGATCGACTACTACATTCATGCATGGGTTCAAACCCATCGCCGATCGAGCCGCAAAGAAGCATGGACTCGAGCCGTGCCACCGTCGAGCGTGGCGGCGTGGAGCCTTGCCGGTGTGAGAGTCGGCCTCTTTGCGTCCGCTGCTTTGTCAGCAAAAGAAGGAAAGATGATTCATTATAGTGAAACCATCAGAGACACAGATCGAGTGGGGAGACCATGGATCGGATCGGAGCTCACCTTCTCCACGAAAGGAGTCCGTCTGCGACAAGACGTCCATCGCCGGTGCTCATGCAGTGATGCATCTGGATCCACGCGCCCGGCCCGCGACAGCCTCGTACCCGCACCAGCGTGGATCGGAGAAGAGGTGGTGGCCGCCGCCTCAAAGGTCACAATGGCTAGAGGGGGGGGGTGAATAGCCTTATAAAATTTCTAGCAAGAACACTAGACAACCCAATTAGATAGCAAGGCGGCAAATGTGCAAAGCAAGTGCTTCGACTACTCTAAGCAAGCCGTCCTATCATGCAAGGCTACTCAACTCAATTGCACACACAACAACGGTGATCAAACTACACAATGTCGGTTCACCGAAACCAACCAAGCAATTCTACCCACGGGATTTAAACTACACAATGAGTGGTTCCCGACCGACCACAACAAGTATTTCTACCCACGGGATTTAAGCTACTCAAAGAGTGGTTCCCGACCGACCACAACAAGCAATTCTACTTTGCGGAAAGTTAAGAGATGATCGAAGATTATACCGCCGCGAAGAGTAGAAGATAGCCAATCACCGGTGTAGAAGCCAATCACCTAGAGAGCTCAAGCACAATCACAAGGAGGTCGAAGCCTCGGCAATCACAAATCAACACAATGATTTTTTACCGAGGTTCACTTGCTTCCGGCAAGCTACTCCTCGTTGTGGCGATACACTTGCTTGGTGAGTTGCCCGCTCAATTGGCTCGGTGCCAAAGACCCCAATGGGGAGCTGCAATCTCCACACAAGACAAGGATCCACAAGCCACGAGCAATCCACTAGAGTATCCTTTCGCGAACTCCCGCGGGAAAGGATCAAGAACCGCTCACAAGAACTCGGTGTGGCCTCGAACAATCACCAAGTCGAGCTCAACCACCACCCGCTGCTCCAAACCGTCTACGGTGACGGGAATCACCGAAGAGTAACAAGAATCCGCAGCCCACTCGAAGAACAAGTGCCTCTAGATACAACTCTCAATGCAAATCACTTGTTCTCACTCAAATCTCTCTCAAGATTAGCAAAGGAATCAAAGAGATGAGTGGGGGAGTGTCTCTCCTGCTCAAAGTATGCTCAAGTGTGTAGAAATGGCGAAGAGGGAAGTCCCCAAGCCGGCCAACCCTCTATTTATAGACCCAAGGTGGAAATAGAGCCATTGCCCTCGGTTGACGACTTCATCTCCGGCGCTCAGTCGACGGACGCGTCCGCCGCTCTCTGCCGCGCCACGTCAGCCGACCGTTGCTTCGTCTTCGTTTGAATCCACCGAGCGCCGGACGCTCAACAGTGATCTTCCCGAGTCCGGCGCCCGCGTCTGGCGTGAGTCCGGCGCCCGCGTCCCCCTCGCGTCCGACGCGCGTCCGACCGAGGACTCTCCAGCGTGCCCGGCTCAGGAAGTTTCTGGTGCGCGTCCGAGGACCCGCCGGACGCGCCACGCCGCGTCCGCCGCTCGCGAGCCGAGCGGACACCGCGTTGACGTCCGAAGCCGCCGGACGCGTCTGGATCGAGTCCGGCGCCTTCGCCTTCTGAGTCCGACGCCTTGTGATCATCATTTCATGCGCCAAACTTGCTCCAAATTGATTCAACTCAATTCCCTTGCCTTGAGCACTAACTCTACCATGCGTAGATGTCGATCTCAAGCCTTGGAGTTAGTATCTCATCCATGAAATATCGCGCAAGGGTTAGCACTCTAGTTAGCCTCTCATGCATCATGCAAAGTCATGCAAAGTCCGGATCCTTGAATGCCTCATCAATCTTGGTTGGCTCAATGAATGATACAAAGGAGTAGTGCTCACATATGCTAGCCAATCTTGATCTTGTTTGTACACCTCTTTGAATGTCACCAATGATATGATCTAGAGGATGATCTCTTGCAATGTGAGAGGGTTGAAGAACTAGCTCATTAGCATTGCTTGCTTGACCTTGATCTTGATCTTCATGTTGAGTACCACTTGTGCTTGCCTCATTGGAATCTTCTATCACAACTTGAGTTGGCACTTGCACCTCATCACCATCATCCACTTGCCTCGGCCTAATTTCACCAATGTCCATATGCCTCATTGCATTGTTCAATTGATCTCCACCCACATCTTCTTGATTTTGATCTCCAACTTGAGAGCCTTGGGTTTCATCAAATTCAACATCATGAACCTCTTCAACTAGCCCACTAGCTAAGTTCCACACTCTATAAGCCTTGCTAGAAGTAGAGTAGCCAAGAAGAAATCCCTCATCACATCTCTTGTCAAACTTGCCAAGTCTTTGCCCTTTCTTGAGTATGTAGCACTTGCAACCAAAGACCCGGAAGTAAGCAATATTGGGTTTCCTTCCATTCAAGATTTCATATGGAGTCTTCTCTAACTTCCCATGGCAATAGAGGCGGTTGCTATAGTAGCAAGCCGTGTTGATGGCATCACTCCAAAACTTCTCACTCACATTGTACTCAAGTAGCATAGTTCTTGCCATCTCAATCAAGGTCATATTCTTCCTTTCAACTACACCATTGGATTGGGGAGTGTAGGTTGGTGAGAATTGATGCACAATTCCAAGCTCATCACACAACTCTTCAACTCTTGTGTTCTTGAATTCACTCCCATTGTCACTTCTTATCTTCTTGATGGTAGTGTCAAACTCATTTTGCACCCTCTTGACAAAAGACTTGAATAGATCATAGACTTCACTCTTGTCATAGAGAAAGAACACCCATGTGTATCTTGTGTAATCATCCACAATCACAAATCCATACTTGTTGCCCCCAATTGATGTGTAGTGGGTTGGGCCAAACAAGTCCATATGCAACAACTCAAATGCTCTTGATGTTGACATCTCATTCTTCTTGGGATGTGAGTTCCCATGTTGCTTGCCGGCTTGACATGCACTACAAGGTCTATCCTTCTCAAATGTGACATCATTCAAGCCTCTCACTAGATCATGCTTCAACAATTTGTTCAATTGCTTCATGCCAACATGTCCAAGACGCCTATGCCATAGCCATCCCTTGCTTGACTTGCCAATCAAACATGATGAAAGTTGAGCTTCACTAGCATTGAAATCCACCAAGTACAAGCTTCCATGCCTAAACCCCTTGAAGATGATATTTGCTTGATCCTTGCTTACTACCTCAACATGCTTGTCATCAAATATGCACTTGTAGCCAAGATCACACAATTGTGCCACCGACAAAAGATTGAAGTTCAAAGTATCAACTAGCAACACATTGGAGAGATCCTTGTCATTGGAAATTGCAACCTTTCCAAGCCCCATGACATCACCCTTGCTATTGTCACCAAATGTGATGGAGTTGAATCCACCATTGTCATTCTTGTCAAGAGACTTGAACATACTATCTTCACCGGTCATATGATTTGATGCACCACTATCAAGCACCCAATGCCTCCTCCGGCTTTGTAATTGACCTACAAGAAGACATCAAGCTTTAGGTACCCATTTTTGCTTGGGTCCTTGAAGGTTAGTCACTAGAGTCTTTGGCACCCAAATAGCTTTCTTCTTTGAGCTCATCCATGGTGTACCAATGAATCTAGCACTCACACCACACTCACTCTTAACAAGCATGTAAGAAGCATTCGACTTGTAAGAGGAAGCACTAGTGTTCTTGTTCTTGCATGCATGCTCTAAATGACCAACTTGCTTGCAACTCTTGCAATAGCTACCATTGTTCTTCACAAAACAAGTCTTGTGAGGAGCAAAGGCGGCCTTGCCTTTCTTGGGGTTATAGCCCAAACCCTCTTTGTAGAGAGAAGCTCTTTGGCTACCCAACCACATAAGCAAGCGGTCCTCACCATCATAAGCCTTAGCCAAGGTGTGATTGAGCTCCTTGACTTCCTTCTTAAGAAACTCATTCTCAACTACTAGTGTATAATCACATGCATGACCAACACTACTAGATGAAGTAGAGGCATAAGAGCATGAAGGGCCAAGTGATGCAACAACCATTGAATCATCGAGTGGATCACATGATGTAGACACATCTTTCTTCTCTATGATCACCACTTGTGATTGCACTTTCTCTTGCTTCTCAACTAGAGAAGAATGAGCTTTTTCAAGCTTGGAGTGAACAATCTCTAGCTTCTTATGGTCTACCTTTAGACTCTCATAAGAGGCCCTCAACTCCATAAGTTCTTGCTCAAGGTTTTGTTTATCCTTGCGCAAACCCCTACATTCTTTCCTAGAGTCATTGAAAGCACCTTTGCAATCCTCAAGCATGACCCATAGTTCTTCTTTTGTGGTGTCATCATCATCATCACTCTCATCATCACTATCGGGTGGAGGTTGTACCTTAGTGGCCTTGGCCATGAAGCATGATGATGGAGCACCAAATAGAGAGAGCTTCTCTTGAATGGCAATGCTTGCGTGCCCCTTCTTCTTCTTTTGGAATCATCATCTTCATCACTTGAGGAGGATGAATCACTCTCCCAAGTTGCCACATGAGATTCACCCTTCTTCTTCTTGTGGGAGGAGTCTTTCTCCTCCTTCTTCTTCTCTTGCTTCTTCCTCTCCTTCCTCATGGCATCTTCATCATCACTTGCATAAGGACACTTGGCGATGAGATGATCCTTGCTATTGCACCGGAAGCACTTCATGGGACGGTCACTAGACTTGAATGAGCTTCTCTTGCTCTTGGACCGGTACCCTTTCTTCATGAGCTTCCCCATTCTCTTCACAAGGAGTGCCATTTGTTCACTCACTTCTTCTTCTTGCCCACTTGAGCTAGAGCATGGTTCATCTTCACTTGATGACTCTTCTTTCTTCTTCTTGCCCTTGCTCTTGGATGATGTGGCCTTGAATGCCACGCTCTTCTTGTCATCATCCTTCTTCTTATTCTCCTTCTTCTTCTTCTTCACCAACTCTTCCTTCTCATGATCTTCTCTAAACTCATCATCGGCCATTATCTCTTGAAGGACTTGGTTGGGAGTTGGCTTCTCCTTCATTGTTGTCTTCACCATGACGGTTTTCAACATATCAAATCTCTTGGGAAGACACCTCATGAACTTGGTGGAGAATTGAGAGTCCTTGATCTCTTCCCCAAGTCCCTTGAGCTCATTGACAATGACTTGGAGTCTATGGAACATCTCCGGCACACTCTAATCCTCCTTCATTGAGAAGCTTGCAAACTTCTCTTGCAACATGTAGGCTCTTGCGGTCTTGACACTTTCGGTGCCCTCATAAGCTTCTTCTAGCTTCTTCCAAATGTCATGAGCCACCTCAAGGTTCATGATGAGCTCAAAAGCTTTATCATCAAGTGCCTCATGGAAAGCACTCACGGCAATGTCATTTGCTTGTTGCTTCTTCTCTTCGGCCGGTGTTGGCACCGCACCCTCAACAAGCTCAAACTTTGTCTCCACCACTTTCCACACCTCAAGGTTGATTGACTTGAGACGACTCTTCATCTTGAGCTTCCATTTGGCATAGTCATCACCTCGAAATGAAGGTGCCTTCTTGGTGTTGTTGATATGCATAACCAATGCCATTGCTTCACCATAGGATGTTAATCCAACTCAAACAAACGGTGCCCGGCTCCGATACCACGTGAAAGGTCACAATGGCTAGAGGGGGGGTGAATAGCCTTATAAAATTTCTAGCAAGAACACTAGACAACCCAATTAGATAGCAAGGCGGCAAATGTGCAAAGCAAGTGCTTCGACTACTCTAAGCAAGCCGTCCTATCATGCAAGGCTACTCAACTCAATTGCACACACAACAACGGTGATCAAACTACACAATGTCGGTTCACCGAAACCAACAAAGCAATTCTACCCACGGGATTTAAGCTACACAATGAGTGGTTCCCGACCGACCACAACAAGTAGTTCTACCCACGGGATTTAAGCTACTCAAAGAGTGGTTCCCGACCGACCACAACAAGCAATTCTACTTTGCGGAAAGTTAAGAGATGATCGAAGATTATACCGCCGCGAAGAGTAGAAGATAGCCAATCACCGGTGTAGAAGCCAATCACCTAGAGAGCTCAAGCACAATCACAAGGAGGTCGAAGCCTCGGCAATCACAAATCAACACAATGATTTTTTACCGAGGTTCACTTGCTTCCCGGCAAGCTACTCCTCGTTGTGGCGATACACTTGCTTGGTGAGTTGCCCGCTCAATTGGCTCGGTGTCAAAGACCCCAATGGGGAGCTGCAATCTCCACACAAGACAAGGATCCACAAGCCACGAGCAATCCACTAGAGTATCCTTTCGCGAACTCCCGCGGGGAAGGATCAAGAACCCTCACAAGAACCCGGTGTGGCCTCGAACAATCACCAAGTCGAGCTCAACCACCACCCGCCGCTCCAAACCGTCTACGGTGACGGGAATCACCGAAGAGTAACAAGAATCCGCAGCCCACTCGAAGAACAAGTGCCTCTAGATGCAACTCTCAATGCAAATCACTTGTTCTCACTCAAATCTCTCTCAAGATTAGCAAAGGAATCAAAAAGATGAGTGGGGGAGTGTCTCTCCTGCTCAAAGTATGCTCAAGTGTGTAGAAATGGCGAAGAGGGAAGTCCCCAAGCCGGCCAACCCTCTATTATAGACCCAAGGTGGAAATAGAGCCGTTGCCCTCGGCTGACGACTTGTCCGGCGCTCAGCCGGCGGACGCGTCCGCCGCTCTCTGCCGCGCCACGTCAGCCGACCGTTGCTTCGTCTTCGTTTGAATCCACCGAGCGCCGGACGCTCAACAGTGATCTTCCCGAGTCCGGCGCCGCGTCCGGCGTGAGTCCGGCGCCGCGTCCCTCGCGTCCGACGCGCGTCCGACCGAGGACTCTCCAGCGCGCCCGGCTCAGGAAGTTTCTGGTGCGCGTCCGAGGACCCGCCGGACGCGCCCACGCCGCGTCCGCCGCTCGCAGAGCCGAGCCAGCACACCGCGTTGACGTCCGAAGCCGCCGGACGCGTCTGGACCGAGTCCGGCGCCTTCGCCTTCTGAGTCCGATGCCTTGTGATCATCATTTCATGCGCCAAACTTGCTCCAAATTGATTCAACTCAATTCCCTTGCCTTGAGCACTAACTCTACCATGCGTAGATGTCGATCTCAAGCCTTGGAGTTAGTATCTCATCCATGAAATATCGCGCAAGGGTTAGCACTCTAGTTAGCCTCTCATGCATCATGCAAAGTCACAACTAGAGGCACTTAAGACCGCGAATGAACCGAGGAAACCCCTCTTGATAGTCGGTTATCGATCCTAAATGTGGTCACACTCGCTAAGTGTCTCGACCACTAAACCGGAAAGCCCTATCAAGTATACCTTCGTCTTGATCTCCATGGGCCTCCGTCGGAGCTCGATCACTTTACATCCTTCATGTTTATCACCGTGATCACCATGCTCCATCATCCACCGTCACGTTGCTATGTGTCTAACCATACTTAGAGCAAAGCATTAGCAACGTTTGAGTTTCATTAATTACCAAAACCAAACCGGAGCGTGGGGGAATCGAGAAGGACAGGATGAGGATGGGGGCGTGGGGGATCTCGGGCGCTGGGACGGGGTGTCACGGAGCGCGGAGTTAACTCGAATGGATAATTTTTTCGGGTCCGGGAGTGGAGCAGTGCCGGTTTGCTGATTCGACCGGCGGTGATAGAAATTACTGGCGGGCTGTGTTACCAACCGGCAGTATAGTTGTCATCGCTATCGGTTTTGGCTCCAATCTCCTTGTTTTTGAGAAGTGTTGCCCTCCGTCGAGCTTGGCACCGGCTGTGATGAGTCATCACTGCCGGTTTCGCCATTTCCGGCGGTGATACGGTGGGCTGTGATGTGCGAATCTGTAGTAGTGTGATGTACGAAAGCGTGTAGTTGTGTAGTACTGTACTATACTACGTGATGTGACAGGAGCAACTACGAAATACTGTAGGAGTTACTGTGTCAATGACGAGGACAGTGTGAGATGTCGGCGTCCGATGTTGCACGTGTCGAACGCACCATAGGCTACACCACGTGCGCGTGCGTACGTGCGGTGCATCAGTCTCTGAAGAGTCTGCACGCATGGCCGGGCTGCTTTCTATCGGTCGTTGCAGCCATACATGCCATATATATTGCCCTGTATTTTCAGATATACTCATCGATCAGAGATGTACGTATCGTGTAGTAAAGCCCTTTTGTTGCAAAAACTTATAGAGGCCGGCTGGCCGTGAGCAACATATATAGTCGTGACAGTATTTTATGTCACGCAAGCACGCACTGTGCTGTGCGCCTCTTTTCATTTCATGCCCTTACCACAGTCCATGCAACTATACACTCGTATGCATACGGGGTACACTACGGGAAAACTGCTCTTTGCCGCCTGCCACAGTCCTTTGCCGCCTGCCAAGGCCAGGGCAGTCGGCAAAGGCATCCTTTGCCGACTGCCTTGGCCTCGGCAGGCGGCAAAGGCCGGCAGGCGGCAAAGAGCATCCTTTGCCGACTGCCCCTGGGTGCCAGCAGGCGGCAAAGTCGGACGATCGGCAAAGGACAAGCGGCGGCAAAGAATTTTTTTTTTTCTTTTGAATTTTGATTTCAAAATTTTTCGGTGATCATTCTAGATTGTATTGAATCATATTTTAAAATTTGAAACATTTTCATAACTTTTTGCTATATTTTTTGAATTTATTTTGTTTACTTGCATTTTCTCGAAAAAGTAAAAATTGAATTGTAGGTGCATGAAATAATGAAACCTAGCCATTGAAAAAATTATATTCATGTTAGATAGCGTATTTTGAGACCCTATCCAGGAACTCACCCAAAAAATTTAACTCCTACTTCACGAAACATGGTTCTCCAATTGCGGAAGACGTGTTATTTAATTATATAAAAATGCAAACGAAGTCTGAAAATCATGAAACTTGGCGAGGTGTCATCCCATGGCATGTAGAGGCTATGATAAAAAATTGATAATGTTTCGAACAAGTTGTGACAACGGATGGCTAAAACCCAGACATCTCCTCATGTGATCACTTGTGTTTACATGTGGAGATGTCTGGGTTGTACACATCCATCATCAGAACTGCTCAAAACATTCTCAATTTTTTATCACAGCCTCCACATGCCATGGGATGACACCTCGCCAAGTTTCGTGATTTTCGGACTTCGTTTGCTTTTTATATAATTAAATAACATTTCTCCTACAACTACATAGTCATGTTTCGTGAATAATTCTTTCAAAAATTTGGGTGAGTTCCTAGATATGGCCTTAATATGCACTCTCCAACAAGAATATCATTTTTTGAATGGCTACATTTCATTATTTTATACACTTGCAGTTCAATTTTGGATTATCCAAAAAAATTCATGTAAATGAAATAAATGAGTGAAATATAGCAAAATATTATAAAAAAATCTCAAATTTGAACATGTGCTTGTAAACAATATACTATGATAACAGAAAAAGTTTGAATTTCAAAATACTTCATCTTCTCATGGTTTTGAATTTCAACGATTTAAAACAAAAAAAAAAAAAAAAAAAAAAAAAAGAAAAAGCTTTGCCGACTGCCTTTCTGGGCCGGTCGGCAAAGTGGGCGGCCCAATAAGGCCCAGCAGTCGGCGGCCCACTCTCTCCCTCACTTCTATATATATATTGTAAAACCTAACCCTAACTCCACTCTCCCACTCGTCCCCACCCACCGCCGCCTCCCTCCCTCTCCCCCACTCTCTCCCCACCGGCCGCCTCCTCCCTCTCCCCGACAGCCCCGCCATGGGCCGCTCGCCGCGCCCTCTCCCCATCGGCCGCCTCCTCCCTCTCCCCCACTCTCTCCCCGCCGGCCGCCTCCTCCTCTCACCGACAAGAACAGGCGGCGGCGGCCCCCATCCTCGCACGGCCGCACCCCGGCGGCGCCCACCTCCCTGCGGCCAGAGCGAGATCCACCCCGGCGGCCAGAGCGAGATCCACCCTCGCAGGATCCTCGACCCTCGGCACACCCCGGCGGCGCCCACCTCCCTCGCGCGGCACCTCCCTCTCTGGCCACGCCGCCTTTGGCCGGAGCCCGGAGGGATAGCTGGAGGCAACACTCCGTGAAGGTGAGTTCGTTCATGTGGACCGCTGATTCGAGCATCATCTCTGTCTCCTTCCCGCTCGCCATTGCTCAAGTTCTTGCATTTGCAGCCCCCGGCGGCCCGGCGCCCGCAACCTGTTCGACGGAATGGCTCCCAGGAACCGGCCAAGAAGGCACCGCCCGGCGAGGACCCCGGATCGCGGCGCGCCGGACGGCGTCCTCCAAGACGTGCTCGGCTTCCCGCCGGCGGCGGCCGCCGCGGCGCGGGCGCGCCCCGCGCCCCGTCCTCGACGCGGGCGGCCTCCGCGCGGGGCACAGCGACGGCGGCGGCGGCGGCGGCGCCCTTCAACCCGGCGATGGGCTTGGCGGGCTGGAGATGGGCTCAAGCCCATCTTTCTTTTTTTTTATTTCTCCAGAAACTCTTTGCCGCTCGCTTAGTTGGCGGCAAGAAAGCGCTATTGCCGTCGCCTCCACGTGGCGGTAGCAAAGGAGGCCTTTGCCGCCCGGCCTTTTGCCGCCTTCCCTTTGCCGCGCACGTGAAATGCAGTCGGCAGCGCCTTTGCCGCATTCGGGCCTTTGCCGCCTGCTGACGGCAGGCGGCAAAGAAGGCGTTTCCAGTAGTGGTAGATCGGAGATACAAGATGATAACACCCCATATCCATACGATCGAGGTGGATATCTTTTTCGCCTAGAAAAGGATCCGATATTCCGCACTGTATCTGTATTGTGTTCTTCTGCAGGACTGGGCAGGTCCAGGTCAGGTCGGTTCTGATGACAAGTCCCATCAAATGGCGCCAATCCCAAGCCATTCCACGCCATGACGTTGCTGATGAATTGATTTCCTTTGTCAGCTACAAGGTGGGGCCCGCCCGGTCTGTGTTGTGCATGTCTCCTCACTCCACTCCCCTGTACTAGATCTCTTTGCCTTTTGTTGCTTTTATCTCTGCGCCTTTGCTAGCTCTAACACGATCCATCTATTTTCTCCTCACCCCCAACGGCCAACGAGATGTCCCCACACGACGTACAAATAGTATATGATTGCTTTCATGAAATCTGATTGTTGCTTTGCATTGCTACATCGACCATAAATAAATATAATCATTGTTGCCGGTGGTGGTTGCTTATGTTGTCAAAATGAACAGGATACGGCCGGTTTCTCTAACACAAATAAAGGGCTCTCTTTTGGTTTTCCATATCTATGCTATGCATGGTAGATAGATGCATGTGTGTGTTAGGTGCAAAGGTGATAGCTTTATTTGTTCTTTGCTCAATTGGCTTTTTCCCACTTTATTTGTCCAGCTTTCAGTCGTACTTTGGAACCAGTAACAGTAATTGCTCCATGTGGGAGCTTTAAACCTGACAAAAACGGTTATAAAATAACTACACTTTTGACATTTGACCATTTATGAACTTACATATGGTACCCCATCCTTAGTTTCATCCATAATATTTGTCCTTCTAAAATTCCATGCTTTCTCAGTTTACTTGTCATTCTCACTTTCAAAACCAACGTTAACTCAATGCCCTTCATCAACGTAGCCACATCAAAAATGTTGTACTAGGGTTGGAAACCCCCTCCAATTTCAATGAAAAATAAACGTAGCCACAACACCCCAATAGTCCTCTAGCAAATGCACCGGACCAATATGAGAATGCGAGCCATCAAGGATTATGATATATGCTTCACAGGCGTTTAGTGTTTCTTCGTATTTTGTGTGATATATTGGCTAGAATGATGAATATTTGTGAAAAAACAGCCATCTTGCAAAATAGGTGTGTAGCCCAATACCAGCATTGTCACTCTCGACTACGGTGTACCCAAACCGCCCAACGCCACGGCTCCCAACCTCCCTAGCATCTCGCCACCGCCAGGCCTTGTCTAGAAGCTTGATGGATGGTAGCACACTATTGTGTTTGTGGAGCTCCTTGCCTTGGTGTACAAACAAGGTATGGTGCATTGTTGATGCCAAACGGGATGGAGGAGGGGGGCCCTTATGGGCTGGGCAGTGGCAACATGTCACGTATGATTTATGCATGGTCGATGCTACGGTTATTTTCCATTGGTGCCAACTTGTCTCACATGATAATGGCAAGTTCGTCGGTGTAACGGTGGTCGTGTTTTGCTTGCATGTGAGGATTTAGATGATGGAGGGACTTTAGAGTGAATGTCCTACCCATCTCTTTGTCCTGTTTAACAATAGCTTTTGGCTTCACACTCCTTAGAGGTTCTATTATGAGGTCCCTTTCCTCCTAGTGATTCTATTGAAAACCCTAGATTCTTCGTTTGGCGCGATTAGTTTTTGTAAATGTCTTTTATATCTCCTAGAGCTCCTCGTTTTTTTTTTTTTTTTTTTGTTTGTTTTTTTTTTTTTTTTTTTTTTTTGCAGAAAAGGCGTGCTTGGTGGTGTTTGTTTGCCGGTGCTTTGGTAGGTGCTACTATACATTATTCCTTCTCTATTAACACATATACACCTGTTATTTTTCTTTGCCTCTGTTTTTTTTTCAAACAAAATACTGTGAAAACAATAGTATAGATGCAGTTCATGGATATGAGCACCACATTTTGACATCGCAGTCACCCGTGGTTTGTTTTCAATTGTGCATGTCTTTTGGGAAATAGTATGTCATTTAGCATGCATGCGTGCATCGACCTTCTTAGGAAGAACAATGTTTGGCCAGGTGCAGAGAATCCCAGCTCTAAAGATGATTGCTGTGCGCTCAGGCGCTCACAGTCACAGTGAGCCGCAGCAAATGATTGCTTTGGCTCCATATATCTGTCTGCGTGGTTGCTGGAGAGAGACAGACAGAGACCACGCGAGCCGGGATTGGAATAGATTAGCCTCTCCACCAGACTACCAGTCAACTTTTACTTTATCCACAGGATCGATCATACAAGGATTAAGCTGATGTTCTATCATAAGATAACATTGTTTATCTAGGAGCTTAACTTTTGGGATTATATATAATTTACTATGTAGAAGTAGTACATGGTAGTGATGCAATCATGCATGTAACCTCTGCGTGTCAGTGTGTGTGTTCAGTTAGTTTCCGTTTCTGGAAACCAGACGTCCAGACCTGCCTGGGCTGTGTCGTCGTCGGTGGTGGTCCTGCTCATCCATGCTGTCTTGTGTTAGGCCCTGTTTGGAACACAGGAATACAAAACAAAGGAATGATAGGAAACACAGGAAAACAGAAAACAAAGGAATGAATAGAAGGTGAAAACTACAGGATTCCAAAATACAGGAATAAAAACTTTAGGCCGTTTGGATCGCAGGAATTCATAACATGGGAATAAAATTAAGTGACACCAAAATATATACACATTAGATTTTAGTGATCACATTAACGAGCGTGATGAAAAATGAATATTATGATTACAACGCTAAATTTTAATCATAACATAAACATAAGTGATCATTACTCTTTTTTAAACCACATGATTATTTACCCATGACATGATATATGAGAAAGAAAAAAATAGTAACCGACGTGCATGATTATTGATTATTTGATTATTAAAAGGGAAAGAATCGTAACTGACACATCCTGAAGCTGAAGGTTACCACTCACCACGCCCAGCGGCCTAGGCTTCTATGGCAAGCGTGATTTGTTTATTCTTAAGAATAGTAACTGACCCGTCGAAGCCTCCAGTTCCTCTCTCCGAAGCGAGCAGCGACGAGATTTGCCTCGGACTTCCGCGAAACCAAGAGCTCAGACCGGATTCTTTATTTCCTGCGTTCTGCGTGCAAATCTTTCCTTTCCTCCGGAACGGCCAGCCTGTTTTCCTCCGTTCCAAACGCCAATGACGTCAGCAAATTATAGGAATCGATTTCCTTCAAAATTCCTGCAGAAAGC
The DNA here is from genome assembly GCA_018135685.1 of Themeda triandra. Classification (NCBI taxonomy): domain Eukaryota; kingdom Viridiplantae; phylum Streptophyta; class Magnoliopsida; order Poales; family Poaceae; genus Themeda; species Themeda triandra. The sequence goes on from JAENPR010000018.1 coordinate 2,324,731, forward strand.
CTCCGTTCCAAACGGGGCCTTAGTGAGTGGATACTAGGAAACTGTGGCGGCGGCTGCATCCTGTGGACCAACAAAAGAAAGCACTTAGCACTGTGTGTTGTAGCCACAAATTGGCCGGAGGTCTTTGCACACACTGTTCTCCGTTCACGTTTCACAGTGAGCAACTCTCTCTGATAACCACAGATTCCACGCAAAAGAACATATATATTAAGACGAGAGAGAGAGAGAGAGCTAGCTAGCTATAGAACGAAGCTAGCTAGTGACTAATTGCGTGTGTGAGAGAGAGAGACAGCCAAAGATAAGGTGCTCTAGGTTGGGTAGGAGTTGAAAACGATAGATCAGGTGTGGCACACATGTACAAAGGCATCGATCCAACAGATAGATAGATAGATGGATGGATAGATATTGTACTAATGGGTTTGTTCAGACGTTCCATCAAGGGTATGAACTCGTGAATTCGATGGCTGCAATGGCGCCTTTCGTGTGATGCCCGGCCGGATCAGGACGGCCGCTCCATATATGAGATCTAGCTGTGGATAACAAGGTGACAACCTGGGTGTGTCCTTTTCAGGGATCGATATCCAGCATGTGGACTTTGTAAATCGAGCGGCGTTGCTTTGCTGTCGTTAATTGCAACAGGCTTGACTGCTAGGAGCACTAGCAGCAGCAGCTTGCCAGTGTGAGCTAGCAGCTAGGGCAGCTGGCTGGCCGGGCAAGCTAAGCAATCACACATGCATGCATGAAGCGTCCAGCCAGCAGGCAGCTGGCACGCTGATACAAGATTATTACTAATTATCACCACTCGCCTTATTCAAAAAAATTACGCCAAATATCGCTTTTCTTTTGCTATATGGTGATCAATTTGGAATGGAGGGAGTATATGGTGATCTGGGGGGTGTCGGTGTCAGGCTTATAAGTTGTTCAGGGGAATTGCAGCCGCGCATCTGGTGGTTGAGACGTATGGGCCCTACATACTACTACCGCGACCTGCCATTAAGCAAGAGAGAATTAGGAATCTGGCCCTAAAAATAAAACTCTTTAGGAATCAGGACCTCTTCCTTGCGAATTTAGGAATCTGGCCCTAAAATAAAATTTTCTTAGGAATTTGGCCTTCTGTCCGTTTAGAGGCCTAACAGTGTTAACTTTGGGATGCAATGACCATTTTACCCCTGGTAAAAAAAATAAAAAAAACAGAGTTTGGTTTATTTATTGTATATTTAGAATGTATGTGTATATATATATTGAGAATGACTTAGATTAGATGAACAAATTGAAAGTGTTCCCTACCACCTGCTTTACGCCAGATGCCAAACCACATGCATTATATTAATCCAGAATTCCAGATTAGTTAATGGATCCACTAACAATCCAGTTGGGCCTGCTGCTGTAACTAGCAGACTAGCTAGAAGAAACAGCTACGTACGTACAGCGTGTTTCCTCCGTCGTCATCCATCCATCTGACCATCTCTTAATTCTTCTACCATATACGGAGTACATCCATCCAGGAGCGCATGCATGCAGTGTCCAGGTTTCAGGGTTGCTTGATTAGTCTGCCAACTCGTATATGAATCAATCATCAGTCTATAGCTCGATCCGGCGATCGATGGATCGGCTACGACGAGACGACTAGCTGCTGATGGACGACCGCCGCGGGGTCGGTGCCGCCAGCACCGGCATCGTCATCGTCGAGCTCGGCGGCGGCGAGGGCGACCACCTTGAGCGCGGACGCGCCGGTGGTGAAGGCCTTCTTGCGCACGCCCATGTACTCGGGCCATGTGACGGCGCTGGAGGTCGGGAACGGCCGCGGTGTCGGGACGAGCGACGGTCTTTTTTTTTTCTTTCCGAAACCAGCGAAGCCCGTCCGGTCGGTCTCATGCGTGTGAGTGATTCAAGGGGAGGGTAAAAACGACTTTTTTCACAATGTACCGTAGATATTTTAACAGTGGACCCTAACAGACCTAACAGAAGGCCATATTCCTAATAAAATTTTATTCCAAGTCCAGATTCCCAAATTCGCAAGGAAGAGGTCCTGATTCCTAAGGAGTTTTATTTTCAGGGCCAGATTCCTAATTCTCCCATTAAGCAACTATGCAGCATGATGCATGGGCCTTGTCTAAAAAAACACCTTGGATGGGGCACTTTTGGTGATGGGTAGGGGGTACTGATGGAAGGCCCAAACTGGGAACGCCAAGATGAGCCCAACATGTCACACCGGCTGGCATCACATCCTTCACCACCTTTCTCGTGGAAAATATAGCTACCATATATGATGGGCTTCATTGACAGGGGGACGGACACCTAAGATATCATTCCGCAGCCAGAGAATTAGGTCTCTTTTCCTATCCATTTCTCTCTACCCTATATAAGCGTAAGATGACGACCGGCCATTCAGGCCATGTTTGGTTCAACTCTAGACATCTGATTTCGGTTGGATACATATGTCTGGGGTCAACTCGCCTAAAGAGGGTGTAAACCAAACATCCCCAGTGCCAACACAAATCCTACATTCTACTCCCTTAGGTCCTTTTTATTTGCCGTTGTCACTTTCCAAGAAATCAAACGTACTTAACTTTGACCAATATACAGGTAAATATTAATACTTATGATACACAATTAGTATTATTAGATTAGATAGTTCATTCGATCGATCTATTGTCATAGAGTAAACTTATTTTGAGATACTGATGTGGATAATATTTTATATAGATCTAGTCTAATCTAAAAAAACTTAACCAGTACAAATAACATAACGACAAATAAAAAGGGATAGAGGGACTGCACTAGCATAAAGCATATACTGCTAGCAACCGACTAAATCATTATTAGGCATGCTCTAAGGGGAATACTACTATGTATGTTTTGAATGTGTTCTCTCATGTTGGTTGCATTATGATCTCAGTATTGGGCTCAACATTGTAGTGCTGGAACAGAACACTGTGGTGTTTGAAAGTAACAAGCCAAGCCCAGAATGTACTCAAATAGGACCATCCTTTATAATGTAAAGACACTTGTGAAAGGAAGGTATTTATGCACGAATAAAGCTCAGCGCCAATACAGCACCTTTTCTTCCCATCAAAGAACATAACATCTAGTATATCAGAGATATGGATTAGACAAGGAACAATCCTCGAAAAAAAGGAGATAGAAAGCAGAGGCACGAGGAACACTATGTGCGGCGAGGCGAGAAGGCCATTTAAGGGACGAAAGGGGAAGCAGAGACGTAGGCATTTGGGGGCCGTCGTCGTCGCGTTCGGTTTCATCTTTTGGTGAAATGAGAGGTGATGAGCCATGATGGCTGGGAGGGATTGGAGGAAGACGGGGGTTGCGTCAACGGCAGCACTCAGGGAACACAGCCTGTTGTTATGCGAGTGGGTGCCAAAAGGCCCTTGCAAAAGCATTGGAGAGGGCTGCATTTCCTGTCTAGTCTTTTCAGGCAGCATACTCTCGGCTCAACTAGGGAATGGTAGCATCTACTAATCTACTACACCCTACCCGTATCTTTGGCCTGGGGTTGGTTCCTTCTTTCTTGGTGTGATTGCCCTGGGAATATCGGGTCATCTCAGGAGATAAGACGTTGCCACACCAATAAGTGATGGTTGCACTTGAAAGGCCCCGTGCTTTTGTCTCGGATGGAAATTGACGTCTCATCCTGGCCATGTTGCAGGCTGGCGGTAGAAGCAAACGGCCATCTTAGGCCTTGTTTAGATTGCAAATATTTTCAACCCAATAAATAGTAGCACTTTTATTTTATTTGACAAATATTGTCTAATCGTAGACCAACTAGACTCAAAAGATTTATCTCGTGATTTCCAACTAAACTGTGTAATTTGTTATTTTTTACCTACATTTAATGCTCAATGTATGCAAGTAAAAATTGATGTGACGGAGAGAGAGCGAAAAAACTTGGAATTTAGAGAGAAACTAAACAAGGCCTTAGTGCACAACTTTCAAAGGCATCATCACAGCAAGCATCTAAGGATACACAAGATCTTCCTGATCAGGGAGTTTGGACGAACAATCATGGGAGTCGTCACCTAGTGCCCAATCATTTCTGATGATAATGCCATTCATGATTCTTCACACCGACGCAATGTTGTGCGCGGACAAAATTATCATGATTGGGAACAATCGCACAGGCTGAAGAGGCAAAGAGAAGACGCTAGTTTGGTGCAAAGAGAAGACGCTAGTTTGGTTCAGGTCTTTTGAATGTTTGTCTGCAACTCTGCATAGCTCAGTGTATCATTTTAATATGGGCTATGGCCTAAAGAACAAAAAATACATTCATATGGGCCATGGCCCATACCACTCTCACGGGCTTTTTATGGGCCTGTGAAGCCATCACATAACCAATGATTTTGGCAGAAGACCAGGCTACAGAAGTAGCGAACAACCCATTCCTCATCAAACAACAAACAGTACAACAGAAAACGTGGGGATTCAAAAGGGCATGGAATTAAGCCTACAGGATGTGACGATATATATAATAATAAGCAATTAAGCATCAATTCGGAAACTATTTACATCATGCATCCTGACAAGTCAAAATGGCCCAACCTGAATTTTGTTCAGTACTCTACCTGAATCAGGTGTAATCGTATATTGCCGCTCGCCTTAAATGCAGACAGCACCAATATAATTAGTAAGGTAGCTGAACGTATTGCACAAGGGCTTATCATTGCAGCCAAGCTTCATATCGAATCATGACAGCAAGGTTTCTTTCCTTGTACCCTTGCTACCTCCCTTAAATTTCAAGGATGGCAGTGCATCTATAGCCCATTGAGGTGATTTGGTTCCTATCCATAGAGCTTGTCCTGAATCCTTGTTCTTGAAATCAGGATGCTTTGGTGTTGGCTGCATGTCAAACAAAACAACTACAATGTTGAGCACAAACATGGGAACATGAGAGACTAGTTAAGATGTGTTTTTGTGTTTTCCCTTTATACAAACCTTGTCGGTTCGGTTGTCCCACCAGTTTGCTGGATTGTCCACAAGATCTCGCCACAAGTCCTCTGAAAGCAAAATGTGTGATCAGTAAAACAGGTCAGATGTCTGACAACTCAAAACTACCTATTTCTGTTCCAGAAAAAAAAGGCTTTGGTTAAAAAAAGGAAGCAAGAATTACTCAAGCAAGCAAAATTTGTCAAATCGGATGACTGAGTCAAAACTACATGTAAAGGCATACTCATCATCATGCAGCACAAACCCTATGGAAAATTAGGATGTTATCTGGCTATGCACCGGGAAAATAACAAAACAAGAATACACTGAACTCAGAGTTAATAAAGCAGTACACATTGTCTCGAGACTGATTTTTGTACAATTAAATATCATGTGCTAGCAGGTAACAAAGAACAGTCATTGTACCACCTTCAAGTTTTTGCTTTGATGCAAAAGATGCATCTGGGCTCTTCCTAGGCTTCATCCAGTTTGTACTCGTACCTGCCAATTATATTAGTACCAAAAAAACGAAAATAAACTAACAAAGGGTTGGATTATACCTTTTGGTGTATCATTACCAAAAGGTTTATCTTTTCTTCCTGCGGCAGCATAACCACTACCGAAAACCAAATCATCCAACTTTTCACGAACTGATGTTGGTGCACTGTCAAGCCAGAGTGCCTCATCGGAAACCTTGTTTTTAAAATCAGGATACTTCGCACTCCTCTGCATTTACAAAAGTGTCAGTATAGCTTGCAAGCTTATTTCTTTGAAGGGGAACTTCTATCGTTCATTCGTTCTATGAATAAGTTGTATACTCACCGATCCATTTTCCTTCTGAGGCCGGTTATCAATCCAATCTTGTGGTCGAGATATAACATCATTCCAGAGTTTATTTAACTTATCCGCCTTGCTTCTATAACCTGAGGATCCAACATCATTCCATCATCAGAAATTGCAGGTGTTGTAATTCACAATTGAAATCAAATGAGGAAAATGCATTGGAGGTCCTTAAACTTGTCCCATGCCCACCATGTTGTCTAGGTCTTGTACTCTTAGAATGCATATGAACTTACTTAATAGTGTCACTGCAGATCCTAACCACACTATTTAGCAAATATTTCCATATGCTTGTGGACCAAAATGTCCCTATGCTCTACCACAGGATCATAGTCATTGCTGCTATCGTGTAGACTACATGTCGGATGCCATTTTTCGCTCCATAAAGGCAAGTTCATGCTGATTAGGGTAATTAGAACACTGAGTGGCCATTTAGCAAAACTCAGGGACCCGGATGTGCATTTCAAGAATTTTGGGACCTAGAACATACCATAGGACTAATTTAAGAACTACTGGTGCATTTTATCAAATACAACAACAACTAAGCCTTTAGTCCCAAGCAAGTTGGAGTAGGCTAGAGTTGAAACCCAACATGAGGCCTAAATCACGGTTCAGGCACGTCAATAGCTGTTTTCCAAGCACTCCTATCAGTTATAGAAACTAGACATTAAAAAACCACATAGGAGGTGCTGCTGATACCTATACAAACATTTTTAGTTGCATTTGGATAAGGTGATACCCATCTGGGACTTCTATTTTTAGTTTACTATAGTTCGAATTTGAACACAAAGGCCCTAATGAAGCTACATAAGAGCATCTCAAGATATTAGCCAAATCGTTTTCTAAAGGTAAATTTGGCTCCAACAGACTCTGCAAATGACTCTAAATTTAATAGCTCTCCAACCCACCTCATTCACTCTCTAGTGTTGGATAGCGTACCTCACTAGCCATAGAGCCTCTTGGTTATACACAGTCTGTTGATCTATTTTAGAGAGTAGCTAAATCAGTAAATTTAGCTAGTCTTTTTGGCTAATATCTTGGAGAAGCTCTGACCCTCAAATGTACTTGGCTAGTACGGGCAACACACAGTGCATCCTAAAAGCATGGTTTTTATAAACACGCTAGACTATGTGTAATACAATGCACAAACTGTAAGGCAGTAACCAGCTGTTTGCTGGCCTATATGTACATATACTCGGAAAGTGTGCTCTGAATCAATTCTAATGAGCACAAAACATCAAAAGTGCAGCAAAAGTATAGCCATAGAGGCTTCTTGAGTTGCTTTCATATTCATTAGTTGAGGCATCGAGATAGTTCCAACCGTCATGACCAGTTTGCAAAGTTATTGGAGCAATGTCAACATGATCGATTGGCAAATCTGCTAATCAGGATCAGCATTCAGCACTGAATCTGATGAACTATAGACTAATCAGACTTATGCATGCAAACAAAGGTGCGCAAAAGATATTGATTGTTATTATTGCCCCTAACTGGTAACAAAGAAACATCCCAGCAAGAATTCATCAAACACAATCAAATGTTAGAAATAAGGCCTTGTTTAGTTGCCTCAAAAAGGCTAGAAATATGACTCTCTCTCCATCACATCAAAATGTTGTGTCGTATGCATAACATTAAATGTTGGTAAAATAAATAACTAATTACACAGATTAGTTGTAAATCACGAGACGAATCTTTTGAGCCTAGTTAAGCCATGATTGGATAATATTTGTCAAATACAAACGAAATGCTACGGTACATTTGAGGCTAGAAATATGACCATCTAAGCAAGGCCTAAGTCAGTTTTATCGAGTTCGAGCTTCCTGTTAGATGCAGCCTTGACCCTTGGGAGGACATAAACAAAATGACCTCACGACATAACAGAGCAGGGTTTGGGGACTTGGCACAGAGATACATTACCTGAAACTGTTTTAGGCGGAAATTTAGAGGTGGGTTTTTTTGCTTCAACTTTCTTTTCAGTCTCAACAATCTGCATAAATCCATCATCTTCATCCAGTATGGCATCCATTTCAACAGCTTTACTATCAACAAATCTCAGCGAATCTGCTAACACCTAGAACAGATTTAATATTTAATCAATTTCACGGTCGGCTTCATTCGATCACTTAAAATAAGAATTATAAGAAAGGACATTACTACATAAACTTGTGTGAGGAGAGTAAAGAGTAAAAATTTCTTCTCATTGCAAAGCGCAAATGAAAAGCCTAAATTAACATTTTGGACTTTTTTTCCAAAACAAAATGGGAGCAACAACTAAATGTAGGGCGAACTAGATTTGCACTGAACACATGAGGCATCTGCCTACCCCATGACATTCACAAAGAACAGAACTGCGGAAATAAATATGAGCAACAGCTACATGCCTGAATGTTTGCTTCGCCATCAGCAAGCTTGAATGGTGGAGAATCACAAGTTAATTTCCCAGACACGGAGACAAGGTCATTTTCTTTCAGGTGGGAAGCAGCTACTTGTGCCAAGTCATCTTTGAAAACTATGGGAACCCTGAAGGCAAAACAACTGGGACATCAGAGCATTCAAATGTGCATGAAAAATGAAAAACAGACATGTCAAAAAGGTAAGATTAATGACACTACTCTAGAAACAACAAACGAGATACTTCTGGTGGGCCTCAGTACATTTTAGACTACAGATACTTGTGGTGTTCAGACAACCGCGCTCAAACAATGGTTATAAATTATGGATAGCAAAGGAATATGTCTAATTTCTCAGCATAAGATGAGTGATAAAGATATGTGGCAATCAAGCAGGTCCAACATATGTCCAACATTTGATAAAGATAACAAGGCAGCAACAAAATTAGTAAGTCATTTCAACACAACAACGAACAAAAACTGCAATATTTGGGAGCAATCCCACTCCCAACATATCCTAACATGAAATCCGCCCTTCCAACTGCAATCATTACGGTATCCTACAAAGTGATCATAGCACAGAAGCAAAGGAAGCAACAACAGCAAGGGAAAGCGAGCAGCCCGCTCACCAGAACTTGGGCAAGTTGATGCCGTGGTCGTGCACGAGCACGGAGACCGCGGAGAATCCTCCGTCGGGCAGCTGCTGCACGTGCACGGGCGCGCAGATCATGCCGACGAGGTTGACGGCGTTGGCGACGCGCGGCTGGAACGGGATGGTCGGCGGCCGCGGCAGGTCGCCCGGGAGCTTCACGCTCTGCCACGCGGGCTTCGCCTGCGAGTCGGCCGCCGACGCCGGCGCTGCAGGGGAGTTGGCGGCGGCAGCAGCGTCCGGCGCCGCCGCTTGCGACGGCTTGGCGCGCGGGCGGGCGTAGGCGCGGCTGGGGGGCGTGGAGAGCGCCGCGGCGGCGGGGAGCGGGGCCGGGAGGAGGAGGCGGCGGGCGAGGAGGCGTGAGAGGTGGTGGTGCATCATGGTGGCTGTAGAACCCTAAACCCTAGCAGCGAGGGGACAGGGGAGGCGGAGGAGAGGAGAAATCCTAGGGTGGGTGGTCAAACAAAGGTCAAGGACAAGAAGACAGGTGCGGCGGGTGAGGAGGGATGGCGGGTTTGGTGGTGGGCCGGTGGGTGATGGTCCAGTGGTTGGTCCCGTTGGTTCAACGGTCGATTTGGGCTTGGGCCGGACGGCTTATCCTTTTTCATATAGTTCCATAGGCAGGCTTTCTGTTGGGTTGTGTCGTTGTGGACTTGTGGGGTTCAAGAGCAAAAAAGCGATGGCGACCAATCCTCGTGGAAGCAAAGGAACTCAACATCTGTAGTTATTGACACTGGTGTCTCGTATAAAAATACAAGGTGTCTCTAGCTATAGTGTGCTACACTGTGGCAAACCTTGTCATATTTGGTTTTTTGTATATAGAATATATAAAGGAATCATGCCCTAAAAACAAAACTGTTTAGAAATCAGAAACTCTTTGTTTCGAATTTAGTAATCTGGCCGACTACAGAACAAAAATAGGAAGAAACTTTATGCGTCTGACTTCCGAATAAACTCTCATTAGTGGCCGGCCCAAGACCTAAAATAGTGTGGCGAAACATCCCACGTGGTATTTCCAGCCTGCTCACATTTAGGCAACACTGAGAAGAGGCCCAATCGCCGCTCTTAGCATCGACTCATCTTCTTTCAGTCGCTAACACCTCCCGCAAGAATCTCGGGGTATGGTGATGCCATTCATTCACGCCTAAACTCACCGCCATTCATTCACGCCTAAACTCACCGAGGCAGCAGCTGCACGTACAGCAATGCATTTGCCTCTCGATTTACAAGTAGTAAACACCGAAGACACGAAACCCTTTGCAAGCTCTCGGATATCATACCAAATTTCAGCGATCACAGACCGACCTCCATCTGGTGACTGCAATGCAACGGCAGAGTTACGCGGATGTTGCTTTGCTTGGTTCCAAAATTAATGGCATGTGAGATTATACACCTTGCATGGCTCCAGATAAGTCCGTCTGTTATTCCAAAATAGCATCGAGTCATCGACGCACCGCTGTGGTTGTCAACATCGACGCCCTGACGGCAAGTCGGCAACATCAGGTTTTGTTCAGATCCTGATATCGTTTTTTCCTGACCGAATTTCGGAATTTTGGTTTTGTTTCAGTATATATATAAGGACAGGAGTTTAAAAGCGGTTCCAGCATTTTCTTTACAGTTGCCGGCGACCTGCTATCATCCATCGAGGACCAGAACCGAGCGCGCGTGCTGTGCTCTGAAACGAAACGTCGCGTCAGACGTGGTTCGGTGTGCCGCGCGACGTCCGCTCGTACCTGCGGCTCCTGAGTTGACCGGAGGATGTCGGCTCGCCGTCGCCGGCCGAGGCAGTTTGAGAGCCAGGTCTACATGCCATAATACGGCCGGCACGGCACCGCCGCCGCGCCTGCGACTGAAACAGAAGCCGGAACGAAGCGGTGGGACAACAAGCGTGCTCTGATCTCTAGCTGACCACGCGCGCGTGCTCGACGGCGACGGCGACGGCGTGGTCCGCGCGTGCGTGGCGTCGCCGTCCTTGTAATGGGCATCGAATTAAGCCTACAGGATGTGACGATACATATAATAATAATCAATTAAGCATCAATTTGGAAACTATTTACATCAAGCATCCTGGTCAAAATGGCCCAACCTGAATTTTGTTCGGTACTCTACCTGAATCAGGTGTAATCGTATATTGCCGCTCGCCTTAAACGCAGACAGCAACAATATAATTAGTAAGCTAGCTGAACGTATTGCACAAGGGCTTATCATTGCAGCCAAGCTTCATATCGAATCATGACAGCAAGGTTTCTTTTGAATCATGACAGCAAGGTTTCTTTCCTTGTACCCTTGCTACCTCCCTTAAATTTCAAGGATGGCAGTGCATCTATAGCCCATTGAGGTGATTTGGTTCCTATCCATAGAGCTTGTCCTGAATCCTTGTTCTTGAAATCAGGATGCTTTGGTGTTGGCTGCATGTCAAACAAAACAACTACAATGTTGAGCACAAACATGGGAACATGAGAGACTAGTTAAGATGTGTTTTTGTGTTTTTCCTTTATACAAACCTTGTCGGTTCGGTTGTCCCACCAGTTTGCTGGATTGTCCACAAGATCTCGCCACAAGTCCTCTGAAAGCAAAATGTGTGATCAGTAAAACAGGTCAGATGTCTGACAACTCAAAACTACCTATTTCTGTTCCAGAAAAAAAAAGGCTTTGGTTAAAAAAAGGTAGCAAGAATTACTCAAGCAAGCAAAATTTGTCAAATCGGATGACTGAGTCAAAACTACATGTAAAGGCATACTCATCATCATGCAGCACAAACCCTATGGAAAATTAGGATGTTATCTGGCTATGCACCGGGGAAAATAACAAAACAAGAATACACTGAACTCAGAGTTAATAAAGCAGTACACATTGTCTCGAGACTGATTTTTGTACAATTAAATATCATGTGCTAGCAGGTAACAAAGAACAGTCATTGTACCACCTTCAAGTTTTTGCTTTGATGCAAAAGATGCATCTGGGCTCTTCTAGGCTTCATCCAGTTTGTACTCGTACCTGCCAATTATATTAGTACCAAAAAAACGAAAATAAACTAACAAAGGGTTGGATTATACCTTTTGGTGTATCATTACCAAAAGGTTTATCTTTTCTTCCTGCGGCAGCATAACCACTACCGAAAACCAAATCATCCAACTTTTCACGAACTGATGTTGGTGCACTGTCAAGCCAGAGTGCCTCATCGGAAACCTTGTTTTTAAAATCAGGATACTTCGCACTCCTCTGCATTTACAAAAGTGTCAGTATAGCTTGCAAGCTTATTTCTTTGAAGGGGAACTTCTATCGTTCATTCGTTCTATGAATAAGTTGTATACTCACCGATCCATTTTCCTTCCGAGGCCGGTTATCAATCCAATCTTGTGGTCGAGATATAACATCATTCCAGAGTTTATTTAACTTATCCGCCTTGCTTCTATAACCTGAGGATCCAACATCATTCCATCATCAGAAATTGCAGGTGTTGTAATTCACAATTGAAATCAAATGAGGAAAATGCATTGGAGGTCCTTAAACTTGTCCCATGCCCACCATGTTGTCTAGGTCTTGTACTCTTAGAATGCATATGAACTTACTTAATAGTGTCACTGCAGATCCTAACCACACTATTTAGCAAATATTTCCATATGCTTGTGGACCAAAAGGTCCCTATGCTCTACCACAGGATCATAGTCATTGCTGCTATCGTGTAGACTACATGTCGGATGCCATTTTTCGCTCCATAAAGGCAAGTTCATGCTGATTAGGGTAATTAGAACACTGAGTGGCCATTTAGCAAAACTCAGGGACCCGGATGTGCATTTCAAGAATTTTGGGACCTAGAACATACCATAGGACTAATTTAAGAACTACTGGTGCATTTTATCAAATACAACAACAACTAAGCCTTTAGTCCCAAGCAAGTTGGAGTAGGCTAGAGTTGAAACCCAACATGAGGCCTAAATCACGGTTCAGGCACGTCAATAGCTGTTTTCCAAGCACTCCTATCCAAACAAAGGTCTCTAGGTAATCAGTTATAGAAACTAGACATTAAAAAACCACATAGGAGGTGCTGCTGATACCTATACAAACATTTTTAGTTGCATTTGGATAAGGTGATACCCATCTGGGACTTCTATTTTTAGTTTACTATAGTTCGAATTTGAACACAAAGGCCCTAATGAAGCTACATAAGAGCATCTCAAGATATTAGCCAAATCGTTTTCTAAAGGTAAATTTGGCTCCAACAGACTCTGCAAATGACTCTAAATTTAATAGCTCTCCAACCCACCTCATTCACTCTCTAGTGTTGGATAGCGTACCTCACTAGCCATAGAGCCTCTTGGTTATACACAGTCTGTTGATCTATTTTAGAGAGTAGCTAAATCAGTAAATTTAGCTAGTCTTTTTGGCTAATATCTTGGAGAAGCTCTGACCCTCAAATGTACTTGGCTAGTACGGGCAACACACAGTGCATCCTAAAAGCATGGTTTTTATAAACACGCTAGACTATGTGTAATACAATGCACAAACTGTAAGGCAGTAACCAGCTGTTTGCTGGCCTATATGTACATATACTCGGAAAGTGTGCTCTGAATCAATTCTAATGAGCTCAAAACATCAAAAGTGCAGCAAAAGTATAGCCATAGAGGCTTCTTGAGTTGCTTTCATATTCATTAGTTGAGGCATCGAGATAGTTCCAACCGCATGACCAGTTTGCAAAGTTATTGGAGCAATGTCAACATGATCGATTGGCAAATCTGCTAATCAGGATCAGCATTCAGCACTGAATCTGATGAACTATAGACTAATCAGACTTATGCATGCAAACAAAGGTGCGCAAAAGATATTGATTGTTATTATTGCCCCTAACTGGTAACAAAGAAACATCCCAGCAAGAATTCATCAAACACAATCAAATGTTAGAAATAAGGCCTTGTTTAGTTGCCTCAAAAAGGCTAGAAATATGACTCTCTCTCCATCACATCAAAATGTTGTGTCGTATGCATAACATTAAATGTTGGTAAAATAAATAACTAATTACACAGATTAGTTGTAAATCACGAGACGAATCTTTTGAGCCTAGTTAAGCCATGATTGGATAATATTTGTCAAATACAAACGAAATGCTACGGTACATTTGAGGCTAGAAATATGACCATCTAAGCAAGGCCTAAGTCAGTTTTATCGAGTTCGAGCTTCCTGTTAGATGCAGCCTTGACCCTTGGGAGGACATAAACAAAATGACCTCACGACATAACAGAGCAGGGTTTGGGGACTTGGCACAGAGATACATTACCTGAAACTGTTTTAGGCGGAAATTTAGAGGTGGGTTTTTTTGCTTCAACTTTCTTTTCAGTTTCAACAATCTGCATAAATCCATCATCTTCATCCAGTATGGCATCCATTTCAACAGCTTTACTATCAACAAATCTCAGCGAATCTGCTAACACCTAGAACAGATTTAATATTTAATCAATTTCACGGTCGGCTTCATTCGATCACTTAAAATAAGAATTATAAGAAAGGACATTACTACATAAACTTGTGTGAGGAGAGTAAAGAGTAAAAATTTCTTCTCATTGCAAAGCGCAAATGAAAAGCCCAAATTAACATTTTGGACTTTTTTTCCAAAACAAAATGGGAGCAACAACTAAATGTAGGGCGAACTAGATTTGCACTGAACACATGAGGCATCTGCCTACCCCATGACATTCACAAAGAACAGAACTGCGGAAATAAATATGAGCAACAGCTACATGCCTGAATGTTTGCTTCGCCATCAGCAAGCTTGAATGGTGGAGAATCACAAGTTAATTTCCCAGACACGGAGACAAGGTCATTTCTTTCAGGTGGGAAGCAGCTACTTGTGCCAAGTCATCTTTGAAAACTATGGGAACCCTGAAGGCAAAACAACTGGGACATCAGAGCATTCAAATGTGCATGAAAAATGAAAAACAGACATGTCAAAAGGTAAGATTAATGACACTACTCTAGAAACAACAAAAGAGATACTTCTGGTGGGCCTCAGTACATTTTAGACTACAGATACTTGTGGTGTTCAGACAACCGCGCTCAAACAATGGTTATAAATTATGGATAGCAAAGGAATATGTCTAATTTCTCAGCATAAGATGAGTGATAAAGATATGTGGCAATCAAGCAGGTCCAACATATGTCCAACATTTGATAAAGATAACAAGGCAGCAACAAAATTAGTAAGTCATTTCAACACAACAACGAACAAAAACTGCAATATTTGGGAGCAATCCCACTCCCAACATATCCTAACATGAAATCCGCCCTTCCAACTGCAATCATTACGGTATCCTACAAAGTGATCATAGCACAGAAGCAAAGGAAGCAACAACAGCAAGGGAAAGCGAGCAGCCCGCTCACCAGAACTTGGGCAAGTTGATGCCGTGGTCGTGCACGAGCACGGAGACCGCGGAGAATCCTCCGTCGGGCAGCTGCTGCACGTGCACGGGCGCGCAGATCATGCCGACGAGGTTGACGGCGTTGGCGACGCGCGGCTGGAACGGGATGGTCGGCGGCCGCGGCAGGTCGCCCGGGAGCTTCACGCTCTGCCACGCGGGCTTCGCCTGCGAGTCGGCCGCCGACGCCGGCGCTGCAGGGGAGTTGGCGGCGGCAGCAGCGTCCGGCGCCGCCGCTTGCGACGGCTTGGCGCGCGGGCGGGCGTAGGCGCGGCTGGGGGGCGTGGAGAGCGCCGCGGCGGCGGGGAGCGGGGCCGGGAGGAGGAGGCGGCGGGCGAGGAGGCGTGAGAGGTGGTGGTGCATCATGGTGGCTGTAGAACCCTAAACCCTAGCAGCGAGGGGACAGGGGAGGCGGAGGAGAGGAGAAATCCTAGGGTGGGTGGTCAAACAAAGGTCAAGGACAAGAAGACAGGAGCGGCGGGTGCGAGAGCTGAGAGGAGGGGGTGGCGGGTTTAGTGGTGGGCCGGTGGGTGAGGGTCCAGTGGTTGGTCCCGTTGGTTCAACGGTCGATTTGGGCTTGGGCCGGACGGCTTATCCTTTTTCATATAGTTCCATAGGCAGGCTTTCTGTTGGGTTGTGTCGTTGTGGACTTGTGGGGTTCAAGAGCAAAAAAGCGATGCCGACCAATCCTCGTGGAAGCAAAGGAACTCAACATCTGTAGTTATTGACACTGGTGTCTCGTATAAAAATACAAGATGTCTCTAGCTATAGTGTGCTATTCACTGTGGCAAACCTTGTCATATTTGGTTTTTTGTATATAGAATATAGAAAGGAATCATGCCCTAAAAACAAAACTGTTTAGAAATCAGAAACTCTTTGTTTCGAATTTAGTAATCTGGCCGACTACAGAACAAAAATAGGAAGAAACTTTATGCGTCTGACTTCCGAATAAACTCTCATTAGTGGCCGGCCCAAGACCTAAAATAGTGTGGCGAAACATCCCACGTGGTATTTCCAGCCTGCTCACATTTAGGCAACACTGAAGAGGCCCAATCGCCGCTCTTAGCATCGACTCATCTTCTTTCAGTCGCTAACACCTCCCGCAAGAATCTCGGGGTATGGTGATGCCATTCATTCACGCCTAAACTCACCGCCATTCATTCACGCCTAAACTCACCGAGGCAGCAGCTGCACGTACAGCAATGCATTTGCCTCTCGATTTACAAGTAGTAAACACCGAAGACACGAAACCCTTTGCAAGCTCTCGGATATCATGCCAAATTTCAGCGATCACAGACCGACCTCCATCTGGTGACTGCAATGCAACGGCAGAGTTACGCGGATGTTGCTTTGCTTGGTTCCAAAATTAATGGCATGTGAGATTATACACCTTGCATGGCTCCAGATAAGTCCGTCTGTTATTCCAAAATAGCATCGAGTCATCGACGCACCGCTGTGGTTGTCAACATCGACGCCCTGACGGCAAGTCGGCAACATCGGGTTTTGTTCAGATCCTGATATCGTTTTTTTCTGACCGAATTTCGGAATTTTGGTTTTGTTTCAGTATATATATAAGGACAGGAGTTTAAAAGCGGTTCCAGCATTTTCTTTACAGTTGCCGGCGGCCTGCTATCATCCATCGAGGACCAGAACCGAGCGCGCGTGCTGTGCTCTGAAACGAAACGTCGCGTCAGACGCGGTTCGGTGTGCCGCGCGACGTCCGCTCGTACCTGCGGCTCCTGAGTTGACCGGAGGATGTCGGCTCGCCGTCGCCGGCCGAGGCAGTTTGAGAGCCAGGTCTACATGCCATAATACGGCCGGCACGGCACCGCCGCCGCGCCTGCGACTGAAACAGAAGCCGGAACGAAGCGGTGGGACAACAAGCGTGCTCTGATCTCTAGCTGACCACGCGCGCGTGCTCGACGGCGACGGCGACGGCGTGGTCCGCGCGTGCGTGGCGTCGCCGTCCTTGTAAAATCACACGCACCGCGTCAACGGTTGCCTGCCGGCCGGCCTGCCCACTCGCCTGCCCAATCGAGCACGCTGCCGCGCGCGGTGACGCAGGTAGAGCCAATGGTAGGAACCGTCCTGCTCCTGCAGCCCCGGTGCCGCCGAGCCGACGTCGACCGCGGAGCAGAGCGAGTTCACTGCTGTGCGATTTGGACGTCGTCGATCGGCGCCGGCGGCGGTCCGGTGCTTGAACCGCAGCTCGTGGCACACGACAGGGCAGGCGTGCCTCTGCCTGCTAGCGAGTAGCGACACGCATGCACACACGCTGCACGGCCTGATGCCAACGTGGTAAACGTGCGTCGTCGCCGGTTCCTCGCGCCGGGCGGGGATCGACATCGGAGCACTAGGCTGCTCTGTATTTCACCCGCCGTATTCCATCAGATTCCTGCATATATGCACTTGGTAGCAAACAGAAACACACATGCATTTCGTCTACGCTTAGATTAGATTCGCGGCCTTCGATCATAGACCAATCGCAATGGGAATCTATCTGATCATGATTGCAACTTGCAAGCGCGTATCCATCCAACACGTACGCACGCACGCCGCCGTTTTCGGTTAACTATTAGTTGGAGCTCGGTCCAGTCGATCGATCAACCATGCATTCATTCGATCAGTCGATGATGATCATTGAGAGGCTACTGTATTATTATCCTAGCTGAGAGACTGAGAGTGAGAGAGATTAGTGAACCACTGGTAGCTCGCACTTGCTACGCACCAACCAAACCAACCCATGCATGCTAGCTCCAAGCTCCAACAGCACCTCACATGGGGCTGCTTCATTATCTAGCTAATCTACACGTACTGAAATGTTCCCGATTCCATGCCGTTCTTTGCATCGCATCATCCTGCACCGCGCGTCCACTTCACGCAAAGCAGTTCCCGATCGACCCTGCTAATTTATATGCTCGCCATTTTCATAGGACCATATCCATAAAAAGTTTTGTGTTTTTTTTTTTGATAAAAATCCCATCCATGAAAATAAAGTGGATCCCTTCCAGAGTCATGTTCTCACCAGCCTCCCTAGCGAGACATGACATGTGTCTCCATCAGTCCATCATCCTGGTTATTCTCCAAAGAAATGGAGCGGCAATCATTTCGCTACACACTGACTAAAAACGGCCTAGCTTTTTTCTCTGATAGAATTGGATTGCCAATAGAGGAACATATATAATAAGCACCCCACACTTTGGTTGACCAAACTAAATTATCATTAATCCACCACAATCACAACCATCCACTATCCACTACGACAAAAAAAAAACCCACAACTAAACTACTTTAAATAAGTTTATAGATTTTGGATTGAGTATTATTATTACATATTAGCATGATTTAATTCTTTGATAGAGGCGATTCGACATTTTAAGTGCTGTAGTGCAGGCTACAAATTAAACAATGTTTGCGATTCTTTGATTTACTTATTAGTTGTGTGCAATACTTAAAAGGCTCTCGGTAAACATCTAACCGTGTGTTGTAGCACCAATGGGAAACGGAACAACAATGTATCCAGTAGCTAGGGTCCTCGGCCTTGGGCAGGTGATGTCTTCTCGTCATCATGGCTGCTTCGTGTATGTTTTCGTGAAACTTTTTTTAATGAAATATGGGTGAATAGTCCGGTGTAAAAAAAAAAAGAAAGAAAGAAAGCATCATTGGGATGAGCTGGTCGAAAACAAACCGAGGCTAATCGTGGCCAACTGGACATTGCCATCAGTCGACCGTTGACACGATGAGAAGGACGCGTGCAGAGAGAAGGTTAGTGCAAGTGAGGCAGCATGCAGACCATGAACGCGACCGCCAGCACCAAGCCAGTCGGTTTCAAGTTTCAACACGGTTTTGGGAACGGTGGAGTGGAGGCCGTGTCCGAACCTCCAAAGCAAGCAGTCGATGCGCTACGTGCTGCGCTAGCTGCCCTGTCTTGCTGTGCGCGTAGCTGTCTGCGTGCTGTGCCAGTGAGCAGGAGTGCGCCAGCACAGTCGTCGGCAAGGTAGCATAGCTAGCGCACGTCTCGTTCTGGCGAGTGGGAGACGATCGGGCGGATGACACACGCCACCATTGACGAGCACAGGACGAAGCTTCGCGGAAGGTGCATATCCATGTCGATCAGTACGTCTCTCACATGAGCTGCTTGTACCGTTGTAATTAGTGCTGGCCGAACAAAACGGCATGCAACGACATCATCAATATCTACCTGTACTGGAGTACTACGCATACATATACATGTATACGGTCAGTCGGTCATATGGTCGGCAATATACGGGCAATGGTGGGTCGTTTTCCGAAAATGACCATGGCCTGTGTGTGTCCACTTGTCCGGCCACTTTGGATGATTGGATCTCCAGCCGCACAACTGTTCGATCGAATTGTTATCTGCAAATGTACGACCGGCAACGTGGAGGGAGCTAGCGCAGTGAAACAAAATGAGATGAGAGTATGTGATCGCTGTCAGCAAAAGATTGGACGTGCGAATTGCAAGAATCTCGATCGCTCTATTCCTTATCACAAGGAGTATTATTCATCAATAATCATGCCTAGCTTTGACTACCAATCGATGGAAAGTCATCAAGAATCTGAGTCTAAGACGAAAAATCCTTTCGTGAACACTGCCGGGCCCCAAGGGAGCTAGTGTTAGCAAAGGGCTTGTTGGAAACGGAGAGGAGTAGGAGGCCTGGGGTTGAACATGAACCGATAGGCGTGTGTTTCTGTGTGCATGCGGGAGAGGAATGATTGTAACAGCGTGCGTTGCAAGGAATAAAAATAATTTATTTATATTGTCAACATGAACTTGTTTTTGGGAAAACAATCAACATGAGCTTGTGCCATATTGTTGCAGAAAATGGAATGAACGTGATGTGAGTTGTCAATATTACATAAATATAAGTCTCTGAAGATCTTTGACACTTAAATATGGAGTACATGAAATTTTCATAGCAGGGAAACAGTAGGTCATTATTGTTTTCACAGCGAATGCGCACCTCTGGGTACCTTTTCTTCTTTTCCCATCTATTGCAAGATTCAGCTTCAGTAATCGTCATCTGCCATCGCCGCCAGCCTTCCAACCCTAGAGAGTGACAGAGTCAATAAGTCGGGCTTTAACATTGGGCTGGTCTATGAGTAACAAAAAATTTGGGCTAACCCAAGACGGGAGAAACAACATAGACATTTTTGGTACTACAATAATACGAAGGTGATACACATACGAAAACGAAACGGAGTCTGCTGCTGACAGTAGTATGCTACACGAGGACGACTGGGTCATCTGTTTCTCTCGTAGCTCCCCTAGCAGTCTCTTGCCATCAGTTTGCTGCCGAAAACAAAACCGTTAAAAAACTCAAATATCCGAAAGTAAAACATAAGCAAGTCTAGATTCTCTCGTAGCTCCCCTAGCAGTCTCTTGCCATTAGTTTTTTTATTCTAAAATCCATCTTATTCTTAGCGAGAGATTGAACTACGAACAACCTAACAAACAATTTGGATACAGTCAATGGCCAAATATGTTGCACTGAGACTTCTGGACTGGGGATCTGTCATCTCATACAAAATGCAAATTAAATATGTTTCTACTTCATACGGGGAAGACAGATGGAGATATGAGCTCTTAATGAAAAGATGCTTGTGGACATTTGGACGAACTTCATATGTACACATAGGAAAAAGCAATGATACCTCAAGTCAGAATCTAGAATAGATTCTACATGAGACCTTTTCGATTGGTCATTTGGCAATGCAACAGTGCCCATGATTCATTTGCACATTAAAGTTACATAAAACAAACAAATAATAGTGAAATTTGCAGCTTCAGAGCCATCAGGTCTTGACAGTAAGTTGTTTAAAGACTTGATGCTATAGGGAAATCTAATAGGCAGTAAAACAACTACTCCATCTGAAATTCAGGCCTAAAATGATTTCATCAGTTTTTGGCAGCTATAAGAATCATGCTCCTGCTCTTGTCTGCCCCATGCTAAATGCAGCGGCAGGTAGGCTCCTAAAATAGCAGAAGCGGGGCGTCAAGAACGCAAGGTAAATTCTCACCGAATCAAATCGTCTAGCCTAAATTCTAAAATACCAATAATCTCTAGAGCCTTGTCTTTTCATCACTGCATTTAGAAACATTGAAAAGTTATTTACATCTAACTCTAGATCCTAGCAGGCAAGTATCTTCAGAAACATATGGCAGATAACTCTCCCTTTTTCCATGTTTCATTCATACCTGCTTACAAAGAAACCAGAGGGAAGAAACATACTCAGTTATAAATTTGAGGTGATAACGATTGGCATATGCAGCTGTGACATCTCTAGAAGAGGTTGCTTTTGCTTCTTTAGATCAGGCTCCTTCCTTTCTTGTATGCTTGGTGTTCCAAAGTTAATGTTCTTTACACATCTACAACAAATAAAAGGAGAAACAGAGGCTCATTTTTTGTATGGTCCTACTAAACAGAAAATTAATTTTTCAATACGTATCCCTGCATCCTTATGAAGATCCTGAAAAAGCATGTGCACACAAAATACTTCAGCCAAAAATTCAGCTAGATTGTAAACAAAAGAGGATGAGCATCCCTTATTTTTCTAACCAACGCCACAAATAAGCCATCTTGCACTTGAACGCAGCTGCTCCAGCGGCACAACCTGTACTCGCATGCCACGGATCCAAGCCAGTACGCGCTTCCGCCTGTTCAACATTAGGAAAGCGATGCATCCTTACCGATTCGATGGTGGACTGGAGTGGATGGGGCAGCGCCAGGTTAGCCTTGAGCCCTTGACGCTGGTGTAGGTGATGCGCCGGGCGAACGGGCGGGGTGGGGTCGGAGCTGGAGGTGGCATCGCGGGATCGGCGGGATCGAGGAGAAGGCGGGGGGCTGGCGCCGGGGCCGGACGAGGAGAGCGGCGAAGTCGCCGGGCGCTGCTCCCAGGCGTTAGCGTCGACGATGCGCACGGGGGTCGTGGCGGCCCGGGCGATCCGTCCTCGGCGGCATCTCGTCCTGGGCGGAGGCCCGTTTGTCCTCCCGGTGGCGCCGCGTCCCGCGTCCGGTGGCGCGCGGCGGAGTCGCGTCTGAGGGCGGCCGTCCACCGTCGGCGTCGCGTCCCACGGCGGGTTGCGTCGTGCGGGGACGCTTGTGGCGGTTGCGAGGCGCTGCGGTGGGTTAGCGACGGCGGATGCCGTATTCCGCCACGAAGACGACCGGCACCGACGGCCTAGGCGGCAAGGTGCGGTTTCGGGAGCGGCGCGGGCGTGGAGAAGGCTGTGCCAGCGTCGTGGTCCTCGGCGCGTGGTGGATGGGGCGCGGAGGAGGACGTGGGGGCGGGGAAGAGTGGTGACGGCGGTTCCTCGGGATGGGGGCACGCGAAGGCAAGCGTCGTGGGCGGGCGGCGGTTCCCGGGACAAGCGCGGGGGAGGGCGTGATTAGCGGAGCGATTAAGCGGAGCGGGCCGATTGGCGTGGCGACGATGTCGTTTGGATGCTTTTTAGTAGTAAGATAGAAATGGAGAGTGTGAAGAAGATTTAAGGGTTCTCTCAAATTTAAGGTTTCTAGTAGAGATCTTGTCGGAGTTGATATGTTGCTAAAAATTAGCTAAAATTAATTGGAGTTGGCTAATGACTAATCAAATATTTAACTAAATAATTAGCTCACCTATTCGGACGTATTAGGGCTAATTTTGATTAATTCTTAGCTAGTAATTAGCCCCTGTACCCAACAGGCCCTAATAAGTCCTACTCCTGTTAGCTGTACACTTGTGGCTCCTAGTACACCCCACATGGTCATTCTGAAAACTGTCTTAGGTCTGAACTAAACTAGTTGCCTACCTAAATAAACAGGACTATAAAAATCACCGCACACCGATACATTTGCGGTTACCACCAATCACAGCCTGGTCATCCCTATTAAGCTAACTGGACGAGTCAACAACAATATTGTGAACTTGCTTGGGGACAAACATACGACGTACCTACCGAGCATGCAAAGTACCTATGTATACGTAGGCCTGGCTAACGAGCCAGCTCGGCTCGTTAGAGCTCGGCTCGTTAGCAAGCTGGCTCGACTCGGCTCATTAAGCAAACGAGCTGGAAGAGCAGCTCGGCTCGGCTCGTTAAAAGCTGGCAAGCTCGTTTGGCCATGAGCTAGATAAT
Source organism: Themeda triandra (assembly GCA_018135685.1). Classification (NCBI taxonomy): domain Eukaryota; kingdom Viridiplantae; phylum Streptophyta; class Magnoliopsida; order Poales; family Poaceae; genus Themeda; species Themeda triandra. Next base: position 2,348,095 of record JAENPR010000018.1, read on the forward strand.
AAAAACACATTTTCGGGGAAATTATCAAAACAAGAACACAATTATACAAATTACTTATGATAATCCAATCCATGATTAGTCCACCATGACCATTAGTCCATACGGTTTACATATCATCCATATGACCACACATAATCCAAAACAAAGCAAAATAAATAAGCTAAGTCATAGTGTGTATAGATCGATCAAGTTTGACTTTGTAGGTAATATATATAAAACACCAAAAGCAAGATAAGCGGTGCCACAAGCACAACCAATACTCCAGCAAGATAGCCCAAGGTAGATTTAGGTGTTTGGCTTGTTAATTTCCTGGCTCGTTGAAGCACTAACGGCGGCTTCCTTAGCTGGCTCGAGCTACTCGTTATAAATCGAGCGCTCGTTTAAATCAGTTGGCTTGTTATAAAAAGCCGAGCTCCAGCCGAGCCATTAACGAGCGAATCGAGCGAGCTAGCGAGTTTCGAGTTTTTCGTCCAACCTATACAGAGGTTTTTTATATTGAGTGCAACCGATACGATGCGGTTAGGTATCCACCATTCAGCTAATCGATCGATCGGTTGATCTTTGCCCTGTTAGTTTGCGTTGATGCTCTGTTAGTACTACCCACCACTCAGTTTAAAGATGCTCTGCTATCCATTTAGATGGAACAATTTAAGATGGCCCTTGTTCTGGTTTTCGGAGTCAAATTCTATATTCCAAAGGAAAATAAATAAATAAACTTGTGTTCTAAAAGGACTTAATATAGTATATCTAATATCCTGACATTTTTCTTTTTGCCTGTTGCTGTTCAAAAGTATAAATAAATTACATATATAATAACAGGACAACAGAATTCGAAAGTGCTAATAGTAAATCTTTAGGTAGCGAGGTGAGGAGAGGCTCGGGTCGATGTCCCAATCCGAGCAAGGCGGGGAGGCTCCGATGTCCCAATCCGACCGAGCGAGGTGAAGGCCCACGGTTTCTTGTATCTACGAAGCTTCTTGTTGGTGCTCTTGGGACAACTGAGATTTCGGCAGTGGCGAGATGAAGGTGATGTTGGAGTGGCTCGTCCCCGACGGCGGACAAAGCTTGGGACCTCGGAGATCCAAGGAGTGGTAGCCTCCGAGTGGTCTGCGGTGGAAGTGGCGAGGCCCCCCGCACTTGAGTGGTAGTTGAGTTGTCTTGGTGATCCGGGGTCCGGGTGGAGCTTCGTTTGTTTGGGGCGGCTTGAGAGGCTCCTTTTTTGCCCAAGTTTGGTCGTGGCTGTAAGTTCGGTGACCCGAAGGCGCGTCGCTTGAAGATGAAGGATCCTTCGACCAAGTTGTGGATAGTCGAGTAGATAGTTTGAGTAGCCTAGTTCGTCGTCGTTAATGAAATCGAGTTGTAACGATGCACTATGTGTGTATTGGAGTAAAGATGCAGCCTTCAAAATGTATGGTTTTTCCGCCGTTTTTGGGTCAAAATGCGGGTCATTTGAAGATGCGCTTTTTTATTTTATTCGTCTAATACAAATCCTGCAAAGCTTTTGCCGGCCCTTCAAAAAAAAAAAAAATCTTTAGGTAGTTAGGCACTTAGGCGTCTCAGCGACAGCTAAAAACGAAAAGAGTAGGCCAGCACAGCACCAGAATTTTTATAAGAGCACTAGCTAACATGAAACAATCTAGAGACTTTTGCTTACTCTGTTTCTTTTGTCAGCACTAAAAAAAAACAAGGACAAAGGGCCAAGATTAGCTACAGAATAATACCAGTAGTAAGCGATAATGAGACGAGCCAAACATACTCCTACGAGGACCTAGATATACTTTGCCCATCCTAATTAAAATGATACTCAGGATCCTATGTGGCCACGATTGAGGACACTGGAAGTTCATCATAGCAAGCACACAAAGGTGAATTTGAAATGTACTCCCTTTGTCCCATAGTTATGACATTCTAGCACCCAGGGGCGGAGCTACGTTCATGAGTGTGGGTGCCCAGGCACCCACGAAAAATCAAAAAATCGCTATTAGAAACGGATTTTCACCATGATTTTTGATCGAATTTTCACACCTGTAAGAGCAAGGCACACCCTACTAATTTGTTCTAGCTTCGCCCCTGCTAGCACCTCATTTCCATGTCTAGATTCATCCATGTTCTATGCACCTTGCCACAACCAATGTCCTGATTCAAACAATAAATGTTGCACTTGGTTGCTACGTAAAACGTCATCTAAAGTGGGATAGAGGAAGTAGCCACTTGGGGTAACTAAGCTCCATATGTTTCTTCATGCATAGTAATGTATGAGTGTTATCTTTTGTTTTTTATAGCAACTTCGATATATTAGTTAAGGTAAATCAACGATACATAAACACCTTTAAAAAAGGTGATTCGAAGATTACAAGTCCTCAAAACATTCGACGATGACAACGCCAAGGGCAAGGAGAAGCTCGGTTGGCATCCCAGCTTGCTCGGAACCTGCGAGGCGCTGACGCGGAAGGGTCTCTCTGCTTTGAGCTGAGTTATGGGTGGGCTTCCAACTGTTTCGAAAGAAAGCATATCCGACAACCAACGATGTTTGTAGAAGCATAACACAGGGGAGATTGATGAAGTCTCGTGGAAGGCGGCCTAATTTTACACTTTGTTGGTGGGGACATGGTCTCTTAATGAGCTTCAATGTGGGTTCTTTGGCTCCGCCAAACCCTAATTCAAGTAGTGGCTTCGTTAAAGGATCTCTAAATAGAAGAAGTCATTTTCTGTGTATTTCAAGAACAAAGTCACCTAAATATGACTTTTCTAACTTTTTGGATGAAGACTGTTGTGCGTTAATTACTCCCTTCGTCTATTTCATAGTCGTTGTAGTTGAGCTTCTCTCTATACCTCATTTAAAACATCATGCATGTATCTCGGTGAGCTTCCGCCCAAATTCAAAGAATCTTGCTAGATGAAGGCTAAAACGACTCTGCAATGTGGACAAAGAGACCACATACATAACCAGTACTAGTAAGCAGTTACTAGATAAGATTGATGGAAGACGATTGGTCAATTAATACTTTCTATATCAGACAAGTCTACTATAGACGTTTACACTCAAATAGCCATGCACACATCCGTGTTATACTTGTACATGTCTAACAACTAGTCGTCGTAGTTAAAGCGATAACAAAGCCTGTGCGCAGTGAATCCTTTGGTCTCTCGCTCGCATATAACACATGCACAACACGCCTCATCTATTTCTGGCAACAGCATCACCGTCTCGGCGCCTTGCCTGTCCTTGCCAACTCGACGAACGCAGCGGTGGCCGAACAGGCACCACAGGCCGCGCAACAGCCTCCAGCTCCCGCACCCAATCCGCCGGCCGGACAAGGGGAAACGGTCCCCGCCCTTCCCACGCAGAACGATAAATAAAATCGCCCCCCAGGCTAGGCCGGGGCCGGGAGGGACGAAGCCGAAAAATCGCCCCCACGAAGCTTCCACGAAGCTCACTCCCGCGCTCCCCGGCCGCTCGCCTTTTTATCTCCCACCTCCGGCCTCCCCGTCCTCTCCATTCCTCCCTCCTCCTGTCCTGTGTCCTGTCCACCACCAGCACCAAGCCCCTCGGATCGGATCCGGTCGTCAGCTCCGTGTTCCATTGCCAGCCACCGCCGCAGACGAAGATGAAGCTGTCCATCCAGTCGCTGGCCAGGAAGCTCTCCCTGCCGTCCCCGAAGCGGGGCGACGCCGCCGGCATCGTCGAGTCCGACGGCAAAAAGAAGACCAAGAAGCGGTCCCTATCCCGCGGCGAGGCGCCGTCGTTCACCTCCTCCACATCCTCTTCATCCGACGACGCGCTGGCGCGGTCCTCCACGCCGCGCTCCGTGCTTCTCACGCCGGCAGCACCGCCACCGGTTCCACTCGAGATCCCGCGGCGGGAGCTGGAGGCCGTGCTGCGGCGCCTGGGCCACGCGGAGCCGTCCGACGCCGAGCTCGACGCCGTGGCCGCGCTTGCCGCGGAGCCGCCTGCGGCCGACGGCGCGGACGCCGACCTCATGGAGGCGTTCCGCGTGTTCGACGCGGACGGCGACGGCCGCATCACCGCCGAGGAGCTCCGCGCCGTCCTCGAGGGCATCCTCGGCGGCGGGCCTGACGACGGGTGCAGCCTCGACGACTGCCGCCGCATGATCGGCGGCGTTGATGCTGATGGTGACGGGTTCGTCGGGTTCCAGGACTTCGCCCGCATGATGATGACCGCCACCGCCGGCGCCTCGGCCGACGCCGCCCGGACGTTCTTGTGATCTGCCCGTCCGTAAGGCCGGCTGCCGTCCCTGCCACCTTCCCCACCAAGCATCACCATGGCCCTGATGCGCGCCGGAGATCATCTAATCTGCCGCGACGGCGACCGAGACGCGACGCCGTCTTCTTTTGTGGAGAAAAAAAAAAAAAAAGAGTCTTTTCGGCGCGCAGGATGATAGGCTATCGCCTCACCTACTAGTAGGAGTGCTAGTACAAAATTATTATTATGATAAAAATGTTTGCTTGCTGCTAATCCCTGCACGATCGATTAATTAGTAGAACGCCCCGTGCATGCAGCTTGTAAAATCCGTCCGTGAGAGTGAGTAGTGACCGGCATGCAACATGAATGGATGCCACGTTCTTTCAATTTACCATGGTGACCACATAGTTAGCTTTTTTTTTCTATTTGAATTCATTTGAATCCTACTGTTACTGGCCTAGTGCGGTGCATGTTCGTTCTCTTCCTCAGAGTCCTGTCGAGATTCGTATTTTGAGATTTGTTGGAATTTTGGCTGCATGCGTATGGGATGAATGAATGATTGGAGATTCGAGTTCGCGTGTGCCCGACTGCCGATTCTGGTTGATTGCAACGTCTGCTGCTGACTGAGAGAGACGGTAAGACGGACCGAGCGAGAGTGCCCTTTTTGTCCGTTGCTCGTCCCTCGCCATCTAGCGCTGCCATGTTGCTTCCTCCCACCTTCGTTGTAGGGGTAGCAAACATTGCTCTTCGTTGCTAGCATCAAGTAGCCACATTGCAACGTTAGCAATTGTATACCAACTCCCGAAAACGAAAGAAAAACTCTTTAAAAGAAGAGACCCTGAACAAAAACTCATCATGGTTTAGACTGGGCATTGACAGAAGCTTATATATCACGCTGCCAAAGAGAAGATGCCTATATACTGCACACTTATCTCTTGTTAGTAGTCTCCTTTTTTTATCAGATCAGAAATGTTTCTTCAGAACCCGAGATAAGGCTCTGTGACCTGTAGCTGCAACTCTCGTGAAAACGCCTATTGTGATATTATCAGAAGAATGGTGTCTTGCCATATCCGCTAGCCCCTGGTTTCCTCACTCTCGTTTCTCAGGCAATTCTGGCAGCTGGGCTAGTATTCGTCTTTGTTTGTTTTCTCACTACCAGGAAATGAGAGAACTGTGTGCTCTACTTCTTTCAGAGACCTTGCCTTTTCCACTGTTGTTCGAAGGAAGGGCACGTCAGTTTCCAACGGGAACGGGTGAAGGCCCGGTCGCAAAAAAAAAAAAAAAAAAAAAAAAAAAAAAGTTTCCAACCGGAGAATTGCTAGGCAAGTTTCGGTTTCACACACATTGCAGTAGCTATTGTTATCCTCCTCCAAGGGTGAAGTGCAGCGCTGCCTTTTTTTTAAGGACTACTCCACCTTTTTGTGCTTGAACTTGAAGCAACATCTCATTACTACGGTAGTTACAGCGAACCATGATCACACCGCAATCATATTATAGCTGTATATACAGGTACAGTAATCAGAAACAAGCATGCAGATGAGATGAGCACTGAGGCTGCAAGTCTGCAAAGTGAGCAATTGCCAACCAGTTTTCAGCATCCAACATTCGTCAATGGTGAAATTGCCTTGGAATTTCATCAGAGAACCCCGAGGCTAGAAAAAGCATCTCTTTTGAGTTCTGGGAAGTCGTTGACTGACTAACGAGTGACGACAACATACTCCGGGGTCCTACTAGTACTACGAATCTGCAACAGGACTTTTGCGTTTGGGGGCGGGAGAAATTGCACACCAGTTGCGTTGCATTGCATGGGGCCAGACCAGAACGGACCTCCAAAGGAAATTGCACAAATTTCACGCAAGTCCCTGTTGTGCTGCCGACATGCGAGCATGCATGATTTATGTTAGTACATTATTATTACGGATACCTGCTCTGAAATCTCTGAACTTTCTGGTTAATCCGTGCGGTTGGTTAGTAGTACATTACTGCTATTATACTAGTGCCCACCAAATGAGTGCTATTTTATCAAGGCACAGGCACGTCCTTGGAACACTGAACACATGCATGGAGATGCAGACAGTCAGGTCAAAGCAGAATTTGACCCAAGGGAATATCTGCTACTGCTCCATACTGCCAGTACGTACTGGAGTACAGCACCTAATCACAGGCCCTTTTACACAGTATACTTTTATACCATTGTTGAACATGGGCACCAACTGTATAGATGTAGATATATATATACTCTGAATACAGTATGTGCATAAATACGTGTCAAAGTTACAATGGGTGCTTATAATTGCTCTACCTCGTCCAAAAATTTTCCTATTAGTAGGAGTACAGTACTACTCCCTTGATATATATGCTCATGAGCACATTGGTTGCGACTTCCCATGACCATGAGATTAGGCTGCAGCTTCCCCTTGTTTACGATTACGATGGCCTCTTTTTGTCTAGGATTAGGAAACTCCCCCAGGTAGGCTGCCCGTGAACCTTCTCGCCGGTTTCCATGCATTGCAGCTTTTGAGGCCGTTCCGTTTCCATGGAGACGAGACGATGACAGTAACAGCGACGCCCACATCACATGCGACTACTGTACAGTATGCGGGCCGCGGAGATCGCCGGAGCGGAGAGGCCCATCCGTGCCTCGTGAGCCGGACGATGGTCCCGCTGCCTGCTGTTCGCTTGTGATGGTGGTGATGGTGTTGGTGTCGCAGACCGAGCAGTCACATGCATGCGGTTTCACTACCAGCCACCTCTGCTGCTTGCCTCTGGTGGTCTGGCTGGCCCAGTGAATCCAAGGACCTGCGGCTCCATGCCATGATTCCATGCCTGACCTGGCCACTGGGCCAGGAGAGACAACGACGACCATGTGTGGGGAGTAGTACGAGTAAAGACGTCGTACTCCGACTGGATGGATACTCGGATTGGTCGAGAACTAGTACTAACTAGTACTACGAGTAAACCTACACACAAGTGGTGTAAACCTAAATACAAGTGGGATTAGGAAAGGCTTTCCTCCAAATCTTAAGGAAAGCGAGCGAGTAATGGCTGCTGGTTAGGCGCAGCTTTCACACCTACACTACCGTGAACAAGTACCTAACCTAGCGTCGTGGTTTCCTTGTCAAAAAAAAAAAACCTAGCGTCGTGGCCTAGCCAAGTTTGTCTTCTTCACTGCACCTTTTTCTTTTCTGAGGCCTGGTTTAGATCATGGCTAAATTGAGAGTTTGCATAGTACCGTATCAAATCGCAAGAGCGTTGAAGATTTCGTTTGTATTAGTAAAAATTGTCAAACTTTGGTACTAAGCCGAAAATGCTCGTCTCCGAAAGTATAATCAAATCACGAATTAGTTTTTGATTTCATCTACATTTAGTACTCTATGCATAGGCCGACATTTTGATATGACGAGAATAGAAATTCTGCATAGTGAATTTGGTGGCAAATTTGAGGATCCAAACAAGGCCTGAATCTCGACTCACTTTTGCAGGCGCGGGGAGTAGTACAAGTTGTCGTTTGCTGAATCTTCTCTCTCCGCGCGTGCACATGCACGGGCACGGGCCGGCTTCTTTCGGGCCCGCTTCTTTCCCCCAGTCTCCGTCAGCCGTCGGCCGTTGCTGCTGCTGTGCTAGCTGACTGCGGCTATGGAAAAAACAGAGGATCCAAGGACACTGCTTTGTTCCGTTGTGCATTTGCTTCAGGCCTCGATTTCAGGGCTGGTTAAGGCCTTGTTTAGTTCAAGACCAAATTTGGATTCTGCATAGTAACTTGTCACATCAACGCATAAGATCAGAAGATTTTGTTTGTATTTGGTAAAAATTATCCAAATTTCACTAATTGCTTAAAATGTTCATCTCAAGAAAGACAACAAAACTGTGCAATTAGTTTTGATTTCATCTACATTTACTACTCACATGTGGCGGCATTTTGATGTGACGGGGAATAGGAATTCTGCATAGTGAATTTGGTGGCAAATTTGGGAATCTAAACAAGGCCTTAGTTCACTCTAAACTCCCAACTTTGACACTATGTAAAAAGAAGATTCCCCGTCACATCAAACTTGTGATACATGCATAAAGTATTAAATATAGATGAAATTAAAAACTAATTGTACAGTTTTGTTGTACTTTATGAGACGAATCTTTTGAGTATAATTTATCAATATTTGGACAATATTTCACAAATACAAACAAAATTGCTACAATGCGCTACAGTGTGTGAACGACTGAATTTGAACTCCCAATTTTAGGATCTAAACAAGGCCTCAGTATTCCATGGCAATTTCCCGGTTATTTCCTTGTCCTTGAGCTTTGCTGCTTCAGGCAAAGAAGTCGCCAGCAGTGCACTGCCATGGGCGCCTTGCCATTGCCATTGCCATGGAATGGAACGGCCACTAGGTAGGAAGCACTCCGCAGGACTACAGGTGCCCTGCTACAAAATACTACAAATACAAGTTGCAGCCGGCGGGCATGCAACGGGGAGAGCTTCAGGACGATCTGGAACCAGAGCCAACATAAGCATCCAGTTTTTTGCTGAACCAAATTAAAACCGCTAGAAACAACCCCCCAAAGAACTGAACCACTACGCCAGGACCTCCGTGAATAAACAACAGCGATCGAAACTGCTGAGGTTGACGTAGAACAGCCGCTATCCATCGACAGCGTCGCCGATGAACCGTCCGTGAGCGTCCCAGGGCCGGGTTCCAAACGACTTGCCGGCCATGCTCCGCTTCCTGTTCACCGTGCCGTCCTGTTGCGCGTACTCGGGGAAATACTCCAGAAACGACTTGGTTCCCAGCGAGCCGACTCCTTCGAAGAGGAACTCCCTCACCAGATCCTGTGTAAGTATGGAGGCGATCAATATATGAAACAGAAGAACATCACAGAAATAGTCCAAAAGTCAATACTGCTGCTGCTAATCTGTTTCAGTGGTCACAAGGAAGGAATCAAACCTTGGCACCGCTCTCACCAATCAACTTCTTTAGCAGTGGATAACCAGGATCCTGAAAATGAACAAGACAGCAGGGTGATGACTGATGACTGATCCTCTGTACAGGCTGAAAAATGAACAAGACAGCAAGGAACTAGGACACCAACTGAGCAGCAATATTTTTAGGCGTTTCTTTTGTAATGAACTAGTAAGCGACACGAATTCAATACGAGTGATGTATAATCAAGTATATAAATCCAATCGATGTGATATTTTATTGCACGTAACGAACGATTCTTGTGGAAGATGGATCAAACCTTCTCTGCTCTCCATGTGAGATACTTATGCTGCGCTTCTCTATTACGGTCGATTTTTTCTTTGCTACTTTCTCGAACTGCTTGATCCATTAACTCAAGCCAGGCCTGCATGTCGAGAATAACGAGTATTAGTACCAGCACTGACAGAATTTAAAGACAACGAAAAAATGGTGTGCACCTTATAGTAATCCATGAAGGCAGAGTACAGAGGTTGGTGGTTGGCTTCAGTTGGCTCGAATATCGTCCAGATAACAATGGGAGAGAAGAATCTCAGAGACTCGCTTGTAATTTTGCCACCCCAGGGCAGAAGCTGCATTTCATCTATTAAAGACATCGAGCTACACATAGAGTAAATACAGGAAGGCTTGAAGTTTCTGAAAGTGTTATGCTGAGATAAGGAGTAGACTGAAATACCTTGCTATACTTGTGTATAAGAGGCATCAGATTCCTGTAATATTTTTCCCTGTAATCCTTGTGTTCAGTAGCATCATACAAAGGATTGAGGTCCCTGAAAGTACAAACTATTCATTCAGTTCAGGTCACAAGTTAACTGACAATTTTGTTTGCAGCAAAACCAGTTTCTGACACTTACAAGACAACAATACTACGTGAAGGGGATGAAAAGGCATTTGCACAAAATATAGGAAGGTCATATTCAGGTTCTGAGAAGGCAGCAAAGTCAAGAACCTGCATTAGTACATGCATTATAAGTACTAGAACATATGCCACCACAGATTGGGCCATCAACAGTAAGCAATAATATGCAGTAGAACTTTATCTAGAATAGTAAAATGAGAACCCAACAAGCCAAACAGGGTGGGGTCATCTTATGCTACATTGTTCTAACTGCAGTCATAGGGCTCAGAGTAATAATGTCAAAGTCCAAACAAAAAGCCATGTTTCTCTTGAGGTAAACCTGTAACGATATGGCTGAAGCAGATGTTCCAAATTACTTACAGAAAAATTCAAGAAAAACACTGAAACGCTACACCTGAAATGAAAAGGTTTCAGGGGAAGCAGCATCACTACACAGTTAGACAGTTAGATTCACAATAGAGATTTTGAATCTACAAATCCTTATCCAAGGTGCATGTATATAAACATGGAAACTCAAAAGCATTTATTTGTGTAATTAACACAATGTCTTCAAGTTAGAAGAAGCAAGAAAGCATGATTTCCCAATTCTGAAGTCATATATCAACTATGTCGTGACTCAGGGACAGTTTCAAATATGTTATTAAATCTGCCGTTTCATTAGGTGTTAGGATGGTTATGCAGAGTACCAATAACAAGAATCTAAGAGCACCAAGAACAGACCAAATACCTGAACTGAGTTTTTCTGCTCAATTGTTAAGCTCCGAAGCAGTCTAATTTTGGAAGTCCTGAATGATAAAGCATTGAGAACAGTGTTATCCTCATTCGGTTTTATGAGCTTGAACTTTTCCTGGAAGAGTAATGAAACAGAGGTCAACTGTGTTGCAAAGAAAATAGGTAGACGCCAATTAAGAAAGGGAATGACAAACATGACTGACAAGTGCAGACTAAAACTAGCAATATAGTATGTCTATACTCTTCAAAAATTTTCTATGCGCTGTGTGCATCCTGTTACAGAGGTCGTCATGTGTTCAAGATGATCATGTCTTCTCGTTCTCGGTGTAATTATCTTCAATTTTAGTAAAAGCTTGAGAAAACAAGTACAGAGTGAAATTAGCCAGTCAGTGCAATAATATGCCGGCATGTAAACAATGATCACAAATCAAACTTCTTGGTTAACCTACTGAATCACAAGCACACTCAACAGACTGTTTTCCAGATTCTGGGACAATGGATTCGGTGATGGTAACTGCCTGCACTATCAGACAGAGATCAAGCACCAAAGGTTCAAGTGGTCGCACAGCAGTACGTTGCAGCAGTTTAGTATCATCCCAAATTTTTAATTGATTTGAAGTTGCCAAAACAGCTACTGGGAGCATCTAGCTCTGTCCCATACGACCAGCCACAAACAACCAGCATAGCTTTTCTAACTGTTCCTAGACGCAGTGGCAAGCTTGAATAGTATGAGTACCGAAGTCTCCATGGACCCAGAGCTAGAGCTCCTCATCAATGGAAGAAAAGGGAGCACATAACCAGCTCAGGCAGCTCAAGAACTTATATGAGACTTCAGAGTGAGTAGCTGGGGGATGCAAGAACCTGGGACGGGTGGGGGACGAGAGTGGAGCGGAGGCGCGTCTGCTCCAGCGCGAAGTGGACGAACTTCTGGTACGAGAAGCCGGCGCCGAGGCCGCCGCCGCCGCCGCTCATTTCCGGTTCCGTGCTGGTACAGTGGTAAGAGGAGCAAGGGGATGGAGCTCGGATGGGAAGAGACGAGACGAGAGAGACAGTGTGGGGAAAAGCCACACGTACACGGGGACCTTTCCATTTGCACCCACAAAGCTTTCGTCACGGAGTTTTTCCAGAAAAAGAAATAGCTTTCGTCATGGGTTGTTTTTATAAAACAAAAATACTACCGTGGGCCGTGGCTTTCGTCACTGGCCTGATTTACCTGTGTGTTAAAATTGTAACCATCATCCGCCATGAACGGTGCTTACGTTTAATTATTCTTCTCGTTTGTGAACTGCTTATCAACAATGAAATACGAGTATCTGAGCTGAGTTTTAGATTAAGTCTAGGTGCGTTCACGTATGAAATGTATGGTGTTTTGTAGTGTGTATATAAAGAGATGAGTAAGGGTCTTTTGGCTACTTACCTCAACCTTCTGGTTGCCGCACCGCAAGACACTTTTTTCCACTTGGAGCAACCATTCGCTCTATGTCATGCGTGTATTCTTCTTGTTGTTGGCCACACCATCTCCATTGGTCTTATCTCTCTAGTATTAAGACACCATAAACATCCTCCATGAATGCCAAATAACTCATTTTGCCACTATACCTTGTTGACCACCCACATTGTGTGGACGAATTTAGCCTATTTTATCAGGGCCCACCACCTTCGATAACATTCTACAGTTTCTTAACAAAAGGAGTGCTTATAGTTTGGGAACCCGTTGCTTGAGCTTGTTTCATGCAACAAGCATCCACCATTGGAGAAAGATTCTAATGTTTTGTCCTCATCTAGACTGATCATCTTCTTCTATCATTTCCTCCGCATATCATCTAGCTCCTCTAGCCTTTGGCAACGTCCTCAACATTGAGCTGCTCCACCACTATCCCCTGCCACGCTAATCACTGTCTCCAATAAGCTAATCCGTGGCCATTGTTGCCCCCACCTCAACCCTTTCTATCCTGATATCCTCCATCACATACTGCTGACAGCTCTCGTCGCCTCACTGTCCCATCCTCGAACTGCCAAAGCCTGCATACCAACTCTGACCCGCTTTTAAATCCGACAACCATGAAACCACTTCCCCAACAACCCTTCTACCATTGGCTTCTTCGGTTATAAGTTCCCCATGCTTGACCAATTGGTGGGTGACTGTACGAATATCGTACTAGAATATATGACACTCAAAGTAGACCCATTGCTAACTCTTACACATTTATTTTTCTTTCCAGTGCAGGCTATTTTGGATATAGACTAACATAATAGCCTTACAAAAATTATGAAGCACTTTGAAGTTAAAGACGCTTGCGCCAAGCCAAAACACCACACCATTGGATCTTGTTGGTCCTCGATGACCACTAGCATAGAGTTGGAGTAGATACATCATCCGCAAAACTATGGACCCAATCTATACTGTAACCTTGATCAAGTAGTAATTTTTTGTTCGAATAATATTCTCCTTAACAAACTCCTCGAAAATCATCATGCCCATGAAACTTCTCTGTGATTAGATGTCAAATCTTAACCATTTCATACTTACTATAAATACAACAAACTTACATTACATACAAAAAGCATATTGATTGATACCAAAACATAAATAAGTATGCACCATTGATTATGATGGGAGGAGTTATATAACAAAAATAGAAGTTATTCCAAACCAAAACCCTAAATATAATGCTAGGTAGACTACTTTCTCTTTTTTTTGACACGAAGGAACCCCTCCATTTTTATTGAAACCCAACGGAAATATAGTTTTTTTTTAGAGGTTACAAGAAACAAGCCGAAAGAACAACAGTCAAGGATAAGATCACCACTATCAGTTTAACCGAACACCACACACTTCTAGCGCACAGAACATAGCAAAGGGATAGCTAAGCAGACTTCTAGAATGGCCAGACCCGACCACACAAGTTCTTGGTTTTTAGCAGAGATGGTGTCCCAGAAAGATGGAATTACCAGATCCACTCCAGTTTTTCATCTTGCATGCGCACGGGACACTCGCGGTCGGTTGTCTTCAGGCTTGATCATCGTCAGCACCATCTCCTTCGGTGATACGTGCCTTCTTCTGTTAGGCCGCCAACTTCGTCACGAACTTTAGAACAACATCAAGTCCAGCTTCCAGCTTCACCTTATTGTCGTCCAAAAACAATTCTGTTCAATAACCCATGAACGCGATATATGCATGCTAAGATTATTTATAGACTACTTTCTCTTTTATGAACATTATTTGTCTAACATTCAACCAATAATCCATACACAAGCTAAGATATGCTATTGTACGAAAAGCAAGCAAACCAATCTTCGAATTTGTTGGGCTATAGCCCTCGTTTATAACTTTATTAGAGTGAAGCAAGTTGGCTCGGGAAACTAGCTAGGCCCACACATGAAAGTAAATAAGAGAAATTAGAGTTAGGGTTTTGAAGATGGGGGAGTTACCTTTTGCCCTTGGGTATTTATAGGGGGAGATGTGAGGATATGCATTTTCCTCCTCATCCATGAAGGTAATCAAATCTTAGACACTAAGCCTTTTTTTTAGATATACCCGTATTAATTAAGGGAAATACAAACGTACATGCATACAAGTACACCGTATAAAAATACGTATGACAGCTGCCCATCCTATATCCAACAAGGACCCTATCAATTAAGGAAATTACAAACTGGTCCTTGGATTCTTCCAGACCGGATTCCAGCCGCAACCGCCTCCGTCGAAGACCATCGCCGCCAGCCGCCGCCGTCGTCGAACCTGAAGCACCTACCGCTGGAAGAATCCCCCGCCGTGGTGGACTGCAGAGGTCGCTCGATCTCGCACAAGCGAAGAAGTTCTTGAACGCCCTACCGTCAGGATCACTATCCAGACTCGACAGACGATGGCGGCGCCGACCATAGCCTCCTCCGTCGCTGTGAAGCTGAACCCGCTCACCCCTGGAACGAAGTTCGCCGACGACCCTTGCCATCGGCATCTTGAGCTCGATCCATCCACCCTCAAGCCACAACACCCATAGCTTCTGTACCCTAACCCTAGACAAGAGCCGCCGGAACCACCGTACCTCGCAGAGACGACGGATCCAAGAGAAGCTCAACCTAAACCTAGACCTACGCCTCACTAACACTAAGCCTTTTTACAAAGACAGGGTTCGCATAGCCGCCCGTACTGCCAGCACAATTCTTAAACTAATCTTCTATTGATAGGTTGAACTTTAAGATGAGCTATTATGTATATAAAACATGGTAGTTTTGTCCCATTCTTCAACTACAACAGATCGATGGGCAAGTTATTTTTAGATTCTTGCAATTTAGTGTTGCTGCCAACTGCCATGGCATCCATAACACTTGACTTGAGCAAGCCATAAATTCGATGCAGGCATCCACGTAAGCATGACCTACATAATACTTGTACCAGTAAATATACTCCCTCCAAACACTTTTAAGCGTTGTTTTGGCTCAGTCACTCCACAAACCAAGGTTAATCTATACCTTCTATATAAACAAAACCCACTAACCTAATTATCTGATATCTCCTTGCGCCACGTCAGCAGTTTCTGTTTTTTTTTTCCGTTACTGACGCGTTCCGTGCGTGACGAACAGATCGAGTCTTTCGACTTCGTGGATGAAGGAAACGCCACCAGGCACCGTCTCTCTACCTCCTCCATAAACGGGCTTTACATAGAAACGCCTCAAACCCCCACCTTAATTAAAAAAAGGTCGCTGCTTTGTCCTTGCCATTGCATACAGTCGATGCAGATGCAAAAGAAAACGCTGCTGCTTCCTGCCGTGATCATTTCAGCTGTTTATGAGTTACCAAGTGGACAATCGTTTCCAAAAATATTAATGCATCTCTTCACCACGCAGCCTCCCTCTGCCATGATCTTTTCACTTCCCCTTCTCCCATCCCATTATTGATAGTTACTCGCCTCTACCTTCTATTTAAAGGTTATGATCTCTTTGTTTTTTATCCCATCGCAAGAATAATCAGTATCATCCATATATCACCGTTAGCAGGAGCTTCGTGCGTCGTAGTCAATGCCAACGACGTCGCAGATTGATGGAACCCGGCAGTGAGCCGTCTCTGTCTCCTTCGGAAGTGGCAACTTGAGTGCAGCTTCGTCGGCACCATGTGGCTCAGTGTCCTTCGGCAGCGGCGAGCGAGCTCCGGGATCGATCGAGTCCACCCGCCTAGATCCACGCGGGTGGACACCTGGTGGCAGTGAGCTGCAGAGCATATGCGGCGATCCCTGCGGCCCCATGCGACGCATAGGTGCTGCCGCGAACATCTCGATCAACCAGAGACTACAATATACTCTTCTTTGTTTTTGTGTAGTAATTTGTTCTTTAGGTGTAATAAGATCATAATTATTTTTCCCATCATCTTTACATGTGCTTTTGTTTCCAACATATTTTTTTCATGGTCATAGAACTTATGGCCCTACGAAATTTACATATTACATTTTCCCACTTATTAAGAAATTTTTTGTATATCTATTCCCGCAGCAACGCGCGGGGTATTCACCTAGTATTATACCATAATAGTGACCATGCACCCCTACTGACTTCAAAGCATGGTACATGCTCGAGTGTAGCTACAAATTCATGTATATTTTCAAAGCATGCACCTCTATTGTAGCACAACACATACAATTGTAGCTATAAATGCAGGCATAAAAAATATTGTACATAACTAGATGTACCATTGGACCAAGTGATTGCATTAAGATATCAAAACATCAATATTTCTTGGCCTTTTAATTTTTTATTCTCTAAAAATCAAACAACAATCAATGACTGAAATGAGTATGTATATGAGCAAGAATTGATGTTTTCATTCTTACCTTCGAGATTTACTTGACGAGAAATATCAACACCAAGATGGCGCCTCAGGACACATACCAACATTTGGCCTACCTTCTAGAGAGATGCCAACATCTGATGCAGGGGACAGGGAAACACCAACCAGTGCTGGTGCCATGATTACTACATTTCGCAAAGAAGAGCTTCAGAACAAGAAAGCCTTCACAAGTCGCCGATGTGGGAGTAAAATGGTATCTGTAAGGGTTCCAAGGATTACATGTTCTAACTTCATGGTCCAAGCTAAACTCTCTCTCACCAAACTCATTAACACCACAGATAAACATGAAGGTTATAAACAACGAGGAAAACAAGTGTTAGATACTTTACGACAAAACATATATAGCTACTTGATAAAAAATGTTCTATGGGCAAAAAAAAAAAGTCAAGGTTTTTTTTTAGCAGGCAAAATTCAATTAGACTGTCCCTTTTGCAGTGCAGCCCACCCGACCCGGCCTGTGTTGTATTCTGCTGGCCTTGCGCATTTGGGCTCGTTTCCGTTGGCCTGGCTGGCAGCTCAAGTTATCATTAGCAACTCGGAGCTGATTTTTTTCCTGAGCCAAAAAAACAGAACGCAACTCGGAGGCACGCGAGCCACACCTTTGTTCGTAGACAAGACTACAAGAGATTGATGCCGATTGCCGAACTTGACGAGTTGGTTCGGAATTCGGCTGGACGGTGGCACACCCAGATGGCACAGATTTGCACCGCGTAAACTGCACATGGATGGTGGATGCACGCATTGATGCATTCCTCCCATCCTATCGTTGGGTGTGTGGGTGGCTGGGTCATCTCATCTCGTCCGCGGCGCACTGGACAACACCCACACACAGGGTGTCGGATATTCTTCCTCCCAGGTCCTCCAGTAATCTTCACCTCACGAGCACGCATGTGACTGACGGACGCGGACTCTGGCTCGGGCGCACTCGGCTCTTTCCTTGGAGCCAGCCAACGCTGTAGTCTCTGTCATCCCATGATCCACAGTCCACCGAGTATTAACCTAACCTCAGGCTTCAGTCCTCAGCAATCAGCAGCAACACTCTTCGTCCCAGAAAAAAGATCGATTCTAGAATATTGCTAATATTAGTCCAATTTACCTTAAATCTAGGGCATCAATGTTTATATTATATTAAATAAGTATCATTAGATTAGTCATATGATATATTTCCATATTATATTTATTTATTAGTGTTTTAAATTGTGGTTCTATTTCTATAAACTTGGTTAAATTTAAATTAATTCTACTCTGACAAAACATATAGATCCATAATAGTTAGTGCTAACAGTGAACTCATTTAATTTAGCTAATATGCACCTAATAACTACTCACAAGCTGACATATATACATCAGCTAGCTAATTGCAGCTATTTTTTATTTTATTTTTTGATAAGGTAATTGCAGATAATATTGACTGTGAGCTATTGCTGTAGATAGCTAATAATAACCGCCAATACGTAGATGAAATTGGGCCTTTCTGAATTGGAGGTGATAGTACTTATATTTTACTAAGCAACTTCTGACAGGATTTCCTACGGTCCGTACGTATCTTCTTTGAGTACAGTATCTTGGAGCAAATAGATGCACCGCCGAAGGTCTCAGAACGCCTGTTCAATTCTGATTCCAATCAAGAGATAAACTAATGAAGATTCGAGCTGGCATCTTCCTCCTGCTGATGATGCCAATGATAGCTACGTACGCAATCAGGACAATTCCTCAAGCTCCCCCATCTTCGCAAGAATATTCCTATTTCCCAGTTCTGCTAGAGTGTCCATGTTTCCAGTCCACGCCCCGATCTTAGAAAATTATTCCTCGCAAAAAAAAAAAGATCTTAGAAAATTATCTCCAAGTTTATTTAAGAAACAATTGGCAAGAAATGTTGTATGTAATGTTGGTGGTCCTTGGCAGTACAATGTACAAACCTACCACTGTCCTGACTATCTACTATTCTGTGTAATCTACTCATTCAGACACATAAACAAATGGCAAGGAATGTTGTATGCAATGTTTGGTGGTGCTTGGTAGGAGGAGTACAATACAAACCTACCACTCTCCTGACTTCTATCTTATCCTGTGTAATCTACTCATTCAGACAAATAAACATACTCCTGCTCTGGAAATTGGAACCACATATAGGTTCCAGATTCTGCAACCTGCAAGTGTGAATAATGTTGGACTCCACTCTGATTAGTATGTATAAACAAATCATTTCATTTGTACTGCATCTCAGTATTTCAATTGCAGTATAACCCACAATTCATTCCTACTGCATCTCAGAATTTTGTTCGCACTTCAGTTCACCTGATGAATATTCTGCGACCAGGTTGAGTTCTGCTAACAAAAAGCATTCAGGATTTGGATTTCTCAATGAGAAGAGAAACAGAGAGTATCAGGTAACTACAGCTTTATCTGAATCGAGATGAATTATCAGTATAGCCCACAATTCATTCCTACTGCATCTCAGCATTTCTCCAACTGCCCTAGTATTTCTCACTTCAGTTCACCCGATGAATATTTTGTTCGCAGTTCAGTTCACCTGATGAATATTCTGCAACCAGGTTGAGTTCCGCTAAAAAAAGCATTCAGGATTTGGATTTCTCATCAAGGAGAAGGAACAGAGAGTAAACAGGTCACTACAGCTTTATCTAAATCGAGCTGAAATCATCGGCTTACGGATTCCACCGCGTTGAGTTGAGATCCAGCAACACTTCACAATTATCAGATTCACAACGAATACAGCAAACAAAAAAAACCGCAAAACATTCTCACAGATTCCGAAATGGAAACACGAATTAGTAGATGAGATCCATAGATTCCAATCGTTTGCAATTTCATTCACAAACCCAAAGCACAAGCATCGCATCTCTAGAACAGGAAGCGGATTAGAACACAAGTTAGCTCTGAACCACAGCTTTCCAGCGCCTCCAATATTCCAACCAATATCCGCCGCGGTTCCCGATTATTAGTAGGAAAAAAGAAGAAGAAGAATCTAGCGCTAGTGCTTCATAATCCTTGGATCGATGCTTCTATATACACTTAATAAAACCGCACACGCCACACGCTTCGGTTGCTTAGGGAGAAGAGGGTTGGACCAACCAAAAAAACAGAGGAAGACGATGAGCTCGATGGGTGGACGAAGCAGGCAGCAGATTCGATCGACGGGCGCGCGAGAAGAGGGGGAACGGGACCTAGGCGATCTTGGCGAAGCACCCTCCGCCGGCCATCATGACCTTGAACTCCTCGAAGGAGATGAGCCCGTCGCCGTTCTGGTCGACGCCCTCGATCATGCGTCGGCACTGCGCGACGGAGGCGGACTCGCCGAGCCCCCGGAGGACGCGCGCGAGCTCGGCGGCGGAGATGGCGCCGTTGCCGTCGGCGTCGAAGACGCGGAACGCGTGGCGGAGGTCCTCCTCGACCGCCGCCGCGTCGCCCGCCACCGTCGCGTTGAGCGCCGCGAACTCGTCGAGCGAGATGAAGCCGTCGCCGTCCGCGTCCGCCTCCGCCATCATGCGGGACACCTCGTCGTCCGAGGCGCCGTGGCCCAGGCTCGCGAAGAGGGCCGCCAGCTCCGACCGCGAGATCCGCCCGTCGCCGTTCGCGTCGAACTTGCGGAACACGCGAGCCATCTCCTCCTCCGCCGTCGCTGCCGCGGGTGGTGGAGGAGGGGACCCGGTGCCCTTGCCCTCGGCCGCCGGCTGCTGCTGCGGAGGCGGCGACTTGGAGCGGCGGCGGAACAGGGACGGCACGGGCATCCTCATCTTCCCCATGGCTCTCGCTCTCTCGCCTCGCGAGTTGGGGGCGCGTGGCAGAGGCGTGGCCTGAGGGCTGCGAGGGGATTCGGCTTGTTCCGGCGTCACGGCGGTGTGGCTGCGGTTTCGTTTGGAGGCGGACTGCGTATTTATAGAGGCAGGGGACGATGGGCTGTAGGCGGAGCGTTTTCCATTATCGATCACGGATGGGAGCCGTGCAAGACAGGGAGGCCGGGGAGGAAGCTGCGCGTTCTAGCTGTTGCGCTACGGTCCCTGCATGTGGGGCCCGCGTCGGAAGCAGTACTCGCTTTGCACCACCCAAGTGGATGCTTGTGGATGAAAATAAGTATATTTTGGTAGGGTTACAAAATTAAAATCTGAAAACCCGACGAAACCATGTTTAAGTTGATCCACCAATTTTTTGCAGTAAAAAGAATTCAAAACAATGGATCTCTTTCTTGTGCGATTTCTCGCTACCGTTTCATAAGCTCGCGTGTTTCGTCAGTCTTCAACCAAAACGTTAGAGAAGCTACAGGTGAAACTTCGGAGAAACTCCGCCAAAGAAAAACCGATGAAGCTGAAACCCCGGAGAAACTCCGCCAAAGAAAAATCGATGAAATCACGTCTAAGTTGATCCACCATTTCTAGTAAAAAGAATGAATTCTTTGCTCCGCAACTTCTCTTAGCCGTTTCATGAGCTCACGTGTTTGATAAAGTATCACCTAAAAAGTTAGAGAAGCTAGAGTTAACCCCTGAGAAACCTTGCCAAATACGACCTAGATGTCCATCATGAGGTTCTTATTAGAACAACAATGCTTACCTTTTTGTTTAGCTTGAGACTCAATCATCTTAACTCTAGAGTTATACTAAGGTTTAAATTTGAACTAACCCCATAGGATCACAATAAAATAATTTTTTCCCTATTCTACGATGTCTCCATTCGAGCTAGAAAATTTGAAAAGAGGAAACCAAAAAAAAAAGTGCTTAAAGGTTGCTTGCCTCGCAAAACACCCCAAATCATGCAGATGGCATGAGCGAGAGGGTCGAACGAACATGGCGCCACATGCAAAACTACAATTCGATACCGAACCATGCGCCAACGGAGAAGGATAAGGCATTGCTTATTAGGAGGCCTTGTTTATTCCTTTTCCCAGGTTCCATGTAGTGTGCTTTTTTTTTAGTTGGGAGGAGGACTGCATGCTTAAGTAATAATGGAAAGTATAGTCGCAACATCAGAGCACAAGTCCCCTTGCATTTGCATGGCTGCTAAGAAAAGTTCCGACTTCGGAAAGGTCACTGCTGCTACTTTAGACTCACATTGAGAAACATTGCAAGCTATGAATATGCCATTCTTGTGCAGAACGTGTGAATCTTTCTTTTCTTAACTAATCTTGGCAGGTGGAGCCTCCACGAGGATGGCTGTGATCCTTAATGGTCTGTACTTTGTTATTTCGTATGAATTTTCATAGGATCATTGATGTCCATGTATTATGCTTGTAGGCTAGATACAATTTCGCATGAAACATAATTTAGATTTGGACTCTCGTAGACTTGCAAATATTCACCCTTATGAACGCACGCATACACATTGTATCTATATGAGCACCCCCAAGATACTAAAGTCAAGACAACCTAAAAGCAAGAGATTTCAAGATTATTGACAAAAATAGGACAACTATTTTCTCTGTGATGGGCATTGTTGCCTAACACTTAAATATTGAATTTTCTTCGCCAAACACAAGAAAAAACTAGATTTAAAGATTGACAAAATTAGGCCAACTACTTTCTATTTTGATGGGTATGTTGCCTAATAACACTTACAAATATGAATTTTCTTCATCAGACGCAAGAAAATTGTGACCACGAATGTTATGTCTAGGAGGTTGTTTGGTTCCGAGAGTTTGTCTGCCATGCCACGGATACAGTTCGCCATTGAAAGTCAGGCTATTGTCTGGTTTCCATGTAAGATGGTACGGGCCACAAAAATCTTAGTTGATTGGCGTGTCACCGTTCGCCACAACTGTAACGCCCATTTCCTCTTCCTCAACTACAGTTGTGCCACAACAAGGAAGTGGCGTCCTATAGTGTAGAGTCAAACAGACCGTAGGACTTTGAACCCCCAATGTGCATGTTCCACCACAACTCAGACAAAATATTACATATTATTTTTTGGTTATTATGTCGGATAAATGAAGAGGAGACTATTATGCGCCCAATTCCATTATAACGAGCGTTCACTCGTTGTGACTCGAGCGAACGATCCGACCGCTCCACTCTTTCCTTTTCTGTCACATTCTTCTTTCCTTTCCTGTCCCAGAAATATTTTCTTTCTCACCGAAAAATTCGAGTACCCTACGAAGTGACACGGGTAGGGGTTTTTGAACAGTGCCGCATCCAAACTGCACGTTGATGTCATTATAAAAAATCAAAACATTTTTTTCTAAACACTATAACTTTTGAACAATACATCTGTTTTTTAATTTCGTTTGCACAGGTGTGTTCTACGTGACGAGACGAACAAAACTAGACCCCACTTGTATATGTTTCGAAGAATTTTTTTATTCTCCTTTTTTCATGTACTGTAATCGGTGTGCATAAGTTTCATGTATAAGTTTTTCTACGATGCTCGTTATCTAAATTATACGTAAAAGTTATGTGTATAAGTTATATTATAAGTTTGTAATGTTTTAAGTTATGTGTACAAGTTAGATTATTACTTTACTAACAGTTATGATTAGTTAAATTAATTAAGTTTGACTACTAACTTACCAATATAAGTTATGTTAAATAACTTTGATTGATCTCTAACTATGGATCATCAGTCAAGACTACTTCCTTTACTGGCAATTATGATTACTTAGCATGATTAAGTTTGACTACTAATTTAAAAATATAAGTTATGTGGTATAACTTAGTTTGATCTCTAACTATGTATCATAAGTTAAGACTATTGACTTTACTAATAGTTATGATTAGTTAGTCTGACTAAGTTTGACTACTAACTTATCAATATAAGTTATGTTTTATAACTTAGTTTGATATATCAGTTTCAATAAACATTTCCTTTTTTATTGGTCATCTCATCATCATGTGACGTAACACCAAAAATAGATTCGTGGCCTTCCGCGGTTGAGAGTGGAGACAGTGCGCGTCCGGTACCTAGGAATAGAATAACCCTGCCAAAAGAGGAAAGCGGTGGAATTTACGTTTTTTCCTTAAATGGAATTTAGTAGAAGTTGTCCGATCGTTCGCGAGAAGTGAATCGGATGAACGTTCGCGGAATAGCGACCCCCCCTATTATGTGTGGGAGAAAAGTTTTGTGATAGGCTATTTATGTCAAATAAATAAAGAGGAGCCTACTATGTCAAATAAATAAAGTTGTGTGGTGCATATGTGACCTGCAGGCCGCTTTTATTTATCCGGGAAAAGAGAGAGAGAAAATACCACTCCCAAAGTCAGCAACTCAGCATATTATCATGTATAACAATACTAGCGTATATATGAAATCCAAGACCAGCGAATGAAACAAATAATAAAATGGAGAGTATCAGCATATCTATACGACCTATCCCTCTTGCAACGAATGTGTTTGCTTTTTCTATTGGCATGTCAGATGTCAACGCGTCTCTGGACATACAATCATTCGAGCATTTGACTTGAAGGATTTGAACATACGTATAAAAAAAGGGTTCCATTCTCTGTATCGCTGGCAACAGATACACACTTGCTCAACCAACGTACAGTACGGTCTTGGACGGCCTGTACTGTGTGATCTTCTATTCCTCTTGCCAGTAAACATATGGAACGATGATCGCAAAGATTCATGGCGCATGACCCGGATTTGATTCACTTTGATAGGCAATGGCCAGCACGATGAAGAAAATAAGCCAGACAACCTGTCATGAGCTTCCAGAGATTTGACTACCATCCGGCTGGGCAAATTAGTTCATAACACGATTTACCGCCAGACGTGGAGCGGCATAGCTTACCTTGAAGTCCACTAAACTGGAGCCGGCGCCGGCGCCGTCGTCCAGGTTCGTGGAATTCGCTGGTGAAAATCGAATTCGCCCGCGGCAGCGTGTCCCGCCGACGTGCACCGCACGACGCGGAGGACATGCCATTGCCAAATCGCCCGAAAATTTCCTAGCCGCCGTAGTACGCGGGGATACAGCTAGCGGTGACGGTGGGCGAGCGACTTCACTTTCACGGAACCTGGACTGGACCGACGCAACTGGAAACCGTTACAGGGTCCACCGCTCGCGGGGCCCACCTCCCTTGCCGTTCTCCGTGATTCTGGGGGGGGTGCGGGATGGGAAGTGCCCAACGGCTACCGGGAAAAAACAGAGTGGCTGAAGTCGACGAGAAAACGCGTGGGGAAAGCGAGGGGGCCGTGCCGCGGGGCCCGCGCGGCGTCGTGCGCCACCTGGCTGGTTGGCTGGCCGAGAGAGCGGGACCGGCTGGCTGGGCTGGCTCACAGCTCACTGCATAGCAAGGCTCCCTCCGCGTTCGCGACAGTCATGGAGGCCTCGGCCTGTCTTGACTATAATCTGATGAATCCGTATGCGATGATGCTGGTTATGGAGGGAGATTTGCTTGACGCTTTCTACTGACAGGATCATAGTGGTGAGGTGGTCTGTCCACGGAGCAAGGGAACAGCAGAACAGCTAACTGCATAGCTTTCGATACAGTCGTGGAGGCCTTGCTGTCTTCAAGACAAAGAAGATATCTGATGAATCCGCATAGTATATGGAGGGAGTTGCCTGGCGCTTTACACTCTACTGACAGGATCATACTGGCGGTGAGGTGAGGTGGTCTGTCTATGGATCGGATCGGAGCGAGGGAATAGCCTGATCAGGGCAATTTCGCCGCGCTTGTCACCTACTGTAGTTATGCCGAGCCCGAGGCAACGGTGGCGCCCTGTAAAGAAGATTCCGTGGACGTGGTGGCGGTGATGAGACCAGCCTCCAGTCGATATTGTGCCTGATATGATACTCCTGTCTTTTTTTTTTTGTGATGCCTCAACTCTTCCGTACAAGTTGTAGTATCTGAACTTACGCGCTAACTCACACCACCACACGCACGCACCCACACACTCACGCCCTAGTGCGCAAGCTAGATATACACCTATACGAAGAGACTGCACGTGGCTGAGAGGTATCCGAAGTCGTCCAGACTTCGAACGTGACGGGCACGTCACCCTAACCATCGCAAGACACGACCTGTGGGTAAGAAGAGAAATATTTGGGAACCTACTGTTTCCGGTGAGGCACCTGCGTCGGCCACGGCTCGAACGCGGGTGGGCTGCCCGAAAGCAATCGGGACTAGCCAACCGAGCTCCCACTCGGTCCTCCTCCTGTCCTAGTATGTGGTAACCAACACGGGCAACGTCCGGGTGGAGCTGTCGAACGCAGATCCGAATCCGACACAACAAAAGGCACCACCGGAGGCCCGCGTCGGGCCACCGAGTTGGCCTCGTCCGTCCAGTGAGGCGGTGTGTCCCTCTTGCCTCCGATGTGGGGTGAGCCAGCTCCCACTGCTGTCCCACTCTCAACTCACCGTTTTTTTGTTCAACAATGGGACACCAGCTGCTCAGTCATACAGTACTACTGCGTGCTGCGCTCAGCTCATTCATTCATTTCTGATTTCTTGTGGCGCTGCTGGCCCCGGCCGGCCATGTTTATTGTTGCAGCTGCTACCCCCGGTTCCGGTTGGTGACAGACTGTGACAGTCCATAAGAGAAGGTAAAAATATCGCCGCTAGCTGTTGGCTGCTGGCACGTCCTGTTCGTCCACACGTACTCCCTCCGTCTCATGAATATTTGTACATCTAGCCCTAGACATGAATACCAAGATGCATGTAAAATTATATTTTTACCCCTAAAAAGTGCACAGGTGCAGATGTGCAGCCTGCAGCTGAACGAGACTCTAGCAGCAGCTGACGAAGCAAATGAGTGGTCTAGAGGCTTCCACGTAACTCTGTATCAACATTTTGTGCTCTGATCTGTAGCTGCTGCACCTGCCATAGTGATCCTATATTATGAGAAAAAATTTGAATGCCAAATGTTCAAATATTACCGAGACGGAGGGAGTACTCCACAGGCCACAGTAGCATGGCATCGTAGGGACCGGGGGAGTCAGGTTAGGGCGTGTTTGGTTGCCGTATGAGGCTAGCCAGGCTGTATCTGGCCGGCCCGGCCAGATTTTCCCAGGCTGAGTGCATGCAGGCCCTTGTGTTTGGTTGCCTGGCTCTCAGCAGCCTGTCCAGGATGAGATTGTGTTTGGTTGTTGCTGCATTGCATCAGATTCAAATCTTGTACATGCAGGAACCGTGTTTGGTTGCCTGCATGCATGGTGGTGGAGTGACCACTTGCTGGTTTTGGTATGGTTACCACCAGCATAAGCAAATGTTTGTTACACTTGTTTTAAACTGGATTACAAACCAAATGAAATTACATCAACTTGAAAACTAGGTAAGCTAACAGCGCTGCAATTACTATCACTAAAACAACTTTAACCCCAATGCTACACCACTGATGGTGGTTAATTAGAGGTGCTTCAATGATCGGCTCATGGAGTGGCTCAAGAAGAGGTGGATTGACATCCTCCACTGCAGCATTTCCAGCACCAAAGAATGCTTGCATAGCCTCATGTTCTGTGTTGTACTTCTTGTAACAATTCCCAGGGAATTGATGAACTTGAGCATGTGCAAGTGCCCAATTGTCATAACCTCTATATGGAGGAAGAAAGCCAAGCCGACATGCATATCCAGCATCAACTAGATGGAACTTGCCTAAAACAAACAGTTGCAAGTGAATTAGCTACAATATTAGATGCATTTACATTTGTTTTCAATGCCAACAGTTCATTTTTTACCTGTCACAGAACCGACCAATTTATACAAGATTAAGTACAGATGTCCCCGCTAATACGTTGACACTCGTATACTTTGTCTTATATAAACCCGGTAGTCCAACGAAATCACGAAGGATTTCAAACCAACTTGCAACAAACCAAGATCGTAGTAATTCAACATAACCACATCACC
Source organism: Themeda triandra (assembly GCA_018135685.1). Lineage (NCBI taxonomy): Eukaryota > Viridiplantae > Streptophyta > Magnoliopsida > Poales > Poaceae > Themeda > Themeda triandra. Next base: position 2,375,498 of record JAENPR010000018.1, read on the forward strand.
TGTTACATCCTTTTACAAATAATCTACATAGATTATATAATATCGGAGTCCACTCTAGTTATTACAAACCAGAATATAGGGTAGCGGAAGAAGCATAGTTTTGAAACAAAACCATAGATAAGGTTTACATTGCCAGTACAAGCTCATATCCAACAAAAGCAATATAGATAAGGAGTCTACTAGAGACCATGCCCAATGGTCTAGTCTTCATTCCTAAGCAGGAGAAGGCGTAGTTGCAAAGCAACCATTATAGAAGATGTCATCTCGCAACAGGAGGGAATAAACCCTGAGTACTCAATTGTACTCAACAAGACTTACCCGACATGAAACAGAAATAAAGACTCCAAGGATTATGCAGAGCTTTATAGGTGGAGTTGGCTTAACTCATTTTGCGTAAAAAGCTTTAAGTGTTGAGAGTAACCAAATTATTATTAGCATCAAGTTAATCTTCATTAACCTGTTAACTAGGTTTGCACCTGTGCTAAACAAGCAATTGAGTAGAGAAATACATAACCATATCAGGTTCATTAGCAGCTATCTTGCGAAGTGTGATCAACCATCCAAACAACTTAAAGTTTTCAAGTATGGAGATGATCCCGTCAAGCTTCTCACTATCCAGGAGACGATGGCGATTCGAATCGATTACTACCCAGACGGGGAAATATTCCTAACACTCTCCCGCACACCCCGCTAAGGGTAGCCGTAGAACACCATTCGTACAACTCGGGAATCACGGATCCGAATAGCGCCTCACTTAGGGTTGCCACCATGCCACGAGGTCGGAATTATAACACCCGCCCCGGACTTACGGACATGACTTCCCACACGGACATACCACGCCGGATATGCCAATGGATCGGGAATTATAACACCCGTCGGCGGGTGAGACTTGATACTCTTCGCGATCCGGCCTAAGTTGAGCTACTAGGCTTCGCGGCGGATAACCTCGGATCCGGCCGGCTAAGTGCTAGGCACTCGTTCAACATGACTAAGATGGGCTCCATTCCTTGTGGGTAATTAATTTGCACGACGGTACGCTTCACTAACAAGGTTGGCCGACCATGTAGCTCATGCGCTCCGTCTTGCCTTCGATTTACATACACATGGTTATTTGCACGATAGCATATATAGCCAACCGTGAACCATCATCCTAATTTCTCGCAAGTGATTATTAATCACTCGACTTCTACCGTTTAAGCATGGCTAAGCAAATGCTACGGTATCATATCATTAGGATTTCGGGGATAATAACTGGACAAGGAATGATATAAATGCAAAGCAAGGGTGCCAATTCAATTCCTAGAACTTAATGCAACAATCATAAAGCATTTAGTAATTATAAAAGTTAGGAAGTTTAAATGCTCCGGGCTTGCCTTTCACGAAGGTTGATGGTTCGTGTCGTGGACACTCAAGAACAACCTCCTCTATGGCGTCGGGTTCGACCACCCGACCCTTTTGCTCATGAGGAATCTCCGGCTCCCCGCGGCACGTTCCTCGAACTCCAACGGGGTCACTCCCGCGGCGCACCTATTGCATGCATATGCATTGAATAAGTATATCGAATACATAAGTGAGGATAGTGATGATGACATGATGCTCATGATGACAAGTTGATATGATTACATCACCGGACACTCGTTTACCGAGTTCTCCAGCCTATATTCAAATCACTATAACAAGGGTTTTGTATTTTTCTTAAGAAAAGCAAACACACTTACCAGATCTATACAACTGAACATATAACAATTCATCGGAGTTAAAGACCTAACACCGCACCTAAGATTTTACTTTAATTAACTTAGGCACATGAAATAACCCCTATGAACGTATTGGCATGAAAAATATAAGCTAAAACAATTAAGTAAAGGTGCCAAAGGTCATTAAGAGTAATGACCTAGGGTCAACACTCAATCCAAAAAGTCAAACAATCCCTATAATGATTAATCAAGTTTGAAAGATTAATTAAAGCATTAAACAATTAATTAATTAAGCATAAATAAGGCATAAAATAAAATTACTCCAATTAAGTCCAAAATTTTATTTTAAGCTACTTACATCCTAACTAAGTCACACAATAAATTTCAGGATTTTTGGAGCAGTAAATAAATTATTAAAATTGAAAGAAGAAACATTTATTAATTAAATGAGCTAATTAATTATCATGCAAAACATTGCCCAAAATCAGATTTCATATTTTTCCTAGATTCACAACATAACAAAGAGGCTACCCAAAAATTTTCATAATTTTTGGAGCTATGATTAATTTTATACAAAATAGACAAATACTAACACTATTCATTCAAAACAAAAATGGAAAAGCATTTTCAAAATGAAAATTGGCTTCCGTGCCAATCCGGCCGATTCGGCCCAAGCTTCGGCCCATGACGCGCGCGTGCGCGCGGCCTGGGCGGCGCAGCAAAGAAGCCGGCCCGAGCGCGAGCAGCCGGCCCGGCCGCAGGGCAGCCGGCCACGACGCGGCCCACGCGAGCGGAATGCGGCGTGCGCGAACGGCGGCCCGACGGCGGCGATGGCGGTTTTGCAGAAAAGCCCTCACGCTTTACTAAATCTACAAACGAGTCCAAACCACTATTTGACACTATTCAACTGAGTCTTTCACTTAACACCAAGGCCCCTGAGTTTTCTCAAATTTACAAAATGAACTCCCCGGATGGAGCCCGAGCGAGCACGACGCAGGGCGTTCGGCCGGCGGCGGACTTGCCGACGGTGATGTTTTCCGGCGACACGACCTACCCTACTCGACTCCCCGCGACGACGCGCATCCAACGGTGTATGCAAAGCAAGCTACCGTGAACTAAAGACGACGGCGGCACACAGGCGACGGCGCGCGGAGCTCGCGGTGGCAAGGCATGTTCCGGCGGGGTCATGGCGCTAGGGCTAACAAGTTGCTCGACGTCGCTTCTACATGGTAGGGCGACTAGAGAACACTAGCGAGAAAGAAAGGAAGGAGACAGGGGAGGGCTAGCCACGCGAGGCCGAGCTCGCGGCCATGGCGGCGGCGCGACGAAGCTGCTCACCTCGCAACGGCTCGGGACACGGTCGAGTCGGGGAGGTAGAGCAAGTCACGGCGACGCTATGGATGAGAGGAATTGGAAAATGAGGGAGTGAGGAGGAGGAATTTTGAGACGACGGTGGTGGCGGGCGGTGGGCGCAGGGAGAGGGAAAAGGAGGAAGAAGGGAAAGTGGAGTGGCCGGCTGTGGCTTCGTCGCTGTGGCGAGGTGGCTGGCGTCTTCGCGACTTCAACCACGCGGCCGGTCGCGCGGGAGGGCCGGGAAGGCGCTCGGTGGCCACGGCGGCGACGAGCAACAGGGGGAAGCATGCGCGCGATACTGTAGCAACCGGGAAAATTTTTCCCTTTTTCAAAAGCTCACAAATTCATATTGAAACATGAAAATCTTCCAATGTAAAAGTTGCTCCAAATAATGAAAATGACAACTTTGCTTTTTGAACCATATCAAAATTCTAAGTATTTTTGAAACTAGGGTTTCCAAATTTAAATTTGAATTTGAATTTCAAACACCACTCAAATGCAATGCCATTAATTAACCTAATGATGATTATGCACATGTAATTAGGCCCTAACACTTGAGGTGTTACGGCCTTCCCCCTTAAGAAAATCTCGTCCCGAGATTTTGAAAAACGTATCGATCGGAATAGAAAGATGGATAAGTATTTTTCAAATAGTCCTCTCGTTCCCATGTTGCATCTTTCTCACCGTGATTACTCCAAACCACTTTGAACAATTTCACCACTCGATTGCGAGTTACACGCTCTATAACATCTAAGACCTTCACGGCCTTTCTTCATAGGAGAGATCGATTGTAATTTGATACCCCCGACTTTAATTTCTTCTTCCGAGATGCGAAGACATTTCTTCAACCGAGAGAAATGGAAGACTGGAAAGATAGTTCCCATTTCAGGAGGTAGTTGAAGTTTATAGGCTACTTTTCCACACTTCTCAATGATTGGATAAGGTCCAATATAACGAGGCGCGAGTTTACGCTTCACACCGAAACGTTTCACACCTTTCATGGGCGACACCTTGAGATATACATGGTCATCCACCTTGAACTCAATAGACTTCCTTCGCTTATCAAAGATAACTCTTTTGTCGAGCTTGAGCGGCTTCCATATTTTTTCTCGGATTTTTCGGACTTGCTCTTCGGCATCTTTGACGAAGTCACTTCCATAATACATTCTTTCCCCAGTTTCTACCCAATTCAAAGGAGTCCTACACTTTCGGCCATACAAGGCTTCGAAGGAGGCATCTTGATACTCTCTTGATAACTATTATTATAAGAAAATTCTGCTAGAGGCAACCATTTGTCCCATGGTCCTTTACAGATATAACACAAGCTCGAAGCATGTCTTCTAGAATTTGGTTCACACGCTCGTTTGTCCCGAAGTTTGCGGGTGATAGGCCGAGCCGTGAAGTGTTTGAGTGCCAAGAACTTGTTGAAGACGTTGCCGTAAACGAGTCAGAACCGGGTTCCCCTATCGAGATAATAGTCTTGGGTATACCATGGAGACGAACTACTTGTTCAAGGTAAATCTCAAAGATACCGGTGTGGACGGTAAGTAGTCTTTACAGAATGAAATGAGCCGACTTTGTCGACGATCAATGATCACCCAGATAGAGTCAAAACCCTTTGGAGTGGTTGGCAAGCCAACAATAAAGTCCATGCTTATTTCTTCCCACTTCCAATCGGATAGATAAGGGTTGCAGCAATCCAGGTTTCATGTGTATCGCCTTAACACGGCAACAATTGTCGCAACGAGCAACAAAGGCTGCAATTTCTTTCTTCATTTTAGGCCACCAGAAATAAGGTTTTAGGTCTTGGTACATTTTACTACTTCCAGGATGGATGGACAACTTAGAAGAATGAGCTTCGGATATAATTTGATTCCTTAGCTCTTTGTTGTTTGGCACAACAAGTCTATCCTTAAACCAGAGAATTTCTTGATCATCAACTCTAAAATGCTTGGTTTCTTGCACTTTCATCTTTTTCTTGATGCCCAACACACTCTTATCGGTCTTTTGAAGCTCAATGATTTGATTTCGAAGGGAGCATTCCACGTGAGATTATGAAGAACAATAGGATGAAGAAGACGAGACATATGAAAATCTTCAACAACTAAAGAGTGGCAATGAGACTTCCCGCTCAAGGCATCTCGCAACCACATTTGCCTTGCCAGGATGATAATGCACTTGAAGATCATAGTCCTTGATCAACTCCAACCATCTTCTTTGACGCATGTTCGCTCAAAGTTGAGTGAAGATATATTTGAGGCTTTTATGATCAAGATAGATATTGCATACATTACCAAGTAGATAATGTCTCCATATCTTCGTAGCATGAACAACGCCAGCCTAACTCTAAGTCATGAGTGGGATAATTGACTTCGTGTTTCCGGAGCCGACGCGAGGCATAGGCAATGACTTGGCCATCTTGCATAAGAACACAACCCAAACCGGTGCCTGATGCATCACAAAATATGTCAAAAGGCTTCTCGATATCCGGTTGAGCTAAGATAGGAGCGGAAGTCAACAAAGTCCGCAAAGTATCAAAAGCCTTTTCACACTCTGGAGTCCAAAGGAATTTTTCATCCTTTTGAAGCAATCGTGTCATGGGTTTGGCAATTTTAGAGAAGTCCTTAATGAAGCGACGATAATATCCAGCTAGACCAAGAAAACTTCGAACTTCATGAACGGAAGTCGGAGCTTTCCAGTCTAACACCTCTTGCACTTTTGAAGGATCAACAGAAATTCCATCTTCAGATAATACATGACCTAGGAAAGGTACCTTCTTCAACCAAAACTCACACTTGCCGAACTTAGCATAAAGCCGATGCTCACGCAAGCGAGTCAAGACAATTCTCACATGCTCGCATGCTCTTCTTCATTTTGAGAATAGATAAGAATGTCATCAATGAAAACCACCACGAATCTATCCATTCGGGCATGAATACCTTGTTCATAAGGTATGTAAAGTGGGCAGGAGCATTAGTCAAGCCAAAAGACATGACAAGATATTCAAACAACCCATAGCGGGTTGAGAAAGCAGTTTTGGGAATATCCTCGGGACGAATTCTAATTTGGTGATATCCCGATCTCAAATCAATCTTGGAGAATACCTTAGCCTTTGATAGTTGATCAAACAAGATATCAATATGAGGAAGAGGATACTTATTCTTGACAAGAATAAACATTGAGCGGCGATAATCCACGCACATGCGCAATGTTTGGTCCTTCTTCTTTACAAAGATAACAGGACTACCCCATTTAGAGGAACTGGAGCGAATGAAACCCTTCTTTAAAAGTTCACCTAATTGAGTTTTAAGCTCTTTCAACTCATTGGGTGGCATTCTATATGGTCTTCGAGAGATAGGAGCAAGATTGTGGATTAATTCAATTTTGAACTCCACATCACGTTCCGGAGGTAATCCGTGCAAGTCATCGTGAAAGACATCCGGAAACTCACAAACCACAGAATATCAAGCAATGGCCTTTGCTTCAACAGAAGATTAGCCGTATTGCGAATGGTGGTATCACGAGGGAGCTCAACTAAGAAAGCTTCGTTATTGATAGGATCTCTCAACATTACCACACGAGTGGTAGTGTCAATAAGAACTCCATTCTCGGCTCATCCAATTCATACCCGTAATTACATCGATTCCTGCACTGTGTAACACTATAAGGTTCACAATATAGGTTCGACCCTCAACTAAAATGCTCACATCTTTTACTATCTCGATCGTAGAGACGCGAGTCCCTGCGGCACTAATGCAATAACCCCCATGAGTTACAAGTAGTTATGTGCCGACCGAACTTGGATGCAAAAGTAGGGCTCATAAAAGAATGCGAAGCACCCGAATCAAATAGCACAACTGCGGGTTGTTGGTTCACTAGGAACTTACCAGCGGTGACAACCTCACCGAGATGGTATCTCTTCAACAAGATACTATAATGAACATTACCAGGACGAACATTTCCTTGATTCATCTTCCTAGGATGAGGACAATTATTCGCCCAATGTCCTGGCTGGTTGCAATTCCAACATGGCCTATTGCTTGGAGGGACATTGGAACTACCCTGCCCAGATGTATTCTTGGGAAGAGCAATAGTATAACCCTTGCGATAACCAGTCTTGAACTGAGGTTTCTTCTGAGGAGGACGATATCTGATATTAACAACAGGTGGACGATTCTAAGTTCTAGGCATGACAGGAGCCCTAGACTGAGAAGCGCCCGCTTCATATGCCCTCTTGCGGCTCTTGGAAGCAAAGATAAATATTATCATTATTCTCTTGAGTCGAGCATCACTAACAAACTCATTGAAAGTCGTACACTTGCAATTGCCCATAGATTTCATCGCCTTAGGGCCAAGTCCCCTCTTGAAACTAGCAATCTTCTTAGCTTCGTATCAACCATTTTCGGAGCATAACGAGACAACATGGTTGAAAGCCCGATGATATTCAAGAAAATTTTTGGTGTCTTGGGTTAGTTTCATGAACTCGTATGCTTGATAGCCATAAGACCAGGAGGAATAAAACGTGCTCGAAAACCTCACGTAACCGATCCTGACAAGATTGGTATTAGCAGTAATGCCTTCCAATAGTTGGCCCACCAAATACCCGCCGAACCTTGAAGCGAGATAAGAAGCATACTCCACTTTCGGGCCCTCGCAAGCCCGAGCAAACGAAACCTCGCTTCTACGTAATTCAGCCATTCATCACCAAGTGGTTCTTTTGTCTCTTCAAAGGTAGGAGGCTTGGTGTCCATGAAATCCTTGAAGTTACTCGACGATTTGGTTCCCGATGGGCATCACGACCACCACGATTCGCCAACATACGAACCGTTTCACCCATGAGACGCCGACTTTCCACCATGGTATGCATAAGCGCCTCCGGAGTAGGCGGAGGTGGAGGCCGAGGAAGACCATGGTGCTCACCGTGATGGTGGTTTTCACCATCTCGCAGATATTCGCAAAAAAGTGAGCATTGATGATGTCCAAAAAGTGTGGGCAAATTATATAATCATGCCAAACGAATTCATTGGAGAAGAAACTCGAACAATAAATAGAGGCACAATCATAAATCTCCACAAGACATTGTCATCAATAACATCACCGGCCGCAAGATCGCGATGTATCCGAAAACACATTTTACCAACAACTAAAAGGTTCTATATCTGAGGAGTTTCATTAAAACCATCTGAAGCAAGAGATGCAACTTCTTGTAAGAGGACAATTTTGAGAGAAACGGCGTATTAAAAACTTTTGAGGTAAGAAGTTTTATAAGGGAGGACAAATGTAAATATTATATGAATGTCATGATGCATGCACGATCCGTACGTCCTCACAATCCTAACTTTGATTCTGACGTTCTAGACGGTGGCATACATACATTCTCTCATATAACGTAACTAGTCGAACTAACGTGATCGTTGTTAGTGTAACTGCAAGAAATTTTCATTCCAGCCCAACAATTCCCAATATAACACACAAGGAAAGCAATAACACATGTTACGCACCCCCCTCCATCTATGCATATTCCCAATATACATAGATGTAGGTGCACGATACCCGAATCATCGTCGAAGACGGCATCACCAAGAATGGTGGAAAACACCCTCACATGGGGCACTTTCATATAAACATGTGTGGAACATGTGAATACTTCGCACCATATAAGCACTCCCCTAGATCGGCGTTTGTCCGATCATGCTCTCACAACTCACCTTACCTTGGCGACGATTCAAACATTAACACTAGCGACATATATGGCTAATTCATATATGAAGGTTACCACCACCATTAGACCACGGGGTAACAAGTGCGGTCAAGTTATCACTCTTCATACCTTAGCAAGGCGTCGATGCAATATTTAAATTTCCCCCGTGTTAGTACTTACTAAGCCACCCGTAAGTCCTTATATGGGCATAAAAGACATGAACACCGGCAACCTTTATGTTTGAAATTAAGTTTTCGCAAAAGCTTTTGTTTTATTACACAAATGACGTGTTTAGTGCCGAACCATGCTCCGATGCCACTGTCACGTAACCGACCAATTTATACAAGATTAAGTACGAGATGTCCCAAAGCTAATACGTTGACACTCGTATACTTTGTCTTATATAAACCCGTAGTCCAACGAAATCACGAAGGATTTCAAACCAACTTGCAACAAACCAAGATCGTAGTAATTCAAAGATAACCACATCACTGTTACATCCTTTTACAAATAATCTACATAGATTATATAATATCGGAGTCCACTCTAGTTATTACAAACCGAATATAGGGTAGCGGAAGAAGCATAGTTTTGAAACAAAACCATAGATAAGGTTTACATTGCCGCACAAGCTCATATCCAACAAAAGCAATATAGATAAGGAGTCTACTAGAGACCATGCCCAATGGTCTAGTCTTCATTCCCCAGGAGAAGGCGATAGTTGCGGCAACCATTATAGAAGATGTCATCTCGCAACGGGAGGGAATAAACCCCGAGTACTCAATTGTACTCAACAAGACTTACCCGACATGAAAGAAATAAAGACTCCAAGGATTATGCAGAGCTTTATAGGTGGAGTTGGCTTAACTCATTTTGCGTAAAAAGCTTTAAGTGTTGAGAGTAACCAAATTATTATTAGCATCAAGTTAATCTTCATTAACCTGTTAACTAGGTTTGCACCTGTGCTAAACAAGCAATTGAGTAGAGAAATACATAACCATATCGGGTTCATTAGCGGCTATCTTGCGAAGTGTGATCAACCATCCAAACAACTTAAAGTTTTCAAGTATGGAGATGATCCCGTCAAGCTTCTCACTATCCAGAGACGATGGCGATTCGAATCGATTACTACCCACTGGGAAATATTCCTAACACTCTCCCTAAGACACCCCGCTAAGGGTAGCCGTAGAACACCATTCGTACAACTCAGAATCACGGATCCGAATAGCGCCTCACTTAGGGTTGCCACCATGCCATGAGGTCGGAATTATAACACCCGCCTCCGGACTTACGGACATGACTTCCCACACGGACATACCACGCCGGATATGCCAATGGATCGGAATTATAACACCGTCGGCGGGTGAGACTTGATACTCTTCGCGATCCGGCCTAAGTTGAGCTACTAGGCTTCGCGGCGGATAACCTCGGATCAAATGCCTAAGTGCTAGGCACGTTCAACATGACTAAGATGGGCTCCATTCCTTGTGGGTAATTAATTTGCACGACGGTACGCTTCACTAACAAGGTTGGCCGACCATGTAGCTCATGCGCTCCGTCTTGCCTTCGATTTACATACACATGGTTATTTGCACGATAGCATATATAGCCAACCGTGAACCATCATCCTAATTTCTCGCAAGTGATTATTAATCACTCGACTTCTACCGTTTAAGCATGGCTAAGCAAATGCTACGGTATCATATCATTAGGATTTCGGGGATAATAACTGGACAAGGAATGATATAAATGCGGCAAGGGGTGCCAATTCAATTCCTAGAACTTAATGCAACAATCATAAAGCATTTAGTAATTATAAAAGTTAGGAAGTTTAAATGCTCCGGGGCTTGCCTTTCACGAAGGTTGATGGTTCGTGTCGTGGACACTCAAGAACAACCTCCTCTATGGCGTCGGGTTCGACCACCCGACCCTTTTGCTCATGAGGAATCTCCGGCTCCTCCCGCGGCACGTTCCTCGAACTCCAACAGGTCACTCCCGCGGCGCACCTATTGCATGCATATGCATTGAATAAGTATATCGAATACATAAGTGAGGATAGTGATGATGACATGATGCTCATGATGACAAGTTGATATGATTACATCACTGGACACTCGTTTACCGAGTTCTCCAGCTATATTCAAATCACTATAACAAGGGTTTTGTATTTTTCTTAAGAAAAGCAAACACACTTACCAGATCTATACAACTGAACATATAACAATTCATCTGGAGTTAAAGACCTAACACCTGCACCTAAGATTTTACTTTAATTAACTTAGGCACATGAAATAACCCCTATGAACGTATTGGCATGAAAAATATAAGCTAAAACAATTAAGTAAAGGTGCCAAAGGTCATTAAGAGTAATGACCTAGGGTCAACACTCAATCCAAAAAGTCAAACAATCCCTATAATGATTAATCAAGTTTGAAAGATTAATTAAAGCATTAAACAATTAATTAATTAAGCATAAATAAGGCATAAAATAAAATTACTCCAATTAAGTCCAAAATTTTATTTTAAGCTACTTACATCCTAACTAAGTCACACAATAAATTTCAGGATTTTTGGAGCAGTAAATAAATTATTAAAATTGAAAGAAAAACATTTATTAATTAAATGAGCTAATTAATTATCATGCAAAACATTGCCCAAAATCAGATTTCATATTTTTCCTAGATTCACAACATAACAAAGAGGCTACCCAAAAAATTTCATAATTTTTGGAGCTATGATTAATTTTATACAAAATAGACAAGTACTAGCACTATTCATTCAAAACAAAAATGGAAAAGCATTTTCAAAATGAAAATTGGCTTCCGTGCCAATCCGCGATTCGGCCCAGATTCGGCCCATGACGCGCGCGCGCGTGCGCGCCCTGGGCCGGCGGCAAAGCAGCAAAGAAGCCGGCCCGAGCGCGAGCAGGCCGGCCCGGCTGCAGGCAGGCCGGCTCACGACGCGGCCCACGCGAGCGCAGAGCGGCGTGCGCGAACGGCGGCCCGACGGCGGCGATGGCGGTTTTGCAGAAAAGCCCTCACGCTTTACTAAATCTACAAACGAGTCCAAACCACTATTTGACACTATTCAACTGAGTCTTTCACTTAACACCAAGGCCCCTGAGTTTTCTCAAATTTACAAAATGAACTCCCTGGATGGAGCCCGAGCAGAGCACGACGGCAGGCGTTCGGCCGGCGGCGGACTTGCCGACGGTGATGTTTTCCGGCGACACGACCTACCCTACTCGACTCCCCGTGACGACGCGCATCCAACGGTGTATGCAAAGCAAGCTACCGTGGACTAAAGACGACGGCGGCACACAGGCGACGGCGCGCGGAGCTCGCGGTGGCAAGGCATGTTCCGGCGGGGTCATGGCGCTAGGGCTAACAAGGTGCTCGACGTCGCTTCTACATGGTAGGGCGACTAGAGAACACTAGCGAGAAAGAAAGGAAAGAGACAGGGAGGGCTAGCCACGCGAGGCCGAGCTCGCGGCCATGGCGGCGCGCGACGATGCCGCTCACCTCGCAACGGCTCGGGACACGGTCGAGTCGGGAGGTAGAGCAAGTCACGGCGACGCTATGGATGAGAGGAATTGGAAAATGAGGGAGTGAGGAGGAGGAATTTTGAGACGACGGCGGTGGCGGGCGGTGGGGCGCAGGAGAGAGGAAAAGGAGGAAGAAGGGAAAGTGGAGTGGCCGGGGCTGTGGCTTCGTCGCTGTGGCGAGATGGCTGGCGTCTTCGCGACTTCAACCACGCGGCCGGTCGCGCGGGAGGGCCGGGAAGGCGCTCGGTGGCCACGGCGGCGACGAGCAACAGGGGGAAGCATGGCGTGATACTGTAGCAACCGGGAAAATTTTTCCCTTTTTCAAAAGCTCACAAATTCATATTGAAACATGAAAATCTTCCAATGTAAAAGTTGCTCCAAATAATGAAAATGACAACTTTGCTTTTTGAACCATATCAAAATTCTAAGTATTTTTGAAACTAGGGTTTCCAAATTTAAATTTGAATTTGAATTTCAAACACCACTCAAATGCAATGCCATTAATTAACCTAATGATGATTATGCACATGTAATTAGGCCCTAACACTTGAGGTGTTACATTACCTCCTTCAACCCTTAACCCATCCTCCCTCTGCAATGCATCAGCAAGAATTGTTGCATCATGAGCTGAACCCTCCCAACCAGCCAATACATATGTGAATTTCAAGTCAAAGCTAACAGCAGCTAAGACATTTTGAGTTGGGGCATTCTTTCTACCCCTAAATGCAGCCTGCATCTTCATTGGAACCTTGGCATACACATGGGTACCATCAATGGCCCCAACACATTCCTACAAGACACCAATCCATGCATATGTGGCTTAATATGAGGTAATGCAGCAATATTCAACCAACAACCTATAAAAACATGTGCCTTACCTTAAAATAAGGGTACCATCTATGGCTGTTGCTAATCTTTTCTGGTGTCTGAGAGCTTGGAGGCCTAATCATTTCATTTCTAAGTTCACCAACAGCAAACAACACATCTTTGAAGTGGCGGTGGACTGTCTCTATAGACCTCCTCCAGTTTTGCTTTACAACTCTAAATCGTTGGTTGTGACCAACAATGTGTAAGAACATGGCAACTTGCTCTTCAACACAAGAGTTTATGGTGTCTACAAGTAGCTTCCTATCCCTAAGCGGGTTGCACGAAAGTGAAAAATGGCAGCCTTCTCATCCTAAGCATGTTCACACACTCAATGTCATTGTAGTTGTACATAATGTTCAGTTCTTTTGCCTCTCCTTATCTCTAATGCACATTGGACCATAACCGATCCGAGGCTGGTTAGACTCAAGCACTCTAATCCTAGCCATGAGCAGGGAGTACATAGCAGTTGATGAGAGCAAGCAAAGACGGCAACAAGCATGCGTCTTTTCCGATGCAAATCCATCTAGAAAATATATCAATTGAAGCAAGTGTTACTAACAGTTATCAAAACAAAGCAATGGGCAACAAAGCAAAGATATAAATAACCATGAACATCGCAGAACGGACAATAGCTCGTGAAATAAAAATCATCACGAGGCAAGGGCAATAGCTCATCTAACTATAGATCATCATCATGGGCAATGGCAATAGCTCGCTTAAATGTACATCATCATCATAGGCAACAAGCAATATCTCGTAAAATAAGCATCATCATCACGGCCTCGGGCTCAAAGAATCACAATAAAATAACCATAATCATAAAAGCCTCGGGCTCAAAGATTCACAAAGAAAGTAACCATCATCATCACAGAACCGCACAAACACTACCGCAGGCTATAGAATCAAAGAGGGAGGAGAGGGGGAGAAGATGAACAAAGTACCCACGTCGACAACCAGGAGCACCAAAGAAGAGCCCACGAGGAGGTGAGAGGGGGAGATCTGCAAGAACAAACAATAAAAATAGAATGCATACACAAGTTAGCATTTTTCATATAAAGAACAAGAAATAACAACTTGAGCACATAGATCCGTACCTTAGAAATCAAATCGGGGCTGCCTGCATCCAGATCAAAAACGGATTAGACCTAGGGTTTGCAAATCAGTGGGAGAAAACAAAAAAAAGGGGGGAAACTCACTTGCTAGGTTCGAGGGTCGTCAGATCCACACCACCTACATCAAATCCAGAGAGAGGGGATGCATGAAGAACACAAGAATCAAGCAAGAACACAAGAACAGGAGGGGAAGGGGAAAAGCACCCACCGGCGCGCAGACTGAGAGCGGCAAGAAGAGAAGAAGGAGGCGGGAGGGGGATATATAGGGCGGTAAGAGGCGGGAACGAGGGCGGATCATGGCGGGAACGAGGGCGGTGACCCTAGAGTTTTCGCGCCATCTCCGCGTGCACGGGAGGAGCCAGGCGCGAGAGCCCGCGAGAGCACGCGGCGAGCCTGGCTGGAGAGGAACGACGAATTCGGTCGTTCTTTTCGGGCCTGGCTGGAGGGCGGCTTCTGCATCCCGCGGGACAGGCCGAGGAGGGCATCCAGGCAACCAAACAGGCGCGAGTTGCATCCCGTGATGCATGTATGGACCGGTGTGGGCAACCAAACACGCCCTTAGCAACAGGGACCAAGAGATGGAGATCCGGCGCGATCGGCCCGGGCCCCTTGCATCCACGCGGCTGCGCCTGCGCCACACGCTCGGATCTCGCGGCGCGGCGTGGCCTGGATCGGATGCAATGCAAGCCAGGACCCGGTTCCACGGTCGTCGGGCGGCGCGCGTGGTTTGTCCCCGTGACTGCCCGTTGCGCGCCCACGACGCTGCCG
Organism: Themeda triandra; assembly: GCA_018135685.1. Classification (NCBI taxonomy): domain Eukaryota; kingdom Viridiplantae; phylum Streptophyta; class Magnoliopsida; order Poales; family Poaceae; genus Themeda; species Themeda triandra. The sequence goes on from JAENPR010000018.1 coordinate 2,390,540, forward strand.
CCGAATCCATGGAGGCCAAGGCAGCAGGCGGCGCCGCAGCCGCAGCCGCAGCCCGCGGGCCGGGGTTCGCTAGCCTAGCCTAGGCGCCCGCCCGTGGTCCGCTGCGCTGCACGAGCATCCAGGTCGGTGGACAGTGGATTAGTCCGCCTCGCCCGCGCTGCCTCGTGCGTCAAGTGAGAAGCTTGCGTGCCTCGTGCGTACTGGCCCTGCACCGGCGGCCGGCGCCCCACACCCACGACAGGGCGGTCACCGCCCTGCGGGGAAGACGTGTCGTTGGCATGTACATGTGGCTGCCGTCGCCTCGGCGGAGCCGGACGGACGAGACCACGTCCGTCGGGTCGGTCGGTCCCTGTCCACCGTGTTCCGGTCGCCAACGCCCCCCCTGCTGATGCCATGGCAGGAGGAGGACAAACAGCCACTTGTGTAGAGTATGACCTCCTTCCTGCATTTTCCTAATTCCCTCTTTGGTTATTTCAACTTGTGACGTTTCAACCGTACTCGGCTTTCACGGGGCAGGCATGAGCACGACTGACTGCACCACGTCTCTATCCAAGTCCATGACATGTGGCCGTGTGTACTGCGTGCATGATACAAATCACCCTGACTAAATTAATCTGTGCCGACGTCGACTAAACTTTTTTTTTGACAGAACACGTCGACTAAACTTTCAGTCATGACAGGTACAATTAGGAAGGTAGAGTTACTCGTCGTGATGCAATATTTTCAAAGTTCATGAATCTGGGCAAGAGAACACAGAACCGAGTTTCTAGATCGACTTGCTACGTACGTACCGATGAATGCATTCCATTCGGAGCTGAGCTCAAAGTTGGGCTGATCTGTCGGTGTGGTCTTTGTACTACATGGAACCTTTTCGCTGAAACACAAACGGAAACGGGGGATAGTGGCAGGCAGACAGGCAGGAACACCGAACGCGAGAGCAGGCCACCGAGGCCAGACCAAACTTTTTTCGGTTTGTACGACAAGGCCCGTCGTACGTGGGACGGTTAATTTAATCTACGGGCCTACTATGTCGTACGTGGCCTAGTTTTCCACGCTCTACGATTACTGTAGTTGAAGAGAGCGAGACTAGACGCGCAACGTGTTTACGCCACGCCAGCACGCGACAAGCCACATTATTGGGCCACTAAACGCGTTGTCATAAGTAATCTTTACAACGGGTACGTACGTAGTAGGTACAATTGTACAAATAACGTACTACTTGGTTGCGTAAGTAGAACTGTGACGGAGCTGTGCCAACGACTCCTAGTCCTGGTGCTCGCGAAGCAAAACAGGTACACGTACGCACGCTGCGGGGCGGATTTCCACGCCGTTGTGTGCGTGCAGTCCGAGCGTTACCAAAGTTTGCGCTTGTCGCGTAGTACGCTCGAGGGCACGGCGGCGAACGGGTAAAAAAAAATCAGTCAAGGTGTGGTTGGTGGCAGAGATTTGCCTGGCGTGATCTGTGCTCGCACTCGCCGGCCGCTGGCATGCAGACAGCCACGCACACGGTCCATCATCCGCCAGGGGCCCGTGGAGTGAGTGGAGGCAAAGCTAGCGTGTGTGGCTGCCGGCAGTGAGAGACGAGGGCTAGGACAAACGATCAAACGACCGGAGCCCGCACCGGCCGAGGAATTGCCGGCCGGAGACCAGAGAGTGTGTGTGGTTGCCGTCTCCTCGTCGGGCCAGGTCAGCACCGCCCGGGCACGGCGTCCCTCTGCACTCCACCGCCACGGCGGCACGGCGCGGTCGCGTGCATGTCTGCCAACGTTTTCCGCTGACAGCCGGCCACTCGTGTATTATTGCATCATTAGTGGCTGCTATGCTTCTACACGGTCACGGACAGAGACAGAATCTAAATCTAAACATACTTATGTAGTGGGGGCAATACAGTGCACGACAAGAGTGTACTCCTTCCGTGAGTTCCAGAGGATGAAATGAGTTTAGTGAGAATAAACTAGTTTATATTATTTCCGCTTGATCTTATAAGCTTGGTTCATTAGTTATGGTACAGTGTTTTTGTCTCACAACAAATCATCAAACATCTCGTTTTAGTCTGGCTTTTGTGCAAAATGGACGTAAACACTTAAACACAAAGACATATAAAATCTTAACTTAGACTGCCCTAGTACTAGAGGTTAATGGAAACGGGGCCGGCCCCCACGCGCAAGAGCTGGTTTGGACAGTACCGAGACATGACATCTTATATTGTTTCAAGTCAAACATGGAAAGGTAGCACTAGACGCAAGTGTTGTTTGTGTTGATGCTACTTGATAATGACATTTATATTCTAGTAGCGTTTCCTACGCGGTGACTTGAGTACATTTTGATTGCCTGTTACTTTCGACTTACCTTAATTTATTTCCTGGAACGGCGATATCGGATTTGCAACGTGCGCGCTGGCACTTTTGCTGGTTATCAAGAGGTTCCAATACATACCAAAACCTTGACGACACACCAGACACGACAAGCGGTGTTTGAACTCTGAACCTCGATCAAGCTACCATTAGTCTACTTATTATAAGCGTTTAGCCAAATTTTGAGTGTCAGCACTTATTATACGGGACGACTAGTTGGCGAACGTTCACCCGAACGCCAACTAGCGAACGAATTCCGACCGGAAAAACTTTCCGTTTTAGGAAACATAATTGCTCCCGCTTTTTTCTATTTTTGATCGGTGTAGTTATTTTCTCTTTCTCTTTCCCTTTCGACATATTTCAACATTTCGTTTCCCCTCGCGTTTTTTTCTCTTTCTCTTTCCCTTTTGACACATTTCAGCATTTCGTTTTGGGAAAACAACTGATCGAGCATAACTTAAGAGTTCTAACTTACAAGGATTTTTTTCCATGAAATTTATATCAAATTTATATTATTCAAAAATTTGTTTTTCCCTTTCAAGAATCATAATCATTCGGTTTTTCTCTTTTAAGAATCATAATCATTCGGGAACATGGAATAGGGATAAAAAAGGGGTGGGGGGCAAATAAAAGTTACTTTTATAGACTACATAATAGAACAAATGTCATAATAAACAGCAAAACTCGTGGCAACATAGTATGGAGATATCTATAATCTTTTGTAGACTACATCATAAATTCAACAAAATATGATGTAACGCAAATATTTATAGGTATGACATCCAACATAGATTTGTGTTCAATTGCAAAGATCTGAAAAGAAAAAAATAGGCATTAAAGAAAAATTACACAAATAAAAAAACAAAAGTTCAAGTTTGTATAATAAGATAATGCAATTCTAGCTTACCCATTAAATTCAACAAACGAAAATAGGAATTCTAATCCATTCTAACTTACGAACATTCTACCTTAGTCATTCTAACTTAAGCATTATAGTTTAGCCATTCTAACTTAGGCATTCTTTCTTAGGCATTCTAACTTATCCATTAAATTCGACATACGAACATAGAAATTCTAACTTACCCATTCTAACTTACGAACATTCTAGCTTAGCCATTGTAACTTAGGCATTCTAGCTTATCCACTCTAACTTAGGAATTCTAGCTTAGTCATTCTAACTTAAAAATAAGAAATTTAACTTATATATACGAATTTAGAGATTGTAACTTATTCATTCTAACTTACCCATTCTAACTTAGACATTCTAGCTTAGCCATTCTAATTTAGGCATTCTAACTTAGGTATTCCAACTTAGAAAATAAGAAAGTTAACTTAATTATACAAACTTAGGGATTCTAACTTATTCATTCTAACCTACTCAGTCTAACTTAGCCATTCTAGCTTAGTAAAAAGAATAATTACTAAATAGGTCTATGATTTACTGTAAAAGCACAAAGAGAAAGCTATATAAATCATAATGAAAATAGAAGACCCTTGTTAAATAGCAATGATTCTAGACAAGTTTAGAAGAAAAATCATACCTTTTAAATCATGTTCGTTCATAGCTTCAAATATTCAAACCCTGAGAAGATAAAAGAGGAAACAAAAGATTAGAACTCTGTGAGATAAAAAAAACAAAGGCCAACAAAAAAAGTGATAACAAATATTTACATGCTGCTGAACTATCTCACGTATTACAGGCAACAATAATTCATTGTCCTTATGAGTGCATAAATAGTAAGTCAAAGCCTCACGAATAGCCTTTGCATGTTCCAGCATGACAAACAAACTTATGAACTAAAATAAAAGGCATACAAATATCTCCGGAATCAAATCATTGCATCTTTATATCGAATAACAAATTCACATAGAGTAATACCTCTTTGAAGAAAAGATGAGTATGACCATCATAAAATTTAAGTATTTCAAGAACAAAAACTCCACTGTCATTTCTGCAAAAAGAAGATAATATATAATCATTTTCTTTGTTATAAATGATAATATTTTATAGGCTAAACACATGCAAAAATGGATTTCTCATAAAAACAATGATAAGTTAGTCAAAAGAAACATACTAGCTAAGTGAATTGGAGACACTAGTAAAAGAAGTTTCCATCTTCCAAATATGAACTCTTCGAGGTACTAGATATGCACAATTGAACACTTTGCAAAAAATATGCGCAGCAGCTGCAAAACACTAGCCATTTCACCACAAGCATAATACAAATCACCACATGGACAGAGGTTCCAAATCTCTAGATCAAAATCAAGGCAACTGAATTGGTCAAACTTAAGATAACTAAACTAGTCAAACTCCATCTCAGACAATAAGTTTCAATCCCTTGAAACTAAAACTGTAAAAATTCTAACATGGAGGTGCCTTCATATTTGAAATAGCATCAGAGCATGCTTTAAGCATATGAATGCACTAGTGAAGTAACATAACAATCTGGTAACAGTATACTAGCGCCCAAAACAGTATGTTCTACCACTAACAAGCAAACTGACAATGTTTTAATCAACTCAAAACCTAGATCGATTGAACAAATGTCAAAACCAGACTCAAATGAATCCTAGATCGATTGAACAATGTTTAGGGGTATTGTAGTTTGGTGAGACAGACACACTGCTGTGTCACTCGCTCTCCCAATTTGGTAATATGAATTTGAAACTCTGGCGCTCATGATTCGTTCATATTGACATTCGTTGGTTTTGATGGGCAAAGTAGCCAACTGATGGATCATGAGCGTGTAGCGAAAATTTGTGTAATAAACCATGCATATCTTCTATATTTATTTATGACGATGGTACTACAATTACAATACTCTCGCTGAGTGAGCACTGAGCAGTGTGAACAGAAGTGGTGGTGGGTGGGGCCAAGCCAGCAAAGCCAATCGGGTAGCTTGGGCCGAGCCATAAGATAATCTTGAAAAATCATACTAGTTACTAGCTAGTATAGATTTGACATGTGGCTCTTACTGATCTCTCTGTTTTTGCTACTTGCGATGGATCTTATTGGATATACATGATGTAAGAAATTAATTCCAAACAAAAGAAATCAACATAAAAACACAGTGCATGCTTGAAGCGTATGATTATTTCTAAGGCATTTTAAGTTCAGCAAAACATGAATATTCTGATGATAATGAAGGGTCTCCACTAATCTTTTCACATGAATAACAATACTACTTAGCATTAGAGGAGTCATGAATGTATTAACATCTTATGTTAGACAAGAATAATACTTCAGTAAACACATGCTCAGAACTTGAAAAAAGTAGAAAAGTAAACAAATGCATTATGAACATTATCTTGACCTCATGATATCTTGGGAACTGTACCATATATCTATCAACATGATCATCAGTCCAAACATTAATGCACATGCTCAGAACTAATTTCTAAAAAAAGAATTAAAGAAAAATCAGTTAGTATTTTCATCATAGCTTAATAATTAATTAAATGCACAAAAGCAAATATAGCTATAACACAAGTTTTGAGCAATAACATAACTTAGGCAAACTAACATAGTCACACTGCATACTAAGTTAGGCATTCTGACGTAGTCATACTAACATAGGCATACTAACTAAGATATTCTAAGTTAGCCATACTAATAGCTTAGGCATGCTAGCTTAGCCAAAAAATTTTTTACATAGGACTCTTTTTATCCAACCTGTTGATCCGAAGTAATATTCTAAGTTATCCATACTAACTTAATTAGCCATACTAACATAGGCATACTAGCTTAGGAATGCTAGCTTAGGCATACTAACTTAGACAAAATTATTTTTACATAGATAAAATCAAATGGACCCTTTTTAACCAACCTACTGATCCGAAGTAATACTTGACAAATACTAACTTAGGCATATTAACATAGGCATGCTAACTTAGGCACGCTAACTTACGAATGTTAACTTAGGCGCGCTAACATAGGCATACTAGCATACTTAGGCCATACTAACATTGGCAGGAATACTTAGTTAGGCATACTAACTGAGGCAGTAATCCAGACTAATTTATCAATGCTAAGTCAGAAAGAAATAACTTAACCATACTATGCTAAGTTACTACCTAAATCACAAAAGGAGGTTCATAAAAAAACTAGAAATTTGCTATACCTAAATATTTTATATAGTTATCTTTAAAAACAAATGGACTCTTTACATACCCAACCTACTGATCCAAAGTAATAATACTGACATTCAATTACTCTATAGGTATCACCTTTTCAGATTTGATTCAAACACATGACAGTAGAAAAAAATTATTGCTCGGATGAAAACTCAAAGCATCAAATGCCATTAGGTCATCAACATGATGCAAATAACAATATCACGGCCTTGTGAAAGTCATACTAGAATCTCCACCCTACTCAAACAAACTAATTACCAACTAAAATTAACCATACAAGTTATAGACTTGGGGTTACTCACAGAGAGATTGGAATTGACATCGTCATCACAGTCACTCCCATCACTGTCATGTTCATCACTGCTTTCATTAGTACCAGCACCAACCAGTAGAATTAGAATTAGATTCCTATAATACAAGAATATAATAAAAACATTAGCTTATTTGGCTGCTATGTCAACTAAACAAAACTAAAGAAAGATAAATAACCAAAACAAACAATTATTACCTCATTCTCAGAAGGCTCCAGTTCATTACTTAGTTCAGACTTTTTAGGTTCACCAGAACTTTTTCCCTCATCAACCATCTGTAAACATAATATATTTCATTTAAAATTTACAAGATTACCAAATCTATTATAGACAACAGACATATTGTTTTATTCAATTTAAGATTAAATAGGGAGCACTTAAAATCACAAACATAGAAATAGCATAAGGTCATCTAAGTTTAATGTTGAACTTTATCAAGATTCATGGCATAACTCTAAAGATACAATAGGGAGCACTTAAAATCACCTATCAGGAAACCAGTTTATTCAGACATCCTTTTCGAGAAATCAAAACTGTTAATGACCACAATGTGCTCGGAAAGACATTGTTACTGTCTCTAGCTTTAATTAGGTCCCAGAAAATGAGTGATGTGTAATAAGCTCCGTCCATGTGTCTAAGTTGTGGTTTACTGTTGTGTTTCCCTCCCTTAAGGCCTTCATTGGTAAACCTTGTGCTTACCGTTGAGGGGAATGTATTAACAGTAACAATGATTAAAAAACACACTTGATGTGAGGTTCAATAACAAATTAACTTGTTTTTGTCTTGAATGAGAACCTATTTGGCTTTGCATAGCCATCCGAGAAGGAACTACAGAGCATGAATTTAATTGCGCTATGAGTTCCTTTTGTTATTTTAGGCTATATTAAGATATGCGTTCTAGATAACTTGATACTGACACTTCAAAAATTACGACACGCAATGGAAAGTTAACTGACAGTATAGATGATTCTCGTTCAATGGATTAATGAAGATAATGACTAAAGAAGAAGCAGAAACCTGTTTGACTTGCCTGATTACATTGTTTCTGATCACTGTAATGTATAGAATATCTCACCCGATTACATTGTTGAAACCCGATGATCCTGTCAGTTTATCACCTTTCACTTCAACCACTAAGAATGGCGCATAACTCCTAACCTGGTAAATTAGTTATGCTTATAAATTTTACCTCTGGCAAAAAATTGCAAAAACTAAAATTTATAATTAGGCATTTTTAGTGATTATGACTCTGCAAGTGAGATCATATGTATAACTTAACAAAACTTGAAGATAATATGTATAGTGGATTATGAGGGCATGCCAATGTTTTCTATATATCTGTGTAGTATATGCTAGTAAACATGTATGTGAAATCCACGTCTTCAAAAATATAAGAATAATATTATTGTTCATAATTCAAAGAACTGAAAGATGTTTGATTAGACATAATAATAATTAGCATATGTTTTTTAGTGGTATCTGAAATATATATTTATAATGTAACAATTACTGATAAGCGACGAAAGATGAGCCATTAGATGTCAACAGCCTAAGGCTTAGATTGCTAAGTACAAAATAAATTGTCAATCAGTAGTACATTGTAAATCAGTATAGATGATGCATTATATTACACTATGTACACAAAAATTGTAGATCAAACGCATAGCAGATCAGTATAGAAGATGCATCAGATTGCTCTGAGTACACAAAATTGTAGATTAAGAACAAATCACATTGTAAATCAGTATTGATTTAGTTCAAAAAAATCAGGATTGACAATGCACTAATACCTCATAATGTGCAGTCCTCTTTAGAATAAGGTAATTTGGTGTTTCTATGTCAGGGGTCTTGTAAATCTGTAGCCGCACAAAATGCCAAAAACCACAGTCTCTAAATACTTGTTGACATGTGAAAAGAAAATAATAGGCTGACTGCAGATTACCTGCTTGATAACATCCCATAATCCTTCAGAAGAGAAGTACTCATTATTTTGTATCGAATCCCAAACATCCTGCACTTCAGGGTAACAGAAAAATACAAAATCAATTAGTGAAAAATGCTACATTATTGTTGATTACTGCAATCTAAATTAAGGAGATTGTCCTGCAAAATAATACCATAGCCCATATAGTAAATAACAGCAGTACCCAAAAAAACCACTGATATGGAGCGAGAAGAAAGAAAAAAGAAACTAATAAACTGAAAGGAAGGAACTAATTCTGTTGCGTGGCTGCTCGTCTTATACAACTCCTTGATCCTACTGTATGGTCATAAAAATGGTGCCATGATGAGCAAGTAAAGTTATCCTATGGTTGAGGTTTGACTGGATTCATCTTTAATGATGAACAAAATGATGAAAAAGAAAGAAAAAATTATGTGCCTTATCTCGGAATAAGCCTAAGGTACTGGGTGTTTTGCTTTTGCTTTGGTAAAGTATGGGTTATGGAAGCTAAGTGAAAGGTGTAGGACTATATAGCCATATGTCCATATCATTAACCATCAGTATAGAAGTTAATTCCTACAGTGCAAACATGATCTTATGCTGAACCACATTGTTAATAACACACACTGAGCATCGGTGACAACTTAAGAATTGTATCCACCTTCTAGCATCATGTGCTAAAAAAAGGGGAGGAAACTACCAACGAACTACAAGTATACAACACGGCATACAATAAAACAGGCAGGAAACTTGTCAGAGAAACATCTGATAATTTTTGTAGTGTGCTAAGTGCTAACTAGTCACCTGACAGCTTATAACTACTTTATATTGCTCTTTACATGTACTACTGTTCTCATTTGCACGCATCTCAATGTGGTACCAAATAGAGGAAATGAACACAAAGTTTTATGTCTGCGCGACCCGAACCACACTAATCTATTTTTCGCCTTATAAGCAAGAGTGCTAACCACATGGCTGTTGAACTTGAGATTCTGCGGGTTGACGCCCATGATCGACAGGCCAGTGAAGACCAGCTCCGGCTTCCAGGGCAAGAGCATAAACTTCATCACCATGGTCCACCTCGTGGTGAGCTCGTACGGCCCTGTCTAGAACCAAATTCAGCACGGTCAATAGTTGGCACAACCAGAAATTTCGCTGTGCACGTGTCGAACCTGCTTGACGGCGTGGAGGTAGAAGTCGGGGCGGAAGAGCAGTTTGAGGAGGCGGATGTTGAGGAGGTAGCCGTCGATGGTGTCGTGGCGGGTGATGGGGTCGCGGAACCGCACGCGGTCGTCGTACGCGGACCGGTCGACGCCGACGTCGTCGAACAGGTGCAGCAGGTCGGCGTGCAGAAACTCGCACAGCCTCTATGCATCAGCCGCGGAGAGGCCCCCGCCGCCGCCCGTCTCCTCCTTCGGCGCGGCCGACGACGACGCAGGGGCTGCTCATCCTCTGCCGTCCAGATCCGAGCCATCGGGTGGAGGTGAAGGTCGGCGCGGAGAACAGCTCGACGCCGGCGCGGGGAACCGCGCCCGGCACCGGAGCCGGTGAGCGCCCGCCGTCCGCCTAGGGTTGGAGATGAGGAAGAACGCGACGTGAACGAGAGAGAAAGAAGGCGAAGGGAACGACGAAATGAAGGGCGTAGAAGGGAGATATTTTCAGTCGGAGACGGGGTCACGTGTGGAAAGAAAAGGAAAGGCAGCGGAAACAAAATTAGAAAGGGAACGCGCGGTCCGATCGTTAGCTCACATCGCCACCGCGCGAACGACCGTGAAAATGGAATTGGGCTTATTATAGGCTCTGTACGCCACCGCGTAGGCATATCCATAACTGCAGCGGGTCCGTCCGTGAAGCGGCGACGCGATGTAATGAAGTTTCTGTACGTATACGTGTGGTTGCGTTTGCGTGCTAAATGGTTTCTTTCGGAAACTGACGGATGTGCATGGAAAATAATTCTGGATCGATGATGGCGTGTCCGGTTTGTCACTAATCCATCCATCAACACACCAAATGCAACGCAAAAGTCCGTTCCCGATCCGTACGTTGCCGCGTCGCACCTTGTTGCACGGCACGACTGACGGTGAGTATGTTGATTCTATTCATAACGCAAGGTCAAGCCTCAAAAGATCGAGTAGGTCAGGTTAGGATCACTGAATCAAGGTTAGGGTGGACATCACGTACGACAGCGATATATATGCGCGTGAGCTTACGTACGCGATCGTGGGCACCACATAACGGTTACATAGTATGACGTGTGCTCTTGGGTGCCACTAGATTACAGAACCATCCATAGCAGTCACCAGTAGCTGTCGTCAGCCTTTCGATCGTGCTGTACTGTACGTACGTACTACTGTTGTTATTGTGGTGTGGGCCGGCCCTAGTAGAGACCTCCTGATGCATGGTCGTCTTCCCTGCTAGCTCTCTGCTCTGTATAGCTAGGGTCAACCTCAAGTCCTCGACTCTATCCGACCGTTGCGCTACTCCTTGGGCCGGCCCTTTCCTCCAAAACACACATCCCGTGAGTGAAATTTCCGATGCCTTGTGACTGAAATTTCCGCGCATCGGACAACCCGTGACCGTGAGCTCATACAGTTTGAAAAGCTGCGCGCATTAGGGCATTCACAATGCAGACTCTACCACAGAGTTCAAGACTATTTATTACTCTTCTATTTATTGTGTTACTGATGTGGCGGTATATTTATGAAGGGAGAGATATTTAAAAACGAAGACTCCAAGCCTTATTTAGACTCTGCGTACACAATCTTCGGCGTAAATACGCCGCCACATCAAGAAAATACAATAAATAAGTAGGATAATAAATGGGGCCTTAGCACTCGCGATAGCTCTCAGACGGGACGCCTTAGGCCCACTCTGTTGAAAGCGAAGGTATTCAAACACAGATAAAGTTTCTAAACACTGCTAAAAAATTTAAATAGCCTGACGATGTCAGGCTCACAGTCGATGCCTGAATCGCTAGCTGCTCCAGCAACTGTGGACGGTAGCAACGATGAGTAGCCGGCTAGCGGCAGTCGTATGCAGAGATGGATCGGTCGCCGGTCACAGCGCTGAGATATTGTTGCCCCAGTTACATCCACATCCACCGATTACTACATCCTTCAGTGGCTGCAATGGAAGCAACACATGGATGGATGGATGGATCGATCGATTGATGGCTTCTTTAATTCTCCTCCTGATGCTGCTGGCCGTGGCCGGCCACTTATTGAACTTTATTATTGACAGAGACGACGGGGACGCTCGCACTCCTTTCATTTCATTTCGGTCATTTCATTGCCATTCCAACTATAAATCTATCGATCGTGTCTTGTGTGGTCTGTGGCCTGGTCAAGCTACCGTCCACGGTCCGGAATTTCGGCCGAAATTCCACGTTTTATTATTTTCTTCCACAATTTATGTATAAAAATACTCTAGTGAATTTCTGTCACGGGAGGCCGTACGCCGATCGAACGCGGCTACCACGGCCATGGGGTATTCCGGATTTCCGGTCCGCCGGCCCACGGGCGGCTGCCGCTGCCTTGCCTTGCCTTGCTTCACCATGGAAGCATACTGGTGGGCCGCACCGCACCGTCCTGCACAGTGTGCTCAGTGCACGGCCACGCCATGTGGCGCGTTTAATTCGTGTGGTGCCAGGCAGTAGGCACCAGACAATAACATAACTATACTGTGCTCGAATCGACCTAACCACGGGGGCCTCCAGTTCGAGAACTAGGACCGACCGGAAGCAGACGGAGATATGGGTGGGGCGGCCGTCTCGTGTGCCATTCTGGTTCACACATCTCAAACACACGGCAAAGCATAAGTTTGAACCTTGTTAGATTAGAAGAAACATGTAGCACGTCGCACGAGCCACTGCAAAACAGTTAGCAGTATGGATACAATGCATGGGTAAACAAGCTATGCCTGGTGGACCAGTGGTGGGCGGCTTCAACTCACCGAAATAACACCCACCAGGCCGGTCCGCTTTCGGCTGTCTAATGCATGACTCTACCAATCTTAAGGACAAATCACGCGTTGCGTTTATTTGTCCCGTGTCTCTACAAAAGTGTTATACTACGTGCACAAAAACAAATGTGCTCCGAGTCTCTGCTGATGCACCGTTTTGTCAAAAGATGAGGGTACGTAGGATTAAGAATTACCACCACTACTTTTTTTAGAACTTAAGAACTACTACTACTAAACTAGTTAGAAAGAACATCATCATCCAAGCTAGGCCGGCCGGCTTGTAGCACGATGCCAGGCTACGACGACGGCAGCCGCAAGTTTGGTCAAGTGTTCAACTATTCGGACGACGGACGTGAGGATCGGAGCTCGTTCTGAAAGATTCTGATTCGGGGCGAGATGCGTCGGGGCGGCGCGTTCACAAGCACGGCCGGAAAGATTTCCAAGTAGATGCACGGCCAAGTGCTCCTGGGACGTCTCTCTCGTTCTCACCTCCTTTCCTAGTACTCCGGTCCGATCCCGTGCAGTGGAGTAGTATTTGGCAGCTGAGAGCATGGACTTCATTCTGCGGATCATGCTTTACCACGAGGGAGAAGAATCTCTGTCATCACGCACATTACATAGCATCTTTGTCCCCCTTGTATACTCTGCAAAAAAAAGTACGTAAGATCAACTCATGCTCAGGCTGGAATCTCGAAACGAGAAATTCCCAGGTTCGCATCCAAGCACATTCTGCGGTTCTTGTTCAGTCGGTAGCCCATTGTAAAATCAGAAACCCATTTTCTTTCTTTAATAAAAGCCAAAAAAAAGAAAGGAGAAGGAACCAGTAGCCCAATGGTCCACACGGCCTTTGAGCCCACTAAGCCCAGCCTGAGATGAGTTCACCCGTAGGCCTGGCATGCATGGGGCGGGACGGGACGATTCTGGAAGGAATCCAGCCCACAGCCCGTTCGATGAGTCACTCACTCCGCTAATTTAAAGAGCAGCTCAATCTTTGACCTACTGTCATGTATGCTTGACAAGAGAATGTTGCCGCAATTCCATTAAAAAAAAAAGTGGCATCTCTTGCGCGCGGGCACAAGATTGTTATCGTTAGCCGAGAGTTGGACACTTTTTTTTTTATCCTTAGAGAGTTGGACACTTGGACGAAGAGTGTATCGCAGCAATTTTTTGAGGTGAATATCGCAGCTATTTCGTTCCATCGTGCATTGGTAATGTGTTACTGTCCTGTGTAGCATAATTTATTTATTTATATACTCTAAACAAGATAAGCTAAAGAAATCGATCATCGGCTTTTGACCTGCATGTCTACGACGACTGAAGCTCATCCAACAACTGCGGCAGCTCCACCTGACCAGCGGCGGCGACGACAATCCCCGAGCGGCGCGGCGTTAGGCAAAGATGACGACGCCGATGGAACCGGTGAAGCTCATCGGCGCCTTCGGCAGCCCGTTCGTGCACCGCGCCGAGGTGGCGCTGCGCCTCAAGGGCGTCCCGTACGAGCTCATCCTGGAGGACATGAGCAGCAAGAGCGACCTCCTGCTCGCCAACAATCCCGTGCACAAGAAGGTGCCCGTGCTCCTCCACGGTGACCGAGCCGTCTGCGAGTCGCTCGTCATCGTCGAGTACGTCGACGAGGCCTTCGACGGGCCGCCCCTGCTCCCCGCCGACCCCTACGAGCGCGCTGTGGCGCGCTTCTGGGCGCACTTCATCGAGAACAAGGTAACGTATGGTATGATTCAGCACGCCTGCACCTTTAATTCTACCGACGCTCATTTGCTCGTAACAAGTAGTGAAGTAGTGCCTGGAGCCGCTACGGCTAGCGCTGTTCGGCGACGGCGAGGCGCAGAGGTCGGCCATGGAGGCGGCGAGGGCGGGCCTGGCGCTGGTGGAGGAGCAGCTGAAGGATGCGAGGTTCTTCGGAGGCGACGCCATCGGCCTCGCCGACATCGCCAGCGGCGGCCTGCTGGCGCACTGGCTCGGCGTTCTGGAGGAGGTGGCCGGAGTGAGTGTCCTGACCAGCGGGCAGGAGCTCCCTGCTCTGCGCCGGTGGGCGGCAGAGTACAGGTCGACTGAAGCAGTGCAGGCGTGCCTGCCGGACCGGGCTCGGCTCCTCGCATACTTCGCCGCCGTCAGGGACAAGTGCGTCTCGGTGGCCAAATCGACGATGCAATAAACATCAAATTTGGAGACTACCTTGTGACAATGCAGAAATAAACACCAAATCGACGATGGCGAAATAAACATCAAATCTGTAATAGACTAAAAGCGAATTCTTATAGAATAGACAACCTTGCACAGACTCTGTCTCTGACGTACTGATATACTACTTATTACAATCAAATCTGGATTTCGTCCAAAAAAAAAAAATCAATCAAATCTGCAGACTGGTTCATAGGTGTACTGCTTATATTCATTCATATTTGGAGAGAAGATGACTCACGAGCGCGTAGAAAGGCCTGCACGAATTCTATCTTGGACTCTATGGTACGCACTGAGAAATATGTACTGCTTGGGATTTTCGAATTCTAGTAAGTAGCCAATGAGAAAGAGAAACTGGAGTATGAAACTAAGGAAGTGGAATTGCTTCAAGCCACTGCACCTTCTGAAAGTCATAAGGCCTGCCAATAAAATAAATTCAGTAAAGTCAATCTTCGTTTCATTTCAATGGTATAAGAAGTGATGCATAGTGTTTTCCTTTTGTTTTTAATCAAATCCCAGCTTCGTCCTTCTCTCTCAAGAAGTGCTTATCTATGCGGCAATATGCTCACGAGAGATTTTGTAATTTTGAATGGTTGGGTGTATAAGTTATGAACAGACCATGCTCACGGGATAATAAAAAGGCATGAATGATTTGCATATTTAAAGGTGGACAGTGCAGAAGGGGAAAGGAGTCCTCCGCAAAGACAATTATCTGTGGTTTCTCTAATTATATCTAGGTGCAAAAAAACAAACGTTACCTTAGCAGAGGTAGTCTGACAACATAATACTTTCTGCGGCAGCCGTTCCTTGATTACCAAATAACATTTCTGATGTGTCTAATACTCATAAGATCGTCTTTGTCTTCATTTGGTTCTCCCTTCTGCCGAAGCTTCTCTCTGAGCTCTTCTGATGTATGAAGCAGATTTAATTCCTTAAGGTTTGTCAGGTGTTCAATACCTTGAGGAAGACACTTCAGTTCAGGACACCTTTGTAAGTAGAGCTCGGCAAGGTTTGGCATTGCACCCTCTTCTATTTGAACTCGGTTGAGCTGAGGTGCTTGCCATATGGATAGAAAACAAAGCTTTGGAAAACACCCTGCAGTGAAGTGCAGCTTCTTCCCATCAAAAGCCTTGACAAGTACAAGATAACATAAACCACGTAGCACCAACAGACCAGAAAAGGATTAAACCAAAAGTACTATGCTCACGGGATAATAGAAAAACGTGAATGATGTAAACGTAAAGTAAAGTTAAAGGTGGACAGTGCAGAAGGGGGAAGGAGTCCTCCGCAAAGACATTACCTAGTGCCAAAAAAAACATTACCTTAGCGGAGGTAGTCTGACAACATAATAATTTCTCCGGCTGTTGTTCCTTGATTACCAAATAATAACCTTTCTGATGTGTCTAATACTCATAAGATCATCTTTGCCTTCATTTGGTTCTCCCTTGTGCTGAAGCTTGTATCTGAGCTCTTCTGATGGTTCAAGCAGATGTAATTCCTTAAGGTTTATGAGGTGTTCAATACCTTGAGGAAGAAACTTCAGTTCAGGACAGGTTCGTAAGACGAGCTCGGCAAGGTTTGGCATTGCACCCTCTTCTATTTGAACTCGGTTGAGCTGAGGTGCTTGCCATATGGATAGAAAATGGAGTTTTGGAAAACACCCTGCAGTGAAGTGCAACTTCTTCCCATCAAAAGCCTTGACAAGTGCAAGAGAACATAAACCACGTAGCACAAACAGACTAGAAAAGGATTCCTCGTCAATATTGGAGAATGATATGTGCAACTTTGTGAGGCTACTGATGTGAGACCAAGATGACAGAACCTGAGGCATTGATGTTTTCGCCAGCTGCCCTTGTAATTGAAGGAAAGAAAAGTTTGAAGGTAAATAAAGCCCCTCTAGCTGCAGCACTTCGCCCTCCCCTAGAGCTGAAATATCTAGATGAACAAGATGGCTCATTTTGTTGATAGCATTTCTTAAGTCAGCAGAGTGTTCACTTCTCACATTGCAGACACTGAATGTTCTTAGCTCCGTCAAATCACCAACCTCACGCAGAATATCTGAACTTGCCTTAACGGACAGCAAAGCTTGTAGTGATGTCAAGTGCCTTATGCCAGTAGGCACCTTTACACCACTGTGAGGTTTAAACTCTTGTTCTCCTTGAAATATTTGACATGCACAAAGGTATCTCAACTTCTTAAGTTTTACAATGTTGTTAGGTAAGTACAACAACTGAGCATCCAAAGCATCCAATACTTCCAGGTTTTGCAACCTTCCTATTGTTTCAGGTAGACTTTTTATTGCAGTATACCTAACGCCCAAATACCGCAGATTGAACAAGTTGAATACCTCACTAGGCAACATGTTGATACAAGTACCTTGCAGATCCAATGTTGACAATAGATTTGAAGACACTAGGATGGGCCGCACTAAATCAATATCAATATACCTCTCAAAAACATGAAGTGAACGGATATTTGATGCATTTGATGGATTTATTTGGTCAAGGCTTCCACTCAGGACTGATATACGACGCATGCACCCTACAGAAAATTCTGTAGAGCCATCATACACTTTACCAAAACATTCTTCCTCTGCTTTATTGAGCGCAACAAGCCGTATGACATCATGCATTCGGCAATATTTCAACCGGCCAGTATGGTTCCTCTCCACTACCTGAAGTAGGCTTCGACCCACAAGCTCAGTCAAGTATTCCTCCGCCACTTCCTCCAATGTTTTGTTTCCCTGCTTCTTGATGAACCCAGCAGTAATCCAGTGCCTCATTACTCTCCTCCTTTTGATAAGATAATCTTCTGGGAATAATGCACAGTGTAAGAAACAATTTCTCAAATCATATGGAAGGTCCTCCAAACTGACTTTTAGAATTGTCTCAACACGAGGCATCACCTTTTTTACCAACTGTAGCTCCAACTCATCATATGCTTTTTCCCATTCAACGTAAGTTTGTCCTCTTCCAGATAGTAGGCTACCAACACATGCAAGAGCAATAGGCAACCCTTCACACTTGTTGACAAATTTCAAAGCCAAATTCTTTAGGTGCGGTGGACACTTTCTGTCACCATCATTCCAAAAGGCTGATTTGCAGAATAACTCCCAAGACTTATCTTCTTCAAGTGGTTCCAAGTGAATAGCAGAATTACTGGTTGCCAACAATGTTACCTCACGATTTCTTGATGTGATAACAAATCGACCAATGCAATTAGATGGAATAACTTTCCTTATCTCTGACCAGACATCTGTAGTCCAAACATCATCCAGGACTAAGATATACCTTTTACCATGGAGATAGTTATTGATGGTCTCAGCTAATCTTTCCTTTTCCATGTTGGCCACATCAGCTCCTACACCAAACTCTCCAGCAATCTTCCTCAACAACTGTTGAACATCATAACTTTATGATACAGTCACCCACACGGCAGCATCAAAATCTAATTTGATAGTTTTGTATACATGAGCAACCAAAGTTGTTTTCCCAACACCAGGCATGCCCCAAACAGTGGTGATTTTGCATCTCTGTTCTTTATCACCTACCAACCACTGAGTTAATAATTCCTTGTTCTTGGTAATCCCCACAAGGTCCTCATCCCTAGTGAAATTCAAAGGTTTATCGGCGTTGAAAGCACTACCTCCAACATTCCTGTCCATTTGTGGCACGACATACTCCTGGTTCAACTGCTTAGCCTCTTGAAGCCTGCCATTGATATCTTGCAGCTTGCGCGCAAGCCGGCGCCATGTCTTGACATGCTTGATCCTCTTCTTCGTCCTGGCAGCAAACCCCCCATGCTTGTCCTCTAGCTTGTAGGTGAACTCATCAACAACATCCTCAATCTCAAATGCAAAGCCCCTGATCCTATTGACAAAGAGGCCAGTGGTGTCATCAGTGTCCTTGAACCGCTCCGCCCTTTTCAGATAAGCTTGCATACTCTCAAGCTCATCCTTGGCTGTACGGACCTGGCCAAAGAGACCCTTGAGGGCAGAGACTTCATGACACAGCAGTGATGCACCATAACTTGCTGCCTCCTGGAGCAAAGCCGCGCCCAGCTTGCCAATCAGCAGCCCTACAACAGCTTCCGCCATGGTGGTTGCCTGTCGTCGGTCGAGATCTCAGAGTTATAAACTTACAATGCGTGCAAGAACGTGGTTGGAGAGAGATCAGGAAGCACGGAAGGGGAAGGAGTAGGGAGTCACCTGGGAATGGGAAGAGGTACTTAGGAGGCCACGGTGGAGCGAGGTGAGCCGCGCGCAGCAGGCACGCCGGCGGCTGCTTGGAGCTCCGTGGACGTATCCTTCTTCCCCCTCGTTCCGATCTGGAGCCTGGCGATCCAAACGAGAAGCTCGCGTTGACTGCTGGTGGAGGAGGAAGAGGGGCGATCGCGCTGGGACAATTGTGAGTTGTAATTGTGACTGTAGGTATGGAGCTTCGAGGAGGGTGCGGGTGGAGGTGCACATGCGAATGGGAATGCAGTAGCGCCCGGATTGGCCACTTGTTTTCCATTTTATTCCTGCACTCGATGCCTCGATCCCATTCGCATGTGCACTCGCCACCTACTGCAGGTGAAAATCACGTGGGCCGGCTCACAAAGTTGCATCGGGTGAAAAACTTAAAATTGTTCATCAGCCATGTCGTGGGCTCTCGCTAGCGCTGTTCGGGGATGGCAACTTGCAAGCCGCAGAAAGCATCGCGTCCGTGGACTGCAGACGACGAGGGCGGGCTGGTGCTAGTGGAGGAGCAGCTGAAGCCTGAAGCCTGAAGGGTAAGAGGTCGCCTATTTCTCGGAAACAGAAACGCGGTATGGGGGATAAATTATAGAGGGCCAGAAATATCACTAGCCATATCATGCTACTGCAATATAAATTATTGCAAATTGCAGCGCAATAATTAGCACCTAGGCATTCGAAATATTCGAAATTGAGCAAGCAGACCCTAAATCTTACCTTTGCTGTGTAGTCTGTGCAATGTAGTCTGTGCAAGCACAAGCAAGGGGCGTCTGGTGGTGCTCCACTAGCGCACTGCCACAGTGCCGACGCGGGCATGCGGCGGCGCGAGGCTTCCTGCCTGCCTGCCTGGAGCCAGCCGGCTTCAATCCGGCGTCAGCCGTGAGACCATCAACCCCTCACACTTCTGCCCGCCATGGAAAGGAGGAGAAAGTGGAAGCCGGTCGCGACTCGCGCGCGCAGGAGCGGCGGCGCGGCGCGGCGAGTCTGCGGAGGCCGGAGCGGACTGGTGGTTGCAGAGTAGCCGCGCCTCGCAGTTCGGAAGGGCCAGTCGACGAAGGTAGCAGGTGGCGCCGCGGCCCGTGGGGACGAGCGACGGGGCCGTGAATCCGGGGGCATGGCGGCGCGGGACGGCGGGGGATCGGGACGGGGTGGGGCGTGGGCGTGGCCGCGGGAGCGCTCTGCAGGGGCTGGAGCTGCGGTTGGACAGGGATTATTGGGCTGGGCTGAAGACATAGTCCATGGAAATTAGGCCCGCGGGCGCGCGCTGCAGGCCCCGTGCCATACAGCTTCTCACCAGCGCTTCTCACCAGCTGAGTTTGAGGTGAAGGACTGCCAAACTGCTTGGTGAGAAACTGCTTCACGGGCAAAGGATCAAAGAGATGAAGTTGTTTTTTTAGACGTGGAGGTGAAGCCAGCGCAACGTGGATTTCTTTGGCTTCCACTGGATTGTGGGGGTGAAGCAGCGGCTTCTTTTGGCAAAGAGAGCTAATAATAATTTTCTGGGCCTATTTGAGGAGCTTTGTAAGAAAACACTTTCTTCTTAAAAAAAAAATCTTTGTAAGGTGGTGGGATACGGGGGCTTGCAGTCAGAGGAATTAAGTAGGAAGTCTTTTGGCACCAAAGCAGTTATCTTGAAACCACCGTCAGAAAAGCTATAAAACTCCTGCCGAACCTTGCAACTGCATGCGGGAACGTGGCTGGAGGACGAGGTCAGGAAGCACACAAGGGTAAGGGGAGGCACCTGGGAAGGACGACGCCGTACGTGGAGTGAGTGAGGTGGCCGCAGCTGGATCGGCGTGGTGGGAGCTCCAGCTCCTCCTGGGACGTGTCCTCCCGCTTCGTCGTTCCGATCTGAAGCTTGGCACAAATGTCTTGCCTGCAGGTATCGGGATCAGATCCAGAGTATATTAAGCTCGGCGGCGTTGACTGCGAGGGAAGACTCGGTCCGGTCGCGCTGCGCTGGGCCATATGAAATGCACTGGCCATCTACTGCAGGTGCACATCACGCGGGACCGCTGATCGGGAGTGTTTGATAACCTGTCCATGCTCTGCTCGGCACGATCGGTTGGCTTGTCTGGCCAGTTTGACCTGGCTCTCAAGGTGCAATCTATCGTATCATGTTTACTGTACCAAATGAGGTGGGTAGGGATTGTGTTTTTGCTTGTAGCCTCCTCTCAGTCATTTCGTTGAACACATGGTAGGCTGAACAAGGACACTGCCTAGCTGAACGGCATGCCTATATTCTCCAGTCAAGCTGTTCGCGGCCATATGAAATGCACTCGCCATCTACTGCAGGTGCACATCATGCAGGACCGCCGATAGCTGAAGTATTTATTGTTCAGCAGCGATGCCGTCGCTGACATCGACTCCGAAGAAAAAAAAATGAGCTCGACGTGTGCCTGTGTTGGGCCAGTCTGACGAGGCGTTCTGCAAGTGGTTGGGCCAATCAGACGAGGCGTTCTGCAAGTGGGCTGTGGCCCTGTGGGCAGGAGGGCGGCGGGCCTGGCGCTGGTGGAGGAGCAGATCAAGCGTGAGGGGAAGAAGGTTCTTCGGACTTCGGAGGCGACGTTGCCATCGGTCTCGCGGAGTGACCGTCTTGAAGAGCGGTAGTGCTGAGGAGGTCCCGGCTCTGCGCCGGTGGCCGGAGTGTCTCGTTTGGCGATACTCTATGACGAAAGCACGTTCGTCAGCCGGACAAACTCAATATTCTGCCACAACTTGCTTGCGTGTGCAGTGTACACGACTGACCAGCACACTACAAGTGCAGAGCAGGAGTGGCAAAGCTCCTAGTACTACATCACAATTCACAAGTGCTCGAAACAAATAAGAAGCTTCCTTCACCGGAAGACCAGACCGGAGGTTAGAAGATCATAGGAGATGGCGGCTACCGAGCCGGCGGCGGTGAGGCTGATCGGCCATTTCGCCAGCTCGTTCGTGCACCGCGTCGAGGTGGCCCTGCGCCTCAAAGGGGTGCCCTACGAGCACATCCTGGAGGAGCTGAGCAACAAGAGCGAGCTGCTGCTCCAGCACAACCCAGTGCACAAGCTCGTGCCCGTGCTCCTCCACGGCGACAGGGCCATCTGTGAGTCCCTCATCATCATCGAGTACATCGACGAGGCCTTCGACGGGCCGCCGCTCCTCCCCGCCGACCCCCACGCGAGGGCGGACGCGCGGTTCTGGGCCCACTTCATCGACCAAAAGGTACAAAGATGGAACTGGCGATCTCTCTTTTCAGTACGATTTGCGATTCTTTTTGGGGAAAAAAAACTATGATCTTGAGTTCGCTGATGGTCAATGTTTGAACACCTGCTCGATGTATCGCGCAGTTCACGCGGCCGTTCTGGTTGTCGTTCTGGACGGACGACGAGGAGGTCAAGAAGACCTTCGCGAAGGAGGCGAAGGAGAACCTGGCACTCCTGGAAGCGCAGCTCAAGGGTCGGAGGTTCTTCGGTGGCGACGCCATCGGCTTGGTCGACATCGCCGCCTCCGGGCTGGCACACTGGGTTGGGGTCACCGAGGAGGTCACCGGGGTGACCCTCGTCAACGCCGAGGAGTTCCCGGCGTTCCGCGAGTGGGCCAACGCCTACGTCAACGACACCACCGTGAAGCAGTGCTTGAGGAGCAGAGACGAGCTCGTCGCCTATTTCAACGCGAGGAAGGACATGTTGACCAGGGTTGCTCGGCGCAAGTGATTTGGATGTCATGCATTTTCCTTCCGTTGTTTGTTTTAGTTGACAATAATAAGTGTAACAAAATTACCGCTGTGATATCCAGTTCAGTCTGTTGTCTGTACTTATCATTGTTCAGATTTAATTTGTGGCGCTTAGGAATCATAAATTTTATAATGACCACACAGAAAAGACTACAAATTGATGAACCAAACTACTGACCAAATTCAGTTTAGCTACTGCTATACGTTGGTGTTTCACTGTTCGCGTTTCATTCTCCAATGTCAAGCAATCTTGTCGAGTTTAATTTGAATGGTCGTACTCGTACATGGATGATGGCTGTAATGCTCCTTAGTAGGAGGCTACGAGCATGTTGGTTAAAACTTCTTTGATTTTTGGTGCGGGTTCACATTACAGAACTATACTACTACTCTCTCCGTTCCAAATTACAAGGCACTTTGTTTATTTTTGTGCCTTTTTGATATATTGCTGTAACGTAGTACTAATTTTCACAATGCTAATTGACTGGATACGGTCTTAGCTTGGATACAAATTGGAGCTGTAAAAACTAGATCGATTTGACACTTCAAGGGGCAAAAGCCTTTCTCTGTTTTAGAGCTGAAAGTTGAAACAAATTCTTCATATTCACTGTTCTCAGTCTCAGTCAGATATCTTTATATTTTCGAATGGAAGTCGAATGCCCAAACAAGTACATTCTCAGAATCTGAACTAAACACACGTTCTCCTCATCCATTTTTGTGGAGGAAAATCTGACCAAATTCAAAGGCCAGAACCTGAAATTCCTTAATGGAATGACGTTCGCTCTTACGGCCATCAAACTGAAACTTGCTCAGCTACGTTCAGAACAAAAATGCTCACATTTGGATATGTCGATGTTACTGTTTATGCAAGGCATATGATTCACTACATCATACGTTTATTATGTCAAAACCTTTGACTACACCAATGTCAATGTGAGCCAAGCAATCTTGATTATCTCCTATAAATAACAATTTTTTAGCAATCTCTCCAAGCACAAACAGCAAGCAGCAAAGAACCAACTAGCACAAAGAAACATGTCTTCACCTGTCAAGGTCATCGGCCATTACGCGAGCCCATTTGGAGAAAAGTTCGTACCTATATACTGTTTGTACTTATACGCATTTGGAGAGAAGATGACTCACAAGCGCGTGCAAACTCATGCGCGCATTCTATCTTGGTCTCTTGAACTCTGCTACGCGTGCCAACAGCTGACATTCTAAGAAGCATATGCTGCTTGGGATTTTTAAACTCTGGTACGCAGCCGACGAGAAGAGAAACTGGAGTATGGAACTTCAGGAAGTGGAATTGCTTCAAGCCACTGCAGCTTCTGACAATCATAAGGCCTGCCAATAAAATAAAGTCAGGGAAGTCAACTTCGTTTCATTTCAATGATATAAGAAATGATGATAATGTTTTCCTTTTGTTTTCAATCAAAGTTTGGTTTGAACATTCTCTCTGAAGGAAAAAAAAAACACAACACATAGGGTGCTTGACTATGTGGCAAGAAATTCACGGGAGAATTTGTAATTTTGAATGGCTGGGTGTATAACTCATGGACAGAACAAAAATATTTTCATGGGATAATAAAAAAAACATGAATGATGTAGTATATTTAAAGGTGGACAGTGCAGAAGGGGGAGGAGTCCTAGGCAAAGACAATTATTTGTGGTTGCTCTAATTATACCTCGGTGCCCAAAAAAAAAAAAAAAAGAAACATTACCTTAGAGGTACTCTGACCACATAATACTTTCTCCGGCTGGTGTTCCTGGATTACCAAATAACCTTTCTGATGTGTCTTATACTCATAAGTTCGTCTTTGCATTCATTTAGTTCTCCCTTCTGCTGAAGCTTCTCTCTGAGCTCATCTGATGTATGAAGCAGAGTTAATTCTTGAAGGTTTGTGAGGTGTTCAATACCTCGAGGGAGAAACTTGAGTTCAGGACAGGTATTTAAGTAGAGCTCAGCAAGGAGTGGCATTGCACCCTCTTCTATTTGAACTCGGTTGAGCTGTGCAGAGTGCCATATGGATAGAAAACGAAGTTTTGGAAAACACCCTGCAGTGAAGTGCAGGTTCTTCCCATGAAAAGCCTTGATAAGTGCAAGATGACGTAAACCACGTAGCACCAACAGACCAGAAAATGATTCCTCATCAATATTGGAGATCGATATATGCAAACGTGAGAGGCTACTGAGGTGACACCAAGATGACAGAACCTGAGGCATTGATGGTTTCGCAAGATGCCCTTATAATTGAAGGACAGAAAAGTTTGAAGGTAAATGAAGTCCCTCTAGCTGCAGCATTTCACTATCCCCAGCTGAAACAATATCTATAGAAACAAGATGGCTCATTTTATTGATAGCATTTCTTAAGTCACCAGATTGTTCAGTTCTCACATTGCAGACACCGAATGTTCTTAGCTCCGTCAAATCACCAACCTCACGCAGAATATCTGAACTTGCATTCACAGAATGCAAAACTTGTAGTGACGTCAAGTGCCTTATGCCAGTAGGCACCTCTACACCACAAGAAGGTTTAAAATCTCGTCCTCTTTGAAAAATTTCACATGCACAAAGGTATCTCAACTTCTTAAGTTTTACAACGTTGTTTGGTAAGTACGACAACTGCGCATTTAAAGCATCCAATACTTCCAAGTTCTGCAACCTTCCTATTGTTTCAGGTAGACTTTTTATTGCAGTATACCTAAGGCCCAAATACCGCAGATTGAACAAGTTGAATACCTCACTAGGCAACATGTTGATACAAGCACCTTGCAGATCCAACGTTGACAATAGATTTGAAGACACTAGGATCGACCGCACTAAATCAATGTCAATATACCTCTCAAAGACATGAAGTGAACGGATATGTGATGCATTTGATGAACTAATTTGGCCAAGGCTTCCACTCAGGACTGATATACGACGTATGTGACCTACAGAAAATTCTGTAGAGCCATCATACACTTTACCAAAACATTCTTCCTCCGCTTTATTGAGCGCAACAAGCCGTATGACATCATGCATTCGGCAACATTTCAACCGCCCAGTTTCATTCCTCTCCACAACCTGTAGTAGGCTTCGGTTCACAAGCTCAATCAAGTACTCCTCTGCCACTTCCTCCAATGTTCTGTTCCCTTTCTTCTTGATGAACCCAGAGGTAATCCAGTGCCTCATTACTCTCCTCCTCTTGATAGGATAATCTTCTGGGAATAATGCACAGTGTAAGAAACAATTTCTCAGATCATATGGAAGGTCCTCCAAACTAACTTTTAGAATTGTCTCAACACGAGGCATCACATTTTTACCAACTGCATCTCTAGCTCATCATATGCTTTTTTCCATTCGACGTAAGTTTGTCCTCTCCCAGATAGTAAGCTGCCTATGCATGCAATAGCAATAGGCAACCCTTCACACTTCTCAACAAATTTCAAAGCCAAATCCTTTAAGTGGGGTGGGCACTTTCTGTCACCATCATTCCAAAAGGTTGATTTGCAGAATAACTCCCAAGAATTATCTTCTTCAAGTGGCTCCAAGTGAATAGCAGAATTACCGGTTGCCAACAATGATACCTCACGATTTCTTGATGTGATAACAAATCGACCAATGCAATTAGATGGAATAACTTTCCTTATCTCTGACCAGACATCTGTAGTCCAAACATCATCCAAAACTAAGATATACCTTTTACCATGGAGATAGTTATTGATGGTCTCAGCTAATCTTTCCTTTTCCATGTTGGCCACATCAGCTCCTAAATCAAACTCTCCAGCAATCTTCCTCAACAACTGTTGAACATCATAACTTTGTGATACAGTAATCCATGCGGCAGCATCAAAATCTAATTTGATGGTTTTGTACACATGAGCAACCAAAGTTGTTTTCCCAACACCAGGCATGCCCCAAACAGTGGTGATTTTGCATCTCTGTTCTTTATCACCTACTAACCATTGAGTTAATAATTCCTTGTTCTTGGTAATCCCCACAAGGTCCTCATCCCTGGTGAAATTCAAAGCTTGATTAGCATTGAACGCACTACCTCCAACATTTCTGTTCATTTGTGGCACGGCATACTGCTTGTTCAACTCCTTAGCCTCTTGAAGCCTGGCATTGATATCTTGCAGCTTGCGTGCAAGCCGGCGCCATGTCTTGATATGCTTGATCCTCTTCTTCGCCCTGGCAGCAAACCCCCCATGCTTGTCCTCCAGCTTGTAAGTGAACTCATCAACAACATCCTCGATCTCAAATGCGAAGCCCCTGATCCTCTGGACAAAGAGGCCGCTGATCTCATCGGTGTCCTTTATCGGCTCTGCCACTTTGAGATAAGCCTGCATAATCTCAAGCTCATCCTTGGCTTTACGGACCTGGCCAAAGAGACCCTTGAGGGCAGACACTTCATGGCAGAGCAGCGACGCACCGTAACTTGATGCCTCCTTCAGCAAAGCCGTGCCAAGCTTGCCCACCAGCAGGCCCACAACTGCCTCCGCCATGGTTGTTGCCTGTGGTTGGGTAAAAGAGCTCAGAGTTACATACAGTTGGAGGATGCGTGCGATGCGAGAACGTGGCTGGAGGAGGGCGAAGTCAGGAAGCAGAGAAGGGGAAGGAGCTGTGAGGCACCTGGGAGGAGGTAGGTGGACGCGGTGGAGCAAGTTGGCCGCAGGAGTCTCGGCGTGGTGAGCGGCGCGCGCGCACGGCGGCGGCTGGTGCCCGGTGCCCGGTGGCGGTGGGAGCTCCTTGGACCTGCCCCTTCCGCTCCCTCGTTCCGATCTGGAGCTCGGCACAAATGTCTACAGCGAAATGGAAATGGGGATGGAATCGGATACAAAGCAGAAGCTCGGCTCGGCGTTGACTGCAGAGAGAGGACGACGGTCGGTCGCGCACTCACGCTGGGACACCACCAACCACACTGGCACTCCGGCAGTGGGCAACTGGTGACGAAGCAGGCGCACACAGGAGTGCACAGATGGCACGGCAGCCGCCGAGCTTTTTCTGGGAAATCGGGGCAGGGCCCCGGTGCATGCAATGCTTTTCCATTTTTTATTTTTCCGTGGGATAAGGACAGAGATGTGGCAATAGTGCAGTGCAGCAGTTCAAGCAATATCTATACCAGTGATCTGTACTAGACACTTTCAGCACAAACTTTTACCCTGATTAGTATCTGACTTGAGAGAACTGATCTGTACTAGTATTTCTCAGGGCAAGACACGTAATCAATGTCTTATTCCATACACAGAAAACTGAAAAGGCGTACAAATGCTCCAAGATCAAAATTACCGCTGCAGTGCAACATTCAGTTGATTATTATATCGCCTTGGCCATCAGTCTGTACTTATCATTGTTCGCAGTGTAGTAGGCGAGGAGCCAATCCCTGTCCGGCAGGCACTGCACGACGGTCTCGTCGGCGGCGTACTCCTTGGCCCACCGGCGGAGAGCCGGGAACTCGTCGTCGCTCGCCACGCTCACTCCGGTGGACTCCTCGATCACGCTGAGCCAGTGCGTCAGACCACACGCCGCGAGGTCGGCGTAGCCGACGGAGTCGCCGCCGAAGAACCTTTTTCCAGCCAGCTGCGCCTCCAGGAGCGCCAGGTTCGCCTTCGTCTCCCTCAAGGCCTCCGCCTGCGCGTCCCCCTCCGACCACACCGACAGCCATAACGGCTTCGAGCACTGCATCGATGGTTAGTTGGCACGATCGAAGACGGCCAGCGTTCATCTCAGTGAAACTTTGGAATTCACAAGGAGATCGAAGCAGCAGGAAATAGTTAAGATGCATGCCTTGTGATCGATGAAGTGCGCCCAGAAACGAGCCGTGGCGCGGTCGTAGGGATCTGCCGGCAGGAGGGACGGCCCGTCGAAGGTCTCGTCGACGTACTCGACGATGACGAGCGACTCGGAGATGGTGCGGTCGCCGTGGAGGAGCACGGGGACCCTCTTGTAGATGGGGTTGTGCGTGAGCAACAGCTCGCTCTTGTTCTCCAGGTCTTCCAGGACGAGCTCGTAGGGAACGCCCTTGAGGCGCAGCGCCGCCTCCGCACGGTGCGCGGCCGGGCTGCCCAAGGCGCCGATGAGCTTCACCGGCGGCGACATCTCTCTGACGACTCTGATCAATTCCCGATGTCTTTTGCTATTATTTTGGGGGAAGTTTTATTATGAGAATCCATGAATTACTCGTATTTATACTCGAGCCAGCTAAGACGCTGGTGGCGGCGCCCATAGATACACTGATCCTGATTGATGATGAAGTAGCCAAAATTGGTGTGCTGCTTGAGAGCTAGAGCTAGTAGCATTTTTTCTTACTTTCTTCTGTTCTACTATATCTTCTTCTGGTCAAACGTCTGGACTTCTGAGAGAAGATGATATCATGAATTGACACGACGGAGTAGTATCCAAGTGCCTCAGTCCAAGTGTTGATGTGTGGTGAAGAAGAGAAAATGAAATCTGTATGGTACAAAACTGTTCTTGGAACTTGGATGACCACATTGGCCCAGTCAACCAAAGTCTGTTGGAGCGTTCTTCTTCCCTGTTCGCTTGCAGTCGCCGCTCGCGTTCTTCTTCCCTCTTCGCTCGCAGTGGCCGCTCTGACGTCCTCACCTCATCATCCATGCGAATCAGACGTGCCGTAGTTGTTTCACATTTCTAATTTACTACATGACTGAACTTGCTGTAGTGTAGTACAGTTACTACAGTAACTCTCACATTGTTAATTTTCTGGATACGCACTTGGACACAAACTGGGCCTGCAAAGAACAGATGAACTTCAGAGTTTTGCACAGAATCCTTTCCCCTGTTTTCAGTTGGAAGCTAAAACTTAACCTTAAAGTTGAAACAAATTCTGTCAGATACTTTTATATTTTGAATAGAAAGTTGAAAGCCCAAACAAGTACAT
The DNA here is from genome assembly GCA_018135685.1 of Themeda triandra. Taxonomy (NCBI): domain Eukaryota; kingdom Viridiplantae; phylum Streptophyta; class Magnoliopsida; order Poales; family Poaceae; genus Themeda; species Themeda triandra. The sequence goes on from JAENPR010000018.1 coordinate 2,420,270, forward strand.
TCCAAAATCTCAACTCAATGTTTCCCTAACCAAAGTTGAAAGGTCAGAACCTGAATTTTCTTGCTGGAATGACGTTCACCCTTCTACGTTGCTGAAAACTGAAACAAGTTCCCATGCCCAAACTGAAACTGAAATGAAACTGGGATATATATGCTGAGGTCACTGCTTATGCCAGGCACATGACTAACTGCTTATAGCTCCACATCTTAGGTAAATAAATAGGATCTATCTGACTTAAGCTGCGTTGATCCTAGTGATAATGGACTTTAGAGCATCTCCAAGAGTTTGCCATCTTCACTTGGCATCCATCTATTTTTGGCAAAACAAGAAAAAACCTCCTCCAACAGTTTGGCATCCAACTTGGTAAATTTTAGCAAGTTGTCAAATTCCACCCCTCCACGCGCAGGGTTGCCATCGCGTTGCCATCGCCGCATGCAACCACTTGATTTTTGCCGCGCATGTAACCACTTGATTTTTGCCAAAACAGTTGACCAGTTGCAAGTGGGCCTACTATTTTGATTTTTGCCAAGCCCAAATGGCAAACTATTGGAGATGCTACAATATTTCACTTGTCATATGTTTTAAGCAAGTGAATTTTAGCAAACTCTTGGAGATGCTCACCTCCACAATGCCAATTCAAAATTGCATTCATCTGCGATATTTATGGGGCCGAGGGACACAAGCAATTTTTTAACAGTAGACTTTTAAAAAAAAAAGCAATTTTTTAAAGTTATTGTGTGGACTGAAGAAACCAAGTAACCTCTTTCAGGATCCGAAGATGGTTGTGTAGACTGTAAAGTGCTCGAACTTCTTGCAGAAGAAGCCAAGTAATCTTGGGTTGTCTCCTATAAATAGGCATGGTTCAGTTTGTTTCTCCAAGCAGACAGACAGCAACAAGCCAAGCAAGAACCAACAAACCAGTACCTAAAAAATGTCTCCGCCGGTAAAGATCATCGGCCATCCGGTAAGCCCATACTCGCACCGCGTCGAGGCCGCTCTGCAGCTCAAAGGCGTGCCTTACGAGCTGATACAAGAAGACGTGAGCAACAAGAGCGAGCTGCTGCTCGCCAACAACCCTGTCCACAAGAAAGTGCCTGTGCTCCTCCATGGTGACCAGGCCATCTGCGAGTCCCTCGTCATCGTCGAGTACATCGACGATGCCTTCGACGGGCCGTCTCTCTTGCCGGCTGACTCCTACGACCGTGCCATGGCCCGTTTCTGGGCAGACTTCATGGACAAGGTATTCTCATTTAAGAAACTATTATGCGATGATAAACATCAACTCTGCTTGTTTTACTGAACTCCGGTGTGACGAAACAGCTCGTCTTGCCGTTCTGGTTCGCACATTGGGCTGAGGGCAAGGCGCAGAAGGCTCTAGTGGAGGAGGCCAAGCCAAAGCTGGCGCTTCTAGAGGTGCAGCTCAAGGGGAAGAGGTTCTTTGGGGGCAACACCGTCGGATACGTCGACATAGCAGCCAGTGTGTTGGGTCCTTGGCTCAGCGTGTTAGAGGAGGTGACCGGAGTGGTTGTGCTTGACGAAGACGAGTACCCTGCTCTACGCCGGTGGTCCAAGGAGTACAATTCCTATGAAGCACTGAAGCAGTGCGTCCCGGACAGAGACCAGCTCGTCGCCTTCTATACTGATGAACAGAAGGAGAAGTACAAAATGATTGCTAATGCATGGTCGAAGCAGTAATTGGGTGCTATAAGTAGCTAGAGCATATCTTTTTTGTGTGGAATAATGTATGGATCACAAATGGCTTGTGCCGGAATAACATAAATGGTAGTAGAAGACTGTTACTAGTATCACGATCTAGTACCACAATAAAAGAGCTCCAGCCGGCCTATCAGTTGTTTCATATTTCTGATTTACTTTGACTGAACTTGCTCTAGTGCAGCACAGTAACGCTAACATTGATATTGCTAATTTCTGGATACGCACTTAGATTGGACACAAACTGGACCTGAAAAGAACAGATGAACTTCAAAGTTTTGCGCAGAATCCTTTCCCCTGTTTTCAGTTGGAAGCTAAAGTTGAGACAAATTCTTTTTTTTTTTCACGAGCAGGCATATATGCCCGTATTTCATTAAGAGGAATGGAATGGTCGTAAGACCTACAACATAGGCTTAGGATGATGGTGGTGAGAAGCCATCAGCACCACAAACAGAGAACCTAACTACTGGATCCAACGTTTGTATTACATGGATATTTTTTGTCAGATTCCAACGTTTGTATTACATGGATATTTTTTGTCAGATTCCGTCGGATATTTTTGTATTTTGAACCGAAATTTCAAAGCCCAAACAGTAAATTCTAAAAATCACAACTCAATGTTTTCCTAAGCAGAGGTTTTTTTTTTTTTTTTTTTTTTTTTTTTTTTTTTTTTTTTTTGGGTGCGGGTGTTCCTAAGCAGAGTTGAAAGGTCAGAACCTGAAAACTTTTGCTAGAATAACGTTCGCCCTTACGTCGCGGCAAACTGAAACTTGTACAGATATGCTTCAGCCAGGCACATGGCTAACTGCTTATAGCTCCACATCTTAGGTAAGTAAACATGATCTATCTGACTTAAGCTCCATTAATCCTAGTGATGATGGACTGACACTTGCACAATGCCACCTCAAGGCTTAATTGCGTTCAGAGATGTTTATGGGGCCAAGGGACAGAAGCAATGTTTTAAAGGTATTGTGTGGACTGAAGAAACCAAGTAACCTCTTTCAGGATCAGAAAATGGTTGTGTAGATATAAAAAAAAGATGGTTGTGTAAGAGTGCTCCAACTTCTTGCCGAAGATAGCAGCAAAGCAAGAACCAACCAGCTAGTAGCAGTAGCAGAAACATTCCTCCGCCTACGTGGCGTTCTTAAACTATAGGCTTAATCGCATTCGTTGATGTTTGTTGGGCCAAGGGACTGGATGAATTTTTTTAAAAGTTATTCAGCGCACTGAGGCAACCAAGCAACTCCTTGTGGAATTTTTTAAGCATTATCAGATGGTTCATGGTTGTTGTGTGAAAGCTTGCTCTTTGTTATTGTAGCAGCAGCAGCCCACATGCCATTGACCATGTCGATATTACATGAGCCAATCAATCTTCGGTTCTCTCCAATAAATATGAATGGTTCAGCAAGCTTCTCCAAGCAGAGAGACAGCAGCAAGCCCAAGAACCGACAAACCAGTAGCAGAAACATGCCTCCACCTGTTAAGATCATCGGCAGTTACGCGAGCCCATACTTGCACCGGGTGGAGGCCGCTCTGCAGCTCAAGGGCGTGCCGTACAAGCTGATCCAACAAGACCTGAGGAATAAGAGCGAGCTGCTGCTCGCTAAGAACCCTGTCCACAAGAAGGTGCCCGTGCTCCTCCATGGTGACCTGGCCATCTGCGAGTCCCTCGCCATTGTCGAGTTCATCGATGAGGTATTCAACGGACCATCTCTCCTCCCGGCCGACCCCTATGACCGTGCTATGGCCCGTTTATGGGCTGACTTCATGAACAAGGTATTCTCATTTCAGAAACTATAGAAGACCCTCCGGTTCTTGTGAAATCTAAACTTTGATGTGATGAAAATGAAACAGCTCCAATGGCCGTTCTGGCTGGCACACTGGGCAGAGGGCGAGGCGCACAAGGCTCTAGTGGAGGAGGTCAAGCCGAAGCTGGCGCTTCTGGAGGCGCAGCTCAAGGGGAAGAGGTTCTTTGGGGGCGACACCATCGGCTATGTCGACATAGCCACCAGTGTGTTGGGTCCTTGGCGTAGCATGCTAGAGGAGGTGAACGGAGGAGTGGTTGTGCTTGATGAAGACGAGTTCCCTGCTCTACACCAATGGTCCAATGAGTACAATTCCTACGAAGGTGTGAAGCAGTGCATCCCAGACAGAGACCAACTCGTCGCCTTCTATACTGAACGGAAGGAGAGGTACAAAATGACTGCTAATGCATGGTCGAAGAAGTAATTGGGTACTACAAGTAGCTAGAGCATGTCTTAACTTTTTGTGTGTGGAATAATGTATGCATCACAAATGGCTTGTGCTGGAATAACATAAATGGTAGTAGAAGACTGCTACTAGTATCATAATCTATTTTTGGTGGAACATATGGAAGAAAAGAAATAGAAGAACTTTCCAGAACACAGCCCTGCAACCAAGACAAGTAGCACTCCTGTGCAAAGAAGATATAGAACAATACCGGTTGGCAAACAGTTCACATGGTCAAGCAGTTTAGTTTTAGTCGAGTTTATAAGGCTTTTCTCGTTTTTTATCTCTGCCATTTGAGTTTCAAGTGGCAAGTCTCTGTTGTTTTTTCAGTTTTGCTAGTGGTTTTCGGTTGGGGGTTCAGTTTAGGGCCATGTTAATAGTGGCCTTTAGCTAGTGTTCCTCTTTGTAAACCTAGTTTCTCTATTTCTTTGTCTAATGAAAATTCGGCAAATCTCTTGCCGTCTTTCTAAAAAAACTGTTACTAGTATATAAGCTGTAAGGACAATGAATTAATGATGTTCTTCTTCCCTGTTCGGCACGCAGTCCCCGCTCTTGCCTCACGACTGATGCACCATCTCGTCCATGTGAATCAGAAGCACCACCACCGTTGATCTGACGGATCATACTCTCCCATCACTCTCCCGCCACCGATGAAGTAGCCCAATCGGTGTGCTGCTTCCACTCCAAGAATTGAGAGATAGTTTTCTCTTTCCGCTGTTCTTTATCTTCTTCTGCTCAAACCTCTGGATTTCTAAGACAAGATGATATCATGATGACACGATAGAGTTCTAACCGGTGCCTCAATTCATGGAACTGTTTTTTTTTTTAAATAAAATAAAATAAAATGTCTATGTGACTGACATCAGGATGATAAACATGGTTGATTTTTGGCTCAAAAAAAACATGGTTGATTGAATAATCAAAACAGGGAAGAAAATCAATGAGCCAGGCCAACTAAACAAATCTCTTCATCTCTAAATACTTGAAACTATTTTATTGGATGACCAATCACCCCCAGGGAGGACCATGAACTGGTTCTGGTTTCAGACCTAATTACCGCCAGTGGCCAATGGAATGAAACCTTGATTCGTGAGGTGTTTCTACGAATTGATGCAAATGCCATTGTCCAACAACCTCTGACCCGAGGCCAATCTGATTTCTGGGCATGGGAGAAAGACAGATGTGGGGTATACACGGTTAAGTCCGCGTACAAGTTACTCCATAGCTTGAAGATAGAAGGGATGGCTGCTCACCAAGTTCATCAGATGATCGTTTATGGAAGGCAATCTGGAAGTTGCCAGTCCCGCCTAAAGTCAGGGTTTTCTGGTGGAGGGTACTCAATGAGTTCTTGCCAGCATGCAAGGTACTGCATAGAAGGCACCTTGACCCAGCCACGTTCTGTGAAGTGTGTGGGCACTCAGAGGAATCAATTAGGCATGTTATGCTTGAGTGTACAGTGGCCAAGAAATTTTGGTGTCAGATAAAAATGGCGTCCGGGTTGAAAATTCCATCATTGAACGGTAACCTGGGCATCAGATCTCCTACTGCCAGTATGTTCAGAGCGTGACCATGGACTCATCTTATGCGGAATGTGGGCACTATGGCACTTGAGGAACAAAAGGCGGCATGACGAGCAGACAATGAGCATGTTCCAAGCGGTTATTTGGGCTCGTGACACAGCCTTAGATCTCTGGAATCAGTCCATGACGGCTAAGAGGCCAATGGTAGCTCGTGAAGCACCAAGATGGAGACCACCAGAACCGGGTGTCAGGAAGATTAACTCTGACGCCGCCTTCTGTGCAGAGACAGGGAAAGGTGCAGCAGCCTGTGTAATTCGTGACCATCGTGATGCTTTTGTGATGGCGCAAGCAAAGTGGTATGATAACATGCTAGATGCAGGCACGGGGGAGGCGCTGGCCTGCCGTGATGCAATGTGCCTAGCCAGACAAGCCGGGTTTCAGAAGATTCAGCTAGAAACTGATTGTTTGGAGCTTGTTTCATTTGAGGGGCAGACATGAGACACAGCGTTCTATTTTCGGCCCAGTCATTTCTGAGATGGATGATGTTAGGCTTGCCTTTTCAGAGTTTTGTTTTTAATTTTGCTAGTAGATCAAGTAATAAGGTTATTGCTCATATACTAGCTATAAGCAAGTCACGGACACACATCGTTCGGTGGTGTGGCATGTAGCACCGGCATGTGTCGGTGATTTGGTCTTGTATACGAAACTCCAGCATGATATGAATGAAGGAAAAAAAAAAAAAACCTCTAAAGCCTTGAAAATTGAAAGGAGCAGTTTGACTGCTTCTCTGCCATGCATTCAGATTCCAGAGCCTAAAACGGGGGCAAGTTTAACCTGGACGACACTGCAGTTCCCACGGCCGTTCTGGATGTCGTTGCTGTTGCCCGACGCCGGCGGCGAGTAGTCGTCGCAGGTGCGGCGGCGCTTCCGGGCGGACGCGAGGCGCGGTGCAGCGCCGGCGGGGTGGGGGGCGGCGGCGTGAAGCCCACCACCGGATCCGGCGGTCGCTGGCGAGGGAGGCCCGGCCGCGCGGCGGCGGGCGACGGCGCAGCGGGGAGAGAGATGAGTGCGAGGGAAGAACAGAGTGCCACGATCGTATCGGCGTTTGCCTGGCCGACAGGACTATAGGCTGTTGGGGGACCGATAGGATACTACATTTACATTTTTTTTCCAATCCAGATGCAAGATTTGCAATCAATGTCTTATTTAGATACCCTCAAAATTCTAAGTACACATGAAGCATTAAATATAGGTAGAAAAAATAACTAATTACACAATTTTACCTATAATTTGCAAGACGAATCTTTTAAGCATAATTAATTTATGATTGAATAATAATTACTAAATACAGATGAAAATTCTATGGTACTTTTGAGTTGTAAAAACTTACCATTTAAATAATCCCTAAGTATTAATATATATTTTTTAAAAAATCAGCTCGGTGGCAAGGGCACGTGCTTTTTTGGTGGCTACTCCGTCGGCCTCGTCGATAATGGTGCCAGCCCGGTGGGTCACTGGCTTGACCTCTTCGAGGAGCTCAGCGACGAGTGCCCCGGCGCTGTGCTTGTGGGCGGCGCGCTACGTCGACGACGAGAAGATCAAGCTGTGCTTTCCCAGGAGGGAAGAGCTCGTCGCCATGTATTCCGCGGCGTGCAAGGACGTGTTTCAGGATACACGCTCTTAGCTTGGACGCAAACTGGATCTGCCAAAAAACAGATGAATTTCAAAGTTTAAGGCGCAGAATCCTTTCCCCTGTTTTCAGTTGGAAGCTAAAGCTGAAAGTTCAAAGCCCAAACCAAGCAAATTCTCAAAATCTCAACTGAATTTTTTCCTAACTGAAGGACCGAAAACGGCGACCAGGAGGGGGGTGAATGGGGCCTCAAATTTCTCTCGAAATATTTGGCCACCGTCCCAACTCAAACCCCAAGCAAAAAATCCCAAATCTAAAATACTCGCGTCAACTGGTGACGGAGCTCCTAGATAAATTCTTTGAGATGAAAGAAGCCGAACGCAACAGACGGCAAGTGAATCGGAGCACGAATTGCAAAGCTGTGCACGAAACACGAAATCAGAGCTAGTGAAAAATCTCCAGAAAAATCAACAGGAAATTTGTTCATCCATCTCACCATCACAGATATAGCAATCTGAAAGTACTGCTACTGATCGATGGATCACAGGGCTAAGATTTTTGCCAGCCAAAACCGTGAGCAAGAAAAGCAAGTAGTAATTCACGTGCTCTAAAAGATAATGACTTTGACCAAACAAACTTAAGTACGTGAGGCTCCTGTGCTCACGATGATTACTGCCTCCACTAATCAGAACACCTGGGCACGAAAAGCACCAGTCACAATTGAACACAGGAACTGCTCTTGGCTAGTACCGTGCAAGAGAGAAAAAGCACACGGTGATTGGTCTGGACCTGCACAGCGCTACGACGATAGAACTGACGAGCGCCCCTGTTCAACCTGTCGCCACAAGAGAATCCCCCTGCAGGAATCGAGAGAAGGCAGGGCTGCGCACAAGACAAATCGACGAGATTTGGACTACGACCAGAACTGACAAAGGACCGACTTTGCCTGAGATCCAAATCGAAAAACAACGAAAGGGGAGAGAGGGGCAGAACCTGTTCGCAGCTGCTGTTGACGCTCAAATTCTGGCGACCGGAGATGGGAGCGCACAACAAGGAGCAGCCTACGAACGAGACTCACACCAAAGAATCAGAGAGCGGGGAGGCTTGCTGGAAATCCTGGCAAGTGCTGCTCTGAAGGAGCGTGCTCGACACCTGAGCTGTCGGCATGGATAGCACTGCCCCTGAAATATCGCCTCGCTCTATCTGAAGCACCCACTCAAGAACAGAAGGGAAGGAAACCAACACCAGTATAAAAGGAAGCCAAAATTCCACTAAAATCCATTGAGATGTATAGCTCGTGAGGACACAAATCAAATTGATGATGGATTTAACTCCTCACATGTCATAGCTATGAAATCCCCCAAAAATCCATACTAAAATTTCAGCCAAAATAAACCCACGAAAATTCCAAGAAAATCAGATAAAAAGGAACAGGAACTCAAGATCCAATTTAAGACACCATGTTTGAACACAGAGGAAACAATGAGACTAGGCGCTCAACTTGCCATACACCTGGTTCGAGACAAATCAAGAGATTTGCACCTCTCTCTCACACAAAGAACTAGAGGGGAAATCTTAAAAGCGGAAATGAAAATGGAAGAGTGAGGGGGAAGGGAGACCCTCATCCTTTATTTATAGGGCAAGCCTATTTTACATTCCTTCTTTCGCTGCCCTTGGATACATGAAGAGCCAAACCACTTAGCCGGGGCATAAGGGTCCAACTTAGACTTCACTTGATCCGACGGCCACCGCGCTCCTCCTCACCGTAGCCTTGCTTCCAAGCAATCTCCCGATGCCGCCACGTGTCGTCCGTCCGCATCGGGACCTCCGCCCCGGTTTTGAGGCGCAAACCAGGGGGAAACCCGCCGCCGATGGTTTTGAGGCGAAACCACCAAACCCTCCGCGAGTAGCGTAGCCCGTACGCGTCCCCGCCGTGTACACTTGCGCTCGTCGATGTCCCAGCTGCCCATCGCCCACCACGGCCGCCGCGCCGGTCCTCGTGTCCTCGATCCAAGCCTCACGTCCGCCCTTCACCGCACCCGGTCCGTCGGCCACGGCACGCCTACTTGATCTTCACCAACCGTCGACCACCGTCTCCGAGCTCGACACTTGCAAACATCACAAGCCAAGAGACACCGTTGTTTGACACGAAACCGCGTGCCATCGGTTAGCGAAGGCACACACACACACGCCTTGTGTTGGCATGTTGACAATCACTCATCACACAAAGGTCCACACAATGGTTATGGTAAAAACCATGTGTCCTCAATATCCCCTTGATGAGTGCATTGTCAACACCAACACAAACTGGAGACAACCCATCCAAATGACCAAGAGCCAAGGAAGAGCAGAAAACGGGTCATTTGCGATGAGCAAAGCAAAGTCACAACTTGGTCCCCAAAGACATGGGCAACGGCTCGACGCGACCAAGAAAACCAAAGCTAGCCCTCAAGAAGAGGCAAAAGGCTCAACACCACTAGCAAGGCAAAGAAAATCTGAAAAATGGCTAGACCCTCAAGAAGAGGCAACGGCTCAACACATCTAGCAAAAACAGCTCAAACCGGAGTGCAACTCCCCCTTGACAAATGCATACTCACAAATGAACTCTCTGGGTTAGTGGATGTTTCTCCCCCTTGTTGGCACATGCACTTATCAAGGTTAGATCAAAAGAGGCGCAACTCCCCTCAAATCATGCCATGAGAGAAATGCAAAAGGTAGAGCTTCACAAGTATAGCAATTTGAGTACATGGATGATCTAGCAAGTATAGCAAGTGTATAGCAAAAGGCACAAGACAAAACCAATGCTCAAACTGATCAAGTGGTACTGAAAATGAAACATAAGCATTTTGATCAGGTGTTGGGCATTTTATAAAAGGTGTTCACCAAAAAGAATAGCACCTAGCACATATAAGCAGGAGATCAAACAAGTGCTAACACATGTATACAAGAGTGAACTACCCCATATAACGGTCACACATCATGTCTCAAGGATACACTTAACAACACTTGTTACTACAACATTGATCAGAGTTAAAACAGTAGTTAACATGGTTTCATTTAGACATGTGTGAACGAGAGGATCAAAAACTGTCCGCCAGAAAGATTGTTTTTATCATGTTTTTCAACCACGCCGAGTTCATCCCTTAGTGCAAGTGGGAAGCAATCTCGTCACGAGTGGTTGTGGACTAGCACTACAATGCCCAAGTTCATCTCACTCGAATGAATGAGAAGCAATCTCGTGACATTGCCGTAGGACGAAAAGATCCAACTCAAAACTTTTCATCATTTCTTAGCTTAGACATCAAGTTTTAGCACAAGATTATCAAGAGATCCGAGCTAAGTGAATGACTCAAGAAACATGAGACATAGCAACTCAAGCATACACATGGAAGCAACAAGGTTCTCACAAAACCTACACATGCTAGTTGCCATCTCAAAGGTGAACAATTTTCGAGTTGCATCAAGATTTAAGCAGATGCACATTTATAAAACAGCTTAGCTCATAACATGTAACAAGTGATCGAAGAAGCCTAAGCCGCAAGCTCCAAGTGACATACACAAGACATACTAGCAATAGCATGAATGTAATCAAAACGCTATAGTCATGAAGCTCAATAAAGGTAATATGATACAAGATGATATGCAATATGATACACATGTAAAGCCAAAGAAACAAAAGCAAAGAAGAAAGCCAAAGATCATACTATACATCAAAATACAGCTACTACCCTACTCTAAAAAGGGTAGCAAATGCCCAACTCCGCTCTCAAGTGGGCAACCGGGTTTGATCGAGGGGCTTTGTGAAGATACCACAAGAAGCTGTTCATGGGTTCTCACAGCCGAAGGTCTATGTCTCCTTTCTCTTGGTGATCTCTCAAGAAGTGATATCGGATCTCAATGTGCTTGGTTTTTGAGTGGAGTACTCGGGTTCTTAGCAACGCTAATGGCACTAGTCGTCACCGAAAAGAGGCACTTTCCTAAAGTTCAACCCATAGTCTCTCAAGGTAGCGACCACCCAAAGCAACCGAGAACAACACGCAGCCAGCTAGCCGACATACTCGGCCTCACAAGTGGATTGGGAAATAGAAGACCGTTTTGCGAGAAGACCAAGAGATCAACGACGAACCCAAAAACTCACAAGTTCCCGAAGTGGACTTTCTTTTAATTCGATCACCCGCATAATCGCATCGAATAACCCGAAAGAGAAAAAGATGAAGAGGTCGAGTACCATAGACCAAGCTCGGGAGTGAAGCGAAGGTACCGTAAGATGCGTTTGACAAACTGCCGATGCGAAGTGCGTGGTGAAGACTGGAAGCGTGCGCAAAGCGACGGCGAACCGGATGTAGGGCCTTGTCGCCGTCGAGGTACAAAGAACGACCGATCATGCTGCGGTACTCCTTCCGGTCCACGACTTCTCCTTCTAGATCGGCATCCAAGGCGGTCGTGGTCGACATGGGAGTTTGAAGTGGCTTGGCATCACCCACGTCGAAGCGCTTCGTAAGATCCTTCGTGTACTTGCCTTGATGTACAAATGTCCCTTCTCGAGTTTGCTTGATTTGCAAACCGAGAAAGAACGTCACCACCCATCATGCTCATCTCGAACTCCCCGCTCATCATATCTCGAAAACTTTGCAACAAGAGCATGTGACGAACCACCAAAAATGATGTCATCGACATAAATCGCACCAAGAGAGTGTCACCGCCATGCTTGAGGAGAAACAATGTTTTGTCAACTGACCCCATCGTAAAACTCTTGCCCAAGCAAAAGGACTTCAATCGCTCATACCACGCTCTTGGGGCTTGTTTGAGACCATATAGGGCTTTGTGGAGTTTAAAAACATGGTCGGGATGCTTGGGATTTTCAAAACCCGGGGTTGCCTCACATACACTTCCTCATCTATGTACCCATTCGGAAAAGCGCTCTTTACATCCATTTGATACAGCTTGAACCCTTTCGAAGCCGCATAGGCTAGGAAGATCCTAATGGCTTCTAAACGGGCCTTGGTGCAAAAGTTTCCTCATAATCTATCCCCTCTTTCGACAAGCGGTACCCCGAGCAACCAACCTAGCCTTGTTTCTCACCACAACCCCATCCTCACTCGCTTGTTCTTGAACACCCACTTGGTTCCTATGGGATGACACGAGGTGGAGGTGGCACTAAAACCCACACTTGGTTTCTCTCAAAGTTCTCAAGCTCCTCATGCATGGCATTTACCCAACTGGATCGGTTAATGCCTCAACCACTTCTTTGGGTTCGAAATTTGCAACAAAAGCGAGAATGTGCAAAGTGCGAAATCTCATAAGATCCGTTGCGAGTGACCCGCTCATTTATGTTACCGATCATGGTTGAAGGAGGATGGCGATGCTTGAATGTGTCGTGGTGCTTCTCTTGATGAAGACGCCTCCCCAACACTGACACTGGAGCTCCCTCGGGTGCACTGGAACAAGCCGAGGAGCCCGGTCGTACGGTCCCCATGTGGTGGAGGATGTAGCGGTGGGGCCATCAACCGAAGTAGTCGTCGCGGGGTCAAGCTGGGCAGCCGGTGGAGTCGGCTCGGGATCACCCCAATCGGCATCGTCCCGCTCCTCCTCCACAAAAATGCTCTTGTTCATCTCCTCATCACCCGCACTTTCAAAGACGGGAGAGAAACAAGGTGCGGTCTCGTCGAAGGTGACTTCACAAGTCTCCATGACACGGTTAGTTTCAAGGTTAAGTACTCGATAAGCATGCGAATGAGATGCATAACCAAGAAAAATCCCGTTAGAAGATCTCGATTCAAATTTGTCTAAATTTCCCTTCTTCAAGATAAAGCACTTGCAGCCAAACACCCGAAAATGGCTCACTTTGGGCAAGCGGTCAAACCGCAACTCATAAGAAGTCTTCTTTGTAAAAGCTCGAAGGAAGATGCGATTTGAAACATAACAAGCCGTGTTGATCGCTTCGGCCCAATAGCGCCTAGGAGTCCTATGCTCATCAAGCATCGTCCGGCCATCTCAACAAGGGTCCGATTCTTGCGTTCAACAATTCCATTTTTTGTGGGACATACGGCGAGGAAAACCGATGTTCAAGACCTATGGAAGAGCAAAAGGTCTCAAAATGAGTATTCTTGAATTCGGTGCCATTATCACTCGCGAATAGCTCGCATGGCATGCTTTGGTAACTCATTTTGCAACCTTAAGATCAAGTCATGAACATGAGTAAATACCTCATCTTTGCTCTCCATGAAAAAGACCCACGAATAGCGAGAAAAGTCATCAACCACCACCAATACGTACCACTTTCCACCATCCGCCGGACCCGAGTGGACCTACAAGTGTCCATATGTAAAAGCTCGCCGGGCCCCTTGGTCATCACTTGGTTCACGGGAGGATGAGAAGCTGCAATCATCTTCCCGTGACGGCACGGATGACAAACAAGATCCTTCTCAAACTTGAGCTTGGGCAAACCCGAATTAGATCAAGTGAGCTCAATCTTGCAAGCAAGTCGAAACTCAAGTGACCAAGTCTCTGCGGTGCCACTTTCAAAGCTCGAGGAGGAGTTTGCCATCAAACAGCGGGAAAGACCAAATGAGCGAGAAAAATCAGCACGAAACACTTTCCCGAAAGGCACAATCTTGCAAACGAGGTTCTCCTGAGCATCAAGAACACGACAAAGTCTTGGCTTAAACCGAACCTCAAAACCGTCATCAAGAAGCCGAGAAACAAAGCAGATTGAAGTGCAAATTTGAAACCAAGGCCACATCCTTAAGCACAAAGTTCTCATTCGACGGATGGACCCACGTGAAAGAACTTTACCCTTGCCGTTGTCCCCAAATGTAATGTATTCACTACACTTCATTTGGGTGAGGCTGGAGAACCATTTTGAGTTCCCGGTCATGTGTCGAGAGCAACCGGAATCAACTAGCCACGTGTTCTCCGGCCCTTCATCCCGCATCAATAGCGAGACATGGGATGAGCAAATGATCCAACACCGGGGTTAGTAAACCGAGGAGAAAACCGGTGTTGGCTCATTCGCCCACGAGAGGTGTTAGCAAAAGCATCATGCATGCCATGTCCCATATGAGTAGAGCGATCACCACGATGAGAAAAACGTGGTCCGCTCATCCCGTAAGACCGAAAGCCACGGTCACGAGATCCAAGGTCATAAGCAAAACCCGAACCCGCCGGCACGACCACCTCGTGGTCTCACACCTTGAGGCCTAGGTCCTTGAGGTGTTGCACCTCTTGGCCTAGCACCGTGCCTCTCGGAAACGTGGAGCAAACACACCATGAGTAGAGTTATGGAAAAGCTCATACTCATGCCGCTCATCTCTCTTCCTCCGAAAGCAAAACTCAAACAAGTGACCATCATGGTGACAATAATCACAGTGATACACCTCTCTCTTGGGTGGTGGTTGACTCACTCTCTCATGGGTATGGATCACTCTTTGGGTTTGCTTGTTCTTTGGAGGGTTTAATAGAGATGTCGGGAAGTGTGTCAAGTGGGTTCCTTAGGTGGTTTGGTTTTGGAGTCCACACTTGCTTTGGAGGTGAAGTTTTGGGAGGTTCCTCAAACACACCATCTTTCACATTGGGCTTGTTAGGCCGAGGTGGAGTGATTTTGATCAACTTGGGAGTAGTGGAAGGCTTGGTGGATTTCTCGGATGCACTTATACCACCGTGTTCACCAACCTTACCAAAAACATTTTCACCCTTCCCACCTGTAGCAAAGCCTAATCCCGTTGTGTCGGTTCCTCTTGAACCGACTCATCATCATGCCAAGCCGTGGTTCACCGCAAGACAACCAACCGAGCATGGACCGAAGATTTGTGATTTCTTCTTCGGCCCTTTTCTTGTCATGCCTACAAGAGTCTAGTTCTAGTTCCAAAGCTTCACAACAAGCACATCTCGAAACTTGACTAGTTTTCTCTAGCATGGCAATCCTAGTCATTTTCTCACCTAGCTCAGACTTCAGCTCATCACAAGATTTGCAAGGACTCACAGAGTGTTGGCGCTCCTTATTGCATGCTTTTTACCGCCAACTTACAAATAAAATGTCTACCAAAACTTAGATATAGGGCTTACGACTAACCGATTCCACGAGTTTTGGTGTCTCACTTGTTTTGCAGGGCTTATATGAAAATACACTAAAAATATGACATGGCTCAAGCAAAACAGAGGAGTTAGGAAGAGGGGCCCAGCTGCCAGATAGCTTGGACCAAACCACCGACATGGGAGTGGCCTAGCCCAAACAACAAATCAGGGTCGAGTTCGTTTTTGGACTGCACGGACACGTCCTAGTAAAACGGACGCCCCGGATGCATACGAACTCGGAATTGGACAAAATACCCACCGTTTCGAAGCTAAGGAAAAGGCCCACAAGAATCTGGAAAAAGTTGGGGCCAAGGGGCCCACAATGGGCGCGCACGCGCCTGAGGCCCGGGCGCGCCAGTCCTGTCGCCAAACAGGCCCATCTTTTGCCAAGTGGCCCATGCCGACAGCCCAAGGCCAATGACGGTGGTGATTCCCATATGGAAGGTGTGAAACCGCCCTATAGAGGTCGGTTTTGGTCTTTCCATGTGGGGATGGAACATTTCCAAAGAGCCCCCTCTTCTCCACCTATAAAAGGAGGCTCTTTCCCCCCCCTCATTGAGCACACACCACAAGGAAGAGCTCCACTTCATATTTCCAAGATGTAGTAGTAGTGCTAGCCTAGTTGGGAGTGAGGGAGAGAGTTCAAGTTCCAGAGTAGTCCTCGGAGTTCCGGCACTTCTTGTATCGGTCCTCTGCAAGGCTCAAGTGTTTTCTTATATTTGTCTTCTTTACATTACTGAACTATTCATTTGGTTATCTTGTCATGCCTTAGTTCTTTAGCTAATCTTGGTTAGTGTAGTGATTATACCTTGGCATGGGTTCTCTGGTCTACCGATTGCTCTAGTTATAGATCGTGACCGGAGTACGTAACCGCTAGTGCGGGCGTGGTGTCCGGGCTAGCGAGTTACTAGAGAATGCGCCCGGCCCACGGATAGTTGTGGTAGCCCCGGGGTGACGGCCCGACCGGGCCTTTGTATTCCACCACGTTCGGGCTGGTGTTTTCGTAGAGCTTTTGGCGGCCTCGACCCGGTTAACCCTTCCCGGTCTCTTCGAGAACCGGAAAGGTACCGCTGCTCCGAAGTGTCTCGGTATAACTGCTATGTTGACCTCCGCTTAGCTATTCCTTTGGTTTAGACTAGAATAGAACCACAGTAATGGAGAAGAAAATAGAAATCTTGGCATCTCCTGTAGACCTCCCAGCTTAGCTAGTCTGCTCTGCTATCTTTTTAGGGTTCTCCTATGTGTGTCACTTATCTAAAAACCCGATTATATATTTTTTTACCCCCTCATTAGACTAGTTGGTATATTAGTTAGCAGATGTATGACGGTTAATTATCAACTTCTTTACCCTTTGCTTCCCCGAGGATAAATACTATACCCCGGAATACTCTTGGGTGAAAGCTACAACGGTATCCGTGCGCTTGCGGATTTCACTTTGTTTGCGTAACTTATACCAATTGGCTTTCCGGTGCCGTTACGGGATGGATTTAAAACCTCCATGCTTGGTAGCGACACTAAGAAACGCCAACAAGCTTTCGGCGCCGTTGCCGGGGAAGCAATAGGCGTAAAGGTTTTGATCTTTATCTTGATATCGCTAACCTAGTTGCCACTAGCTTTTGTGGGTATATTTTTTTAAAAAAAAATCACGAGCCCAGGGTGCCCGCTATTTCATGAAAAATCATATTTCCATCCCGCCATCTCATAGATAGGCATATATTGTGTACACACTAACTCTATGCGAGATGGAGAGAAAGCCGACGTCCGAGATCACAATCCCATCACAAGTGACGGAGCGACTACATTGCATCACTCACAATTCAATCATAAATTGTGAGTGATGAATCGATCAAGGTTTGTGAAGACCAACCAAAAACATTTTGTACCTTCCAAATTTATTTTCACCACTGCATGTTTGTTTAATTCATCATATATCTAGTGCTTTCTTTGGGTGGCTCCTAGTCTTTGAGCTGTATTCGGGCGCCATGCCTAGTTTAGGTTGATGACAATTTCTATTGTTATCATCCTATTCGATGCTCCTAGTCTAGCCTCGTAGTAGACGGATGTTAAACGGGACCATCTTGACTTCATGTCTTGGCTCGCCAATTGGTGTGATGATATCGTTAGATGGTCCGCGCTACGGGAAAAAGTTAAAGCCTAGATTTGCATGCATTTCACTCGTTTAAATTTCCTTCAAACCCATGGCATGTTTGTTTTGATCATATTCATTCACCTCGCTTGCATTGCCCTGCATAAAAAAAAGTGGTTCTCCAATTCATCATTCAATGTTCGTACATCCATTTGAATCAATCTCATGTGTATTATTTTCATGCTACCTTTCCCTACTCTAGTATGCTTTGGTTTGGGAGTGTTGGTCATCATGACGATCATACTTCCATAGGCTTTTTAAATTAAGCATGGTGCTTAGGTTAATTTGCCTACCTAAATCAAGTTGGACATGGAGTCTAGCTTGATTTTTGAATCGAAAATTACTAGCATAGACTTTGGTTGTATGCCTGGACTAACCCCCGTAGGAATTTCTCAAATCCACAAGGGTAAATCTTTGAGATAAATTCAAAATGGAGCCAAAACCATATGAAGATCCCGATGGCATGGCGAAAACAAGAAGTCAAGCATCCTCATCGATCTCCAGGATGAGATGATGCAAATTCAAGATCAAATGTCAATGGAGAAGTCCTTGCTCAATGGACTTAAAATGGTGGGCCCTTGCCGAAGGTAAATCGGTATTTATCTCATATTTGATTTCCAAACAACTTTTGATTTTGATTTCTGCATGTTTACCTTTCCATCAAAATATTCTTTGCATAAAAACTAAAAACAATCTTATCTTCAAAGTGCATAATAAAATTGTTTTCAACTTATTTTTTGAAATTTATATAAAAAAATCTCTTGATAATAAAATAATGTTTTTATCATGTTTTAAAATAATAACCTCTCCCTATCTCCCATAGCAATAAAAAAAAATCTTGGTGCTAGACAAAGTCCCTTCGGGTATTCTTTTCCACTAACAATTTCAGGAACGGAGGATGAACGATGTCTTGAAACATGGGTACTACAACACATTGCAAGGAGATGGATCAACAATCACACTTGGTTTTTATTGTCAAATGACATAAAAATCCAAGTGTGGGGGACCCGACTCGTCCACGCTAACACTCGGGCACGCTGGTTTGCACTCCTTTTCCTTACCCATGTTTTGCTCCTATAAGTTTGATCTTGTTTAAAATTGCTTCACATGTTAATCAAACTTAAAATGCGAAATAAATCTTGTGGCACTATGAGCTTGACTTTTTAAAGATTGGCAGGTATAAACGTTATTCCTAGTTCATACACTTGCTACTTGTGGATACTTCTTTACTAGGAAAACTTGTCAACTAGGTTGTTGTGAGGTGTGATATGGTACGACTAAAGTAATCCTTTCTTTTCTGTGCGAGCTCTTGGAGATTTTTGTTTTGATAAAGCACAAAACTCATAGCAATGCTTCTCCTCAATGGTTATGAAATTCCTACCAAGGCCATATGACATGCTTTACCTACAAAACCCCAGTCATATGCTACTTGTTTGATCATTGAGTTAGGTCAGATTGTTGTGATCGATGTTAGATTATGGTCATGCACCCACGATCGAGATTCACTTGCACCCACCAAATAATTGCCGACTCTTACACTAAGAGTTGCGCACAACCTGCACCCCTTTCGCCAAAATGTCAATTCTCACACTGAGAATTGCGCACCATTCCACCAAATAAAAATGCCAACCCTTGCCCTGAGGGTTGCGCATCCCCTTAGTTGCCAAAAGTACTCCACGCATTCCATCATGACATCTCTCCATTTCATCATTTACCGAGACATAAAGTTATGGGCTATGTTCCTAGAAAAAAAAAAAAAAGAAATAATTTTTGCCAAGGGAGATAAGAGGACAAGGTTCCCATCATTTAGATAAGACGGGAAATCTTAGATCCCGTTTCAAAAAAAAAAAAAAGGAAAGAAAAAAAGAGAAAGAAAAAAAGAGAAAAAAAGAAAAAAAAGAGAAAGAAAAAAAAAAGAAGAAAGAAAAATAAATTTATATATTTCCTTTTTATAGCCCATACTCCTTCAACTCATCATCCACCAATAAAGCGAGATTGTCATGATGCATGGAGCTCCAAAAATACCACAAATATAGGAACCATTTCCTCATCCCACACACTTGCACATCTTGATCAAGGTGTATGTCTTGTATCTTCGTCTGGTCCGGTTTTTGACTTGGCAATATATGTGATTCAAGTATGCCCACTTTCATACCTACCCAAAACTCCACTCTCAGCTTTAGAGGTAGGTCATGAATAAAGGCATATATATCAATTGCTTTTGGCGAGGAATCATACACATTGAGCGATTTGAGAGTACCATTTGAGGAGAAGTTTGAGCTATATGTTTCCATTTGCAAAAAAAATTATAAAAAACCCTCCAAGTATGCTCCATAGAATTAAAGTGATGACTTGGTGTCAAAGCCGTTCCACTTTTCAACCGCTCAAGGCGACATGGTAGACACTTTGAAATCCACAGGTATGAGGAATGATATGGAATATCTTTTATGCTAGCATCATATCTTTAAAGTCATGTTCCATAGTTCCTTTTAGCTTTGCTCGAGGACGAGCAAAGAATAAGTGTGGGGGAACTTGTTGGCGCTCCTTATTGCATGCTTTTTACCGCCAACTTACAAATAAAATGTCTACCAAAACTTAGATATAGGGCTTACGACTAACCGATTCCACGAGTTTTGGTGTCTCACTTGTTTTGCAGGGGCTTATGTGAAAATACACTAAAAATATGACATGGCTCAAGCAAAACAAAGAGGAGTTAGGAAGAGGGGCCCAGGCTGCCCGATAGCTTGGACCAAACCACCGACATGGGAGTGGCCTAGCCCAAACAACAAATCGTGGTCGAGTTCGTTTTTGACGCACGGACACGTCCTAGTAAAACGGACGCCCCGGATGCATACGAACTCGGAATTAGACAAAATACCCACCGTTTCGAAGCTAAGGAAAAGGCCCACAAGAATCTGGAAAAAGTTGAGGCCAAGGGGCCCACAATGGGCGCGCGCGCGCCTGAGGCGCGGGCGCGCCGGTCTCAAGGGCGCCAAACGGGCCCATCTTTTGCCAAGTGGCCCATGCCGATGCCCAAGGTCAATGACGGTGGTGATTCCCGTATGGAAGGTGTGAAACCGCCCTATAGAGGTCGGTTTTGGTCTTTCCATGTGGGGATGGAACATTTCCAAAGAGCCCCCTCTTCTCCACCTATAAAAGGAGGCTCTCTCCCCCCTCATTGAGCACACACCACAAGGAAGAGCTCCACTTCATATTTCCAAGATGTAGTAGTAGTGCTAGCCTAGTTGGGAGTGAGGGAGAGAGTTCAAGTTCCGGAGTAGTCCTCGGAGTTCCGGCACTTCTTGTATCGGTCCTCTGCAAGGCTCAAGTGTTTTCTTATATTTGTCTTCTTTACATTATGAACTATTCATTTGGTTATCTTGTCATGCCTTAGTTCTTTAGCTAATCTTGGTTAGTGTAGTGATTATACCTTGGCATGGGTTCTCTGGTCTACCGATTGCTCTAGTTATAGATCGTGACTAGAGTACGTAACCGCTAGTGTAGGCGTGGTGTCTGGGCTAGCGAGTTACTAGAGAATGCGCCCAGCCCCACGGATAGTTGTGGTAGCCCCGGGGTGACAGCCCGACAGGCCTTTGTATTCCACCACGTTCGGGCTGGTGTTTTCGTAGAGCTTTTGGCGGCTCGACCCCGGTTAACCCTTCCCGGTCTCTTCGAGAACCGGAAAGGTACCGCCGCTCCGAAGTGTCTCGGTATAACCGCTATGTTGACCTCCGCTTAGCTATTCCTTTGGTTTAGACTAGAATAGAACCACGGTAATGGAGAAGAAAATAGGAATCTTGGCATCTCCGTAGACCTCCCAGCCTTAGCTAGTCTCGCTCTTCCGCTATCTTTTTAGGGTTCTCCGTGTGTGTCACTTATCTAAAAACCCGATTGTATATTTTTTTACCCCCTCATTAGACTAGTTGGTATATTAGTTAGCAGATGTATGACGGTTAATTATCAACTTCTTTACCCTTTGCTTCCCTGAGGATAAATACGATACCCTGGAATACTCTTGGATGAAAGCTACAACGGTATCCGTGCGCTTGCGGATTTCACTGTTTGCGTAACATATACCAATTGGCTTTCTGGTGCCGTTACCTGGGATGGACTTAAAACCTCCATGCTTGGTAGCGACACTAAGAAACGCCAACACAGAGACAGACCTAGCCTTAACCTCATCAAGCTCATCTACCAAAGCCACATACTTGGACTGCACATCAGCTAGGTTCGCCATATGAATGGCACAAGCATCACACTCAGACTCATCAGAGATGTGCACAGACTCCCTAACAGACTCTAGCTCTTTGACAGCAAGCTCCCACTTAGCCTTGAAATCTTTTCTCTCACGAGCAGCACGCTTAAGCAAAGCATCTTGACTAAGCAAAGTGGTAGTCAAGTTATCAACCTCAGCAGCAAGGGACTCGAGATTTTGTTCTACCTCAGGCTCGGTGTCGTCGTTCTTCTCAATGCTTGGGGTAGACTCGTCGAGTGCCATGGTGCAGCAGCCTCCAAGCTTGGAGTCAGCGAAGAAGCACAGCCCGTTGAACTTGTTCTCGACCTTTTGCTCGGCCTCATCATCACTTGGGGGTGAGCCGTTGTCGGAGTCGTCGTCGAGATCGCCGAGGATGCGAGGAAGGCTCGTCGCTTCGCCTCTTGCTTCTCCAGAACTTCTTCTTGACCGCCTCCTTGTCGAATCTTCCCTTGTACTTGTACTTGTACTTGGGTGTGGAAGACTCGTGCTTGTCCTTGCGCTTGCCGTAGTCGTTCTTGTTGTTGTAGTGGTTCTTGTCGGCCTTGGGACAGCTTGGCGACGTAGTGGTCGGGATCTCCACACCCGAAGCATCCTTGCTTGGTGATGCCACGCCGGCGATTCAAACGGTTGTTGTGAAACCGTGAGAACCGGCTAATCACCAAGGCGAGCTCGTTGTCCCCAAGAGCCTCCATCCGCTCCTCCGTAGCCGAGACCGAGAAGACAAGGCAAAAGACAGTGAAGGGTTAGTCAAAGAACTTGAACCTCCCGCACCCGAGACCAAAGCCATGGTAGGGGGCGTACGGATTTCGATCCTCGCCTGCGTCTGGTGGTCAATCTCGGTGGACTTGAGCTTACTGAATAGCTCATCCACAGTGAGAGTCTCATAGCCAGGCGATTCGATGATCGCCGAGACCTTCACTTCCCAAACCCTCCGATCTAGAGCATATAGAAGCTTAAGCGCTCTCTGATGATCGTCATAGGGCATCTGAGGGTTGTTTGCCCTCATCTTGTTCATGATGGTTTGAAAGCGAGTGAACAAAGAATCAATAGATTCACCATCGGTTTGAACAAAGTTCTCATACTCTCTCTTGTGTGTCTCATAGAGTCCGGGTCTTGACATGGGCAAGTACCCTCATGGTATTTTGCAGTCTAGACCGAGATCTCTCGAGCTTGAAGGGTACAATCGAAACACGCTCAAATTCCTCCATAGAAAGAGCAGAAAACAAGACAGTTCCGCGGTGTTGTTCGCCTTGTGTTGGTCGATCCGTGCTTGGTCAACACGGCAGCAAGTACCACGTAGTCCGCATTCTCACAGATCTCCCAAACACGCGAATCAATCCCATGGAGATGCGCCGACATGCGGATTAGGGATAGTTCTTGCCATCGAAGTGCGGTGGCTTTCCAAGCCCACGGTTCTCCATGATGTCGCCTTCGGGGATCACGGACCGATTAAGGTGAAGTGATCCTTAACCGGCTCTGATACCAATTGAAGGACCGAAAACGGCGACCAGAGGGGGGGGTGAATGGGAGCCTCAAATTTCTCTCGAAATATTTGGCCACTGTCCCAAACTCAAACCCCAAGAAGTAAAAATCCCAAATCTAAAATACTCGCGTCAACTGGTGACGGGAGTTCCTAGATAAATTCTTTGAGATGAAAGAAGCCGAACGCAACAGACGGCAAGTGAATCGAGCACGAATTGCAAAGCTGTGCACGAAACCCGAAATCGAGCTAGTGAAAAATCTCCGTAAAAATCAACAGGAAATTTGTTCATCCATCTCACCATCACAGATATAGCAATCTGAAAGTACTGCTACTGATCGATGGATCACAGGGCTAAGATTTTTGCCAGCCAAAACCGTGAGCAAGAAAAGCAAGTAGTAATTCACGTGCTCTAAAAGATAATGATTTTGACCAAACAAACTTAAGTACGTGAGGCTCCTGTGCTCACGATGATTACTGCCTCCACTAATCAGAACACCTGGGCACGAAAGCACCAGTCACAATTGAACACAGGAACTGCTCTTGGCTAGTACCGTGCAAGAGAGAAAAAGCACACGGTGCTTGGTCTGGACCTGCACAGCGCTACGACGATAGAACTGACGAGCGCCCCTGTTCAACCTGTCGCCACAAGAGAATCCCCTGCAGGAATCGAGAGAAGGCAGGGCTGCGCACAAGACAAATCGACGAGATTTGGACTACGACCAGAACTGACAAAGGACCGACTTTGCCTGAGATCCAAATCGAAAAACAACGAAAGGGGAGAGAGGGGGCAGAACCTGTTCGCAGCTGCTGTTGACGCTCAAATTCTGGCGACCGGAGATGGGAGCGCACAACAAGGAGCAGCCTACGAACGAGACTCACACCAAAGAATCAGAGAGCGGGGAGGCTTGCTGGAAATCCTGGCAAGTGCTGCTCTGAAGGAGCGTGCTCGACGCCTGAGCTGTCGGCATGGATAGCACTGACCCTGAAATATCCCCTCGCTCTATCTGAAGCACCCA
Organism: Themeda triandra; assembly: GCA_018135685.1. Classification (NCBI taxonomy): domain Eukaryota; kingdom Viridiplantae; phylum Streptophyta; class Magnoliopsida; order Poales; family Poaceae; genus Themeda; species Themeda triandra. The sequence goes on from JAENPR010000018.1 coordinate 2,444,356, forward strand.
CTCAAGAACAGAAGGGAAGGAAACCAACACCAGTATAAAAGGGAAGCCAAAATTCCACTAAAAATCCATTGAGATGTATAGCTCGTGAGGACACAAATCAAATTGATGATGGATTTAACTCCTCACATGTCATAGCTATGAAATCCCCCAAAAATCCATACTAAAATTTCAGCCAAAATAAACCCACGAAAATTCCAAAAAAATCAGATAAAAAAGAATAGGAACTCAAGATCCAATTTAAGACACCATGATTGAATACAGAGGAAACAGCTGAGACTAGGCGCTCAGCTTGCCATACACTGGTTCGAGTACAAATCAAGAGATTTGCAGACCTCTCTCTCACACAGCAACTAGAGGGGAAATCCTAAAAGCAGGAAATGAAAATGGAAGAGGTGAGGGGGAAGGGAGACCCTCATCCTTTATTTATAGGGGCAAGCCTATTTTACATTCCTTCTTTCGCTTGGATACGAAGAGCCAAACCACTTAGCCAGGGCATTTACGAGGGTCCAACTCAGACTTCACTTGATCCGACGGCCACCGCGCCTCCTCACCGGTAGCCTTGCTTCCAAGCAATCTCCCCGATGCCGCCACGTGTCGTCCGTCCGCATCGGGACCGCCGCCGATGGTTTTGAGGCGCAAACCAGGGAAACCCGCCACCGATGGTTTTGAGGCGAAACCACCAAACCCTCCGCGAGTAGCGTAGCCCGTACGCGTCCCCCGCCGTGTACACTTGCGCTCGTCGATGTCCCACTGTCGCCCACCACGGCCTGGCCGCCCGGTCCTCAGTCCTCGATCCAAGCCTCACGTCCGCCCTTCACCGCACCCGGTCCGTCAGCACGGCACGCCCTACTTGATCTTCACTAACCGTCGACCACCGTCTCCGAGCTCGACACTTGCAAACATCACAAGCCAAGAGACACCGTTGTTTGACACGAAACCGCGTGCCATCGGTTAGCAGTAACACACACGCCTTGGTTGGCATGTTGACAATCACTCATCACACAAAGGTCCACACAATGGTTATGGTAAAAACCATGTGTCCTCACTAACCAAAGTTGAAAGGTCAGAACCTGAAACTTCTTGCTGGAATGACGTTCGCCCTTACCTCACTACAAACTGATGAAACTGAAAAAGTTCTCATGCCCAAACTGAAACTTGATCAGCTGTGTACGGAAGGGGAAAAAAATGCCCGCATATAGATATGCTGACTGCTGAGGTCACTGCTTATGCCAGGAGCAAGGCTCATGATAACTCTACATCCTACGCAACTAAGATCTCTCTGACTAATCCACTCCAGCTGCAGTAATTCTAGCTAGTGATCATGGGACTAACGCTTCCACGGTTCCACCTCTAGAATTTGCATTCGGCGATGTGGACTGAAGAAACCAACAAGTAACTTCTTTCAGGATCAGAACATGCTTGTGCAGAGTGCTCCAACTTCTTGCCGAAGAAGCCAAAAGCAATCTTGGGTTCTCTCCTATAAATAGGAATAGTTTATTAGCAAGTTTATTCAAGCAGCAAGAGCCAGCCAAACACTAGTAGCAGAAAGATTACTAAGAAAAACTATTAGCAGAAACATGTCGCCACCTGTTAAGGTCCTCCACCATTTCGCCAGCGCATACGCGCACCGTGTCGAGGCCGCTCTGCAGCTCAAAGGCGTGCCGTACGAGCTTATCGTGGAAGACGTCCTGACCAACAAGAGTGACCTGCTGCTCTCCAAAAACCCTGTCCACAAGAAGGTGCCCGTGCTTCTCCATGGCGACCGGGCCATCTGCGAGTCCCTCGTCATCGTCGAATACATCGACGAGGTCTTCGATGGACCGTCTCTCCTCCCTGCCGACCCCTACGACCGTGCCATGACCCGTTTCTGGGCAGACTTCATGGACAAGGTATTATCATTCCAGAAACTAGCTAGAAGGTCCCGGTTGCGGTTCGTCTGGAATCTGAACATCTCCTTGTTTTACTGAACTCTGGTGTGATGAAACAGCTCGTCGCGCCGTTCTGGTTTGCTCACTGGGCAGAGGGCGAGGCGCAGAAGACACTAGTGGAGGACGTCAAGGAGAAGTTGGCGCTTCTGGAGGCGCAACTCAAGGGGAAGAAGTTCTTTGGGGGCGACACCATCGGCTACGTCGACTTAGCCGCCTCTGTGTTGGGTCCATGGCTCAGCATGGTAGAGGAGGTGACCGGAGTGGTGGTGCTTGACGAAGACGAGTACCCTGCTCTACGCCGTTGGTCCAAGGAGTACAATTCCTATGAAGCTCTGAAGCAGTGCGTTCCGGACAGAGACCAACTCGTCGCCTTCTATACTGAACGGAAGGAGACGTACAAAATGTTCGCTAAAGCATGGTTGAAGCAGTGATTGGGTGCTACAAGGAGCTTGAAAATGTGTTTACAAGTGCTAGTACCCAGTTCAAAACATTTTCGATGGTCCAACTCATATAATACTTCATATATGTATATAAAGCATCCACATACAAGTTTTCCATCTCGTTTTTGAATGGCTTCATTCCAAAAAAAAAAATCTTTGACTTCAAATTGCTCATCTTAATTTTGATTAATTGTTCTATCAATCAACGCTTGCTTAGATTATTTGTAGTAAACCTTTCCTTTTGCTTAGGGTTTTTGACTTGACATGTGTGCTTGTATTTTTTTTAGACTTATTACATGATATAAAACATGGACGCAGGCCGGCCATATTTTAGCTTACAGCACGGCCTTTCCCTTTTTTTAGTAGCTTACCACACGGCCTTTCTCTTGAATCGGTTAGAAGGCAAACGCAGCCGCCACCGCTTAGGGTTTCGCAGGGGCCTCTCCCGAGAGCCGATGTGCCTGGGAGACAACGTCGGCAGATTCACCCAGAAGTAAGTCCTCTCTGCGGCCTCCACCTTGTGGAGTTTGGCTCTGGTGCCCGACGACGACTGGGATGCGGTTTTGATGGTGGTGACGGATGGATCTCTGAAGGCTTCGAGGAAGATGAATAGAAGTTTTAAACTTCTTTGTAATTTTCCTTTTTCTTTGGGGTTCTGTCTGTAAAAGTATCGGTGTAATACGCTAAGATTAATACATGTTCCTTCTAAAAAAACACGGCCTTTCTCTTAAGCCTTGCCTACCGGATAGGACCGACTTTTTTTTTTTGAGCCTCAACTCTTCCGATATAAGTTGTAGTATCTGAACTCGACAGGGACCGACTTGTTGCCTACTTCACTGAGAACAAGGAAAAGTTCAAGATGTTTGCCAAGACAATGCAGCAGTAGTTGGGTGCAAGAGCCTGGAATAATACTCCATCGATATTTGAAATCTGAAAAGATTTATAAGAAAAGCATCGATATTTTTTTTGAGAAGAAAAGCATCGATATTTATGACACCAAAATAGTAGTAGATACATTATTATTATGATAGTGTACAATTATTTGGTGTCATAGATATTGGTACCCTTTTGTATACAGTCAATAAATAATTTGATTTTTGATTACTCTAGAATTGGTTTATTTTGAGATGAAGCGAGTAGGTCACAAATGGCCTGTGCAGAACAAAATTAAATGTGATCCTTTAAAGTTGTTTTTAGTATTCATTATATTTTCAATGTTTGAACTGATATTAGTAGATTAGAAAAATTGTTTTCTATCATCAATAATAATAAAGAGGCAAAATTTCTTGCATACTTTTTTCATCCAACCTACCACTCCCATGTTCGATAATAAGGGAGTTTTGATTTCTACTTTCCTCTTTTTGGTCTCTGTACATGTGTCCTCTTTTTTGTTTCTAGCGTTCATTTTCAATGTTTAAATTAATTTCAGTAGATTTGTCTTGAGAAAATTGTTTTTCTATCCCTAAATAGGCAAAGTTTCTTGTAGACTTTTTTTTGTCCAACATACCGCTCCGGCGTTCGATAATAAGGAAGGTTTGATTTCTACCATCCTCCTTTTGATCTCTATTTATTCTCTACTTTTCAATGTAATTAAATATTGTATCCGTGACCAAAAGTGTTGATATTTCAAAATTCAAAATAAAGATTTACTTTGTTTTTAAGATGCAGGGAGTATTTGCGTTTTATCAAATTTTTAATTGTTCGACGGTTTTCTGTATACCATCACAAGTATTTGTAATGAGAAAACAGAGGAGTAATTAACAATGAAGGGTTTTCTGTATACCATCACAAGTATTTGTAATGAGAAAATAGAGTAGGAGTAATTAGCAAGAGTTATAGAGTTATAGAGGGGTCAGACAGGGTGATCCCCTCTCACCCATTTTGTTTAACTTTGTAGCAGATGTTTTGACAAAGATGACTTTTAATGCTCAAAAAAATGGACTAGTTAAAGGACTTATAGAACATATTATACCTGATGGAGTTGCAATTTTGCAATATACTGATGATACTGTCATTTGTTTGAAACATGACTTGGATTCTGCTAACCATATGAAGCTTCTTCTTTATTTGTTTGAAATGCTTGCTGGTTTGAAGATTAATTTTAACAAGAGTGAGGTCTATATGATTAATGATGATGGGGAACTAGGGATCAAATATGCAGAGCTGTTTAATTGTCAGCTGGGTGTTTTTCCTTTCAAATATTTGGGTGTGCCTATTAGTCCTAGTAGATTGAAAGTCAAAGACTGGGTGTCACTAGTTGATAAAGGTGAAAAGAGGCTAGATATTTGGAAAGGTGGCTTGTTATCGTTGGCTGGAAGGAGTACTCTAATCACTGCAAGTTTGAATAATTCACTCATGTACCATATGTCAGTTTTCCTGCTACCTAAAACCACAATAGCTAAAATGGATAAAGCTAGGAGGACCTTTTTTTGGCAAGGGGGGAGTACCAAGCGAAAATATCATTTGGTGAAATGGGAAACAATTTGTAAAAGTAAGAAGAAAGGGGGTTTGGGGATAAAAGACTTGAGAAAATGAATATAAGCATGCTATGCAAATGGTGGTGGAGGCTGGAAACAGAGAGTGGTCTTTGGCAAGAAATTGTTAGATATAAATATATGAGGAGTAATAATATCTTTAATGTTTCTCACAAATTGTTTGATTCACCAGTTTGGGCTGATCTGCTTAAAGTAAGAGATGTGTATCTGTTGGGAAGAGGTATTAAGATGGGGAAAGGGAATCTAACTAGATTTTGGAGGGACACTTGGTTCTTTGATGATCCTATTCAAAAGATTGCTCCTTGTTTGTTTTCTTTAGCCAATGAGAAGGAGATTACAGTTGCTGAGGTTAAAATGGGGAATCGAATCACTTTTAGAAGGTGGTTGTACCCTGAATTGAGAGATGAATGGGGGGTTATTTACACTAATGCAATGAACTATAACTGTGATTTACAGAATGACAAGGTTATTTGGACCCTGAATGAGAAAAAGGCTTTTACTGTTAAATCTGTCTATGAAATTCTAACTGCCTCTAATAATGGTTGGTTTGATAAGAGAATTTGGAAGAGCAAAATTCCTGAAAAGATCAAGATCTTTTTGTGGTTACTGTCAAAGGATGCTTTGTTAACCAAAGAAAACTTAAGAAATAGGAAATGGGAGGGTGATCCATCCTGTCCTTTCTGTGATTGTGTTGAGACCACAGCGCATTTGTTCTTCCAGTGTGCTGTTAGTAAAGTTGTTTGGATGATTGTTGGTATTTGTCTAGGGGCTAACAATGTTCCTGGGAATATAGATCATTGTTGGGACTGGTGTGATCATTGGTTCACTTTGGGGAAAAATTTTCATGCTTGGGGGGTTGGTGCTATATGTTGGGCTATCTGGAAATGTCGAAATAAAGTTGTTTTTGACAAGAAACCTTTGAAAAATCCGTTGGAAAAAATTTGTCATGCTATATCATTGATGAAATATTGGGCAGGACTCTATGATGGAATGGACAAGACCCAACTGGAGACGGGTGCTGAAGCAATGCTGAAAGTGGCTAAGGAATTGCTGGCAAGTCAGACTGATGATCAGGCGACGATGCTGATGCTCCAGGCAAGGGAAGATGAGGATTCTGAAACCGACTGAAGCTGGAAGAACTGAAGCAGCAGAGTAAAAAAGTCTGTTCTCCGGAAGAATCAGAGACTTAAGAAGTAGCTCTTGTTGTCAGTTTACTTTTTGATGGTCCTGGGAGTTGTAGCTGCCGTTTATGTGTCGTGGCTCGTTGCAAGTTGTGCCAGTCTGTTAGGTTGCCTTGTGGGCGATTGATGTTTGATCTTGTAAACCTGGGTTTGGTCCTTTCTACCTCGTCTAGGTTCTGTAGATGCCCTTACCTTAGAGTAAGCTTTTGCAGGCCTAGTTTCCATTTCTGAAATTATGCTGTATTTCCGTTTTTGAATGAAAATGAAAATGGGGGTCCCGGTTGGAAAAAAAAAATTAGCAATGAAGGAATGCAATGGAAAGGGCACATGCTTGTCGTCAGACGTGAGCGGTTTTCATTTTCTCACCGTGGCCTATATACGCGCACACACGTCATGGGGTGGCGTGTGAGATCTTTCGTGATCTGCCACCGGCTTGGCAAAAGTGAGATGTTAACGTGTGGTAAAACTCTGAAATCAGTATGACAGTATGGTAGAACACTGTTACTAGAAATGATGTTCTTGGACCTTAGACAATGATGTTCTTGGATTAGAATAGTCTTTTGACCCTAGTCAACCATGTCCGTCCGTTGGAGCGTTCTTCTTCTCTGTTCGGCGCGCAGTGGCCGCTCTCGCCTCACGGCTGACGCCCTTGTGTAGTCCATGCCGAGCAGACGTCGCCGCCACTGCTGATCTCATCCCTCCTAGGTGCTTCCTTCCTCCACCTTGCTGTCGCAGCTGCCGATTCAGGTGCACCTGCCAAATCGTAGGCACGCTTGTAAAAACAGATGGTCTTCTCTCAAAGTTCAAGGCTCAGAATCCTTTCCCCTGTTTTCTGTTGGAAGCTTAGCCTTCAAAGTTGAAACGGATTCTTCATACTCACTGTTGTCAGATATCTTTCTATTTGAGAATTACCGAAAGTTCAAAGGCCACACAAGTACTGTAGTAAATTCTTAAAATCTCAACGGAACGTTTTCCTAGCCCAAATTGAAAGGTCATAACCTGAAATTTCTAGCTGGAGACTGAAACTGGAACTTGTTCAGCTATGTACCGAAGAAAAAATGCCCGCGTATACGACCTATGGATACGCTGACTCGCTGAGGTCACTGCTTATGCCAGGCACATGGCTCGTGATAGGTCCAGATCTTACGCAAGCTGCAGTAGTCCTAGCTAGTGATCATGGACTAACGCTTCTTGCATTTGCCTTTCGGGGTCAGAACATGGTTGTGCAGAGTGCTCCAACTTCCTGCCCAAGAAGCCAAAAGCAATCTTGGGTTCTCTCCTATAAATAGAAATGGTTCAGTAAGTTTCTTCAAGCAGATAGCAGGAAAGCAAGAACCAACCAGCTAGTAGAAGTAGCAGAAACATGTCTTCAGCACCTGTTAAGATCATCGGCCATTACGCGAGCCCATTCTCGCACCGCGTCGAGGCCGCTCTGCAGCTCAAGGGCGTGCAGTACGAGCTGATCCAGGAAGACCTGAGCAACAAGAGTGAGTTGCTGCTCGCCAAGAACCCAGTCCACAAGAAGGTGCCCGTGCTCCTCCATGGCGACCGGGCCATCTGCGAGTCCCTCATCATCGTCGAGTACATCGACGAGGCCTTCGACGGGACGTCTATCTTGCCGGCCGACCCCTATGATCGTGCCATGGCCCGTTTCTGGAGCAACTTCATTGACACCAAGGTATGCTGCTGCATTTATTTGTTACTTGGAGAACCTGTTGGGTCAACATGTTCTATTCTTATGGAATCTGACAATTGCTAGTTTTATTCAACACAGTTCTTCCAGCCGTTCTGGCTAGCACACTGGGTGGAGGGCGAGGCGCAGAACGCTAAGGTGAAGGAGACCAAGGAGAACCTGGCGCTCCTGGAGGCTCTGCTCAACGGGAAGAGGTTCTTTGGTGGTGACACGCCAGGCTACCTCGACATAGCCGCGTGTGTGTTAGGTCCTTGGATCGGCGTGCTTGAGGAGGTGAGTGGAGTGACCTTACTGGACGGTGACGAGTTCCCCGCTCTATGCCAATGGGCCAAGGAGTACAGTTCCAGTGAAATTCTCAAGCCTTGCCTGCCGGATAGGGACCGACTTGTTGCCCACTTCACTGAGAGAAAGGAGAAGATCAAGATATTTGCCAAGACAACCTTGCGGCAGTAGTTCGGGTGCAAGATTCATGGGTTGAATAAAATAATGTATGGGTCCGATCACAACCGTTGTGTGCATTGAGCAAAACAAAATTAAATGTGATCCTTTGAAGTTACTGAAGTCAAATGTTTCAAGGATTTTTTTAGTATTCATTTTCTATGTTTGATGATATACTAGGTTAGTCTTGAGAATTTGTTTTTATAAAAATATGAAAAATGTATATACCTTCCTTATATTGGATATTTACATTTGCTTTCAGCGCCTCACCCTGCTCAGCCAAAACCTGGTGCTTTTGGAGGCACATCTTGACGGCAAGAGGTTCTGAAATTAGTATGGTAAAACACTGTTACTAGTAAGGTCAGTGGCGGAGCATGAACAAAATTGAGGGTGGTGATTTTGCCTTTATGGGTGCAAGGATTTGCGATATGTGGGTGCATATATATAGTGGAAATTTAGATCCACTGTTTTCTAGTTTTTTTCATGGGTCCCACTGAGCTCAATATAGCTTCACCCTGAGTAAGGTGTGATAATGATTTTCTTACTTCTTGGATTGAAATAGTCTTTTGACCCTAGTCAACAAAGTCAGTTGGAGCACTCTTCTGCCCTGTTTGGCGCGCAGTCACCGCTGTCGCCTCACGGCTAACGCCCTCATCTCTTCCATGTGATGTGAATCAGACACTGCTGCCACAGCTGATCTGACGTACCATACTCCATCGCTCTCTGCTTCCTTCCTCCATCTTGCTGTCGCACCTGCCGATTCAGGTACACCCGCAAAATCGTAGCCACGCTTGAAAAAATAGATGATTTTTTGTCAAAGTTTTTTTTAGATAAATGTGCTTGTAATGTGATGATATACTCGGCTATGATCTAATATATGTTTTTTCAAAGTTGGCTCAGAATCCTCTCCCCTGTTTTCCCCCTGTTTCTCAGTAGGAAGCTTAGCCTTCAAAGTTGAAACGAATTCTTCATATTCACTGTTGACAGATACCTTTATATTAATTATGGACCGAAAGTTCAGAGTCCACACGAGTACTTTAGTGAATTCTGAAAACCTCAACTGAAAGTTTACCTAACCCAAATTGAAAGGTCAGAATCTGAAATTTGTTGCTGGAATGACGTTCGCCCTTACGACGCTGCAGGCTGAAACCGAAGCAAGTTCCCATGCCCAAACTGAAACTTGTTCAGCTATGTACCGAAGAAAAATGCCCAGGATGGATACGCTGAGGTCATTGCTTATGCCAGGCACATGACTCATTATAGCTCCAGATCTTACGCAACTAAGATCTCTGTTGACTCATTCACTCCAGCTGAATTAATCCTAGTGTTCTTTCAAAAAAAATTAATCCTAGTGATCAACTGATCATGGACTAACTCTTCCACAGTTCTACCTCATGGCTTAATTGCATTCGCCGATGTTTATCGGGCCAAGGAATAGAAGCATTTTTTTTTTTATTTTACTTTGTGGACTGAAGGAACCTAGCCAAGCAACTTCTTTCAGCCGATCAGATAATTCAGATGGTTGTGTAGAGTGCTTCAACTTCTTGCCGAAGAAGCCAAGCAATCTTGGGGTTCTCTTTCTCTCCTATAAATAGGAATGGTTCAGTAAGTTTCTGCAAGCAGGTAGCACCAAAGCAAGAACCAACCAGCTAGTAGCAGTAGCAGAAACATGTCTCCGCCTGTTAAGATCATCGGCCATTATGCAAGCCCATACTCGCACCGCATCGAGGCCGCTCTACAGCTCAAGGGCGTGCCTTACGAGCTGATCCAGTGCGAACACATGGCTTTTCCATAGCCTCTGTGTTGTGCTGAGTGATTGTCAACATGGCAACACAAAGTGTGTGTGTGCGTGTGTTCTACTAACCGTGGCACACGGATTCGTGCCAAACAATGGTGTCTCTTGGCTTGTGTTGTCTGCAGGTGTCGAGCTCAGATACGGTGGTCGACGGTGCGGTGAAGGTCAAGTAGGGCGTGTCGTGCCGACGGACCGGGTGCGGTGAAGGGCGGACGTTAGGCTTGGGGCGAGGGACCTTGAAGCCGGGCGGCTAGCCGTGGTGGCCGACAACCGGACATCGACAAGTGCAAGTGTGCACGGCGGGGATGCGTACGGGCTACGCTACTCGCGGATGGTTTGGTGGTTTGTCCTCAAAACCATCGACGACGGTTTGGTGGTTTCGCCTCAAAACCATCGACGGAGGGTTTCCCGGGCTTTACCTCAAAACCCGGGCGGAGGTCCCACGCGGACGGACGGCACGTGGCGGCATCGGGGAGATCGCTTGGAAGCGAGGCTACCGGTGAGGAGGCGCGGTGGCCGTCGGATCAAGTGAAGCTTGGGTTGGACCCTTATGCCCCTGGCTGAGTGGTTTGGCTCTTCATGTATCCAAGGGCAAAGAGGGAATGTGTAATAGGCCCTATAAATAAGGGTGAGGGTTCCCTTCCCACTACCTCTTTCATTTTGCATTTCTCCTTTAGGGTTTCTTCTTCTAGTTTCTTGGTGAGAGAGAGGTCCGCAAATCTACGATTTGTACTCGATCCAAAGTTGTGTGGCAAGCGCAGCGCCGAGTCTCTGCTGTTTCCTCTGGGATTAATCACCTGTCTTTGTTTCCTGTGATGGATTTTTGGTTCTTCCCGAGTTTTCACTTCCCCTGTTAGTTCTCGGTGTGTCTTCTTTGATTTGAGATCATTTTAGTTTGGTGTGCTTTACAACCGCTTCTTCCGGAGCCTTTGCACACACTTCGTCCGCCTTTGCTAAGAGCCTTCACAACTCGCTCCCGCAAGTCCGCAGCCTCCGCTTTCAACTCCCGCAAATCTGCGATCTCGCTCGGCCCGCAAGTCCGTAGCCTTTGCGTGTAGTCTTTGCAACTAGCTCCTACAAGTCTGCACCCTTCGCTCCTGCTTTGCTTGGGGCCTTCGCACCTGGCTCATTCAAGTCTGCAACCTTTGCTCTCGCCTTGCTTAAGGCCTTTGCACCTGGCTACCAAGAGTCTGTAGCCTTTGCTCTGCTCTGCTTGAGCCCTTTGCACCTGGCTACCATAAGTCTGCAGCCTTTGATCCCACTTTGCTAGAGACCTTTGCACCTGGCTACCAAGAGTCTGCAGCCTTTGCTCTGCTCCTGCTTTGCTTGGGGCCTTCGCACTTGGCTCTCGTAAGTCTGCGGCCTTCGCCCCAGCCTCTGTTCGTTTGAGCTCCGATTGTTTTACCGCTTCTTCCGCTTTGTGGTGATCCGTGTTCCTTGGGAACATCCACCCTCGCAATAGGGTCGTGATCATCACCGGTTGCGTATCGCTTCTTGGGGTGCTTTGTAGAGCCAAGGACCAAGAGTTTCGAAAGAAAGTTTGAGGCTCCCATTCACCCCCCTCTGGTCGCCGTTCACCGGTCCTTCAATTGGTATCGGAGCAAGGTTAAGGATCACTTCACCTTAATCGGTCTTGATCCCCGAAGGCGACATTATGGAGAACCATGGGCTTGGCAAGCCACCGCACTTCGATGGCAAGAACTATCCCTATTGGAAGATATGCATGTCGGCATATCTCCAAGGGATTGATTCGCGTGTTTGGGAGATCTGTGAGAATGCAAACTACGTGGTACTTGCTGCCCGTGTTAACCAAGCACAGATCGACCAACACAAGGCGAACAACACCGCGTAACCGTTTTGTTCTCTCGCTCTTTCTATGGAGGAATTTGAGCGTGTTTCTGATTGTGTTACTGCTCAAGAGATCTGGTATAGACTGCAGAGCTATCATGAGGGTACTGCCCATGTCAAGACCAGACTCTATGAGACACACAAGCGAGAGTATGAGAATTTTGTTCAAACCGATGGTGAATCTGTTGATTCTTTGTTCACTCGCTTTCAAACCATCGTGAACAAGATGAGGGCAAACAACCCTCAGATGCCCTATGATGATCATCAGAGAGCCCTTAAGCTTCTATATGCTCTTGATCGGAGGGTTTGGGAAGTAAAAGTCTCGGCGATCATCAAATCGCCCAGCTATGAGACTCTCACTGTGGATGAGCTGTTCAGCAAGCTCAAGTCCACCGAGATTGACCACCAGACGCAGGCGAGGATCAGAAATCCGTCTGCCCCTACCATGGCTTTGGTCCCGTGCAGGAGGTTCAAGTTCTTCGCCTAACCCTTCACGCTTACTTCTTGCTTTGTCGTCTTTGGTCTCAGCTACAGAGGAGCAGATGGAGGCCTTTGGGGACGACGAGCTCGCTTTGGTGATTAGCCGGTTCTCACGGTTTCACAACAACCATTTGAATCGCGGCGTGGCATCACCAAGCAAGGCCTTCGGATGTGGAGATCCCGACCACTACATCGCCAACCGCCCCAAGGCCGACAAGAACTCGACAACAAGAGCGACTACGGCAAGCGCAAGGACAAGCACGAGTCCTCCGCACCCAAGTACAAGTACAAGTACAAGGGAGGATTCGACAAGGAGACTGTCAAGAAGAAGTACCTGGAGAAGCAAGAGGCGAAGCAGCGAGCCTTCCTCGCATCCCTCAGTGATCTCGACGACGACTCCGACAGCGGCTCACCCCCAAGCGATGATGAAGCCAAGCGGAAGGTCAAGAACAGGTTCAACGGGTTGTGCTTCTTCGCTGACTCCAAGCTTGGAGGCTACTGCACCATGGCACTCGATGAGTCTACCCCAAGCATTGAGAAGAACGACGACACCGAGCCTGAGGTAGAACAAAATCTCGAATCCCTTGCTGCTGAGGTTGATAACTTGACTACCACTTTGCTTAGTCAAGATGCTTTGCTCCCATGAGAGAAAAGATTTCAAGGCTAAGTGGGAGCTTGCTGTCAAAGAGCTAGAGTCTGTTAGGGAGTCTGTGCACATCTCTCGATGAGTCCGAGTGTGATGCTTGTGCCATTCATATGGCAAACTTAGCTCGATGTGCAGTCCAAGTATGTTGCTTTGGTAGATGAGTTTGATGATGTTAAGGCTAGGTCTATCTCTCGTGAGTCCTTGCAAATCTTGTGATGGTTTGAAGTCCGAGCTAGATGAGAAAATTGCTAGGATTGCTTTACTTGAGAAGTCTAGTCTTGTTACTAGATGTGCTTGTTGTGAGACTTTGGAGCTAGAACTGGACTCTTGTAGGCATGACAAGAAAAGGGCCGAAGAAGAAATCACAAATCTTCGGTCCATGCTCAGTTGGTTGTCTTGCAGTGAGCCGCAGCTTGGCATGATGATGAGTCAGTTCAAGAGGGGAACTGACACAACGGGATTAGGCTTTGCTACAGGTGGGAAGGGTGAAAATGTTTTTGGTAAGGTTGGTGAACGCAGTGGTATGAGCGCATCTGAGAAATCCACCAAGCCTTCCATTACTCCCAAGTTGATCAAAATCACTCCACCTCAGCCTAACAAGCCCAATGTGAAAGATGGTGTGTTTGAGGAACCTCCCAAAGCTTCACCTCCAAAGCAAGTGTGGACTCCAAAACCAAACCACCTAAGGAACCCACTTGACACACTTCCCGACATCTCTATTAAACCCTCCAAAGAACAAGCAAACCCAAAGAGTGAGTCAACCATCACCAAGAGAGAGGTGTATCACGTGATTATTGTCACCATGATGGTCACTTGTTTGAGTTCGCTTTCGGAGGAAAGAGATGAGCGGCATGAGTATGAGCTTTTCCATAACTCTACTCATGGTGTGTTTGCTCCACGTTTCCAGAGGCACAGTGCTAGGCCAAGAGGTGCAACACCTCAAGGACCTAGGCCTCAAGGTGTGAGACCACGAGGTGGTCGTGCCTGGCGGGGTTCAGGTTTTGCTTATGACCTTGGATCTCGTGGCCGTGGCTTTCAGTCTTACAGAATGAGCGGACCATGTTTTCTTCGCCGTGGTGATCGCTCCACTCAATTGGGACATGGCATGTATGGTGCTTTTGATGATACTTTTCATGGGCAAATGAGTCAACACTGGTTCCCTTCTCGTTTTGCTAACCCCAGTGTTGGACCATTTGAACATCCCATATCTTATTACTGATGCAGAGTGTGGGGTGGAGAGCATGTGCTTGATGGAACTTGATCTTTTGGTGTGATCAAGTGTTGATGGCTCTCTACACCTATTTTGCTTGCCTTTAAGAGGGATATGTTGTATTGTGGTGACTACTTACACTTTGTGCGCTATCTTATACACTCATACCTTGTTCTTTAAAGCTTTCTTACTTGTGGTATGAGTTTGATTGGTTAGTTGCTCACTTGTATAGTTTTAGCATGTATTTTACTTGTTTCATGCTTTTATTTCTAGTCTAGCATGTTCTTTTCGTGTATCATATGCCATGCTAGCTTTGTGTATATCTTGGTGGATTAGCCACTTTTCATGTTAGTGTGGGATCCTCATGAACATTTTGCCATGCTTTTATCATGTGCTTTAATGTGTATAGTTGGTATGATGTTCATTAGGTATCCTCTCTAATTGCTAGTTCTTGTATAGTTACTTGTATTTGTATGACATGTTTTGCTAACTCGAGTTTTTAGTCTTTCTGGCTAGTTTCATGTTACATGCTTTTATTTCCAAATTGATATCATCATTGTGCATCATAGCATGTGTTAGGATTGTGGTTGCTTTTGGGCTTGGTGTGTCTTGTCTCCAGTTGTTTTCTCAGCTTTCATGGAGAAGGCATTCTATTTGCGATTTGGAAAATTGCCACGGTGAGCCTTTTTCGGGTGTTTGGTTACGGGTGCTTCATTCGAGGAAAGGTAACTTAGACAAGTTCAAATTTAGATCTTCAGACGGCATGTTTCTCGGTTATGCAACTTATTCACATACTTATAGAGTAACTTAGCCTTGAAACTAACCATGTCATGGAGACTTATGAAGTCATCTTCGACGAAACCACACCTTGTTTGGCTCCTGTTTTTCAATGTGCAGGTGATGAGGAAATTGGCAAGAGTAGTTGTGTGGAGGAGGAGTAGGATGATGTTGATTGGGAGGATCCCAAACTGACTCCACCGGCTGCCCCAGTTGACCCTGCGACGACTACTTCTGTCGACAGCCCAAGTACCTCTTCCTCGACTTCATATGGGCCGAACGACCACGTTCCTCAGCTTTCACCAACTGCACATGAGGGAATTTTAGCTACGCTTGAGGGGGAGGCCGACTTCATCAAAGGAAGCACCTCAGCACATTCAGTAACGCCATCCCCCTGGGATTTTGTTCGGTAACACGCAATCGATCTTGTGAGTTTTCATAATTTGCTCTTGCTGCTTTTGTTACTAACAAGTTTGCCCACTTGAGAGCGGAGTTGGGCATTTGCTATCCTTTTTAGAGTGGGGTAGTTGTATCTTGTTGTATAGTATGATCTTTGGCTTTCTTCTTTGCTTTTGTTTCTTTGGCTCTACATGTTTATCATATTGCATATCATCATGTATCATATTACCTTTATTGAGCTTCATGACTATAGCAGTTTTTGATTACATTCATGCTCTTGCTAGTATGTCTTGTGTATGTCACTTGGAGCTTGCGGCTTAGGCTTCTTGATCACTTGTTACATGTTATGAGCTAAGCTGTTTTCTAAATGTGAACCTACTTAAATCTTGATGCAACCCGAAAAATGTTCACCTTTGAGATGGCAACTAGCATGTGTAGGTTTTGTGAGAACCTTGTTGCTTTCATGTGTATGCTTGAGTTGCTATGTCTCATGTTTCTTGAGTCATTCACTTAGCTCGGATCTCTTGATAATCTTGTGCTAAAACTTGATGTCTAAGCTAAGTAATGATGAAAAGTTTTGAGTTGGATCTGTTCTGTCCCACGGCAATGTCACGAGATTGCTTCTCATTCATTCGAGTGAGATGAACTTGGGCATTGTAGTGCTAGTCCACAACCACTCGTGACGAGATAGCTTCCCACTTGCACTAAGGGATGAACTCGCGTGGTTGAAAAACATGATAAAAACAATCTTTTTGGCGGGACAGTTTTTGATCTCTCGTATACACATGTCTAAATGAAACCTTGTTAACTCTTGTTTTTAACTCGATCAATGTTGTAGTTACAAGTGTTGTTAAGTGTATCTTTGAGACATGATGTGTGACCGTTATATGGGGTAGTTCACTCTTGTATACATGTGTTAGCACTTGTTTGATCTCCACGCTTATATGTGCTAGGTGCTATTCTTTTTGGTGAACACCTTTTATAAAATGCCCAACACTTTGATCAAATTGCTTATGTATCATATTTTGTTTCACTTGATCGGTTTGAGCATTGGCTTTGACTTGTGCTTTTTGCTATACACTTGCCATACTTGCTAGAGCATCTATGTACTCGGATTGCTATACTCTTGAAGCTCTGCATTTTGCATCTCTTTCATGGCATGCTTTGAGGGGAATTTGAAGTTTCTTTTGCTTCTATCTTGATAAGTGCATTTGCCAACAAGGGGGAGAATGATTCCACAAATCCAGAGAGTTCATTTGTGAGGATGCATTTGCAAAGGGGGAGGATGCCTTTGTCAAGGGGGAGTTGCACTCTGAGCTATTTTTGAACTGCTTTCGCTAGATGTGTTGAGCCTTTGCCTCTTCTTGAGGGTCTAGCTGTGTTGAAGTCGAGTTGCACTCTTAGCTATTTTGAGCTGCTTTTGCTAAGATGTGTTGAGCCTTTGCCTCCTCTTGAGGGCTAGCTTTCGCTTTGCTTGGTTGCGTAGAGCCGTTGCCTATGTCTTTGGGGACCAAGTTTTGATCTTGCTTTGCTCATGGCAAGTGACCATTTTCGGCTTCTCTTTGGCTTTTGGTCACTTGGATGAGTTGTCTCTGATTTTGTGTTGGTGTTGACAATGCACTCATCAAGGGGGAGATTGTGAACACATGGCTTTTCTATAGCCTCTGTGTTGTGCTGAGTGATTGTCAACATGGCAACACAAAGTGTGTGTGTGCGTGTGTTCTACTAACCGTGGCACACGGATTCGTGCCAAACAATGGTGTCTCTTGGCTTGTGTTGTCTGCAGGTGTCGAGCTCAGATACGGTGGTCGACGGTGCGGTGAAGGTCAAGTAGGGCGTGTCGTGCTGACGGACCGGGTGCGGTGAAGGGCGGACGTTAGGCTTGGACTGAGGGACCTTGAAGCCGGGCGGCTAGCCGTGGTGGCTGACAACTGGGACATCGACAAGTGCAAGTGTGCACGGCGGGGGATGCGTACGGGCTACGCTACTCGCGGATGGTTTGGTGGTTTGTCCTCAAAACCATCGACGACGGTTTGGTGGTTTCGCCTCAAAACCATCGACGGAGGGTTTCCCGGGCTTTACCTCAAAACCCGGGCGGAGGTCCCACGCGGACGGACGGCACGTGGCGGCATCGGGGAGATCGCTTGGAAGCGAGGCTACCGGTGAGGAGGCGCGGTGGCCGTCGGATCAAGTGAAGCTTGGGTTGGACCCTTATGCCCCTGGCTGAGTGGTTTGGCTCTTCATGTATCCAAGGGCAAAGAGGGAATGTGTAATAGGCCCTATAAATAAGGGTGAGGGGTTCCCTTCCCCACTACCTCTTTCATTTTGCATTTCTCCTTTAGGGTTTCTTCTTCTAGTTTCTTGGTGAGAGAGAGGTCGCAAATCTACGATTTGTACTCGAACCAAAGTTGTGTGGCAAGCGGAGCGCCGAGTCTCCTTGTTTCCTCCGGGATTAATCACTGTCTTTGTTTCCGTGATGGATTTTTGATTCTTCCGAGTTTTCACTTCCCCTGTTAGTTCTCGGTGTGTCTTCTTTGATTTGAGATCGTTTTAGTTTGGTGTGCTTTACAACCGCTTGCTTCCCGGAGCCTTTGCACACACTTCGTCGCTCCGCCTTGCTAAGAGCCTTCACACCTCTGCTCCCGCAAGTCTGCAGCCCCCGCTTTCAACTCCGTAAATCTGCGGTCTCGCTTTCGGCTCCCGCAAGTCGTAGCCTTTGCGTGTAGTCTTTGCAACCAGCTCCCGCAAGTCCGCACCCTTCGCTCTCGCTTTGCTTGGGGCCTTCGCACTGGCTCATTCAAGTCGCAACCTTTGCTCTCGCCTTGCTTAAGGCCTTTGCACCGGCTACCAAGAGTCTGTAGCCTTTGCTCGCTCGCTTGAGCCCTTTGCACTGGCTACCATAAGTCTCTTGACCTTTGATCCCACTTTGCTAGAGACCTTTGCACACGGCTACCAAGAGTCTCCGCAGCCTTTGCTTTGCTCTCCGCTTTGCTTGGGGCCTTCGCACTTGGCTCCCGTAAGTCCGCGGCCTTCGCCCCGGCCTCGTTCGTTTGAGCTCCGATTGTTTTACCGCTTCTTCCGCTTTGTGGTGATCCGTGTTCCTTGGGAACATCCACCCTCGCAATAGGGTCGTGATCATCACCAGTTTGCGTATCGCTTCTTGGGGTGCTTTGTAGAGCCAAGGACCAAGAGTTTCGAAAGAAAGTTTGAGGCTCCCATTCACCCCCCTCTGGTCGCCGTTCACCGGTCCTTCATCCAGGAAGATCTGCTCAGCAAGAGTGAGTTGTTGCTCGCCAAAAACCACTAAAGGTACATAATGTGATGGAGTTTACAGAGTTTGTAGAGCCCCTTAGGACTTGGTTCCAAGGTCAATCTTGATGTCTTCATCCTGTTAGCACCTTGCTAGACCCTCCATGGTGTTATCGATATAAACCTATAGATTCATAAATTGATTTCTTAATCTGATTCTAGATGGGCATAATTTTTCCAGTAATAGTACTACCCATGTACCCAGTGATATGCTCTCAAGTGGATATGTGATAACTTTTTGTTAAAATTGTATAAGTCTGTATATATTTTCAGTTATTACATTTCAGAAGCATTACCATTCAGTATATATGATTCTGAACTGTGATACTGCACAACTTGAATAGAGTACGCTTCTGGTTCACTTTTTTGTTTCCTGTCTTGTCATCTTCATTTATATGTGTTCAAGAAATAAGATCAGGTAATTTGATGTTCCTGTCTGCAGATTATATATTCTTCTGGGTTATTTTCAAGACTTCAGTTGGTGGATCGTTGTCAGAGTTATTTGCTGAACGATTTCTTTCGGCTGTTCAAGACCGATTTCAAGTTCCGGGTTATTATCATCGGTTGTTGCTCGACGATTTCTTCCGTGCCAATCCAATTGGCGACTCAGCCGTCACATGGTGTGGAGTCCAAGGCGGAGTTCTCAAATCTTCTGCTCTTTTGTTGGTGTTCACCGTTCCAGTCAAGTGCACAAGATGTTACTCCAGAAGGTTCTTCAGCTATGAGCTATTTGTACACACATGTGTACCAGGCTGCAGGTTTTGTTGCTAGGGTTACCCAATACCTAGTGTTCTGCAGATTATTCCTTCTGGTTATTTCTTCGCAAGTTTTCGAAGAGTGCACAACTGTAGGTGGAGTTATGGAGCATGAAGTTACAAGAGGTAATGCTCTTGTTAGGACGGGTCACATGTGACTCGTTGACAGCTTTTGGAGCTGTGAAGTCAAGACTCAAGTTTTGGTACACAGATGTTCGCATTTGGACGACTTCAATGTGGCGTGCATATTCGCCAAGGTGGAGTTTGTTAGAGTTGTGTCGAATATGTGTACTAGTTGGTTACGTTGTAACTAGAGTTATTCTAGTGGGTTAGGATATGTTTAGTACCGTATTAGAAATTAACGGTGTAGAGGCAATCCTAGGGGGATATAAATATATCCCTAACCCATTTGTAACCATAAGACGACATGACAGCTATTCTAGCTGTTGGGGAGGAGCGCCCGTAATCATGCCCCGAGGATGTAGGTACGTCGAACCTCGTTAAAAAACATCGTCTCGTGTTCGATCCTTTTATTTATCAGCATTATTTCCTAACAGTTCCCTTCTTCCTGTGTTACCATATTATATACTCTAGATGCTTCTTTCCACATTGATGTGCGATAAATTGAATAGCCATCATAAATTGATTTCTATTTTGATGCACCCTTAAAATGCTACCAAGATGTTAGCACGGACACTATACTATATATAATTTAAATAAAGACATGTTTTTATGTGTATCTCTAAAATAAAGCCGTAGCACACTATACTAATACATAACAATTTGTGACATTTATCTCCCCTTAGACATTCGTTATTATTTGTTGCATGGTTGATGAAAATCTCCTCCCATCACCTATGGACGGCTGGATCGTAAACTTATTGTAGATGTTTGTGCAATTGCTTTGATCACTTCATGGAAAATGCAATAATAATGGAAAAAGCAATAATAAATGTAGAAAACTGAGACAAATAGTTAAATACAGAGTCCATATGAAACATGATTAAAGCTACGAAATTACTAGTTTGACCTCCTGACATACTTGAAAAAAATCTAAATGAATATTCCACACAAACCATAATTATCAAACAACTAAATTCAAAATTGAAATTACAAAGAAAAAGTAGTCTTTGATTTTTCATATGTTGGGAAACATCTAAATAAAAAGTTAGTGCGTAATACTATAAGTAAAGTTATAAACAAGGGGTTACATGCATGTAAAATAGCTACCTAAGTCACACCAATATTTTCGCACACTTATAAATAATTATTAAAATATTTCTTATGCTACACTATCACAGCATTTCTAACATTGTCATGTTGCACCTTTTCCGCTCCTAGCCGAAAAGTTTTGGTTATCTACTAGGTTCATTTACCATTCCACACATAAAGAAATGGTCTAGCACCTTTTTTTTAACGAATCAGGAGGAGCCAGGAGCTCCTACTGTATTTTATTAAAAATAGAATAAACAAAGTACATAGTTAAGACATAAGAGGTGAGGTGGGGAGAGGGGGAATTCAGGAAGCTAAGAAATAGAGGAAAAAGATTATGAAAATTACAAATGTGCTAGCACCCAACTAATGCTGCAACATTGCATTTGCGAACATTTTGTACATTTCCTTCTTTTCAGTATAGAAGGCGACGAGCTGGTCTCTGTCCGGGACACACTCCTTCAGAGCTTCGTGGGAACTGTACTCTTTGGACCACCGGCGTAGAGCAGGGTACTCATTTTCGTCAACCACCATCACTCCATTTACCTCCTCTAGCACGCTGAGCCAAGGACCCAACAAACATGCGGCTACGTCCATGTAGCCTATGGTGTCGCCTCCAAAGAACCTCTTACCCTTGAGCTGCTCCTCCAGAAACACCAGGTTTCGCTTCGCCTCTTCGACCTGAGCCTTCTGCGCGTCACCCTGATCTGTCCAATGTGCCAGCCAGGACGGCTTGAGGAGCTGTTCAGGTTCATCAGCAGCAACATTTAGTAAAACTAGCAGATTTTCAGAGATTTTACAAGAACCGGATTCTAGTTACTTTCTGAAATGAGAGTGAGTACCTTGTTGTCAATGAAGTCTGCCCAGAAACGAGCCATGGCACGGTCATAGGGGTCGGCCGGCAGGAGAGATGGCCCGTCGAAGGCCTCGTCGATGTACTCGACGATCACAAGGGACTCACAGATGGTCTGGTCGCCATGGAGGAGCACGGGCACCTTCTTGTGGACAGGGTTCTTGGCGAGCAGCAGGTCGCTCTTGTTCATCAGGTCTTCCTCAATCAGCTCGTATGGCACGCCCTTGATCTGCAGAGCGGCCTTGACGCGGTGCGTGTACATGCTGGCGAAATGGCCGATGATCTTAACAGGTGGAGACATGTTTGTTTCTGCTTCTATGCTTGGCTTTCTGCTGTCTATCTGTTTGGAGAAACTTACTACCATTCCTATTTATAGGAGAGAACCGAAGATTGATTGGGTCATATATATCGACATGGTCAAAAGGCATGTGGGCTGCTGCTTCTACAAAGAGCAAGTTTACACAACACCACCATCTTCTCCGTGATGCTTAAAAAATTCCACAAGGAGTTGCTTAGTTGCTTCAGTACGTCCGCATGCAGCTAGAATAACATTCTAAAAATATCATCCAGTCCCTTGGCCCAACGAACATTAACAAATGCAATTAAGCCTTCAGTTTAAGAAAATCATGGTCGTTACATTTCAATACCATGGCTGACCTAGAAAATTTGATAAGTCTAGACAAAGAACAGAGTCTAACTAACAAGCGCTCAGAAATATAGATCGTAGTACAAGCAAAATGTAACAACCTTTAACTAGAATCTTATCCAAATTTGAGAGTTAGGATACAGATAATACCATCGTGCAAGTTTATAGCAAATTTACACATGTATATTTCATTCTAGATGAAAGAAACAAAATTAATAAATAAGAATTAGGCTCAATTGGTGGGCTCAATTGCTCAAATGAGATGAGTTCATTCGATCTAGCCACACCCAGACACCGGCCGCGTAGCTTGAACAGTTATTCTGCTTCTAATTTGCATCTTCTTTTTCTTTGCATCCTTCCGATTCCAAGTGTGTGTTTTCTTCTTCTCAAAAGAAGAAGTCTGATACTAACCAACGCATTGGAAGTATTCGCTTTGTTATTCGGGGCCGACTGCGCATGCCGGAGGCAGAGACAATGGGCGCATGGCATCATGGTGGGTTCTCGCCGACGGCTAAGCCGCGGCGGCTATCTACGAGTACTGAGTAACTTAATGTATTGTTCTGTTGTTAAACTACCCATTGTGAGGGCGCAGTAGCCGTTTTCAAGGCTACAGCCGTAGGCCCCCAACTCTACTCGTCACCCGTCCTTCCTACTCAGGCAACGACGAAAGCTATAGGAAGTGAGGATCCATCTTTCTAATAACTTTTTCAGTAGATCGAGTTGTGTGAGGGTTAGTATCTCTTCATGTCTAGTTTTTTTTTTTTTTTTTTTTTTTTTTTTTTTTTTGGTATTGGAGATTTGTCTCCTCCTTTTTCCGGTGATGGCGAAGGTAGGATGAATTTGATTTCTCCGTGAAGGCTCTGACGATGATGAGTGCGACAACTACAGCAACTTTCTCGGCTCGATGTTATGGAGAAATTTAGGTTTTCGGACGGCAACATCAAGATGGAAATGATGTTGCCACCATGAAATAATTTTCTTCTATCTCCTTTCTATTTTGCTGCGGTAAGATTTGATCATAACGAAGAACTAGTGAGAATAAGTCTACCCTCAAGCCGACTAATTGTATAAATTTGGGAAGATTCAGATCAATTTCTTTATCCTATGGTGGTAGAAGAAAGAAGAAATGTATGCCCAATTCCGCCTACAGGAGTGTTGGTGGTTGTTCATTGGACATATGTTCTTGGGCCTTTGTCGAGTTTGCCTATACAATCATTCATGATCTGAATCGTCGTGCATGTTGGAGCTATATGAAGCACGTGTAATGTAGATGAAGAACAATTTCTACATACATATCATTTCTAGAGTGCTTGTAATATAATGATGTACCAAGCTACAATTTAATATAATTCTTTTTTTTCGAAAAACCTACTCATTGTTGCCATATATTTGTGACCATGGATATTAATTTCTGCAAGCGTTAAACTAGATTATTATGTGTTTTTTTGCATATTTGTCATACTATCTAGTCACGCTCCTAGCCTCTTTACAGTGCATTACACAACCAGCGAAGACGTCCGATTCACATCGACAACGTTCGGTGTCAAGGAAGAACGGGCTCCCAGCCTCTTGTCCCACGGACTAGGTCGACTGGGGTCAAAAGTTGAACGGGTCTCATGACGGCATCTAGATCGGACAGTGGAGAGGGCATTCCTGATGAATGGAAAACAGAAGACCTTAATAGTCAAACATCAAAGTTGACCAAGTTTTACTTTTATTTTGTCCTACTCATGTGTACCACTACCACGTGAGTCATGACAAAAGAGTATTCCACATTAAGAATATAATGGTTATTACTAACATTCTTCTACCATACTAAGTACCATAAAAAGACAATATTAGACCTAGAAAATTTGGTTACTCTAGACAAAGAACAAAGTCTAAATAACAAACATGTCAGATGGGCCTCCAAAGCAAGGAAATTGGGCCAATTGAGGCCCAAATGGAGGCCGGGCCAATTGAGGCCCAAATGGAGGCCGCCACCGCCAGGCTGGGAAGGGCTCATGGCGTATCCTAGGGTGGAGGGGGCAAACGCCGCTCACCGACTCTGCCGCCGCTTCATCCACAGGATCGCCATGTCACCAAGTAGGAAATTAGATTTAATAAAATAGGAAAAGAAGGATCCATAGGATTTCCTGATTGCTTAGCACGCAAGTCCGATCAAAACTATAAATTAGAGACTTGTTAAAGGAATTGGCAAGCAATAAAGAAAATTTCTCCTACCCCTCTCTCTCATGCGGCCCTTGTCCTCCTCACCGCGCCATGCGCTCCCTCCCCTACACCACCGCACCCTGTCGCCGCCGCCGACCATCGCCCTGGCCGCCCATGCGGTCGCCTGGGCAGAGCCCTCAATAGCTGGTATCGGAGCCAAGTTTGAGGAATCATAAATGCTGGATAGGTAACCTCATTCCCACGACCACCTCGTGCCATGAGAACAATGCACTTTGTATGCCTATTGTGAAGAGTTAAAATGATGGAAGCACACCACTACCTCCGTGACCGACACCACAACAAAATTTACGACTGCATTATCTCCGGTTACTTCAGGTCATTCGACTACTCCATCTTCACTGCACATAGCGAGCAAGATGAAGAGGGGCAACACGCCATTGGCCACACCATCGTCTAACTAATGGAAGCTCCCTGGGGAACCCGACGACCAACATCAAACCCGACATCTTGGCATATGTTTCAGCGCGAGGACGCGTTGAGTGGAGAAGGGGAGAGTTCTGTCATGCGTGCAACATAGACGGGTCTCCAAAGTAAGAAAATTGGGCCAACCGAGGCCCAAACTGAGGATGCCACCGCCAGGCCGTGAGGGGCTCGCGGCGCGGGCGCCGCTTGCGTGCCGCTCACCGACTCCACTGCCGCCGCATCCGCAGGATCGCCACATCACCATATCATGTCAGGAAATTAGATTTAATAAAATAGGAAAATGGAGGATCTGATTGCTTAGCATACAAGTCTGATCGGGACTATAAACTAGATAGTTGTAAAATAAATTAACAAGCAACAAAGAAAATTTCTTCCCCTACCTCTCTCTCTCTCTCTCTCACACACACACGCTGCCCCTTTCCTCCTCCCCGCGCCGTGCACCGCCGCCCCCTCCCCCTACGGTAGGTGAACGTATTTTTGTTTTACTTAGTCATAGAGTATCGCTAAAAGAACAGTCGATGTATCAGTTTGATGAAAGCCACCATGAACCACACTGTTCTTATTAATGGTGTTACTGCTTTTGTTTTATCTTTTTTTTATGATGTTGCTTCTTTCAAGTTGGTTCCTATATACTGTTGCGTGCCACGTCACCTCAAGTTGGTGTATGATGCAAGGATCCTTTAGGCTGAATGGAGCCTAATGGATCCCTACCATCATACATACTATACCATTATCTTATTGCAAATCAGGAGGATTCCCCACACATTGCCGCGGGTATAGAATTTTATTTAGTTTCATAAAATAAATTTAAGTGGTAGATAGATTAGTTTCACATAGCGCAATTGCCTCTTTGTGTCATCGGCTTGTGTAAGGTCCTAGTATGGCTAGAGGGGGGTGAATAGCCTATTTTAAAAATCTTCAAGACACTAGAGCAAAATATTAGTAACACAAATGGCGATAAAAGCGGTTTGCTCTCGCTCTAATTGTTAGGCAAGCCAACTATTGCAATTCTAATAAATATAGTCTCTATGGCACACAAATTCTAAGACTCTACTCTAACTAATTAAAGAGCTAGCAAGATAAATAAATTACTCTAAGTTACTCTACTTGCTACTCTACCACAAGATATATTGCAAGTATGAAGAGAGGGGAAAAGACTTTTATACCAACGGTGAAGAGTAGAAGATGTTGCCAATCACCAAATAAATAATTCCAACAATATATATATATATATATCAAACAATCCAATGCACCGGGAGACAAGAGATGACACAATTGGTTTTTCTCCCGAGGTTCACTTGCTTGCCGGCAAGCTAGTCCCCGTTGTGTCGACCAACACCTTGGTGGTTCCTCGGTTGTGGCCCTCAAGCCAACGCCCCGCAAGGCACCGCAAGAACCCACACACAAGTGCGGTAACTCGGCGACACGAGCAATCCACTAGAGTTGGAATTAGGCACTCCGTCGGGGAACCACAACAACCCCTCACAAATTCACTTTGATTGGGGGCGGACACAATCACCAAATCTCCTCACCAATCAATCCAACACCAACCGTCTAGGTGACGGCAATCACCAAGAGTAACAAGAAATCAACAATTGCAATCACCACCTAGTGCCACAAATATGAATCACAAATGCATGAACACTAGGGTTTCCCCAACCTCCTCTCACCAAAGAGTACCAACCATGGAAATGGAGAGGAGAGGGAGGAGATCCTCTTGGAACTCTCAAATCGATCTCTAGAGCTTGCTCTCTCACTTGATTGTGGCTCAAATCAAAGGAATGAGAGAGGGGAGGAGATGAGAGCTTTTCTTCTCTTGAGTGTTCTTGAGAGTATGAGCAAAGGAGAAGAATGAGTGGGTTGTGGAGAGAGAAAAGAAAGGGGAGGCCCTGCTTTAACCCCTCGCAGCCCAGCCCCTGCGTAGCCACCAACGGCTCCAAGTGCCAATGCCAGGAGCCATCACTATCTCACTGATGTGTGGGCCAACAACTCAACGGGTGGAGACGGCTGCGAACGGCCAAAAGCCGAGAGCAAACGGCGCCCACCTGGTCACACCTGCGGCCAATGGCAAAGTGACAACGGTCGGGAGCCTGACACACTTGCATGCTGATCCTGCGAATCGGCATGGCACGGCGACTGGAGCATGGGTCCCATGCGGTTGACCTCTCTCTCTTGGGACGAACGGCAGCGGCTGCTCCTTTCTCTCTGGGCCAATCGATGGACGACAAAGCGCACTGGCCCTCTCCAAATAAAGTGCATGCATGTACGGTAAAAGAAGTGGCCAGCACCTCCTCATCCAAGCAAACGTCGTGAGGCCTGCTTCTCCTATATTTAGCTTTGGCCAACATGCAAGCGAAGCACCTTCAGGCTTCGGCTCCTGGTTCCGATTGTTGGTCCGCTAGTAGCATGCAATGAGCAGCTCACGGGCTGAAAGTTGGTCCGGGTAGCCGGTGCATCCACTTGCTTCCTCTCCTGGCTCGAACTTTGGTCCGGTCATTCCATGAGCATAAACAGCCGACCAACGAGCTAAAAATAGAATCACTTCTTTCTATTCTTTTTATTTCTCCCGTATAATTACCATCTCTCAAAAGATGCTAAAACATATATAGCACTTGAGATAGCAAATATATATAAATAAATATTTACGGGATTTTTACGCATCTCACCACGTTGCTAAAAATATGCAAATGAGACTCATAATTTATGGCACTAAATAACCATTGCAATTAAAGATTTCCCCTCTTTATAGTACGGTTATTTATCCTAAATCCGATCACGCACTCTATTGCGTCTAGACCGGAGAAAACAAATATCCTATTTTATACCTTTGCCTTGAGCCCATAGAAATTTGTTTTTCTCTTTCTTCTTTTCCAATGAGAAGCACTTGATCATCTTTTGAATCGCCTCCATCACTTGGATCGGACCACCTTGTCTAATTCAACCACTTAGCACAAAGGTTAGTCCTAGGTTGTCATCGGTTAGCCAAAACCAAACTAGAGACTTTCAATCTCCCCCCTTTTTGGTAATTGATGACAACCTCACAAAGATGATTTTGATAATAAGAAATTTGAACTTGTCATACTTGTCCAATCTTTAAGCTCAGAAGAAGGATTTGGACAACTATAGCAAGTTCGGTTTTGGTAGCATTAGCTCCCCCTACATATGTGCATAGAGTTTGGATTTGAAGCTTTGCACATATGCATGGATAAGAGTGTTGGGAGAGTAATTCTACCAAAATGATGCTAAGGTGTAAGAAATTGACCTTTGAAGCGTGATACCAATCGGAGTTGCAATAAACACCATCCTTAGCACCATGAAGTAACTAGACATCCATCAAAACTCAAGAACCCCGTGAGATCAACATTATAGGCAAAGTTCTTGAACCACTTGTAAGGTAAGGGAGTCTAGTTACAACCTATGCATGCTAGTAGATCATTTCATCATACAAGTCCTATACTAGCATTGCACCACACAAGCAAGGAGACACCACTTGTATAAAACTTTAAAACTAGGTGCCATGAGCAAGTCATATGAGAATGCACAAACAAATGCAACAACTTTTTCATGAGCTTGCTCCCCCTTCTTGTGTGCATCAAAATTTTATTTACCCCTTTATCATGTTCAATCATCTTTTTCTCTCCCCTTTGTCAACAATTGCCCAAAAATGGGATCAAATTGTGGAGAGAAAAGGACTTTGATGGAGTAAACAAAACTTTAGTCAAATTTGGTTCAATCTAGACCACTTGCCAAAGATATTTAATTCGGTTTGAACCAAAGACAAGCTTCTTCACACCTCATGACAAGGGTTATCTTGCCTATGTTGAATTAAACACTTGTAGCAAATATTCTAGATTCAACACTAGGATTGCAAGCCCACAAACATGTCATATGTCACCACTAGATCAAGCAAAACATAGAAGCAATAGTGGTAAACATATATACATCAAACACATTTGATTTATCATGAATGCTCCAAATGCACCTTGTATGTCTACATGTGCTACCACAAGTATAATCCTAAGCATGAATGACATGTCAACCAATGGTACCTTGCTTTGTCGAAGGAGAGGCATGTCAAGTAGTGGTGGGGTGCATTCAACACATGTTTGAGAAGTCAAGAATGTTCAATTCATTCCTTAGCTTGCAAAACCTTCTTTCATCAAGTGGCTTGGTGAGAATGTCGGCAAGTTGATCATCGGTGCCCACACTTTCAATGGAAATGTCACCCTTTTGTTGATGATCTCTTATGAAGTGATGCCTTATGTCAATGTGCTTTGTTCTTCCATGTTGAACCGGGTTTTGTGTCATCTTGATTGCACTTTCATTGTCACAAAACAATGGCACATTCTTGAAGTTGATGCCATAATCCTTCAAAGTTGACTTCATCCAAAGCAATTGTGCACAACAACTCCCGCACTAACATATTCGGCTTCGGCGGTAGAGATTGCCACACTATTTTGTTTCTTTGAGGACCATGACACAAGTGATCTTCCAAGAAGTTGACATGTACCACTTGTGCTCTTTCTATTGATCTTGCAACCACCATAGTCGGAGTCCGAATATCCAATCAATTCAAACTTTGACCCCTTGGGATACCATAGTCCAACATCTCTTGTTTGCTTCAAGTACCTCAATATTCTCTTTGCGGCCGTGAGATGACTCTCTTGGTGAGGCTTGATATCTAGCACACATGCAAACACTAAACATGACATCCGGCCTTGATGCGGTGACATAGAGTAGACTTCCAATCAATGACCGATAATCCTTTTGATTCACCATATTGCCATCATGATCACTATAAAGATTCCCATTGGTGCCCATTGGAGTTGAGATTGGCTTTGCATCTTGCATTCCAAACTTCTTCAACATGTCCCTTATGTATTTCCCTTGACTTACAAATGTTCCATTCTTCAATTGCTTGACTTGAAGACCAAGGAAATAGCTAAGTTCACCAATCATGGACATCTCAAACTCTTTTGCCATCATTTCACCAAATTCTTCACAATATGCTTGATTGGTTGATCCAAAAATGATATCATCAACATAGATTTGCACAATGAAGAGATCATTACCAATCTTCTTGGTGAATAGAGTAGTGTCAACCTTGCCCATAATGAACCCTTTGGAGTGAAGAAAAGTCTTCAATCTCTCATACCATGCTCTAGGTGCTTGCTTCAAGCCATACAAAGCTTTCTTCAATTTGTACACATGGTTGGGTCTCTTCTCATCTTCAAAACCGGGAGGTTGCTCAACATATACTAGCTCATTGATGATCCCATTGAGAAATGCACTCTTGACATCCATTTGATATAACTTGATGTTGTGGCCACATGCATAAGCTAATAGAATCCTTATTGCCTCCAATCTTGCCACGGGAGCATATGTTTCATCATAGTCAAGACCTTCAACTTGAGTATAGCCTTGTGCAACTAGTCTTGCTTTGTTTCTAATCACAACACCATCTTGATCTTGCTTGTTCTTGAAAACCCATTTGGTTCCAATGACATTGTGATTCTCCGGCCTCTCAACTAACTCCCACACATCATTTCTTGTGAAGTTGTTGAGCTCTTCTTGCATTGCCATGATCCAATCGGCATCATCCAAGGCTTCCTCAACTTTCTTTGGCTCTTTGGTTGACACAAATGATGCATACTCACAAATCATAGCCACTCTTGATCTTGTTTGCACGCCACTTCTAATATCACCAATAACACTATCAATTGGGTGATCTCTTGCAACATGTTGTGGTTGTAGCACTTGCACTTGATTGCTTGAGCTTGGTTGATCACTTGACTTGTCCTCATTGGATGAACTAGCACCATGATCTTGCACTTGAGCATTGTTAGCTTGCCTCAATGGAGAATTGAACACTTCATCTTTATCATCTTGCACATCAACCACTTGCTTTGCTCTTATGTCACCAATGTCCATGTTCTTCATAGCTTCAACCAATTGAGTTCCACCAACATCTTCTAGATTCTCATCTTCATCTTGTGACCCATTGGTTTCATCAAATTGCACATCATGAACTTCCTCTCTAATGCCACTTGAATTGTTCCAAACTCTATAAGCCTTGCTTGTAGTTGAATAGCCGAGTAGGAACCCTTCATCACATCTCTTTTCAAACTTCCCCAATCTAGTGCCCTTTCTCAAGATGTAGCATTTGCAACCAAATACTCTAAAATAGCCAATGTTGGGCTTTCTTCCATGAAGTAACTCATATGGGGTCTTCTCTAGCAAAGTATGACAATAGAGCCTATTGATATAGTAACATGCCGTGTTGATTGCTTCATCCCAAAATGATTGACTAACATTGTACTCATGAAGCATTGATCTAGCCATATCAAGCAATGTTCTATTCTTCCTCTCAACTAGGCCATTTGATTGTGGAGTGTACTTGGCCGAGAATTGATGACCAATACCATAGTGATCACACAATTCTTCCATTCTTGTATTCTTGAATTCACTCCCATTGTCACTTCTCACTTTCTTGATTCTCATATCAAACTCATTGTGAACTCTAGTGAGAAAGGTCTTGAAGGTGTCATACACTTCACTCTTGTCACTAAGAAAGAATACCCATGTGAAGTCATCCACTATGACAAACCCATACTTGTTGCCACCAATGCTTGTGTATATAGTTGGGCCAAATAGATCCATGTGCAACAACTCAAATGCCTTGCATGTGCTCATTATACTCTTCTTTGGATGTGAGCTTCCAACTTGCTTTCCGGCTTGACATGCACTACACAACTTGTCCTTCTCAAATACAACATCTTTCAAGCCTTCAACAAGATTGTGTTGTGTGAGCTTCTTCAATTGTTTCATGACAACATGTCCAAGCCTTCTATGCCAAAGCCAACCCAAACTTGATTTTGATATCAAACATGTTGTCAAAGAAGCTTCACTAGTGTTGAAATCAACAAGATAGAGATTCTCATATCTAAAGCCTTTGAACACCAAGTTGGAGCCATCAAGAGAAACTACCTCAATATCATTTGCCCCAAAGATGCACTTGTAGCCTTGATCACAAATTTGTGCCACCGAGAGAAGGTTGAAGTCCAAGCTTTCAACTAGCAACACATTGGAAACACTCATGTCATTTGATATTGCAATCTTGCCCAAGCCAACAACCTTGCCTTTCTTGTTATTGCCAAAAGTGATTGCCTCAATGCCACTATCATTCTTCTCAATTGAATCAAACATTCTTGATGTGCCGGTCATATGTTGAGAACACCCACTATCAATGATCCAATGTCTTCCTCCGGCTTTATAGTTCACCTACAAGCAAATCAATGAAGCTTAGGTACCCATTTTTGCTTGGGTCCTTGTAGGTTAGTGACTAAGCTCTTTGGTACCCAAATAGCCTTCTTCTTTGGGCCAACAATAGGTGTACCAACAAACTTAGCTTGCACACCTTTCTCACCCTTGGTAAGCACATAACAAGAATCAAAAGGTAAAGCATTAGCAAGTTTCTTGTTTTGTTGATTCTTGTTGCAATTTTGCTCTAGGTGCCCAACTTGCTTGCATCTATAGCAAAACCGACCATTGCTCTTCACAAAGCTAGGCTTTGGAGTTGCAAAGGCCGACTTGCCCTTCTTGGGGGTATAGCCCAAACCCTCTTTGTTAAGAGAGAACCTTTGGCTACCCAAGCACTTTAGCAAGCGGGCCTCACCACCATAGGCTTTGCCTAAGGCATGAGTGAGCTCATCCACCTCCTTCTTGAGAGTCTCATTCTCAACCATAAGTGTAGCATCACAAGTGAAGCCATCACTAGTAGTAGAGATTGAGTCGGTGGTGGTGGTGGATGATGTGCTACAAGAAGGGTTAGCATTTGTCATGATGATAGGTTGATAAAATGACTCATCAATGATGTCACAAGTAAGACCTATATCACATGATGCAACCACCACTTTCTTTGCTTGTTGCTCAAGAAGAAGTGAGTGAGCCTTTTCAAGCTTAGAATGAGCATCACCAAGTTTCTCATGGTCTACCACTAGACACTCATGAGTGGTCATAAGCTCACCTAGGGCTTTCTCAAGTATTGCTACTTTCATTGAAAGCTTCTTGCACTCCTTTTCCTTGGCAATAGCTATATCTCTAGTTTCTTGCATCAAGTCATATAATTGATCCTTAGAAGGTTCATCATCATCATCAACATTATCAATATCGTGAGCATATTCCATCTCACTATCATCATAACTATCATCATATTGTACCTTGGTTTCCTTGGCCATGAAGCACGATGGTGATGAAGAGAATAATGAAGGCTTCTTGTTGATGGCGATGGAAGCCATAGCCTTGTTGCTTGAATCTTCATCTTCATCATCATTGTCACTCTCCCAAGTGACCACAAATGCACCATTCTTGCCCTTCTTGAGTGTCATCTTGGCCTCATGCTTCTTCTTGTTAAACTTGCCCTTGTTGTAGTTCTTCTTCTTCTCATATGGGCATTCGGCTTGAAGATGCCCGATGCTATCACAATTGAAGCACTTTCTTGGTTGCTCTTGCCTCTTGAAGTTGTCATTTCTTTTCTTGAAGCCTCTTCTCTTGATGAACATGTGACCCATCTTCTTCACCACAAGAGCAAGTGCCTCATCATCAATCTCGAAGTCACCATCTTCATCATTGTTTTCTTCTTCTTCAAACATTGGTGCTTTGCCCTTGGAGGAGGTGGCTTGGAATGCCACGGTCTTCTTCTTCTTCTCTTCTTCCACCTTCTCCTTCTCATCATCTTGATCATATTTGTCATATGTCAAGACTTCACCAAGCAAATCATTTGGCTTCATTGCCTCAAGCCCATCTCTTTGTAGCATCATCTTCAACATCTTGAAGCTCTTTGGTAAACACAACAAGAATTTGTGACAAAAGTCTTCATCTTTTGTCTTGTGCCCCAATCTCTTGAGATCATTCACAATCACTTGCAAGCGATGAAACATTTCAATAATTGTTTCATCCTCTTTCTTCTTGAAGTTCTCGAACTCACTCTTGAGCCCATATAGCTTGGCACTCTTCACAACCTTGGTGCCCTCATAGGTTTCACACAACCTTGTCCACACTTCACTTGCACGATCCAAGTCATTGATTCCCTCAAACACTTTTGTGTCAAGCCCATTGTATAAAGTGTTGAGAGCCATTCTATTGCATGTAATGTTGGCTCTATCTTCATCGGTGAGATGATCATTATCAAGGATAGCATAGTCATGCTCGGTGACTTGCAAGACTCTCTTGAATTGAACCAAGATACATGATCATCTTTCTCTTCCAATGATCAAATGAACTAACTCCATCAAACATAGGCGGTTTGCCCCCAACATGGTTGAACACAATTTGAGCCATCACTAACACCGTAGGATGTTAAGCCTTAATTAATCGGTGACCTAGCTCCGATACCACTTGTAAGGTCCTAGTATGGCTAGAGGGGGGGTGAATAGCCTATTTTAAAAATCTTCAAGACACTAGAGCAAAATATTAGTAACACAAATGGCGATAAAAGCGGTTTGCTCTCGCTCTAATTGTTAGGCAAGCCAACTATTGCAATTCTAATAAATATAGTCTCTATGGCACACAAATTCTAAGACTCTACTCTAACTAATTAAAGAGCTAGCAAGATAAATAAATTACTCTAAGTTACTCTACTTGCTACTCTACCACAAGATATATTGCAAGTATGAAGAGAGGGGGAAAAGACTTTTATACCAACGGTGAAGAGTAGAAGATGTTGCCAATCACCAAATAAATAATTCCAACAACATATATATATATATATATATCAAACAATCCAATGCCTTAGGGAGACAAGAGATGACACAATTGGTTTTTCTCCCGAGGTTCACTTGCTTGCCGGCAAGCTAGTCCCCGTTGTGTCGACCAACACCTTGGTGGTTCCTCGGTTGTGGCCCTCAAGCCAACGCCCCGCAAGGCACCGCAAGAACCCACACACAAGTGCGGTAACTCGGCGACACGAGCAATCCACTAGAGTTGGAATTAGGCACTCCGTCGGGGAACCACAAC
This sequence comes from Themeda triandra, assembly GCA_018135685.1. NCBI lineage: Eukaryota > Viridiplantae > Streptophyta > Magnoliopsida > Poales > Poaceae > Themeda > Themeda triandra. The sequence goes on from JAENPR010000018.1 coordinate 2,479,130, forward strand.
AACCCCTCACAAATTCACTTTGATTGGGGGCGGACACAATCACCAAATCCCCTCACCAATCAATCCAACACCAACCGTCTAGGTGACGGCAATCACCAAGAGTAACAAGAAATCAACAATTGCAATCACCACCTAGTGCCACAAATATGAATCACAAATGCATGAACACTAGGGTTTCCCCAACCTCCTCTCACCAAAGAGTACCAACCATGGAAATGGAGAGGAGAGGGAGGAGATCCTCTTGGAACTCTCAAATCGATCTCTAGAGCTTGCTCTCTCACTTGATTGTGGCTCAAATCAAAGGAATGAGAGAGGGGAGGAGATGAGAGCTTTTCTTCTCTTGAGTGTTCTTGAGAGTATGAGCAAAGGAGAAGAATGAGTGGGTTGTGGAGAGAGAAAAGAAAGGGGGAGGCCCTGCTTTAACCCCTCAGCAGCCCAGCCCCTGCGTAGCCACCAACGGCTCCAAGTGCCAATGCCAGGAGCCATCACTATCTCACCGACGTGTGGGCCAACAACTCAACGGGTGGAGACGGCCGCGAACGGCCAAAAGCCGAGAGCAAACGGCGCCCACCTGGTCACACCTGCGGCCAATGGCAAAGTGACAACGGTCGGGAGCCGACACACTTGCATGCGATCTGCGAATCGGCATGGCACAGCAGCCTGGAGCATGGGTCCCATGCGGTTGACCTCTCTCTTGGGACGAACGGCAGCTGCTTGCTCCTTTCTCTGGGCCAATCGATGGACGACAAAGCGCCGGCCCTCTCCAAATAAAGTGCATGCATGTACGGTAAAAGAAGTGGCCAGCACCTCCTCATCCAAGCAAACGTCGTGAGGCCTGCTTCTCCTATATTTAGCTTTGGCCAACATGCAAGCGAAGCACCTTCGGGCTTCGGCTCCGGTTCCGATTGTTGGTCCGCTAGTAGCATGCAATGAGCAGCTACGGGCCCGAAAGTTGGTCCGGGTAGCCACCTGCATCCACTTGCTTCCTCTCCCGGCTCGAACTTTGGTCCGGTCATTCCATGAGCATAAACGGCCGACCAACGAGCTAAAAATAGAATCACTTCTTTCTATTCTTTTTATTTCTCCCGTATAATCACCATCTCTCAAAAGATGCTAAAACATATATAGCACTTGAGATAGCAAATATATATAAATAAATATTTACGGGATTTTTACGCATCTCACCACGTTGCTAAAATATGCAAATGAGACTCATAATTTATGGCACTAAATAACCATTGCAATTAAAGATTTCCCCTCTTTATAGTACGGTTATTTATCCTAAATCCGATCACGCACTCTATTGCGTCTAGACCGGAGAAAACAAATATCCTATTTTATACCTTTGCCTTGAGCCCATAGAAATTTGTTTTTCTCTTTCTTCTTTTCCAATGAGAAGCACTTGATCATCTTTTGAATCGCCTCCATCACTTGGATCGGACCACCTTGTCTAATTCAACCACTTAGCACAAAGGTTAGTCCTAGGTTGTCATCGGTTAGCCAAAACCAAACTAGAGACTTTCAGCTTGCCTTGAAACTAATCAAGAGATAGATTCTTCAGCTACCTAGGACTTGTGGTGGTGGGACCCCAAAATGATGTGGCGCAAGGAGGTGTTAGAAAATTAGGCTAGTGGAGTTTATCTTTTTAGGAGATATAGATAGTATTAAGAAAATCATATGTAATTAATTTTTAATGATCGTCTAACTAATGGTCTAGATTAGCCCAAGAGCCCCAACTGAATAATCATAACTATATTTATTTTAATTCTCCCAGTGATGTGGGCTTCTTCTAGTGTTTCAGAGTTCAAAATAAAAGGGTGGGGGTAGGGAGGTGCGTGAGGGAGGAGCAGGAGGCCAGTTGTGCGGAGGCGACAGCGGCGGCTGGACCCGCACGAGGTGGGAGGCGGGGCTATGCTCGCGGTTCGCCCCCTGAGTCGCCTAGAGGAGTGCTGGGGAGGGTGACATTATGGGTATCGTGACCATTTTCATTATCGAAGCTCGTATTTTAGAAAAACTATATCAACCAAATATTCAAGCAGTTCCATTTTCTGACAAGCAGTTTTCTAACAAAAAATTTCAAAGCAAATGTACTTATATCACTTCAAACATTGAAAATATAATTGACTTGAGGAACATCAAAGGACCATTTACTTTGGTTCTGCACACCCCATTTGTGATCCCATCCGTACATTGTACGACCCATAAAAGACATGCTCCTTCACAGAACTTAGAATAAACCAAAACATATAATGGATTTATCATAATAAAGAAAATAATTTATACAGTTGATTTTATCATTGTTAGATGAACTATACTATGAATAGGTACATGAACCATCCAGGTTCATAGGGTTGTTAGCGTGTAATCTTGTAGATCAGGTTGTTGGTAGATTGTAGATTGCGAGATAATTATTCCAGAGTTTGTTGTAATCCTAACAATCATGTATTGCCACGATGGGGGCTTTTCCCATCCTATATAAACACGCACTCGAGGACCTAAGAAGGCACCTCGTTAGCCCTAATCATTCTCCACTTTTACATGGTATCACGAGCCTAATCCCATCGGAATGTCATGGCATTTCCCTCCTCCTCAGTCGCCAACCCCAACATCTCCTCGCTCGGCATCTTCTTGCTGCCAGTGAGCGAGAAACTCACCAGATCCAATCATGTGCTGTGGAGGGCACAAGTTCTCTCTGCGATCCACGATGCTCAGCTCTCCAAAGTCATCGCTCCAGCGGCGGTGCAGCCAATGAGTTCCTTCCTCCCAAGGATGTGAACGACAAGAATGAGGCTCTGGTGAAGAATCCGGAGTATGGCACTTGGATTGCGAAGGACCAGACGGTCCTGAGTTATCCTAACCAATCTAGGGCAGGAGATCCAAGGCCAAGTCTCCACCAAGACTACAACTGCCTCGGTGTGGGCAGCCATTGAAGAGATGTTCGCGTCCCAGAGCCGGCCGGCGCGTCTCGTCAACACCAGGATGGCCCTTGTTATAGCTTCAAAGGGTACGTCCACCATTGGTGACTATTTCACTAAGATGAAAAGCCTCGTAGATGATATGGCATCAGCTAGACGCAAGCTTGAAGACGACGAGCTCATCTCCTACATCCTCACCGGGCTAGATCCGACGGAGTTTGATCCGATTGTGACGTCCCTCACCACCCATGTGGAACCCATCACCATGGGCGAGCTCTACACTTAGCTTGTAGCCTATGAGCAGCGTCATGAGCTCAAGGGTGGCAACAGAGGACAACAGTCCTCGGCGAACATTGCTGCCAAGGGCGGCTGCAACCCCAACTTCAACAACAATCGTGGTGGCGGTCGCTCTAGATGTGGTGGCTTCAACCGCGGCGGCAAAGGCGGTTGTGCTCCTTCACCAAGGCCCAAGGCCAACAACTTCCAGGCCGGGGTGTTTTGCCAAGTCTGTGGCAAGGAGGAACACCTGGCTTGGAAGTGCTGCAACCGCTATGATGAAAACTACAACAGCGCGCCGCCACAGTAACCAGTTCTTAGACTAGATGACATTTCATTCTAGTTGAAAGAAAAAATGAATAAATGAAAATCAGGTTATTGAAGAATAAATATTAGTCCTTTTAGTCATAAATTGGTGACCTTTTGGCCTACTTTGACTAGTTTATATTCACAAAATTTGTCATTTAGCTATTTATTCACACCAAACGGTCATTTAAACGGACTAAACGGTGATCAAACAAAATAAACGGTTGATAAATAAACATACATATGAAACAAAATTTCAAGAGCAATATACTCATATCACTTCAGATAAGAATACAACAATAACCTAATCGCAAGAATCACATTTAATTTTGTTCTGCACACACCATTTTTTTTTTTTTTTTCATTGAACGAACTGGAGGGGGCCGAAGCTCCTGTAGAGAAATTTTATTAAACCAACAGAGTCACGAAACAAATAGTAACAAATAGTAGGAAGAGGAGAGCAGCATAGTTGTGATCTGATCCATACAATATTCCACACGCAAAGACATGCTCTTGCCCCCAACTACTGCTGCAACATTGTCCTGGTGAACGTTCTGTACACCTCAATGTTTTCACTGAAGTAGGCGACGAGTCGGTCCTTGTCTGGCAGGCAAGGCTTGAGCGCTTCATTGAAACTGTACTCCTTGGCCCACTGGCATAGACCAGGGAACTCCTTGGCATCCACCAAGGTCAATCCAGTTACCTCCACAAGCGCACTGAGCCAAGGACCTAACGCGCTCACGGCTATGTCGACGTAGCCGGGTGTGTCACCACCAAAGAACCTCTTCCCGCCGAGCTGCGCCTCCAGGAGCGTCAGGTTCTCCTTGGCCTCTTTCACCATAGCCTTCTGCGCCTCACCCTCCGCCCAATGTGCCATCCAGAATGACTTGGAGCACTGTGTACATGTTTAGTAAAACAGGCCAATGACTATATATGGTCAGCAAATGTTCAGATTTTAATTTGTAAGAACTGAATGAACAAGGTGTGTACCTTATTTTCCATGAAGTCAACCCAGAACCGGGCCATGGCACGGTCGTAAGGGTCGGTTGGCAGGAGAGCCGGTCCGTCAAAGGCATCATCGACGTACTGAACGATGACGAGGGACTCACACACCGCCAGGTCGCCATGGAGGAGCACGGGCACCTTCTTGTGGACAGGGTTGCTGGCGACCAGCAGCTCGCTCTTGTTGTTCAGGTCTTCTTCCAAGATCAGCTCGTAAGGCACGCCCTTGAGCCGCAGAGCGGCCTCGGTGCGGTGCCCGAATGGGCTAGCGTAATGGCTGATGACCTTAACAGGTGGAGACATGTTTCTTTCTGTTGGTTGCTGCCTGCTGCCTGCTGCCTGCTGCCTGCTGCCTGCTGCTGCTTGTGCTTGGAGAAAAACTTGTTAAGCCATTGCTATTTATAGGAGATAACCAAGGTTGCTTGGCTCACATTGATGTAATCAAAGGTCTTGATATAATAAACCTAAGATGTAGTGAATTATACTCCTTGCATAAACAGTGACCTCAGCATATACGTATGTGTGGGCATTTTGGTTCTGAACATAAAAGAAAGTTTCAGTTTGTATGACCGTAAGGGAGAACGTCATTCCATTAGGGCTCGTTTGGATGCTCCAATACCCGCAGGGATCCCCGCCGGTCCGCGGATGGAGAAACTCGTCGCGATTTTGCTTCCCCGTCCAATTCCTGTACCCGTTTGGGAGTTGCGTGCCACAAAAACCGCGAGCCAGAAAAAGCCCCGGTACCCGGTACGCGATTTTTTGTAAGACATCTACGTTTATGAGTTCTTATAAGACATCTATGTTTATGAGTTCTTATCTATGTAATAAACTATCACAATTGTGTTTGATTATTATTTTTGTAAACTCTAGCTATGGCTAAAGGAGACAGCTCAAGAGCAACATGGTGCTATAATTATGAGAAAGGACTTCTTGATATACTTCTTGATCACAATCACCAAAGGTTTAGGGGCCAAAATGGTTGGACACCTGAAGGATGGAGAAGTGCCATAAAGCATTTTCATGAGAAGTTCCCATCTGCTGCATTTTCAAAGTCACAGATTCAAGACAAGGAGAAGGACATTAAAGGAAACTATAAGGCCATTCGTGAAGCGCTTAAGGAGAGTGGGGTTGGATGGAATGATTCTTTGTGCATGATCAATGCTTTACCAGACAAATGGAAGCAACTTATTGATGTATGTTGCTATTCTAGCTTGTTACTATACTGCTATTTTAGCTTGTTATATGCTGCTAACTTTAGTTTGCATTTGCCAGCGTAATGGAAGGCTTAAGAAGTTCCAAGCAAAAGCATTTCCTTTGTATCACACTTGTGAGCAATTGTATGAAGGTAAACTTTCATCTACAAGCTTGTTGTTAGACTACTGCAGATGGCTTTTTGTTCATATACATTCTTTTTTTGAAATCTAGTTTTGTGAAGATGCAAATTAGATGTAGTGTTCGTCATAGCCTTTAATATTGATCAAGAAGTCCCAAAAAAAAGTAGAGTACGCTTATTTTGATGTGTCTTCCGTACAGTAGTAGCTTTTCTTCTACTACTATCCTTTTCTGCTAATATTTTGGTGACACTCATGTGACTTGAATTTATTTGTCCATATCAAACAGGAAGCATTGCAACAGGTGAGTTAAATTTCACATCAATGGAGCCACTTGAGCTGCACGCACCATCTTCTGCTCGACATGTCAATGCTGGTGACATAGATGCTCCAGCTAGCAGCACGGACCCTTTCTCTGCAATTATGGATGATCGTAGGGCATCAAGTGAACCTATTGACCTCACTGAAGCAGAACCAAGTTCATCTGCTTGTTCTGGACAAAAGGGACCAAGAAGTGGGAGAAAGAGAAGCATTGCTGGAGTTCTACAAGGCTATGTGGACTACAAGATGAAGCAAAACAAGGCATTTGTGGATGAACTGGATGGACCAAGTAAAGGTGACTATTCTGTCAAGAAGTGTATGGATCTTCTGGAATCTATTGAAGAGCTCTCAGACCTGGAGAAGGCGCAGGCAACAGGTATCATGAAGTCTGAGGTGAACAGAGAAATTTTCATCAACTTCACAAACCCAAGAGTTCGCCTGTTGTGGATCAAGGGTGAGATTACTCCAAAGGTAATTTTCTTGCTTCAGAATTCTTTAAAGTTCTGTTCAGAAGAGTAGTACTGCACTATATGTGATGCGCGTGATGCGAAGTAAGCTGAGCTACTGCTCTTGACTCTGTTTTTTTCTCTAGATGAAACAAGTTGCTCAGTCTGGGTTTACATTGCACTAGTTTATAAATATTAATGTACAAGCAAAGTTTCTGATATAATGTGCATGTAGAAGAATGATACTTTTGGCCATATGATAAAAAAAGTTATCCTGTGCAAATCCTTGTTCGAGACATGAAACTTGCTAAGAAAATCACATTGCATCGACTAACAATGATTTTTCTCCATCTAATTGCAGAGTTGATTCTATATGCTATGTCTTGCTGGTGCTGGTCATGAGGGATCGATGTCTTGCTGTTGCTGGTCATGAGGGATCGATGTCTTGCTGGTGCTGGTCATGAGGGATCGATTGTAGTGCTGTTATGTCGAGACAATTGTTAATTCTATCTGGTTATGTAGTAAGATTAATGTAATATGTACTTTTGTCGTAAACTTGTGGACTTTTGTATGTTTTCTTGGGTTTCTTAACATCTGGAGCCAATGTTGATGGCTAGCTTTCTGGAAGATCAAAGTTCATGTGTTTGCTTACCCAATGAGATGATGCATGTTTGCAAGTAATTCATTTTTTCTATCCAATCCGTGTATTGTACTGTGGAAATATTATTCATGGTACTGATTTTCAATTTTTCAATCACATTTTTGAAATATTCATTTTAATCTGATTTTTTTGAATATATTTTTGCATGGCCGGGATTTATATCCCTGTAGCATCCAAACAGTACCCAGGTATTTCCTTTCCAGTGGGTTTCCTCTTACCCATCGGGGGAGGGGTGTCATGTGCGAGGGAACGTTTCCCCTTGGGGGCTGAAACACACGTGCTTTTTGATTCCAGCATCCAAACGAGCCCTTAAGGAACTTCAGGTTCTGACCTTTCAATTTGGTCACAATTGCCTCAACAAAAATGGAGGAGGAGAACATTTAGTTCATATTTTGAGGATGTGTACTTGTTTGGACCTTTTTACTTTTGTACCAAAATATTCCTTGTTCGCTTGAATTTATCACTCATGATACAATGTTTTTGTCTAAAAAACATCAACTGTTTATATCGGTAGAAACCATCAGCAACGTTAAAGAGCGAGAAAGGACTTTGCCCCTTGAAGTGCCAAACCTTTTTTTTACGGCTCCAATTTCTATGGGCTTGTTTGGATCCAGGCTGCTAATAAAAATTTTAGCACTATGTTTCAACGGTGCACAGTGCACACGCAAGCAAAATGTATCAGAATATTGAGTTGGTGCGGCAGGTGAACGTGTTTTGTTCTTAATTGGTCAGAGTCTGGCCACAGTTGGATGAAAGCCGCCACGAACCACACTATAGTTGTTGGTCCAGATTGGTCTGAGCCAGGGTAGGGGATTGAGAGGAGAAAGTTAGGGCAAAGAGGTGATAGGTTTGTTGTATTTTATCGATTGATTAGATGGGATCAACGGCCATGATCCTCTTGAATATATAAACGGGCGGTGGTCTTATTACAGTAGGAAACATCTTCATATTGTAATCTCTAAGTTTCCCACAATTAAAACTCACGAAAATGTGATTTAGATGCAAATCCAATACAGGCTGACGGGGCAAGTTGGCTAAGCCGACTTTCACGGGGGCAGCCAGGCTGCCTGGCTGGCTGGTTGTTAAAACCGGCCTAGCCGGCCTGGTGACCCGACTAAGCTGATTCACGTGATTCTTTGCTTCGTTTGCGACACCACTTAATCCCTTCCATGTATAAGGTCTTCAGAACTTATTCATGGTGTCAAAAATCACCTTGGACATTTTTTAGTGTGAACATATGCCCCGTTGTTTTGAGTGTCAACATATGTTTCTTTCTGCTAGTTGGTTCTTGCTGCTTGCTGCTATCTACTTGTGCTTGGAGAAACTTGCTAAAGCATTGCTGTTTATAGGAGATAACCTTGCTTGGCTCACATTGACATAGTCAAAGGTTAATAAACCTATGATGTAGAGGCATAAGCAGTGACCTCAGCATATCCATATGTGGGTATTTTTTGTTCTGGACATAGCTGAACAAGTTTCAGTTTGTATGGCCGTAAGGGTGAACGTCATTTCCATTAAGGAATTTTGGGTTCTGACCTTTCAGTCTGGTCAGAGTTGCCTCAACAAAAAAAAGGATGAGGAGAACGTTTAGTTTAGATTTTGAGAATGTATGTACTTGTTTGGGCTTTTCAACTTCCGTTCCAAAACATAAAGATATCTGACTGACAACAGGGAATTTGAAGAAGTCGTTTCAACTCTAAAACTGGGGAAAGGATTTTGCCCCTTGAAGTTGAAGTGTCAAAATCAACCTGTTTCCTTTTTTTAGTTTTTTTTAGAGTAAAATCGCGCGGTCTTTCAAACTATGTAGTCTTTTCCCATCCAGGATCTCAAACTATGAAAACGTCATCGAGTCTTCATCTATTGTCAATGTACACCACAAGTCTAAAACATGCCATGTCAGCGCTAACTTTTCAAAAAACCCCAATCGCTTTTTCCTTTCTCACTCCTAGGTCCTTCCTATGCCTCAGCATGCTCGACGCCAGCAAGTCCGTCATCGACGCCGGCCATTCGTGGTGCGTGCGTTCCAGGCTGCCGCCGCGTGCTCCTCCACCATGCAGGCGCGCCACGAGCGGCTGGGGAGGAGCTCCCTCGCCATGCCCGCGCCCGCGCCCTGGCGGACCTACCCCGCGCACGCGTCCGCGGCGTCGGGGTGGAGTTCCCTGCAGCTCGCTCTCGCGGCGGCCGGGCAGAGCACCCCTGTGTCTGCCTGCGGGGAAGGAGAACGGGGAGGCGGGGGACGAGGAGGAACCGGGCCGCGCAACGCGCGTTGAGGCGGAGGACAAGTGCGCGGCGGACGCCCTTCCTCGGCGCCCGCTCCTTCTTCTCCGCCGCCGCCACAAGCAGCACCACGGGGTCGACGTGGCCGCGCGTGCCCTCGCCGGTGGCCGCTGGGCTCGCATCCGCGCGCGCTGTCGCCGGTGAGGTGCCTGCGCCGGAGGCGCGCCGCCGCTGTGTGCGTGTGTGCGAGCTGCTGACCTGGCGCGCGGCCGCGCGACTAGCCGAGCGCGGGCGGGCCGCCGCCCCTGCGTGCGTGCATACCAGCCGACGAGCTAAGCTAGCTAGCTGCTCACATGGAGATGCAGGCCATCAAAATTCGATCCGATGAGAAAATTCAGTCGAACAAAATTCTGACAAAATTCAACCACGGTTGCATGTTTACAACAATCTTCCAAATCTTTTCGAGAGGAAGAAATCCTACGCTAAGCTAGCAACTAACGGGCGTCGGGCACAGGCGGCATGCACTTGGCACTTGCCATCGCGAGCACGACGGGCAGCAGCTAGCGCCCTCGGGCACGGACACGCCTGGCCGTCGTCCGTCCATGGCGTCGGTGCGTCAGTCGGAGATGCTGAGCACGGCGTAGCGCGCGGCCGCGGCTCCAGGCGGCACCGTGCGCCAGTTGAGCCGCTCGGCGTGCGACAGCGGCTGCTTGCTCCGAGCGCCCACTTGACAGCGGTGGGCCGGCAGCATCAGCAGTGCGTGTGCGCACCAGGAACGGTGCGGCGTCGGACGCGCTGATGATGGATTGCTGGCGTCTAGCAAGCTGAGGCAGAGGAAGGATCTAGCAGAGAGGAAGGGAAAAGTAATAGGGTTATTTTTGAAAAGTTAGCGCTGACATGGCACGTTTTAGACTTCTAGTGTCGCATTGATAGATGAGGTCGCCAGATAGTCGTTTTAAATAGTTTGAGTCAGCGCGGATGGGAAAAGGTCAATAGTTTGAGTACCGTGGGTGCATTTTACTCTTTTTTTTACAGCTCCAATCTCAATCCAAGCTAACGTATCCAGTAAATTGTCAATGTGAAAATTAGTACACTACAGCAAGTTCAGTACATAGTACAGCAATTTCTACACTAAGAACAATGATAAGTACAGACTAGGGGCTAAGGCAATATAGTGTTGTACTTGTCAGTAGTGTGGGTCAACAATTTGTAGTCTTTTCTGAGTGTGCAAATCGAACAAGGTCATTATAATTCCCAAGCACCAGTGCACCACAAAATTTCAACAATGGTAAGAACCGTCTGAATTTCAACACTTATTATTGTCAACTAAAACAAACAACGGAAGGAAACGTTAGATCCTCCAAATCACTTGCGCAGAGCAGCCCTGGCTCGCAGCAAGTACATCTCCTTCCTCGCGGAGAAATAGGCGACGAGCTCGTCCCTGCTCCTCAAGCACTGCTTCACGATGGCATCGTTGACGTAGGCGTCGGCCCACTTCCGGAACGCGGGGAGCTCGTCGCCGTTGACAAGGGTCACCCCGAAGGCCTCCTCGAAGACCCCAACCCAGTGCGCCAGCCCAGAGGCGGCGATGTCGACGAAGCCGATGGCGTCACCGCCGAAGAACCTCCTCCCCTTGAGCTGCACCTCCAAGAGAGCCAGGTTCTCCTTCGCCTCCTTCGCGATGGTCGTCTTGATCTCCTCATCGTCCGTCCAGAACGACATCCAGAACGGACGCGCGAACTGCACGATCATCGAGCATGTGTTCGAACGTTGACCATCAGCGAACTCAAGAAGTTAAGATCACAACCTTTTTCCCCACACAAAAAACGTTGACTATCAGAGATCTTCAGATCGATCTTGGTACCTACTACCTTTTGGTCGATGAAGTTGGCCCAGAACCGGGCCTCCGCCTTCGCGTGGGCGTCGGCGGGGAGGAGGGGCGGCCCGTCGAAGGCCTCGTCGACGTACTTGACGATGACGAGCGACTCGGAGATGGCCCTGTCGCCGTGGAGAAGAACGGGCACGAGCTTGTGCACGGGATTGTGCGTGAGCAGAAGCTCGCTCTTGTTGCTCAAGTCCTCAAGAACGAGCTCGTAGGGCACCCCTTTGAGGCGCAGGGCCACCTCGGTGCGGTGCACGAACAGGCTGGCGAAGGAGCCGATCAGCCTCACCGCCGCCGGCTCGGTGGTGGTCGCCATCTTCTCTGATCTTCTAACCTCCAGTAGTCCGATCTGTTCTTCCGGTGAATGAAGCTTCTTATAATTTGTTTCGAGCACTTTGTGAATTGTGATGTAGTACTACGAGCTTTGCCACTCCTGCTCTGCACTTGTGTATAGCGTGCTGGTCAATGGCGTATAAGGTGGACATGCAAGCAAGTTGTATCAGAATATTGAGTTGATGCGGCAGATGAGCGTGCTTTTGGGCGATCGATATATCAATTGGATGAAAGGCGCCATGAACCAGTCTTTAAAAAAAACTTGACTGATTCATTACTCCACTGATAAATCGTCTGCAATGATTACAAAAACATTATCTCGGATGGTACTAGATATCAGTGCCTTCCCTTCGATGCATTCATAACCTAAAGGTCCTAAACCCTCCAAAAACATGGGCGGTCTTATTATCAGTTCCACCTAGAAATTACGCACCTAGGCGTTATCTCGAAAAAAAGTTCTACCTAGAAATTTACAATCGAAAGCGCTTTTTCTTATGATGCTTTCCCTCGGTCCTAAATTGTTGTATGCCATGTCACCTAGAGGCCGACACTGGCTGGGTCTAGCTGTGCTAAAGTTGCCATGGTCTCTCGGCCGGTATCAGTGGGTTCCATTTGTTTAATTGTGGTTGTCACCAAGAGGGAATGAATCGAACTATGTTTTCCACTGAATGATTTCGATATTTATACAGGTTGAATGGACGCCATGGGAGTTGGAGATGTCCGTTCAGGGGACGCGGAAACGCGGACACCCAACGGATATCCCTCCTGGCGAAGTCGGTTCCAACATTACACCGGTTCCTATGGGTGGAGTAGTCTGTACTAAACACAACCATAGTTACAGGGAGATTACATTGATCGTTGGATTAGATCTAAGGTTTAGGCTTAATACACATCACTAATTCTTGTGGATGAAATTCTCTAATCCTATTGGTTCATCTCCTGAGGCCACGGATTGGTTCTTAACACCATTTAGCCCAATTGGTCCCCTGCATCAAGGGCTTGTTTGGTATAGCTCAAACACTCATTTTCTAGTTTCTCCTCTGGCAAAGACGTGAGTTGGGATGTAGCTAAAAACAGTAGCATCTCTCTCTCTCTCTCTCTCTCTCTCTCTCTCTGAGTTACGGTTTTTGGGGAAAACGAGAAAGAGAGAGCTGGGGTAAGCTACTTTCTTTAGGTAAAGGGGTTAGGGTTCTAGGGTTTCTGGGGCGGAGCTCTGATCAACGGACAAGGGAGGGGGTTTGGAGTGGTAATTGCAATACGGCGATGGGCCATGGCGAGGCAGGGAGCTAGATCACCGCCAGAGTGGCGCACGACAAGAGAGTGGCGATGGGTACAGAGTCAGGGGCGTGACATCGTTGTGATTAGAGAAGGACGAGAAGGAGGAGTTAGTTAGGGTTAAGGTCTCTCCATGCCAGATTTGTCTCATCTTTGTATTTCCATTATCATAATGAAAATAGGGAAGATTCTTGGTTCTAAAAAAGTAATAAAAAAGGATTTGTCTCCTCCTCCTTCTCGGCGACTATAAACTTATTTAGAGATATAAATGTTGCACATATTTTTTATAAACTTAGTCAAAACTGAAAAAGTTTAGCCTATTCTATAACGTCATGTATTTTGGTACAGAGGGAGTAGAGGCATGAGCAGTGAGCCAGTGACCCCAACATATCCATATGTGGGCATATTTTTGTTCTGAACATATAGCTGAACAAGTTTCAGTTTTTATGGCCTAAAGGCGAACGTCATTCCATTAAGGAGTTCCAAAAGGGATGTGGAGGAAGTGTTTAGATTTTTTTTTTTTTTTTTTTTTTTTTTTTTGCTAAACAAGTTTAGATTTTGAGAATGTACTTATTTGGGCTTTTCAACTTCTGTTCCAAAATATAAAGATATCTGACTGACAACAGTGAATATGAAGATTCGTTTCAACTCTAAAACTGGGCAAAGGATTTTGCCCCTTGAAGTGTCAAATCAATCTGTTTCATTGTTTTTTGGTTTTTTTACAGCTCCAATTTCTATCCATGCTAAGACCGTATCCAGTAAATTATCAATGTGAAAATTAGTACATCACAGTAATTTCTACACTGCCAACAATGATAACTACAGATTGGTGTCCAAGGCAGCAATATAGTGTTGTACTTGTTAGTAGTTTGGTTCAACAATTAGTAGTTTTTTCTGTGTGTGCAAATGAAATAAGGTCATTATAATTCCCAAGCATCACAAAGTCTGAACAATGATACAAGCAGAGTCTGAATTGAATGTTCCAGTGGTAATTTTGTTACACTTATTATTCTTAGCTAAAAAACAAACAACCGAAGGGAACGTGAGATCCAAATCATTTGCGCAGAGCAGCCCTGGCTCGTTGCATGTACATCTCCTTCCTTGCGGAGAAATAGCCGACGAGCTCGTCTCTGCTCCTCAAGCACTGCTTCACGGTGGCGTCGTTGACATAGGCGTCCGCCCACTGGCGGAGCGCGTCAAACTCGTCGCCGCTGATAAGGGTTACCCCGGTGACCTCCTGGATGACCCCAACCCAGTGCGCCAGCCCACAACCGGCGATGTCCACCAGGCCAATGGCGTCGCCGCCGAAGAACCTCCGGCCCTTGAGCTGCGCCTCCAGAATCGCCAGGTTCTCCTTCGCCTCCTTCGCGAAGGCCTTCTTGACGTCCTCGTCGTCCGTCCAGAACGACATCCAGAGCGGCCGCGCGAACTGCAGGTGCAGGATCGAGCATGTGTGTCAAACGTTGACCATCAGCGAACTCAAGAACATAGCTTGTTTCCCCGAAAAGAAGAGAGATCGATCCTGGCACCTTTTGGTCGATGAAGTTGGCCCAGAACCGGGCCTCCGCCTTGGCGTGGGGGTCCGCGGGGAGGATCGGCGGCCCTTCGAAGGCCTCGTCGACGTACTCGACGATGACAAGCGACTCAGAGATGGCGCGGTCGCCGTGGAGGAGCACAGGCACGAGCTTGTGCACGGGGTTGTGACAGTGGCGACGCCACAGTCATTTTACCTGGTGCACAGGCACCAGGGTAAATTTGTTTTTGCCATTTAACAATCTTATTTTTACCATGTATTTAAATAAAATTACACAAATCCTAGAGTCCAGTCGCCTGGGACTTCCAGGCGATGGGTGTTTATACATTGGCTGCTGCTTTTTCTTGTTCGAGATGACATAAGCAGCACGAGAAACATGATAAACGATTTGCACGTCGCCTGGTCGATTCAAAAAATCCAGGCACCTGTACAATAGCAATTCCCATAAAATTATGCAAGTTACTGGAGTAGTGCACCAGGGTTAATTTGCTTGGAGCTTCGCCACTGGGTTGTGATGGAGGAGCAGCTCGCTCTTGTTGCTCAGGTCCTCCAGGATGAACTCGTAGGGCATCCCTTTGAGGCGCAGGGCCACCTCGGCACGGTGCACGAATGGGCTGGCGAAATTGCCGATCAGCCTCACCGCTGCCGGCTCGGTGGCCACCATCTGCTCTGATCTTTACCTCCAGTCTGTTCTTCAGCTTTGTTTGTCTGGAGTGCTTGTGATGTGTAATACTACGAGCTCTGCCACTCCTGCTCTGCACTTGTAGTGTGCTGGTCAATGGCGTGCACACTGCACAAGCAATCAAGTTGTATCAGAAAATTGAGCTGGTGCGGCTGATGAACGTGCTTTTCGTCATAGAGTATCGCCAAACGAGTGGGCGATGATGTAAGACTATCCGCACTCGTGGTACTCTAAATTTCATCCCCAAAAGGAATATTCTGTCCTAGTCATCAAGATTCCATACTCCATATCAATTTCTCCCGCAGCCGTCATCCCCAATATCCCATACTCCATCAGTAGTGGGACCCACATATCAGAATATTTTATTTTTTCCTCTGTCCTTTTTTTTCTCTCTCTCCCTTTTTCCTCTCTCCCTCCTCGCGAGTACTACTCCGCCCTCCGCCGCCCTCCGCTCGAGTGCGCCGCCCTTCGCCGCGGGCCACTCCGGCGCGGGCCGCTCCGGCGCGCGAGGCAAGCACGGAGGCCGGGCGGACGGCGCGCGGCCGTCGGGCTGCACGCGGGCGGCGGCCTCGCGAGCTGCTCCATGGAGATCAACTCGATCCAGCGCGGGAGCAGGGGCCAGGGAGCCGGGACGGCGGGCGAGCGGGGCCAGGGAGCAGGCGAGCGGGCGAGCGGGGCCAGGGAGCAAGCCGCGCGGGGCCACGGGACGCGCGAGCTCTCCGCCTCCACGCCGCCACGGCCACGGCGAGCCGCCCTCCCTCCCCGCGGCGGGTCGGCGAGCTCCCCGCGCCGGCGAGCGCGCGCGGCCGCCCTCCCTCCCCACGGCGGGCCGGCGAGCTCCCCGCGCCGGCGGCGCGCGCGGGCCCCCTCCTCCTCCTCCCCGCGGCGGGCCGGCAAACCGCCCTCCTCCCGCGGCGGGCCGGCGAGCGCGCGCGGCCGCCCTCCTCCCATGCGGCGGGCCGGCGAGCTCCTCCCTCGGCGTGCGGAGGTGGAGGCGGAGAGCCCGCTTGGCGCGGAGCAGGCGGACGACGGGCGGCGGCTCGGACGCGTCCATCTCCCGGCCAATCCCTCTCCCTCCTATTCCTTCTGCGCGTCGGCGGCGAGGGCGAGCGGAGGCCCGGCGAGCTCGTCCCGAGGTCGAGCGCGCGCGGACCCCCACCCCGGTCGCGGGCGAGCTCCTCCGGGCGCGGGCGGGCTCCGTGGAGGTGCTGGAGAGGCCGCGTCCGCACCCCGCGCGGATCTCGGCGGGCGGCGGCGCTCGGCGGGTGGCCATGGCGCGGCGGCCCCGCTTCATCGCTTCCGCCTTCTTCATCTCTCTCTTCGTGGTAGTTGGCACATGGGCCCGCAGCGAGGCTTCCCGGTATCATCCGTGCCAACGCGACAGAGCGGGATGAGCTCCCGTCCGGGACTTTACCGGGAGGCTCCCAGACCCGCTGCGGGAGATTTTACGCTACACGGGTCGTTCCGGATCCCATTGCGTACCCCGCTGCGGATAGTCTAACAGTTGGATGAAAGGCGCCATGACACCATTTTTAATTATATGTTATTGCCTTTATTTTTAGAGAGTTAATTGATGATGATGCTCCTGAAGGACCGGAAACGGCGACAGGAGGGGGGGGGTGAATGGGAGCCTTAAATTTCTCGCGAAATATTTGGCCACTGTCCCAAATTCAAACCCCAAGAAATAAAATCCCGCAATCT
This sequence comes from Themeda triandra, assembly GCA_018135685.1. Lineage (NCBI taxonomy): Eukaryota > Viridiplantae > Streptophyta > Magnoliopsida > Poales > Poaceae > Themeda > Themeda triandra. Next base: position 2,496,012 of record JAENPR010000018.1, read on the forward strand.
AAAATACTCATGTCAACCGGTGACGGGAGTACCTAGATAAATTCTCTGGAACGATAGAAACCCAACGCAACAGACGGCAAGTGAATCGGAGCACGAATTAAAAAGCTGTGCGCAAAACACGAAATCAGAGCTAGTGAAAAATCTCCAGAAAATCACTAGAAAAATCGTTCATCTCTCTCAGCAACACAGGCAGAAAAAGCAGATCAAACTGCTACTGACCGAAAGAGCACACAACCAAATTCTTCCTCATTCAGATTTACGTTGAAGCAAATAGAATATCAGGAAATATTCTCTATGAGCAAAAAGCTAATAAATTTGGCCAATCCAAAATTAGATACGAGAGGTCTCCTTGTCTCTCGATGTACACAACCTGCACAAATCAATTAAGTGGGCACGATGGCTCCAGACACAAACGAACGGAGGGTCTGCTACCTGCACAAAATGAATCCACGCACAGGGCAAGTCCAGACCTGCTCGATGGCAGACACAGAGCAAAGCGAGACAGGGGCATGAACACAGCAAACCTCCGGTGGAGTTGGATGACGCGCTACGGCTCTGCAATCCCAGGTGCTGGAGGGGATGTGATGGACGAGCGGCCTGCCTGGACTGTGCTGACGAGCAGACTGGAAGCCTGGAGGCGAGCTGCTCCTCGGCGGGTGCTCCACTGGATCTGACGAACTCCTTGCTCGAGGGTGTACTGGATCTGAAACCTGCACACAAGTAGAGAACGTATACAAGAACAAGATTGAACTGCTCGAAGAAACAAATAGCACTGGAATTTTCTTGCTTGATGTGACTTCAAGCAACAGCACGCAAAGCTTGGCACTTGGCCATCCAGCACCACGGGCACATGGCCCTTTGACCTGCTACTTTAACCCTCGAACAGCAAACCAACAGTGCTCGTGAGGGCTAGAAATCAAATTGATGATTTGAGAATCTCCTCACATGTCATAGCAGTAAAATCCCCAAAATCCACTCCAAAATCATGGCTAAAAAGGACACACGAAAATCATCCAAAAATTGTAGGAAAAGCAAAAAGCCAGAAACTCAAGATACAATTTAAGACACCATGATTTAATCCGGAGGAAACAGCAGAGACTAGGCGCTCTGCTTGCCACACACTGGTTCGAGTACAAATCGAAGATTTGCAGACCTCTCTCTCTCACAGCAGCTAGGGAAGGGAAAATCCTAAAGGAGAAAAATAGAAATGGAAGAGGTGAGGGGGAAGGGAGACCCTCATCCTTTATTTATAGGGGCAAGACTATTTTACATTCCTTCTTTGCCCTTGGATAAATGAAGAGCCACACCACTTAGCCAGGGGCATAAGGGTCCAACTCGACTTCACTTGATCCGACGGCCACCGCGCTCCTCACCGGTAGCCTTGCTTCCAAGCAATCTCCCCGATGCCGCCACGTGTCGTCCGTCCGCACGGGACCTCCGCCCCGGTTTTGAGGCGCAAACCAAGGAAACCCGCCGCCGATGGTTTTGAGGCGAAACCACCAAACCCTCCGCGAGTAGCGTAGCCCATACGCATCCCCCGCCGTGTACACTTGCGCTCGTCGATGTCCCAGCCGTCGCCCACCACGGCTGGCCACCCGGTCCTCGGGTCCTCGATCCAAGCCTCACGTCCGCCCTTCACCGCACCCGGTCCGTCGCACGGCACGCCCTACTTGATCTTCACCGACCGTCGACCACCGTCTCCGAGCTCGACACCCGACAACATGAGCCAAGAGACACCATTGTTTGACACGAAACCGCGTGCCACGGTTAGTAAGACTCACACACACACGCCTTGTGTTGGCATGTTGACGATCACTCATCACACAAAGGTCCACACAATGGTTATGGTAAAAACCATGTGTCCTCAATCTCCCCTTGATGAGTGCATTGTCAACACCAACACAAACCAGACAACCCATCCAAATGACCAAGAGCCAAAGAAAAACAAAACGGGTCATTTGCAATGAGCAAAGCAAAGTCACAACTTGGTCCCCAAAGACATGGGCAACGGCTCGACGCGACCAAGAAAACCAAAGCTAGCCCTCAAGAAGAGGCAAAAGGCTCAACACCACTAGCAAGGCAAAGAAAACATGAAGAACCGCTAGACCCTCAAGAAGAGGCAACGGCTCAACACATCTAGCAAAAGCGGCTCAAACCGGAGTGCAACTCCCCTTGACAACTCCCCTTGACAAATGCATACTCACAAATGAGCTCTCGGATTTGTGGATGTTTCTCCCCTTGTTGGCACATGCACTTATCAAGATTAGATCAAAAGAGACCGCAACTCCCCTCAAATCATGCCATGAAAGAAATGCAAAATGACAGAGCTTCACAAGTATAGCAATTTGAGTACATGGATGATCTAGCAAGTATGGCAAGTGTATAACAAATGGCACAAGACAAAACCAATGCTCAAGCTGATCAAGTGGTACGGAGTATGAAACATAAGCATTTGATCAGGTGTTGGGCATTTTATAAAAGGTGTTCACCAAAAAGAATAGCACCGGCACATGTAAGCAGGAGATCAAACAAGTGCTAACACATGTATACAAGAGTGAACTACCCCATATAACGGTCACACATCATGTCTCAAAGATACACTTAACAACACTTGTAACTACAACATTGATCGAGTTAAAACGGTAGTTAACAATGTTTCATTTAGACATGTGTAAACGAGAGGATCAAAAACTGTCCGCCAAAAAGATTGTTTTTATCATGTTTTTCAACCACGCCGAGTTCATCCCTTAGTGCAAGTGGGAAAGCTGTCTCGTCACGAGTGGTTGTGGACTAGCACTACAATGCCCAAGTTCATCTCACTCGAATGAATGAGAAGCAATCTCGTGACATTGCCGTGGGGACGTAAAAGATCCAACTCAAAACTTTTCATCATTTCTTAGCTTAGACATCAAGTTTTAGCACAAGATTATCAAGAGATCCGAGCTAAGTGAATGACTCAAGAAACATGAGACATAGCAACTCAAGCATACATATGAAAGCAACAAGGTTCTCACAAAACCTACACATGCTAGTTGCCATCTCAAAGGTGAACATTTTTCGGGTTGCATCAAGATTTAAGCGGGTTCACATTTAGAAACGAGGCTTAGCTCATAACATGTAACAAGTGATCGAAGAAGCCTAAGCCGCAAGCTCCAAGTGACATACACAAGACATACTAGCAAGAGCATGAATGTAATCAAAAACTACTATAGTCATGAAGCTCAATAAAGATAATATGATACATGATGATATGCAATATGATACACATGTAAAGCCAAACAAAAGCAAAGAAGAAAGCCAAAGATCATACTATACATCAAAATACGGCCTACCCTACTCTAAAAAGGGTAGCAAATGCCCAACTCCGCTCTCAAGTGGGCAACCGGGTTTGATCGAGGGGCTTTGTGAAGATATCGCAAGCTGTTCATGGGTTCTCACAGTGAAGGTCTATGTCTCCTTTCTCTTGGTGATCTCTCAAGAAGTGATATCGGATCTCAATGTGCTTGGTTTTTGAGTGGAGTACGGGTTCTTAGCAACGCTAATGGCACTAGTGCTTGTCACCGAAAAGAGGCACTTTCCTAAAGTTCAACCCATAGTCTCTCAAGGTAGCAACCACCCAAAGCAACCGAGAACAACACGCAAAGCAGCAGCGACATACTCGGCCTCACAAGTGGATTGGGAAATAGAAGACTCGTTTGCGAGAAGACCAAGAGATCAACGACGAACCCAAAACTCACAAGTTCCCGAAGTGGACTTTCTCTTAATTCGATCACCCGCATAATCGCATCGAATAACCCGAAAGAGAAAGAGATGAAGAGGTCGAGTACCATAGACCAAGCTCGGGAGTGAAGCGAAGGTACCGTAAGATGCGTTTGACAGCTGCCGATGCGAAGTGCGCGGTGAAGACCGGAAGCGTGCGCAAAGGCAGACGGCGAACCGGATGTCGGGCCTTGTCGCCGTCAGTACAAAGAACGACCCGATCATGCCGCGGTACTCTTTCCGGTCCATGACTTCTCCTATAGATCAGCATCCAAGGCGCCGTGGTCGACATGGGAGTTTGAAGTGGCTTGGCATCACCCATGTCGAAGCGCTCGTAAGATCCTTCGTGTACTTGCCTTGATGTACAAATGTCCCTTCTCGAGTTTGCTTGATTTGCAAACCGAGAAAGAACGTCGCTCACCCATCATGCTCATCTCGAACTCCCCGCTCATCATATCCGAAAACTTTGCAACAAGAGCATGTGACGAACCACCAAAAATGATGTCATCGACATAAATCCGCACCAAGAGAGTGTCACCGCCATGCTTGAGGAGAAACAAGGTTTTGTCAACCGACCCCATGGTAAAACCCTTGCCCAAGCAAAAGGACTTCAATCGCTCATACCACGCTCTTGGGGCTTGTTTGAGACCATATAGGGCTTTGTGGAGTTTAAAGGCATGGTCGGGATGCTTGGGATTTTCAAAGCCCGGGGGTTGCCTCACATACACTTCCTCATCTATGTACCCATTCGTAAAAGCGCTCTTTACATCCATTTGATACAAGCCTTGAACCCTTTCGAAGCCGCATAAGCTAGGAAGATCCTAATGGCTTCTAAACGGGCAACAAAGTGCAAAAGTTTCCTCATAATCTATCCCCTCTTTCCGACAAGTACCCCCGAGCAACCAACCTAGCCTTGTTTCTCACCACAACCCCATCCTCACTCGCTTGTTCTTGAACACCCACTTGGTTCCTATGGGATGACACCGAGGTGGAGGTGGCACTAAAACCCACACTTGGTTTCTCTCAAAGTTCTCAAGCTCCTCATGCATGGCATTCACCCAACTGGATCGCTTAATGCCTCAACCACTTCTTTGGGTTCGAAATTTGCAACAAAAGCAGAATGTGCAAAGTGCGAAATCTCATAAGATCCGTTGCGAGTGACCCGCTCATTTATGTTACCGATCATGGTTGAAGGAGGATGGCGATGCGAATGTGTCGCGGTGCTTCCCTTGATGAAGACGCTCCCCTCAACAGCCACCGGAGCTCCTCAGTGCAAACTGGAACAAGCCGAGGAGCCCGGGTCGTACGGTCCCCATGTGGTGGAGGATGTAGCAAAGTGGGGCCGTCAACCGAAGTAGTCGTCGCAGGTCAATCGGGCAGCCGGTGGAGTCGGCTCGGGATCACCCCAAGCGGCATCGTCCCGCTCCTCCTCCATAAAAATGCTCTTGTTCATCTCCTCATCACCTCGCACTTTCAAAGACGGGAGAGGAACAAGGTGCGGTCTCATCGAAGGTGACTTCACAAGTCTCCATGACACGGTTAGTTTCAAGGTTAAGTACTCGATAAGCATGCGAATGAGATGCATAACCAAGAAACATCCCATCAGAAGATCTCGATTCAAATTTGTCTAAATTTCCCTTCTTCAAGATAAAGCACTTGCAGCCAAACATCCGAAAATGGCTCACTTTTGGCAAACGGTCAAACCGCAGCTCATAAGAGGTCTTCTTCGTAAAAGCTCGAAGGAAAATGCGATTTGAAACATAACAAGCCGTGTTGATTGCTTCAGCCCAATAGCGCCTAGGAGTCCTATGCTCATCAAGCATCGTCCCGGCCATCTCAACAAGGGTCCGATTCTTGCGTTCAACAATCCCATTTTGTGGGACATACGGCGAGGAAAACTGATGTTCAAGACCTATAGATGAGCAAAAGGTCTCAAAATGAGTATTCTTGAATTCGGTGCCATTGTCACGCGAATAGCTCGCATGGCATGCTTTGGTAACTCATTTTGCAACCTTAAGATCAAGTCATGAACATGAGTAAAAGCCTCATCTTTGCTCTCCATGAAAAAGACCCACGAATAGCGAGAAAAGTCATCAACCACGACCAACACGTACCACTTTCCACCATCTGACCGGACCCGAGCTGGACCTACAGTGTCCATATGTAAAAGCTCACGGGGCCCCTTGGTCATCACTTGGTTCACGGGAGGATGAGAAGCTACAATCATCTTCCCGTGACGGCACGGATGACAAACAAGATCCTTCTCAAACTTGAGCTTGGGCAAACCCCGAATTAGATCAAGTGAGCTCAATCTTGCAAGCAAGTCGAAACTCAAGTGACCAAGTCTGCGGTGCCACTTCCGAGCTCGAGGAGGAGTTTGCCATCAAACGGCGGAAAGACCAAATGAGCGAGAAAAATCAGCACGAAACACTTTCCCAAAAGGCACAATCTTGCAAACGAGGTTCTCCCGAGCATCAAGAACACGACAAAGTCTTGGCTTAAACCGAACCTCAAAACCGTCATCAAGAAGCCGAGAAACAAAGAGATTGAAGTGCAAATTTGAAACCAAGGCCACATCCTTAAGCACAAAGTTCTCATTCGACGGATGGACCCACGTGAAAGCACTTTACCCTTGCCGTTATCCCCAAATGTAATGTATTCACTACACTTCATTTGGGTGAGGCGGAGAACCATTTTGAGTTCCCGGTCATGTGTCGAGAGCAACCGGAATCAACTAGCCACGTGTTCTCCAAGCCCTTCATCCCGCATCAATAGCGAGACATGGGATGAGCAAATGATCCAACACCGGGGTTAGTAAACCGAGGAGAAAACCGGTGTTGGCTCATTCGCCCACGAGAAGTGTTAACAAAAGCATCATGCATGACATGTCCCATTTGAGTAGAGCGATCACCACGACGAGAAAAACGTGGTCCGCTCATCCCGTAAGACCGAAAGCCACGGTCACGAGATCCAAGGTCATAAGAAAAACCCGAACCCCGCCGGCACGACCACCTCGTTGTCTCACACCTTGAGGCCTAGGTCCTTGAGGTGTTGCACCTCTTGGCCTAGCACCGTGCCTCGGAAACGTGGAGCAAACACACCATGAGTAGAGTTATGGAAAAGCTCATACTCCCCGCCGCTCATCTCTCTTCCTCCGAAAGCGAACTCAAACAAGTGACCATCATGGTGACAATAATCACGGTGATACACCTCTCTCTTGGGTGATGGTTTACTCACTCTCTCATGGGTATGGGTCACTCTTTGGGTTTGCTTGTTCTTTGGAGGGGTTTAATAGAGATGTCGGGAAGTGTGTCAAGTGGGTTCCTTAGGTGGTTTGGCTTGGGAGTCCACACTTGTTTTGGAGGTGAAGCTTTGGGAGGTTCCTCAAACACACCATCTTTCACACCGGGCTTGTTAGGTGTGGTGGAGTGATTTTGATCAACTTGGGAGTAGTGGAAGGCTTGGTGGATTTCCCGGATGCACTCATACCACCGTGTTCACCAACCTTACCAAAAACATTTTCACCCTTCCCACCCGTAGCAAAGCCTAATCCCGTTGTGTCGTTCCCTCTTGAACCGACTCATCATCATGCCAAGCCGTGGTTCACCGCAAGACAACCAACTCAAGCATGGACCGAAGATTTGTGATTTCTTCTTCGGCCCTTTTCTTGTCATGCCTACAAGAGTCTAGTTCTAGTTCCAAAGCTTCACAACAAGCACATCTAGAAACTTGACTAGTTTTCTCTAGCATGGCAATCCTAGTCATTTTCTCACCTAGCTCGGACTTCGGCTCATCACAAGATTTGCAAGGACTCACGAGACAGACCTAGCCTTAACCTCATCAAGCTCATCTACCAAAGCCACATACTTAGACCGCACATCAGCTAGGTTCGCCATATGAATGGCACAAGCATCACACTCGGACTCATCGAGATGTGCACGAGACTCCCTAAGACTCTAGCTCTTTGACAAAGAAGCTCCCACTTAGCCTTGAAATCTTTTCTCTCACGAGCAAAGACGCTTAAGCAAAGCATCTTGACTAAGCAAAGTGGTAGTCAAGTTATCAACCTCAAGCAAGGGACTCGAGATTTTGTTCTACCTCGGGCTCGGTGTCGTCGTTCTTCTCAATGCTTGGGGTAAACTCGTCGAGTGCCATGGTGCGAGCCTCCAAGCTTGGAGTCGCCGAAGAAGCGGCCCGTTGAACTTGTTCTCGACCTTTGCTCGGCCTCATCATCACTTGGAGGTGAGCATTTGTCGGAGTCGTCGTCAAGATCGCCGAGGGATGCGAGGAAAGCTCGCCGCTTGCCTCTTGCTTCTCAAGGTACTTCTTCTTGACAGCTTCCTTGTCGAATCCTCCCTTGTACTTGTACTTGTACTTGGGTGCAGAGGACTCGTGCTTGTCCTTGCGCTTGCTGTAGTCGTTCTTGTTGTTGTAGTGGTTCTTGTCGGCCTTGGGACAGTTGGCGACGTAGTGGTCGGGATCTCCACACCCGAAGCATCCTTGCTTGGTGATGCCACGCCGGCGATTCAAACGGTTGTTGTGAAACCGTGAGAACCGGCTAATCACCAAGGCGAGCTCGTCGTCCCCAAGAGCCTCCATCCGCTCCTCTCGTAGCCGAGACCGCAGAAGACAAGGCAAAAGACACCGTGAAGGGTTAGTCAAAGAACTTGAACCTCCCGTACCGAGACCAAAGCCATGGTAGGGCAGACGGATTTCTCGATCCTCGCCGCGTCTCGGTGGTCAATCTCGGTGGACTTGAGCTTCGAATGGCTCATCCACAAGGAGAGTCTCATAGCCGAGCGATTCGATGATCGCCGAGATCTTTACTTCCCAAACCCTCCGATCTAGAGCATATAGAAGCTTAAGCGCTCTCTGATGATCGTCATAGGGCATCCGAGGGTTGTTTGCCCTCATCTTGTTCACGATGGTTTGAAAGCGAGTGAACAAAGAATCAATAGATTCACCATCGATTTGAACAAAGTTCTCATACTCTCTCTTGTGTGTCTCATAGAGTCGGTCTTGACATGGGCAGTACCCTCATGGTATTTCGCAGTCTAGACCGGATCTCTCGAGCAAAGATGGTACAATCGAAACACGCTCAAATTCCTCCATAGAAAGAGCGAGAAAACAAGACAGTTACGCGGTGTTGTTCGCCTTGTGTTGGTCGATCCGTGCTTGGTCAACACGGGCAGCAAGTACCACGTAGTCCGCATTCTCACAGATCTCCCAAACACTCGAATCAATCCCTTGGAGATGCGCCGACATGCGGATCTTCCAATAGGGATAGTTCTTGCCATCGAAGTGCGGTGGCTTTCCAAGCCCACGGTTCTCCATGATGTCGCCTTCGGGGATCACGGACCGATTAAGGTGAAGTCATCCTTAACCGGCTTTGATACCAATTGAAGGACCGGAAACGGCGACCAGAGGGGGGGTGAATGGGAGTCTTAAATTTCTCGCGAAATATTTGGCCACTGTCCCAAATTCAAACCCCAAGAAATAAAATCCCGCAATCTAAAATACTCATGTCAACCGGTGACGGGAGTACCTAGATAAATTCTCTCGGAACGATAGAAACCCAACGCACGTACGGCAAGTGAATCGGAGCACGAATTACAAAGCTGTGCGCAAAACACGAAATCAGAGCTAGTGAAAAATCTCCAGAAAATCACCAGAAAAATCGTTCATCTCTCTCAGCAACACAGGCAGAAAAAGCAGATCAAACTGCTACTGACCGAAAGAGCACACAACCAAATTCTTCCTCATTCAGATTTACGATGAAGCAAATAGAATATCAGGAAATATTCTCTATGAGCAAAAAGCTAATAAATTTGGCCAATCCAAAATTAGATACGAGAGGTCTCCTTGTCTCTCGATGTACACAACCTGCACAAATCAATTAAGTGGGCACGATGGCTCCAGACACAAACGAACGGAGGGTCTGCTACCTGCACAAAATGAATCCACGCACAGGGCAAGTCCAGACCTGCTCGATGGCAGACACAGAGCAAAGCGAGACAGGGGCATGAACACAGCAAACCTCCGGTGGAGTTGGATGACGCGCTACGGCTCTGCAATCCCAGGTGCTGGAGGGGATGTGATGGACGAGCGGCCTGCCTGGACTGTGCTGACGAGCAGACTGGAAGCCTGGAGGCGAGCTGCTCCTCGGCGGGTGCTCCACTGGATCTGACGAACTCCTTGCTCGAGGGTGTACTGGATCTGAAACCTGCACACAAGTAGAGAACGTATACAAGAACAAGATTGAACTGCTCGAAGAAACAAATAGCACTGGAATTTTCTTGCTTGATGTGACTTCAAGCAACAGCACGCAAAGCTTGGCACTTGGCCATCCAGCACCACGAGCACATGGCCCTTTGACCTGCTACTTTAACCCTCGAACAGCAAACCAACAGTGCTCGTGAGGGCTAGAAATCAAATTGATGATTTGAGAATCTCCTCACATGTCATAGCAGTAAAATCCCCCAAAAATCCACTCCAAAATCATGGCTAAAAAGGACACACGAAAATCATCCAAAAATTGTAGGAAAAGCAAAAAGCCAGAAACTCAAGATCCAATTTAAGACACCATGATTTAATCCGGAGGAAACAAAAGAGAGACTTTGCCCGCTTTAACACACACATTTGGTTAGACAAATCGAAGATTTGCGACCTCTCTCTCTCACAAAGGTAGGGAAGGGAAAATCCTAAAGGAGAAAAATAGAAATGGAAGAGGTGAGGGGAAGGGAGACCCTCATCCTTTATTTATAGGGCAAGACTATTTTACATTCCTTCTTTCGCCCTTGGATACATGAAGAGCCACACCACTTAGCCGGGGGGCATAAGGGTCCAACTCAGCTTCACTTGATCCGACGGCCACCGCGCCTCCTCACCGGTAGCCTTGCTTCCAAGCAATCTCCCCGATGCCGCCACGTGTCGTCCGTCCGCATCGGGACCTCCCCCCGGTTTTGAGGCGCAAACCGGGAAACCCGCCGCCGATGGTTTTGAGGTGAAACCACCAAACCCTCCGCGAGTAGCGTAGCCCATACGCATCCCCGTCGTGTACACTTGCGCTCGTCGATGTCCCAGTGTCGCCCACCACGGCTGGCCACCCGGTCCTCAGTCCTCGATCCAAGCCTCACGTCCGCCCTTCACCGCACCCGGTCCGTCAGCACGGCACGCCCTACTTGATCTTCACCGACCGTCGACCACCGTCTCCGAGCTCGACACCTGCAGACAACATGAGCCAAGAGACACCATTGTTTGACACGAAGCCGCGTGCCACGGTTAGTAAGACTCACACACACACGCCTTGTGTTGGCATGTTGACGATCACTCATCACACAAAGGTCCACACAATGGTTATGGTAAAAACCATGTGTCCTCAGCTCCACTGCTGCAGCCTGCAGTCTTGTTTAGGACTTGAAGAAGATGATGTCCCTCCGTCCTAAACTGTTGCGTACCACGTCACCTAGAGGCCGACATGGGCCTGGCATACCTGTGCTAAAGTTAACAATACCAATTGTTACAATACATATAGCTGATCAACTCATCTCTGCATCATTATATATTATCATCATCTTATTTTTTGAGGGAACTGGAGGGGCTTGCGCCCCTGCAGAATTTATTAAAACAAAGTAAAAGAATTAGCCAACAGTTAAGATTACAAACAAGAAAAAAGGAAAGGGGTTGTCAGGAAAGACAACCAGCTAAGCCTAACAAAGCCTGACTAGATTCAGGAGACGAAGAAATGAACAAAAAACAGCAAGCTCAGCACTGTTGTCAATCTTGCTACTGCAGAGAAGCAATCCATTGATCAATAGCTGGGAAGTATCTTCTCTTTGCCCTTAAGAGTAAAAGCCTGAATTCCTCTTTGAAACTGATCACGGTTCTTTGCAATTCAGGGTTGATCTGCCTGAAAATGAAGCCGTTCCTTGCTGACCAGATGGCCCAAGCCATCAAAATAACTATCTCCATGAAGAATGGGACCTGCAGTTGGTGTTTAAAGGAATCTAAAATCTGAAATGGGTCAAGAGATGGGTCGACTTGAAGGCCCAGCCTTCCCCAACACTGAACTGAGAAAGGGCACCCAAGCAACAGGTGGAACAAAGATTCTTCAACTGCAGAGTTGCAAAGGACACACGAGTAGTCTTGTAGCTGAAAGTTTTTCCTCTTGAGCAGCTCTCTAGTGCTAATTCTGTCCTTCAGAACCAGCCAAAAGAACACTCTGTGCTTACTCTGACAGGAGGAATTCCAGGTCCATTTAAAAGCTTGATGAACTGCCCTCTGACCCTTTAGGTGTTTGTAGGCCTTGTGTACTGAAAAGCAACCTGAATTCCAAATATATGACCAGATGTCATTATTGTTTTGCTGTTGTAAATCTTGCAGTTTTCCTTGTAAAATGATGAGCTGTTGATGTGCTTGTTCTGTCAGAGGCAAATGAAAAAGGTTGGAAACTTGAGGCTGAGCCTTTGCTTTGTTAAGAGTGATGCTCTTGTTCCTAGCAATGCTCTTGTTCCTAGCAAAGGAGTGTAGCTGTGGGTAGGCTATGCTAGCAATTTCTTGATCCCAAAGATCATCCCAAAGGAGGCAAGAATCTCCCATCCCTGGTAGCACTCTAGCCAAACCCTTGTATTTCACCAGCAACTTTAAATTGTCTCTCCACCAGAAGGATCCTCTCTTCTGTACCCCAGGCACCTTCCCATTTGAATAGTATCATCATCTTATTGCAAATAGTGTTAAGAAAAACATGTGTAGTTACGTTTAATGATCCTCTACCGGTCTAGATCATCCGAAGAGCCCATACCTAATATTAGAGAGTTCAATTTTCATTTATTTTTTTCCACATCCTAAGGTGGATGGCTTCTTTTTCGCCCCATTTTTTACTTTTCAAACTAAACTAAGTCTCGTTTGTGATTTATACTCATATAATAATATGTGTTCATATGAGTTAGAAACTTGTGCGTGCAAAATGTACCAGGTCAGAGTTTTGCATATTCTCATACGAGTTAGAATAACTCGAGTCTAAGAATGATATAAGATATTATACAACATATTTAGTGCAAACTTCTAATCTGGGTTATATGATGTTGATCCAAGAGGCGCAGGAGGATTGGGTAATTTTACAATTAACTGTCCGTTTCTAATCACGCTTTTGCAAATTCTTCCTCCCGCCTCTTTCTGCGTCCCCTTGGATCAACGTCGTGTGACACAGATTAAAGTTTGCATGAAGAGGTTGGTTTCATTAATAGATATGTTGCCAAGATATTGTAATTCCAACACAGGACGGTAGCACAATGACGGATTGACCAATGGACGATGAAACGATACTGCTGCGAAACACTCTGTTGGCCCAACAACTCTCGGCTAATGACAACAAAGAAAAACCTTTTGTGCGCGCACGTACACAAGAGATGCCAACTAAAAACACTAATTTATTTCTAATCACATGACAAATAACACAGCATGGTCAACAAGTACTGCATTATAATACGATGTGGTCACTTACTCACTTGACTAGCTAACTCGATCAATTCGGCATCATGGACTTTGCTACCGAGATGCACTTGTCCCTGATGGCGGCGAAGTGGGCCAGGAGCTGGTCCCTGTCCGGCAGGCACGCCCTGACGGCATCGTCGGCGAGGTACTCCCTCCCCCAGCGGCGGAGAGCAGGGTACTCCTCGTCACCGCCAAGGACGCTCACTCCGGCGACCTCCTCCAGCACGCCGAGCCAGTGCGCCAGCACACCGGCGCCGGCTATGTCCGCGAGACCGATGGACTCGCCTCCCAAGAACCTGCTGTTCTGCAGCTGCTCCTCCAGGAGCGCCAGGTTCTCCCTCGCCGCCTTCATCGACGCCGCCTGCACCTCCCCCTCCGTCCACAGCGCCGGCCACAGCGACTTGAGGCACTGCACGGTCACCGATCACAGGTAAAATCTGAAAACTGAAGCCGTGCGCATGAACGCGCGATTGCTAGCTGCTACATACCTTGTCGTCAAGGAAGTGTGCCCAGAAACGGGCGGTAGCACGGTCGTAGGGGGAGGAGGGGAGGAGCGGCGGGCCCTGGAACGCCTCGTCGATGTACTCGACGATGACGAGTGACTCGCAGACGGCGCGGTGGTCGCCGTGGAGGAGCACGGGCACCTTCTTGTGGACGGGGTTGTGCTGGAGCAGCAGCTGGCTCTTGTTGCCCATGTCCTCGCGGATGAACTCGTAGGGCACGCCCTTGAGGCGCAGCGCCACCGCGGCACGGTGCACGAACGGGCTGTTGCCCGAGCCGATGAGCTTCACAGGTTCTGTCGTCGTCATCTTCTCTTTTTCCGATCGGCCGGTTCGGTTCTCTTGCAGACGGCAGAAAGAAGCGATATGTTGTCTAATCATTCAGAAAGAAGCGATATGTTGTCTAATCTGCACCTTCTGGACTAATAGGTGTGCTTGCCATGGCGAACTGACGTGGCAGCTTCCACACCATACTTGTCATTGCGCCGCACGTTCGAAATTATTTCTTACTGGAATGACACAAAAGTTGTAAATAAGAAATTTCCTGGCCCAAACAGTCTGAGCTACCTGTACTGAAGAAAATCGCTTACATATTTCCATTTCCATGCTGACAGCTGAGGTCACTGCTTATGCCAGCATATGGTTCATTCATTTTCTAGCTCCCGACCAGATTACGCTGTGACTGTATTAATTACATTATCTGCCTGATCCGCTCGTGTGTTGGTCAAATCTCACTTCAGCTGCATCAATCCTACTCATGGTTGTAGGTTGTAGGTTTGAAAGGAAAGAACATAAACGAAAAGTCGTTGACCTTGGATTCTTGGAGAAGCAGCACTTCACCAGCCAACCATGTCCAATATAAATAGGAATGGTCTATTAAGTTTCTCCAATCAGACAACAGCAAGCAAGAACCACCTAGCAGGAAGAAACATGTCTTCACCTGTTAAGATCATCGGCCATCCGGCAAGCCCATTCTCGCACCGCGTCGAGGCCGCTCTGCTGCTTAAGGGCGTGCCTTACGAGCTGATCAAGGAAGACCTGAGCAACAAGAGCGAGCTGCTGCTAGCCAAAAACCCTGTGCATAAGAAGGTGCCTGTGCTCCTCCATGGCGACCTGGCCGTTTGTGAGTCCCTCTTCATCGTCGAGTACATCGACGAGGCCTTCGACGGGCCGCCTCTTCTGCCGACCGACCCGTACGACCGTGCTACGGCCCGTTTCTGGGCAGACTTCATGGACAACAAGGTACTCTCAGTTTTGTTTAAAAAACAGAAGCCGGTTCTCGTAGTGAAATCTGGAAATAAATCTGCTGGTTTTACTGAACGTACTCTGCTGATGAACCTGATCAACAGCTCCTCAAGCCGTTCTGGCTGGCACACTGGACAGAGGGCGAGGCGCAGAAGGCTCAGGTGGAAGAGGCCAGGCAGAACCTGACGCTGCTGGAGGCGCAGCTCAAAGGGAGGAGGTTCTTTGGGGGCGACACCATCGGCTACGTCGACATAGCCGCCTGTCTGTTAGCTCACTGGCTCAGCGTTACAGAGGAGGTGACAGGAGTGACTGTGGTTGACGAAAGCGAGTACCCTGCTATACGCCGGTGGTCCAGAGACTACAGTTCCTACGAAGCTCTGAAGCCGTGCGCCCCGGATAGAGACCAGCTCGTCGCCTTCTATGTTGAAAGGAAGGAGATGTACAAAATGTACGCTAATACATGGTTGAAGCAGTAGTTGGGTTCTACAAGTAGAACAGGTTTTTGTGTGTGGAATGTATGGTTCAGAAAGGACCTGTACCGAAATAAGAATAACATTAATGAGCCTAGATAACCATGTGCATGTCTCAGGCAGATGGAATTTACGAGAGTTTAGATGAGTTTTTTGAGGGAACAGAGTTTAGATGAGTTGACCATCGAAACTCCAATTCAAAACATCGACACAAGTTTTCCATCAACATTCCAAATTTTTTCTCGGATTTAAAGTTGCTCATCTCCGTTTTAAATAATTGTTCTATCAATCAACGCTCGAGCATGAGCTAAATTAATGGACTGGTTATTATTGGCAAGCTAAATGTGTCTACTTGATTAGGTTCTTTGTGGTGAAACCCAGTGGTGGGTTTAGGATTTTAAGCTTGGGTATTCAAAACTATGAAGGGGCATAAAAAATATGGTAGAATGCAGTTGTAGACTGTTAGAGTAGTCATGGGCCTATTGAGTCATAGCCCGTTAGGGTTAATGAGTCGCTTGCTTAGAGGCCAAGTCAGACCTCTCTATATAATGAGAGGAGATGTATCAATCTAGAATCAAGCAAGAGATTAGAAGAAAACTAGAAAACTTGGCGCGCGGCGTTGCCGCGCCATGTTTGATATACTTGTGTTGATTTTACGGTGGTTCTAGTTTTATGATTTAGCAAAGAGGAAAAATGATAATCAACGATTTTATTCTAGATTTTTTTGGAAGAATTGTGGGCTTCGGAGCTAAGATGGATGAGATATTTTTTTCTAAATTTATTGGCAAAACACAAATTAGAGGAATTTGCAAATTATTTTTTGACTTTTTGATGATGAAGAAAGGGTATCACCAAAAATTAGGAAAAAGATTTGAACATGTAGGGTTTCATTTTAGAATTTTTTTGGTTGAAGAATTTTAAATTTGTCAAAAAAGCGAACAAGAGGAAATTGAGAATTGTTCTTTTTTTTTTGGATGATGAAAATGGGTGGAAAATTAGGAAAAAGCATTTGAATAAGTGAGGTTTTATTTTAGAAGATTTTTTTGTGCAAAAACTACGTGATTCGGAGTTAGGATGGGTGACTTATAAATTCCCTAAATTTATCGATAAGATGCGAACGTGAGGAATTTTAAAATTGTTTTGGAATTTTTCGATGATGAACGCCACGCCATGTTTCATCTGCTCGTGTTGATTTGATGGTGGTTTGATTGAGAGTTAGGATGGGTGAAGTATAATTTGTGTTAGTTTATCAACGAGTGAGAGGAATTTGGAAAAAAAATTTGAATTTTTTTTTTCCGATGAAGATGGGGTACCACCAAAATTTAGGAAAAAGGATTTAAATACGTAGGTTTTATTTTAGAAGTTTTTTGGTGAAAGAATTATGGGATTCAAAGTTAGGATGGATGAGATATAACTTCCCAGGTTTATTGATAAAACGCGAATGAGAGAAAATTGAAGATAATTCTGGATTTTTGGATGACGAATTGAAAAATTAGGGAAAATATTTTGAATATGTAGGGTTTTATTTTAGAAGATTTTTGGTGAAAAAACTACTACACGATTCCAAGTGGATGAGATATAAATTTTCTAAGTTCATCGACAAAACATGAATGTGAGGAATTTGAAAATTATTTTGGATTTTTTTGGTTGATGAAGAAGGGGTGAAAAATATTTGGGTAGGTTTTAGAGTGGTTCTAGTTTATTTACAATTTTTTTGGAAAGAAAGAGATTATTTTTATTTATTTTTTTGGGTACGTCTCTCGTGTGCGCGTAGCAATTTCGTGTAAACAGTGCATGTGAAAGCGACGTGTGGAGTGACTTGAGACGTCCGATCGCGATCCAATGGTCGAGGTTTTGCAGGTGACATGGCCACTTTCACCGGCCGGAGCTTGGACTCGGGTTTCGTATGGTAAAGATCCCTTCTCTCTTGCTGGCCGTGGGCAGAGCCCCGCTGGCCGTGGGCAGAGCCCCACGGCCGACGTTCCTAGCGCCCAGAACCCTAGCCCCCCTTCTCTCTCTCAGTCGCCTCCCTGTGAACACGCCTTTAACCACGCTCCCTCAATCCCAATCAATATTCCTCAATCATAGCAGCCATATAACATAGACATTTTTTTATGGAAATCGGTTGGATCCAATGTACAGACTCGATAAGCAATGGTGAAATTTGGCCTGCAATTTGGTAGTATTTTATAGTAAGTACAAACTAACTGAAGTTTGTGCTCTATATGTAGTGCAAACATAGGATTAATTTTGTTGAAACTAGTTCTATATTTCCAAGCGCATATTTCAAATTCTGTTAAATCATGACATAGTGCAATACTCGTTTTGAGCTTTGACCATTAAATTTGTACTTATTCTTTTTAAAAAATAAAATCTCTGCTGGACTATTCCTGCTGATTGTTTTGGAACTGATGGTAATAGGATACCACTGCTGGTTCGTGCCTTCAACCGGCAGTGAGAGGCTATTTACTATCACTGTCGGGTCGTGGCTTGAACCGTATGTAATAGGCAAGTCATGGCAAAAAATCGTTTCCCCTGTTTTAAGTTAAAAGCTTATTAACCTTAAAAGTTGAAACAAACTTTTTTGAGGAAAAAGTTGAAACGAATTCTCTATACCCTGTCGTCAGATATCTGATATCTTTGCATTTTGGACCAAAAGTTCATAGGGAAAACAAGTCTCAAAATCTGAACTGAACTTTTCCCTAACCCAAATTGAAAGTTCAGAACCTGTAATTTTTTACTGGAATGACGTTAGCCGTTACGACGCTACCAACTAAAGCAGAAAGAAGAATGCCCACACATGAATGCTGAGGTCACTGCTTATAGCTCCAGATCTTTGATAAACAAAACCTCTGTGGCCTAAGATGCATTAGTCCTAGTGATCATGGACTAACGGGTCCACTTCCACCTCAAGGCTTAATTGCATTCGACGATGTTTATTGGGCCAAGGGCCACTTTTTTAAAAGTTATTCTGTGGACTGAAGCAACCAAGCAACTCCTTGTGGGATTTTTTAAGCATCAGACACTATCAGATGATTGTGTAAAAGTGCTCCTTCTTGTATAGAAGCAGCAGCCCACCTGCCTTCGACCATACTGATATGAGCCAAGCAGTCTTGATTTTCTCCTATAAATAGGAATGGTTCAGTAAGTTTATCCAAGAAAACAGAAAGCAACCTGCAGAAGTAGAACCAGCTAGCTAGCAGAAACATGTCTCCTCCTGTTAAGGTCCTCGGCCATTTCACCAGCCCATTCGCGCACCGCGTCGAGGCCGCTCTGCAGCTCAAGGGCGTGCCATACGAGTTGATCGTGGAAGACGTTCTGACCAACAAGAGTGAGCTGCTGCTCTCCAAAAACCCTGTCCACAAGAAGGTTCCCGTCCTCCTCCATGGCGACCGGGCCATCTGCGAGTCACTCGTCATCGTGGAGTACATCGACGAAGTCTTCGACGGGCCGTCTCTCTTGCCGTCCGACCCCTACGACCGTGCCATGGCCCGCTTCTGGGCAGACTTCATGGACAAGGTATTTTTCACATTTCAGAATCTAGATTAGAAGCTCCCGCTCTTCTGAAATCTTGAACATCGGCTTGTTTTACTGAACTCTGGTGTGATGAAACAGCTCGTCATGCCGTTCTGGTTCGCACACTGGGCAGAGGGCGAGGCGCAGAAGACACTAGTGGAGGACGTCAAGCAGAAGCTGGCGCTTCTGGAGGTGCAGCTCAAGGAGAAGAGGTTCTTTGGGGGCGACAGCATCGGCTACGTCGACTTGGCCGCCTCTGTGTTGGGTCCTTGGCTCAGCATGGTAGAGGAGGTGACTGGAGTTGTTGTGCTTGACGAAGACGAGTACCCTGCTCTACGCCGCTGGTCCAAAGAGTACAATTCCTACGAAGCTCTGAAGCAGTGCGTCCCGGACAGGGACCAACTCGTCGCCATCTATATTGAACGAAAGGAGACGTACAAAATGTTTGCTAAAGCATGGTTGAAGAAGTGATTGGGTGTTACGTAATTGGGTGCTATGAGTAGCTCGATCATGTCTTTGTGAGTTTGTGTGTGGAATAATGTATGGGTGACAAATGGTCTGTTTCTGGGCATGGGCTATATATATTTGTGGCTTACATCTAATCAAATTTGTTTATTATTAGCAAAACTAATACTCCCTCCATCTCAAATTATAAGTCATTTTAGACTCGTTCCTCACTTTTATATGCCACTAGTACTTGTTCATGACGGACGACGTGAACCAATATGTCTCAAGACCAAACAGCGTCCGTACTCTAAACCAAACAGATCATAAGTGTATCTGTGTATGTACTTGATTAGGGTCTTTTTTGTTGGACCTTGATCTAGGGTCTTTACGGTCGAGAACATGTCGATCGGAGTTTAAGTTTTGGACTTGATATACATGCTCAATTTTTTCCATATATTATATAAAATTTTTTTTTTTCAATAGTAGACAATGTGCTCATTGACAATGAAGTGCATGGTATGTGACTTCCTCAATCCATGGTAGCGTGTTTATGCGACGTTTATAGGAGGAGGGTGTATACATTTGTGCTATGTTTCAAAACCAGTGTATTTTTTTGTAAGAACTCCAAAGTTACTTTGCTTTCAAAGAGTCTTAGCTCCTTCAGACACCCGTAGCAGCAGAGAGTTGGAGCTAAATGAAACCATTCCAAATACGCGATTATTTTTAGAACCAATGGAGCGCATCAGTAGTACGTTCTCCAGTGACAGAGAAGAAGGTTGTACGGATAGAGATGAGGAAGGCCCGTCCCTGTCAGAGCAACGAACGTGGGTGCCAAGAAACGTCTGAAGCTGCCACCAGAGTCCACGAAAAGCGACCCGATGGGTCAGCCACTCGAAACTTTTTTCTTCTGATTCTCTGCAAACGCCAGTATATGGTAGGAATTAAAAAAAAAACTCAGATCTATGCTGATGTCATTGCTTATGCCAGGCACTCAGTTATGGCACGCATGATGGTTGCCGATGACTGAATATCTAGTACTGTACTGCTATACTATTATATTATCTTCCGGATCTGCTCATGTGGCCATAAATAGCAACGGTCTAAGATTGTTTAGCCAGGACAAGGAGCAGCAAGTAGGAGCAGCAAGCGAAGGCCGACATCATGTCGTCGTCTCCACCGGTGAAGCTGATCGCCTTTTTCGGCAGCCCGTACGCGTTCCGCGCGGAGGCAGCACTATGCCTCAAAGGCGTACCCTACGAGCTCATCCTGGAGGACCTCTTCGGCACCAAGAGCGACCTCCTGCTCCCCCACAACCCGGTCCACAAGAAGGTCCCCGTGCTCCTCCACGGCGACGACAAGGCCATCTCCGAATCCCTCGTCATCGCCGAGTACGTCGACGAGGCCTTCGACGGTCCACCCCTCCTCCCCGCCGCCGCCGACCCCTACGCCCGCGCCACCGCCCGGTTCTGGGCCGACTTCGTCGAGAACAAGCTCACCAAGCCCCTGTTCATGGCGATCTGGGTGGAGGACGGCGACGCGCGGCGCCGGTTCGAGACGGAGGCCAAGGAGCTCCTGCCGCTCCTGGAGGCGCAGCTCGAGGGGAAGAGGTTCTTCGGCGGCGACCGGCCGGGGTACCTCGACGTCGCCGCGTCCGCGCTCGCGCTCTGGCGCAGCGTCATCGAGGAGCTGAATGGGGTGACGGTGCTGCGCGAGGAGGAGTTCCCCAACCTGTGCCGGTGGAGCAGGGACTACTGCGCGTTCGAGGATCTGAAGCCGTGCATGCCGGAGCGGGAGAAGCTCCTTGCTTACTTCACCAAGAACTTCGACAGGTACAAGGCGGCCGTCAATGCGACGGTATCGCAGTCGCAGCAGTGAAAAATCAGTAACTGGGTACAGTATTACTACACGTCGTCTCTGCACGTGTGTACGCGGGACACGTATGGCGCGCGGTTTTTTTTTCTTTTTTCCAAAATAACGAAGATGTGCTCAGTGAAATACAGCACAAAGTAGTGTGAAGTAGTTTCGAGTAGTGTTACTTATGTACTGTAGTTTCGAGTTTTCAATTATGAGAAAAAAAAAAGACAGTTTTGATTTACTGATGTACCGGAATGCTAGTGAAATTGTATGCAGATTTCTCGTTTTGGCTGATAATAAAGAAAAATCTATGTACTAGAACACATTTAAGATTTAGTCAAGGAACACAATAACCAGATTTTTTTATTCATGCAGTCAAACAAAGTTGGAAATCTCAGAGCATATCCCGGGCTTAACAGAGCCATCATACGTGACAGCAGTCGTGTCCACTTGTTACAATACTTTTATGTTATCCATGCACCCACTTCCACTCCCCTCGGTCGACACAAACAATTCCTATTGTGTGTCATGCACGCAGGATCACTTCTCCGGCGCCGGCGCCGGTGCCATTGACCTCACCATGGCAATGAACGAGTCCTTCCTGGCGCTGAAGCGGCCAAGCAGCTCCTCCCTGTCAGGCAGGCACCGCTTCACGGCGTCGTGGGAGGTGTACTCCTTCGCCCACCGGCACAGGTCCGGGTACTCCTCGGCGGTGACCAGGGTGACGCCGGCGACCTCCTCACAGACCGGGAGCCAGTGCGCGAACCCGCTGGCGGCGACGTCGAGGTAGCCCACGGCGTCGCCGCCGAAGAACCGCTTCCCCTTGACCTGCCCCTCCAGCAGCTTCAGGTTCGCCTTGATCTCCTTCACGAACCCCCTCTGCACCTCGCCCTCCGTCCACATCGCCAGCCAGAACGGCGTCGAGCACTGCCGGCGTCCATGAACATAGTCACGACTTCGAACGAACCTGAAGAAACAAGCTTGTGATGTCAACCGGGGTTCGCTATTACCTTGTCGTCGATGAAGCGGGCCCAGAAGCGGGCGGCGGCGCGGTCGGTGGGGTCGGCGGGGAGGAGCGGCGGGCCCTGGAACGCCTCGTCGACGTACTCGACGATGACGAGCGACTCGCAGACGGCGCGGCGGTCGCCGTGGAGGAGCACGGGCACCTTCTTGTGCACGGGGTTGTGCTGCAGCAGCAGCTCGCTCTTGTTGCTGTGCAGGTCCTTCTCCAGGATGAGCTCGTAGGGGACGCCCTTGAGGCACAGCGCCGCCTCCGCGCGGTGGCTGAACGGGCTGTCAAAGAAGCCGATCACCTTCACCGCGTCGCCGCTCATTTTTGCTTGCTTGCCCTCACCGGCCGTTGTCGCCGTCGATCGTGATCTGGCCACTGGGTGGGTAGTGGGCAGTGGTATTTGTAGCTCCTGATGCTGATGGCTCTGATTACTGAATTGAGCTTTACTTTTTTTTTTTTTGGCTGAATCTTGTCCAGGAAGAATTGAAGCGTTTGTCAAACGAGGCATGTATTATTTATCTGCACGAAGCTTCCCGATTCCTTCGTTCGTCGGTTTGACTGATTAGTTTAGCGTGCTCACCTCATCTTTTTTTTTTTTTTTTTTTTTTTTGACAATAAGCTCACCTCATCTTGTTTAGCAGTTTTGTGAAGCAGAGGGAGTCGCACAGAAGTAGACTGTAGCGTGTAGTTTGGAAATGGGTTAACAGTTGGATCTACTTGGTTCCAGTTTTGCGTGCTTCAAAATCAGCAAAGGACGTGCTTCGATTCTGGGTTGTTGTTCATGGATTCAAGAACTGTATTGGAACCAGAGTATATGCAAACTAAACAAGTGAGTCATAACTTGGTGGATTATGATAATCACCACACAGCATACAAACATATATATCATGTGATCAACTGATCATCAAGGAGTAAAATTCCGTTTTACATGACCCTACTGACATGCTATATAGGAGGTTGCATGTTCTCACACAATAATGACGATTCAACAAAAACTCCACAAACACATCACCGGATCACTACTGCTGCTGCTGCATCATCGCCGTGGCCACTGCTCTGACCTTGTCTTTCTTTGCAGAGAAGTGGCGCTTGAGAAGCTCTATGCTCGGCAGGCACTGCCTCACAGCTTCGTTGGAAGTGTACTCCTTCGCCCAGCGACGCAGAGCAGGGAAGTCGTCTTCGTCTCCCCCAACCAATCTCACGCCGGTCACCTCCTCGAACGCAGCCATCCAATGAGACATTCCACTGAGTGCTATGTCCAGGTAGCCGACAGAGTCGCCTCCAAAGAACCTCTTGCCGTCAAGCTGCGCCTCCAGGAGGGCCAGGTTCTCCTTCGTCTCTTTCAGGAACCCCTCCTGCTGCTCGCCTTCCGTCAAGAATGACAGAACCAACGGCGCCCGGCACTGCTCAAGTTCAGTAAAAAAAAACACACTCTTTTGTCAGATCAGAAAACGCAGGAATATGTTGATGAATCAACAGCCAACAAGTACCTTGGTATCCATGAAATGTGCCCAGAAGCGTGCCATGGCGCGGTCGTGGGGGTCGGCCGGCAGCAGCGGCGGCCCGTCGAAGGCCTCGTCGACGTACTCGACGATGACGAGGGACTCGCAGACTGCTCGGTCGCCGTGGAGGAGCACGGGCACCTTCTTGTGCACGGG
Source organism: Themeda triandra (assembly GCA_018135685.1). Taxonomy (NCBI): domain Eukaryota; kingdom Viridiplantae; phylum Streptophyta; class Magnoliopsida; order Poales; family Poaceae; genus Themeda; species Themeda triandra. The sequence continues at coordinate 2,519,965 of JAENPR010000018.1, forward strand.
GTTGTTGGCGAGCAGGAGGTCGCTCTTGCTGCTCATGTCCTCCAGGATGAGCTCGTAGGGGACTCCCTTGAGGCGCAGGGCCACCTCGGCGCGGAGCACGAACGGGCTGGCGACATGGCCGATGAGCTTCACTGGTGGAGACGACGACATGTTTGCTTTGCTTTCAACTTCTAGCTAGTTATGTTTCAGCTTGGCCATACGCTGTCAGCATTTATATTGTCGAATCTTTTGCTTCTTCTTCTTCTTCTCCAAGAACGATGTGTGTTATCAGAGATTATGTATATGTATATGCCTTTCTTCAGTAATCAGTTGTGCTATATCTGCCTGAGACTGAGATCAGGAGCTAGCTTAGGTTGCTTCGGGCCGAAGAACAGAACTTTTTTATATATAAAAAAAAGAGGATTATATAATATTTATATGTCCCAAGGTGTTATCATCATACTATACGTATAGGTTGATTCAGTCAAACTTTACTTTTGACTAATTGGGCAAGTGGTACATAGTATTGACACTCTCGCTTGGTAGTGCGCAGTGACGGAGCCTGACGTAAAACAAAGCAGGGGCAAAACAGAACACTAATGATTGGATAATGGATGAACCGATGGCTGAGCTTGGTGCTAAATAAGATTACTGTAGCTTAGCTTCATAAACCTGTACAAACTAGGGGGGCAGCAGACCCGCTTCGCCTCCAAGAGGCTCCGCCAGTGATAGTGCGCTGTAATTCTAGTGACTCCAAAAAAAAAATTAACCGAAGAGCCCATGCCTATTTTTCTCAAGGGTAAAATGGTCTTTTTACTTCTAAAGTTAACACGAACAAAAATGACGGAAGGTCATTTTCCTACAAAATTTAGTTTTGAGGCCGGATTTCTAAATTTAAAAAAGGACATTATCCTAAACGCAAGGTTTTTTTTTGAAGCCACTTTACTAATTCTCCCTAACTATTTTGCAACCTAGAGCTAGAGAAGGCTGAAACGCTAGCCGGAAACAGTTTTGCTACCATTCTTTCTTTTGTCAATTACATCCATATCAGCTAAATACGTAGCTAATCTCAACAAAAAAAAAAAGCTAGCTATGTAGCTTTTTTTTTTTTTTTTGAGGAAATCACAACTTTATTATACCACAAGAACGATTACAACCTCGAACAAACTCCGGGACAAGAAAAGATACAACGCCGAAATTTGTTCCAACCTTCTTCCCGACATCCCACGGATCCGAAGACACCCCATCTCGAAGTTTTTGAAAGCCGCAAGAGCAACCCGACCCGATGGCCGTGATTAAATCTTGGTGAGGATATCGGCCGAGGCACCGCCTCGAGCATCTCCGAATCCGCTCCCAACTTCCCGTCATGCCCACAACAAGATCGATATCTTTCTAACCCTAGGAGCAACCCCGCCCATCATCTCGCAGAGACGACAGATCGGAGAGAAGCTCCAACACCTATACCCTAACCTAAACCTAAACCTACAACACCAAACAGGTACATAAGAAACATTCAGGAACAGGGACAGCTCTCCTGACAAATTTGCACATAGGCCCCTGAAGAAAACAAAACTACCAAGAAAGCCCTTGCCACCATGCTCATCGTCAGTCACCACCATCTTCCCTCGTCGGCGCCGGGAACACCCGCAGCCACCCAAATCCGGAGGTCCTCCATTGCTTGAAAGCTTTTTCGAGCCGCAGGACTCGCTCGACCCGAGGATCAAGACGACATCACCGTTTAACGAACATCGGCCGGGGACTTGCCCCAAGTACCTCCGAACTCGAATCGAAGCTCGGCTTCGGCTGACGCCGAAAGGGAACTGAGCTCGATCCGCTCTCCTGCAAACCTCGATCCATCCACCCTCAAGCTGCAACACCCATAGCCGCTGTACCCTAACCCTAGACAAGAGCCGCCGGAACCACCGTCGCACAAAGTCGACGATGCACCAGCTAGCTCGGACTCCTAACCCAGATTCGAAAAGGAACCTACCTCCACGCGCTCGCCGACGACGTCGGAGCGAAGCATCGTCGGGACGGAGAAGAGCGCGGAAGGAACTTACTTCATGGAAGCGCCGCCGCCGCCGAAGACCTAAACCTAGAGCATCTAGGACCTAAACTACACCACCGGCCGAGAACCACCGTTTCCCCACCTCCGGGGCCAAGGGCCCGCCGGAGACGAAGGGGATCGATGGCCTCGCCGGGAAGACGGAATCGCCCCTCCCCGTCGCCGCAGGAAGCACTGTAGCCCTAACTCGGGGAAGGGGAAAGGGGGATGAGATCCGCACCTCTTGCCTATTGGGAATTTCGGATGGCCCACAAGATGTTGGGCCTTGACGGGGGGTGTCTGTTTGCTTTTGGTTGGGCCATGTAATTTTCATTGGGCTGGATCGCCACCTTTTTCATCTATCGAATCACGGAGCCGGCAGCCCGCAGCGATTTCTCAAAAGGTTTTTCCAGCGACTTGGTGACGAAGCATCTACGGATTTTGCAAGCGCGTCGCACGGTATGGTACAGGTAGGGTCGTAGGGAGTTGCCGTACGTACGTACGTGTCGGCAATGCCTTCCGCTGGATCGGGCTACCGTACGGGGTGTGGCTGCTCCGTGCTCAGGGGATTTATTTGTTCCATTTTTCTATAACCAGGGCAGTGATGGCAGCTAATGATTGGGCGAGACCGCGAGAAAGTGATCGGGAGTGTTTAAGGGAATCCTTGAATGTCAAGTTCTATTGAAGTAAGCATACATTACTTCTACCTCAAAAAATGGAATTTTGTTTCTAGACTTAGTCAAACTACTAAAATTTCACCAAGTTTCCTTTTTTTAAAAAAATATCAATATGTAGATATGCTATATCAAAAGTATATTCTATGATGAATCTAATAGTCTAATACTATTAATATGTTTATATATATTAAAAATGGTTTGACTTGGTACAATATTATAAAACTGTCAAGTACACAACAACTTGCCGGCGACCAATTGAATAGACAACAGGACGTTGGTTTGAACGCCACGCACACTCTACGCTCGTGCCGTGTCCACCGTCCATATGGCCAAGCCTGAAGCAGCTGTACCGTATTATCCCCCGCTTGCATTTGTTCATTGTTCTTGTCGCCAACCTGCCATTTACCGGCCTAACCAATGGAACATGCTATGTACTCGGCTGAATTTCCTTTCACCTGGCCCTTCATTTTTTTTCGTGCAGGACGGCAAGGTCGGCGCATCGCTGCGTATGATGCAATTGTTACCTTTTTTTTTCTTTTTGCGATTTGATGCAAATATTACCCTTCTTTTTTGCGAAGATGATGCAAATATTACCCAGTCATCTGCCAACAGATAATAAGACTATAAGAGGCCACCTAAATGGGACGCTACTGCTGTAGTTATTTTAAATCAAACAATTTTAAATTTATCAAGATTTTTAGAATGCCAAAATCATTATATAAAGTTAATATCATTAATTACGCCATAACATATGCCAAAATAATGATATCAAACTAATATCATTCGATACGCTATAACATATATTTTCAGAGTGTACTCATTTGGTATCGTTCATATTTAAATCTTTATTTTAATAAATATGTCAAGTATAAAAAATAATTTATCCAAAGATAATGGCAACATATATTTAGGTCTAAAACTACTAATAGTTTTTTTTTGCAAAATTAAAACTGTTAATAGAGTAATACTAGTTAGCTAGCTAATAGAATTATTAATATCAAGTAATGAGTGTTAGTTATACTTTGTTTGACTACTCTATATGTTGATTTCTTTCCCTTTTTACTTCCACCAGCATTGTTTGACTCAACCCGAGTTGACCAACCATCTGCTGCCTAGTCGATTTTTTAGATTATTATTATTTCTTCTTCATGACCTAGGGCTGGGGCTAAGGCTATAATCCCTGGAGGGGGAGTTAGGATATGATGCATTGGCATCCTTATCGCTTTTTCTCGTGTTATCTGCATTCTCAGGGGCAGATTTAGAGCAAAGAAACTTTCATGTCGCTAGTGTTAAAAACATGCTTATTGCTCTTGTTTTGTGTTAGACCAACAATATTTTTTAGCTTTGGATTTTGGAGATAATATTGTTGTCAAGTGACACCATCAAAATAGCTTGGATCCGTTCTACAAACACCATCCAAAAATGTACAACTATACTAGGCACTGTTTGGAACATGATTTTTATTTTTATTTTTGTGTTTTTGTCCCCTAAAAGGTTAAATTGATCTCCTTAAAATTTCTGTATAATTTATCCGAAATCCCTAGTTTTCAAAGTTTACCGCTGTGGGTGAGTTTATACTAGCAGATTCTCTTGGGCTTCCAACACCACCAACAGGAGCCGAGCGTGGATCTCTCTATTCCGGCGTGTCATCCGGTTTAAAAATTGGGAAGCAAACGGCCTCGGAGTCTGGAGCCGGCGGGCGCTCCGTCCTCACGTGTGCTGCGTGACTTCCCCACCCACTCCCAAGACCGGCTTGAAATCCAAATCCAAAACAAAAATAAGCATGACCTTGCTGTATAAACAATGTGACATGGTCGTTCTAGCGTTTGCAAACGTGTGTGGTCCAACAGAGACGGACTGTACGACTAGAAAACGTTAGTCATAGGTTAATTAATAACGGGTTTTGGGACTAAGGTTAATCCAAATCACAGCAAAAGATACGGTAACATTTTTGGGACAAAAAAGACTTTCGTGTGCAGCTTTTCCTTCCAAAGCGTGGGGTTTTCAATTCAAACCATACCTAACTAAAAAATATGATAATGATTTGGCAAGATAAAAAAACCAACAAAAAAACATGCGAAGTGAGCTTATCCCAACCAAACCATGGCCATTAAACCAAACCGTAGCCAAAGGATATGGTAATGCTAAAGATTTGGTAGGTGCACAATGACATTGATTATAGCGGCTAAGTTTACCTGGTAGTGGTTAAGTTCGGGGCTACAAAGTTTATAGTAGACTGCGATGGCTAGCCCTACATGGCAGTGACTAGCTCAATGCAAGATATCGTCGATAACAATGGCTCAAGCAGTGACTAGCTCAGTGCGGGACTATGACAAATGGCATCTTCACTTGTTTGGCCTCGTTTTTTGGTGATGGTGGTGCAATGTGGTGCTTTGAAAACAGTGGTGTGGACCCTGGAGCTTTCTGGAGAGATGAGTACCTATGGCTGTGCACTATTCTTCCTGTTCGTTTGCTAGAGTGTTACGGAAATGTACCACTAAATTGTGTAGTAGCGTTGCGTGGCATGTATGTCTCGGTCGAACCGGCCATGGTTGTTGTTTTCTGTTGTTGATCCTTTGTGTCGTTGTATTGTCCAACCTGAATTTATTTTATTTTTAGTGGAGTAATTGATAGATCTCCTGTCTTGTTTGTTTCATCATCAAACAAACAAACAATCATCAAACAAGTGCCAATCCTTGTAACGCCTTTGTTTCAAAACATGGAGCACCATGTGATCCAGGCATGAAAATCCCTTAATTTATTGACTTAGGCTTGACAACGATAGTAAATCCATACATCATTAATGAACTATAAAGTAACCATCTACATAATTAAACTCCACGTTAAATTTACCTTCCCAGAAAACGCAGCCTTAATTACCTTCCCAGAAAACAGCTACAGAACTGCTCCTATATAAGACGAGCAGTGCTCTGTTTTTTTTATTCGTGGTGTGAAGAGTAGATCGAAGGTCCTCGGCCACAGAAGATCCGACCAACCCATTCAAAATCCTGCCCCTCCGAGCCCGATCGCCGTCTTCGACGATTCCAAAAACGCCCAGCCGATCCTCCCGGCCGCACCTCGCCGCCGCCGCCGCCCTCCGAATCTAAAGGCAGCCCAGCAACAACCCCACCCGAATCTCGCAACGATCTCCACATCCACCTCACCTTCCTTGTTCGCCGTCGCCATCCAGCAGCCAAACCTTCCCTTCTCGCCCCGCCACCTCCCCTTCTTTGTCCTTTGCCCTCCTCCCCTTCTTTGGCAGCAACCGGACCGCGCCAAGAAACCTCCGCCGCCATGGTGCAGAGGAAGCCGGCGCGCAAGAAGCCCAAAGAACCCGGCGCCGTACCGACCGGGGGCGGCGGTCCTGGTCCGGGAAGCAGGGGTGGCGGCATGGTCACGGTCCCGGCCAGGCTCCCCAACTACATGAGGGCGACGAGCTGCTCCGGCGCCAAGGCCGGCGCCTCTGTGGCCCCCACCCCGCCGCAGCCTCAGCCACAACAGGGGAGGGGGAAGGTGGTGCTGACGGCTGCGGCGGCGGGGGCACCGCGCGCGGGCAGGGCGACGTGCTCCTCCGCCATGAAGGGGCCAGCGGCCGGCGGCGGCGGGACAGCGCACGCGTGCCCGTACGCGTACTGCTCCTTCAAGTGCCACGCGCCCGCGCCGCCGCTGGGCAGCTTCGTGGCGGAGCGGCGGCGGCTCATCAAGACGCAGCAGACCATGAAGCTCAAGGGCGCCTCGCCGTTCCGCAAGCCCGGCTCCCCTGCCGCCGGCGGCCGCGGAGGCGGCTACTTCGTCGAAATACGAGGCGCCGGGTCCGCCGCGCCGACGGTGGCCTCGGACGTGAGCTGTGGCGATCTCTCCGCGCCGGAGGGTCTGGGTGCTGCTTCCGTGGACGACGGTTCATGCGGGTCCAGCGACGTGATTTCCGTTGGTTCGGTTGAGCTGTTGGGGACGGCCGAGCATTGCCGCCGTGAAGATCGTGAAGAGAAGAAGACCCTGGTGGAGGTGGTGGATCATGAAGGCGAGGACTTCGGTGCCTGCAAGTCTGACATCTCCGATGAACTGCTGGATGCTGAACATGGAGCAAACAATCCTCAAGGTGAAGTTTCTGGCAATGTTTCCTCCAATCCAATCTCCCGTGCACATGTTCGAATTGAGAAGCAATTGTTCATGCCTGATGAACCATATGGCGATTCTGCAGGTGGCGTCGGCAATGCTCCAAAGGAATCGTCAGTCGATAGCATTTCCAGCTCGCTCAGTGGGATAAGCTTTGAAGAGGTTAGCTCTGCTTGTGCCAATGCAGCATGCTCTGAGAAGAAGAACAGGTCCAACATTGCTAGGAGGAGAAGAACATCTGAACAGGGTGTCAAGCAAATGCGTCCTTTCAAACCCAAGCCTCCGAAGTTCCTTCCTGCAGAAACCGGTCCAGAGGCAGAGAAAGTTGATCTCAAACATCAGGCGGTGGATGATCGGAGGGCTGCTGAGGAGTGGATGGTTGACTACGCCCTCCAGAAGCAAGTGAAGAAGCTGGAACGTAAGCTGGAACTTGCTCAGAAGAGGAAGGTTGAGATGCTTGTGCAGGCCTTCGAATCTGTTCTGCCCACGGTAGCAAATGAGAAGAAGAAGCCGGAGCAACAGGATAATGGTGACAAGAGAACCTTCACTCCTACATGGCCTTCGCAAGCATGTAGTTGATAGATAGCCTTTTTAGAGGTAAGGAACAGCGGCGAGGATTTCCCAGTTACTATACTCTCCTTTGGTACAAGATTGTTGATTGAAATTTGGTTCTTGTTTTATCTGTATTGCAGCTTGTGGTTCGGCTGGAACTAATCATGATATGAACTTCTGAAGGCCTACATCAGCAGTCACTTCGATATTAGTGGGAGAGAATTGCTACTCACCGCCATTGTTTTCTTACCGATTGATAGTTGAGCTACTAGGAGCTTGCTGAGTTGGATTAGTGGAGGGCCTAGTGCATGTACATATGCATCGTGTGCTCAGTTAGTGATGAGAAACGAGTGTAGGAGACTAGCACACTGGCAAGAATGTTGAGATGTGTTCTTTTAGACAGAGATTAATAAAGCTCTTATTAACTGCATTTCTTTCCCGATTCGGATGTTGGCCACTTGGCCATATACATGGATACGTGGATATAATAACTTCAATTTCTTTGTCCTGATTCATGTGAATATTCCACTGGTTTTCTTATTGGCATCTTGTATAACTCGTTTTGTCATGCCCGATCTCCAATATTTCAGTGATATTGAACTGAACAGCTGCAGTCCAATTTGACCCAAGTGTTGCTTTCTCAATATCCGAATATTTCTGGTGTTTTATGATCGTTATTAAGGTACTATATAGGACACAAAGATAGTCGATGAAGCTAATTGTTTACTGTTAACAACCTATAAGGCTATAACAGCCCTACTCTGGTCCTGCACTGAAACTGCAGAACATCACAGATTGGGGTGTAAGCAGGCTGCTTGTGCAGATGCAAACAGATGGGCCAAACCTGGCACGCCCTGCAAACAAAAAGATCTGTACTTCTGTTAATTGGTGAACACTCTGAAGTCTGAACAGGTTTCCTGATGAGTTTAAACACATCTTGGGAAGCACGATGAATTCAAGTGCAAGTCAGCAAATTCGAACGGCTGGTGTGTGTTTTTAGATCAGGAGGAACGAATCGTCAGAGCAGATAAGTTCATCACCAAGAATGAATGGCATTGATGAATCCAAAAGTGCTTCCAACGGATGAAAGTAGATCAAGCATTGAGGAATACTACTAAACGGCACCAATATTGAAAACACAACTACTCGTACACAAAGTAGGCCATGAAATCCTCAGTCAGGTAGATGAAACGTTTCAATTCAGGCAAACATTAGATACAACGGATACAAGGTTTGATGTTTGGCTCCCACCAACCATAATGAACTGAAAGAGAGACACTCGTCCTGCTGATCATCGCTCACATGTTGTGCCGTCAAACTCCCGTGGACCATTCAGAATGTCAGCATAAAACGATACAATAGGCCATGGCAACTCGTGTATTTGAGAGGTTTTCCTTCCATCTTTTTTGAAACAATCACGCAGCAGAGCTGCTGACTGTATCAATGGCCCTAAAGGATTAAGCACCAGTGATTATGAAATACTCTTTATCTTAGGCAGGATACAAGAGAATCCCAATTTATCTTGTCATAGGCTTTTTTCGAAAAATGAATGGCAGTGTGATGAATAAACATAACCAATACAACGGATACAAGGTTTGATGCTCCACCAACCATAACGAACTCCAAGAGCTGACACTCATCTTGAAGATCCAACCACCGCTCCGTTGTGAACTTCCAAGAGCTGACACTCATCTTGAAGATCCAACCACCGCTCCGTTGTGAACTTGTAGTAGAAGCAGGCCACCGCTGACATGCCATGCTATCAAACTACCATGGACCATTCAGAATGTAAGCTCAAAATGTTACAATAGGCCATGGTGCACTAGATGAGGAGGGTTTCAACTCATAAAAAAATTGAGTATATTTCGGTGGAGTAAAATTCAGTTCAGCATAAACATCATTACATTAGCCCACAACAATTTTAGCAGGAGACACTAGGCAGAAACCACTTTTCTGCACGTCAGTGCAGTGTGTACTTAGTGATAATTTTGCACATACAGATGAGAACAACAGTATATATATCTTACAGAAGAGACCGGCAGGCAACGAGAGCTCCAAACCTTCAACCATATTGTTATAACTTAGATAGAATGAAACCATGAGAGATACTAAGAAACTGCCAGAATGCTTTGAACCTGAGGCAGTATCAAGATTTTCTATGGGTTTTAAGATACTATACTTCCAAAGGAAGATCATTGTTCAGGAAGATGACAAAATTCTGGGAGAAAAGCATTACAATTGTTTAACTGCAAATTTATAGGAGTAACAGTTACAATTCTAATTACAGGTCACAGCAAAAGGGAAATATGGAATGACAGGATATACAGTTACATTCTATGTCTGAAGTCCGAGCCTTTTGAGTATCAGGTCTTTTCGACACAAAATCCCTGAACCACAATCATCTGTAGCCCAGGTAGATGTTCAGTAACCTGGAACTCAATGTGATTCAGCCAGCTTTGTAGTGGTTGAAATTCCTGGACACCTTGTTCATGAATCTCAAGCCAACTCTTTACTTACTTTAACATCTGAGCAATCATGCAGCAACAACACAAGATCCTTTGAAAGGCTTTTCATCCTATTTGATTCTGTAGCTCCATCTGAGGTTGATGTCACATGTGATCCTGATCCATCAGAAGGATGATTACTCTGGGAAATACTCTCATGGAACATCTGAAGAGCACCATCTGCTGATATTTCTTGCACGGAGCTGTGCAGCTCCTGTAATTTCCCTCTACACTGAACATCCGGCACCAGTTTTTCTTTCAAGTTGTCAGGGAGACTAGCTAATGCACTGCTTGGATAGATGACAGATAGAAAATTAAAATCAGAGGCAATACTAGAAGTGAATGATAACACACAATCTATTCTTGGGAGGATATACACCTGGCAACCCCGCGAACAAGGCCCCACTTGTAGCCAACGTTTACAGATTGCCTGAACCCAACATTGAAGCCTTCCTGGGCAGAGTCCTTCTGCCCTTCTGTTATACCATCCCGATAGCCCATCTATAGTGAAATCAAACGCAAAATTATTTTAAACATTTTTGCTGTCAGCAAAAAAACTGCAGAAGAATAGTTAGCATTAGCAACTGTGTTCCAAATAAACTCCAGGGTAATTAATACCTTATGAAACTGGTTCTGCCTGTGGATCCATTCCCTGTCTAAGGTGGACGTGTGCCGAGGAGAATCTGAAACATCTTCCCATGGATCATCGAGCTCATCAGCAGCAACATCACCGCCATTAGCTGAGACAAAGTTTTGCATAATCAACTGACTGCAACACGAGCTAAGATAATACTACTGCAAGCAGTAGTACATACTACTATTAAGCAAACAAAGCAAGGTACGGATTGACTGTCAGGCCCTAGTATGGCAACATCAAACAGCATCGGGGTTGCCCTCTTGCGAGGGATACGCACCCTGCGGGGGGACTTGAGCCTCGATCGATGAAGCCGCTGCTTCTACGCTCAGCTCCCCCATGGAGGAGGTGACGCCCTCCGCATCCCCAGGACTGGCCATTCAGAAACTCCTCCAACCTGCAGCCTGCAGCCGGAGCACTGCACCGCCTGATGCGAGACTACACAAGAGATCCGAAACGGAAGCAAGGGTGTGATCCATATGCAGTAATTTCAGGGCTAGGCTATGGCCGCTAAGCAAATCTACAATTGAATTCATGAACTGGAAATTTGGAACAGACAAGCCAGACACCAGGAACTCACGCGCTCACCACAGCGGAGATGCAGCACGGCTGGAACCAGGGGGCGTCTCTGCCTCTGCGGCGGCGCTGGAGGAGGATGACTCCGCGCCGGCGCGGAGGGAACGAGGAGCAGGGCGGGGAGTCCGGGGTTCGCCGCCTTCGCTCGGGGCTCGGTTCGCCGCCGCGGTGCCGGTCGTGCAACTCCGGCTCGCGGATGTGGGCCACGCACACGGTTGCACGGGCTGAACGGGAAGATTGGGCTAGGTTTAGGCACAGGCAGTGTGTTGGGCCTTCGGGCCTTCACGAAGGAATAATCATTCAGCCCACTCGACGCTTCTAAAACCTGGCTTGTGGGCCTCCAGCCCACCCCCAACAGCAAGAAGGAATCATGAACAGTGCTAAATTTTCAAGCCTCCTAGAATTTAGGCCCCCTCCTAACTCATTTCTAGATTCGCGCCACTTGCAGCCGCCGCCACCGCCGTCTCAGAAGCTCGAGCTGCTATCACACATGATCTGCTCTCGTTTACCACTTTTGTTTTGACACACACGATCTGCCGAGCGATGTTTTACAATGTTTCCAGCAATGTTTTATGGGAATCATACATGTTCCAAGTGATATTCTAAAAAGTGAAAGACAACAAACTCTAAAATCTTGTACTAGATGGATAAACAGTCTCGACTTATAACCGAAACTATAAGCTTCCACAAGTGTCACACACGAATTGAAGTATTGAACACACGCCCGAACGAGAACGATGCAAACGCCCATCGGCACCACCGCGACAAGTCTAGCTCATCGCGTGCTTCGTAACGCCGACCTCCACCTGTGTGCCAACCGGTCGCCGAACAGCCCGCCTTGAAAACAAGGAACCCCGTTGCGTGGCCCGCGACGGCCACGAGGAACACGCCGCCTTTGAACGAAGGTATGCCACGCCCACACGCACGCACCGCCTTTTCGCGGCCGTGGCTAGGAGGAGCGCGTCCAGTCCGCGGGAGCCCAGGAACTCGAGGAGGAACGTGAGCGCGAAGACGGCGACGAGCACCAGCACATGCATGCCGCCACTCGCGCCGGATCACCCCGTGATGAAGAGGATCACGGAGTTCTTGCCCAGAAAAAGGTCACCGTGGCCGCCTTGGTGCACCACACCACGACATGTGGACGATGCACATGGCCTTTTTCTAGAGCAAGAACCCGGTGATTCTCTTCCCGGGGTGGCCCGCGCCGGCGGGGACGGCGTCGGTGCCATTCCGCCCATGCCGTGGGCTCCGCCCATGTCCATAGCCATTGTGCTCTATGCCTCTGTGTCGTCGCGAGAGCTGTGATGTGCCCGTTGATCAGCTGGATCTGCGGCTGGCTATAATGGGTCTGTGGTAGCACACCCGACGCGTGTGCCGGTGTGCGTACACGGTGGGGATAGTTGGTTAAGCATATATATATAACGTGATCAAGAGATATTGACGTTAGAAAATAGAGTTTATTCTCTAATTTACTTTTCTTAGCCTAGCAGTTTAGGAAGTTGCGTGTCTATTCTACTATCTATCTATATCTTCGAAGGCTATGCCTTTATAATATCCTTTCGATCTAGAATAATAGAAGCCATTCTCTATCTCTTTCTCTCTTTTTGTTGAGACGAACAGATCTCCAATCTCCGTCTCCGTCAATAGAATAGCAAGTGCATATATACCACCCAACCATGAACCATATATTTAATAATGTGATATATAACAAAATATTTTCTATTTATTAACACCTTATTATAGAAAAAAGTAAAAAAATATAGCTTTGCATACATTAGAATAATCTACATATATTATATAATATCAAAATATATAAAGCCTAGGTTAGCTAGAAAAATTGCATCCGTTCATGGTAGAGACTATGATCCAGAGCGAAATGAACTTGATGCATCCGTGTACTAAGTGGAGTCTAATTCTAAGGCAAAACATGCCCATGCAAGTTAGATCAGTATTGTCATGCGGTATTGAGTCATATTTCAGATACATTAGAATAGATGACACCACCTCTCTCTAACTACCCGTCTCACCTACATCAAGCAAACTGTGACGTTTTGTTTGAAGAGACAAGTTGAGCAATGCTCCATGCCTCCATCTGAGCAATCATGCAACAACACCACTCACATTAACATCTGAGCATTCCTGCAACAACAACACAAGATCCTTTGATAGACTTTTCATCCTATTTAATTCAGAAGCTCCATCTGAGGTTGATGTTGCATGTGATCCTAAGGATGGTTACTCTCATGGAACATCTGAAGAGCATCATCTGCTGACATGTCTTGCACGGATCTGTGCAGATCCTGCAATTTCCCTCTGCACTGAATCTCATGCCAACTCGTCAGTTACTTTAACATCTGAGCATTCATGCAACAACACAAGATCCTTTGAAAGTCTTTTCATACTATTTGATTATGTAGCTCTATTTGAGGTTGATGTCACATGTGATCCTGATCCATCTGAAGGACAATTACTCTGGCAAATACTCTCATGGAACATCCGAAGAGCGTCATCTGCTGATATTTCTTGCACGGAACTGTGCAGATCCTGTAATTTGCCTCTGCACTGAACATCCGGCACCAGTTTTTCTTTCAGGCTGTCAGGGAGACTAGCTAATGCACTGCTTGGAAGGATCACAGATAGAAAAAATTAAAATCAGGGGGAACACTAGAAGAGAATGATAAATACATGGAATCCATTCTTGGAAGAATATAGACCTGGAAACCCCGCGAACAAGGCCCCACTTGTAGCCAACGTTTACAGATTGCCTGAACCCAACATTGAAGCCTTCCTGGGCAGAGTCCTTCTGCCCTTATGTTATGCCATCCCGGTAGCCCATCTAGAGTGAAATCAAAAGCAAAAGATTTTAAACATTTCTGCTATCAGCCAAAAACTGCAGAAGAGTAGTTAGCAATAACAACTGCGTTCCAGTAACTTCTCCAGGCGAGCCGCGCCAAGGACGCTGGGCGAGGATCGCGCCGGACGCACGCCGGACTCAGGTGCTGAGCGTCCGGCGGTGCAGCTAAGTGCGCATGTCGGCCCAAGTCTTCTTCGCCGGACGCAGCTGCTGGCTTGGCTGCGGACGCTGGCGCAAGGGACTCGGGCGTCCGGCGGTCGGCTCCTCGACGCGTGGCGGATTCGAACCCCAACGGTCGGCTGGCAGGCGCGCGTCCAGCGCAGAAGGGAGACGCGTCCGGCGCAGTGTATTTGGGACCCCGAGTTGAGCAACGGCTCTATTTCATGGAGGGGTCTATAAATACATGGATGGCCGGTTGGGAGACTGTCCCTTGCCCATTCTAACACTCTTGAGCATGCTTTGAGCTAGAGACACTCCTCCCCACTCATCTCTTGGATAGGTTGATCACTCTTGAGAGAGATTTGAGTGAGAACAAGTGATTTGCATTGAGAGTTGCATCTAGAGGCACTTGTTCATCGAGTGAGCTGCGGATTCTTGTTACTCTTCGGTGATTCCCGTCACCGTAGACGGTTTGGAGCAGCGGGTGGTGGTTGAGCTCGACTTGGTGATTGTTCGAGGCCACACCGGGTTCTTGTGAGGGGTTCTTGATCCTTCCCCGCGGGAGTTCGCAAAAGGATACTCTAGTGGATTGCTTGTGGCTTGTGGATTCTTGTCTTGTGTGGAGATTGCGGCTCCCCATTGGGGTCTTTGGCACCGAGCCAATTGAGCGGGCAACTCACCAAGCAAGTGTATCGCCACAACGAGGACTAGCTTGCCTGGAAGCAAGTGAACCTCGGTAAAAAATCATTGTGTTGATTTGTGATTGCCGAGGCTTCGACCTCCTTGTGCTTGTGCTTGAGCTCTCTAGGTGATTGGCTTCCATACCAGTGATTGGCAATCTTCTACTCTTCGCGGCGGTATAAAACTTTCATCCTCTCTTTACTTTCCGCAAAGTAGAATTGCTTGTTGTGGTCGGTCGGGAACCACTCTTTGAGTAATTTAAATCCCGTGGGTAGAATTGCTTGTTGTGGTCGGTCGGGAACCACTCATTGTGTAGAGTAAATCTCGTGGGTAGAACTGCTTGGTCGATATTGGTGAACCGACATTGTGTAGCTTGATCACCGTGGTGGATTGTGCATTTCGGTTTGAGTAGCCTTGCTTGTTTAGGACGGCTTGCATAGAGTAGTCGAAGCTTTAGCTTTGCACATTTGCCACCTTGCTAGCTAATCGGTTGTCTAGTGTTCTTGCTAAAAATTTTATTAGGCTATTAACCCCCCCCCCCCGCCCCGCTAGCCATTGTGACCTTTCACGTGGTATCGGAGCCGGACACCGTTTGTTTGAGTTGGATTAACATCCTACGGTGTAGCAATGGCATTGGTTATGCATATCAACAACACCAAGAAGGCACCATCATTTCGAGGTGATGACTATGCCAAGTGGAAGCTCAAGATGAAGAGTCATCTCAAGTCAATCAACCTTGAGGTGTGGAAAGTGGTGGAGACAAAGTTTGAGCTTGTTGAGGGTGCGGTGCCAACACCGCCGAAGAGAAGAAGCAACAAGCAAATGACATTGCCGTGAGTGCTTTCCATGAGGCGCTTGATGATAAAGCTTTTGAGCTCATCAAGAACCTTGAGGTGGCTCATGACATTTGGAAGAAACTAGAAGAAGCTTATGAGGGCACCGAAAGTGTCAAGACCGCAAGAGCCTACATGTTGCAAGAGAAGTTTGCAAGCTTCTCAATGAAGGAGGATGAGAGTGTGCCGGAGATGTTCCATAGGCTCCAAGTCATTGTCAATGAGCTCAAGGGACTTGGGGAAGAAATCAATGATTCTCAATTCTCCACCAAGTTCATGAGGTGTCTTCCCAAGAGATTTGATATGTTGAAGACCGTCATGGTAAAGACAACCATGAAGGAGAAGCCAACACCCAACCAAGTCCTTCAAGAGATCATGGCCGATGATGAGTTTAGAGAAGATCATGAGAAGGAAGAGTTGGTGAAGAAGAAGAAGAAGAAGGAGAATGAGAAGAAGGATGATGACAAGAAGAGTGTGGCATTCAAGGCCACATCATCCAAGAGCAAGGGCAAGAAGAAGAAGGAAGAGTCTTCAAGTGAAGATGAGCCATGCTCTAGCTCAAGTGAACAAGAAGAAGAAATGAATGAGCAAATGGCACTTCTTCTGAAGAAGATGGGGAAGCTCATGAAGAAAGGGTACCGGTCCAAGGGCAAGAGAAGCTCATCCAAGTCTAGTGACCGTCCCATGAAGTGCTTCCGGTGCAATGGCAAGGATCATCTCATTGCCAAGTGCCCCGATGCAAGTGACGATGAAGGTGCCATGAGAAAGGAGAGGAAGAAGCAAGAGAAGAAGAAGGAGAAGAGGAACTCCTCTCACAAGAAGAAGGGTGAATCTCATGTGGCAACTTGGGAGAGTGATTCATCTTCCTCAAGTGATGAAGATGATGATTCCAAGAAGAAGAAGAAGAAGGGGCACGCAAGCATTGCCATTCAAGAGAAGCTTTCTCTATTTGGTGCTCCATCATCTTGCTTCATGGCCAAGGCCACTAAGGTAAAACCTCCACCCGATAGTGTTGATGAGAGTGATGATGATGATGAGACCACAAAAGAAGAACTCTTTGTCATGCTTGCGGATTGCAAGGGTGCTTTCAATGACTCTAGGAAGGAATGTAGGGGCTTGTGCAAGGATAAACAAAACCTTGAGCAAGAACTTATGGAGTTGAGGGCTTCTTATGAGAGTCTAAAGGTAGACCATGAGAAGCTAGAGATTGCTCACTCTAAGCTTGAAAAGGCTCATTCTTCTCTAGTTGAGAAGCAAGAGAAGGTGCAATCACAAGTGGTGATCATAGAAAAGAAAGATGTGGCTACATCATGCGATTCACTTGATGATTCAATTGTTGTTGCATCACTTGACCCTTAATGCTCTTATGCCTCTACTTCATCTAGTAGTGTTGGTCATGCATGTGATTCTACACTAGAAGTTGAGAATGAGTCTCTTAAGAAGGAAGTCAAGGAGCTCAATCACACCTTGGCTAAGGCTTATGGTGGTGAGGACCGCTTGCTTATGTGCTTGGGTAGCCAAAGAGCTTCTCTCTACAAAGAGGGATTGGGCTATAACCCCAAGAAAGGCAAGGCCGCCTTTGCTCCTCACAAGACTTATTTTGTGAAGAACAATGGTAGCTATTGCAAGAGTTGCAAGCAAGTTGGTCATTTAGAGCATAAATGCAAGAACAAGAATACTAGTGCCTCCTCTTACAAGTTGAATGCTTCCTACATGCTTGTTAAGAGTAAGTGTGGTGTGAGTGCTAGATTCATTGGTACACCATGGATGAGCTCAAAGAAGAAAGTTATTTGGGTGCCAAAGACTCTAGTGACTAACCTTCAAGGACCCAAGCAAAAGTGGGTACCTAAAGCTTGATGTCTTCTTGTAGGTCAATTACAAAGCCGGGGGAGGCATTGGGTGCTTGATAGTGGTGCATCAAATCATATGACCGGTGAAGATAGTATGTTCAAATCACTTGACAAGAATGACAATGGTGGATTCAACTCCATCACATTTGGTCACAATAGCAAGGGTGATGTCATGGGGCTAGGAAAGGTTGCAATCTCCAATGACAAAGATCTCTCCAATGTGTTGCTAGTTGATACTTTGAACTTCAATCTATTGTCGGTGGCTCAATTGTGTGATCTTGGCTACAAGTGCATATTTGATGACAAGCATGTTGAGGTGGTGAGCAAGGATCAAGCAAATATCATCTTCAAGGGGTTTAGGCATGGAAGCTTGTACTTGGTGGATTTCAATGCTAGTGAAGCTCAACTTTCATCATGTTTGATTGGCAAGTCAAGCAAGGGGTGGCTATGGCATAGGCGCCTAGGACATGTTGGCATGAAGCAATTGAACAAGTTGGTGAAGCATGATCTAGTGAGAGGCTTGAATGATGTCACATTTGAGAAGGATAGACCTTGTAGTGCATGTCAAGCCGGCAAGCAACATGGGAACTCACATCCTAAGAAGAATGAGATGTCAACTTCAAGAGCATTTGAGTTGTTGCATATGGACTTGTTTGGCCCAACTCATTACACATCAATTGGGGGCAACAAGTATGGTTTTTGTTATTGTGGATGACTACTCAAGATACACATGGGTGTTCTTTCTCTATGACAAGAGTGAAGTCTATGATCTATTCAAATCTTTTGTCAAGAGGGTGCAAAATGAGTTTGACACTACCATCAAGAAGATTAGAAGTGACGATGGGAGTGAATTCAAGAACACAAGAGTTGAAGAGTTGTGTGATGAGCTTGGAATTATGCATTAATTCTCACCAACCTACACTCCCCAATCCAATGGTGTAGTTGAGAGGAAGAATAGGACCTTGATTGAGATGGCAAGAACTATGCTACTTGAGTACAATGTGAGTGAGAAGTTTTGGAGTGACGCTATCAACACGGCTTGCTACTATAGCAACCGCCTCTATTGCCATGGGAAGTTAGAGAAGACTCTATATGAAATCTTGAATGGAAGGAAGCCCAACATTGCTTACTTCCGGGTCTTTGGTTGCAAGTGCTACATATTCAAGAAGGGGCAAAGACTTGGCAAGTTTGACAAGAGATGTGATAAGGGATTTCTTCTTGGCTACTCTACTTCTAGCAAGGCTTATAGAGTTTGGAACTTGGCTAGTGGGCTAGTTGAAGAGGTTCATGATGTTGAATTTGATGAAACCCAAGGTTCTCAAAGTGGAGATCAAAATCAAGATGATGTGGGTGGAGATCAATTGAGTAATGCAATGAGACACATGGACATTGGTGACATTAGGCCAAGGCAAGTGGATGATGGTGATGAAGTGCAAGTGCCAACTCAAGTTGTGATTGATGATTCCAATGAGGCAAGCACAAGTGGTACTCAACATCAAGATCAAGATCAAGGTCAAGCAAGCAATGCAAATGAGCTAGTTCTTCAACCTTCAAACATTGCAAGAGATCATCCTCTAGATCATATCATTGGTGGCATTCAAAGAGGTGTACAAACAAGATCAAGATTGGCTAGCATTTGTGAGCACTACTCCTTTGTGTCATTCATTGAGCCAACTAAGATTGATGAGGCATTGAAGGATCCGGATTGGATAAATGCCATGCATGAGAAATTGAACAACTTCACTAGAAATGATGTGTGGGAGCTTGTTGAGAGGCCGAAGAAGCACAATGTGATTGGAACCAAGTGGGTCTTCAAGAACAAGAAAGATCAAGATGGAATGGTAGTGAGGAACAAAGCAAGACTAGTGGCTCAAGTGAAAGGTCACAATGGCTAGAGGGGGGTGAATAGCCTAATAAAATTTCTAGCAAAAGCACTAGACACCAAATTAGATAGCAAGACGGCAAATGAGCAAAGCTAAAGCTTCGACTACTCTATGCAAGCCGTCCTAAACAATGCAAGGCTACTCAATCCGATGCACAACAACCACGGTGATCAAACTACACAATGTCGGTTCACCGAAACCAACCAAGCAATTCTACCCACGGGATTTACTCTACACAATGAGTGGTTCCCGACCGACCACAACAAGTAGTTCTACCCACGGGATTTAAACTACTCAAAGAGTGGTTCCCGACCGACCACAACAAGCAATTCTACTTTGCGGAAAGTAAGGAGGTGATGAAGGTTTATACCGCCGCGAAGAGCAGAAGATGGCCAATCACCGGTGTAGTAGCCAATCACCTAGAGAGCTCAAGCACAAGCACAAGGAGGTCGAAGCCTCGGCAATCACAAATCGACACAATAATTTTTTACCGAGGTTCACTTGCTTCCCAAGCAAGCTAGTCCTCGTTGTGGCGATACACTTGCTTGGTGAGTTGCCCGCTCAATTGGCTCGGTGCCAAAGACCCCAATGGGGAGCTGCAATCTCCACACAAGACAAGGATCCACAAGCCACGAGCAATCCACTAGAGTATCCTTTTGCGAACTCCCGCGGGAAAGGATCAAGAACCCCTCACAAGAACCCGGTGTGGCCTCGAACAATCACCAAGTCGAGCTCAACCACCACCCTGTTGGCGTTTCTTAGCATCGCTACCAAGCATGGAGGTTTTAAGTCCATCCTAGGTAACGGCACCAGAAACCCAATTGGTATAAGTTACGCAAACAGAGAAATCCGCAAGCGCACGGATACCGTTGTAGCTTTCACCCAAGAGTATTCCAGGGTATCGTATTTATCCTCAGGGAAGCAAAGGGTAAAGAAGTTGATAATTAACCATCATACATCTGCTAACTAATATACCAACTAGACTAATGAGGGGGTAAAAGATATGATCGGGGTTTTTGATAAGTGACACACACAGAGAACCCTAAAAGATAGCAGAGACAACTAAGCCGGGAGGTCTACAGGAGATGCCAAGATTCCTATTTTCTTCTCCATTACCGTGGTTCTATTCTAGTCTAAACCAAAGGAATAGCTAAGCGAAGGTCAACATAGCAGTTATACCGAGACACTTCTGAGCAAATGTACCTTTCCGGTTCTCGAAGAGACCGGGAAGGGTTAACCGGGGAAGGCCGCCAAAAGCTCTACGAAAACACCGGCCCGAACGTGGTGGAATACAAAGGCCTGGTCGGAGCCGTCACCCCGAGGCTACCACAACTATCCGTGGGCCGGGTGCATTCTCCGGTAACTCGCTAGCCCGACACCACGCCGCACTAGCGGTTACGTACTCTAGTCACGATCTATAACTAGAGCAATCGGTAGACCGCAGAACCCATGCCAAGGTATAATCACTACACTAACCAAGATTAGCTAAAGAACTAAGGCATGACAAGATAACCAAATGAATAGTTCAAGAATGTAAAGCAGATAAATATAAGAAAACACTTGAGCCTTGCAGGACCGATACAAGAAGTGTCGGAACTCCGAGGACTACTCCGGAACTTGAACTCTCTCCCTCACTCCCAACTAGGCTAGCACTACTACTACATCTTGGATCTTTGGAGGTGGAGCTCTTCCTTGTGGTGTGTGTCTTTAGGAGGGGGAATGGCCCTCCTTTTATAGGTGAGGTGGAGGGGTCTCTTTGGAAAAGAGCCATCCCTACATGGAAGGGACCAAACCGACCTCAAAGAGGCGGTTTCCCACTTTCCATGTACGTAATCACCACCGCCTTGACGTTTGGGCTGTCGAACCGGAGCTACAGGACAAAATTGGGCCGAGTGGGGCCCGGCCAGCGCGCGCGCCGGGGCGCGCCCGCACTGGTCCGGCGCCAAACAGCCCAATTTTGGTGGACGTGCTCCTCTCGGCCTCCCGAGTTGGCCCATGTTGGGGATTTGAGAAGTTGGGCTCAATTTGATGTAGTTTTGCTTTACTCTCCTTGCGTCTCGGGCTCGGGTTTGTCGGCGAGTGGGCCCCTCTTTCCTAACTCCTCTCGTTTTGCTTGAGCCATGTCATATTTTTAGTGTATTTTCATATAAGCCCCCAAAACAAGTGAGACACCAAAACTCGTGGAATCGGTTAGTCGTAAGCCCTATATCTAAGTTTTGGAAAACATTTTATTTGTAAGTTGGCGGTAAAAAGTATGCAATAAGGAGCGCCAACAAGTTCCCCACACTTATTCTTTGCTCGTCCTCGAGCAAAGCCGAAAGGAACTATGGAACATGACTTCAAAGATATGATGCTAGCATAAAAGATATTCCATGTCATTCCTCATACCTGTGGATTTCAATGTGTCTACCATGTCGCCTTGAGCGGTTGAAAAGTGGAACAGCTTTGACACCAAGCCATCACTTTCTCTTTATGGAGCATACTTGGAGGTTTTTTTATAAATTTTTGCAAATGAAAACATATAGCTCAAACTTCTCCTCAAATGGTACTCTCAAATCGCTCAATGTGTATGATTCCTCACCAAAGGCAATTGATATATATGTCTTTCTTCATGACCTACCTCTAAAGCTGAGAGTGGAGTTTTGGGTAGGTATGAAAGTGGGCATACTTGAATCACATATATTGCCTAGTCAAAAACCGGACTAGACGAAGATACAAGGCATACACCTTGATCGAGATGTGCAAGTGTGTGGGATGAGGAAATGGTTCCTATATTTGTGGTATTTTTGGAGCTCCATGCATCATGATAATCTCTCTTTATTGGTGGATGATGAGTTGAAGGAGTATGGGCTATAAAAAGAAAGTATATAAATTTATTTTTCTTTCTCTTTTTTTTTTTTTTTTTTTTCTTTTTTTCTTTTTTTTTTTTTTTTTTTTCTTTCTTTTTTTTTGAAACGGGATCTAAGATTTCACGTCTGTCTAAATGATGGGACCCTTGTCCTCTTATGTCCCTTGGCAAAAATTATTTTTTTTTTTTCAACTAGAAACATAGCCCATAACTTTATGTCCGGTAAATGACGAAATGGAGAGATGTCATGATGGAATGCGTGGAGTACTTTTGGCAACTAAGCGGATGCGCAACCCTAAGGGTAAGGGTTGGCATTTTTTATTTGGTGGAATGGTGCGCAATTCTCAGTGTGAGAATTGGCATTTTGGCGAAAGGGGTGCATGTTGTGCGCAACTCTTAGTGTAAGAGTCGGCAATTATTTGGTGGGTGCAAGTGAATCTCGATCGTGGGTGCATGACCATAATCTAACATCGGTCACAACAATCGACTGCCTCAATGATCAAACAAGTAGCATATGACTAGGGTTTGTATGTAAAGCATGTCATATGGCCTTGGTAGGAATTTCATAACCATTGAGGAGAAGCATTGCTATGAGTTTTGTGCTTTATCAAAACAAAAATCTCCAAGAGCTCACACGTAAAAGAAAGGATTACTTTAGTCGCACCATATCACACCTCACAACAACCTAGTTGACAAGTTTTCCTAATAAAGAAGTATCCACAAGTAGCAAGTGTATGAACTAGGAATAACGTTTATGCTGGCCGATCTTCAAAAAAGTCAAGCTCATAGTTTAGCAAGATTTCATTTCACAAATTAAGTTTGATTAACATGTGTAGAATTTTTAAACAAGATCAAACTTATGGGAGCAAAACATGGGTGAGGAATAGGAGTGCAAACCAAAGTGTGCCCGAGTGATAGCGTGGACGAGTCGGGTCCCCCACACTTGGATTTTTATGTCATTTGACAATAAAAACCAAGTGTGATTGTTGATGCATCTCCTTGCAATATGTTGCAGTACCCATGTTACTAGACATCGTTCATCCTCCGTTCCTGAAGTTGTTAGTGGAAAAGAATACCCGAAGGGAACTTTGTCTAGCACCAAGATTTTTTTTTATTGTTGGGAGACAGAGAGAGGTTATTATAGACTTATTTTATTATCAAAAGGTTTTATTTTTTTGAAAGCAAAGAGTTTTTTTTGATGCATTTGCAAATTTTGAAAATAAGGTCAAAGCAATTTATTATGCAAAAGATTTTTTTAAAAAAATGTTTTTAGTTTTTTATTCAAAAGGTATTTTGGTGGGAAGGTAAACATGCGAGTTCAAAATCAAAAGTTGTTTGGAAATCAAATATGAGATAATTACCAATTTATCTTCGGCAAGGGCTCACCAGTTTAAGTCCGTTGAGCAAGGACTTCTCCATTGACATATTTTGAGCTTGAATTTGCATCATCTCATCCCGGAGATCGATGAGCATGATTGCCCTTGTTGTTTTCGCCACGCCATTAGGATCCTCATGTGGTTTCGGCTCGGCAGTTTTGAGATTCATTTTTTTTTCTTTTGATTAAGGTTTCATTCAAAGTTCACCAAATAAAATTTTGATTACCTCCATTTTGAATTTATCTCAAAGGATTACCCTTGTGAATTTGAGAAATTGCTGCAGGGGTTAGTCCAGGCATACAACCAAATTCTATACTAGTAATTTCCAATTCAAAAATCAAGCTAGACTCCATGTACAACTTGATTTAGGTAGGCAAATTAACCTAAGCACCATGCTTAATTTAAAAAGCCTATGGAAATGTGATCAACTAGAATGACCAACACTCCCAAACCAAAGCATACAAGAGTAGAAAAAGGTAGCATGAAAATGAGGAACATGAGATTGATTCAAATGGATGTATGAACAATGAATGATGAATTGGAGAACCACTTTTTTTTTATGCAGGGCAATGCAAGCGAGGTGAATGAATGTGATCAAAACAAACATGCCATGGTTTTGAAGGAAAATTAAACTAGTGAAATGCATGCAAATCTAGGCTTTAGCTTTTTCCCGTAGCACGAACCATCTAACGATATCATCATACCAATTGGCGAGCCAAGACATGAAGTCGAGATGGTCCCGTTTAACATTCGTCTACTACGAGGCTAGACTAGGAGCATCGAATAGGAGGATAACAATAGAAATTGTCATCAACCTAGGCTAGGCATGGTGCTCGAATACAGCTCAAAGACTAGGAGCCACCCAAAGAAAGCACTAGATATATGATGAATTAAGCAAACATACAGTGGTGAAAATAAATTTGGAAGGTATAAAATATTTTTGGTTGGTTCTCACAAACCTTGATCGATTCATCACTCACAATTTGTGATTGAATTGTGAGTGATGCGGTGTAGTCGTTCCGT
This sequence comes from Themeda triandra, assembly GCA_018135685.1. Lineage (NCBI taxonomy): Eukaryota > Viridiplantae > Streptophyta > Magnoliopsida > Poales > Poaceae > Themeda > Themeda triandra. The sequence continues at coordinate 2,544,554 of JAENPR010000018.1, forward strand.
CACTGTTATGGGATTGTGATCTACGGACGGCGACTTTATCTCCATCTCGCATAGAGTTAGTGTGTACACAATATATGCCTATCTATGAGATGACAGGGTGGAAGTATGATTTTCTTGAAAGAGCGGGCACCCTGGGCTCATGATTTTTTTTGTAAAATATACCCACAAAAACTAGTGGCAACTAGGTTAGCAGATATCAAGATAAAAATCAAAACCTTTACGCCTATTACTTCCCCGGCAACGGTGCCAGAAAGCTTGTTGGCATTTCTTAGCGTCGCTACCAAGCATGGAGGTTTTAAGTCCATCCCAGGTAACGGCACCAGAAAGCCAATTGGTATAAGTTACGCAAAAAGAGAAATCCGCAAGCGCACGGATACCATTGTAGCTTTCACCCAAGAGTATTCCAGGGTATCGTATTTATCCTCGGGAAGCAAAGGGTAAAGAAGTTGATAATTAACCATCATACATCTCGCTAACTAATATACCAACTAGACTAATGAGGGGTAAAAGATATGATCGGGGTTTTTGATAAGTGACACACACGGGAGAACCCTAAAAAGATAGCGAGAGCGTACTAACTAAGCCGGGAGGTCTACGGGAGATGCCAAGATTCCTATTTTCTTCTCCATTACTTGTGGTTCTATTCTAGTCTAAACCAAAGGAATAGCTAAGCGAAGGTCAACATAGCGGTTATACCGAGACACTTCGGAGCGGCGGTACCTTTCCGGTTCTCTAAGAGACCGGGAAGGGTTAACCGGGGAAGGCCGCCAAAAGCTCTACGAAAACACCGGCCCGAACGTGGTGGAATACAAAGGCACGGTCGGAGCTGTCACCCCCGAGGCTACCACAACTATCCGTGGGGTGGGTGCATTCTCCGTAACTCGCTAGCCCGGACACCACGCCGCACTAGCGGTTACGTACTCTAGTCACGATCTATAACTAGAGCAATCGGTAGACCGAGAACCCATGCCAAGGTATAATCACTACACTAACCAAGATTAACTAAAGAACTAAGGCATGACAAGATAACCAAATGAATAGTTCAGTAATGTAAAGAAGATAAATATAAGAAAACACTTGAGCCTTGCAGAGGACCGATACAAGAAGTGTCGGAACTCCGAGGATTACTTCAGAACTTGAACTCTCTCCCTCACTCCCAACTAGGCTAGCACTACTACTACATCTTGGATCTTTGGAGGTGGAGCTCTTCCTTGTGGTGTGTGTCTTTAGGAGGGGGAATGGCCCTCCTTTTATAGGTGAGGTGGAGGGGTCTCTTTGGAAAAGAGCCATCCCTACATGGAAGGGACCAAACCGACCTCAAAGAGGCGGTTTCCCACTTTCCATGTACAGAATCACCACCGCCTTGACGTTTGGGCTGTCGAACTGGAGCTACAGGACAAAATTGGGCCAGAGTGGGGCCCAGCCAGGCGCGCTCGCACCTGGTCTGGCGCCAAACAGGCCCAATTTTGGTGGACATGCTCCTCTCAGCCTCCTGAGTTGGCCCATGTTGGGGATTTAAGGAGTTGGGCTCAATTTGATGTAGTTTTGCTTTACTCTCCTTGCGTCTGGGCTCTGGTTTGTCTGGCAGCTGGGCCCCTCTTTCCTAACTCCTCTGTTTTGCTTGAGCCATGTCATATTTTTAGTGTATTTTCATATAAGCCCTGCAAAACAAGTGAGACACCAAAACTCGTGGAATCGGTTAGTCGTAAGCCCTATATCTAAGTTTTGGAAAACATTTTATTTGTAAGTTGGCGGTAAAAAGTATGCAATAAGGAGCGCCAACACACCCGCTGCTCCAAACCGTCTACGGTGACGGAATCACCGAAGAGTAACAAGAATCCACGGCTCACTCGATGAACAAGTGCCTCTAGATGCAACTCTCAATGCAAATCACTTGTTCTCACTCAAATCTCTCTCAAGATTAGCAAAGGAATCAAAGAGATGAGTGGGGGAGTGTCTCTCTTGCTCAAAGTATGCTCAGGTATGAAGAAATGGTGAAGAGAGATTCCCAAGGCCGGCCAATGGTCTATTTATAGACCCTCCTCGAAAAATAGCCGTTGCCCCTCAGGCTGGTGCTTCAACACGCGCCGGACGCGTCCGGCGCTCTTCAGCGCGCCACCGGAGTCGACCGTTGCGTTTGAATACTGCTGACCTGGCGCATCCGCCGCCCGAGTCCGGCGCTTCACGCCGGACGCGTCCGGCGTCCCAGCGTGCGCAAGCCGCGATCCAGAAGTTTCTGGTCGGCGTCTGGCGCACGCAGGACGCACCACAGCCGCGTCCGATGCTCAGCCGAACCTGGCCAGCCGCTCGCGCCCAGCCACCATGCGCCGGACGCGTCCGGTCCACTGGCCCAGCATCTGGCGCTCAGCAGCGCACGAGCTAGCTGCCCATGCCAGCCCAGCACGCGCCGGACGCGTCCGGCCCGACCTGGCCGGCGTCCGACGCCCGCGTCCAGCGCCCACTGATGAAGATTTCTCCGTAGAATCTTGCGTCGTCTTCGCTCCAAGTCCAATCTCTTGCCTTGAGTACCAACTCCACCAAGTGTAGACCTCGTCTCAAGCACCGGAGTTAGTAGTACAAGCACGACCACGTCGGCAAGAGTTAGCTCTCTAGTTAGTCTCTCATGCATCATGCAAAGTCGCAACTAGAGGCACTTAGGACCACGAATTAAACCGAGGAAACCCCTCTTGTTAGTCGGTTATTGATCCTAAATGTGATCACACTCTCTATAGTGTCTTGATCACTAAACCGGAAAGCCCTATCAAGTATACCTTCGCCTTGATCTCCATGGGCCTCCGTCGGAGCTTGATCACTTCACATCCACCATGTTCATCACCGTGATCACCATGCTTCATCATCCACCGTCACGTTGCTATGTGTCTAACCACACTTAGAGCAAAGCATTAGCAACATTGAGTGTCATTAATTACCAAAACCAAACCGGAGCTTTCACTCAAGGTTACACACAAGTGGAGGGTCTTGACTTTGGAGAAACTTATGCACCGATGGCAAGATTGGAGGCAATTAGAATCTTATTAGCATATGCTTGTGCTCACAACATCAAGCTCTATCAAATGGATGTGAAGAGTGCATTTCTCAATGGGTTCATCAATGAGGAAGTGTATGTTGCACAACCTCCCGGTTTTGATGATGACAAGAAGCCCAACCATGTCTACAAGCTCAAGAAGGCATTGTATGGCTTGAAGCAAGCTCCAAGGGCATGGTATGAAAGATTGAGGGATTTTCTCATCTCCAAAGGCTTCAAGATGGGCAAAGTTGACACCACTCTCTTCACCAAGAAGATAGAAGATGACTTGTTTGTATTGCAAATCTATGTGGATGATATCATCTTTGGATCAACAAATCAATTTTTTTGTGAAGAGTTTGCTAAGATGATGGCTAGTGAGTTTGAAAAGTCAATGCTTGGAGAGTTGAGCTACTTCCTTGGTCTTCAAATCAAGCAAATGAAGAATGGCACCTTTGTAAGTCAAGGCAAGTACATCAAGGACATGATCAAGAAGTTTGGGTTGCAAGATGCTAAGGCCATTAGTACACCTATGGGAACCAATGGTGGCTTGGACATTGATGATAGTGGCAAAATGATTGAGCAAAAGCTATATAAATCAATGATTGTAAGCTTGCTATATGTGACTGCTTCAAGGCCGGATGTCATGTTTAGTGTGTGCATGTGTGCAAGATTTCAAGATTCTCCAAGAGAGAGTCACTTGACGGCAACCAAGAGGGTGTTGAGATACTTGAAGGGTACTCAAGATGTTGGCCTATGGTATCCCAAGGGGTCAAGCTTTGAGTTGATTGGATACTCCGACTCCGACTATGCCGGTTGCAAGATTGATAGGAAGAGCACAAGTGGAACATGCCAAGTGCTAGGAAGATCTCTAGTGTCATGGTCTTCAAAGAAGCAAAATAGTGTGGCACTTTCCACCGCCGAAGCCGAATACATTAGTGCGGGGAATTGTTGTGCACAATTGCTATGGATGAAAGCCACCTTGAAGGACTATGGGATCAAATTCAAGCATGTGCCTTTGTTTTGTGACAATGAAAGTGCAATCAAGATGACAAATAATCCAATTCAACATTCAAGAACCAAGCACATTGATGTGAGGCACCACTTCATTAGAGATCATCAACAAAAGGGAGATGTGAGCATTGAAAGCATTGGCACCGAAGATCAACTAGCCGACATATTCACCAAGCCTCTTGATGAGAAAAGATTTTGCAAGTTGAGGAATGAGTTGAACATACTTAGCTTCTCCAACATGGATTGATGCACCCCCCATATATGACATGCCTCTCCTCCAACATAGCAAGGTAAAGTTATTTGTTGCATCTCATGCATCCTTTGCTATTTGTATAGACATGTATACATGTGCATCTTGCTAGGTTCATTCATTGCAAATCAAATGAATTTGAAAGACATATGGCACCACTATTGTTTCTATGCTTGATTTGATCTAGTGGTGGCATATGACTTGTTTGTGAGCTTGTGAACCTAGTGTTGAATCTTTAGCACTTGCTCATGATGTGTATCTCAACATGGTCAAGATAACCCTTATTCTTATGAGGTGTGAAGAAGCTTGCCCTTGGTTCAAACCGAGATACATTTTCTAGGCATGTGATTTAGATTTGGCCATAGTTGATTGACTTGTTTCTCTCATCTTATGCACCCTTGTTGGTGATTGTTGACAAAGGGGGAGAAATAAGTCACAAAAAGCAATGGAAGGGGATCAATTTTTGTGATATGACCCAACCATGAGCACACAAATAGGAGGAGCAAGCTCATAGACTATTTGTTGTATTTGTATGTGCATACATGATGATATGGAGCATTGCAAGCTAAATTCAATATTCATGCTTGTTTGGTGTATTGCTAGTATAGAACTTGATTGATGAAATGAAGTACTAGCATGCATAGGTGGTTTCTAGACATAGAGTTTCTCTTGTTCAAATACCGTGCTTATAATATGATCTCATGAGGTTTTTTGAGTTTTGATGGATGTCTAGATTCCCATGGTGCTAAGGAAGGTTTATTATCGCACTCCGATTGGTATCACGCTTCAAAGGTCAATTCTATAAACCTTAGTACCATTTTGGTTGTGGTAACTCTCACAAAAGTTTCATCTATGCATGTGTGCTTGAAAATCGACCAAACATTTGATGCACACATGTAGGGGGAGCTACCACTACCAAAACCAATTGAAATGCTTGTCCAATCCAAGATTCATGATCAAAATGTCTTGGGCAAGCAATTCAATTTCATATTGAATTCAATTTCCATATCTTTGTGAGCTTTGTGAAGGGTTGTCATCAATTACCAAAAAGGGGGAGATTGAAAGCTCCGGTTTAGTTTTGGTAATTAATGACACTCAACGTGTCTAATGCTTTGCTCTAAGTGTGGTTAGACACATAGCAACGTGACGGTGGACGATGGAGCATGGTGATCACGGTGTTGAACATGGTGGATGTGAAGTGATCGAGTTCCGACGGAGGCCCATGGAGATCAAGACGAAGGTATACTTGATAGGGCTTTCCGGTTTAGTGGTCGAGACACTTAGCGAGTGTGACCACATTTAGGATCGATAACCGACTATCAAGAGGGGTTTCCTCGGTTCATTCGCGGTCCTAAGTGCCTCTAGTTGTGACTTTGCATGATGCATGAGAGGCTAACTAGAGAGCTAACTTTTGCGAGACATTTCATGGGTGAAATGCTAACTCCAAGGCTTGAGATTGGATCTACACATGGTGGAGTTAGTGCACAAGGCAAGGGATTTCGTTTGGATCAATTTGGAGCAAATTGGACACATGAAATGACAAAGACACGGCGCCGGACTCAGGCGAGAAGGGCGCCGGACGCAGCAGGCTGGGGTCCGGCGGTGGCTGGACTTGGCGCGCGCGCGGCCTCGTTGGCTCGGCCGACTGGGCCACAGCGCCGGACGCTCTGGTCGCCTCGCGCCGGACGCAGGGACGAGCGAGAAGACGCCGTCCGAAGAACTTCTCCAGCGAGCCGCGAAGGACGCCGGGCGAGGATCGCGCCGGGACGCACGCCGGACTCAGTGCCGAGCGTCCCGGTGCGGCTAAGTACGCAGCCGGCCCAAGTCTTCTTCGCGCACGCGCCGCCGGCTTGGCTGCGGACGCTGGCGCAAGGGACTCGGGCGTCCGGCGGTCGGCTGCTCGACGCGTGGCGGATTCGAACCCTAACGGTCGGCTGGCAGGCGCGGCGTCCGGCGCAGAAGGGAGACGCGTCCAGCGCAATGTATTTGGGACCCCGAGTTGAGCAACGACTCTATTTCGTGGAGGGGTCTATAAATACATGGATGGCCGGTTGGGAGACTGTCCCTTGCCCATTCTAACACTCTTGAGCATACTTTGAGCTAGAGACACTCCTCCCCACTCATCTCTTGGATAGGTTGATCATTCTTGAGAGAGATTTGAGTGAGAACAAGTGATTTGCATTGAGAGTTGCATCTAGAGGCACTTGTTCATCGAGTGAGCTGCGGATTCTTGTTACTCTTCGGTGATTCCCGTCACCGTAGACGGTTTGGAGCAAGCGGGTGGTGGTTGAGCTCGACTTGGTGATTGTTCGAGGCCACACCGGGTTCTTGTGAGGGTTCTTGATCCTTCCCCGTGGGAGTTCACGAAAGGATACTCTAGTGGATTGCTCGTGGCTTGTGGATCCTTGTCTTGTGTGGAGATTGCGGCTCCCCATTGGGGTCTTTGGCACCGAGCCAATTGAGCGGGCAACTCACCAAGCAAGTGTATCGCCACAACGAGGACTAGCTTGCCGGGAAGCAAGTGAACCTCGATAAAAAATCATTGTGTTGATTTGTGATTGCCGAGGCTTCGACCTCCTTGTGCTTGTGCTTGAGCTCTCTAGGTGATTAGCTTCCGTACCGGTGATTGGCAATCTTCTACTCTTCACGGCGGTATAAAACTTCCATCCTCTCTTTACTTTCCGCAAAGTAGAATTGCTTGTTGTGGTCGGTCGGGAACCACTCTTTGAGTAGTTTAAATCCCGTGGGTAGAATTGCTTGTTGTGGTCGGTCGGGAACCACTCATTGTGTAGAGTAAATCCCGTGGGTAGAATTGCTTGGTCGGTATTGGTGAACCGACATTGTGTAGCTTGATCACCGTGGTTGATTGTGCATTTCGGTTTGAGTAGCCTTGCTGGTTTAGGACGGCTTGCATAGAGTAGTCGAAGCTTTAGCTTTGCACATTTGCCGCCTTGCTAGCTAATCGGTTGTCTAGTGTTCTTGCTAGAAATTTTATTAGGCTATTCACTCTCCCCCCCCTCTAGCCATTGTGACCTTTCACCCGCCGCAAGGACCCTGTCGGCTCTCCAGAGGCCGACAGGTCCCCTATCCGTTCTCATCCGTTCTCCGCCTATCCTGCACGTCTGTACTGTTGGATATGCTCCTAATTCATCCCCAAGATAAAGGCCGGACTTATTGGTTATGTGGATTCAGATTATGCTGGTGATCTGGACAAAAGAAGATCTCTCACTGGTTATGTGTTCACAGTTGTCAGTTGTGCAGTGAGTTGGAAGGCTAGTTTGCAATCTGTTGTTGCATTGTCTACTACTGAGGCAGAGTATATGGCTGTTTGTGAAGCGTCCAAGGAGTTGATTTGGTTGAAAGGCTTGTACGCTGAGCTGTGTGAAGTTGACTCTTGCATCGATCTGTTTTGTGACAATCAGAGCGCCATTTACCTTACCAAAGATCAGATGTTCCATGAGAGAACTAAGCACATTGATATCAAGTATCATTTTGTTCGTGATGTGATCGATGAGGGTAAGATGAAGGTATGCAAGATCAATACTTATGATAATCCTGCTGATATGATGACTAAGCCTGTTCCTGTTTCTAAGTTTGAGCTGTGCTCAAGCTTAGTTGGCTTAGTGAAATAGGTCCAAGAGACTATTTGGCGTCAGTCGTGTTTTGCCTGTTGCTATGTTGAGGATGCAGGTGTTGATTTATACTACAAGATGAATTTGTCGCAAGGTGGAGTTTGTTGGATATGCTCCTAATTCATCCCCAAGATAAAGGCCTATTTCTGACGGAGCGAAGCGGGGGCGAAGCCCCCGCGGTACGGTACGGCATACAACCCTTAGGGTTTCCTCTACAGCCGCCACTCCTCTCCATTTAATCCTCATTCAGACTAGACACTCCCGTTCATCTTGTAAGCCGCCGCATCGGTGATTGTACTGCTACTCGTGATTATAGTGAGATTGTTTCTGTGGCTGGCGCCCGTGGTTTTTCCCCTTTGCTTTGAAGGGGTTTTCCACGTTAAATCTTGTGTCTCCCTTTGATTTAATCCGCTTGTTCTTCATTGTTCTTGGTTGATTGCTGCTCGGATTTGCAACATGTACTGTATTTTACGCTCCGGCTGCTTGATTATTCTCCTGATGTCTAGAGTCAAATCACAAATGGTTATTCTCCGGAACGGAACATGATGTTGTGAGAAATATATATCAGCAACTAGGAAAACATAACCAAATGAGATTCGACAAATTAGGTGAGGGAGCCAGGGGAGGCTATGGAATTACATGTATTTGACTGTGTAGAAGTAAATCATCATGCAGAGAAAAGGAAGAACTTTATGAAAAAGGAAAGTATTAGAAATACTATTCAAGATCATGTCACAAAATTTCCTCTACGGTTTTGTACTATTGTATGGAGGGGTTTCCCCCCGCAAACAGTGTTGTATGGAGCTGTACATTTTACCTATTCACATGTGCATTTATACATAGCATCATGCTTACAAAGGCAAAAGGTTAACCAAGAGGATTGAGTATTGAGATGACACGTGTGCGTTGAATGTCACTAGTTCTGGTTTTTGTTTGGATACTCCCTTGGCCCAAAAATGGTTGATCCAATCCTCACATTCGTGCTGCCCATCTCGATCTGCATAAAGCTAACATTAGTTAAAGGAACTCCAGGAGTCCTATAGTGTGTAAAAAGACCCAATTTCGTGGTCTTGTTTCAATGCTCCTATGCAAAGAATGAATGATCGTATTACACACCGCTTGCTCAAAGTCACCAGACATTCCCATGGAGAGTTCAAACTGTTCTGTCGGTATGTCAAGGGCCTTGCAAACTTCAAGTTTACAATTTACCAATGCCTGTATTTGAAGCACTCAAAAGAACAAGTTATGAAAGGCAACGCAAAATGCTCGTTGTCATTTGTGATGAAGGACTGGATAAGCACCTTAAAATTTTCTGGTGTTGACGAGTAGTCTTTCATTCCTATTGTCATTAGACCTGAAAATATTAGGTGTGGGCATGCTAGATTCACATGCTTCGCAAGGTTGACACATTTGGAGGGATCGATTCCAGATTTAGCTGAACAAAAGAAAATATTTAGTCCATGAACCCGCTGTTGCAAATGTAAACTAATTATATGAATTATGAATGTGAACATTGCAGAATGATAATGATTTGAACTTGGTCATAAGTTCACTTGTAATTTAGGATATGCTTCTGAAGCAATAAACTGAATTCTTATATAGCAAAACTGATTGCAAAAAAGAATGAATAGCGATACTAATAATGTTGGACAAAAGACACAAAAACTGGTGAGCCAAAGGCAACCAGCCCCATGGCATAGCACTTCATTTATATAGATAGAGTACTTCTTGTGCTACAAGTTGATCTAGGGGATATTCCCAAGCATAATGCTAAAGCAAAAAGCTATCCTAGATAGATGCCTTGGCTGCCAAGTGAGCTCATGCTAAGCACTTTGATCAGCCTAAGGACTTTTACAGAAAGTAAATGGGTAATTGATACTTAAGCTAATGATAATATGACTTGAGCAGGGCTTATCTACTACAAATAATCTATCAGATCAAGGCAAATAAGGAAACAAATAGCACAAGTGTTTTATCTGGGTAAATTAATCAAGAGATAAGAGTCCTGATTTATCAATGCTGATTCTGCACTCACATTCTTCTCCACTAGTGTTCACTTGAACCAAAACTTTCAAAGGCTCCCTTCCCAAACTGTTTACAGCTCGATCTAGGTGATTAGCAATCTGAAAAATGTGGACTCTATGTATTAATAAAGAAATCCAAGATTGCAGGTATCAGGGTACAAGAATCTGGGTCTCAATAACAACTTAACAAGCGTTGAGTTAGATTAGCCATCATTTTCTGTACAGACATAAGATAAAATAACAGAAGGAACAGTACCTGTTGTTGACTGCTTTACCTTTTCATTATCTACACCCTCAACCATATCAAGATTTGGAACAGCAGCTAAAAAAAGAGACAAGGCTTAGATGCCATTCTGACAATACAAAAGAGAAATGATGTCGAGAAAAGAAAGCAGTATGGCAGAATTGTATTGATACTACTCTTATCATTTTCATATACTGTACACTGCTTATAGTAACTATATATATATTACTACCAATTGTCATAATGGTGCTAAGCAAGAATAACTTTCCAGTACTAAGTAGTAACTATTCATTGCAAGGTGACCCAACCAAGTGGCCAGCACTAAATAATCATAATATTTTTTAGAGCTTCAGTTAATTACTTGTGAACAAACCAGCTTTTCTTCTTGAAGGGCTTGTATAACTATGTTGATGCAGACTAACAAATTCTTTAATTTTGCATACAATTGAAACATGTAAGCATACCTAATAACGGTTTCACTTTGTTGCTCTGCAGGTGCCCGATAAAATGCCACCGGACATCTCCCGGAAGCTGCAAACACGGTAAGATCGAGCAAGTCATTCCACTCCATTTCCACGCGATGGATGCTCTGCAACTGCAAAGTTGGAGAGCGAACGACGCAATCGAGCTGGAGACGAGATCAGGACCTGGGGAGCCTTGGCGACGAACTCCTGCACGTAGTTCTCACCGAAGCAGCGGTGGCCGGCGTCGTAGAGCTGCCGGAGCATTGAAACGGGCTTGGTCTTCCCCACCGCCACCACCCGAACCGCCTCCGCAGCGCGCCCCGACCGCTCCGCCGCCATCCCCGCCCGCGTCAGCACGGCTCGCAGCGCCGCTGCGGCAGACAAGGCCGCCCCCTCCGCCGCAGGCGCTGCCATCGCTCGCCCCACCACTCCACCAGCCACCACCTCTGCTTTCTCCTCCTGTCTTTGATGCTGGTGGTTGTTGGCTGTAGCCTTCCCCGCCTCATCACAAGACGAAACGGGCCGATATGGGCCGCGTTAGAGCATACCCCGTGGGCCTTGACGAGTGGGCCAAGTTGTGGCAATGGCGCAATGCCCATGCCGTTTGCGGCGGCGCCAACCGAACGCGTCGTGCTCCGGGCAGGCCACGTGTCCGTCGAGACTCCTCCGGCCACCACGTCGCCGCCCGCCATGACGACCCCACCAATCAGATTCCACCGGCGGGGAGCTGATCCTCCGCTGCTACTAGCGCAGTGCCCACGCTGTGCAGCGCCGGATCAGCTGTGCCGCCTGTGTTGTGAGCCTGTGAGAACGGAGAAGAATGGACGCGGAGGGGTTGCTGGCGTCGGCGGCGATCAACCTGGGGCTGGCGCTGGTGGCGCTCTCGCTCTTCTCCATGCTCAAGAAGCAGCCGGGGAACGCACCCGTTTACCGTCCCCGCCGGATGGCGGCCGGCGATCTTGGTGCTGGCGGTGGTGGCTTGCTACCGCTCGGCCACGGGCGACTAACGCCGTCGTTCCGGTGGATCGGCGCGGCCTTCCGGCTCTCTGAAGAAGACGTGCTGCGTCGCCACGGCCTCGATGCGCTCGTCGTCGTCCGCCTCTTCAAGTTTGGGTAGGATTCGTGAGACTAGAAGAGTTGGTGACACGCACTTCCACGGTTCCACCAACTGATCTTCTCTCGTTTTGACTGTCAATAATCTGCTTGATGTCTCATCTTTCGATGTGTAGGATCAAGTGTTTCAGTGTTTGCTCGATTGTTGGACTAGTGATCCTTGCTCCGACAAATTATACTAGTGAAGGTCGAGCTGACTTCAGAAGATCGAATTCCATGGAACTATTCACGGTTACCAATGTGCCACGAGGATCTAATAGGTTAGCTCTAGTCTGCATATTTTTCATTTTCACATTTGTGATGTTACTGTTCAGTTCAAGTACTGTTTCAGTTCATATGATGATCAATGTTGCCCAAGAAAAGCATGTTAGTGTAAATTTCTCTTTGATTGTATGAAATTATATTTTAGTTTATGCTGATGTAATTGCAGTTTCTAATGTAGCTAGAATCGTGTTAATAAGTTGGGAAAAATCGGAGTTTGAAAGGTATTGCCTACCAAGTGGAAATTGTGTTGATTTTGTAACTGAAATAGTTTATGTTGTGCTTGACAGGCTTTGGGTGCATTTTTCATGCCTTTGTTTTATATCCCTTTTTGTGGTATATTTGCTTCATAAGGTGAGTGATTTTGAAAACCTTTCAATCAGTCCACTTGTTATTTTTTTTTTCGTTTTCTTGAAAAAAGGTACTGCTAGTATCATGCTTTAGGCCCAACAAATGCTTAACCAATCTCCTTCTTGTTAATATGTATAGCTATTCCATCCTTCATACAGAAAACTGGAAAACCCTGCAGTTCCCATTTTCAAATTAAGATAAGAAAACAGTAATTTGGTGGCATGAGATTAGGGTTGTTATCTATTTAATTACTATGCCAGCTATTGGAATCTTAAAGCAGATTATTGCTCTGTAATCTCCAAACCAACGATTTGTTTTATTTTTTGTTGGTTACTTGTATCCATTGCTGAAAAGTCTAGCCTTGTGCGCATTATCTAGAAAGGTCACTAGGCGATTTGGTTAGAGAAGTGTTGGTTCATCATTAGTTGAAGCTACATTGTTGAAGCAAGGATAATCCGGGTGGTATCATTGAAATCTTCAATTTGATTTGAAGCAGGAATACAGAGAAATTACTATGAGAAGAATTGAGCACTTGAAGTATCATTACAAAAGACATGATCAATACACCATTTTGGTTCGAGGAATTCCAGCATGTCCAGATCATGGAACTTATGGGTGCTATGTTGATCACTTCTTCTCAAAGCATTACCAGACATACCAATCGTACCAAGTTGTACATGACATAGGGAACATTGAGGCATTGCAGGTGAGTGGATTAGGACGGACCATGATTCATATTTGTGACTGGCTAGCAGGTTATCAAATCATAAATTGTGATCATATTTTCTGAACAGTGCACCAGTGAAATAATGAACAGCAAAGTATGCTACTCTTTGTCACACATTCTTTCTTAGCATTACGGAAAAACAACTGCAGACGTTACTTGTGCATCATCCTTTTCTTCGAATGCAAAATGTATACGACACTTAACTTTCTTTAGGTTTGGTCAAAACAAACTTAACATGATATATAGTGTTTTTTCATTGACTAGTCATATAATCTTCACTACAGAAGTTGGCATCCTCCATTGAGAAACGGATACAGAGGAAAAGAGAGACCAGAAAATGTAATCTTTTGGGGCGGATTTGGAGCAAGTTTACATCAGAAGCAACAAATATTCACAACCATGAAGAATATCTAAAACATGTGCAAGAGACTATCCGCCTCCTACAGTGTGAAAATATGCTTAAACAAAAGGTAATAATTGTGTATCATTTACTCCTTAGTATTTCCATAAAAAGTTTAACATTGGTTTTAACTCTAGGAGCTACCTGTAGCTTTTGTCTCATTCAAATCCCGGTTGGATGCTGCCCAAGCTGCGGAGATGCAACAGCTTGTCAACCCACTGTCATTGGTTACAACTTATGCCCCTGAACCTACTGATATAATATGGAAAAATTTGTCCATTCCATTTTGGCGCATGGCTATGCACAAACTTGGAGTCTTCATTGCTGCATTCCTGCTAATAGTGTTCTTCACCATCCCTGTAACAGCCGTGCAGGGGATAGTGCAATTTGAGAAGATTAAAAGGTGGTTCCCACCAGCAAGAGCTGTGCAACTTATGTGAGTGCCAGAAACTTGAATTTAACTTCGGTTCAGTTGGCACTTGTGGGTATAAAATGTTGATATATTTGATGTTTATTATCTTGCAGACCGGGTTTGAATTCTGTGGTGACTGGGTATCTTCCAAGCATGATCTTAAATGGTTTTATTTACTTGGTTCCTTTTGCGATGCTTGGTATGGCTTCATTCGAAGGCTGCATTTCCAACAGCCAAAAAGAAATTAAGGCCTGCAACATGGTCTTCTACTTCTTGCTTGGAAATGTTTTCTTCCTCAGTATTCTTTCAGGTTCTCTACTCGATCAGATAGGAGAATCCTTCGAGCACCCAAAGAACATCCCTAACCGTCTTGCAAGTGCTGTTTCTGCACAGGTAACTACAAATAAGATTGATGTATCACATTCTTGTTTCTTGAAATGGCGGGTGCTACGGTGTAAACTTCAGGGAACATGGAGCGTTTATTTTGTCTACTTCCTTATGATGCAGTCAGATTTCTTCATCACGTACATTTTGACCAACGGAATGTCAGGGTTTTCTTTGGAGGTGCTTCAGTTTGGTTTGTTAACATGGCAATTTTTAAAGGCACATTCACTTGGACACAGTGAGGAACCGTATCTTTATGGCTTCCCCTACTTCCGAGTGGTGCCAATTGTTTCCCTTGCAATATTGATTGGAGTGGTCTACTCTGTAGTTGCACCCCTTCTACTCCCGATCCTTCTGATATACTTTCTGCTTGGTTATGCCGTGTACATCAATCAGGTAATTTATTCAGTTCACATGATCCATTGTTGTACAGATATCAGTTTCTTTGGAGTTCAGTGCGAGTCATTCTATAGTTCCATTTTAAAAAATAATACACAGCTCTTCTATCCTACTTTTTGAATTCAGATATATTCAACTTTTGGTCGATATATCAGTTTGATTTTATCAAAATATCAATAGCCATCTAACCTAAGTTCTCACTGATGGTAATTTATGTCATACATACAGATGGAAGATGTTTATGAGATCACCTACGATACATGTGGACAATATTGGCCCAGCATTCACCACTACATATTCCTATCAGTAACACTAATGCAAATCACGATGATAGGATTGTTTGGGCTCAAGTCAAAGCCAGGAGCTTCCTTCGCCACAATTCCCTTGCTTGTGTTGAACATTCTTTTCAATGAGTACTGCAAGGTCAGATTTCTTCCAACTTTCAGCCGTCGACCAGTCCAGGTACATTGATTCCCTCCTTAAAGCATATTAGCTTTTGTACAGTGAGTTGTTCTTCTCTTATTAGGTCCGGTGCTTCTAGTAAACATGATTCACAAATTGTCATAGCTAACCTTGTAATCTCTCTTGGATATCTTCACAAGGTTGCCAAACAGAGTGAGCTTGATGAGGCTGAGGGTATTACTTTAGGCGATGTGGACAATGCAATTTACGCTTACAGGCCACCATGGATGCGTCCGACAAGCCTGGAATCTAGTTCTGTGCAGCCTTTGAATATTTGATCTGTTTTGTTTTGTACAATACCACCTGCACCAGCAATACTGGTGCTCGTTGTTTAATGTATATATATAAACTATATAAGTGTCAAAAGAAAGCACATGCAAACTGCTGCAGGTTGCGCCTGTCTATCAACTTGTAAAATACGCACAAGCATAGGCATTACGATACAAGTAAAGTTCATGTTTCTCAAAACTGCTGGAAAGAGTTCTCTATGTTCCACATTTAAGCAGCCGACAAGTAAATACACAATTCGAATTACAGTATAAATGAGGCACCAAATAGAAGGCCTCCAAGTCCCAGTTGTAAATCACAGCACGAGAGAGCAAAAATCCTAGCTGCATGAGCAAAAATCGGGCAGAAATCCCTTGAATTTGCGGTAGAGTCTAAACGTGCTGACATTGCTCGAGATGGATCACATGCTACAAATTCAGTGTCACAGAGAACTCTAGGTTCAGGAGCCTCGAGGTGGCGGGTGCTGTGGTGGTGGCGGGGGTGGTGTAAGGCCAACATTGCCCATTCCCTGCAGCAATCAGCAACACCAATGCTTCAGTTATTTTAATCAAATTTATAGCACCGTGGCTAGATAATGCAGAGAAGTTTAAAATGCAGATGACTAAACTAAGTAGCCTGTATATATGGCAAAATCAAGATGCAACATGCAGTCTGGTAAGACCTTAGACTGGGTATCATTTGTCCCTAGGCATGACAGAATCAAGATGCAACAAGCAGTCTTACCTGGTAAGAGCTTAGACCGGGAATGGATGTCATTTGTCCTTGTGGAGCCATTTGTCCCTGAGGCCGGTTATACATGCCACCCATAGGAAAATTTTGCATGCCAGACGAACCTGATGCTCCTTGGATGTTTCCCATCCCACTTGGGAACCCACCCATTGGGGGTACAGTACCAGGAGGCACAGAACCAGGATGCATCTGATTTAGACCCATCATGTGCTGTGGCATTTGGGGCATCATCTGACTCTGTGAACCTTGCATTGCCTAGAAATATAAGAATTGTCAAATCCAATGTCACAGTAGCTGTAATTTATCAATGAGCACAAAGCATCCAAATATATTCTAATCTGGTTCCTTTCATGTAATATCAAATTAAGCAGCGAATTCAGAGTAACGTAGAGTCATGCAATTGGTAGTGTTGAAAGTGTAGGTTTTGGGGACTACAAAAACTTAGCATAGGAATTACTGCATGTTTTCAAACCAGCCCAGTCAATACCCTTGTTTTTTTCTTAAACAAAGGATCCAAGGTAATGTGGTACTATTCATTACTCATTAGTTAGACATGTAGGGAGCAAAATCACATAACCAAAAACTAGAAAGGTAAAAGGCAATCTTTTGCATAAGGCAGAAAACATGGCTTTTCCAGAAACAGGGGAGGGTGTCTTGGAGTTAGCCTGCTGGAGTGCTGGTGTGCTTTGATCATGGTTCTGAAATCCAATGTATTCATTCTTCACCTCAAAGTTTTGATCTTGGAATTAGCCTGCTACACCAAATAACTCTGCCTTGGTGATGCTACATTTTTAGATGTATTCATTCTTCACCTCAAACTCAGATGTATTCATGTTTCATATCATATATCCAGATATATTCATGCTTCATCTCAAACTACATCGGACATGCAAACAATTTTGAAGGTCAATTGGAGTTCTTTGAAAAAGAGAACAAGTTCACTGAAAACATTCTTTTGATACAAACTTGCAATGTTTTGCAGACGAGGCATTTGATTTTCGATTATCACTTACAGCTAAGATAAATAGAGACAGAACATGTTTAAGTAAACAGCTATGCATCCCTCAGTTTAACAACATGATAAAGGTATCAGCGAATACTACCGTTGGGTGAGGCATAGGAGGAAGCGGTGGGTTCACTTGTGATGGCACTGATGGTCCACCCATTGGTGGAAGCTGGGGAAGAGTAGGCCGAGATCCTTGTGAAAGCATGTGAGCTGGTGGCTGCAGTTGGGGCATGTTTGGAGGTGGTGGCCGAGAAAATTGGGGATGTTGCTGCTGAGGGATCTGCTGATACTGTTGCTGCTGCCCAAGAAGTGATGGATGAGGACCTGGTGGCAGCGGGGGTTGCCCAGGTGGAAGACCCGGAATAGATGGCCTTTGCTCTCCATCAGATCCATCAAGAGATTGGCCTGCAAAGGTCATTGCAGCCCCAATGCCAGGGATTGTACCTTCAGTGCGTGACAATCCTGGACCAAATGGTCCAGGCGTTATTGGAGGTTCAGGCATCTGGAATCCACCCATACCACGAGCACCAAAAGCAGCATGTTGGTCACCATAACCTGAAAAAGGTGACAATCTATGCATTAAGAATTCCATCTTTGGAAGGAAAAGGTCACAAGGCAGCTTAACACACCATTAAGCACCTGTGTTTGTGTGAAGCAAGTAATAGACGAGAATAATTATTTAATCTAACTAAATACTGATATTGGAAGGCATGTATGTCTATACATGTACATGCAAGTGCAAGAGTATCTGTGCTACTAATATGTTAATGTTTTATGACCAAAACAGGGTAATGAGATGAAATAACAAGCTAAATTCAAATTAAAGGCAACCTTGCATCTGGCCACTGTTGTATCTATCACGGGTAAGATCACCAGGCCTGTTTCTACACCAGAACTTTGTAGCATGATCATTGCCCCCACTACAAAAGAAATCAAAGTGTAAACAATTTTTAGTAAGTTCGCATACAACTAAAGCATTATTAAACAAATAAGGCCCCACAATGCACAGGAAATCGTATTCGAGAAGAAATTCAGATTATTATGTATGCAAAACAATACAATCTAAGAAACTATGCAGAACATAAAAATAAGCAAGCAGCATATCGGAAAGTGTTAAATTGCAAAATTCAGAAGCAAGCCAAGTACCTGCAAAGTAGATATCCTACAGGATGCCAAGAAAGATCCCAGACACTACTGTCATGTGCATTACTTATTTCAACCTGTGGAGCTTCATGGCTGCGAAATAAACGAAACAGCTTGTTCATCAAGATGAGACTTGAGACGTTATTTTCAGACAACAGAAGATGTAAAAGGTTGTACATTGATTTCGGAGGGTGAAAAGAGTTGAATAACTTAGCATAAAGTAGCAAACTCCTAGGCCGACCAAGATCAGTAATTTCAATAATGCTATGGATATCTTACCCGACCAACCAATGAAATATAGCTCCATCAAAGCTCCCACTAACAAAATATTCTTCATGAAATGGGTGCCATGCCAATGCTGTAAAAATGAAGGAAACGAGTAACCAAATACATATTCAGTACAACCTCGGCAAATAAGAGTGGGCAACACATTTTCCTAGAACATTTTTAGCCACTGTTGTAACAATCATAGAACGTATGGTTACATTGAACAAATGAACTGCTACATCTAAAACGTGTGTCAATTTGTAAAGCTTAAAATATGTGAAGGACCATATAAAAATCTTATTGTAACAGCTATCTAACCAGTGACATCCTTAGTGTGCCCACGGAAGGATTGCAGCTCTTTCATGGATCTAATATCATACAGCTGAAAAATGAATTAGCAATAGAGTTAGCAAACATAATAATTTACTGGCATCAGAAAACAAAGTTATTGATCATTTGATCACAAGGATGGATTGAACCATCTCCATAGACAGCGCTACAATTTTGCTTAGAGTTAAATGCATTGTAGGTCCATAAACTTGTAGCGTTATCTCATCTGGGTCCGTGAACTAGGAAACCAGACATCTGACTCCTTAAACTTACAAAACCGTTCATCCAGGTCCAAGTGCCAAAACCAGTGTGGTTTTTGCTGACATGGCATGTCTATGTGGACTGGGCCCGCGTCAAATTTATCAAAAACAACCCCCTCCCCGCAATCCT
Organism: Themeda triandra; assembly: GCA_018135685.1. Taxonomy (NCBI): domain Eukaryota; kingdom Viridiplantae; phylum Streptophyta; class Magnoliopsida; order Poales; family Poaceae; genus Themeda; species Themeda triandra. Next base: position 2,563,869 of record JAENPR010000018.1, read on the forward strand.
CGCGCTGCCCCTGCTTGCGCCGCTCCGCTCACGCCCTCGAGCCGATCTGCTCTCTCGCAACGACGAGCCTTGACGCCCCGTTCCCATCCCCGCGTGCCTGTGCGGTGGCGTGGCCGCCCTGCACGCGACGGAGCTCTACGCGGAGGGCACGCCCGCAGCCGATGGAGCATGCGCCTCGCGCTCGCGCCCACGGGGAGCTCCCTCCTGCAGCCCAGTGGCAGGCACTGCCTCCCGCAGCGACGAGCCTTGACGGGTTCCATGGAGCTCGCTGGGAAGAGCTCCACGGCCAGACCCGCGCGCGGTAGAGAAGCTCGGCGTCACGGGGCGGCGAGCGCGTGCGCTGTGCCGCCGCCATTGCTATCGTATGTGCGCATGCGAGCGACCCCGCCGTGCCGCCGTTCACGGGAGACCGAGCGGGCCGATGCGCCGCCACCGCATGCGCGCAGGTGGGCGAGCGACCAAGCGGGCCACGCCATCGCCTCGTGAGCGGGCCGATGCGCCACAGCCGCGTTCGCGTAGGTGGACGAGCGATCAAGCATCCACACCGCCGCCCTCTTTTCATCCTAAAAATGCTCACCTTCAATGCTCGAATTCAACCAACCTGTAGCACCTCGATCCAATTCCTCGCACCCATACGTGGACATGGAAGATACCTAGCCACCCAGTCCATATCAAGATCCAATAGGCTCCCGTCGTTGACTAATTTTGGATTATCATGGCCGCTGGACTTCTTGCCGCTAAAACAGAGCCGGCGCGCGCTCTACGGCCGCGCCGTCGCGAGCGTGTCGAGGGCCGGCCGCACTCCTCCTTCGTGCCACGAGCTCCGCCGCCGCGAGCGCTCCGAGGTTCGGCTGCGCGGCTCCTCCGCGCCGCGAGCTCCGCTGCCCCACCGCGCCGCAACGCGCGCTCCGCGGCCGCGGCGACGCGAGCGCCCCGAGGGCCGTCCACGCCGCGAGCTCCACCGTCCTACTGCGTGGCCGCGCCGCTGCAATCGCTCTGAAGGCCTGACGCGTTGCTCCGCCGCGGATCATCCGGGTGGGCCTCGCGGGGCGGGAGACCGCCGTGGTGGCGCTGTGGCTGTGCTGCTGCGCGGGCGGCGGGGACCGGAGGATGCGCGAGGCCGTGGCGTCCGCGCTCGAGGCCGAGGCCTTGGGGAAGCTGCTGGTGGTGATACTGGGAGACTGCGCCCCGACCACCTCGCGGATGGCCGGCGAGCTGCTGCGGGCGGTAAGGATGGAGGAGGAGAAGAAGGGCGTCACCGCCGCCTACAACAGCCGCACCATCCAGACGAGAAAGAGAGACTGGGAGGGGCATTTTTGTTAAATGGCGCAGGGTCCAGCCCAGGTGGATCCGCCACATCAGCAAAAACCGAAGTGGTTTTGGCAAATGGACCTACATGAACGGTTTTGAAAGGTATTGGAGGCGGATGTCTGGTTTCCTAGTTTATGGACCCAAATGAGACAACGCTACAAGTTTACGGACCTACGGTGCATTTAACTCTTTTGCTTATAGAGTATACTCTGCCATCCAACAATTCTTTGAAGACAAGAAAAACAGACCAAGGTACAAAAGCACAAGCCACAGACCTTAATAATCTGATCCTTTGAGGCAGTCAGTACCCAATTCCCATTCTGATTCCACTTCACACAATGCACAATATTTTTATGACCATGGCTGCAGATATATAAATCATAATGTAACGCATATCTTCAAGAATTAACAAAATATGGAAGTGGCAGGAATACCAACAATGAGCTCAGCTCTCTGCCACTTTTTGCATCCCAAAGTTTCACAAGATAGTCTTTGCCACCTACGGAGCACAAAATTGAATAAGTTCCGCATGATTAAACTCATTAAATAAGTAATGACACGTACTAACCTGAAACCAGTAAAGACTTTGTAGGATGCCAATCGACAGTTTTAACATCCCAACCGTGGCCTGGCTGAGTTGAAGGGAAATTCAGGTTATTTGTGAAAAAACAAAGTAATATAACATAATAACCTCAAATGATCAACTGTATGTTAGATTAATATTTGCAAGAAAAATTTAGCAACATTACCAGTTAATGATTTTTCCTCTTGGCATCTTGCGAAGTCCCAAACCTTCACGGTTCTGTCATCAGAGCAGGAGCAGAACTTCAAGTCGGTTCTGGAAAAACTGTTTGAAGGGCATGTTTCAGCACAAATTGAACATGAACTTTGTCGTAAACAAGAAAAAGTGCATCAGAGAGCCATCACCTTAAACCACGAACCGATTCTCTATGAGCTGTTTTATTCACTTTGACATTGTTCATGTTACTTTGCCAATACCTGGAGAAGAATTCAAAAGGTTCAGCTAAAGGGTTAAACAATGTACAGTTCAAAATGACAGTTTTCTGAAGGTACAAAAACGAACGGACGCGTACTTGATTGCACCACCATCATCGCCCGTCACCATCCAATTTTCATTGTGACTCCAAACCATTGATCTCACAGGTAGATCATGAGCCTGATTGTAAAGTTTCTCCGAAAACTAAGTTAAAACTACCAGCATATAAGTATGTACAAAAGCAAGTAATGTAGAATACCTGAAGGATCATTTCAAAATTAAAAGATTGCCCATTCCATAGCGTAAATTCACCGCTTTGTGATCCAGTGATAAGTCGACGGCCTGTAGGGGTCCACTTTATCCACAAATAAAATTGCATTATACCCCAAGTGGATGAAAATAACAAAAGTGGATGTTGATTGAAGTGAAGATTATGCTATGGCAATAGTCAATGCATTAAAATAGCCACAATTAATAAGAAATACAGTTTCTTGACAATATTTACTTGGCTTGTACTAAGGCATAAAAGAATAAAAGATCATCTGGAGCAATTTTTACCAATATCACAAGAAGTTACCAAAATGCAATAGTAATTTGCACGTAGCATTGAAATTTTGAAATTCTGACTAGCCATCAGTCCAGGATATAAGTTGTAGTTCTAATATTGTGTTATTGTTAATCATGAATGGCATATAAATGAGAATATTTATCCAACTGTAATCAGTTAGCGGCTCTAATATCAATCAGAAAACGGTAATAGTTTTGCAGGAAAGCAATCAGATTTCAGCAAGTGGAAGAAAGGCTTCAAGGGTGATATTTTGCTGCAATCATGTAGGATAAAAGTGTCTCTCAGATCCTCTCTTCACTCAAGTTTCTTCTATAGTGTATCTCTAGTTTAAGATTTTTTTTTTCCTTTCCTTTTGCCACCATGTGTGTATGTGTGTCTATATAAAAGTATGCAACAGCGAAATGCTCAATATGGATTATTGGGAAAGTAAAAAAAATAGGTATTTGAATACCCAGTTACTCACCAAGACACGATTAATAGAGCACCGGTTCTTATTGATTGAAGAATGTACAAATTTGGCAGCAAAACTTGTGGAGGGATTGTCTGGATATGCGACAGACGGTAACATCTGCAATCGTCACAGCTATCAGAATATGTTTGAAACAAGTAGTCATCAAGATCTTTGATTAGTTATTAGGATTAGCAGGATTTTCTGGATAACAGAGTATACTATCCATGTTAAGATTGATAGAAGAATTACTAGCGTGTTAATCATTCATATGCACTGTTTTTTAGAACTTTCGTATTATGGTGTATATATTGTGAGTCAAGGAACATACATCCAGGACAGCAGCTGGAGTTGGCTGCAATGTGAATCTGTCCCTAGCATCCCGCTGCCACATGCGAGCCTGCAATTGTAATAGTGAAGATCAGCATTACTGATGAGAAGTAAACTGCAGGTACCAGATGATAAGCATGCATTACAAATTCAAACCAAGATTTAAACACCCCTGTATCGTTATGGATATCCAAACATAAAGAAATAGCAATCCACAATACCTGAACATGACGGACAACACTGCTTGTGTAGTCCACTGTTCGCCGCTGGACAGGCTTCCGCATCCTCTTAGCACCAAAATTGTCACCATAAGCTGCAGAGAATCGAAATTACAATGTCATTTGTGTAGTTATGATAAGACAACAAGGACCAAAAAGTCTACAGCTAAATCACAAGGAACCCCCCGAATATTTAACTTTTAAGTGGCAGTTGAGCTCACACTCTTGAGGTAAGAGTAAGACGGACTGACAGTAATAAGGCAACAATACCTGCAACCTAACATAGGCATCTAGCTACTCTTCTCCTGACCCTAGAATGGAACAGAGACTACCAACGAATGAGATGTTTAGCTGTTACCGTCGTAAGGAGCCTGATGCTGGTGCTGCGGCGGGTGTGCGGCGTAGTCAAGCGGGAGATTGGTGGAGGACGCCGCGGACAGCTGCCGCATCGGCGGGCCGCGGTAGAACTCCCCGCCGCCGCCAGCCTGGGGCGGCGGGTGCTGCGGCGGAGGCGGCAGCTGCTGTTGCTGCTGCTGCATCATCTCCGCCGCCTCGCCGTCGCCGTCGCCGGGAGGGGAGAGACGCCGAGGAAGGGGCTAGGGTTTTGGATCCGAGCGGCGGGAAAGGGGACGGCAGCTTCTGGGTTCGGCGTGAGTGAGAGGGGTCAGACGATGGTGTTCGGCTGTCGACGAGCCGAGGTCTGCGTTTTTTTTACCGCTCGGTTTACCGCGGTAAACCGCGGTAACCGAGCTTCCCGGGCCGGTCCGGTTCGGTTCGGTCGGTTCGGACCAGGCCAAATTTCAAATTCGAATTTTGAAAAAAAAATGCTGAAAAAATTTCTAAAAATAGCTCATGAATTATGGAACCCAATGGTGTAAAAATTTTTGAAATTGGAACTCGTTTGATATGAAAACCCCCCTCTATGAAAAACATGACGGACCAACCGCCGCGGGGGGCGGTTTCCCGGTCCGGACGCGCGGTTTACCGCCCGCGCACGGGTGCTCTGTAAACCGCCCCGGAGGCGCGGTTTCCCGGCCCGGAACGCGGTTTACCGACCGGCTCGGGCGGTTAGCCGCCGGGGTAGGTAAGCTTTTTTTTTTGTTTTTTTTTTGTTTAGAGTAGTTTTGGCTCTAGGATTTAGGTAGGAAATGCTTCTAGTGTATGATTTTGGGCCCGATCTATGATTTAGGTAGGATTTTATAGTGTAGGGTATGATTTAGGTAGGATTTAGGGTAGGATGCATGTATTTTTTTTGTTATATATTGTTGAGATACATGGAATTTAGGTGTGACTTAGTGACTTAGGGACTTCATATATATTCTTGATATACATTTCGTGCACTTGGTGTATTTATATATTGGTATGTGTATGTTGTTGTTCGTTCATGCGGGTAGACAATGTCGGGCGAGACCCACGATCGTGTATGGGAGCATGGTCAAAACCTTTCTCTGGATGGTATTGCGATTCTCAGAACCGACGAAACATGGCGGTGGTTGCACTAGATTCAAGTAGCATTTGGCGGGCGCGGGACGGATGTCGTGCATTGCAACGAGTGCCACCGGATGTGCGTGCCTACTTTCGGCGAGAGCTTGACGGTACTAAGGAAAGAAGCAATGACCGGGCTCGAATAAGGCGGGGCACGGGGAGACGGCCGCACAAGAGGGAAACCGGCCCCTTGGTGATGAGGAATATGAGGCTCGGATGCGGCGGCAATGAACATGTCGAGAACACGGTATGAGTACGAAGAAAGCGTTCGACGAGAGAGGAGGTCATTACGAGCATGGAGGGGTAGTGGTAGTGGCGGTGGTGGTGGTGGTCGTGGTTCGCGTGGGGGAATCCTTTTCGGAGGATGTTTAGTAGAAGAGCGGGATCACGAGAGGGAGACTCTGTGGTGGTGGACGACTATAATGCGGCAATGGGTGGGAGTAGAGGAATGTACCAACCAAGGATTGATACTGGCAAGTGGAGAAATAAGGGAAAAAATGCAAAGGAAGCAATTGGTAAAGCTTGGTCAAAGTGGTTCCATTATATAGGAGTCCCAGGAAGAAATGCGGACAATCCCTACTTTGTCGGTGCGGTCCGAGAGACACGAAGCATGGTAAGTACCTATAGTTGTAGATTACGGCATTTTTTTATCTTTGCATGTTCTCATTATTTGCCTATGGTTTCGGTGAAGGCATCATGTCACCCTTTGGAAGGGAGATTGATGGCAAGTACCTCGATCCGAATGAGAAAGACTTGCAGATTAAGTACGCAAAGTTTCGGACCGAGTGGCCCACCTTTGGCGTCACGTTGATGTGTGATTCTTGCACTTTGGTCCCACTAGAATGAGTGTCATAAACTTTCGATATATTGCAATGGGATCACATGGTTTCACAAATCTATTGATGCAACTGGATTAACTCAAGATGCGGAATATCTGTACTCGGTACCTCCTAAACATTGTTGTGTTCTTATCCTTTTTTTTCTGCGGATACGTACAAGATGCTAATATGTTGTGCTTCTTTTTCAGGAGATTCGCAAGGTCGTGCTTGAGATTGGCGCCGAGCATATTGTCCATGTGGTCACCGACAATGGTTCCAACTTCAAGAAAGCTCGCAAGGTTATATGAGACTACGTATCGGTTTGTAGTTGTAACCGACTATGTATTTGTATTCGACTAAATATTGTTGCTTTAGTCACTTATGCTATTTAGTACCGCATTGTGTTGTATGTGAACATTAATAGGTGCCAAAAAACTACCCAAAAAAAGTGTTTATTCAAGCAAAAAAAAAACCGGTTTGCGGCGGTTCTACGGAAAAACCGGCCGGTAACCGCCACTAACCGGCCGGTTTACCGGTACAAACCGGGAGAACTACGGCATTCAAATTTGAATTTGCAATCGGGCGGTTACCGGGCGGTTTCCGGACAAACCGCCCGGTAAACCGCCTCCGCGCTCGGCCGGTCGGGAGGTCCGGTTCGGTAAAAAAAACACAGGCCGAGGTCGAGGGAGCCTAGCTAGTTCCCCAGCTCGAGCTCAGCCGCTAGCTCGAGACGACCGCCGGCGCTTCCAGTCTTCCGGACTCCGGAGTTCGGATGGCTCGATACAAACTCGGCTCGAGTTATAAACGAGCCAATCGTGCTAGGCCATCTGTGGTCAAAGTGGGCCGACCCGCCATGGAGCCCAAACACATCTATATCTATCTATCTATACTATAATTAAAATCTTCTAAAAGAGTGGGAAGACTGTACCATACACACCGACCCCACAGTCACCCCTACGCGCCCCCGAACTCTAATGCACACACACCCTCCTGCGGCTATCGAATCCCACAAACAACAGACATCACCCAAAAATAAAACACGGAAAAAACGAGGAGTGAAACACACGATCTAATTTCCAATCGCGTATCATGCCAGATGATGCCGGCCTTCGTCGAGAAGCCCTACGCCGCCAACGAGGCAATGATCCCGCCCAACAATGGCTAATGCTGGTGGGCGCCCTCGTGGGTAGCATTACACCTCGTGGGCAACGACCTCCGCGCGGCGGCGTGCGGCGGCGCGAGGCCACCGACCGGACCGCACGCGGCTGCGCTGTGAGGCCACCCTCCACGCGTGGCGGCGACGCCCGGCCGCCGGCGACGCCGACGTGTTCCGATCTTGCACGACGCGAGGCGGCACACGAGCATCGATCTCGGCCTCCCGGTGTCCGGCGGCCGGAAGTCGCCGCGACCACGGCCCTGCTCTCTCATCCGTCCGGAGGCATTGCTGCTTGCAGGACCTCGCAGGCACGTCCGTCTCGGTCTTCCGGTGTTTAATTGGAATCGATTTGGTTCTCCATGATGTATTGGATTCAGGTTTCTCTCTTTTCCTTTTGTTGATTTTTTTTGCTCCTTCTCAAATAATTCTATATCTCTGACTCTGAGAACGGATTCATAACCTGTTTGATTCAGGTTTCTGTTTTCCCTTTTTTCCTATTATAAATTACAGCAAGAGCCAAAGATCTGGTATTGCGTACACACTTCCAACAAGTTAGCTTTCTTACTGATGATTTGTTATTATGTACCGATGAGTAGTATTATTAGGTGGGAATTTTGAAGATCATTAGTTCATACATATTTTGCTTGATTGGAATTTGTTGGTGTAAGTTGTAAATATAATTGAAATCAGGGACCAAAATGTAAAAACAGACTGAGATAAAATAGAGTGCCTGAGAAGGATCGAGAGTATCGATCCAGTTAGTTTCTCCCCAATCTCCTGTTCTTCCCTTCCACTCTCAGATCCAAATATTCTTCTCAAAATCCACCCATTGATCTTCAACATGGTATCAAAGCGGGTTAATCCTGTGGAGTTCATCTCATTTTTCGTTGATTGATTGGAGGTAGTGGTGGTGGAGACACCGTAGCCGTCGCCATCGTTGTGCAGGAGTCGCCGTCGCCCAAGCGAGAAGCTGTGTGGCTGAACGTTGGAGCCACAGTCTCTGCACAGGCGAAGTCTGAGTTACTAATCTCTGCAAGGTACGGGTGCTTTTCTTGGTTGCTTGCCGCCGGCGGAGGGGAAAGTTGAGTGCTTGCTGGTGTCCGTCCGTGACTTGCTTGCTTGTTTCCTGTACCAAGGAGAGTGGGTTCTTGCTTGTCTCTTTGCTACTAGATATTGAATCTGCTGCTCATGGCTGAAGCTAGTGGAGAGAAATCAGATTGTGTGGAAAAACTTTATGAAATATTCAGCAAATTGATGGAGCAGCCTAAAGTGGTGGCTTCTGATATTGTCAACTACAAACTTGAGCCAAATCCAGTAAAATTATCTGGGTCAGATAACTATGTCAGTTGGGCCCGTCATTGCAAGTTGATTCTAAGCTCTCATGGATATGAGGCTTTAATTGCTGATTCAGATAATGAAAATAAGAAAGAAGTTGATACAGCAAGTAAGCAAATAAATGATAGAGTACTAGTTTGGATGTTAAGCAGTATGGAACAAATTATCAGAGAACAAGTTGAAACCTTAACTACGCCTCTAGAAGTGTGGTCAGAATTGGAGAGACAATTTGCAGGAAAATCAAACAAAATGCAAGCTACTCGGATCATGCATGAGTTAACACATTTGAAGCAAGGTTCAAGGTCTGTAGTAGAATATGCTGGTGAGGTAAAAAAAACTGTACAGAGACCTACACTATTATCATCCATTTGAGGCAGTTGACAAGAAGGATTTGGTTGTTCATCATACTTGGTTCAAATCTTTTGTGAGCAAGCTATTTCTTGATGGTTTGAATCAAGAATTTGATCTTCGACGATAGCTTATCTTCTCCAAGTCTGAGCGGCCTACTCTGGATGAGATAATTTCCAGCATTATTGAAGAGGAAACTAGAATATCACATCCCAAAGTGGATGATTATAAGGCAGTTGATGCTAGTGCTGCCTTATCTATAAAGAAGGGTCGCAATTCTATTTCCCGAGGAGACCAAGAAAAAAATAAGGTGATTTGTGATCATTGTGGTGATAAGGGGCACACCATAGAGAGGTGCTTTAAATTGCATGGTTTTCCATCCAGCAAGGTGATTTGTGATCATTGTGGAGATAAGGGGCATTCCATAGAGAAGTGTTTCAAGCTGCACGGTTTTCCACCTGGGTGGAAAAAAGGGGGGAAATCTCAACCGGGGGAGCTCGAGGTGCTAACTGGAATCGAGCTAGTCACATAGCATCTGAAAAGGAGCTTCCAGTGGTAGATGCTCAAGCTCTTGAGAAATATAACTCCAAGCTCAAGCTCTCTGAAGGCTCATCTTCCACTAAAGATTCCTCTACTAATTCCAATTACCATGCTACTTCCCAAGGTATAAAGCAAATTCAAACCTTTACAAATAAACCTTGGATTATTGATTCTGGAGCAACTAACCATATGACAGGAGCATCCAATCTTTTCACTTCCTATATTCCTTGTTCAGGTAAGGATAAGGTGCGTGAGCAGATGGATCCATGGTTCCTATAACAGGACGTGGATCTATACGATGCACCAAAACCCTAGCTTTATCCCCAGTTCTGCACGTTCCTGATTTCCCTATTAACTTACTGTCTGTTAGTTCTATCACAAAATCCCTCAATTGTAGAGGTTGGTTTGATCCTTCTCATTGTGTTTTTCAGGAGCTAGGGACAGGGAGAATTCTTGGGACTGGGACCGTGCATAATGGACTCTATTATCTTGATGAAGGAAGTGATGAAGTCGCTTTTGCATCCAAGATGTCTCCATGTCAAGAATTGTTATTACTTCACCGCAGGCTTGGACATCCCTCTTTTGCTGCTATGTCTCGTAGTTATCCTTCGCTTTTTAATGCATGTCCTAGAGAATCTCTTATATGTGATGCATGTGAGTTTGCTAAACATACCAGAGTTCCTTATCCTAATTTGGGTTTAAGAAGTAACAAACCGTTTGATGTGATTCACTCTGATGTTTGGGGACCATGTGAAGTGCACTCTATTTCTGGATATAGATGGTTTGTGACTTTTATTGATGGCTTTAGTAGATACACTTGGCTTTATCTGTTAAAACGCAAAAGTGATGTTTTTGTTGTTTTTAAAGATCTGTATACTCTTATTAAAAATAAGTTTGGCAACACCATTAAAGTCTTACGTTCAGACAATGGCACGGAGTATGTTAACCAGGAGTTTGAACAGTTTCTTGTTTCTAATGGTATTGAACATCAAACAACCTGTGTTAACACTCCAGAGCAAAATGGTGTTGCTGAACGGAAAAATAGGCATTTACTTGAGGTTGCTCGTTCTCTTATGTTTACAATGAATGTTCCTAAGTTTCTTTGGGGGAAGCGTAAAGCGCAACATATTTAATTAATCGCATGCCTCTTCGAGTTCTTGACAATAAATCTCCTGGCGAGTTACTTTTGGATTCAAATGAATTTGTTGTGCCCCGAAGGTCTTTGGATGTGTTTGCTTTGTTCATGACTACAGAAATAATATTAGTAAACTTGACCCTCGTCTTTGTTAAATGCATATTTGTTGGTTACTCTCCTACTAAAAAAGGTTATCATTGTTGGTGTCCATCTGAACGTCGCTTCTTTATAAGCATGGATGTGACATTTCGGGAATGTGAACCTTATTATGAGTCAACCAATGATTGGAATTACTCTTTCTCCGCTGAAGGACAACAAGAGGGGAGAGTAACGGTGGAGGTATTCACATGGGATCTATTCTTGTTCCTCCTTCGGTTGGCTCCGATGAGAATAATTCGGTTCATAGCCGGGGGAGGAAATTAATAATAATAATAATAATAATAATAATAGGAGTGGGGATAATAATTCTTGCCATGGAGATATGCAGAGTACCTTGCATTCTCAAAACAAAGAGTCCCTTATGCACGAGGACCCAGGTACCAACTCACACTCTCTTAGTCCTAATGCTCCATTTAGCACTTTAGAGCAAGGAGATAATCAACTATCTACTCAACCTCCTCCTGAAAATGATCTACCTATAGCCCTAAGAAAGTCAACTAGATCTTCAAAAATTCCGACACACTTCAAAGATTATGTTGGCTATAAACATGATATTTCCAATTTTATCTCTTATAAATGTTGTAGTCCATCCTTCCAAAGTTTTGTTGCATCTCTTGATTCTGTATCCATACCCAGTAACTGGAAATTAGCTAAAGAGGATCCTAAATGGAAGGAGGCAATGCTTGAAGAGATGAGAGCTTTGGAGAAGAATAGAACTTGGGAGCTTGTGGATCTACCACAAGGTAAGCAACCTGTCGGGTGCAAGTGGGTTTTCACCATTAAACATACACCTGAAGGGAAGGTTGAAAGGTACAAAGCCCGCCTTGTGGCAAAAGGATACACTCAGACTTATGGGATTGACTATGATGAGACTTTTGCACCTGTTGCCAAGATGAATTCCGTAAGAACTCTTATTTCTTGTGCTGTCAACTTGGATTGGCAAATATATCAAATGGATGTTAAAAATGCCTTTCTTCATGGTGATCTTCATGAAGAAGTATATATGCACATACCACCTGGTTTTGAAACAAGTCAAACAAATGGAAAAGTGCTTCGTTTATGTCGATCTTTATATGGTTTGAAGCAATCCCCAAGGGCTTGGTTTGATCGCTTTAGGAAATCAATGCTCAAAAGGGGCTACATCCAAAGTAATGCAGATCATACACTATTCTATAAACATGCTACAAGTAAGGTAGCAATTTTGATAGTATATGTGGATGATATTGTGATTACTGGGGATGACATTGCTGAGATTGTTGATTTGAAGAAATATATTGCTCAAGAATTTGAAGTAAAGGATTTGGGGCAATTGAAATATTTTCTTGGAATTGAAATCTCCCGTGGACCAAAGGGGATGTTTCTATCTCAAAGAAAATATGTTCTGGATCTACTAAAAGAAACTGGAATGCTTGGATGTCGACCTGCAGCCACACCTATTGAGCAAAATTGCCGTTTAAGTAAAGATGTTGGTACTCCGGTGGATAAACAATGTTATCAGAGACTAGTTGGAAGACTTATATATCTCTCTCACACACGACCTGATATTGCCTTTGCAGTAAGTGTGGTGAGTCAATTTATGCATGATCCTAGATCATCTCATATGGATGTTGTCATCGCATTTTAAGGTATCTCAAGAGTAGCCCAGGGAGGGGACTCTTATACAGTAAACAAGGAAGCCTGCAAGTTGAATGCTATACCGATGCTGATTGGGCTGGCTGTTTGGATGACAGAAGATCAACTTCTGGGTATTGTACCTTTGTTGGAGGTAATCTAGTTACATGGCGAAGTAAAAAACAAAGCGTTGTAGCACGGTCTACAGCTGAGGCAGAGTTTGCTATGGCTCATGGTGTGTGTGAGCTGTTGTGGTTGAAGATTCTTCTAACTGAATTGAGATTGTTTGAGAGTGGGCCCTTGATGCTATACTGCGACAACAAAGCGGCTATTGATATAGCTAACAATCATGTTCATCATGATAGAACCAAGCATATTGAGATCGATCGTCACTTTATTAAGGAGAAGTTGGATAGAGGAATTATCTGCCTACCATATGTAAAATCAGCTAGTCAAATAGCTGATATTTTGACTAAAGGGTTAGCTGAAAAGACTTTCTCTTCATTTAGTAGCAAGATGGGTCTATATGATGTCTTTGCCCCATCTTGAGGGGGAGTGTTGGTGTAAGTTGTAAATATAATTGAAATCAGGGACCAAAATGTAAAAACAAACTGAGATAAAATAGAGTGCCTGAGAAGGATCGAGAGTATCGATCCAGTTAGTTTCTCCCCAATCTCCTGTTCTTCCCTTCCACTCTCAGATCCAAATATTCTTCTCAAAATCCACCCATTGATCTTCAACAGAATTATTGGATTGTTGTGAAAGGATCTTGGTCAGATAGATTATAAATTCATGACTTTGCCATGATCCGGCATGGATGAGGGTGAATAGAGTCTTCAGGTGGGGGTCTGGGCGGTCTCTGTTGGCTGGGGCACAGCACCGGCGTCATGGTGCCTCTGGCACCGTCCCCGGTGCCGCTGGATCCAGATGCAACCAATCCAATTATGAGACAGCTCTATATGTTGATTATGGAGCAAGTCGCGGGGGCGATGTCGTCATGAAGGTGGATGGGGAGATGAACTCTCTTTTGCCGTTCTGCAAGTCCGTGCACTTGCGCGCCGGCATGGATTACATTGGACTGCAGCAGGCCGGGGCTGTTTCTATTATTTTTTCTGGACGATTGATGCCACTGCATTTCTTGGTTGGACCAAAGGGGGGCCTTGCAGGTGCCTGACGCCATGACAACATCACTATGTCTATTGCATTGCGGTGAATCCTCTTATTGCATTGCTTGTGAAATCATTCAGAAGAGTTGAATCCCCCTCAGGCTGTATTATTTTTTGTGGCGTCCTTCACTCCCACTTGCTAATGTATCCCATGTCTAAATCCAGTCATTAGGGTCTTTAGGGCCTTTCAAGATCACTATAGTTTAGTAAATTATATTACCTTTGACGACTTGCTATGAATTGAATTCTCTTCCCGGTGTGATTTCTAGGCTACCGATTTCTTTTAGTTAAAAGTAGCCTTTTTGCTTAATTAAGGCGAATAGTTTATGGTAAGTAGTATCTTGTGATACGATGAATTTTTAGTATCATGGCAAGGCGCCTATAGCTCTGCGCTGGCCTTCAGCACCCAGAAGGAAGTAGGCGACTGAGACAATCAAGGCAACAGATATAAAATAGAAAGGTTTCTCTTGATCCTTCAATATGAATATTTATATCATGTTACTTAATCATGGGAATTGACTGCAATTTTTGCTTCAGTTTTTAATTATTTTGCTAAGTTTAATGATCCCTTAGCCCTTGATGTGTCAAGCAGTTTTGTAGCTGGTAACTGTGTCTTGTCAAATTGTCCATGCATTTTTTCTGCTTGTTTTAGGACACTGCTGAAATCTGAAATAAATTAAACAGAACACTGGTAGCAAGATGTTTAATAGAGAAATGCTGATTCTTATCCGATGATGCTCTTTTATCTGCATGGTTCAAAGTCTCCTTTTTTTTTTCTCTGCTTGTTTTAGGACACTGCTGAAATCTGAAATAAATTAAACAGAACACTGGTAGCAAGATGTTTAATAGAGAAATGCTGATTCTTATCCGATGATGCTCTTTTATCTGCATGGTTCAAAGTCTCCTATTTTTATTACCGCTACTGGTTTTTTTTTTTTGACAAGGATTTTACCGCTACTGGTTAAATTTATGTCATAAGGTTCCTAGCAGATAGTATTGAGTTAGGGAGTTATATTGCTATACAAACGAACTTCGTTTTGAGTTTTAGGGTAACACTTTCCACTAAATGCTTCTGTTTATGGTCAAGAAAAAAGGAAAAAATGTACTACTCCTACAAAAAATGTATAATATTATATTTGGTAAAAAAAGTGTATAATATCACACTATTCTTGAATTTGATAAGCAAAAAATATGCTACTCCTACAAAAGATGTATGATATTATATTTGGTAGAAAAAATTGTATAATATTACACTCAAGAATTTGACCAGACTAATAAGCTTTGACTGGTAGCATGATTCTAATTAAATGTTTACTCCAGTTGAATATTGGTGGCCACATAGAGCGGCAAATTGTTTGTGAATTGCATAAGCATGGTCGCTAGCTGCATACAATCCATATTTTTCGCATCTTTCTGTATGGTTCCTCGTAGGAAAATGAGAGGTTCCTCTTCTGCAAGATTGGACTTTATTATAAGCAAAATAATATGTTAGCTGGCCTTTTGACACTTGAGCATTGAGTTCTGAAAAGAGTTATGACTGGTGCAATGACATTTTTGCTTATTTCATTTTACTGCTACAAAATGGGCTGCACTTATTGATGGATTGGCTCGGTTTGGATTGGAAGATGAAACAGTTTGGTGTGGTCTAAGAATGGAAACATTTCTTTGGGCCCAAACGGTTTGAACCCTCTGATTTTGAATTTTGATGGGGGAAAACAGGCAAGGTCGCTACTTAGTTTTCCTTCCCCAGTTTCAAATGGTACCATGCTTCTGACTTTCGAGAATCTGTAGTAAAGTAGCTTACCTGCTTGGTTCTTAGAGATTCCACTTAATGGTCACTGGTGAGTGGATTCTTTTGAGTATGCTTGCCTGAGACAATTTTTTTTTTTCTCTTAATGTGTTTCCTTACCGGCATTTCTGGAAGAGCCATGTTAGCTTCGTCTGTTTTCTTATGGTTCTAAGGTAGAGTAATATTGGCCCTCATCGGAACTAATGCTTCCACGTCTGTTCTCTTATGGTTCTAAGATTGAGTATTGGCCCTGATCGAAACTGCTACTTCATGGTTAGCTTGAGCTTTGCAGCGACAACAGCAAGATCATCTGACTCCCTTCAAAGCTGAGTAGGATCCAAAGGTTTCAATTATAGTTAAAATTGCATTTTTGGATTTTATTACTTTCACAACGCTGGCCCAATTCTTACATGGAATGTTTCTCTGCAGGATTACACTCTGCATCCAATTGATTTCATAGATACATGTTCTGGGAAGCTTTTGGCTGAGGTGATGGACCCTGACATAACTACCCTGAGGATGAGATCTTGTGGATGCAGCCCAAGTGAACAAGCTACATCCACAAGATCTCATCCTCAGGGTAGTCCTATCGATACATAAGTACATAACATTGTTATCCAGTGCTAGATGTTTTTCCCTCCACAACTCACAAGGTGAACCTTGCAGGTCTATTTTCATTTGGAAACCAATAACTGAACAGGCCAAACGGAAGAGTCCTAACTGTCTCTTATATGATGTTTTGGTTCCAAACTTTCAGGTTTTTCTAGCTGCTCTGGGGGCAGAATTGCTTGCTTGGGAGATGACTTGGATAAATGACAATGCACAACCTGGCTCGGAGCAACTCATAGATACCTCCACTCCACTCATAGAGTTCCTCCTTCCTCGAGCATAAAGGTGTCAGCCTCTTGTCTGCATTGTCGTTGATGGTAACTGAAGCCAAGATAGAGCGAATGGGAAAAGTGTACTTTACTTTTTTATGTAAAAGTTTTTTTTTATAGTATACATCTCAAATACAATTATATAAAAGTTAAACTATATATGAAAAAACATTTATTGTTTTTCCATACATCCTAAAATATAACCGTAGCGTTAGCACGGGCATTATACTTTTGGCTAGTTTGAAACCAAAACTTTTTCACAAAACTTTACTACGACACTTCCCAGGTTTTTAATTTTCATTCGCGCAGATATGCATTTTGGAAAACTAACATATGACAACTTATTATTAGCACATCTAAAAAGACTAAGACTGGACCAATAAATCTTACATTCAAATCGCCACACACGTCTTAGTATCAACAACAGCACTGTTAAATCCTAAAATAATATAGAAAAATATTTGTCATTAGATTTGTAGTAGAATATATTTTCGTAGTACCTAAGTGGAGTCATGAATCATGATTTTTTATATAAAAAACTAATCAAAATTAATGTAATTAAACTTTAATTAAACCTATGATTTAAAAATTTTATTAATATATATTTTTTGAGACAGAAGTAATGGTTTTGTATTACTGAAGTTTATTGGATATGTAGAGGTGAAATCGATATTTTTGATATGTCGACTCTAGTCAGTTTCGACTAAAAGGAGAACCTTTTAAAGTGGGAAGAGTGATTTAAAACAATACTGGCCAAAGGCAACATTTAAAGAGGGAAGACTAAAGTAAAAAAAAAAAAAAAAGTAGTTTATTGCTTGGCTAGGTAAAAAAAACTTACCATTAAGGAAAAACTTGTAGACAATACATAAAATATGATAATCAATAACTTCAAAATTATTTTGTTGAAAAACTCTAAAACTTTTTAGTTCCAAAGTTGTAGGCTATACGTGTGCTGAATTCTATTGGAAATTCATGGCAAAACCTCATAATTGTGAATGATTTCATAAGAACAGAACAATATTAAAGAACAAAAATCAATTATCTACTCCTTTTTGTCCAAAACAAAGAACTTCCTGAAAAATTAGATAGATCAAGGACTCTCGCGAAATACGCGTGTATCGTCATCTTTCTTTTTTTCAGCGGATATCTCTTGGATTTCATAGTTACGATTCTTTGAAAATATGCGGCTTACACTCTACTCCCTCCGGTCTAACTCCCCCCGCGTCGCTCCCCCTCCAGGGGCGACCCGGGCGGGCGCCCGCACCGTACCTCCGCCGCCCCTCCCCTCCTACCTCCCTGGCCCCGCCGCCGCCTGAGCCGGAAGCCGGGTCCCCGGCCGAACGCAATGAAGGTGGCGGCCGGGCTCTCCCCCTGCGTTCGTGGCAGGTGGTGTTGTTGGTGGCGGCGCTTCCTTCCCTGACGCTGGTCGACGGCGGACGACCCTTGGTGGCCGGCCCCGGGGCCTCTGCGCCCGGATCCGGTGTCCTTCCGGCCGGATCGCGCCGGGGGTGGCCGGGCGGTCCCAGCGGCGGTGGGAGCTGCTGTGGCGGGCAGGACCAGCGCCGTGCCTGGCTGCAGTGGCAGCGCTGGGTGTGGAGGTGGCGGCGTCTCCTCCGCGCGCGCCCCCCTCCCATCCTCTCCCCCTCCGCGCCGCTGCCTGAGTTGGTCGCCGGCGCGGCCGCGCGGCCGGCGGGGAGGGCGACGGCGGGGCTCTGTTCCTCCTGGTGGTGGTCTTGGCGGCGCTGGGCCGGTCCTCGGCGGCGCCGGCCAGCGCCATGGCTGGTGTGTTGTTGGCGGAGTGCAGGTGGCGGCGGCGCTCTTCCTCTCCGTCTGCCTGGCTTGGGTTGGCGAGTCTCCGGTGGTGTTCCGGCCGTCGGGACCTCGATCTGGGCGGATCCGGCTCGGGGGTGGCCGGATCCGGCGCCCCTGTGATGGATCTGGTGGGGTGCGGGTTGGCTCCTGCAGGTGCTGTCGTTGGTGGCCGGCGCTTGCTGCTCGCCCCTCCCCCCCCTCCCCACCATGGTGGCCTGGGTCCCCGCAGCTGGTGGCTGGTCTTGGCTGGCTAGCGTCCGTCGGCTGCGGGGATGGGGGGTGCTCGGCGGTGATGGAGCGATTACTCGGCGACACCATGGTGGTGTGGCCGGCTGTGGCTTCGGCGGGTCTGCGGTGCCGCGGCGGCGCTGCTGTCTGTGCCGGACCCGGTGTTGACTGCTCCTCTCCGGCGGGGTCCGTCGGCAGGGCGTCGCGGGGCTGCTGCCTCTTTCGGGTGTGGGGGAAGCGGAGGGGTTCCCTCCTCCTCTGCTCGTCCCTCGCCTCCCCTTCTTGGTGTCCTTGTCGTGGCGGTGGCTGGGGATGTGTTGGCGTTGGGGGCGGTTTTCGTCTTTGGCCGTCCCCCC
Source organism: Themeda triandra (assembly GCA_018135685.1). Classification (NCBI taxonomy): domain Eukaryota; kingdom Viridiplantae; phylum Streptophyta; class Magnoliopsida; order Poales; family Poaceae; genus Themeda; species Themeda triandra. Next base: position 2,582,557 of record JAENPR010000018.1, read on the forward strand.
CATGCCTCCGTCTGCCGTCGCGGTGCGGTCACTTCGAGGGTGGTGGCCTTGGCGTCCTCGGGGGTACTGGTCGGCCGGTACTCTCGGGGGGGTGGTGGTTCCTGCGGCGGGGACTCGGCCGACAGCTGTGGTCGGCGGCGGCTACGGCTTCGGCGGGTGGTTGGCGGCGTACATGGTGGCGGGAGGCTGGTGTTCGGCGGGTGGTCAGGCGGGGGGCGATGCAGCTCTGCGGCTGCTTGCGTGGCCGGCGCGTCTAACCCGGTGAGATCTCTTCTGAATGTCCGGCAGCGACAGACTTGGTGTCTGGCGGGACCCGGCATCTTGACTGACGCTCGTGCTTTGGGTATTTTGGGCGAAAGCCTGGCGACGGCGACACTTGCGAGTGTCGTTCCCCTGTTGAGGCGTCGCTCCCACAGCACATTCCACAGGCGAAAGCCCTGTCCTGTTTTGGACGAGTGACGGCGGCGCTAGGGCGTCGTGGCCTTCTTGAAGGCGTCACTGTGGATGGCGGTCCGGTCGGGGTGTCTCGGGCAGGGCTGGGTTTAACGTTCTCGCTGTTTTGTTGCGAGGTTGGTGACAGGGGTGTAGACATAGTTTTTCTGTTTTAGTTGTTTTCTTCTTCAGCTTATAGTCGAGTGGTGGCTCGTGTCGATGTCCCAATCCGGCGAGGTATAGCGCTTCCTGCCGGTTAGTTGTGGAGCTCCTAGTCGGCGAGTTGTTTCGTGCAAGCGGCTCGTGTCGATGACCCAATCCGACCGAGGCTTGTGTAGCTTACGGTTGAGTTGTTTTTTTGGTACCTATTTGTGCGGTGGAGTAGGGTACCCTTCTATTTGTATGGTTTTTTAGCCCGGTTTCCGGTCAAAAAACTGGGTGACACTTTGTCTTTTCTTTTATTCGCCTAATAGAAATCGGCAAAGCTTTTGCCGGCCCTTCTTAAAAAAATGATTCTTTGAAAATGTTTTAAATCCATTCAAATTCAAATGCCATAAAATAAATTAAAAGAGAGAATGGCACCATGAATGGCAGTTACATTGTCATTGTTTAAAGTGTGATCCAGTTGTATTCCTTTGGCTAATATCGCGGTGATGATCCCCACGTTGTGGTCGCATTCGGCATGGCCTGATGATGGACGCCCACATTCTGTGTCTCGTTCAGACAGTCAGACGACGACCGTCGACAATTCAGGCACGAGCACCGAGCACGACCTTCCACCACCACGGCACCACCACCCAACCCGCGCGCAGTGCATTCCTCCCTCGGATTCATTCGCCCCTCCGGCCCTCCCTCCTCAGCCCAGCTCCGATTCCAACGACCACCGCTCCTTCCCTGCCCGCTGCCCCCAGCCTAGCATAGCAGCGCAGGCCCTGTGCCGCCCTCCGCGCACGTCCAGGTATCCCTGCTTCGACCGCAACCGCAATCGCAACCGCGCGCGCGCACCTCTTCCTCGACGTCGTCGCCTCTGCCAAGGAAGTCGTACGTACGTGATCTTTCCGGTCCTGCAGAATCTCGGCGGCGCTGCCGTGACCCGTGGCCCCTGAAATCAAGACGCCCCTTCCTGGGATGGACCGGACGCCATTGTTCATCCGGTCTATCTCGGATTTGTTCGCTGACCGCCCGAGCTGAGCCCGCCCGCCGACAGGACGATGTAGAGAACAGAGTAGCGCAAGAACGGGAGGCGGCGTTGGGGACGAGACGAGGAACGAGATGGAGGGGCGAAATCCCATGCAGAGATTCGTTGATAGCCCAAAGCCATATAACAGAAGGTATGTGCATGTTCTTCGCATCCCATGGATTGGTCGTTTCATGATTGCCGCGGTTGCCGTGTCGTGCATCTATTCTGGTTAATTATTTCAAAAACTGATGCGGCCATTTTTCCTCTTCCAGGAAAGCGTGCGGAATGCAAACGAGGATGGATTCTAGTGACCATGGCGATCGCCAAGGTCCTAAAGTCAGTGAATTGCCAGGCAAAATGGAAAATGACCGTGCCGATCGCCAAAGCCTGAAAGCCTGCGAATTCACATCCAAGATGGACAACGACCATGCCGATCGTCAAGGTTCGAAAGCCTCTGGATTGCAACTGCAACCCAAGATGGATGCCAGTGAGGATGGCATTCGCGAAGGTTTGAAAGCCTCTGGATTGCAACCCAAGATGGATACTAGTGAGGATGGCATTTGCCAAGGTTTGAAAGCCTCTGGATTGGCAACCAGCAAGATGGATGCTAATGACCAAGTCGATCGCAAAGGGTCCAAAGTATCTGGGGTGGCAACCAAGATGGATGGTAATGATAAAGTCGATCGCAAAGGCTCCAAAGTATCTGGGGTGGTAACCAGGATGGATGCTAATGATCAAGTCGATCGCAAAGGGGCCAAAGTATCTGGGGTGGCAACCAAGATGGATGCTAATGCTAATGACCAAGGCGATGATTGCCAAGGCTTGAAAGTACGTGGGGTAGCAGCCAAGTTGGATGTTAACAACGACCACACCGATCACCAAGGCTTGAAAGTCTGTGGAATGCCAACCAAGACAGATGCTGATGATCAATGCAGTAACCAAGGTTTTGCTACATGTACGCCTCCTATCTCTATACTGCTCCCTTTGTAAATTGTAAGCCTGCATTCTTTGCTTTGGATAAACCTAGATTCTACCATGTCTTTGATTGCAATTATAACTTTTTCCCCAATGGACATAGTTCGCCAATTCAATTAATGAATAAAACAATTCAGAGTTTATTAGGTAATAGAAGTTTTAGCATTATTTGGATGCTTCTCCATTATAATGAAACTGTAGCCCTTCTTCTTTTTAATCTTAATTTTTATTAGCATAACTAGCACTTGAGTATAAAGAAAAAAATATTGTTATTGTTATTAATCATAAACAAAAACTAGATCAACCAAGTATAAATTAGATGGCTCTATAAGAAGTAAGCACAAAATTCGGTCTTGATTGAGACTTGAACTTGAGCATTCTAGGCGTGAATCCACACCGAGTCACCGACTATGCTAGGCATAGTTTTTTTTTTTTAAGAAACTAGACTTAGTTTTTTTATCATAAACAATCTGCAAGTTTATTTTATTTTAGCTGTATGTGTTTACTAAATCAAGAAAAGTAATCATCTTGACCAAGCTAGCCTGGCCTCCTGCCGCTACATGAAAACTAGTAAAATTTGTTGCATATAAATCTTCCGTGTGTCATATTGAGTGGATCAGTGTGTTCTCGAAAATACTATTGAGTCTATGTGCTTCCATGATTGCTAACAGGTCCCTTTAAGGCAGCTGAGAGGTTAGAACATCTTCTGAACCAACCAGCAAACAGATCTTGTGCTGATTGTCGTGCTCCAGATCCAAAATGGGTGTAAGTATCCATCAATGTTACTAATACTTTTTTTGTGCTGTGGCATTTCTTTTTATCCATGCATTATTTTGAAAAAAAGCAATAAATACCATATTTTGGTTATGAAATGAGCACTGAATTACATGTCCCTCTGCTTTACTAAAACTGAGCTGAAAACACTAAAATGCAAACTTGGGTACCCATCTCCACCTGGCCATTTTTTGTTCACATAGACTCATGTGACAAATTTCGTTTGTTACAGGTCTTTTTATGGTAGAAATATCTTTTCTGTATCAACACAGTGAACTACCTGCATACTGCAAGTTACTATTTCATCAAATGTTTTTTTTTTTATGTTTGCAGGTCACTGACTTTTGGTGTTTTCATTTGCATCAAGTGTTCAGGAGCTCATAGAAGTCTTGGAGTACATATATCCAAGGTAAGACTTGTAAAATGTTCTATTTTGACCTTTGGAACACATACCAGTTTACACTAGCCATTTGTTTTTGGTCTTCCATCTTTCATGTTCATTATTTGTTAGATCTAATTGTTCCTATGAATGACTATTGGATGTGTTGTTAACACTAAATAGATAATGCATATGAAATATTCCTGTGAAATGTCTTTCCAACACGGTTGTCACCATGAATAACTCGAGTTCAGTGAGAGGCTGAGAGGTAGAGCATGCTCAAATCTGTCTATTTCAGGTGGTTTCAGTGAAGCTAGACGAGTGGGCAGATGAGCAAGTTGATATTCTAGCCGATTCAGGTGGGAATGCTGCAGTGAACATGATATATGAGGCATTTGTGCCTGAAAACTGCCCGAAGCCAAAGCAGGATTGTTCAGCAGAGGAGCGCAATGATTTTATTAGGTAGACGTTAATTTCAAACGTCTGATGTATTACTTGACACATTTGCATACCAGGTTTCTTTTATTTATATACATTTGCTAGATAAATGATCTTTCACCTTCTTATCTGTATATATGTGCAGGCGAAAATACGAGGCTCAACAATTTTTGACTAACCCCCAGCTTGCACTTACTACATGTCCTCCACGACGCAACGAGAAACCTAATCACCAGCCCCATAGTACTAGTTCAAACCGACATGGTTTTTCGTTCAGGAACAGCTGGAGATCGACGAGAAAAGAACATGAGCCCAAAACAGTGAAGAAAACAGTACGATTGCATTGTTCCAAATTCACACAGTTGTCTTCTGTCGTCTTTAAATGTTGAAAGCTATTTGACTCGTTGCTCTCTTATAGATCGAGGTGGGCATGGTAGAATTTGTTGGATTGATTAAGGTTGACATCATCAGAGGCACAAATCTAGCTGTCCGTGATGTCATGTCAAGCGATCCTTATGTTATTCTTAACCTAGGACACCAGGTAAGCAATTCCCAAATTCGCATAAGCGTTCCTTATTCGAAGCTCTTTTCGTGACTCCTGGCTTCTTCTTTTCTTTTCACCTAATGCAGACAATGAAAACAAAGGTGGTAAAGAGCAGCCTCAATCCTGTATGGAATGAAAGACTCATGCTTTCGGTACCTGACCCGATACCGCTGCTTAAACTGGTAACCACTTTTACTGCTTCCCTTAGGTTTAAGGTGCACAGAAAGTTCATCAGATGCGTACTTTGGCCACCAGCCTTTTTATGTGCTTGAAATCTCCTGACAGCAAGTGTACGACAAGGACACGTTCACTACTGACGACCGGATGGGGGAGGCTGAGATCAACCTCCAGCCACTGGTTGCCGCAGCCAAAGCCTACGAGACCTCGGCCATCACAGACACCGCGCAGCTTAACAAATGGATGGCAAAAAATGGCATCTGGATCCCGAGGGACAGCACCCTCTCCATCGTCAACGGCAAGTTGAAGCAGGTGATGAATGCCAGGCTTCAGAACGTTGAGCGTGGCCAGCTTGAAATGGAGCTCGAGTGCGTCCCTCTCACTCAATAGCTGTGCCTGCAGAAAGGGGCTGCTCGATCACATCACACAGGGCAACATCGTTACAATGCATGAGACCAGAATTCAACCATGCGTTGAGGTTTCCATGTGTGGATTGTATGTGTAAAGCTAGGGAAGGAATATTATAGGATGGAAATTGTGATTTGTTCAGGTTCAGAGGAATGAGAAGTGAAGACCATTTTAACACGGCCCTGCTTTGGTTTCAGGCTTGTTCTGTAGAAGTCCAGCTTCACTTGGTTTTGTACTTCATTAGCCTGTGTTTGTGACAACCATCTGAACTGATGCAATCATTTTGTAAAAAAAATAAAAAAAATAAAAATCTGAACTGATCCAACTTCAGAACGAATCGGGAATGGCAATTCTGTGTTGTATGTGTGGACAAAGGAAACAAGATATACCAGCCCCATTCCTGTTGATATGCGAGCCTAGTATAGTAGTATATTATCTGATGGCCTGATGCCTGCATTAGGCATCTGCATTTTACAGTTTTCTGCGCTATCTATGGAGCATTTGCTGCAAGTGGGTGGAATAATCCTCCGGGGTTTCTGCCATAGTTTCAGCGTCAACATCACCGATTGCTGCTGTCCCTTTCTGATGCGAACTCATGCTGAACTTTGTTTGTCAGGGGAATACTTAAGATAATCCACCAGATGCTCTCATCAAACAAAGATTTCACCACTGTCTTCACGTGCAGGATTTTTTTTGTAAACGAACTTCACGTACAAAATTGCATGTTGAATGGAGCAACCGAAATTGGCAAATTCATCTGTTCAGATGCAAAATCCAGTGACAGAGAACCGAAATTCGCAAATTCATCTGTTCAGATGCAAAATTCAGTGACAGAGAAAAAAGAACACACAAGCCCACTAGAAACAAACAGGTTTTTTTTTTTGAAACTCACTAGAAACAGGTTCAAATGCGTTTTCTACGGGTATAAAGTCTGTAACGTCTGTGGAGCATCCTTTCATCCTGACCGTCGATCCAAAGCTCCTAACGCTCGGCATCAATCACCCATTCACTGCCCCCAGGCGTTGCTCAGCAAAAAAAGGCATAAAGCCACCACCTCCTCCCGCTCCGCCGCCGCCGCCGCCTCCCTGTCGCCCGCCCACCACACCTCACTCCCAAACCCCCGCCGCCGCCGCGAAAAACCCTAGGCAGCCATGGACGCCGCGGCGCTGGAGTCGTTGATCCTGGACCTGCACGCCATCGAGGCGGTCAAGTTCGGCTCCTTCGTGCTCAAGTCCGGCATCACCTCGCCCATCTACCTGGACCTGCGCGCGCTCGTCTCCCACCCGCGCCTGCTCTCCGCGGTCGCCTCGCTCCTCCACGCGCTCCCCGCCACGCGACCCTACGGCCTCGTCTGCGGCGTCCCCTACACCGCGCTCCCCATCGCGGCCGTGCTCTCCGTCGACCGCTCCATCCCCATGCTCATGCGCCGCAAGGAGGTCAAGGCGCACGGCACCGCCAAGGCCATCGAGGGCGCCTTCCACCCCGGGGACACCGTCCTCATCATCGAGGACCTCGTCACCAGCGGCGCCTCCGTGCTCGAGACCGCCGCGCCCCTCCGCAAAGAGGGGCTCGTCGTCGCCGACGCCGTCGTCGTGGTGGACCGCGAGCAGGGCGGGAGGGAGAACCTCGCCGCGAACGGGATCACGCTCCACTCGCTCATGACCCTCACCGAGGTGCTCGCCGTGCTGCTCAAGCACGGCAAGGTCACCGAGGAGAAGGCGCAGGAGGTCAGGCAGTTCCTCGACGCCAACAGGAAGGTGGCGGTGCCCGGGGCGGCGCCTGTGAAACCCAGGGTGCTTAGGAAGACGTATTCGGAGAGGGCCAAACTGGCCACCAACCCTATGGGGAAGAAGCTCTTCGAGCTGATGGAGGCCAAATCGACCAACCTGTGTGTGGCTGCTGATGTTGGGACAGCAAAGGAACTACTTGAGCTGGCTGACACGGTAGGAGCGTATTGCTGTGCTTTATTTGGTACTAGTTTTGGCCTTCTGATGCTGGTTGGTAGAGGGCTTATTTAAAGACTTATTAAGGACTAAATCGAATAGACCAACATGACTTGATTTATACTCTTGGATGCATATAATTAGATAGCTTGTCAATATGTTAATCAAGAATTTTTAGATAATGGAGGTACCTCTGCACTAAGTAGGGATGCAATTTATAGGTGCAACAGAAATTTGGTGGTGTGGCCTTGTGTAGTATTGTGCAATAGGACTAGCATAAGCTCTTGATTTGTTCACTTAAGTTATTAATAAGTTTAGGTATGTGAAAATATTGAGAAGTGAATGTAATGCCATATGTCTTCAACATTTGGCACTGTGAATAGTATGTCCCGATTCAGTCATTATAATATCACAGCGTACCATTCTGTCTGCTTGCATGCCTTTTGAATTTGCTAAAAATAGTGCTTAATAGTAAAACAGTTTTTTTCTTGTTCTCATTTCTCACATCTTTTGGAAGAATGAATCCCCGGATTTGATATGTACATTTACTTACATTATTATCAAACTGTTTTGCAGGTCGGCCCTCAAATTTGTATGTTGAAAACCCATGTGGACATATTATCTGATTTTACACCAGATTTTGGCTCTAAGCTCCGCTCGGTATGTGCTCCCATGATACTATACTAGTTTTTGCTCATGTCGCTTTGTGTTTTACTTCTACAATCATATGCTACATGATAGCTCCATATCTTAAGTTAGGTTCTATTTTTCTTCTTCTTCTTTTGTTTTTAATAAAAAACAGATGTAGGTTCTTTTATGTCTAGCAGTCATTGTTGTGATGATTTCACCTAGCCTGCATCAGTGCATTCAGTATTCTTGAGTAGACACCATGCCTTTTTGTCTATATTGGGAGTGGTGGCCACCATTCACGTATTCCGTGTGTGCGGCAACTGTGTGCTTGTGGGGGGGTGGGGGTGGGGGGTATATTTGGTTCTCCTTGCCCTCTTATTTTCTATTTATTCATTTGTAAAGAGATCCTCATTGTGGTGGGAGTTCTGCGTGCATTAGGAGGCTTGAGTGGGAATGAAGCGGAGGTGTGGAGCCAGGAAAGAGCTGGGAATGGTGCTGTGCAAGTGGTGATGTGCTCGGGAGGGTGCTAATGGGATGACTTTAAGCTCTTAGTCAATAGAGTTAGTGTCATTTCTTTGGGCCAGACTGGTGCTAACAGCCCTCCTAGCACCGTTCCTAGCTCCACCCATGTATTGGGATAGTGGTCTATTTAAGTGTCTTTTGTGGCTCATACGTGCATGTGCTAGTATATATGTGCAAATTTTATAGGTGGCCTACCTTGTCGCCTGGTTGTACTTGCACCTTGGGCCACTGGATGCCTGACATGTCAAAGCAACTACCAGCAAAATATGATACGGTTATATTTGGTAGTACTCTCTCCATTCCAAATTATATAGTTCATTTTGGATTTGTCCTAAGAAGTTTACTTCTCTAACTTTGACCAAGCTTATATTATATCTAATTACTTTCATAAATTCTTCGTTAAACATGTTTCAATATTGCATCTATTTCACTTGTACATGCTAATATGTTTTTTTTTTTTCTAAAAGCTTGGTCAAAGTTAGAGAACTTGGACCTAGGAAAAGCCTAAATGAACTATAATTTGGGACAGAGGGAGTGTGTTCAATTTCTTCTGTGATTAGAAGTTCCTTTGATCCATTCAGTGTCCCCCTGTCATGGTTTTCATATTCCTTTAGTACTTCCATTTTGGGAACAATCTACCTATACCAAGACACTGTCAAGAATTTCCTAAACCATCCTTTGTTTGTTTGATAAACTACCCGAATTATTTTCTGTCATAACAATGAGATGTTGCTATTGAAAATGCTTAAACAATTACCTGGCTTGCCTTTTACACACCTCTTATTTAATTGGTTCCTAACATTTTGATAAAGATTGCTGAGAAGCACAACTTCTTGATCTTCGAAGACCGCAAGTTTGCTGACATTGGAAATACAGTGACCATGCAATATGAAGGGTGAGAAAGAACTTTAATCTTTACATGCTCCCTTGTATGTTGCATCTTCGTATTTGTGCGCTATAATTCTTTTCCTGCTTTGGTTCAGAGGAATATTCCGCATATTGGACTGGGCCGATATTGTTAATGCGCATATAGTACCTGGACCTGGAATCGTAGATGGCTTGAAGCTGAAGGTATCATGTGCTTTATATGTCACATATTACTTGCATGACAACTATTAATAATGAGTTGAATAAGTTACTATTGCCTACAAGAATAGCTGATGAATCATGGGACTCACACCAACTGTTGTGTTCTTACCTTGAAGGGTTTGCCTAAAGGAAGAGGGCTACTTCTGCTCGCTGAGATGAGCTCTGCTGGCAACCTTGCTCATGGAGATTACACTGCTGCTGCTGTAAAGATTGCTGAGCAACATTCTGACTTTGTGATGGGATTTATATCAGTAAATCCTGCATCTTGGTCAGTGACACCATCAAGCCCGGCATTTATCCATGCCACGCCTGGCGTTCAGATGGTTGCTGGAGGGGATGATCTTGGGCAACAATACAACACTCCTGAGTCTGTAAGTACAACCGTCTGTACAGTCTGTTTGTGTGTCTATCGCAATATTGGTGTTTATTTGGACATCCTAGTGCTTTTAGTTTGTTATACGGGCACATCCTTGCAAAATCTGAATTTGGTAACATCACTACATTATACAATCTGTAAAGCATCAGTCTGATAGTAGACTGGTTTTCTTTTGACCTTGTGGAAATATATTTAGATCATAATGGCCACAACCATTAAAAATCCGTCATTTTGTTTAGTTCCAAAATTTTACTTTACATATTGTTGGAGCTGTGTTGATATATATTGTAGTATGGACAAATATTGCTGCTGTGAGACTATTCCCTTTTTGACAAGCTGAAATTGAATCTCAATATATGCTTCAGTTAGAGGTTTTCTTGCCTTCGGTGTTTATGACAATCTGAGTAATTTATTTTCCTCATAACATTATCATTCCCTGATATATCATGGATTTGCAATTCAGGTGGTAAACTACAGGGGCAGTGACATAATCATAGTTGGACGTGGGATTATAAAGGCGAGTGACCCTATGAAGACGGCATGGGAGTACCGGTTGCAAGGGTGGCAGGCATACAAGAACAGCTTGCTATGAGGGGGCGCTGTGAGCATTCCAAGGACAAATCCAGGCGATTTGGCGTAACAATAAGAGCATGCGGAAAGGCCCCCCTACAGTTGAGTCGGGAACAAATTGCAATCAGACTCACTGCAGAGGAGACTCATCCAGAGCATGCTCCATCATCGTTTGTGTTAGAATAATTTCCTCTTGGTTCACTTCGTTCTTGTTGGTTGAGTTATTATATTAGGCATTGTTATGCCTGTGCTGGGTTAGATCGTCTTATTGCCACTCTGGTTTAGCTCCGAAATGCCGAGCAATGTGATGCTGTCGATGGTGAAAATCGTTGCCGAGCAATGTGATGCTATCGATGGTGAAAATCGTTGCCGATGCTATCGATGGTAAAAGTCGTGTAGTGCTTGTGGTGACAATGCTTGCCGTCTGAACTTCACCTATGGGTAACTGCCGCCGCGCGATTGCTTGCTGTTGTCTTCAGGCCTTGCCCAGATTTCTCTGCGAAAAGTTTCCACGCTTGCCGCGCCACGCGCGTACAGATTGCGCTGCAAAAACTTGCCACGTGCGGGTGGCGCATCGTCGTTCTCTTGCACCTGACGAGTGGCGACGGACCTCAAGTCCTCAACTGCCGTTGGCGCACTCCGCCGCTCCGGTGTGGGCCATGCGGACAGCAATCTTCTCCAGTACGCTTCCCTCTGCTGACTCGGACGTCTCGATCGCGACGACCGACGAGATTAGCTTGCTTGTCGGCTTGTGTGTTGGTACAAGAGCATTTCTACACGCACTTATCTCCAAGAAAAATGTCGGAAAAATGTCGAGACAGACGGAAGTTGATGTTACGATCGTGGTTGTGGTGCTCATGGGAATCATGGCAAGCGAGATGAAGGTTAATTTGATTTTTCAGTAGGATTTTCAAAGTGAACCGTTGCGCTTTCATTTCTCAGCAGGATTTTCAAAATTTTGCGCTTGCGCATCTGGGCAAAATCCCGTGACCTCGTTGCCTTTCTTACCCAGTACTCGTACGCACAACTTTGAAGCCTCCACTCGCTCGCACAGCTCTCAGTCATTCAGACAGTCACAACTCAACTCACAAACGCCGCCGCGTCCACCACCACCACCATGGACGCCGGCGCGAAGGAGGCGCTGATCCTGGACCTGCACGCGGTGGAGGCGGTGAAGCTAGGCACCTTCGTGCTCAAGTCCGGGATCACTTCCCCGATCTACCTAGACCTGCGCGTGCTCGTCTCGCACCCTCGCCTCCTCGCCTCCGTCGCGTCCCTCCTGGGCTCGCTCCCGCCCACGCGGCCCTACGACCTCCTCTGCGGCGTGCCCTACACGGCGCTTCCCTTCGCGGCGGCGCTCTCCGTCGCGGCCTCCGTGCCCATGCTCCTCAGCCGCTACGACACCAAGCGCGTGGAGGGCGCCTTCCGCGCCGGCGGCGGCCAGGCCGTGCTCATCGTCGAGGACCTCGTCACCAGCGGCGCGTCCGTGCTCGAGACCGTGGGCCCACTCCGCGCCGAGGGGCTCGTCGTCGCCGACGCCGTCGTCGTCATCGACCGCGAGCAGGGCGGGCGGGAGAACCTCGCCGCTAATGGGGTCGCGCTGCACTCGCTCATGACGCTCACGGAGATGCTCGCCGTGCTGGTCAGGCACGGGAGGGTCGGCGAGGAGAAGGTCGCCGAGGTCAGGCGGTTCCTCGACGCCAACAGGAAGGTGGCCGTGCCCGGGGTGGTGCCTGCTGCTGGACCGCCCAAGCCGGCGGCTGCTAGTGCTAGGAGGAAGTCGTTTGCGGAGAGGGCGGGGTTGGCTACGAACCCCATGGGGAGGAAGCTGTTCGAGGTGATGGAGGCGAAGCAGAGCAACTTGTGTGTTGCGGCGGATGTTGGGACAGTGAAGGAGTTACTAGAGCTTGCTGACAAGGTAGACATGCTAGTTCTTGTGTTTGGTATTTCTATTGTTGATTTTTTTTTCCCATTTGCTAAGAATGTGTTAATATGTTTGCCCCCACTTGTGTAGGTTGGTCCAGAGATTTGTATGTTGAAAACTCATGTTGATATCTTGTCTGATTTTACACCAGATTTTGGGGCCAAGCTTCGCACAGTATGTTCTCTTCTGACATCAACTTTCTTATCTTCTCTTTTGTTGTATTACTGACCATCATTCTTCTATTGGGTGGTATGTTTTGATTTCTATGTTCACTAAAAGGATGGTAGCGTCAGAAATCAGATGTTGGTCCTCTTATTATCATGTACTAGCCTGACACAAGTGTCCTTTTGTGTAATCGGAATGGGTTGTTCATTACTGAAAGGCAAAATCCCTATATCAGGCCAATGTACTTGGTTCACTAGCTTGATTTTATTTTATTCACTACTAGAGGTGTTTTGTGTATTCCTGTTCCAAATGCTGAAGTTATACTCTGCATATGGTTACTGCATAGCTTACTCGGTATTGCACTGATTCTTAACTTTCAATTGAAGATTGCTGGGAAGCACAACTTCCTGATATTTGAAGACCGCAAGTTTGCTGACATTGGGAACACAGTAACTATGCAATCTGAAGGGTGAGAAAAAAGAACTATAAACTATTTATCTTTCTCTTATCTTTATTTTCCTTCTTATACATTTGTGTGATATACATAAACTCTTTTTTACTTTGGTTCAGAGGTATATTCCGCATCTTAGACTGGGCGGATATTATTAATGCGCATATAGTTCCTGGACCTGGGATTGTAGATGGCTTGAAGCTGAAGGTACTTTATGACATATGCATAGGCCTTGCACAACTACTGAGTTAAAGATAATAGTTAATGTTGCAGCTGCAAATAGCTCATACATTGTATTGCTCACGGTAACTGTTGTGTTGTGGCATTGAAGGGTTTGCCTAAAGGAAGGGGCCTACTTTTGCTTGCTGAAATGAGCTCAGCTGGCAACCTTGCTTATGGAGACTACACTGCCGCGGCTGTGAAGATTGCTGAGCAACATCCTGACTTTGTAATAGGATTTATATCAGTGAATCCTGCATCTTGGTCACCAGCACCGTCGAACCCAGCATTTATCCATGCCACTCCTGGAGTTCAGATGGCTGCTGGAGGAGATGCCCTCGGACAACAATATAACACTCCCTTTTCAGTGAGTGCACTTTCGCCATTCGATTCTTGTGTGACTGCTCTCTGCTGTGGTGTTTTGGTCTGAAATCTTATTTTTAATCCCTTCAAAGTTGTTATATAAGGTTAGGTTAGTTGTACATTATACAGTTGTGCCAGTTCTTGAAAATTTTAAATAAAACAGAGCTTGGTATCAGTTTGACATTATGAAAGTATATTTAGATAATCTTGGCTATATAATATATATACTTCCACTACTGAGTGCTTCTTTATATTAAATGATGACAGCAGTGCAGTACTATAAGTCTGTAAATAAACATCAACATAACTTCAGTACTTCTGGTTTGTTAAGGAATATATTGGATGTGTTAGAATACAGATAACCCCTTAGCTTGCAAACTGGATAATAATATCTTTCCTCTATTTATAGACACCAACTAGAGACTTTCTCAGTAGGATTTCATAAGACTAGCCTAGTTCTTCTTTGTTCTTACTCGATTGATATGAATTTAGCAAATGAGCTTGTAGCTCAGTGGTAGGACTTCCGGTTGGGGAGCCACCCATCCAGGGTTCAAAGTCTGGGTGTTGCACAATAAAAATCCCCTGTTTGGCGGCCGGGGTTCGGGGTTTTTCAGCGGCCGGGAAGCGTGACTTTCCTCTTAATGAAAAACAGTTGGGGCTGTTCCCCTCCGGTCGCGTTTTTTCGATTGATATGAATTTATGACATTACATTAGCGCCATTCAAAACAAAGAACAGACTTCGTAGGAGTCTGCATTCAATTGTAAATTGTAACATGTGTTTGCTTCACACTCAAATTAGCCCTCTGCTTGCCTTGGCATATAATGAACAGTACTTGAATGTTGAATCATCTTGTGTTCCACTCTATTTGATTTCTGCATCATAATCTTTTCTTCTCATTTTCATAATTTGGTAGTGTTGGTAGGAAATTTCAATTGTATTCGTTTGGGTCTGATTTTTGAAAGCTTCAGACTTTTTCTTTCAAATGCATTACACTGTTCTATGAGCTTTTCTGACTTGAAACATTGTTTTGTGATACCAGGTCATCAACGATAGAGGCAGTGATATAATTATAGTCGGCCGAGGGATTATAAAAGCCAGTAATCCCGCAGAGACCGCGAGGCAGTATCGCATCCAAGGGTGGCAGGCATATCAATCCAGCTTGTCTTGAGGAAGCGACTGTTGATGTAGTAATAAGAGTATGCCCCATCTATGCATGCAACTGCGTTTCACCTGCCCATCATTCTCACGCAGTGATTTTCGGTAATTGTCTTCACTGTACCCCCGGATGCTAGAACTTGAAATAAGGGAATGCAAATTGTACGAAGCTGAAGTTCAATTACAATTTCACAGAAAATTCTTCACTCACGCAAACACAAAATGATATTTATTTGACTTTACACCCTTGCGACAGCACTAGAGTAAAAATGAAGCCATTTACTTTGCCAGCAGCCGAAAGTTGTGAGGTAAAAAATCCGCTAAGAATGTCTTTCCAGTAGCAAGAGTTTTCACCATAACGTGCAATTCATGATGAATTCACAAAGAGCATTTTTTAGGGAACAATTCACAAAGAGCTGGGAACGAAAAGTTTTCGCCGTTGCTTCAGTCAGGCTCAGGCCTCTACGGACTCGGGATTTCGGGAACAAAGAAGCCCAAAATAGGTTCCAACTAAAGCCCACGGCCCACACAGTCCACACGCAGTAACCTAAAGACCCCGAGAGGACGAGATCGATTCATCCGCCTCCGGCGCCATTGCCACCGGCGGGCGCTTATGGGTGACGACGATGACCATCGCCGCCGCTGCCCTAGCGAGGACCGCCTCAGCAGCCTCCCCGACGAGCTCCTTCAAATCATCCTCCTCGGCCTGGGCTCCATCTGCGCCGCTGCGCGCACCAGCGTGCTCTCCCGCCGCTGGCGCCACCTCTGGGACTGGGCCGACGTGCCCGAGCTCGTCCTGGTCCGCGGCGGGCCCGACTCGCCGCCGGGCTCGTTCCACGACAGCGTCGACGCCGCCCTCGACGCCCACCCCGCGCCGACGACCCTCGGCCGCCTCCTCATCTGCGACAGCGACGCTTCCGACGCCATCCCGAGCGCACGCGCCGCGCCGTGGCTGCGTTTCGCGGCGGAGCGCGTGGCGGGCGCGCTCCTCCTCCTCGTCCCCCCGCGGCTGTCGTCCCTGGCCCCCGTCGCCCTGCAGGAGCTCGAGCTCCCCGCGTGTGTCCGTGCCAAGACGGTCACGCTCAAGCTCCAGAACACATGGCTTCTGCGGCCCGCGCCGGCCGGCGGCGTGTTCACGGCGCTGACCGCCCTGACGATTCTCTACGGCCGCATGGAAGGCGGCGATCTCACAGCCCTTGTGTCCACGCGGTGCCCGTGCCTCAAGGACCTCAGGCTCCGCGTCACGTTGGTGGATGCCTCGGACGTCTCCATTCGCTCTGACACGCTGCGCTCGCTCTGGTTCTACATCAATTCTCCTCTGATTGAGGTCGTGGCCCCAAGTCTGGAGAAGCTGTGGGTGTATTACGCCTTCAAGGCTCGTTTCTCGGTACCCAAGCTTTCAGAGTTGGTTTGGACAGGGGATTATGCCAATGAGAGTCATCAGTTTGTCAATGTCAGCCGCAGCCTTCAGGTGCTACACATTGCACGGGACCATAGATTTGCTCCCACGTCCCTGCTAGAGAAATTTAGTCAAGTTGACGAACTGAATATGATCATCTGCATTCCGCGGGTGCGTTGGTATCAACAGAATCTCCTCAAAACCATTCGAATTTCTTATAATCAAGTGATTAACCTTTATTGTTTCTACTCATGAATCACGACAGGGAACAGAAGGGTATGAAGGCTTCTTGAGTGAGACAAGCAAGCTCCCCAAATGTAGAACCCTGAACATATCCTTGGAGCCGAAGGGCCATGGCCTGGCTCCAAGCATACTACATTTCTTGAGGAATTGCAATAGTGCCAAGAAGGTTTCTGTCAGATTGCTTAATTCTGATGACGACTCACAGGTAATTTCTAATAAGCCTGTATTCTCTGTATAAGAATCTGAATTTTAATCGTTAATTGGTTTGACTTTTACTTATGTGAGAAAGGAGAGTTTCCTAATCTGCTTTCATCTTGAGGTGTGGCTGAGGTTATGATAATGTTTCTTCTTCTGTGTAACATTAACCTATATTGCTAAATGATGGTGGGCATTGGTTTACATTAACCTATCTATGCATGATAAGTCAAATGAAATCACATTGGAAAAAATGTGTATTTAGTTGATTAGCACTACCTGAAACCCAAACAGCTGATATAACATGTCCATCACCATTTTCGACACGTTAATGTTAAATAGATCCAAACCATGCAACTAATACAATTTTTTTTTCTTATATTCAACAGTATTCTTGCCCGGTATCTTGCTCCTGTCGCTTGGCGGAGAGTCGCGGGGATTGATGACATTGTTCTCAGCTCAATTGAAGAGTTAAAGGTCAGTTCCTGTACAAGCTCTCATGAAGAATTGGAATTCGTGGAGCTGTTCTCAAAATGTGATGCCACAAATCTAAAACATTTGGTCATTGACTATTACAAGAAGAAGTTCCAAGCTTCTGTAGAAAGTAAGGAGATATGTAAGAAGATCTGCAGCATGTATGGACTGAATGTTGAAGTCGAATTCTATGTTGTTGGACAAGGGAGGCGGGTGTGTTTTGACTGGAGGCGTGTCAAAAATGTCAGCAGAAAGATGGTGACAACAACCTAGCAATCATCAAGATTGTAATGGGCAAGCAGCCAGGAAAGTGTTTGTTCTGGGTACCAACTGAATTTCCCAGACCTGGTACTGTGAGCCTGTGACAGCCTTATTTCGCATGTAATAAGAGGAGATCAACTCACAGTTTCTATGTTCATGAAAAGGATGGTATTGTCCATATGCTTTACGTTAGTGGCGCCCCCCGCTCATTATGAATCATCAGCGAAAACAAAATGGGCACCACAAGTAATCGTCGCTGTGTACTAGCTAGTGTGTGATCCAACAACGTACACGTACCTAACCCATCTCATCTCTCACCACGTCATATCTTGACGGATCTAGCTATATTCCGGCCACGTGAAGTAAATATATGCAAGAGTACGGAATGCGCTAATTATTCCGGGCACCGTAATTTTGGTCTGAAAACTTATGGACCAGATGTGACCAGTCAGAAAAAGCGACAGCAAAGGCTTGGGTGCTGCTGGCCTGCTGGGCTAATCAAACGTGTTTGAAAAAAAACGACGTCAGAAAAAAATTAATACTGGAGTAGATAAATTCTTCTTCTTCTTTTCTTTTGTAGGGAATGCTGTTGGCTTGTGGGCAAACAGGCCGAAAATAACAGCCGTAAATTAGCTCAACAGCCCAGTTAGCCCAAAAGGCCGGATGGTGGACAGAAAAGTTCGATCCACATTCTCCAATTGGATCTCCTCCAGGCCTTTTTTTTTTTTAATCCGCGAGCTGTTTCATCAACAGCCAGTTTGCCCGGTGTGGTGCCACGTTAGTTGCTAGAATTGTAAATCATCAGTTCAAGGATTAAATAAATTTATTAAAAAACTACAAAAACATTTTAGTAACCCATATTGTACTGTATTTAGGTAACCCTTGCCACCCAAGAATATACATACTACACCAAATAATACCACCTCGCCTAGTTTTATAATTGTTCATGTTCCGGTAGATATAAAATACGAAGGGTGGTTGTTCCATGGATAGGCACAGCAGTTGCCCCCTCAGCCCACGAGCGGCTCACACGGTGCCTGGATTCTAGAAGCTGTTGTTGCGCCGCTCCTACCTCAACCCTGAAAAAAAGCAATTGCACAGAGTTAAGTTCCCTTGCTTAATATTTATAAGCCGCATTCAACCTTACAGCTAACATGATTTGAGTTGAAAAGTACCAAGGTTCCATGATTGAAATATATTTGTTGGCTTATAGATTATATGGAAGACGTTAGTCTTCGAGAAAAATGTTATATGGAAGTTATGTCAGGCTTCTAAAAATCGTCTAGCTAAATAGAAGGTTTTTCTTATACTTAAAATTAGTTTATTTACAAATGAAGCGGTCTAAAATAATTCTTCTAGAGCAAAAAAATTGTCTTTATTTTGGTGTCTAAGCTATGCACCCAACCATCCTGTGTTACAATATTAGCCAATACTAACAAATGTGACTTCCTTTCCAAATTATAGGTATATATTACAATCTTAGCCAATACCTGCTAACAAATGTGACTTCCTTTCCAAATTATAGGTATATAGTTTTTACTGATGTATCTAAATTCTAGAATATCTAAGCGCATCTAGACAAGCCAAAACAATCTATAATTTGGGATGGAGGGACTAGCTAACAAAAAGACACCACAATTTGTGCAGGAGAAAAGTAGGCTATTAAGCATATATTCTATTAATCAAGTCCATGAGGAGCAAGTTTTTGGCTTGACAATTTGACATAACTTGACTTAGTGACTAATTAGTGATTGGAGATTTGGGGGGTCTTGGTGTTGTCACACAACTGTGTCTGTGCATTCATGCATATCAAGTGGCACATTGCATCATGATTGTGTACTTGCATTAGAAAATTCAAAATTCAGCATCAGTCAAAATTCAGCATTGTCTTCCTTCAAAGCTTGCATCATTTTTCTTAAAGAAACAGAAAACTATATTCTGAATATAATATAATTACTAAACAGAAGGGCAAATACACTTTCAGGGAGGCTGAATACTTTAACCATGTGGAGAAATTCAGCATCACTGTCCCTCCGACGCAGGTTTACAGCTATGGAGGTACCCCGTTGACCCTTCTCCACCTCCATGAGGCCTTCCACCTACATTCGCGCTCCTCCATCTCAGCAGCGGGCTCGGTTGCCTTCGCCACAGTGGCCTGGACGACTCGGGCCCGAGTCGACCCTCTGCTTCTTCTCTGCCGCCGCCGCCGCCTCGGCGGGTGTCCCGGGTGGTCAGCACAAGGGGTGTGGCGGCCCGCGACAACGCTGCTGCTGCGGTGACGGATCGGGCGCGAGGACCCGGATGCTGGCCGGACCGAAACACGAGGCCACGGGGGCATTCATCGGATCCTGAGTGAGTAGGAGAACCAACCCAATCTAATTGTTTTGATAAGGAACCAGGCTAACCAGCCCAATCTAGCCCATTAATCCCGTGGCCCAAGATGGTAATGACCCAACAACCCAGAGCCATCCAAACTGTTAGGCGATTCAATTCATATTCACAAAGAACTAGCCTTTGATTTTGTCCTAATTATTCATAGGAATTCCATAGGAAAAGAATAATCAGCTAAACCTCATGAAAAAAATTCATACTCACTAGCACTAGGCAAACAATGAATTCATGGAGCATTCAATCCTACCATCCAAAAGGGCCCTAAATCAGTTCCAGGCCAATCAACTAGCAGACTTAACCTTACATACCTTGCCCAGTTGCCCTCCTGTTCGCTGTTCTGGAACACTTCCACCTGCTTGCCCACGAGCTCCTGCTTTTGAACTGTGTTGGACATACATGCATATCGTTATTTTTCCATAAAAAAAAGATGAGAACATGTAAAACAAAGGGGATCGGGGATCGGTTTACTTCTCCTTTCCAACTCGCTATCCTAGTTCTGGCTTTGGCGAGGATTTGAGCTGCGGAGCTTTTGAGAGTGAGTGTGCCGTATATACATTATTGATGTTCACCCACGTCTTAGGCTGTGTGGGACGGGAAGTGTAAGTCTGCACAGCTGCACTGCAGCTTCGGTAATACGAGCGCAACCAGCCGTCTGCTTTTTTAGCGGCTCGATCAGGCGTCCCTGAATACGTACGGACGGACGTCGTCGCTCCCTGAACACAGGTTTTGCTTTTTGAGCGCAAAACCTGATCCGTCTCTTGGTCCGGCCACCACCCTGACCCCTGTGCTGTACTAGAATGCTGCTACGTGCAGCGAGCGGGAGCAGCTGCCAAGTGCCAACACCAGCGCCGGCGCTAGCACGGCACCATGTCAACGTCAAGGATCGCACTCGGGGCATACGTGTAATTCTCCTCAACGCTCTCCTCTGCTTTTTGAGCACACACTCTCCCGCTTTTTGGCAAACTGGACCACGCCATCTGCTTTTTTAGCGGCTTGATCAGGCGTAGTCGTTGCCACATAAGAGCATCTCCAACAGTTATGCAAACAGGCTTTGCATTCTTGTTTTTGCCAAAAAATCACGAAATTGACTCTCCAACAGCTATGCATTCTTGTTTTGCATTTTGGCAAGTTTGGCAAATCCCATGGCTGGCTATGCATATATGCATAGACCCAGAGACTTGGCAAACATTCCTCTCCGCGCGAAAAATCCTCTCCGCGCGCGCGAAGAGTCCTTTCCGGACCAGCCGCTCCCTCTCGCGCGCCACACATATTTGCGATCGACCAGACTTTCCCGCGAGTTTCCCGAGTCCGTGGCTTCTACGACGGCGGCGATCGAGGGCGGACTTGATCGCGCGCGGTAGGGGATCGTCGCGCCGCCCACGTACGCGGCGAGTACGTAGATCAAGGCGGCCCTCAGTCGCGTCCTCCCACGTACGACGGCCTCCGGATCGCGTCCTCCCACGTGCGACGGCCTCCCGGATCGACGACGAACCAAGCGCATCGACCACACGAAGCCGGTGGATCGACGACGAACCAAGCAGATCGACCGCGAGGGTATGTCTCTCCATGCAATATTGCTAGGTAGGGTTCACATAGTAGTAAAGATGTTGCTTTCCCTTGGCAAAGCGATTGGCAATATTGCTAGCTAGGGTTCTTCCGGTGCCGTACAGGTAGTAGAACTCCATACGTTCAGCGATTGGTGTCGGAGGATCTGCAGCACTTCTTCCAGACCTGCAGGTACGGGCGCCGGCAACCGGACTCAAGATCTTCCAAGCAGCGCCGGCCGATCGATCTTCAAAGCGTGCATGCCCGTTTGAAGCAGCGCCGGCAAGAAGTCCTCGCACGTTCGATCGTCCTCGCGGCGGCCGGGAACAGGAGACGACCGCGAAGGACCGGCGCGAAGAAACCCCACGACTTAAAAAGAGCGCGTAGTCGGACGACCGAAATATTTTCGCGGCAAAAAAATTCTGGGCCCACACTTTCCCAAATGCAAAGCCAAGTTTGCATAATTGTTGGAGATGCCTCCTTTTTCTCCTCTCCATTTGGTTTTTAGAATTGGCAAAATACCTCAAATGCATAGCCAAGTTTGCATAACTGTTGGAGATGCTCTAACATTAGGACTTGTTTGGGTTTTGACTTAGTTAAGCTGATTTTTTTAGTTTTTAGCTCCATGAGCAGCTTTACAAATGAAGCTGAGCTATTTTTATCTCCTTGTTTGGCGAAACAGCTTCATTAGATGAAACAAAAGATTAAAACTACCATACTTTGCCCTTAGATTTTCTTTTTTACTATTCCCTGGTCTTCTTCCTCACGGACACGGAGTCACGAGTCGCGCGCCCCTGCGTACTGGCTTGCCACTCATGCCGGCGGCCACGAACCCGGCGACCGCTCCCTGGAGGTGGCGGCGGCTGCGAGCTCCCCGTCGACCTGGTGGCTCCCCCCACCCCTCGCGGGCCGTGCCTAGGCGAGCTGCGCCCCAGGCAGCCGTGCCCCTGCAAGATCCGGCGGAGTCCGCATCTTGGCGCCTAGCAGCGAAATCTAGCTGCGCCTGACGGCTTCCCCGCGGTGTCCCTCGGCGGACGGACGACGCCCCGGTGCACTCGCCCCCAGGGGCGGCGGCCCTGGCCCTCGTCCTGGGCTTTTCTAGACTATTGCTTTGCTTAAATGGACAATTACACGGGGCCTCCTATCAGGCCAACACATAAAACCACACAATTGCTAATTATTGAAATTTGCTACCGGCTAAACGAGAATGGAAAGCACAAATCTAGCACCAAGGATTATTTCTAGCAATCTCCTCCTAAGCCTTGTGGTGCACTCTGCATATATCAATGAGGCCAATCTTAGAACAAAGCTCATGTAACCGGGTCTTGCCGAGCGGCTTTGTCAGAATGTCGCCCAGCTGTTCTTCGCTCCTGATGAACTCTACCTTTGATCAGACTTGCTTTAGCAGATTCCCAGACAAGGTGATACTTCAGTTAATGTGTTTACTCTGTCCATGTCCATGGAGTGCTAGGTTCTTAAAGAGATGGCAAACTTGTTGTCCACACTTAGCATTGGTGCTGATCCTTGCACTTCAGCTAGCACTCTGGCTAGCCACAATGCCTGACAAGCAGCATTAGCAGTTGCTACGTATGCTACCTCACAGCTTGACTGTGCCACCACCTTCTGCTTCATTAGTCCATGTGATTGGGCTGCTGCTGCTTCATTAGTCCATGTGATTGGGCTGCTGCTGAGGAAGGTCACCCCAGTCGTGCTCTTCCTAGCATCGACATCGCCAACAAAATCGTTGTCACTGAATCATGTTAGGTGAGACTCCTCCTCCTTGCCAAACCAAAGACCCTAGTTCTTGGTTTTCTCCACAAGCAGGATGTGCTTCACTGCCACAAGATGATCCTCTTGTGGCTCTTGCAGAAAACAGCTACGTACCCAATATCAAATGCAAGGTTAGGGTGAGTGTTCACCAGATACCTTAGGCTACCCACGATGCTTCAGGATATGGTCGCATCGACCGGCGACTTTGAACTGAACTTGCTCAGCTTTAGCCGTGCTTCCATGGGCACCTGACAGGGATTGCACTCAACCGTGCTGCTTCTCTCAGGATCTTGGTAGCATAAGCTCCTTGGCTGAGCGAGATTCCACTCACGCTCTACTTCACTTCAATGCCGAGGTAGTAGTTAAGCAAGCCAAGATCATTCATCTTGAACTCAGGTGGCAATTGGCCCCGTGGGGACGGGGCTCCGCGGGGAATGCCCCTGATGAAGCACATATCTAGCACAGTACTATTGCTAACCAAATTACCATTAGGGATATTCCTAGCAAGAATTACCATCAGGGCCTCCTATCAGGCTGACACATACAACGTGCATATTCTTATTTAGTAAATATTTGTTTATATTCATTTGTTTTTCTTTGTATTTATTTTATAGAAAAGATTACGGACATATATTTATTTAAACAGAGGCTCAATATGCCAATTTGGAGGTGAAATGTAAGCATTAAGAAGAGAAATTATTTCAGGTTTCAAAGGAAAACAGAGATTTACATAATACAAGTTGTAGAACTCAAAGGTTAGTTTTTTAGTCTATGGTATTTTTGCACATTTTCACATATGATGGTGATATAACTAATGGCTTGCATAAATCTTAGGTAATGTAAGAGTTATTTGCAGATGTCGTCCATTTCATAATGAAGAAAAATTAAAAGAGGGCTTTCAATTGACATCGAGTTTGACTCGAGAATGCAAAGGTCACAGTTAAAGGTTCAAAGAAAACATTTAAGTTTGATGCGTTGTGCAAACCGGAAGAAAACCAAGGTAACTATTGACGTATCCTACTTGTTATGAATAGCACTTGTATTCATTGTAGGGGCACTAGGCTCAAATATATACAAGTACAGAAGTGGGTGAATATGCACAAAAGCCCCTTATACAATGAGGAAAATACAAGAATACATATATATATCTAACATCTCTCCTCAAACTCAAGGTGGATCAAGAACATTTGAGTTTAGAGAGAGAGAGAGAGAGAACTTACTCCGGTCTGTGCCTTTGTAAATAAATCAGCCAACTGAATCTCTGAGGGCGAATGTTGGCGGTTCTTATTGCATATCTAACCCCGCCAACTTTAGTTTATAATTCACCAAAAATCATGTAGATAGGAGATTTATACTAACAAATTCCATAGTTTTGGTGAATCACTTGTTTTGCAGGTGGACATTCTTGGAATATGCATATTTTGGGCCAAGAAATAAAGAAAAGCATTATAAATATTTGATTATAAAATGGGCCCAAAGCAAAACAAGGAGAAAAAGGCCTAACCGACGTACCAACATGACGAAACACCACGTGGGTCGAGTCCAGGCCCAGAGCACAGCCCGCCAGCCAAGG
This sequence comes from Themeda triandra, assembly GCA_018135685.1. Lineage (NCBI taxonomy): Eukaryota > Viridiplantae > Streptophyta > Magnoliopsida > Poales > Poaceae > Themeda > Themeda triandra. The sequence goes on from JAENPR010000018.1 coordinate 2,607,123, forward strand.
TCGGTGGCCAGGGTCGGCGCACCTGGCGTGCCCGTGCCCAGGGCTCTGCCACCCGGAGGGCATTGCAGTGGCGTTTTGGTAATTTGGACGTCAAGAAACCGACCATCTACACCTATTTAAGCATGGCCATTCTCCCTCTATAATCATCATGTAATTTTCCATTCTTCATTCTTCCTCCCCACTTCCACAAGTCTACACAATAGGAAGAGTAGAGCCACTACACCTAGCTACCTTTCTCTAAGGATTCGGCCTATAGAAAACCTCACCTTCCCAGTTTTTTTTTTACAGAAAGTGTGTTTGAGAAGGTTTCGCCACTTGTAACATCTGCTTTGGATGGATAAAATGTGTGCATTTTTGCTTACATCAAACAGAACCGGTAAAACTTTTACAGGTTGAAGGAGTTGAAGGTGCACCGGACTAACCTTCAGAATGTTGGAGAAAATTTTTAGCATAATTGAAGACCAAAGAAGGATGTTTCATTATGAGTATGAGGTTCATGTTGGTGTAAAGGAAATCTACAATGAGGTTGTTCGGGTTCTGTGTGGAGATGAATTTGTCACCAATAGTGAAGAAGCTTGGAGGATTATAAAGGAAGGAATCAATTCAAGAGTTATTCATGCAACAAATGCAAATGAACATAGCAGTCGCTCTCACTAGTTCGTATGTTTATGCTACAAATATTTTTTTATACTATGTGTACTATACATTGAATTGATTTTGTGGTTGTAGTGTCCAATGTGTTATAATAAAAGTGAAAGAAAGTAATGGAAGTTGGAAAGAAGGTAAATTATCAATAGTTGACCTAGCTGGAAGCGAGCGGCGCAAAAATACAGGTGCGGAAGGAGAAAGACTAATAGAAGCCAATTTTATTAACAAGTCCCTCTCAGAATTAGGGAATGCTATTTCTGCCCTTGCAACAAAGGCTCCACATATCCCTGTCAGGTATTTAAATTATAATCCTTTGTTCAAACACTATTCTTTAGTGCAATTAACCCATAATGTTTTTCAAATTGCAGGAACTCAAAGCTTACATTCCTCCTACAAGATGCATTGTGTATGTTAATCTTCTCTTTTTATAGTAGGATGTGAGAATCATTTTTCGTGTTCTTACTCATTGTAAACAATGCAGTGTAGGGTATAAGGTCTTAATGTTGGGTTCAAATTAGTCAAAATCTGGATGACATGTGTGAAACGTTGTCACACTCAAATTTGCAAGTATTCGGAACGTGGAACTTGGACAGGCAAAGCAAAGGAGCACACTGTGTGAGCCCACCGACAAGCCTGCACCAGCAGAAAAATGTCAACAGATTCCAGAGGGCAGGCCCCTATCTAAGACATGTAACCAGGGACCCAAGAGCAAACCGATGCTCCTCCTTTGTGGGCAGCGGTGCTCGAGGCTGAAAAAAAGGAAAGAGAAGATTTTAGCATTCCACATTGTGGGTAGCGGTGCTCGAAGAATATTTTTTTTTGGCATCGTGCCTTGAGGAGGGAGAGTGAGTAAAACAGATGCATGTAACACTGTTTGCTTTTTTAGTAGGTCTCACTTAGGGTGGGCATAATTAACCAAAACCGAAGAACCGAACCAAAAAAATGGAACCAGAATTGAAAATCGGTTTCTTATTCAGTTCTAAATTTTGAGGAACTAAATAACCGAGAAAATTTTGGTTCCTACTCTGTAACCGAATTAATTGAAAGAACCAAAATTTATGAATTGTACTTCACTTACTTGTATTTTGTAATATTATGTCCAATTTTGTGTGATTTCTTATACTAAATTGCTATGTATTTGTGCTACTATATTGTTGTTGTTCTCACATCAATTATTATTATTATTATTATTATTATTATTATTATTATTATTATTATTATTATTATTATTATTATTATTATTATTATTATTATCATCATCATCATCATCATCATCATCATCATCATCATCATCATCATCATCATCATCATCATCATCATCATCATCATCATCATCATCATCTAAATTAGAGGTAGTGTAGCCTATTTTTTATTTAAAACTTGAATATTTTTTTGTTGTGTTAAGCTATGCTAAAATAATCGGTTAATTCGGTTAGAACCGGAATCGAACCGAATAACTTAGAACCGAAATACTCAGTTCATAATTTTTTGAACCGATCGGTTCCCAAATTTCATCACTAACCGAAGGAACCGAACCGAAAACCGAAACGAGAACCGAATGCCCACCCCGAGATCTCACGCACACAACCTTGCTTTTTCAGTAGATCTCACGCACAGGGATGACAACACTGTGGGGATCGTTGGAGTTGAGGCATCGATAAAGATGGCATGCTGAAATTTTTTGAGCACTCCTAACGCCGTGGACAGTTGGCAGAATACTCAGTATAAACCATATCTTCGGGCACAATCCATGAAAACCACATTAAAACTTTATTTAGAAGTCCTATAAATTTAAAAGTATACACATCAATAATGCACTTATAGATATGCGTTGTCACATAATTTGAGATTTAAAATTATTTTGTAAAAATTCATATGAAAAAATAAATTTCATTTGCATCGCACTAAAGGACAAAATTCCTAAATTTTTGTCCTCCAGGCATACGCAACTCAAATTTATTATTCTTATATGAATTTTACATAAATTGAATCTCAAATTTTATGATAACGTATATCTATAGATGCACTGTTGGTGTGCATAGTTTTAATTTTTTTTTAAAACTCCTACTATAATTTTGCAAAGGGTTTTTATGATTGCAAGCCACTGATCCACTCTGATTGAGCTAGCATAGGGCACATCAAGCCAAGGCACTGCCCTATGCTATGCTCTTGCGTGTCACGGTTGTCCTGGTGGCCAGGGCCATCGGCAGGGGTGTTAAAAGATAATAGTTCATGCTGCTGTGTGCATAGCTCATACATTGTGTTGCTCACAGTAACAGTTGTGTTCTGGCATTGAAGGATTTTGCCTAAAGCAAGGGGCCTATTTTGGCTTGCTGAAATGAGCACAACTGGCAACCTTTCTTATGGAGATTACACTGTTGCGGCTGCAAAGATTGCCGAGCAACATCCTAACTTTGTAGAATCCTGAATCTTTGTCACCAGCACCGTGAAGCCCAGCGTTTATCCATGCCACTCCTGGAGTTCAGATGGCGACTGGAGGAGATTAACTTGGGCAACAATATAATACTCCCTTTTATGTGGGTGCACTTTTGCCATTCGATTCTCATGTGACTGCTGCTGCTGTGTCTTTTTTTGTTTAGAATTCTCATTTTTAATCCTTCAAAATGGTTGTATATATGTTCAATCATTTTGGTTCCCCCCGTATTATCCTAAATCAAGTGTAAATTGAATATTTGAGGTCTGAAATGGACTCAAATGAAAAAAATGTCAGATACAAAGTTTTATAATTTTTTTGGGGGGATCTACAACTTTTATTTAGATATAATTTTTGCTCCCGAGGTCACCTAGGACAGTCACTGAAGGGCCAACAGGCCTGTTTGCCAAAACAATCTATAATTTGGGATGGAGGGACTAGCTAACAAAAAGACACCACAATTTGTGCAGGAAAAAGTAGGCTATTAAGCATATATTCTATTAATCAAACCCGTGAGGAGCAAGTTTTTGGCTTGACAATTTGACATAACTTGACCTAGTGACTAATTAGTGAATGGAGATTTTGGGGGTCTTGGTGCTGTCACACAACTGTGTCTGTGCATTCATGCATATCAAGTGGCACATTGCATCATGATTGTGATGAAATAGAGCAATATGCATGTTTCAAAAAGGCAGTGATGCTAAGGACTATTGTTATTTGTTACGAGTAATTACTGACCAATATCATACATCTCAAGAAACTTCTGTCAAGGACTACCAGAATTACTGACATAGTACAGAATGATTTCATTTCAACAATGGATGCAAAGAATTAAAATAAACAGCTAGAACTAACAGGCTAGAGCACATAGTTTCAGAGATTAGTTAATTTCTAAGTGAAGGGTGCAGTAAAAAATCAGCTACCACTGAGGCCATGATGAAAAGTAGTAACCGGCTGAGAAGTTCATGTTTAACCACAATAAATGGTACTAGCAATCTCTGCACAAAATGTTCTTTAAAAGATGGCTTCTACGGACCAAAATATGCCAACAATGTAACAATCAATTGCTCAGTTCAGTTCTCGCCTAACCAGTAGTCAGAAATGCTGAACTGAGACAATAATGGTAAAAATGCAGCTATCATTTATCTCTGACACTACATGAGGCCAGGAGTACTTCAAGGCCATTTTTTCTTAAAGAAACAGGGAAAACTATATTCTAAATATAATATAATCACTAAACAGGAGCAAATACACTTTCAGGGAGGCTGAATACTTTAACCATGTGGAGAAATTCAGCATCGCTGTCCCTCCGACGCAGGCCTTCCAGTGCCGACCCTCCGCTTCTTCTCCGTCGCCGCTGCCGCCTTGGCGGGTGTCCCGGGTGGCCAGCACGAGGGGATGGTTCTCGTCACCGCGGCATCGGTTCTTGGGGCCCCTGCGGCGGCCCGCGACGACGATGTTGCTGCTGCGGCGGCGATGGATCGGGCGCGAGGGCCGGATGCTGGCGGGACCGACGGCGGCGCGGGGTTGGGGATTGTGAGGTGCAGTGGGGAGCGGGGGAGAGGAAGGGGAAGGTTATGAAGCAGCAGGAAAAGAAAACATGGTCGTCGGAGTAGGAGAACCAGCCCAATCTATTGTTTTGATAAGGAACCAGGCCAATCCAGCCCATTAATCCCGTGTCCCAAGATTGTAATGACCCAACAACCCAGAGCCATTCCAAACTATTCACAAAGAACTAGCCTTTGATTTTGTAGTAATTTTATTCATAGGAATTCCATAGGAAAATAATAATCAGCTAAACCTCACGAAAAAACCCATATTCACAAAGAACTAGTCAAACAATATTCATGGAGCATTCAGTCCTACCATCATATCCAAAAGGGCCCTAAATTACAGCCAAACCAACTAGCAGACTTAGTCTTACACACCTGGTCCTGTTCTCTGGAACACTTCCACTCCACCTGCATGCGCGCGAGCTCCTGCTTCTCAACTCATAGCTAGGAGTATGTCTGTGTGGTGGGAGTGGGACGGTGGTTGCACTCAGTGGCGGAGCCAGGGGGGCTGGCGGGGGCCAATGCCCCCCTCCCCTTATGCATAATTTCTGGCTCCGCCACTGGTTGCACTGTAGTTTCCTGTACAATTTTGGAGGCCACGCTGCACTGTAGCTTCAGTCCAGTCCGTGAAATCTGAATACGAGCGTTTTCGTGAACAGAGAAGAGGTGGAATTGTGTCGCCTCCGAATCGTGATCGTGTGCACTCCGGCGGTAGCACCGCACCATGTCAACGTCACTACGTGATCGGACCACGTCCCAGAGCCAGGCCACCGGTCGGAACGAACCGGAGTCAATCGATCTTGCGCGTACGGCCGTCGTTGATCCGTCTCGCGGTCCGGCCACCACACCGGGGAAGCGGATTCTTCTTCTTCTCCTCCTCTTTGGATTCTTCTTCTTCTGCTGCTGCCAACCGGGAAAAGGATCTGAGATGTGGACTATGTACGTGAGAGAGACATGCAGCTGCCAACCCTCGATCGAGTCCCAGATGTGCAGTCTCAGATCCTGATCGGGTGCCCTGGCCGACGTGACTGCGTGCACAACAGCCTGCCTACTACGTGACTGCGTGCTATAGAGCCTAGTTTTTCTCCGAGGTTTTGAGCCTTAGACGAGCTGCACTGGCGTACGCAGCTAGCTACGCAAAAGACTTTTGCGTTACTCAACAGCTGCAGCGCGGTACGCAACTAGCTACGCAAGCCTTGCGTTCGGCCGCTCAGCCGCCATGTTTGCGGTTCGTACGGAGCTTCCGCAAAAGGACGCGTGGGCCCCGCTAGAGAGGAGAGAGAGAGGGCAAGGCAGGGAGGAGAGAAGGGGCCGGGGCGAGAACGCGGCCGCCGGAGTCGGCGCGGCCCGCCAGAGCAGAGCAGGGCGGTGCGAGCTCGTGGAGGAAGACGCGTCGGCGGGCACCGGAGGAGGAGGACGCACGGGACCTCGTCGTGCTGGCCAGGCTTCGTACCGCCATGGCCGCCCGCCATGGCCGCGTGGCGGCGGAGGGAGAGCAGAGGCGGTGTGGTGCTCCGCCATGGCCGCCCGCCCGTGCTGCTCCGCCTCTAGCCGCCCGCCCGTGCTGCTCCGCCCGTGCCGGAGAAGAAGGGCTCGCCCGCCATCGGACGAGGAACAGAGGAGGGCAGAGCAGCAGGACCCCGCGGCGGCTCCTCCGCGCCCGGAGCTCCTCCGCCGGCTTGTCCCCGAGCTCCACCGCGCCGGAGGGACCAGCGAGGGGGCCGCGCGCTCTCGCCGGGTACGCGCTCGCCGCCGGGGCCGCGCCCGCCGCCGAGGCCGCTGGAGCTCGCCGCCGGACCGCGCGGCGCCGGTGCCGCGCCCGCCGCTAGGGGCCGCGTCGCCGCAGGCGGAGCTCGCCCGGGCCGCGGCCCGGTCGCGCTCGCCGGGGCCTCGCCTCCGCCGCGCCGGTGCTCCACGCCGCGCCGGTGGAGGTTCCGAGTGGAGGGGAGAAGTAGTACTACAATATCGCGGCGGGTGCGGTGGGGAGCAGATGGAGGAGAGAGAATAGGGGAGGGAGGAGAGAGAGAATAGGAAAAAAAAGAAAAAAACTGAGTATGGGTCCCACCTTTTGGTATTGAGGAAACTGTAAAAGATTGATGAGTGCGGGAGAAAGTTGTATAGAGTAAGGAATCTGGCTGACCAGGACGGAATATTCTTTTAAAGGAATGAATATAGAGGTTGATGAGTGCGGGTAGTCTTAGAACGTGTGATTGGTTACCCGAGACGTTATTAAGACCAGCCATGTTTTGTTATATGATTTCTTTTGTGAACAGAAAATTTATTAAAAATTAAGTAGCATCCTTACAAGAGAGTGAGACAACCAACCCTGGAAAACCATAAAAAAAATGCGCCAATTCATGCGCTAAATTGTTTTTGTCTCTACTAATCTTAAGCACTGACACAACTGGGTGCCAATAGAGCGTACTTGTTATATGAATTTGATCCAATTTATTACTGTCTTACGTAAATATCAAAAATTGTAATTTTCACTACCGCAACATTTATTTTTGCAACCAACTCGAAGGAAAGGTCACGGTAAATGTGACATTTCTAGAGGCGGTTTCATGTTCGCCACTGAGATAAAAATAAAACAAAACAAAAAAAAACCAGATCCAGACCTAACAGTGCCTGGATCTCCGGCCTAGCCCCCGCCTCCACCACGATCGGATCCGCCTCCATCGCCGGAGAAGAGCATGACCGGTCTCCTTTATAGTAACTGCCTCCTTTAGTGGATACTGCATGTCAGAACTCACAATCGAGTGTGTCCTTGCGTAGCGCCACGACAAAAGAAAAGTTGAACGTCGAAGCATGAAAACTATACGTACTAAGCCTGCCACTGGTCCACTCTGATTGAGCTAGCATAGGGCACATCAAGCCAAGACACTGCCCTATGCTATGCTCTTGTTTTTCACGGTTGTCCTTGTGGCCAGGGCCATCGACAGGGGTGTTAAAGATAATAGTTCATGCTGCTCCTGCATAGCTCATACATTGTGTTGCTCACAATAACAGTTGTGTTCTGGCATTGAAGGATTTTGCCTAAAGCAAGGGGCCTATTTTGGCTTGCTGAAATGAGCACAACTGGCAACCTTTCTTATGGAGATTACACTGTTGCGGCTGCAAAGATTGCCGAGCAACATCCTAACTTTGTAGAATCCCACCGTGAAGCCCAGCGTTTACCCATGCCACTCCTGCAGATGGCGGCTGGAGGAGATTAACTTGGGCAACAATATAATATGGCTCAATGTGGCTCTACACCTAGCCACGTACGCTCAATCTCGTCAGAGCGAATTCAAAGTGCCTATTTTCTAAAAATAAAATCGATGCGGGAACTTCCCCACAGTTTTTTCTTGTCAAAAAAAACAATATAATACTCTCTTTTATGTGGATGCACTTTTGCCATTCGATTCTCATGTGACTGCTGCTGCTGTGTTTTTTTTTTAGAATTCTCATTTTTAATCCTTCAAAGTGGTTATATATATGTTCAATCATTTTGGTTCTCCATGTATTATCCTAAATCAAGTGTAAATTGAATATTTGAGGTCTGAAATGGACTTAAATGAAAAAATATCAGATACAAAGTTTTATAATTTTTTTAGGATCTACAACTTTTATTTAGATATAATTTTTTGCGCCCGAGGTCACCTAGGACAGTCACTGAAGGGCCGACAGGCCTGTTTGCCTGGCCCCACACGATGATGGCCCGACTGAAGTTGCCGCAAGGACATGATCAGTGATTGGGCTTGCTGTGATGATCAGTGCCGGCCCGCGTCGCTCTCCCGCCTCCTTATCCGCACAGGCAGCCCGCCCTTCATCCGCAGCGTCACCGCCATCTCGTACGCCGGAGGCGCCTCCATGCTCGCCGCCCGCACCGGCTCCACGGCGAACCTCCTCCTGACCACGGCGGCGACAACGGCTTTCATCTGCACGTACGCCATCTCCTTCCCGAGGCACGCGCGCGGGCCGGCGTGGAAGACCGGGTACCTCGCCGCGTCCACGGCCACGAACTCGCCGCCGCCGTCGAGCCACCGCTCGGGGCGGAACTCGCGGCAGTCGTCGCCCCACAGCCGCGGCATCCTCCCCATCGCGTACGCGCAGTAGTCCGAGAACCAACCGGCGCGCACCGTCGTGCCGTCCGGCAGCACGTCCCCGCGGCCGCCACCCGCGAGTTGATGGGCACCGGCGGGTACAGCCGCATGGCCTCGGTGAGCGCCGCGTGCAGGTAGTGCACCCCCCTGAGCTCGTCGTAGCCGCCTTCGTCGTCGACGCCATGGTCGTCGTCTCCGTGTCCGTCGAGCGAGAGCGACGCCGCCTCCTCGTACACGCGCCGCTCGCAGCGCGGGTTCGCGGCGAGGAGCCAGAAGAACCAGGTGAGAGCAGAGGACGTGGAGTCCTTCCCGGCGAGCACGAAGCTGACGACGATGTCCCGCAGGAACCGCCGCTTCGCCTCCGGCGACTGGAACATGGCGCCGAGCTCGCTGCCCTCGTCTTCTTCTATCGCCGCCGCGAACCGCGACAGGAGGTAGTGCTGCTCGTCGCCGCCGCCGCCGCCGCGCGACCGCTCCTCTGACTCCATGATCGCCGCGACGTGCTCGTCGACGACGCAGATGGCCTCGCGGAGCCGCCTCTCGCTTCCGACGCCAGCGAGCCTCATCGCCTTCCAAGCGACGGCGGTCGGGTGGAGCATGCGCGCGAAGGAGATCTCGACGGCGTCGTCGAACGCCTTGAAGAACGCGTCGTGCCGACGACGTCGTCGTCCCCTGCCCCCGCCGTCCTCCTCCTCGAGCTCGAGCAGCGTCGAGGCCTCGACCCCGAACGCGACGCCGCAGATGTTGTCGAAGGCGAAGCGCTTGAGCACGTCCTGCAGGTCAACGGCCTCGCCGGAGTCGGCCGCGGCCGCGAGGAGAGGCAGGAGCCGGCGGTGCAGGTGGGCGCGGAGGACGCGCCCCGAGAAGCGGCGCAGCGAGCGGGACGAGAAGGAGTAGGAGGCGAGCTTGCGCTGGAGGCTCCACAGGCGGCCGTCCGCGACGAAGATGCCGCTGCCGAGGAGGTCGGCGAAGGGCCCCGCGAAGCGCGCGCCCTTGACGTAGTTGGGGAACCCGGCGCGCAGCAGGTGGTCGACGACGCCCGGGTCCGCGGTGGCGACGCCGTTGCCGAGGCCGAGCGCGCCGCGCACCTCGATGGTGGAGGTCGGGGCGGCCGCGAGCTGGTCCGTGGCCCAGTCGAGGAAGCGGTGCAGGTTGCGGACCAGGTGCACCACGTTGCCGAGGATGGGGTTCGGGTAGGGGCAGTGGTTGCGGTGGCCCGCCGGGCGCCGGAGGCCCGTGAAGAGACGGACGGCGACGGCGACGGAGACGACGAGGAGCGCCGCGACAGTGGTGTCCATGGCGTGAACACGTGGCTGTGCTCAGTCGTGTGGTCGCCGGTGGGTGGCTTCGTTTGCTGCTCGTGCCAACTGCCGATCCACCTAACACCTTCACCATTCACGGTGAAGTTGACGTAGTGACGTTGACCTTTTCCAGACAGAGCTGGCCTGCGATATAAGAAAATTTCAATTTTCAATTGTGTAAAAAGAACAAACTTCAAACAAGTTGGCGTCAATTAACAGTGGAACTCTTTGTTGAGGAATGGATTTTCTTTTATCATACTGGTTATTAGTGGCAGGCGACCACGTGAGCAAGAGGCCATCTTGAGTTCTCGTGCAAGTTCATTTAGTCAGGCTTACACTGAAGTGATAAAGGTTGGCAAACAGAGCACGGGTATCTTCCTGCTAACAGTTGAATAATCAAGGACGGGGCATGGTCACATATTGGCGGCTGTTGTTTCTTTGAATCCAATCCAACAAAACAATACAGAAGACATCGTTCACAGTTTCAAATCCAACAAGAACAGACAAGTTATTATTGGCTAATTTGAGAGACGAGTCTATTAAGCCTAAGTAATCCATGATTATAACATGTTTAGATGATCATAACAAAACACACATTCTTGAATGTTCTGAATTCATTTTCAACATACTTCTGCAGTGTTGTGGTCTATATGGAAACTAAGAAATGATCATTGCTTTCAGGGTACGACGTGGATGGGGATGAAAATGCTGATTCTGAGGGTGGCCAAGATGATCGCAAGATGGACCGTGCTCTTCAAAGAAGAGGAGAAGATGAAGCTGGAGGCTTTCGTCAGATATCTGGAGTCCGAAGCAAGCTTACCTCCTCAGTTACAGTGGATTAGCCGGAGCGACCAACTCATTATCAAGGTCGGCTCCATCGGCTGCTCTGCCTTCGGCTGCTTCAACAGGAGCAGGGTGGTGGCGATGAAGTTCAACCGGTTGAGTAGTCTCGTGGCTTCGTCCCAGCTACAAGTTTGTGTAAAAGCGCTTAGTCGCTCTAAAATCGAATGTTATAAACTTTGTGCTTTTGTTAATGCAAAAGCGGGGGAACCCTTTTCTCTAAAAAAAAAAAAATCATTTTCAACATCTTCATTGTAAGGATGAAGCATGAATGTGTCTGTTCTGTTCATGTAAGGTTACGCTTGCCTTAAAATTTAAATCTGTATTTTGCAATCCGCTGAGATGTTGGTGACAATTGGCAATTGGCAGGCAAGGCACGTACGGTACGGATTCGGTACAGATCGAATTAGCCGACTCGTTTTCAGGTCGGTGTACCTTCCACTCCGATCCAACGAGACGCGATCACCTCGCAAGCAACCAGGCCACAATATATCTCGTGTAGTCGTGTTGTGATGCTCCGAAGAGGTTATAGCCCTACTAGCCGCCGCTGGTGAGGACCGATCGGATCGGAGAACCGCGCACCCCAATCGTCCGTCGCCGCCGATCGAGATGGTGCTCGCCCAGTTGGGAGAGCCTTGCCGACGCGCTGGCGCGGATGGCCAAGGCGACGGTGGTGGACGACAAGGTGGTGATCGACTGCCTCAACGACGTCTCGCGCGCGCTTCTGCACGCCGACGTCCGCTTCGAGACGGTCCGAGCCGTGCAGGCCAGCATCAGGGGCGCCGTCAACCTCCAGTCCCTCGCCGCCGGCACCGACAGGCGCCGCGCCATCAAGCATGCGGTCGTCGACGAGCTGCGCAGGATGCTGGAGCCCGCGGCCGGGAACGGGAGCGTGAAGCTGCCCTGCTTCATCCCCAGGAAAGGGAGGAAGCCCGCCAGCGTGGTCATGTTCGTCGGCCTGCAGGGCTCCGGCAAGACCACCACCTGCGTCAAGTACGCGGACTACCACCGCCGGATGGGGTTCAGCCCCGCGCTAGTGTGCGCCGACACGTTCCGGGCCGGCGCCCTGGACCAGCTGAGGCAGAACGCGGCCAAGGCCGGCATCCCTTTCTACGGATCCTACATGGAGTCGGACCCCGTGAGGGTCGCCGTCGAGGGCGTGGACAGGTTCAGGAACGACCAAGGCGTTGCCGAGGGATGCGACCTCATCGTCGTCGACACGGGAGGCTGCTCTCCTGGAGGAGATGCGGCAGCTCGACGAGGCCACGCGGCCGGACCTGGTGGTGCTCGTCATGGACGCCAGCATCGGCCAGGCCGCGTTCGACCAGGCGCTGGCATTCAAGCAGAGCGCCGAGTTGGTGCCATCATCGTCACCAAGATGGACGGCCACGCCAAGGGTGGCGGCGCGCTCAGCGCGGTTGCAGCTACGGAAAGCCCTGTCATATTCATCGGCATCGGGGAGCATCTCGCAGACCTGGAGGCCTTCGACGCCAGGTCCTTTGTGAGTCGTCTGCTAGGCATGGGAGACTTGCCTGGCTTCATGGACAAGATGGAGGACGCCATGACGATGCCCATGCCTGCTGATCAAGCACAAGGACTGGAGCAGCTTATTCACGAGCTGACGACGGTTAAAGGAGCCAGCAGCTTCACTTTCACTCTCAGGGCTCTGTACAGTCTGCTCCGGTTAGTGCGGAGCATGGGTCCTCTAAGGCATCTCGTCTCCTTCCTGCCAGCTGGGTTATTGGGAGACAAGGGGAAGCAGGAGGAGGACAAGGAAGGGCAGCAGGCCAAGATCAAGAGGTACATGACGATCATGGACTCCATGAATGCTGCAGAGCTTGATGGAGACGACCCGATGAAGCTGATGATGACGAAACAGCAGCAGTCACGGATCAACCGGGTCGCTCGGGGCTCCGGCAGGCCCGTTAGCCAAGTGGTGGAACTGCTGGAGGAGCACAAGCGAATGGCCAAAATGTTGAGCAAATTCGCGCCTGCCCACGTCACTAGACAGAGACGACCTAACATTAAGAGCAAAATTCATCGCCAGACCAACTTGGCCGGCTGAAACAAGACAAGCCCAGGAGCCCACGAAGCCCCGGAGCCCAGGAGGTGTGTTAAGGCGTCATACTGATACTCACCTTAGGTATATAGTTTAGGTCTTTATTAAGAAATTTTGAGCCCATGAAGCCGAATACTCTTTTCATTATAGAAAAAAAGAGATATTACTTGTGTGGCTCTGGAAAAAATGCATCTTTCTTGTATGATCCGATTTTTTTAACTTACCTTATGGCCCCGAATTATCTTCCTTCTGTTAGTTTTTTTACGCATGAAGTGTTAAGTCAAAGAGTAAAATGACCATTTTGCCCTGGTGAAAAAAATAAAACATGAGTTTCGTTTGTGTACTGTACATTTAGAGTATTACACAAACAAGTTCACATAAAATCAGTATATAATTAGACACAAACTGCAATAAATTTCACGTATTTGCCTAATACTTCCCCCATCCACAAAAAGAATACGATTTATGAGATGTACTAGTCAAGCTAGCCCAAATTTAACCAAATTTGTAGCAAATAATATTAATATATTATGTCTTTAAATAAATTTCTTATAAAAATATATTCTATGACTAATTTAATGATACTATTCTCGCTTTTTAATAATACAATTTTGAAAGATTACAGAAGAGGAACAAAATAAAACATACAAAGAAACAAAAAAAAAACAAAAAAAATGATAGATAAGGATAACTAGTATTCATGTAATTGTAATCCAATGACTATTCTCAATGATGAACAATCAATTTAAACCATTGAACACACTACAAAAAATGTAAAATAAACAAGATGTAAATTTAGAAATAGATTTTCAAATGTGTCTTATGTTTTGGCCGATCTCTATAAACCGTTTTAAGACACGATTGCTATACTGTTTGCGAAAAATCAAGCTGATCCTGCACAACCAGTCTCGACCTGCTGCCATTAATAATATTGACATAACGGGCAGCGAGCAGATCCAAAATTTAAAATGTCAAATCAGTGGACTAGCTAGTGGGGCCCATTTGTCATAGAAATAACAAAGTAAGATGGGGCACGACTACATTGTTCAGCCAACATTTTTCAATTTTCAATCGCCTCAATTAATAGTGGATTTTTAGGAATGAATTTTATTTTATTTATACTGGTTATTAGGCAGGTGAGGTGACCACGTGAGCAAGAGGTAATCTTGAGTTCTTGATTTCCTCTGCGGCTGTGCGGGGTTTTTGAGGCCTTGTGTGGGGATTTTACTACTGATCTTTGGGCCAAAAATAAATACTAAATTTGGAGAAATTTGGACCTACATGTCGGCACAGCAATAACGATTCATGGTTTGTCTAATTTTGTTTAGGTACCCAAAAAAATATGTAAATGTATGTTAGAGCATCTCCAGTAGTTTGCTAAATCAACTTACTATCCTTATTTATTTGGCAAAATCACAAAATACACTCTCCAACAAGTTTGGTAGAATCAACTTGCTATCCCTGGCAACTTGCTATTCTCCGGCCTCACACGCCATATTTGCCAAGTTGTCAAAGCCTTGCCATCGCGAAAATTCTCCGTCGCCGACTCCTCTCCCCGCGATCTCCTTCCCTCCCCGCGCGAAGTCTATTCCCCGATTCTTTCCCGGCGCGCGCACGAAAAAAATGGCCCGGTCTCGACGTATATATGTCCAAAGTCATTGCAGTTTCTCCTTCTTTATCATCGCGACGCCGCGTCGTCCCTCATCATCTTCGATGAAAGTCGCGTCGCCCTCCATCCATCTTCGTCGCGCCGCCAGAGTCTTCCGGCCGCGACGAGAGACGGCGGTTATCGATCATGAACGTACAAGAGGCCGCGGCGCTACTTTCACGTATCGAAAAGATGAGGGGCGACGTCGCGGTGCGAGAGGAGGCCCGTCGGGGAGGCGCACATTGGGCGGGAGTGGGCCTACTTTTTCTAAATTTAGCAAGTGAGTTTACAAAACTATTGAAGATACATCTATTTTCACTTGCCATGACATTTAGCAAGTTGCTTAAATTACAAGATTTAGCAAGTTATTTTTAGCAAACTATTGGAGATGCTCTTAGGTCATTATATCCAGCAATGTGCAAGTGATAATTCTTGACATTGCTTCGGAGTTCAGAGGCAATCAGGCAAGAGGATTATTGACTCTGGTGAGAAAAAGGTTCCTGAGTTCAGGTGGTCCGTGAACTGGCTCCTGGACAAGCTCCAACTAACTCGTAGGCCAGGGTGCTAAAGCAATATAATCAGTAGTGTTGCTAGGACATGTGAATGTTATGAAGAAATTTCTAAGTTTTGTATGGAGCAATAATTGGACAGGGTGCCTGTTTCCAAAGCACATAAAGAATGCTAAGACAAATAGACAATGTACTCCCTCCGTCCCTATTTAAGTGTCGTTCGGGACGCGTGTTTGTGAGGGAAACATGGTTTTCTAGTGACACTCTTTTAGGGACAGAGAGAGTATGTGTATATATACGGATTATATACGCTATAGTTTTTCCTTAAGAACTCGACTAGAAAAGTACAGACAATTCATGTGGCCTTCTACTCGGAACACTTCAGTGTTCGTTGAAACAACAAGTCAACAACAACAAAAATTCTCGGAACAATTCTAGCTGACTGCTGACACACAACTAAAACCTGGATCTTAAACTTGAAATCACCTATCTAGTCTAGCGTCCTGAATGACGGAGACGCTGAAGCTGAACTGATGACAGCCACACGAGCAGATGATGTCCACATCGGTTGGCGCCGACCATTGCATTTGGGGGGACGTGCCTGCCTTGACGTGTTCATATCGGCCCGGTCCGGTGCGGTCTGCCTGACGTGCGTGGCCGGCTGGGCGGCTGGCTGGTGATGGTCCACGAAACCAGCTGCAGGGCCGCAGCCCAGCCGGGCGGCACCCGCCAGGGCGGCAGGCCAAGCAACGGCTGGTAGAAATCCGGTGTCGTCCTGCAGTCCTGCACTGCCTCAGACCATCTGCACTCACGTTCCTCTATTTCTCTCCTTTATACATCCTACTGCATTGCATTCTCTCTCCATAACAATCTCTTCCGCACTCATCCATCCTTTATAAGATCCTTTATCCCATGCCCACTCATCACTTTATCTAAATATATCCACGTGAGATCTTGTTTTAAACGTTTTATCAGAATAAATTTAATGGTGAATCGAAATTTAATTTGGTGTTTTAGTTTGTAGGTTATAGCATTTTTAGGTAATAGAAATAGTGGGCCCCGCATGCGCAGTGGTGGGTGGCGCGCTCTCTCTTCTTACCGCCGACAGCTGCAGTGGTGGTCCCCGCGCGACATGACCTGTAGAGGAAGCCCGCTACCTCCTCCATGCATGCAGGATTAAAAGTGGTACAGGAGCTGTTGCAGGAGCCCGCTGCAGGGCTTTTTCCTGTATTCTTCTCCTGCAGGACGCGGGAGAGGACGCCGCTGCAGCTGGTCTGCGTACCACACCACACCACTGCCTCAGCGTACCACACCACACCACGGCGCTTTTTACAGTCACGGCAGCAGGGAGTACCAGGCTACCAGCCTATCTGGAGCTGGAGGAGGGACGGGACGGCCCACCGGCCGCCGTGGCAACGTGTCAGGCAGCGACAGCGGGAAATGGCGCACCGGCAATTGGGCAGTTGTGCCGTGAAGTAACCATGGGGAACACCACCGGCAATCGGGCAGCGACATTGATCGCGATCGCGATCTTGATGGCGAGACGGAATCCGGAAGCAAACAAAGGGCACGTGAGATGGGACATGCATGAGAGTTGATGCATGCATGGATACCCTGCAATCATCGAGACACACTTGTTTTATGATTGTTTCTTCGAGCTCCTACGTAGTAGCAGAGTAGGAGTACTCCCTATGGCTTTGCCATTGCTCCCAATGCCAACGGCTCTGGACTCGGCTGCCCAGGCTGTTAGGCAGGTGCGTGCTGTCACTGGCTCTGCCAGTGATGAAGGCCGGTGAGCCAGCCAGAGTGTCGCGACGCGCGCGGGCTGATGACCTGCCGCCTGCCTGATCCCTGATGGCATTGGCATGCATGGCGTGGCGTACCTCCCCGGCTCGCACGCAGCCGTGGCCGCACATGGCATGCCGGCACGGTCCCAGCAAAAGCTTCTATTCCGTTCCAGGCGCGCGGCGGGAGACGATGGACTCGTGAATCGTGATCGTCCCAGCTCGTGTGCCCGGGCAGGCCAGTGGCCAGCCAAGCCCAGCAGATCGCCGTCGAGTGGCTGCGCCGCTGTGGGGGCGCTCCGGCGCTGGGCGTGAGCTGGGCGGGCGGGGATGCATGGATCAATCCATCGATCGATCTGATGCGTGCACGGTGCACGGGCACGGGCACGGGCACGAGCCCTGCCATTATTGCGCCCTGTGGCTGCGGCATGGCCGAATCAGCCTTCCGCTGCCGGCGTCGTGATTAAAAATCACTAGAGATGTCCTGCCGCCTTTCACGCCCTCCTCTTCCTTTACTTTACATATTATTATATAATATAAATATAATATTACCATACTTAATTGATTGATTGATTCACAACAAAGATTATTATTTAGATCCTGCCGTCCTTGCATTTTTTAAAATCTAAACCTAATCAAATTTCAACAAAGTTTAGCTTAATCCGAATGAAACCTCATGTGCTCGTAATACGCAGTAGGAGTATAGATGAAGTGACTGGTATACAAACTCTAGCACGAGAAATTAGAGTATATTCGCGGCATGTTTTGACTTTTTTAGCGTGGCCAAACACGCATGTGAACGAAATTTGAAAAGCCGGCAAAGGTCCATCCCTGTCCCTGCCGCCCTGGTCGGTCGGTGGCCGGTGGTCCGTCGTCGGCCTACGTATCCTCCTACGAGCCGGGGCCGGACGAGCCAGCAGTGGCGTCCCCGTCGGCCCTTTCCATCATCGTCTCCGCTGGAGGCTGGAGCCCCTATTTACGCTGGACACTCTGTTCCAGGTGGCTCCTCCCTCTCTCTCCTCTCTCCCCCCCACGGCCTCCGCATCCACTGATCGATCAGTGGCCTCGCCTCCCCGCGTTCCGCTCTCCGCTCCCACCCCTGATCCCGCGATCGCCGGGCGCCGGTCTCTCTCGCTCGCTCGCTCCCCCGCGCGCAGCAGATCCGGCGACGCCGCAGGCCCTCCGCCGGCCGCCCGACGATCTAGATCCAGGTATTTTGGTCTGCTCTCTCTCCCTCGCTCCCTCGCTCTCTCCTCAATTGCGCAGCTCCCGCAGGCGTCCGAGCGATGCTAGATCCGCCCGCCCGCCCCGGGGTCTGGTTAGCTAGTTCGATGGCATAGCTCGTGCGGACGAATTGCTTCGCCAGACGGCTCGACTCGCTTGTTACCTGCGAGTCCTGGGACGAAATCCAATCCAGTCCGTTTTGGATTCACCCATTTTGTTGCCAATTTGTTTGACTCTGCTCGAGTGCTGCGATCGCTTTGCTACTAGCTCAACACCACCGTAAGCTGTCCGTCCTGTTGTCTTGCTGGCAGAAATCTCATGATCCGGCAGCAGTAAGGGCCTAGCACTCGTATACAGACTGGAACGTGATCGGCATCGACAATTCACTTTGCCCATTACCGTGAGCAATGGCTGTCTCTGTCGTCGGTAGGGAAACAGTGAAGCTCTGTGCAGACCTTGTTGCTGCTCTTGCGGGATTTTGTTTTTTTGGTGGAAGGCTGCCAAGGTGCCAAAGCCAAGAGTGACATGTGCCCCAGTGAC
The DNA here is from genome assembly GCA_018135685.1 of Themeda triandra. Lineage (NCBI taxonomy): Eukaryota > Viridiplantae > Streptophyta > Magnoliopsida > Poales > Poaceae > Themeda > Themeda triandra. The sequence continues at coordinate 2,625,748 of JAENPR010000018.1, forward strand.
GGTATCCAGCCAAGCATAAAGTTCCAGCCATGAACATGGTGACAAGAAGACCATGAATATGCCGAGGATGATGGATGCTGAGTTTTGGAGGAGTCAAAGGAAAAATGCCAATGCTACAAGATAGCGTATAGTGCTTGTTAGAGGAACAAGCTGGGGTTTTCTTACACGTAGGCTGTTGGTTACAGCAGAGGTTTGGCGTCATGCAGATTGCCTGTTGAGATTGCTAAACTTGCTCTTAGCCTCTTAGGCAACTCTTTGTACTAATAACTTCAACTATGAACAGCTATAGATAATACATCTAGTGTTGACGAAAGGGGATACAAAACATCGCCTACTTCCAATAGCATGTATTTGGATCAGCTCAAGCAAACACTGTCCACTTCCTACTAATTGTTTCCACTTTCCAGGCAACAGTAGTCAAATAAAACAGTGCTGTTTACCATTCACACACTTTTCATTTTACCACTTTTAGTCTATTAGCGCTAACTTGAACAATTATTTGGAATAAGCCACTTAATGTAGACATCTAAATACAGAAAAAAAAACACTTGTAGCTTAATTAAATTCAATGTGATATTTCACATTCCTACTACAATCATGCTGTATGCACACTCAGTATGAACATTGCTCAGACCAGTCCGTTACAATTGGGCAAAGCAATACCAACACCATGGTTATACAACAGGATGAGCAATGTAGATACAACCGGGACTGAAACCTGTGACCAAAGAGGTAAATGTTTGGTTGAGGCAAGTGATAAGCACTTGTAAAAGACCTGACTGAGGTAGAAAGAAATGAGTTGACATAAAAAGGGAACTGATGAGTAGATCAGTGAAAAAGTTGTAATTGATACCTTAATTACATAGCTGAGGTTACAAGCAGAGGCAAATGATACAAACGGTAGCACACGGTTCTGTTAAAGAAATGCTTAATATTTTCTCCAACACGCATGTGAGCTGCGTATTCATTTTATATTAAGACGAAGAACAAAGGGTGTATGAAACCCAAAACCCAAACAACAACTGTACAACACCCCACACCTCACTCAAGTAAACACTGCTCGCCTATTACCACAAAAAAGACTTGACCTTGACGGAGAAAGAGCCCTAGTTTGCACTTGGCACTAGAGGGAGGAGATGAGAAATTCCTGTAGACCCAGGTCCCAGCCAGACTTCATAGAAATAACTCCTCTCTAAACAGCTGCATAACACCATTCAGGTTGGGGATAATCCCATCAAATACACTTTCCTATTTTAATTGTAAACTGATTGCTTTATCGATTTTAAATTCTCAGCATATGGTGTGCCTAATATTTGTTACACTTGTACAGGGGAACCATCTGCTATCATTTTGTTTTCCTCAAAGTAATTCAAGAAAAGTTGCTTCCAGATGTCAACTGCAAAAGTGTTAGATCCTGCTTTTCAAGGGGCTGGCCAAAAAGTGTATCCTTTCACATGTTTGTCAGTCTATTCTGGTTATCTTTTGAGAAACTGGTAGATTTTTTTTTTCTTTTACTCAAGCTTGCAAATTTAGAACCTGTTTATTAATGTATATGTATCCCTTAGCATAATTCAGTGGGACAGAAATATGGAGGATTGAAGATTTTAAGCCAGTTGCTCTGCCAAAATCTGATTATGGTAAATTCTACTGTGGAGATTCATACATAGTTCTGCAGGTGCCTGCTTTCCTTTTATTCTCGTATCCAATAAAACATCTGTCAATTTTCCATCCACAAGACAAAAAGTTGTAAGCTATTTCTGTATCTTTTGTAGACGACCTGTACTAAAGGTGGTGCTTATTTATACGATATCCACTTCTGGATCGGGAAAGATTCGAGTCAAGTACGCACTTGTGAACTAAATCTACATTATCAGAAGTACTAGTTCCAACATTTCTTGTGACTGTGTGTCTGTATTGAAGGATGAAGCTGGGACTGCAGCCATCAAGACAGTTGAACTTGATGCTATCCTTGGGGGTCGGCAATCCAACACAGGGAACTCCAAGGTTATGAATCTGACAAATTCTTGTCATACTTCAAGCCTTGCATTATACCTTTGGAGGGTGGTTTCTGCCTCTGGGTTCAAAAAGCCTGAAGAGGAGAAGTTTGAAACACGGTTGTATATTTGCCGAGGGAAGAGAGCTATTCGGGTTAAAGAGGTTTGGGAGATTCACCCCTTATTGCGCATTATTTACATTTTTCAGCTCAATAATTCCGGATGCTGCCTTCTTTGTGCAGGTTCCTTTGCCCGCTCATCATTGAACCATGATGATGTGTTTGTTTTAGATACTGAAAATAAGATATACCAGTTTAATGGTGCTAACTCCAATATCCAAGAAAGGGGCAAAGCGCTGGAAGTAATCCAACATTTAAAGGAGAAGTACCATGGCGGTGTTTGCGATGTTGCAATTGTTGGTGAGGAAGATATGATCTTTGGATTGGCAGTTTTATCTTCCACCTCTCATTCTGTCTGTGTGTGTTCTTATGGTTGGTTTTTTTGTGCCAGATGATGGGAAATTACAAGCAGAGTCGGACTCTGGTGAATTCTGGGTCCTTTTTGGAGGTTTTGCACCAATTGGGAAAAAAACTGTGAGTGATGATGATGTTGTACTTGAAACTACAGCGCCAAAGCTGTACAGGTATTTCCTATGACAATCATTGTTGTAAAAATCATGTGGTAGGTGATTGTTCTGAAAATATTTGAATTAATAATTCTTTTCTAGTACCTGCAAATATAAGTTACAGCAACGAAAACTTTAAATTTTCAAATCTTGATCAACTGTTGTAAATCATATGAATAGTTTCTGTTGATGCCCCTGCAATAATACGTCTTGCATAGTCTTTGAGACAAATTGCTGTATATCTAATATACCTGTAGATGTTGTTTTGGTGGCTTAGCAGCTTGGCATTGCTTTGGTTAATCTGCACTTGTGTGTTACTACTTTTGGGTCCTAATAACAAAGTTCTACAGTTTGAGGATTGCATAGTAATCACAGACTGGTAACTGGCTGTCCCTGTATTCTTTGCTAAATGCTTTTATTTTTATTCCGGACTGCTAGTATATCAAATTGTAATAGTTGTAGCACCAGTAATTGTTGGGAGCAAGCAATACCCACATATAAGAAAAATGTTTAATGAGCCCATTTTGTGGCTAAATATATTTCTGTGTCCAATACCCACATGTATGAAAATGTTAAGTGAGTCCATGCTATGGCTTCTATGTCCTAGAGTCGTGCCCATGATGTTTCTATCATGTTTTGAGTTCTTTATGCCCCATATGCCTTCTGTGTTTTACGGTTACATTGTGACATGTCCTTCATGCAGCATCAATGATGGTCAATTGAAGCTGGAAGAAACAGCTCTTACAAAAGCTGTGCTAGAAAATACCAAATGTTTCTTACTTGACTGTGGGGCTGAAATATATGTATGGGTTGGCCGGGTAACACAAATGGAGGATAGAAAATCTGCCACTAAAGCAGTTGAGGTAAATTCTCGAACTAGTTTCTTTTCTCACAGCCCCCACCCCCCACCCCACCCCACCCCACCCCACCCCACCACACACACGCAAAAAAAAAAAAAAAAATGTAGTTAACACTTTCATGGTTTTGTCTTCTGCAGGAATTCCTTATTAATCAAAAGCGTCCAAAGACAACGAGAGTAACTCAAGTGATTCAAGGTTACGAGAGTCATGCTTTCAAGTCCAAGTTTGAATCATGGCCAGTGGGTAATGCTGCTGGGAGCCCTGCGCGGAGGAAGGGCGGGGGAAAGTTGCAGGTATGTCATTCAATTATGATGGTATTGGACTTTCCATTTGTTCTGTTAATATTTTTGCATCTTTTCAGCTTTATTGAAGCAACAAGGTGTTGATCTCAAGGGAGCTGCAAAAGCACCACTCCAGTGAATGAGGAAGTTCCTCCTTTGCTTGAAGGCGGTGGAAAGCTCGAGGTTGCATTGATCAATATTCCTTTTATGAGCTGAGTTTATAAAAAAGTAAACAGACAAGACATTTATATGCATGTCCTTACCAAACCAAATTGTAACAGGTATGGTGTGTTGATGGCAATGCTAAGACTGCCCTGCCAAAAGAAGACATTGGAAAGTTTTACAGTGGAGACTGTTATATCATTCTCTATACATACCATTCGGCGACAAGAAAGAAGAATACTATCTCAACTACTGGATTGGGAAGGATAGCCTTGCGGTAGTGCTTCTTGCAGCGCTTGCTTTTTTGTCTTAAATTGTTACTGCATCATGTCTTCCTTTCTGCTTTTGTGCTTAATTAAAATTTCTCCACTTAGTGTTTGCTGATAAAATTTACTGTTTTAAGTTGAGAAAATTCTGTGTACGTAAATCAAACAATTTGTGCCTACTGCTTAGCCTGTTGGCAGAAATTCTCTTGAAGTTACTTTGCACTTGTTCTTGTCAGCCTGATCTAAATTTACCATTTTGGCATTTGCTTTGCAGGATGATCAAGTGATGGCATCTCAATTAGCTAATACAGTGTGGAATTCACTGAAAGGACGGCCAGTTCTGGTGCTGCATTTTATTTCAGATGTGCCTATAATTTTTGTTCACAAGAGACAACTTTGAGTTTTTTTAAGTTATTTTGTAGGGTCGTATATACCAAGGGAAGGAGCCACCACAATTTGTTGCCCTTTTCCAACCCATGGTCATCTTGAAGGTACACATGTTAAGATTACAAAACATATTCTTTTTGCTTCCATTATTTTTTTTCAGTAATGGTTGTAGATTTAAACTTTGTATGTGGATCGAAATAATATTTGTGCATAATACGTTTGTGGTAAAATAAATTATGTAGGGTGGAATTGGATCTGGATACAAGAAGCTCATAGAAGAAAAGGGTGTGACGGGTGAGACTTATAGTGCTGAAGGCATAGCTCTAATCCGAGTATCTGGGACATCTATCCACAACAATAAGACTCTTCAAGTCGATACGGTACTACCTTAGCTCTTCCTACTAGATGTCGGGATTCTTATATTGAAGGCTCTTTGATGATATACAAACTATAATGTGCCAGTCGTGTGGGGTGGTATTTTTAGAATAGATTGGCTCAACGTTTATTATCAGTGAAATTCAGTTGTTTATCCCTTGAGCTGACCGGCTATTGTTTTATAGGTGGCAACGCCTTTAAGCTCTACGGAGTGTTTTGTACTGCAATCTGGAAACGCTATGTTTACATGGTTTGGTAATTCTAGCACATATGAGCAACAGCAGTGGGCAGCAAAGGTTGCTGAATTTCTGAAGGTATGAGGGCACCTTAGACAGCTTTAAGCCAACCAATTAAAATTTATAGTGCTTTTTAAGTTCTATGAATAAATCAATTGAGTCGTTTCTTATGAGAGCAGCCTTTGGTGTTCTGCCAGTGCTTTAGCACTCCAAGAGTTATTCTTGAGGTCACCTGCCCTGGTCAACTGAACCTCTTATGTAATTGAGGGACTATTTGTGGTCACTTTTTTTTGTGTGTGTGGTGCGTTTTTTGGGCGTTTTTGGGGTCTGAAAAAGGCACTTCACCTCTTTCCTATGTATTTCTATCTTCTTGATGAAATGACATGCAGTTCTCCTGCGTAGTATGAGAAAAAAATCCGCTCCTAACGTTTGAACATTTCCAGCCTGGCGTTGCAGTGAAGCACTGCAAGGAGGGGGACAGAGAGCTCTGCTTTCTGGTTTGCACTTGAGGAAAACAGAGTTATACAAATAAAAATGCTCCTCAGGATATTATTACTAGAGAGCCTCACCTGTATGCATTCTCATTCAAGAATGGTCAGTTGCTGTAAAACTCTTGTACATACTTTCTTGCAATTTTATATCAGTACGAAGTTTCTGTTTCCTTTCGTTCATTTTTGAGATATCTATATTAAACAAGTTTCTGGCCTAATTACCATTTTATTGGTCGGTTTTGTTTATGCTACGATCATCGTCATTAACCAGGGAGACTGAGGTCCGTCCTCTTACGCTTGCTCTTCTTAGATCTATATTTTGTTTTTCAAAATTCAGGGTATCTGATTTTATGGGCTTATTTAGGTTACTGAGATCTTCAACTTTTCCCAAGATGATTTGTTAACTGAAGACATGATGATACTTGACACACATGGTGAGGTTTTCATTTGGATTGGTCAGTGTGTAGAATCAAAAGAGAAACAGAAAGCATTTGATATTGGCCAGGTATCAACTGAAGCCCTAACCCTATTTAAGTGGTCAGTTCCTGTTTGCTGTTGTACTGCCATTATTCTGTATGCGTAACAACTACTTCTACCCCAGAAATACGTGGAGCATGCAAATTCTATTGAAGATCTTTCTCCATATGTACCACTATATAAGGTCATGGAAGGGAATGAGCCATGCTTCTTCAAGACCTACTTCTCTTGGGATAACACAAAATCTTTGGTATGATCTTGGTTATCTTATTCTGTTTTATTATGCTTTTGATGTTCTATCTGATATTAGTCATAAAAAATATTAGTCAATTTTATTTTCTTGTTATAATCTGCATCATGTTTACTAATAAGATTGATACTTTACACAGGTTCATGGAAATTCCTTTCAGAAGAAACTCGCTACTTTTTGATTGCGTTCTGAGGTAAATCTGAGATTTTGGGTTTGAGTTATATATGGAAAAAGCACATGTATATATGCATGGTTTTCTTTTAATGTGTTTTATTGGATGTTCTCAAGTCAGTTGCTAAGTTGATTTTATAAGATGGATTTGATATTTGCATGAATAACTATTTCTTCAACTGTAGAAAGGTTACATTGAACCATTATTTTTAAATGCAAATACATGTCAAGCTAGTACAATCTTTACATCAGTTCTTTTGTAGGGTGCACCTAGGGAGCTCTGGTAATGGTGGACCAACTCAGAGGGCATCTGCATTAGCAGCTCTATCATCTGCATTCAATCCATCATCTCAACAAAGGCTGGTAGGATTGAAGCCGTTGATTTGACTTCTCACAAAAAAATGTTTACATTTCGTCTAAAAGAATGATACATTCTTTAAGAAAACATTGAAAAAATGTCTACATTTTGTATACATCCATGTAACTACCTTCTTGATCCTTTTTTCAGTCTAATGAGAGGCCTAAAAGCACAGGCGATGGACCCACTCAACGTGCCTCAGCACTGGCTGCCTTATCTAATGCATTCAATTCGTCCTTAAAACCCAACAAAACACCACCTCCATCTCGCTCAGGTCAAGGTTCTCAAAGAGCAGCTGCTGTAGCTGCACTGTCCTCCGTGCTGACTGCCGAGCAATCTGGATCATCAGAAAATCTACGAGCAAAAGCTAGCAGCACAGCAGATAAGACTGGTAGAGCTGCACCTTCCTTTTCAATTTATCATTCGTTAAAGAATAGCTAGGAGAATGAATGGGGACCGAAAGTTTCTTACTTTGAATTCTCTAATTTGGATTCTTTTCCAGTTTATCATTATTAAGTCATTTTGAGTTCTTTGATCTTTATTCCACGTTTCTTCAAAATGTTCTTCATAGTCTTGGCCTTTTTTTCTTTGCAAATGTAACCTTGGAAAATTAGAGTCATGTCTATTTGATTTTGTTGGTGCATCTTTGTCTTTTTTTCATATCTATATAGTCATGGCTAACAGAATGTACATAGATGAAGGCCACTACTGCTTTGCTGGCCTATTTGTCACTTCAAAGTTTGACATATTTGATCAATGCAGATGTCGACAGGGTTGTCATAACACCAGCTGGGCCATCTGGTCCATCTTCTCCTCAGTCAGAAGTTGGGGATTCCAATGTGTTTCACGAGGAAAAAGATGCTGCAGTAGATGGGGCACCATCTGGCACAGATGGAGCAGTGGCTGAGGCCCCAGTGGAGGAAACAACAGAGAATGTTGGAGAAGCGACATTTAGCTATGACCGCTTGATATCCAAATCTACTGATCCAGTTCGTGGGATAGATTACAAACGTAGAGAGGTTTGTTTCCGCATCCATCCCCGTTGTCCTTAAAGTGGTAAATTTTCTCTAGTGACTTCACGTATAACTGTGGAGTTATTTCCTGGCTCCATTCATCAATAAGTAACCACAGCCTTACGCCTTCAGCAAGATTGCCTGCTTCTGTTATATTGATGATGCATTTGGTTCCATTGGTTCTCTTTGGACACTCCTTCCACATTTGTCAACACATATATTCTTTTGTTTCTCGTTTAGCCAGTCTATTTGTGTTCGAGTTTGCTTGAATACAGGTTTACATTGAACCGTGCTGGGTCAATTTTATTGAATTACTCTATTGATTATGCAGGCATATTTATCAGATAGTGAATTCCAAACTGTTTTTGGCATGACTAAGGATGCATTCTACCAACAGCCAAACTGGAAGCAAGAACTACAGAAGCGAAAAGCAGATCTCTTCTAAAGAGAACAAGCCTTGTTTTAGTGTCTGCTACAAAATGTGATCCCCTTGTCGTGAATGGTCGGTCCCATGAGAGTAAGTCTATTAATATATTGTCGGTCGTTTCTGAGGACGGGCTACTGGTGGCTTTGCTCGGTTGGTTTTTTGCAACCAATTTTATAGGTCAATTCTTTTATTTGTACATGGCCTGAGTTGTGCTGCTTGCGAGGTCCTAAGATGCTCATAGCTTGCTTTGTGACTGTCCATATGTGTATATCGTTTTTTTCATCAGTTTGTTACGTATGGGCATTTCCTGGTAGGTTGTCATTGTATTATCATTCAGATGTATTGCACACGAAATATTTGTGCTATCCGGTTGCTGTTGATGGTTGGCAGTTGTTTGGGATTTGAACACTTCGTTGAATTTCTCCATTTTTGTGTGGCCTTGCATTTCTTTCTTTCTTTTCATAGATGCACTCCAAGCAACATGAATGGTTGTCATTTGTGAATGGAGCATAGATCTGTCCAATGTCTGGCTCAGGAGTTGCAAGGGTGTATAAAATTCATTTTTATAATTAGAACTGTGGAGAAGTGGAATTAAACCAGATTATGATCATTTCAAATTCATTTTGAAAACACAACTTGTAGAGATTTAAATGTACAAACGTGCTCGATCATTATACTGAGGTAGATGACGATCATGTACTCCAAGAATAAATTAATCAGCAAATATTGGTAAAGGAAGAGCCTGAAGATCCGTGAAATATTATGGAGGTATAAAAACAAGACGACTCTAATACATGATCATTCTACTGAGGCAGATGATGATCATGTACTCAAAAAACTGATTACAAAACTACTAGAAATTTAAGGAGGTACAAAAACAAGATGACTCTAATACCTCCGCGTAAACTTCGTAATACCTCCAGTGACCTGGTTACCGATTCGTCTGCCGTTAACCGACGACGAGAGAAGGCAGTAGACATGCTTATCAATGGTCTTATCGGGACAGTAGCCGCTCCAACTCCTAAAGGAAACACGCTAGCTCCTAGACGACCCCGCTCCCGACGGGCGATACCGAGTCCGTTGCACCAAGGCCACGGTTTTTAGATTGAATCAGTAACCAAACATAGTCGCGTGTGTTTTGAGGACTTTGTAACGGAAGTGAGAATGTTGAGCTCCAAATGAAAGATGATTTATATCGGACGTGAATACGCGTGTAAGGATCATTCTCGCTAAACTTACGTAACTTGTGCACATACTCTCTGTTCAAAAAAGAAAGACCTTCTCGTTTCCTGAGAAATAATTGTCAGTATATTAAAATATATTAACATTTATGATAAATAATTAGATTATCGGAAAACTTTTAAGATAGTTTTTTAATAAAATTATTTAAAGATACAAATATTACATATATTTTTACTTAATCGAATCAAACTTATACATCTAAAATCCAAAACGCTTTCTTTTTTTTTGGAACGGTGGGAGTAGGTGTCAAAACATTTCATTTGTAGCGTGATATGGAGCCCGATTTAAAAATATATTGGATCTTGTATACAACACTTAGAGTCTGATTTTAATACGTATTCCATTCCACTGTAACATACTGGCATATTTGCTATGGATTGGATATACAATTAACCTGTGTATATGAGCTATGACCGGCCGGCCTCGCCCTCGTCGATCCAGCCATCGATCAGCACCAACTAACCGACGATAACGGACACCGATCGAATTTGGCTTTCCGGTTCCTCCCTCTCGGCGGCGGCGGCGCAGGTCCCCTACATCTCCGGCGTGGTGAGCTCACCCCACCCCAGCCACTGTACTCTGCCCCTGGAAGGATCCTCTTTCCCGGCGCCTGATCCTACACAGCTACTCGCTTTCCTTGGCCGTCCGGATCTGGCTCCCCCCTCGGCGCCGGGCGCTGGGTTCGCGCGGCGGATCCGTTTCGGTGTGGGTGTCGAGGGGGCTAGGTCGTCATGTCGATAGCTTGGTGGTGTGCAGATACGTCGGCCATCTCAGCTTTTGGTTCCTGGGTTGGATGAAGGGACGCAAGGGTCGTCTGCCATGGAGTGATGGGAATAGTAGGCCGATGTCTGTTCGCCCGCGATGCGAGAGGGATGCTGGTGGTGAAAAAAGAAAGAAATGGTGCTTGTTGCGGGGAAGATGTCTAGTTCATACGCAAAGGCATCTCTTTTGCTGTGTAATCATGTCCTCTATTCAGTTTCTGTTGTTTGCTCAAAGATCCGAATTCAGCATGGATGGGCTAGTATGGAGATAGGGTATTTTGAATCAACTTCACTGGGGTTGCAGTTGTTACTGATGTTAATAAACTGGAATGGGATCTGTCTGCATCTGCCCGTTGCCTCTAGATGGCGCAGACACATAACCTACATCTTTGTGACATTTTCTGGTCTACCTTGATTTCATGTTGACAAGGGTTAGCATTGTTCATGTTCATGATTTGGATGCTGTTCAGCTAGTTAAGCTGGGACCAGGGTGCCTCTCACCTAACACAAGTTTTTTCTGATGAGTGTAATCTTCGTGCTTAGCATTAGCCTTTGACGCACGTAGCCTTTCAGGTACTATGTCTTTGCTTCATGATGTACATGAACACATCCATAATCTAAATGATCTTCTTAGACAATTTCCAGGGTGTGGATGGAAATTGGCCTCTATCGTACACCCGGGACTTACTCCAATCTGTGGAGGCTCTTTCACTGTATCATGTGTTACTACTTATTAGGTCTTATCAGTTTCCTGTTGCTTTCCATTTCCCTGTAGCTTCTAGGATACGTGATATTAAGGACTAAACATAGGTGTACATGAGTATATCACACCAGGTTCTATCTGCTTTAGGTTGCCCCTTCATTGTACTCCTGGGAATAGGACTAGGCATTGCTTTCGTTGCACTATATCTGCGTCTGCACTTCATTTGTTATACTGAACTATGAGCTATGACATTGTATTCTTTTGAGGTGTTATTAATATTGAAATTCCTTCTTATTATAGCCTGTAAACACAATAACTTTGCACTTTGCAGATCATTCTAGGTTCTGTGCATGCCCGCACCAATCTTTGGACTCCAGGGCTCAACTTCACCGTGAATACACTGGCGCTACGAGAAGTCACCACAGTAGGGGTCTCGAAGTGAGGTGTGAAGACCCACCTGCTGTCTCCGATGGGCTTGCCAGCCGGGTATCCGTGCTGCTATTCATCCTGGTCTCCGGCGCTGTAGCAAACGACCAGATCTTCACCACTTCAGGTAAGCGTCGTGGGGGCCGCGCTGGATCTCACTGGGGCCATTGAATGCCACCACCCTCTGCATTTTCAGCCCCAAAACCCAATGAATCCACCGCTTCATCGATATCTCTTGATGGTTTCTCTTGTCAAATAAAATCCAAAGGCTGTAGTTGATGTTGGCAATAACTTAGTGGCTAGTACCGCCCAGATCTAGCGTCCTGTAGTAGCGTGGTTCAAAAGACTTTACCTTTAAGTGGGCATATGGATTGAGGGCTGGTTTGATAGTCTTGCTTGCTGTTAGGTTTTCTTTTTGTTGAACACTGATATGCAATGGGAGCAAGCTTAACTGGATGTTGATCATCAGGTGTGCCATTTGGGCGGAGTTCACGTGAGCCAAGGTACGCGTCGAATTCCATTGTGTTGATTCGCCGTTTCATCCAGTAAGATTTCCAATGGGTTTATCCTTCTGATCCTTGTTTGTAACGAAGCAAGAGCTTTTTTTTTCGTTCTACTCAATTTCATTGCTGCTTATGTGTGGTCAGACTGGTTGTATGGGTATTAGGTTCTAAACTGTAATTGAAACTATCTAAAGTCCACCAGCATTCAGCCAACTGTCATTCTTGACTTTACCACAGTTGATCATTGGCTGTGAAAGACAATCAACTATAATTCAGGAAGTGCGAACTTACCATGGTTATGCTAAATTGTGTGAATTTCACACTTTCAGAAAAAAAAAAAGTATTTGAATTTTCCATTTTCCATTTTTTCTTTGGGGATTAGTGTTTGGCATATTTCAAACATAATCCCTTTTATCCTGACTAGTGATGATTATGGTGTATTCAACAGGAAAATGGTCAGGAATCGGTACCAATGGCTAATCATGAGGGGAAACGTTATAAGTGCTTTCTACCAGTTGAAGAAACTAAAACCATGAAGTCAATGCTCCCACAAAATGCAACTAATGTTATAATAGAAAGTGAAAAGAGAATTAAGCCAAAGGAGCCAGATGAGTTACTTGAGGTTCTCAAGGATCAGTGTTTCTACAGGGTGAGCATACAATTCTTTCTTATGCATGGGCATGCACAGTGTATTTTCAGTCATGTACATGTGTGCCTGGTAAGCAGTGCTAAAAAAACTGATTATTATTTACTTTGGCACAGCATGAAGGTTGGTGGTCCTATGAATTCTGTTATCATGGGAAAATCAGACAGGTCCATGTCGATGACGATAAGGTAAGAGTTTTTTCTCCTTCAATAAATTTGTCTTTTTGCCCAGGTCTGTAATCAAAACATTTTTTTATTCTGTCTATCCATCACCTCACAAATCTCGGGATGTTCCAGTGCAAGAATTGTTAGCTTCAAATGGAGAAGCAAGTTCTTTACTTAGTTACAATGTGGAGAAAAGAATATACCTTATTTTTTTATTTTGAATAGCTTCAGTTTTATTGGCATTACCACATATGCAATCAAAAGTTAGAGCTACAACATTGCTGTTTAAACTGTCTCTTTTCTTGAAGGTTATCCAAGAATTTGTTCTAGGAGAATTCGATGATGATGCGACTGCTGCATACCATGAAAATAGCACCTCTGAGTTAGGTGACAGTGACCATCACGTGAAAGATATATCTAAGAGGTTCGAAACTCAACTCTACTGAAGTGGGAAGAGAAACAGCATAATATATTCCTCAGTCTTGTATGAATATATTTTATTCTGCTTTGTTTCAGGTATCATGTTCACTTGTATACAAATGGGACTGTATGTGATCTCACAGATATTCCCTGGGAGACAGAGGTGAGACAGAAACAATATAAATCCCTACGAAGTAAAGCACATAATCACCATGCCAGTGCATTTGACTGTGCACAACCTTGCTTTGTTTTTACAGGTTAGATTTGTCTGCTCGGAACCTACTGTACTGATTAGTTCAATCAAGGAGATCTCTTCGTGCAAATATGTTGTAACAATTCAAAGTCCGATGCTTTGCAAAACCCGTAAGTGTACCATTCGCCTAGTAATATCTATCTTTGCAGTACCTAAAAGCTCACCATATTGTTCTGCTTGCAGGTTGTTCCAGCAAGAAAAACGAACCCTCTCCATCCACTGCAATGAGTTGCCTGCTAAAGAGAATCCCAGTGCGGAGGATGACTTGCTTCCAAAAAGAAGCGCGGATTTCCATCATCCCCGATCAGAATGAGCTACATGATTTTCCAGCTTATGCTACTTGACTTGATATGCCTTCAATAATTATCTCTGATTTAGAAAAAGCACAATTTTGGAGGCGGAGTTGCAACTGAGTAACACTATGTATTAACTATACCATGGATCCTACAGCAGAGGCTCTTTGTAAAGCAGGTTGTGACGCTCATAGGGATGATTACGAAGGTAGAAGGCTTGAAACAGAGTTTGAGATAGTAATATTTGTTTGACATGTCTACGACAAGAATAATGCAGCATTCTTAAAAAAAATGTAGGTGCGAGCAATTTTTTTTCGAAGTAGTAGACTGATTTTTTGCATAATCAATCTTTTGAACAGAGCCAAACAGCAGCTGCGTGAATTGTTATCCCATCCCGATCAAGTGCATTGGCTCTTTGATGTCTATTCCTAATTTCCCCACATATATGGCAATAACACTATCTGCACGAATGAGCAGTGGCAGAGACAGCAAAAAATTAAGGCACGATAAAATCAATAATATAGATACAGAGATTTCTCACTAAATTGATGACCAGTACAGCGTTCATCCTGTCGTGTTGCTGGCAGCTCTGGAAAGCAGAACTGAAGCTATCCAATGAGTGAGCGAGAATGCCCAAAATACACAAAAAGGTGGTTGATTGGGCATATTGTTTGATCAATCAATGAAAACTCACCGGTTTGAGGATGCTTGCTACTGTACAATGTACCATGTACACCACCTCCTTTTCGCTTAAACCAGATGTAAATCTCACTTGTAGCCGTGTGACTGGAGCCCACTTTCAATAAAATCAGGTGGGGAAACCACCAGGAGTTCGACCATTGACACCGTCAGGCCAGGACCTGCAGGTTGTTCGACGCCGTGGGCGCCTTCTTCTCCGGCGGCGAGAATATCCCCTGGTGCACAGTGCGCGAGAGAGGGAGGTACGATTCGCCCAGACCTGGAACCACATTTTCTGCCGCGCCGCCACCAACAACAACAGTGAGCACTGGGCAGCAATGCATGGTTGCTCATTGACCAGAGTTTGATTGGCACGGCTGCAGCTTGCGCAGCACAGCACCAACAAGGACCATTTCTATAAGAGCAGCATGAATATTCAAGCAACAAGGATGACACTAATCATTTCTGCAGATTTGCATTGGTAGATAGATACACACCACCCGTTACAAATGGTTCATGCAGAAAATTCAAGCGCAACAACTGTAAACGCCACATATGACCATGACTTCACCAACAACTAAAGATGAACCCAACGAAGAAATGCCCCATCACACTTGCTTTACAGCTAGAATACGAAGTGATACTTGAATTAAATCACACACTACTAAACGTATGTGGCGCTTGCATTTCCATATGCATGAGCATGACAGCGCCCCTACTTGGGAGGGAACTTGGATTTGATGGCCTCCACGAGTCCTCCGTCGACCTGGAAGCTCCTGGCTAGCACGTCCGTGGGCACGGGCGGCGACGCGCCGGAAGAGGGCCTTCGGCGACGGGCTGCGTCCCGGGCAGCTGGCTGTCGAAGGCGGAGAGCACCGCGGCGGGGCTGCCGCCGTTGTTCTTCTGGTAGTGGACGAGGCCCTTGGGAAGACGAAGACCTCGCCGGCGCAGACGGTGCGGGCGTACAGGCGGCTTGCGGTGGTGGCGAAGCCGACGTCCAGGGAGCCCTGGAGGACAAAGATGACCTCGGTGGCGCGCGGTGGACGTGGCGGGTTCACGCCCCACGGCGCGTAGTCGATCCGCGACACCGACACGCCCAGCGTGTTGAGCCCCGGAGCGTCTCCACGTTCGCCGCCGTCACCGCGGACCCCACCGCGTTCCCCGTGTTGCCGGCGGTGGCCAGCGCGTTGGAGAAGAAGTCGTTCGCCGTCACGTTCTCCGGCCGCTTGCACGGGAATCCGTTCAGCCGCAGTGCTGCAAGGCATAGTTTATATATATAGTGTGTGGACTGGAGAGATCACCGAAAAACAATTAGCTAGTGTGTAGAATTGAGATCGATGACACTTACGGCCCTGGAGGGATTTGTAGTCAGCGACGCAGATGTCCTGGAGCATGTCAGGGTCGCCGGCGAGTGAGGGGCCGGCGAGAGCCAGGAGGACCGCGGCGAAGCAGGCAGGAGGAACGAACTGGCGAGCATGTTGGCCATGGTTGGTCGACGTCAAAAGGTATGTACTTTGCTGACAAACTGCTGGCTCGATCGCCTCGATCTTGTGAGCCAGCTATTGGCAGTTAGCTATGTACGTGCAGTGCAACTGTGCAAGCAAGCAGAGGAAATGGGCAAATGGCTGGCCGGGTTGGTCTGAGGACGACGAGGGAGTGGCAGCGGTATTTATAGTGGTGGCTCCCAGGTCCCAGTCGCTCTTTCTGTTAGGCCTTGTTTAGATCCTAAAATTAGAAATCCAAATTCATGGCTGTTCACACACCGTAGTCAAAGATCAGAAGAATTTTGCTCAGATTGTTAAATATCATTCAAATATCGATAAATTATACTCAAAAGATTCGTCTCATAAAGTACAATAAAACTGTGCAATTAGTTTTTAATTTCATCTATATATTTAAGATCTACGACGCACTATGCGTCAATTTAATTTTAAATCTTCGTGATAAATATTAAAGCGTGAGTTTATGTAGAACTAAACAAGGCCTTATATTGTCTCCGTTTTCTAGAGAGAGAGAGAAAGGTGGAGAGAGGTGTACTACGTACGTACTATACGTGTGTGGGTGACGTACCAACATATGATATCCTATCAAGTCGTGTCTCCCTGCATGCACGAAACTGTACGTACGATCGAGTGCATGCAGTGAGGGCCTGGAGACATCACTACTAGTATTTGATCAGATCAGATCAGACGCGCGCCGGCCGGCAGCCACCAACCGAGATTGATCGATTCGTTTCACTATGCGGTACGTATAGTCACGTCCCGTCCATGCCACCAAACTTTACAACCGTTAAATAATAAAGTTACTCCCGACGGCTCGTTTCACGGCCAGCGTGTATATGTCACCAAACTTTACAACCGTAAAATAAAGCTGCTCGCCTGCTCCCATCTAGCACCCTAGCAGGGCTCTAAGTTTGACTCCCATGGATCAAATTTCAGGGTGAAAAAAAAAACCTCTTCAAGCTCGTTTGTCTCACACCAAAGTACAAGTGTAAGATTTAATTAGTCTGGGTCATGGTCATTTCTCACATACTCCGTAGGCTGTAACGTCGTTGTGTACGAGAATGGGGTATATGGATTCAAGGGTCTACTCGCCTTGCGTAATTACCGTGAGAAGATAATACCGGCCTGCTAGAGGGCTGGCTAGACCCCGCTGGTCAAGGTTTTTTTTATTATTATTTTCCAATAATGGTTGCGTCAGAT